>OU343160.1:335222074-337912074 GCA_910595825.1 Philhelius pedissequus
GACAGACTCACAGACTGACAGACTGACAGACTCACAGACTGACAGACTGACAGACTGACAGACTGACAGACTGACAGACTGACAGACTGACAGACTGACAGACTGACAGACTGACAGACTGACAGACTGACAGACTGACAGACTGACAGACTGACAGACTGACAGACTGACAGACTGACAGACTGACAGACTGACAGACTGACAGACTGACAGACTGACAGACTGACAGACTGACAGACTGACAGACTGACAGACTGACAGACTGACAGACTGACAGACTGACAGACTGACAGACTGACAGACTGACAGACTGACAGACTGACAGTCTGTCAGTCTGTCAGTCTGTCAGTCTGTCAGTCTGTCAGTCTGTCAGTCTGTCAGTCTGTCAGTCTGTCAGTCTGTCAGTCTGTCAGTCTGTCAGTCTGTCAGTCTGTCAGTCTGTCAGTCTGTCAGTCTGTCAGTCTGTCAGTCTGTCAGTCTGTCAGTCTGTCAGTCTGTCAGTCTGTCAGTCTGTCAGTCTGTCAGTCTGTCAGTCTGTCAGTCTGTCAGTCTGTCAGTCTGTCAGTCTGTCAGTCTGTCAGTCTGTCAGTCTGTCAGTCTGTCAGTCTGTCAGTCTGTCAGTCTGTCAGTCTGTCAGTCTGTCAGTCTGTCAGTCTGTCAGTCTGTCAGTCTGTCAGTCTGTCAGTCTGTCAGTCTGTCAGTCTGTCAGTCTGTCAGTCTGTCAGTCTGTCAGTCTGTCAGTCTGTCAGTCTGTCAGTCTGTCAGTCTGTCAGTCTGTCAGTCTGTCAGTCTGTCAGTCTGTCAGTCTGTCAGTCTGTCAGTCTGTCAGTCTGTCAGTCTGTCAGTCTGTCAGTCTGTCAGTCTGTCAGTCTGTCAGTCTGTCAGTCTGTCAGTCTGTCAGTCTGTCAGTCTGTCAGTCTGTCAGTCTGTCAGTCTGTCAGTCTGTCAGTCTGTCAGTCTGTCAGTCTGTCAGTCTGTCAGTCTGTCAGTCTGTCAGTCTGTCAGTCTGTCAGTCTGTCAGTCTGTCAGTCTGTCAGTCTGTCAGTCTGTCAGTCTGTCAGTCTGTCAGTCTGTCAGTCTGTCAGTCTGTCAGTCTGTCAGTCTGTCAGTCTGTCAGTCTGTCAGTCTGTCAGTCTGTCAGTCTGTCAGTCTGTCAGTCTGTCAGTCTGTCAGTCTGTCAGTCTGTCAGTCTGTCAGTCTGTCAGTCTGTCAGTCTGTCAGTCTGTCAGTCTGTCAGTCTGTCAGTCTGTCAGTCTGTCAGTCTGTCAGTCTGTCAGTCTGTCAGTCTGTCAGTCTGTCAGTCTGTCAGTCTGTCAGTCTGTCAGTCTGTCAGTCTGTCAGTCTGTCAGTCTGTCAGTCTGTCAGTCTGTCAGTCTGTCAGTCTGTCAGTCTGTCAGTCTGTCAGTCTGTCAGTCTGTCAGTCTGTCAGTCTGTCAGTCTGTCAGTCTGTCAGTCTGTCAGTCTGTCAGTCTGTCAGTCTGTCAGTCTGTCAGTCTGTCAGTCTGTCAGTCTGTCAGTCTGTCAGTCTGTCAGTCTGTCAGTCTGTCAGTCTGTCAGTCTGTCAGTCTGTCAGTCTGTCAGTCTGTCAGTCTGTCAGTCTGTCAGTCTGTCAGTCTGTCAGTCTGTCAGTCTGTCAGTCTGTCAGTCTGTCAGTCTGTCAGTCTGTCAGTCTGTCAGTCTGTCAGTCTGTCAGTCTGTCAGTCTGTCAGTCTGTCAGTCTGTCAGTCTGTCAGTCTGTCAGTCAGTCTGTCAGTCTGTCAGTCTGTCAGTCTGTCAGTCTGTCAGTCTGTCAGTCTGTCAGTCTGTCAGTCTGTCAGTCTGTCAGTCTGTCAGTCTGTCAGTCTGTCAGTCTGTCAGTCTGTCAGTCTGTCAGTCTGTCAGTCTGTCAGTCTGTCAGTCTGTCAGTCTGTCAGTCTGTCAGTCTGTCAGTCTGTCAGTCTGTCAGTCTGTCAGTCTGTCAGTCTGTCAGTCTGTCAGTCTGTCAGTCTGTCAGTCTGTCAGTCTGTCAGTCTGTCAGTCTGTCAGTCTGTCAGTCTGTCAGTCTGTCAGTCTGTCAGTCTGTCAGTCTGTCAGTCTGTCAGTCTGTCAGTCTGTCAGTCTGTCAGTCTGTCAGTCTGTCAGTCTGTCAGTCTGTCAGTCTGTCAGTCTGTCAGTCTGTCAGTCTGTCAGTCTGTCAGTCTGTCAGTCTGTCAGTCTGTCAGTCTGTCAGTCTGTCAGTCTGTCAGTCTGTCAGTCTGTCAGTCTGTCAGTCTGTCAGTCTGTCAGTCTGTCAGTCTGTCAGTCTGTCAGTCTGTCAGTCTGTCAGTCTGTCAGTCTGTCAGTCTGTCAGTCTGTCAGTCTGTCAGTCTGTCAGTCTGTCAGTCTGTCAGTCTGTCAGTCTGTCAGTCTGTCAGTCTGTCAGTCTGTCAGTCTGTCAGTCTGTCAGTCTGTCAGTCTGTCAGTCTGTCAGTCTGTCAGTCTGTCAGTCTGTCAGTCTGTCAGTCTGTCAGTCTGTCAGTCTGTCAGTCTGTCTGTCAGTCTGTCAGTCTGTCAGTCTGTCAGTCTGTCAGTCTGTCAGTCTGTCAGTCTGTCAGTCTGTCAGTCTGTCAGTCTGTCAGTCTGTCAGTCTGTCAGTCTGTCAGTCTGTCAGTCTGTCAGTCTGTCAGTCTGTCAGTCTGTCAGTCTGTCAGTCTGTCAGTCTGTCAGTCTGTCAGTCTGTCAGTCTGTCAGTCTGTCAGTCTGTCAGTCTGTCAGTCTGTCAGTCTGTCAGTCTGTCAGTCTGTCAGTCTGTCAGTCTGTCAGTCTGTCAGTCTGTCAGTCTGTCAGTCTGTCAGTCTGTCAGTCTGTCAGTCTGTCAGTCTGTCAGTCTGTCAGTCTGTCAGTCTGTCAGTCTGTCAGTCTGTCAGTCTGTCAGTCTGTCAGTCTGTCAGTCTGTCAGTCTGTCAGTCTGTCAGTCTGTCAGTCTGTCAGTCTGTCAGTCTGTCAGTCTGTCAGTCTGTCAGTCTGTCAGTCTGTCAGTCTGTCAGTCTGTCAGTCTGTCAGTCTGTCAGTCTGTCAGTCTGTCAGTCTGTCAGTCTGTCAGTCTGTCAGTCTGTCAGTCTGTCAGTCTGTCAGTCTGTCAGTCTGTCAGTCTGTCAGTCTGTCAGTCTGTCAGTCTGTCAGTCTGTCAGTCTGTCAGTCTGTCAGTCTGTCAGTCTGTCAGTCTGTCAGTCTGTCAGTCTGTCAGTCTGTCAGTCTGTCAGTCTGTCAGTCTGTCAGTCTGTCAGTCTGTCAGTCTGTCAGTCTGTCAGTCTGTCAGTCTGTCAGTCTGTCAGTCTGTCAGTCTGTCAGTCTGTCAGTCTGTCAGTCTGTCAGTCTGTCAGTCTGTCAGTCTGTCAGTCTGTCAGTCTGTCAGTCTGTCAGTCTGTCAGTCTGTCAGTCTGTCAGTCTGTCAGTCTGTCAGTCTGTCAGTCTGTCAGTCTGTCAGTCTGTCAGTCTGTCAGTCTGTCAGTCTGTCAGTCTGTCAGTCTGTCAGTCTGTCAGTCTGTCAGTCTGTCAGTCTGTCAGTCTGTCAGTCTGTCAGTCTGTCAGTCTGTCAGTCTGTCAGTCTGTCAGTCTGTCAGTCTGTCAGTCTGTCAGTCTGTCAGTCTGTCAGTCTGTCAGTCTGTCAGTCTGTCAGTCTGTCAGTCTGTCAGTCTGTCAGTCTGTCAGTCTGTCAGTCTGTCAGTCTGTCAGTCTGTCAGTCTGTCAGTCTGTCAGTCTGTCAGTCTGTCAGTCTGTCAGTCTGTCAGTCTGTCAGTCTGTCAGTCTGTCAGTCTGTCAGTCTGTCAGTCTGTCAGTCTGTCAGTCTGTCAGTCTGTCAGTCTGTCAGTCTGTCAGTCTGTCAGTCTGTCAGTCTGTCAGTCTGTCAGTCTGTCAGTCTGTCAGTCTGTCAGTCTGTCAGTCTGTCAGTCTGTCAGTCTGTCAGTCTGTCAGTCTGTCAGTCTGTCAGTCTGTCAGTCTGTCAGTCTGTCAGTCTGTCAGTCTGTCAGTCTGTCAGTCTGTCAGTCTGTCAGTCTGTCAGTCTGTCAGTCTGTCAGTCTGTCAGTCTGTCAGTCTGTCAGTCTGTCAGTCTGTCAGTCTGTCAGTCTGTCAGTCTGTCAGTCTGTCAGTCTGTCAGTCTGTCAGTCTGTCAGTCTGTCAGTCTGTCAGTCTGTCAGTCTGTCAGTCTGTCAGTCTGTCAGTCTGTCAGTCTGTCAGTCTGTCAGTCTGTCAGTCTGTCAGTCTGTCAGTCTGTCAGTCTGTCAGTCTGTCAGTCTGTCAGTCTGTCAGTCTGTCAGTCTGTCAGTCTGTCAGTCTGTCAGTCTGTCAGTCTGTCAGTCTGTCAGTCTGTCAGTCTGTCAGTCTGTCAGTCTGTCAGTCTGTCAGTCTGTCAGTCTGTCAGTCTGTCAGTCTGTCAGTCTGTCAGTCTGTCAGTCTGTCAGTCTGTCAGTCTGTCAGTCTGTCAGTCTGTCAGTCTGTCAGTCTGTCAGTCTGTCAGTCTGTCAGTCTGTCAGTCTGTCAGTCTGTCAGTCTGTCAGTCTGTCAGTCTGTCAGTCTGTCAGTCTGTCAGTCTGTCAGTCTGTCAGTCTGTCAGTCTGTCAGTCTGTCAGTCTGTCAGTCTGTCAGTCTGTCAGTCTGTCAGTCTGTCAGTCTGTCAGTCTGTCAGTCTGTCAGTCTGTCAGTCTGTCAGTCTGTCAGTCTGTCAGTCTGTCAGTCTGTCAGTCTGTCAGTCTGTCAGTCTGTCAGTCTGTCAGTCTGTCAGTCTGTCAGTCTGTCAGTCTGTCAGTCTGTCAGTCTGTCAGTCTGTCAGTCTGTCAGTCTGTCAGTCTGTCAGTCTGTCAGTCTGTCAGTCTGTCAGTCTGTCAGTCTGTCAGTCTGTCAGTCTGTCAGTCTGTCAGTCTGTCAGTCTGTCAGTCTGTCAGTCTGTCAGTCTGTCAGTCTGTCAGTCTGTCAGTCTGTCAGTCTGTCAGTCTGTCAGTCTGTCAGTCTGTCAGTCTGTCAGTCTGTCAGTCTGTCAGTCTGTCAGTCTGTCAGTCTGTCAGTCTGTCAGTCTGTCAGTCTGTCAGTCTGTCAGTCTGTCAGTCTGTCAGTCTGTCAGTCTGTCAGTCTGTCAGTCTGTCAGTCTGTCAGTCTGTCAGTCTGTCAGTCTGTCAGTCTGTCAGTCTGTCAGTCTGTCAGTCTGTCAGTCTGTCAGTCTGTCAGTCTGTCAGTCTGTCAGTCTGTCAGTCTGTCAGTCTGTCAGTCTGTCAGTCTGTCAGTCTGTCAGTCTGTCAGTCTGTCAGTCTCAGTCTGTCAGTCTGTCAGTCTGTCAGTCTGTCAGTCTGTCAGTCTGTCAGTCTGTCAGTCTGTCAGTCTGTCAGTCTGTCAGTCTGTCAGTCTGTCAGTCTGTCAGTCTGTCAGTCTGTCAGTCTGTCAGTCTGTCAGTCTGTCAGTCTGTCAGTCTGTCAGTCTGTCAGTCTGTCAGTCTGTCAGTCTGTCAGTCTGTCAGTCTGTCAGTCTGTCAGTCTGTCAGTCTGTCAGTCTGTCAGTCTGTCAGTCTGTCAGTCTGTCAGTCTGTCAGTCTGTCAGTCTGTCAGTCTGTCAGTCTGTCAGTCTGTCAGTCTTCAGTCAGTCTGTCAGTCTGTCAGTCTGTCAGTCTGTCAGTCTGTCAGTCTGTCAGTCTGTCAGTCTGTCAGTCTGTCAGTCTGTCAGTCTGTCAGTCTGTCAGTCTGTCAGTCTGTCAGTCTGTCAGTCTGTCAGTCTGTCAGTCTGTCAGTCTGTCAGTCTGTCAGTCTGTCAGTCTGTCAGTCTGTCAGTCTGTCAGTCTGTCAGTCTGTCAGTCTGTCAGTCTGTCAGTCTGTCAGTCTGTCAGTCTGTCAGTCTGTCAGTCTGTCAGTCTGTCAGTCTGTCAGTCTGTCAGTCTGTCAGTCTGTCAGTCTGTCAGTCTGTCAGTCTGTCAGTCTGTCAGTCTGTCAGTCTGTCAGTCTATCAGTCTGTCAGTCTGTCAGTCTGTCAGTCTGTCAGTCTGTCAGTCTGTCAGTCTGTCAGTCTGTCAGTCTGTCAGTCTGTCAGTCTATCAGTCTGACAGTCTGTCAGTCTGTCAGTCTGTCAGTCTGTCAGTCTGTCAGTCTGTCAGTCTATCAGTCTGTCAGTCTGTCAGTCTGTCAGTCTGTCAGTCTGTCAGTCTGTCAGTCTGTCAGTCTGTCAGTCTGTCAGTCTGTCAGTCTGTCAGTCTGTCAGTCTGTCAGTCTGTCAGTCTGTCAGTCTGTCAGTCTGTCAGTCTGTCAGTCTATCAGTCTGTCAGTCTGTCAGTCTGTCAGTCTGTCAGTCTGTCAGTCTGTCAGTCTGACAGTCTGTCAGTCTGTTAGTCTGTCAGTCTGTCAGTCTGTCAGTCTGTCAGTCTGTCAGTCTGTCAGTCTGTCAGTCTGTCAGTCTGTCAGTCTGTCAGTCTGTCAGTCTGTCAGTCTGTCAGTCTGTCAGTCTGTCAGTCTGTCAGTCTGTCAGTCTGTCAGTCTGTCAGTCTGTCAGTCTGTCAGTCTGTCAGTCTGTCAGTCTGTCAGTCTGTCAGTCTGTCAGTCTGTCAGTCTGTCAGTCTGTCAGTCTGTCAGTCTGTCAGTCTGTCAGTCTGTCAGTCTGTCAGTCTGTCAGTCTGTCAGTCTGTCAGTCTGTCAGTCTGTCAGTCTGTCAGTCTGTCAGTCTGTCAGTCTGTCAGTCTATCAGTCTGACAGTCTGTGAGTCTGTCAGTCTGTCAGTCTGTCAGTCTGTCAGTCTGTCAGTCTGTCAGTCTGTCAGTCTGTCAGTCTGTCAGTCTGTCAGTCTGTCAGTCTGTCAGTCTGTCAGTCTGTCAGTCTGTCAGTCTGTCAGTCTGTCAGTCTGTCAGTCTGTCAGTCTGTCAGTCTGTCAGTCTGTCAGTCTGTCAGTCTGTCAGTCTGTCAGTCTGTCAGTCTGTCAGTCTGTCAGTCTGTCAGTCTGTCAGTCTGTCAGTCTGTCAGTCTGTCAGTCTGCAGTCTGTCAGTCTGTCAGTCTGTCAGTCTGTCAGTCTGTCAGTCTGTCAGTCTGTCAGTCTGTCAGTCTGTCAGTCTGTCAGTCTGTCAGTCTGTCAGTCTGTCAGTCTGTCAGTCTGTCAGTCTGTCAGTCTATCAGTCTGTCAGTCTGTCAGTCTGTCAGTCTGTCAGTCTGTCAGTCTGTCAGTCTGTCAGTCTGTCGGTCTGTCAGTCTGTCAGTCTGTCAGTCTGTCAGTCTGTCAGTCTGTCAGTCTGTCAGTCTGTCAGTCTGTCAGTCTGTCAGTCTGTCAGTCTGTCAGTCTGTCAGTCTGTCAGTCTGTCAGTCTGTCAGTCTGTCAGTCTGTCAGTCTGTCAGTCTGTCAGTCTGTCAGTCTGTCAGTCTGTCAGTCTGTCAGTCTGTCAGTCTGTCAGTCTGTCAGTCTGTCAGTCTGTCAGTCTGTCAGTCTGTCAGTCTGTCAGTCTGTCAGTCTGTCAGTCTGTCAGTCTGTCAGTCTGTCAGTCTGTCAGTCTGTCAGTCTGTCAGTCTGTCAGTCTGTCAGTCTGTCAGTCTGTCAGTCTGTCAGTCTGTCAGTCTGTCAGTCTGTCAGTCTGTCAGTCTGTCAGTCTGTCAGTCTGTCAGTCTGTCAGTCTGTCAGTCTGTCAGTCTGTCAGTCTGTCAGTCTGTCAGTCTGTCAGTCTGTCAGTCTGTCAGTCTGTCAGTCTGTCAGTCTGTCAGTCTGTCAGTCTGTCAGTCTGTCAGTCTATCAGTCTGTGAGTCTGTCAGCCTCTCAGTCTGTCAGTCTGTCAGTCTTTCAGTCTGTCAGTCTGTCAGTCTGTTAGTCTGTTAGTCTGTCAGTCTGTCAGTCTGTCAGTCTGTCAGTCTGTCAGTCTGTCAGTGTGTGAGTCTGTGAGTCTGTGAGTCTGTGAGTCTGTCAGTCTGTCAGTCTGTCAGTCTGTCATTCTGTCAGTCTGTCAGTCTATCAGTCTGACAGTCTGTCAGTCTGTCAGTCTGTCAGTCTGTCAGTCTGTCAGTCTGTCAGTCTGTCAGTCTCTCAGTCTGTCAGTCTGTCAGTCTGTCAGTCTGTCAGTCTGTCAGTCTGTCAGTCTGTCAGTCTGTCAGTCTGTCAGTCTGTCAGTCTGTCAGTCTGTCAGTCTGTCAGTCTGTCAGTCTGTCAGTCTGTCAGTCTGTCAGTCAGTCTGTCAGTCTGTCAGTCTGTCAGTCTGTCAGTCTGTCAGTCTGTCAGTCTGTCAGTCTGTCAGTCTGTCAGTCTGTCAGTCTGTCAGTCTGTCAGTCTGTCAGTCTGTCAGTCTGTCAGTCTGTCAGTCTGTCAGTCTGTCAGTCTGTCAGTCTGTCAGTCTGTCAGTCTGTCAGTCTGTCAGTCTGTCAGTCTGTCAGTCTGTCAGTCTGTCAGTCTGTCAGTCTGTCAGTCTGTCAGTCTGTCAGTCTGTCAGTCTGTCAGTCTGTCAGTCTGTCAGTCTGTCAGTCTGTCAGTCTGTCAGTCTGTCAGTCTGTCAGTCTGTCAGTCTGTCAGTCTGTCAGTCTGTCAGTCTGTCAGTCTGTCAGTCTGTCAGTCTGTCAGTCTGTCAGTCTGTCAGTCTGTCAGTCTGTCAGTCTGTCAGTCTGTCAGTCTGTCAGTCTGTCAGTCTGTCAGTCTGTCAGTCTGTCAGTCTGTCAGTCTGTCAGTCTGTCAGTCTGTCAGTCTGTCAGTCTGTCAGTCTGTCAGTCTGTCAGTCTGTCAGTCTGTCAGTCTGTCAGTCTGTCAGTCTGTCAGTCTGTCAGTCTGTCAGTCTGTCAGTCTGTCAGTCTGTCAGTCTGTCAGTCTGTCAGTCTGTCAGTCTGTCAGTCTGTCAGTCTGACAGTCTGTCAGTCTGTCAGTCTGTAAGTCTGTCAGTCTGTCAGTCTGTCAGTCTGTCAGTCTGTCAGTCTGTCAGTCTGTCAGTCTGTCAGTCTGTCAGTCTGTCAGTCTGTCAGTCTGTCAGTCTGTCAGTCTGTCAGTCTGTCAGTCTGTCAGTCTGTCAGTCTGTCAGTCTGTCAGTCTGTCAGTCTGTCAGTCTGTCAGTCTGTCAGTCTGTCAGTCTGTCAGTCTGTCAGTCTGTCAGTCTGTCAGTCTGTCAGTCTGTCAGTCTGTCAGTCTGTCAGTCTGTCAGTCTGTCAGTCTGTCAGTCTGTCAGTCTGTCAGTCTGTCAGTCTGTCAGTCTGTCAGTCTGTCAGTCTGTCAGTCTGTCAGTCTGTCAGTCTGTCAGTCTGTCAGTCTGTCAGTCTGTCAGTCTGTCAGTCTGTCAGTCTGTCAGTCTGTCAGTCTGTCAGTCTGTCAGTCTGTCAGTCTGTCAGTCTGTCAGTCTGTCAGTCTGTCAGTCTGTCAGTCTGTCAGTCTGTCAGTCTGTCAGTCTGTCAGTCTGTCAGTCTGTCAGTCTGTCAGTCTGTCAGTCTGTCAGTCTGTCAGTCTGTCAGTCTGTCAGTCTGTCAGTCTGTCAGTCTGTCAGTCTGTCAGTCTGTCAGTCTGTCAGTCTGTCAGTCTGTCAGTCTGTCAGTCTGTCAGTCTGTCAGTCTGTCAGTCTGTCAGTCTGTCAGTCTGTCAGTCTGTCAGTCTGTCAGTCTGTCAGTCTGTCAGTCTGTCAGTCTGTCAGTCTGTCAGTCTGTCAGTCTGTCAGTCTGTCAGTCTGTCAGTCTGTCAGTCTGTCAGTCTGTCAGTCTGTCAGTCTGTCAGTCTGTCAGTCTGTCAGTCTGTCAGTCTGTCAGTCTGTCAGTCTGTCAGTCTGTCAGTCTGTCAGTCTGTCAGTCTGTCAGTCTGTCAGTCTGTCAGTCTGTCAGTCTGTCAGTCTGTCAGTCTGTCAGTCTGTCAGTCTGTCAGTCTGTCAGTCTGTCAGTCTGTCAGTCTGTCAGTCTGTCAGTCTGTCAGTCTGTCAGTCTGTCAGTCTGTCAGTCTGTCAGTCTGTCAGTCTGTCAGTCTGTCAGTCTGTCAGTCTGTCAGTCTGTCAGTCTGTCAGTCTGTCAGTCTGTCAGTCTGTCAGTCTGTCAGTCTGTCAGTCTGTCAGTCTGTCAGTCTGTCAGTCTGTCAGTCTGTCAGTCTGTCAGTCTGTCAGTCTGTCAGTCTGTCAGTCTGTCAGTCTGTCAGTCTGTCAGTCTGTCAGTCTGTCAGTCTGTCAGTCTGTCAGTCTGTCAGTCTGTCAGTCTGTCAGTCTGTCAGTCTGTCAGTCTGTCAGTCTGTCAGTCTGTCAGTCTGTCAGTCTGTCAGTCTGTCAGTCTGTCAGTCTGTCAGTCTGTCAGTCTGTCAGTCTGTCAGTCTGTCAGTCTGTCAGTCTGTCAGTCTGTCAGTCTGTCAGTCTGTCAGTCTGTCAGTCTGTCAGTCTGTCAGTCTGTCAGTCTGTCAGTCTGTCAGTCTGTCAGTCTGTCAGTCTGTCAGTCTGTCAGTCTGTCAGTCTGTCAGTCTGTCAGTCTGTCAGTCTGTCAGTCTGTCAGTCTGTCAGTCTGTCAGTCTGTCAGTCTGTCAGTCTGTCAGTCTGTCAGTCTGTCAGTCTGTCAGTCTGTCAGTCTGTCAGTCTGTCAGTCTGTCAGTCTGTCAGTCTGTCAGTCTGTCAGTCTGTCAGTCTGTCAGTCTGTCAGTCTGTCAGTCTGTCAGTCTGTCAGTCTGTCAGTCTGTCAGTCTGTCAGTCTGTCAGTCTGTCAGTCTGTCAGTCTGTCAGTCTGTCAGTCTGTCAGTCTGTCAGTCTGTCAGTCTGTCAGTCTGTCAGTCTGTCAGTCTGTCAGTCTGTCAGTCTGTCAGTCTGTCAGTCTGTCAGTCTGTCAGTCTGTCAGTCTGTCAGTCTGTCAGTCTGTCAGTCTGTCAGTCTGTCAGTCTGTCAGTCTGTCAGTCTGTCAGTCTGTCAGTCTGTCAGTCTGTCAGTCTGTCAGTCTGTCAGTCTGTCAGTCTGTCAGTCTGTCAGTCTGTCAGTCTGTCAGTCTGTCAGTCTGTCAGTCTGTCAGTCTGTCAGTCTGTCAGTCTGTCAGTCTGTCAGTCTGTCAGTCTGTCAGTCTGTCAGTCTGTCAGTCTGTCAGTCTGTCAGTCTGTCAGTCTGTCAGTCTGTCAGTCTGTCAGTCTGTCAGTCTGTCAGTCTGTCAGTCTGTCAGTCTGTCAGTCTGTCAGTCTGTCAGTCTGTCAGTCTGTCAGTCTGTCAGTCTGTCAGTCTGTCAGTCTGTCAGTCTGTCAGTCTGTCAGTCTGTCAGTCTGTCAGTCTGTCAGTCTGTCAGTCTGTCAGTCTGTCAGTCTGTCAGTCTGTCAGTCTGTCAGTCTGTCAGTCTGTCAGTCTGTCAGTCTGTCAGTCTGTCAGTCTGTCAGTCTGTCAGTCTGTCAGTCTGTCAGTCTGTCAGTCTGTCAGTCTGTCAGTCTGTCAGTCTGTCAGTCTGTCAGTCTGTCAGTCTGTCAGTCTGTCAGTCTGTCAGTCTGTCAGTCTGTCAGTCTGTCAGTCTGTCAGTCTGTCAGTCTGTCAGTCTGTCAGTCTGTCAGTCTGTCAGTCTGTCAGTCTGTCAGTCTGTCAGTCTGTCAGTCTGTCAGTCTGTCAGTCTGTCAGTCTGTCAGTCTGTCAGTCTGTCAGTCTGTCAGTCTGTCAGTCTGTCAGTCTGTCAGTCTGTCAGTCTGTCAGTCTGTCAGTCTGTCAGTCTGTCAGTCTGTCAGTCTGTCAGTCTGTCAGTCTGTCAGTCTGTCAGTCTGTCAGTCTGTCAGTCTGTCAGTCTGTCAGTCTGTCAGTCTGTCAGTCTGTCAGTCTGTCAGTCTGTCAGTCTGTCAGTCTGTCAGTCTGTCAGTCTGTCAGTCTGTCAGTCTGTCAGTCTGTCAGTCTGTCAGTCTGTCAGTCTGTCAGTCTGTCAGTCTGTCAGTCTGTCAGTCTGTCAGTCTGTCAGTCTGTCAGTCTGTCAGTCTGTCAGTCTGTCAGTCTGTCAGTCTGTCAGTCTGTCAGTCTGTCAGTCTGTCAGTCTGTCAGTCTGTCAGTCTGTCAGTCTGTCAGTCTGTCAGTCTGTCAGTCTGTCAGTCTGTCAGTCTGTCAGTCTGTCAGTCTGTCAGTCTGTCAGTCTGTCAGTCTGTCAGTCTGTCAGTCTGTCAGTCTGTCAGTCTGTCAGTCTGTCAGTCTGTCAGTCTGTCAGTCTGTCAGTCTGTCAGTCTGTCAGTCTGTCAGTCTGTCAGTCTGTCAGTCTGTCAGTCTGTCAGTCTGTCAGTCTGTCAGTCTGTCAGTCTGTCAGTCTGTCAGTCTGTCAGTCTGTCAGTCTGTCAGTCTGTCAGTCTGTCAGTCTGTCAGTCTGTCAGTCTGTCAGTCTGTCAGTCTGTCAGTCTGTCAGTCTGTCAGTCTGTCAGTCTGTCAGTCTGTCAGTCTGTCAGTCTGTCAGTCTGTCAGTCTGTCAGTCTGTCAGTCTGTCAGTCTGTCAGTCTGTCAGTCTGTCAGTCTGTCAGTCTGTCAGTCTGTCAGTCTGTCAGTCTGTCAGTCTGTCAGTCTGTCAGTCTGTCAGTCTGTCAGTCTGTCAGTCTGTCAGTCTGTCAGTCTGTCAGTCTGTCAGTCTGTCAGTCTGTCAGTCTGTCAGTCTGTCAGTCTGTCAGTCTGTCAGTCTGTCAGTCTGTCAGTCTGTCAGTCTGTCAGTCTGTCAGTCTGTCAGTCTGTCAGTCTGTCAGTCTGTCAGTCTGTCAGTCTGTCAGTCTGTCAGTCTGTCAGTCTGTCAGTCTGTCAGTCTGTCAGTCTGTCAGTCTGTCAGTCTGTCAGTCTGTCAGTCTGTCAGTCTGTCAGTCTGTCAGTCTGTCAGTCTGTCAGTCTGTCAGTCTGTCAGTCTGTCAGTCTGTCAGTCTGTCAGTCTGTCAGTCTGTCAGTCTGTCAGTCTGTCAGTCTGTCAGTCTGTCAGTCTGTCAGTCTGTCAGTCTGTCAGTCTGTCAGTCTGTCAGTCTGTCAGTCTGTCAGTCTGTCAGTCTGTCAGTCTGTCAGTCTGTCAGTCTGTCAGTCTGTCAGTCTGTCAGTCTGTCAGTCTGTCAGTCTGTCAGTCTGTCAGTCTGTCAGTCTGTCAGTCTGTCAGTCTGTCAGTCTGTCAGTCTGTCAGTCTGTCAGTCTGTCAGTCTGTCAGTCTGTCAGTCTGTCAGTCTGTCAGTCTGTCAGTCTGTCAGTCTGTCAGTCTGTCAGTCTGTCAGTCTGTCAGTCTGTCAGTCTGTCAGTCTGTCAGTCTGTCAGTCTGTCAGTCTGTCAGTCTGTCAGTCTGTCAGTCTGTCAGTCTGTCAGTCTGTCAGTCTGTCAGTCTGTCAGTCTGTCAGTCTGTCAGTCTGTCAGTCTGTCAGTCTGTCAGTCTGTCAGTCTGTCAGTCTGTCAGTCTGTCAGTCTGTCAGTCTGTCAGTCTGTCAGTCTGTCAGTCTGTCAGTCTGTCAGTCTGTCAGTCTGTCAGTCTGTCAGTCTGTCAGTCTGTCAGTCTGTCAGTCTGTCAGTCTGTCAGTCTGTCAGTCTGTCAGTCTGTCAGTCTGTCAGTCTGTCAGTCTGTCAGTCTGTCAGTCTGTCAGTCTGTCAGTCTGTCAGTCTGTCAGTCTGTCAGTCTGTCAGTCTGTCAGTCTGTCAGTCTGTCAGTCTGTCAGTCTGTCAGTCTGTCAGTCTGTCAGTCTGTCAGTCTGTCAGTCTGTCAGTCTGTCAGTCTGTCAGTCTGTCAGTCTGTCAGTCTGTCAGTCTGTCAGTCTGTCAGTCTGTCAGTCTGTCAGTCTGTCAGTCTGTCAGTCTGTCAGTCTGTCAGTCTGTCAGTCTGTCAGTCTGTCAGTCTGTCAGTCTGTCAGTCTGTCAGTCTGTCAGTCTGTCAGTCTGTCAGTCTGTCAGTCTGTCAGTCTGTCAGTCTGTCAGTCTGTCAGTCTGTCAGTCTGTCAGTCTGTCAGTCTGTCAGTCTGTCAGTCTGTCAGTCTGTCAGTCTGTCAGTCTGTCAGTCTGTCAGTCTGTCAGTCTGTCAGTCTGTCAGTCTGTCAGTCTGTCAGTCTGTCAGTCTGTCAGTCTGTCAGTCTGTCAGTCTGTCAGTCTGTCAGTCTGTCAGTCTGTCAGTCTGTCAGTCTGTCAGTCTGTCAGTCTGTCAGTCTGTCAGTCTGTCAGTCTGTCAGTCTGTCAGTCTGTCAGTCTGTCAGTCTGTCAGTCTGTCAGTCTGTCAGTCTGTCAGTCTGTCAGTCTGTCAGTCTGTCAGTCTGTCAGTCTGTCAGTCTGTCAGTCTGTCAGTCTGTCAGTCTGTCAGTCTGTCAGTCTGTCAGTCTGTCAGTCTGTCAGTCTGTCAGTCTGTCAGTCTGTCAGTCTGTCAGTCTGTCAGTCTGTCAGTCTGTCAGTCTGTCAGTCTGTCAGTCTGTCAGTCTGTCAGTCTGTCAGTCTGTCAGTCTGTCAGTCTGTCAGTCTGTCAGTCTGTCAGTCTGTCAGTCTGTCAGTCTGTCAGTCTGTCAGTCTGTCAGTCTGTCAGTCTGTCAGTCTGTCAGTCTGTCAGTCTGTCAGTCTGTCAGTCTGTCAGTCTGTCAGTCTGTCAGTCTGTCAGTCTGTCAGTCTGTCAGTCTGTCAGTCTGTCAGTCTGTCAGTCTGTCAGTCTGTCAGTCTGTCAGTCTGTCAGTCTGTCAGTCTGTCAGTCTGTCAGTCTGTCAGTCTGTCAGTCTGTCAGTCTGTCAGTCTGTCAGTCTGTCAGTCTGTCAGTCTGTCAGTCTGTCAGTCTGTCAGTCTGTCAGTCTGTCAGTCTGTCAGTCTGTCAGTCTGTCAGTCTGTCAGTCTGTCAGTCTGTCAGTCTGTCAGTCTGTCAGTCTGTCAGTCTGTCAGTCTGTCAGTCTGTCAGTCTGTCAGTCTGTCAGTCTGTCAGTCTGTCAGTCTGTCAGTCTGTCAGTCTGTCAGTCTGTCAGTCTGTCAGTCTGTCAGTCTGTCAGTCTGTCAGTCTGTCAGTCTGTCAGTCTGTCAGTCTGTCAGTCTGTCAGTCTGTCAGTCTGTCAGTCTGTCAGTCTGTCAGTCTGTCAGTCTGTCAGTCTGTCAGTCTGTCAGTCTGTCAGTCTGTCAGTCTGTCAGTCTGTCAGTCTGTCAGTCTGTCAGTCTGTCAGTCTGTCAGTCTGTCAGTCTGTCAGTCTGTCAGTCTGTCAGTCTGTCAGTCTGTCAGTCTGTCAGTCTGTCAGTCTGTCAGTCTGTCAGTCTGTCAGTCTGTCAGTCTGTCAGTCTGTCAGTCTGTCAGTCTGTCAGTCTGTCAGTCTGTCAGTCTGTCAGTCTGTCAGTCTGTCAGTCTGTCAGTCTGTCAGTCTGTCAGTCTGTCAGTCTGTCAGTCTGTCAGTCTGTCAGTCTGTCAGTCTGTCAGTCTGTCAGTCTGTCAGTCTGTCAGTCTGTCAGTCTGTCAGTCTGTCAGTCTGTCAGTCTGTCAGTCTGTCAGTCTGTCAGTCTGTCAGTCTGTCAGTCTGTCAGTCTGTCAGTCTGTCAGTCTGTCAGTCTGTCAGTCTGTCAGTCTGTCAGTCTGTCAGTCTGTCAGTCTGTCAGTCTGTCAGTCTGTCAGTCTGTCAGTCTGTCAGTCTGTCAGTCTGTCAGTCTGTCAGTCTGTCAGTCTGTCAGTCTGTCAGTCTGTCAGTCTGTCAGTCTGTCAGTCTGTCAGTCTGTCAGTCTGTCAGTCTGTCAGTCTGTCAGTCTGTCAGTCTGTCAGTCTGTCAGTCTGTCAGTCTGTCAGTCTGTCAGTCTGTCAGTCTGTCAGTCTGTCAGTCTGTCAGTCTGTCAGTCTGTCAGTCTGTCAGTCTGTCAGTCTGTCAGTCTGTCAGTCTGTCAGTCTGTCAGTCTGTCAGTCTGTCAGTCTGTCAGTCTGTCAGTCTGTCAGTCTGTCAGTCTGTCAGTCTGTCAGTCTGTCAGTCTGTCAGTCTGTCAGTCTGTCAGTCTGTCAGTCTGTCAGTCTGTCAGTCTGTCAGTCTGTCAGTCTGTCAGTCTGTCAGTCTGTCAGTCTGTCAGTCTGTCAGTCTGTCAGTCTGTCAGTCTGTCAGTCTGTCAGTCTGTCAGTCTGTCAGTCTGTCAGTCTGTCAGTCTGTCAGTCTGTCAGTCTGTCAGTCTGTCAGTCTGTCAGTCTGTCAGTCTGTCAGTCTGTCAGTCTGTCAGTCTGTCAGTCTGTCAGTCTGTCAGTCTGTCAGTCTGTCAGTCTGTCAGTCTGTCAGTCTGTCAGTCTGTCAGTCTGTCAGTCTGTCAGTCTGTCAGTCTGTCAGTCTGTCAGTCTGTCAGTCTGTCAGTCTGTCAGTCTGTCAGTCTGTCAGTCTGTCAGTCTGTCAGTCTGTCAGTCTGTCAGTCTGTCAGTCTGTCAGTCTGTCAGTCTGTCAGTCTGTCAGTCTGTCAGTCTGTCAGTCTGTCAGTCTGTCAGTCTGTCAGTCTGTCAGTCTGTCAGTCTGTCAGTCTGTCAGTCTGTCAGTCTGTCAGTCTGTCAGTCTGTCAGTCTGTCAGTCTTTTAGTCTGTCAGTCTGTCAGTCTGTCAGTCTGTCAGTCTGTCAGTCTGTCAGTCTGTCAGTCTGTCAGTCTGTCAGTCTGTCAGTCTGTCAGTCTGTCAGTCTGTCAGTCTGTCAGTCTGTCAGTCTGTCAGTCTGTCAGTCTGTCAGTCTGTCAGTCTGTCAGTCTGTCAGTCTGTCAGTCTGTCAGTCTGTCAGTCTGTCAGTCTGTCTGTCTGTCAGTCTGTAAGTCTGTCAGTCTGTCAGAATTTTTAGTAGACCATTTGTTTCGTATTTGCTATCATCGTAATGTCATATTTGATTGTTATCTCAAAACTTTTTTTTTCGACGAATGCGTAACTTGCCTTATAGAACCTATAATTTCAAGAAAAATACACTGCGAAGGAAAATACAAAAACAGTTTTTTTGAGTTGAACTTTTAAATTAAGTACTTAAGTATTTATTATTTTATTTTTTTTATGTTATAAGTATTTTCATTATTGTTTTTATAACTGAACTTATGTATGTAATCTGAAATACAAATCTGTTGAATACATATCGCTTGTAGCTAAGCTTGTTTAAGAAAATTAAAGGTTGTTCTCTTTTTGGCATGTGAAAAAATGGTCACCGAAGACATCATTTCGTATGGTCACCGAAAAGCAACAAGAAAATAACCATACAACAATAATTACTACAATTTTCAAAACAAGGTATTTCGAATTTATATACTAAAGTGCATTTTTAATCGGTTTTGAAAGTGCTATTATTTTTCAAAAAAAAAATATTTAAAAATATGGATACTTTTGTTTCGATAATTTCAGAAATCGATGTTGTTTTTTCGATATAAGCATCGATGTTTTGAATGTCGCTCATTCTTTCACGACATTGTTGTTGAAGTTGAATTCGAATTTGACATTTAATGGGCGTGAGTGTGTGCGTGCTGCTGGTTTTGGGTCTGACTCCAAATCCAGAAGCAAATGTCTCTTCTATCCAGAAGATAAACTGTCATTTGATATCAAAAGAATACTTTTCGAAGCATTCGGAATCTTTCCACACAACCAATCAAAAACAGAATATAATACTATCTTACTATATTTAGTATGGCTGAAATAAGAATTGAACCATTAAAGGTATATATACGTTAATAATTATTATTGTCTCAAAAAAATCATAGGCACTACTTTAGTTTCGATTTCGTTATATATGTCATTAGTTTGCCAAAAGCTTAAAGCCATTGATCCTAAGTGACAAGTAAGATCTTTTTGAAACACAACAAAGAGTAATAGTGTTATGAGAGTGTTATGAGAGTGTGATCAGAGTGTTACGTTCAACTTTCAGATGACCATTAGACCCAGCCGTTGCCGACATAATACCCGAAGTTGTGTGTTTTAATAATATCTATAAGTGCAAAATGTATTAATCGCAATTTAAGACAAATAAATGGCTATTTAAATAAATTACGTTTTTTTCGCTTAAGATTTAAGTTAGTACCGGCATAAAACACAACATGTTGTGTATTTTGTATCATATTGCTTAGACCAACATGGACATAATTGCATCTGCCCCCTGCCGGGCATAACAAGCAGTTACCTAAAAACCTGCTCATTGTACCGAGCAGAAGTAATGTAAATAGGTAGGTATACATTAATATATCACTTTAAGTTAAAACCTGATTTGTATAGGATTTGAGCGGTGTTGGACAAATTTTCTTTGCGTTTATATACATATAAATATAGTACATAATTTGTTTCTCCACAGTCTATGCTAAAGTATTTTTTTTTTTAAATGTTAAGCATACGCCACAGTAGTTCACACAATAATACACTTATTATGTTACGAGTTCATAATAATCAGAAAGCTGTTATGAATTCTTAAAAAAAATCTGATCGAAAAGGTTCGTTTATACCCATGATTATTTAATTTTTTTGAGATTATCACTTGAAAAAAAATAAATGTACAAAGAATTCTATATGGGAAAACAAAACATCAGACACATAATTATTTATTATTAAATCTGAACACTCACATATAATTTAAACGTTCTCAGTTCGAAGTGATTTGTCAGAAGAATAAAAACAATTAATTTCATTACCGAATTCGGAAACGGGCGTGAGTCAGACTGAATTTAGCATATTCGCCACTGCTGAATATGTGAATCTGCAGACGACAATACTTAGTGTACAAATTTTGTATTCTCAGCAATAAAAGTAATTTTAATTACGTATATAATAATGTACTTCGGCCTACAAGAAGTGTATACTCTTTTCAGGAGTCACACGTATAGCTTTGCTGATTTCGTAATCGACATAAATGTAAAAATAAAAAACATTCTTCTACATACTTACCAACTGGAAATTCCTTAACGCCAAATATCACAATTTCATTTGTCTCCAAAACAAAATCAATTAATTGATCAACTACCTCCGACAGAGGTCTCTGTCTAGTTATACCATGATTGACAAAAAACACGTCTGGTGTATTTTTATAATAACCCACCCGTATATCTAAATACCGTACACCGTGCATTAATTGACCGCGAATATCATCGTCTTGAGTCAATGCATACTTCGTCACAATTGTATCTCGTCTTGATGGCACGAAATTCGGTCGATATGACCCCGAATCGTGTGTTCCCGGTATAAATAAATCTCGAATTCGCAACACACTCACAACAGATCTCATTTCATTCATCCACTTTGGATATGCCCGCATGCAATTACTCGCGATAATGTTTCCATTTATATCCACATAACTCGCCCAATAGCCATAGCACTTTGTATAAGCTGTCACATTTTGTGACAGGCCATAATCAAAGCGCACAGGAGTGGTGTACCATTGTCTTGATTGTTGTGGCCGCACTAACGCCACAACATCTGCCATGCCACCATTGCTAATCCAATAGAATTGAGATGACTCAGAGTTGCTGCTTTTGCTACTCTGCAGAGGGATCACGTCTAATAAAGATTTAGGTGTAGTATCAACTATCTGAATTGCACCTTCACCTGAACCACTACCACTACCCTCTGAACTGTCACCGAACATCTCCATCGTCATTTTTTGTAGTTTTACTTTTTCGAATGAAAACGGTTCTTGATTAGTTACCAAGACCATATCACCGGGATGACATCTGGCATTCGCCCATGATACTTCTAACTGTCGTTTTTGTGCACTTATTGACAACCAAAGTTGTACATCGCCCGATGCAACTGTATTGATAAAAATGGCAAGAAGTGTAAACAAATAGGGCAAGGTTGCCATATTATCAATCATTTATTTAAAAAAAAATCTAATCTTGAATTGAATGTAATCAAAATGTTTTATAAATTTTTATTTACATATTTTTTTTACCGACAACGTATATGTATAAATAAAGAAATAAAATAGTATTTAGACGAGAGCTTTGCTGCGCGCCGCCGCCAGTCCGATCACGTTGAAAGTTTGAACGTATCTGACTGAGCACTGAGACTGATACTGAGACAGTGCAGTGAGACTTGAGAGCTGTAAGAAACTAAGAGCAGCAGACTGTTTGTTTTGTTCTGTTCTATATACCCCGGAAGTTGGGCGTTTTTCAAGCTTTTTTAAATACATATTTTTCAAACTGTAACAGTAAAATGCAAGTGACCGGAAATGTAGGCAATTAGGCAATGAAACACTGAACAACCCTATTATGCCGTTTGTCAAATGCCATTGCAAAAACAGATCTCTGTCATATTACTAGATATGGGGTATTTGGTCAAGCTTTGTCGACTCTCTGTGTTTGTTCTAAGTTTCTCTTTGTTCAGATTATAGCTTATAGTGATTCAGCTATAGTAGTGGTATCCCTAATGTGTTATCTAACTATTTTCAGCTTGATTTTGCTTTTTTTGTTTGCCACAATGTGTTAAGTACCTAATTCAATTACCATTAAGTGGGTATCTGATTTATGGAACGCATGTTGGCACTTTAATTCAATTGGAAGTTGCTGCTCAAGTTAAGCAAGAATTATGTTAATGAACTGTTGGATCATTGAAGAAACAAAAGTGTGTGTAAGCTGCTGTACCGGTAAAGTACGATTTTGAACGTGCTCGCCACGGGGTAATTTCCGTAATATAGTGAGCAAGGTAGCGTTGTATAATATTACTACCATCTCATTTTTACATCGCAACTGTGTGGCAGCGTTCGGGATTGATGGGGATTTATTTTGTCAGAAAATATCTCATCATAATTTAATTAAGAAAGTATATGCTTACATAATATTTGCCATAATTTTTTATAGGAAACTAAATAAATGCTGTGTTTTGCAATTATAAACCAAACAAATAGTAAATGTTTGTCATACTTTATAATAAATCACAAAAACAAAAAAACTGTGCTACTCTCAAAATATGGAAATTGCGCAAACGAAAGTGAATTAACGCGTACGAAAACGTAAATTCACTCAATGCGAAAATTCACACTTCAAAATGTAACTTTATCTATCACACTATAAGAGTATGTGCTTACTCACACCAAAGCATAAACGAGATTTTACTCGTTTTCCTCAAAACGAATACTAAAAGCTAATCGTTTTCCAATACATTTTTCATAAACGACTTGTTTTGCAAAACGACTCGTTTTTCACAAAACGACTTGAAAACGAGTTGCAATTCAAAGATGAATTAAACGAACAGATCTTCCGTCAAGGGAAATTGATATGATTGTGAATAGGCCCTCAGAAAAACAAGAACAGCTGATTGCTTGCTGTCAAAAAAATTAATTTCAAATTGTTCAAACAATTATGACAGCGGTAAGGACATTTTTTCAACTACTTATTTGTAATGAATTTGTAATGCATGAGTTCTTTTTATTTACAGGAAATGCAAAAGAAAAAAACTAAACGAATTTGGGGAAGTACGGACGAGGAGTTCTTGATCGAACTTTGGGCTGAATATTCTTATTAAAAGCTCACCTTTGTCCACATACTTCTATGCATTGCACAATTTTGATAATTATTTTTTTTTCTCTATAAGTTCAATTATGAAGACGATTGTTCCTGCTTGTAGATACTTCTGGGTTAAAAATAAATTTGGTTAAATCCTCATTTTTAGTTCTGCATTTTTTATGCGACATTATAAGATTTGATTGCTTAGCATTCACGTTGTTTCAACGTTTTGACAGCTTTTTCAAAAACAACTCAAATGTCAAACAAAAACAAGTAAATGTCCGGTGTGAATGCTCTACTCGTTTTAGTTTACGAAAAGGGTAAGCCAGTTTGGTGTTATTTTAGATTCTAAAAGAAAATAAAAGTAGCTGTTTATATTGTTTAAGATGTTTAGGCAAGGTCCTTCCACAACGATTAGATTGTTTTGCAAAGTAAGTTTTAAGGCAAATATAATAAAGAATCCAAATCGGTCGACTATAGGCGTTTTTCTTTTTTAAAAAATTTGTCTCTTTTTAACTCAGAGAATGCAGAGCTCCAAATGTGTGTTTCTTTATTCGTTCTGAACATGTGTGGATCGCTCTCGGCGTGCTCGAATATAATTGACAGAGCATGTGAGTAAATTGCTGAACGCACCTAATACTCGTACCATGAGTGTCAAGAAGGAAAATGTGAAGAAAAAAATTATTAGATACATAAGTTGGCGAAAGAAGTTGATCGCTTATTGATTTTCTGTAACTGTGTGTGTATTAGTGTACAAAAAAGGGTAGGTTTTGTGTTATATTCCTTTTTATGGTTAAAATGAAAATGTGTTCTGATTTGTGTGGTTCAAGTGTGTTTAAAAAACATATCAGTGTTCAGAGCTCGCTCTGTTTGGAACAAGTTCAGTGCATAATTTATGCGTTTGAACTCTGTTCAATTCTCTGCTCTCAACGAAAAAAGAAAAACGCCTTATGGGACAATACCGATTTCAAATTTGTTTTCGTAATTTCATTGTTGTGAATCGTTTATACGGATATTTCACATCTAATACCTACAATATGTTCTGTAAATCATTGTTAAATGTCAATTCTTATTCTTTCGCTAAGCCACTGAAGAAGGAATTAATTATGAATGTCAAATAATGCCTATACGGACTTAGCTAAAGTGCAGAGAATTTGTATGGTTAAGATTGTATTCCGCTGAAAACTGTACAGCTGGTGCGAGTTACATATTTATTATTGACGGTTCGTGTATGTAAATATGAATTTTGTTTATGATGGCGGCGTCAATTCTCTTTTTTTAAATCCACTTTGTTTCGGACTTATTCGTAAAACAGTTTAAACCAGCACTAGCAAATTTATACCATCATGGTATTAACTGTGACATACTGCAATCAAATATACATGGAACTTGTGGTTCCTAGTGTATCGGTACGAATATATATATATAGCTACTATTTTCATGACCTCCACAAGAAAACTTGGACCAGCTGCATAGCAGAGTTGGAGGTCTTATCAACATGATAACGTGCCAATACAAACAGGCCGGGTAGTTAAAACGTATATAGAGAGCCAAAATGTGGAACTATTAAGTTGGCTGACCTACTCACCGGATTTAAGCAACCTTGAAAATACTTGGGGATGGTTGACACGTCAATATATCGATCAGGACAACAATATTCGAGTATATCCGAACTAACCAAAGCCATCGAATCAGCTTGGCGCTCGATTTCGCTAAACTATTTGGCCACTTTGTATGCATCCCTTCCAAACCGAATGTGTGAAGTTCCGGAGCTGAAAGGTGGCTCAACACACTATTAAAAAAATTGTTGTTTAATGAAAAATACCTTTAATACGTTAAATTTAAGTAACGTTTGAAATAAAAAGAATCAAATATCCCCAAAATGACCCCGCATTATTACGGTTTTTATTAAATAATTTTTTTAAACTTTTCTTATAACTTTAAATAACAACAAATATGAACTTTGATTTAAAAAAAAATTAAGTCTATATACTCTGTTCAATTTATATTTTCAGTACAGAGAAGATAGAATATTTACCTTTCACTCTAACTGATAGAGATGCCAATAAGTTCTTACTGTCTAAAAGATCTTACAGGGTTGCAGTAATAAACATACTAAATTACCACAAACGTAGCAGTGGTAACTCTGATTTAATAAGTTTGTTTTAAAAGCACACAACGAGTACGAGGATTGTTTGCATGGAGAAGGCATGCAAGCAGCAGTGTGTACTTGTATGTGCAGTAGGTAGTTCATGGTGGGATATACGATGGTTTTAACAAGATTTCAAAAATACTTTGCATGTAACGCATTGGTTATATTCAGTGGGAGTTTCAGCGACAGGCATCAGTGTGTTTTAAAAGACCTGTACTGAAAATATAAATTGAACAGAGTAGAGCATGGTTGGGTGTTGTAGAACGAGGGTAGACTCTGATTGGCGTTAACTTGGCAATGCCCAGTGTTGCAACTCTGACTACACATCAAATGTGCTTATTTTTACCTCCAAGTGGTAACCATCGGGTACTGGTCTCATCCAACCGGATTTGACTTGCTAAACGATAAGTGCGAGTGTTGATAACACGACGAAAAACAGCAACACTATAAACAGCCTGGTGAGAACGGCACGGATGAATACCCGGCCTGCTGTCCCAGGCGAACCTAGATGAGCTGCTCTGACATATTCGGACAACAGGTTGTCTAGGAATTTCAAGGGTTAGTCAGGCCCCTTGAACAGAGATGGTGGCGGATGAACCGAAAGGCCAACGGCAGCGCTCAATCCCGTAGTGGATACTGATGGCCCCGTGTCCTAGGGGTATCTAATAAATTGGAACTGGCCCTCCAGGTTGGGGGTTGTGCTTTGGGTTAACTACCCACCCACAGAAAAAAAAAATATTGTTACGAAGCAACCAATAGCCTCGGAAAGGACTGATTTTATTGTTGACGACCCTGCTAAACGAAAAAAGGACAACGACGTTCGTATCTGCACCTGGAATGTGAGAACATTAAACAGGAGAGGTGCAGGCGAACAACTAGCGGAAGCCCTAAACTGCTACAAAGCAGACATTACTGCCATCCAGTAAATACGATGGGATGGGCCAGGCAAAAAGAGGATGAAAAACTGTGACATCTACTACGGACCGTGTTATAGTGAGCAGAAACAGCGACTATTCGGATGCGGATTTGTTATAAGTGCCAGACTTAGGCAAGAAGTCTTATGTTTCCAAGACATTAGCGAACGCATAGTAACAATCCGCATCAAGGCCAAATTCGCCAACATAAGCCTTATATGCGCTCACGCTCCGACGGAAGAAAAAGATGACATAGCTAAGGATTGCTTCTACGAGCTCCTTCACAAAACCTATGAGCGACTACCGAAGTACGATGTTAAAATCGTGCTGGGAGATTTTAACGAAAAGGTAGGAAGAGAAGACATCTTTAGAAGTATTGTCGGAAAACATAGCCTACACGACAACACGTCTGGTAACGGACTTAGGCTAATTGATTTCGCTACGGAACGAAATGCCACTATAGCCAGCACACGGTTTCCTCACCTCGATATCCATAAGGGGACATGGCGGTCTCCAGATCAATGAACGGTCAACCAAATTGATCACATTGCGATAGATAAGAGGCACGCATCCAGTATTTTGGATGTCCGAACATTCCGAGGAGCTAACATCGACTCGGATCATTACCTTGTAGCAGCCAAGGTAAGAATGCGGATATCCACCACACCACAACAATCCAGAAATACTGTGAAAAAATTTAATGTCGGAAGACTGAAATCGCAAGAGACCGCCAAGACCTTCGCACAACGCGTATCCCTTAACCTCTCGATTAACACCATACCACCAGCATCGAATGTCGAAGAGCAATGGCAACGATGCCAACAGGCCATTAGATCAGCCGCAACTGATGTGCTAGGTTTCTCGCGCCCACCAGCAAGAAACCCCTGGTTTGATGAGGAATGCCGACAGATGCTCGCAGCCAAGAACGAGGCCTACAAGGCTAAGCTGCAGGTGAAGACGAGAGCTGCCATTGAGTTCTATAGGCAAAGAAGAAGGGAAGAACATCGGCTTTTCAACAAGAAGAAAAAAGAGCAAGAAAAGCGCGCGATCGAGGATATAGAGAGGTGCCACTCCAGGAACGATGTTCGCAAGTTTTACCATAGTGTAAAACGTCAAAGCCAAGGATACAAGGCTCGAACAGAATCCTGTCGAGATGAACAAGGAAATATTGTAGTTGAGACACAGTCGATGCTGAGGATATGGAAAAACCACTTCTGCAGACTGTTAAACGGCGATGACGAACAACATTCCGCTGTCAGGCAGAACGAACCATTCAATATTGGCAACGACAGCGAAAACTGCCAACCACCCGACCTGAGAGAAGTGAGGATAGCAATATCTAAACTCAAGCTTAATAAGGCTGCCGGAAATGACGGCCTTCCCGCTGAGCTTTATAAGGCCGGCGGAGATGACTTGGTAAGTAACATCCACCAACTCATAAACCAAATCTGATCAGATATGCCTGAAGAATGGAACCTCAACATCGTTTGCCCGATCCACAAAAAAAGGAGACCCTCTGAACTGCGCCAACTACAGAGGCATAAGTCTCCTCAACATCGCCTACAAGATCCTATCTGCCGTAATATGTGAACGCCTGAAACCGTTTACCAACAACCTGATTGGCCCTTATCAGTGTGGATTTAGGCCAGGAAAGTCCACAACCGATCAAATTTTCACACTCCGGCAGATCCTGGAAAAAACTCAAGAAGTCCAAATCGATACCCACCACCTATTCATCGATTTCAAAGCCGCATATGACAGCATTTATAGAGACGAACTGTACAGAGCCATGTCTAGTTTTGGTATACCGCCCAAACTCGTCCGTTTGTGTAGGATGACGATAGAAAATTCTCGCTGCTCCATCAGGGTCGGAAACGACCTCACCGACACATTCGATACCAAAAAAGGATTTAGGCAAGGCGATGCGCTGTCATGTGACTTCTTTAATCTGATTCTTGAGAGGATTGTGCAAAACTCCAAAGCCAACACCAGAGGCACAATTTTCCAAAAGTCGGTGCAACTACTAGCATACGCTGACGATATTGACATCATTGGTAGGACTCAACGTGATGTCATAGCCACGTTTGCTAGAATAGAGAAGGAAGCGGCGAAAATGGGTTTAGCAGTAAATGAGGGTAAGACTAAGTATATGCTGTCATCACGAAAGGACTCACAACATCGACGAATTGGACAGAACGTCACCATTGACAGATATAACTTTGAGGTAGTGCGGGACTTTGTCTACCTCGGCTCCGCTATTAACTCTGACAACAACATCTCGTCAGAAATTAAACGAAGAATTACTCTTGCCAACCGCTGTTTCTTCGGGCTAAGAAGGCAATTTAGTAGTAAAGCCCTCACTCGAACTACTAAGGAGATCCTATATAAGACCCTGATCATCCCAGTCCTGCTCTACGGCGCTGAAACCTGGACCGTATCAAAAGCGGATGAAGAAATCCTTGGTAGATTCGAGAGAAAATTCTTCGAAAAATCTTCGGTCCCGTTTGCGTTGACGGGCTATGGAGACGAAGATTCAACCAAGAACTATACGAGCTGTACAGCGACATGCCCCTGGTCAAAAACCTCCGCATTGGACGTTTAAGATGGCCAGGACATGTAGAACGAATGGACACCAATACTCCGGCTCGCAGAGTCTTCGATCACCGGCCAGACGTCGGACGCAGTAGGGTAAGACCTCGCCTTAAGTGGCGCGCACAAGTAGAAACCGACCTCAACCAACTTGGAGTGCGCAACTGGAGGCAGTTAGCTAAGGACCGGGCTAATTGGAGAGGCATGTTGGTTGAGGCCCAGGTTCATTCCGGACTGTAGCGCCACTTAAGTAAGTAAGTAAGTAAGAGTAGAGCATGCTTGGTTTAGGAGCAATGAATACAGATTTTAGGTCGAAAGACATTAGTTCTAAGAGTTATTGTTTAGTTTAGAGCGCCCGTAAAGGGCCAGTAAATTAGTTATAAGTTATTGATAATGAGGCTAGTTTTAAACATTTTTGTCTAGCTTTAAGATTAAACAATAAATAAAAATGAATTTAAAAAAAGCAATGAATACAGACAACAGAACTAAGAGGTATTCTATTAAACTGGCGACCGATACTTAGACCTTAGATAAGTCCATTGTGATACCACATGAAAAGTTGTTTGTTCTTTAATTAAACCATAATTGGAGCCTCTAATGAAACGGTTTAGCTGGTGAATCTCTATTTGTCTTAGATACCCGCGGTGATCGAAGAAGTATTCTCTCAGGTGTAATCTACGTCTTTGGGAGAGAACAGGTAAAGAACAAACAAGATGAGAGACAGTCTCCTCTTCCTCCTCGTCCAAACAACTTTTGCAACTTTTGCGTCAAACAGATTGCATTAAAAAAATGGTTAAAAGAATTTTTTTATTTTGCAAATGGTCGCTTTCGATAGCAAAGCAAAATGGATTTGATTGTGTTGTTGTAATGGCTTTGAATAAAAGATCAATAAAAGACTGATAAACAAACAAAACATCTATTGTCAAATACCAATCCAAAGCTATCCTAAAATTATTGCATTCATTTGGAAATTTGAGGAATAGCTGATACAAAATGCATCTGAATATGCAATACAACTGACTTTTGATAGAAAATGTTTCCTGATGATAGTTCAGAAGGATATCCTCTACTCAGGATTTTGAATAGCTACGCACTTGAAAGCGATCAATATGTTCATTGGTTGAACTTTACGCAGGGTCGACCCAGGCTTATTTGACAACATAAGTTGTCAAAAAAACGTTGTTTTTCTATTTCTGTGCATGAAAGTAAATTTGAATATTGTTTTAATTTCCATTCTAAAATTCACAACAAAACAAATGATTCAGATTTGGGATGAGCGACGTTCATCGATTTTAACGAAACATCGATGCTTAAATTTAAAAAAAAAATTTCTCAATATCGTTCATTCCTTCAGATCTCATGTGGTTTTGACAGTTTATTCGTTTACCTCAACCACTAGCGTATTAACCACTAGGCTCGTGAGGCTCGAGCATAGGGCTGCAACTTGTAGGGGGCCGCAAATTTTGTAAATATTATACTTTGTTTTATTCTAAAAAAAAATATTACGCAAAAAATCAAAGAAAAACATTAATGTAATTCAAATGGGGTACTCATCATTTTTGGTATCTGAAAATACGAAATTTAAATCTCTGCCGTGATATTCGATCTCTGCATATTTCGATAAGGAACCGTTTTTACACGTTCGCCATTTAAAATATGATCGGACACGATTTTTGCACTTACCTTAAAATTGCAAAAAAAAAAACTACGTAATACTCAAGATATTTTTTTATACATATAGTGAAAAAAGTGACTTAAAAAGACTTTATACTGCAAAAAAGTGACCAAGGTTTTATCAAGATGTAATATTAATGTGTATGTATAAGTAAATTAATCAGCGAAATATTTTCCTTTTCCCTACTCTATTATTACAAACAAAAAAACTTCCAGGATTTGTTACCCTTTTCCCTTTATCTTATTCTAAGCAAACTTCGAATATGGGAAAAAATACTCGGGGAAAAAGTAGACATTCTCCCCATTTGGCGCTTGATTTTTCCGGCACATTTGTTGGAGAATTGAGAAAAAATTTAAGTTTTTTACTTAATGCAACTAAAATATAAATAAAATTTTAATTATTTTTATAAAAAACAACAAACATCACCTCTGCAAAACTTTTCTTCTTTCTTCAGTCGTTTTATACACTTTACACATCCATTGTGGACAGGACAGCTGCTCCTCAAATATTTGCAGGACTTTAGAGAGGATCTTGTGAGAACATGCAGCAAGTATTTAAAAGCTCATGGCTGTCGATATCGGTTTTCTTCAAACTGCTCTTCATTCAAAATTCTAAGTGCGATGCTGAACATTTTGTATACCTATTATATTTAATTAATTTTTCACTTTATTTATTTAACTTTTAACTTTCACATTGGATAATAAATTATTTTCTTCTCTAGTTTTTCTTTTAAATTTTAATATAATATATATTATATATATTATATATCTTTAATATTAAAATAATATAATATTTTATCAAAAAGCTTATTCGAACATTCAGAATTCTCTTTCCCGCTTTCGAAATTAAAAATAGTTTCCCGGGAATTCATAATTGGAGAATACTACTCTTGGGAGAACACATCTCACGGAGAGTAATCTTCCCGGGGAATATTTAGAATTGGGCTGAAAATTTTATACTGAAATGGGTAAAAATGTTAAATACCTATTGTTTAAATAAAAATAATAAATTCAACAATTATTTGTCTTTGGAGAAAAATTTTTCGGAACTGAAATTTCTTCCTACACTTACTTTTGGGACTAAATAAAATAAATTATCTACTCTCACACCAAATTCATGTTCCACTCAACAAGTTCTTGGATTTTTTTTTATAAGAGTTTCTTTATTTTATTTTTAAATTATTTACTTCCAAAGACTTATGACTATTTGTCTTTTCAACACCAAATATATGAACCAACATGTAATACGCAAGCGCGACTCAAAGCTCTAGGAGAAAACAATAAAGCATTTAATTTAAGGACAAAAGCAATCAACTTCTTATATATATCTTACTAGATCTTATTATTAAATTAATTGCAATAGTCTATACGGAATACCCCTTTGCAGGGGTATTTGACGGGTTCCGAGTTTTAAGACTTACGTTCTTCGTTGAAATATAAGGGAAAATATATTTTCGCTATACAAGTATATTAAACACTTAGTAATGCAATTTTGCTTTCAAAAATTCTATCAAATTTATTAAAAACAATCACATGTGACTTATTTCGAAAAAATACCGATGCATTCAAATTTCTCACCCACAAAAAGACAACCATGCCCCATAACTCTTCGATGTTAGCCCATTCAAAAACGATCCTTGCATAGTATTAAACAAAGGGGGCGGTAGGCACTGAGCGTGCCTCGGGGCGCCGAGAAGGTTAATCCGCCACTGACCTCAACTCGTCCCAACTTAAATCCTAGATCCACTTCAGAGCGAGTTTGGGGGGGGGGGAGACCCTAGGGGGACTTCACGACACAACGAACAAACCTAATGACTTGACTTCACAAACAATTGAACTGGTATATAATTTACAGCTGATTGTGACACAAATGTATTTTACTTGAAATTATGTCGGATTTACACGAGTGACAAATTGCCATTATTTCTTTCATTTTATGACAAAATCCGGTAAATGATTTGAAAATTTGTTATTATTTTGTCATTAAAAAAATATCAGGGAAAACTGGCATTAAATATTCCCATTAAAATGGCGTAATGTAAATGCAGAGTGACATCGTTTTGAAAATAATGGCACACCGCGAGAAAGAATGAACTTCCTCATTTTTAGCCATTATATCAATCAAACAGTCATTATTTTGCCCCTTGTAAATGCACACAAATTCATAAGGAATGCAATCGAAATTCCCATGGAAAGTTTATTTCCGAAGCCATTAGAACATTATTCACATTCCCTACATTCGAATTAAAGAATCAGTTCCATATATTATAGTATGCATATACACTAATACGGTATTAAAAACACGAATAGCGATTTATATTTAATTCATGGATTTTGTATAATAACAATATATCTGCTATTTGACATTTATAAACCTAACTCTTGCTAACCTACCGAAGAAGATTGTTTACCGAAGGAATTATAATTGACATTTGACAACAATTTACAGTACCATATAACAAAAAGACAAAGAGGGCATATTGAAGTAGACTTTCTTTAATAATTTTTGTATTAATAAGAAAATATATTCGCGGATGAACTTAGGGTTTAGTAAAATCACGAATTAGATGCGGATTAACAGTTTTTAATTAATAGGGCTGTTATTATAAAAAAAAATAAGTTCATAGACTGTTAAAAATTGCTCTTTGTATTAAATTACTTGTATTTACAGTATTTTACTTTTAATGAGTTTTTTTGCGACCTTTAGTCCAAATTAATATGCGTTTCGCCCAGGTACTACAGATGGGCTCATCAGTTAGATGCTGTAGTACCTTTCTAAGACGCAGGGGAATTCGGTCGAATTCAGACACCTAGAAAATAATACCCGTGGTCTGGCTTGTTTAAATTTAAGAATAAATGCAAAAACAAAAACAATACAAATACATTTACATACGTAGGTATTGTTTTTGTTCCTTATTTTGTGAGCATCAAACTGATGAGCCCATCTGTAGTACCTGGGCGAAACGCATATTAATTTGATCTAAAGGTCGCAAAAAAACTCAATTAAAATCATAATTATAGTCCACAAAATAAGGAACAAAAACAATACCTACGTATGTAAATGCATTTGTATTGGCATGTATTTTACTTTTATTTGATTTTCTACTAATTCAACAGTAGAAATAAAATCAATTTTAACTTGTATATGTCTTAAGCTTTATTCACAGCAAATATACAAACATTCCCTATTTTTGTCGTTAAAACATATATAAAAAAAAATGAATGCAACTTAAATATACAATTTTTTTTAAATTAAAGTTATTTTTAAAATTAAATTTCTTAAATCTAAAAAAATACTTTTATTTCTTATCATAACAGTTATCTACATTTAAGTACACTTAAGAGCACATAAAGCCAAATTTTATTTCGAATTGAAAATATACTTAAATAAATATTAAACCAAATGCATTTCAAAAGCGCATCTTTTTTTGTAATATCTTTAAAAACTTGGAATGCAAAAAACTTCGAGTTAGTACTATGAGTTTTAAATGGTCCCGAGTTTTTGTATTAAAATATAAATAGTTAATTTGTTATTTCTCAAAATTAAGAACTAGGGCTCTCAATAAATACAGTATTGAACATAGCTTTGCAAAAAGTAACCATTCCCCTGGATATCATGCCATAAACTTTTGGTTTGTTCTTCCATTTGATGCATGCATAGTAGAATGGTATTCCAGCTAATGTGATTGAAATACCAACAATTAGGTTCATTGGCTCCGAAAAACTTGGCATAAGGACGAGTGTGATACAGCATACGACAAATATTATTGGCAGTAACAAATGAACCTTAATAGGTCTTGGAAGATCAGGCCTTGAAAGAGAAAGTTTATTTAATAAAAAGTTTATATGTGGAAAAGGACGAGGCATATAAGGTGGGCCAGAAGTAATGTCATAATGTGAAATTCTTTTTCGAGGAAAGTACACTTATTCACAATAATTATTTGCCTTCTCAGCTTTGCTTTCTATAGTTTTAGATAGGTGTATTGTGTACAATTGAGCAATGAAAACCAACTGGTACTGGCCACTGTAAAATTTGAATACCAACCTTATAAAGATTATTTAGTCAGGAAATTGGCGACATGGCAAGTAGCGTTAGATATTTGCATTAGCATCAAACTTTCGGCAATATAGGCACCACTTCTACGACATGATCTTTTGGAGAACTTTGGTCGTATATGTATCTCCTAGCATATACTCCATCCAGCAAGCACCATAAGTTCGGTGGAAGCGTCGTAACTAATGACTATCATATACCATTATGGACCCCCTAAATAGCAAACTGTTACAACAGTACGTTCCTCTTCTGAGTGTACATTATCCTATCAGCTTATGTGGCAAAAATAAGTCTAGGTATATGGTACATTAGGAATAGTTTAGAAATCTTTCTGCAGGTCCTCTTTTTATTGAATGGTTCCTTACACTGTCATTTCCCACTTATAAGAAATGAGACGGAGCTTCAAAAGCTACATATACATAGGCAATCCTTTAGCACTTTTACGACATCAACGCTTTTATCACGGGCGGAAATGCATAGATTTCTGCATTGGTATTGCCTCCTAGCGTAAGAATCAGTCTCCCGAAATATTTCGATTCCATCCAGGACAGTATCTTTCTAGGCAAATCAACTATGCGAGGGATTTTACGTTGACTATACCCAGGATCGGCCAATGAAGAGAAGAAGGATCGCGCCGTCAAATATGGCAATCAAGTTCAGGTCACCAAAACGGAAATCCGCACGGCCCGGAAATTAGTAATTAAATATTGTAATCGTTGCACATCTGCTGAACCAATAACGCCACAAGCCCAATTTAGCAACTTGTGAGAAAAAAGAGACACTTATCAGTTACGGAAATAGTGGTGTCAGCGCATCATCACCATCATACTGCTTTTTTTCCAATCCAATAAATAAATCTGCTACCTTCAAATGAAATCGACTGTACTTTTGGTCTTATGCATGAAACAGATTAAATCAGCCCGTTTAAATTCCTGAACAACTAAAATCTGATAGGGTAAATTTCGTATGGATTTGTGCATATGTTTTTGACATTTCCCATGGAAAACAAAAGCATACCAAAGTTTGAGATTTTTCGTATTGGCAACAGCTGTTTTGTCATCAGCTGTGTTCTTCTCCTTACAACAACACCAATCTATCCGGTTCGCGTATTGCCAAATTGCATATCAGCACAGATCTCCATATACTGTGCTGACTGTTGCACCATTTTTGCTCACCGAATTTGACAGCATTGCAGGGCAACTGTATGCTACCACAGAGCTTTCTGTGGTTACAGGCAGAAGAAACTGCTTTTGGTCTGAACGGACACCGTACATAGTCTGTTCTTAATTTAAATGAGCATATTATAGCCGAGGTCTGTACTGATATACAGTTTGGCAATACACATCTGGTTCCGGATAGCTATGGTTTGAATTTTGAATGCGGCCATTATCAAAGTACAATGAAATTTGACGCCATTTGCAATAATGATGGCACGTTTACATTATGACATTACTTTTTAGCCCTACCTTATATGCTTATATGCTTACTTAGTTTTCCGCATCCATAAAAGGCCAGCAATACTCGCAGCTACGGAAAGCCAAAGAATTTGGCTAATATAATTAATGAGTATATAAACATCTGCTGTAAGAAGCATCACCAAGGACATACAACACTGAAAATACGACCAATAAAAAAGTTGATGATTATATCAATTCACAGATGTTAACAAAAAAAACTTACCGAAAAAATTAAGGACGGAATCGGTGTCTGTTGCTTGGCATGGAAAAGTGAGAAAAACTTCGGTAGATGTCCCTCTTGGGCACCTGTTGCAAATAGTCTCGCTGATGTAAATAAAACTCCATTGACACCTCCGAATGTGCTCAATGCGACAAATATTGGCACCATAAAAGCTAATGGCCCAAATACGTGGTTGCCAAATGTCACTGCGACAGCAAAGGAACTCAACATTTCAGTTTTTGAAACAACAGCAAAGTAGGCAAGATTCACAAGGACATAAATTCCCGTAACAAGTGGCATGGCAATCCAGATAGCACGAGGTAAGTTTCTATAAAAAAAAGAAAAAAAAAACGAGAAGAAAAATAAATGTTAAAAGGTAGAAGAACAAAATCAATAGCACTTCCAATTGCAAACAAATGAAACCACTTAAGAAAATCAAAACTCTTTCAGAGCAAAACCTGGAGGAAATGGAAAGATTCAGTTAGAGGGAATAGGGATTTCATTGAAACTGAAAGATAAATGGGTGTTCGTTGAAGGAGTTCATGAATTGCAAACGACTTGATTGTTGCCTTCTGGTAATCGAGAACCATGAATACACAAAACTTTTATCTCTGAAGTCAACTTAAATTGACATAAGAGGGTTTTTTTATGGAGGCGGCATGAATGCTAGACAAAGCTTATGACGTAAGTTGCTTAGAGGGATTTAATGAGATACTCTTAAATGAAGCAACTGGTGGTTGGTTGGGTGGTGTTTGAGTTTGATTAAATGAAGAGTGGAGTAGAAGTTAATTTGATTTATGAATAAGGTTATATAGTACATATTATGCTGAATATACTATACCAGATTCAGATGATAAATTGTATATAAACACATACATACACACTACTATAGTAAATTGGACGCAAGTTGTTTTATTATTCAAAACAAATAATAAGGGAAAGAGCGTTACCATTATACATGTACAGTTCATAATATCACAAAGACGTGTCGGAGACCTTTGATTGAACTTTACTTTTTCTTGAAACTACGTGGCAAAAATATTTTGGATACATAGTAATAACTAAGTTTAATATTTAATTTAGTATTTTTTTTTTTTTGTAGTTAAGTTCAGGGAACTTATGGCCTTTTCGATTGGCCGTCCGGAACACGTTCCCCCGGAAACAAATTGACTGATTCTGAATTGTATGTATCACTGTGTTTGTGAAAATTAAATTTAAAAAAATCACATCAACTAAAAAAATTTCCAAAACACTTGATTTCAATTTAGATATACATTTTCTTGTACCAATAATAATTATAACTTTCTTCTTTTTATCTTATTTTACCAGAAAAGTAGTTTAAATTCAATAAACACATCGAAATTACACAACAAATCAACCCGATGATTTTGACATTTTAATTATGTGAGTGTATTAGTGATTCTGTTTTCGATTCTGAAATGAAATCCAGAATCGTTCTCTGTTCTATTGAGAGTAACAACTGTCATTTTGTGGGGGTCAGAACAGTTCTGGACGTCCAATCGAAAGGCCATTTAGGCTTATTCTGCCAGATCTGTTATTCTGCTATGAATTTTCTGTTATGATGCATAACAGATATTTACCATAAAAGATATTTTATAATTGGTATTCAGGAGTTCGATCTTTTATAAAAGTCTGTTATGGAACTTCGAAAAAGAAATATTTATACGAACAGACCTAAAATCTGCTATAAAACTATCAGCTGTAGTAAATAAAAATTCTCGGCAGTGAGCACCGACGAATGACAATAAATTAACCTGTGGAATTATCGTATTTAGTTTCGCGAAGATAAATGTTTGTTCTATTTAATTTGTCCATAACAGTTCCTGAATTTAATATATCCAAAACGCACACAGGCAAGATAAGCGACTGCTTTCTTAAGTTTCATCCATCAAATGTGTTCTGTGTTTTAGAGGAATTGATATAATTTAGTTTATAAATTATTTACTTATTTGAGTTTGTTATTATGCATTTTAATTATTGTTTTTTATATCTGTCTCCTTTTAACAACAATTCATTAACGAAATAAAAGTTTTTACTACATAGATTGAAATCTTTTATGATAAAAGTAACCAAAATGTGTCTTTTAATCTTTTATGATTCATAAAAGATTCCATAACAGATTGTGGCATGCTGAATACCAAAAATGCAGTTCGTAAAAGACTTGTTGAGAATTTCGAAGTTTTGACAGCTCAATAGCAGATTTCTTAACAGATTTCATAGCAGATTTAGCATGCAGAATACCAAAATTATAATTCATAAAAGATTTTTTGACATCTTTAACTTTTGTATGAAAATTCATAACAGAATAGCAGAATAACAGAATAAAAGATCTCCCCGAATAGACCCAATTAGCTGCCAAAAAAAGATCTGTTTCTTTTTTAGCCCAGACACACCAGATCGCCCAAGTTGTTAGCTGCTAGCTGCGAGCGGCCTCCATGAGCTCAGAATAAATTGACAGGTGGAGTAGTAGTAGCACATGAATCAAAGAAAACAAGATTACGACACTTCTTTGTTTTTCTTATTTTATTGACGGCACCAGAGATTAAAAATCTGCAAATTGTTGTTGTTTGTTGTTTGTGGATTAATGGATTTCAATCTCTGGTGACGTCAATAAAATAAGAAAAACAAAGAAGTGTCGTAATCTTCTTTTCTTTGATTCATGGTAGTAGCAGATGGAGTAAAAGGCTGAACGCGCCTAATTTTAATTTATTTTTGTGTGATATGAAAGAGACAGACGAAAAAAAATAAACAAAAATGAAGATTAACGCCGGCCGGTTGTTCTTCCTAAATAAATAAATTATAAATATTTATTAGTTATTTAGTAAGAAATTATAATTCTTTTGTTTTCATTTTAACTAAAGGTATTAAGTGGACCAAGTAAATTAACCTATTTTTGAATAGCCTCATAAAAAAACAAATGAGGCTAAGCACAGGGGTGAAGAAGAACGCATTTCATAAACTAAAACTTTTGCCAGTTCAGTGCTCGAGTTCCAGTGTGTTTCATAAATAATTTGGAGAGCTCTGGTCAAACTCTGGTTCATGACATGTTCAAGCTCTACTCAGTGATCTGAACGCGTAATTTTTGCCCGACGATTTCTGAAAAGTCACTTTGACTGCGGGAAAAGATCAGTAATATTCAATACGTTCCGAAAAACGTTACGCGTTACCAACACCTTCAATGATAGCTGCGTTCTATTGGGGCCTTTTTGTACTTCTAAGTAGATGCTGAATTTGAATGGAACGCATTCATTTTTCAAGCTCTAAAATCTAACCTCAATATGAAAAGTTAATTTTTTTTCTTGGATTTGGTTTGGATGTTTTGTTTGGTGAGTGGTTAACAATAACAAAATAAAATGGTATTATTTTAGACAAGAAGACTTTTTTCCACTAAATATGATAATTTGTAGGCAAATGTTATGAATTATATTTAATTAGATGTATAGTGAAGGCAATGCTTTAATTGCAGTATACTCGTAAGACCATCGGAAAGAAGAATACCGGAAAACCAGAAGCAAGAAACATTTTTGGCAAAGTGTGTAAAACAATAACAATTTGTATGCAAATTCTTTTTACTGATGATGTCGCGGTCTATTGGAAACACACTTCATAAATACAGTAATGAAATACTATCACCACTGAGTAAAACTAGTTGACTGAAGTCAGAAGTACTTACCAGTACGTACTGAAGCTCAAAGATCTGACGCCTGAAAATAATTCGACGCTTAATCATAAGTCCACAAAGAGTTTTGACCCACAAACAAAATACCTACTCGTATATGAGTTTTTAGCAATTTGTGGTCTCTATTTCAACAAAGTATACAATTGTAATGAAACATAAGTGTTTTTCACAAAATTAGTTAATAAATCAATAATTAACATTTCACCATTGTGATCAATAATTCATGTTTGTGAATAACATATTTCCGTTTCAGCAAAAGTTGGCACTTAAACGTAAAGAATAATTGAGCTTTAGGCCAATTTCTGATACACAACTTAAGCATTTAAGTTCTAATTAAGCACTTATGTTTACGCAAAGGAAAAAGTAGCCCATAATCGTTTTAAGTTGAACATAAATATTTATGATTCGTATCAGCAAAATTGCCTTGAAATTTTGTGTTTCTGTTTCACCAAAGAAAAAAAATCCCAAATCTTCTAGTTCTGAGATTTTTTACACGAGTCAAGACGTACGTAATTTATACATTATTATTTTCTTTACAAATGTTTTAAATGTTCTAAATACGCCTAAAGGTTTTTTTACCATATTGATAGAAAATCCCGACTGCCAAAATCCTTTCCATTTATATTCTATTCGCCAAAGCCAGACAAGTGACTATATCAGCAATTTCCCGACATCAATTACAAAATTACAGGCGCCGCAAAATAATAATGGATTTTTTTAGAGGAGCTTAATACAAGTATTTTTTTAATATGGGTAGGGGGTCTATTTCCCCCGTTTGGCCGAGGGGCAATTTCATAAAAAAAGTACTAAAAATGGAAAACAAAATATTTAAAAATAACCGTAATACTTGAAAATAAGTTTTATTACTTTTTTTAAAGCAAATACATTAATCTATTAGCTAATTCTCAAATCAAATGGAATCTATGCATAGTTTTTTAAAAAACGGATTTTAAACTAAAATTTTGGGAAGAAAAAGATACAAAAATAAAGTGTATTTTTTTCAAAACTTATTAATTCTTAAATAAAAACTGAAAACTATATGATCTTATGTGTTCTAGTTTTTTAGAAAATTGAAAATTACTAAAACTACTTTTTTCATTAGATTTTTTTTTGTATTTACGGTGATTTCACTTTGAGGGGAGAGTACGATAACTGCGTTGCCGCAAAATAGTTACGGATTTTTGTAGAGGGCCTTAATACAATCATTTTATCCTACAGAAGAGGGGGTCTATCTCCATTCTTTTAGGCGGGAGGTTCAATTTTCTAAGAACTGACTTAAAATTTCATAACAACGGCAACACTTACAATAATAAAATTATAGGTTTTCTAAAGCCAGAGACTTGTCTTCTTATCATTTATTTCAACCAGCGAGGAACGAGTTTGTGAAAAAAAATATTATATAATGTTACAGTTTTGAAAAATTACCCTTTAAACATTTTTTTTATATATTTTCATAAAACGCAATAATATTTACATATTATTTTTGTTTTTGTGGAATGTGTGCATTAAAGCCAATTGAAATATTTTGTGACCTTTAGTCCAAAATGCGTTTCACCCGGGCACCATAGTTGGGCTCAGTTAGATGCAATCCTACCCTTCTTTTATCTTTTTCTTCCAAAAGTTTCGTGTTTAAAACCCGTTTTTTTTTTCAAAAACCTTGCATAGATTCCACTTGTTGAAAATTAGCTAATAGACTAAGGTATTGGCTTTAAACAATATTTGTAAGTATTACCGTTATTTTTAAATATTTTTTTTTCCATTTTTAATACTTTTTTTATGAAATTGCTCCTCCCGACCAAAGGGGGGAGATAACCCCCCACCCACATTAAAAAAATTCTTGAAACTAACTGTTCTACTAGAATCCATTTTTATTTTTTGGCGCAGGAGTTATCGTACTCTCCCCAAAAAGCCCACACTGCAAATGAGACAATTTAGTTTAACAGCTTATTAAAAACGGCAGTAGTGCATAGAGGTCAAGAAAATGCTTGCAATGTATGCCTTTTTAGAATGTTTATTCAATTCACTAAACAGTTGAATGTAACGTTTTCGTTTAGATTCATTAAAAATAAATTACCAAACTACATCTGAATGGATAAATAGTTCGAATTTAATTAAAAGACATGAAAATTTTAACTTTTTCATTTATTTTTGTTTTATTAATTGTAGCGATTTCTTGTTAAGGCAGGATTAAGAGTCTGTTGACTTCCATATTTTTTTTTTCTATCTTATACTTGCTTTTTCTGCTTTTATTTATTTGAAACAACCCAAAATAAGAAAAAACGTAAAACAAAATAACTATTGACAACACAAATTAATAAAAACTGGCCGTCAGTTTCGTTGTTTGTTAACTTTATCGAAAAACTGCTAGAACACACAATTTTGATCACAATTTCATAGAAATGGAAGTGGTAGAAGTGTGTCAATGTATGGGAAATTGTGCAATTTTGAAAATAATTTCGTCTAGTGGGAACATAGTATTGGGCAACTCTTCATTCCCAATCAAGTGCAGTTGTCTAAATATGAAGTATCTTATTTCTTCTGAACGCGACCATTCGCTCCTGGATTTTAAATTAGTGTCAAATGTCAAACTTTAATTCAACGTCAAAATCAATGCCGCTTTAATTTTTTTAGGTTAGCTTTAATTTTGTAGTCTCTTTAAAAAACTATTTGCTGATATCATAATCATCTTATAATAATTATAACTGATCTTCTGCACCATTCTCTAAATTATATGTCGGCTATGTTTAAGAAATAAAATAATCACAAACATTGGTTTGACATTCTCCGCTTTACACATACACTCTCAAAAAACTTCAAAAGTGTTTCCTTCTTCGTTTGGGCCCTCGGATCGATAAATATCAGTGTTTTGTGTATTCACATTTCAACTTTCTGAATATTTGCCAATAGAATTCAAAAATTAAATATTTTTATTAAATTATATTTTGATAAACTTACTTGTACGGATCTTGTAACTCTTCTGTTACAAAATTCAAATAATTCCAACCTCCAAATGCAAATAAACCCGAATAAAAAGCAAATCCAATATTCGCAGCCCCATATTGTCCATCCCATAGGTTATTGAAGTTTTCCAGTTTTCCCATTGCCATTGAATACAATCCGGCTAAAATAATCATCACCAGAGCGATAAGTTTACCAGCGGTAAAAACATCTTGAATTTTCATCGACCATTTCACCGAGAGGCAATTTATCGCCGTTAAAAAACCTAATGAAAATGACGAAATTCATATATAAAATAAATAAAAAGTAAATAAGTATATTGTACATAGACTTAAATGAAAAAAAAAACCAGGGGAATATCATGCAACAATGCATTGGAAGAATGCACATTTTATGTCTGATATTTTTATATGTGTTTAGATATGAATATAATTTCGGAAAAATATATTGCCGACTTACATAAGCAAATTGCAGCTAGGATTTTAACCGCCGATTCAGGTGGGGAACAATCTTCAAAAAATGGTTTAGCTGCATATTGGGCGAATGTCAGAGCCACAATTGTCTATAAGAAATGGAAATAAATGAGTAAAATAATTATTATTATTATTCACTAGACCAGTTCAGAAAACTAAGATTATGTCAACAATATCAAAAATATAAACAAGATTCTTCATCATAAAGTTTCAGTATAAACTGTTCAATCAGGAACGGATTGGTGATGGTCTCCCTGGAACCTTAAGATAAAGGATCTCAAACTAAAATTATATTAGTATCTGATAAGGTTGCTAGAGACTTCCTAAGGGCCCCAAAAACTAGACAAAATTGCAGATAAAGGAACCCACAGGGTAATTTCAGTGCTACCCACTGAGCCCGTCCGCCCAATTATAATAGATAAATAAGACACGGAAATTTCTCCGCATTAGTTCAGCCGCCATCCCTAGAGATAAAATCTGAGACAACAACCACCTACAGTCTCCGAATATCGCGCCACACATCTTTCCTATCATTCTTTCTCTTCCTTAACCTCACCCTCACGCCCGCGCTGTGTTGAAACATTTAAAGGGTATTCATAATCCCTTGTGCGCGTGTAGATTATAAAAAAAAAAAATTATTAAGTACTGAGGAAAACTAAATTTAGATTGGCTTTCTCAATTTTTTGCAGTCATCGATAATGTACATATAAACCTGTCTTGTAAATGCAGGCGTTCACTCACTTATTAGATATGTTACGTCGGATACCAAGCTATCGGAGTATATCTGTGGACGAACCAGGTAGGTTAGTTGAAAGCTGTCAAAAAATCAGAACAAAAGGCATACCAAATGAATTTTGAAGTCAGCTGTTGTATAAATTTCTTCTCGGATAGCAAGTTATTCCAATTTGTTTGGGATAACTCAAGATAGCTTTCATGATAACAGCTGTTTTTACATCAGATGTGCCTTTGCACGCATTACAACAACAGAAAGTTATTCTAGATTGCTGAGAATAACTGAGTGAACGTCCCCAATAATATACTTTCAGGTTTCGTCCGGGTTCTAAAATATCAGAAATATGAGAATGCAATTTGTTAGTATAACCGTTTACTTTCCTGTCAAAAATCTGAGATTTGTTTGTGAATTATTTTTGATCGGTAATCGAAGTATTTAAAATAGACGCCACGGATATTGATTTTGTCTTCTGGCTTATAATTTGTTTATCCAAAATAAAAATTGACTTGCAACTGAAACTGAAATAGCTGTCAAAATATACAAATTCAATGGGTACATTTCAAATGTCCGTATACGATAGCCTATCTAAGATAAGTTAGTATCCACTTAAGTTTCTCAACAACCATCACCGGATAGGTTGAATTTGGGTTTGTGCACATGTTTTTGGCAGTTCTCATGAGATACAAAAGTATACCAAAGTTTTTCGGATAGCTTGGGATTTTTTTGGCAGCAGCTGGCTTGTCATATCCGTAATCTTTACATGAAAGAAACAAAACACATGCCTTATAATATATTTGTGATTCTGAAGGGTGAGATTCATTTTTGTTGACAGATAACGAGTGCACAGATAGGACAAATTTATGTAAGCTTATATGAGGATGAATATATTTTTTAACATGGAAAATCATTCACGCTGCTGTCATTCGCTGTGGTGCAGGTGTCACTGTGGAATATGTGCTCAATTTTTCAAGCGGATTCGTTCGTACAATACAATTTGAATTGGCTGACATTTAATTCCCAGGAATTATTCTGTAGTGGAATTCTATTTTCGATAGTGATTTTTAAACGAAGAAATATGTTCACTTTTGAAGTTCACATTTGTTATTCAACAAGAAATGTTTCTAAAGTTAAAATTAAGAAATTCTATACGTCAGTAGCTGGAGTATAGAAAATTTGTATGTGGGATAATTTCTAGAATGTAGACAAACAGAACTGCTATTCACGAAATATAATGAGCATTGGTGTTCTTCAAATGTCAAAATTAGAAAGAGAAAAGAATTTCGGGAAATGCCCAATATTGCAAAATTAGCTACACCACTCATCCTTTCTTTCGAATTGGCCCAAGTCATGATGAAATGACAGATGAGGAGGTGGATCTCAAGATATAACCCATATGACATTAAACGAATTTAATCTCCGATTCTTCGTACATTTACCATGACGATCAACAAATCACAAGGCCAATCCAAAAAAAATCATTTTTTCAACATTGGAAAACCTCAGTTAATCCGCCGAAATTGGTGAGTTAAAATTGCTCAACCACGGATTAAATATTTAAACCACGTCTGCATTACTGGCTTTAAGGAATACTTATTCTATGTCATTCCTGCAAAACAATATTAAAAAAAAAATGTTTGATTTAAAAGTGCAGATTTTATTCTTAACAAAAACAATTATTGTTACTTAAATATAGTACTTTCTTGTTAAAAAGCACCTAAGCAACAACTTTAGCTCATTTCTACACTTACAATGATAACTTACAATACTAAAATAATAAACATTGTAAATCTCTGTTTGTCATAACTTTGCAATAAAACTAGCAAGTTAATAAAATATACATACGTATACGAATATATATATAAAAAGATGTTATGCCAAGTTATAATGTTGATATTGTGATAACTTAGTTGATTTTCGAATGAATATAAATATCTATCTACGAGTATAAAATAATATGTAAATAATCAACTCACCTGTGTTGTTGGTCGAATGATCAGTAGTGCGATCCAAAGCCGCAAAAAACCAACCAACGGACCAAATGCAACTAACAAATAAGCATAATCGCCACCGGATCTCGTGATGCTAGTGCCTAATTCAGCGTAGCATAGTGCACCTATAGTTGAAAGTATTCCACACAATGTCCATACTATTAGCGAGGTTCCAACTGACCTGGTTGAAGTAAAAAAAAAATATATAACATTCTAATTTAATGAAATCAATTTTATTTACAAGAATTATTCATTGTCACGCATTTATTTTTATAGTTTTATTATTGGCAAGCAAGGGCAGTCAAAATAACCAGCTGATGAAAAACCAGAATGTCAGCAGTGTCTTAGTCTTAGGCAATAAAACATAAATTGAATCATTTAATCATCGCTGAACGACTTAAAATTAATTTAATGTGGAGATGAATTCCAGCAGTCATCTGACAGAGAAGTATAAGGTTGGTTCCTTGAGCACTTAAGTCATCGTGGGGTCGCCCAAAAACGTTTTTTTTTTTCAAAACCCTGTATTCACCCCGGTAGGCAAATTCTGCAAATTGAAGAATATAACTTGCTATTTCTTGATATGTCAACAACATAAATATTTTTGGGAACCAAAAACCCAGTTTTTTTTAATACTGTTAGTACCACCTATTCAACCGTGGCTCAATATTTGATCCGTGGTTAATCTGTGACTTAAAATCACTGAACCACGGATAGGTATTTGAATCACGTTTGTACAACTCGCCATCAGGATTATGAAGAAAACCTTGGGCAACCCTGGATATAGTTCAATGTGTTCACCTATTCAGTAAAACTTTACTTTTTCAGTTAATTGCACGGAGAAAAAATACTTATTATAAAATCTTAATAAGTTGTAATACCTTAATCACTGAAGTTGGCAGTGTAACGAAGCGTTACATTATCCTTCACTGGACTCAGCTCCGCATTCAATTAATCACCATAACTACCGACTCAGCAAACACCACACGACAAGTACACTACCGATTCACCTACCATCAGCAGAATAGAAAGCAGCAGTATTGAAATTTTATTCGACGTTCTTACAATTCACATTGAGTCCCACCAGAAAATATAACAAGAGGATGTAAGAAATGACGATTTTGGCCGTTAAGCTTATAAGGGGTTTTCCAATAAGAGGTGTTATTTTGAATAGCCCGCTAATTCGGTAGCTGTCACTTTTGAAGCTGTCATTTTTTGACATTTGACAAGTAGAAACTACGCTATTAATAAAAATGGAACGATACACGCTTCAACAACGCAGTTCTTTTTTTTGAATATCAAAATAACACCTCTTATTGGAAAACCCAAGGGTTTTCCAGGGGTTTTCCAATAAGAGGTGTTATTTTGAATAGCCCGCTATTTCGGTAGCTGTCACTTTTGAAGCTGTCATTTTTTGACATTTGACAAGTAGAAACTACGCTATTAATAAAAATGGAACGATACACGCTTCAACAACGCATTTCTTTTTTTTGAATATCAAAATAACACCTCTTATTGGAAAACCCATATATGCATTTGAGGCGAACCCTCTAGGCCTGATTGGGAAATTATACTCGCGCAATAGTATACGTTATGGCTGTAATTTTTATTTTCTTACAAGCTCCAAACAACAGCTATGTTCACATTTTTACAATAGTATATGGGTTACTTCGGGTATAGCGTATGTGCGTGATTTTTAATGAAGTTTACTTATACTACGTTTCTACCGACCACTAAACCGAGATTTAAGTAGATTTAGCTAAATCTCCTACAAATTTTGAGGATTTAAAACACAAATTTTAATCTCCTACAAATTTTGAGGATTTAAAACACAAATTTTAATCTTCGCAAATGAAGATTTAAAATAAATCTCATTTAAATCTTCAATCGAACTAGCCTATTTCCATATCGAAATGAACACATTCATCGGGAAAGTGAATTTTTCTCTTCGGTTGACACAGATGAAGCTGCCTGTCTCACTTCTACATCATAAGAGAAAATAAAAAGCTATATGCATTTTGAATAGTGCTGTCAAAGTTAATCTACTTTTGGAGCGGTGGAACCACTTTTTGAGATTTGTAAATCTACAAGAGATTAAAGTTCGGTGGAAACGTAGTATTAATCTGTCGTTAAAAAATTTTAGATGAACCAAAATAAATGGAACGGATTTCCATAATTGGCCGAAGAAATTTGACAAAATATTCATTTGAATAACGCGGGCAAGCTTTAGGCACAAACGACGATCATGCTCGCACTCGATGTGTTTTTGTCGTGTATGGATGGGCTGGTTCACGAGCAACTCGCCGTTGGGGAAATTTTTTTATTTTGTCGTGTTCGATGTTTGTAGTGTATGTTCATATTAGCCAGCAAAGCGAAGAATTGATATAGGATTCAAAAAGTGAAAACTACAAAAATAATGTTGGGAAAAATAAATCATGGCAAATCGCACATGTTTCATGTTAACACTTTGAAGAAGCAGCACGAAATGAATGTTCGGCAAATGTGTTTGCCCTGTATGGGCTAACGCAAACGGACATGTTCGACGAGCATGTTCGTCGTTTGTTCCTACCTTCAGTGGTTACTTTCAGTGGGAATTTCTGCAATATGCACCACTGTATTTCAAAAAGCTCTCTCATAAGGCATGTACTGACTATTTTTTTTGAACAGAGTATAGGAAAAAATGGCAACAAATATTTTCGCATTCGAGTGGTCTTTAATTAATAGGGTTCAAGTTAAGCACTTGCTGGCTCAGTCAAATGAATTAAGCCGCTTTGAAAATTTTTGGGTAGGGCCCAAAACAGCTGTTTATACAATTAATCAAAACTAACAATTCTATTTCCATGTTAATATAATCATAGGTTAACCCAAATTTATTTTATTATTCGCCGGAACATAATAATGACTTTATTACTTAATTTCCCAAAATACTTTATTGTATACATACCTAAGAGGTTTTTATTTATTTTACTTATTTTGTACGAATTGCGATTTTCGTGTTCGCGAATATGTAGGTATGTAAGGTAATAACAGTATAACTCCACGAACATTCGAACAACTGTTCTTAAACATTGATGATGTGAGGATGTGTGTTATGACTGACAACGATAACAAATATTAAATTTCATAAATATTTGTATATATTTTGTTTCTCGAACTATTGTTGTGATCATGATAATGAGTCACGAATAATTTTACAGTCGTGGGTAATGTAGCCAAACATTCAAACGACTATATCAAATTTAGCTCAGATTTAAACTTAAACTGAATACTGAACTCAAATTAATAATGGAAATATAAGCTTAAATAAAACCGGCTACCAGTAAATATTTTCTGGCAATTACTAATGATTATAAAATAAAAACCTGTCTAACCTATATAGCTTTTACATTTTTAAGATTATAAATTTCGTTTGTATGTAGGTACTTAAAAATAGCTTAAAGCAGAATATTTTTATAATGAAAACTACAATAATGTTCGGAGTACCTACATATTTCATTAAGATTCGACAAAAATATATAGATGGGGAAAGCGGGAGACTTGAAGCACTACCAATAATTCCACTCAAATCCTTCAAAGATTCAAGTTCATATGTTGCAAGCCGTTATCCAATCAGTACACGCAAAAAGAATTCCTAAACTTTCGTTGAATTTGGCTAATAGCTGGTGAGAGTTAAATGGTGTTTTTGTTGCAAGAAGTTTACAACAATTTTTTACTTGCGATATAGGTACTATAGGGCAGGTTTTACATTTGGAAAAAAATCGAACTCGAGATTTTAATCAAAGTTGACATTACGATGATAGAGAACACCAACAAAGTGAGTCCCGCAAATTCCGTCTGTATGTCTGTCTGTCTGTCTGTAGAACGATCTACACCCTAAACGGCTGAACCGATTTTTATCAAACTTGGTACTTAGGCGATTGTCTAAAATAGATTTTTAAATTGTTGTTTTAACCCCAAAAATGTCGGTACTTGCAATACAAATTTGTCTACCATCTTAACTTCCTAGAAAACGGCTCTAACGTTTTTGAAAAAAATAAAATGCACGACTGGATCGCACGAACTTGCTCTTGTAGCTAACAACTTTAATATAGCTATAACCATGGAGGTTTAGTTAGTTAGGTGTAGTTATCCTATGCAGGTTTAAACTCTATGTAGGTTAGATTACCTTGATTCTTAGTACATATGATGAATTGTCGAATGGATGATTCAAGGAATAGTTACATGTTACAAATGAATATTTCAATCTAAGTTATGGATTTTAATAATGTAAGTTAGGAGAGTAAAATGTATGTACATACACATATAGACGGAACCTAAGTAAAAGAAAATGACGAATGTAAGTGGGTAGGTAGCTATACGCATATAACTTTCTAATTTAGGTGCTATTACAAGATTGTGCATACATAAGATTCATGTGATTTTTAAAGACACATATGTATAAATAAATGTATGAGGGCCTAAATTGTGTTTAGTATTCAGCGACAACGCAAAAACTCGTAAAAAGGGAATACTAATATGGATAACACACACAAGGGTGATTCCACAAAAATTGGGTAACTTTCAAGGATATTTTGTTTATGATATTATTTAAACCAAATTCCTACAAATTCTGATATTTAAGATTGCTAATCTAATGAAGATATTGCTCATGACCGGGCCAGACACTTTTTATGTAGATTCTGAGATATATCGGTTTTTCTGAATTTCACTGCCAGGGGACTGACGAGGGTTACACAGTACTGATAAAATACAAAACTTCATAAGAAAATAATGGAATTTATTAACATTTAGAGTAAGTTTCTTAGGATCCTATTGTTGAATATAACATTCGTATGCTTGTATTCACTCTATATACTAGATACAACGTAAAAACTGCTCTAGAAGGTAGATATGTTTGTGTAATTAGAAACTTTAGTTTTTTGTTTTATTCTAAAATTAAAATCTATACAGAAAGGATATATTGTATATATAATATTATCGATAGAATCATCTAAGGAAAACAAAGCTCCCGGCATTGATGGTATTCCAAACGAGTTCTACAAGAACTCCAGTACTATATTTATTGAAGAAATACATGTTATGCTCAACGATATTTTTGTTACAGAAACTATACTGTCATCCTTCAGGAAATCGATCATCTTCCCTCTCTACAAAAAGGGTGACCCAAGTCTTGCTTCAAATTACCGGGGACTTTCCTTTCTAGACACACTTTACAAAATATTTACAACCATTTTGTTAAATAGTCTTACTAGATGGATAGAAGAAAATCATATACTTAACGAATATCAGGCTACATACAGAAGTCAATATAGTACAGTTGACCAAGTTTATAACATATCCTGTATTATCCAATTTCAACTGAGTCAGAAAAAAAGCTTTATGCCTCCTTCGTGAATTTGTCAGCAGCTTTTGACAACATTAACAGAGATGCGTTATTTTACAAGCTACAAAGGCTAGGTGTCTCATCAAAAATGATCTCCATCATAAGATCTGTATATAAAGATACGTCTGCAACTGTCTACCATGGAAAAAGTACAGCAAGCTTCTTTGTGACTACCAAATGAGTAAGGCAAGGATGCGTACCGAGCGCCTTACTTTTTGTCTTATTCCTAGATCATGAACTCCCAACTGGTTTTATCTTGAACAATTTGGAATTAAACGTGCTTTTATTCGCGGATGACATAGTTATCCTCTCTGACAAACCTAATACCCTGCAAGCCATTATCGACGGCTTCAGCATGTACTGCAGCAAATGGAACCTAGATGTTAACGTAGATAAGTCTGCAAATGTAATTTTTAGGAACGGCGGTAGAAGGGCCACAGTAGAAAAATGGTACTTCAATGATGGTGAGATAAAAATATCAAACCAATATAAATATCTTGGCGTTATATTCACTTATAACATGTCGTGGTCTGAACACCTATCAAAACGTCTTACTACATCCAAAAATTCGATCAACTCAACATGGACCAAATTTGTGCAAAATAAATTCGTTACACACTCTGCTAAATATAAAGTGCACGATGCAGCCACAAAATCAATAATGCACTATTGTGCACAGGTGTGGGGATACAGGGAGTATCTCCAAATTGAAAAACTTCAACGTTTCTTCGTGAAGAGATGCTTCGGGCTGCCAGACAAAACACCTAATTATGCAGTTCATATCGAAACTGGCCTTCCAAAAGCATTCCTTACCACATTAAAAATTCACCTAGCGTACATACGGAAGGTAATGTCAATGCCAAGTAACCGTCTTCCACGTATTCTCTCTGAAGTCGTTATTCAGAAAAATATTTATTGGGCCCAGGAATGGTCAGGCCTTTTCCAAGAATATCAGATAAATTTCAGTATTGAAGCTCCATGTTCAGAATGAAATCGTATCCATGATATACTGCTAAAAAAGCTATACGAAAAAGATTGGCTCGATCTTTCTAATCTTCAAAGCAAGATGCTAGAGCTTTTCGTAATGATACAGTAGGCATATGCACGATATGTAATATGGATGCTAGAGAAACTACGTATCACTTTGTTGGTGTGTGCCCAATCTTTAAAGGATAACGCAATAAATTTCTTGGAAGTGAAATACTAACCGATTAACATTCCTCAATATCTTAAACGGCCTAAATTAACCTCTACATTTTTTTAAAAAAACTCACTTAAATATCGGAATCTTATAATAAATGAATAAATAAATAAATACATTGTTCGAACCTGACAAACAACTTAAAACAAGTTATTGTCAAATTTAATTTTGAATACCATCATAATATATTTGTAAAAAATTTAATTTGAAAATAAAATTATTTTATCTATCTATCTATCTATTCATTTGTTCAAAACTAGATTTAATATGTGATGGCTCCAGAATCATCGGCCCCACAAACATCAATTTCGAAGTTGGGAGCCGATAATTACCACATATGGAAATTTAAGCTCCTACTAAGGAGGGATAGTTTGTGGGACATTATTATCAAACCGATTCTAGATCCCGTCGCTTCGGAATGGAACAAATAGGATTGCGAGGCCAGAACTATTATTGGCCTATCAGTAGAAGGTAGTCAACTTCATCACGTGAGAAGGGCTAAAACAGCCAAGGCAGCTTTGGATAAGCTCAAGGAACACCATGAAAAGGCTAGTCTTAGTAATAAAGTACAATTAATACGTATCATTTGTAACTTAAAACTGGTGGAAGGTGGTTACATGGAGGAATTCATCCAAAAGATGAAACATTATTTGAAAAATTGACAGCTTTAGGGGAGAATCAACTATCAGATAATTAGACTATCGCTATGTTACTCAGAAGCTTACCTCAAAAATGTGATACACTTGTAACAGATCTGGAAACAAAGAAAGAATCCGATTTGACCTTGGAATTGGTTGAAAGAAAACTTTTAGAGGAATATACTCGCCAAAATCAAAACAATGGTACAAGTAATTCGGTATAAAGGTAACAAATAAGATGAGTACGGATATTACTAAAATGCTGGTGAAGGCTGGGTTTTGGATTCAGGAGTCACGGTACATATCTCAAACAAGCTGGATAAATTCATATTACAGTAGCAAGTAGAGAGCAAATCACTTGGGAAGGAAGGGGTACCTGCAAAACAAAGACCACCAACAGCAAGAACAAAGCGGTTACAATACTTATTGAAGACGTCCTTTATCTTCCAAATCTGTAAGGGAGCTTACTATCAATAAAAAAGTTACATATGTGAAATTCGACCTAAGGATTGATTCGAGCTAGCAGTTGGAGATCTAGTAGGAAATCTTTTTAAGCTCAGACAAAACGAAACTGAAATCAGAGTATTATAAATTGAAGAATGCAGAGAAGAAGGTAACTGTTTACATCACTGGCACCGCATATTTGGCCATCGCAACTACGAACCACTCAAACGACTAGAACCGGAAAAAATGGTTATTGATTTTTTAAAGTTTATAAATTGTAATAAGATCAAGGACTGTGAAATTTGTATGGAAACAAAAATGACTCGTCAACCATTTAAGTAAAAGTCAAACAGAAAGAGCAATGCACCTCTAGACCTCATTCACAGTGACATTTGCGGAACAATGTAAACGAAAACGCCTAGCGGGAAAAAATATTTTCTAACTTTTGTTAACGATTTCAGTAGAAAGTACACTATTATTTATTTGTTAAGGAGAAATCTGAAGTTTTCGATCGCATGGTAGAGTACACAAAAATGGTAAAAAATAAATGTTCAACAAAACCTAAGATAATAAGATCAGACAATGATGGTGAAGACACAGCGGGTCGAGTTTTAAAGTATTTACAAAAGGAAAGCATTGTATACCAACACACAGCTCCGTATACTCCACAACAAAACGGGACTGCTGAACGAAAGAACAGGTCTTTGGTTGAAATGCAAAATGCATGCTACTAGATGCAAGAATGAGTTATGAGTTCTGGGGTGAAGCCATCATGACATATTTTGTGTTTTTTAAGAGGCGACATTATGCTAAAAATAACAATAAGTAAAAAAAAAGTTTACGCACTCTAGTAGTTGAAGTAAAAGTTGTCTAAAGGCGCGTCCATATTATGCCGAACGATGCCAATCGGCCTATGCCGAGCGGCCAAGCCGAATAAACATGGACGCCCGATCGGTTTTTGGTCCATGCCGAAACCGAACTAAATTCAAACCGAACGAAATGGAAAGAAACCCGAACGTCACGACCAGAATGAGTGGCGCGGCATAGGCCGACCGGCATAATATGGAAGCACCTTAAAACAAAAAGAGATCAGTACTCTGGAAACATATCAGTCCTCTGGCACAATACCAGGCATAGGACTGACGCCAACGGACTGATGAAAAAGGCACGAATTTGAGGTTATTATTAGAACCAACGTTTATTTTGGTATTTTCGAATATAAACAAGCTACATTTGAATAAATAATAAATCACATGTTTATAAGAAAATAATAACTCGCCATAAGATTGTTATTTTGATTGGACACGCTCGTGTTTGCACGCCAAGCACAATACTAGCAATGGCACAGTAATTGCGACCGTCAAATGGCGTGGTCTGCAGCTAAGTTTACTAGCAACTTTGATCCTTAACAGTAATTTGAATTTGAGTATGTGGCATTTCGCGGGAAATTCAAATTCGAACAACATACAGCGGACTGACGAATAAAACTGAACACAAAGTTTCTTATTATTTTAACAACAGCACTGAGAATATTGTGTTACGAAAATTGTGATATACATTATTAAGTACATCACAGATTATAGTGAATTACCAAATTTGCTTAAATTAAAGTTAATATTTAATATGCAGCCTTTTGATTGCCGATTTTTGGAGTAGTGACATGCCAAAGAACTGACGTTTTGAGAATATATTGTGGTGTTTTATAAACTTATATTTAAAATAAATAGCTGAAGTTGGGTGACCAAATAAAAGACTTTAAGTTGTTTTAGAATAAAATAAAAAATATTAAAAAATATAATAACAATTAGTTCAATTGACTGATGGCAGCAAGTTACCCAATTTTTGTGGAATCACCCATAATTAAATGTTTTTATATTGCTAAGTCGTTATAGTTGACTGAAAACAAAGATGCAATAAATTCCTATGATCTATGACAATGAAAACTCATCAAATTTAAGTACTGTTGTAATCAAAGAAGACATATGTTTGCCTCCTTCTTCAGAAGTGTTTTTTTGGACAAAATTAAAAGGTGATTCGGGTAGCCATCGGTACCTAATGGTGGAACCAGACTCTGAAAAATGTTCCCAAAACTTTATGGTAGGGAAAACCCTGGTGTCACCAAAGAACAACATGGTGTCAGAGCTCAGATAATGAGAATTAGTTGGGAGAAGTGAATCTGAGTCAGCAATAACAAAGATCACAGAAGTGGACAGCCAGAAGTCGGTAAACCCCGAACATTTGAAGACCATAAAAGCTAAAATTTTCAAGTCATCCAATCTAAGTAAACATCAGCTTAGTATTGCTGAGCGCCTTCTTCATGAGTACGGTGACATATTTTCTTCACCAAACGGGCAGTATGGTCGAACACAACTTGTGCAACATCGAATCGACACAGGAGACGCGAGACCGATTCGTCAACCAGCAAGACGTCTGTCATTGGCTACACAAGCAGATGTCGAAGAAATGATATCGACCATGAAGAAAAATGGGCTAATCGAAAATTCAAAAAGCCCTTGGGCATCACCTGTGGTTCTTGTCAAGAAGAAAGATGGAGCACTCGAATTTGTGTGGACTACCGTAGGCTGAATGATGTGACAAAGAAAGATAGCTACCCTCTGTCCAGAATTAGTGATACTTTGGATGCAATAGAAGGAGCTCAATGGTTCTCCACTTTAGAATTGAAAAGTGGCTACTGACAGGTAGAAATGCACTCAGAAGATCGGGAGAAGACAGCTTTCTCCACAGGAAATGGTCTGTGGCAATTTAAAGTGATGCCGTTTGGACTATGTAACGCTCCGGCAACATTTGAGCGTTTGATGTAGTGCGTTTTGCAAGGACTTACTTGGAAATCTTGCCTGGACGATGCCATCGTTTACGGAAAAACATTTGATGAACATTGTGGGAACCTTAAAGCTGTATTCAAAAGACTTGGAGAAGCTCACCTTAAATTGAATCCAGATAAATGTGCGCTTTTCGAGACCGAAGTTAAGTACCTGGGGCATATTATCTCGTCCGATGGAATAAAAACTGATCCAGAAAAAGTTGGCACCTTCAAGAACTGGCCACCTCATGACAAACATCAACTCCGAAGTTTTCTTGGTCTAGCCACGTATTATCGCCGTTTTGTGAAGGACTTTGCTGGAATCGCTAAGAGTTTACATCAGCTTACTGAAAAGGTGAAACCATTCAAATGGTCCGGTGAGTGCGAGAAAAGTTTTCAGGAACTGAAGGTGCGCTTATGTAACGCCCCTGTGCTGACCTATCCGGCTCTAGATAAACATTTTACCATCGACGCTGATGCGAGCAATGTTGGAATATGAGCTGTACTGTACCAAGTTCATGACGGAGAAGAAAAATTTGTCGCCTACTACAGCAAGGTACTCTCGAAGCCTGAAAGGAATTATTGCGTGACTAGGAGGGAACTTCTAGCTCTCATATTGGCCTCGAAGCACTTCCATAAATACATCTATGGACAGAAGTTCCTTCTGCGAACAGACCATGGCGCACATAATTGGCTTTTAAACTTCAAAAACCCAGAAGGGCAAGTAGCAAGGTGGATAGAGAGACTACAGACATACGACTGCCAGATTCAACATCGGCGAGGAAAGCTGCACTCAAACGCAGATGCATTATCTCGGCCACTATGCAAACATGATTGCAAGCATTGCACACGCCAAGAAGAAAAGGAGATAACTGCCATTCAGAGGCTAAGCGTTGATCCCATTTACGGTTGGAACAACAAGGAATTGAGAACGGCCCAACAACAAGACTCGGATATCGAACCCATTCTTGTATGGAAAAAACATGAAGAAAAACCAGAATGGAGCGAAATCTCTAATAGGAGCCCAGTTCTCAAAGCAAATGGGACTCACTTCATGTGCAAGAAGGTATACTACGGCGTAAGTGGGAATCCGCAGATGGCAAATCATTTGTGATGCAGCTAATCGTACCTCGGTCAAAAAACAATGATGTTTGACGGGAAATGCATGATGAAGCTTCTGGGGGACATTTGGGTATAAATAAGACCTTGGAAAAGGTGCGCCAGCGGTTCTACTGGTTACATGCAAAAATCGATGTCGAAATCTGGTGCCGTAAATGTGATGCTTGTGCTGCAAGCAAAGGACGAGGCCGGAAAATTTAAAGTAAAATGCAGCAGTACAATGTGGGTCACCTTTTGAAAGGATTTCACTGGACATCGCAGGCCCTTTCCCTGAAACTGTCAGCGGAAACAAATACATTCTCGTGGTCATGGATTGTTTGAGCAAATGGCCAAAGGCGTTTGCATTCCTAAACCAAGATGCCAAAACAATAGCCGACCAGCTTGTGTTCAATTGGGTGAGCAGATTCGGTGTACCCCTGAAACTCCATTCGGACCAAGGGAGGAATTTCGAATCTAACATCTTTCAGGAGGTTTGCTCGCTTCTTGGTATTAAAAAGACGAGGACAACACCGCTTCATCCACAGTCGGATGGGAAGGTTGTGGGCGACTACCAACGAGATTGGGATCGATACATTCCATTATTCTTGATGGCCTATAGAAGTGCAGTACACAGTTCAACAGGACATACACCATCGGAAATTCTGTTTGGAACAACAATAAAACTGCCGAGTGAAGTTAAATTTGGATGCCCGACAAATGAAAGAACAAGGATCAAGATAAAGGTAGCTAGCGATCGAATGAAAACACGATACGACATACGAGCAACAACATCAGGATTTGAGGCAGGAGATCTTGTGTGGCTTTACAACCCGCATCGCTGAAAGGGATTGTCTCCGAAACTTCAACAAAATTGGGAAGGCCCTTATACTGTTGATACAAAAATCAATGATGTCGTTTACCGTATTCGGAAAGGGACTAGAGGTAAGCTAAAGATGCTGTGACCGGTTGCATCGATATTACGGTGATGGGAATACTAGATTCGTTCGGGACGAACAATCGTAAGACGGGGGCAATATAGCGAATTGTACTATCATATTAATTTGGATTCCGAACGGACTATTTTATACTAAACATAATGAAATATGCTACAAACTCCAACCTACAACAACTGGAAGTATGCTACAAATTCTAACCAAAACAACAACAGAAGTATTCTACGAACTATATACCTATTCCCCTTGGTGGAGACTTTTTTAATAGTAGAAGAAGCAAACCCAATAAGCCAATGGAAAGGAACTTGCTAGAACCGTTTGACGAGAACTTTCATGGTATATCTAGAAAACTTAAACAAGTATACATACCGGTCCACTAACTGCGAAACGGGATAGTTTATTTATGAAAGCGCAAGTGTACAGTTGGTTGTAACAAAAGATATTTGAGTTTATAATTGGTATACTTCTATAAGTGGAATAATAAAGGGTTAAGTGTGTTAGAAAGAAAAGTTGTATTTAATTAATTGTGAAGTAAATAATTTGAAGTCGTTAAAGGGAAATTGGGTTTATTTACGAACCCGAGTGAAAATACTACAATATTATAGTGAATTGTACTGAGTTCTTTTGAATTATGAACGGACTTTATTTTATAACAAAACACCTAAACATATGCTAAAAACTACCTTCCCCTGTAGAGACATTTCATTCAATAGTAAGACACAAACCCAAAAAGCAATTTGCTAGAACCGTTTAACGAGAACTTTCAAGGCATATCTAGAAAGATTAAACAAAATATTGTAGTATTTTCACTCGGGTTCGTAAATAAAACCAATTTTATTTTAACGACTTCAAATTATTTACTCACAATTAATTAAACACAACTTTTCTTTCTAACACACTTAACGCTTTATTATTCCACTTATAAAAGTATACCAATTATAAACTCAAATATCTTTTGTTACAACCAACTTTACACTTGCGCTTTCATAAATAAACTTCTAGAAAACCCTCAGAAACCAGATAATTTTATCTCCGCAGCAATAAACTGTCAAAGTTTGTATGGGAAAAATATTTTGAAAATCATATAAAATTATCTCATGAATTTGATGTAGAAAGAGAATAAATAAAAATCATACATTTATTTCAAAGAACATCTGATTATTTCCCACATTTACGCAAGTATTTTTAAGGGGGTATTCATGCAAACTTCTGGCGGAAAATTATACCTTTTTGCAAAGCGGAAAATTATCTCGCTGCATGAATACCCTTATTATTTGTTTTCTATTTCTAAAAATTATTTTGACAAATATAATAGCCCACTGAAATGCGAAAATCCCCCACTTGGCCACCATCTTCGTTAAAATAAGAAAAAACACAATTCTGTAGAGAATACAAATTCTCCACATATATTATTCCTTTCAGTATACTACGTTTTCACCGACCACTAAACCGAGATTTAGGTAGATTTAGCTAAATTTCCTACAAATCTTGAGGATTTACCATACAAATTTTAATCTTCTCAGATGAAGATTTAAGATAAATCTCATTTAAGTCTTCAATCGAACTACCCTGTTTCCATATCGAAATGAACACATTCATCGGGAAAGTGAATTTTTCTCTTCGGTTGACACAGATGAAGCTGTCTGTCTCACTTCTACCTCATAAGAGAAAATGAAAAGATATATGCATTTTGAATAGTGCTGTCAAAATTAATCTACTTTTGGAGCGGTTGAAACACTTTTTGAGATTAGTAAATCTACAAGAGATTAAAGTTCGGTGGAAACGTAGTATAACCAATTCCCATATTGAAATGAACACATTCATCGGGAAAATGAATTTTTCGCTTCGGTTGACACAGATGTAGCTGCATATCTCACTTTTCCATCATAAGAGAAAATGAAACACAAGTTGCATTTTGAATAGTGCTCTCAAAATTAATCTCCTTTTGAAGCGGTTAAAACACTATTTGAGATTAGTGAATCTACAAGAAATTAACGTTCGGTGTAACCTTAAATCTCAAAAACCTAATCTCGTAAAGTTTGGGATAACAATTCTGCATAACAAAACTATAGGAAAAGTTGGTATATTCCGCTTTCTGTTGAATAACATTTGCAATTAATATCATTAAAAGACCAGTCTTGCCCCACTGTATAGCGCGGGCCGATGCGATAAATGATTTTTGTGGTCAGTTCAGTGTTACGTAAAATGATAAATTAATACTTTTTATAGCTTTATTTTGGTTCAAACTCTATATAATATTTTTTATTGCCTTCGTATAATAATAATAATAATTATTAAGCTTAAAATAAAATATAATATTCGATATAACTTTCAGACAACTGATACAGATTTATCGCTGCCGATGCCGTTTTGAATTCCACAATATATTTTATATTTCAGTATGTGTCTATCTATCTACTATCTAACATTAAAATTGCTTTCAATAAAACATAAAACTAAAACCGACACAAAATAACGTCTGGGTGATATAATACGAGTACTGCTAATATACATACAATTGATTTGTAATCGGTGTTTCAGTCAAAATAATGTGACTCACTTTACTTATAACAGAGGTCTTTCAACTTAAAAAATATTTGTATGAAATTTGAAATTGATCTTTTATTCTTTGTTCCATTCAATGAACTCAGATACATACATATGTACTTCTTAATCCGTAGTTATTTTAACGAGCGTCATCGGCGTATGCAGGGGGAGGGGTTAAGAAAAATATACACCTTTCACTCAATATGTCAAAAAGAAGAAAGATTACACCATAAAAAAGGAACTCATGTACCCAGGCCTTTGTTTTCTCGAAATGTCACTTTGACATTTATAAATGATGAAAACGTCACTAATGCGTGAAACGGATTAAAGCAGCAACGCGGCTAATCCTTTAGAATTAATCATGGCATATGCCCACAACTATGGCTGGCAACGAGACGAGACCAGGTGAGACTTTTGTTAGTGTCGTCAAAATCCGAAAATGTCTGTCTCGTCTCGGTCTCGACTAACCAAGTCTCGGGGGAGAGTACGATAACTCAGGCGCCAAAAAATAAAAATGGATTCTAATAGAACAGTTAGTTACAAGTATTTTTTTTAAATGGGAAGGGGGTCTATCTCCCCCGTTTGGCCGGGAGGGGCAATTTCATAAAAAAAGTACTAAAAATGGAAAACAAAATATTTAAAAATAACGGCAATACTTAAAAATAAGTGTTATATATATATGATCTTGTGTTCTAGTATTTGAGAAAATTGCAAATAGCTAAGACTACTTTTGTCATGAGATTTTCTTTTTGTATTTACGGTGATCTCACTTTGAGGGGAGAGTACCATAACTACGCTGCCTAAAAATATTAACGGATTAAAAATATCACCTCAACTTTCGATTTCTATTCCAACGGCATGCATACATAAGTTGTATGTATTTTTACCTGAATGTTCGCAGTGCACTTAACTAAGTTTAACTATGTATGTACATACATAATGTGTTTTGATTTTTTAACGCGCATAGAATATTTCGCAAAAAAAAACTTGTGAATATTATAAAAATTGAACATGTGTACTAAAAAATAATTAAATAAAAAAATATTTTAGCGAAAACCGACACACAAACCACAGAGACCAGCGCGACTGGGCTAATTTCGGTCTCGTCTCGAGTGCTTTTAAAGTAGTCTTGTCCGGAGTCTCATTGTCAAACCTACAAGCAACCGCGAAAACCGTAACAGATATATTCTTTTGTTGATTGTCCCCGTCAAAATGACTATAGAAAAGCCGATTTCCACTGAATATTTTAATGTTTTTTTTTTACTTAATCTAACATTATTATAGCATTTTTATTTTATTTGCTTATTCATTCGCGAATGAGTAACATCCCCCCCCTTAACACTCTGGTAAAAATCCTGAATACGCCCTTCTTTCAATTGGGCTAAAATATTGTATATCCCATTAGTGTAATTGCACCAACTTATGGATCCCATTATACCACAAAGCATATGTACCTGCATAAAAATGCATCTCACCTGCCTGTTGTATCAATTTACTTACTCGTAATTAAATTCAAATTACAATATAAAAAAATAATAACATTACTAACACCACCACTTTCAATAAATTCCTTTTGTAGTAGGTAAGAAACCCAAACTCACTCTGTATAAAAGAAGACTCCAGTAGGTGAAATAAAAATTCCGGAACCAATAATCGTTCCGACAATGATAGCCACTCCATTAATCAAGGTCAGCTTGCGTTTGAGTACGATTTTATCAGTGCTATCGTCATCCTCCACACTTGATGGGGATTCCTTAATCGCTGCGCTTTCACTTAAAACATTCCTCGCAGCACCATTTCTGCTAGCCGACGTAGACATCGACAGAGGAACTGTTTCCGTGTTATTATCAACTTGACGAGGCATCATAGGCTTTATGTATGTCACTTAATTACGGTTAAAACACTTTTAACACGATTTTGTATTTAATGTCACCGGCTCACGCAAAAAAAACACTTTTCCAATTGATTAATTGGGTTTTCTTCAAAACACAATCGGCAGTTCAGCACATAAAGGTGCGGTGCTTTAATTTAATTTTTTTTTTTTAGAAACGGCTTCTTTTTCTGATGCAATATCAGACTATAGTAAAATTAGTCTTGTTGGCAAATGTGCGCCAAAAACCCCGAAAAAAAGGAACTCGCTTGGATTTTTTCTATAGTTTTTGTTTTATACCAGAAACTTGTTTAAGAAATTATTTTGGTGACTTTTGCAGTCAATGAACTTCCGAATATCTTCATGGCTTGGATCCAAATGCAGCAAAAAGGTTCCTTTTATTGTAATTTAAAAATATTATCAAAAATCAATTTCTTTTCTTGTTTTGTAACATGGACTATACTTAACAACTACTTGCTTAACGGAAGACGGTCGCGGAAAAACTAAACTAATACTAAGCTATAGTTAATATGAACTATGTCTATGAAGTGGTTTGAAGCTAATGTATTGTTGAACCAAAAATTAGCATTCTCTCGTCCGATGAATTCATTATTCATTTTTATATTTATTGCGTTTATAGAAACTTTTGAAAAGTTGAGTATTCTCTTAAATAGCATTCGTAGGGTTACCATTAAAACCATTTATTTATTCGGTATCCAATGTGTATACTCTGCACTCTCGGGCGCCATTTTTTAAATAACTTAATCGAAATAAAATAAAATTGTGATATTGTTCGTTTTTGCAATTTTAAAACATTATTGATCTGTTAAGTTATTATACTAATATTATATATGTGAATTTTTGTATGTTTTGATGTTTGTTACGCAATGACGACTTAAAGGATTTGGATGATTTAATTTTAATTTTTAACTTTTTTTTTTGTAAATGATGATGAAAATAAGAAATTTAAAATGATAAATGATGTCATTAGATTCCCGTGGGAAAGAATGTCCCTGCGCACGGTAATCCTACGGTAATCACCCTAAGAACCAACAAAAATCGGTCCTTACTAAATATATAAATATAAGAAAACTTAACCGTGGCCGTGGCGCGATATTTGTGCGTTCGCCTGTCAACCTCATGGTCACAGGTTCGATCCCTGCCGTAGTCTATGTCTTCTTATTTTTCCATCAAAAACAACTCTTAAAATAAATGTCATACAATGAGTTGCTGGTTTACTCATTACATGCTGTTTAGGCATAGAACTAACAACATGTGATTGAGTAAAACTAGTATACCGATAAAATATGACAAAGAATAAAAAATTAATGCGAATTATAAGGGACATCGATAAATAAGACACGGAAATTTCTCCGCATTAGTTCAGCCGCCATCCCTGGAGATAAAATCTGAGACAACAACCACCTACAGTCTCCGAATATCGCGCCACACATCTTTCCTATCATTCTTTCTCTTCCTTAACCTCACCCTCACGCCCGCGCTGTCTTGAAACATTTAAAGGGTATTCATAATCCCTTGAACGCGTGAAGATTATAAAAAAAAAAAAAAAAAAAACCTTCAATATTTCGGGTAGTGACATTTTACAAATGTGTAGTTTGCTAAATATTCCCAAAAGTTTTAAACAACATGCTTTCCGTCTGAAAACCTACCGACTGTTTGAAAAAGGTTTAGTTTATGTATCATTCATGTTAATTAACACGAAGTTTTATTATGGTACGGTATATGCCTAATGAACCTCATGGTTTTCATAATTATTGTTAAAAAAAACGCAGCTAAATATCTATATATTATTCTAATTCAATTCTAATTCAACTATTTATTATATAATATCACTCTTCAAGATTGTTTAAGCTCCCAGTGCCTTCCATATGACGATAACTTAAAGCTTTACAGAACAAAATATACATCAGCAATACGGTACCCTTCGAAAAGATAATTTTTTGAACGTAGACAAGTTATTTCCTGCTTTAAAAATTAAAATACTATTTATTATATTCATTATTGCTACATATATCGTTTATTGAATTCAACTTTCCAAGAGATCATTCAAAAACATATAATATAATCTTGAATTTTACGTAAACAAAGCAAACTGTCGATGGTTTGTCTGTTCAAGCGTTTTGGCTAGATTGCTGCTGAATTTGTTCCTCGCACCGTGACTTTGCTTGTTGCGACGTCCTAATAGCTCTCTGGGATGTGGCTGCTCTAAGAGCGGCTTGACGCTTTGCTTGGTCCTTTCTCCTCAGCTCGGCTTGAACAGAAGTCTCTTGTCTTCTGGCTACCTTGATGGCTCTCGCTCTTTTAGAATATTGCGACAGATTCGATTTTCGTTTTCCTGGCATACCTTTTTTTAACTGAGGAAGTGGAAATTTGAATTAAGCCGACAAAAATAAGTATTGAAATATACTTATGAGCACAAACTAATCCGAATTGGAATAACTTCGTTTAAAAAAAAACAATTCCTCAATCGTTAAGCAAGAAAACTTTTCTATTAAGGAAGTAAAAAGAAATATAAATAGAGAGACAAAACAAAACCAAGACAACAAAGAGAAGAACCAAGACCAATTCAAATGATTCTAATTCAGAAAGTTAACTTAGTAAAGTAATTTTTTGTTAAGAATGCCTATATTAAAGTAAATACAGGAAATATACTTATGCTGTAAGTAATATCGGGCCGTGTATTTTTCCGGAATAAAGCCCAGGGGGGTCATTCCGTAATTCGATTATCGTCAGACGATATCGTCTGAACTATAGTGAAGCCTTTATATGCTTCACGTAAGTCGATAATCGTCAAAACGCTATCGTCAAAATGATAGCGTTTGGACGATAGCTAAATAGGTTTCGCCTTGCATTAATTTTGAAGTTTTTAGGTGGCTGTAGTTGAATAATTGAGTAGCCACTGTAGTCTGACATCTTGTTTTTTGTCTATCTGTTGTATTGCAAATTAAAGTTAAAATGTTTCGGCGCAGCAATTTTCATGTATTAGAAAGTGGAAATGAAAACGCAAGTTGGGAGAAAATACAATTAATACGAATGCGAAGACAGTTGAGAGACAAATCGGGATGTTCATCCATATATCGATTCAAAATACCAATCTGAGACTGTGTGGCTGCCCTATATATAAATTGATGTATTTACATTTATACACATCAAATTGTAAAAAATATTACAATAAATTAACTTACATTTTTGTCCAATTATATAACTTTTGTATTCGCACCAAATACAAAACAATACACAACTTTATTGACATTTTTGAGTTATCATCAAAAGTTTGAGAGCTTCTGAAATGTACCAAATGTTTGCAAATTATAAACAACGATTGACGAGACGATAGTGTTTGAGTTAGGTGAAGCAAATTAAAGACGATCTCGTCAACGATCATCGTTTTAACGATTATCGTTTTGAAAATTACGATATGACCCTCCAGTACTCAGTTCGGGAAAAATATTATTTTTCATACAATTTTTTTCCCAGGACAAAATTTTATCTCTAATTTTTACCGACCAGTACTCCCCTCAACGCAAAATAAAAACTTTTGTTTCGAACTCTACATACAAAAATATCCAATTAATTTTTCCAAACCAAATAATGTCCGAATCATTATTTTGCTATACAAATTGTGATGTCTTATGTACATCATAGCGTATACCCTATTTAGTATTTGTAATATAAGATATAAGGAGGTATATGACGAGAAAAAATGATTGAAAAACTAGGTAGATAAATTAGTTGCAGGAATTAAGTCAATTGAACAATATAAAAATATGTATAATGTACTCATATACTAAAAAAGCATGGAAACACTCAAACGAATTTCCGTGATTTTTGTTAAAACTTTAGCGTAATTTGTCTCATTCATTATAAATTTGTTATCTTCATTATAAATTGTTTTTTTTTTAAGCATAACTCAACATGAAATATAAGGTAAAGCAAAATTTAAACAATGTAGGTATATTATTTTTTAAAAACAGTCTTTAACATTAATATCATCAGTGACTGTGTTTTTATTTTCCCCTAAAATTGTTTTCTTAGATACGCTACTGTTCTCTTTCGAATTTTAAGTATATCTCTACACTTTCAAAATTTAGCTTGAGAAAAAATATAAAGAGATAAAATTTGCGTTAGCTCGAACTGAGTACTAGGTCTAAGCGTGTAGATTATGTTAATATAATGCATCTATCATCTATCTTCGTAACATATGTACACATCCAAATATTCACATTAGCAATATTAGTAGGATTTATTTTGTTTACTATTATTATTTCTAATTTGATATTTCTAAAGCTAGAATCACACAGTCAACGTAATCGGTCAACGCATTAACTCTCTAACCTAAAACTTACACCAAAATGTATCCTTTTTGTGCCACGTCTTGTCATTTTCAACGAAAAATGCTGTCAATTTATTGACAAGATTATTAACACCTGCGTTTACACCAATGTTTCAATCAAAGGATTGACGTTATGGTGAGAGTAAAAATAAATTTTGTGGTGACGTCAGATAATCGACGCAATGACCGATTACGTTGACTGTGTAATTCTAGCTTAAAAGATTTCTAATGGACTAATAAACGATTCGAAAAAATAATATCTTTTATTTCATACAATTATATTTGGTCGGTAAACATCATAAAAAAACTTATTCCAACTTTTTGCATTTTATTTTTTTATAACCGTAATATTCTATAATATCGACACCAAAAGTTGGCAACTCTTTTTTATCAAACAAACTCGCAACTTATAAGAGATAAAGCTGTTTTCTATTAACACATGCGCCGCACGCACCGCACGGGTTTAAAACTTAAGAGAAACCAATATAGTAGCAGCAATAACAATTAACACATAAATATTCATTCCAATAACACCACATGTTTTTTTGGATAAATCTTATGATTTCTTTTTTATCTAAATTAATGACATTGATGACATCATACAAATTGTGTTATCATTTCAATTATTATTGGTAGGTATTCATTTTGAAGTACCCCACACTTCCTCAATTTAAGACTCATTCAAACTTAAATAACAATAAATACAAAATAGCCGGCTTTTGTTGAACTTCTTCTTCGGTGAACTAGTATTTTTTTTCTCACAGCAATATTTGCTTTATCGGACAACCTACCCCACTTGATTTCAGGGTTGGTTTCTTACAAAAAAAAAACATATCCGATTCCGTGGTGATGGACTGCGCATGTTTTTGATTTGTTGAGATTATTTTTGTTAAGAAATTGTCATTTTGTAAATAATACCTTGGTTATCAGTTGTCAGATTAACATAATATTTATCCGTTAAAGTTGTTGGGAAAAAAGTATGTATGTTTGATCTTATGCCGTTTTCCATTGAACATCCAGAAGCATCAGGAAGTCCTCTAAACCCATTCTATTGGCAACAAAATCCAAGTCTGACGATTGTTAGAGGAAAAATTCTCAGCTTAATTTCAAATCAGAATCCACTCAACACTCAAGACGTAGTAATACATTCTTACCCAAATGTCAAACATAAACTGCAAATCTTATTTTTTATTTAATTGCTTTAAAAAAAGTTTGAATCAAAGCTTTGTGGTTCAACAAATAAATTATTAAACTAATGGATCATAGATGTTATGTAATGTCATCATTTTCGTCTTCATCAGTTAAATTAATAAACAAAAGCCGTTTAATTTCGACAAATAAAAAAATTTAAATGCACGACTGGATCGCAGGTACTTTCCCGTTCAATCACATCTTAGTAAAAAACTAAATATATTTTAGAAGTAATTTTCTTACTTAATTTTTTAATATTCATATAATTTTTTAAATTTCTTTATTTTATAATTTGGTATAGCAATTTTAAGTAATTAATAAATTAAATCTTAAAACAATGCCATAAAAAAAGACGCTTACTCGTTTTCGAAATATTTATTTTTTTTGTAATAGTAGTATTAGTAGAATTAAGGCCTTCCGTTCCATTGTGAATCATTCGTCAGTTGTATGTAGTAATGGTGGAGTTAGAAAATCAGGATTTTTCTTTTAAACTTTAAGCCCAGTACTCGGATCGGGAAAAATATTATTTCTCATACAATTTTTTTTCCAGGACCTCACCTCAGCGCAAAATAAAAAAAATGCACGACTGGACCGAACTTACTTGCTCCTTTGTTCGATCACATTTTATGCAAAAGAGTCTTAATGTATTAGTCTTAAAAGTATTTTCCACTTAATTTTTTATATATAAAAATTCTTAATTTTTTCTATATAAAAATTCTTAATTTTTTATATATAAAAATTCTTAATTTTTTTCTTTAAAAAAATTGGTATGAACATTTTAAATATTTAAAAATACAAATTTAAGAACAAAATTTCAGAAAAAAACGCCCACCGCGAAATATTGAATTTAAAAAAAAAATATATTTTTTTTCAAAAATCGAAAAAAACAATTTTTTGAACATTTTGAAATACAGGAGTATTTAGAATTCAGAGGAGATAATGTACAAAAATTTTGAAAACTACAAATTTGAGTAATTTGTTATAATAAAAGAAAATTTGCCAAGTAAACCAACACAATTTAAGTCAGTAAATCACAGATTTCTCTGATAATTTTGAGATGCTTCCATATTACCTTACTGAAAATATTTGATATTTTACATTAATTTAACTATATGCCTGAAAGACCTAAGTCTTTTAAATGCAACCTGAATTGCACAGCACTAGAGAACCAGGTATTGACTGCCTCATTTTTAACCCATGGGCGGCATCCAATTAAAATTGGAGGTATAGAAAAGGATGCGCCTAGCTTGGGGATCGAACCCACACGTCTAAGTTAGCAATCAAGCACTTTATCCACTGCGCCATTGCCACGTAAACTTAGAACTTGGCGTACTTTTAGAATTCACTACTTTTCACGGCTGACTTGTTACGCAAAAGTTTTTGTATATAGTAGAACTTGGCTACTTTTTTAACATTTATGTTTTTGGTGTGATTTACATTACATATTGTATATTGAAAACACATACAAACAGTCAAGCGAACTTGCGTTATTTTTGTTAAAAGCTGTTTAATCTTTGGCGTCATTTTTCGCATTCATTGTAAATATGTACCTGCAAATGGATATATTTTTTAATCATATTATATATCAACATTATAAATCTTCTTTTTTTTCTTAAGCACATAGGTAACTCAACATGAAATTTAGAACAAAGCAAGTTAAACAATGTACATTATTTCTTTAAAAAAAAAAACAGTCACTTACAATACTAGCATCAGTGAATGATCTTATTTTCCCCTACTAAACTTTTCTTAGATACGCTACTGTTCTTATATTATTATATAGTGCCAAAAAGGCTAGCTTTTGTTCATTCTAGGATTAATAAAATCAGCTGCAGAAACTTGCATATTCAATTTTAATAGAGTTATGACCGATATTACTTCAATATATATAATATATTTTTTAATCTCACAAGAATGTAGCTCGGTTAGTTCAGATTTTATTAAATTATGACCGGCTCTGCATACAAACGGAACAACTGTGCAATATGCTGTACCTACCTGGTACGCTCTAGGCTGGGGTAGTTGACTTAACTGGAAAAGTGAACTGTTTATACCTATAGGTTTTTAGTTCAATAGTTCACCTTATTTTCTTTGGATTAAAACAATTTCTGGTGCTAAATAGAAAATCTTATTTTCTACAATCAACTGGAATTTAAAAGAGACAAACGAATGGGCTAATCTCTCCTATCTTGTCATTGTCATGATTGTCTTCTTCGCCAAACACAATGACGTTTGGTGAAATTTCATCTTTCCAGTTTACGAAACTACCTAAGAACCAAATAAAAAAACAGGAAAAGTATATGAATGAAGAATATTTATAATTGTTTGGAATTTACAGTGAACTGAACTAAATTGGACTTAAATGAACGAACAAGTTCAGTAACACGATTTGAACTCAATCGATCGAACACTCAAATAAACTAAATTGCCAACTCTAGTACGCTCCGTGGGTTTCTAGCCAACTATTTACTTTTTTCTTTTAAATAAGATTCCGATATTTTTGTTTTACATTCTCTCAGCGTATGAAACTTTATCCAGAAATGGTGATATAAACTGTTCTGTTTACCTAGCTATCTAATACGGAAAAATTAAATTTAATTTTCATTTAATTTCTTGGTAAGGTCTAAAAGGTATAAGTATACAAGTATTTTCTAATAGAACACTAAATACTGCTAAATCTTACTTAACCTCATTGATTGGCGCAAAATTTTAAACAGACTGATGTTAAGGCTTGAGAATAATAATACATACTATTTAACAGTTTGCTAACATTAAAGCACTTTACTAAAATTTTCCTGAACGCATCTAAAATAGTGCAAAAAACTACCTTTAACTTTTACACATTTTATCACGTTACTTATTTGATAATTATTTATATGATATCGTATTAGTATGGAAAATGGATTAGAAATTAAATATGCACTGAACACATTCCTACTAATCAATGCAAACAAATATCCACAATGGCATCACTAACACATTTCCCCTCTTTTGTACGTCATTCAACAAAATGAATAAATAATAAATCCAAAGAAACTCATATCATCATATCGTTTTGCATAAGATCCGGGCTTTGATTCACTTGCTACAAACGATGTGTTCCTGGTAAAAATAGAGTTAAAATATCAGTATGGAATAACGCACGCTGTTTGTCATGTGTCCCGTCTCGAAGCCATCGTCCAAACTTCTCTGGCTCTGTTGAATTCGAATCCAGTTTTGCTTGTACTCATGACCACACCACGTCCAAGAAGAAAATCCAGTTCCTAACCGAATGGTGGGGTTTTTTATACTACGCTTCATTCCTTATCATCATTATATAGATGACGAGACATAATTCGCAGTAAAGAATGGTTGGGTTGTTTGCTTGCGACTGCGAACTGCGGATGGATTCGAATTTGGTTCGGTGTCAGTCATCTTTCGCCAATGCGAAAAAAGCGCTTTGTTACGTTAAAATGAACAACATCCAATCGAATTCAATCCAATCATCATCGTCAGTCCAATTAGAATCAAAAACATTTTGAATTCTGATTCGGAAATATGCGGCTCCCATAACTTTTAGCAGGTGGTTATTTCTCTTAGTAGAAATAATTGGTATAGGACCAAATGTGACTGAGCAAATGGCGCCCAAGGTTGCCGTAGTGATGTATTTTGTTTATAATTGAAATCTTTTCATTCTTGAATTCTGGCTTCCCAGCACCAACTTTTGGAAAATGATTTCTAGGGACGATTTTAAATGTTAGTCTCGTCGTTAGTCGTAAGTAATAAATAATGCGAGTTCATTTTCAACCCTCCACTATTAATAAATATGTATTATTAATAAAAAATATAAATTGAGGATTAGATGACCTAAGCACTTGGAAAAAAATTCAGCTAATAAATAAAATGTCCGTCCGAAAATCTACTGCAGTTCTTTCTTCTTTAGTTTTGTAAGAAAAATGTCGATTCTTAAGTCTTAACCGACAAAGGTGGCTTAACGGAGGAATAAATGTATAAAGGTCAAGTAGCAAACATTTTGTTTATGAATCACATATTGCACTTATTCCACGAGTGATAGTGATTTAAATTAACAAGCCACTAGTATACCAGCTGTATGTAACTTTTCTAATCATTTTACCACGCTTACTATGAAAGTAGGGTATAGGTACTTTAAATTGAGGAATTAAATGCATTTTCTAAAAAATCAACCGCATTCTGCTGACATCCTAATAATTTTCTTATTGGGTGTTTTCTTTTGTTGCTCGGGCTCAACGTGTTTTCTCAAATTATATTTGTTTCATATATGGCAACACTGACAAAACAACCACAACAAAAGAGTCGTCATATCGTTGAAGTATGTATGTACATATATTTATTTTGAAGAGTTCCGATTTCCCCTACCGCTCACACATTGGTGGAAATGTTGAAATTGGAATTGGAAGGGGCCAATTTGAAGACCTACCGAACTTAGAAACAACGAATGTGACTAACCTGCTGCAATCGCTTTTCGCCTGGTAATAAATTTCGCTGACGTGCCTAAAAGTATGGATTTGGGGATTTCAAACATTTCGATAATGCATGGAATTTCTCTTATGAAATTATTGTTAATGTAGAGAGAAGAGCAAGCACAAAATAAAAATGTTTTCGCTCTCATACTTGCTTGGGCAAATGATGGTGCTAAGTGAACATAGCTGTTTTGTATCGTCAATAGATAGGGAAATAATAAGAAGGGATGGATAAAAATGAATAGGTATTGCTTGAGTTTCATTTCACACTGGTGGCATTTGGTGTTCAGTCAATTGTTATAAATTTTTGTTTGCAAAATTGTGAAAAAAATATAGACACAAATTTTAAAATATTAAAGTTTATAAAGGAATTTCAATATGAATTGCGATACCAAAACGCGTCATGAATTAAGCGCTGAGGTTTGTATTATAACTATCACGTCCATCCCAATACTTACGGTTACAATTCAAATGAATATGACCTTTGTATATGAAATCTATAGTACTACTATGAGACTGAATTTTTTAGCTAGTAGTTACGTCGATGAGGGCACTAGTTTCTCTTTTCTTGATATTGAATTGTTGATGTGGAAGAAGTAAATGTAGAGGCAAATATGAAAAAAAGGAAGGGAGACGGTCGAAACTTACTAGTTCTGACAACAATATAGAGGGTAAGGGAGACAACCGAATAAGCTGTTTTTGCCATGGCAACTTTCAAAATATGGTGGGCATAAATAAATTATATCAAGACATTGAAGTAAGAATGTATATGGATATACATGTATACATGTATAAATTTTTCTTTAAAATTTTAAATATTTAGTGGATTTTAGGATTTTGAATTGTAGCAAGGTTATTACTTTTAACTTTATCTATGCGAAAATAGCAAAGCAATGTTGAGATATTTCAATATGTTTTGTTTAGGTAGGTACATGTGTAATATCTATATACAATGATATGACTAAAAATAGTTCCCACAATAATACGTGAAGATAGTAAGAAGAAAAACAAAAACAATACAAACGTATTAACATACGTACATAGATATTGCTTCTGTTCTTTATTTTGTGGACTGTAATTTTATTTACTTGAGTTATTTGGCGATCTTAAGTCCAAATTAATAAGCGTTTCGCACAGGTACTACAGTTGGTCTCATCAGTTAGATGATGTAGTAACTTTCTAAGACGCAATATATTAGTTGATCATAGATGGTTACCGTCACAAATAAACTGTACATCTTTCAGACCATAGAGAAACTAATATAGAGGCACGACTTCGGGGGTTTATTCTCTTTCACCCTACAAGCTAAATTGAGAGGATTTCCTCCGTTTCGACAAACATGTGTTAGTTGCCCGTGCATTTTAAATGGAGCAGATACCAACACAGGCTTATCGAAACGGAGGAGTGCGCATTTGCCCTTTTGGTAGATATGGTAAGCCTATATCTTCAAAATGGAAATCCGTTAAATTCAAAAATTGAAAAATGAATTGCTTTTTAGTTAAATTGTATTTTTAAAGGCCTTAATCAAACATAAAACATACTAATAAAAGCTTTTTGTTGATTCTGGATTACAAATTAAGCAATATTTATTAATTTTATGTTCAAAATGAAGAAAATCCAATCAAAAAGTAGAAGCAAACCATAGCATATTAATGCGAACGTGCCAAAATTCCACCATAAGAAAAGACCAGTTTACTCAATGTGAGGTGAGTATTTTGACAGATGACAAAACAATAAAAAAAAAGATATTCATTTCAAAACAAATATTGGAAGTGCGCGAGTTTTATTTTATTTATTTTGTATTTTGTCCTTTAATTTATTTATAAAATATATTAAAAATGAAACTGTCCAATCGTTAAATTCATCACTTTTACAATCTCCGTGTTCCACACCAGTTACTAGTGAAAATTCCGATCCGTCCATACGTTCTACGAAAATATTAACAAAAAAACTTACTTTCGTAATTTAATTAATCCTCTTCTTCCATCATACCAAACCAATCTTAATCTTCCCGAAGTCATTGGTAAAGCTACTTTGAAAACAAATTTCGTTAAGCATCTTGTATTGGCTCACAGTAAAAACAATGTTAAACCAATTGAACGCATGAAGAATGCCTTGTTTACAGCAGAAATCCACCAAGAAATGGAGCACATGCGATTGACTAAAATGTATCGCATCCAAGCGTACGCTTGGTCGCATTTAGTTCGTGGCAATTGCTTTTGTGTGATCAACTCGAATAGAACTGGTAAAACCTGGTGTTATTTGCCTCCATGTTGAGTTTCCGTCTAGAATCGATAAGTTATTATAATCGCACCATCGTCCGTTCAGGTTGAGAGTATTTCTCGTCATTGTCGACGCATTTTGGCTAGCACAACACCAAAAATTAGTATTGTCCCAGCATATGGACTTCGAAACAACGAAGATGTTAAAATTGAACTGCTTAATGGGTGTGGTATGCTTGTAATTACAGAAGGAAAACTTGTTCAACATACGCCAAGTAAAACTTTAGTTATCGATGGTTTGGGCAGCATAATGAGTGAGAATCCCGAGTTTGATGAAACCCTCTTCAAACTTATCTCTCCAGTTCTTCAAGATGAAAAGATTCCATTTCAAGTGGTGGTCACTTCCAAGATATGGACTCGGCGATTTATTAATTTTGTAAGGATTTCTAATCAGCCTTTGTTGTGCATTGCAGACTATTTAGAAGCTGCAGTCTATGCCAAGGCTAAAGTTTCCATTAAATTGCAAGTATGAAATGTTTGGATAAGTGCGCATATCAGTTGGAGCGTTGTGCAGTCTTGTGCAATTCGGCAGATGAAGTACTGGAAGTTGAGAGATGCTTGCGCGAATCCGGATACATGTGTATGGTTTATACGGATCAAATGCCAGCTGATAGTACCGATATGATCAAGGAATGGAAGGAGAAGGTAAGTCTCATAGTATAGTATAGTATAGAATAAAAAAAAACTCCTGCTTTTTCTCCGTCATTATTAAATAAAATGCAAGACTGGATAGCACGAACTTGCTGTTGTAGCTAACAACCTTAATGTATCTAGACATTAAAGCTGTTTAGGCCGATGTAGTTAAGATTACTTTAATTCTTAGTATAATGAATTGTCGGATAGATGATTAAAAGAATAGTTACTTAGGTAAATACCAATCTACAAATGTATATTTAAATCTTTGTTATGGATTTGAATTATGTAAGTTAGGATAGTAAAATATACATATATATATATATATATATTTATGGAAGCTAAGTATGTAAACATGTGCATATAATAATGAAAATGAAGGATGTAGGTGGGTAGGTAGCTATATGCATATAACTTTATAATTTAGGTGCAATCTGCATACATAAGATTCATGTGATTCTTAGACACATATTATTTAATATAGAATACGAATAGATTTTGAACTATATCTTTGCAACGGGTTGTCCAATAAAGGTGAGCGATATCTTTTTAGAATCAGCACTTCATACTTTCAAAGAAAGCATCAACATGTTTTGTAAAGAAGTTGTATTAAAAAAAATAGCTCCAGGAATACGCATACATCATTCTAAATATGCGTATTTCAAGAGTGATTTTTTGCAATAAGGCTTCTACATAAAAACTTTTGATGCTGATTTTGAGTGTATCAAGAGTAGATTACAAAAAGGTATCAACCAAGTTTTTAGGATAACCCGTTCCAAAGATACACTTCAAAGTATTTTCACATTATGTATTTCAAGGTGAACAGTGAATAGATTTTCAACTATATCTTTGCAACGGGTTGTCCAATAAAGGTGAGCGATATCTTTTTAGAATCAGCACTTCATACTTTCAAAGAAAGCATCAACATTTTTTGTAAAGAAGTTGTATTAAAAAAAATTGCTCCAGGAATACGCATACATCATTCTAAATATGCGTATTTCAAGAGTGATTTTTTGCAATAAGGCTTCTACATAAAAACTTTTGATGCTGATTTTGAGAGTATCAAGAGTAGATTACAAAAAGGTATCAACCAAGTTTTTAGGATAACCCGTTCCAAAGATACACTTCAAAGTATTTTCAGATTATGTATTTCAAGGTGAACAGTGAATAGATTTTCAACTATATCTTTGCAACGGGTTATCCTAAAAACTTGATTGATACCTTTTTGTAATCTACTCTTGATACACTCAAAATCAGCATCAAAAGTTTTTATGTAGAAGCCTTATTGCAAAAAATCACTCTTGAAATACGCATATTTAGAATGATGTATGCGTATTCCTGGAGCTATTTTTTTTAATACAACTTCTTTGCAAAAAATGTTGATGCTTCCTTTGAAAGTATGAAGTGCTGATTCTAAAAAGATATCGCTCACCTTTATTGGACAACCCGTTCCGAAGATATAGTCCATTATATTTATAGTCTCATTATATTTTTCAGATTATATATGCAACTAAATGTAACCAAATGCCTGATGGAGACCTGCTGATATGAAATACTTCCAACGAATGTGCCATATGATCCATTCGTGCCACACAATGAACCGCCATATAGCTGTAGGTAAGTTAGTTGAAACTTTATACAAAAATAAAATGTTATATTTAACTTCTAACTCCTAACAGTTCCAGAATGTCTAAGAGTAAAGAAGAAATCGAAGATTTATAGGCTCCTTTTACGCCGTCCTCTCGATATCGCACCTAAGTATATCGTGCATAGTGGAGTTTGTAAAATTGTCACTGAGATACTCATAGAATTGTCATTAAAGTTTTCTCAGAATCCGAGTGATGAAGGAGCAAGGATTTCTTCCACTTCTTCAGAGTAATGATACAAAACATAGAGGTGAATGTTATAAATATCTTTAAAAAATACACAGTATATACTATTTGGGCTCTCATACATTTATATACCTATATATCATTAAAAATCAAATGAATATTATGTATATTGCACCTATCATATAAAATTATATGCATATATCTACCTACTTATCACCAACTTACACTTTCAATGTACATTGTATGTATACACATTTACATGCCTACATATTCATATCTGAATGTACCTCTAGGTACACAATTATCATCCTAATTTCCGTAATTAATATCTATAATCTAGATTTAAACATAAATTTGTAGGTATGTAGGTACCTAAGTAACTATTCCTTGAATCATCCATTCAATCCATTATACTAAAAACTTACCTACATATTTGTACGTACCTACTAATAGCGTCAATGTTTAGCTACATTAAAAAGTATTCAAATTTAGTTTAAAACTAATAAATAAAAATGAAAAATAGAAACTTGAAGTTATGAATTTGGATCGGGCCAGAGCAAATTAAATTTATAAGCTTTAAACTTTAAATTTATAAATTTGACTATTCTTTCAATTTCCATTTCAAAAATAATAAATTACGTACAAAACGCAAATCGAGTTAGTAGTTTCTGATATCTAGGTCACTGAATAGCTACCAACCTACATACATTATGTACTAAGTGGACTCTCTGACATTTATATAAATATATATCTTTAACAATCAAATGAATATTATGTATATTAAAACTATTATATAAAGTTTTATATGCATATATGGATCTACCTAACCATAAGCATCCAACACTTTCATTATACATTATTATGTACCTACATATTTACATACCTAGGGTCCATATACATACATATGTATGTAATGTAGGTACATTTTACCATCCCAATTTACAGAATTAAAATCCATAACATAGATTTAAATATACATTTTTAGGTAGGTACCTAGTAACTATTTCCTGAAACATACAATAATTCTATTCATTATACTAAGAACTTACCTACATCGGTTTTAAGTTTACCTAATGATAATTGGACCTACATACTAACAGCGTCAAAGTTTAGTTACAATAAAGAAAACTCGAAATTTAAAACTTATAAATCGGCCCTATCACAGAATCCATCGCAATCGAAAATCTACTGCGAATCCTGAAAAATCTATCATAGCATCCATTAGTAGTCGAAAATCATAAAATCAGATTTCATAATCTCTAAATATTTACAGATTGTTTAATTTTTATTTTACAGATAGTTTTTGTGGGAAATTTTCTGCGTGTGAATCCAATTTCTATGAAACTGCTTGCCTATGCCATGGAGCCTTGTGTTTTGATTCAGTTCAATGGAGAAATATCTGCTGCAGTAAATGAGACCGATGACGACACACACACCAACACCGACGACGCGAAGCACAGGCGACAACTGTTGCAGATGATTCTGCCTCACAAACTGCAAGACACCACATCATCCACCTCATCCAATATTGAAATAAAAAAGGATCATAATAATTAACATTGATTGTGTTCCTGGCAAAAATGAGATTATTCTATTCTTCATAATGTTCTATATATCTCTGTGAGCAGCAAACTTATTTGTAATGAATAATAATAATAATTTTAATTATTTTGTGTTGTCATTAATACAATATTTATATATATATACATGTATATGATTCTTTGTTTATTTTCGGGAATGTTTGTTCAACTTCACCTTTAAAAAAAAAACGGTTAAACACGAAAGAACTACTTTTAGATAGCAATTTTTCTAAATAATTGTTTGATTATAAAATGATTGAAAGGATTCAGAAGCTGAGGTTAATTTACACTCAGAACCGTTACAATCATCGAAATCAAGCAAGTAGTTTGGAAATTAGAGCTTGGCGTAAGTACTGATTTCAAGATTTTTCTTGATATCAGTAGAAATTTCTTGGATTTGCTACTTTGGACAAGCTGTCATTTCCAAAGTACTTGCTTGATCTCGATGATTGAAACTGTTTTGAGTTTTAATTTATATCAGCTTGTAAATTCTTGAAACCGTTTTCAATTCGAGCAAATATTTCAAAAAATTTGCATCTGAAAGTAATTTTGTAATTTTTCATTTTTTTTAAAACACGAAGAAACTACTTTTAGATAGCAATTTTTCGAAATAATTTTTTGAATTTAAAATGATTGCAGGGATTTAGAAGCTAAGGTTAATTTACACTCAGAACCGTTACAATCATCGAAATCAAGGAAGTAGTTTGGAAATTAGAGCTTGGCGTAAGTACTGATTTCAAGATTTTTCTTGATATCAGTAGAAATTTCTTGGATTTGCTACTTTGGACAAGCTGTCATTTCCAAAGTACTTGCTTGATCTCGATGATTGAAACTGTTTTGAGTTTTAATTTATGTCAGCTTGTAAATTCTTGAAACCGTTTTCAATTCGAGCAAATATTTCAAAAAATTTGCATCTGAAAGTAATTTTGTAATTTTTCATTTTTTTTAAAACACGAAGAAACTACTTTTAGATAGCAATTTTTCGAAATAATTTTTTGAATTTAAAATGATTGCAGGGATTTAGAAGCTAAGGTTAATTTACACTCAGAACCGTTACAATCATCGAAATCAAGGAAGTAGTTTGGAAATTAGAGCTTGGCGTAAGTACTGATTTCAAGATTTTTCTTGATATCAGTAGAAATTTCTTGGATTTGCTACTTTGGACAAGCTGTCATTTCCAAAGTACTTGCTTGATCTCGATGATTGAAACTGTTTTGAGTTTTAATTTATGTCAGCTTGTAAATTCTTGAAACCGTTTTCAATTCGAGCAAATATTTCAAAAAATTTGCATCTGAAAGTAATTTTGTAATTTTTCATTTTTTTTAAAACACGAAGAAACTACTTTTAGATAGCAATTTTTCGAAATAATTTTTTGAATTTAAAATGATTGCAGGGATTTAGAAGCTAAGGTTAATTTACACTCAGAACCGTTACAATCATCGAAATCAAGCAAGTAGTTTGGAAATTAGAGCTTGGCGTAAGTACTGATTTCAAGATTTTTCTTGATATCAGTAGAAATTTCTTGGATTTGCTACTTTGGACAAGCTGTCATTTCCAAAGTACTTGCTTGATCTCGATGATTGTAACTGTACTGAGTGTTAATTTACATCAGCATAGGGCTATAATACTTACCTATGTGTCATTGAGACACACAACATTACATTTCCCTTGAAAAGAAAAGAATTTTTTTGAACACCCTTAAAGAAAATGTAATTGAAAAAAATCAAGTGAATCACAATTCTTAAGCTATATACAAATATATATATATATATAAAAGGAGAACACTTTAAAATATTGAGTCTATGTATTTAATTATAATATCTGGCAATAATGACTTCCTGCTGGGCTTCATTGTTTGTGTGGTCTGACCTTGTTGTTCGTCATGATTTTGAGATGAATGTCAGGCGCTGTTTATCCTACAAAATTAAAAGAAAAACAAATACTTAAAAATACATGAAATTAGGTTTTCTTGTATTTAACGTACCTTATTTCTGCTTGCCTAAATGCTGATCCACAGACAGACCAACAATCTGTTTAGAAGATACAGACCGAGGTGTTTCGGTAAACATGTGCATATCGATCTCGTTCATGAGATTGCCACTGACGATATAATTCTTCCAAAAAGATAATATGGCTACTTTCTCAGCGATTCCTTCTTTCAGTTTATCGAGATCTCTGTGAAAGTTTATAAGAAAAACATCGATTAGATATGAATTTGCACTTGCAAAATAAAGGTTTACTTACTCTGTCATTTTGCTGGGGAAATTGTTTCCGTTACCAAAACATGTCCTGTCGAAGAATAGATTCCAAGAAAAGCTTTCTATATTTCTGTAATACAGCAACAACCCGCCACTACTAATGGCTCATTGTATTGTTGTTTCTCTTTACATAGACGAGACACTTCATGTGGCAGCGAATCGCTTATTCGTGAGATTTCACATTGTGTCCGCCAATGTGAAGCCTCCTTTTCTAAATAACCAATTCGATCTTCACTTTTTGTTGATGGATTGGTTTTTGTGTAAAGTGGAGTGGTTGGTGGTATCATTCCCAGATAAATTAAGTACGTCTTCACTCCCAATCTAAAACAAAACAACAAAACAATTGTAAAAAACAAGAAACAATTGGGTTTGGTTTCAGAGTTTCCAATCTAAGATATACCTTTGGATGTACGCTTTCCATCGGATCTCCGTCATTGTGGCCAAATCTTTATCAAACAAACATAAAAAAACAATTTTTTTTATATATATATATATATTTCTTTTATTGAAATAAAGAATATTTAAATAAATATGAAAAAAAACTTACCAAATGTGAAAAAAATTATTATTTTTGTTTTGGTAATTAGAAATGTCAGACAGACTTTTGACAAACCAACAACAAAAAAATTATCTGTCAGTTTGAGCAAAAGGGTTTTTAATCCACCACTCACATGTATTCACGGATAGGAAAAAATGAGTAATTTAAGAGAGTTTTCTCTTACTCAACTCAAAAAAAATTTGCGGGTGTTTAAGGCAAGGGGGGTACGAGTCGCGCCTCTATTTAATTATTTTCTCTATGTTTCAGACACTGAATTATATTATTCTAGGGGAATCCGCTTGAATTCAAACACCTAGAAAATATGCCCGTGGCGTGGTGTGGCTTGTTTAAATTTGAAGAAGAAAACCAAAAACAATCCAAATGCATGTACATTCGTGGGTATTGTTTCTGTTCTTTACTTTGTGTCCTGTGGTTTTATTTAATTGAGCCTTTTGCGACCTTTAGTCCAAATTGAATCAAATAAACCTGAATCGCTTAAACCTAAAACGCTTATGAGTAAATTTTTGCTGTCACATAAATACTTACATATGTTGAACTTAAAATCTTAACTGATGTAGGTATTATCAAACTAGCCTTACAGGATTTTATTGAAAATGCGGAAGTAAATAATAGTGACCAAATAAAATTGACGTTGAGAACTAAATTTAATATCGGAAATAAATTTCCATTACCAAACAGCCGTTCGTTTCGTCTAAAATTGGAAATAGACTCAAAAGAAGGCCAACATTCCTTAAGCAAGATTTACAATTAAATTAATTAATTAAATACACGAACCTTGTTAAAATTGAAAAGTGAAGTTTAATACTTGCACAAATGTATTTGCTTTCTTGGAAGAAAAAAAATGTATTACGTACTCATAAAGTAACCAGGCAAATTAATGAAAATAACCTCCTTTCATTCATTTTTCAATGCATATCAATTTAAGCAATCTAATTTGTTTTTCTTTTTAAAAATTGCTTGGAAAATTAGTCTTTTCACTTTGTAAATTTTGAGAAAAACTTCACACTTTTAATCTGGCGGAAGTTATATCTGTTGAAAAGTTACAAAGTGAAAAGTTTAGTGAAATAGGCCCCAAATATATTTGAGCTTTACACAACCGATTAAAAAATGAATGCCCTGCTGATGGAATCAGACTCAAATTTTCCATTTTTATTACTGTAGACATTCAAAATTGGACCTGACTTCCTCTTCCTCCGCAGTTTATTCATTCGACTCTATTGTGTATTCGGGGTGTATAATAGTTTATAGTAGCCGTGTTTTATTATCGCCAATAATATATGAGGGGTATTCACGATCCGGTGTATCTGGTCTTGTATCATTGTAAAAGTGTAAAAGTGTAGCATTTTTTTTTGCACTACAACCACAAAATATACTGAATGTCAAAATCTTACACTTTTACACTTTTACAATACCCGAACCCTATTGTAACAGAAAAATACAAGGGTGTAAGATTTTTTTAACACCAACTTGAACTTTCTTCAGAACAAATGTGAAACAGATTTTAACATTTGCTTCAGTGTTGCTACAGATAAGTAAAGGTGTGTTCACAGTCTGTTGTAAAAAAATAAAATTTTACAATTTTACAAGACTTGCTACACCAGATCGTGAATACCCCTATGGTTCACCCCGTGAAAATAAAACGATCTGGGTTATGTACTTACATGTACACTCTGTTTGCCGAATTTAATACTAATACAGTGCTCTTCACTTGATTAGACGCACACATTTTTTTTTTCATAAATTTCATTTTTTTGAAAGTGTGTGTAGCAATCATCAAGCAAATGCATTTATTAGAAAGGTTATTAAGTTCTCAAGAAAAAAACACAAAAAAGTGGTAGGTGAGTGGAAGTTGACGGTTGTTTTTTCTCTTTTCTTTCTATGCTGTAAGAAAAAGTGTAGTCTTTTTTTGTTCACACGATTAGACGCACCTGTAAAAAATTCGTAAAAATGAAACATAGACTTTTAAATATATTTTTGTCTCTTTTATTTTTGTTTTTCTTATATTTTCAGTACTTTGTACTGCCACCATGTTTTAAAATCACATCAAAAATTCTATTTTTAAGTGAAACATACAGTTTTTCTAAATAATTTAGAGGAATCGTCTTCCAGGCTTCTTTGATTGCGAAAATTAGCTCTTCACAGGTCTCATACTGTCTACCTCCTTCGTAAATTTTACGCGTGAGCCACCCCCAAACATTTTCGATTATATTGAGGTCAGGTGAATAAGGTGGCCACGGCAGTAATTCCAGATTTTCGTCGGCGAGAAAGCTTTTGACTACACGAGCGTTGTGGATTGGTGCATTGTCTTGTTGAAATATCCACTGTAGAGGTCCAAACAGTTCTTTCATAGCGGGGAAGGCTGATTGCAAAAGGGATTTGTAGGAAACTCCCGTCATTTTATTGGAAACGAAAACCAAATCAAACGCCCCATAGTACGAAATGGCTCCCCAAACCATAAGTCCTCCTTGTCTCGAATGGTGACGTGTCAAAAACTTTTCCTGTTTTCTAATATCATGCAAGTAGTAGTTGTAGCCATCAGGGCCATCTAAATTAAATTTTTTTTCTTCTGAAAAAACAACATTTCGCCAATTTAGCCCACTTCCAACGTTGGTATCCCACGACATGTGAAGGCGTGCGAACTCCAACCGCTGTGCTTTTCTTACGACGTTTAGTGGGGGCTTTTTTTTAAGTTTCTTTTAATTTTAAATGCTCTGCACTCAAAATAGCTCGCCGAACAGTTGATGTGCTGGCAGCTATCCCCGCTTTTTCCTTTATTTTACTGGTAGAGGCAGCTGAATTTGACGCGATTCTTATTATTTTTCTTTTATCCTGAGGTGTTAAAGCGGTTTTTGTCCTTCCCTTGTAATTTTTACCGTATGCAGCACTGTTTTTAAGATAATTTCTTACGACATGGTCACTTCGACCAATTTGTTTGGCAATATTTCTCATGGAAAACCCTTCGGAGTGCAACGCGTCAATTTTTCCTTTTTCTTCCGCGTTTAAAACTTTTTTTTCCCCATTTTGAATTTAAATCACTAGCGAATACTCCTTACGGCTTAAACTTTGGAGCTAACTCAAATTTACGTAACAGATCGCGACCAACTAACTAATTTAACGAGTGCGTCTAATCATGTGAACAAAAAAAACTGCACTTTTTCTTACAGCATAGACAAAAAAGAGAAAAAATAACCGTTAACTTCCACTCACCTACCATTTTTTTGTGTTTTTTTTGTTGAGATATTAACCTTTCTAATAAATGCATTTGTTTGATGATTGCTACACACACTTACAAAAATATTAGATTTATGTAAACGAAAATGTGTGCGTCTAATCAAGTGAAGAGCACTGTATTTGCAAACCCAGATAGAAACCCCGATAGAAACCTGGATCTCGTGTTGTTTTTGTAATACGTGTTAAGACATAACCCTGACCCAGACCCGTAGATAATAAAACGCAGCTAATATCGTAGTTACTTCGTTTTATAAATTATTAGCATTAATAGCTACTCACAAAAAAAAATTATAAAAATATAAAACAATTTTAAATACCTATGTAGATAATGATAAGCTTATCGTCACCACTGTATCGATGTTCTTTATTGTATTGTAAGCAAAGGCAACATTGACACTCACATAATCGTTATGGCGGAAAAAGTTATCATAATATTTTTCACATCACAAGTTTTCTAAGCTTCTTATTTATTATGTGCGCCTAGCAGAAATAGAGCTCGGCGGCTCTTTTATAGAGAAAATAAAAATGGCAATTCGACCGACCGCCACAAGTGAAGCTGAGTAAGTTAGTCATTTTAAGTGTTTTGTTTATGTTTTTGAATGACAAATAAAAACAAAATCCCCTACATTTTCCGTTAAACATTCTAATAAATTCAGTAGGTATTATAAAAAGTCTAATAAAATAAAATCATGAATAAGGTCAGTGAATTTGTCTTGTATGATGATGTATGTTTCATTTGTTTTGGCATGATCCCAGTTTTTTTTTTTTGAAAAATCAATCAAACGACACCGACGACTGTTTTAATCAATAAACGTTTGCATGTTTTGACTATACCTATGCATACGAGTAGTACATTACGTTATGTACATTTCTACCTTATATGTATGTAAACAATCAGAAATGGTGAATAATTTTTTTAAGAAAAATTAACAGTTCTGTGCTCGACGTACAACACGAAAAAAGTACGAGTGCGACACGGGGTGAAAAAAAAACAAAGTAGTTTTCAGTAGTAGGTACGAATATTTATATTGGTACCTACTTACACTTCTATGTAAATATAGTACAAATCAATTGTTCTTTAACTTGATAGGTATTCAATATTTTTTCGCATATGAAAAAAATGTAATATTTAGTTAGTGATTGCAAATATTTATCTACGAACATAATTATAATGGAAGGCTTCCGAATTAGCTTTGCCTAGGTGGGGCACGATTGTGCTTTTTGGCACGAAAAATTTCGATATGGCACGTTTTTATTTATTTTTATACCTACCTATTTAACCTAAATTTCTGTTAAAGTATCCATAGGTAGTGAAGAAATTGCCAAAAACTTCTATTTCCAAGCATTCAATTCATTTATTTTTTGTTTATTTTTTGTTTGATGTACGAGTACTAACTTGGGGCACTGATTGCAATAACGATTTAACGATTTTGTTGAACAATTGTATACAATTTGGGTTAACTTATAACTATAAATACATTGAAAAAATAATATAATCTTATGGCACATAGGAGGCCTATATTATACATTGGCTTACATAAATGAAATAAAATATATATTGAACATATCAAATTAAAATTAAAATTAAAATTTGATGCTCCCGGGTTGTTCGGTCCCGGTTGTCCAGTGGGAGTACTGATCTCAATAAAACTCTGGATAGCGCATTCATACAGAAATGATGAGGCAATAAAGACTGTTATAAATGCGCAGGTACCATGTCACTATATACTTAGAACACTTCGAATTGCTTTTAGAGGTCACACTGAGCGATATTTCAAATGCAGGTATTTCTTATTTGTATAAAACATGTTACAAAAAGTGTAACTCCTGTCTTAAGTATCAATATAACTATGACCAAGGAGATCCCCTTGCTCAAAGGTATAACATTTAGAGTAGAACTGCACAATGCAGCTCGTTAAGCGATGCAGGCGAATTAAGTTGGTGTAATAAGTATTTCTAGTTAATAAACAAAAAAATACAAAAATATTTAAGCATTATTTCTTGCCGATGCCATTACCGATACCAAGGCTAAGCTTGATGAATACTATGGGGACTCTGCACCTTCGATTTCAATGGTAAAAAAGTGGTTTACTGAATTTCGTTGTGGCCGTACAAGCACTGAAGATGCCGAACGTCCTGGACGCCCAGTTGAGGTCTCTACACCCGAAACAATCGAAAAAAATTCACGATATGGTGTTGGCCGACCGAAGATTGAAAGTGCGAGAGATTGTGGAAGCCGTAGGGATCTCGCTTGGCTCAGTGGTTTCAATTTTGAATGATCACTTGGGCATGAGAAAGCTTTCCGCAAGATGGGTGCCGCGTTTGCTCACAGTCGACCACAAACGCAATCGTGTAACAACTTTACAGGAAGGTTTGGCGTTGTTTAATCGCAATATGGAGGAGTGTTTGCGCCATTTTGTAACCGTGGACGAAACATGGATCCATCACAACACACCAGAGACCAAACAACAGTCAAAACAGTGGGTTTCTAAGGGTGAATCGGCGCCAAAGAAGGCAAAGGTGGGTTTGTCAGCCAATAAAGTTATGGCGACTGTTTTTTTGGGATGCACGCGGAATAATCCACATTGACTACCCTCAAAAGGGAAGAACAATCAATGGAATATTATGCCAACTTATTGGACCGAAACGAATCAGTTTTTGTGCCTGTTTGACTTTACAAAAGCTCTTTAATATTGGCACGTAAATAATTATTCAGTGAGTTAAAAAAATGTGTTAAATTCATTAATAGTCTTTTTATTTGTTTTTCAAATTCTTAATTTTTTTTAAATAAAACCTTAAATGTGTTCGACAAGTTGAAAATTAATGTGGGCTTTTTAACACTAAAATCTGCTGTAATTATTCTAAAAGGTTAAAGTTTCGGAGACAAGAAAAAGAACACACCAACTCGGATTGAGAACAAAAGTAAAAAAGCATTTTACTTAAATCGAGTAACGAACACTTTGAAGATACAAGACAAGAGATGACAATATATATAATGACTAAGATAAATAAATAAACTTTACATTTAATGGTATGGTTATATCGTTATTAGAATGGTTCTCTTATTAAGACTGATTATTATAATTTCAATAAGATCTTCACTCACATTGTACAATTTTTTGTAAGTGTTAGTGTTTATGTCATTGCCTTAATTATACCTACTTAAATTGTACTTAATGGTTGTCCAGACAATTGATTTTCTTTTGCCTTCCACAACATGCAGAGAGAGCGCATAAATCAATCTGCTCTATTCCAACAGTCAAATATTTCTTATCTGACATGCGCATTTTGAAGATGTCTTTATAGTTTCTCTAAATTTTCAAGTCTACGATACATATTTATTAAAAAAAATTGATCATGCTTTCCAATTATGTAACTTTATATTAAGTGCGTTTTTTGCAATCCCCGGGGGAATTGGTTGAAAAAAACGGCCAAGGCGCTTAGTCAAATACTTGGTAGCACTCTTAATTTGCAAGATGACATTTTAAGAACAGCTGTAATGCAAGAAAAAAATAAACATTACTGTTTGCCTCATCCTCATTCTTCTAAAAATCATCGGGTTGATTTGTTTTGTGTAATTTCGATATATTTATTGAATATAAACTACTTTTCTATTAAAATAACATAAAAAAGAACCAAGTTAATTATTATTTATACAAAAAAATGTGAATCAAGTAATTTGAAAATTGAAATCAAGTATTTTGGAAATTGTTTTTAGCCGATGTGATTTTCTTTTAATTTAATTTTCACAAATACTTGAAAACTACCCCATTCGTCGGTCACTGGTGACATGATATTAGTGGACGAGTTGCTTATTCGGGCGGGACGCTCAGTCCCTATGTCATTAGGAATATAGGTCTGAGCAAGAGCAGACGACGATCCAGAAGATTGAAGTATTCCAAGGATGTAGCAGAGTTGCTCCCGTGTACAACAAAACGCAGCCGAAAACAATCTTCTCAGAGAAACCTTTGTTTTGTTGTTCATTCAATTCTTGTTAATTAAACGAATATCAACTTGAGGAAATGTTTTTTTATTTAATAATAACTTTACAGTCAAGTTGTAATATACCTATAATAAAAATATACGCAAAAATGAAAATCGCTGTAGAAGGTTGTGCTCATGGCGAGGTGGAAAAAACCATAGAGGCAATACAAAATCGAAAAATGTTAAAATTGATTTGTTGTTGTGTTGCGGAATTTATATTAAAAGGTAGATTAGGTTAGGTTGACATGGCCGTCAGGAAAACAACTGACACACTTAGACCAAATGCTCAACCAAACCAAACAAAATTGATAATTATCTGACATATCAAAATGTCAGTTTTCAAGTTTCTATACATTTTATCGATAACTTTGTGAAAAAGTTGTTGTTAGCACAGTTTTTATCCTCTCCAATAGCTAAGCCCCGAGAATTCTCTGGGTTTAAGCTAAGCGCTCCCGCGGATTAGTTGTTGTTGGATTTAGTATGGAAATTGTTAATCCTACTCATCGTTTTTTTCGTCCAATTTCCCCGGGCCTTAGAAAAAAACACGCCTTATGTATGAAAATTTGAAAAATTTTTTTCATCGGAAACCAGCTGTCCGATGAACTTAGTTTCGCTCAAATTCATCAATGTAATGAAAATACGTAATAATTCCGATTCACTTACTGTTTCATGTAATTCGGTCAATTCAAATTCTTTATTAAAAAGTTCTATTAAACACAATGGAAAAAAAAGAAGTATAACAATGACGACATATTTCAATTAAACCGGCAATGTTTAAAAAGTCGAACAACACATTCCACTTTTTCATTAAAGTGCACAACATTTTTCGTTCTATTCTCAGGCGCGTACAATTACAAAACCGGAGGTTTGCCGACACGAAAACACGCCACATACAATTGCGTATGTTAGAAACTAGAGAATTCAAGACTAACGCCTCAAGCATCCAATGATTGTTCTGGCGACTTATTAATTGTCATGGCGAAAGCGCGACGCATGGGAAATTGAAGGCGCTTGAAAATTGGAATGGCAAATCGTTCCAGAACGAACTCAAAAGCATTTGGTTAACCTTTACTATTCACAATGCAATTTTTCGATAGGTAAACAAAACAGAATTCACAAAAAAAAATATAGGACCATATTATACATATGTACAAATATTACACAAACATGCTATAATACAGAGAAAGATTCCATAAAACAGATGATCATGTTCATCTTTACTATAATCTTCATCTACATTTAAGTATGGGTTTTTTATAATCTGAATATTTAAGAAGATATTCTGCATTTTTGTATTCTCTCTCTATCCGAGAAAAGTAATTCTTTATGCTACATCTTCTCGCTAATGAATTTGATAAACATAAGCTAAAAAATCTGTCAAAGTTGTATTAGTTGCATTAAACCTAAGATACGAGTATGTTAAGGCGTTTCTATTTGGCAATCCGGAATCCCTCTCACATCCGGGAACCCAACTGAACACTTTGATGTGATTCTGATGATTCTGAATTTGAATGTAACTGTATGTGTGGAAATAATTGTGTACCTGGATGTTCGATAATGTGTACCCTACTTTATGGGATATAAGAGTATACCAAAGTGTTTTGGATAGATCGAAATTTTTTTCTTGCAGCAGCTGTTTTGCCATCAGCTGTGGTTCTTACCCAAGATTACAGCAACAATAACCAACCCGGAAAGCTATGGTTCAAGTTTTTGAATGCAGCCAAGTAATATAAGCAACAGTGATCTTTCGATAGTCCATTGTCGTTCAAAATCAGAGACATTTGTGTTTTTTTTTTTCATTTTTATTTAATATTAACTTATAACTATCTTAAAGCCAGACAAAAATGTTTAAAACTAGCCTAATTATCAATAACTTACAACTAATTTACTGGTCCTTTACGGGCGCTCTAAACTAAACTATATCTCTTAATACTAGTGCCTTTCGACCTAAAAACTATTTTGATTAATTCTAATTATTTATTTTTATTTCTATTTTTATTTTACCAAGAAAACATATTTTAAAAAAACTCGGAATCATATTATTTTTAATTGTTTTACTTATAAACTACCTAAAACTACACTAAAAATAATTAAAACTAGATACAACTAACTTACACTAACTTAGGCTACTTAAGATACCTTAAAATACCTAAAACTACTTAAAAACTAGAACAGCCACAGCAGCATTTTTCGGTTTTGTAATTTTTTTTTCTTTCTGTAAACGCAGCAGACACATACAGACATGCAACCCATACATATATATACGTACATACATATTGATAAGCATTTACATATAAATACTCGTACATGCATGCACATATGCCCCCGCATACACATATTTTTTTTATTTTGTTGGTGCCACCCCGACTGTTCATTATACCAAATTTCCCTAAATCTATATGTAACTCGGCCAAGACAATATCTTATACGACTTTATGTATCACTTTCAGAAAGCCACTGGTTTTCTTGTTTTGGCCTATCCGTTCGGTCCCGATCGGACACAGTCCTACTGAAGCGAAGACGCTCTTCTCCCCCTTGAGCGATGACGTCTGGGCCATACAGGAGTCGCCTATCTACAGTCTTTCGGCTGACGTGGTGGATTAGTGATACCGCCATTCCATCCTGTATCAGCCCACGACTGTCTAAATAGAGGAATGCCTCGGGGGGATGTAGTCACTTAACTGCGCACTCTCATGATATTCGTTGTTGGGGTAATAAGCCCCAAAAATTAAGCTGTTGGCTGAGACATCGCTCTTGCAATGTGACCCCGAATCAGCTTAAACAAAAAATTATCTATTCTGTTTATGTCGGCTCCGTTGTATAGAACCTGGTTGGAATAATATCGTGTGTACTCCACATCTGGTGTTCTGTGTAATCCAAGGCAACGTCTAAGACATTGCCTCTCAAATACCCGAATCTTTCCATTTGAGATCTGGCAACGTTGAACCACACCGGGCATCCATAGGCAATCATCGGCCTGATGAGGGCCATGTAGCAAATCACCTTCACACTGCTGTCAAGACGGCTGCTATAAAACAAGCGTTTTGTCAGGGCAAAGGCTCCCCTAGCCCTGGCCAGAGCAGCACTAATATGTCTGTCGAAATACAAGTACTGATCCAACAAGATGCCAAGGTATTTTATTACACTTTTACTCGCCAGTGGATGTCCATGTGGCCCTACGATCAGCAGCTTGTGCCAGTTCTTTCTCGTATCCCTTGAGGCGCTAGACAACGGAGAAACAGAATAGTTTCTGATTTCTTGAAGTTGATTTTCAACTTCCAGTCATCACAATATCGCTGAATCTTGTCGAAGTCACTCTCCAAAAGATTTTTTATGACCTCAACTGTATGAGCTGTTCTGTACGCAATTAGATCGTCGGCGTACGCAATTGCCTGAGTTAGACTACCTATCAGATCGCTGATGTAAATGCTGAATAGAATCGGTGAGTTAACCGCTCCCTGCTGAAGACCATTATTAATATTAAAAATTGCGGTAGAAGTTACATTGCCACTCTTGACAACAAACTTTCTACCATTTAGCATGTCATAAAGCATATACAATAGAGGTTTACTTCTAGCTAGTCTGGATAGCTTTAGATAAAGACCTTCTAACCATACGGTGTCGAAGGCCTTCTCCAAATCAACCAGACAGGTACTCGTACACTGCTTTTTAGATTTGTTCCATTGGATATCAGAAACCAACTTAGACGCGGCATGAATTGTGTCGCTCGGCGATCATCATTTAACCCAGTAAAACCAAGGTTCTCAGATCGCCAACCGGTTATATCGTTCTGGAGCCATAAGTGATGAAGCAGAGCTCTGTTCTCCAGGTCGGGGGGGGTGGCCGTGGCGCGATAGTTGTGTGCTCGCCTGTCAACCTAGTGGTCGCAGGTTCGACTCCTGCCGTTGTCTATGTCTTCTTATATTCCATTAAAAACCAATTCTAAAAATTGACATAAAATGAGTTGCTGGTTAACTCATTACATTCTGTTCAGGCATAACACTAACAACATGTGATTGAGTAAACTACACATTAATATGTCAACGAAATAAATAAAATAATGCGATTTATAAGAGACATAAATAAATAAGACACGGAAATTTTCTCCGCATTAGTTCAGCCGCCATCCCTGGAGATAAAATCTGAGACAACAACCACCATCTCAATACTTCGCGCCACACATCTTTCTATCCTTCTTTCTCTTCTTTCACCGAATGCCGCGCTGTGTTTAAAACATATAAAGGGTATTCATAATCCCTTGAGCGCGCGCAGTTATAAAAAAAAAAAAAAAAAAAGGTCATGATGCGGGCGAATTCTACAGCATTTACCTTGTACACTTGCTGGAAAGCAGCCCCCACAGCCTCCACTTTCTCCTGCGGATCTTCGATTATATAGAGGTCGTCCTCCTGAGTTTAAGACTCGGAAGATCGTTTTGATCCTTTCTTCTAAGAATCTTATTAATTTATGGGAACATACTCCGATCGCTAGAGTTAACGACCCGAATTTTATTATCCCAGAACATCTTAATAGACAACCTATAGTTTTGTTTGATCAGTTGGTTGATGTTTTTCATCGACGACTTCAGTGTCCTAATCTCCAGATCTCGTGTGTCAGTAAACCGTCTGTACAAGCGTTTTAGTCTTGTCAGTAGTCCACTTTTTTGTCTGTGAGTGCGTCAATGGTCCGTTACGGTACATGTCGGTTGAGTTACGTTCTTTGTATTTCGGTATTGCTCTGCTTTGTATTATTCGTAGAATCGTTTCGTCCATTTGTTCTAAGTACCGGTCGATTTCAGTATTTGTCAGGTTCCTGTCATTTGGTGGGGATATACCATTTGAACGTAATTCGCTCAATAAGGCGTGGGAGAAGTGTGGCCAGCGCACCTTACTGTAATTGTAAGCATGCACAGGTGCATACTCCTCCAACTCCATAAGCTCGTTTGGAAGTTGTATTACGGCGGGTCACTGTCGTACTCGATCGTTCGTAAACAATTTCTTGGCCGTTGACCCACAGTGTCGGTAATTGTTAGTCTTGCATTTTTCAGCGATAGATCCAGATAGCAACCACTTCTTGGAAACGATGACCTTTCTGTAGCGAAAAGGTCGGTGCGATACTCAATGTTATACATATTGACCCATCAAATTATACAAATAGTAAGTTGTAAAACCAATTTTTTTTTCAGTTGAATTCTGACATTTACGAAAATGCATCGTTTAACTATCGCACAACGCATACAAATTGTTAAAACCTACTACAAAAATGATGATTCTACCACAGCCAAATATCGTGCTTTAAGAGAGATTATGGTTTACATAATCGTCCAACTACGCAAGCAATTGGCAAAATTGTGAAGAAATTTGAAGAGACTGGATTGGTTACAGATATTGTAAAGCCTATGCATAATCGTTTCGCTCGTACCACTGAAAATATCGCTGCTGTAAGTAAAAGTTTTGCCGAAGACCCGAATGTGTCGATTCCTCGTCGTTCTCAGGAATTAGGACTGTCTTATGGCACATTATGGCGTATTTTGCATTTGGATCTACACCTACATCCATATAAAATCCAGCTCACACAACAACTGAAGCCAGCTGAATATTCACAACGTCGTAGATACGTCGAATGGGTGCTTGAGCAACAGGCAGTGGACGGCGATGTTCGAACAAAATTTTATTCAGCGACGAAGCACATTCCTCACTCGGTGGATATGTTAATAAACAAAATTGTCGTATTTGGGGTTCTGAGAATTGAAGAGATAGGACATTACATCCACAAAAAGTCATTGTTTTAGGGGCGCTCTTTGGTCCGGAGGTGTGATTGGACCTTTCTTCTTCGAAAACGATATTGGAACGACTGTCACCGTCAATTCGGAGCGTTATGGTCATATGATAACCTACTTTTTTTGGCTGCTATTGAAGAACACGACTTGGAGAATATGTGGTTTCAACAAGACGGTGCCACATGCCACACAACTCAAGCGAATATGGCTTTATTGCAAGAGATATTTCCTGGCCGCGTAATTTCTCGTCGTGGCGATATCAACTGGCTACCAAGATCATGCGATTTGACACCGCTGGACTTTTGTGGGGCTACGCGAAATACCTTGTTTATGCAGATAAACCTTTAACTCTTGAGCACTTGAAAACCAACATTCGTCAATTTATGGCTGAGATACCGCCCAATATGTGTCCAAAAATGGTCGAACTAGCAACAATTCGCGTGGTGGTCATTCAAATGATGTAGTGTTTCACACATAATGTCAACATTCTAACTTTATAATAAAAAAGAAATATTGATTCAAAATAGCTTTTAACGGCCTTTAGTCCACAAAATTTGCGTTTCATCCCGGCAATCTCACTTGGACTCATCAGTTGGTTGAGTGAGCGCCTTACCAATACGCAATTTTTGTTAAGTTCAGTACATCTTACTTACATTTTTTGACAAAATAGTTCACATTGCTTTTTTTGTCAAAAAATGCAAGTAAGTTGAACTGAACTTAACAAAAATTTCGTATTAGTAAGGTGCTCACTAACCAACTTATGAGTCCAAGTGAGATTGCCGGGAAGAAACGCAAATTTTGTGGACTAAAGGCCGTTAAAAGCTATTTTGAATCAATAATTCAACAAGTCCAATTAAATATAATGCTAAGTCTTCTACTTGGCTGAGTAATTTCAGTAGTACATAGAAAAAAACACCTTCTTAATAAAACAGAAATGTCATCAAAAAAAAATATTTTATGTGTTTTGTTTACGTTTACTTTTGAAACCGCAAAATGGATAACCCTATATATTACCTTATGACTAATGCCTTTACGTATAAAGATTGCGACGCCTCCTCCTTGAGTGGAGTTGGGTCGGTCTCTTCTTACGTTATTATAATTGTTGTTAGTCAATTTATGTTTCTCTTTAAGCTTAGTTAGTTAGAGTCACATGGTAGGTATGAACTTAATTAATAGGCATAGACATATGAATGAGCCAACTGCTAGTTGCAATATCGGTTATTGCTGCATTTAAATAACAGTTATGAATACATGTTCCTGAAATAACAATTATGAAACAAAAATTCTCAGTAAAATAACAATTTTAATAAACTTCTTTCTACTCGAATCTTACAGTTGATTATTATTCATAACTTTATCATCTTTAATCCGATATTCGGTTCGATCAAAATAAAAATTTAAAAATTTTAACGTTTCTTCAATAACATTAGATCTGCGTTAGTAGTGAAATACTGAACCATTCCTATTTGTGTCAAAAAACAGAGAGGATGTGTCAAATCTCAGAGACCTTTGTGTCATATATGACAACCGAATTTTGACAACATGCGCAAAAGTATACAATGTGTATGTGTACCTGTGATTGGAAATATCGTTGAAAAAAATATGTTAGGGCTATTAGTAGGTCAAATTCTACTTTTTGGACCCATTTATATTTTATCCAATATAATGAAGCAAAACCACACATTAAAATTTTAATGATTTTGAGTTTAAATTCTTACATAATACAAAAGATCACTTCTAAAAAGCATAAAGAAAGTTGAGAAGGCTTTTTTGACTTCTCAAATGTGTGGAGTCGGGAAAGTATATCCTTTCTCTTAGGTAGACCGGCCTCACCGAATGACAAAATTATCTGGGGCCTTGTTTGTTATGATTGTACCACTTGTGTGTGTATTGGCAAATCCCTACTTAAATATCAAATAAATGTAAGTGCATATTTACACCTATGTATGTCACTCTTAAGCTATTTTCAGAAATGCCATTTCCCAAGACTCTTTAAGATTTTCTGCGACATGTTGAGGTAAAGCAAAACAAATTTCCACTCCAATCCGACACCTAAAGAATATTCGATTATATGTCTACTGAACATTTGCGATAACACAAATCTACCTTACAAATGTGTACATATAGATTTCCTGTCCTATTTTAAGATTGTTATCTTATAATAAAAAAAAATTATTCACTTAAAAATCAATTAGTTAAATCTACCCCAAAGTGCGATGAATTGTGAAAATGGGTACTCGAACTCTGACTGTTATCTTACCATAATCATTTCAATTATTTTGTTGTTCAACAAATAATGTGTGTTTCTTCTCAGAATTCTATAGATTTTGCTTTTCAATTGTTATCCCCAACAACCTACATTGTGGGGCTGCAACTGCATCAACCCTTATCACATCGGCTTATCCCTTCAATCCAACGGATAGATAATACTACAAATTACAATAAATTTCCAAGGTAAACAAACAAATATAATAAAGAAGATTAGATACACGAAAATTGAACTACGAATTACACAGATGGAAGGGGAAAACATCGTGTGACCATACACAGTGGGAAAAATGTTTTCAAAGCTGGGATAAATAGGGAGAATTTAGTTATCAACTAACGCCGCACTACAAAACGCCCATCGACAAACCCACAATTTTTTGAAGACGAATGGAAGTATTTTACGAATTCAAACCTTGGGTAGATACACCATAACGAGTTTTTGTGAAGAAAATTATTTGGTATATAACATAATTATGTATGTGCACTTAAGCTTACAGAAAAAACGGGGTTTCTGCCAATTCAAATCCATGGCATCGAAATCCTTGGATTGAGCCGTATACGATGTATATATGTATATATTCATTTGCTTAAAATGAAATATTGATTCAAAATAGCTTTTAACGGCCCTTAGTCCACAAAATTTGCTACAATGCAAATTAAATACAATGCTAAGTCTTCTACTTGGCTGAGTAATTTCATTAGTATATAGAATTGTATTATACAAAAAAAACACCTTCTTATTAACTATGTCTTTTAATGATTAAAATTTTAATCTTGTTGGATATAGTTCACATTGCTTTTTTGTAAAAAAATAGTAAATTGAACTGAACTTAACAAAAATTGCATATTGGTAAGGCGCTCACTAGCCAACTGATGAGTCCAAGTGAGATTGCCGGGATGAAACGCAAATTTTGTGGACTAAAGGCCTTTAAAAGCTATTTTGAATCAATAATTCAACAAGTCCAATTAAATATAATGCTATGTATTCTATTTGGCTGAGTAATTTCTGTAGTATATAGAATTGTATTATAAAAAAAAAACACCTTCTTAAAATGAAATATTATAAGAGTCATTAAATTTAATTGATATTCGAAATTATTCCAATTGTACCAAATAAGTCACCCACTGTGCATCAATTTCGTTTTCTTCGAATCATTTCTTTGTAAGATTTGTTATCAAAAGCAGTTACTGATCACACCTCAGGTTGATATCACCAAAAAGCGATATATAGGATTTGACGATAAAAAAAATAAAATAAATCTGATGGAAATGGAACTGAACGCACTGTCGAAAAAGTCATATACGCTCCATACGAACTTTGAGCTCGGCGATAAATCAACGGGAGAAGGAAAATTTGCCGTTATTTCTGAAGATCAAAAGAAAAATATCACAGAAGAACTTCTTCAACCTGGATCCGATATCAAGCCCAAAGTTTCGACAGAAGACGTAATTAGTTTGGCACAGCGATTATATGGAATTACAATTGGAGAGTTTAAGGAGTTAATTTCCTACGATGATCGCAATTATTTTATCACCGAAGACAAGTGAGTTATTTTTTTTTCCTAATAGCTTACCAAATTCATAAAAATGTTTTTTTTTTTTTTCAATTTGTTCTTTTGCAAATGTATGTACTCGTATTTTGAATTTTAAATTAGTGACCACCCTATTTGGATGTCTGCTTGCTTAAAAAATTACCTAAATATATATGTAATTGAGAATTTTCCTCCTTGTGTTAAACTGAATTCGTGATGAATAAATTTATTGAGTTTACACAATTGTCGCATGATGGAATAAATACTCTTGTTTATTAAGACATACAATACATTCAGATCTACATAATACTGATGAATGATCTTACTTAAACTGTTTGATCAATAAATCCAGAGGTAATGTCGAAATAAGTTTGATTACGTATGTTTGACGTGGGACATTTTAAAAATGTGAAAATAAAGCAAAAATATAAACAAAGGATTTTTTAAAATAAATCCTAGAGTTAAATAAAATCAAGTATACCTAATAATTTTGACGACAGTGAAGACAGTGAAGTCTGTTTCGAAACAGACTATATTTGTCTAAATCAAGTATAGTGCACTTTATTTATTTCCTTTAATTTAAATTAATTTTTTATATTGTAAACTATTTGCATTGTTTCTATTTGTTACAAAAGCTATATTACAGGTCATTAATGAGCTTTTGTTCTTCAAACGTTTTCTTAAGCTGATAATTTATCAGCGTTTCCATGACTTTATGGGAAGAAGGGACGTAATGTGTAATTAGAAGGTAGTTACAGGGTGAAGAAGATTTACAGGATGGACAAATGCTGTGTTCCATCCAATCGGCGAGGGGATGGACCAGTGGAGTAGGACAGATGGAAAATCTTACGCATTGGTTTTGCCAGCGTAGATGAACACCTTTTCAGAAGAATAGGGGAGATACTATATCTGAACCAGTGGATTTGTGTATATCGAGATTTTTAAGAACTCTAGCAACTCAACGAGGACGGAGGACGAAAGAAGATCCGTCACATGAAACTGTTTATGTTCTCAAGTACAGTAAGAGTCAAATTAATTTGTGGAAACCTATAATTAGCAGCAAACTGTGCTGCAAGCAAATTTGCTTTTTCTTGTGTAATATTGAAGAAAATAAAAACAATATGTAAATACAGTGAAACCCGCTTAAGTGAAACTCGCTGAATTGAAAACTAGCTTTAGTGGAAAACCCGCATAACTGAAAAAAAATCCTTCAAGTTTCCTATTTTTTCTAAGAAAACAACTCAGTTAAGTGAAAAACTAGAAATCGAAAAGAAATTAGACGCTAAATTGTTTCATTTTCCGCATTCGTGACATATGTAAATGCCAAGTTTTAAGTAAAAGGGAAACCACAGCTATTTCCATTTAGGTACTTACATGCATTGTTGTTTTTGTAACACGTGTGTCTGCGAATAAAAGAAACTTAACTCAAAGGGTACAGATTCGTTTTGTTTGAAAATAAATTATTTGTTTGTTAATAACTAGGTCCTGTTTTTTTTATTTAGATAAACCAAATTTATTTATAAAAGCAATTGTAAACATTTAATACATGTAGTTTTTCAGCTGTTAAAGTTCAATATATGTAGTAACAATTGTAACGTGTTACATGACACGAAGTCTGTCTTACTGAAATATTTTTTCAGTTATCCGAAAAATATTTTTCACTTATCCGAGATCCTCTTATCTGAAATTTTTTTCATTTATCCGAGGTCCGCTTAAGTGAAAACCCCGCTTAACTGAAAAAAAAATTCCTGATTTTTCGTCGTTTCGCTTGCGGGTTTAACTGTATAAATTTTGTTTTTGTGAACTGTGTGGATTAAGGCCAAATTGAAGATTTTTATGACCTGTAGTCCAAGATGCGTTTTGCCCAGGTAATTTAATTTGCAGTGTGTAAATGCTGTAAAATTTATAAGAGCCGGTAATCATCGACCAAAAAATATTGCGTCTTAGAAGGGCACGATAGCATCTAACTGTTGAGCCCAACTATCTTACCTGGGTGAAACGCATTTTGGACTACAGGTCATACAAATCTTCAATTTGGCTTACCACAGGGGTGTTATTGGAAACGATCGTTGGAACCGACAAGGGTTCTCGTACAGTTTTTAACAAACGATCAAACAATTTTATGTACTGCCTTTGAGACTTTGTAGTGGTTTTTGACTGAAGACTAGGGCACTATTTAGGAAGCACAGTGACGAGTTAAAGTTCCTGAAGAAATCATTTAGATCGTCTTAGATGGTTTTCTTATACGTCCATACTGTGCTCCTAGGAATATTTTATTTAATCGAAGTTGCATTGTTGGATATTTGAATTTGATAATATAAAGTTGTTGACTATAAATTATTTGCTAAATGACATTATTTTTGAATCATGATAGATTTTAAAAAATGAGACCTTCAATAATAAAACGCTTTAATCAATCGCTATAACATATACAGGATATATTCAGTCTACTCTATTTTGTAATATACAGCCGCGGTAAAAAAAATAGCACCATTAACGAGAACCAGATTTCATTTAAAAGTTAAGTTTGAGCCAATATTTTGAAATGCGAAACGCTTATATTAAGTCCAAAAATTCATATTTAAAAAATTCATCAACTTGTTAATAAAATTATTTTTTTTTCGAAAAACTCAAATAAATAAGCGGTAAAAAAAATAGCACCATTGCTTCATCATACAACTTAAAACTAAAACATCATAAAAATAAAAAAATCTTTTCTATGATTTTATTCTTTCGTTGAATAGCCTTTGTTGGCTATTACTGCTTCACAACGTCCGGTCATTGAATTTACCAAATGTTGGGACCTTTCTACCGGAATATTCTCCCAGGGCACCTTTACTGCAGCCCAGAGTTCTGTGTTACTAGTCGATTTGGTTACAGAAACTACTTTCTCTTCGTCAGTTCACAGATTTTCAATCGGATTTAGGTCAGGCGATTGCGCTGGCCACCCCATCACATTAATTGAATGATCTCCAAATCATTTTTTAGCATTCTTACTGATGTGCTTGTCTTGACCCACAAAATGGGCATCTCTTCCTCTGCATAAGTGAGCATAACGTTTTCGAGTATACTAACGTAAACGTGTTGGGTTTAATCCAATATATGGGCCCAACTCCATAGTAGGAAAAATAAGTTCACACCATTATGCTTGAACCTCCGTGCTTAATTACTTTATTTGTTTATTTGGGATTATATTCCGCTTTCGGGGGTCTTCTCACGTAGTAACGAGATCCTTTACCGCCAAACAATATGATTTTACTTTCATCTGTCCATAGAACGTTGCGCCATTTCTCTATTGGCAAATAAAAATGTCCTTTCGTGGGACAATATGTGTTCTTCTATTCACATCAAGTAAAAAAAGCTTTAATAACTTAATTTTTTCATATGTATAAATTTGTAGTACGAGTACCTTGGGGACCGAGCCTTGGTCAATTTCGAATTTCGCATTTGACCTGAAACAGTTATGAAATTAGGTCGCGTCTCCATTTATTCCAATAATAGACATATATGTAACTTTTAAGGTTTTCGCGGTTGCTTACATATAACATATTTAGTTTTTAGGATAAGCCGCGTTATAACTATTTAGTATTTAGCGAGTTCAATTCTGTACTCACCCCGAACGTTTCGCTACGAATTACATCGAGCGTGGTCACCGGGAAACTGCCAAAGAGATGTTAAGAGCGATGTTGGCTACTTCCCACCACCATTCGGCAAATTTAAGATCTGTGGTGTCGACACTTTTTCAGCGTGCCCACAGAAAATATTACAGCGACCATCTTACCACTGAACTCTCTCTGCTGGATAATGTTCTTAAAGCGAATGGCTATTAAAAAAAGCAAAGAATGTGGAAGCCAGTTTCGTCATAAGAAATGGAAGATAGCCTTTTAGAGAAGAAAGCTTTCCCTGCCATATGCAAGAGATGTAACAGACAGGGTAGGGAATATATTGAAGAGGTACGGTGTAAAAAACATATTGTTACCACTCAAAAAGGTGATAAATTTCCTTCAATCACCAAAAGATAAATTCCCCCTCCAAGCACCTAGAGTATATGCAGTGCCCTGCAGCTGTGGGTCTTCATATGTAGGACAAACTCAGAGGAGCATTGCCACACGTCTGAAAGAACACATGAGCGCGGTTACCAAAAACCAAAGGCAGAAGTACGCCATATGTGAGCACACCCTCGACCATCCAGATGATCACCGCTGGATCCACTTCGAAAAAGCCAAGGTTCTAGCCAACATACCTCATTATATCCCTCGTCTGGTGCGCGAAGCGATTGACATTAAACGACACCATAATTTCAATCGTGACGACAGTTTCAAGTTGTCGAAAACATGGGATCCCATAATCAATAACACAAGGTCGATCCAATTGCCCCTACACACCAACGCGGATACAGTGAGCATAGTTTGCTCCCAACTTGCAAACCAACAACAACATCAGCAAGAGACAGGACCTTCGGCGCAACGTTACAACCCAACATCGCTCTTAACATCTCTTTGGCAGTTTCCCGGTGACCACGCTCGATGTAATTCGTAGCGAAACGTTCTGGGTGAGTACAGAATTGAACTCGCTAAATACTAAATAGTTATAACGCGGCTTATCCTAAAAACTAAATATGTCAATAGACATATAGATATTTACATTATTTTTACATTTTATACATACAGAAGCAGTCGGTTAGAAATAATATTGAAAAACGTAATCTTTGGGCAAAACCGAAATTGTGTTTTTTTTTTAAGGACCAAGTTTCCAGTTTTCTTATGTAGGGCTATATTTTAAAAACGCATGTACGCCTTATCCCAAGCTATCCCCTTATAGTACAAAATCCGACAACATATCCTGAGAATGGATAATTGGTGTATAACAAAGATAAGAATATGAGGGTTAATCCTTATAATACTAATGAATTTTTCCGAAATTCTGAATTTCATTCAGTTTTGTATTCTTAAAAAAGAAAATTAAATTTATAATACATTTACTCTTTCGTTAAGTATGATAGACTTTGTTCATCCTCAATTATTTTTGTATGTGTCCTGAAATGTTTTCTATATTAGGCGTTTTTCTTTTTTAGTTCAGAGCAGAGTCTGAGTTGTCAAAAAATATGTATTGTCTCTTTTTAACTCAGAGCATTCAGAGTACAAATAAGCCATACTAAGATTGGAAACCTTCGTACGTTTCAACTCCCAAAACTCATTTGTTTATACATTGCTGTATTTGTAAATTCACTTAATTTTTTATATATAAAAATTCTTAAATTTTTTCTACGAACATTTTAAATATTTAATAATATAAACTTAAAAACAAAATTTCAGAAATAATCGCGCACCCGTTTTCGGAATAATGAATTTAAAAAAAAAAATATTTTTTTTTTCAAAAATCCAAAAAAACTATTTTTCAAAAATTTTGAAATGCAGTAGTATTTAGAATTTGAAGGAGATCCGGTATACAAAGTTTGATCGAAATCCGTTAAGCCGTTTATGAGAAATTCGAAAATCAATAAAATGTTTGTGTGGCAGGTGCGGTTAATAATAAAATATATAATTTTTTTCGACCAAAATTTAGACGATACTCAAATTAGTACACACACCAACTTTTATTAAAATCGTTAGAGCCGTTTTCGAGATAATTAAGATGGTAGAAAAATTTGTATGGCAAGTACCGTTATTTTTGGGGCTAAAACAACGATTCAAAGATCTTTTTTGGACAATCACCTAACCACCAAGTTTGAACAAAATCGGTTCAGCCGCTTAGGCTGTAGATCGTTCTACAGACACACAGGCGGACGGGCGGAATTGCCGGACCCACTTTTTGGCGTTCTCTATCATCGTTATGTCAACTTTGATTAATACCTCGAGTTCGATTTTTTTTCCAAATGCAAAACCTGCCCTATAGTATCTACATACTCGTATATCGCAAGTAAATAGGGTAGTTTTGTTTATATTGCTTTTTTATGGTTAAAATGAAAATGTATTCAGATTTGTGTGGCTCAAGTGTGTTTAAGAAGCATACCAGTGTTCAGAGCTCGCTCTGTTTGGAACAAGCTCAGTTCATAATTTATGTTTTCGAACACTGTTCAGTGCTCTGCTCTTAACAAAAAAAGAAAAACGCCTATTAAAGCAAAAACCTTGAAAGTGTCTTATAAGAACCTACATATTAATACCTAGTTAGATAAACTTGAAATGTAAAATATTATCTACATACCAAATTACATGTCCTATGCGGTCCTATTTTCAAAGGTAGGTACTAATAAATAATAAAATTAGACGTCGCAGTAATTTTACTTAAACTAATTTTTAATTTATTTTCTTATTTTCTTGATCATAAGAGAGCAAACTATGAAAATTTCATCTACATCCTCAGATCCGTTTCCAAAAACCTAAAAAGTGGGTGTGGCAGTGGGCGGATTTCGCTACATAAAACTTTTTAATATGTTCTTATATTTGTTAAAACAAATTCTAAATATGTATTTCAAATCGTTTTAGTGGTTTTTAAGAAACTAAAAATTTAGGTAAGTGGGCGTTGCGCAGCTAGCGGATGTTACTTAAACATTTTAAAATTTTTTTCTTGCCCATAACAACAATCTCTAATTTGTCCGTCCACATCGTAAGAGCCGTTTCCAAGAAACCACGAATGATAAGAGTGAGCGTGACAGTGAGCGGACTTTACTTATACCAATATATTGATTTTTTTTCGTTCATACAAATAAGTCTGAAAATTTCATTAAAATCATTTGATTCGTTTTCTAAAACTTTAGAAATAAGAAAAGTATGCGCATCTCACTTAAAGTATTCATATAATTTCGTCCTGCTCAAAAAACTAAACTGACATTTTCATCCCAACAAATTCCTAGTCGTTTTTTTTTAGAAACAAAGAAATGATAAAAATGGGCGTGGTGGTGGGCGGTTTATACTAAAATATTTTTTTCTTTCACAAAAGAACAAACTGAGAATGTCATACAAACCATTTGAGTATTCTCCCAGAAATAGAGCCATTTCTGAGAAACCACGAAATAGTGGGCGTGGCAGTGGTTGGATTTAAATAAAAAGGAATTATCGGATGTGACGTTATGCTTTTCGAAATTCGAGGTAGTTTCATGGAGATCCAGAAGGAAGCCAATAACCTGTAAGGACGGCATGCTACAGTCTTAAATTGCATAACTTCATTTCGTGAAGTTCGCAAGTACTCGCGCTGTTTAAGACGTTGTGGCAATTCTGAAAGAGGTGATTGCTTTCTGCGAATCTAAATGTTATCCATTCACGTCTCTTTGTGAGACCATTTATGTGTACAGCGGTATGAAGTTGTACTCCAATTACCTTTAGACCTAGTTAAGATTGTGGAAACTCTGGAAACGATTTGGCAGTGACCCACGCACAGCTGGTATAAGGCTTTTTCATCTGTTACATTACAACTTTCAGTTCATTAGTCGTGTTTTTTTCGAAGCCCCGGGGAAATTGGACGAAAAAATGATGAGTAGGAATAACAATTTGCATACTAAATCCAACAACTAATCCCCAAACAAAATTGTTAATTATCTGACATGTCAAAATGTAAGTTTTGAAGTTTCTATACATTTTATCGATAACTTAGTGAAAAAGTTTTTGGTAGCACAGTTTTTATCCTCTCCAATAGCTAAGCCCCGAGAATTCTCTGGGTTTAAGCTAAGCACCCCCGGGGATTAGTTGTTGTTGGTTTTAAGATGCAAATTGTTAATCCTACTCATCGTTTTTTTCGTCCAATTTCCCCGGGGCTTAGAAAAAACACGCCTATTATATGTTTTAGTGATATATTACATATATCTAGCCCAGTCTCTGAGAAAATTGGTAAAAAAAACATCGGTCTGGATCTTGATGACATCGCTAATCTTAGGGATAATATGGATGTTAATAACGTCTGGCAGCGTGCACAAAATTTAGCTGATCAATTGGATGTTGAGCTGAAAATGTCTCAAATCCCTCGTCATGGTACACTCCAAATTTATCGTTCCAAAGCATCGGAAGCCATTTTCTTAAATCTTTTTTCTGTTAATCTTTTTTATGGTATCTGCCATACATTTTCTTGGAGCAAAATGGTAAAACCCAATTATCTCAAAAACGGCTCCAAAAATTTTGATAACAAGAAATCCAATTCGCTATTATGAGTATAGTTTTCACTTTTTTTCTCAGTGGGCCGGGGTAGACAAAATGGCTCAGGTTGAAAAAATTGCAGAGTTATCGCCTTAGGGCGGTATAGTACGCTGCTGATGCGAAACGAAAATGTTCGGTGCTCTCCACAACGAAAGCAAAATGCTAACGAAAACATTAATTGTTCTGGGTAATAAATTGTCTGCGAAAAGTAAGTGGAGACTTTTTAAATTTCGTCATGGAACAGCGTACTGCAGCACGAAAATTTTCGCTTACGATTTTGTTCTGTCAATTTGTATGGGATTTTTCGTTTCGTGTCACCAGCGTACTAGGCTTTAACGTGATAATGCTTCCACGATTAATGCAATGTTGGCGTATTTTGAGCGATGCACGGTAAAACGAATATCATTAAACGCACGCCGTTTCCTTTTACCGTTATTTTACTAAAAATTAAACAAAGTAACCTTATATTTTTTAAACTTTTTAAATTTCGTCATGGAACAGGGTACTGCAGCACGAAAATTTTCGCTTACGATTTTGTTCTGTCAATTTGTATGGGATTTTTCGTTTCGTGTCACCAGCGTACTAGGCTTTAACGTGATAATGCTTCCACGATCAATGCAATGTTGGCGTATTTTGAGCGATGCACGGTAAAACGAATATCATTAAACGCACGCCGTTTCCTTTTACCGTTATTTTACTAAAAATTAAACAAAGTAACCTTATATTTTTTAAACTTTTTAAATTTCGTCATGGAACAGCGTACTGCAGCACGAAAATTTTCGCTTACGATTTTGTTCTGTCAATTTGTATGTGATTTTTCGTTTCGTATCACCAGCGTACTAGACTTTAACGTGATAATGCTTCCACGATTAATGCAATGTTGCCGTACTTTGAGCGATGCACGGTAAAACGAATATCATTAAACGCACGCCGTTTCCTTTTACCGTTATTTTACTAAAAATTAAACAAAGTAACCTTATATTTTTTAAACTTTTTAAATTTCGTCATGGAACAGCGTACTGCAGCACGAAAATTTTCGCTTACGATTTTGTTCTGTCAATTTGTATGTGATTTTTCGTTTCGTATCACCAGCGTACTAGGCTTTAACGTGATAATGCTTCCACGATTAATGCAATGTTGCCGTACTTTGAGCGATGCACGGTAAAACGAATATCATTAAACGCACGCCGTTTCCTTTTACCGTTATTTTACTAAAAATTAAACAAAGTAACCTTATATTTTTTTAAATCTTCATTTTATTATTTATTTAACAGGAATGTAAAAAATCCTCTGATAACACGAACCTGGACGCATGGATATGTTATGAAAATTCTCAATGCTCACGACTCCAAAGAGCCAGAATTTGTGGACGCCCAGAATGAAATACTAATTCATTTATGTGAGTTCATTTACCTCTTCAGTAGAGTAGTAGACTTTTAATTTGAATTTAATATTTTCTTTATAGCTAAACAAAGTATCCAGTGCCCAAGACCAATTGCTAACCTCTATGGTAAATACTTCTCTGTTGAAAAAATCAACGGTGTCAATTATGTTGTGAGGCTTTTGGAATTCATTCCTGGCAAAATATTTCACCAAGCAACAAAGTCGAATTATTTATTCTTCCAGAGTGGAGAGTACTTAGCAAAGATTGATCGTGCCTTGAAGGTAATTTGTTTTTTAAATTTGGAATATTAAAAGAATTACGGTAAATACTTTGCAGGACTTTGATCACGATGCTTTTAAAACTCACCAAACCCTGTGGAATCTCCTATCAATACAGCAACTCAAACAATTTTTATATGTTATAGAAGATCATGAACGTAAATTGATGGTTGAACAGATCATAGAATCTTTCGAAACTCATGTTCTGCCACAAGTAGATAAGATGGATAAGCAAGTCATTCATGGAGACTACAATGAACAAAATATCATAGTCGAGCAGAAGAAGAACTCCGATGAGTACAAGGTTTGTGGTATCATCGATTTCGGAGACACAAGCTATTCACCGATAATTTTCGAAATTGGAATAGCGATGATGTATATGATTTTACAAGCCAAAAGCCTGGTAGCTGGTGGAGTGTTTTTAGCCGGCTATGATACTAACAAGGCCCTCAAACCAGAGGAAAAGAAGTATTTAAAATATTGTGTGGCAGCAAGACTAGCACAGAGTCTTACTATGGGGGCGTATACGCATTCATTACATCCAAGCAATGATTACGTTCTGGTGACCCAGGAAAATGGTTGGAAAATTATGGAAGAGCTGTGGGTTCACAATTTTGAGAGAATTGATGAAATATGGGCCGATGCAGCTGATAATTATCTCAAACAGAGCGACAAGTGAACGATTGAGAATTTTTATTATATTTTGTGTGAAATGTTATTATTTTAGTTTTTAAGGTTGTTTACATATTTTATTCCTTCTTATTACTACCATATACGCTACTAAAGTCAATTAAATTTAATAAAAATATAGCAAGAATCTTACGATAAGAAACAAGAAAAATCGTTTTCTGACAGTGGACATGTCATTTGGTTTTAAGCAGGATTTTTACGTACTATGAACACCGTTACAATATTTGTTGATATATAAGTAACATTAGTGGTGGCAATGGCGCAGTGGATAAAGTGCTGGATTGCTAACTACGACGTGTGGGTTCGATCCCCACGCTAGTCGCATTCTTTTTTACCTCCAATTTTAATTGGATGCCGCCCATAGGTAAAAATGAGACAGTCAATACACCTGGTTCTCAAATCCACTGTGCCAGAAACTAGTGCCGTGCAATTCAGGTTGAATTTAAAAGGTCTTACAGGAATATAGTTAAATTAAAAAAAAAAACAACAACAATTTGAGGTCAGAAGACGGTTATAAATATAACTAAAAAGAACGGGTCTGGTTGATTTGGAGAAGGCCTTCGACACCGTATGGTTAGAAGGTCTCTATCTAAAGCTAACCAGACTAGGTATAAGTAAACCTCTATTGTATATGCTTTATGACATGCTAAATGGTAGAAAGTTTGTTGTCAAGAGTGGCAATGTAACTTCGACCGCAATTTTTAATATTAATAATGGTCTTCAGCAGGGAGCGGTTAACTCGCCGATTCTATTCAGCATTTACACAAGCGATCTGATAGGTAGTCTAACTCAGGCAATTGCGTACGCCGACGATCTAATTGCGTACAGAACAGCTAATACAGTTGAGGTCATCAAAAGTCTCTTGCAGAGTGACTTCGACAAGATTCAGCGATATTGTGATGACTGGAAGTTGAAAATCAACTTCCAGAAATCAGAAACTATTTTGTTTAGGACTCCGTTGTCTAGCGCCTCAAGGGATACGAGAAAGAACTGGCGCAAGCTGATCGTAGGGCCACATGGACGAGTAAAAGTGTAGTAAAGTACCTTGGCATCTGGTTGGATTAGTACCTGTATTTCGACAGACATATAGGTGCTGCCTTGGCCAGGGCTAGGGGAGCCTTTGCCTTGACAAAACGACTGTTTTATAGCAGCCGTCTTGAAAGCAGGGTGAAGGTGATTTGTTACATGGCCTTCATCAGGCCGATGATTGCCTACGGATGCCCGATGTGGTCAACGTTGCCCCATCTCAAATGGAAAAGATTCGGGTGTTTGCGAGGCAATGTCTTAGACGTTGCCTTAGATTACACAGAACACCAGAGTCGGAGTACACAAGATATTATCCCAACCAGGTTCTATACAACGGAGCCAACATAAACAGAATAGATAATTTTTTGTTTAAGCTGATTCGGGGTCACACTGCAAGAGCGATGTCCTCAACCAACAGCTTAATTTTTGGGGCTTACTACCCCAATAATGAATATTTTGAGAGTGCGCGGTTATGTGGCTACATCCTTCCCGAGGCATTCCTCTTTTTAGACAGTCGAGGCCTGATACAGAATGGAATGGCGGTTCCGCAAAATCTACCACGTCGGCCGGAAAACTGTAGATAGGCGACTTCTCTATGGTCGAGACGTCATCGCTCAAGGTGTAGAAGAGCGCCTTCGGTTCAGTAGGACTGTGTCCGATCGGGACCGAAGGGATAGGGCGAAACAAGAGAACCAGTTCTGGTGGCTCTCTGAACAGCATTATGATACATAAAGTCGATTAGGATGGTATGTCTTGGCCGACTTACGTAGATTTAGGTAAATTAGGTATAAGGAACAGTCTGGGTGGCACAAACAAAATTAAAAAATATGTATGTTTGCGGGGGCATTTGTGCATGCAGTTGCGTGCCTGTGTATGTATGTACATACGAATAAATACGAATATGTATGTACGTATGTACATGGCTGTGTGGGTTGTATGTCTCTGTGTGTCAGCATGCGTATACAAAATATCCAAAAAAATATATAAAAACAACCTAAAAAGGCTGTAGTTTCAAGTATTTCTAGTTAGTATAAGTTAGTTGTATCTAGATTTAATTATTTTTAGTTTAGCTTTAGGTAGTCTATAAGTAAAAATTAAAAAAAAAGCACATGTTACTAAGTTTTTTATTAAAAGTTTTGTTGGTCATAAAAATAAAATAATTAGAATTAATTAAAATAGTTTTTAGGTCGAAAGATATTAGTTCTAAGAGTTATTATTTAGTTTAGAGCGCCCATAAATGGCCAGTAAATTAGTTGTAAATTATTGATAATTAGGCTAGTTTTAAACATTTTTGTCTAGATTTAAGATAGTTATAAGCTAAGATTAAATAAAAATGAATAATAAAAAAAATCGAGTTTTCTTAAAAATAATTCGATTGTGTTTCGAAAAAAAAACAAAGTTTGGTTGTTTGGATTTCGACATCACTGTCATGTTTAGAGTAAGAACTGTCATTTTGTAGGGTTCAGAACGGTTCTAGACGACCAATTGAAAATGTCATAAGTTGAATGGCTTATTTCGATTGACAATTCTGAGCAGTTCGTGTAAAATAATCTGAAAGTGTCTGCAACGATTTTGACAAAGTGAGGTAATAGAAATTAAAACTAAAAGTTTATTATTAAATAATATTAAAAATACAAAAAAAAATTGATTTTGACATGTTTACAAACGAATTTTTATTGTCTTCTTGTTAACGCCATCTTTACAAATTATAAATGTGTAAAAACAATAATTGTATTTATGTCTAATTCCAAACAACCAAACATTTATTTGTTTTCTGAACACAATCGAATTATTTGCTGTCAAAGCAAATCTTGCTTTTCTTAGCAAGATTTCATGTGTCGAATTCCAAACAACCATTTCAAATCGATTTCAGATCGATTTTTTTGTTTGTTGTAAGCAACTCACAAAAAATAGTTTGAGTGTAAAATCTATGAAATCTTGCTCAAACGCAAGATCTGTTTTGACAGATTTTGTGTAGAAATAATTCGATTGTTTTCGGATAAAAAAACTAATTTTTAGTTGTTAGGAATTCGAAAATAGACAAAAAAAATTGATCTCAAATTGATTTTATACATTTTTTTTTACATACCTTAGTATGTAGTGATACTATACAAATCATTCAGCGATACAAAAACGTCAGAATCAAATTGGATGTGTTTGTTTGTTGTATTATGGCGTTCTGGATCGGAGAATTCTACCGAATTGAAAATAGAAAAGGCCACAAGTGATTTAGAATTGCATTTTAGCTCAATAATTTTGTTTTTTTTTCACAAGAAAATCAAAATGGGAACCAAAAATAAGGAAATTTATTTGGCCAATAAGCAAATTATCGTTGACCTCACAAAAGATTAAATGGTCTCTTGGAGAAATTAGAAATATAAAAAATTCTTAAAAGGCACGGATCTTACATTGTGTTCTAGAAAAAAATTAGAAAACCGAAAATTCGCCTCGTCATTAATGATGTGCGCGCATTCGATTCATACATTATCTCATTTGAATGATGTCTCATCTTTCATAAATAAGGGTCTTATTATTATATCTCGTGCTCACTTCATTATTTTCGGAAATTAAATCTACTTCGCAAATTGTTAATCTAATTCACTTTTTTCCAAATTTACTTCGAAATTGAACTGCTATGGTTTGAACCCTGGTGGTAGGTGCCAGTATGTATAAATGTTTGACTGGAGATGATACGTTAGGGTATTGTATTGGTTGTGTATTGTTGCTTTACTGGAATTGATAGCGATAAATGTGCTGAGATGCATTATTGTAACGTTCGCGCTACAGCTCAAAAATTGAGTGTGAGGAATAATTCCATATTCCACTGAGATAAAGTCCCGCCAACCATAAATATGGCAGCGATGAAAGAATAGTCAATAGTTACTTTACGTTAAAAAGCACAGTTAAGCACCCCCCTTAGTCCACAGGCTTAATCTGGGAATATTTTATTACATCGAATTTGCCAAGCTGCCCAGTCTTAACTTTAAAGAATATAGGTATATATATTATAGTAATCCAGTTTAATTATACGTCAACTTAAATGCACAGTTTTTTACACAAAAGGTTAACGCAATTACAAAAAAAGAACGCTCAATTGACTTGTTGGCCCATTAAAAAAGGCTTAATTGTATTAAAAAACAAGAAAGAGTTTTTCTAATATGTAGGCTGTAATAAACATATTGGAAGAAACTATGTAGTACATTCCACTACCATATTTATGAAAATATAACGTTTGTTTAATGAAAATAAATTTTATTTAAGATTTAAACATTATGTAGATGGATTTCAATGCTTTATTTTTGTTTGTTTAATTAATCGGGCGATTTCGTTTGAAATTTAGTTGAAATATATTTTCTCACCGTGTGCTTAGTTTTCGGGTTAATTAAACGGCGAACGTAACTACGCGAGGGGCAAATATCCGTGATTACTGTATTAAACACTTGGCGTTTTTTCGTATGTTTAGTAATCTTTTATATAATTACAATAAATGAGGCTATTTAAATTTGTACATACTTCGAATTCTTACTTATAGCGAGTTTCATTCAAAAAAAGATTTGCTCCTTCTTACTAAAGATTGATCTTTTGGAATTTTTAGAGTTCCGTTGCATCAGAAAGAGCAAATCTAGATCAAATCTCTACACAAGAGATTTGATCTCTTATGATGATAGTCAGTTCCGATCGGAATTCAGTTTGCTCATTCGAAGTATCCGTTGCGGAACAAAAAAAAATGTAGCATACAGCATACAATCATGTTTGTTTTACATATCAATGAATTGACCTCATCTGCAATGTTTTGCCAAAAAATTGCAATATTTCAAAAATGTCTCCTGTTGAATGCTACACGTTGTTTTTTTTTTAAATATGGTAGTGTATAATTAGGCTCAAAATAAATTATTAATATTTTACTTACACTTTTGGACGCCATTTCGGGCCAGATTCCTCAACAATTTTTTATCGGAGAAATTCGAAAGATATGCAGCGCACAGCTGTAATAAATTCTTAACGGAACGCACTTCATCGCATCACTGTTATGTGCGTCACATTTCATCGGGAAATGGGTCCGATGTGTCACTCGGAACGGATACCTCGGTAGAATATTCTCCGATTTCGAACAAATCAGAGAACATTTTTCTCCGAGCGGATAACACGATAGGGCAGTTTAATTTGTTGTTAATTTCTGGCAGTCCATGCTAAAAAATAAAAAAAAATAAACAAATAATGGACGAATAAGTTAATCAGCCCTATCACAAATTCCATCGTAATAATTCCCCGCACGTACAGTTACGCCACGATCTACGACAAACAGCTTTCTCAAAATTCGAGTGGAATATTCTTATTTTTGAAATTAGAGTTGTATGTCAGAATGAAAGGACAAAAGCAAAACCGTGCTATTATCATGTCGATTTCGTTTCAACAAAAACATCGATCTGCCGTCGATCCGCCGTCAATTTTTTTCTGAAAATCAAATTCGTTTCCAATTAAAACCAGTTTTTTTTCTGGAAAAACAGATCCGTATTGAATCTCTTTTTGGAGACGGATTCAAAACGGATTTGTGCACAGATTCTTACACACACTACAATATTTGTTTTGAAGTTTCTCAATTGTTGTGTTGTGAATAAATTTTTGTTTTGTGCCAGTGCACAGAAAAAGTAAATTAATATATTAAAAACTAAAAAAAATTGTTAAAAAATTCTTGAAAACAAATATTAAAAAAGTGCAAGTGGGTTAGGAACTCCTCGCGTCGAAATCGGGAAATTAAAACGAAATAATGATGTTTTAACGAATTGAAGATTTGTTTTTTTTAGAGCTGCCATGCAACACATACAGTCCCAAAAAGAGATTCGGTCCGTAATCGTTCGTTTCAAGCAAAAAAGTATTGGTTTTAGTAGCGAATCCTAATTATTGAAACGAAATCGACATCAATTTCAAATAAGTTTACATACATACATAATTATGCGAAAATTTAAACAATCTTGTGGTCCAAGAATATTAAGGTTGCTTTGTAAAATTTCCCAGAAATTTTCAATTTCATCTTTTGCCAGTTTCTTACAGCATTGGGCCAGGTCGACTCTTTCGCTCATTAGAGACTTTCAAATTGAAATTGTTTTTTTTTTTTCATTTATAATCAAATATTATTTATAAAACCATAGAATTTGTAAAAATACTTACATTTTTCCTTAAAATAAATGTTAACCACGCCCTACTTTAATGGCCTTTTCGATTGGTCGTCCGGAAGGCTTCCGCAGTCTTCTGAAACTGTTCGATTGGTATCAAATGACAGTTCCTCTCCTGGATAGAAGAGAAATTTCCTTCTGGAAGTCAGAATCAAAACCAGAAGCACGCACACACTCACACCCACTAAATATTCAATTCAAATTAATTTATTCATGTCATTGTTTTGTTTTGGTTTATCTGAAATTTTGTGGTTTCAATTTCAATCTTTAGAGAGTTAAAATCATGGATATCTGTTCCGAAGACAAATTTTCCCTTCAATAACTGTAATTTCGCATTTTCATCAAGAATAACTTCGAAATCATCTACATTTGTATCAGCCATGCTTCCAAAATAAAATAATCACAAATGTTCATTTGACATTTCCAGTCTTACACATACACTCACATAAATTTTCCGAATTTGGAATCTAGTGTTTACTTGTTCGATTGGAATCCCGGATCGGAGAGTTCTTCCGGATTACCAATCGAAAAGGACATAAGTGTCCGACACAAATGGTATGTCATAGAAAAAGTCTGTTTTATTCCATTCCATTCAAATTAAGTGCTATCAATTTCTACGAACTTCGAAAATTGTAAGCGAATTTTTCACTCCGAATCCACTACGATGGAATTTGTGATAGATTTATCGGGAAACGTGGCATATTTTCGATTACGATGGAATTTGTGAATAAATTATGGGGGTTATCGTGAATAGAAATTTTCCTGGAAGATTGTTCTCCAATTCGAAACTTGGGAAAGTGAATGATGCTCAAAAGTTTTCCTCGAAATTTATTGGTATCGGGAAATCTTATTGGAATTTAGCTGTCCTTTCATACGATTTTTTGTTCGAGTTAAATTTATTCCGCGGGAGATTCACGATCGCAGGAAAAACTTCCAGGAAATAAAATATATCGTGGGAAACGAAATTCCCTGGGAGATTCCCGATAGGGACCTATATTTTATAAATTTAGTGGAGTTTTTGATTGATTCGTCTTCGATCATATCTCGATTTTAAGATACTCATATCTTTGAAATTTGAATGAAACTCGATATTTACTTTGTGTGAACCTAAAATCCACCATTGCACTGACGCCCAAGAAAAAAACTATTTCTCTGCGAATCAGCTTAGAACTCAACCCCTCGAGCACAAGAAAGGCAATGTATTTAATTGGTTAAGACTAACAAAATAAAACCAAATTATTTTCTAAAACATTTTATACATATTATGTATTTCCATATATTTTCTTCTTTGAATAATTTTTTTTACAACAATATTTTACATAATGTATTTAATATTATTATTTTACTTATTTTTTTTTTAATTAGATTTTTATTTCTTATTTTTCTTGGGTCTAAACAATAAGAGTTACAAGTAGAACAAAAGAGATGACAATCCAGTAAATAAAAATACACAAATCTATATTGTTTTTATTTCTTCATGTAAGTATATTACGTTTTACGTAGTTATGTTAATTACTTTGACATTTATTATATGGTTATCTAGTAGTAAACTTTTATTTGTATGTCTATTGTTTATATTTATAGTCATCAATTAAAGTATTTATCAATTAACATGGCTTGTATATATGTACATAGATATATGCATATTTTGTTTTATTTTGAATTTTTGTTGAGTTCAAATCTATTATTAATGTATATTAAGGTCATCTGAAAAGTATCTTAAAAGCATAGAGTAATACAACAATACAAAAAAAGGCTTACAACTTTTTATTAAAGATTAACATAGGAATGGTAATCATTTCTTTTTTAATTACATAAATCTGATGTTGTATACAAATTAAGAAAAAAATAGGAAAATTTGGGTTTAGAGCCTAAGCATTTAAGTCGGAATGAATTTTTTTTAGTAAAATAGTGTTTAAGCATTAAAAAACATGACATAATTATTATTTTATTAATGATTATTATCAGGTAGGATGTAATGTTTTTTGTTTGTAACAGCTATGTAAATTTTTTTTTAGTTGCAATATATTTAAAATTTTATTCTGGATCATTAGCTACAATTTCTCGATCATTCAATATATCAAAATTTAAATTTAAACAAAATTTTAGAGGATTCAAATGAATTTTTAATGAGAAGATTATACGTTTAAGAACCGTTAATTTTGTTTCGCTCTATGGAAAAGAACCACCAATATAATGAAAACAACACTAAGATTCATCAAACATCCGACCAATATGTACATCAAGTATGTAAGCACAAAAAAAACCTTTGCAAAATTATTTATTCTTTTACAATCTATAATGTACCTACAGAAATGTTTGCAAATTAATTCGACTGACTGTAGGTGACTAAGGTCGGAAAGAATCACACGCCCGATATTTAACGTGCAGCTGTTTTTCTTTCAACAAACATTTATAGACTTCTTTACCTTTCAGTGTCGTCAGTTGGAGTACCTGAAGATTTTTTAAGCTTAATTGGATCTGATTTTAGTAACTGAACTAGGTTTCAATTCGGATAATCTGATAAATTCGACGGCACTGCGTTTATTATTTAAAAACAATAGTGAAAACAAGAATAGCATTACAAAAAGCAGTGTTGTCGATGTTTAGGAATTCAGCAGATTTCCGTAGAATTTTTAATACAATTTCGATTTTAGGTTTCGTTGTCCTTGTTTGATTATTTCGGTACCAACATACAGTTTATTATTATTAATTAAAGCTTTTACATAAATTAAATTAAATACTTCACCATGTTCTTTAAGAACATAAAATATGTTGTATAACTTTTGAATTTAGTTTCATACATAAGCTTTTTCATTTTGCACCAGCCTTTCCCATTGATGTCCATAGATCCGTTTTTTGTTTGCGTCGCTATACCATTGATGGTTGAATTGATTTAAGTCGTCTGCCCATCTCTTCCTTGGTCGTCCAGTAGGTCGTTTACTATCGGGTAACCATCTTGTTGTTTGTTTTGCCAATCGGGAATTTAAAGCACCTATTTTGGTTCAATCGAGTTTTCTCTAACGATATACTCTATTGAACCAACACAATTTCCGATTGTATCGACAAAAGTCGATTGTATCAAGTTACGTGCTGGGGCCCCTGCTTCGCTCTTTTCCTTACATCAATTAGGGGGGTTATTGTGAATAAAAATGTACCTTGAAATTTTTCTCCAATTCGAATCTTGGGAATCTTACGTGGTCGTTTCGGGAATAAGTTTCCCAAGGGAATTTTGCTCTCATTTCATACGATTTTTTGTTCGAGGGAAATTTATTCCGTGGTATATTACCGATAGGGCCCTATATCTGTTTGTCTCCTTATTTCCTCATTTAGTATTTTTTGTGATAGTCTTAGGCGCGCGTACAGTGGTGCGACAAAGCGATGCAATGCGAGAAGCGACTTCCAATTAAGAAACAATTCTCGCACAAGCTCGCTTGAAAAATAGTGAGAAGAGTTTGTGAGCGAGACGCTTGTGATACGTATGTGAGAAACTCGCAACAAATATCGCTTCACTGTGCGTACGTATATAAGAATACATTTTGGGACAGGTTGCTTTGCAGGGATTTTTATGTTTGCGTTAAGGGGCAGTTTGCTTAGCATATTTTGCACAAGATTTTCATTTAGGAATACGCCCTTATATTGAACAATTTCCGTTCTATTTTCTTCTGTTAGATTATTAGTTTTTCAAAGTCCTAGGGTTTGAACTCCGTATATCAAAATTGGAAGTATAGTTGTGTCGCGTATATATTTTCGAGTTTGCTTGCTTAAATTACTGTCTAATATTTGTTTTATATTAAAATATTGTTTTCCGAATTTCAATTTGTTAAATGACTTGAAACGTTTTGAATAAATGCTTTTCAACTGTCGCATGTATATTGGAAAGGATATATATATAAGCAAAAAAACAAATTTGAATAAAAAAATAAAACTAACCGAAATTCAACTGAAATTCAGAACAGATGTGAAAATATTCCATTGGAAACAAATACATTTTTCCCAGACATATATTCCTCTTGAGCATAAAGCCTGTTTTCGCTTTCCATGTATGATATCTCAATAACGGTTTTTGATTTAATTTTCTGTATGTATGTTATTAATTTATTTATATTTTTTTTATTGTAAAGAACAAACATTAACCGGAAAGAGTTTACATTATTACATTACATTATTTGTCGTCAGATAAAAATACCCTTTATATGCTATTAAGATACTTTCTTATTTTTTGTGTGATTTTTGTTTGCAAAAAATAAAATCTTAAAATTACCTCTTTTCTGATGGAATACAAATTAAATTTTTTGTTTTGTTTGTTTTTTTAAATAAAGTTAGAAAAAGCATATAATGTGTAACTTATAGGGTGTGTCACCAGAGAATACATTGTTTTATTATTGACTATTTGATAGTGTGTCAGAACATAATTTAAAGTAATTATTTTATAATTCAAGTTCAGACACGAGACCTCTGAGATCTTCAAGAAATTTTTAAATTATTTTCTCTACATAAAAAAAAACATAAATAACGTTTTTTGCTTTAATTTCTTCCGCAATCGGAACTATTTTGTGGCGGAGCTGGTTGGGTAGTTTGTTGGCGATGAACACCACTTACTATGGTTCCACGATGGCTCTGCATAACTGAAGAACTATGTGGACGTCGACGTTTTTTGAGAAAGACAAATGAGCTGTTTTGTGATTGTTGTTGGTACGGGTGATCTCGATGCGAAACGGAAGCATGGCCATACAGCGGATACCAGGGAAGGAAGAATTCGACAGCTGAAAGTCGCGGAATGCCTTCGCCAAATGCCATCACAGGTAGTTCAGTTGTAAAGCAAATTGTTTGAATCGAATCAGGTTGTGGATAGAAGCTTGTTGAAGCCATATCCTCCTCCCTTAGCTCGTCCTTGCAATGGCGTCGCTTTAGTCGTTCAATTCGCCGCTGCTCACGGATTTGCTGTACATCCCATTTCTTTCTTCTCTTTTCGTCATATTCGAGCTTTGCATGGCGTTTAAGGAAAGTTTCGTCAGACAGGTCTTCGGTTCCTTCGATACTGTAGAGCGGATGAACTTCGTGCACCGTCCATTTGGGAATCTCTAACATGGGTGCCTCTGATTTGAGGGCAATAGCCTCCTCTTTGATGAATTCGTCACAGAAATCCTCGTCTTCCCACTCACGAGTGGAGTACATCTTGGTTGTGGTCAACTGGCCACAACGTCGGGATCTACGCGGATGTTTTGCACTTCGAGAAGATTCCTAAAATTAGATATCATTAATTAAAAACGAGACAGACTTCTGAAAGTCTACTCACCTGATCACGTTCCAATGTTGAATCACAGCTTACACTCTCGTCCGAGTCGATTTTAATCTCGGGAACTTTTATACTTGGTGGAGACATTACCGACAACGGCGATGACACATCCATTGGATGCGCTTTTGTGTCATTCATTACCAGCTCTGTAGGACTTTGTTGAATCTTTTGAACCTCATCGTCAACGCTAGGCTGACTTTCCTCGGCCATTCCTATCACAGCAGCGCCAACGGTATCTTCATTCTCCGAAACTTCTGAGGCATTAGAAGGACTCTTCCCTGGCAGACTAATTCTATGCAAAATGATTTTACTGATCAGTTTACCATTGCATTCGCCTATAATGTTGCCACTCTCGTCTTCCTCGTTCTCCCCTTCAGCAGGCGCATTCGGCTGAATCTTGTATTTGCTCGTTTCTGCAACAACTTCTTCTTTGATCTCCGATTTGATAGCCTCCGCTGCTGCAGCCTTTGTGCTATCTTGCAATTGCTTCTCTAATAAATTATTTCTTTCTTTTAGCGTGAGATTCTCTTCTCTCAGCCCGACCAAGAGCTTTTCTTTGGCAAGAAGTTGGTCGCTTTGTTCTTGGATTAGATCCATATGCAGAATTAACATAGCTTTGAGCTGTTTGTTTTCTTTGAGAAGCGCCATGACGTCGTTGGATGTAGCTTGCGGATTTGCTCGAATGTAATTGCTGCTCTCGTTTGTATGACAATAGACATGGTCAAGATTGTACTTTGTCTTACTGTCCATCATAGCGACGGCTATTTGAAGATGTCTTCTTTACAGAAAATAACTGTTTGTATACGTTTTTAATCGACGTTAAGAATAAATAACAAAAACACACAAAATTTTGCCTCCGATTAGAAATTTAATTACATTTACATGTTAATTTGCCTGACAAGTTGCTGTCAAGGGCGTGTGTTGAGTTTCTCTACCACCGGTTTTTGACAGTTAACAACAAAATGCGTAGATTGTGTGGTGAAATTCAACCCGGGAGACTGTGATGCAAAAATTTCTAAATTTTTTTTTTTTGTGATGAAAATTTCTTTTGTTTACAAACGCAAACAAATGGAATTATTTAATAGGTTTAAAACCTATTATTTTTAGTTGAAAATATATAAAATGAGACGCACAATGTTTTGATGATATTTTTATATTTTTATTCACGGGGAAAGTAGTTTAATTTTAATTATAAACAACTCGCGTTTGTGGCACTTTGATCTTTGCTTTTTTGGACACACCGACAACGACATACGCTTTTTTTCTATCTCTTGTTGTTTGGCAAAATGATGGCATGGAAATGGTAATTTCACCATGGCGACAAGAAACGCCATATTTTGTTATTTCGTTATTGGTTAACATGACCTCAGGCATGTTATAAGGTAAGGTAGCGATTGCACTGAAAATTAAATGCGTTGTATTTTTGAGTTAAATCATATTATGTGTATTTAGCCGAAGATTTTGGTAAATTATTTAAGATAAAGCCATTTTTTTTTGCTTTTACGGTGATACATGTTTTTTTTCCAAATAATATTTCAAATTTTGTTTCTATTAATAAAGTTCACAGAACGTTTAATGTCGATTTCGTTTCAATATTTACTTCGTCGGCCGTAACAGTCCATACGCCGTTAATTTTTTCTGAAATCATATTCATTTCAAATAAAAAAAAACATTTTTTTTATGGAAAACCATCCAAATAAAATATCTTTCTCGAGGTTTATCGGATTGGATGGAATGGTGCAAAATTTGCCTGGTGTCGTTGACAGTTTGACAGCTGTGATTTTCTGTCAGAAATATTTGTGTTCAAACTGATGGCCTTTTCGATTGGCCGTCCGGAACACGTTCCCCCAATAAAACAGCCGTAAACAATTTGACTGATTCTGAATTATATGTATCACTGTATTTGTGAAAATTAAATTAAAAGAAAATCACATCGGCTAAAAAGAATTTCCAACACACTTGATTTCAATTTAGATACACATTTTCTTGTATCAATAATAATTATAACTTGCTTCTTTTTATGTTATTTTAGCAGAAAATGAGTTCAAATTCAATAAACACAACGAAATTACACAACAAATCAAGCCGATTATTTTGACATTTTAATTGTGTAAGTGTATTAGTGATTCTGTTTTCGATTCTGAAATGAAATCCAGAATCGTTTTCTGTTCTGTATAGAGTAGCAACTGTCATTTTGCGGGGGTCAGAACAGTTCTGGATGACCTTTTCGTCATGATTTTGCATTTTTACTCCAGAGTTGCAATAGAATAGAAAAGGATCGTTCACGATTTAGAGAAAAAAATTAAATTTCGCAATTTTACACCTTTTTGTTGCATCGGATCGTGAATACCCCTAGTAAGGGTATTCATGAAACCGCGTAAATGCGGTAAACGTGGTAAAATGCTAAATGTGGTAAATGAATTGCCAAAATTTGTATGGAAAAACCTTACCAAATAATGGTAAGCTTTTCCGCATAATTTTGTGTGGGAAATTTTACCATCTGAGTTTGGCAAATATGACAAACTTTTGACGTTAAATTTTCACGTTTTATGTGTCATAATCTTGGCATAACATTCTCTCTTCTCTAATTATTTTTATTAGTCAAGCTAAAGTACAGGAAGAAAAAATAATCATTTATTTGCGCAAGTTGATTTTTATAAGTGCGTTCATGAAATGGGCGTAGTAAACTTTTCCATTTTACGATGTGGGAAAGTTTACGCGGTTTCATGAATACCCTTAATATGTATACAAATTTTTGTTTACCAAAATGTAGACTTTGCCTAAAGTAGTGTGATGCTTTTTTCCCAAAGGCTGAGGTGAGCTCGTTGGTATCCAGGGAAGAACGGTTAGGAATCGAACTCCTGCTCAAGGCTAGTCCAAGGGAAAATCGGGTAAGCCCGCAACTTACTCAGGAGCAGTAAGAGGGGAAGAACGGTTAGGTAACTAATTCCTGCCCAAGGCTAGTTCAAGGGAAAATCCGGTAAGCCCACAACTTACTCAGGAGCAGTGAGAGGGGAAGAACGGTTAGGAATCGAACTCCTGCTCAAGGCTAGTCCAAGGGAAAATCGGGTAAGCCCACAAACGGAACACACTTGTTTGGTGTTCATCATTGTAATGTCAAGTTTGATTAAAATCTCGGGTTTCTATAGCACCTATATCGCAAATAAAAAAATAAATACACACACATACAATTTTTTTTTCTAATAGTGAGTTTCATTCAAGAAAAGATCTGCTATTTCTGACAAAAAGATTTTATCTTTTTGTGTTTTGAGAGATTCATTTCAACAAAAAGAGCAAATCTAGATAAAAATCTTAACACGAAAGATTGGATAACTGATGAGTTGGCAGATTTGATCTGAATGAACACATACATGTAAAAAGTGTTTTCTGTCAACGGTCAAATGGAAAATATTTTATTATTAATTTGTTGTGAACTAGTGCCAATCCGTGCTAAAAAATAAAGAAATAATGGACGCAGAAGTTAATAATTTAAATTTTATAAATTTAGTGGAGTTTTTGATTGCTTCGTCTTCGTCTTCCTCATCATCTGATGATGAAGAAATATTTTTTTCACGAATGTGTGTGTCAGTTATTCACCAATACTACCATTAAATCTGGAAGTTTCATTGAAAAATCTTGATTTTGAGAGGTGATGTTTGAAATTTAATTGAAACTCGCTATAAGAAAAATCAGCAATCCCTGATCAAAGTTCCTATTGGCAAATAGAAAACGACATAAAGATAAACGAGATACTTTTTCGTTCCGTTTCACAAAACACTTTAATGATGAAAGCAAATTTATAAATTTTATGCTAAATAATTTTGAATACGTATGCCTGATCCGTAAATTGTATTTTCCGACTTCGCTCTATTTGGTACACTAACACAGTTGATAAATTGGTTTTTAATATGAGTAGAATCAAAATTTGAAAAAATTAAGGGTTGGTTATAATTTGATCTAACTTCAGTAGTTAAGCCGCCATTCGGTACATGTTTAACAGGGTTTTGATATTCTCTGCGAGGCATATAACACTTATTCACAACATGCTTCTTCTCAAATGTATTTTTCCAATTCCAAAAAGTTATAATATTCTTCGAAGTTATACTAGTTTCTTCTGCGGAATGGACTCCATATGCCAAGTTATTAGTAGTTGCTGATGGATCCAATAATTTTCCGAAACCAGATTTACACCGATCGATACCAATCGATTTGTTTACTTCAATGTCGCTTGGTATATTTATAACTGGTGGATGTTCCTCGAAAGCTTTTGATTTCCACTGGTAATCGCTTTGTGAAACACTAGAGACTGGCGACTTTATTTTGTGGCAATTCCGTGGATGAGCTTCTTCGAACGTTTTTAAAAAAAGAATTGCCTTGCTTATTGGTTTACGGACAACGGAAGGCTTTATTATCTAGTGAGTAGATAGAAATAACTTGAATTTACATAAATAAATTCCTACAACTGTGCATACCTTCCATGAATATTGCTCCTGGTTTTCTGTTAAACACCGTTCTGCATCGGAGATGCTTTGAACTTGTTGTGATTTGGTATGTCCACAATAAGTGGACGCACAACAGCCTTTTCTAGCACCCCTTGGTCCATTCATACTTAATTAATTTTAGTTTAATATGTATAACAGTCAAGATGAAAAATTAAGCAATCACATAATAAACAGATACCTACCTGTGACATCATTTGTATTCCATTTACAAACCTAATTTCGTTGCTAAGCTAATAAAACATCTACACCCACATTAATAAACATGGACTAGGGAAGGTTTAGGACTTATTCCGTGGACTAAGTGCGAAATACTATTAATAAAACACAATTTCTGGTATTTGACGTTTAACAGCTTAGTCCTTCGCTAGACCATCGAAGACGGTGGTCTAGCGATGGACTAAGAATTGACATTTAAGAACAAAATCTACAGGGACATAGAATAAAAAGAGGGTGTTGATACCTATTTGTAGTAGATTTTATTCGATTTTATATTAATACGAAATTCTAGTCGATGTAGTCTTATTCAATGGTTTAGTAAGTCCATGGACTTAGCGTTTTTTATTAATATGGCTGCTACTTTTTTAAACTGCAGAGCGTTTTTAAGTCCGATTTTTTTAATTCATCCATACAAAATACCGTGAAATTGCCTACATATTAACTAATTTAAAACTATTTGGCAATAGCTGAGATATACTGGTGCACAGCACACGCAAGGGTGGATCAATGGGCTTTGCTACATAAATCGGAAAATCTTTTTTGGCAAACTCCATAAGGAATTCACGACATAAACCGCACGGTGTTGCAAAAGAACTGTCGTGCAATCCGACGACTGCCATAGCTTCAATTTGCCGCTTGCCATCACTGATTGCCTTTGCTGTGGCTACTCTCTCGGCACACATGGAAGCGCTAAATGATCCATTTTCAATGTTACTTCCAGTATAGATGCTGCCATCTACAGTTCGCACAGCTGCACCGACTGGAAAATGACTATACGGGCAATATGCATTTCTCCTTGCTTCTATTGCAGCCTGGATGAGTGATTTTATAGAGTTTTCTAAAGAAGATTTGATTAGTAAATTAGGACCCACTAAAATAAAAAAAACATTCTTATACCTAAATTATCAAACAATTTGATAGAAGCATCATCATTTGCTCCATTTATGAAAAGCCCAGACATTTAAAAATTGGAATTGAGTATTGCAGCTTTCATACATAAATGATATGAAACAGTTTCCTCCATATATTAATTAATTAGAGTAATTATACCTTTAGTTATTTTGTTCTTGTAGAGTTTTGTTTTTGTTTGTTGAGATTAGTTCAGGACTTTTCACTTATCCACTTTCACCTTTCCGCTTTTGACACAAATCACTACCAGCTGATGGAAGTGCGTCCAGTTGATGAACAAAGTATGGCATACTTCAGAATGGAATGGAGGAAGTATTAATTATTGGGGGCGATCACTCACTTATTAGATATGTTATCTCGGATACCAAGCTATCGGGGTATATCTGTGGACGAATCAGATAGGTTAGCTGAAAGCTGTCAAAAAATCAAAGCAAAACGCATACCAACGAATTTTGCAGTCAGCTGGTTCTATACATTTGTTCTCGGATAGCTAGTTATTCCAATTTTTGTGGGATAACTCAAGATAGCTGTCATGAGAGCAGATGTTTTTTCATCAGATGTGGTTTTGCACGCATTACAACAGCAGAAAGTTATTCCAGATTGCTGAGAATAATTGAGTGAACGTCCCCATTGGGAGCGTTCGGTAGCGCACAGCTTTGCTGTGCAATACGTCCGTTATTGTTGTAATACGTGTTAAATATCTGTCAATTAACAGCCGACGACCATAACAACGAACGAAACATATGATTTCCAAATCGAACCCAAGCTAGCGCTAAATTTCTGGTATACTTAGGTATCGTAGTGCAAAGCTGACTACGAAATCAGCTATCTTTTCAATTGTTGTTTGTGAACTTTAATTACGTACCTTATACATCATCTTCTTCTTCTGAATCGGCTGAAACATTTGTGGTTCTTACTTCCTGATTCATTTTAAATTTATATTTTATCCAACAAATGTATGTTTAATTCACTTTGAGCCGAAGCGTAATCGTAAGCAATTAGTTTTTTTTTCTGTTTTGAGTTTTGACAGAAATTGTTACCTATTGGGTTTTATACGTTCACAAACGCACAATATATATTTCAGCAATATATCAGAAAGCTGTGCGACACCGAACTTCCCCATTCTCAGCAATCTGGAATAACTTTCTGTTGTTGTAATGCGTGCAAAACCACATCTGATGAACAAACAGCTGCTCTCATGAAAGCTATCTTCAGTTATCCCAAAAAAAAATGGAATAACTAGCTATCCGAGAACAAATGTATAGAACCAGCTGACTGCAAAATTCATTGGTATGCGTTTTGCTTTGATTTTTGACAGCTTTCAGCTAACCTATCTGATTCGTCCACAGATATACCCCGATAGCTTGGTATCCGAGATAACATATCTAATAAGTGAGTGATCGCCCGCAATTTCAACACAATTCACATGATGTCGTCTTCAAAGTGCATAAACAGCCATACAAAAATTCACGGAGTCAAAAAAATGCATAGCCAAGCAGCGACATGTCGAAGAAAATTATTTTTTAAAAAAGAAATAGCGCTGTTCAAATCTTGGCCATAAATTGGGGTTCTACGTGTGTTTATTTTTTGCAGTGGCTTTTGATTTATGTCGTTGTACACATGTAAGTTTTTTATCTTTGTCTAATTTTTGTTGGAAAGCGAATGTGAATGTTGATAGAAGTAGTGATAAAAAGATAATGAACTCCATGACGTGAAACTGCCCAGTGTAGGCTATGGGCGCGCACATGCATTTTTTCCGAAGCGAAATAATTTAATCACTAGTTGAACTATGATCGCGCACATAAGCAACTTAAAAATCAATCAACAAGATAAGCCAACACACAGACAATATTTTGATTTAATGTGCGCGCAGTTATATATAGTTCGGTGTGATACAAACTGAAGCACTTATTTGGGGCGATCTTTCGATTTGTGCCAAAACACAAACTTTTAAGTTGCTCGAATCGCGGACTGAATAGTTTTTGCATGTGCGCGCACTCTCATATAAGTCCATGGTATTCACTTTAGCAACTAAACTCTTGCAGTGCTCGCCTAGCCTTATGCCGGATTAACACAACAGCCAAACTGGCAGTATTACTGTCAAAATCTTGGCATTATTTTTGTTGTGGTATAAATGGTCGAAAATGTGGCAGCATATTTGTCATTAAAAAACTGCCAGCCAAAATGTTCGTTAAGTTGTGGCATTATACTGACATCGTGTAAATTCAGTACTGACAAGAATTTTCAAATAATGACAATTTGCAATGAAGAATGAACTTGCTCATTCTTTACTGCCAATGTTGGCAGTATTTTTATCTGTCATTATTTTAGCTTCGTGTGAACGAATGTCGTTAATTAAATTAATGACAGCAGTATTTTAGCAGTAAATACTTCGAACTTGGCAGTCATGTAAATCCGGCATTAGTTGTACAATCTTCGCAATCAACAGATGAAAGAGAAAACAGATGACATTCTCTTCCCTATGAATTTTTGATAAAAGAGAACTATTGACAGTAACGACTTTATCTCTGGCACTCAAAGAAAAAAGTTCAATTCTTTTGTTTAATGTGAGTGAAGTTACATATAATTCGGTGTGACACAAACTTAAAAATTGATTTGGACAATAAGCTAGGACCCCAATTTTGTTGCAAATAAGGCGATTTGGAAATGGTATAAATGGTCCTTTGCTGGCAAAATAAAAATGATATAGATATCGAAAGAGAACGTTTTACAATGAAATATGATTTTCAACCCAATACTCATATCTGAAAATGGTTAATTTGGGCATTTTTCCGAACATTTCCTTTATTCTAAGAATTGTGTAGTATTCTCCTTTGCCGGCAAAATAAATAGAAAGTAATATGATTTTTAACGCAATACTCAACTGAAAATGAATTTTGGCATTTTTCCGAACCATTTCCTTTATTCTAAAAATCAGTCTGTCTTTTTCTTAAATTAATTTATTATTACGCACGTGTAACTATGGTCAATTAATTCGGACTGTAAAAAACCCAAACTTAAAATGATGTAAAAGCAATCAAACCAAAACAAAAATTATCTTGTGAGAGTTTTGCGATTTCCGAAACACACATTCCTTTTTCAACTGAACACACTCAGAAATTTCAAAGTTTAACCTTGAACGCAAAGCGAATACGACAGACTTTTCTTTCAATTCGCTTGCTTTTGCCATTTCAGATTTTCAGTGTCATTTTGCATCTTATACCTGTAAAAGTTTGGCTAAGTCGAAGATCCACGAATAAAAAAGAAACTTAAAAAGAAAAAAAAGTGTAGACAAAATTGCCAGTGGAAAGTGTGGATTAAAAAATCCTCTGAAAATTTATTATCTATGTTCATAAAATTAAATTAAATCGCTATAACTTTACTGCAACAACATAATTTTAATTACAAAACAAAGGAAAACCCTCAAAGTAATTGCAATCCAATTGTTTTTGTCTCAAAATATTTTCCTAGACTGGCTAAAAAAAATTATGGTAAAAACGAAATACACAGCGAATTGAAAATCAATCAATTTTATATATTTTTTCTTTCTTTTTTAAATAAAAAAATCTTTTTCTACAAAAAAATATTGAAGTAGGTATTTGGCTGATCTGCTGAATGTAATGATTAAAGTTTATTTTTTAATTTGTAATTAAGGCGCAAACGTTTTTATTGTGCTGGTGTTTTTCTTTTTTTTTTTTGTTAATTCGAAAACGTACTTAATTTTTCATCAAAGAGAAATCGTTTTTACCATCTGGGTTCATTTGGTCTCCGAGATAGCTAAATAAATTATTATGATGTACAAAAGAAAACGCATATTTTTTCAAGAACAAAGAAGTCTTATTTTTGCAACGCAGGAAAGTCTGAAAATTATTAATTTTTGTTTTTCTTTCCGTTTCACAGGGAATACTTATTTCGATGAAAAATTACACGAACAAATGAACAAAATTTGTTGGTTTTAATTAAAACCAATAACTTTGTCGACGCATTGAGAGTTCTGGGTTGTTGTTCGCCTTGAAAAACCATATCTATGGTTTTTTTTAGAAGTTCGTACATCACCTATTTACTAAAGTGATTATAACAATTTATTATTATTTTCACTTTGTTACGACGCATTTTTGAAAATATTGTTGATTTGGTGAACAAACAGCAGTTACTTGAAACAATAAGACGGCGAAACGGTGCTCATAACATCTGAAAAAAGGGCAATTTGCGAAATAAACATAAACATTGAAATATAACTGCCTGACATACGGAAAAAGAGGAAAGTTATTGATATTTATTTTGAGAGAAATTGCGAATATTTTTTGCTCGTGAATTTGTTGCCCTCGCCCATCCAGTCTTGTGCTTTATTTTGGAAACGCGGAAAGAAGCTCCAGCAGCACACAACAATGAGTGAACTATCACCAGAAGAGGTAAGTCTTTATTATTACCTTAATATACATATATGTAGCTGAGTAGGCGGAATAGGTATATACAAAAATATTATCCTTGGTTACTAGACAATAATATTGTTTATAATGTGAATAGGTATGTCTATAGATACACACAAATAATGAAAAGCGGATAAAGAACTAAAGAACTGAATTGCTGCTTGCATCTCGTTCTAAATTGATTCGAATCATATTAGAGGTTGATCACCAGATTGAGTTCAATAAACTTTAAACTGAAATTAACAGATGCAAGTGCGTTTTTGTTTTATATATATACATATATGTATTCAGTTTCTATTTCTAGAAGTCATACATTTTGTTTCGTTAAAAATTCAACAGGACGACAAAAATGTTGTAGATCAATAGGAAAAACCTGATAAACAATTTAATAAGGTGCGATAAGGTTGAGAAAAAATGCAAGATATATTTTTTGAGTACCTCAATTGTTGATACCTTGTTTTTACTTGCTTAAGATATTAGATGGCGCCACATACCGTGGTGCTCCTGGGGTTTATTTAATATGCACTTCTAGTCAACTCAGGCAAATATGCTGATACAAAACTTAAGCATTTAAGTTCTACCTAAGCACTTATGTGACAGTGTATGCAGTGAAAAAAAGTAGGCCATAAGGCTTTTAAGTTGAACATAATAGTATTAGGGAAAACAAGGATGTCATTTGAATTCCTGGACAAATAAGAATATATAAAAAAAAAATTCAAAAATCGTTTGAGCGGTTTATTAAAAAAATAATTTTGTATGTATAAAATTTAAAAAAAAATTTAGACAACAAAATTGAAACTCCATTTTGATGATATTAGGTCTGATCCACGCTCTGCCAATTGGCACAAATTGGCACCAATTTCTGCCAAAACCTGTTCCAGACTTACAAATTTGGTAGTTTTTGGCAGAAGAGAGCGCTCTTGAGAGAGTAAAATATTTCCCCTTCCTGACAATTTCTTGCCAATTCCTGTCCAATAAAAGGTCTGATCCACACTTTTTTTTGGGCAGAAATTGGCAGATTGTCAAAGCTTGAAGAGTGGGGATAAAATTGTCTCATTGAGAAATAAAGTCCGAAAAAGTCTGGAACAGCTTGTGCACAATTTTCTGCCAATTTTTAAACGTCAACACATTTTTTTTTTTTATTTCTTTATTTGATGTAATTTCACATTTTTTTCTGTTCCAGACTTTTTCGGACTTTATTTCTCAATGAGAGAATTTTATCCCCACTCTTTAAGTTTTGACAATCTGCCAATTTCTGCCAAAAAAAAATTCTGGATCAGACCTATTATTACTATACATATAAAATTCAAATTTAAAGAAAAAATGAGTGCCTGGTTGTTAAAAAATCGAGTTTTATTTACTTTTTAAAAATCGAAAAACTTTTTTTTTTTAAATTTGTGTATGCAGATTTATTAACACTTTTTTAGGGAGCATTTGCATAAAAAAACAATTAAAATCGGTTAATGCAAATTAATTTGTTTCTTTGGAATTTATTTAAAAAAAACTTTATTCATAAAAACTCTAACAAATATACAATATTAAAAATAATTACTTAAAGGTAAACGTCGTGTCGCGTCGACAAACTATGGAATCGAATTGAGATCCTGCCTGCTGCCCTCCAGGGTATTTATTCGGTTTCATTTCGTTGCTTATCTTTGGTGAGAGTTGGTGACGTTGTTTGTTTTTCCTGGAATCGGTGCACATGGTTTCCCATAGTCTGGTGACCATGTCTTTTACTATTTTTTTGGGCTGGCAGTAAAAATAGTTCACTGCTTCCAGATGTGTGATGGTTCGGTTCGGATTGAGGCTCAATATGTTAACTTCCCCCATGGTTATGAAAAGATTGGCCCAATCTTTCAAGGATGTATATTTCTTATTATTTGCCTGGCTTGAAGATCAATTAATTCTTCTGTGGATAGTGGCGGGATTCTGGTTTCTTTTCTCTTGAAGTAATAAACTGAAATTATAATTATTATTATGAAAAGTAATAGTCCTGTCATTGGAATAGTTGGACTGTTTGTTATTTCAGTTTGAATTTTATTCAACCAATTGATGTTGTCGAACTGTAGTTCTTTGTTTATGGTTTCTAGGTATGCATCTATATCATACTCATCTATGTTGTAGGTTTTGATGCAGTTCAGTAACTTCTTAGACTGATTTTCGTATATGATTCCATCTATTGTGGTGGTGTTCGCGAAAGTAACAAGATACGTTCCATTTAAAGTTTGATCGTTAACGGTATGTTCTCCGGACACTAATATGACGCCGTCTTTAATTATTTCTAGTTTTACTTTCTTAACTTAGTAGAATTTGTTTTCATATCATTAAGTAAATTAGATGAACAAGTATCTACGGGTTTAAGTTTATAATAATTATATTTTAATTCTAGTTTACATTTTTCAACATTTTTATATGAATCTTGACAATTTAGAATTTCCTTATGAATTATTAACTTTCCGTCATGCTGGCTGATGGCCCTAATTTCATATAATTTACATTTAGTGAATAGCAAAGGATATTTAATCATGATTGCGATAACATCTTTAGTTTGTACAATGGTAAAATTTAAAATATCTATTAATTCAGAAATGACTAACTGTGTTCTTTCCTTTTTTTATAATATCGTTAATTTCTTTGTGGTTTAATATGGTTGGGTTTAGGATCCCAAGTTTAGATAAGGTTAATGTTGTTATAATGTTTTGCAATTCTATAATGAGTAGTTTGCTTTTTTCTGAAATTAATTCATCATATACATTGGATTTTAAGGTATTTATTACATTAAAGATTTTGGAATTTGTTATGAATTGCTTATTGTTATTAATATATTATAATTAAAGGAATTTCAAATCTTAATTCAAGTTTAATAGCTGGCCCAGATGGCATTCCATCATTTTTAATTAAACAATGTTTCTCATTAGTTGAACCCCTTCAAATAATTTTTAATTTGTCACTTTCAACAGGAATTTTCTTAGAAGAATGGAAATTTTCTTTTATAACTCCAATTTTTAAAGCTGGTCAGAAACATAAAATTGAAAATTATCGTGCAATTTCTAAACTTTCTGCTATACCAAAACTTTTAGAGCTCATAGTTAAACAGAAAGTATATTTTTATATAAAGGAATATATTTCTCCATGTCAACATGGTTTTGTAAGTGGTAGGTCCACGACAACAAATTTGTTTCTAATGCATTAGAATCAGGTCATCAGGTGGATGTAATTTATACTGATTTTCAAAAAGCTTTTGATAGTATTTGTATAAAATTGCTTGTTAAGAAACTAAATAATTTTGGAATTCATTCAACTCTTCTAAAATGGATGTCCAGTTATTTGCTGAATAGAAGACAAGTTGTAAAAATTTTTAACTGTAAGTCTTCAAAAGTAATATTTGTGTCATCTGGTGTTCCACAAGGAAGCCATCTTGGCCCATTACTGTTTTTAATATATATAAATGAACTACCACTAATACTGAAAAATACAAGTGGTTTATTATTTGCTGATGATTTTAAAATATTTTCAATAGTTAAAAACATTCATGATTGTCTTAAGATACAGAATGATATTAATTTAATAGTTGATTGGTGTGAACATAATTTTCTTTCACTTAACATAAAGAAATGTAATATTTTCTCTTTTCATCGATCTCAAGCTGTTATTCTACATCAATATAGTATTTCAAACACAACCTTAGAAAGACTATCGGAAGTAAAAGATCTTGGGATATTGTTTGATGAAAAGTTAAATTTTTCTCTCCATATCGATTTTATTGTTGCAAAAGCAAACTCAATGTTGGGTTTTCTTAAAAGAAATTGTTCAGAATTTTCCAATCCCTATGCAATTAAAGCAGTCTATACTTCACTTGTACGTCCGCATTTAGAATATGCTTCAGTAGTATGGGATCCACAGTATATGGTTTCTAAAAATCGTATCGAAAAAGTTCAAAAGTCTTTTACTAGGTTTTTAATCAAACAATTAAATTGGAATCTATCTGAAATACCGCGTTACTCCACAAGATGTGCTTTAATTGGTCTGAGTTCTCTACAAAATCGTCGGCTTGTAAATAGTGTTATGTTTGTTTATGATATATTGTCTTACCATATTATATGTCCCGATTTACTAAATCTCTTAAATATTTATGTTCCAAGAAGAAATATTCGTAGCAAACAGTTGTTTTATATTCCTTTACACAGGTGTAATTATGGTTCAAATGAACCATTCTCAAGATGTATGAAATTGTTTAATGAATTAAAATTAAATTTAGATATAAGTCTTGAAAGAAATGTATTTAAATTATTATTGATTGAAAATGTAAATATACATATAGGTTAAGCTAAGCAATCTGTAAGAGAAAACTCGATAGATGAATGAATAAATGAAATAAATAATGATTAAGTCATTAATCTTATTTTCGATGATCACTTCATCAGCATGTTCTGGGCTACTGGCAATCCACTTCCAGATGGTGCCTATGGTTTCAATGGTTTTTTTTAGGTCTGGTTGGGGTTAGATGATCGAGCAGGGTTTGTATTATGTTGAGGTCATTGTCATGTTTAGTATCCTTGTTCTTAGTGGAATCTGGATATGTGGTCTGCTTGTGAATTTTATCGAGTTGTTGTCGAGTCGAATCGACGAAATTTTGAATGTATGTAAGGTTTGTAACATGAAAGATTGTCGATGTGTTCTCGTAGAGTAGTGCGTCTCCTATCTATATTAGCACGTAGTTGTTTCTGGTATAGACCATTAGCTCTGCTTTTATTGCAGCGAAAGATAGTAACAAGAAGATGATGTCCATGATCTGGAAATTAAGATTTCAGGTTATCTTTGTGGACAAATTTTCCATTTGCCAATTTAACCTGTTTGCCTAAGTCCACGATTACCTTAACGGGCTTATATTTGGGTTGTAACTTACACCGTGGAGCACCTGTGTTTTTTTATAGACCGTCGTCTTTGGTTTGATGTCTATAGTTTTCCTATCATTGTTATGATGTTTAATCATTTGATCTTGAGGCATTGTAAGCTTCAGAGGGTTATCTTTGTGATAGGTTTTTTTTTGAAAAGAAAGTCAATGGGTCTCTTCTGTAGGTTCTAACATTGAATGTTCAATTTTTAAACATCGGGCTATTTCTTGAATAGTACTGTGGACTCTCTCTATTTGTCCATTTGATGTGCTATGATTGGGTGGTTTATGAAATATAGTTATGTTGGATCTTTGCATTAAGGATGTGAATAGAGCTGAAGTAAAACTGGTATCATTATCGCATATAATGTTCTTACATTTGGGGCAAAACTGAATTAGTTCTAATACCTTAGTTTGCATATCCTGAAGATTTTCGATGGGTTTGATTATAAGATATTTAGAGTAAGAATTTATACATGTTAAAAATTTTAATTTTTCGGCGAACATGACATCAATGTGCATACACTCGCCCTCGCTTAAAGGAATTGGAGCCTCTCACTTGTTAGAATGTCTATCGTATTTGCTAGTATTGCAAATTTCACATATCTTCACAAATTGTTCAAATTCTTGGAGCCTATTTGGCCAATAATATTATATTTATTTATTTATTCATCAATGTATTTATCTTTGATTACATTTAACAATTATTTATTGATTATTATTAAAAATTCTAGAAACAATATTCTTAAAAATACTTCTATCCATTAGAAGGTCGACTTCAAGATTAATAGATTTATTATTATTAATATTATTATTTATTAGCAGGTAATTAAAATTACATGATAATATGTACAAAAGTTTCGAACCTAGCTGCTAAGACTATTGGTTCTATAGCTATTATATTAAATTTGAATATCTGTGTTGCTGAGAAGGTTAGCGATTAGTTCAATATTTTTACGGTTGGGGTTTTTTAGAATTTCATAAATAGAGGTGTTTTTACATATGTTTTGAATTATTGCGGTTATTACAGGACAATTTTCTAATATATGTTTTATATCCAAAATAGTGTTGCAGGAATCACAAACAGGTGGACTATTTTTTGTGAGAAGGTGTTGATGGGAAGCTGCAGTGTGTCCAAGTCTAAGACGAACGAAGTTAGATATTTTTTGTTTAGAAATATTTGTGGGGTAGACAGGTTTAAGTCTTCCAGGGTTGGTTTTTTTGTAGTGGTGATGGTAAAGACTCCAATCAAGTTTTAGTTTCGTTGTTGTGATATGATGAATATATTTAATCAGGTCAAGTTTTGTGAAGATATCAAATCTATATACAGGAGCGTTGTTTGCATAGTTAGCAGCCAAATCCGCCTTTTCGTTTCCAAGAATTCCAACGTGTCCAGGAGTCCACATCAGTTTAATATTCTTGGGTGATTTTGAAAGTTGGTATCGGATTTTGGATATGAGCTCGGTGTTGTTGTTTGGATTTTTTATTGCAGTAAGTACCGAAATACTATCTGAGCATATGACATGCTTACCTCGGAGGTTCATGACAGTTTTGGTGGCTTGTAGGATGGCAAATGCTTCTGTTGTAAAAATTGATGCTATATCAGGAAGATTCCCAATAGAGGCAATATCTCCATTATCGAATAATACCGCGAAGGACGTGTTTTCTGATGTCTTTGATCCATCTGTAAATACAAAGTTCCATCCATTAGATTTCAAATCTGATGAAATACTTGAAAAAAGTTGACAATAGGTTGTGTTGATAGTATTTTGTTTTTTTGTAGTTTGCTAAGGTCATTATGATAGATTCAGAGTTGATGAACCATGGAGGACATCGTGGAGTGAAACTCTGTATCCGTTTTAGTGGAAGATTAATTTGTTTAGCTTTATCAAGTATGGTCATGATTGCCGATGGGATTTTCTTTAAAAGTTTGTAGTCCATTGCTCTTTTTACGTCTTCGTCGATAATTGAGTTTCTGGAAAACATAAGCTTGGCATGAAGCTTCAATGTGACTATATCTCTTCTTTCCTCAATGCTAGGTAATCCTGCTTCTACTAAGATATTTTTAATTGGTGTAGTAGGGAAGGCGTTTATACTTCTCCTTGCAGCTTGATGGTAAATAGGTTTTATTAGATTTAATATTGATTTTGGGCAATGTCCATATATGTATAGGCCGTAGTCGATCTTACTTAAAACTAACATTTTAGTGATGTTTGAAAGAGTGTTAATGTGTACATTACTTCGTTTGCAGGCTAAGTATCTGATGATGTTAGTTCTCGCAGCTAGGGATTTCTTAAGTTCTAAGCAGTGTTGTTTCCAAGAATACTTGTTATTAAAAACTAGACCTAATATACTTAAGCTATTAACATTTTCGATTATTGTATTATTAACATTAATTTCAAGGTTTGAACAGTTTATTTTTCTACATATATGAAGTAATTTACATTTTCGGATAGATAGTTTTGCTCCAGATATTATTGACCATTCTAATATATTTTCTAACGCTAATTTAAATAAGATTTCACTTCTCTTGAGATCGTTAATTTTACACAAGATATATATATCATCTGCGTATATGCAGTGATCTAATAATTTATGTTTTAGTAAAATTGTATTAATGTCATCAAATGCAATAATGAATAGAACAACCGAGAGCGGTGATCCTTGCGGGATACCGTTATGTAACGGGTGGTTGGACGAGTACAAATTATTCGTTCTTAAGCTGAATTTTCTATTAGTCAAAAATGATTTTACGTATCCGTATATGTTTCGTCCAACTCCCCATTTTATGAGATTTTTTAATACGATATGTAAGCCTATCCTATCGAATGCTTTTTCGAAGTCGAGTGACAGGATCGAAATATGATTTTTTGCAGATAATGCTTTTGATACATAATAATCAATGTGAAGTAAAGCATCGACACATCCTCTGTTAGCTTTAAATGCAACCTGATTGGGACTTATCAGTTTGTTTGTTTCGGCGAACCATAAAAGACGTTTCGCGTTAATTTTTTCAAGAATTTTGGATAAGCATGGGATAAGTGAAATCGGTCGGTATCCTTCGATTGTGTTTTTATCTCTATTTGGTTTAGGTATAGGTAATATTGTTGCAGTCTTCCAAACCTGCGGAATAACTGAATTGTTTAGAACGTTGTTATAAAGGCAGATGAGTCTATTTTTTGTATCGAGTGGGAGATTTTTTAGCATAGGATAGAATATTCTATCTCTACCAGGTGTTTTGCCTTTAACTTTGCTAAACGAGGTTTCAAACTCAATTAATGAGATTGGTTGTTCAATACGTCGGGCTGTAGGATTAATAATGTGGTGGAGAGGCAATCTATTAATATAATCTATTTTTTTATTTATGAAATCATTTGAGAAGTTTTCGTTTCCTGAGTTTTTTGACCAGTTTTGAGCTATAAATTTGCATATTTCTGGTGGATCTAGAATATTGTTTATGCTATTAATAAAGAGTGAGATTGGTTCTCCAGTTAACCGACGGATATTTTGCCATACTTTGGATGGGGAGGAGTTAGGGTTTATAGATGAAGTAAAATCAAAGAAACTTTTTGTTTTACTATCTTTAACCATTCTGCGGAATTTAGCATTGCATTTTTTGTATTTTATCAAGTTCTGCGTATTTTGATTTTTTTGAAAGATTTTTAAAAAATTAATTTTTTCTTTACGTAGTAAAGATAAGTCGGAGTTCCACCAAGGGACCACACGTTTGCGTTTTATAGGTGTTGTTTGGGGGATAGAATAGTTTGCGGCTGTTCTTATAGCTCTTTGCAGTAAGGCTGCTTCTTTATTGTTGTTGTCAGACATAGGTTTATCGGATAAGTACTCTTTAGTTTTTTCTTTAAAAATCTTCCAATCAGCGAAGTCCGTTTTAAATTTCAAATTAAGTGTTTTTGATTTAGTTGACTGTCCAATAACCAACTTAGTGGTTATCGGGAAGTGGTCACTGCCATATAGATCCTTCAACGTTTTCCAAGTTATTTTTGGAAAAAGTTCAGGTGAACAACAAGTTACGTCGACGTGTGTGAGCGTGTTATGAGTCGAAAGATGGGTAGGAGAGCCATCGTTAAGAATAACTAAGTTAGAGTCTAAGAAAAATGTTTCAAATAAAGCACCTTTACTATTAGTGTTTGGAGAACCCCATAGGATGTTCCATGCATTAACGTCTCCTCCAATTATAATGGGAAGATTTGCTTGACTTATAATATTGTCTAAATCATTCTTGCTGATTATTTGTTTGGGGGGGCGTAAATATTAATATATGTAAATTTTGTTTCTAGTTGTGGCTCAACCGCTAGAACCTGTAAGTTTGTGTTAAAAGATAGGATCTTATGTGGAATGTTTTTTTTAATCAGTAATGCTATACCTTGCTTGCATGTGTCATTGCTCGTCAAGTTATGAAAATAGCCGTGATAATTGTTTGGGGGGTGTGGAGAGAGATTAAAAGGGCAATGTGTCTCTTGAAGAGATAGAATCGCAGGGTTGTATTCTTTAATTATGATCTTGAGCTCGTCAAGATTATTGAAGAATCCCTTCATATTCCATTGAAGAATATAGAGGGCAATGTCAGAATGAAGTCGTTTCCACGTGCTTCTTTTACCTGAAGTTGATTTTTGTAATTGTGTTGTCTGCTATAGGTTGTAAAAGGTTTGTGTTGTTTAAAATCAGTTGTTCAGTGCATTGACTCTGCGTTCCGGACACTGAAGCATCCGGGCTCGCTAAGGAACCCGAATAATTCAGTCTCCGATTCGCAGAGTCATTTCTTTGAGTAACATTATTTTTATTGCATTGTGACATCATTCAATTCAGAGGTTTTAATATAATAATTGTTGTTATCCAAAAGTGCTTGGGTAACATTTGATATAGGTGAACCCGGGGGTTTGAAGGGGGGATTATTTGTTGAAGTATTTGTAGTGATTGTATTTAAGAGAGTTTGAGTTGTTTGAGGGAGAGATGAGCTAGCATGTGTAGCTGCGGCAGAAGGTTTTGTGATGGTGTTGGTATTTGAAATTGATTTTACTGTAGAGTTAAGAGATGTGGGTTCATGTGATGATGTATTTGTATTTTGGTTGTTGTTAATTTGGTTCGATGTAGATTTTCGTGGAGGAGGGGGGGGGGCAAGCTTGGCTTGGAAGGTTGTACACTAGTTTGTGGACTATGTGATGGATTATTTGTTTTTTTTAATTGCTGGGCAAATGATTCTGTTAGCGGTGGATTATTTACTGATATTTGTTGGTTGTGAATTTTTTTGGCTTCGGCCATCGTGCATTTCTGCTTAGTTTTTATCGTAAGTATCTCCTTTGCTTGTATATAAGAGGGACATGATTTGGAAGAGGATGAGTGAGCGAGTGAGCAGTTTGCGCACATTGAACGTGTACATGGTGACGGAACATGAGGTGGTAGATTGCAAGACTCGCATATTGCGGTTCTAGTACAACGGTTCTTTGTATGGCCAAGGAGTTGGCAGGTGCGGCAACGCATCGGGTTTGGTATATACTCTGTGATTTGAGCTATGTAAAAGCCAATATCAACAGATTTGGGTGGTTGATAAAGATCAAATGTGAAAAGTAACAAGCCAGATGGCTTAAGCACTCCATCTTCTCCTTTCTTCGTGAATTTGTATATATCTACTACCCCTTGCAATTTCATTTCACTTATGATTTCCGATTCTGTTACACTGGTAAGGCACGGTGCAAATGCTATTCTCTTGGATTGGTTTAGGCGATCGTGTAACTTTACTATAACTGGACAGATACCAGCGAGATTATTAGCTTTTAGGAACAGATCTGCCGTTTTTTGTGACTTAACGAGTATAAGGAGATTTCCATCGCGAAGTTGGGATATGTTTTCATAATCTTTACTTATCGCATCTATTGCTTTTTGAGAACGAAAGGGCTGAGGGATTTTATGGGTTTTTCTTCAGATTTCGAGGAAATGGTAATGAAACGAGGATTTTTTGTATGGGAATTTGAAGGTAATTGGAGGAAGTTATTAAGGGGTATTGAATTGTATTTGGGTTTTTTTCTGGGTTGGCGGCTTGGGTCAAGATCTGGATCTAGAATCCCAAAACGGCCACCAATAGATTTAAAAAGAGATAATGAACGTGATATAGGTTCATTCAAACTATAGTTTGTCCTATGACTGGGAACAAGAAACAGAGCGTCTCTGTTTCTAAGGTTTCTCTCTGGAAAATAAAAGGGCATAAGATTTAATAACTCAGGTGAGTTAATTCTACCAACTACTATATCCTTTATAAAAAGTGTACACAAAATTTCTCGGCGGCTTTTTAAAGATTTCAAATCAATCAATGCGCACCTAGATTCATATTATGGAAAACCTTCTGACCAACACAAATTCCTCAACGCAAAGCGCGTAAATCTTTTTTGAATATTCTCAATCCTATCGGAAGAGTTTTGATAATAGGGCAGCAGTACTCTAAAGAAGGTAAAACTAATGAAATATAAAGGGCTTTTAAAGTATAACTATCCTTAAAAACGACAGAATTACGCTATAAAAAACCAAGAAGCGAATTTGCTTTCGATATGATGAAATCAATATGTGATGAAAAAGAAAACTTCGTATCAAAAATAACGCCAAGATCCTTTATTTCACTAACAGTCGATAAGGTTTCACTGCCAAGACTGTACTCGTAACTAAACGGTGATTTTTTAAGAGCTTGGTTTTTGAAAATTCAAAAAAACACAGAAACTTGTAAAAAGTGAATGAAATTTTTATTTGGATCGATAAATCAATTTCTGCCATTTACTTTTTAAAAATAATTTCACTTAAATGTTGCCCGCGGCTACGCTTCAGGTGGTCCATTCTGAAGGTCCAATTTTGGCAAACTTTTTCACACATTTCGGCCGGAATCTCACCAATGACGCGTTCAATGTTGGCTTCCAAGGCAGCAATCGTGTTTGGCTTGTCCCCATAGACAATAGACTTAACATAGCCCTACAAAAAATAGTCTAACGGGGTCAAATCACATGATCTTGGTGGCCAATTGACTGCGCCAAAACGTGAGATCAACTGCTCACCAAATTCGCCTCTCAATTGATGCATGGTTTCGCGTGCAGTGTGGCATGTGGCACCGTCCTGTTGGAACCACATGTCGACCGAGTTCAATTCTTGCATTTTCGGCAAAAAAAAAATCTGTTATCATCGAACGGTACCTTTCTCCATTGACCGTAACCCTGTGGCCTTCATCGTCCTTGAAGAAGTACGGCCCAATGATTCCGCCTGCCCATAAACCGCACCAAACAGTGCATTTTTCGGGATGCATTGGTAGCTGCTGAATTGCCTCTGGTGGCTCTTCACTCCAAATACGGCAATTCTGCTTATTCACGTATCCATTTAGCTAAAAATGAGCCTCGTCGCTGAAACGGACGTAGCTTGCGAAACACATTTTTCACAGAGCACGAATTTTGATAATAAATTTCAATAATTTGCAAACGTTGTTCAGGCGTAAGTCTATTCATGATGAAATGGCAAACAATACTGAATCGAAATGTCAAATGTAATATTTAAATCAAGATAATTATATATACACCATTGATAAAGTTTATATATGTCTTTGTGAAATTTTAAGCAATCTTCAATCTTTGATATGGGATAGAATAGTTTTAAATCGTCAGCAAACATTAGACAATCTCCATACTCTAACAGGTCAGGAATGTCATTTACAAAAAGATTGAAAAGAAGGGGTCCCAGATGACTACCTTGAGGGAGACCCGACAATACTTCAATACAGAAGGATTTATCATTTCCAATTCTTACAACCTGTTTCCGATTCGTCAAGTAAGATTCCAACCATCTAAGAAAACTAAACTTGAGTCCTATTTTCTCTAATTTTTTAATAAGAAGCTTGTGATGAACTCTAACAAACGCTTTTACGAAGTCAGTGTATAAGACATCAACTTGTATTTTGTTCTCCAAATAGTAGAGGCAAAAATTTGTAAAAATACACAAATTAGTTGTAGTGGACCGACCACTGCAAAATCTATGCTGCTTCGAAGAAATGATTCCTTTTACTGCAAAATTTAGCCTATCGTATACTAATTTTTCAAATAATTTCGGAATAGCCGAGAGCTTGGATACTGGTCTGTAATTGTTTATTAAATGTTTAAGACCACTTTTGTAGATAGGGCTAATAGATGGCAATTTCCATTCTTGAAGAAAAACACCAGTTTGAAGTGATTTATTAACAATGTGCGAAACAGCACATTTAGATAAAAGAATAGGAGGAATCAAATCCATTCCAGCATTTTTGTTTAAATCAAGATTGGCTAAACCGTCTAAAACTTCCTGATCTGTCAATGAAAAGCAATCAAAATCAACCTGACAATCGATCTCATTAAATATACTTCCAGTACTTTCTATTGAGTCCAAAATATAATTTGATTTAAAAAAATGTGCAAAAAAATCGCACATTGTTTTGGTATCATAAGAACATTCATCATTAAGTTCCATGGAATTTGGAAATCCAGAAACTTTACGTTTCGAATTCAAAAAAACCCAAAAAGATTTCGAATTGTATTTTATATTTCTTTCAACAGAACTTATATATTGAGAATAAAGAAATCGACTTAAAAAATCGAACTCTTTTCTCAATTGAATAAAACTAAGTCTATCTTTAGTTTTTCCAGACACCTTATACTTTTTGAAAGCTTTGTTTTTAACATTCTCTAAATTCTTAAGCCTTCTATTGAACCAAGGAGATTTAAAAGACGCTCTTTTCCGAACTATAGGGACACATTTTTGAACACCATCAAATAAAACTGTTTTAAAAATTGAATAAATTTGTTCTAAAGATTGATTAGCCGTAACATTTTCCCAACTAATGGAATTATAAAAATTATTCAACGAAATGAAGTCGGCCTTCTTGTAATTAAAAAAATTAACATCAACAGAATTAGCAGGTTGAAAATTATAAAATTCGAAAATTGCACAAATTGCTTTATGATGAACTTGATTTTTTACTAAAGGAAAATCTGATTCAAAAACTTTAAATTTAATATCCTTTAAAATAAAAACAAGTTTAAGAAATCTATTTAAACTGTTTTTCACATGGTTAATTTGAATTAATCCCAACGAACAAAAATTGTCAACCAATTCAATTTCTACATCCTTTGAAACGTTAAATGGAATAAGCAATTGCTCATCTTCTTGATAACACCAATCAATGTCACCAAGATTAAAATCACCGAAGATGCAAGGATATTGATTGGAAGACAAAGAATTCATTAAATTATTTACATTTGAAATTAGTTCAGCATACATATCTAAGCTGCTCCTAGGTCTAATATAATTAACAATGAAACAATATTCAAACTTATTTAAAAATTATCTGAATAAACAAGAACGCATAATTGTTCAATATAAACTGACATCGTTTGAAAATTTAATTGTTTACTATAAAGCGAACTACGTACTGCAATTAATACGCCTCCCCCTCGAACAAATCCGGACTCCAGAGAGCGAACCGATCGGTATACTGCATATGACGAATCAAACAACTCAGATTAATATATCTCTGGATGTAACCAGGTTTCTGTCAATATTATTACGTCATAGTCATAAGCCATCGAGGTAATATTGTTCAATAATTTGCATCAAATTTTCCCTAGCGTTCCTATGAGCACTATTATGAGTTTTTTCTATAATATCTGCTTGATCTTCTTTATTAGTGATATCGATCGGAAAAAATTTAGTTTGGATAAATTTGTTATTAGAATTGGCTTTCAGAACTTGTTTTATATCGTATATGACTTCGGGTGTTGCGAAGATTGCGGCAGTGCCCGGTTTTTTATGTATTCTTTGATTAAAGGTATTACATCATTGGCTTCCCTATATTCTATAAGGTGTCTTGTTTAATTTTGAAAAGGAGTAAGCATCTCGTGTCTAGGTTCGTTTGCTTTATTTATAATAATTTGTTGTGAGAACTGGTTCACTGGTTTTTCTATTATGTTGATATAATTCTCATCACTACTTGGTGAAGAATGTTGAGTATGTTCTGATTGTGTATCTGTATCGGATATATTGTTAAGGTTTTGCCTGGAAAGCGCGTCAGCCACTAAATTAATAGGACCTGGTTTATATATCATTTTTGGGGAAAATTCATTTATTAATTTTGTGACATGGAAAACGTTAGAAACTGATGGTCAGTATGAATTTCTAAGTTTGTCACACTAGAGATAATTTCTTAGATTCTTTAAGGCAAACACAATTGCGTATAACTCTTTTTCATTCGCAGCATACGAACGTTCGGTTTTTGAAAGTGTTTTAGATATAAATGTTATGGGTTTCTTGTCTTGTGACAATACTGCTCCTACTGCGTCTCTGTTTCGTTAATTAATTTTTTAGTGTATTAAATATGTTAATTGCTTCACTATCAAGCGAAATGCTTGTTTTGTTTGCTACATGAGTGGATACTTGTCCATTTTCACTTTGCAAATACTTAGTTAATGGTTTAGCTATGGCCGCATAGTTTTTTATAAATTTGCGATAGTATCCTATCATACCTAAGAAACTCCTTAGTTGGCTTAGTGTAGTTGGCTGCGGGTACTCTTTAATAGTTATTACTTTATCGGGGTTGGTTTTAATTATATTATGATTACGTATCATAGAAATCATAAAAATCTACTTTTTCTTGATATAAAAATGATTTATCGATACTAATTTTCATATTAGCTTCTTTCAATATTTGTATAATGGTTTCTAGATAAGAAGTATGTTCTTCCACTGAATTTGAATAGATGATTATATCATCAATATAGACGTGGCATATTTTTCCAATATGTGGTCTGAGAATATCCATTGCTCTTTGAATATTGAGGGTGCATTTTTCAATCCAATATTTGCCGTTGTTTACAGAAAAACTAGTTTTTTCTACATCTGAGGGTAGCATTTTAATCTGGTGAAAGCCTGATTCTAAATCGAGTGTTGAAAATCATTTTGATTATCCTAAATTCGAAAGTATAACATTAGTATCCGGTATAGGGTACTTGTCAGAAATTATACTTTCATTTAACTTCTTGTAGTCAATAACCATTCTGTGTTTTTGGCTGCCATCCTCGTTTAAATCTTTCTTTGGTACTACTCATACAGGACTGTTTTATGGCGACTTTGAAGGTCTGATTACGTATTCTTTTAACAATTTTGTAACTTCTAGATTTACGAACTCATTTGCAGACAGGGGATATAGGTATTGCTTGCTCCATATCGGTTTATCGTGAACTGTGCGGATTTCCGCTACGACATCCGTTCTAAAGGGTAAGGTAGTGATAATGTTGGAATGAATACTTTTAATTTTCTTCATCATTGATTCTACAAGTGAATTTTGGGTCATTAATATGATTTATAACCATGTCTACATTTCCATCATCGAAGTAAATTTTTTAAATTCTATTTCTATATTTTAGAGTATTTCTCCAAATTGATCTCAGCATTTACTGAGCTAAGCAGGTTTGCCCCCTATTAATAGTTAAACTCTAATTTTGGGAGAACATAAAATCTTGTTTTAGTATCTAGGATTAATGCTTCATGGCACGTATCCAAGATAGTTTCGCCATTAACTGTACAGGCGCGTTTAAATATTGGTAAGGTTATAGGGTCATTTAGGATGTTTGGTTGACAGTAATTGCTCGGCGTAAGTGGGGTAATCCCACTTTTCGTCTAAAAAAGTAGATGCATCTTCGTTAATGTTGTTTACGCGTTCGGTTTTGCGTGGAGGTGCTTGGGTAGAATGATGTGCACTAGCTTCTCTTTCGCGTTTAAATATAGGTCGCGTGTCATTATTAAATGTATTGTAGTTGGGCCTTTGCCAACGTGGGTTGTTATCAGGTTGTCTAAAAGGGTTATGGTTATTATTGGCTTGAGCATGTATTTGCTTAAACCTGTCTACGTTATGTATCGGTTTATTAGCTGAGCTTCCCAACATCATAGGCTCGAAAAATTGTGGGAACTGTCTGTAGTCATTACGTGGGCGTGGTACAGGATTTTGATGCCTTGTTGGCTGTTGCGTGTTGTTTCTTGGGAAACGTAAATTATTGTCATGAGAACTATGAACTAGGCTCAGTTCGCTGTGCGAATTGCAGTGCGAAAGAAGAGCGAAGATGAATACTCTCTAATTCTTGGGCTAACGCTAGAGCGTGGGGTAAGTCGTGCGGCTTTATTGCGAACAGTGTGTTCATAAGTTGGCCGTTTAGTCCACTAATAAATATGCTTAAAGCTTCTGCTCGGTTGGCAATATTCATTTGAGTTGAGGGAGAGTTGAGAATTGCCGTGAGTCATAATGACTTTATTTGTCAGAAGGGTGAGTGACTTATTGACTTTCTCGTAGTATTGAAGCACAGACGATGAGCCCTGTCTGATTACAGACATCTCTTGTCTTAATGTGCCCTTTGACCTTTGGTCAGCATACTTGAAATCAAGGCGTGCGATGATCGCATCGAAATTTAGTACAGTTCCATGATTCGTTAAGATATCATTGGCAGATCCCGTGATTTTGTTACGGAATATTGTTAGCGCAGCAAAGTACGTTTTGCGACCTATCTTATTTAACCTAATCGAATTATGTGCCGCCTCTCGCCAGTTAACAAAATCTTTTAAGGACTTTATTATTTCAAGACTTTCATCGCAAATTATCAATGAACTTATAGCTTGAGTAGCGAATTCCGTAACGTCGGCTGTGATACCACGTTCGGACAAAAGTGTGCGGAGGTTATGGATTTCTTCCGCGTATGCACTATTTTGATCGGCTAAGCGTTTCTCGTATACGCTATTGTTCAAGGTAATAGCCTGAGTGATTAAATCGCTAACCGTTTTTTGATCCATTTTTTTGAAAAGAAATATTTTTTTCCAAAACTGTAGATATAAAATATTTAAAATTTTATCCTTCCAAAATCTTTGTTTGTTTTTTCTTTTTAATAACGGGTATTATGAATAACGGAAGTTATAAATATGCACTTTTTATAAAAATAAAATGTATAGGTATTAATATTTCAAAAATAAATGATGACTTGAATCTTACACGAACTTATTTTTTCGATGTTGATTTTCTCATTTTAGAAACAGATCAGGATACTTTTTCGTTGGTTTTCTCCTTGTAGAGATCGAAGATCAGGATAATTTTTCGTTGGTTTTCTCCTTGTAGAAAACGAAGATCAGGATAATTTTGTCTGTTACACTTTCTCTTGTATTTGCAAGATACTTTGGTAAAAAAAAGTTTTGGCGATGCACCGTGTGTCGAATTTACTTTTTCTTTTCAATTATACTAACACTAGGGCATCCCGGTTGAGCCCCCAATTAATTTGTTTCTTTGGAATTTATTTTTAAAAAAACTTTATTCATAAAAACTCTAACAAATATACAATATTAAAAATAATTACTTAAAGCTAAACGTGTGTCGTGTCGCGTCGAAAAACTATGGAATCGAATTGAGATCCTGCCTGCTGACCTCCAGGTTATTTATTCGGTTTCATTTCGTTTGCTTATCTTTGGTGAGAGTTGGTGACTTTGTTTGTTTTTCCTGGAATCGGTGAACATGGTTTCCCATAGTCTGGTGACCATGTGTTTTACTATTTTTTTGGGTTGGCAGTAAAAAGAGTTTACTGCTTCCAGATGTGTGATTGTTCGGTTCGGATTGAGGTTCAATATGTTAACTTGCAGTAGTGAGAAATTCGAAAATATGAAAATTTCTATCGGAAGTACCGTTAATAAGTACGCAAAATAAAATATTTATACTTAAAAGTGGACTGTACTAATTTAGGAACACACACATTTTTTTATAAAAATTCTTGAAGCCGTTTTTGAGAAATACATTTTTTTCTTAACGGTTTTTTTAAAATTTGTATGGGAGGTACCCTTGTTTTTTATTTTAGGCAAATGGTTTCTTTAACTATTCAAGATAATGTTAAATAACTACTAAATACGAAATTTCGAAAAAATCTATTGAGTATTTAAAAAAATCTATTGAGTTTTCAAAAAAAAATTATCTCCAAAAATGTTTTTTTAAATTTTGGTTTCCAATGGTGTTAAAACTTTAAACTTTCTAGGATAGCTTCTGCGGAAAAAAATTTAAAAAAATCAAATTAACCATTTCCCAGAGGTTCCAAAAATAACCATTTTGTTCCAAAAAAATTATCAAGGTATCCTTTCCCTTCATTAATGAACTGATTTTTACTTGTGATTATAGGTACTATAAGGCAAGTTATGTACAGGTAGGCCTGATTTAACGCTGGAGTTCCGTTCCTGAAAAATGCCGTGTTAAACGAAATTGTGTTAAGCGAAACAAGAAAACAGTGCAAAAAGGGGGGTTACGTTCCATGATTACAGAAAACAACCAAGGGAAGAATTTTATTTATCGAAATTATAACCATACATAAAATGAACAAACAAAAAGACAAAACATAAACCATAACTCCTTTTCCCGGAATATAAACTTCATAAAACTTTAAAAAAAAGAAAGAATAAATAAACTTTTAAACTGAACAAAAGAACATCGCAGATCATTCCTCATCACTGCTTAAATATTCATACGTAGCCGTTTTGGCGATGTATCAATGTTGTTGTTTTTTTTTGCTGAAAAAATCCGTAATTCCGCGTTATTAATACATTTATGGGGTTTTCGTTTGGTAACAAAAATACATTTTTTTTGATTGATTTATTTTTTGATTTTTTCGACAGATTTATCCCTCTTTTACTAACACCAATATGCATCATAATTGACATCCACCAGTTTGAAAAGGTCTTGTTGGATAATAATTTGTTTCGGTTGCAAGAAAGAATAAAAATAGTTTTAGTTCAAATGGATGCAGTTTTAAGTGAATTAATTTATTCGACCAGCTCATTTTCGGGCTTACAAACTTAAAATTAAAAACAACGTTCCAGTCAATATTTGACAGCTGCTACTGCTAGCTGGTTCACAGACAGGAATATGCACCAATTCTATAGCAAATAAAAATCAATCTAAAAACGCATTCGATTCCTTACGAAAAAAATTAATTTAAAGATCAAAATATAAATCTACCAATCGAAAATCCCTATTTCAGTTCATTCATATTTAAAAAAAAAAACAGTAATCATGAATAACTTATGCATGAATTTGAAAACAAATATTCAATATCTCGACAAACAAAATATGTACATAATATGTAACATAATGAGAACAAATTTTTTTTGTTTCCAAAACCGCGTTAGAACGAGGCTTTTAAACGTGTTAAACGAAAATTGTTCACAAAAAGTGAAACGTGTTAGAGCGATGCCGTGTTTAAAGAGGTACGCGTTAAGTGAGGTCTACCTGTATTCGTAAAAATTTGTTTTTTTCTAACAATCAAACATGACATTACGATCATAGAGAAAACCAGAAAAGTAAGTCCCCCAATTCCGTCTGTCTAAAAAAAATCAGTTCATTAACAAAAGGAAAGGGAACCTTTTGATAATTATTTTTTGTGAAAAAAATTGTTATTTTTGGTACCTCTAGCAGAGCCATTTTTTTGGTTTTCGATTTTCTCGGAAACGGCTTATCTGATTTTTATGAAATTTTTACGCAGAAGCTACTAGAGAATTTAAACACTACTGTGTACCAACATTTTTCAAACAAAATTTTTTTTTGGAAATCAATTTGTTTTTTTTTTTTGAAAACTCAACATTTTGAAAACGACGTAATAATTTTTTTCAAAACTTCGTATTTGGTGATTTTTTTGACATTATCTTGAATAATTAAGAAAACTATTTTTCTAAAATAAAAAACGACTCTACCCTCCCATACAAATGTTAAAAAACCGTTAAGAAAATAAATTATTTCTCGAAAACGGCTCCAAGAATTTTTATAAAAAAATTTGTATGTTCTCAGATTAGCACAGTTCATTTTTAAATATAAAAATATTTTGTTTGCGTACTTATTGACGGTACTTCCCATAGAACCACTTTTCATATTTTCGATTTTTTCAATATTGGATAAACCGATTAAAATATTTTTTTTTATACAAATGCTGCCTAAAATTGTTAATAAGACTGCATACTCAAGTTTTCAAAAAAAAAAGTTTTTCAATTTTTAAAAAATAAATAAAAAAATTTTTTTGAAAAATCGATTTTGGTGTTTCAATTTTTTTTTTCGAAAAATGTTTTCAAAATTTAATACATAAAGAACTAACTTATTAAAAAATCGCTCCAACGAATTTGAATTTTTTTTGATATATTCTTATTTTTACGAATTTTTGCGTACGTTACTAAATACTAAATACAATATAGGCCCTCATACATTTATATATACATATGTGTCTTTAAAAATCACATGAATCTTATGTAATGCATATTGGACATAAATTAAGAAGTTGTTTGTATATAGCTACCTACCCACCTACATCCTTCATTTTCATTATTATATGTACATGTTAACATACTCAATATGTATATATATGTAGATACATTTTACCCTCCTAACTTACATAATTAAAATCCATAACTTAGATTTAAACATACATTTGAAGGAAGCTACCTATGTAACTATTCTTTGAATCATCCATTCGACAATTCATTATACTAAGAATCAAGGTAATCTTACCTACATATGCTTTAAACCTGCATAGGATAACTACACCTAACTAACTTAACCTCAATGCTTAGCTAAATTAAAGTTGTTAGCTACAAGAGCAAGTTCGTGTATTCCAGTCGTGCATTTTATTTTTTATAAAAATCGTTGGAGCCGTTTTTGTGAAAAATAAAATAATCTTTGGTTTTGACCAAAAAAAGGTATGTGATTTACTGTTATTTGTCGTCTTAAAATGTACCAAGTTTGAAGCAAACCGCTTAGGCTGCAGACTCGAGGACAAACAGACGGAATTGCGGGACCCACTTTTTTTATGTTCTCTATTATCATAATGTCATGTTTGATTGTTAGAAAACAATTTTTTTTATTACGAATGCATAACTTGCCTTTTAGGACCTACTATAATGGCAAGTAAAAAGTGGTTGCCGCATTATTAATATCGGAAAATGAACTACAAAAAAAATAAGAAAAGACAAAACACAATGAACTGTATGAGCCTGGTTACACGAGCGTAAAAAACAATCAGTTTTGTGGATACACGCTGAAAACAAATTTAGTGAGCATGCAAGGGAGTTGGGAACCCACTCTGTTACAAATACAGCGAAATGGAAATGGTACGAGGAAAACAAAGCTATTGAGTAGTACCTTCTCCTTCGCCGTCAAAATAAAACACATCACAGTAAATATGTTCACCTCTACCGCAACCAACACCAGACAAAATTAAAAAAGTTGATCAGCGAGTTGAACAAATAATCTGCAACACATTATCTTGAAAATGTTGCTCAAAGCGTTGAACCAACAATTTCAGCGAGCAACACGACCTGGTACACTAGCCGTACACTTGTTGAACAATTCGTTGAGCTACGTCCTCCAACCAGATTAAACTCGTTGGTTGAATGCAATTGAGGACATCTTACATTTGAGTTGAATGTTTTGAAGTTGAAATTTGTGCGTTGATCGCCTAATGGACGTCCGGCATAAGTGTTTTTGACTAGCAAAAAGTTTTTCTTAATAATACGTGCTATGTACGTCTTCAAAAACTCAAAAACGGTTTATTAGGCGCCAGTTATAGCTTTCATTGAAACTCATCATTAAAAACTTTGACTATCAATTCTGTTTCTGAGACACTTAAACAAATAAAACTGATGTAGTTTTGGTACCAAAATGAACGTAATAAGATATACATATAATATTTTTTGTCAAAAAAAAATATTTGCTCTACCACTTTCTTGTAAATTCACTTTTGATTTTTCAATGATCATTGAAAACGCTTCCAATCATTGAAAAATCAAAATTGAATTTACAAAAAAGTGCTGGAGCAAATAAAGTATTTTTTTGACAAAAAATATTGTATATCTTATTCTCTTCATTTTGGCACCAAAACTACATCAGTTTTATTTGTTTAATGGCCTTTTCGATTGGTCGTCCGGAAGGCTTCCGAATGCTTCTGAAATTGTTCGATTGGTATGAAATGACAGTTCTTCTCCTGGATAGAAGAAAAATTTCCTTCTGGATTTGAAGTCAGAATCAAAACCAGAAGCACGCACACACTCAAATACTAAATGTCAAACGCAAATTCAATTTCAACATAAATGTTGTGTAGGGATGAGCGATATTGTAAAACATTGGTGTTAACATCGAAAATGTAATATTGATATCAAAAATCGATGTTTTTCAAAAATCAATTAAAAATACATTATATATATTATAAATTCAAACTACCTCCAGTGTTTTGAAAATTGAAGCAATGTTTGTTTTTTCACAATTTTCTTTTCCCTTTTTGTGTGTATTACATTAAATTCCACTAAGCGGGAATTGAACTTCATACAATTTCACATAAATAATTTGAAGCGTAGTTTCGCTGAATTGCAATTCCGCTGAAGTGCAGTTCCGTGCAGTGCGGCCTAACCTTTATAAGCATGAGCTCATTGACCAAAGATTTCAGCTTATTTTAAATCGATCTTTTGAATCTTAACATCGATGATGCGATGTTTCACTTGCTTCAACATCGATGTTAAAACTTCGATATTTTTTTGGACTAACATTGATGTTTTGCCAACATTATTGAGCATCGCCCATCTCTACATTTTCATGTCATTCCCGGATCGGAGAGTTCTTCCGGATTACCAATCGAAAAGGTCATAAGTGTCTAAGAAACAGAATTGATAGTCAAAGTTTTTAATGATGAGTTTCAATGAAAGCTATAACTGGCGCCTTACAATCCTAATCCTAATGGAAATAATTTTAAAATAGATATAAACAAAATGGACTGACTGAAACAAAATGGCTGAATGCCAACAGTGTAACAGAAAAGTAGAGTTTATGCGGCCCCGTAGGATTAAAAAGGCATTCCACTTCCGCATATTAGTTGTTTGCTTAAGGAGTCCCCAATGTGGGAAGGGGTTATAAAACTGTTATAAATTGGCATTTCCCTAGACTAAACCAAACAAAATACCTAAACTCTGAAAATGAATAGTCTAACCATTATTCTGTGAATTTGTAAGAATTTTTTTTTGAGAATATTGATTATTTTAATAGACATTACTCCAGATATGCCAATTTATAACAGTTCGATTTATAAAAGAATATTTTATGCGGCCCAGCAGGGTAAGATTCAGCAACCGTGCGAGACGAAGTGAATATATCACACTCACAATGATGAACAAATTATAACTGTTATAAATTGGAATTTCTCTATAATCTGTTCAATTGATATTATCAATACAGGCCTTATGGGAGAGCTTTTTCAAACACACTGGTGTCTGTCGCTGAAATAATACCCACTGAAAATAACCATACTGAGTTACATACAAATTGGATTTGACATTTTGTTAAAACCCGCATGACCTGCCTACCTTCTGAACATCCAAGCACACACTGCTGCTTGTGTGCCTTTACCATGCACTCAACCCTCGTTGTGTGGTTTTAAAATAAACTCATTAGGGGTATTCACGATCCGGTGCAACTGGTTAGTATCATTGTAAAAATGCAAAAGTGCAACCTTTTTTTCACCACAACAACAACTTACACTGAATAAGCTTTTACAACATTTTTGCAATACCTTGACAGTTTTTGGCAGTGTTATTTTCCGTCAGATACCCCTGTTATATGAGTGAATTGGGGAATCGAATCGAATCCGAATTGAGATTTCGATTCAGGAATATGGCCTCGCGGGATCGGAAAATTGAATTAAAATGGAATCGAAGAGACAATCTGAGTTTACAGAATAAACAACAAAAACATGCAACAGAAAAAATACAGAGAAAACGGAAACCCACTGAACACAAAAAAAAACAATATTTGTGCACACGCACACCAAGAACCAGATGTGAATTCGATTCTTCAATTTCTCGATTCAGTGCCTCCGTTCTGTAACATAGTCGAGAACTTCTCACACCGAGAAAAAGTGGAACAATAAATCCCATCGTTTCTCGAACTGCAAATATAAACTGTGTCTGTATCTCGATGTGAGAAGCGCCATTTTTGATTTCTCATTTCATTGGAAAGTTGGAATTAAATGTCATTTGGCTTTGAACAGCTGTATTTTAAAGTGCAAAAATAAAGATAATTTTGTGTGGTGTGAAAAAAAACAATAAGTGTGGTCTAAAAAAAAATCAATAATAACTTATAACTTTTATCTTAAGTCAAATAACAATATTTTATCATGTATCACATTATTGTGTTAAGTGAAAATTACTACCGCCGCAATGCAATGCGGGTAGAGCGCCGGCGCCTTCGGGATATTAATGACCCATTTGAATTGCCAGAGGAACAATTTCGGGCGGTTTACCGTCTGACCCGCCAATCCGCTTCGGTGTTGATAGAGGAAATGCGACCTCATATGAAGCAAGCCAGGAGAAAAACCTTCATCCCCATCCCAATAAAGGTATGTGCTGCACTGCATTTTTTTGCAACTGGTTCATTCCAGAGAGACATTGGGCAAGATTTCAATGCAGCCTTAAGTAGGACGATGATTTCGAGGTCTGTAAAAGAGGTGTCTACAGTGCTGCAAAATAAATTAATGGAGAAATGGATACAATTTCCCACTGAAGCAGAATATGGAGCCTTAAAATTAAGGTTGTTCCAAAATGTGTTCTCTTATAAAAATTAATTAGTTACATTTTTTTCTAGATTTTATGAAGAAACTGGATTCCCTGGAGTGATCGGTGCTGTGTACTGCACACACGTAAGGATACAAAAGCCAGCCCATGAGATTGAGAACGCTTATCTCAATCGAAAAAATTATCATTCCAAGAATGTTCAGTTGGTAAGTTTAATGGATATTTCTTTTTTTATGTAGGTTTTTTTAATTTAATTTTAAAAGGCTCGTACGGACGAGCTAAAAGTGTTGTAATTCATTTTGTCATAGGTTTTATGTGTAAGCCAACCATTTGAATTTCTTTTGAGGAATTATATATTCCTCCCTAGACTCCTGTTTGTATGTACTTAGAACTAACATTAGCCGTTTTTATTCTGAAGAAGAAACCTATGGACCAGTCAAAGAAATCCACTCTTCAATCATCTTTCACTAATTTGATAAAAAAGACTAGAAAATGGAATACATTTTTGCGCGTCCTTAGCATTCTATTGCAACTAAAAAAATTGTTTATAAAACGTTTTAATCGTCAAAGTATCTACTTCCTACATATCAATACATTTTTTATCCAAAGGACGTAAGGTTCTAAGGACGAGCCAATATACGTTCCAATATTTTGATTTTTCATCATTTCGATATAAAAATTTAAAAAATAATAATATATCCCGGCACGTCCTTGCTATAATATTGCACCTACAGGAATGGCTAATACCTTTTTTTTATCCTCAAAGGATCTACTTCCTATATATCAATACATTTTTTATCCAAAGGACGAAAGCTTCTAAGGACGAGCCAATATACGTTCCAATATTTTGATTTTTCATCATTTCGATATAAAAATTTAAAAAATAATAATATATCCCGGCACGTCCTTGCTATAATATTGCACCTACAGGAATGGCTAATACCTTTTTTTTATCCTCAAAGGATCTACTTCCTACATATCAATACATTTTTTATCCAAAGGACGAAAGCTTCTAAGGACGAGCCAATATACGTTCCAATATTTTGATTTTTCATCATTTCGATATAAAAATTTAAAAAATAATAATATATCCCGGCACGTCCTTGCTATAATATTGCACCTAAAGGAATGGCTAATACCTTTTTTTTAACCTCAAAGGATCTACTTCCTATATATCAATACATTTTTTATCCAAAGGACGAAAGCTTCTAAGGACGAGCCAATATACGTTCCAATATTTTGATTTTTCATCATTTCGATATAAAAATTTAAAAAATAATAATATATCCCGGCACGTCCTTGCTATAATATTGCACCTACAGGAATGGCTAATACCTTTTTTTTATCCTCAAAGGATCTACTTCCTACATATCAATACATTTTTTATCCAAAGGACGAAAGCTTCTAAGGACGAGCCAATATACGTTCCAATATTTTGATTTTTCATCATTTCGATATAAAAATTTAAAAAATAATAATATATCCCGGCACGTCCTTGCTATAATATTGCACCTAAAGGAATGGCTAATACCTTTTTTTTAACCTCAAAGGATCTACTTCCTATATATCAATACATTTTTTATCCAAAGGACGAAAGCTTCTAAGGACGAGCCAATATACGTTCCAATATTTTGATTTTTCATCATTTCGATATAAAAATTTAAAAAATAATAATATATCCCGGCACGTCCTTGCTATAATATTGCACCTACAGGAATGGCTAATTCCTTTTTTTTATCCTCAAAGGATCTACTTCCTACATATCAATACATTTTTTATCCAAAGGACGAAAGCTTCTAAGGACGAGCCAATATACGTTCCAATATTTTGATTTTTCATCATTTCGATATAAAAATTTAAAAAATAATAATATATCCCGGCACGTCCTTGCTATAATATTGCACCTAAAGGAATGGCTAATACCTTTTTTTTAACCTCAAAGGATCTACTTCCTATATATCAATACATTTTTTATCCAAAGGACGAAAGCTTCTAAGGACGAGCCAATATACGTTCCAATATTTTGATTTTTCATCATTTCGATATAAAAATTTAAAAAATAATAATATATCCCGGCACGTCCTTGCTATAATATTGCACCTACAGGAATGGCTAATTCCTTTTTTTTATCCTCAAAGGATCTACTTCCTATATATCAATACATTTTTTATCCAAAGGACGAAAGCTTCTAAGGACGAGCCAATATACGTTCCAATATTTTGATTTTTCATCATTTCGATATAAAAATTTAAAAAATAATAATATATCCCGGCACGTCCTTGCTATAATATTGCACCTACAGGAATGGCTAATTCCTTTTTTTTATCCTCAAAGGATCTACTTCCTATATATCAATACATTTTTTATCCAAAGGACGAAAGCTTCTAAGGACGAGCCAATATACGTTCCAATATTTTGATTTTTCATCATTTCTATATAAAAATTTAAAAAATAATAATATATCCCGGCACGTCCTTGCTATAATATTGCACCTACAGGAATGGCTAATACCTTTTTTTTATCCTCAAAGGATCTACTTCCTACATATCAATACATTTTTTATCCAAAGGACGAAAGCTTCTAAGGACGAGCCAATATACGTTCCAATATTTTGATTTTTCATCATTTCGATATAAAAATTTAAAAAATAATAATATATCCCGGCACGTCCTTGCTATAATATTGCACCTAAAGGAATGGCTAATACCTTTTTTTTAACCTCAAAGGATCTACTTCCTATATATCAATACATTTTTTATCCAAAGGACGAAAGCTTCTAAGGACGAGCCAATATACGTTCCAATATTATGATTTTTCATCAAAATATTGGATATTGATGAAAAATCAAAATATTGGAAAGTATATTGGCTCGTCCTTAGAAGCTTTCGTCCTTTGGATAAAAAATGTATTGATATATAGGAAGTAGGAAGTAGATCCTTTGAGGATAAAAAAAAGGTATTAGCCATTCCTGTAGGTGCAATATTATAGCAAGGACGTGCCGGGATATATTATTATTTTTTAAATTTTTATATCGAAATGATGAAAAATCAAAATATTGGAACGTATATTGGCTCGTCCTTAGAAGCTTTCGTCCTTTGGATAAAAAATGTATTGATATATAGGAAGTAGATCCTTTGAGGTTAAAAAAAAGGTATTAGCCATTCCTTTAGGTGCAATATTATAGCAAGGACGTGGCGGGAGATATTATCATTTTTTAAATTTTTATATCGAAATGATGAAAAATCAAAATATTGGAACGTATATTGGCTCGTTCCTAGAAGCTTTCGTCCTTTGGATAAAAAATGTATTGATATATAGGAAGTAGATCCTTTGAGGATAAAAAAAAGGTATTAGCCATTCCTGTAGGTGCAATATTATAGCAAGGACGTGCCGGGATATATTATTATTTTTTAAATTTTTATATCGAAATGATGAAAAATCAAAATATTGGAACGTATATTGGCTCGTTCCTAGAAGCTTTCGTCCTTTGGATAAAAAATGTATTGATATATAGGAAGTAGATCCTTTGAGGATAAAAAAAAGGTATTAGCCATTCCTGTAGGTGCAATATTATAGCAAGGACGTGCCGGGATATATTATTATTTTTTAAATTTTTATATCGAAATGATGAAAAATCAAAATATTGGAACGTATATTGGCTCGTCCTTAGAAGCTTTCGTCCTTTGGATAAAAAATGTATTGATATATAGGAAGTAGATCCTTTGAGGTTAAAAAAAAGGTATTAGCCATTCCTTTAGGTGCAATATTATAGCAAGGACGTGCCGGGAGATATTATCATTTTTTAAATTTTTATATCGAAATGATGAAAAATCAAAATATTGGAACCTATATTGGCTCGTCCTTAGAAGCTTTCGTCCTTTGGATAAAAAATGTATTGATATGTAGGAAGTAGATCCTTTAAGGATAAAAAAAAGGTATTAGCCATTCCTGTAGGTGCAATATTATAGCAAGGACGTGCCAGAATATATTGTTTTTTTTTTATTTTTTTTTATCAAAATAATGAAATGTGCAAATGTTGGAAAATGGTTTGGCAGTGGCATGACCTTAGTGAATCTTATAACTACTACTCTAAGATTTTCTAAGCTGTGTTTAACTAACTGTTATTTAGTAAAATGTCGAATTGTAAAATGTAAATGGTAAATACTAAATATGTAAATCAGTTAAGAAGATTACTTTACCTACTCGTTGAGTGACAAAGCCTTGTTTAATTAAACCTTCATTTTATTTCGTATTCTTTTTTACCTAGATATGCGATTACCAGCTCAAAATTCTTGGAGTGTTTGCTAGATTTGGTGGCGCTTCACACGACGCCTTCATTTGGGAAGCATCAATGATAAATGCGTTGCTCGAACAGCGCTATGAAATCAATGAACGAAACAATGATTCATGGTTGTTGGGTACATTAATTTTAGATGTTATCATTTCTTACATTAATCTATTTTAAATATATATATTCAAGGCGATTCCGGTTATCCTTTGCGTCCATGGGTAATGACACCTTACCGCGGAGCTTCTAGTAGAGATGAGGTCAAATACAATACAATTCACGCAAAAGCCAGAAATTGCATCGAGCGACTGAATGGGAACATCAAATCTGTGTTTCGATGCCTTCAGCGAACCTTATATAGCTCACCAGAGGACGCAGGGAGGATAATAAACGCTGTCTGCGTTTTGCACAACTTTCGAAAAAGTCACGGAATAGTTGATGATTCCATAGATGATATTCCCATAAATGTTGAGGAAGATGTATCTGTGCCTGAAGAGTCGTCTGTTTTCCTCAGAGAGGCAGCTATTATACGAGATAGAATTAAGAGATGTATTTCTTAGATTATCCAATTGAATACAAACAATAGACATTAAAATGGGTATGGCTTTGTTTGTAAAATTTTTAAGGATGGTATCACTAAGTCATATCTGAAACAAAGTAAAGATTGAAACAGCAAATAATAGTAACAAACATACTCTTTTTTACATTCATGTATCTTTTATTTTTATAAAAATTAATGTTACATAAGAAAACAAACTAAAAAACAAAATAAATAAACTATGAGATAAGATAATATTAATGACTTCAGTTTCTTATTATTATGACGGCACGAGGCACGAGAGAAAAGAAATACAGGCAACATGCAAAAAGTTTACATGTTTTTGTGTAGCATAAATTTAGCATGCATTCAAATTTTATCAACAAATCATTGTTCTGCTTCTGAATGTTGTCGACTATGTCATGGACTTTTTCAAGTTTTGTTTCAATTTTTTCAATGCGGTGAACAACTGCAGCGTGCATTTCCCTTGCCTCTTCAATTCCTGCCTTAAAGTTTGCAGGTGGTGTTTTTTTTTGATGCAACGACTTAGTCGCCTGCTTCGAAGAACTTGGTCCATCAGATGTATATGCATCAACTTGATCACTAGCATTCAGGTCGACTATGGGAAGATCATACGATTGGTCCATATCCTCTTCTATGACCTCAACGGAGAAAAAAGGTTCCTATAAAAAACTGAAATATATTACCTCATCCAAATTAAGTTTTTATTAACTTACTGCCAATGGAGGCACCCCACCTTCAACGGAGGTTGAGTCACCATGAATTGCGTGGGTTCCCATTATAGCTAATATTTGCTCCTCAAAATCATTTAGATCTTGAGGAGCACCTTTAAGGCTGCCTCCACCTGTTTTATTAAAAAAACTTCTCCTGCTGTTTGCCTTCTTTTTGACTCCTCCTTTAAGATCATCAATCCAACACTAGGAATATAAAAATTAAAACCAAATTAAGATTAAATGTAATGGCGTTGAAAAAAACTTTATACATTTTAAATTTGTTGGAATAATAATTATATGAAGGAAGCAACAACTTCCCAGCCATTATATCATTAAAACAAAAACAATGAGAAATTTAATTCACTTTTTCTTCTCTCAAATGAACTAAAGGATTCATTTTCTATAGGCGGTAAATATGATAATGCTTATCTGTGAATAAATAAAACAAGACAATTAAACGTTAAATAGTAGAATTTACCTTTTTCCACTGTTCAGTAGTTTTACTTCCACCTAAAGAGTTTAAAATGGAAGTTAGAGCCAGCCAGTCACCCTTGTTCTGGATATTGGCATTGATACCACCAAACTGACCTCTTGCGAATTCCAAATGGGTGGACATGTATTCCACCAGCTTTGTCTTCTGGGTTTTTGAAATTCTTTGATTTTTCTAAAAGTTAAAATATTCATTATTTTTGTTTTAAAATAACACAATTTATAACTTACCGTTTCTTTACTCTCAGCCATTGTTATAATTACTTCTCACACTTGTTTCGTTGTCGAGTAATTATGACAGATAAATCGAAAACTTATTTTCACATTTGTCTTTCAGAAACAGTTTTACTCACATATTTCCAGGCTAGATGCGAATTTAATTCCAAAAAGTTCCAAGTCGAGAAAGTTTAGCTTACAGAAAAGGATGAATGTGAGAAAACTATTTTTAGTCCGATTCACATCATTTTTGTTCTGATTCGCGTGTTTAATGTGAGAAATTTCTCGATGTGAGAGTTACAGAATCGAACCCCAGGTATATAAATATATTTTCAATTCGATTCAGCTCTTTTAGTGGGATTTTATCGAGTAATCCGATTTTAATCCAATTCAAGCATACATCGACCTAAATCCTGATTCAATACCGATTCAATTCTCCATATAAACATATACTACGTTTATATGGAGAATTGAATCGGTATTGAATCAGGATTTAGGTCTTTGTATACTTGAATCGGATTAAAATAGGATTAATCGATCCGATCCCACTAGAAGAGCTGAATCGAATTGAAAATGTACTTATATACCTGAATCGAGGAATTGAAGAATCGAACACACATCTGATTCTTGGTGTGTGTGTGCACCAGTAGTGTTTTTTTGTGTTCAGTGGGTTTCCGGTTTCTTTGTATTTTTTTCTGCTGCATGTTTTTGTTGTTTATTCTGTAAACTCAAATTGTCACTTCGATTCCATTTTAATTCAATCTTCCGATCCCACGAGGCCATATACCTAAATCGAAATCTCAATTCGATTCGATTCCTCAATTCACTCATATAAACGGGGTAATAGTAAGAAATGGTTGTGTTCAAACTGATTTTGCATTTTTACTCCAGAGTTGCAATAGAATAAAAAAGGTGCGTTCACGATTTATAGAAAAAAATAAAATTTTGCAATGTTACACCTTTTTGTTGCATCGCATCGTGAATACCCCTATTGAATCAGAGTTACCACTACTACGTTTGTGGTAATTTAGTATGCTTACTACCGCAACACTGTCATTGTGTTTCTTTATTCATTCTGGTATGTCTAGAATATTCGGAATACCAGTTTTGCGTTTCTTTATTCCATGGAATATTCCGGATAAACTATTTTGTTGTTTCCTTATTCATTCCGGAACGTTTGGAATGCATTCTTTTTATTCCATGTTTAACGCGGTATGAAAAGAATATTCTCGGAATAACCCTTTCATATGAAAGCAAAACAAATGACAGCAGCCAAAGACGAAAACCAAGTAAGTAAACAAAATGGATGACCAAACATTGTTTATGTTTTTATTATTGAAATAAATATATAAATAACAATTAAATGTAACTTTTCATGAATTAATAAATTAATAATAATTTATTTTTACTATTTTCCATATATATCTGTTTTCTTGTCATCACCACAACACTTTAAAAGAGCTGACTGGTGTCATCTTTTTTCTTTTCTATTCCGTAGAGAATTTTTGTTTCTTTATTCATTCCACTCTGGATATTCTAGATAAACATTTCGTCTTTTCCATCCATTCTATTCCTTATCCGGAATAAATAAAGAAACACACTCTGTAAGAGCTTTAAAACAGTACGAACTTATTGGCAACTATTAAAGTCAGAGTGAAAAGCAAATATCCAATCTTCTCTGTACTGAAAATATAAAACAGAGAATAGTCTTGTCCTTTTTTAATAGATACAACTTAATCTAGGTATATTCTATTTTGCAAATTCATAAACTTTTGAAATGCAAATACAGAAATAACAACATTAAAAATAAATTGCAAAAGATTATATACATGTTTAAATTAATTCTCTGTCCCTAACTGCTCATTCCATTATAGTTTGATTGTTTTATGACTTCCGCTTTGTAAAATTTATAAGTTCCTTCGCGTAGAGAATTCTGAGAAAATCTGTTCCGATTTTTTATAAATAAAATTAGGAATGCAGTTAAAAAAATTAATGATTTCATATGATTTTTTATCGATTCGTATCCTTATAATAAATTAGTGTTAATATACTAAATTAGGCAAACGGAGAAAATGTACTGATGCTTTTTGATTATCGCTATGACCACCCCTATAGTCAGTTGGCCAATTCCAAAAAAGACCATTTTTGTTTTGGGTTATTCTCAAAAGCGACCATGGGCGTAATTGAACGTTCCAAAATGGTAAATTGTTTAATCTGTTTGAGTATACACCCTCACCAATCTCATCATTAGTTTTTGATCAATCAGTATAAAAATGGATAGCATCAACTTCCAAGAAGGTTAAGTCCTCCTAGAAAGATCTTGGAGGAATGTTGACTTGAAAGTTTTCGCCGAATTCTAGTTTAGGGATTTGATTACACCAATGTGACTTGGAAGTGATCGGAATGAGCTCAGAATAATAGAATGGCCAATATCATTACTGATCCACTGTGAAGAAGATTCAGACGGGCGGCTGTGCTTGCTGCCGCGTGCTTGCTGAAAATATCGAGGGTAGTAGATAGAACAGAACGTTTAGCGCCGCCGAGGGGGTTGTTCTTAGTGCTCCGCTTATACACACAAAGCTGACTTTGCAGCAATTGTCGCAAGTTGCAGCCTTTGATATAGCGGTCCACCATACTGTTACGCCATAAATAAAAATCGGCCTGATTACCGAAGTATATAGCCAGTGAGTAATACGGGGTTGAAGTCCCCCTATAGCTTGGTTTTTTTAACTCTTTCTTCTGTATAAGCTTTCCAACTTAATATACATATATTAATGTTATGATTCGTTTGAGAAAGCTATTGGAATACCTTTGATATTAGAGGATCTACGTGAGGAATTTTGTATTTCCTTGAGAATAGGATAATTTCCGTTTTCTGAGGGTTGACTCCTAGACCACACCTGCCCAATTTGTTAGCTTATTCAAAGCGTTTTGTAGGACTTCTTTTAGGACGTTGGCGTACTTTTCTGATACGTCAATAAGAATATTGATCGCGTAAGCAACCACTATGTAGCTCTCCGCTTACAGATCCATCAGCAACTCATTTGCTACCAGATTCCAGAGAAGAGGAGATATAATACCGCCTTGCGTCATACCTCTACTGACAAATCTTCTTGCAGAGAACGAAGGACCATCAGGAAGATCTCTTTGCTTTCCTCAATTCTTTCTTATAAAGTTTAAAGTATTCTTTATAAGAATCCCAGTCCACAACTTTTTTATTTTGTTTAGATCTATTAAAAATCAAGTCTTGAAGCCCGCTCTTTTCGGTTCCTTTTCCCTCTAACCTGAATGAGAGGGCAAGAGATGGACAACGAGACCTAACAAATTACTATTTTTCGACTCAATCAAAATTAATCATATTTTATCTTCCCCATAAAATGATTTAAAACCTAAATAAATAAATGAACAAATTATCTAAATACATAAAAATAATTGATTTGAATTGTTTTTCTTACAGATTAGAGCCAGGAGACTGCGCATCTTATCAGCTGGTCTAAACACAACACCACGTACAGTAGAGACTGAGAGTCCCCAGCAAGTGGAGAGTAAGTTTTTTGTGTACATTTGGTTAAAGTAAAAAATCTAATATTAGATATTGATAATTTTCAGCTCCCCGTAGTACAACGAATGTGGCAAAAGAATCCCGTTTGGTTAAAAATGCATTACAAATGACATTGGACACTAGCAACGCAAACACCCAACAAACCATTAACACATCACCCACTTCGACTTCAACTGCAACACCAAAATCATCCATCTTAACCGAAGCTGTTCAAAAAATGGAAACTGATGAATTTCCTCTGAACCCGTGCCGTAAATCCACCGATGCAAATGATAAATTCAAAGATTCCGACTCGGGCATTGAAAATATGGAAACCAGTGAAAATACATCACCTGTCACAGAAGGATCATGTCTAATGATCCCAGCTATTGAAGCCATCGAAGAGAAAATCGAACAATATGTATCGAAAATATTGAATGCTACATGGAATGACAATAGCATTGGCAAATTGATATGCGCACAAGTTGGCAATCTAATTGAAATGTACCCCGAAAAGCGTTACGACTTTAAAACACTAGTTTCTGAAATCCTAATGGAATGTGTTACAAGAATATACAACAACGAAAAGCCGGACTCAGTTGATTCGGATAATTGTGATCAATTATCGACTCCGAAAAAGATAAAAAGTGATGACACCGAAGTACAGGAGATACTTGCTAATGCTAATGCTGTAGCTAGCAGCGGCAGTACAACAGACACCGAGCCTAGAACAGATCAACCCAGCACATCGCGCACACCTGCCAGCGAACAACAACCCCCCTTAAATCTGTACATGAAACCCTTGCGCCAAGGAAAGACTTCTGTAATTTTGTATCTTATAAAATGCTACAAGAATTATCAACACGTCAGCAGCCGGCCCGATCTCACAGTTGACCCCTTGTTAAAGACAACACTGGCATTCATTCATCAATCCCTTATGCGATTCAGTATTCTGGCTTTGAACGATTCGCTTCATCAGCATGTGACCTACCACTTGGATCAGTCGTATTTGTTGGAAATAATATATCAGGATCGCTGCCCTGAGGAATTCTTACATGACTTAGTTATCGAAGCCTATAAGTATCCAGCTGATTTTGAGTATATATTTGGGCAGGTATTGCGGGCACTTTTTATGGGCATGCAAAGGAATATTTGTACGACTTACATGCAAACCGATCAGATACAGACTTTGGCCAATTTGATTGTGATCAAGGTGGGCAATGCACGACCGATTTGCGATTTAATGGTAAAGCAGGCGAATTTTCTGCCAGAAATTTGTACGAAAATTGCCGGTCGAGAGATTGTCAAGTGCAGTTACCTAGGACCTTTCTTATCTGTTTCAATGTTTGCCGAGGAAAATATTAAATTTGCAGAGACAAATGGAAGAAGTTCTATTTTGGCAGTAACTTCGGGTAAATTTAGACTGGTAAGTACTTCTATTTATTATTTGTTATATGAAAATGTATCTATGTTTCTTATTTTTTACAGCAACTCCACGCGATGCGAACTCTTATGCATACAGTTTTCCATTCATTACTAGTTAATGTCAACAGTCGTCCAATTACACTACAATATATCTCTCAAGTACTATTGCACAACGAACGACGTGTGCAGATCGCATCCGACGAGAAACTTCTAGCTCGCGATGGTTTTGTCATCAATCTTATGGTTGTCCTGCAACAGTTATCAGTCAAAATAAAATTAGATCGTGTCGATCCATTATTCCCATTCTATCCGAATTCATTGATTTTCATCGAAAATGACACAAAACTACGATTTACCGATGATGAGTACAAGAAATTCCTTGAGCGTGATTTCAAAGATGTGGAAAATAATGCCAATTTCCAAACGCAATGTTGGTTCCTCACATTGCAAGCCCATCATTTAGGTTTTATGCCGGCAATTCAAAGATACCGACAAAAAACTCGGGCAATCAAGGAATTGCAAAAATTAATTGACGAATTAGACAAGACCAAATCTCATTGGGAAAATACACCATATGCCAAACGTAACAAACAATTTAGAGATCGTTGGTTAAAACAATTGAAGAAACTCAATAGGTAAGTTTTTTTTTTTTTTTTTTATTTCAAAAATGTGTTGGTCGCTTATACCCAAATTAATAAACATGGACTAGGGAAGGTCCGGGACTCATTCCGTGGATTTAGTGCGAAATGCTATTAATAAAACAGAATTACTGCTATTTCAAATTTGCAAACATCTTAGTCCTTCGCTTGCCCATCGGAGACGGTGGTCTAGTGATGGACTAAAAATATAAAAAAATATAAATATATATAAATAAAAAGATATAGAGTTGATATTTATTGTGGTAGATTTTTTTCGTGGATTTTCGATTTTTTATTAATTGAAAATTTAAGTCCGCAGACTAACTTTTATTATATGGTTTCATAAAACCCTGGACTAGCTTTGGACTAAGCACACTTTTTTATTTATAGGTTAGTGTTTAGATCAGAAGCTTGAAAATGACAGTTAAAATTTTTACAAACTTTTCACTTTGGAATACCAAAGTTCATAAGCACATCATTCAAACATGCTTCATTTATCGTAGCCCTAGTTTGAACAGTAAGTTGACTTAACGAATTCGATGCGCTGTCCGGTTCAATCCAAAAGAATTGTTTCCCAATAGCAGCACAGTCAAATTGTAGTTACCGGCGATTTCAACAGAACAGAATAAAAAGATTTTTTTTTTTAATTTTGCGCGCATGGGGTTATGGCTCCTCTTAAAATGTACATAATAATAATAATAAAAAATTACGAAAATGGGATAGGATTAGCCAGGAGATACCGATTCAAATTAGTTTTAAATGTTTGAATATCGCAATGGTTGGAGAAAATTCGGTCGCATAAAGCATTCCAAATTCGTTTGGTGCGGCTAAAGAAGGGACCCCTATACTTCACAGCACGTTCAAAATTGCACTCAAGGCTTTTTGGAGACGGATTCAAAACGGATTTGTACACACATTCGTACACACACGACAATATTTGTTTTGAAGTTTCTCAATGGTTCTGTTGTCAATTAATTTTTATTTTGTGAGAGTGTACAGAAAGAACAAATTAATATTTTTAAAAAATAAAATTATTGTTAAAAACTTCTTGGAAACAAATATTAAAAAAGTGCAAGTGGATTAAATAATTTACCGATTTAAAAACTCGAATGTCGTCTTGTCCATATGCGGCACTTGAATCGAGAAAATCGAACAATTTTCAGTTCTCTAAATGTGCATCACTGATCACCTTTTGTGGAATGACCACATAGTCGATGTCGCCATCTATTGAACACCGTCGCAATGTTTCATGCTTTTCATTGTTTTATCTCTATTTTTATAGACATTGTTCTAGCGGAATAGCATTCCTCCCATAAACAATTCAACCATAATATAGCGATAAAATAATGAAACACATTTAATATTCGATGGCATTCGAGAGAACTCTATTTTGAATTTTAGATTCAAATGAGTTTTAGGATTTCCTTCCCAAAAGGAGAAGAATTAAGCAGTATTTTTGGCAACACATACTATGTGACCATTCCACAAAAGGTGGCATGCGTGATACATATACCGACAAAGTAAAGCTGATAGGTATTGTTTCAATACAAGCATTGCTCATGGATAGCGGCATAGAGGTAGGGTCTGCTTTAACGATAGAAGACAGGATTCATGATAATCAAATTGATCAAAATCAAAAGCTACCGAGATGAGTAGAATGGAGACAGACACATTTTTATTACAACTGTCTTTAGTCCCTTATTCTATAGAAGTTTTACCTAAAAAAAAAGAGAAAACATAAAAAATTAATTTTGTATTTTTTTTAGATCGAAAATCTGCAGTGAAGTTTGTCTTTTGGACCCGAAACTTATAACGTCTTGTATGTATTTCTATTCGACTGTTTGTGAATTCCTATTGTACCAAATGGAAGGGCGTAAAATCGATGGTCCATTCATTTCCAAAATTAATGCACCTCTGATGAAGCCCACTGATGCATTTGCAGCACTGCCGGAGTGGTATGTCGATGATATTGCCGAATTTATACTGTTCGCCTTACAGCATGCTCTAGCCGATCAATATGCAGTACGCCAGGCAATCGATTATCCAATTATATCTTGGTTATTGACGTGCGTATGTGCTCCGCATTGTATAAAAAATCCATATGTCACTGCCAAATTAGTTGAGGTCTTATTTGTGTTCTCATTGCCTCCAGCAAGGTCGTCATTGAATGTTTTGGTAAATATATATGACCATATACCGCCGATGAGTCGATGCTATAAAAGTGTGTATTTTCTAGATTTGGAATCATGATCTGTCTCAAACAGTTTTAATCAGCTCGTTGATGAAATTCTACACAGACATCGAAACGACTGGACAAAGTACTGAATTTTACGATAAGTTTACGATACGGTAAGGTTTTTTTTTCGAATTTCATTTGAATGTATTTCACTTGTATTTACTTTTATAATATTCCAGGTATCATATAAGTCATTTATTTAAATCAATGTGGGATAGTCCAATACACCGGCAGGTGATGATAACCGAATCAAAATCCGGCAAGCAATTTGTTAAATTTGTCAATATGCTGATGAATGATACAACATTCTTGCTGGATGAATGTTTGGAGAACCTTAAACGCATTCATCAGACACAAGTCCGTTTATAATTATTTTTTCTTGCCCAAAGTACTTTTTTTATGGTATTTTTTTTAATATTTAAGGGTCTGATGATGAACGAGAGCGCTTGGGCTGAGCTGGGATCAGAACAACAACAAACTCGGCTTTCACAGTTATCTACAGATGAACGACAATGCCGATCGTATCTAACGCTTGCTAGAGAAACTGTAGAAATGTTCCATTATTTAACAGTAATTTAAATTATTTTTGAATACATTAATTGAGATGCACGAAGAAATATTCAATTTTTTTACAGGATGATATTAAGGAGCCCTTCATGCGTGCTGAACTTGTCGATCGGCTTAGCTCAATGCTTAATTTTAATCTGCAACAGTTGTGCGGGCCAAAGTGCAATGATTTAAAAGTCCGTAATCCATCTAAATATGGTTGGGAGCCAAGACGCTTGCTCGGCCAAATATTCGACATATATTTACATCTTGACTGTGATAGATTCGCGCAAGCGCTTGCCGCTGATGAGCGATCATTTCAAAAGCATCTCTTCGATGATGCAGCAAATCGAATCGAGCGCCTTGGTATTCGGTCGACAATTGAAGTGGAGAAGTTTAGGTCATTGATTACAAAAGCTCATGACACATATGGTTAGTTTGTTTTTTGATTTTATATTCTAACATATTTTTAAATTTTGTATTTTTGTGTAGTTGCTAACCAACAAGCCGAAGACGAATGCGCGGATGCGCCTGATGAATTTAAGGATCCGCTTATGGATACTCTAATGCTTGATCCAGTTATTCTTCCTTCAGGCACGGTAATGGATCGTGCAATAATCACCCGCCATCTCCTAAACAGTAGCACGGATCCCTTCAATCGCCAAACACTCACCGAAGATATGCTCATCCCAAATTTAGAACTGAAGGATCGAATCGATGCCTGGCGGAGGGAGAAGCGAGACAAAAGACCAAATCAGCAGCAATTGGACTTATTTGATAAAAGTAGCTAAGCACATTATCATTTTTTTTCTCAATTTATATATAATTAATTATAATTGTTTATTTTTTTTTCTATTTTTTTTTATATGCAATTCGATTATATATTTCAAAATAATTCATCTGTTTTTTTTTATTGGTTTGCTAGAAATTTAAATATTAGTTACATTATGTTATTATTTTACGTTCAATATTGGTAATGTTAGAAGTAGCACATAGCACAAACACAGATACCATCTATGTAATTAGAAATTATTTGCTGTTCGTGCAATGGATCATTAGCGTTATGTTATTTTTTGTTTCTTTTCTGATTGATATATCTGTATGCGATACATAGTATTTAAATTGCTTACAAAAAACAAAAAACGAGAACAAGAAATGATAGTTTAAAAATTTATGTAAACTGGAACTAACATAATATATATATACATGAATACATATAAAAAAAAAGTTTAGAGAAAAAAGGAAATCGAAAAATATACAAACAATTTTGTCATAAGTGTAAAAAACTGACTTAGTATTTATTCTGATTCTGTATTACATATCGCTCATGAATATAATTCTTGTCAAGCTGAGGAATAGTGGTGTAAAGGCGGTATCGTACGCAGATGATTTAGTACTATTTCCCAACAGTGATTAGTGAAATCATGGAGAGGGACTAACTAGGGGTTAACCCAGAATTGTTACTCTTCACTATCAGTACTAAGGTATCAACTTTCATCCTACGTCGATTAAATGGCCACAATCTATCACTATCTTCAAGTGCGAGATATTAATGAGTCATCCTTGACCCTAAACTAAGAAACTCAAAATTGAAGAACGTTTTCAAAAGGCTAGCATTGCCTTCTACGCTTGTAGTAAAAAAATCAGTAAAAAATGGGGCCTTCAATCAAAAATAATCCTATATTTATAAATATATTTACTGGCTTTAATTGTGTTGGTTTACTTGGCAAGTTTTCATTTCAAAATTGAATAATTAGGTAATAAAAGAAAACTTGCCAAGTAACCAAAAACAATTTAAGTCAGTAATCATAAAATACGAGATTTCTCTGATAATTTTGAGGTTCTTCCATATAACTCTACTTAAAATATTTGATATTTGACATTAATAAACTTAGAACTTGGCCTACTTTTAGATCTCAATACTTTTCACGGCTGACTTGTTGCCCACAGTTTTTTGTATACATATAGAAGAACTTGGCTACTTTTTTAACATTTATGTTTTTGGTGTGATTATCGACAACAAATAATAAACGAATCTTTTTAATGAATCAAAATAATTTTTATTACAAGGTGATTAGTCCAAATAATAAGATATTATCTCTAACTTTTTAAAATAGAAAATACTCTCTTTTTTTCGTCTGACGGCAAAAGCCAATGTGGAATCTGTACAAATTTATAATCTAAAGAATTAATAAAATCACATACAACTACTACTACCACTACTATTCTGTCGACAAACACTAACTATATATATATATATGTGTTCCGGTCACTGCAGCCTTCGCAGCAACACTTTAACCCTCCTGGAGCATAGGGCAGCAACAAAATCCCTTCATCTAACTCGGTTCACGGCATGGTGCCTTAGCTGAGCCCACGAATGAAAGTTAAAGGACTGAGCTTCATTAAGTACAGTTGACCTCCATGTTGTTCTTGGTCTACCAACTCTCCTTACACCCTGAGGATTTCACCCGAAGGACTGCTTTGCTATGTTCTCGTTTGGTTTCCTCAGAATATGGCCAATCCATTGCCATTTTCGTTGTCTGATGTCAGGATCCACCCTTCTCTGATGAGTCCAATCCCACAGCTCAACATTTCTTATGATTTGTGGCCATCGAATCTTGAGAATGTATCGAAGACAGCGATTGATAAAAGCCTGTAGCCTGCTCGAGATGTCGGCGGAGCATTTCCAGGTTTCATAGGCGTACAGGAGGACGGATTATTATGCTGGAGTTCCACACGGGAGAAAGCATTCCAAAAGCACTACGAGATTTGTTTATCCTGCTGACAATATCAGATTCCGTTCCACCATCAATTGATACAATACTGCCTAGGTAGTTAAACTGCAAAAACTTCTCAATAGTTTCCTGTCCCAGAATAATCTCCTGTTGAGAGTTGCGAACGGTCTGCAGCATTTTTGTCTTTTTGGCGTTGATATTTAAGCCAGCCATCTCGCCGTTCGCTTGCAGCAATTGGCACATTTGTTCCAAGCCGCGTACATTGTTTGACATGAAACGTACATATATCGTCAGCGTAGTCCAAATGACTAAGTTTTTCGAATGGACTCCATTGGATACCATTTCTCTCGTTTGTACCAACTGTGGCAGTCAGTACATCATCGATTGCCGATAAAAACAAAATTGGTGACAACACATCTCTTTGTCTTACTCCTTGACGCACCTCGAAAGAATCGGAAAGCTGTTCATTGTGCAGCACGCAGCACCTTGCATTATTGTAAGACTCCTTAAAAATAGCGACTAGCTCCTTAGGGGTACCTCTCATGCTAAGTGATCGTCAGATGCATTCACGATTTACCCTGTCGAATGCCCTTTCAAAATCGACGAACATGATATATAGAGGCAACTGGTACTCAGCTGATTGTTCAAGAATGATCCGCAGGGTGTTAATATGATCGACACAAGATCGTCCACTGCGAAATCCAGGTTGATGTCTCTTGAGTGTTGACTCTATCCTTTCTCTTATCCGCTCGAGAACAAAAGTTGCCATTAATTTTGAGAACACAGACAGGACGGTTATACCACGCTAATTATTGCAATTTCTAAGATCACCTTTCTTTGGTATCTTAACAATTACAACATCCTTCCAGTCTTTGGGAATTAGTGGAAGCAAAATTGCTGCCGTTGTTTCAGGATCAACCTTCAAGAACTCTGCTGGTATGCCATCAAGTCCAGCTGCTTTGTTTGTTTTGAGGAGAAGAATCGCATGCTTAACTTCTGCACTGCTTGGAGGGCCGGTGTCAATGCCCCTAGAATATCTACGCATGTGGACCATTTGCGGTTCATCATTAACATTCTGGACGTCGTTGAGCAGTGCGCAGAAGTGATCGTTTTAAGCTGATCTTCCAATGTCACCAAGATATTGCCGTTTATGTCCAACACAGGGCGGGATATGGTGTAACGTTGCCCAACGATTTCTTTGGTGATTCTGTACAGCTCTCTTGCGTCCCCTCTCCCTACAGCATGTTCCGCATTTTCGAAAGCTTGTTCAACATTGCCCTTTTATTGCGTCTCACACAGCGCTTCACTATTTTATGAGTTGCTCTATACTCATTTTGCAGATTTATAAGCGCTTGTTTGAAATCTTGGCCTCCGTGCCGTTACCTCTGGGTGTCTCTGGACAGCCACTGTTCGAACCAGCAGCGTTGCTAATACGGGGTGGTGGTCGCTACCAGCATCAGCTCTACAAATATTCCGAACATCGCGAAGTGATTTCCTCCAACGTTGTTGAATTATGAAGTGGTCAGTTTGGTTTTTTGTTCGACCATCAGGAGAAATCCATGTGACTTTGTGACAAATCTTGTGGGGAAATAAGGATCCACCAACTACAAGCTGATGAGCGTTGCAGAAGTCGACGAGCATATCACCATTTTCGTTTCTTTGACCTAAGCAATGTTTCAACTCGAGTGATCCAGCCTCGGTTCTGTAGGCGTTGAAGCTCACGCTGTATTTGAGGAAGAACAGCATATGCCACATCTCGTCTATCTCAGAAAAGTGGAACAGCATCAGCTTTAAGATGTAGCTCAACTTCCATTTTGGAACAAACCGAGGAGTCATCTGACTGGAACAGTTTAGCATACCGCTGCTTAATGCTGGCTATGGCTGCATGGCGACTTCGTTGATAGGTTTGTCCCATAATTGAAAAATTTCGCATAGAACTGTCCCTAGAATGTTCAAACCTTTAATCTTAGTTACAAATAAATTACAAGATTTTACTTCCCGATTAAGCTGAATTTCACAAGGACTTTTGGCTTAACTGTTTTCAAGTGTAGTGCCTGGTCGTCCCAACTTCTCCCATGTAGTGATATCGATTATGGTAATGTCTGAACCGGTATCAACTTAAAGTCGGACAGACTGACTTGAAATCTGTTCGCTGGGGCGGATGTTTACCTCCACAAACTTCCTTCGCTTAACATGATTTATGCAATTGACATAAACAGCTTTGTTTTGTTGGGAAACTTTTTTCTGCTACCTCGAGCAGCAGTAACCCTCTTTGTGGCCAACACGATTGCATTTTGTGCATTCATGGTTTTCGTAGCCACAATCTCGTGAGAAATGCATTTCACCGCAACTCCAACAAGGAGATTTTGGCAAACTGTTTTGTTCCTTATGCTGCTGTGCTGACTATTGAGGTCGATGTTTGGATTTTCGTTGCTCTTTCTTGATGGCGTTGACTGATGTTGCCGATGAAGACGTTTGTTCGATGAGTGCTGCATCTTTTTTAAGGCTGAACCATTTCTGGACACCAGACAACAACTTGCTCAGATCGGAATTCGTATCTTCATCCAGTTTAGACAACAGTTTTGTCCGGATGTCTGCGTCGGATGATGACTGCAGTCCTGTCACAAACACTAGACATTTGAACTGGTCTGAACTCAGTGCGCTTAGCTTAAAATCCTCACAGCTCTTGTTGATACGAGCTGCGTAGGTGGTAAAATCCTCCGCTGGACTTTTAACTGTCTGTAAACATTTATATCATGAATTGAATAAACTCTCAACAGCTCCAAACATTGCTTTTAGGTTTTCGACCGCGTCTTTGAAATTTACATCTCGCGTGTTCTTTGGCAAAATGTAAAATGCGTACTTCGCATGTACTATCGGATTGAGCTTCATCATTAGCAATCGTACTTTGGATGGATCGTCGAGATCTTTTCCATCAACGCTGAAAACATCTTCATGGTGAGAAAACCATGCCTCGAACGTGATTGAATGCTCTGGGTCATAGGAAAATTCATAAATACTATTTCGAACTAATGCTCTCCCTGTTGGTCAATACTGCTTGCAACAATTTGGATTGCACATCTAGTAATTCTAGAATCCTTAGTTCGTTTGATGTCGCCATTGTTTTTTTCTCAATATGATACGAGAAAAGAAAAGAAAAATATTCGTCGCAAAAATTGTTGTGATCTTATTGACAAAATCATATAATATATACTATATCGTTTATTACGAAAATCCATTAATTAATTTAATACAAAAAAATGAGAGTAAAACACGTTTATTTACTGACGGTGTCAAAAGCCCAGAAGTTTCTCCGGAAAAAGAATGCGTTGTCCCTCTACCCATCTTGTAGTTCAATCTTGATGTTGGTATGATTGTTCATCATCAGGGGTTTAAGAGGTTTCGTATTTCCAGGGTTGTCAACCCTCATCATCAGCTTTTCTTCAGGTCTCAGGTATTTTTACCATTTTGACCTGTCAAAACCTCCATGCATTCATTTATACAAGCCACGCTTACACAATCACACGGTTTAACCCGCATGATCCCAGAGAGAGCGTCTACTCAAGTAGACTCCTTGCCCTCCATATACCTGATTGTCTAGCTTGAATAGCCATCCTCTACTCCCAACGCTACTAGCAATCGCTTTCACTCTGCATCGATCAATCATCAAATCATCTGTTACGACGTTATCCGACTTACACCTCGACTAGGGACTAACTAGGCACGTCCAAGCTCCACTAGCCTTGGTTCCATTCGGCCGGTTACAACTACAGAATATGAATAAGAGCTTTACGTGGACACCTGCGAGTTAACGCTTTATCTCACGGTGGGCCTATCCACATCGGGTCACAATATTTAAGGCATTGGACATGCCTGCAGCCTTTTATCTATCTACCGGGTTGCCCCAGTAGCCATACACGTATCTCGTATGGTATAACCATTAGCCACTGCGATGCTCTCACAAGGAGGCCTACCCATGGTCTGTAATTTTTGGCAATTAGCCGAAAATTAGTGGGATACAGACCCCCGCAGTACCGAATTACGGTATTTCTGGAGTCTTTTCATCACCTAAGTGAGAATACACTACCAGGGTATCTTTGGCGAATGACTACCCAGTGTTACTCTAACCGTCTCTATTGAGACGCTAAGCCTGTTAGATTAGCCGGTTGGGTTCCAATTTTTTGGGGTATGTAAACATACCCGTACTACCAACCGTTGTCCCCCGGATACCACGAGGAGGCACTAACTAGGCACGTCCAAGCTCCACTAGCCTTGGTTCATCCGAGAAGGGTTACAACTACAGGAGGATTCGCCAAATTTTGGTTACCCCTAGGGGAATTAATACCGTTTGTTGTCATTTTCTCATGCATAAACTTCCTTCATACCGCCGGTGGTGTTTTCCCAGATAAGATTAATAACATCCTAAGCCAAGAGTTTGACAGGCACACCAACCTTTTGGATGGTCGAACACATGCTAAAAAGAGGACACCCACTTTGGGACACAGACGCCTTTCGTAGCCGCCCAATATAGGATACAGACGCTACTTGCTGCTACCGTTGGCCTTTCACTATAGGCTCCTACGCCACCAGACTTTCATGCCGTTGATCGCAACTTGCGATTCATCCGCATTTTGGGAGCTTTTACCAACCCGAGGACAAGAATCGTGCCCTAACCAGCAGGGCTAGTTTGTTTGCTTATACCGGCAGCCTTTCGGTCCCCTTTCACGTTATCGTGAAGAAAGTATTGTGAAGATGAAGAAGTTTTGAAAGGTTTCGACATACAAATTTTTACCGACAGATCTACATAAAATGGAGTGCGGTGTAGGAAGATGAATTTTCTCAGAGTCCCTAAAAGTCTCTAGATCTTTCCGGCTTCGCGACTTTGCTTGCGTCTTTCAACCTGAAGTACTGGCTTTAATCGAAGTATGCAAAATTCTTAAATTAAATCGAACCCAAAATCTTAATTCCGCAATAATCACAGATAGCTGGGAATAGCCCAACTATGTAATTCGATTCTACATTAAAGTAGCTCGAATTCGCAAAATTTCAACTAGCTAATTCTTTAGTAAAGCACATATTAACTGAAGAGAACACAGTACACAGAGAATACGCGAACAGTGGATGATACTTTCCAATACAGTGCCACTTAAAAATAGCATTGAAAACAACTTCCGAATAGATGCGAAAGTAGAATGAAATTACATAGTAGGGTCCCAGTTTTCCCCACGGAATCCAACAAAATATGGAACAATCTAATTGATTGTACGATGTCTAAAATGATATGGCCTACCTACAATAAACCCCGCACAAGTGATCTCACTTGTAGACCAAGACGGGACATAGCAAGGATAGTCGGGAACAGTGCTTGACTTCCTTTTCAAGTGTCCTGCTTTGGCCAGGCTAAGAATGTAATCTTTTGGAAGGGCTTTCTTTTCCGATCTAAAAGAACTGTCTGATACAAAAGTTGAAAACTTAATCTCTTTCTTCAATTCTCCTTCGAAAAGGCTCTTGCGACGTTCCGCTTGTGCGGTTTCTATCTCGTAGTCCGCTAAAATCATTTTTTTTATTCAGGTCTGTACTAGTTCCTTGGTATCAAAACGACGCTTTCCACCGCTACTTGGGTCCAAGATGCGAGTTCTCTCTGACCGCCATTTTACATACCTAATGTCATGTGTTATCTAAAATTTTGCACCCATGCATCAGTCTTTCAATCAAAATATTGTTTTTTTTATATTTTTCAATTTTTTTTTATTTCCGTATTAATGCAGATACAAAGCTTAATAAGATGAAAAAGCAATACATAAACAAAATTCTTACTTATAGATTAGAGCGCTAATTGTACATACTACCGATTGAAAAAAATCAAATCAGTACAAAATTAAGTTAATTAAAACAAATATTGATCTTAAAAAAAAAAAAAAAAAACTTGCAAGGTTAAACAGAAACCCACAGTTACCCGTTTTATTCTGATTACCAAAACGGACACCAGCCAATGTAACACTGACAAAGATTCTCGTTGTTTGTAGCCTGTTGGATAAGCAAATCCACTTGCTGTTGAACGGTAACGGCATTTTTGGTTTGGAAATCTGTTCCTGTAAGCTTACGTTTTACACGACCAACAATAAGGCGGGCTTTTGAATTTGTAACTTCTGCCACCATTTGGGTATTATTGGGCACAATGCCCACAGGTGGTTCAAATGGTTTTTTGGCATTTGATTGGCTTCTCAGCAAACTAATTGATTCCTCGTCATCGCCAGTGGTAAGGCTTCCAATTGTTGTGGTTCCGTCGTTGTTTGCCTTTGAGCGACGATTCTTTTCGGTGTCCAGCAAACGCCAATTTAGCAGTGGATCGTAGACGAAAGCTTCCAACACAGCCATTAAACTGTCTTTATTGCGACGAAGCACAACCATTACACTCTCACATGTGCGACGGTAGGTACCCTCTATGCCTGTCACTTCCATTGCTTTTATCAGCATGCGCGTCAACCTGAAGGGAATCTTTTCGGGGAATTTCTCGCGAGTCATGGCCACTTCAAAGCAATCTCCAAAATCAATGTGAAGGATTTTTCCACTCATACGATCTAACATAAGATTTGATGGATGCCGATCTCCCAGGCCAAGGATATATCCGACCATTGACATAACTGCAAGGGATCGTGTGTAGTTTGTACGTCGCTCAAACCAAACTTCTGACGATGGACTCTTGAGCCACAATAACTTGGCCAAATCGTCACCCTGAGTCTGACGCAGAGCATACTCGAATACTTCGACTTTTTGCATTAGTGTTAAATGGTCATAATCCGGTGCCATTCCGAGCATTGTACGATGCTCCTGGTTAAGGGGAACCTTCTTTTTGTCGCGATAGTCACGAATGAGGGTGTGAAGCGTATCGCAATGCGGAACCCAACCAATTAGTCCGGAATTTGTACTCAAGGGGATAACGGCGTAACGTTGAATAGTTAAATTGCGTCGGAAGGTATCCGGGTCGTCCAGTAATAATGTGTTGACCAGGCTAAATAGCTGCATCACACGTTCATCTTGCCGCAAGTCTTCGTGACCTTTCAACAGATACATGTAATCTTTTCCATTGGAACCTCTGATGCACAGTTTTCGAGGTCGTTGCTTTGACGTTATCACTTGAAGGTTTGTCTTAATGTGGCTAATGCGAATCAGTTCTTGACCTAAAAAATAATATATTTTCATAATTAACTAAAAACATAGAAAACCATTGATGTCTTTACCTGGATTATAACTTCCCGGTACTGCCAGCTCCAAGTCTTTACAAGCCAACAACTTCGGACTGACGTAGGGCAGTTCCAACGACGTCAACTGAGGCAACTGCCTTGATATTTTTCTAAATACATTATAGTAGATATCCCATGCATGGTCCAGATCCATCCAGTTCGAAGAAGTCTTATATCTCTGGCTCCATTCGTAGGCTTCGGTAAGATCGCGTCCATATGCCTGACTAAACGAAGTTTCTTTCAAGGTTTGTGGTCCGCGATCCAACATATTATGCAGCGGTTCCAATATCTCAAACATTCCCTTAACATTTCGTTCGCCAAAGTACAGACGCGATGCCTCTTCTAGCCCCTCGGCCCATTGTTCGTGCCATAGGATGGCCACGCGAATCAATTCCTCACTGCACATCATCGCCTGTTCAACTAAAGTTGGAGAATGCTTTCGCATCGAATCGAGGATCTTAAATGCCGCATTCTTACGAGCAACTGAAGCTGATTTCGAGGCTACTGTCAGAGGATACACCAATGCTTGTGGATGGAACTTGCCAATATCGATTAAAAGCTGATGAATCAACTGTCCCACTAGATTTCGATGAGTGTCGATGCGAGCAATTAGCTGTGGAATCACTTGCAGCCATGTGTTGATTTCTATAATCTTCATGCCAATGAGAAGGGCGTCATATACCTCGGAATACTGTCCGTAATCAAACCACAGGGTCAACAAACGCAAGGTGTCTTGTAGGGAGTTTCCTTTAACCAAGCTGATGGAACGGAAGAACCCATGAACTGCCGGCACAGCATACTGTTCAATGATGAGTTTCTCCTTCTGCTGCTGCACTGCCTCAGTCATTCCCGAATTATTGCTTTCGAGTTGTTGTTTTTGAGTCTGCACAACTTTGAAATTCATATAGGCAAATAGATGCCAGGCCTTGTACCAATTCTTGTCATATTCCGTTGCTTTCTCGAAGCATTCCAGGGCTCCTTGTACAGCAGAAGGATCTTGAATGCCTTGTAACTTATTTTGCCAAGTGGCTAATCTTAAATAACAACGTGCCAGAAGTCGCATGTCCTCCTTTTTAATATCTTCCGGTACACAGCTGCATTGAGCACTAAATGTATTGACGAACCGACTTAGTTGTTCATAGGCTCCTTGTATATTGTCCGACATAGCCATATGCTTTGCGTAGGCGTAAGTAACTTGCGGTTGGTTGAATGGCAGTGGATCAGTTGGGTTCTTTGATGGATCCGACCCGAGAAGCATGACAAGTGTCTTCTGTGAAAGCTGCAAGGACCCACTCTTGCGACACAGTGAAGCATACTTCAGCCAAGTATGCACATCTTCCTGGGGACTCACAACCAACGAATGTACTTGAATGATTCTTCTCCAATCTTCAACTAAACGCTGACCGCCCTGCAATCGTTTCCACCACATTGTCTTTAGAGGCTCTCGACGTTCCGGAATAAGCTTATATTGAATAACTTCTTCCAGTTCGGCCAGCATTTGTACACAAACCATTGCACCGTAAGCCCGTTCGTACGACTCTCCAGCCATTGAAGTCAGCTCGGTGTCCAGTAAATCTCGAGTTTCATCTATCAAACGTTGGGCAGTTTCAAAGTCGCCATGATGAACAGCCAATACGGCCCGATAGAAGCTGCCATCTTGTGTTTCTTCAGGAATGCACTTAACATACTCATGCATTCCCTCCCAATCTTGCAAGCCCCAAGCCGCAACTGCTGCTAAATGCCCCGCCCGTGACTTACCATCGCTATCGAGCGTCTCCCAGTCTAGCTTAGCAACTGATCCCAGCTCGGACCATTCGCCCAGAGCTTCCAAACATCGCATATGACCTAAACGTGCTTCTAAATCTGTAGAATCCACCTGCAATTTCTCCGAATAGTGCTTTAGCGCCTGATCCCAATTATGCAACTTTTCATACCATCTACCTTGTACCTTCAGTTCATTTGCTTCATTACGATAAGTTGTCAATAGACCCTCAGCAGCCTCCTTCTGCTGTAGCTTATTATTTATCAAGATAAGCGACTCAAATACGTGGCGATCGTTTTGTCGTAAGAACTCATCCTCTTTATAATGCAACGCCTTGGCATATGCTCGGCTAGCCATAGCTCGAGTGCCTAGTAACTTGGTTTCGATGGGAATTGGTGGCATGTCGCAATGCTCCATGAATTCGGCCAGATTCAAAATCGTCTGTGTGATCTCTGGCATGTCGGTGACTTCTAAAGCTTGGCACAAGCTCTGAGTTAGCTCATTCTGATGCTCCTGTCCTAGCTCGGTCCAGCAAGAGATAAATGCAGCATTGAATAAATCTCTTAAAAGTTTCTCATAGTTCTGGGCTAAGGCTCGACATGACCGCAATGCAGGCGAAGGAGACTCTTTTAGTAAACCAATCGATAGCCTTTTCAACCATTCAACCCAATCGTCTTTGGAGACCCGCCTGGTGACCTGCCATGCAGTGCGTAAATCAGTCGCAGAAACATGCAATTTTTTAATAGTAGTATTCACATCGCTCAAGGATACATCAGTGCTCTTGTACTTAGCTTGACGCGTGTGAAACTCGTCGTCCAAACACATTGTGGTATTGTTTTGAATTTTTGTCAAGAGTTTCTCATACTTGGAATCGACAATGCGATGCTTAACAATTGAACGATTGACCAACGGTGCAAATACTAGATATTTTTTGCCCAATTGTATCACCATCGATCGCAGAGTTGACATAGCTTGATCCCTAAGCTCAGGATTATTGTCCAACACTCTAACCAGGGGATGAATAATTCTGGAAGAGTAATCATTAAAGTCCAATATCCATGCAAGATTGTCAATTGTTTCCATAGCAGCAGACGACACTTGCGAAGAGACATATGGAGCGTCAAATAGCTTAACAATCGGCGGAACAATCAAGTGCAGATAGTCGTCCAAGGTGTTGCCAAACTTTTGCAGCGCTTGCAAAAGCTTTATTGTTACTATACGATCCTTGGAGTTGTCGTGCTGCAGCACTCTCAATATCTGAGGAACTAGTTGCGATAGGTAGTTTTTGAATTCGCATCCCAAAGCGACGGCAATTTTCTCTATAAGATTGATCAATGTGGGCTGCAGCGGTGTGTTGATAGTCCAAAATTCTTTGATTAATTTAAATATATCGCCCATGTAGCTGATGATGTGTTGTTTCACAATTTCAATCAACGTCGACAATTGCTGAAAGAGGAATTCCCTTAAATTCATATCAGCTATGCGGACATTTTCCAGCAAATTTGGCAAAACTTGAGCCAAATAAGGGACGCATTTTATGCCCAGACTTTGAAATATAAATGTAACTGCCTGAACAACGCTGGTGTGATGTTGACTAAGAGTTGGATCTCGGAGAATTCTCATGAGTGTGAATATTGCAACGGCTGGATAATACTCATCGAGATTTCCCATATTCACCAAAAGCTCGGCTGTGGAAATATCTTGATTTTCATCACCCTTAAAATCAGAAAGGGATATTAAAATGTTATCCTTTTGACTATCAATTAGGCCCTTGTTCATTTTGTGTTTATATGGGTCCATTGCACCCAAAAGACCCAAAACACGAATTGTCTCCCGACGAATCGATCGACGTTGCTCAGTTTTGAGGAAATTTATTAAAATATCAATTAGAACTGGATATTTATGATAGGGTGATACTACACGACCGGTGGCGCTAACTAATTGACCAAGTGTCCAAAGAGCTACCCCACGTTTGTCGGGACTACCTGAATCGCCAAGCATTTCCAGCAGAATAGATAACAGTTCGTCAGCCCAACGTTCCATTTCACCCGAGCCGCCATTCACTTCGGCCAAGTCACCTATTGCACGCAGAACGTTCAAAATCACACCAGTATTAGAATCTGGTTCACGCAGTTTCGGCACAAGAATTGTCAATATTGGGCGCATATAAGATGATATTAACCTTAAATGGGAATATAAAAGTGCGTTAACAAAAATGAGGATCCACCTGAATAAAATGACTCACCTAGGTGTACTTATCACTAAATGGTCCAACATTCTTGCACTCTGCTCCTTGTTACGACTCATTCCAGAATGTTCCAATTCCGTCAATAGTTGAATAAGAGTTTTTCTTAATTTCGGCATCACATAAGCTGGATTCATTGCCGACAGTCGACCAATCGTTACGATGGCTAATTCACGTATCTCAAACACTTCGTCATTCAAAGTTATAAACAAAGCACTCAGCGATTCGGGTTGGGCGAGCTCGGCATCAAAAGTCTCATCCAACGAACGAAGAACTCTTAGACGAACATTACAATCAACATCAGTGATTGCCACAATCAGCAAACGTTCCAATACACGAGAAACAGTCTCACTGAGGGTTTTTGAACTTTCAAATTGTGCCTCGGACGATTGAATTGCAAGCTTCAGTAGACGTGTGCAGCTTTGAACTGCTTCCAGGCGAATGCCTTGTTGTTCGTGATTGATGAAATGATCAGCGCATCTAAAATCAAATAATTAACATTTTATTATAATTTTTATTTTGTTTAAATAATTACCTTTGAACAAAATCCAACATATTTTGTTGTTCAAAATTAAAACTGCCCAGGGTCTTCAAAGCGAGAATAATAGTTGGAACATCTTGCTGACTAGAGTCGTTCACACTAAGGGAAGCAAACGGTGCACTGAGATTGTGCTTTGGTGTTCCCATTCCAGTAGGTAGCTTGTTCATTAGGACCTGCGAGAGAACAGTCGTCAAACCATCAGCTATTTGGAGTTTTAGATCTGGAACATTGTCAGCCAATTCCCTTAAGCAGACAGTCAAAGCTGGAGAAAGTCCCGTCGAAAACATCTGCTCCAGTATTAAGTTCACGTCTCTGGTAATTCCTGATTTGACCGCATTTGCCAGCAGAGTAATGCAAGTGAAAATAGCTGGATCTATACTGGGTTTGCGTTTAACTGGAGTGTCTTTAGAGGGAAGTGCGGATTTAATAGCATCCATGATGCTTTTCAAATGCGAATCGATATCCTTTTCAACAGCTACAGCAATATAGCCAATTGTTATATAGGCACTGTTTTTATCCTTTTCCTTTCCGCGCAATGTACTCAGCAGATGATTTATGGAAGGCTTTAAGTACTTCAGCACAAATACTTCACGATTAAATGCAGCCAATCTCGGCAGAACCTCAAGTAGACCTTGTTGTACATGCACTGACTTCGATAGACGCTGATCCAGAACATTTTCACAGATTTTACAGTAATTATCAATTAAAATTTGACGACTATGTGCGGATTCTTGAACATTCATACCACAGAATTTCAACGCTGTATGCTCTGGCTCCAAATGCGTTTGGGTACTGCCCAACTTTTCAATGAATGGTGCTTTGAGACGTGGCACTATAGATGTAACTCCAGTATCGACATTATTCTTACGTGGATACGATTCGGGTTGAAGATTCTTGAGAGTGCTGTAGCGACGTTCCCACAATGAATTCGAACAGCGGAATAGTTCATTGTAAACAATTAGGCCACCATGAATGCGATCGTCACGGGTTATTCCTTTTTCTTTAGAAACTGGAGCCTCAATAGCGAAACATTTTTCAGCTTCTTCAAAGCAAATCTTGTACCATTGTGGCTTGCTTGATTGCTTAGTGTTCTCGCGTTGGGATGTTACTATGAGGGCAGCACGTAGTGCTTCTCCTGCTGATTCGCGTATTGCTGGTTTCGGATCATAGATGGCATAGAAGATGTTATCGAAAAATGTTGATATGGATTGATAGAAATATGTGGGCATAGCCAGTGCAAGTTCACGAAGAATAAAAACGGCAGCATGACGACGATACTAGAAAAAAATTAATAGGTTTTTTTTAGTCAAGGAAGTAGTTTATTTATATACCAAAACCAATTAAAAAAAAGGAAAAAACTGTTTTTATTTACTTTTATATCTATGATATTATATTATGTCCTATTGGAAGAAATTTCTTTTTTAGAATCTTACCTAACTATAAATCTAAACTTTAAATAACAACCCTGTATTTTGAATTCAATTATTTTTCTTAAAACTTTCATAAATTATTAAAATATATATGTATGTATATTTTTTTTGTATAAATTTTGTAACGTTTATTTATTTCAAAATTAAATTAATAATAATTAATTATTGAACAGAACTCAGAGAAACAAAGTAGCAAGTGAATTGTTAAAAGTTTTGGACGTAGCACTGCCTTTTTTATTATTTATATAAACGATGTAGAAAATGCACTAAAACATTTGAAGGCTTGATTTTTTTTTACCTGCGATTATGGTACTATAAGGTAATTTATGTATTCGGAAAAAAATGTTCTAACAACCAAACATGACATTACGATCATAGAGAAAATAAATGGATCCCCCAATTCCGTCTGTCTGTCATTCTGTCTATCTGTCCTCGAGTCTACAGCCTAAGCGGTTGGACAGATTTGCGTCACACTTGGTACAATTGTTTTGTCGGTAATATTCCGACACGTTTTTTCATTTTTTTTAAGACGGCAAATAACAGCAGCTCCCATACATTTTTTTGGGCAAAAACAAAAATCGTATTTTTCTCAAAAACGGCTGCAACGATTTTTATAAAAAAAAGTCAGTTAATTAATGACGGGAAAGGGTACCTTATGATAATTTTTTTTTTTTGGAAAAAGAATGTTATTTTTGGTAAGCTCCCAGAGAATTTAAAAACTATTGTATAATAAAATTTTTCAAAATTTTTTTTTTTTTGGAAATTAATTTTTTTTTTGAATACTCAAAATTTCGAAAACGTCTCAATAGATTTCTTCAAAACTCGTATTTGGTGGTTTTTTTGACATTATCTTGAATATTAAAAAAAAACTATTTTTCTAAAATAATAAACAACGGTACCTCCCATAATTAAGACACAGTTAAGAAAAAATTTATTCTCGGTGTTCTTAAATTAGTACAGTTCACTTTTAAGTATAAAAATATTTTTTTTGCGTACTTATTAACGGTGATTCCTATAGAACCACTTTTTCATATTTTCGACTTTCGCAATATTGATTAAAATAAATAATTTTATGCAAATGCTCCCTAAAATTGTTAATAAGACTCAAATTTTCAAAAAAAAAAGTTTTTCGCTTTTTAAAAAATAAATAATTTTTTTTTTTTGAAAAATCGATTTTTCAAAAACCAGTCACAGAATTTTTTTTTAATTTGAATTTTATATGTATATTAATAATAGTATCTTCAAAATTGCGTTTCAAACTTTTTTTTCTAAAAATGTTTTCAAAATTTTATACATAAAAAATTAATTTATTAAAAATCCGCTCCAAGGATTTTTGAATTTTTTTTTAATATATTCTTATTTATCCATGGATTCAAATGGCATCTTTGTTTTCCCTCAAACTATAACGACTAAGCAATATAAAAACATTTAAGTATGTGTATTATCCATTTATTTCTACCTTATTATTATTCCCCTTTTACGAATTTTTGCGTTGATAGGTCAAGCTGTTTCTTACTGATTAGATTACAATGCACTTGGTTTTTAAAGGATTTAGGAATAGATCATTATCGTGTGACCCAGCAGCGATCCTATCTTAGTATGTATATACAGCATTTTATAAGTTCAGTCATCATCTGTATACGCTGCGACACAGTTAATTATTCTTAGACAGTTCTTTTATTCTTATACAGTGCTTTTCTTCTTTCAAATTCTTATCTTAAATTTCTTATAATATCCTAATCTTGTGCCAAATGCAATGACAAACTAAAAAAATCTCACATGGTTGCATGCAGATCAATTTGTGGTTAATATTTTCATAAAAAATGTGTTGGAATTACCGAGGAAGAATCACATATTTTATTAAAATCGAATTTTTCATGGCAATGTAATACTTGCTTCATATAAATTTCTCAACTTTTTAAACCTCTTTACGGATCTATCTAATTGTGTTAGTGATTTAAAAAGAGAAATATTTGCAATGCGGGAACTAATTTCCAATATCGGGAAAACTCCAGCAAGTATTCCTCTTATATACAATCAAGCGAGATCAAATGATCTACTTCTACTTTCAATCTCTGAAAAAGAACCATTAAACTCTTAAATTCAATCGATCCATCAGTACCTACGGTGGCATATCGATTAATTATCACCGATTATCAACATCTACCAGTAAATGAAACCCATGAAACTGAACTACAAGAAAAAAGTTCCCCAGGATCAATAAATAAAAATCTTGAAGATGATAATATAAAAATTGTTGAAGAATCGTGTGGCTCAGGTTCTGAAAAAAATCCTCCCTTGAATAATAAAAATCAAAGCTCTCTCTCAAATGTATTCAATGTGATCAATAAAAATAATAAAAATCGCTCTCGCCGTGCCATCACAAGTGTTTATGGCACTAATTCTAATTCGAATCTCAATGTAGTGCATTATAATAAATGGTTGCATATGTCAAGATTCGCTAGTGACACAATGCCTGAATCCATTATTGAATATATATCTAACATCACTCATATCCCTTCTCATTTGTTCAAATGTTTTAAACTAATAAAGAAAGAAGCTAACCTCAGTGAATTATCTTTTGTTAACTTAAAGCTATGTGTACCAGCAGATAAGCTAATCGACGTCATAAACCCGACTGCCTGGCCCGAACATGTGCGCCAAAAAACGAAGTCATTCGACAAAAACAAATAGTCACAATATAATCTGATTTAACCTCTTTCCACCAACCGAACCCTGTTTACCATATAATGACAATTCTCAATTTTTCATATTATGCCTGTTTGGTAACTAGAAATTTTCACCAAGTTTGGGAAACTTGGGTTTTTTCTCCTATGGGTTTTGACAGCAAAATGTGTAAATTCGTACGAATTTTCACGTTACCAAACACACCTATTCTAACATAATGTTGGAGGTCTAAGAACTAAACTGAACAATATCCTTCTCTTTTCGTCATCACAAGAATTCGATATTATTGCTCTCACTGAAACTTGGCACTCTGAGAATCATTGGCCTCATTCAGATGTCGGTACGATATCCTATCTATGATATGTTAGTATCCACTGAAGTTCATGGACAACCAACATCGAATAGGTTGAATTTGTATGTGATACAAAAGTATAACAAAGTTTTTCGGATAGCTTAAGATTTTTTTTTTCGGCAGCAGTTGTTTTGTCATCAGCTGTATTCTTACATGGGAATACAACAACACCAACCTATCCGGAGAGCTATAGTTCGGTTATTGAATGAGGCCATTATAATGCAGAAATGTTTGACAATCAACTGTTCAATTTGTTTCGGAAACTTACAACAGGTTTGAATCGAGGTGGTGGAGTGTTGCTGGCCGTTCGCTCGACTGTTTTCTGTATACAATTGGATTTGCCCTCTTCACCTATAGTAACAAATTCTGGATTAGACATAGACCAACTGATTATACGTGTAAGCGCTGATAATATTCATGATGTTTATAGGTTAGGTTCCAAATGATTTTATTTCATACAAATTACAAAAGTTTAGTGTATCATTCATTTCTTAAACATGGCTTACGCCGTCTGTCAGTTGACAATTATTAATACTTAATTAATTAATTTTGTTTAATATACAAAATTGAAACATAAAATTAAAAAAGTTTCTAAGATCCGTTTTCTGTAGTTAAGTGCTAGCTTGGTGTAGTTGTAAAGGGATTCCCAGTCTAAAACTCCGTTTAAAACATTTATTAGTTCCTCTTCACTGAGGTAGTTTTTTCCAAGTGTACTCCTTCTGGTTTCCACCAAAACAGGACACCTTCCCACGAAATGGAACACGTTTTCGCGTTCTCTAGTGTTACATAATCCACACATTTCTTCCAAATCACTCCTATGAGGAACATAGTTCAGGGGAAGTATCTCCCCTCTTGCTTTTAAAACCAGTGACATGAGATCGGTTGGATACTCCGCCCTGAAGTAGTTATTTCGTAACAGGTTATAGTTTAGCCTTGCATATATGTATGTCCCTGTGTAATGAACTTCTGGCTTTCATAGTATAATCCTCTCTCTTTCTTTCGTCCACTAACGATATGAGGCTATAGAGTTCGCTTTTCCACGTTCCCATCCTATCGCTTCGGAGTAATAGTGGATGTCCACAGTACTCTGCTAGATCTCTCCATAACTCGAACCATGGTATTTGTTTTTGAATCACAAGCATCGTAATTTTCTTTGGTAGTCTACTATCATCCATTGCTATAGTCTTTAAAATATAGTCTATCTGTATTTTCAGAGTTGAAATAAATAAAGATGGTAGACCTGTCTCTAGCATTAGTATGTGATTCGCAGTACTATTAGGTAGTTTCAAGCTTCTTTTTAAGAAATAGCGCAGAAGCTGATCAACTTCATCGAACTCATGGCCCCAAACTTGAGCTGCATAACACATGATCGCTTTCGCTGTGGTTTCAAAAATACGATATTTGGATTCGTAGTGAACATCTTTACAGCGAACCACAGTCCTCCATGTTGCGTTTAATGCATGCTTCGATTTGGCCAACTTATCAATCATATGATTTTGCCAGTTCAGGTTTCTAGATATCCGCATACCAAGATTGTTGTATTCATTTACGACTTCGATGTTTTGAGCTTCAAATTTTCAGGTTTAACTGCGGCCGTTTCGGCCGCTTCCTCTACGAAAATTCATGACTTTAGACTTCTCTAGGTTCACCTGGAGCCTCCATTTGTTGCAGTACTCGAACAATCTATTGATCATCAATTGGAGACTACCAGGCGACTCCGCTAGCATCAAAATATCATCGGCGAACATTAGTACCTTGATTAAAAGATCCGCTGAAACACGTGCTCCACCCTGCAATACCTCTTCTAAGTCATCTATAAATAGAGCAAATAATAAAGGACTCAGATTACATCCTTGCCTCATTCCTATTTCCACTTCGAATTGTTCGTATCCAAAAGCGACTACAGAAGTTGTTGAGTTATAGAGGTTTTCCAAAACGTTCAAAAACTTTGACGATAACCCTTTGTTACACCGCTTCAGCATAAGTGCTTTCCTGTCTATGGTATCGAATGCCGCCTTGAAGTCGATGAAAAAACCGTACAGTTTTCATTTAGATTTTATAAAGATTTCAGCTATATTGGTAAGCGAATAGATTTGATCTATGGTCGAATAATTCTTTCGAAACCCAGCTTGCGACTCGCCTAGTAAGTTGTTGTTATGAACCCAATCATAAAGCCGTTTGCAGAGAAGTTTCGTAAAAATTTTCATAGATGAATTCAAGAATGATATTCCTCTGCAGTTGGCAGCATCTTCCTTGTCACCTTTTTTAAAAATTGGGCAAATGATGGCTTCTTTGAAATAGAACGGTAAATAAGCTGAATCGTATGCGTGGTTTAAAGCTTTTGTTAGAGTCACTATAAAAATAGAAGTGTCTATTTTATAGAACTCTTGAGGTATGCCATTCGATCCTGGAGACTTGTTGTTTTGGAGCTCTTTCAATACAAGTTGAACCTCTCCACAGGAAAAAGGTGCATCCAACTCTTCGTTCTCATAAAAAGGTTTGGCAAATGTTTATATAATTATAAGTTATATTCCGTCAAAAAGTTAATTTGAATTGTATAAAATTCATATTGACAATTGTTCTTTCATTCTTAACAATCTTAAAGATAATCAGCATATTATAATCTTAGGTGATTTTAATTTCTAAATATTAACTGGTTGTTAGATGATGATGAAAATTGTTTGATCCCTTTTAATATTAAAAGCGAGTGTGACAGTGTGGTTCTTGATACCCTAGCTGAATTTGGTCTCAAACAAATAAATTGTTTTCAAAATCTTTTGAATCATTTCCTTGATTTAATTTTTATAGATAACAAATTTAGTGTGAGTATCGACAGCCCCATACACCCTCCTCTTCCAAACTCTGATAATCATTTAGTGCTGTGTATGAGCTTCAAATTTTTTAATTATTTAAAAAAGACATTTAAAGAAAATAATAAATACAATTTTGAAAAATGTAATTTTAATGAATTTTCGAACTTTATAAATAGCATAGAATGGTTCCCTGCTTTAAATAATTAAAAAGCTGAAACGGCTTTCCATATTTTTATAAAATCATTACATGAGGCAATTGATTTATTTACTCCTAAATTTATTCAAAAATCATCTTCTAAGCCGTGTTGGCATAACAAAAAATTGATTAACATCAATAATAAAAAAAAATAAATCTTTTAAATTATTACGCGAGTCAAATGATAATTGCGTATAATATGATAGATACCGTCATTTGCAGAAGGAATTCGATTTATAAACCTCCTGGTATGGATAACTCATTTTCTGTTGATGTTTTAAATGAAATTATCGACATTGGCGGCTTAAAAGTGTACAAAAGTGAAGTGGAGGATGAATTAAAAAAACTTAATGAAGATAAACTACCTAGGTTTGATGGTATTGCTCCCATGTTTAAAAAAAAATGTGCATCTAATCTTGCAACACCTGTGGAAACAACTTCCGAACGAGCTGATGGAGTTGGATGAGTATGTGCCTGTGCACACTTACAATTACAGTAAGGTGCGCTGGCCAAGCTTCTCCAATGCCTTATTGAGTGAATTACGTTCAAATGGTATATCCCCACCAAATGACAGGAACCTAACAAATACTGAAATCGACAGACACTTAGAACAAATTGACGAAACGATTCTACGAACAATGAACAGAACAATACCGAAATACAAAGAACGTAACGCAACTGACATGTACCGTAACGCGACAATTGACGCACTTCACAGACAAAAAAGTGGACTTCTAACAAGACTAATACGCTTGTACAGACGGTTTACTGATACACGAGATCTGGAGATTAGGACACTGAAATCGTCCATCAAAAACATCAACCGATTGATTAAAAAAAATTATAGGTTGGCTATTAATTTGTTCTGGGACAATAAAATTCGTGCCGTTAACTCTAGCGACCCAAGTATGTTCCCAAAAATTAATAAGATTTTTAGAAGAAAGGATCAAAACGATCTTCCGTGTCTTAAGCTCCAGAGGACGTCAGAGAACAGGGACGTACTTCTGACAGTAGGCATAGACCCAGAGGATGTCGTATTGGACGATGACATCTATATAATCGAAGATCCGCAGGAGAGAGTGGAGGCTGTGGGTGCTGCTTTCCAGCAAGTGTACAAGGTGAATACTAGCATTCGCCCGAATCATGACCACTTATGTCTCCGTAACGATATAACCGAATGGCGATGTGAGAACCTTGGTTTTACCGGGTTTAATGATGAAGATTTGGCAAACGCCATAATCGCCGACCGAAATGGGCCTAGTCCCCTGTTAATTTCGAAGAATGAGCTCCAGCTCATCTTCGATTCATTAAAGAAAAAGAAGTCAGCAGGAGTCGATGGTATATCCAACGTTGTACTACGACATTTGCCTCAAGAAGCAGTTGACATTTATACCACACTGTTTAACAACGCGCTGAATAATGCATATTATCCAGTGCGGTGGAAGACAGCTGTGGTGCACCCTCTCCCAAAAAAGGGAAAGGACAACTCCAATCCGGCGAATCTCCGGTCGATAAGTCTTCTTCCGAGTATCATCAAAGTATTTGAAAAGGTTATTAATAGAGCCCTGTTCAAGTGGGCGGAGGACAAAAATATTATCCCGGATAATCAGTTCGGTTTTAAGGCGGGACATGACACAATTCATGCCGCGTCTAAACTAGTTTCCGATATCCAATGGAACAAAACTAAAAAGCAGTGTACGGATGCCTGTCTGGTTGATTTGGAGAAGGCCTTCGACACCGTATGGTTAGAAGGTCTCTATCTAAAGCTAACCAGACTAGGTATTAGTAAACCTCTATTGTATATGCTTTATGACATGCTAAATGGTAGTAAAGTGTAGTAAAGTACCTCGGCATCTGTTTGGATCAGTACCTGTATTTCGACAGGCATATAGGTGCTGCCTTGGCCAGGGCTAGGGGAGCCTTTGCCTTGACAAAACGACTGTTTTATAGCAGCCGTCTTGACAGCAGGGTGAAGGTGATTTGTTACATGGTCCTCATCCGGAGTCGGAGTACACAAGATATTATTCCAACCAGGTTCTATACAACGGAGCCAACATAAACAGAATAGATAATTTTTTGTTTAAGCTGATTCGGGGTCACACTGCAAGAGCGATGTCCTCAACCAACAGCTTAATTTTTGGGGCTTACTACCCCAATAATGAATATTTTGAGAGTGCGCGGTTAAGTGGCTACATCCCTCCCGAAGCATTCCTCTATTTAGACAGTCGAGGGCTGATACAGGATGGAGGGGCGGTTCCCTCATCTCATCTCATCTACTCATCTAGCCGACTCCTGTATGGTCGAGACGTCATCGCTCAAGGTGGAGAAGAGCGTCTTCGGTTCAGTAGTAGGACTGTGTCCGATCGGGACCGGAGGGATAGGGCGAAACAGGACAACCAGTTCTGGTGGCTCTCTGAACAGCATCATAATATTTAAAGTCGATGAAGATGGTATGTCTTAGCCGACTTACATAGATTTAGGGCAATTAGGTATAGGGAACAGTCGGGATGGCACCAAAAAAAAAAAAAAATTAAAAATATGTATGTATGCAGGGGCATATGTGCATGTAGCTGCGTGTCTGTACATGTATGTGCGTACGTATATGTATGTGCGTATGTACATGTATGGGTGGGTGCATGTTGTTGTGTTCCTGCATGCATATAAAAAATAAACAAAAAAAAAATTTAAAAACTAAAAAAATGCTGCTGTGGCTGTTCTAGTTTTTAAGTAGTTTTAAGTGGTGATAATTAGGCTAGTTTTAAACATTTTTGTCTAGCTTTAAGATAGTTATAAATTAATATTAAATAAAAATGATTTTGCATGACCAAAAATTAAGGCAAAAAATACTACAATGTCCCAAGGTAGTAAGAATTTTTGGTCATTTGTAAAAACTATTCGAAATTCAACTTCTTCTTCGGTTCCAACGCTCGTCTTTAATGACACCCCTTTTGTCAGTTCTCGCGAAAAAGCCAATTTGCTTGCAGCGCAGTTCGCTGTTAATTCGACGCTGTCAGAAAGTGTTATTACTCCTCCAGTACTTGAGAGCGTAAACGATTTTATTGGACGAATCTTCTTTCGCACTCGTGCAGTTGCAAAAGTCCTCAAAGATCTTGACATAAACAAATCCGCTGGCCCGGATAGTATCCCTCCCATCGTTCTGAAGAGGTGTTCTTCAACGCTGGCAAAACCACTACGTAAGCTTTTCTATCTGTCCTACTCTACAGGTCTCTTTCCTAGTGGATGGAAAACAGCATTTGTCCAGCCTGTCCCTAAAAAAGGCGCATCTTCTTCACCATCTAATTACCGTTTGCACTTACGTCCCTTCTTTCCAAGGTCATGGAAACGCTGATTAATTATCAGCTCAAGAAATATCTTGAAGAACGAAAGCTCCTTAATGACCGGCAGTATGGCTTTCGTAGCAATAGGTCCACTGGTGATCTGATGGTATATCTCACCGAACAGTGGCACAAATCTTTACATCGTTTTGGAGAAAGTAAGATTATTGCGCTTGATATTTCAAAAGCATTTGATAGAGTTTGGCATCAAGCTCTCCTATCGAAAATGCGTGCATTTGGTATCGATGAATGTCTTCTTCGTTGGATTAGAAATTACCTTTCGGACCGTTCAATACAAGTTGTATTAGACGGTTTCAAGTCTGATATTCACAAAATAAATGCTGGTGTGCCCCAGGGCTCCGTATTGTCTCCGACCCTCTTTCTCATTTTTATTAATGATCTCTTATCTGGAACTTCTAATCCACTTAATTGTTTTGCTGACGATAGTACTCTCAGCTTTTCATATTCGTTTTTAGATGCACCTCCTTGTTTTCGGATGTGCAACTGGAACGGCAGCGTATGATAAGCTCATTAAATTCTGATCTTGACAGCATTTTCCAATGGGGAATTAAAAACCGTGTAGAATTTAATGCTTCAAAAACTCAGTGCTGTCTTCTGTCGTTAAAGCAGAACCCACCCCCCATGCCGCTATCCATGAGCGGTACTAGCATTGAAGAAACCGATCAGCTTTCAGTCCTCGGCATGTACATCACAGACCACCTTTTGTGGAATGAACACATATTTGATGTCGCCAAAAACGCTGCAAAGTGTTTGGGCTTTCTTCGAAGGTGCAAGAAATTCTTCTCCCCGTCTGATCTGGCTGTAATCTATAAGGCCTTCATTCGTCCAAAGCTGGAGTATAACTCGCACATTTGGGCAGGAGCTCCCAAAACTCATTTGAATCTTTTGGATAGAATTCAAAATAGAGCTCTAAGAATGATTGGCGATAGAACTATAGTGGAAACATTTACATCTCTAGAACATCGTCGAAATGTTATATGTCTCTCACTATTTTATCGCTATTTTTATAAACACTGTTCCAGCGAAATAGCCAGTTGCATTCCTCCCCTTAAATTTTTCAACCGTAATACTCGCGCTTCTAGGAATGCTCATCAGTTTACCCTTGTGCCCAACTTCGGACGTACTGTCTAGTACAGAGATTCTTTCTTTAGCCGTACAACGCGAATGTGGAATACTTTACCCGGCTCTATTTTCCCCTCCCATTTTGATATTCAGAAATTCAAAACCAATGTGCATCGGTATCTCCTCTTGCATCCTTCCCTACTTTCCTAACGCTCGCACTGTGCTTGTTCATTTTAAGGGTAGTCAAATCCCCTTTAGTGCGCGCATCCGTTTAAAAAAAAAAAGGCTCTGTTCATACCTTTCTGTTAGAGTTCAATACGTTCGTTATTACATTAATAATATCCTTTCTGCTCCAGTGGTAGTGCGAAAGGCAGCTCTATGCTTGGGTTTATTTCCAGAAATTCGAGAGAATTCTCTGACCCTTTTACCCTACGAACACTTTATTTTTGTTATGTTAGATCAGTTTTAGAGTATTGTTATACCATATGGAATCCAATATATACAGTTTATACTACAAGAATTGAAAGAATCCAGAAACGTTTTACAAGGATTGCTATAAGGATCTTTCATTGGAATATCGATTTGCCTTCTTATAACACAAGGTGTTTACTATTGGGCATACAAACTTTAGAATCGCGGCGAAAATATTTTGATATAATGTTTGTGAGAGATATTTTTAATTACAAAATCAATTGCCCCAATTTGCTTTCACTAATAAATTTATAAACATCTTTCCAAGGACTAAGAGAGTATCGTCGCTTTTTTGTCCCTTTTCATAGGGTAAATTATGGAAATAATGAACCCATAACACTTTGTTTAAGACAGGCATGTAGTATGTAGTGTTCTAGATTTTAATATGTACTTAAGCAGGGATTGTTTTAAGAAAAAACATTATTATATATGAACTCTGGTGGATAATGTTAAGGTATATTATCTATTAATTGTTATTATTTTTAATATTCTATAAGGCGAAAGTTTGCTTGATGAAAGAAGAAATAAATAAATAAATAAATACTTGAACATCATCGGCGTACATGTGAAGGGAAGAGGAAACATTCGAAGGAATTTAATTTTCATGTAGTGAGAACAAGAGCGGCCCAAGAATGGAGCCCTGCGGCACACTTCTTATGTTATTAAGGAAATTGGAAATTTTCTACGGAAATTGCCTGTGATCTGGACTTTATATAATATGAGAGAAGTGCAATTGCAGAATTTGAAAAGCCTTATAGATTTTGAAGTTTATTCCAAAGTTAGTGTAATCAACACCGTGTCAAAGGAATTTAAAAAATCCTAAAACTAAAAAAGGAACTTTGTCTTCAAAAGACCCTCATGTCTTCCACCACATTTAAAATGGCGGAAACATAACTATATGTGTGTTCAATGAGGCTGTTTGCAACAGATTAGAACACTTTAGAACAGAAAAGTACAGGATTTTGCGGTTCAATGAGAAATTTTCTGTTCTAAACTGTTCTGGTTTGGTGTTCAATGAGTCTGTTTGGAACACTTTATAATAGGATTTTCTGCACTTGCTTTTTAGGTAGAACAGGTTAGAACAAATTTGTGAGAACTGTCAAAACCAATTGTTGTTAAAAAAATAATTTCGGTGTTAGATTTAGTTGATAAATCATTTTCCGTGTCGAAATCATCTCAATTTCATGAAAAAATAAATAAATTCGACTCCATTCCAGATTATTTTTAAGAAAGAAGTTGCAAAAATAAACGAACTTGAATTGTAGGTAAACAACAATAATTTGTTTATATTCTCTGTCAGATGACTGACTGTTCTAAGTTGTTCTATCTTGTTCTGAAGATTCTCACGAATCTGTTCTGTACTGTTCTATTCTGTTCTAACTTTTTCTTCACTGATCAATTTTTATGATGCTTCCTAAGCCCCGATTTTAATGGGAACAAAAAGTTATTTCTACTGATGAACGACTTGATGAAATGGTGGGTTTGATATATTTCAATATTCATGGCAATTAGGATTTTTTTTAATGGTTAGAATTTTTAATTTTTTCCATTGAGGGGTATAAGTACATGTTCTTATAATGAGTTTGAAAATATGTGTTCAGGGAAATCAAAATTATAACATACTTCTTATAAAAACTTCATTTTAGATTCTTACCTCTTGTCTATCTCCAGAGAGCCATTCAAATGCCCTTTTTATATCAAAATCAAACGATTCAGCACCTTTTGAGCCAGGTAGAGAAGCCAATTTGACCAGAGTTCGAGCAGCAATCTCCATTACCGACACATCATTGGAAGGCAATAGATTTCTTAAGTTTGTTGAATACCGCGATATACGAGTTGTTGTATTCACAACATCACCGCTAATCAAGCATTCTATTGCAAAGAAACAAAGCAAGAAAAAAAACAAAATATTTACATTAGAAATTGAAAAGAGATAAGAGGTAGGTATTTATATTAGAATACTTACTAATTGCAAGAACACCTCCTTTCTTTTCATTTATATCTGTGCTCAACACCATATCGAAAATATGATGATTGAAATCATCGAAGAACTGCACCAGCTCTTCCTGAGACATTTCACGCAGTTCGGTTTTTACGTACAGAAACAGGGACTGGGCAGCTTTATGCTGAACATCGCGATGACGGGATTTGAGCCCCGCTACGAATTGTTGAACAATCGAAGTGGACATTTTTTAGTTTATAGATTGAGCCAATAAAATGTTTTTGTTTTTAATTTGGATTTATGTAGTTTATGTGAAAATACTTTGATGATAAATATAATTTTGTTTTATAAAATTTAGTTCACATATTATTTTTAAAGGTTAGGTAATGAAAAACACTGAAAACCAGGCAAAATTCATATTTTGATGTACAATTTCACAATTCACATGATCCACATATTAAGTGGATTGTAGTTTTACTCTTTTAGATAATATTTTTCCCCTTTATTTATGTTTTTTTTAATTTTGAAAAAAACAAACGCTAAATTTCATGAAAAATTTTCAAGCTGACAGCACGTATTTAATTATGCTTGAGTGGGTAGCGTCGTAAAATTCCTTATATACTCATCAAAAACAAACTAGTATATAAGAGCAGCTGATTACTGATTAAAAAAAGTGATACCAAGTTTTTGGTGTCACTCACTTATTAGTTAATTTTTCTAGGAAACCTATTGTGGATTTCGGTTCAATAAGAAAATCGATCTGCCGTCGACGTCAATTTTTTTTCTGAAAATTAGATTCGTTTCAAATTAAAAACAATTTTTTTCTGGAAAAAGAGATCCGTATTGAATCTCTTTTTGGAGACGGATTGAAAACGGATTTGTAAGGTTCTTACACACACTACAATATTTGTTTTGAAGTTTCTCAATTGTTGTTCTTTGAATTAATTTTTATTTTGTGGTACTGTACAGAAAAGGTAAATGAATATTATAAAAAAATAAAAAGAAACGTTAAAAACTTCTTGGAAACAAATATTAAAAAAGTGCAAGTGGGTTTAGGAACTCTCCCGCATCGGAATCGAAACAATAAAAACGAAAGAAGTAATGATGTATTAACGAATTGAAGATTTGTTTTTTTTATACTTGCCAAGCAACACATACAGTCACAAAAAGAGATTCGGTCCGTAATCGTTCGTTTCAAAGCAAAAAGGTGTTGGTTTTAGTAGGGAAACATATTTATTGAAACGAAATCGATATAACTATTCGAATATATTTGTGGACGGATCAGATACATATGAATCAAAAGAAATTAGATTACGACACTTCCTTGATTTAATTATTTTATTGACGTCATATGTGAAACAAAATCCATTAATCCACAAACAACAACAATTTGCAGATTTTGTTTCACATATGACGTCTATAAAATAAAAAAATCTTGTTTTCTTTGATTCATGGATCAGATATATGAATCAGAGAAAACAAGATTTTGACATTTCTTTGTTTTCTTATTTTATTGCCGGCACCATCAGAGATTAATTAAAAATCTGCAAATTGTTGTTATTTATTGTTGTTAGTGGATTAATGGATTTCAATCTCTGGTGACGTCAATACAATTTAAAAAACAAAGAATTGTCGTAATCTTGTTTCCTTGATTCATATGGATCAGCTAGGTTAGCTGAAAGCTGTCAAAAAATCTGAACAAAACGCATACCAAATGAAGTTTCCAGTCAACTGTTGTATACATTTTTTCTTGGATAGCTATAGTTATTCCAAAAATGTTGGCATAGCTTTCATGAGCACAGCTGTTTGTTCATCAGATGTGCTTTTGTACGGGCACCAACAATACAAAGTTATTCCGGATTGCTCAGAATAAATAAGTGAACACCCGAAATGGTGAGATTACGCTTTTAAACACGTCGATTGTGATTTTCTTGCATTCTTTTGGACAAAGGGGATCTTCGTTGGCTCCGAATCTATATAACTTGCTATTCTCCTCAAATATTCCAGCGCCGATACATAGCTTATTGGTTAGAACAACAACGCAGGAGGCCAAATCAAACAATACATAGGCAATAAATGTCTAAATTTATCGGTATCAGATGACACAAAGTCCGACAGAAAAAACCTTCTGTAAAAATTTAGCATTAGCCCCCATTGGGCTCATTCAAAAATCGGATAAGTTGTGGTGTTGTTGTAATCACATGTAAGAACACGGATGATGACAAAACAAGCTATACGAAATCTTTGCTATACTTTTGTTTCCCATGAGAAATGTCAAAAACATATGCACAAAATTTAACCTATCCATAGTTAGTAAGTTGTTCAGATGCTTAAGTTGATACTAACCTATTCAGCCATCGTACCGAAATCTCAATTTACCTATTGTGAATATATTAGTATAAGTTCGCTTGGTAGCACTTTATTATTTTATTTCCAGGAAATGTACTAACGAAACATCAAGCTTTTTCCATGAAAACAGATGATTTTTGAACTTGATTTGATGAATCCAAGCATTTCTTAAAACGTAACCCATCAATTCAAAGTCGATGATCCCTCGTATGGTGGACGGAGCGCCGTTTTGTCTGTTGTTTTCTTTTTGATTTGTCTAGTTTCTATACTTCTATAGAAGTGCCTAACTATGCTGTTTAATTAGTGTTTGTTGCATTTTCGTTTTAATGCAATTAGTGTGTTAAACCATTTTTGTTCCTATCACGCTGACGACTCTGGTATGAATTTGTTGATTTATTTTTTATAACTAACTACCTATTTATACAAAATAATTGGCAAATCTTTTACCTTCCTACATAATGTCAATTTCTAGTTGATTACGTATGTACATACATAGGTTGGTTCTAACATTTTTTAAATTAGTGGAGAAGCAAAATTATCCAACTCACTCTTACATACTAACATAAATTTTATATGTACCTACAACTTATAAGCTTATTAGTTTCTTATTTAATAACATTTTATAATTTAATATAGGAAATTGATCAGAGCTGATTGATAAGAAATCTATTTGCTTAAGGTTTTATCACTAGATATTTTTTAATCCAATAAAAAAACTATGATAATGGATTTAAAATGGAATTTTATTTGTTTGGTAGATCTAGGTAAGGTTGGCAACAATTTTAAACTTAACTGTGGGAGATAAACAGAAATATGATTTCACTCACAACACAACTGCCATTTAAATGTTAATAAACCATGATCATTATTAATAGTAAAGTTCCAGGTCAAAATTTCGATAAGAGTACAATATTTTCAACCTGACATTTTTCTATCAATTAAAAAAAAACACCTCATTATGGGTACCAAGGCATCTACTTCATTCTTATAGACTATATTAATAATGTCTAATGTTCGAAACAAAATGCACTTTTATTTTAACAAGAGATCAACAAGCATGATGTACAGTGGCGACAAAATAAATAGCTCACCTTTGTTATAAAATTTGTCGCTTTAAATTATAAATTTATTTCCAATTCCAATACATACTGTAAGAACATTTTTGTTGTGGCTTTTGTGTATAAAGTAACGGTATATTATTTCTCTTTAATTTATTTAATAAATAAAGTCAAATATGTATAATTAAGAAGGTAAGCAAGGTATATTCAAGTTAAGACAATTTAAAAAGCACATATTGGTTTCGTTATAAACATAATACATTTTTGGTAAATATTTTAAACATTTTAAAGGTAAGTGAGAAAGCTTAGAGTTTTTATACGTTTTTTAATAAAATTGCTAACATTTTAATTGTTAATAGGGAAGAGTCCCCAGTGGCCGGCCCCTTAAGGAATTTTTCGTAAAAAATATGGCACAGAAGCTGCAAATATCAACCTTTTCGATTCATTCTTGAAGCAAATTATTCTTTATTTATCTCTCAACCATGAAACTAAACAAAAATGTGAATTTTTAAATGGAACAATTATTTATTTAGGTTTTATCAAAAAAAAGTCATATTCTTCAGTGTCCGGCCGCTATGCTCCTATTTCCGGCCACTTATGCTCCGGAATTCGGCCACACAGACTTAGACCTGAACCAATTTGCGGCCGAACTTCATATATCCCAATATTCGGCACCCTAGTTTCTACTTATAAATAGGCTGCCGAATACTGGATTATATTAATTTTTATTGGCAGTTTTTGCTCGAATGTTCGTGTTGTTAAGCTAGTATTAGACGGACCTTGTAATGTGTCATTGCCGTGACACTCTGACGTCACTATGACGTATTGGTTTGTCCTAAAAGTGTCACGTCGTGTGATCGTCATTGTTTTGCATGTCATTGCCGTGACAAAAACAATGACAAGCACCGTGACACGTCACTTTTAGGTCATTGCAATGACAAATTGCCGTGACTGTGTGATAGCCCTTTCATTGTTGATGGGACACCGTGACACGTAGCCTGTGTCGCTGCAAGGACTGTGTCCCAACCGTGTAATTTGTACCTACCTACATAGATGGAACCTATGTATATAAATATGGACATATATAATCAAAGTGAAGTATATAGGTGGGTAGGTAATTATATATATGTGACGTTTGCACCAATGTTATATTTTAGTTTGAGGGAAAAAAGATGCCATTTGAATTCTAGGGCAAATACCGTAAATTTTGTATCAAAATCGTTGGAGCCGTTTTCCAAAAAAAAATAAGCTTTTCCAATGACAGTTGTCACGTCGTGTGATAGTCATTGTTTTGCATGTCATTGCCGTGACACCGAGACACAAATATCACCGTGACACACTGATGTTCATTGTATTTTGGGACAACAATGACAGACATGTGTCATTCGTGTGATAGTCATTGTAGCTAGCCATGACATGATTACCTTTGTCACGGCAATGACGGTGGTAGGACCTATTTTGTTGTGACGTCAGAGTGTCACGGCAATGACACATTACAAGGACCGTCTAATACTAGCTTTACTCATTTATTTATTTTTGTAATTTTCTCAAAAAATTAAATATTGCCTATTATCGGCCGGGGGGGCCAATTTAAGGAAACTTCAATTTTTGTGTTTCCTATGTCCGGCCCCTTGAAAACGACCATAATTGCAAAATATTTTTCAATTTTAAAGTGAATTTTAATTGGAAAATATACTCTTTTACTATATAAACACCATATAAAATCATTAACCCAATAAAATTTCCTCAAAATCACAAAATTCTGGTACAATGTTTACTAAGGGTTTCCAACAATTATCCAGTGCAAATAATTTTTCCCGATGGGTTGCGCATTTAATTATCTCATAACTCTGAAATTACTGTAAATATCTAATGAACATTTTGACATATTATAAGGATTAGATGTTAAATCGTAATAAAACTCTAAGCAGAGATGTAGGTCCTTAGATTTTTTAATTACAACGCTTTTATTTGGAAGGGGCCGGCAATAGGCGACTCTACCCTATGTAGTATGGGTCGTGGGAAGCAATGCACAGAGGCCTTTTTGCTACGAGTTTTCGATTTTAAAAATGGAGGTCACTTAAATTCTTCAATAGATCGAAAATTAACATGTTCGAGGAAGAAGGTTGTTAATGATCTTCACTATTGTTGCTATCGCCCGCATGAACAAACCAGATCCGCTCATGACTGCTTCAAAAATCAAGCAAGCAATAGAGAAAGTTCTTTGTGTAAACGCGTCTGTTAGCACAATTAAAATCCACCTCCGTGAAAAAAAAATTGCTTGGAAGAATTGCCAGAAGAAAACCACATGTCTTTTTATTATTATTTTTTTTTATTTTTTTTAAATTCATTTTTATTTCATTTTAACTTATAACTATCTTAAAGCTAGACAAAAATGTTTAAAACTAGCCTAATTATCAATAACTTACAACTAATTTACTGGCCCTTTACGGGTGCTCTAAATTAAACAATAACTCTTAGAACTAATGTCTTTCGACCTAAAAACTATTTTAATTAAATCTAATTTTTTTTATTTATTTTATATTTCAAGAAACTTTTACAAAAAAAACTTGGTATCTTATCATTTTTTTTTTTTACTTATAAACTAAACCTAAATATATATTAAAAATAATTAAAACTAAATAAAACTAACTTATACTAACTAAAAATAACTTAAACTACTTAAAATACCTAATAATACTTAAAACTACTTAAAAACTAGAACAGCCACAGCAGCATTTTTTTCGTTTTTTAACTGTTCTGACTGTTCCCTATACCTAATGCCCTAAATCTATGTAAGTCGGCCAAGATATACCACCTTCATCGACTTTAAATATCACGATGCTGTTCAGAGAGCCACCAGAACTGGTTCTCCTGTTTCGCCCTATCCCTCCGGTCCCGATCGGACACAGTCCTACTGAACCGAAGGCGCTCTTCTCCACCTTGAGCGATGACGTCTCGACCATACAGGAGTCGCCTATCCACAGTTTTCCGACTGACGTGGTAGATGAGCGGAACCGCCCCTCCATCCTGTATCAGCCCTCGACTGTCTAAATAGAGGAATGCCTCGGGAGGGATGTAACCACTTAACCGCGCACTCTCAAAATATTCGTTATTGGGGTAATAAGCCCCAAAAATTAAGCTGTTAGTTGAGGACATCGCTCTTGCAACGTGACCCCGAATCAGCTTGAACAAAAAATTATCTATTCTGTTTATGTTGGCTCCGTTGTATAGAACCTGGTTGGAATAATATCTTGTGTACTCCGAGTCTGGTGTTCTGTGTAATCCAAGGCAACGTCTAAGACATTGCCGCTCAAACACCCGAATCTTTTCCATTTGAGATGGGGCAACGTTGAACCACACCGGGCATCCGTAGGCCATCATCGGCCTGATGAGGGCCATGTAGCAAATCACCTGCACCCTGCTGTCAAGACGGCTGCTATAAACCACATGTCTCCAAACGCATTTATTCACGTCATGCGTGCGTCGGTTAAAGTTTACAAAGGAGCATATTTCAAAAGATCAAAATTTATGAAAATATATCTTGTGGACGTATAAGTTAAGTTTATTCGCTTTGGATCGGATGGGAAAAAATATGTGCTACGCGGACTATTATCCAAAGTATACTATCAAAAGTGTTAAGCATGGCGGAGGTAGCATTCTTGTTTGGGGATGTTTTCCTGGTATGGCGTGTGGTATTATGGGTATTATGGATAAGATAAAAACAAAGAAATCCTGAGGAATACAATGCTACTGTATGCTGATGAAGAAATGCCATTGAAGTGGAATTTTCAACAGGCCAACAAAAAGTATACCGCTAGGTCTGTGATGCATTGGCTATCAACCCAATATCGCGGTCATGGAATAACCAGTACAGTTCCCAGATCTTAATCCTATTGAAAACTTGTAGAATAATGTGTATAAAGCAATTAATAAATCCGTTAGTTCAAATTTGGACACACTTTGGCAGGAAGTTTATTTAGCCTGGTACTCGGTACCTGTTGAACGATGTAAGAGTCTTGTTTTATCTATGAACTGTTGGTGTGTTCTCACTAAATTTTAACACATAATTTCCTTTGTATCACGATGAAAAATGTTATGTTATTTTAGTACGTTTTCTTTTACTAATGAAGTGTGCTTTTTATTTTGTCCTAGAATAACTTCACTTGTTTCCATAATTTTGTTTATTTTTTTTCTTTAAATTCGATATTTTTTGTTTTGTTAATAAATCCAACATATTCTTACTACTTCATAATTCAAACATAAGTTTAACAAAGTACGTCAAATTTTGGCTACAGGAATCATATGATACAAGTGCTATTTATTTTTTCGCCACTGTACAGTACATTATGTAGGTATTTTGATTTCTGAATCAGATATGCTTAAATGGCTGAACACTATCATGAAGCTCTAGGAGTAAGTCTAAAGTACTATGCACATGAGGGCGACCAACGACCAACGAATTAACGAATTTTCGTCCATTTTGATATTTCGTTCACATGGCTTTAATTTTATTCGTCACGAATATAGGTTGAAAATCTGATTTTGAGGTTAGACGCGAGCGAACGAATTACTCGTTGAAGGGTGGATGGTATGTGGAACGCAAATAGAGTTTGACTGTTCGTAGCAATCAGATGCAATTCGCGACGACCAATATTGTTTTCTCAAATTTATCTTATTTTGGCGATTAGAAAGGAAATTTTTCTGTCGTAAATATTAATATAAATTATATTTCTACAATTTTGTTTAGAATTTGTGAACAATTTTGTTTGGTAAATTGATTTAAATGGAATTTATTCGTTTATTCGTCGGTCGTTGGTTGCTCTCATGTGAATAGTCCTTAAGTTTGCTCAACTTTGAACTATAGCATAGATAGATGTGAATTCTATTTTTACTTTGACAGTTGATGGTGAAACACGAGATTTTTCCAGCCCGTTATACCTACATACATTTTCAGATGTCAAACCTAGTTATGTCGTTTTTATTTGGCAATCCGGAAGACTTCTGGACTCTTCTGAAAGTGTTCACTTGGGAAAAAATGACAGTTCTAATTCTGAAAAGAAGAGAATTTTGCTTCTGGATTTGAAATCCGAATCGTAACCAGAAGCACTCACACAGTCATATACTTGAACGTCAAATTCGACTGTTGTCATTTTTTGGATCATAATTGTACATTTTTTTTTTTTTTTTTGAATTTGAATATTTCCAGGTACACAATTATTTTCACACATACAATCTCATTAAAATTTAGAATTGTCAGAATCACTCAAAGGTGTTCAGTTGGAATCCCGAATCGGAGAGGGATTCCGGATTGCCAAATAAAAACGCCACTAGAATGTACTTATAATTAAATGAATTAATTATAAAATGCCTTTTTGATAACTTAACATTTTTACCTAGTTTCACAACTCTCTCTTTCCTTAAGGGCCAGTTGTACAAATGTGATTCAAATTTTTGTATGTATGGTTCAGCAATTTTAACTCTTGATTTCGGGGATTAACTGAGGTTCTACTATGGTTTAAGTATGTAATAACAGCCAAATGGATGCTTGAACTCCATCGTTGAATTTGGTTAATCCGCTGAAATCGGTGAGATAATTAGCTGAAACACATATCTAATATTTGTGTCGCACTGGCCCCAAGAAGAAGTAAATTATGTCAAGTTACCAAACAGATTTTACTGTAAAGTCTAAGCACTTGTGATTCATTACATAAACTCATTTTACACAAAACGGTGAGAGTTCATAAATCGAATATCGTGAGAAAATCATATAATTTTCGAGTGTACATCTCATAAAACTGCTCATTCGTAACGTAAACTCGCATGAGATTTCCTTTTAATGTTAATAATATTCTAATTTAATATTCATATGTATATTTTGAATGATGCTTTTCATTCCTGATCAGCCACACTTGGTATGTAAGCATGAATTCAAGTTTTAACACCTGTGATTTTATTAAAATTTAACAAAAAACCATAATCATAAACAAGGCTATTTACTTATATTACTTTGCTTGAATAATGTCTTGCCTTTATTTGTGTGTGTGTGTGTTTTTCTTTAAAATAGTTGTATAAATAATAAACTTAAATTATTCTAGGTATAATTGGAGGATCATTTTCAACCCCATACAACACCTCCATTTACGCTTACGAAATAATATATTCTGACAAATCAATGAAGCCTGCAAAGACCAACTTGACTTCCATTAGCTGGGCACATGCTGTCAACAGTCAAAAAGAATTGGACGACGCTTTAAAAAGTGAGTTTGCATTTAGGAAATTTAAGATAGATATTTCACTATTTTTTGCATACAACTAAAAAAATTAACTATGTAAAGGGTGCCCCATACTTCAAGCAAAATTTGGGTTAGTAGAAATGGAGCGCTATACGGACGAACAACGCGTTTTAATTTTTCAGCAATAGGGCGTTTTACCAAGCTATCTCTCTCTAAAGTGTCCCATCCCTTTCTCTATAAAACAAAACAATTTGATATAGAGAATCCAACAATGTTTTCCCTCAAAGTGATTTATATGCCATTGACGTATTCCGCCAGTACCCTTTATTTAAAAAAAATTAATGTTTGCCAGCTACAGTCCGAAATTTTCGAACAAAAGTAATTTTTGCATCAACAACGCGTGACTGTTTGGTGCGGATTTTGGACTGAAGGCATTATCGTATCACTCTTCTTTGAAAATGCGGCTGGCCAGGCATTTACAATTAATGGTGTTCGTTATTATATTCGAAGAAAACGCAAACAATATTTACATATTATTTTTGTTTTTGTGGACTGTATGTATGTAGGTGTTCGTTATTGTGACATGATAACTCAGGTTTTATTGGTTAAATTGAAAGGTATGAATGTCACCAACATGTGGTTTCAATAAGACGGTGCCACATGCTAAACAGTCAGGATTTGCCACCCAGATCTTGCGATTAAACGCCATTAGACTTTTGATTTTTTTGATGTCAAATGTTTACAAACAAGCATAGCACTAACGCCTGTAAAGAGGAAGTTATATTAATGAAATTCAGCCACATTTATGCGAAAAGGTCGTAGAAAACTTAAATAATAAAATGAACGACTGGATCGCATGAACTTGCTCTTATGTTCGATCACATCGTATGCAAAAGATTTCTATTTAAAATCTAAATATATTTTTAAAGTCATTTTTTATTTTATTATTTATACACAAAGTTTTTTAAATTTTTTTCTAAAAAAAAAATTGGTATGAGAATCTCAAATATTTAATAATATAAACAAAAAATTAAATCAAAGAAAAAATAATTCCAAATGCAGAAATAAATACTTAAAATAATTTGAGCTCAAAAAAAAGTACGCAATTTTATTTCTTGGATAAATTTGAATTTATGAGAAAAAAAAATTAAAAATCTGTGAAGCGGTTTTCAAGAAAAAAAGTTTTTTTTTTAACTTTTTGAAAAAAATTTAAAAAAAATTCAAAAACGCAAATACATTATAAATATAATTTTTGAAAAATATAAATCAAAATATAAATTTTAAAAATTTTTTTCTTAAAAATGCTTTTAAAAATACAAAAAAATATTAATTAAACATATTGGTATGCAGTATAAATTAGGCAACCTAAGGCTATATATGTCTGAAATTTCGAAAGAATCGGGTAATCCGTTTATGAGATAGTCGAAAGCAAAAAAACGGTCCTATGGAAAGTACCGATTTTAGACATTTAAAACATTTTTTTGTCAACCATATGATCGGTCGTATCGAAAAAGCTGCACTTTTTTTTAAATCAAAATCGTTTGAGCCGTTTCCGAGAAAAATAGGCTTTAACGTAACGGTTATATGGCAGGTACCGTTATTTTTTGAGCTAGAAAAACATTTCAATTTCCCCTCTGTACAATACCTAAAAAAACTCCATGGACCAATTTTTAAGCAATTCGGCCTACCCGTTTGGGCTGTAGGTTTCTATACATACATACAGACAGACTGACAGACAGACAGAATTTTTGGACCATCTTTTTTCTTCTTCGCTATCATCGTAATGCCATGTTTGATTGTTATCTCAAAAAAATTTTTTTGACCAATGCATAACTTGCCTTATAGTACATAATCGCAAGTAGAAAAGCACGTACTTACCGGCAAAGTCGTGGCAGCCATTTATCCGGTGTGCTATTCCAAACATAAACCCAGTCTGTATACTCTATGATTTTATAAAAAAAATTATGCTTTCTAATTAAAAATATGTAGTTTTCTATCATAATTACATTTTGCCTGAATTATGGGGCACCCTTTGCTTACTAATAATAAGAAAAAACCTTATTCCGTTAAATAACGGGTTATACATTTTGCGGTTTCAAAAGTAAACGTAAATAAAACACATAAAATATTTTTTTTTTCATGATATTTTTTTTATTATAAAGTTTGAACGTTGACATTATGTGTGAAACACTACATCATTTAAATGACCACCACGCGAATTGTTGCAAGCAGCAATTCTTTTGATGTAATTTTCGACCACTTTTTGACACATATTGGGCGATATCTCAGCCATAACTTGACGAATGTTGGTTTTCAAGTGCTCAAGAGTTGAAGGTTTATCTGCATAAACACAGTCTTTCGCGTAGCCCCACAAAAAAAGTCCAGCGGTGTTAAATCCCATGATCTTGGTGGCCAGTTGATATCGCCACGACGAGAAATTACGCGGCCAGGAAATGTCTCTTGCAATAAAGCCATATTCGCTCGAGTTGTGTGTTTCGCACATATTCGCACCGTCTTGTTGAAACCACATATTCTCCAAGTCGTATTCTTCAATAGCAGGCAAAAAAAGTCGGTTATCATATGACCATAACGCTCCGAATTGACGGTGACAGTCGTTCCATCGTCGTTTTCGAAGAAGTATGATCCAATCACACCTCAGGACCAAAGAGCGCCCCAAACAGTGACTTTTTGTGGATGTAATGGCCTCTTCAATTACTTGAAGATTCTCAGAACCCCAAATACGACAATTTTTTGAATTTATTAACATACCCACCGAGTGAGAAATGTGCTTCGTCGCTGAAGAAAATTTTGTTCGCAAATCGCCGTTCACCGCCTGTTGCTCAAGCACCCATTCGACGTATCTACGACGTTGTGAATATTCAGCTGGCTTCAGTTGTTGTATGAGCTGGACTTTATATGGATGTAGGTGTAGATCCAAATGCAAAATACGCCATAATGTGTCGTAAGACAGTCCTAATTCCTGAGAACGACGAGGAATCGACACTACGGGTCTTCGGCAACACTTTCACTTACAGCAGCAATATTTTCAGTGGTACGAGCGAACCGATGATGCACAGGCCTTACGATATCTGTAACAAATTCAGTCTCTACAAATTTCTTCACAATTTTGCCAATTGATTGCGTAGTTGGACGATTATGTAAACCATAATCTCCTCTTAAAGCACGATATGTGGCTGTTTTAACAATTTTTATGCGTTGTGCGAGTGCGATAGCTAAGCGATCCATTTTCGTAACTGTCAGACTTTCAACTGAAAAAAAAAATTGGTTTAACAACTTAGTTTGATAGATGTCGAATTCCAGCCCTATACTTTTGAAACCACGAAATGGATAACCCTTTATTTATAGACATTAGGTTCCAACATTTTATAAGAAAGTAAAGAGAATCCAAAGTTACACTTGCGTTCAAAACAAACACTACATCTTATTAAATTGATAATTTTCTATTTTACTTGCGATTAACATACATATGTATGTACCTTGGTGTGCAAAATAATATGTACGAAAAAGAATGTTTGAAAGCTTGAGTTTTCTTAAGAAAGAGTGAAACAAGTGCTACTAAATTGACTTATAAAATATGTCGCACCACTGTTGTATCCTCTTGTTCCTCAGGCTTACGTGCATCCAGCTATTGCTTTTGATTTATTGTCCCTTTAATGATTACCTTTGTTAAATTTCGCTGCGCAAACAAATTGTTGTAGAATTCTAATACTCTCATTCGTGGTTTCAAATTAAGAGAAGTTAGTTATTAGTTTTTTTATGACTGTAATAATATTTGTATTAATTAATTTAACTATTTTTAAACTGGAGTAAAAATGGCGCGTAAATCACATTGCTCTAATCAGTTAAGAGAAATTATCAAAAAGCTTCGAAGTCGAAACAACTATAAAACAATCACGAAAGATGGTCACAAATGCCTTAAAATGGACCAGCCATCCAGAATCCCGAGAAATACCAAAGAAAAACAACCAAAACCACTTATCGACAGATTACAAGAGCTGTTAAGAGGTTTGTTTGTTGAGCCTTGAAGTCACTCTAGGGTCGCCCTAAAGGGTTTTTTTTGAAAAACCTGAAGTCACCCTGATAAAGAAATTCTGTGTTTTTTGAAACTTAGGGTCGCCCTCAACTCTCCCTGAAGTAGATCTAGGTGTTTAGCTGGGGCAAGTTGAGGTAAATGAATAAACGTGAAAGTCACATGAGTTCTGATTTGATTTGTTATTTTTAAAATGGAAATAAAAGAATACTCAAACTAATTTTCAGACACAGTCATACAAAATGGAAACCGTCGAAGTTGTAGATTGGGCATATGGCCAAAAAAATGTACCAAGAACTTAAATTTAACATATTTCAAGTTTTAATTATTTGATAACAGTCAACCAAACAACCATTATAAACATCAAAGTAATCCTGGTGGTGGCGGGCGACACAGTAGTCATAGAAAATTGTTTAAGTCATATGTTAGTGGAAGCAACAGCAGTAGCAACCACCAATCATCTCTTATGACAGCACCAAATAATAGTGCATATAATTCAGTTCATGGTAATGGGATTAGTATTGGAGGCACCTTAAAACTAGGATCCAAGACGTCAACACATCAATCACCTACCGGTGCAATTGTTACGTCGTACGATCCAATGAAACTTATCGGTACGCAATCGTGCCCTAGGTTTGACGAATGTCCTCTGTTGGAGCCACTTGTGTGTAAGAAGATCGCTCACGAACGGCTAACTGCACTGATATTTCGAGAGGTTTGCTTTCTTACGGCTTGTCAGGATGGATTTATTTATACTTGGACGAGGCCAGCATATTCATCGAATGTTCCTCAACAGGAGGCACAGTAGTATAGTTTAATAAAATTAATAAATATAATTGCGATTTTTATAAATATTTTTTCAATTTTTAAAACAAACATCCCTATCAAAATAACCTATTATGTTAAAAACCACATTGTTATTGTTGTTATTATCATTATCATAAAAGAAACAAACAAATTTACTACACATTTTCATTTTAAGTGAAAAAACTATAAATGATTCATTAGTTCTACGTAAAATACTTTACAAGTTGATTATATTTGTTTTGAGAGAAAATGTAAAAAAGCAACGTTAGGGATTTGTTAATAATAAGGATTGTCGTGAATAAAAATTTTCCTGGGAATATTTTCCTTTCTCAAACATAGGGAACGCGAATGAAGCCTGTATCGGGAATATATTTCCTAGGGTTATTATTGGCTTGCATATCATACGGCTATTTTTTAGGGCTCATTTATTCCATAGAGGTAGCAGGAACAAGTTCGAGGGAAACAAAATTTCCTTCAAGATTTCAAATAGTGCCCATTATGTACCCTATCCGTTATATTCATCAAACATTCGATTCCATTTTGCTCTGCCATTACATTTTTCGCGTCGGCTGAACGGCAACAATCTTTGGTATAGTTTTTGAGAAATGTTTTGAAATCGTTAGAAATATTTTCTTTTCATCGGGGATGTATGCAAATTGTATATTAGCAAAATATCTCCTTTCGGTATATAGATTATACATATATATTTGATTTGGTAATTTCGAACAGATCGTCTCAGTATATGTATGTATGTATATCTTTCGAAATTCATATGATAATTTATCAAATAGTATTTCCTGAAATGTTCATTATTCTGCTATTTACCAATGAAAAATTTTTCCTAAGTAATCTGGCGATCTGAATTTCGATTTATAAGTCTAGTAGGGCATGAAATGAACTGCGAAATACAAAATTCACCAAATGTAAATCGTATCATTTACATTTATTGAATAAATGCCTAATGACTATAAAATATAGGAAGAATATACAGTGGCCCACAGCCACTAGAAATATAGTCGACAAAATTTCAATTCCATTTATATAGTAATTATATACATATATACGGCCGTGGCGCGATAGTTGTGTGCTCGCCTGTCAACCTCGTGGTTGCAGGTTCGATACCTGCCGTTGTCTATGTCTTCTTATATTCTATTTAAAACCAATTCTAAAATTGTCATAAAATAACTTGCTGCTTTGCTCATTACATGCTGTTTAGGCATAACACTAACAACATGTGATTGAGCAAACTAGCATACCCATGAAATATGACAACGAAATAAATAAAATAATGCGAATTATAAGGGACATAAATAAATAAGACGGTAATTCTCTCCGCATTAGTTCAGCCGCCATCCCTGGAGATAAATCTGAGACAACAACCAGCTCTAGTCTCAGAACATCGCGCCACACATCTTTCCTATCCTTCTTTCTCTTCTTCACCAGATACCCGCGCTGTGTTAAGAAAAACATATAAAGGGTATTCATAATCCCTTGAGCGCGTGCAAAAGTTATAAAAAAAAAAAAAAAAAAATGACATAACTTGCTTTTCGGCAACATAGAATTAATGGGCCTCGGGTGTTTTTTGAGAACAGAAAATCTAAAGAAGCAGTTGAACATTCTAAACAAACTGAATCTATAGTTTGCATTATAAAGCAAACCGTAAAAAGTAAAGTATCAATCGTGAACAACAACGAAGTCAAGATAGGTAAATATAAACTTAAGTCTAATAGACCTGATAGATCAGATGGCCTTGTTGCCGATCTGTGCATTCTGGCGATGACTTGGTTAGGAGTACATGCACTACATACATAAGCACCAGTCTTCCCTATGTTGTTCGCCAATAACTTGATCTATATCAGTGTGGATGGGATGACTAAAAACCACGCTTTCGAAATCATAGATTCTTCACAAGTAAAGCTGTGTCACTTGGATCGAAGAATATGAATAGATGTCGTGTTTCGCCCTTCACGTGTCGGTAGCACGTTAAATAAGTAATTTTCTAGCAATTATTACCCTTATCGTATATCAAAAGGTACACAATTAAAAATGAACCTTCCAATTATGACTAATATAATAATCTAGTATTAGAGCGTCTTTATTTGCAATACGTGCAAAGGTATAAATACATACTCCATATAATTATATACGTAAGTGTAATAAGTTAATAGGTGTATTAAATATCAACAAGCTGAAGATAACGCAGCAGTTTTTGTGATTTAAATACAATATTAGATGGTTCTTGAAATTCTTCAATTGTACTAAAATTGAATTTATGATGAGTGATAAGATAAAATAAAAAAAGATAAATAAATACGAGAAAATTATTATAGTTTTGGTGTTTAAAGCAATCACAATAAACAGCAAAAATATAATAGTTTTTATATAAGTTACTCTGAACAATAGTTTACTCAAAAGCACGTTTAAATACGAGTTCATGTCGTTTAACCTCGATGCACTTACATATTTATAAAGTGATCACCTATTCAATGGTGTGCTCGATACCTATTTGGCGGTTTTGGAAGCCACAGAAAACGTGACTTCAATAAATGTCACTAATATAATATAAATCAACAGCCAACTTAATGATTTTGAATTATTTTTCGAAGGGAAATCTTCTTCACCCAGCAATTAAAATTGAATGGACAAATGAAATGAATGCACTTACAATGTTCAATTACAGTCTTTTAATTGAATTAAAAATACGAGAGATTTGATAAGAAACAATTATTTATAAATGCAGAACATTACCTATAGTGTCTCATCAATTTATAATATGTAATTCTAGCATTGCTGTATTGTTTTATGATTCAGCTCTTGAAAAATGAACTTCATTATATAACTTGTAAAGCATTTATCAACCAAGATAAGAAGAGTATATGTAAATAAAATTTGTAATATAACTAAATCATTAATCTTTAGTAAAATCGAATATGAAATTTGTATATAAGGCAACTCTCGACAAAACACTGTAGATCATAAAACCAAATTATGATCAGGAAGTATGATCTAGTGTTTGAGCTTTCCGCATCACGTGCATCAAATATATCCTGGAAGAGGCTGGCATATCTACTTTTGAAGGTGGAAGGTAGTACAGCCGACATCCCTATTTATAATCCTTCAATCCAATAGTATGGATTTTGCAAAATAAGACCTACTAAAATGAACAACGCAACTTCTTTGGAATCTCCCTGGCTCATAGACAACATTTTTGTCATGGACCTTTTAATGTACGGAAAACCCCATACAAGTGTTGAAATATATCGAATGCTATACCTAAGCATCTCATCCTACTTCAAAGCCAGGTAAGGTTAGATTGAAGTGGCTGTCAGGTAAACGGCTAACACACTTAACCTTCAGCTAAGTCCATTGTGATACCAAGTGAAGAGATATTACCACTTCACTAAACCCATTTGGAGCATCTAATGAAGTGATTTAGGTAGTGGATCTCTACGTACCTTAAGATGTATGGGCTCATTGAAGAAGTATTCTTCCAGTTGTAATTTACGCATATGGGAGAGAGCAGGGCAAGAACAGAGAAGGTGGGGGATGGAGTTTCTTCCTTCCTCCTCCTTATCCATGCATCTTCCGCAAAAGTCGTTGAAAAACACTCCAAGTCTTTTGGCGTGTTTGCCAATTCGATACTGCCCAGTTATGACACCTATTACGGAGATAAATACATTATGCTCAAAGACAACGAACATTTGGAACGTCTAGGATCCATTGTTTTATGTCGTCTTGTTTTAGCATACGTTTTCAAGTAGCGATAGGTATACCAAGGTCCTCCATATTAGGTAAAATTGGTATTAAGGTTTCATTTCTGGCGAGTTCATCGGCTTGCCAGTTTCACAAGATATCCCTATGTCCTGGCACACAAATCAGGGAAATGTTAAACTGCTATGCCAACTTCTTGAGAAATAATCGAAAGTTTCGGGCAATTATAGAGTTTGTGCAAGCGCCTATTGATTTAAAGGCTTCTTGACGTTTTCCCATAGCCAAGATAAAACCTCGTTAACATCTATCCCAAAAATATTTCGAAATTTTGAATAACCAACTTCATCTGACTACGACTTGGCCATACCTGTGCCACACATTTCGATATCATCAAAAAATATCCCTCCCCTATTTGTCGTACCAGCCCCTTAAAATGCACGAATACAACCAACATGCTAATTACTAACTCCTTGATACCTCCGTGGGACATAGGGTGTCAACTAACGCTACACTGCATCTCGTTCTGTTTTCGGAAATGCGTTTGAGCTTCCACACTTTTTCCAAGATTCTGAAAATACTTCTCGATTGTTCTGTGACAAGTTTTTCTCTGGCCACCAGGTCGTCTGCGATCTTGAGTAAAAAGATCCCACTCCACTGTATGTCTTCCAATAGATTCTTCACTGCGCCGCCGTAGGATGTGACCAATCCACTGCCACTTTCTCTTGCGGATAACGATGTCGATAGGAATTTGGCCAGTTCTCCGGTGGGAGTTCTTGGTTGGAGATGGTTTCGGCCAGAAAATCCTTAGGATCCATCTATTCACTAAAGTGTGTCGAACAGTCGTAACTTAGTCTTCCTACTGTAGACGTTATTTCTTATCACACATTTGACAGCATGCCGAAAGCAGCTTTTACTTTGTCAATTCGACAGTTGACATTTTCATCTGTACTATCACTGTCTCTTGAGACCACAATTCCTAAGTATAGAAAGTTTACCACCGTTTACATATTTTTTTTTTTGAGTTGATGGAAATATACGAAACGCATTTTGCCATAAATAAGCGTCGTCGTTTCGGTTTCGAAAACATCCGGTGTTTTTGGTCAAATCGTTCAAAACTAGAAGAAGATTCGAACCTGCATCATAATCATCATCCCCTAGTATTTCGGTGCGCATGTTACAAAAAAATAAAAAGAATTATTCAAAGTTCTCTTTTGCCTTATCGCGCATTATCATTCGCATGGAATTCATCAGACACACTTGGTGCATGGTGCTGGGGACTCCTCCGACCTCTGCGACGTCTTGATCGCGAATCGCTACTGAAATTACACCAGTCTGTGTGTTATCTTATGAGACATACGACAAACGCTTACCGGAACTTCAGTAAAATATTGTCGTTTGAATTTGTATACACATACAATAAAGAAATACTTAAAAATTTGTGATATTATCTTGGAAACGAAGGCAGATATCGAAAAACGGGCTTCATTAGGTTGTAGAGAAAAATTCAAATAACAAAACTGCATTTAAATCTCAAAACCTCAATTTTTCACATACAACAAAATGTTATCCAGGCGACGTAATAACTTCTCATTCCTTTTCCTTAATTAATAATAAAAAAAAATATCATTTCTTTTATAGGTAACATAGACATGATTGAAGCCGACATTGTGCTTGGAAAAATAAATAACACAGGACCCAACCTACCAGTTATGGGCCATCCACCAGTACAAACTTCTGATATATCCCTCGAATCATTCCTACATCAAATACTTGAGGCTAATAATAAAACAACTCACAAAAAAGGCGTAAAACTAGATTTTAAATCAATTGAAGTATTTGAAGGATCTCTGGATATGCTACACGAGTTGTGGTCTTCGGTAATAATAATTTCTTTAAAACTTTAGAATATTTTAAGGTCCGTTTTATCAATTTCTTAGATGACATATCCCATTTGGTTGAATGCAGACATTATCAAGGGACCTGTGAATAACACTGAAACAGTTCCAGTCGATCCAACACGCTTCTTTGCCGGATGTAAAGATTTTCCCGATGCTGTACTTTCAATTGGTTGGACTACTCGCTGGGGAAGTCAATACAAAGAAGGTTTCTATACCGACTCTCAGATTGAAGAAATGTTAGATTCTATTAAGGTTAGGAAGTATTTAATCAAAAATATTGAAAAAAAAAACAGTTTTACTGAATTTAAGTTTATATTAGAAAAACAACATCATCGATTCTCAATTGCCAATTACATTTCCTGTGCGAGCTGGAATCGCTGCAAGTAGTGACACACAATTACATTGGCTCCTAAGAGCTGTCAATGAAACTAATAAAAGTACCCTAACCATTTGGTCTTCGGCAAATGACAATGTTGATATAAAAAAGTTACGTAAATTAATATTTGATTTTGGTTTGCATCGAGTTTACTTGGATGTTCCCGAGGAAGTTTATAGTAAACTAGATTTGCATAAAGGACCTGGTAACTCAGCAGCACTTCCATCGATAATTAGCTTTATGTATATGGGTGTTTGTGCTTTAGTGGCAAGTTTTGCGTTACAAAAAACATTTTCCTAGCGCGATTTAAAAACAAAGAGTTCTAATTTTATTATTCTTAGCTTTATTAATTAGTCTTAACAAAGATATATACATACCATAGCTTATATCCTTTATCTTTAAATAAAACCTAAACACATTAGAAACTAACACGATACGTAAATATAAGTCTTTTAATGTTAACTCTTTGTGACATCTTATGCCTGACCTATTATAGACAGGTTTTGTGGTTTAGTTATGATTTGTCCTGTGTCATTTTTAGCGACGAAAGGAGTAGCTTCATTCCGCATTTGATTTTCCTCGATAATATCTTTCGCTCGTGCTCGTGGTTTCCTTTGATCCTTGGGTATACATTGATTTTTTATTGCATGGAATGGATGCCAAACAAACAAAACAATTCCGACAAAAAGAAGAATTCCCCCAACAATTTGTCCCCAATAAATGATCTGCGGAACAAGTTGAATTTCAGCAGCTATTTCTGGCGTCACACGTACACGTTGTTCACACCACATTATCGGAAGCAAAATACGAGGTACTTTGTCATAAATTCTGAAAATAGAAAAAAATGAATTTGTATTTGTATTTTTTGCATTTATTTATTTTAACATAAATATTTTAAAACAATGGAGCGTACTCATAGTCATTTTTAAACTGTGTCTAAATTAAACCTAGGGATAGTTGAATTTTCGGAGGTTGATTCTATTTTTTTAAGCTTATTCCAAAATATATTTATGGAGCTATTTGTGCAGTATAACAAGTTAGTTATCTTATAAAAATCTAAAACCAACAATTTGTAAGTAAAACATGTCTGTATTCATTTAGCCAAAATTGTCTTAAACTGTAGTTTAGTAAAACCTGGGTTTATCAGCGACTATGAATGTGCCCTAATATGCCTGTTTGGAAATTTTCACCAAGTTTCCCAAACTTGGGTTTTTTGTGCTATGTGTTTTGACAGCAAAATTTGAAAATTTGTACAAATTCGTACGAATTTTCAAGTTATCAAACACACCTAATATGTCTTTTACATTATACTTAGAACAGTGTAGGTAATATCATTAAATCATAGGAGTTTAAACAAAGATAATTTTACATTATGTTTTCAAGAGATAAAAGAAACAGAAATAGAGAAATGGAAAAAGGTTCAGCAATTGTATAGATTTCTAAGCGAGCCTTTAAAATATATATATAATGTATAGTTATCTTGTCCTCTCAGATTGGCAGGCAAGGAGTTCCAAAGGCCGAAAGCATTTAAAGAGAACTGTTGTTTGGAATCTCTATATTTAAATGTTGGAACAACATTGAGATAATGGAAAATGAGCTTTTTAAAAAGGTAATTAGGAGTTTTGTCAGTGTAAGAAAATCTACATACTTGTCAAGAGGCATATTGAAAACTGAGCAGAAACATTGTCGAAACCGCACAATCCCAATAAAACAAAACTTGTTGGTCTCTGATTACTTAAATAGAGTTTCGATTAAGTGTTATTAAAAAAGTGACATTCACTAATTTTGTTGGTCATTAATCTATACGCCTGGCATTGCAATAAATTACTGCTACCCCTTTTCGTTACTGCACCATTCCTTGCCATTTCATTTGCTATATCGTTGCTCTCTATATTGCTATATCCAGGAACACAGGGGAGTTTGACTTAGTAAGTGTTACCAATGTTATTCAATATGTTCGCCTTGGCATTTAGCCACAGCCTTGGATCTTATTGTCTTACTGGATAGTGCTTAGTTTTCTCCTATGGATCATTTCAGCCGCTTTTTCAGTAGTGTAAATCTCAGCCTGAAAGAAGTTACACTCATATATGATTCCCTACTATTAAGATCTTCACTAAACACCCCAGCTCCTGTACCTTTTTACATTTTGGCCCCTTAAGTGCAGATGGGAATACCATGTTGTCTTAGTAGTGAGTTGGGCATACCCATGTCTTTCGGGTATTAACATGGTGACATTTTTGTTAAAATATATTTTTGGTGGTAGGTAGTTAGTGGTCACAATAGTGTCCCCAAGTTGTGAGTTTATGCTACCATTGAGCATGGAATATATCCAGCCGACAATGTCTGATTGAGCATTTCAGTTCCAACCTTCTCCAGAGCAGATTTAATGGACTCCATTTTTACGATGTTAAACCCTCCTTTGGAGTCCAAAAATGCTGCTATGATGTGTTTTTTATGCTCGAGATTTGTCTCTATTTTTGAAACGACTTCGTGAAACGCAATCTCCACTGATTTCAGGGAAGTAACGAGGAGGGAATTTTAGGGGTGTTATATCTTGCAGTTCCAGCTTTTAATAAAAAACACTTGAAACTTTTATCCAGCTGATAGGGACGTATCTAAGTTCAATACAATTTTAAAGTTCTTCAAAATATTAAATACATTTATAACCCCCAGTTTCACAGTGCGAGTTTAAACTCCACTTTTGGTTTAAACTTCAGATCAACAATTTATTCGGTTTCATAGTGTCGTTTAAACCTTGTTCAATTTGTAGTTTAAGATAACCGAGATTATTCTGCCGTTTAGGCTTCAGTGAGGACGAGGAAAGAAAAATATTGCCAAATATAGTTAAACGAAGTTCAACTGATCTGAAGATCAGATTTCACTGTGAAACCGGACGAATTAAACCAAAAATTTAAACTTAGTTTAAGGTTCAGTTGATCTGAAGTTTAAACTCCCACTGGGGGTAAAGGTTTGAACGAGTTTATTGCCCACATAATCTTCTGCGCTGTGATAAACTGTTCTAATTCTGGTACTGGCTGACTATAGCCTAGACTCTGATTGTGTATAACCTGAGAATTTAGGATTAAAAGAGCCGGGAAAATATGTTTTCATAAAGAGTTCAAGTGTTTCTTGGCTCGAATTCGTAACTCAGGTAAAAAAAAACCTCTATTGACCCAAGTCAGGAGAATAGACGTCATGAGAGCGTTAAACAACTCAAAAACTGGACCTTAATCAAGGCAATCCGTTAGTGATAGGCCCAGATTCGAAGTTTGTGTTGGTGACGTTGCCTTTCACACAGAATGCCTTAGACAAACTGGGAAGTTCCCAGCATATCCCAAATTCTAATGGTTTGGGGGTGCATGTCTGGATGTGGTCTGAGTTATTTACATTTTGGTAATGGGATAGTTAATGCTGCCAACTGAGGACATTTTGTATCAGGATCTTCTTCCATCAATCTCACGTCTTCAATCTAGGGATGAAAAATATATTTTCCAAAAGTATGGTGCTTCTTGCCGCACGGCTAGGTCAACAATGGCGTTGTTAACTGCAATTCCTTTATTGGAATGACCTTCCAGCAAATATGACAACGAATAAAATATGCGAATTATAAGGGACACAGATAAATAATGCACAGAAACTTCTCCGCATTAGTGCAGCCGCCATCCCTGGAGATAAAATCTGAGACAACAACCACCTCCAGTCTCAGAACTTCGCGCAACACATCTTTCCTATCCTTCTTTCTCTTCCTTAAGCTTACGCCGCGCTGTGTTGAAACATTTAAAGAGTAGTATAATCCCTTGAGCTCGTGTAGATTATAAAAAAAAGCAGTCCCAAACCTTCACCAATCTAAGCCGTTTGGTATAAAACGAAACAAAAATTGCGAAAATAAATAAGATGCCTCTTCTGCTTTTTAAAATGAATAAATCTTTATATTTATAACTGAGTTTTTTCAAAAAAGAATTTAATAGCGAGTTTCATTAAAATTTTAAAGATCTCTTAAAATCGAGATTTGGTATTTTCAATGAAACCTATTTCCAGATTTAATTTTAGTATTCTTGAATGACTGACAAATACATTTCTAAATAAACATCTAAATTCGTCGTTTTTGAATGAAACTCGCTATAAGAATGAGCACATATTTATATCTGAGAGCTGGTAAGTCTCATGTTAGGCAGCAGAGTAATCAACTCAACCATAGGAAATATAAAATTCTCCAGCTTATACCACCATCAATAAATGGCACGCCGCTGACTTTCTCAGATGAAGCAATATCACAGCGGTCGTTAGACCGATACTTACTTATGGGGTAGCAGTATGGTGGACTGCATTGGACAAAGTCACATATTGTGGCAAATTTAATAAAGTCCAACGGTCAGCCAGCTTATGCATCAGTGGAGCACTCTGCTCTAATCCCTCGGCTGTCCTTAATATACTACTTAACCTTACACCCCTCGACATTTTCAGCAAACAAGTGGCGGCGAGTACAGCTGTTCGTTTCAAAGGCATCTCTCACTGGACCAGCAATTCGATAGGTCATTCTAATATTCTGAACAAGGTCGGATCAAAACTAGGATGATCCGACTACACCACACACCAGCTAATCTTCGATAAGAACTTCCAAGTTACCATCCCACCGAGATCCGCTTGGGAGGATGAGGGGTTCTAGAAATATGACTCAGCTAACTTCTATACGGACGGTTCAAAACCGAAGATGGAGTGGGTGCCGGTGTGTACTCAGACAGACTAAATCTTAATCTCTCTTTCCGTCTCCCTGACCATTGTAGCGTGTTCCAAGTGGAAATTATGGCGATTAAAGAGGTCCTATCCTGGCTAAGGGAAAACGTGATATTTACATCGGATATCCGTATCTTTTCTGATAGTCAGGCAGCCTTAAATCACTTGGAGCGTTTTCTACAAACTCTATAACTGCCCGCAACTGTCGATCATCTCTCAGGGAGATGGCAAAACAGTTTAACCATATTTGGCTGCTGGGACATTTTAGGAAATTTCAAAGGCGCTGAACTCGCCAGAAATGGATCCCAATTACCAATTCAACCCAAAATGGAAGAAATCGGTATACATATCGCTACATGTAGACTTACGTTACATCAAAACACCATAAAACAAACAAACTTAAAATGGTCAAACACCTCTACTTGGCTGGCTACCAGACAGATCTAGGCAGAAATAAATTCAAAATCAGGAAACATCTTGGCTCAATAATAGGTGTCATAACTGGACACTGCTTAATTGACAAACACGCCAAAAGACTCGGCGTATTCGCAAATGGCTTTTGCAGAAGTTGTATGGATGAGGAGGAAGAGGAGACTATCTCCCATTTTCATTGCTCATGTCCTGCTGTCTCCCAAAGACGTAGATAACACCTGGGAGAATACTTCTTCGATGACACCATTGATCTAAACCATAACATAAATATTCACCAGCGATACCGCTTCATTAGAGGCTCCAATTGTTTTAATTAAAGAGCAAATATCTCTTCACGAGGCATGACAATGGACCTATCTAATGGGGTATTCGCTTGGTAACAAAAATCAATTTATTTTTGATTTAGATCTGTCAAAAAAATGATTTTGACAGTTTTTGACTTCGATTGGCCAAATAAATTGATTTATTTTTTTATTTTAAATGAATTTTGCAGATCTGGATTTATCGGCAGATCTACCCCTCTTTTACTAACACCACTATGCATCATAATTGACAGCAATCAGTTTGACAAGTTCTTGTTTGAAAGTAATTTGTTTCGGTTGCAAGAAAGAATTTAAATAGTTTTGAGTTCAAATGGAAGCAATTTTAAGTGAATTAATCTATTAGTCCAGCTCATTTTTGGACTTACAAACTTGAAATTAAAAACAACTTTAGAGTCAATATTTGGCAGCTGATGACGATAGCTGGTTCAGACACACAAATATGCACCGATAATAAAGCGAATAAAAATCAATCGGATGACGTAATCTATTCGTTACGAAAAAAATCAATTTATAGTTCAAAATATAAATTTACCAAACGAAAACCCCACTCAGTAGACCAACTATTTTGCCCTTGAACTACTTTGAACATAATTTTAGTTGGAAGAATTTTCAATATTTAGCCAGTGCCTATAGTCGAAATATTATCTGAATGTTTCTTACCCCATTCCTGGAATCCGTTGAATTAGCACATTTGCTTGAAATCCTCCACCAACATCTAATGGTACACCTGCATTTGGTTCCAAAGTCATAAAAAACTCGTGTTTCTCCTTAATTGGCTTCAAGCCTTCAATTTGTTCCAAATAGTATGGATCGGCTTCATAGAAATGCGGGTATGACATGTATGTTGTTGTTCCATATTGACATGGCCCCATATTCATAATTCCCGCCCGTTCACATATTCCATCAACACAAAAGCATTTCGTTTCGGGATACATGGTTCCTTAAAAACAAAACAAGATGTTAAGTATAGGTATGTTATGTTGGTTAGGTTAAGTTCTCACCATTATCAACTGATCGTCTTCCACCGGAAAATTTTAAACCCATCACACCATGAATTTCAACAGTCTCTGTATAATCTAATGGAACGGTCCGACACATATTTGGAATGTACATTTCTATCGAGTCTCCCTCCTTTAAGTTAGGTGGGAAAAATTCACCAAGTGATCCGTTAACCATGCCACAATTTGATTCATAAAACCCAGTGTGATTCTTAGAATCCCATGTATGAATTTTTCCCATTTTTGTAGGATCATCACCTCCTGTGTGCATATTGAGGAGACCATTAAATACTGAACTGCCATTACGCTACAATTTATAAATAAACAAATACAATAAATCTAGTGCGGATGAAATAAATGTTTCTAAATTATTTTACCATATAAAAGAATCCAACACGATCATAAGATATTGACTCTTCGCCAATTGAAAATGTTTTGAGAAAATTATTTAAATCTACCATTGGATCTTTATAGCCACTGAATAGAATCTCATCAACAGTCTTTGTCACTGTTAATTTTTCGTTTGATAAGTCCAATGCAGTTTTCAGGCCAAGCATTTGGAAGAATCCCGAATCACGTTTCTTGTGAACAGCTGCCTTTGTAAAATTGAATAAAAGATATTTTAGACGAAAAAATGTTTATCTATATTAAGTTTTTATTTTGGCGTACCCATGCGACTAGATTTACGGTTGTAATTATGTCACTTAAGCTACCATTGCTTCCTTCAGCATCGAAATAATACATACTCATTTTACGGAATGTTACTGAATTATTTTTCGGATGAAATATAATGTCGACTTTGTCGGGTATGTCTCTGAATCGATAAGGTCCTAGTTCTTGAAATCTCGGCTTGATTGAGTGATTTGTGAATTCATGAGAATTTGTCCAATTAAAAAGGTAAATGTCGAGGTATAGAGGTAACGGTGATGATTTCCATCCGGGATAGGCGGGAGATATTGGACTGATTGCCATTTCCTGAAAATATACAAAACTGTAGGTTTAGACCTATTGTCTTTATGATTTATTAATTTACTTAAAATTAAAAAAGACAGATTTGCAACATAGACAGTTGAATAGAGAAAATATATTACATAGATGCCCGACTTCCGAGGTTTATTCTCTTTCACCCTACTAAATTAAGAGGATTTCCTCCGTTTCGACAGAGCACAGAGCACCAACATTGGTTTTGGCGAAACGGGGGAGTGCTGCTCATTTGGTGGATATGGTGCGAACATATATGTATTCGAAAGGTAAATCCGTTGAATTCACACATTGAAAAATGAAATAATTTTCTTTATAAAATTACCTATTCTTACAATAGGTTTGGATACAAATTGTGATTGATAGGTCTGTTTATTATCTTGAGAATTTGTACGAATTCGTAACAATTGGTACAAATTTTCACAAAATGCTGTTTGTGAACTCTAAAATATAAGGTCCGTTCCCATACTCCCTAAAACTGCGAAAATCTACGAATTTTTACGAAAAACAGTCAAATCATGTTCCCGTACTCCAAATTTTCGTAATTTTTTTTTTACAGAAGAGAGCGCTCATGAGAGAGTGAAATATTTTCCCATGCTGCGAACTGTAGTCCAAGAAATTTCTTTCGACAAAGTTAGGTTCGTTCTTTGAACTTTACCTAGGGCCGACTGAGGTTTTTTTGACAACCCCAAGAATTGTCAAAAAAACCTGGGTTTTCGGTTCTCAAAAAACACCCAAGGGCCATTAGATTTATGTTGCAGAAAAGCAGGTTATGTCATTTAATAATTAAAACTTTAAATATGTTAAATTTAAGTTCTTAGTAAATTTTTTGTGACCCTATGCACAATCCACAACTTCAAAGCTTTCCATTTTTCATGTCTGTGTCTGAAAATTAATTTGAGTATTGTTTTATTTCCGTTTTAAAAATAACAATTTGCATACAAAACGAGAATTCACAACAAAACAAATACTTCAGATTAGGGATGATGGATTAGTCCATCTATGTTATTTAAACATCGATATTAAAACAAAAAATCGATGATTCAATATCGATGTTGAAGGAAGAATAGGGGAAAAGCCTTCAACACATCGATGTTTTCGATTCGATAACTATGAACATCGATGATGAGCACTCGATATTCTCCTCAATATCGCCCATTCCTACCTCAGATCTCATGTGACTTTGACGTTTATTAATTTACCTCAAGTTGCCCCTGCTAAAAACCTAGTTCTACTTCAGGGCGAGTTGAGGGCGACCCTAGGTTTCAAAAAACACAGAATTTGTTTACCAGGGTAGCTTTAGGGATTTCAAAAAACGCTTTAGGTCGAACCTAGGGCGACTTCAGTGCTCAACGAACAAACCTATTATAATGACTGTCAAATGAATGAAAAAAGAAAAAAAAAACAATATATAAGCTGTCAGTTGCCAAGTGTATCGTTATAAAAGATGAAAATAATGGAATTTATAGTCTGGTCGGGCTTATCCGTGCAATAAATTGAAATTTGTGATATCAAATTGGTTATTTTAAGAAATAATTTCACGTAAAATTTTTAATAAACATTTTCAAAAATACACTTTTACGTTGACGTTTAAAAAATGGCAAACATTGTTGTTCAAAGCGTTCCCGTACTTTTGTGAAACTTTGTTGCGCTCTGAGAGATTTTACCCCCACTCTTGCAAAAATGACAGTCTTCACATTTTTGTGCACAAAGTAAGGGAACACACTTATTATTACAAAGACTGTCAAAGTAGAGGAGAAAAATTTCCCGTACGTTGAAAAAGTTGCGAATTCTTACTACAAGAATTTTTGTAGGTAACTGATGCAAAAACTGTCAAAGCAACAAGACGGCAAAATGGTTCTGAAAAGTTCATTATTTATGAACCAGAATGAAATGTTTGTATTGAAAACTAGAGACAAACAGGAATAAGGAAAAAAATGCAGTAGGGAAAACACAAATAATCGAGAAGAAGAAAATTTTAATATTTGTTCACTGGAATTATCGAGTCTTTTCTCATTTTATTCTATAGAATATTTTTGTCGCGTGCATTATTCTTTGTATTGCGTGTTGTGTTTCTCATTTTCTATTATTTTTTTTATTTTATTTTTGGTTTTTCTGGAGTGTTCATTCAATTATGCCCATCGCTACATTCTTTCTTTGTGTCCACTGACGTTTTATACACAAATGTGGCCAATTTGCGTTTGTTTACTTTGTTCCAAGATTTACAAAATTTCCCCCACTCTTGAAGTTTGTCAGTTGTTACACTGCTTACTACAAAAAAGATACCAAACACACCTAATATAGTCTATAATTAGTTCTGGAATACATATTTACTAATATTTATCAATATTTATGTTTAAAATTAAGAAAATACTCCCAAAAAGTGGAAGTGCACCCTAGAGGTCGCATGAAAAGATGCCCAATGACCTGTCTGCCGTTATGGCCCTATGGTGAATATTTTGGCAGATGATGACAAACTCAAAAAAAAAGAAAAGAAAACAAAAAAAAAATATCAAAAATATTTCTGTTTTTCGTCGCGTTGAAGAAAAAATTTGCTCTCTCTGTGAAAAGATTGGGTCTTTTTGAATTTTAAAAGTTTCATTGCAACAAAAATATCAAATCTGGATTAAATCTCAACACGAAAAATCTGATCTCTGGTTATTGCAGATTTGATCTGTATGCACACATATGTATGTGTAATAATAATATTATGGGGTTTTCGTTTGGTAAATTTATATTATGCTCTATAAATTGATTTTTTTCGGAACGAATCGAATACGTTTTCGGATTGATTTTTATTTGCTATAGTATTGTTGTATATTTGTGTCTGTGGACCAACTAGCGGTCTGGTCAAACTGATGACTCTGTCAATTATGATGAATAGTGGTTTTAGTAAAAGAGGGGCCGACAAATCCAGGTCTGCAAAATTCGTTTATGGGGTTTTCGCTTGGTAAATCAATTTAGTTTTGATTTATGTAGATCTGTCAAAAAACTGATTTCGATTGGCCTATTTGATTGATTTATTTTTTGATTTTAAATTAATTTAGCAGATCTTGATTTTTCGGCGGATCTACCCCTCTTTTACTAACACCACTATGTATCATAATTGACAGCCATCAGTCTGGCAAAACAACTGATACCGCTAGATCAGTTACGAAAAAAATCAATTTATAGGTCAAAATATAAATTTACCAAACGATAACTCCATTAGAAACAAAACATACATCAATTTGTTGACCAATCGATGGCAGAATTTGTCAAAATCAGTATTTTGACAGATCTAAATAAAAAATAAATTGATTTTTGTTACCAAACGAAAACCCCATTACTTTCTTTAAAACGGTGTAAAGATGACCAGTGCACCTATTGCTACGAAAGCCATACTGCCAAACAATAAGACGTTTTCGTTGTTCAAGATTTTTGTTAGGATGATTATTAATCAGCGTTTCTATGACATTGGAAAGAAGAGACGTAAGTGCAATTGGACAGTAGTAAGAGGATGAAGAAGATTCCCGTTTTTTATTATAAAATAAGATTTATTTTTTAGCATGCCTCTGAATAGACAGAAAGGACTAAAAATGTGATCTTATCTTCATCGATCGCATTTCTGGCCGTTTAATAACATCGTCGATAACTGTTGTTCTGCTGTGATTTTTACAAAAGATTAATTGTTTTGCCATAATATTATTTTAGCTTGGAAGTATGTGAGTTATGAAAGTTTCAACGAGCGATGTCAGCACTCACATTACGTGTTTCTTTCAAAAAAATCTTTTACCCAACCAGCCTTAATTATATGAATAAATACATATAACAATGTTGTAGTCTTTACTTTCTCAAGTCGAAAAAATATATTATAAACACGTACATTACTGATAAAGCATTTAAAGATAAATGAAAGCAGATTGCAGAAGTGCATACTTAAAAACGACTAAGGAAATTATGGCATTCAAGGCCAATAAAGATAAAGCCTTTTAAAAGAAATGAAAAAAAATACATAAGTTATTAATTCAATGGGAAATTACAAAAAATCCGCTTCGCCGTTGCAAGACTAAAAAAATCACCATTGTTTTTATAACGGAATAAAGAGAATTGTAAGGAATGAAGAAAATATAAAAATCGGACTTATGAGGTTCATTTGTGATTGTTTCAATGTGTGAAGCACGAAGTGAGTCACGAGTCTGGACACAATCCTCCCTATCTTAACAGGTTATATGCCATCTTTTCGAAAAGCTTATAAAACCTTATGTGCAATAAGTAGTTGGATTGAAACAACAAACAAATCGAATAGGCGAGGGCAACGCCATCAATATAATTCTTTAGCTTCTTACTTGCGATTATAGATACTAAAGGTAAGTTATGTATTCGTAAAAAAAAAATTTTTTTTTCTAACAATCCAACATGACATTACGATCATAGAGAACACCAAAAAAATGGGTCCCCAATTCTGACAGTCTGTCTATCTGTCCTCGAGTCTACAGCCTAAACGCTTTGATAGATTTGCTTCAAACTTGGAACATATGTATTGTTTTTTCCGTAATATGCCCACACGATTTTTTCATTTTTTTTAGGACGACAAATAACAGTAGCTCCTATACATTTTTTTTTGTCAAAAACTAAAATCTTATTTTTCTCTAAAACGGCTCCAACGATTTTTATTACAAAAAATTAGTTCATTAATGAAGGGAAAGGGTACCTTTTAATAATTTCTTTTTGGTACCTCTAGTAGAACCATTTTTTTGGTCTTCTTTCTCGGGAACGGTTAATCTGATTTTACAATTTTTTTTTTACCCAAAAGCTCCTTGAAAGTTTTAAACCCCTATTGTATACCAACATTTTTCACTTGAAAAAAAAATTAATTTTTGTTTTTTTTTGAAAATTCAAAATTTCGAAAACGACTTAATAGATTTTTTCGAAACTTCGTATTTAGTAGTTTTTTCACATTATCTTGAATAGTTCAAGAAAAAAATGTATTTCTAGAAAACAGCTCCAAGAATTTTTATAAAAAAATTTGCGTGTTTTTAAATTAGTACATTTCACTTTTAAGTATAAAAATATTTCTTTTTGCGTACTTATTAACGGTACTCCCCATAGAACCACTTTTCATGTTTTCGACTTTCTCAATACTGGATAAACCGATTAAAACATTTTTTAGACAAATGCTCCCTAAAATTGTTAAGAAAACTGCATAGCCAAATTTTCAAAAAAAAAAGTTTTTCGATTTTTAAAAAATAAATACATTTTTTTTTGAAAAATCGATTTTTCAAAAACCAGTCAGAGATTTTTTTTTTTAATTTGAATTTTATATGTATATTAATAAAATCTTCAAAATGGCGTTTCAAATTTTTTTTATACATAAAAAATTAATTTATTAAAAAACCGCTCCAAAGATTTTTTAATTTTTTTTTGATACATTCTTATTTATCAACGAATTCAAACTGCATCTTTGTTTTCCCTCAAACTATAAAGACTAAGCAATATAAAAACATTTAAGTATGTGTATTATCCATGTATTTCTACTTTATTATTATTCCCTCTTTACTAATTTTTGTCTACATCACTGAATACTAAATACAATGTAGGCTCTTATACATATATATACATTATATACATATATGTGTCTAAGAATCACAGGAATCTTTTGTGTTCATAGTGCACCTATATTATAAAGTTATATGCATATATCTACCTACCCACCAACATCCTTCATTATTATATGAACATGTTAACATACTTATGGGGTTTTCGGTTGGTAATTTTGAATTTTGATCTATAAATTGATTTTTTTCGTAACGAATCGAATACGTTTAGTGATTGATTTTTATTTGCTGTAGCATTGGTGTATATTTGTGCCTGTGAACCAGCTAGCGCTATCAGCTATCTTGTCAAAGCTGATGGCTGAAAATTATAATGCATATTGGGCTTAGTAAAAGATAGGGGTAGATCTGCCAAAAAATCCAGATGTGCAAAATTGATTTAAAATCAAAAATCCCAAGCGAAGGCAAAAATTGTCAAAATTAGTTTTTTGGCAGATCTAAATCAAAAATAAATAGATTTTTGTTACCAAACGAAAACCCCATTAGGTTCCATCAATATCTCTATATATGTAGATATATTTTACTCTCCTAACGTACATAATTAAAATCCATAACTAGTGAGGTTATCGTTTGGTAACACAAATCAATTTATTTTTGATTTAGATTTGTCAAAAAACTGATTCTGACAATATTTTACTTCGATTAGCCAAACAAATTGATTTATTTTTTGATTTTAAATCAATTTTGCAGATCCAGATTTTTCGGCAGATCTACCCCTCTTTCACTAACACTAACTATGCATTATAATTGACAGCCATCAGTTTGACAAGACAGCTGATACCCATAGCTAGTTCACAGACACAAATATACACGAATACTATAGCAAATAAAAATCAATTTGAAAAAGTTTCGAATCGTTACGAAAAAAATCAATTTATAGATCAAAGTATAAATTTACCAAACGAAAACCCCATTAGACTTAAATATACATTTGTGGGTTGGTACCTATGTAACTATTCATTTAATCATCCATTCCACAATTCATTATACTAAGAATCGAGGTAATCTTACCTACATTGGCTTTACGCTTGCATAGGATAACTATACCTAACTAACTAAACCTCAATGGTTACATAAAGGCATAAATAGCTACACAAAAGTTGTTAGCTACATGAGCAGGTTCGTACGATCCAGTCGTGCATTTTATTTTTTTAAAAACCGAATGCATTCTTTAATTTTCATTTTAAATATAATTATTTTAGTGAAAACAGTTTAAAAAACCAATGCTAAAACTCAAAATTAAAATAAGATGGTTAACATTTTATTCTTTTTGAGATCTACAATTTGCAACTTGTTATTAATTTCAATTTTTTTACAAATTAGGAAGACGCTTAGGCAGGGGAACGACTCATATTTGTATGACTATGTAAAAATTTCACTCTAAAAGCAAATGCTCTGATAATGTATGCACACAAATACATATAATATTACTTATACAATATATTAGGTTAGTTAATGGGAAACTTGAAACTTAAACTCATCAGCATTCGAGATTAGGGTTGGTATAGACAAAATGAGTTTCGGGCGGAATCGTCATTTCTTACATCCTCTTGTTATCTTTTCTGGTTTCAGTGTTGACGTCGCATCATAATAGGTAACGTGAAAATTCGAACGAATTTGTAACGGGCGTTCTTTTTAGACGTGTGGTTTTCAAGAAGAAAATAAAACGAATATAATTTAATTATAGCCAAGAATTTAGCTTTATTATAAAGATAATGGTTTGCCATTATGTTTTTAAAATGGTTTCAGGCAAGTGGCCGTCGCAACCGGCTCGAATAAATTCCAGCCGAGAGGACCAATTTTCACCACTTTTTGCAGCATTTGGGGTCGTGTGTCAGCAAAAACGTGCCGAATATTCTCTTCCAAAGCGTCAATCGTATCGGACTTATCTCCGTAGACAAGCGACTTTACATAACCCCACAAGTAAAGCGGTGTTAAATCGCAAGATTTTGGAGGCCACGCCACAGGCCCACGACGCGAGATAATGCGCTCACCAAAAGTTTTTTTTTCAATAATTGATTGTTTCTTTGTAGCGCCGTCTTGTTGGAACCAAAGGGCGTCCACATCAACATCCTCCAAATCAGGCACGAAAAAGTCATTAATCATGGCTCTAGCGTTCCCCATTGACTGCAACATTACGGCCGGTTTCATTTTTAAAGAAATATGGACCAATGATTACTCTGCACATAGAGCACACCAAACAGTGACTTTTTGAGGATGTATAGGCGTCTCAACAATGGCTTGTGGATTATGATCACTCCAAATACGACAATTTTGCTTATTAGCGAACCCATTAACCAAAAGTGAGCTTCATTGCTGAACAAAATGTTTGAGCGATTCGTCGCGCGAACCGATCCATTATTTTGGTAATACATTTTGCACGATTTGCAAACGTAGTTCAGGACTAAGTCTTTTTTTTTTTTTTTTTTTTTTTTTTTATTCATTTTTATTTCATATTAACTTATAACTATCTTAAAGCTAGACAAAAATGTTTAAAACTAGCCTAATTATCAATAACTTACAACTAATTTGCTGGCCCGTTACGGGCGCTCTAAATTAAACAATAACTCTTACAACTAATGTCTTTCGACCTAAAAACTATTTTAATTAAATCTAATTTTTTTTATTTATTTTATATTTCAAGAAACTTTTATACAAAAAACTTGGTATCTGATCATTTTTTTTTTTTTTTTTTTTTTACCTATAAACTAAACCTAAATATATATTAAAAATAATTAAAACTAAATAAAACTAACTTATACTAACTAAAAATAACTTAAACTACTTAAAATACCTAATAATACTTACACTACTTAAAAACTAGAACAGCCACAGCAGCATTTTTTTCGTTTTTTAATTTTTTTTTGTTTATATTTTTTATATGTATGCAGACACACACCAGCATGCAACCCACCCACACATGTACATACGCACATACATATACGTACGCACATACATGTACAGACACGCAGATACATGCACGTATGCCCCCGCATACATACATATTTTTAATTTTTTTTGGTGCCACCCTGACTGTTCCCTATACCTAATGCCCTAAATCTATGTAAGTCGGCCAAGATATATCATCTTCATCGACTTTAAATATCACGATGCTGTTCAGAGAGCCACCAGAACTGGTTCTCCTGTTTCGCCCTATCCCTCCGGTCCCGATCGGACACAGTCCTACTGAACCGAAGGCGCTCTTCTCCACCGTGAGCGATGACGTCTCGACCATACAGGAGTCGCCTATCCACAGTTTTCCGGCTGACGTGGTAGATGAGCGGAACCGCCCCTCCATCCTGTATCAGCCCTCGACTGTCTAAATAGAGGAATGCCTCGGGAGGGATGTAGCCACTTAACCGCGCACTCTCGAAATATTGGTTATTTGGGTAATACGCCCCAAAAATTAAGTTGTTAGTTGAGGACATCGCTCTTGCAACGTGACCCCGAATCAGCTTAAACAAAAAATTATCTATTCTGTTTATGTTGGCTCCGTTGTATAGAACCTGGTTGGAATAATATCTTGTGTACTCCGACTCTGGTGTTCTGTGTAATCCAAGGCAACGTCTAAGACATTGCCTCTCAAACACCCGAATCTTTTCCATTTGAGATGGGGCAACGTTGAACCACACCGGGCATCCATAGGCAATCATCGGCCTGATGAGGGCCATGTAGCAAATCACCTTCACCCTGCTGTCAAGACGGCTGCTATAAAACAGTCGTTTTGTCAAGGCAGAGGCTCCCCTAGCCCTGGCCAAAGCAGCACCTATATGTCTGTCGAAATACAGGTACTGATCCAACCAGATGCCAAGGTACTTTACTACACTTTTACTCGCCAGTGGATGTCCATGTGGCCCTACGATCACCAGCTTGCGCCAGTTCTTTCTCGTATCCCTTGAGGCGCTAGACAACGGAGTCCTAAACAAAATAGTTTCTGATTTCTGGAAGTTGATTTTCAACTTCCAGTCATCACAATATCGCTGAATCTATCTGCAAGAGACTTTTGATGACCTCAACTGTATTAGCTGTTCTGTACGCAATTAGATCGTCGGCGTACGCAATTGCCTGAGTTAGACTACCTATCAGATCGCTGGTGTAAATGCTAAATAGAATCGGCGAGTTAACCGCTCCCTGCTGAAGACCATTATTAATATTAAAAATTGCGGTAGAAGTTACATTACCACTCTTGACAACAAACTTTCTACCATTTAGCATGTCATAAAGCATATACAATAGAGGTTTACTTATAACTAGTCTGGATGGCTTTAGATAAAGACCTTCTTACCATACGGTGTCGAAGGCCTTCTCCAAATCAATCAGACAGGTACTCGTACACTGCTTTTTAGCATATCCATTGGATATCAGAAACCAGCTTAGACGCGGCATGAATTGTGTCGCTCGGCGATCATCATTTAACCCAGTAAAACCAAGGTTCTCAGATCGCCATTCGGTTATATCGTTCCGGAGCCATAAGTGATGAAGCAGAGCTCTGTTCTCCAGGTCATGATTCGGGCGAATGCTAGCATTCACCTTGTACACTTGCTGGAAAGCAGCCCCCGCAGCCTCCACTCTCTCCTGCGGATCTTCGATTATATGAGGTCATCGTCCAATACGGCATCCTCTGGGTCTATGCCTGCTGTCAGAAGTACGTCTCTGTTCTCTGTCGTCCTCTGGAGCTTAAGACACGGAAGATCATTTTGATCCTTTCTTCTAAAAATCTTATTAATTTTTGGGAACATACTTGGGTCGCTGGAGTTAACGGCACGAATTTTATTGTCCCAGAACGAATTAATAGCCAATCTACCATTTTCTTTGATCAATTAGTTGATGTTTTTGATGGACTTCAGTGTCCTAATCTCCAGGTCTCGTGTATCAGTAAACCGCCTGTACAAGCGTTTTAGTCCTGTCAGTAGTCCACTTTTTTGTCTGTGAAGTGCGTCAATTGTCGCGTTACGGTACATGTCAGTTGCGTTACGTTCTTTGTATTTCGGTATTGTTCTGTTCATTGTTCGTAGAATCGTTTCGTCAATTTGTTCTAAGTATCTGTCGATTTCAGTATTTGTTAGGTTCCTGTCATTTGGTGGGGATATACCATTTGAACGTAATTCACTCAATAAGGCATTGGAGAAACGTGGCCAACGCACCTTACTGTAATTGTAAGTATGCACAGGCACATACTCCTCCAACTCCATAAGCTGGTTCGGAAGTTGTATTACGGCGGCGAGTCCGCAGTGGTCACTGTCGTACTCGATCGTTCGTAAACAATTTCTTGGCCGTTGACCCACAGCGTCAGTAATTGTTAGTCTTGCGTCTTTAAGCAATAGATCCAGATAGGCACCGCTTCTTGGGAACGATGGCCTGTCTGCGGCTAGAAGATCGATGCGATACTCAAGGTTGTATCGACCCATCCAATTAAATAGATGGTTACCTCGAGGATTTTGTATTTGATTTCCCCAATCTGTGTGCTTGGCGTTTAAATCACCCGCCAATATATAGTAATTCTCTTCCGAGCTCAATCTTAAGCATTCAAAAAGCTTTTCAAGCTCTGTTATAAACTGTGTGGGCTGAGGTGTTTCCGGTGCATAGGCAGCGATCACATACATTCGCTTCCCCTGTTGGAGATGAATGCATATGATGCATGCCTCTAACGTCCGAAATTTACGCACATCACTATTATATATTACCTTATGACTTATGCCTTTACGTATAAAGATTGCGACGCCCCCTCCTTGAGTGGAGTTGGGTCGGTCTCTCCTTACGATATTGTAATTGTTGTTAGTCAATTTATGTTTCTGGTTAAGCTTAGTTTCGCTAGCCATAAACACATCTGGACTTATGTCTTTAAGCAATTGGAATAAATTCGCTCTACGTTCGGTCCTAATCAGTGAATTTACATTCACAGCTAGGATCTTAAAGGGCCTCTCCGGCAGCGCGCCCTTAACCTCTAAGTTGCGTTAAGCTCGGCAAAACAGAGTAGAGATAATCCACCCTAGTCGCCTGCTCCCTGATCTGGTTTTGGAGGCCGTTCAATGGCCCTGGATGGCCAGTAGAACGCCCATAATATCCGCCTGTGGTGATACGTCGGGCATCCCCGATAATTAGCGGGGTGTCCGGCGCCTCGGCAGTGTACACATTTAAGCTGGGTCCTATCTTCGACCCGTTCCTTTCCTAACTTGCATCATCTGCATTGTGGTTCTCTCCACACTTAACGCAGCGTGACTGCATTTCGCAGTTTGCTGCGGCGTGGCCGAACCTTTGGCAGCGCATGCATTGAAGCATGTCGCCGCGCCTTTTTAATTTGTCCCAAGTTACAACCTGGCAGTTGAGGACGGATATACTCCTCAAACTATCCAGTTTGCTGCTGGGTGAAAGTTGAACAAGGAAGAAGGGAAGACTCCGCTTCTCCCGCCTAGCTCTAACTGTAGCGAACGGCTTGACCCCGATAAAGTCGAGATCGTCATTCGCTTTTTGGCGGAGTTCATTTAAGAGCACCTGTGGTTCCGTGTAGGAATCTATGCCCTTCAAAAGGACCGTTTGAAATTTTTCGGTTTTAGGGGTGAAACTAAAGAATTCGGTAGTAGTTTCTTTTAGCAACTCTTTAATTGTTTTGTGCTGTTCCAGTGTGAAGCACTGGATAGCATGCCTATCGTTATTTAATCTTTTAATAGTAAAATTTTGACCTATGGTCAACTTACATAGATTTATGGTATCCTGTAACTCCATTTTATAAGTATTAATGGGTGGCACCTTTTCTTTTTTCATAATCGGAGGCTGTGGCTGCTGCTGCTGAGACTGACTTTTCTGCGACTGTTGATTCTGCTGCTTTTGAATCTGCTGCTGCTGTTTTTCTTGCGGTTGTTTCTGGACTTGTGTCTGCTGCTGTTGCTGTTGTTGTTGTTTTTGCCGTTGTTGTTTTGGCTGCTGCTGTGGCTGTTGTTTTTGTAATTGTTCTTTTTTCTGTTGTTGTTCTTTTTCTTCGAGTTCTTTTAGTTGCCTCGCTCGGCGCGCTTCTTGGCTGGCCTTAACTTTGCTTTTTATCTTTTCGATTTCTGCCTCCAAAGCTTCAATTTGGGCGACCATTCTCTGTTCCTCGTCCTCCTCAGCTGACGCCTCTGATGTGGAGAGGTTCACGAAGGCAGTACTATTGCCCGTCGTGAAGTGCCCTTCTCCTTCTTCAGACATATATGCTATACCCTCTTCGGGTGAAGTGTCTAGCTCGGTTTGTCTTGCTGCCTCTGACGTCTCGTCTATATCGGACGTATGCACGCCAGCTGGCAGCTTTGCTGAGGTGGCCGTGGATCTCCTTTTTACCAAATTTGGTGCGCACTTGATCCTCTTTCTGCGCTTTTGATTAGCATCGGATGATGTTGCCGTTGTTGTTACTGCTGTTGATGTTGTTGCTGCAGAATCACTGCTTGTAGTTGGAACATCTTTCGATGTTCCTTCAGCTGATGCCATCGCTGGCCTCATTGGCCCTAGGACACCTTTCGATGCCCCGGTGCTTAAACTCCTCCTCCTTTGTTCGTTTTCCCAACCAATAAAGTTAACTACTTCACGGTTGTGAAAAAAAGCTGATAAAGTTCTGATGCCCTCCTGGGAATCGAACTGGCGACCCTTGGATTCTCGGTCGGCCACTCTACCACTGTGCTACTGCACCACTTATGAAATCTTGATTTAATTTAGAACTTAAGCTCACACACGAAATTTAATTGGAAAAACTGGGAAGCCGAAAACGTCTTAACACCTCCACAGTACGAGATCGATTCGGGACTAAGTCTATTCATTATGAAATGGCAAACTAAATACTAAACTGAGCATAAATCAAGTGACAGCTGTCAAAAGAATAAATCCAAAAAAGTATTGTAAGATTGAAAACCACACGTCTAAAAAAAAACACCCGGTACAAATTTTCGAATTTTGCTCTCAAAAACTATAGGAAAAAAACTCAAGTTTGAGAAACTTGGTGAAAATTTCTAGTAACCAAACAGGCATAATATGATCTGCTGATGCTAAATCGGTATTTTAGTATGTAATGTGTGACTAGTGGTGATGTGTTAAGGCAGTGTTTTGGTCGTATGGTGTTGATCAATTATTGTTGCTGAAGATAAAGTACTGCGGTGGGTGATAATTAATTTCTGATTATGTGCGAGTGGTTTTCGTGTGATTTTGCTGCTATTCTGCACTATGGAGCAAACCGTCGGAGCGGAACATTTTCCGCTTTGTCAGGGAAATGTTCCGCACAGCTGTTCGGAAGATTACCTCGTAGTGTAACTACCTTAACAATAAAATTAAGCCAAGTGGTTGTTGTATTATTGATTAAAATTTGCTTTAAAAGGCCTCGCACTTGAACTCATTAATTGACTAGTAAGGGTATTACCAATACATCATTTTAGAAAACTTGGATTTATGGGTTCACTGAGAACAATCAGTGTTTGTCAATTGTGTTGTTGACATTAATTTCCGTTTTTATCTGGCACTCTGGAGCCATCTGGATCTGATTCTGAAAATAAGAGAATTGTGCTTCTGGATTTTAAATCAACTTCAAAACCAGAAGCACTCACTCATTCATATACTTAAACGGCAAACTCGATAGTCATGTTTTGTTTCCTAATTATTGCGTTCTATATATTTACTACCGATTTTATGTTTTTACCTACTGCATGTATTTTGAATAAAATACGAGTACAAGTAATCCTTCCGTTTCGATCGCAAACAAGTTCAAATTCAATATATTCCATGTTTGCCTTTGCAATTCGCCAATTCAAGAATAAACAAATTGTGGATTTGACATTACATCCACATTTGACGTTTCACATATACAATCACACCGTCAAAATTTTAGAATCGTCAAAATCTAAAAAAAGTTATTTCCTCTAAAAATTAAAGCTATCCTCAACTTTATATGATTCTACTTTCCATTTCGTTTTATCAAATTAAATTTGAGTACTCGTATTTTTTAAATTTTAGTTTCAGAAATATTAAATTAAACAAAAAAAAAACGCGAAATTACAACAAAATACATACTTCAGCTGTCAGCATAACGTCATTTTGACACTCTATTTACACAGAAAATTAGATCTAATTTAGGTCTATTCAGAGCAACCCCTATTTGTGTTTTTTTAAGGCTTCAGGGCTTTTTTTTTATAATTATGCGCTTATAAAAGGGGTTTTGACTACGTTTAATACAATCAAGCACAATCGAGCATTTGGAAAATAGGGAGGAATTTAAAAGGAGATACTGATACCCTAGCAACGATCAGGTACTATTTTATGTCAAAAATAATTTGAATGGTTAAATGGAAGTGTTGGGTTAATCAGCTGTTTTTAAAAAGGCATTATAACAAAACACAACAAAGCGCATTGCTGTGGATATGCTATCGAACGCGGCCATTGATCGGGTTTTCCACAAAATTTCATATTGTGTAATGTGGAATTCTTTAACCAAATGTCTGTTTTTGTTCTGAATAAAATCGAAGTCTATTTAAAATCGATTTTATACTGTCAAAACAAATCCTGGGTTTTAGCAAAATTTCATCCACTTTATACGCACACTATTTTTTGCAAGTTCTCCATACAACAAACAAAAAATCGATCTGGAATCCATTTGTTTGGAATTTGACATAAGATTTGACATTTTCCTTACGTGAAAATTTTCATTTTCTTCATATAATTGTTTTCCTTAAAATTGCAGCAATCAATTAGCCCAACAAAGTTTTATTCCCTACAGCAAGGAAACATATATGGAAGAAATGGATTTCAAATGTAATGAATTCGACATAAGTTGATAAAAATAGATACTGCATTCAAGCCTCAATCCAGATGATACGCATCATTTTTCTTTTTCGGATGCATATTCACATAGATAACATATTATGTACCTAAGTACATAGATAAGAAGTTTTATGATTATGAAACGAAAAACGAGAAACCAAAATTGATTAGCCCACAAAACACAATTCCAAAACTAAATTTTAAATAAGATCACGTTAAATAAAATTCATTGAACACGCAGATAACGTCGAAACGTTGGCGTTTGTTGCTGGGAAAAGGAGAAAAAAAAGTAGATTTGTTTTATTTGAATCGAAAACCAGATTGACCAAGAAAAATCAGTTTCAAATATATTATAAAAAAGTTAAATAAAACATTTTTTAACCTTTGAATTGCAAAACAACTCTTAGTTTATTGAATCTGATTCACTGATAAGTAGTTCAGCATTGGATGAGTGCATGTGTACTCGGAGATAGTCTTTTTTTAGTAAGCATAGCCCTGAATAAATTTGTATGTGATAACAACATGCTGGATGCGACAGGAGGCCATATAGTAAGTCAATAATGTTTAAACATTCGAACTCAAAATAAATCAAAAAATAAAAAAGGGTAAACTTGATAAGGAAACGTTATCTGTGTGATTTAGGGGTCTTAAATAATTTGAAAAAAAAAAAATCATTTTTAAAGATAAGTTTGTACATATTATAATTAAAAAAAAAATGTATCGGTGTAGCTATATGTATATGGATGTGGAAGATATGAATGCAACTACGTCTTCTGATTTAAATTTATCTTTTTTATATTTTATATTCAAGCTCTTTTTTCAAGCCCAACAATAAATGGGCAAATTAAAATGAAGAATTGGCTAATATGTGAAATGCGACAATAGAAAGTCCCTTTCGGGCTAAGCAGACAGACAGACAGACAGAATTGCGGGACCCACATTTTGGTGTTCTCTATCATCCTAATGTCAATTTTGATTAAAATCTCGAGTTCGATTTTTTTTACAAATGCAAAACTTGCCCTATAGTACGTATATCGCAAGTAAAAAAATACTTCAATTGGAAAAAAGCGACATAAAACTATTATTTTTAAAATTTTAAATTAAACAAAAATTAAATTATTTTTAATTTTTTTTTTCGAAATTTCGAGTTTGGAATTAGTTTTTTTCAAAAAGTTTTGCGCAGGTCGATTGGCATAACATCGATGTTAGAGAAAAAAATTATCGATGTTGAAGCATGTGTATTGATGTTAAGATTCAAAACATCGTATTAAAATAAGCTGAATGTCTGACCGCACTCGACGGAACTGCACTTCAGCGCAGCTACCCTTCGCAACTATTTATGTGAAATTGTATGAAGTTCAATTGAACCAAGTGCGATATATAGCTCATACACACAAAAAAGGAAAAGAAAATTACTATAAAAGACATTGCTACAATTTTCAAAACAATGAAGGTACATAAATACATATTTTGAATTTATTATATATTGTATTTTTAACGATTTTTGAACGTGATATTATTTAAAAAAAAATGCATTAAAAAAATACTGATGTTAAAAAACATCAATATTTCTGATATCGATATTGCATTATCGATGTTAACATCAATGGTTTTTAATATCGCTTATCCCCACGCAACATTGTTGTTGACATTGAATTCGCGTTAGTGTGTGAGTGTGTGATTGCTTCTGGTTTTGATTCTGCCTTTAAATCTGGAAGGAAATGTCTCTTCTATCCAGGAGAAGAACTGTCACCTGATATCAATCGCGCAGTCTTAGGAGCATTCGGGAGTCTTCCGGACGACCAATCGAGAAGTCCATTATAGATTTTAAAAATCGTCCAAAACTTAATTGTGAAAATTTGAGGGTATAGTAGTGTGAGCTAACCTGGCGGGTGTGGAAACTGAAGTTGTCATCCTTATACGAATAACCATCTCCATATTTGTCTACAATCAATTTTAATTTTTTTCCCATCTAAAGTGTTTTTTGAAGGTGCTGGGACATAACTGCGCAAAAAGGGCCAATTTGATATTTTTAACAGTCAACAAATTAAGCCCGAAGATGGTACATTGAGTCCGAAACGCGTCGCTAATATAAAAAATAATAATGTTGTGAAACGGTTCAATCGAACAATAAAATAAAACAAATTTAAAAATTTAAAAGTTTATATCTTAAACATTAGAAACCTGATTGAAAATATCAGATTGGCCCTTTTTGGGCAACACCATCGATAAGTGCACAATAGAATTTTGGAATTATGTCCCACTTTAATGGGACATAAGTCCAAAAACAAGAATTTGGGACTCATGTCCCATTTGACATGATTTGATTGAGGTAAATAATGTACTGTAAAAATATACGGCAACTAGGGCTGTCATATGTCATGAACTCAGCCCTATGTCATATGGCCAGAAAACCAAAGGGGACATAACTCCAAAACAAATTGGATGTATGTCCCGCGGAGTTAGTTCCCTGCGCCTTTTTTACTTGCGATTATAGGTACTATAAGGCAAGTTATGCATTCGTCAAAAATAAAGTTTTGAGATAAGAATCAAACATGACAATAACGATGATAGCGAAGACGAAAAAAGATGATCTAAAAATTCTGTCCGTCTGTATGTCTGTCTGTCAGTCTATCTGTATGTATGTATAGACACCTACAGCCCGAATAGGTGGGCCGAATTGCTTCAAACTTGGTAGATAGAGTTTTTTAGGTATTGTACAGAGGAGAAATTGAAAAAATTGAGCTAAAAATGATTTTTTTTTTAAATAACGGTACTTGCCATATAACCGTTACGTTAAAGCCTATTTCTCTCGGAAACGGCTCTAATGGCTTAACCGATTCTTTCGAAATTTCACACATTTATATGCTTAGGTTGCCCAATTTATACTGCGTACCATTAGTTTTAATAAATATTTTTTTTGTATTTTTAAAAGCATTTTTTTTTTAATTTAATTTATATTATGAAAACTGCTCAATAATTTTCTTTCAAAAATTATAGTTGTATGTAATTGCTGAATACCTATGAATTGGCGTTTTAAAAAGTTTAAAAAAATGTTCTCATAAATTTAAATGTATACAAGAAATAAATAATGAAATAAGTATTTATTTCAGAATTTTAAATTATTTTTTCTTTGATTAAGCCGATTTAATCATTTGTTTTTAAGTTTATATTATAAAATATTTAAGATTCATGACCATTTTTTTAGAAAAAAATTTAAGTAATTTTGTATATATAAAAAATTAAGTAAAAAAGCGACTTTAAAGATATATTTAGATTTTTAATAGAAATCTTTTGTATACGATGTTATCGAACATAAGAGCAAGTTCGTGCGATCCAGTCGTGCATTTTATTTTTAATTACCTACCTTTCTAAATGTAATAATAATCTGCCCTATAGAGGTAACCGGAGTTTTCTCCGCAACGCATCTTCGTCGGAAATTCAATTTCAGTTCGAAGTAGTTGTTATCGGAAATTTTTTTAAAGAAATACGACGACGCATTGCAATGGATATAAACTTCAGGCAGAGATGAGGAACTTAACTGATATATCGAAAATGCGATATATTTTTGATAGTTTTTTATTAAATAAACACTAAACGTTTTAGGCCATGCAAAATCGGCGAGAGAGTGTAATTTATTGTTTAGAGAAAGTATTTTTTTTTTCAATTATAATGCGCTAGAGTTTTTAAGAAATGTAATTAGATTCACCGAATTTAAAATCAAAGCTATCGAATAAAGTCCCCTCCCTATTTCCAAACACATGTTTTGTTTCCGTTTGAACTGTCAACAAAAGAATAATTTGAAAAAAAAAACTTTACTTTAAAAACTTTAGAAAATAAAAGAACATTGCAAGAACGAAAACAATATACGCTGACGCAGCTCTAAATCTATAATTCCCTTTAAGATATTTAGGCGAAGAAAAATTTTCGCCTAAATAAAAATGCGTTTGCTTTTGTTTTGGAGAAGATTCAATACAAATACAAAACAAATTATCAATCTGATGGTGTCACTCCAAACCTTTAAAAAATATATGATGTATTCAAAACTAAAACACAGCCACAACTTCTGGTGTCCTTCTTGTGTAATTTTAGATATGCAATATCCGGATATTCGCTGGGCAGATTTATCATACTCTCATATTTCTGTGAACTTCTTTGTTCGTTCTGCTTAAAAACAAAAAGCGCATAAGTTAACGTACATAAGGTTTATTTCTTCATTACTTTCAATTAACAATTTCTTTAAAAAGAAAACACTTTCCGCACCGAGAACTTGTCGGAGGACTTCGGAGAATATTTTGTTTGTATCTGTCATAAATAAAATAATTCAAAGTACTTCATCGCATACAAATGGCATGCGTTGAATTTCGTCGGACAGAATTTCCGATCAGCCGATCGGAGAATTACCTCGAAGCAATATGTAGTAAATCGGAGAGAATTCCGTTCCGAGGGTTACCTCGATGGGGCAGAATAATAATAACAATAATAATAATAGTAAAAAAAAAGGAATAGGCCAATTCCAAACACCCCTCGTGGTGATTAAAGAATATTCATCTCAGCTAATTAGTAAACTCTAAACTATTAAATAGGAGATAAATGGTAACAACATTTTACATTAGGTATTAAATTTTAAAGCGATACACTTGGTTCCACTAAAATATATGATAAGTAACGCCCATATAAACCACGAAAATCTATATTTTGAGTATCAAAGGTAAAGGACCTACCAGGAACTCAATTAGTCGCAAAGCTTTAACCGGTTTGCAGTTCCAGAAGTAAGAAGATAAACAGCCCTCAACAGTGGCAAGGAGAAAATGAATAGCAAAATAGAAATAAAATAAATAAGTAAACCAGGCTACCTTCCACCAGAGGTAAGGAGCCTAATATAAAAATTGCGAGCAAACTGTGTACATAAACTAATAACGTAAAGACCCGAAACCTCTGCTTTCATTTGACATTTGCCTACAAGCTGAAACACGCACACAAGTAACTTTTCTGTTCCTCTTCCTATAGACACATAGACAACACAGCCCTAGTAATTTGTTTTTGTTTTGTTTTTCGATTTCCCATCAATTCATGGATAGAGTTTAAAAGCTACAAATACAACAATGTAAACAAATGGGTTTTGGGGGGTGAAACGTACGAAAGTTTCCAATCTTATTATGGCTTATTTGTGACTGTGGATTTGCTGGCGAACGCCGTTCCGTTGCCAGCAGAGCCTGCTAAGTTGCCGTTGAATTTCCATACCAACCAGGCAGAAAGTGGGACCCCTTGCATATGTACGCACCGGTCCCATATTCCCAAAACAAACGACACCAGTAAGTTTAAGGAGACGATGCATTGTATATAATATTTGTAATACATAAGAATTTAAAAAAAATCAGACCTTTAACTAAATATTCGTATTTAATTTAGTAGCGTTCCACCCTGGACCTGGAGTCCGGTGAGCGAAACCTCAGCCATAGATAACAACAGACACATTCAATAACTATTCTATACATCATATACATCATTAAACTGTGCATTATTGTACTCTCCCTGAGGTCTAATTGATATATTAAGCTCCAAACGTTTGTTTCAGCATATCGATATCAATATTTCTGGTTTGGTAATGAACTTGCCGCCCTTGATGCAACCCCAGCATACGCCCTTTAAGGTTGTAGTTTTTTTTAAACTGAAACAACTTATCTACCCTTTGTACAATGTACATAGCTACATATATATAAATGCATTTGGTTTGTAATAATAACAATCTATGTAATTATAAGTTATTTGTTAGTTTTGCCTTAAACAATTATAATTAAAATAATCAATGCACTTCTCTAGGCTAAAAAACAACTATTTAATAATATATGCACCTATCTACATAAATACTACTACAATCATTAATGAAAACCTGTAATATTTCTAGTATCCATTTTGAAAAAAAAAAGTTGTTTTACTTTACTAGGTGGCGATTATTTACATGAACTTTAACAAGTTTTTTTCTAACCAAGAGTGTTATGCAAATTGCTGTAAAGATTGTCTATTTTGTTAATACTAGGAAAGTAAATAAATGTGCATACTAAGTTGTAATAACAATTATAATAAAATAATATCTAATAAATTCAAACTACAAACAATAATATTACAATCACATTATTAAAATTAATCCACAACCATGTCGCACTAATTTACTCGATAGCTGCTAAATTCTGTTCATGTGTTGCAAGCACGTAATACTACGTTTTCACTTAACGTTAATGCGGGCATTCACTCATTTATTCTGAGCAATCTGGAATAATGTGAATAAGTTGTAATGTGCAAAAGTACATTTGATGAAAAAACTGCTGTTCTCATGGAAGCTATCTTGAGTTATCCCAAAAAAATTGGAATAACTAGCTATCCGAAAAAAAATAAACTTCATTTGGTGTGCGCTTTGTTCCGATTTTAATGTGGTTTCCCATTGGTTAAACAATTTAAATCTTTTTTCATATAAATCTGCCAAAATACGGATTTCTACAATTTCACAGAAACGAATACACGCCAATAACATAGCAAGACAACATTCAATTCAAATCGCGTCCCATTCGCCACGAAAAATATCAAATTCCGCATTAAATTTAGCAATGGAAAACCCGATAAGATAGCTTTCAGATAATATATCTGATTCGTTCACACATGTACTCGGATAGTTTGGCATCCGAGATAACATATCTAATAATTGAGTTTTTAAATAGTGCTTACCCTCCCAAAAGCAGATTAATTTTGACAGCACTATTTAAAATACAAATGGTGTTTTATTTCTATGTATGAAGCTTCATTTTTGTCAAACGAAATGAAAAATTCACTTTTCTGATGTATATGTTCATTTCAATCTGGGAATAGGTTAGATCTGAGAACCTTGGTTTTACCGGGTTTAATGATGAAGATTTGGCAAACGCCATAATCGCCGACCGAAATGGGCCCAGTCCCCTGTTAATTTCGAAGAATGAGCTCCAGCTCATCTTCGATTCATTAAAGAAAAAGAAGTCTGCAGGAGTCGATGGTATATCCAACGTTGTACTACGACATTTACCTCAAGAAGCAGTTGACATTTATACCGCACTGTTTAACAACGCGCTGAATAATGCATATTATCCAGTGCGGTGGAAGACAGATGTGGTGCACCCTCTCCCAAAAAAGGGAAAGGACAACTCCAATCCGGCGAATCTCCGGTCGATAAGTCTTCTTCCGAGTATCAGCAAAGTATTTGAAAAGGTTATTAATAGAGCCCTGTTCAAGTGGGCGGAGGACAAAAATATCATCCCGGATAATCAGTTCGGTTTTAAGGCGGGACATGACACAATTCATGCCGCGTCTAAACTAGTTTCTGATATCCAATGGAACAAAACTAAAAAGCAGTGTACGGGTGCCTGTCTGGTTGATTTGGAGAAGGCCTTCGACACCGTATGGCTAGAAGGTCTCTATCTAAAGCTAACCAGACTAGGTATAAGTAAACCTCTATTGTATATGCTTTATGACATTCACTCTTGCAGAGTGACTTCGACAATTTTCAGCGATATTGTGATGACTGGAAGTTGAAAATCAACTTCCAGAAATCAGAAACTATTTTGTTTAGGACTCCGTTGTCTAGCGCCTCAAGGGATACGAGAAAGAACTGGCGCAAGCTGGTGATCGTAGGGCCACATGGACATCCACTGGCGAGTAAAAGTGTAGTAAAGTACCTTGGCATCTGGTTGGATCTGTACCTGTATTTCGACAGACATATAGGTGCTGCTTTGGCCAGGGCTAGGGGAGCCTTTGCCTTGACAAAACGACTGTTTTATAGCAGCCGTCTTGACAGCAGGGTGAAGGTGATTTGCTACATGGCCCTCATCAGGCCGATGATGGCCTACGGATGCCCGGTGTGGTTCAACGTTGCCCCATCTCAAATGGAAAAGATTCGGGTGTTTGAGAGGCAATGTCTTAGACGTTGCCTTGGATTACACAGAACACCAGAGTCGGAGTACACAAGATATTATTCCAACCAGGTTCTATACAACGGAGCCAACATAAACATAATAGATAATTTTTTGTTCAAGCTGATTCGGGGTCACGTTGCAAGAGCGATGTCCTCAACTAACAGCTTAATTTTTGGGGCTTATTACCCCAATAACGAATATTTTAAGAGTGCGCGGTTAAGTTTTTACATCCCTCCCGAGGCATTCCTCTATTTAGACAGTCGAGGGCTGATACAGGATGGAGGGGCGGTTCCGCTCATCTACCACGTCAGCCGGAAAACTGTGGATAGGCGACTCCTGTATGGTCGAGACGTCATCGCTCAAGGTGGAGAAGAGCGCCTTCGGTTCAGTAGGACTGTGTCCGATCGGGACCGGAGGGATAGGGCGAAACAGGAGAACCAGTTCTGGTGGCTCTCTGAACAGCATCGTGATATTTAAAGTCGATGAAGATGGTATATCTTGGCCGACTTACATAGATTTAGGCAATTAGGTATAGGGAACAGTCGGGGTGGCACCAAAAAAAATTAAAAATATGTATATGCGGGGCACACGTGCATGTATCTGCGTGTCTGTACATGTATGTGCGTACGTATATGTATGTGCGTATGTACATGTATGGGTGGGTTGCATGTTGCTGTGTGTCTGCATGCATATAAAAAATAAACGAAAAAAAAAGAAATTTAAAAAACGAAAAAAATGCTGCTGTGGCTGTTCTAGTTTTTAAGTAGTCTTAAGTATTATTAGGTATTTTAAGTAGTTTAAGTTATTTTTAGGCAGTATAAGTTAGTTTTATTTAGTTTTAATTATTTTTAATCTATATTTAGGTTTAGTTTATAAGAAAAAAAAAAAAAAATGACAAGATACCAAGTTTTTTTGTGAAAGTTTCCTTGGAAAATAAAATAAAATAATTAGATTCAATTAAAATAGTTTTTAGGTCGAAAGACATTAGTTCTAAGAGTTATTGTTTAGTTTAGAGCGCCCGTAAAGGGCCAGTAAATTAGTTGTAAGTTATTGATAAGTAGGCTAGTTTTAAACATTTTTGTCTAGCTTTAAGATAGTTATAAGTAAATATGAAATAAAAATGAATTTACAAAAAAAAAAAAAAAAAAAAAAATAGGTTAGTTCGATTTATTTAACTTTAGGTCCAACGAATATTTATTTTAAATCTTAATTGGAGTAGATTTATGGCCTTTTCGATTGATCGTCCAGAATTCTTCTGAATTCTGAAACTGTTTGATTGGTATCAAATGGATAGAAGAGAAATTTTCCTCTGGATTTGAAGTCAGAATCAAAACCCCACCCACTAAATGTCAATCTCGAATTGAATGTCAACAACAATGTCGTGTAGGGATCAGCGATATTAAAAAAAATGGTTGAAAATACAATATCGATATCAGAAAAATCGATGTTTTAACATCGATGTTTTGTTGATGCATTTTTTTGAAAAATAATAGCACGCTCAAGAATCGATTAAGAATACTATATATTATAAATTCAAAACACCTTCATTTTTTTGAATTTTCGTTTCTTCTTTATCTCGGATAAAAACTATCCGAGTTCTTGTAAACGATTAGATAGGTTAGCTGTCAAAAACCATTTCAAAACGCATATCAAATGAAGTGTGCGTCAGCTGTTAGATACATTTATCATCAGATAGCTTACTTACATACTTATCCGGCTCCCGATCCATGGAGGGTCACTGCCTTACATATTGCTGACTTCTATCGATTGCGGTCCTTCACACGCTCCATCCAGTCGTCGAGACCAAGCGCTCTTGCGTCTGTAACTACCCGGTCCTTATAGCGGAGGTTCGGTCTTCCTGGTCGTCTCGAACCTGCGGGCTGGAATTCGAAGATTTTCTTGGCTGGAGCGATGCTGTCCATTCGCTCGATGTAGCCGAGCCAGTGTAGTCGACGCGCTTTGGCTATTTGGACTACATCCACATCTTGGTACAGCTCGTACAATTCTGGATTGAATCTTCTCCTCTGGTAAAATTAGCGTTTTGTATAGCGTGCACTTTGTCTTTCGAGATAGGAGTTTTGAACCCATTTGTTTGGCCAAACCGAAGTAGCAGCGGTTCGCTAGTGTAATTCTTCGTCGGATTTCCAATAAGGTGTCGTTCGTGGAATTGATGTTTGTTCCGAGGTAGTTGAACTCCTTGACTACCTCGAAATTACTGCTACCAACAGTGACGTTTTGTCCTAGGCGATGAACAGATGAGGCTTTGTTTGTTGATAGCATATACTTGGTTTTGTCCTCATTCACTTCAAGACCAACGCATTTCGCCTGTTCATCAATAGCTGTGAATGCCGCAAGTACAGCTCGCTTGGAGGGACCGATGATATCGATGTCGTCCGCATAACCAAGCAGTTGGGAATACCTGTTGAAGATAGTGCCTTCCAGGTTAACACCACTCTTGCATACTATCTGCTCCAGGACTATGTTGAAGAAGTCACATGATAGCGCATCTCTTTGTCTGAACCCTGTACACGTCTGGAAAAGCTGTTTCCCATTTGCACGTTGCACGGCATATTTTGTAACGTCATGCGGCATAGCTGGATCAGTTTTTCGGGATCCCGAGTTCCGACATCGCCAATAGAAGTTCTTGGAGACTTATTCTATCATATGCGGCTTTGAAGTCGATGAAAAGATGGTGCCTCTCGACTTGAAATTCGTTGGTCTTTTCCAGGATTTGCCTCAATGTGAAGATTCGGTCTATCGTTGATCTGCCTGGCCTGAAGCCACACTGGTACGTGCCAGCACATAGTTAGTTCTTTCATGCTTTCCTGAGTATAGCGGTGTTTTCATCAACTGTGCTTTTGCACGCGTGTTACAACTACAATAAGTTATTACAGATTGCTCAGAAAAAAATGAGTGAACGACCCCAATGCAATGTCAATATTAAACGTCAATTTCGACTATACTATGTCGAATTCCCAACAACAACCAAATATTCATAAATTTCGTAGACTTTACGGAGAATATTTTTTGCAAGTTACTTAGAACAACAAAAAAAGTCGATCTGAAATCGATTTGAAATGTTTGTTTGTAATTCGAAATTAAAGTGTCAGAAAAATAAAGAGCGGATGGAAGTCACTGTCGACGAAATGCTGACACACCTAGACCAATTGTTGGTCCGTTGTGATTATATCAAAACTATGGAAAAACAAACAATTACCAAATTGACACAAAATCAAACAATCCGAAATGAAATTTGTACCTACATACATAATGTATAACGTATATTAGCGAGTAAAGTACATTTTATTTAACACGTTATTGCTATTTATTCTAATTTCGGATTTAAAGCTAATGAATATCATTCATAAATATTTCTATTTCCTTGTTTAAATTAACACTAACTTCATATATTTAGCAATTTTTGTATTTCAAAAAGTATATGCCTATAAGATTATTATTGATTGAAGATATTTTTAACAATAAACAAATATGTAGTATGTTAACTACATCTAACATTCACCAATAATATCCATACACATGAGTACATAACTTATTAGTATTAAGATAACCATGAGCATCCATTCTGCTGCCTTGGAAATTTGTCTACTAGAGAAAGAACAGACTAATTTATGTAAAAAAAATTTAAAGAGGTGTACGTACCCACATATTTAATTTAAATTCATATCGCCCGTTATTATATGGTTTAAAGAGTCACGTCACGTATAAAACAGTCATTGATCCATACTACCTACATATAAAATAGGTTTTTTTTTCAACAAGAAAAGTAAACAAATGCAGAGGTTAAATTAATAAAATGTTTTAAATTATTCAATTCTTGTTCGAAAACTTGCAAAAGTCATCAAAGCCCAAATTTAAAACGTCGCCTAAGCAAAATAGCGCAGGGAAATTAATCAAAACAATATTTCATTTCAGAAATCTTCATATGGGGGTGGCCGTGGAGCGATAGTTGTATTTTCGCCTGTCAACCTCATGGTCACAGTTTCGATCCCTGCCGTAGTCTATGTCCTCTTATTTTTCCATTAAAAACCAATTCTAAAAATAAAATGTCATACAATAAGTTGCTAGTTTACTCATTACATGCTGTCAGTATACCGATAAAATATGACAAAGAATATAAAAATTAATCTGAATTATAAGGGACATAGATAAATAAGACACGAAAATTTCTCCGCATTAGTTCAGCCGCCATTATTCCTATCATTCTTTCTCTTCCTCAACCTCACGCCCGCGCTGTGTTGAAACATTTAAAGGGTTGTATAATCCCTTGAGCGCGTGTAGATTATAAAAAAAAAATATATAAAAATGAAACAAGCGCTCATATCGTCTTTTGTCCCATACCTTTGCCACATTTATATGACCAGCAAAATCTTTATAGGTTAGTTCGTTGAACAACCCCAAGAGCTGTCAAAAAAACCTGGGTTTTCCGGTTCTCAAAAAACACCCGAGGGCCATTAATTTTATGTTGCCGAAAGCAAGTTATGTCATTAAATAATTAAAGCTTGAAATATGTTAAATTTAAGTCTTAGTACATTTTGTTGGCCTATGCACATTCCAAACTTCAAAGGTTTCCATTTTACATGTCTGTCTCTGAAAATTTATTTGGGAATTCTTTTATTTCCATTTAAAAATAACAAATCAAATCAGACCTCATGTGACTTTGACGTTTATTTATTTACCTCAACTTGCCCCAGCAAAAAACCTATATCTACTTCACGGCGAGTTGAGAGCGACACTAGGTTTAAAGAAACAAAGAATTTGTTTATCAGGGCGACTTCGGGACTCAGCGAAAAAACCTAATGTCTTTTTACTTGCTATTATAGGTACTATAAGGCAAGTTATGCATTCGTAAAGAAAAAAAAATTTCAACGATCAAACATGACATTACGATCATAGAGAATCCTAAAAAAGTGATTGACAAAAAACGTCTGTCTGTCTGTCAGTCTGTCCGTCTGTATGTATAACGAGCTGCAGCCTAAACAGCTTGAGCGATTACCTACAAATTTGGTATGGTGATTCTTTTGGCATTCCTCAGAGGGAAAATTTAAATTTTATTTTTAGGCCTAAAAATAACGGTACCTGCCATACAAGCATTAAGGAAAAACTTATTTTTCTCGAAAACGGTTCCAACGATTTTGATAGAAATTTTTGAGATTTTTTTGGTACTAGCTTTCATTTGATCAGAACCAAATTTACGGGAAAAGTCTATTAACGGATTTGTTTAATTTTTGGCTTTCTCGGTAAAGGTACATTAGATTTCTGTCAAATTTTATATCTAAGAAGATCTAGGTAGCCAAACTAATTCTGTATATCAATTTTTTTTCTAATTAAAATTAATTTTAAAAATAAAAAACAGTATTTCAATTCAATTTATAAACAGAAAAACCTGCATTGTGTTGGATCTGATCATGTGGGCTCGGTGGCGTGAGGCTTCTAAGCAGCTTGGTCATGGTTCAATACACGATAAAGGCACAAGAAGTTTTTCGATTAAAATGAAAAAGTAGACCAGCACAACTAGAGCAAAGGAATCTGATGATCGACCTTGGCAAGTCGTGAAATAGCTATAATTCCAGACAAAAATAATATGAGAAAAACTTGGTGGTTGCACACTCAGGTTGTTGTTGGTCATTCAAAATCATTACACTAAAGTTGTTAGCCACAAGAGCAAGTTCGTACGATCCAGTCGTGTATTTTATTTATTATACCAATTGTTTTGTTAAAAAATAGGATTCTGTCAATTTAAGACAAACAATTGGTATAAAATGGCAGATATATTCGCATTTTGTCAGTTGTTTACATCAGAGCAAAACAACAATAAAAAAACGAGTTAGCTATTCTACACAAAATTCTGTGTGTAATAAATTCAGTCGTAAAAAGTAGTTAGATCTAAAATGACGCCAAGTTTTTAGTTAATGAATGTTTAATATCCAACACTTTCTAAACACCTACCAAAATATCTACAATTTTTAAATCAATGGCTCATATGCGTAAAATAACCATGAAACTTTTTTTTTAAACGTTCGTTAAACCTTACCCATGGTCGATCAAAATTATTTTGACAACCTCAAGAGTTGTCAAAAAAAAACTGGGTTTTCATTTCTCAAAGAAACAGTGGAGGGCGATTAATGTATATTGTTGAAAAGAAGCTATGTAATCTTATAATTATTTAAACTTAAAAAATATGTTTAAATTAAGTTTCTAAGTGCAGTTGCTATGCACAGCCCTGAACTGCAAAGGTTTCAATTTTCTATTTCTGTATAGGATAGTAAATTTGAGTAGGTATAATCCAAATTTCCATTTTAAAAATAACAAATTGCATATAAAACGTAAATCCAACAACAAGAAATGCTTCAGCTTAAGTAGGGTAAACATTATCGAACTTGCGTGACATTCTTGTAGGATATCGAACGCGCGTGAAAAGTTTCGGGTACACATTTATCAGTTTTGTTGTTCGTCCGCCAATAAAATTTTCATTTTCAATCCAAGATCTAGCTCAATAAACACATCAAAATATTATTTTTCTTATTCCAAACTGACAAAGATTCAAAAATTAACTAACTTACAACAAAAATACTTGTTGAATGTTGTTCGATGAATGATTTGCATACACATCATCGATCAAGAACGCTGCCTTTTTTTTTATAATCTACACGCGGTCAAGGGATTATATACTACCCTTTAAATGTTTCAACACAGCGCGTGCGTGAGGTTAAAGAAGAGAAAGAATGACGGAAAAGATGTGTGGCGCGAGGTTCTGAGACTGTAGGTGGTTGTTGTCTCGGATTTTATCTCCATGGATGGCGGCTGAACTAATGCGGAGAAATTTCCATGTCTTATCTATCGATGTCCCTTATAATTCGCATTCATTTTTTTATTCTTTGTCATATTTTATCGGTATACTAGTTTTACTCAATCACATGTTGTTAGTTCTATGCCTAAACAGCATGTAATGAGTAAACCAGCAACTCATTGTATGACATTTATTTTTAGAATTGGTTTTTTAATGGAAAAATAAGAGGACATAAACTACGGCAGGGATCGAACCTGTGACCATGAGGTTGACAGGCGAACACGCATCTATCGCGGCACGGCCACCCCCTAACAGCCAATATCAAAAAAATTTGTGAGCAGTCCTACATGCGTGTCGTGCCATCATGGAAGTGTACACATTATCGATCGTGCGCAAAACTGTCACGCATGGGATGATCAATGTTAATTGATACTTTTTTTTTTTTTTTTTTTTCTTTATTTTCAACGTTAAATTAAATTACATTTTGTAATATTTTAATTCTTTGAAATCCTATCGATTTTTAAAAATATATTTTTTAATTTAACATTAAAAACAATAATTATAAAATCTAATTAAAATTACAATTATTTTAATGATAAAATTGATATTAAAATATATACATTACATATACTAATAATTTTTTTTGAAATAGGTATCATTCTGTAGTACTTTCGTGACTAGAGGCGAATGATCCGTCAATTAAAAATAACATTATTGTTTTTATTTTGTGTTTGTGGGGTGAGGTTTACAGATTTAAACTAAACGAAACATCGATGTTAAAACAAAAAACCGATATGCTTCAAAATCTCTGTTGAAGATCATCCTCGACGTTTTCTCAATACTGCTCTCCCTACTTCAAATCTCATGTGACCTAATTCGTTTACCTCAAGTCTAGATCTACTTCAGAGTTCAGCGGGCGTAGCGGAAAAGTTGTCGCCAATGCACCAGCAACAGCAATTTTATGACTTTGACGTTCCTGCAGCTGTGCTGTTGCTGATATGATTATTTTACGTTACTGGTGCTGGCTTAATCTGTTTTATGCTTTAGAAAAAGAAATGGTTAAAGTTAGGTGTTGCTTGAATCGGTACAAGATTTGGTTGCAATTTTTTACCCGCATACATTTCAGAAGTATATGCCTTAATAGCTTTAAAATGTTGGCCAATTTTACTTAAACTTCGCTTGGATAAAAGGGCAACTATAATCAGCTTAAGCTATTGTCAAAATCTAATGAAAAGTTATCAAACGTTGAAACGGGGAATATATCAACAATAGGTTCTGATAACTTGCGCGGTTTTCTTAATGTAAACCGGCACATGTCGAGTTTCCGCTCGTAACGAGCCATTTTTGTTACTCTATCTTAAGATCGCGAAACTAAAATAAACTGAGTGGCTTTATAAAGGCATTTTATTACAGCAGCGTGTACTCCATCTTTTGCTTAAGGGGCCAGTTATAGCCAACAAGAAAACAAAACAGAAAAAAGTTCAAATGGATAATTTATAATGTTTTCACGCGTATTAAAATACAAAAAAACTATTCGATGCGAAATAACTCAAAAAATTTGTTTACAAAAATATTTGCAATAAAACACTTATTTTGTGTTTAATTATTTTCCTGATGAAAATTCATTTTCCGTGCCAGCTGATTGCCATTTGACACAAAGTGGAACAAATAATTCCAATAATTTGGGTTCCAATTTCTCTCATTCCACTGACAGAAACGTGGACGAAAAACTTTTTCTTGTGTGTTTTTCCACCGGTAAAACTTTATGGCAGATCGGTAGTGAGGCTTGCCAACTGACATAATTTCCCTGTTTGCTGTAAACGGTCATCAGGAAAAAATTTTCATTTTCATACTGTTTCAACTTTTCCTGATGCGTTTTCCTCATCGCTATAACTGGCGAGAAAGCGATTATAGTTCGCCCTTTAGGTGTTGCTCGCATCGGCTCAAAATGTTGTTTTGAAATATATCATCCTGAAGTCTCAAAAGTATCTACCTACCTAAATATGATTATTGGGCTAAATTAAGTGAAATTCCATATTAGGGGTATTCACGATCTGATGTATCCGGTCAATGTAAAAGTGTAAAATGTAGCATTTTTCTACACTACAACAACAAAATATACTGAATGTCAAAGTCTTAGACTTTTACAATACCCGAACCCTATTGTAACAGAAAAATACAATAGTGTCAAATTTATTTAACACAAACTAAGATATTTCAGAACAAACGTGAAGCAGATTTTGACATTTTCTTCAGTATTGCTACAGATTAGACGAGGTGTATTATTTTACAAGACTTTTTCCACCAGATCTTGAATACCCTTATTCTTAATCTGCGCAAATGCAGAATCTTTATATAATATATCTCTACCCTTGTAAGCAGCATTGAGTAAAAAAAAAATTGTGGATGCCACGCCCCCGTAATGAAAAATCTCAATTTAAGTGGGTATCTATTTTGTGGTGTGTATATCTCTACACGACTGTCAAAGTGTTATTATTTCTGCCAAACTCGAGTCATTATTATCATAATTATATTTAATGTCGAACAATATTGCTATTGATACAAAAATACTGGTATGTTGCCAAAAGTGGCAGCAGCCAGCTAATATCTTTTCTTAACTCAAAGATCATCGTATATACATTATATACATATATGTAAGTTTGTAGATATATAAAAACAAATATAAAAATATAAGCACTATTCATTCACGATTATTTCTGTTGTTTTGCTTGCAATTCTCATATGTCCAGAAATAACAAAAAACAGTAAAAATGAACATGTTATATTTTTCTACTGCATTCGAGTCGAAGCAGAAAATATTAAATAACTATTATGTACCTCAGCTGTCGTAAAAAACAAACGATATAACAAACAAACAAACAATATACCAAATAATTTTTCGCATTTGTTTCTCATCAGCAAATATGCGCCTCAAAAATAAAAATGTTTAATAATTCAATCACAATTCATTGTATCACATTCTTCGAGAGGTTAGACACAGATGAAGGGAACAAAAATAAACAAACAAACAAATAAAATAAACAATTAACCTTCAAATAATTTATGGCCCAGAACAGCCCTACTGAAATTATCATAAATACCTATGTAGGTACTTTGTGCAACTTACCTTCCCTCGGAGTATTGTAAACCAGCTGATCCAGTTTATATAAAGCACCGTCCCCACTATAGACAAAATCAGCCCCAATCCTCCAAAAATCCATTCTCTACTACAAAAACGGCAACTCATGTTTTGTTTGTTTTAAATTTAAAGATAAAATGAACTTAAAAACCACTTTGTTGTTTTTTAAACTGAGATCATTTTGTGGTACTATAATTCGAAGTTATTTTTCGCACCCACGATCGGCATCAAATCAAGGTCACTGGTCACTTCAACGAACTGATTTCGACTCCAATTCACTTAATCATATGTGAGAACATAACTATTTTTCAATATCCGATTGTTTATGGCAATGATCGTCGCCTCTGATCGTACACGTGTTTCTTCTTATCACAAGAGAAAATGCCTTTCTCACAGCTCACTTACATTATATTTGTAATTTTTATAAAAATAGCTCATTTCGAAATCGAAAACAATAACGGTATAAGTTAGAAAGAGGAAAATATATTCAAAAATGTAAATACAAAATTTAGTGCGCGCAACAATGCATTGATATAGTTTTTTTTTTTGTTTGTATCTACTAATATGGTGAGCAACTTTTTTATTTACCTAATAGAACGCCGAACGCGTTGCGTCTGAATTGCTTGACACCCAGTTCTGTTTTGATTGAATCTATTACTGCCGCAAAACATTTACTTTAATATATCTATACGAAATTCAAATGCCATATCGTAGCCGATAATCGGAATATACACTCAGTTCTTCAAAGTTGATGTATATAATGTAAACTACATATAGAGTAATATTACTGGTTCTATAGGGAATGTATTGGTTTCATGAAAAAAAGAATCGTATTTCAGATTGTTGTAATTGGTAATTTAGACTTTAAAAAAATAAAAACAACGTTAAATTTCTTTATAAAAATAACATTGAACATTGGTTGATTTGAAACAAATATATTTCGTGAATTTTTTCGGACAAATATATGTACCAATTTTTAGAACAAAAAAATTCTTGCTTGACTTTTATTATTTTTTTTAAAGATTTATGTGAATTCATTCATTTTCAGCTGTACATCATTCAAAAACAAACTAATGTGGATTGTACTTATTTGGTACAAATACTCCGCACTACATACTAGAATTTGAATTAAATCGACTAATCATTAAGGACTTTTCGATTGGTCGTCCGGAAGGCTTCCGAATGATTCTGAAACTGTCCGATCGTTATCAAATGACATTTCTTCTCCTGGATAGAAGAAACATTTCCTTCTGGATTTGATGTCAGAATCAAAACCACAAGCACCCACACACTCACACCAACTAAATGTCAAACTCGGATTAAATGTCAACAACAATATTGAGCAGAGATGAGCGATATTGAAAAACATCGATGTTAAAATCGAAAAAATAACTGCTGTCAGAAATTATCGAATCAGAATATCAATGTTTATTTTTAATGAAAAACGATTAAAAAATCAATATATTCGTACATGTTCTGTATTTAACTTTTTGTGAATTTGAGAAACGAAAGTGAATTTAGATGTTCTGTATTCCACATTTTAGATGTTCTGTATTCCACATAAAATAAAGTTTGTAAATAGCTCATTCCGAATGTAGAATTTTAGGGTTCTGAATATGAAAATTCGTGTTCTACATTCCGAATATGAACCGTTTTTATACGAATTGTCTGTAAGAGGTGATTTTGACAGTTCGAAAATGACTTGGAAGTGAATTGGAAGGAGTTGTCCACTCGAAATGCAGAACACGTTATTTCATTTTAAGTGAAATTGAATGTGTGATTATAAATTCAAAATATGTACCTTCATTCTTTTGAAAATCGTAGCAATGTTTTTATCGTAATGTTCTTTTCCCTTTTCGTGTACATATATGAGTTACATATATCGCAACTAGGGCCAATTGAACTTCATACAATTTCACATAAATAGTTGTGAAGCGTAGTTCCGCTTAAATGCAGTACCGTCGAGTGCGGTCCAAACTTTATAAGCATGAGGTCATTGACAAAAACCTTCAGCTTATTTTAAGTCCACGTTTTGAATCTTAACATTGAGCTGCGATGTTTCACATGCTTCAGCATTGAAGTTGGATCGATGTCTTGACAACATCGATGAACATCGCTCATCCCTTAATATACATGCCATTGTTATGTTTTTTCCTGCCTTACACATTCACACACATTAAAATTCAGAATCAAGAATTGACTGCTAACTTGTTCGATTGGAATCCAGGTTCGGACTACTAATCGAAAAGGACAAACTGCTTAGAGTTATTTTTTTTTATCAATTTGTAGTCATGTCATTTCATAAAGTTCATCTCCGCTCATAAACTAAGCTGAGGCTGTTCGGAACAGATTAGAAGACTTTAGAAAAAGATTTTATGCACTTGCCTCTTAGGTAGAATAGGTTATAACAGATTTGTGAGAACTGTCAAAACCAATTGTTGCTGTTTAAGAAAAAAAAACATTTCGGTATTAGATTAAGTTGATAAATCATTTTCCTGGTCAGAATCATCTCAATTTGATGAAAAAAAAATTTGTTTAAATAAATTCAACTTCATTTCAGATTATTTTTAAGAATGTTTCTGCAAAAATAAACGAACTTGAATTTTAGATAAACAACAAACATTTTTGTATAATCTCTGTCAGATGACTGACTGTTCTAAGTTGTTCTATCTATTTCTGAAGTTTCTCACTATTCTGTTCTATCCTGTTCTGTTCTGTTCTGTTATAAATTTTTCGCTAATGAACAATCTTTATAATTCACTTTATATTGTATTCTCTGTCAGTATAACAGTTGTTTTTATATACGATTTGAAGATGACATAAGGTGCACTGGTACCATCCGTAAAGTCTATCAGAGTAAAAAAAAATAAGTTGACATTGTTCTGTGTAAAAACAAAGTAAGAATTTGTTTCTTATTTTATTGTTTATAACTATTTATTTGTATAAAATAATGCCTGCATTTGAAATATCGCTCAATGTGACCTCTAAAAGTGATTCGAAGTGTTTTAAATTTATGCTGGCATGATACCGGCGCTCTTATAACAGTCTTCAAGTTAAATCATCTTTTTTTTGTATGAATGTGCTATCCAGAGATCAGTGATTCAAACTGGTTGGTTGAGGTGAGGCACTGGTCTACACCGGACAGCATATAGAGCACCCTTAATTATTTAGGTACCTAAAACAGATAATCTAAGACATATTTGTATGAAAAATTCTCTCCATGCAAATAGTATATGTATTTTATATAAAAAAAATATCAATCTACACATTATTCAGATCACAGCATTCTATGGACAGTTAACGGATGTCACTTATAGTTTCAGTTATAGACAGTCTCTTTTCTATGTCTTTTTGTAATCTTGCTTAGTTCTTTCAGCGCTTTTATAACAAAAACAATACGATATGGTTAGGACTGCAACATGCCCACTCTTTATTTCCTATAATTCTAATAATTATCTGTCGCCTTAAGAAAAATGCATTTCTCTTTATTTAAAATATAGCTAGTGAATACACTTTGTAAAATAGGTAGGTAACGTATAATTTTTTTTCTCATATTTAATGCATTAAATAACATGAAAGTATCAGTTTTTTGTGAAAAAGAAAGATGTTTTTTGTACCGAAACAGAAACATTGTTTGAGGATATACATATGTATGTGTACCCTTAAACCTCATTTAACAAAAAAAAAAGTTGCAGAATGGCAAAAATTTGTTGGGAACATAACTTCTTTATTTATTTAATTGAAAAGGTAAAATATTTCGATACAATTTTGTATCTTCGCAATAAATATCTCTGACCAGTTTGAGAATAAAACCTGAAATAATTAATACGTTGAGTTGGGCATATTTGCTTAATTATGATAAAAATAAAATGTACTATTGGATCGCACGCACTTGATCAATAAATGCAAAACATATTTTTCGAAAATGTTTGTATACAGTATTATTTAGGATTTGAAGGACATCCTGTTAAACATTTTTTTATCGAACTCCGTTGTGCTGTTCATGAGAGTCGAATATCGAAAAAATGGTTACCGTTAATAACATTTCGCAATAATAAAAATTGAATGGCCAAGGTGTAAACTATACCTTTAACGGTGCATTGAATTTCTTGTATCAAGATCTTTATAGGCGTTTTCGAGATAATTGAGATGTACCATTTTTACCCCGTTATTTTTCAAGCTAAAAAAAAAGATTTAAAGAAGAATCGAGTTAATCACCTAAAACGCTTAAGTATCAAGTTTGAAGAAATTCGCTTCAGCGGGTTAGGCTATAGGTCGACCTTCAGACAAAGAGAGATACGGAATTGCGGGACCCACTTTTTTGGTGTTCTCAATCACAATTTTTCAAATGCAAACCCCATAATATCTAAAGTAACTATAAACTTCATTCGTATTGTCAAGTCTTAATGTATTTAGAAATGTCATAAAATATGGCCAATCTCTGAAAAATGTAAGTTCACTTTCATATTTAGTAAATTTGTTCAATTGTTTTGCATTTTTGTGTATATTGTGTACACACTCACAATTAATGGGGTTTTCTGTTTGACAATTGTTGTACTGCTCTGTTTTTATTGCATGCAAAAGTACCATAAGGGCTTTAAGCCTACCAAATCTATATTAATAATTTTCCGAAATGAAACAGGCAGATATGCAACGGATGAAAAATGGACCTAGGAAAATTAACCACTCGAAATCGTAAGCGAATACCAATATCTCGGAATCCTATAATAACATCGCAACTTTCGTTTCAAAATCATCAAAAATCATAGACTCGAAAAAGGTTTATCAATTGCAATTGGTAATATTTTACTCTTTTAATGGCGAACAGCTGTTATAAAACTGGTATAACCGTTATAAATTGGCATTTTTATATAGTCTCGTTGATATTTTATAGAATATAAATATGTACATTTTTCTTAGAAATAAATAAAAAGAAGACGAAATAAGAATTATGGAAATAAAGATTGGGCGTGGGCATGGTGCAGGAGAGAAAATTCTTACCATATTTAATTTATGTTATTGTTTAAATAATTATAAAATTTACTTTTTAATTGCCAAAATAAGAAAAGTGCGGAAATATTAATTGTTCGTCGCGAATTGTAGTCCTGATTGTTACGAACTGTGAAATTCGTTCGCGTTTCACATACGTAACAATCAAAAATCTTTTTCAAGCTGGACTAACCTCAAAACCAGATATTTTGTTCTAGCGTTTTTAAAAAATGTAATTAGATCCACCGATTTTAAAATCAAAACTATCGAACAAGTCTCCTCCCTATTCCCAAACATGTGTGATTTGTTTCCTTTTGAACTGTCAACAAAAGAATAATTTGAAAAAAAAACTTGAAACACAATTTATTTAGAAAACAAAAGAACATTGCGAAACAAAAGCAATATACGTCGGACAGAATTTCCGATCAGCCGATCGGAAAACTACCTCGAAGCAAAATGTCTCTGATTCGTAGTAAATCGGAGAGAATTCCGCTCCGACGGTTACCTGGATAGGGCAGATTATCAATGGCCACCTTCAGAAGACGTATTCATATTAATTCAAGGCAAGTTTCAAGTCTCCGATTGCCCAACTGTTAAAAAATTGATTTTCAATTAAGGGAACTTTTACTGGAAAGCTAGTCAAGAAGTATGTCCAATAATTTAAAGTCAAATTCATTTGTGTCAGATTTATAAATTGTTATGGCCTTTTCGATTCCCGTCCAGCACTGTTCTGAGCCCCACAAATTGACAGTTGTTACTCTACCAGAAACTGAAATTATTTCAGAATCGAAAACTGAATCATTAATACACTCACATAATTAAAATGTCAAATAGTGTGTTCAATGAGGCTGTTCGGAACAGATTAGAACACTCTAGAACAGAAAAGTACAGGATTTTGCTGTTCAATGAGAAATTCTCTGTTCTAAACTGTTCTGGTTTGGTGTTCAATGAGTCTGTTTGGAACACTTTATAATAGGATTTTCTGCACTTGCTTTTTAGGTAGAACAGGTTAGAACAGATTTGTGAGAACTATCAAAACCAATTGTTGTTGTTTAAAAAAAAAACATTTCGGTTTTAGAATTTATTGATAAATCATATTCCGTGTCGGAATCATCTCAATATCATGAAAAATATTTTTTTTAAATTCAATTCCATTCAGATTATTTTTAAGAACGTTTCTGCAAAAATAAACGAATTTGAATTGTAGGTAAACAACAATATTTTTTTTTGTCAGATGACTGACTGTTCTAAGTTGTTCTATCTTGTTCTGAAGTTTCTCACGAATCTGCCCTGTTCTGTCCGGTTCTGTTCTATTCTGTTCTAACCTTTTCGTCACTAAACAATCTTAAAATCATCGGGTTGATTTGTTTTTTGTAATTTCGATGTGTTTATTGAATTTTAACTAGTTTTCTGGTAAAATAACATAAGAAGAAACAAGTTAATTATTATTAATACAAGAAAATGTGTATTTAAATTGAAATCAAGTGTTTTGGAAATTCTTTTTAGCCGATTTATTTTTTTTTTATTTAATTTTCACAAATCCAGTGATAAATACAATTCAGAATCAGTCAAATTGTTTCCGGGTGTTTTTTTTTTGGGTGTACGTATTCCGGACGGCCAATCGAAAAGGCTATCAGTTATATAAAAGTTTGAATTATAAGCATTCAAGTTATTAAAAAATAATATTTTCTTCAAACACCAAATGATTTTTGTATAATGTCGAGGATTGTGAAGACATCCCTTGCACATGGTAATAAATTTGTTCAAATTAACAAAAAAAGTCATGTTCTATCACAAAAAGGTAAATGTTTATTTTTGGAGACCAAATACAAATGGATGAATCCACAGTTTTGACATTTCGAAGCGTTTTCAAAATCGGAATGTAGAAAAAGGTTTTTCATTTCACGTAAAATTAAAAAAGTGATTTCTAATCGATTTCGATTAAAATGCAGAACACTTTAAAATTGATCATACAATGAGTCGGTTTCAATTATAAAAACAATTATTATTGAAAACTTACTCATTGTGTAATTAATTTTAAAGTGTTCATCTTATTTTTTATAATAATTATTCATGGACCACACGCCGTTCAACATAATGAATAATATTTATTCAAACTGTGTATTAAAATAGAGTAATACATAAACTTCAACATTAATAAAATTTTGCCCAGTTGTCCGGTCATGAGTTTCAACGATGGCATGTAGCATGTTTATATGCAGCTATTATCAAATACTTGAACCTTGAAACAACGTTAAACCGCAGTTAATCCGCTGAAACAGGGAGTAACCATTTCTGAACCACGGATCAAATATTTGAACCGCGTTTGTACAACCCATAATCAAATTTACAGAAATTTTGTATTCTTTTAAAAATGTCTTTCAATTCTCACATACATAGGTATTTATATTTATGTATACGAGTACATACCTATATTACATGACCTTTCAATAAGCTAAAATATTACCAGCTTTCAGTCCGTTTGAAAGAGTTTAATTTAGGTATATTATTTTAAATTTTTTTACGTCTCATATTGATTGAATTTTAATAAAAGATATTAAACGCACCTATACTTATATGTTTGTTTATAGATTGTGTAGGTATCACATAATTATAAATGATAATTCCAATTCAATAGATATTAAATCAAATATTTATTTTTTTTTCAAATACATAAGGATTATTTTTCTTTAAATATATCTAAATAATGATTGTTATCAAAACCTATTTTTACTCGTTCAAATAACTATTAAGAAATAATGTTGTCGTTATATTGGCTATCAACTTAAGGCTTTTTTGATTGTTTTTGATAGGGCTTTGTTTTTCTTTCAAAATGTTGATTAATTGATAACAAAGTGCAGTGATTCAGAGAATAGCGATTAACCAATACAATAACTGCATAAGCTATTGAACTTTTCTTCTAACCTGTAGAAAACAAAACAAGTATGCATATTAACTGCTTTATTTCCCTTATTAAAATGTCAATCCAAGTACCAATAAGTGTAGCAAGGTAATATAAAATGCAATTTACAGTTTGATAACGAAAAAGTGTAATAAAATGCTAACTGATCCGTTCCAGGTGTCAATGCTATGAGTTTACCTTTAGCTCCACAGTTTCATTTTGCAGATCTGTGGATGGAGCATTTTGAAAAAGAAGCTCGAAGAAAATTTACAGAAAATCTCGATATCTGGTTAAGATATGTGGATGACGCGGTCTACATAATAAAAAGCTCCAGCATTATGATTTTTTTTAGAACATCTGAACTCACCTCATGCAAAATTCAAGTTTAAGATGGAAAGAGAAAAAGATACTTCCATTGCATTTCCTGATGTGAATCTAAAAGAAAAATGGATGGTACATTAGGTCACACCACACAGTCAATTACGCACTAACAAACCTACATACTACTTCCCACCAATACCCGGTAAATTTAAAATCAGTGGTCACGACTCTGTTGAGCGCCCTCACATAATATGTGACAATCACCATCTACCGGTGAAGATGAATCTGGTTGAGAAGGTTCTTAGAACGAATGGATTTGTTTCTTGAACATTACTGGATTAATTTTGGCCAAGCAAATGTCTTAGCTCAAGTGGATTGCTTGACATCCCACGGTTAGTACGCGAAGCGATTGAGATCCAGCGCCATCAAAATTTCAATCAGGACAACAGTTTGAAGCTTTCTCAGTTAAGGGATCCCATCATCAACTCCTCACGAACGAACATCCCAAATCAAGCATAAAACAGCTTGTGATTCAGTGAGTAGATATTGTTCACTCCCAACAACCTGCACCTCAACTACTACATACAACATCATGAAATAGTACAGTTATCGCACCGCTACAACCTGCGTAGCCAATCGAACGCATAACATCAGGTCAAGTATAAAAGTGCACTCTTAATTTTAATTACGCGGCTAATCCGAAAAATCATTAATTAATTAATTATATCCAACCAACGCGAAGACCTCATTATAACATTTTACTTATTCTTAAAAAAAAGTAGGTACAAAAATATATTTAAATAAACAAATCAATGAATTAAAAATAATTGATAACCTAACTTGCGGTTAGATTACTGCGCCTAAATGTATACAGAACTTTTAATTCAAAGGTAGCTTTTAAATTTTAAACCATCTACAAGTCCGATGAGGTACAAATTTATAGTACTAAAACCGGCGCGCGACGGCATTGGTTTAATTTTATTGCCGGTGGCGACGAAGCTTCAGCTACAATTCTTAAAAACAACACTTCTGTTTACTTATTATTATAATTAAAATAATAATAATAAGATAACAGTAATAAAGGTTTTATAACAATTGTTCGCCCTTAAGTGGCTTGGGGGCTGCTGAATCAAAAAACTATTTTCCGGATTTAACTCTACGGGGCCGCATAAACTCTACTTTTCTATCACACTGTTGTCAATCACCACCGAGAAACGTTGTCAAAATAAATAAAAGATAACTCTCTCAATAATCTATATTTCCTTTGAGGGAAGGTGATACATTGGATGGCTGTGATTATTTTGTGATGTATTTAGAAAAACATGGTTTTGATATAAAATACAGATTTTTAATTCGAATGCTTACATTTTTTATTTATTAATAGAATATAGAGTTTGGGGTTATGTACTCGTATATGGAAGAGCACACGGGATAAATGTGCGCCACGGCTTCGATGATAAGTACGAACCCACTATTTGATTGAATTTTTTTTTCGTTTCGCATAAATGTGGCTGAACTTCATTAATACACCACCCATTTTCCCTTTCAAGGTGTTGTGGGATTACTGATTGTACGATTATGGAATGATTAATACAATAATTGAATTGTTTGTTTGGCTGTATGGCATGTGGCAACGACTTGTTGAAACCGCATGTTGGTCACATCCACATCTTGTAATGTAGGCACTTAAAACTGGGTTATCATATACCACGATAACTAACACAGGTCATTGTTACTGTCTGCTCAGCCGATTATCGATTGGATTCTTCAAAGAAAAATGGTCCGATAATGCCTCTAGCAAAAAATCAGCACCAAACAGTCAAACTTCGTGGATGCATTTGTATATAAACCATTGCCAACACTGTATCTAAAGGGTTATCCATTTTGCTGTTTCAAAAGTATAGGGCTGGAATTCGACATCTATCAAACTAAGTTGTTAAACCATTTTTTTTTCAGTTGAAATTCTGACATTTACGAAAATGGATCGCTTAACTATCGCACGACGCATACAAATTATTAAAACCTACTACAAAATGGTGATTCTGCCACAGCCACATATCGTGCTTTGAGAGGAGATTATTGTTTATAGAATCGTCCAACTACGCAAGCAATTGGCAAAATTGTGAAGAAATTTGAAGAGACTGGATTGGTTACAGATATTGTAAGGCATGTGCATCATCGTTTCGCTCGTACCACTGAAAATATCGTTGCTGTAAGTGAAAGTGTTGCCGAAACCCGAATGTGTCGATTCCTCGTCGTTCTCAGGAATTAGGATTGTCTTACGGCACATTATTGCATTTGGATCTACACCTACATCCATATAAAGTCCAGCTCACATAACAACTGAAGCCAGCTGACCATTCACAACGTCGTAGATACGTCGAATGGGTGCTTGAACAACAGGCGGTGGACGGCGATTTTTCGAACAAAAATTTTCTTCAGCGACGAAGCACATTTCTCACTCGGTGGGTATGTTAATAAATAAAATTGTCGTATTTGGGGTTCTGAGAATCCTCAAGTAATTGAACATAGCCAATTACATCCACAAAAAGTCACTGTTTGGGGAGCTCTTTTGTCCGGAGTTGTGATTGGACCTTACTTCTTCGAAAGCGACGATGAAACGACTGTCACCGCCAATTCGGAGCGTTATGGTGATATGATAACCGACTTTTTTTTAACTGCTATTGAAGTGAAGAATACGACTTGGAGAATATGTGGGTTTAACAAGACGGTGCCACATGCTACACAACTCGAGCGAATATGGCTTTATTGCAAGAGACATTTCCTGGCCGCGTAATTTCTCGTCCTGGCGATATCAACTGGCCAACAAGATCATGCGATTTCACACCGCTGGACTTTTTTTGTGGGGCTACGCCAAAGACCGTGTCTATGCTGATAAACCCTTAACTCTTGAGCACTTGAAAACCAACATTCGTCAAGTTATAGCTGAGAGACCGCCCAATATGTGTCAAAAAGTGGCCAAAAATCAAAAGAATCGATGCTTGCAACAATTCGCGTGGTGGTCATTTAAATGATGTAGTGTTTCACACATAATGTCAACGTTCAAACTTTATAATAAAAAAGAAATATCATAAAAAAAAATATTTTATATGTATTTTATTTACGTGTGCTTTTGAAACCGCAAAATGGATAACCCATTACTATTAAATGGCGCAAAATTCAAATTTTGGGTAAATTATGGGACAGTCGTTACATAAAAAGTCTAAGTGATGTCAACATATCTAAATTCAAGACAAAATTACTATGTACAATACAAGGTGTAAATATTTTTGCCTAGGTCGTGAAAAGGATTAGTCCAGGGCATCTGTAGTAAATTCAGTTTGCGCCAGACCCTGAGCCAAACGCTTAACTATTTATTTTGCCAGTGGACATGATACAAAACCTTGAAGAAAATTCCAATGGAATTCATGCATTTTCAGGTGCATATCGCTCCATTGCTTGTTATCAGTTAATTTTCTATCGAACCTAACTCCAATTGGAGTAAATTCATTCTGGTTTTACGAAGAAAAGAAAATCTTCTCCGCTATGTTTAATTTAGTCCTTTTTTCAATCAAAAATTATATAACCAAAATTCACACTAGCAATATCTGACAGTTCTCTTACGTCAAATTGAAATGATTTATAAGTCACGTTCTGGAAGTAAGCGACTTGAAAGTAAGCTAATTTTCTAGTGTGTGAATGGTCAACTGTCACAAAATGTCCTTTCAATTAAGGGAACTTTTACTATAAAGCCACTCAATAAATACCTCCCAGCATTTTATGTCAAGTACATTTGTTACCATGTTCAAATTTATATTTATTATATTTTTTCCTCGAACTACAGCGGATTTTTTTTATAATGTCGAGCATTGTAAGGAAATGTTTGAACATTTATGGAATAGTAAGACATTTGTAGAATTTAACAAAAAAAAGTCACAAGTGAGATGGCTTCCCGCTTTTGGCCAGCGGATCATTACCCAAATTTTGAGTCAGAGAGTAATTAGAAAAACTAGGCCCCTTACTGGCCGCCTTAAAAACCTATAGGTTCGAATCCCTCAGGGGGACTGTTCGGTTACATGTCCAGATGGCACATACCAGAGTGTGTGTAGGTTTGCACTCAGTAAGACAGAACAACACTTGAAATATATTGGAGTTACTTTTTTACAATCAATTAAAGAGCAAATCGAACCAAATTTTCTTCAGCGACGAAGCACATTTCTCACTCGGTGGGTATGTTAATAAACAAAATTGTCGTATTTGGGGTTCTGAGAATTCTCAAGTAATTGAAGAAAGGCCATTACATCCACAAAAAGTCACTGTTTGGGGGCACTCTTTGTTCCGGAGGTGTGATTGGACCTTACTTCTTCGAAAACGACGATGGAACGACTGTTCAGAGCGTTATGGTCATATGATAACCGACTTTTTTTGCCTGCTGTTGAAGAATACGACTTGGAGAATATGTGGTTTCAACAAGACGGTGCCACGTGCCACACAACTCGAGCGAATATAGCTTTATTGCAAGAGACATTTCCTTGCCGCGTAATTTCTCGTCGTGGCGATATCAACTGGCCAACAAGATCATGCGATTTGACACCGCTGGACTTTTTTTGTGGGGCTACGCCAAAGACCGTGCCTATGCTGATAAACCTGAGCACTTGAAAACCAACATTCGTCAAGTTATGGCTGAGAGACCGCCCAATATGTGTCCAAAAAGTGGTCGAAAATCAAAATAATCACCGCTTTGTAATTTAGTTAATTTAGTCCTTTTTTCAATTGAAAAATTACATAACCAAAATTCACACAAGCAATATCTGACAGTTCTCTTACGTCAAATTGAAATGATTTATAAGTCACGTTCTGGAAGTAAGTGACTTGAAAGTAATCCAAGTTTCTGGTGTGTGAATGGTCAACTGTCACAAAATGTACTTTCAATTAAGGGAACTTTTACTGGAAAACCACTCAAGAAATACCTCCCAGCATTTTATGTCAAGTACATTTGTTACCATGTTCAAATTTATATTTATTATATTTTTTCCTCGAACTACAGCGGTTTTTTTATAATTTCGAGCATCACATCGTAAGGAAATGTTGGAACATTTATGGAATAGTAAGACATTTGTAGAATTTAACAAAAAAAAAGTCCCAAGTGAGATGGCTTCCCGTTTTTGGCTTGCGTCAGATATACCGCCAGCCGATCATTACCCAAGTTTTGAGTCAGAGAGTGATTAGGAAAACTAGGCCCCTTACTGGCCGCCTTAAAAACCTATAGGTTCGAATCCCTCAGGGGGACTGTTCGGTTACATGTCCAGATGGCACATTCCAGTGTGTCTAGGTTTGCACTCAGTAAGACAGAACAACACTTGAAATATATTGGAGTTACTTTTTTGCAATCAATTAAAGCAAATGTTTGAAGTGAAGTTCGAAGTCAATAACTGACTGACATCCGAACAAATAAATAGTTTTCAGTCAAATTGTTGGTTATGCCTGAATGCGACCATTATCTCGTAATATTAATTATTTTTGTTTCCTTAAGATTATATACAAAGAACTCACAAATTCACAAAAAAGAAATCGATTTAAAATACATAGTTGTAACGAATTCGGCATTAAATTGAAATCTTACGTTATTTTTTAAAAACTAATAACTTTCGCATGAAAGAGGCCAACGAATTAACGAATATTCGCTTATTTCGACATTTTTTTCAAATGGATTTTTTTTATTTGCTGCGAATAACGTTTTAAAATTCACAAACTCGCACCGCCCGAGAACGTTGTATTCGTTGAAATGTGGATTATATGTGGAACGAATTTGATAGCTCGTTAAAATTAATGTACCTTGGAATTTAAAACGCTGATTGTAGCATTTAAGCATTAGCATAAATGAGATTTCTCCCATTTTGTTTAGTTTTTGTAAAGAAATCAGGTTTAAGTGATATTGAATCAGTCATTAGTCGGTTATTGATCGCTCTCATGGGAATAACCCTTTATTTCTGTATGCAACGAATTTCTAAAACTGATATTCCAGTTTTGTTTAATAAAACGAGTTAAATCTCACTTTATCGAATTATCATAAAACGATAGGCGTTAATTAATTTGATTATACATACCTTTAAGTAAAACTTTGACATATTTTCAAAGCCAGAAACCCAAATAAAAGATTACAAAGTGGGCACAATTCATTCAAAATTATTCAAATCCTTAAAAAATATAGTTTTTAATAAGCACATTTCATATACATTTTGCTCCAATTAAAATATCAGCAATTCAATAATGGAGTCTTAATGGTATTATATAATAGTTGTACAAAATAATTTGGCATGAAATTCTAGTTCTACCAATGAAGTTATAGTTTTTGTATACATTTTAACTTTACAATATTTTTTTTACAATTTTCTCAAATAATATTTTTGTGATGTTAAAGGATTGATATACCGATGTGGACTGCACCGATTTGTATTACAATAATCGAATCAAAAGAATTCGATATAATATGTGGGTACTTAACTTCCAGATAAAATACTGTTTTTAATAAATTGTATCACGATACAATGTAAATTCTATGAAATCTAATACAAAATTTGACAATGGCAAAAAAATACTATATCTAACTAATGGTATCGATTATGGAATTCACAACATGGGATTAACATTTCCAAGTCAAATGAGTATTCTGAATTCCATAATCGGCAACAATATTTCATTATACCAGGTGGCGCAAAATTAATCATCTTATAATATGATGTTAAATGACGGCAAACGTCATGTATTCTTCTTTGATATGTGTTAAAAAAAACAGTTACAAAAGACACGTCAATAAGTCATGAATCGCTATACTAAAAAAACGCGAAATAATTGTTTCGATTGACATCTGCCGCCATTAGCAAACAAATTAGAGCATCTTTTTTTGGGTCACCTGGTACAAACCAACACTCTTAAATTTAGTTTTGATTTTGGCAAGTATGCTTTCGACATGGAATGTTCTTGTGTAATTCGTAGAAAAAATAATAATTGCAATGACAGATACAAAAAAATTGTAAGAGTATTTTAAAGATTATAAATGTTTTTGAAAAAAAAAATATCGATTTTTTGTCTTTTGGCAATGTTAAGTCTTATGAGCTTAAATGTTATTCTTAGGGGGGTGATCATGGTTTTATTTGAAGTCAATTTGCCTAAGACTTATATTCGGACGGTTTTTCTAAGGTTGCTTATTTGGCACAATTTTTACATTTTGAAGATAGGGCTTTGTAAGTAATGGAGATCCTTCTGGCTGGCCTTCGGCTTCAATAGCTTTTTTATATGAAGCTGATAATTCTTCGCTTGGTGCTACCTTCGATGATGTTTGTTTTTTTAAAGATGGCTTTAGGTCTCCACGCCATTTTGATATGACATAACCTGCTGGATGCCAGCAAAGCAAAATCAATCCTATCGCAAACGTTACACCAGCTACAATATGACCAATTTTAAGAATTCTAGGCACTGCTTTTAGTTCATTTGCGAATTCTGGTGTGATTCTTACTTTCTGTTCAAACCAAATCAATGGAAAGTAAGTGCGAGGTACGCCTTCATAAAAGCTGGAAAATAAAAAAAAATTAAATTTTATTTAGAAAAAAGAATTGTATTTACAAACCTCATGTGTTTGATGGGTTCTACCAGCATATTAACTTGAAATCTTGCTGCAACCTCAAGCACCACTCCGGTATTCGGTTCTAAGATCATATAAAACTCGTGGTCTTTTTTATTTGGGTTGAGACCATCGACTTGGTTTATGTAGATAGGATCGCCATTGAAGAAGTGTGGATATGACATAAAGACAGGTGAGCCAAATCGACACGCTGATACATTCATAACTCCAGATGGAACACATTCTCCTGCACAAAAGCATTCATTTTCTGGATAAAGTGTCCCTACAAAAAATTATAATTTTAAAATTTATAAATGGTTTAATTTTAATCAATGTCGTTTTTGTTTGGAAGTTCAGAGTTACCCTTTTTCCACTATTTAATGTTCTATACCTATACAATATGGAAAATTCGGAGTAAAAAGAGTAAATCTGAATATCCACTCGAAAACAATACGATTTTTTAAATTTAATTGTTTTTAAAAAACCAATAGAAGCCTTGTAAATAAATTGAAAGAGTCGGAGTCATCTGTGCATAGGTAACCTATTGGGAAGTTAAAATTCTACATACATATTAAGACAATTAGACCCGAAATATTATTTCATTCTCCATTAAACTTTAAAAGGCCATTACCGCTTTTAAGTTAATGACTTTCGTAGACGATGTCATCATTGAACGGATTTATTTTGACGTTTGGATAAGAATGACAGATTTAAAAAAAAAAACATTCTAGTAAGCTTAAAAAAAATTGCCTCACTTGATGTCAAAATAAATCAGTTGAGTCTTCAGTGACACCAATGTACATATAAACACCTTCTTAAGAACACTGCATTAATGGTATTTTCGATTGGTAACCCAGAAGCTTTCGGACAGTGTGTAAACCACAGATGAGTAATGAGCATTGCTTATCTGTAATGTAAGAGTTCTAGCAGACAGCTCATCTCCTAAAAGAAGAGAAGAGTTCTGGATTTTATTTCATAATCGAAAGCATACACAACGTTGTGAAACTTCATTGTAGTTAAACTACATTTTCGAGTTTGGATTTGAAATTCAATATAATTATGTATATATTTTGGTACGAAAAAACCTGGAAAATATTTGAACTTGAAGTACACGTCTGCAATGCTATTGTATGAAATACAATTCGTGCAACATGTTTACAAAAGTAAATGATAAACTCATTTTATATGTAAAATTTCATACATACAACAATTTATAAGCTTCAGTATCGAATTATATGAAGGTTTATATGACGTTCGGAATCGAGGAGCCCTTTCGAATTTCCATTCAAAAAGGCCAGTTTTAAAATGTCATTTTGATTGGATTTTCGGAGTGTTCTATTTCATTTTGTTTCAAACCGAATTTGAAAATGTCAATTCACAAATTTTAAAATTAATTTTGCTGTTGTTTAGTAGATAGATAGATGGATAGATATATTTATTTGTTTTTAAGGTTTGCATTACAAATTGATTGACAATTAGATAATTTCACAAAATATGTTATGATGTTTTCAGGTAATCTGGGTTAGTGTATAGATATAATTGTATGAATAATAATATATTGTTTTATTTTCCATTAATTTTTTTAGGATATGTAGGTAACAATATTATGTAGGTTCAATATTTAATAGTTAGTATAAATCCTGGATTGATCATTCATTTAATATAAAAGCTCTTACTCTGAGTGAGTTGAAAATTTGTAAATATTAGTTGCAATGTTTTCATCTTTGACAGCCATTAGCTACTTAAATCAGTCAATCTATTAGAAGATAGGAAATGGTTTCTCACTGCGTTGAAAATTGGACATCTTAGAAGGAAGTGCTCAATTGTGTCATACTCATGCGTGTTACAAATTGTACAGATGTTCGTTGGGTCAAAACTATGTCTATCTCCGTGCAGCATTATCCTGTGGGCATATATGTATGTTCGCACACCTTATTTGCGCGATGACTTTATGGACGGACGGTTTAAAATCCGTAATCAAATATGAGGCCGGCATATAGATTGTCTCTTGTATATTTTTTATGTAAGAAGCATAATAACAGCAGGAAGTTGAACTAGTTGCTTTCCTGTAATCTTCCTCTATTAACACTCTCTTCTTGTCCTCATGAATGATTTCGTATGATACTCTTATGACTGCTAGGTCTTGCTATTCCCATACATCTGTAAAATTATTCATTCGAAATTCCTTAAATTGTGACGTCCAGTTTGGTCGCTGTGTGGAAAGATGAAATCTTAAAGCTTCATTATAAAATTTTTTTATCAAGCGGTCATCGGGGACATTTAAAAGCTCTATCCAGAAATTCAAGGTTCTTTTCGCTATTTCGTGTGCTATTGGGATAGTTCCAGTTTCTATACGAACTACGTTGCTTTGTGTGTTGTTGGCTAGTCCAAGTTGTTTTTCAATATTATCGTTTGGATTACTTCAATTTTATCACCAGCTTCCAAACCCCATATTTCAACACAATATAGCGAAGTAGATTTAATAGTGGAATCAAACACTTTTATACGCCCATCCCAGTTCTTCATATAGTAACTTTTCAAAGTTTTATCAGTCATCGCTGCTGCCGTTCTTGCTTTGGTTTTGAAGATATTAATGGCTTCATTCCATTAACCAGTGCGATTCAAGTTTACTCCCAGATATTCAAAATTGTCAACTACTTCAATCCAATCTTCTTGGTATGCGAATATTTCTGGACAAGAAACGTTTTTCCTCTTGGCAAAGTTCATAATTTTGTTTTCTTTGCATTTAGCATCATATCTTTTTTTGCAAAGTATTTGTCTAGTGTTTGTAATGATTTTTTTAGCTCTAGTTTAGATTTTGCAAAAACAGCAATATCATCAGCATTATGAACTACATTCAAGCTCTGCGAAATGTACATTCCTGCAAGACCTTCACTCCTAAGAAATTCTTCAAGGTCATTAGTGTATAAATTAAATAGCAGAGCGCTTGATGGATCACCCTGTAGTACAACTTTTGTGATGTTTGATTTTCCTGTTAGGCCATTCGTTGTCTTAATAGTTATTCTGGTTTTTGAGTAGATAGTTTGAAATGCACGGATTATTTTCCCACTAGCTCTCAGGTGCATCCACAACTTTCCATGATTGACACTATTGAATACTCCTTTTAGGTTGTTTAGTATGAGTACGTATTGTTACGAGTTTTTGCCGAAGTTACCCTTATATCGTTTTAGATTGGCTGTTCGGAGTTACTTCCCCACACTTGTTATTCCAAAAATTTTCAATTAGTTGTTGTGAATATTTTTTTCGGAGTATTTTTTTCTGTTCGTTCTCTTTTTCATAAGGGAGTTAAATTAAAAAGCATATATGCATTCAAAATTTTTCGTCGGATTTATTTTTCAAAAGTAATAATCTAATTTAATAATATCGATTTTGTATTTTAAAATATGTAACATAAACAAGGAATCATAAATCTAATCTAAACTAATCTAATCTAATGAAGAATTCATTTTCTTAAATGGCGACATTCAAGTGTATATGTTTAAATTTGTGAATGCGATATTTTCATACCTATTCGATTGGAATCAAACGAGAGTAGAACACTTCGAAAATCTAATCCAATACCACATAAATTTGCTCAGAGATCTTATTTTTCTGAAGTCACCTAATTGTGTTACTTAATTGAAAAATTAATAATTTTATAAAACTTTATTCAAATTGGTATCACAAAAGTTAAATTACAAATTGTTATAATGGAATTAAGCTAATATACAATAAAGTATAGGAATACGAATATCAATGTTCTATACACTCAAAAATTAACAATATCAATACGATAAATTATGAATGATGTTGCGTAGTTAAGATCTATTGTGAATTGTTTTATTGATAAGCTTAAGGTATTATCATATTGAGTGTGCTTTTTTATTTATTACGGATAAGGAATAGAATGGATGGAAAAGACGAAATGTTTATCCAGAATTTCCATAATGGAATGAACAAAGAAACGCAAATACTATCCGGAATAGAAAAGAAAAAGATGACATCAGCTGTTTGAAAGTGATGTGATGATGATAAAAAAACAGGTATCTCTATGGTTAATTGTAAAAACTAAATATTATTGATTGATGAAAACTCAAATTTAATTATTAAGTGTATTCATGAAATGGCGGAAAACCCGTATAAACCTAAGAAACTAGATAATTTCAAATAAATTATCTGGTATCTGGCTTATACGGGTTCTCCGCCGTTGCATGAATACCCTTATTGTATATATTTAGGGCCAATTTTTCAATAGTCAGTTAAGCAGTCAGTAAGTACATGATATTCTCCAGATAGAGCAAAAATCAGTTTTTCAACAGTCAGATACAATTTAATCTAGGAATAAAGTTATCTGTTCATTTTAGAACGGAATAAGGAGTTATTTGAGAAATAAAATAAATAGCTATTTTCAATGTCAAAAACACTGAAAAATTATTGCTTTGAAATAAAAGTGACATTCAAATTAAATTACTGTATAGATTGTTTTTTCTTGATTGAAAAATTCAATGTTGTTATCCAGTTATTTAACAGTCAAGTAAGTGTATTCCTCTGGCAACTAACTGCCTCCTTATCTGGATATTGAAAAATCGGCTCTTATTTCAATAATAAAAATATAAGAATTGTTTGGTCATCCATTTTGTTTACTTGCTTGGTTTCCGTCACAAATAAGCCAAACAAGATTGGAAACTTTCGTACGTTTCACCCCCCAAAACCCATTTGTTTACATTGTTGTATTTGTAGCTTTGAAACTCTATCCATGAATAGATGGGAAATCGAAAAGCAAAGCAAAAACAAATTACTAGGGCTGTGTTGTCTATGTGTCTATAGGAAGAGGAACAGAAAAGATTCTTGTGTGCGTTTTTATCAATGTGTCTATTGGAAGAGGAACAGAAATGTTACTTGTGTTCGTGTTTCAGTATGTAGGCAAATGTCAAATGAAAGCAGAGGTTTCTGGTCTTTAAGTTATTAGTTTATGGTTTCCGTCCTTGGCTGGTGTCATTTTTTTGCTTGTTTGACATTTACATAAGGGGTATATTCGGAGAATATTCTCTTCATTCAGTGTGTTTCTTTATTCATTCTGGTATGTCCAGAATATTCGGACTACCAGTTTCGCGTTTCTTTATTCCATGGAATATTCCGGATAAACTATTTTGTTGTTTCTTTATTCATTCCGGAACGCTTGGAATTCATTCTTTTTATTCCATGTTAAACACGGAATGAAAAGAATATTCTCGGAATAACCCTTTCATATGAAAGCAAAACAAATGACAGCAGCCAAAGACGAAAACCAAGTAAGTAAACAAAAAGAATGAACATTGTTTATATTTTTATTATTGAAATAAATATATAAATAACAATTAAATGTGACTTTTCATGAATTAATAAATTAATAATAATTTATTTTTACTATTTTCCATAGAGATATCTGTTTTCTTGTCATCATCACAACACTTTAAAAGAGCTGATTGATGTCATCTTTTTTCTTTCCTATTCCGGAGAGAATTTTTGTTTCTTTATTCATTCCATTCTGGATATTCTAGATAAACATTTCGTATTTTCCATCCATTCTATTCCTTATCCGGAATAAATAAAGAAACACACTCATTCTGTGTTTAACATGGAATAAAAGAATAAAGAAACAATAAAATAGTTTATCCGGAATACCCCGTGGAATAAAGAAACGCAAAAATTGTATTCTGAATATTCTGGACATCCCAGGATGAATAAAGAAACACACTCATTATGGCTGTTTAGATTTACATACATACATATACACAACTACAGCGTGTAGAAACATTTTCAAATTCAACCAAAACCATTTACAACATTTTTTTCTTTGGCTGTTCACCGTGGGTCAAAACTGTACCAATTGGTGTTAATAAGTACCGAATATTCAATTGAATTGTAATTCGCCTACTAGTTGATCTTTGACAACAATTATAGGGTTCATACTTTGTCTTACTATTATCGTTGAAATGGTTTAGACACTGATTTAAGAAAATGGTTTACTGCAATGCCCACTTTCCTAATATTCGAGTTTTCTGCACTTTTGTGTCATATAAATCTTCTGAGTGTCTCTTCTTAAGGTCTCTTTGTTCCTCTTCATTTCCGTATTCACTACATTTTTACTCTTGAATTTCTCAATGTTTTAAAGATTGTGATTTTAAGTTTTTACAAATCTGTTATTGTATCGATAGCTATCTTTAGGAATTAACGATTGTCGTTTGGAAATAGGTCTAGACTAAAATTGTCATTTTGATTTATTTTTTTACTACAAAAACGATTGTTCAGCGTCATTTTAATATTACCGATAAAGGAAATTTAACACTCTCATTGTTTACGAATCAAATTGAAATTTTTCGAGAAATGGTTGTTTTTCTTAGCGATCAAATACCTTCTGAATTCTAAATCAGTTTTGTTTCCTAATGTCGTTTTCGGTTGGCTGTTCGGAGTTACTCTTTTTCAACTGCTGTTACCTCATTACTGTTCCGAGTAATGTTTTTGCAGTATTTATCTATTCTCGATTTCATAAGGGAGTAAATTAGAACAAACACATACCATTGAACATTTTTCGTCGGATAATTTGTAAAATGTAATAATTGTTTGATGAAGCCATTTTGTAAATACCACATTTATTCCATTGAAATAAAAAAAGAGTAGAATTCTCCGAAAATCCAATCGAAAACGACATACAAATTATCCTGCAAAAGCTGTTTGTAAAAAAATGTAAGAATAATCATAAGCCACGTTCGGAAGTCAAGTCGACTACGTCTTCTGAACGTGGCCATTTAACATAAAGTTCATTTAGATATGACAAATGTATACAGTTTGTATAAACAGTGATGTATACAGGTGCATTGGGAGGAAATGCCACTTTAAAACATTTGTTCGTTATTAACAGTGTGAGAGTTTTGCTTCTTGTGTTCCATATATTGAAAAACCTTAACTGGTTTTTATCCAGACAATTAAAATATATAAAGTTTTTTCTAACCATTATCAACGGATCTTGGGCCACCACTGAACTTAAAGCCAGTTATTCCCTCTACTTCCACTGTCTCTGCATAATCCAAAGGAATACTGCGGCACATGTCTGGTGAGAACAATGAAATCGATCCACCTTTTTTCAAATTCGGAGGATAAAATTCCCCGGCTGAACCATTGACCATGCCACAATATGATTGGGAGAATCCTGTGTGAGTCTTAAAATTCCAAGAATGCATTTGTCCAATTTTATAGATATCGTCAACACCTGTATGTACATTAAATGTTCCAGTCAAATCAGCACTTCCGTTTCTCTAAACAAGTACAATTTAAAAACAAATCTCTGAGAGATCAAATCAGAATCAACTTACTGTATAAAACCATCCAAATCTATCAAACGGTACTTGTACGTCATCACCAAAAATTGGTGCAGCTCTGGCTACGTCAATCATATCATCTTGATATCCAGTGAATAGGAGTTCATCAGCAGTTTTTGTCACAGCCATTGGTTGATTGTATATTTTTAAACTTATGTCCACCATGTTGCGTTTTAAGGCATCCCATTGCTTAGCTTTTGCTGCAGCTGACTGAAAATATACCACTGTCAAGGCATTGTTTGTAAATTTATAAAATTTAAGTGATCTTACCAGAGCTACAGCATTCATTATCGTGATCTGATCTTCAAGGCTGCCATTACTGCCCTCCTCATCAAAATAGAAATCACTCTTCTTTCTATAACTCACGGTGTAATTCTCAGGGTGCCATTTGATGTCCACTTTGTCAGGTTTCTCTGAGAATCGATATGGACCCAATTGCTGAAGAATTGGCTTCGTCAATAAGTTCTTGAAGTCATCTGGATTTGTCCAGTTGAAAAAATATATATCTAGACTAAGATCTAAAGGTGGAACTTTCCATGATTCATAGACTCTTGAGTTTGGTCGGAGTGCGATTTCCTAAAAGTTCAAGATATACTCTTTAAAAATATTTTTATATTTTATGTTTTTGTAGAGTTTTGCCGAATTAGTAGATTTCTTTAAACTTTAAACTTGTTTGACAGGTTTGTCTTGCTGATGAATGATATGAGTGTATTTATGCATGGAATTGTATCTGATTCATTTTTAGTTGCTCTAATGACGTTTTTAATTGGCTATTCGGAGTAACTTTTTTTAGTCCGAATTTTTAATTTTCTTTAGGAATAGATCATAATGAGTGCAAAAAGTGTAACTCCGAACAGCCAATCGAAAACAACATAAAACTTTAGTCAGCTTATGTTCCGAAAGTTTCATTTATTATATATTGCGAGTACACTCGGGCGTTTACTCACTTTATTGGTTGTTGAGTTACTTACTCATACAAAAGATATGAGATTTTTAATGAAAACTGGAACAAATCTACAGGCACCAGCGACATACAAGGTCTGAACCCTGACCTTAATATTCTGTGCATTTGTTTGATTTTCGGTTATATGTGATTCCTGTACTCAAAAATTGCACAGTTTTCGAGATAAAACAATGCTCCCGAGTAAAAAAAATTCACCTATGATTTTCTGTTCAAGAAATTTATTCCGACAGAGAATTATTATAACACACAAAAAGCGAAGTAGGCTGTCACCTGATTTTTTTTTGTGTGCGAACTTAATTTTTAGGCCGTATTTTTTGCGCTGTGTGTATACTTTTTGACAGAATTTCATCCGTACTCTTCAAGATTTGACATTTTGTGAGTTTCTGTACAGAAAGTGCGGGATCAGAACTATATTTTTTCCCGCAAGTAAATCAAAGCCAAAGACATATCGGCTATATTTTCCATTTGTCGACAATATCAAAAAAAAAAAAGTTAATATTGATATATTGCAAAAGTATGAGCTAACTCGGCTGCTTGGTTGTCCGTAGCATCTGTATTAGAAGAAAACGCAAACAATATTTACATATTATTCTTGTTTTTGTTTTTGTGGACTGTGTGGATTAAAACCAATTAAAGTATTTTGTGACCTTTAGTCCAAAATGCGTTTCGCCCTGTCACGATAGTTGGGCTCATCAGTTAGACGCTATTGTACCCTTCTAAGACGCAATATTTTTGGTCTTAAGGGTAAAACGCATTTTTAAAGGCCACAGAATACTTCAATTGCCCTCAGCATCTTTAATCTATCTTTAACCCATCTTTATATTTGATAATCTTTGGTGTAACCCATACTTATTGTGTAAAAAAATGTCGCATGTGTATATGGCCAGGACCACAATGATTTGCTTAACACAGTGCAGACGGAGCTGCAGCCGGAATAGTTCTTAAGGTATTTAATATATACACATAAAATATTACGAACACAATGCTCAACGCAGCGACAAATGGAGCTGTATTCAGTGCTTGAACTGTAGGCGAAGTTTTAACTTTTGCGTTCAGCATTTTTGAGGTTTCGTGATCTAAGGAGTCAAACCATCTCGATGGAGGCTTACATAAGGTTGAAATGGAATTCAAAATTTGGTATATCAATTCCTCATATTGTAGCTGCCAACACTTTTTCATTGTTTTTTGTCACAATGCCTTTAAAGCTCATTGTTTTTGACAGCTATTACAGTTGCAATTCCCATATTCGCCTTATATTGAGTTAAAGCAGTGAAACTATACAGAAATGTCTAACATTTAATTTTTGATGATCTTTTTAGGTCAGATTATTGAAATACATATTTTGTGAATTTGTAATAAAATGGTTTAAGTCGAACATACAAATAAAGATGGAAACTGTAATAGAAGATTTAAGATTGTTTTTAAGTAGTATATTTGTATCTAACATATTTTAAAAACAAAAACCAACGAATGAAAGTTAAGGGATTTCACTTCAGTTTTATATAAATTGTCATCGATATGATTTGACTCATACAATTGTGAAACGTCAAAAATGTTGCTGCAAACAAAGGTTAGAAGGGGCCAACTTTTGCAGCACTGAATAGAGTTCAGTCTGCAGCAGTGTTGCGTTATATTTTCGAACATTAGATTTGTGTGTATTCAATATTTTGACAGTTATTCCAGCTTGAGCTTTATCTTCATTATCTTATGTTATGTTGTTATGTTATGTCAGCCAGTAATAAAGATAATTTATATCTGTGCAAAAACTTAGCAATCAAGGCAATATGTATTGCGATAGATCACAATACGTATGAATCAGGAGAAAAATATGATTCCGTGCACACGATGGGTTCGCACTGAAACTTCGCGACAACTTTATAGACAAAGCGATAACTAACGCACACTCCATACAACAATTATCTGGTTTCTATTATATCAGTACGACGATTATATATGCAACAAATAGTTGCGGTTTTTTTTCCGCCAGACGGGCAACTATAGTATTATTTTTTTGAGCCTGGCTGTATTTACCTGATTGAACTCCCCAAAGAAATCGCTGAAATTTGATAATAGTTTACATTATCTTGTTTTTAATTCGCGTTACAAAAAATTATAGATTATAGATGGATTATTTATCATTGCATTTATTACACAGATAAAATTGCGTTAATCTACTGCGTTTTTTATTATTATTGCTCTTTCTGATATTTTTTTTGTTTTGAACCTTATCGTCTGAAACAAAGGTCGAACATGATGATTAGTCTTTATTAGTGAATGATTTACTTAAATAATAAGTGACTAATAATTTTCTTTGATAAATGCCATTTACTTTATGTTACTCCTAAAATTCGATGAATTTAAAAAAGTACACTCAGAACGCGCATATAATTATATTAAAACACTAACGTCCGATTGTTTTTGGTTTGTAAATTTATAATATGAATTTTAATATTGCACGGAAATCAGAAAGGAGTTTTCGGTTGTTCAGCACTCACTAGTCGTTAGGCAAGTCCAAAAATTGCTGGATTGCTGACAACTTTCCTAATAGGATATTCAGTGGCAATACACTGTAAAATAAGACAATTGGTGAACTCTATGATGTGCTTATTTGAATATGAAATGTCAAGCAGATACAAAGGAAGGTGCTGGTGGCAATTTAACATTTTTCCTGGCCAGGGGTTTCCTGTAACCATACTGGTGCTGGCTTAATCTGTTTCAAGCATAACGCACTCCAAACCATGTCAAAAACTGAAAATACATTACGTATGCAGCAGTTAGCTTCTTTTATATGACATTCAAGTATATGTTCTTAATTATTTTCGGTAGCGTATAAAAGTATATTCATTTTTAAAAATTAGTCAAAAAGTAAAAAAGTAATTTATATTTTTAGAATCAAAAAATCTTCAAATATACAACCTTCTGAAATTTGAAGAAGTCAAAAAAGCACACAATTTCTCGAATTTTACGTCTTCACTGACCACTAAACAAAAATTTAAGTAGATTTAGTAAAATCTCCTATAATTGGGGATCCAAGAAAATTTTATCTCAAAAATAGTACTACTATAGGGCATATACATATTTGTACAAATTGAAATGAACACATTCATCGGTAAAGTGAATTTTTCACTCCGTTTGAGAAAGATGAAGCTGGTTGTCTCGCTTTTACATCATAAGAAAAAACACCATTTGTATTTTGAAAAGTGCTGTCAAAATCAATATATTTTTTTAAAATCAAGTGCACAAACAGAGTGAAGCAGAGACGTGAAATTCATCAAAGAAAAGAGTATTTTGTGGACAGGTGTTTTTTGTTGGAAATTGCAGAATCTTCACATGACATTCATGTGTTCGCAGTGTCAAAAATTAAAATTTTAAGAATTTTCCTATTAAGGCCAGGTCTCAAATTATTTTTTGTTATAGTTGCCTGTCTTCACTTTTTGAGTTGAGTTGAGTTTTTGAGCAATTTGTTGACCTCTTCTTTTTTGTTTCTGTATTTATTTACAATGCTCCTTCTTGGGGAGTCGTTGCCCCTATTTTGGCCTAAGAGACTGGCTCTTCATTACCTTGAATACCTAAACTCTACTGGATGAATATGACATTATTATTCTTGCCAAATTCATTTGATGGTTGATTATAGGAAACAGGAAAATTATGTTAGTTGGCAAGCCTCACTACCAGTCTGCCACCAAGTTTTTATGATAGAAACATTCCCTAAAAAGTTTTTCGTCCACAATTCCGTAGGTGGAACGAGAGATAGTGGAACCCAAATCAGTAGAATGATTGTTTCACTTTGTGTCAAATGGCAATCAGCTGGTACGAAAAATTAATTTTCATCAGGAAAATAAATACATAGGCGCAAAATTTTAAACAGCCTGATGTTAAGGGCTTACCATGATACTACTTAACAGTTTGCTAATATTAAAGCACTTTACTAATATTTTCCTAATTTTAAGCACTTTTTAACAAACACAATACTAAATAGATTTTCTTAATAAACTACAACTAAACACGCCTAAAATGGTGCGAAAAAGTAAGCGAACATAACTTTTCGACGTTTGTAAATGTCAAAGTGGCATATTGATTTAAATGTCACTAAAAAAATAAAGTTGCCATTTTGTGATTTTAACTTTAGTAAAACGTTAAGAAAATAGTACGATACTAAACTAGTTTAAAATTAGCAAAATCCTCTTTTTACCCTAGTATCATACTAAAAATGATTTAACAAATTACTAAATCGACTAAAATTTGCGCAAAAATATATTTTTGCAAACAAAAATTCTCTGAGTTATTTGTCATCGATTAGTGTAGCATTTGTATTTTAAAATGTGTAAATACATCATACATAATCCATTAGAACTTTTTAACTGATTCGTTTTCCTGATCGCTATAACTGGTCCACAGTACGAAATTCTTAGTAGATTTTACTACTATAATGCCGTCTGGTTTCTGGAACTATTTACCAATTTATGAACACATAGTTTCAGAAACATTCGTCTACCCGCTTTCGAAAATTTTAACATCCAGTATTGTTTAGAATTTGAAGTAGGTAATGGAAAAGTCAAAACTCAGAAAAACCGTTCCGTGGTAGGTACGGTTATTAACATTTAGACCAAAATGTAGACCATTTTAGCCAATAGTACGCAAAATTTGTTTTTATCAAAATCGTTATAGCCATTTCCGAGATAGGTAAGCTTTATTTTTGTAACGATCATAGTGCAGGGTACGTTGTTTTGGGAATAATCAATAAATTCAAATTCTCCCCTAGGGAATCGCCTAGAAGATTATGTACTAGGTTAGAAAAAAATCTTTTCAGCGACTTAGGCTGTAGGTCGAAGTACAGAGGTTTTAAAGCCTTTATAATAATATATCGCAAGTAAAAATTAATACTAATCAAAATTTTGTTCAAGGTTATGGCATAAGCTTTTAATCGTTAATTGACACGATTTTTTATTAAAAAGCTTGAAATTGCTTACTCCCAACAAATCTTGAACTGAATTTAAGTAACCAATCAATAAGATTTGCCATAAATCATTACAATCCCGACTCATACGTTTTGCACGTGATTTCTACAAACTTGTACCACCCCCTTATATTTTTTTTTTGTGATTTGTATTAATTGACGGGATGTCGTTTGGTATATGAGTAACAATCAACGTCCAATTAAACTCTAAACAAAGAGATATTCGTAAAGAAACATAAGCTGTCGAGAGCTTAATTATTATTTGTTAAATTGAAAGTCAATTAAAAAACATTGCATGGATTTATTTCGAGTGAAACGTAATCGTCAATATTAAGATTCTAATTGAATAGCTATTACCTTTCCCATTCCATAAGTGAATAGATCCGCCCAAAACATTCCGCATAGTAGTCCGAATAGCGCCAGCAGTAATCCTGCTCCACCTATGCAAATTTTCCAGTTGCATAATTTTTGGAGTTTTGCTCTAGTTTGTGGCATTTTGTTGAAGGTTCTGAAATAAATTTAAAAAATGAACCAAATGAGTTATTTGCTCATTATTAAAAAATTATTAAAAAAAAAAGTAAATATTTAAATTATTTCTTGCGAAAAGATAATGATGTTTAATCAACTTGACGCCAAGGTGGTTGAACATCTAATCTATTGCACTCGTCATTATATCGATCTACACAAATGAACAAGTAAATACTTAAATGCAACAGAAGTAGGTATATAGCTATGGAAGTGGAGGAGTGTGCTTGCCGCCCATGGAGATACGGTAGATGTTCAATGCTTTGCTTCGAGGCTAACGCAGGCCATAGAGGGTCAATTAAGTTCACTCATCAATAAAAAGACGCTAATTTAATCAAAATTGCGGGAAAATTCAATTCAAGACAATTTGTCGCAATTATTTGAAATGACCAGCAAATTTCTTTTTCCGTATATTTTTTTCCATAAACGTACAATTTTTTTTTTTTAATAAGACCAGAATCTCCATTATTAAGTACCTATATGTGTAGAACAAATTGCGTGTAAGACTAAAATTTCGGAAAACCAAATTGAACTCTGGTGTGGGAAGTCATAGCATGACATATTCTGTATATTGAATTGATCTTTCTATTTAATCAGTTCAAGTAATTTTAGGTAAGAAGACACTATTTAGTTTGCAACAGTTGCGCCCATTATTTTTGAAGTTAGGTCATCATTGTAGAATACATATAGGTACATACCAAAAACGGGTCTTCCATTTCGTGGTACCGAAATTAAATTTAAATAAAATACATTTATGATTTAGCATCAAGTTTGTATTTTAATATATTGTTTTGATCTTTCCATTTACCAGCTTTGGAATGAATCTTTAACTTATGTCGATTTCTTTTGGCTGTTCGAAATTACTCTTTTTTCACTCCTTTTCACTCCAGAAACGGTCCTAATTTTCATCTGATTTGCCAGATGTAGCTTCAGAATAGGAAACATTTTCACCTTATTATGTTTGTTCGTTTAGCCTTGAAGTCACCCAAGGGTCGCTCTAAAGCGTGTTTTTTTAAACCTGCAACTCCACCTGATGAGTAAATTCCAAAGCAGAATTAGGCTTTTAAATGGGGCGAAATCAGATATGCACCGACATTCCGCTAATTCGAAACCGCAGTGAGTGAGTGAGATGAGTCACTTTTCATTATAAATCGATTCAGCTAGTAAAAGTGAGGGAGTGAGTGAGTGAAATGATATGTCAGATTACTCGCCTTAGATTTCAGCAGTGGCTTGGTACATTTGTTGGTGTATTTACGTTTTTGGTTAAGTATTTGTTCTTTTCTCAAAGAAATTGTTTCACATCTATTCACGTACACGATATAAAAATTACAAAGCCAACTAACTAGCCCAAAAGAATCCAACAAACTATAAAAAATATGGAAAACATGATTTGCAATAGCTTGTAGATCATATTAATAACAATGTATAAAGTATGTAGATGTAATTGCATAAATATGTGTATTTAATATAAATACTTCTTTTGGACTTAATTTATTGTTTTGATTTGTTTGTTTACATTTTATTTGCTTATGTATGTATGTAGCCATTGTAGCTACCTACAATTTGTTGTTGTTTCAAGACATTTAGGTGTTCGAACATACTCACTTCACTTAAATAGCTGAACCACTTTCTGGCGGAAAGTGAGATGAGTCGGAGAGTAAGGCGTGTCATATCACTTCACTCGCCGAAATAGCTTATTTCTGTGATGGAATAAACTGTCAAAGTCGCATGAAATCTGGAGTAGGGATGAGCGATGCTGAAAGAACATCGATATTAACATAGAAGACTCATCGATGTTGATAATAATCGTATCGGATATCATCGACGTTTTTAACGAATTTCCTTAATTCCTTCAACATAGCTATTGGACCATCGAGGTTTTAGTTTTAATATCGATGTTTCGTTAACAACAACTACCAACATAGCTTATTTCATACACATGCATACGTAAATAAAAATATAGAAGCCCTTAAAATTGTGGATTGTGCATAGGAGCATAGGGCCAAAACAAATGCACTTAGGAAACAATATATTATATATTAAGTTTTAATAATTAGATGACATATCTGTTGTTGAACATAAACATTAATGACTCTCGGGAAAAACTTGTAGTAAGTTTAACGAATGTACTTAACGTACTTCAATTTATAAGACTTCTGTTCTGATTTTTGATTGCATTCAGCTAACCTATTCGAATCGTCGTTTTCTATTAGCTGTTCGGAGTTACTTCTATTACTATTCTATACTATTGTGCAACGATTTCAGATCAATGAACATGCCATGAAAAAATCGAATGGAGTAAAAAATTTCCATGTCCATGCAACCACATGCCGAAAAAAACTACTCTTTGAGCAAGACATGAGCTTGAGCGCTGCTCAAAGCTTGGCCATAGACATGACGTTTCATGTACCTAACTTACGTGTTAATTTTTCGTTTGTTTTTTGTTGTATATGAATTTAAATGTTGATGGCAAGAATAGAAGTATAGTGGTGAAAAGGAAATGAACGACATGACATGAAACTGCCCAGTGAGTAAAAATGCATCGTTTGTGGATTGGATTGTGGTTGTGGTATTGGACTTCTGTTTGGACAGTAGAGTCGGCATGTAATAAAAGACAAAAATAACGGCTTTTCGAAAACGACATAATATAATCGGTTAGTTTAGTATGAGAGGTAACTTATTTAATGAACTAGTGAACATGTCCATTAACGCGAAATCAAATAAATTGGCCAGTTCAGAAAACTGAGTTCTTTGGCTCCGGCAAAAAATAAGGAGGCGAATCCAAATTTTTGTTTTACACTTTTTGACAGCCAAAAAAAAATCCTGTACATATATGTATATGTACATATATGTACACAATGAGATTGCTGACATCTCTAATGTGGTTTCAATTGGTAAAAGAATTTAACACTTTTCTGATACAAATCTGCCAAAATACGGATTTCTACAAATAAATTCTTCCATTGGGCAGCAAAAAATTATTTTTTTTGATTCTGAATCAAATTCGCAGATCCGGATTTTTTCGGTGAATCTACATTTTCAATACCAAAAGAAATTCGAATCACGCCCCAATTGCCACGATAAATATCAAATTGCGCATCAAATTCTGAATGTATTAATAAAACCCCATTCCTTTTATTATCGCTCTTTGTTCTTTTAGCGTGTTTTTTGCACATTTTTCGTTTTGTTTTTCCGAAGAATTAAAAATAATATTTTAAAATTTGTTATACGACTGTTAAAATTATCAAGTCCCAAAAAAATATTGATATTGGTGATGACAAATAATCATTCCACTTTTAGAGTAAACCCCTTAATATTTGAAATCATTCATACCTATACACATATGTAAAGTAGGTTTCGTTTTAGTGTCTAAAGTTCGAATCACAAAAGAAATATAAAAATGATTAATTAATTAAGCTCACTTAAATTTGCTTTCGGTTCACCTATATTTACAACAATTTTCAGACTTACATACTCAGACTCACGCCAACGTCACCATACCTACCACATCAACACTATTTTTTTATTCCACTTAAATTCTATTGACAAAAATAACAACTACATAGAAACTGCATTTCCTGAACGGCTGCGAAAATTTCCAGCTTTGTTAATGATATCTTCTTTAAGCTCTCGTCTAACTAGAACGTTGATAGATTAGGTTGGATCGAATAAAGGGGATATACTATGTCACTGTAGACTCGTAGTCTGAACCCGTATTAGAAAATTAGAATTAGAATTATCGTTGCAATAATTAATTTTGATTTACACCGTCTACTCTTACAAGCAGGAACTCTTTGTTCTTTTTTGAAAACGATATCAAAACAATTTGATGCACGCCGAGCCGCTGTCTGCCATTGACGTTTTAACAAGTAGTATACTCAAGAGAAAATTCGAGGCTTTTTTTTGAATCAACTGTGTAAGCGGTCGACTCATATTAATTTAGACACATGGGGGTGTTAAAGTTCCCCAATGGGAGAAGGGTCTTCAAAACTAATAGTCTTTATTGTAATAAAGGAAAAAAAAAACAAGAATTTATCTTTAATTTGTGTAACAACAACAAAGAAATAAATGTTTGTTAAATATCGCAACACAATTTATATGGATCCGACCGACATCTGACGTGACCTATGAGATGTTTGTAAATTTTCATAGATGATGGCAGTATGAATGTATCTGCATTGTGGCTCAGGATTTTTTCTTTGTTGGTACGTGTTGTGGATTCTCATTCTGTAGGTACCTACATGCATTGTGTGTAATCAACGGGAAATTCTTTTTTTTTTGTTCCTTCGTGTGGATTCGCATAGATCAATGTAGTAGGTATAACGCATTGTGTGTATTCGAAGGGGAATTTTTTTGTTGGTTCGTTTTGTTGATAAGATTAGATTAGTGCGTATTGTGTGTATTTGACGGCGATTTTTTTTTGTTTTGTTTATGTTCGTAAATTAGTGTATATTGTGTTGTATCAATGTGTGTAATTTTTAAGTCGATGGTCTCGTTGCCGTTGATTCAGTAAAAAATTGTTTCAAATTAGGGAAGTTTTACTTCAGGCGCGTATATATAAGTACATACCAGTGGCGGATCCAGGATTTGGTCAATGGTAGGGTCCAACAATTTAAAAGTTAAAATTTTTATAAATTTTACCGAGCTAACTAAATAGTTCTTATTACGTTAACTGTGGAGCTATTTTGTCTCAAACCAATCCTACGAAAAATCGATTGTGCAACAACAGCAACAAATATTCGTAACAACTTTTTAATAATAAAAATAATAAGGAATACATGGTATTTATTCAGCGTTGCCCACGTCACTTGGTGACAAAAGTGCATACAAAACAAATTTAGAAACAAGAGCAAACGTATGGTGAACTACTTCACTCAGTGACAATGTGTGCGAGAGTGATAATTAAATAATTAAATGCGGAATATCATACCAGTATTCTTTATACCATGCGACTTAAACTTTTTTTTTGTACTACAGCTACAACTGCAATTGTAGCCATTTGATAGGATTCAGCTTCACTTTTATGCCTAAGCAATGACAACTCGAAGCGGAAGGTCGAGAACCGAGAAATCAGAACGAAAGAAAAAAAGTAACACACATAGCCGCGGACCTTAAGCGTTTATAATTGTTTTCTTACACATACACTCCTCCCCACTTTAATAGGACAACTCTTAGTTCTGTTTTCTGTCATTCATTGCTCCTAAACCAAGCATGCTATACTATGTTCAATTTATATTTTCAGTACAGGTCTTATGGGGGAGATTTTTCAAACACATTGGTGCCTGTCGATGAAAATTATTTACTAAGAACCGTGATAATGCGGGGTCATTTTAGAGAATTTTGATTCTTTTTATTTCAAACATTACTTAAATTTAACGTATTAAAGGTATTTTTGATTAAACAACAATTTTTTAATAGTAGGTTGAGCCACCTTTCTGCTCCAGAACTTCACACATCCGGCTTGGAAGCGATGCACACAAATTGGCCAAATAATTTAGCGAAATCAAGCTCTAAGCTAATTCGATGGCTTGGGTTATTTCGGGTATACTCGAATATTGTTGTCCTGATCTATATATTTGACGTGTCAACCATCCCCAAGCATTTTCAAGATGAGTAGGTCGGCCAGTTTAATAGTTCCACATTCTGGCCCTCTATAGGTTTTAACTACCCGGTCTGTAGGTATTAGCATGTTGATAAGTCCACGGCAAAGGTCCAAAAAGGGTATGAAAGTATCGAAAGGCCTCTTTTAATATACCACTTTCAGTCAATGCAATCATTGTAGTGGATAAAAATTGAAGTTTCCAGGTGCCATAATAGGAAATTGCCGCCCACACCATCACACCTCCAACTCTGCTATGAATTTTCTTGTGGAGGTTATGAAAACCTACATAGCCATCGGGGCCTTCCAAATTAATTTTTTTCATCGGTGAAGACCACGCGATGCCACTCCGAAGTCCAGGTCACATGTGCCCGACAAAAATTGAGACGTTGCATTTTTCGAACCGGGTTAAGTGGTGGTTTCTTCTTGATTTTGAGTCTTTTTATATGCTTAGCTTTTAAAATAACACGACGCATAGTTGTGAGATTCGGCTTGATACCACATTTTTTGATTTTTGCTAAAGAGTCGTGAGAATTTGACGCTTTTCTTAAAAGTCGTCTTTCCGCATTAGTAAGGAACACTGTGTGTGCGGATTTTCATATTTTGTCCATACTTAAACTCATTACTTAAAAATCTGGATATAAGTGATCGGCTCCTGTCGATTTCTTTTAAGCTATTTCGACAATAGATATGCCAGTGTAGCGTCCTTATAAGCTTTGACTTGTCATTTTTCTGCCTAAGTTTGTGCTTTTCCTCGACCCATTTTAGGTTGTTTTTTTTACCAAATTGTCGAAATTAATAAAAAAGTGTGATCAACGAAAAATATGAGCCCGCGTGTCAAAGATAAAATTCAAGTGGCGCGAAAATGTTGTTTTAATTTCAATAAATAAAGTGGAAAAAGACATATATCATAAGTATATAAGGTCAGGTGAAACTAATAACATACCAAACATTGATCGAAAAAGAAGGTTTTTTTTATAATACAATTCTATATACTACTTAAATTACTCAGCCAAGTAGAAGACTTAGCATTATATTTAATTGGACTTGTCGAATTATTGATTCAAAATAGCTTTTAACGGCTTTTAGTCCACAAAATTTGCGTTTCGTCCCGGCAATCTCATTTGGCCTCATCAGTTGGTTAGTGAGCGCCTTACCAATTTTTGTTAAGTTCAGTTTTTGTCAAAAAATGCATGTAAGTTGAACTGAACTTAACCAAAATTGCGTATTGGTAAGGCGCTCACTAACCAACTGATGAGTCCAAGGCCCTTAAAAGCTATTTTGAATCTATCATATTAATAGTTAACTAAGTTTCCAATGCTAAAAGGGGGGGGGGGGTCCGGACCCGAAAACCCCTCCTTGGTTCCGCCAGTGGTACACACACTCTTTTTTGATAATAGATATTGCATTTTTTAAACTAAAAAAACTTAATAGTACATGTATTTCCTATGAGATACATTTTTGTGCAGAAACGAATTTTGACAGAGGGAATGTCTTAAGGAAAAATCTGCATTGCCAACAAATGCATCAGTTTTAGCACCATTGTTGTTGGATTTGACATCTATTCATGGATAAGAAGTCAAATTTACAAATAAAACAATGTAAACAAGAGGGAATTTGGATTGTGAAACATACGAAAGTTTCCGATATTCGTATTATTTATTTGTAATTCGAAGTATTAGATGATATAATTTCAGAGTATGAGTAATGTGAAAAAAAAGATAAAGAAGAGCAAATTATAGGGTACAGTGCAAAATAGTAATTACCAGAAACATGATTTATAATTACTGAATTCAAATAGTAATTACCATGAAAACAACAATTACCACTTAAAACAGTCCCTAGTTTGACGTTTTATCGAACTATTAACTAGTCCGAAGAAAAACAAAATTATGCCCACCGCAAAAATTATGAGTAATACCAAGATTGGAAACTTTCTCACGTTTCAACCTCCAAACCCATTTGTTAACATTGTTGTATTTCTAACTTAATTCGTGTCGATAAACAAATGCGAATTACAAGAGCAATTAAATGCAGTGGTTAAACGCACAAATTTTCAGCTTATAGGCTGACCCGTTTGACAACCGAGGATTCGTATCTTGGTATCATTTTATCTATGCTTTAAAAATAGTATACAGTTCTTTAGAAGGAAAAAAAATTGTGGTGAGAAAAATTATTATTTTCCGAAAGAAAAACATCTAAGGACAAAACGAATATGTATGCAATTGCGTATTAGCTTATTTTCTTATTCTTAGTGGGTATAATTTTTTTCTTCGGGATAGTTCACAGTTCGATAACAAAAGATGAATTAATTTTTTGTTTCGAAAAAATCACTCCCATAAGAAATACATGTAGATCTTTTCACCGAGGAACTTTAAGCTTGGCTTTAGTTAAACATCTGTTGTGAAAACACGGAAATTGTGTATACTAGACTTAAGATTTAAGGAAGATTGTATTCTTTAAGCCTAGTTGATATACAGTTCTTTTGAACGGAAAAAATCGGTGGTGAAAACAAAAATGTTGTATTGGGTCCACAGATTATTTGCAACTAAAGGCGGTAAAGTGACAGTAGTTCTATGAATAATTAAAATTCCCGACTGGATCGCACGTACTTCCTCCTATGTTCGATTACATTTGCAAAATATTCTTAATAGAAACGTCTAAATATATTTTTAAAGTCGTTTTTCACCTAATTTCTTATATATGTATAAAAATTCTTAATTTTTTTCTAAAAAAAAATTGGTATGAATACTTTAAATATTTAATAATATAAATTCAAAACCAAAATTTCAGAAAAAATCGTCCACCCGTTTTCGAAATATTGAAAAAAAATATTTTTTTTTTCAAAAATCCAAAACATTATTTTTCGAAAATTTTGAAATTCAGTATTAGAATTTGAAGGACCTCCTGTATAAAAAATTTGATCGAAATCCGTTGAGTCGTTTATGAGAAATTCGAAAATCAATAAAATGGTTATATGACAGGTACCGTTAATAAAAAAATATTTAAAACAAATTTTTAACCAAAATGTAGAACATATCCAAAGTAGTACACACACCAATTTTTATCAGAATCGTTAGAGCCGTTTTCGTGATAATAAAATTGGTAAAAAGAATTGTATGGCAAGTACCGATATTTTTGGGGCTAAAACAACGATTCAAAAATCTATTTTTTACAATCACTTAAAACGCCTAAGCACCAAGTTTGAACAAAATCGGTTCAGCCGTTTAGGCTATAGATCATTCTACAGACAGACATACGGAATTGCGGGACCCACTTTTTTGGTGTTCTCTATCATCGTAATGTCAACTTTGACTAAAATCTCGAGTTCGATTTTTTTTCAAATGCAATACTTGCCCTATAGAATAGTATCTATATCGCAAGTAGAAATACTCTACGAAAAATTCGAAATTTAATGTTCATAAATGCAGCATACAAATCAAAACCCAATGTCACTGGCATTGTTTTGCACAAAAAAAATATTTGTGGCGAGTCTATTTTCTTACTCGGTTTATAGAATAAGACCTCACAACAATTTTTAGGTGTGTTTAATAGCAACAAATAATTAGTATAATTAGATAGTACTTAAGTAGTTATTTACAAAAATGTGGGCGTCTTTTATTCTCCAGTGAGAGCAATAGTGCATGAAATATGCATTTTTTCGTCGAGATAATTGTGACAACAAATTTAGCATAACAAGACGAGCTCAAAGTAAGCGATTTTTACAGTCAGCAAACTACACGGAATGATTTCATCTAGTTAATCTGAGTTAAAAAGCATGGATTTTGTTTTCTTCACTATTTTATATTTAGTTGGAACACTAGCCAAGTATTTATTTTTCGTTTTGCTTTCACAATCCACAGTTTTAAAGTAAATCCAGAGCAAATGCATTATACTACGTTTTCACCTACCACTTAATCCAGATTTAAGTGGATTAACCATAAATCCTCTTTGAAATCTTCTAAATCTTGAAGATTTCCCATACAAATTTTAATCTCCTTAAATGAAGATTAGAAGTTAATCTCATTGAAATCTTCTTCGAAGGAGAAGATTCTCAAAAGAAACAAACCTTATTTCATAGAACGCGCCTATTGGAATGTCTTGACATTCAGCAAAAAAAAAAAAACTGTCCAACATTATTTAATTTGTTTTTTGTCGGGTATAATTTGTCGTTGCCTTCAAATTCTGCTTTTGTTTATAAATAAGTATACAAATAAAAAATGCAATAAAGCTACAAAGACCAAAGCGGTCGGTGCTCGAATTTGTAATGGAAAATGTTTTAGCTATCCTACATTAATACTTTGAAGTTGGTCTTTCCCAAATATATAAAAACGAAAACCGTGCAAAGGTGATTACAGTATTTATGTAAATATATCTATTTGCTGCAAGATGTTGGGATAACAATATTTTAATGTTATTACTCATTTTTATTCATTGAAATTCAATTTGTTTACTGCACCGAAATTATTATTCTTCTTCCCAATTATTTTGTTTTTGTCTTGTTGTGTTGACTTTTGAATGACAATTCATAGTGAAAACGTCAAACTAATCTTTTTTTCACTGGTGAAAACACTTGAAGATTAATTTTTAATCTTATCAATTTAAACCGGATTATCTTTAGGTGAAAACGTAGCATTAATTTGAAATTGATGTGCTTATGTTTAATACTGGTTCTGTTTGATTCCTATATCTGTCAAAAATAGACCCGTTCAACCGAAACCTTCTTAGATCGTGTTAAGACCCTATATTAGTTAGAATATTTATTTAAAGTTTTTGAAATTACCATTACGTAAGATAAGGCCTTGCAAATAAACAAATTCTTTAACTAGAGTCGTGTTTTTACTAAAACGATTACAGGTTAAAATTTTACGCTAAGAAGACAACTTCACTATAAGCCGTGTTTTATTGGGAAATTTATCCGCCGTAAGTTTATCCGTCGTAGCATTTTACATACAATTCGCTACGGTCGATAAAAAGCTAAAGTAGAATCTACGGTGGATGGCTGGTTGACGTTCAGTTGAGTCTCGATTCTGATTTTGTTAGTTTTGTTGGTACGATTGATAATTGAATTGAATCTCGATGGATGTGTTCATGGAGCGTTATAATTATTAATTTCATTCGAAAGACAAATCGATCTTTTTGATTCTTTTTTTTAATAGTTGGCCAGTTTATATTTCTCAAATCTTAGATAACTCCATTTTTTAATAAATTATAAGCTGTTCTTCTGAAAAGTTTCTGACTTTTACTATTAAAAACTGAATTCTTTGCTCAATTATTTTCTGAAGTACGTCTAAGATTGCACCTATATCTGCAATTTTGCATACCCCTAATGTCAATTAATCAATTTTAACAAATTTTGATATCCATTTTGAAAAAGAATCCAATATTTATCGAATGAATTCCGTTTTACTTTTATTTTTTACTAACCAAGCCCAATTTTCGTTTTGTGTTCAATTTTTATTGATAGTTGTAAATAAACGGAGTTTGGTGAAAAAAATCATCTTTTTATTTAGATCTACAAAAAAGCAATTTGAGAAGACAAACCGCATTGAGTGGAACTGCACTATAGAGGAACTGCACGACACTGCGCCGCAAAATATTTATTCGTATGACATTCTATGAGCTATAATGCCAGGCGCGCACATATGCAACTTACAGTTTTGCAACAATGTGTTTTGGCACAAATCGAACGATCGCCCCAAATAGGTTTTCAGTTTGAATCACATCGAACTAAATGTAACTGCGCGCACATTAAATCAATATGTTGTCTGTGTGTTGGTTTATCTCGTTGATTGATTTTTAAGTTGCTTATGTGCGCGATCATCGTTCAATTAGTGATTAAACTATATCGTTTCGGAAAAAAATGCATGTGCGTGCCTGGCCTAAGCGCACTAAGAGGCAACTGAACTTCAGAAAATGTGCTTTTTCCTCACTGTTTAATGGACGTTGGCCATGAACGGTATTCGCTTCACTACATGGACATGGACTGGGCGTACAATTTTGTGATCCCATTGTTTTTTTTCTGGACATGTGCATGGAAATTGCAAACCAAATGTTAACTATTTGTTCCTTAATCCGCGTATGTTAAGTGCAGTATGATCTCTGTTGAGTGGTTATTGAATTGAAAGCTAAACATACTCAGAAAATAAATTTGAAAATGACTTGAAAAATAAAACTCTAGTTATCGATCTACTCAGAAAATAAATAAAAGCATGAAATATAAAGGGGAAATGTAAGGGGAGTGAACAATTTAAACTACGTTGTAGTGTGCGTTCAAAACCAAGAATCATTAAAAGGAAACAAGCAAATCTCCGGCAATTGTGTTTCCTCGTGTGGAAGGCATAAACGGTTTTTAAAGCAATACAAAAATTGACCTGTGTTAAAAAGGACTTGACCATAGTCTATGAACAAACCCATTCACTTATCATTTCCTTTCTATTGGTGCAAAATGAATGTTCGAATTTAAAATTGAAAATGCAGGAAAAGTGACCACAAGAAATAGGTTTGAAACATAAATTAAATATTGGTACGTTTTTCTACTTTCTATTTTATATGAATAAAAGCTAATTATTGTTCCTAATTTTGATTTTTTAATAATATTACTTTGCAAAAGACTCTTTCATTACTTGTGACTGCTGTACAGGTGTACCATTTTTACAAAAATAAAAAAGCTACGGTCCATGCTACGGTCGATGCGTTTTTTTGGGAATTACTTACGGTACAATGGATAAATTCCCAATAAAACACAGCTATAGTAAACGACACAACATGGATTGTGAATCACACTCTTGAGTCTTGAGTCTTCACAGATTGGTGTCCGGCTTATTATTTATTTATTTAACATCAATCAGCGATACAATAACCCCTTATAGACTACCAAAAATAAAAATATATTAATCTAATTTAATTCACAAGTAAGTTGTTTTAACCATTCAGTCAATCGAACAAAACACAACACCCTTTCAATGATAAAAAATGTACTCCCGTAATCTTGTTATTATTTAAAAAACAAACAAAATTTATGTCCATTTTTTGATAAACGAACTTTAAACCTAAAGTTGATATTAGTCCAAAAATCAAAAAAAAGTTATCATTTACCAATACAAGACTTATTCTGTTCAAACAAATGATAAAATACTTTAGCCTTATGAAAAGCCCTCAACAATTTTTATCTTCAATGTTATGTAGCTATATTGTATAGTTAATATCATTAGGTATTATTGATACAAATGAATTCGTATCTTATGTACTGATAACCGAGCATGCATTCCAGAGTTATGTAGTCCGGTCAATGACTTAGAATAAGTGAAATTAATTGCCTTTATAATAGCTATAGCTAAGTAAATTTAAAAATTGCTTTAAATCGTTTACTCAAATATAAAAGGCTTTGCAACTGCTATCAATAGCCCAACAATAGCCTTGCACAAAGAATGCAACAATGAGAAAGTTCTTATATAGTTTTTTTTTCATATACATATTTGCTTCCTGTTAAAATTTAGATATGCATGAATAATTTTAGAATAGATTTTTTTGATTTTGCTATAAAGGTACCATATACGGAGCACTTTGATCAGAAAAGAAATCAATTTCGATTTTTATTTAGAGGTATAAAACTCAAAGTTGGCAGCACTGTTTTCATTGACAGACAGTTTGGCACCTGTCATGTAATTTATCATTAATTTCGGTTGCCATTTTATCACGCACAACCACATTCATATTCGGTTTGGAGTACATTCGGTTAATGGCCTGGAAACGAGATTGCTCTTGATCCCGATTTTAATTTTTGTTTGAATGGCTATGTCAAAAACAAAACTGCCACATATGGAGTGTAAATCAATAGAGCTATGATCAATTACTTTTTCGTTATTAAATCGATGTGACTTGAGGTCAGGGAGCTATGGTTTCAACGAGAAAGAGCAACACGTCACAAGGTGCATGCCACGATTGATTTGTTAAAGGAAATGGTTGATGAACGCATAATTTCGCAGTTTTGCCTTGTGATTTAACCTTCAAGATCGTGCGTCTTAGCACCGCTGAACTATTTTCTGTGAGGGTATATTAGTGAAGTCGCTGTCTACACGATAGACGACTTGGAAAATAACATTCGTCGCGTTATTTCTAATATACGATTCCAAATGCTGAATAGAGTGATCGCAAAATTGGACTACATCCGAGCCAGCCGCGCAAAGAATTATATTTCACATAAAGTCAACTTTATGGCAATTAATACGAGTGATCTGTGGTCTATTTCATATCATCGTTCTATACCTCTAAAAAAAAAAAAACACCCTTTATAAGACTTTCGTCCATATATTTACAATAAATTTTCGCATTTTCGCAATTTTCAGTTTCCTATGGACTTGCAAAACATAAGCCTAGTGCGGTTCTTATAAATATACGTAAATTCATGTAATTAAACCGATATAGATCTAATGATTTAACCCAGTGACATTTATAAATCTGCATAATTTGCGATATATGAAATAAGCAAGAAGACGTTACTTCGCCGTGCACTTTATTTTTAAATTTTTTTTTTGTGTGTCAAACTAAAATTAAATTGATAAAACTGAGATTTTATTGCAACGGCCATGATCCATGAATTAAACTGTTTATGAGATAGCAGCATTGGCTTGTCTGGATTTCTGATTACTTTGTTTACCATATTAAGGGTTAGTTTTATTTATTTATAAATGGTTTTGACTGGGAATATAATGTCTACTATAAACTGTAGGTAGATGTTAGTTTTGCATTCGTAAAATTCGAACTTGAAAGATTAATCAAATGAGATTTAGCGATTATCTAGAGGGTATTCGTAATTCTGTCTAAAATTTTGAACAAATTGATAATAAAAAAACAATGCAAACAAAATACACGAAACTCGCTCTTTAACATATGTTGGTTATTTAATTGTAGTAGAGCTGTGTAAAACATAAATGATTTGATACTTTTGATTCGATCATCGAAAAATATTGATAATTGAAATCATAAAATTTCGATTCAATCGATCTAACCTAACTATATATTTTTTCCATTGGTAAATTCAGATTTGATTTTGTTCGTGGCAAATGGAACACATTTTGAATAGATTATTTTGTTTTATGGTATTTCTTATCTTGTCAGAATGACGGCTGTCATTGTTCTGGTGGTGTAATGGTATTAGTAAAAGAGGGGTAAATCTGCTAAAAAATCCAGATCTGCAAAATTGATATCCAATTAAAAAAAAATGATTTGTATGCCCATTGGCTTTAATTGTAAAAAATGTGTTTTGACAGATCTGAAGGGGAAAAAATCAATTTTTGTTACCAAAAGAAACCCACATTAGAAAGGTGGGGTAGATTCACCGAAAAATACGGATCTGCGAATTTAATTCAGAATCAAAAAAAAATTATTTTGTTTGTCAATGGAAGGATTTAATTGTCGAAATGCATGTTTTGGCAGATTTGTATAAAAAAAAGAATTAAATTCTGGTACCAATGGAAAACCACAAGTGTTTTCCATTCAATTTAAATTCTTATGTCGTTTTCGATTGGTTGTTCGGAGTTACTTTTTTTTACTTCTACTACTCTTTTATATGATTTTAATTGAGTTTTTCTTGCGACCTATAGTCCAAATTAATATGCGTTTCGCACACGTACTACAGTTGGCCTCATCAGTTAGATGCGTTAGTACCTTTCTAAGACGCAATATATTAGTCGATGGCTACCCACAACAACTGTATTTTTATATGGTTTTCGATTTGATTTTTGGAGTGTTCTACTCCTTTTTGTTTCCAATGGAATATGAAAGTGTCTTATTCACAAATTTCTAAATACCGGGTTATCCATTTTGCGGTTTCAAAAGTAAACGTAAATAAAACACATATAAAATATTTTTATTCATATTTCTTTTTTACTTGCGATTATAGGTACCATAAGGCAAGTTATGCATTCGTAAAAAAAAAATTCTAACAATCAAACATGACATTACCATTATAGAAAAACCTAAAAAGGTGATCGCCAAAAAATGTCTGCCTGTCTGTCTGTCAGTCTGTCCGTCTGTATGTATAACGAGCTACAGCCTAAACGGCTTAAGCGATTGCCTTCAAATTTGGTACGTGTGATTATTTTGGCATTCCTCAGAGGGGAAATTGAAATTTTATTTTTCGGCCTAAAAATAACGGTACCTTCCATATGACCATGAAGGAAAATCTTATTTTTGTCTAAAACGGCTCCAACGATTTTGATAAAAAAATTTTAGAATTTTTTTTGTTGGTAATAGCTATCATTATATGAACCAAGTTTACAGGAAAAGTCTATTAACGGTACCTTTCATATAACGTTTGTTTTTTTAATTTTTAGCTTTCTCGGTAACTGCACATTGGATTTCTGTCAAGTTTTAAATCTGAGAAGATCTAAGTAGCTAAATTATTTTTGCATATCAAAATTTTGAATAACTTTTTTTTTAAATTAAAAGAATTTATAAATTTTTTTTTTTGAAAAATCAATAATTTTAAAACTAATAAAACATTAATAGTCTCTAAAAAATTGCATACCAAAATTTCAAAAGAATTTCGTTTTCAAAAAACGAAAAATAAAAAACAGGATTTCATCAAAACCCGTCCTACAATTTTCGAGATACTTTTTTATTAAATTTTCATTGACCCGTGGCATCTAATGGCGTTCTTCGTTTTTCCGAAAATCTGATTAAAGTGATAGTTTTGGAAGTTTAAAAACGATTTTCTCCCACCTATACACCATCCACTTTCATTATATACATGTATGTACTTGTACATATTTACATTATTACCCTCCTAATTTACATAATTAAAATCCATTTAAATATACATTTGTAGGTACTTATTTAACTATTAGACGAGATATTTTTGGAAAAAAACCAGCTGACCCCAGACAAAGTCCTACTAATTCTAAATGGGGCAAAAAGTTGGGAAAATTTGTACAAATTTGTTCGTTTGGCACTAAGCTATAGAAAGAGAATCGTAACAGAAAAAAATATTGTATAAAATTTATATTAACTGTTATTTTATTATATCAATCTGACCGACGGTTTTATACCAGGTCGTACCCGACTTGTATTCAACCATTGCAATTTAAAATTTAAAGCATCAATAAAGTCTAAATCTAATCTAATCTTGTAGGTTTTAACAATATTTATGCGTTGTGCGATAGTTAAGCGATCCATTTTAGTAAATTTCAGACTTTCAACTGACAAAAAAAATTGGTTTAACAACTTAGTTTGACAGATGTCGAATTCCAGCCCTATACTTTTGAAACCGCAAAATGGATAACTCTTTACATACTTGTTGTTGGTATTTATGGGTTCTAGGAAACGATATTTTAATGTCAAAGCAAAGTAATAAAACAGAACTGTTAAACTTGAATAAAGATTTAAAATCATCAAGTGCACACAACTTATAAGATAAGATTTTAAAAGAGAATTCTAAGAATAGTCACGATCACGACGGAAAAGTCGTTGGGTTGGGTTCGACATCCCACATATTTCATTTCGCTTTTTATAATTCCGATTTTTATAATCCCGTTTATTAAATTCAGGCTTTTGGAATCAATAAAAGCGCAAAAGGGACCGCGTATACGTGGAGGCATGCGACCTCCTTGCTTGGCCGAAAATAGGATTTAGGATGGGGTCAAGTTTAGTCTTATGCAAAATTATTGTGTAATATTTTTCAAAATACAAAACTGAATAAGCGGTATTAGACGGGAATTTAAAAAGCGGGATTATAATAGAACAGGATTTTGAATAAGAGGGATTTAAGGAGCGATTCACACAGAACTGGCTTATGGTGCTGGTGTGGTTAAGGCCTGTTACGGACGTGGAGTGGGTGTGATGAACAAAATTCACACAGAAATGGCAGAGAATTTCACTTTCAATACACATACAACAGAGGAAAAACAATAAACAACTAGCTTACTTTTATTCACAGAAACATTCTTTGCTAAAATGGCTTTCATAAGTAATAAAAATAAATGAATTAAAAAATAACATTTGCATTGGATTATTATTTTATCTCGATTTGACATTTGAATGAGTGATTTCGTTGTGGCGTGACGTTTACGTAGGCCAATGACAGGGCACACCATACCCTCGCCTCTTCATATGTATGTGTATTGACCCATAAGAGAACATGTGAACTATACAAAGTGGCACATGTATGCACCGCGCCAGAACCACATCAAAACCTTAGGCCAGTTCTATGTGAATTGTGCCTAAGAGGCGAAATTAATTTTTAAAAAACGTATTTTAGAATACTGGATTTAAAGTTTTTTTTTGTATTTTTGAAAAACGGGATTTTAAAAGGCGGAATTCGAATATGCTCCCAAAGTCACTGCGTACTAGCAGACTTAGGAATTCAAATGAAATGAAAATGATCGATGAAAAAAATCAAATCTTCAAGTAGACTTACACAGCTCTAGGATCTTGTCAAAACTGAGGGATGTTAAGGTGTGACCTTCGAAAACTTAAATTCGTTTCCGCCATTTTTCGGTTTTGAACAGAAAATAAAAACGAAAAATTTACTTTTATGAAAAATACGAATAATACGATGAAGACTTTTATTTGCATACTTATTCTCCCAGAGGAATTTAACAGAATTTCTTTTTCTATCTATACAATTACATATGTTAATAACTTCTTAACATATTCCACTAATTATGTAGTGAGAAAACTTGATGTGTCATTCTATAAGCCCGTGTTAGTACCCAGATGAGGTTTTCGACACAATCGCCAGATTAAAAATGCGATTCGGTTTAGTTTAGTTTAATCGATTAAAAAAAATTATAAAACACAAAACAGCAACCTAATAACATCGTTTACAATTTGAAATTTTCTTGAGAACTACAATGATATCAATAATTCTTTAGCGTTTGGTCTAATACATATGAAAATATAAAATTATAATTTCCTATTGTAGTTGATAAGAATATTTCACCATAAATCACAGCAATTTGTAATAATTTCTTGCTTAATTATATATAATCTCACAACATTAATTTTAATTATCAAATTACTAAAGAAAACATTGTCATTTAAAACGAAATAAATCTTATCTGGTACATTTCTATTGATAAACATTTTTCATTGTTCAAAATTATTCATGAATCATGTTCCTGAGTAACAAAAGAAGAGTAGGAAATTAAATATTATATAGCGTCTTAATTTTAATAAAATAGATGTCAATTGTGACTCATTAAAATATGATTATGACTGTGTTAATTAATTTCAATAAACAGATAAGAATAAATATAAACATTATCTGCATATAATATTAAAAGCTATTTAACACGACTTGCTAAATAATTAATAATTGAAGAGCCAGGTATTTTTATAAATTCGACATTTCCAGAAACTATATTTATATTTTCTTTCCTTATTTTCACATCTGAACAACAATAACATCCATTTCATTTTCTGAAGAACGATTAATTTATTTCGTACCATCATATACCTATCCAAGGGTAAAATTTTCTACATCCGAGATATTGATGCATGGTAAAATTTCCTAATTAAGTGCAAATACCCAATGATATCTATAATCATAAGAACTCAGCTTAAATATCCCGTTAAAATGGAGAATTGAATCCGATTCAGTTTTACAAGCTGAATCTAATCAACACTATGCCCTTCGACTAGGACTATTTCATAAACATTTCGTGTTTCTTTGCTTATGCCCGGAGGGAGTTGTATAAGAAAACGATGTCGGTGCGTTACGAAAAGCAGCTTTTAAAATTACCAAATAATCTCTGTTCAATAGTTACAGTCACAAATAAGCCATAATAAAGATTGGAAACCTTCGTACGTTTCACCCCCCAAAATCCATTTGTTTAAATTGTTGTATTTGTAGCTTTGAAACTCTATCCATGAATAGATGGGAAATCGAAAAGCAAAACAAAAACAAATTTCTTGGGCTGTGTTGTCTATGTGTCTATAGGAAGAGGAACAGAAAAGATTCTTGTGTGCGTTTTTATCAATGTGTCTATAGGAAGAGGAACAGAAAAGTTACTTGTGTGCGTGTTTCAGCTTGTAGGCAAATGTCAAATGAAAGCAGAGGTTTCTGGTCTTTAGGTTATTAGTTTATGGTTACAGTTCTCTGAACTCTGATAGTAAATACATATAATCAAATATCATAAACTAATAACTTAAAGACGCGAAACCTCTGCTTTCATTTGACATTTGCCCACAAGCTGAAACACGCACACAAATAACTTTTGTGTTCCTCTTCCAATAGACACATTGATAAAAACGCACACAAGAATCTTTTCTGTTCCTCTTCCTATAGGCAAATAGACAACACAGCCCTAGTAATTTGTTTTTGTTTTGCTTTTCGATTTTCCATATATTCGTGGATATAGTTTCAAAGCTACAAATACAACAATGTGAACAAATGGGTTTTGGGGGGTGAAACGTACGAAGGTTTCCAATCTTATTATGGCTTATTTGTGTTATATATTATGGAGTTTAGACTGCTTTCACACAAGAAAACTGAGTTGACAGCAACTGGTAGTTTGATAGCGAGAAGGGGAAGAAGTAAGTGGAATGAAAAAAATCTCCCCGGTCAACGATTTGAAGAGCTTTTTTTGACGTTTTGCTTTGCATTCCAATAAGCATAACATAATCTTCCCAGTTTCCTCCTCAGTTTCTTGGTGCCAGTTTCTTCGATTGGCCAAATAAATTCATTTATTTTTTGATTTTAAATCAATTTTGCAGATCTACCCCTCTTTTACTAACACCACTATGCATTATAATTGACAGCCATCATTTTGGCAAGACAGCTGATACCGATAGCTGGTTCACAGACACAAATATACACCAATACTATAGCAAATAAAAATCAATCTGAAAACGCATTCGATTCGTTACGAAAAAAATCAATTTATACATCAAAATATAAATTTACCAAACGAAAACCCCATTATAGTTGATCATTGAAAGGAAAAATAACAGACGAGAACAGAAAGAGAAAAGAACACATATAATTCGAAAGATATGTTCCCCGTTGTGAAATGAAAGATCAGCTGTTCATTGAAAACGGTATCGATCGTTGATAGATTATTAGTAAAAATGATTTGTATAGGTGCTCGAGATTTAAAAAATATCTCTTTTGGCTGTTTTGGTCGTAATGTTTTCGTAATGAAACAATTTCATTTCCTTTCCCGACGTTTCGACGGTGGCTGCCGTCTTCTTCAGGGGATCATTTATTTACAAAAATTGAATATATTATACACATAAGAACATTTGGTATAAAATTTTGGCAAGCTTACATTTAGTAGGTATTACAGATAAACATAAATAATACATTATATTCGAAGAAAACGCAAACAATATTTACATATTATTTTTGTTTTTATATATATGACCCCTTTCACACAAGGAAACTGAGTTGCCGGCAACTTGCAGATTGTTGGTAAGAAGGGCAAGAAGTAAGGGGAATGAAAAAAATCTCCCCTGTCAACGATTTGAAGAGATTTTTTTGACGTTATGCTTTGAAATTTTCTTAGGTTTTCATTTTGACTTCTGTCTCTGATAGATGTCAAACATATTTTTTTTTAAGAGAAATTGTTTCTTACAATTATATTATTATTATATTAACCAAACCAATTGAGCTACTTAAATAAATTCATTGTGAAAGAAAATTTCAAGTTATAATTCTTGTAGGCAAGGCATTTAATTCAATCCATCACGAGTTGGTACACATTTCATACATACAATTATGCACCTAGACATGGAAAATTGACAACAAAAACGCAAGGATCAACTAAGCTCTCAGCTTTTGGCTTCATCATCACATTTGGTTTATAATGACGTTCCTGTATTAGCGAGCAGCAGCAGGCAGCACCTCAGGTGTCAGTCATATAATCCTGTCAGTGTATGTGTCCAACTGTACCAATAAAGCTTCGGTGCTTTTCAATAAGCCCAATATAATCTTCCCATCATCATTATCATGTGTTGGGCCAAGATTTGGATGGCAAGGGAAACGCACAACAAATCTGCACACAAATCAATTTTCTCCTGGTTCATTGTTTTTCCGTGACCTTTTAATATATTAATTTGCAAACCATTATTAACAACCACAATAAAAAAAAACAACATATAGGTAACTATATGATCGCACCAGGTTTCTTTATTTTGAATGCTGCGGTTAATTTATAACTCAAAATTGTGTAGAATTTTCCAGCCGCGAAGCAAATTGTTTGTTTACAAAAAGCGAATGTCAAATCAAAAGCAATTCAAAAAACGAGCAACTCAGTTTCCTCATCAATTTCTTCGTGTGAAAGCTACAAGGAAATTAAAGGAAAACGTCAAAAAAATCTCCAGCAACTGGTTTCCCTGGGGACTATGTCCCCTTTCACACAGGGAAACCAGTTGCTGGAGATTTTTTTGACGTTTTCCTTTGATTGCCTTGTAGCTTTCACACGAAGAAACGGGCACCAAGAAACTGAGGTGGAAACTGGGAAGATTTTGTTGGGCTAATTGGAATACAAAGCAAAACGTCAAAAAAATCTCTTCAAATCGTTGACCGGGGAGATTTTTTTCATCCCCCTTACTTCTTGCCCTTCTCGCCTACAAACTCCCAGTTGCCGGCAACTCAGTTTCCTTATGTGAAAGGGGACTATGCTGCAAATTCTATTAGAGTCGGTAGACATCGACCAAAAATATTGCGTCTTAAAGGTACGATAGCATCCAGCTGATGAGCCCAACTATCGTGCTCGGTCGGCTTTAAATTGTCACGGATTCTGCCTAGTCACTAGTAAAAATGATTTTATAAGAAAGTAGTAATGCAAATGCAAATTTTTTTAACAAATACAATTATGTAACTAATAAGCTTCATTTGGGTAACAAAATGTTATCAAGTATATTTGTTAAAATGGTTCAATGAATTTCAATAAAATCCATAACTGGCCCATTTGAACGTTAGAATAACTTAAGCAACAAAATTGGAAACTCAAGTTGTGGAAGGGGATTTGACAGTTTATCATAAAAATTCAAATTCTAAAAACTAATGTTTACAATTATTTATTTTGTCCAATTTTGCCAAATTCAAACACATTATGCTTTTTTGTGAAAGAACAAGGGATTTTTAATGTAATTTTTCAAAAATTTCAAAAAAATCTCTAGGAACTAGTTTCCCTGTGTGAAAGGAGACTTTAACTGAAAAAAAGTTTTAAACGTAGGCATCCCTCGATTTGTACAGGTACTTAAAAACCTACCAAAAAGAATTACTCATTTACTTTGCTCTTGAACTCTACTTAACAAAAGAACTGTTTGTCTATAAATTGAATAACAATTTCATGTATGTACAACAAATAGATAACTGCTGCTTCATGCTTATGAGCTCTATGACCTTGACGAGCTTCGCAGAATTCCAGATGTTTTGAATGAATTGCGTTTCGAAAATGACGCATACACAGTGTGGACTTTGAAAAAAAATTAATATCTACATTGTGACGATATGTCTACAAACTACAACTATTATGTTAGACGGTGCCTCCCGGCACTTACGTTGGGGGCCGGCCGGCTGGCGTTGGTTCAGCGCACTATGGTGTGTGAAGTTTTTATTTATAGCAACACACAAGTTGTGAATAATTATTCATTGACTTGATGCTATTTTTTGTTTTTGTTTATTTTCAGCTTTTTTATCATTAAAGCTGTATTATGACGTTTTCGAAAGAATCAAGAAGTCATCGCCGATAGACACACAGTTTGCTTTAAGTTTGGCTAACTGTCTTCGTATTAAATACATTCAAAATTATATGTATTGCTCAATATAAAAAAGAATCGATTGAAGAAATAACAAGAAATTAATTTCCACATCGCCAATCACAAATATGTAAGTAATTTGTAATTAGATTTTAAAAAAAAGTTTAGTTCAGGAAAAAGAGATCTAAAAGATTTCAGCAATCTCTTACACTTTTCTTCAGAAAAATTTCCCAGTTTTGCTGTCAAATATTGAAAGATACAAATTTACAATCGAATCGTCAATTTCTGAACTGGACAAATGAAATTTCCAAATAATTGAACAGACCTTACCTATTTTTATTCAAAAAGCGACAGAAATGTCAGGATGACAGCGCATAATAATGTCCATGAAGTTAAAAACTCACCTGTAAATTTGATTTTTTGGTGAGGTCCATTATCGTTAAGGAGGTCATCTATCTTAGGGCGGGTCAATAATGGCGTTTTTATTTGGCAGTCCGGAATCTCTATCCGATCCGGGATCCCAACTGAACACCCTTGTGTGATTCTGACGCCTTTGAATTTTAATGAGATTGTATGTGTGAAAATAATTGTGTGCGTGAAAATATTATAATTCAAAAAAAAATGTTTCTTCTTCATACTCATTCATACTCACTCATACATGGAAAAAAATGCAATCCAAACGTTTCGGAATGAATAAGGAACCAACAAAATAGTTTATCCGGAATAAAAATATGCAAAACCGAATATTCAAGACACCCCAGAATGAATAAAGAAACAGACTCAAAAAGTAACACTTCAAAATTATAAGCGTTAACCATCTAATTTTAGAAGTCCCCTTTCACACGAGGAAACTGAGTTGATAGTAGCGTTTATGTTGTTTTCGATTAGCTGTATGAGTTGCTCTTTTTTCACTCCTTGTGTTCTATTCCTATAGAAAATTAAAAAAATCGAAGTCGCCGAACAGCCAATCGTAAATGACATTAATTTGTTTTAGAAAAGGCCCAAAAATAAGGGCAGTAAACAAAATATTCCTTGTCAAGTGTCAACGATTTGAAGAGATTTGTTTGAAGTTTCATTTTAATCTACGTGTAGTGTGCGTTCAAGAAACATTAAAACAAAACGAAAAAAATGTCCGGGAATTTTGTTTCCTGTGAAATGTACAGGAGGTTTTTAAATCAATTAAAAGAAAACGTCAAAAAAATCTACAGCAACTTATTTCCCTCTGCAAAAGGGGTCTAATATTATGTACTTTTAGCTGCTGTCAAAATAATAGAAATGCACCCAATTTGACCGCAAATGTATGTGGAAGATTAAATAGATTTACTGTCAATGACAGTTATAGATTTAAATTTATGTATATTTAATTAAAACAAAAAAAGGCTTATCCAAAGGTAAATTATGTTTAATTATTATTTATTTATTTTGAACTTTAATTTGGTATTAAGCACATCAAAGATCAAACGAAAAATTGAAATTTATTTCAATTGACTTACCAATTATACATATGTACATACATATACATACATGTTTTCTCATTGTATATTGTTATTTTTTTCCACAAAATTTAACATTCACTCAGTAAGCAGTCTTTTACATTTGAGTTGAGTGAACTTAGGAAAAATGCAGCAAACGAACTAACATAACATTACAGCTGTATTATCGGTATTAGTCGTTCATTTTAATATTATTATACCTATTTATGCAGGTATATAAATATAAACATACTTTCATGGATTTTTTTTTATAAGTATAATAATTTATTTATCAATATATCTCATCTTTTGATTGACAGAGTAGACTGGTTTGAAAGGATTGAGACATTGAGTTGAATGTTCGAATAATTGATTACAAAATTTAGACACAAAATGTTGAGTCCAGTGCAAGTACCCCAAAAGATTTATCAGTGGCATAGCCACGATAGGGAAGGGAGCGGGTTTAAGTGTAGTGTAAACTGTGTATGATGGATTGACGTTTATTCGGGACTTGAATTTGATTTTGTTAGTTTTGTTGTTACGATTGATAGTTGGATTTAATCTCGATGGATGTGTTAATGGAGAATTTATAATTATGTATTAATTTTCATACTACAGAAAAATCGATCTCTATAATTGTTTTTTTTTTCTAAAATCTCAGAAAACACCATTGATGCTGTGAACAGTTTTTCACTTTAACTGTTAGAAAGAAGATTCACTAGTCGACCTGGTGCCTGCAAGGATGGGTAAGGAAACACCATAGTGGGAACACAGTCGATGTCGAAAATCTCCAGACTTTACCCAGCTGCTTAATGGAGATGATTACCAAAATTCCGCCAACGAGAAAGAAGCCACGTCAAGCAAATTTGGTTGATGATCTGGAGTCCCACCCACCCGACCTAAGTGAGATCAAGTTAGACATCGCCAGGTTAAAATCGAACAAAGTAGCCGGTTCTGATGGTCTACAGGCGGAACTTTTTAAGTACGCTTGAGATGATATGGTTAGAAGCGTACACCAACTTTTCACCAAATATGGTCGGAGGAAAGTATGCCTGACGAGTGGAACCTTAGTACCATCTACCCGATCCACAAAATAGGCGACCGATTTTTCTGCAGCAACTATAGGGGCTAAACAGCGCTTATGAGATCATTTCTAGCGTATTATGTGAACGCCTGAAGCCATTTACTGATGAACTGATTGGCCCCTATCAATGTGGTTTCAGCCCTAGAAAGTCTACCATCGACCAGATCTTCACACTACGCCAAATCCTGGAGAAGACCCAAGAATTTAATATCGGTACACATCACCTATTCGTCGATTTTAAAGTGGCTTATGACAGCGTTCATAGAGCTGTACCGTGCCATGTCGAGTTTTGGTATCCCTGCCAAACTGAAATGCCCGTTGTTCCGTCAAAATTGGGAGAGATTCAACCAAAACTACCAGAGGACTTCGACAAGGTGACGCGCTTTCATGTAGCTGTTTTAATATTGTCCTTGAGAGAGAATTGCGCAATACACGGGCCAACATCAATGGCACTATCTTTCAAAAGTCCACTCAATATCTTTTATACGCTGATGACTTCGACATAATGGGAAGATCCAAGCGAACAGTTACGGGTACCTTTTCTAGTATGGAGTCAGAAGCATGCAAAATGGGTCTTGTGATCAATGAGGAAAGGACGAAGTATATACTGTCATCAAATAAACGAAGACTTGGTCACAACGAGACTATTGATAGATATAACTTCGAGGTGGTCAGAGAATTTGTCTACCTTTGGGTACCGCTGTGAACTCAGCAAATGACATCAGTGTTGAAATCAATTTTAATCAAGATTAACTCTTGCTAATCGCTGCTTCTTTACGCTAAGTAAGCAACTGAGGAACAAAGCCCTATCGAGAAATACCAAGGAGACGCTGTACAAAACCCTGATCATCCCGGTCTTGCTATATGGTGCAGAAGCATGGACCCTTCACATGCGGATGAAAGCTCCCTTGGTGTCTAGGCACGATTTATGGTCCGGTTTGTGTCGATAGTCAATATAACATCTGGCGAAGACGATACAATCATGAATTGTACGAGATGTACAGCGACACGTGTCCATAGTCAAGAAAATACGTATTCAGCGGTTAAGATGGCTAGGGCATGTAGAGCGAATGAACATCGACGCTCCATCCCGCAAGGTATTCAACGCTATGGCAGAGGGTACGAGAAGCAGAGGCAGACCTCATCTCCGGTGGCGTGATCAAGTTGAGGGAGATTTAAGGCAACTTGGGACTCGAAACTCGAGGCAGCAAGCTAGAGAGCAGGGTCGATACTGCTGGCGGAATCTACTATTTGAGGCCCAGGCGCACCCCGCGATGTAGCGCCAGCTACATTAAAGTAAGTAATTTTTTTTTGCGCTCTTTGCTTAATTATTTTCTGGGGTACGTGTAAAATTCCACCTATATCTGCAATATGTAAACCCCTGATACCACACACATCAATTAATCAATTTTAACTAATTTCGAATTCCATTGTGAAAAAATCAATCTCTATTGAATAAATTCATTCAATTTTTTCATTTTTTTTCATTTTTAACTAACTAAGACCAATTTTCGCTTTTTGTTCAATTTTTACTGGCACCTAATTAAGAAGTTGGTTAAAAAAGGAATCTTTTTATGCGTAGACAATTTTTATCCGGGAAAGCCCCTGAAACGAACTGCCTCCTGAAAATGATTATTATAAGCATTTTCAAGTTGTTGTTGTATCACGATCTGGCTTATGCTTATAAAATTTTGTGTTATTTCCGCTAGAGGGAACTCTGTATTTAACATGACTATTACTTTTCATAAAATTGAATGTACTTTTTTACACAAAATATGAAAGTAATTTAGATTGGTATCACTTCATTTGATAAAACCTGTTAAAAAAAATAAAGGAGAAATAAAGAGATTTCACTTGTTTAGCTTCGTATTAAGCCGAAATGTTAAACAATATTTTACAACAATGTAAAATTCTTGCGAAGTTGCTTGAAATAACAATGATATAAAAATAATTACTAAGTACATATATAGATATCTAGATATATGTGCATAAGTGCACAAAGTAACCCCTGAATCATTCTTAAAGTGGAATGAAAACAATATTAATACAACACATTGAAATCAAGTCGAGAAAGAAAATATTTATTGTGACTAATTGTAATACTAATAACTTGCCGGTAGGAGCCAGTATTGACAAGTTATGATAATCATGAAGATAAACAAACACTTTTCCATCTAATAAATGTATCAAATTCTTTGATAATCTAAAAAAGAAAAACATCGCAAGAAAGCATCCTGCGTAATTAAATGCTTACAATGTATATTTTAAAATTCCTAATAAATTGTAAGCTAAGTGTTGGTATCTTGACGAAGGACAAATGGCTAATCAATTAATTGATCCAAGTGGGAAGTAAACATTATACATTAATTGAGAATTTCACAATTTAATGAAATCTCTTTTTCAGAATTATTGTATATCCATAACTTGATATAGGGTAAATTATGAATTTATGATCAATAAATGCATTTAAACACACAGACAAATATTTTGTGCTTGTTATAAAGCAGCACTTTAAAAAAATTGCAAGAGTTGAGTTACATTAAAAATATTGCATCTATCGTTTTTATATAATTTCATAATAAAATTTTGTGCATGAACACAAATACCGTACGGGCGGTGAGGTCACAGTGCTAATTATTATTATTATAACTATATTTATCTTTATTTTTCTTCATTTAAAATAATATAAACCACTCACAGTGCTAATATTAAATCCATCCACTAAAGTTGTCCTAATATTTCTTACATATAGCATTATACTACAACTATAGCCTTTCGGTGATTTAACTTTATGTTGTTTTCCATTGGCTGATCAAAGTTACTCCTTTTGCACTCCTTGTTTTTTTCTTAAAGATTATGAAAAATTCGGATTAAAAAGAACAGCCAATCGAAAACGACAATAGTTAAATGTTAACAGATAATTAGATGATTAACTGAATTTCCTTTTTAAACTTGTATCATAATAGTATAACAAATGCGACGTTAAAACACTTATTTTACTTTGACACTTGACTTTCTTTCTACCAACTTTTACATACTATTTCAAATTTGAAAACATATGTCGTTTTGGATTGTCTTTTCGGAGTGTTCTACTTTTTTTTAGATTCCAATCTAATATTAAAATGGACTACTCACAAATACACTACAGACTTTAACGTCACCATTTAAAAAATTGCTTCTTCAAACAATCATTACTTTTGACAAGTAGTCTTAGGAAAACCTTTATACGTACACGTGTTCTATTTTTACTCCCTTAGTAACAGCAAAATACTCCGAAAACTATACTTGCAACAGCCAATCAAAAAAAAAATAACTCCAAAAAGCCAATCGAAAACGACATTAATAATAGCATCATATTGCAATGAACATATTTTTCTTCTAAATCCCGTCCGGATTATTAATAAAAAATAGAAAATATTTCTAATGTTGCGTACGTCACGAAGAACTTATAAAGACATGAACATAACAAGAATTCTCACCTGTCAATGGGCTCAGTTTTAACTTGAAATCAATATCGTCTCGGCATCCCTACACGAGAACAAGAATTTTATCGTCTAGTGGGCAACTACTACTATTGGTCAAATTGTGAGATTTGATGGCAGCATATACCCAGACCATATTCAATGAAAACAAATTTGCGATACTTCGCTCAAACGCTTTACCTATATAATGGTGGCAAAATTCATTATACAAAAAAAGTATTTGTGTACTGTTGTTGTACTGCACTGGCCATACTGATGTCCAACATCACGACCACAATACAATGCAAAAAACGCGCATTTTTACTCACTGTATAGTTTTATGCCATGTAGTTGATTTCCTCTTCACCACTACTACTATTCTACTTGATTTTTTATTATTGAACCTTAGACAAATTTTGTAGACGGTAGGCATCTGACATAAATCAAAAACCATTCCAAATTAAATGAACGATTGCATCGCACGTACCTGCTCTTATGTTCGATTTTTAGTTGAAACGGCTAAATATATTTTTATAGTCGTTTTTTAATTTATATATAAATTATTATTATTTTTTATATATAATTTTTATTTAATATTTCATTTTTTAATAAGATTTGGTATAGAAATTTTATGTAATTAATAATATAAGCTTAAAAATATAATTTAGAAAAAAAAATCGTCATCCGTTTTCGGAATCTTGAATTTTCAAAAATAAAAACAAATATTTTTTTTCAAAAATCCAATAAAAATTGTTTTCGAAAATTTTGGTATCCAGTATTGTTTAGAATTTGAAGGGCCTCTTACACCAACCTTTTGATCGAAATCCGTTAATCCGTTTAAGAGAAAGTCCAAAAATCAAAAAAAAAGTTGTATGGCAGGTACAGTTAATAATAAAATATGTTAAAAAAAACTTAGGACCGAAATATAGACTATACCAAATAAGATGGCAGACAAAATTGTATGGCATGTACCGTTATTTTTGGGGCTAAAAAACGATTAAAAAAACTATTTCAGAGAATCACCTAAAACTCTTAAGTACCAAACTTAAAGAAAATCGGTTCAGTTGTTTAGGCAGTACATTGTTCCATAGACGGACAGACGGACGGGATTACGGAATCCATTCTTTTGATGTTCAGTTTGATTAAAATATCGAGTTCGATTTTTTTTCCAAATGCAAAACTTGCCCTATAGTACCTATATCGCAAGTAAAAGTAAACACACGCATGAAACATCAATCTATGACCAAGCTTTTTACAACGCTCATGTCTTGTTCAAAAAGTAATTTTTTTAATCTCCTCACATATTCTGATAATGATGTTCAAACTCTGAAATAATTAATGCAAAATTTAAATTTATTAAGGGTTCTCAGCTTAAAAAAGAAAACAGCAATTAAACTGTTTTCTTTCTAACACAATTCAAAACTACATAAAACTGAAGGGATATTCGATTGGTGTATTATATTTTCAAATTGAAGAGGTAATCACTTTAAAAGAAACGCATTTTTAACATCTTTTGTTTATGCAAAGTGAGGTTTTTTTTTCAAAGTAAATACAAGACATTAAACAATATTTACTTTTTGTTCAGTATCCAGATTAGGGTTAGCATTCGTCCCCCTTTTGGAGAGACTGTCCCGCTTATTTAGCTCAAGATAACCTTACAGCAATATTAATATTCTACCACTCTTTTCTATTTAAAAATAAAATCTTAGGTTTCCAAATTAAAGCAGTGAATGCTTCCGTCATAGCAAATACAATTTTCATAGCTGGATATAACCATTTACTTCATTCAAGAAATGTTGCCAACTTCCCTTCAGTTGATTGACGAAGAAAAGAAGCAGACAAACATGCTAAACATTCGCTATCAAAATCTCAGACTACCGCAAATGCTCTTATGCCATTCTTAAAGCAACATTCCATACCCATGAAGACTAAACTCCTTTTTTACAAAACCTTAATTCGGCCTATTCTTCTCTATGCATTTCCCATATGGTTCACATTATCCCCTAAGGTCTCCGCAGACATGGCTAAATTTGAAAGGAAAATTCTACGTTTATGCTGTGATAAAAACTATGAATCTCTTCACAAATGATATTCCAACAACTTCATTCATACGGAAACTAACACCATTCCGCTTATCATCTATGCGATTTCCCTTATGAAGAAAACTATTGCTAATCTCAGCAGGTCAGATAATTTTCTAATTGATGAAATTCTAGCTACAGTACAGGTAAGTTCCTGGGAGTCAGAATGTTATCCATCATCGCTGGGCGCCTCCTTGATTAATACGCCATTAGCTCCCGATGCACCTCTACCTACTTTCTACATAAAAGCTATACAAAGACATAATCGTGACTAAAATCCACCCCTCGCAAGTAACTCCGGTAAACTTGAAAATAATAACCACTAACATATATCTATCACATACATACTATATTTTAAACTAAATCTTTAACATTTTGAGTGGACAAAACTTTCCCACAATATTTTATTTTATATAAGAAACTATTATATAAATATAATATTAATTCACATAAACCTTTAACTGTCCCCAACGTCTCTGTAGTGTAAAACTGTTAAATATTCTCACATTCTATTGATTTACATGTATACTTACTTACCAGAGAATCTCATTTCTCTTATCTAATTCCTTTACTAAGATTATATATAATCAACTTTAACAAAAATAAATTAAAAAAAAAAAAAAAAATGTTATAAATTAAACATTTATTCGAACTTTATATACTACACATAAGATATATATACCTAGGTTAATAAACCATTCGATAACCAATGTTAAATTCTAAATATTACAAATAACTACTTAATAACCAAAAGAAACAATCATGACAATACCAACACTCTTGCTAATAACCATATTATCTTACTTTATTTATTAGTGTTCGCTACTTTTCTATATATATAGCATAGATATAAACTAGTTTTTAAGTATTATTGTACATATACAGCTGACACCACGTAAGCTGGCAAAACTTAATAGCCGCAGTCTAACTATACATTGTAACAGATATATAAAATTGATTATTATACGTCTTGTAAAAGTCTCAATAAAGAAATCAAATCAAAATCAGAAGCAGACAAAAACAAAAAACCAAAGGTTTTTACAAGATGTGAGAAGAAAACTATAATTGGGTTGCAAAAAGTGCAAAGGACAAACAATACACGATATGTGTTTTGGGCAAATCAGATTTAAAAATTTCTAACGAAGGGGAATATGACTTAAAAAAGCACAAAATACAAAAAAAAACATCAGACAAGGTAAAGTCAAGTTCAGAAAGGAAAGATCTCCAGCTTTTTGAATATATTAGAGCAATCAAGTTCAAGTTCTGCCTTATGCGAGAATGAAAAGAAGCAACTTTCTCCTGCCATTCAATAATTTACAGCCATAGTTATGAATGGTTGGCTTGTTTTTTTTTTTTAAATTATTTTCTTAATGAAAAACTAATTTATTTTTTGTGGATCTTATTTCCATTGGTTTACTTTAGTCGATTAGTTATAATTTAAGTTAACATTTTTACTTACCTTTTTTTTGTTTGGGTTCTGTATTTTTCAAAAACATGATTTGTCCCCCTTTTTGAACGTTTGCCCCCCTAGAAAACTCGCCATGTCCCCCTTTTCAACAATTTGAATCTGGTAACCCTAATCCAGATTCATATATGGATACTTTATATTTCGTTGGGTAAGACATATTGCACTTCATAATTATAAAAATAAAATTAAGATTTCGAACATTTTTTTCCACAGTTTTGCAGGTTTTTCGCCAAGTTGATTTAAAATGCGAATCAATTTTTCGATAGTTTTTAATAGTGTATTTATATGCATTTCTTTTTGACAGTCGACAAAGATGAAAAAACATGCAATCATTTTTGAATTGCAGTCTCTTTATTTAACAGACTAGTTTTTAAAGTAATATGAAGTCAACTAATTAAGTTACAATTATACGGTCAACGTAAATAGTCCACGCGTTGACTCTGTGGCGTAAAAATGACGTCAACATATTTTCTAAATGTTCCTCGTCGTGCAATTGGCAACGAATGCTGGATTTGCGTTACCCAGAATTTTGAAGCCAACTGTGTGGTGGGTGACAGAGTGAAGAAGGATTTTGCGATGACTACAGACAGTTTACATGTGGTCTCCATTAGCGATGAATCTAGAGCAAGCTTTAAAGCAAGTCTTTATTATAGCCGAAATCACAGCTTTATTTGCATAGCATGCGATAGATAGTATGCTTTTTATCGCTCCTATTCATCTCTTTCTTTATCGCAAGGAGAAGTGCCATTTAAGAGCAATTATGCTCTCTGGATGTATGTAGTATAAGTCGCCATTGACATTCGTCAACTAAAAAATTATGATATGAATTGCCACACAAGAAACAGTTCTTCTGCTATCTGTTTTCTGCTATTGGGATTGCTATAAATTTTATCGCTAATGGAAACCGCGTGTTAAATATACATATGTACTTTAACTTACCAAAAAAAAAATACCAGTTAAATTTATCGAGGCTCTAAATGGGACATAACTTTGATGTGAAAATATATAGGAAAATATTCAAGGTATGTTTTCCATTTCCGCACTATTTATATAAGATAAATTTATCAGCTCCCACAACCCACACACATTTTGACATCTCCTTTCCGAGGAGATTAAATTATTATGTATTTCCGTCGTTGCATAAATTTGTACTCCTATTTGAGATCAAAATCTCACACTTGTGGTAAAACAATGATCTTACAAATAAACAGCAGAACATTTATCTAGTTAATAGTAGGTTCGTTAAGACTGAAGGCATAAATATAGGATCGCCCTCCGACATTTTTGGAAAAACCTGAACTCAGCCTGGTGAACAAACTCTAGGTGTTATTTGATAAACAGGTCGGTCGCCAACTCGTCCTGAATATATATGTGTTTTTGCTTTTTTCAATTTTAACATTAAGCTAAATTTATTATTTATATATTTGTTTACAGTGTCATCTGTGACAACTTGTTATGTGAAAATTCATAAATACAAGCCACTAGACGAGCAATTTGCGTGGGTAAGTGTAAAAATATTATATTTTTCATTTTTCATGCAAAATATATGCAAATGATGACGACGGACAACTGTTTTATTTGACAGTTGTTTATCAATCCACAGATGACTGTATGCAACTTCGGTATGGTAGGTGTCGTTTTATGTTCTTTTTTGTTGCGATGTTTTTGGTACTTTTTTGTTCTTTGTTGCGATATTTTTGTTTTTGTCAATTTCTTAAGGAAATTGTTTGCTTATTCTGGGGAAGTTTTTGGTTCTTCCAGTGTTTATATTCATTATATAGTAGGAAAACTGTTTATTACTGTTATTAATTTATGTTAAAAATGTGGATATCTATAAAAACGTGCAATGCATTTATTCTTTTTAAAATGGCTACTGGAAGTGATAGTGTTAGTGTTTCGGCAGTGTCCCGAATACAAGATGAAGAAAATAATGCTGCAAAACGTCGAAATGGAATATGGAGAAAGTCAAATTACTGTGGTAAGTTAAAAAATAATATTAATACAAGATCTGTCATTTTAATTACATTTCTAGGAATTTAGTCAAATTATATCAAAAAACGAGCGATGAGCCTCTAGCAATAAAGTTAGCTGAAGACTTGGGTTGAAGATGTCAAGGACTTGCAGGTTACGTACTATTTCTTATGCAGCAAAGGCGATTGCAGAGGAAAAAAATAATCGAACCCTAGGGACTTGGTTTGGACAAGCCCAAATACCAGTTCAGAGGGTATTTACCTTATGTATCTACTGTTTTTCCCGGAAGTATGTGTACGATACTATCCGCGCATTGAAGATTTACTTCACCGGACACCACCTTGTCCACGAGAACAATCGCCGATTGGTACAATTACTGCCGCAAAGTAATTTTGGACTATTTTCAGAAAAAACAGGAAGTAACTTGCAATTTTTAATAAAGTCGAAAAAGAAATTTAAAAAAAATCAGGATTATTTTGAGGACCTTTTTGAAGCTATAGGAGCCACATATTGCAATTTTACTATTAAATAAATATAAATTGATTTCAAACTACTATTGTTCTTGTTTTATTTCATGTCAAATCCTAAAAAAAAACTTGACATACACTCATATTGGAACCCATCACAAATTCTATAATTGGGCCAAGCAGGGGGGATGCTTACGCGCCAAGCTTTTTGAACACAATGAACTTAATTACAAAAAAAACTTCACACAAGTCGGTTTTTATCTATACGATTTGTTTAAATTTTTTTTTATTCGCAATTGGTTTTAACTGAGAGTATAAGCAAAAGTGATACATACTTTTCGAAAAATATGAAATTTCTTTTAGTTAAAGGTTTTCACGTATGCTTTATTATTGAATTGTACTTTTAATCCAAAAAATTGTTTTCAATAAAATTTTCCCCCGAAAAAAGTACAAACAAAAAATAATATCAGAACACTAACCATAGGTAAGTATTAAGAACAATTATTGTCAAAACAGTTCTTTTCGTTGCCGCGAATATTTTATATCGTGTATAAAATGGATGAGAAGGTGTTTTTTTATAGAGTTAGCATTATATTAAATTGGACTTGTTGAATTATTGATTCAAAATAGCTTTTAACGGCATTTAGTCCACAAAATTTGCGATTCGTCCCGGCGATCCCACAGGTAGTGTCATATTGATATTTGGGTGGGTTAATTCCTCTGAGGCCTATCCATGGTCTCCTCACTTTGATTTCTTTTCGGGTTAGGACATACTGTCATCGCGATTTTAGTACGATTTCTTTAGGCATGTTAATACGTAACGGCCGTCCAGGTTTTTGATCGCCAGAACCCCACTTCCGACGAGCTAACCTTTGGCAATGCAAGCATGCGACGCAGTCAGATCCTGGACACCCATCCACTTTTACTAACAAGTCTGTCTCAGAGGCCCTGTAAGCTCTTTGACACAATGGTAGTATGAAGAGTGGGTGGTAATAGAGGTTAATAGGTTGTCTATTTTCTTCTACCTCGAACAACATCTCGATGCGTACGTTACAGGTACGTTACAACTTACATGGATTAAATTTTTAATCATTAAAATTGAAAGATTTTGTCCTGAACCAGACATTGGTAAGGCGCTCACTAACCAACTGATGAGTCCAAGTGAGATCGCCGGGACGAAACGCAAATTTTTTGGACTAAAGGCCGTTAAAAGCTATTTTGAATCATTAAATGGGTAGAAACTTTAAGAATATGTTAAAATAGAAAAACTAATATTTTCATATTAAAATTCTTTTAATTATTATCCTTAATGATAAATCTACCGAATAAAAATATCGGTGTGTTGCAGTTCGTTCTAATTTGAAGACAAATTGAACAAGTGTCTTACAAAAAATGCATTCGGTGCACCACCTTACAAATACAACAAGTCTTAACTACTCAAAAAAATCTTAAGGAGTCACAATATATTAATGAAAAGTATACGAGTAATTTTGAAAAGAAATACCTAGCTCTTTTAATTTTAAACAAATTTATGTACAGATACGAACCTGTTACACGGTTTTATCGGAAGTACATTTTATTTTATTCGTAATTACAATCTATTGACTTACCGACGACAATTATTATATCAGCACTAATGATAATAGCAAATAAGCCTTCAATTAAATGTAATCTCATTCAGACACAGCAAAACACAATATAGTAATTTATCTCAAAATGCACTCAATCTAAATCATGCAATACCGTACACCGATTAGATTTTTCTTTTGTTTTTAAATATTTTTACTAAGTAGAATAAATCACCTTGTACACTCCCTTGTCCTTACACATATGTATATGTATGTACACGTACATAGGTATGTATTATATGGTGGCAATATAAAATCACTTTTGTTATTCAATATAATAAATCGAAGGACTACATTTGACGCGCATTATACATTTAATACAAAATCCAAGTAAAGTAACAACAAATCTACAAACTTATGATCACAGGATACAACCTTCCTTCCTCTATTCCACAAAAAAAACACACACAGAAAGGAAACTATCCAAGTGAACTTGCCGACAATAATAAGAACAAAAATTCACAAGACATTAAGGAACAAATAAATTCAAACTTATGTAGAGTGCAGAATAACAAATGAATTACTTAGCTTTCCACCGACACGACTTTTACAACGACTTTACTTGATAGTTGCTCCACACAGACTGACTGACTGACTCTTCAATTTTCTAAAATTTAATGTTTTTCCAAAAACCAGCCTGTTGCTTCGCTTGGTTAGCAATTAGTGTGACACCGACAAGTCATAAGCAAGCCGGCAATGACTCAAACGATACTAAAAACTAAAGCATATTGTAGGTAAGGTTCTATACTAAGTATTAGATTAGGTTTTATTTTTGTATCATACAAATATCCGTTATCTTTTGGGAAACGCGCAGTTATTTTTTTTTTTACAAAACTAAGCCCAAATGCGTGTAAAATGGTTTACGTTTTAATTTCCTTTCACACTCAAAGTAGAATCAGTAGATTCAACCCCATAGCTTTTTATATGTAGATGGGTATTGTGTATGTGGTATGATGTAGGAATAACAAATGGCTAGTTTTAAACATGTTTGTCTAGCTTTAAGATAGTTATAAGTTAATATGAAATAAAAATGAATTTAAAACAAAAAAAAAAAAAATAAAAAGGAATAACAAATGATTATAATAATTTTTGACTGCAAAGTAGATTGTTTAAAAAGAAATTGATCTACTGCTTAAATTTAAGCCCAAGCTGCAATTTTACATTCGAGAAACTGGTGAAAAACTGTTAGGTATATCTGTTATAAATTTTGGTGTCGTTAAACCTACGGCGTAGCATTAGAGTACAGTACATGCATTACAAAAGAATGATCAACCGGCAGAGACCTTAGTACCTAAGTACATGTGTCAAAAATTAGACATCTTTTTATTGGCATGTGTCAAAAATCAGTGACATTCTATTGTGAGATAACTTTTTTCTGAGTGGCATAATGTGAGCCGAATTTTGACTCCATGCGCAAGATCATTCTTTGTCCCCTTTCACACAGGGAAACCAGTTACTGTAGATTTTTTGACGTTTTCCTTTAATTGCCTTGTACCTTTCACACGAAGAAACTGGCACCAAGAAACTGAGGAGGAAACTGGGAAGATTTTATTGGGCTAATTGGAATGCAAAGTAAAACGTCAAAAAAATCTCTTCAAATCGTTGACCGGGGAGATTTTTTTCATTCCTCTTACTTCTTGCCCTTCTTGCCAACAAACTCCTAGTTGCCGGCAACTCAGTTTCCTTGTGTGAAAGGTGACTCTGTTATATATGTGCCGATGCATAAGAGATCTCTGTGAACAGAGCTTTAATAGATATTTTAATATTGGGGTGTTTCGTAGATAAACAAATAAATAGCTGCTAGTAACTTTTTAGCAACAAATTACAATGGCGAGCAAAAATTATTCATCTTTTAAAGTGATAGCGAAAAATAGCAATTATTAAATATTTAACAGGTAAAAATAGGACGAGTCTAGAGAAATGCCAATTTATAACAATTATAACAGTTTTATACCAGTTGTTCGCCTTTAAAAGTGTTAAATATACCACCAGCTTCGCGCAGTTGGGTGGCTACTGAAGCAAACAACTAATTTCCGGAAGTCCACAAACCCTACTTTTTAAGTTTACCGAAATTGCAAAATGTCAAAAAAAATATCAAAGCAACACAAATTCATCGTATCGAAAAAGCAGTGTTGCAAAGTATAAATAGGGCATCACTTGAAGAACTAGTTCATTTGGTAAACAATAGTCTTAACAGTTCATATTTGGCAGTCGTGAAGTAGACACGTGGCAAATATATTATGGAAAAATATTCGATAAACCAACGTGTTTTGATCGTTAAAACATTTTACCAAAATCAATCATCAATCATCGAGAAAGTTACGTGAAATTTTTGGGAGAAACAACGTGCAAACAAAACGCACTATTTATCGTGTAGTGAATGATTTCGAAGAAAGAAGGTCTGTAAATGTAAGTGATTGGCCCAAGCATGGACCACAAAGTACTGCTTGATCGGCTGAAAACATTACTGCTGCTCAAAGGAGTGTTCAAAACATTCCATCAACCTCAATTCGACGCCGTTCTCAGGAGCCTTGTCTTCAAAGAACAACTCTGGCCACAATTTTGCACAAGGATTTGCATTTGTTTCCATTTAAGATTCAGTTGACACAAGAGCTTCTTCCGCAAGACCATTTACGCCGTCGTACATATGCCAATAGGATGTTACAGCTAGCCCATGAGAACACCGACTTTCACGAAAAAAGCGTAATGAGTGACGAGGCACATTTTCATTTTTTAATGGATATGTGAATAAACAGAATAGTCGGTTCTGGGCAATGGAAAACCCTCAAATTATCCATCAGTCATCTTTGCACCCATTAAAAGTTACAGTCTGGTGTGCCAGTTAGGTCAGGAGGAATCATTGGACCTTACTTCTTTGAAAATGAAAACGGCGTAACGGTAACTGTGAATGGGGAGCCCTATCGTGATATAATTGAATACTTTTTAACGCCACAACTGCATGCTTTGGGCTTGATTAACATGATTAACAAGACAGTGCCACATCGCATACAGCCAGGATTACAATGGAATTACTGCGAGACCTCTTTCCACAACAAGTTTTTTCAAGAAATGGTGATGTTGATTGGCCTCCACGGTCGCCTGATTTGACTGCTTCGAAAGCAAGATTTATGCAACGAAACCAGAAACGCTTGAGCAACTCAAACAAAATATTCGTGATGAAATTAATGAAATACCGCTTGAAATATGTGAGAATGTAATGAAAAATGTACTCAAAATGGCTCGCAATTATGAGACTAACAAAGGCGGACATTTACCTGATATTGTATTCCATAACTAATTGCCGACATTAAATAAAACATTTAATGATATAAGATCCATTCTATTTCATTTAATCAAAACTTATATACAAAAAGAGTAGTATACCTTCCCGACGGACACCCTGTACTTCAAACATTAAGCATCGTTAATAGTAAACAGCGAGCTGGCCAGCAAAACATTTTCAAAGGCAACACCATCATTTCTATTTTTCCAAGGTGTACTCTGAATATTGAATAGGCTATAAAATAATTACTGTGGATGCTGCTGATTTATTCTGGTTTACGCATTATGCTGATGCAAAAAAAATACTTGACCTATCAATTTAATTTCTTTTACCACGTACTTACTACCGATGTCTGATATCTGAAAGGACCGTTTCTGAGACACGGCAATCCTCCATTCTCCTCGATCCCGAGTACGCTGTTTCCATCAGTCATTCAGACCATATACCCTCTGGTTTCTAAGCCGTAAGTTCGGTCGTCCCTGTCGTCTCTAACCTGGGAGCTGGGATTCGAAGACTCTCTTGGCTAGAGCCAACCAATATATTAGGCATGTTTTGACTACATCCACATCTTTGTTTAACTTTTTTAGTGTTAACTCACAAAACGGTCTACAAGTCCAACAACAACTGACAGATGACCTTATAAGCGAAAGTAAAGTGGAACTAGGAATTTCTATCAGACATCAATTAGCTGCTGCGTATAAAATGTTAGAATGCGATTGTCAAAACGCGCGCGTAAGTTTATTTCTTTTTTAACTTGAGCATTAATGTCGCTTATGTTGCATTGCCTTGTGTACTTGCCCGTAACATTAGTACCAAACGCGTTATTGTAAACAATATAAATAGGAACTTTATTGATATCTCTGAGCTTTCGCGTTGAAAGAAAAATCTGCCAAAGCGACGCCAAATTTTGAATTTGATTTAAGGAAAAAATTCTCCACGAACTGTAACATATAACCAAACCCCATTCAAGCTAAATGTAATTATCTTAATTCCTTGCAATATTTCATGGTATAATTTTGGACAAGTTTGCTTTTTTTAGGTGTCAAAAGGCGTTGATTCCCAATCGTGACAGCTCAGCACATTAGCAATAACGCCATACAAATATTACGTAAATAATAGTTAAATAGCATATCTTCCATTTGATAAGATACTAGACTAGCAACGCCGCGCCCGCCGATAGAAAAAGAAGTAATTTCAATGTGTCTTAAACAACTGGTGTATACATTTTATATAGTATCGAAACATTTTACGATTGCATGCCCAAAACTTGAGTTAATGCGAAAGCTGTATTAACTCTATGTACATTAGAACATTATGTATGTAATGTATATCCAAATTCCATTCAGGACATCGGCATTATATTGATGTACTAGATCTTAGGCATATACATTATATAGCCCTAAGCGATAAATAACATTACAGTCGGGTACATTGGCAAAACTTGTTGCTAGAACAATATAATTTCATCACAGTAGGTAATTGAATTAATATACAATAAAAAGAAAAATACTTGCATTTAAAACAAATTAATTGACATAACAATTTTTACTTTGTATTTACCATGGAAAATTTTATGACGCATTGAAAACTTTTTTATTCCGTAATACTGCTCTAACTATACATCAGCAATTTAATTTATTGGCGCGAAAATGTAGAACACTTAGAACGATGCTAAAGCATTTTTAATATTATTCTAGGTTAAAAAAAAGAGTTAATCATCGAACTAACTTTTAACGTTTTACTAAAGTTAAAATTACCAAAATGCTGTTTTACTTTTAAGTATTTTTCTCACTCCATATGACAATTTGCAATTTACAAATGCCCAAAGTGGCGCGTCCTAAAGTTGTTGCACCATTTTAGGCGCGTTCGGCTGGAGCTTATCAAAATAAAATGCACGACTGGATCGCACAAACTTGCTCTTATTTTCGATCATATTAGGCGTGTTTTTTTCTAAGCCCCGGGGAAATTGGACGAAAAAAACGATGAGTAGGATTAACAATTTGCATGCTAAATCCAACAACAACTAATCCCCGGGGGTGCTTAGCTTAAACCCAGAGAATTCTCGGGGCTTAGCTATTGGAGAGGATAAAAACTGTGCTACCAAAAACTTTTTCACTAAGTTATCGATAAAATGTAAAGAAACTTCAAAACTGACATTTTGACATGTCAGATAATTATCAATTTTGTTTGGTTTGGTTGAGCATTTGCTCTAAGTGTGTCAGTTGCTTTCCTGACGGCCATGCCAACCTAACCTAACCTACCTTTTAATATACATTCCGCAACACAACAAATTAATTTTAACATTTTTCGCTTTTGTATTGCCTCTATGGTTTTTTCCACCTCGCAACAACCTTCTATAGCGATTTTCATTTTTGGTTTTATTTTTATTATAGGTACTCGTATATTAAAACTTGACTGTGAAATTATTATTAAATAAAAAAGCATTTCCTGAAGTTGATATTCGTTCAATTAATAAGAATTGAATGAACAACAAAACAAAAGTGTCTCTGAGAAGATTGTTTTCGGCTGCGTTTTGTTGTACACGGGAGCAACCCAATTCAGATTCTCTGCTACATCATTGGTATACTTCAATCTTCTTGATCGTCGTCCGCTCTTGGTCAAATACCTATATTCCTAATGACATAGGAACTGAGCGTCCGGCCCGAATATGCAACTCGTCCACTAATATCATATCACCAGTGACCGACGAATGGGGTAGTTTTCAAGTAGTTGAATTCCATGTACCACTGTATTTGTGAAAATTAAATTAAAAGAATATCACATCGGCTAAAAACAATTTCCAAAATACTTGATTACAATTCTCAAATTACTTGATTCACATTTTTTTGTATAAATAATAATTAACTTGGTTCTTTTTATGTTATTTTAACAGAAAAGTAGTTTAAATTCAATAAATATATCGAAATTACACAAAACAAATCAACCCGATGATTTTTAGAAGAATGAGGATGAGGCAAACAGTGGCCTCGTTCGGTGGCACAACCTAACCGATCCGGATTGCTTGGTGTTGTTGTAACGCCTAAGTAAAAAACAGCTGATGAACTAAACATATGTTGTCAAACACAAATCTCAAGCTACCCAAAAATTAATAGATTCGTTGAGATTCGTTTGGAAATGTGAGGAACAGCTGATTCAAAACTTCAGATGTGTATGCAATACAACTGACATAACGAGAAAGCTACCTGAATCGTTCGAAAATAAATCCGCTACAAAGGTATCTTGGATAGCCAATCGGCCTCGCACCGAACGAGGCCAGTGATGTTTATTTTTTTTCTTGCATTACAGCTGTTTTTCAAATGTCATCTTGGAAATTAATAGTGCTACCAAGTGTTTCACGAAGCGCCTTGGTCGTTTTTTTCAACCAATTACCCCGGGGATTGCAAAAAAACGCACCTATTGTATGCAAAAGATTTCTATTAAATATCTAAATATATTTTTAAAGTGGTTATTAAATATCTAAATATATTTTTAAAGTGGTTTTCTACTTAATTTTTTATATTAACAAAATTTCTTCAATTTTTTTTCTAAAAAAAAATTGTGTGCCAATCTTAAATATTTAAAAATATAAACTTAAGATTAAATCAGACTGACAGACTGACAGACTGACAGACTGACAGACTGACAGACTGACAGACTGACAGACTGACAGACTGACAGACTGACAGACTGACAGACTGACAGACTGACAGACTGACAGACTGACAGACTGACAGACTGACAGACTGACAGACTGACAGACTGACAGACTGACAGACTGACAGACTGACAGACTGACAGACTGACAGACTGACAGACTGACAGACTGACAGACTGACAGACTGACAGACTGACAGACTGACAGACTGACAGACTGACAGACTGACAGACTGACAGACTGACAGACTGACAGACTGACAGACTGACAGACTGACAGACTGACAGACTGACAGACTGACAGACTGACAGACTGACAGACTGACAGACTGACAGACTGACAGACTGACAGACTGACAGACTGACAGACTGACAGACTGACAGACTGACAGACTGACAGACTGACAGACTGACAGACTGACAGACTGACAGACTGACAGACTGACAGACTGACAGACTGACAGACTGACAGACTGACAGACTGACAGACTGACAGACTGACAGACTGACAGACTGACAGACTGACAGACTGACAGACTGACAGACTGACAGACTGACAGACTGACAGACTGACAGACTGACAGACTGACAGACTGACAGACTGACAGACTGACAGACTGACAGACTGACAGACTGACAGACTGACAGACTGACAGACTGACAGACTGACAGACTGACAGACTGACAGACTGACAGACTGACAGACTGACAGACTGACAGACTGACAGACTGACAGACTGACAGACTGACAGACTGACAGACTGACAGACTGACAGACTGACAGACTGACAGACTGACAGACTGACAGACTGACAGACTGACAGACTGACAGACTGACAGACTGACAGACTGACAGACTGACAGACTGACAGACTGACAGACTGACAGACTGACAGACTGACAGACTGACAGACTGACAGACTGACAGACTGACAGACTGACAGACTGACAGACTGACAGACTGACAGACTGACAGACTGACAGACTGACAGACTGACAGACTGACAGACTGACAGACTGACAGACTGACAGACTGACAGACTGACAGACTGACAGACTGACAGACTGACAGACTGACAGACTGACAGACTGACAGACTGACAGACTGACAGACTGACAGACTGACAGACTGACAGACTGACAGACTGACAGACTGACAGACTGACAGACTGACAGACTGACAGACTGACAGACTGACAGACTGACAGACTGACAGACTGACAGACTGACAGACTGACAGACTGACAGACTGACAGACTGACAGACTGACAGACTGACAGACTGACAGACTGACAGACTGACAGACTGACAGACTGACAGACTGACAGACTGACAGACTGACAGACTGACAGACTGACAGACTGACAGACTGACAGACTGACAGACTGACAGACTGACAGACTGACAGACTGACAGACTGACAGACTGACAGACTGACAGACTGACAGACTGACAGACTGACAGACTGACAGACTGACAGACTGACAGACTGACAGACTGACAGACTGACAGACTGACAGACTGACAGACTGACAGACTGACAGACTGACAGACTGACAGACTGACAGACTGACAGACTGACAGACTGACAGACTGACAGACTGACAGACTGACAGACTGACAGACTGACAGACTGACAGACTGACAGACTGACAGACTGACAGACTGACAGACTGACAGACTGACAGACTGACAGACTGACAGACTGACAGACTGACAGACTGACAGACTGACAGACTGACAGACTGACAGACTGACAGACTGACAGACTGACAGACTGACAGACTGACAGACTGACAGACTGACAGACTGACAGACTGACAGACTGACAGACTGACAGACTGACAGACTGACAGACTGACAGACTGACAGACTGACAGACTGACAGACTGACAGACTGACAGACTGACAGACTGACAGACTGACAGACTGACAGACTGACAGACTGACAGACTGACAGACTGACAGACTGACAGACTGACAGACTGACAGACTGACAGACTGACAGACTGACAGACTGACAGACTGACAGACTGACAGACTGACAGACTGACAGACTGACAGACTGACAGATTGACAGACTGACAGACTGACAGACTGACAGACTGACAGACTGACAGACTGACAGACTGACAGACTGACAGACTGACAGACTGACATTTCCAAACGAATCTCAACGAATCTATTAATTTTTGGGTAGCTTGAGATTTGTGTTTGACAACATATGTTTAGTTCATCAGCTGTTTTTTACTTAGGCGTTACAACAACACCAAGCAATCCGGATCGGTTAGGTTGTGCCACCGAACGAGGCCACTGTTTGCCTCATCCTCATTCTTCTAAAAATCATCGGGTTGATTTGTTTTGTGTAATTTCGATATATTTATTGAATTTAAACTACTTTTCTGTTAAAATAACATAAAAAGAACCAAGTTAATTATTATTTATACTTTTATAGACTGACAGACTGACAGACTGACAGACTGACAGACTGACAGACTGACAGACTGACAGACTGACAGACTGACAGACTGACAGACTGACAGACTGACAGACTGACAGACTGACAGACTGACAGACTGACAGACTGACAGACTGACAGACTGACAGACTGACAGACTGACAGACTGACAGACTGACAGACTGACAGACTGACAGACTGACAGACTGACAGACTGACAGACTGACAGACTGACAGACTGACAGACTGACAGACTGACAGACTGACAGACTGACAGACTGACAGACTGACAGACTGACAGACTGACAGACTGACAGACTGACAGACTGACAGACTGACAGACTGACAGACTGACAGACTGACAGACTGACAGACTGACAGACTGACAGACTGACAGACTGACAGACTGACAGACTGACAGACTGACAGACTGACAGACTGACAGACTGACAGACTGACAGACTGACAGACTGACAGACTGACAGACTGACAGACTGACAGACTGACAGACTGACAGACTGACAGACTGACAGACTGACAGACTGACAGACTGACAGACTGACAGACTGACAGACTGACAGACTGACAGACTGACAGACTGACAGACTGACAGACTGACAGACTGACAGACTGACAGACTGACAGACTGACAGACTGACAGACTGACAGACTGACAGACTGACAGACTGACAGACTGACAGACTGACAGACTGACAGACTGACAGACTGACAGACTGACAGACTGACAGACTGACAGACTGACAGACTGACAGACTGACAGACTGACAGACTGACAGACTGACAGACTGACAGACTGACAGACTGACAGACTGACAGACTGACAGACTGACAGACTGACAGACTGACAGACTGACAGACTGACAGACTGACAGACTGACAGACTGACAGACTGACAGACTGACAGACTGACAGACTGACAGACTGACAGACTGACAGACTGACAGACTGACAGACTGACAGACTGACAGACTGACAGACTGACAGACTGACAGACTGACAGACTGACAGACTGACAGACTGACAGACTGACAGACTGACAGACTGACAGACTGACAGACTGACAGACTGACAGACTGACAGACTGACAGACTGACAGACTGACAGACTGACAGACTGACAGACTGACAGACTGACAGACTGACAGACTGACAGACTGACAGACTGACAGACTGACAGACTGACAGACTGACAGACTGACAGACTGACAGACTGACAGACTGACAGACTGACAGACTGACAGACTGACAGACTGACAGACTGACAGACTGACAGACTGACAGACTGACAGACTGACAGACTGACAGACTGACAGACTGACAGACTGACAGACTGACAGACTGACAGACTGACAGACTGACAGACTGACAGACTGACAGACTGACAGACTGACAGACTGACAGACTGACAGACTGACAGACTGACAGACTGACAGACTGACAGACTGACAGACTGACAGACTGACAGACTGACAGACTGACAGACTGACAGACTGACAGACTGACAGACTGACAGACTGACAGACTGACAGACTGACAGACTGACAGACTGACAGACTGACAGACTGACAGACTGACAGACTGACAGACTGACAGACTGACAGACTGACAGACTGACAGACTGACAGACTGACAGACTGACAGACTGACAGACTGACAGACTGACAGACTGACAGACTGACAGACTGACAGACTGACAGACTGACAGACTGACAGACTGACAGACTGACAGACTGACAGACTGGCAGACTGGCAGACTGACATACTGACAGACTGACAGACTGACAGACTCTGTCAGACATACAGACGGACAGAATTTCTTCTTTTTTCGTATTCGCTATCTCGTAATGCCATTTTTGATTGTAATCTAAAAATTTTTTTCCCAAGAATTCATAACTTGCCTTATAGTTCCTACCTATAATCGCAAGTAAAAAATAAAATGCACGACTAAATCGCACGTACTTGCTCATATGTCCGATTACATTATATGCTAAATATTCTTAATAGAAAAATATATATGTATTTTTAAAGTCGTTTTTCAATTAATTTTTTATATATACAAATTCTTAATTTTTTTCTTAAACAAAAATGGTAGGAACATTTTAAATATTTAATAATATAAATTCAAAAACAAAATTTTAGAAAAAATCGTCCACCCGGTTTCAAAATATTGAATTTTCAAAAAAAAAAATTTTTTTTTCAAAAATCCAAAAATTAGAATTTGAGGGAGCTCCTGTATAAAAATGTTGACCGAAATTCTTTCAGCCGTTTATGAGAAAGTCGAAAATAAATAAAATGGTTGATTAACAGGTACCGCTAATTACAAAATATAAAAAAAAATGTTTGGCCAAAAATGTAGACCATGTCAATTGTTATCAACATCATTAGAGCCTTTTTCGAGATAATTAAGATGGTAGAAAAATTTGTTTTGCAAGTACCGTTATTTTGTAAAACAACAACAATTCAAAACCATATTTTGGACAATCAGCTAAAACGTTTAAATACCAAGTTTGAAGAAAATCGCTTCAGCCGCTTAGGCTGTAGAGAGTTGCACAGACAGACAGCAGACAGACAGACAAACGGAATTGCGGGACCCACGTTTTTGGTGTTTTCCAACATCGTATGATTGAAATCTGGAGTTCGATTTTTTTCCAAATACAAAACTTGCCCTATAGTACCCATATCGTAAGTAATAATATGATGATATAGATTCAGTTATACATTAAAATCAGGCTGTTTAAAATTGTGCTCCACATTTAATAAGACTAATTATATTAGCGTCTCAAATCTCAAATGTTATTTTGGGGAGTTCAAACCACCACCGAATGGCCAATCGAAAAGATTATTAACTGTGACGTTTGGGTCAAATTTCAAAAAATTCTTAACATTATCGAATATTCGTCCTTATCTGTCAAAATCAGTCGAATTGTTATTTTTTTAAGAATAGACTTTGTATTTATTCGTTTTGTTTTTATAGTCTTCAATTTTAATTTGCCATGTCTTAGGTAAGATTCGATATATTTCAAAAAATTCCCTCCAAAACTTACAATTTCTTCTTACAGCCATTTTTATGTTCTTTTGGTGCGCACAGGTTGACAACTTTTCTTAGAATGAAATTTCCTCCAGGTTTGACAAGAATGCTTTCATATTCTCAAATATGCTTGTCCAGCAAGCAAAATATCAAAATATTTTGATATCTATCCAGAATTGACAATCCGTTTGATGGACCGTTCACATTTTCAAATTCGCGTCCATCATATTGGAGAATGTGAACACCCCTATTACTCGGTATTCTTAATGTAAAACTGACAGTTGTAGAACTTCCTTACGTAAAGCCATTTCTGTCATTCTGGGTTAAGCTCGCGAAAGTGGTCAAAACTAAGCAAAACTGAGCAACACGACCACGATCCATTATAATTGTGCGGACGGCGGCTGATTATAGACAAAGATAAAGACCCGAAACTTCAGTGCGCAGGAGCATTTGCAACTTCTCCGTTCCTCTTCTTGTAGACGCATAGATAACACAGCTTTAGTATTTCCTCCGTGCGTATTTCCTCTTTAGCTTTAATCTGACTTAAGCCAGCAGAAGCAATTAATTATTATCGCGCCGCGAGGCTAAGAGCATTAACTTATACTCCTCCGGTGTAGCCGCGACACGCCGCTAAGTACATGTACTTTTATTATTAAGTAAATTGCATAAAAACTGGCACGCGCTTTACAATTGTTAAATTATTAAAAAGTTAAATAATTCGCGATTACTGTTTACTTGAGTGAGACGTGTTAAAACACGCCCGCTATTGGCGGAAGCCAGACCGACACCCTTCTCCATGCAATAAAGCGAGCGACGAAGAGTATGCGATGAAAGCATGCTTTCTATCGCATGCTATGAAAATAAAGCTGCGATTAAGGTATTTGGGGATGGCCGTGGCGCGATAGTAGTTGTGTGTTCGCCTGTCAACCTCATGGTCACAAGTTCGATCCCTGCCGTAGTCTATGTCTTCTTATTTTTCCATTAAAAACCAATTCTCAAAATAAATGTCATACAATGAGTTGCTGGTTTACTCGCTGGTTAAGACACGGAAAATTTCTCCGCATTAGTTCAGCCGCCATCCCTGGAGATAAAATCCGAGACTACAACCACCTACAGTCTCCAAATATCGCGCCACACATCTTTCCTATCATTATTTCTCTTCCTTAACCTCACCCTCACGCCCGCGCTGTGTAGAAACATTTAAAGGGTATTCATAATCCCTTGAGCGCGTGTAGATTATAAAAAAAAAAAAAAAAAACAATCCATTTGCGATATTGAAAAAAGCATGCTCTAGATTCATCGCTAATGGAGACCGCATGTTACGTAACCGTAATTTAACTCGATCTTTAGACCCTAATTATAAAAGAGTTTTAGTTAGTTGGTATAGATACCCAATGCCCAATTTATCGCTGATGACAGTTTAAATGTGAATCAAAGAAAACAAAATTACGACACTTCTTTGTTTTTTTTTTTATTTTATTGACGTCACATGTGAAAAATATCCATTAATCCACAAAATTAAACAACAACAATTTGCAGTTTTTTTCACATATGACGTCAATAAAATAAGTAAAACAAAGAAGTTTCGTAATTTTGTTTTCTTTGATTCATGGTTCAAATGGGATTTTTATGCTTTCTTTTGACAAAAAACGTCAAGAGGGTTTGCCAAGTACATGCGACGGACGTTTTTAAAGCAACTCACAATATATATATTTTTTTTTCACAACAATGTTCAGGTTTTTCATTCGGTATCAATTTAAACATGGTTATCACTTAGGATAAGTGATTGTATTAAAAAAATGTGGGGTATAGAGTTGGCAAGATCATTTGATCATTTTCAGAAATTTAGCAACCCCATATTAGTTTTATCAATCTCTGTGACTAAATTATTTTCGAAAAAATGCAAGAGAATCGAGTTTTTGGCAGGGGCACTCGATGAATCTATAACTATATACCTAATATGTACATATGTGCGGGTCTTCCTTAAGAATTACATATACAAGAAAGAATGGTATCGAATATCAATGCGTTAAAAAACTGAAAAATTATAGAAATAATTGCAAGTACGTATATGTATAATCCTCCATAAATACAAAAAATAATATTTACATTATTTACAAAAATCAATAAACTTCAAAAAATGAACTTAATCCCATGGTCTTTCTCAGTGTCAGTGACTCATCATATAGAATAAATTCATGTGTATAATTATAACATAAGCAAACAAAATCTATAACATCGAAACCATTCATTTATTTCAAAATTATTCCAACAAGTGCCCCTAATTTAAGCATAGACCAATTTTCTGATGAAATGCATGTGAAAAACACATTTGAATTCAGTAATTCAATTAGCTGCGGTTCACGCCGTACGTAAAGCCGTACGTTAATACCCCACATTGAATTCAACCGCACGAAATAACGCCAGTAACCTAGAGTTAGTGGCATACAAAATTTTGTTTTGAGTTCAATTAACAACAACCGCATTCGGAGAAAATATACTTAACTTAAATCAAAAGAAACCACTTTGGCTTGGTTACTTTTTGGAATAACATGATGGATTGTATTGTTCGAATGTAAATTTTCGTATCAGACCCAAACATTTCAAATTGGTATTAGTTACATTTATGTGTAAGGGGGTGGATTATAGTTTTCCTACACATAATAATAAGTATTACATTTAACTTGAAATAATTAAATTCGAGGCAGTCGCATTTTTCTGCACCCTCCAGTAATAAATGGCATAGGGATAAGTAAGAAATTATATGAGTCTAATCCCGATACATGAGGAAATGTTGCTTGGGCTTCCCAAGTAACACCGTCACAGCTATTAGAAGCAAAACTTTTCTTCTACAGCTTCAAACATGTGAATTCGAAAGCTATGACTTTATAAGATATAATTTCATATTATTTTAAATCAGTCTTAAACATTTACACCCAAATTAAAAAAACACGAACTAGAGAAGGTTTAGGATTTATTCCGTGGACTAAGTGCGAAATGCTATTAATAAAATAGAAAATGTGTTCTGATTTGTGTGGTTTTCGATTCAAAACATGACTTTAAATGTCACATTGATTATATTGGCGCAAAAAACAGCCTGATGTTAAGGGCTTAGCATGATACTACTTAACAGTTTGCTAATACTTAACTACTTTACTCATATTTTCCTAATTTTAAACACTTTTTAACTAGCACCAAACTAAATGCAAAAAAGTAACCGACCATAACTTTTTGACGTTTGTAAATGTCAAAGTGGCATATGGATTTAGTACGATACTAAAAAAATAAAGTAGCCATTTTGTGATTTTAACTTTAGTAAAATGTTAGGAAAATAGTACGATACTAAACTGTTTTTTTTTTTTTTTTTTTTTTTTTATAATCTACACGCGCTCAAGGGATTATGAATACCCTTTAAATGTTTCAACACAGCGCGGGCGTGAGGGTGAGGTTAAGGAAGAGAAAGAATGATAGGAAAGATGTGTGGCGTGATATTCGGAGACTGTAGGTGGTTGTTGTGTCAGATTTTATCTCCAGGGATGGCGGCTGAACTAATGCGGAGAAATTTCCGTGTCTTATTTATCGATGTCCCTTATAATTCGCATTAATTTTTTTATCCTTTTGTCATATTTTATCGGTATACTAGTTTTACTCAATCACATGTTGTTAGTGTTATGCCTAAACAGCATGTTATGAGTAAACCAGCAACTCATTGTATGACAATTATTTTTAGAATTGGTTTTAATGGAAAATAAGAAGACATAGACTACGGCAGGGATCGAACCTGTGACCATGAGGTTGACAGGCGAACACACAACTATCGCGCCACGGCCACCCGTGGCAAACTCCTCTTCTTTCTAAATCGACTAAAATTTTGCGCCATAGTCTCTAAATGTTTCTTTGCTAATATTTTTGAAACGGAAGTCGTTTGACTTCAAGGATGTTTATACTTTCAAGACCTTATTTACTTAATGTCTCTAGTTTGTTCTACTGGTTTTGGAATATTGTTGTGTTGTTTGGTCATCACTATATGACAATAATATTTTACTAATTGAAAGGATTCAAAAGGGGTTTATACGCTATGCTCTACGAAATCTAAACTGGACTGAATCATTACCAGATTATAATTATTTAAGATGTTCCCTCATTGTTCATTGACTTCAAGGCACTTAAATATCGCAGGCAAACCCAATGCATTTTGTTTGTTAAAGATTTATGTTCGATAATCGAATTGCCTCTATTGAATTGCTTTCATTAATGTCTTTTTATGCCCCAATACGAGTACTTCGAAATAGAAATGAGTAATTTTATACTGCTAGTCATAGAACCAACTACGGGGTGAATGAACCAATAACGCGTTCCTTAAAACTGTTTTTCATGAGATTGACCTTTCTATGAATACAGATTGCTTTAACAGTAAAGTTCTTCAATTAAGTAATTGATTAATAAAATTACTTAAAATCTGTTCATTAGTGTAACTATTTTTGATAATCCTATACTTACTTATCCGGCTCCCGATCCATGGAGGGTCGCTGCCTGGCATATTGCGGTCTTCCATCGATTGCGGTCCCTCGCACGCTCCCTCCAGTCGTCGAGACCAAGCGCTCTTATATCTGTAACCGCCTGGTCCCTGTAGCGGAGGTTCGGTCTTCCTGGTCGTCTCGAATCTGCGGGCTGGGATTCGAAGATTTTCTTGGCTGTAGCGTTGTTGTCCATTCGCTCGATGTGGCCGAGCCAGTGTAGTCGACGCGCTTTGGCTCTTTGGACTACATCCACATCTTGTTACAGCTTGTACAATTCTCGATTGAATCTTCTCCTCCATTCGCCCTCTTCGCATATAGCACCAAATATCCTCCGAAGAATTTTTCTCTCGAAAGTGCCCAGTATCAATTCCGCTTTTTTACTTATCGTCCAGCACTCGGAGCCGTAGAGTAGAACTGGTAAAATTAGCGTTTTGTATAGCGTGCACTTTGTCTTTCGAGATAGGCGTTTTGAATCCATTTGTTTGGCCAAACCGAAGTAGCAGCGGTTCGCTAGGGTAATTCTTCGTCGGATTTCTACTAAGGTGTCGTTCGTGGAATTGATGTTTGTTCCGAGGTAGTTGAACTCCTTGACTACCTTGAAATTACTGCTACCAACAGTGACGTTTTGTCCTAGGCGATGGACAGATGGGGCTTTGTTTGTTGATAACATATACTTGGTTTTGTTCTCATTCACTTCAACACCAACGCATTTCGCCTGTTTATCAATAGCTGTGAATGTTTCAAGTACAGCTCGCTTGGAGCGGCCGATGATATCGATGTCCTCTGCATAACCAAGCAGTTCGGAAGACCTGTTGAAGATAGTGCCTTCCAGGTTAACACCACTCTTGCGTACTATCTGCTCCAGGACTATGTTGAAGAAGTCACAAATGAGCTGTCGATGATATCGATGTCGTCTGCATAACCAAGCAGTTGGGAAGACCTGTTGAAGATAGTACCTTCTAGGTTAACACCACTCTTGCGTACTATCTGCTCCAGGACTATGTTGAAGAAGTCACATGATAGAGCATCTCCGTGCCGATGATAGTGTTGCAGAAAGGTTTAAGGCGCTTACATAGTACGTTGGATAGGATCTCGTCGGCAACATTACGCAGGAATATGCCCCTGTAGGTTTTGCAGGACATAGGATCGCCTTTTTTGTAGATTGGGCATATGGAGCTATTTGACCAGTCGTCTGACATGCACACACTTGGTTGATGAGCTGGTGCATGCGCCCTACCAGAACATCTCCTCCATACTTGAAGAGTTCCGCAGGTAGGCCATCCGAGCCGGCGGATTTGTTGTTCTTAAGCTTGTGTGTGGCTTTCTTAACCTCTTTAGTACTGGGAGCAATTCCCTGTGCTTCGGTGACTAGGTTCCCTTCGCTGTTTCGAAGAGCTTGCGTGCCAGTCCTATAACCAGATACCAGTTGCTTGGCTGTTTTGTAGAACCAGCGGTTGTTGGTGGCGGTGCAAGATTCCTCAAGACACCTGAGCTGAGAGCCTGCGGATGTTCTTCTCTTTCTTCGCAGGGTTTTTTCTCGTCCCTTCTCTTTTTACGGTACTCCTCCCTTGCTGCTCTTGTTTTCCGTTGCAGCATTTGCATTCGTGCATTTTCCATCTCCTGTTTCAATGCCGCGCATTCATCATCATTCCACGGGTTCTTTTTAGTGGGTGGTTGGTGGTCTTGGCTATCTCCTTAATGATGTCGCGATACTGGTTCCACTGGTGGTTGACGCTTGTGGCTGGGGGTACGGCAGATAGTTTCCCGGTCAATTGCTCACTGTATTCTCTGGCTTTCTCAGATGTGCTAAGGCAGGCTATGTTGAATTTCTTCTTTTGGGCGGTATTCGTTTCCTTTTCGTTTGACAGTCGGACTCTGAACTTTGTCACAACAAGAAAGTGGTCAGAGTCCACGTTTGCACCTCGGAAGGCTCGCACGTCCAAGATGTTTGATGCGTGCCTTACGCCAATTAGCATGTGGTCGATTTGGTTGGCGTTTCGACCATCTGGAGATCGCCAGTTTGCTGTGTGTATCCTTCGCCTGGGGAACCTAGTGCTACTTATCAACGTATTACGAGCTGCAGCAAAGTCGATTAGTCTGAAGCCGTTATCTGTTGTCGTTTCGTGGAGGCTGTGCTTTCCAACTAATCTCCAAAAGAGATTTTCTTTCCCGTATTTGGCATTGAAGTCTCCGAGCACGACTTTGACATCGTACTCCGGACAGGCGCAGTAGGCTCTGTCCAGGAGGTCGTAAACCTCCTCCTTATTAGACTCCTCAGATTCGTCGGTAGCGGCGTGTGCACATATTAGGTTGATGTTTTGAAAGGTAGCTTTGATGCGGATCACAGCCAGGCGATCGCTAATCGGCTTAAAATCGATGACTTTCGACCTGAGTCGATTTCCCAAGACGAATCCGCATCCCAACATGTGCATTGTTTGATGACAGCTGTAATAAATGTCGCAATCTTTTCTTTTCGTTATTCCTGATCCTATCCATCGTATCTCCTGCATCGCGAAAAGATATATTCAAGTTTTTTTGTAGCACCTGGCGTATAGAGTGTCCTTACGTTCCAGGTGCATACTCGTAGGTCGTAGTCCATTTTCTTTCCGGGTCTGGTTGCCAATTGAGGGGCGTCGTTATCCGAGGCTTCTCGCGTGTCTCTCACAATAATACTGTTTTTTACTGTCTTCGGGTCGTTATCCCAACGCACTAACCTCCAATCTGAAGGGCCATGGATTTAATGTTGCAATTTTTCCGTGATCAACATTCGCACTTACCAGTTTAGCAAGTCATAACATAAAGCCAAGACCAGTAGCCGGCGGCTACCAACTTGGGAGTAATGTAAGCACTTGATGTGTAGGAAAAGATACAACTCGAGGCTTTATTATTATTTTGTTAATTTTTTGTAATGAATAGATTTTTCTTATCAATTGATGAAATAAATAAATTTCAAAATTTTCGAACATTTTTTTTTGATTTTTCAAAAAAATATTTTTTTTTTTTTTGAAAATTCAATATTTCGAAAACGGGTGGAGGTTTTTTTTCTGAAATTTTGTTTTTAAATTTATATTATTAAATATTTAAAATGTTCAAAGCAATTTTGACAATTTGAGTAGTAAAAAACGACTAAAATATATTTAGCCGTTTCTATTAAGAATCTTTTGCATCGAACATAAGAGCAAGTACGTGCGATCCAGTCGTGAATTCATTTTTTTATTTTTTCATTTTTAAAAAAGAATCACCTTAGGAGTATAGATAAACAAAATACGAAATTATAATAATTTTTCAAAAATTATTTTATTTCAGCTCTGGAAAATTAATATTTAAAAATCGCACCCTCCGTAAAACAGCGTTAACTCAAAAAATGTCATTTCCAGATAACGCAACGACAAAATACGGACTCTAAGCTTTTGCCAATAATTTAACAACCGGCATCTTTTCAATAATTTTAAAACTATGACAAGAACAAATAAATATATTTTGTGTTTTTGATAATTTTTTGTTTAATTTGTTTAAATAATATATAAATAATCTAAGTTTTTGAGATAATTCACAAAAGTAATACAAAATTTTGCTGTAAAGGAGCGCTAAGTTTTAAGTATTCTCTAGTGCAATAAAGCTACAACTCAAAATAAATCCGTGGAACGGGGTTCCCGCTGACCACGCTCGATGCAATTCGTAGCGAAACGTTCGGGGTGAGTACAGTATTGAACTCGCTATATACTAAATAGTTATAACGCGGCTAATCCTAAAAAACTAAATTTGTTATATGTAAACAACCGCAAAAACCTTAAAAGTTACATACACACTTTCTCTAATATAAAAAAAAATTGGTACGACGGTTTTAAACATACTTTAAGAAGAAATGTAAAAATAATACAAACTCATGTATGTAGGTATTGCTTTTGTTATTTTTGTGTGGACTCTGCTTTTAATTTAAATTTTTGTTTCTTTGTGACCTTTAGTCCAAATTATGCGCTTCGCCCATGTACTGCATTTGGACTCATCAGTTAGATGCTGTAGTACCCTTCTAAGACGCAAAATATTAGTCGATGGCTACCGACACAAATAAAATTTACAGATGAGCCCAACTGTAGTACCTTGGCTAAACGCATAATTTGGACTAAAGGTCACAAAAAAACAAAAATTTGAAAAAAAAATATAAACTTAAAAACAAAATTTCAAAGAAATCATCCACACGTTTTCGAAATATTGAATTTTCAAAAACAAAAAATGTTTGACCAAAATGTAGACTATATCGTAAGTAGTACACACACTTTTTTATCAAAATCGTTAGATCCCTTTTCAAGATAATTAGGATGTTAAAAAAATTGAATAGTAAGTACCGTTATTTTTGGGGCTAAAAAAAAAGATTCAAGAATCTATGTGAGACAATCACCCAAATCGCATACGTACCAAGTTCTACAGTTCTAAGGATTAAATTTAAATATATTTTAATTTTTAAATATTAGATGACATAACTTGCTTTTCAACAACATAAACATTAATATCCCTCTGGTATTTTTTGATAACCGAAAAACCAAGGTTTTTCTATAACTCTTGGGGTTGCAAGAAAACCTTGGTCGGCCCTGGGTTAAGTTAAATGAGCGAACGTATATTATAAAGCCAAAATAAATTGAATAATCTAATTGCTAGTAAATTATAATTTCAGTTGATATCCAGTGACAATTATAAAATGTTGGAAGGTATTCATTATAAAAAGCCGTGTTCATTCCATCGAATGATTGTATACTTTTTTTTGAACTCATTGAAAAAGTTTTCGGAGATTTCCTTTTAATGTTACATTGAATTATTTAAATTTACATATCTTGTAGGCAAGGTATTTTGAATAAAAAAAATAATCTTGCATAGACTTTTATTTACTTTAAATTAAATTATGGCCTCGACTGGCCATACAGATATCCAATATCACAAATACAATCCAATCCACAAACAGTGTATTTTTAATCACTGGGCAGTTTCCTGGGATATAACGTTCATTTCCTTTTCACAACTTCTAAAAACGGGCTTAAACTGATCGACTTTGCGGCGGGGAGAAATATCACCCTAGCAAGCACTCGATTCCCCCATCTCAATATACACAAGGGAACTTGGAAGTCTCCAGATCAAGGCACTGTTAACCAAATTGATCATGTCGCGATAGACGCCAGGCATGCATCCAGTATCCTAGATGTCCGAACTTTCCGAGGGGCCAACATAGACTCAGATCACTACCTGGTAGTATCTAGAGTCCGAATGCGGATATCCTTGACGCCTCAGCGAAGAGAGGATATTAGGAGAAAGTTCAACGTCGGTAAACTTTTATCACCAGAGACTGCCACAACTTTTGCGACCGCGTCGCCCTCAATCTGTCAGAAAACGCACCAGCAGCACCAACTATAGATGAACAGTTTCAACCGACAACCAAACCGAAACCTCTGGTTCGATGAGGACTGTCGGCAGGCACATGCAGCCAAGGACGAAGGATATGAGTCAATGCTGCAAGCTAGGACCAGCACTGGTGAGAGGAAACCCGCGAGGTCTATGTGCAAAAAAGAAGAGAGGAACACCGACTCCTAAGAAGGAGGAAGAGGGAGCACGAAAAGCAAGCGGTCGAGTCTATTGAGGGATGCTACAGCAGGGGTAACGCTCGAAAGTTCTATCAAAGGGTGAAACGATCTACCCAAGGATTCCAGCCCAGAATAGAAGCCTGCCGTGATAAAAATGGTAATGTCGTAGGAGATACGCAGACAGTGCTGAGAATTTGGAAGGAATACTTTTCCAAGCTGCTAAGCGGCGAAGACTGCCAACCATCCGTTGCTATTCAGAACAACCCATTCAACTTGGACGATGATGGTCAAAATATCCGTCCACCTGACCTAGAAGAAGTAAGAACGGCGATATCCAAACTTAAGTCGCACAAGGCCGCGGGTTCAGATGGCCTGCCAGCTGAACTGTTTAACGCAGCGGGAGATGACTTGGTCAGGAGCATACACCAACTCATTTCTAGAATCTGGTCGGAGGAAAGTATGGCCAATGAATGGAAGCTCGGCATAGTGTGCCCTGTCCACAAAAAAGGAGATGCTCTGAACTGCGCAAACTACAGAGGTATAAGTCTCCTCAACGTCGCATACAAAATTATGTCGGCTATTTTGTGTATCCGCCAGAACCTTTTACCAACGACCTGATCGGATTTTATCAGTGTGGCTTTAGGCGAGGAAAATCAACTAACGATCAGATTTTCACACTCCGGTATATCCTGGAAAAAACCCAAGAATTCCAAGTCGATACGCACCATCTCTTCATCGACTTTAAAACCGCCTATGAGAGCGTTGATAGAGACGAGTTATACAAAGCCTTGTCACATCTCGGCATCCCTGCCAAACTTGTCCGCTTGTGCAGAATGGCAATGAAGGAATCTCGCTGCTCCGTCAGAGTCGGTAAGAACTTCACCGACGACTTTGATGTCGAGAAAGGTTTGAGACAGGGTAATGCGCTATCATGCAATCTCTTTAACATCGTGCTGGAAGCAATTGTGCGCAACTCAAATGTCAACACCAGAGGCACAATTTTTCAAAAGTCCGTTCAACTCCTTGCTTATGCTGATGACATTGACATCATAGGCAGAACAAAGCAAGCTGTCAGTGGAGCATTTGCAAGTATTGAAGGGGAAGCAGCGAAGATGGGTTTGACTGTTAACGAGACGAAAACTAAGTATATGCTGTCATCGAGGAGAGAAGTTCAGCACCATCGACTGGGACAAAACATCACGATTGGCGGTTATAACTTCGATGTAGTCAGAGACTTTGTTTACCTGGGATCCACTATTACATCGCACAACAATATCAGTGCGGAGATCAAACGAAGAATCACACTTGCAAATCGCTGTTTCTTCGGGCTTAGAAAGCATTTGAGTAGTAAAGCCCTCTCTCAAAGAACCATAGAGACCCTATATAAAACTTTAATCATCCCAGTCCTGCTGTATGGGGCAGAGGCATGGACACTGACACAATCGGATGAAAACCAGCTGGGTTGCTTTGAGAGAAAGATTCTTCGAGTTATGTTTGGCCCAGTGTGCATCGGTGGTGAGTGGAGAAGAAGATTTAACGACGAACTTTACGGGCTCTACAGCGATATCAACATGGTCAAAAAGCTAAAAATACAGCGACTGAGATGGCTAGGTCACGTGGAGCGCATGCACATCGACGCACCAGCCCGACGAGTCTTCGTATCCAACCCCGGTGGACAACGCGACAGAGGAAGGCCTTATCTTAGGTGGCGCGATCAAGTGGTGAACGACCTCAACCAACTTGGTGTGCGTAACTGGTGGCAGCTAGCTAGGGACCGGGCTAGCTGGAGAGGTTTGCTGGTTGAGGCCGTGATCCATCCTGGATTGTAAGCGCCATCTAAAAAAAAGTAAGTCCTTTTCATAACTACTTCTTTTCTATTTGCATTTTTTGAGACTAAGACCAATTTTAGAGAGTAAAGCTCGGATTACACTATGTCAACTTAATCGATCAATGCGTTGACTCTCTGACATATAAATGACGCCAAAATGTGTCTTAATTTTGCCACGTCTTGTGATTGTCAACAAAAATCCCTGCGGAGGCAGTCGGTAAAGCTGTAGCAACATGAACTTGTCAGTTTCAGCATTCCAAAAGAACTCTCCTATCCGGGATCCCAATCGACCAAGTTAAGACTAGATTCTTGATTCTGAATTTCAATATGAGTGTATGTGTAAGGCGGGAAAAAGAAAAATAATGACATGAAAATGTACGGATGGGCGATGTTGGAAAAATATCGATATTATAAAAAATGTCGATGTTCCAACATCAATGTTGAAGCATGTGAAACATTGCAGCATCAATTAAAATCAATTACCTCGTGCTTATAAGGGTTGAACCACACCTGGCGGAACGGCACTTCAGCGCAACTACGGTTCACAACTATTTATATGAAATTTTATGGAGTTCCGTTTATTGCGATATTCGTAGTTCATGCATACGAAAATGGAAAAGTAAATTACGATAAAAAAACATTGCTACAATTTTCAGAACAATTTTCAGAACAATGAATTTTGAATTTATAATATATTGAATTTTAAATCAATTTTTGAACGTGCTATTATTTTTCAAAAAATGCATTAAAAAAACATCGATATTTCTGATTCTGATTCTCTTCTATCCAGGAGAGAACTGTCATTTGATACTAATCGAATAGTTACAAAAGTATTCAGCCGTCAGAAGCCTTCCGGACGACCAATCGAAAGGCCATTAATCAAGCCTTGTTTGAGCTCCAAGAATAATATTAATAAATCTTGTCATTAATCTCATATTCGCTTTCATAGCTTAGTTTAACGGTGGATCATATTTATACATATGCTTGTTTTTGTAAATTGGTTTTTATTTATAGCAATGTTGCAAATTGCTAGGTATACCTATGCTCAGGCTAAAATTTCGCTCCCACTTTTTTCTCCAAACATCAGCTAAAGTCCTAGCTCAAATTTGACATGAGAGAGTTGTTAATAATTTGACACAACAGTTCTGTGAAGATTAAGTCAAAAACAGCTGTTTTCTGAAAAAATATTAAAATTTCAAAAGTTAAATTTTTAAAAACAAACTTGTGAAAATTAAATTAATGAAGCAAAAAAAAATCAGCCATCTAAAAAAGGTTAGATTTATAAAATAACAATTGTGTTTTCCCACATAATTTAATTCAAATTATATAACAGGCATTTTTAAATTATCTAATTCTTTTGCCATTACAGAAAGCCACGCGGGAATGTAAAATCGAAATCCGAGAAACGGAAGCAGAATACACAAGCTGCGAATTTATTTATTTATTTATTTCGTCACTCAAGTTACATAACTTTATAAAGACTATATACATGATTTAAACTAAGGAATAAATAACCTATTTACAAAAATATTAAAATAAAAATATTTATAATGAATTCAATATATCTCTTTTAATATTTATCCTACTTTTATTAAAGTCAATGACAAGATCAAAATCATTTAAGGCAATAAAAGAACTGGTAATTGGATTATGTTTTGCATAACTTGTACTATGATAAGGAACATATACGAAATTTCCATCTCTAGGTCGCAAAAAACGAGAAGGTGCATAAATATAATACATTGAAAGTAGCATCGAACAGTTTATATTTGAATTGAGAATATCAAAAGCGAAAAGAGCTGAATATAGTTTCCTTCTGAGTGCTAAGGGTTTTAAATCAATAAAGGCACATCTGATCTCATAAGACGGAAGATTTGCATTTCTAAATGTTTTTCGCAAAGCAAACTTAGTAAATCTTTTCTGAATTTTTTCAATACGAAAGATGCTTGTCTGAGTATATGGATTCCAAATAACACAACAATACTCTAGCAGAGGTCTAACAATCGATAAATACAGAGTCTTTAGGGTGTAAGGATCTTCAAAACACTTTGAATTTCTCATTATGAAACCCAACATCGAATATTGCTTCAAATACTTTAGGTATCAGCTGGAGTTTAGCAATTGGTCTATAATTTTCAACAGCAGATTTCGATCCCGACTTGTGCAGAGGAGTTATCAAGGAATGTTTCCAAGTATCCAAAAATACACCTTGTCTTAAAGACAAATTGAATATATAACAGAGTGGGGTAGCTAGATGTAATTTACAGTTCTTTAAAAGAAGCGGTGGTATATTATCCGGTGCAACAGAAAAGCTGTTATCAAGAGATGACAGTGCTTCCAATACATCATCAATAGATAAATACAGACAACCAGCCTCAATACTAGAATTATCGCTATTAACCATTTGAACATAATTAAGGTTTAACTCAATAAAATTCGATTGAAAAAAAGACGCAAAGTAGTTACAGATAACATTTAGATTATCAGAAGAGACGCCATTATACGACATGTTAGCTGGAATCCCTAGCGATTTACGTTTTGTATTTAGAAATGACCAAAAACATTTAGAATTATTTTTAATCTTCGACTCAAGAGACCAAATATATTGCTTATAAGTAAACTTTTTCAAAAATTCATATTCTTTTCGAGTTTGATAAAATTTTTCACGAAAAACATCCGAAATCTTACTTTTCTTATGAAGTTTATTCATAACATTTTTCAACCTCGATAGACTTTTGTTAAACCAAACTGGTCTTTTCGAATTTTTTGAATTACTAATAGGAACGAAATTTAAAATAGCTGAATCTAAAATGTTCCGAAACATAGTAAAAGCTAACTCGAGATCATTACAGTTAAAAAGAATTTGCCAGTCAACTGATTCTAAATAATTATTCATAGATATAAAATTAACATTTTTAAAATTATATTTCTGCTCTACATTACAAAATTGTGATTCTATTAAAACGGAAAAATTAAAAGTAATTTCAAGTGCTTTGTGATGAACACTATTTTGTAGCAAATTATAACTAGCTTCATCTAAGTAAGCTTCAAGATTCTTATCAATAAAAACCAAATCTAAAATACGGCCAATGGAATTGTAAACGCTGTTTATTTGGTACATATTTAAAGCATTTAAACTATCAATAACATTATGTTCGAAATCTTTAGATATATTATAAGGAAATATTTCTCATCGTTTGAAAATAACCATTTAACATCAGGTAAATTAAAATCTCCAAGAATAACAAAGTACGAATTTTCATCAATATTTTTCGCAATATTTTCTATGTTTTTAATATGAGCATCATAGAGAGAATATTCAGATGAAGGCGGAATATAAGAAACAAAGAAATAAACATGAATAGTTCTAGATTCTGGAAAAATTGGTAAGTCTACACAGACACAAATTTGCTCAATAAAAATATTACATAAAATAATTTCTTTACTTGAATAAATGGTGCGAATAGCAAATAAAATACCTCCTCCTCTACTTAAACCAGTCAGCTCACAAGATCGATCTTTCCGGAAAACATTAAAATCAGGTGTAAAGAATTCAGTTGAAAGAAAATTATCATTTAACCAAGTTTCGGTGAGAGCGATAATGTCATATGAGCAATCGGCAGCAGCAATATAAAATTCATTTGATTTTGTCCTCATACCTCCAGCATTATGATAAAACATAGTGAAATGTCCATGTCCATTTAAAAAAGCTCCATCCAAAGTATTTTTTACGTTGAAATACTCTGTTTGTTTGGGTGCAACTCGTTTTTTGGACGGCTTACGAATTGTTTGATTTGAACTCCAACTGGCCAGACAGATGTTTCAAGAGCAGCATTAAATGATGCAGTTGGGATACCAAGTTTGAAATTTATAAAATGCAGAGATGAAATATCTGTATCTTTTTTTATCAATTTGTGGCAAACCAAACTTGTCTTTGGCAAATTGAGTCTACCAGCAATGTAATTCATAACATTCCCTTCGGTGACTGTTTTGCTTATACGAGATATATGTAAGAAACGTAGCTTTGGTACAGATGGAAGAGCATCAGCATCTGCATCAATGCCAAACAGCTGTTTGTGTTTTTTGTTGCGAACACCAGCCCAGGGAAGTTCCTCAGGAACATTAGTTGGGCAACCAACGACAACATTTTGACTAGCAACACAAGTTTTATCAACATCAGCACCAGTCGCATCGGCATCGTCAACAGCACCAGCAACAGCAATAGCAGCATCAGCAACAGCAACATCAGCAACAGCATCAACGGTATTGTCAACATTCAAAATTACAGCAGCAGCAACATCATACCTCTCCGATGAGGGAAAAAGAGAGACACAACGTCTGTTTTATTGCAAGCATCGGCAGTTATATTTTTCATATTGGTAGGAGAAGATGATTTTGTCTGAGCGGCAAGACAAACTGGGAGAGATTCAGTTAAAGAAACTCTTCGTTGTTACAACGAGGCGCGATCTTGAGGAGTAGATGACCCCGCAAGTGCAACTCTCCTATCAAGAGAGGTAGAAAGCCGTTTTTTATCATCATTAGTGGTGATTCTTTGTGCACGAGTAGAACCACGAATATTACGACTTGCATTTAATTTTGATGTATTAAAATTTGATGGTATTGCATTTGTGTTCTGAGAAGTTAAATTATTAGAAGAGCTTTCTTTGAAGTACGTTGAGAGTTCTCTCATTTTTTTTAAACAGTTCTGCAGGGGAATATGTGTGCACTTTTCACATTTATAAAATAAATTTTTGTAAGACTTTATTATTTTACTGTCTTTTTTGTTGATATTGCAACAGTCTAAATGCGAGTTAAGTCCACATAATTCACACTGTATAAAAAATGAATCAGAAATAATTTTTAAACAATTTAAACATTTAGAATTCATTATAAGAAAAAATAAGCACAGCCGTTTCGTATGAAAGCAGTTGATTAACTAACTGAATTTAAGTCTTCCTGGGATAAGACCGCCAGCTGACCAGAAATCATGCCTGAACCAACAAATCCCGCTCCAGCGATCAATAACCATATATTGCATACTATGCATTATATTACATATTATATATACATATTATATTACATACATGCATATTACATTATTTTTTTTTTCATGAAAATTTTAAAGAATTTTTATATTTTTATTTAAAAATAAACATTCACTGCGAAACACAATTACCAAAAACTTGAAAAATATAAATATGTACTAAGTGTTTCTTTGCAACTGACACCGACTTAAATTAAGATCTATCGAATTAACTGATTGTATTGCTTTTAAACAATTTATACATACTCAACACAAAATAAGAAAGCAATAGGCTATAAATTTCATAATTCATTGGTTCCAACAATAAATAAAAAAAACAATAATTGTCAAAATTTTGCTGGAGAATTATGTTCTCTTCGATTAGTCGTCCGGAACACGCATATTATAATAATAAACTTTTCTTTTTGTACGATAAATAAGTATTTTTATAAAACGAATTCCAATAATTAGTGATTCTGTTTCGATTCTGAATTGAAATCCAGAATCGTTTTCTGTTCTCTTTAGAGTAACAACTGTAATTTTGTGGAATTCAGAGCAGTTTCCGGCGCCCAATCGAAAAGACTATTAATGTTTCGGATATTTATTTCCAGTGCTAAATTCTGACAGATAGTGGAAGTACAGTGGGAACCAAAATTTTTATTTTTTAACTCTCCGTAAAATGCCAGTTTAAATTTTGAAGAAAATTTTGTATGGGAGCGAAAATTTATCGTAAGCTGCTTACTAGGATTTAGAAATTTAAAACTAGATAGTTTTGAAGTAACAAAAAGTTACCGATTATAAACAAGTACGTATCTAAGGTCACAATAAGAAAAAACATAGTATAATTCTGGGGGTCAACACGCAAGCACTCAAAAAAAAACACAATATCGTGAACACAAATTTCCCTTTACATTTTACTCTCATTCGAAGGTTGGTAGCATAATAATTTTGTTCAAAAGTTCCCCTCGGAATTTGTTGGTATCGGGAATAAACTTTCCCTGGGATTTTTGCTGTCATTTCATACAAATTTTGCTTGAGAGAAATGTATTCCGTGGGTGATTCACGTTCGAGGGAATAAAATATTCAGTGAGAAACGAAACACAACTTTAAAACTTGCACAAATGTACTTTGAGCTAGGAAAATGAATTAGCTGCGTTTTGGGACAAGTTACAAGTCACGGATTTTTGGACTGCGGTTGGGGACTGTTTGCTTATATGGTATGGAATCAAGTAATAAAACTTGTCCACATGTGACGTGAAGTGGAATCTAATCCTACACTTTTTGCAAAAAATCGATACGCTTTAATGTCGATTTCGTTTCAATAATTAGGATTCGCTACTAAAACCAATACTTTTTGGCTTTGAAAAGAACGATTACGGACCGAATCTCTTTTTGGGACTGTGTGTGTTGCTTGGCAGCTCTAAAAAAAAAACAAATCTTCAATTCGTTAAAACATCATCATTTCGTTTTAATTTCCCGATTCCGACCCGGGAGAGTTCCTAAACCCACTTGCACTTTTTTAATATTTGTTTCCAAGAAGTTTTTAACAATTTTTTTTTATTTTTTAATATATTAATTTACTTTTTGTGTACACTGCCACAAAATAAAAATTAATTCACAACACAACAATTGAGAAACGTCAAAACAAATATTGTAGTGTGTGTACGAATCTGTGCACAAATCCGTTTTGAATCCGTCTCCAAAAAGAGATTCAATACGGATCTGTTTTTGAAGAAAAAGTATTGGTTTTAATTTGAAACGAATTTGATTTTCAGAAAAAAATTGACGGCGGATCGACGGCAAGTCGATGTTTTTGTTGAAACGAAATCGACATAAGATATTTTTCGACACAGCAAAACCCATCAAATTGAGGACTCCCAATGAATGAATTTGAATGATGGCGGGTGATTGACCTTTTGTATATACTTATGTATATTCAATCCTGTATACAAATTGTCGCAGACCACGTGCATTGCTTTGTTGGTAATTTAGTATTCGTCCAGAATCATTTCATGGCCAAGAAGGGCAATAATACCGTCTCCAAGAGGAATTTATACGAAAAAAACTAAATAAAAACAAGAAAATATAGTCTTTTGATTATTTATTGTAATCATTTCTATGTAGCATTTATAAAATAAGGCCATTCATTATGCAACATTTCCTTTCCGAAGGACGGTTATCATCGTCGCATCCCATGTCGCATCCCATGTCGCCCCTAAATCCAGACGCATCGGCTCATATTAGCAAAGAATTTGACTGACTGCTTACATCTGCAAACGAAAGTATTTTATAACAATAATCTTAACATAATGAATAAGAAAAAGTATATTGTACAAATTTATGTCCAAGAGGTCAAAATATTAAATATCCCTCATAAGGAAGAAACTCGTTATTAGTATAGCATACTTTTCCCACCAAATGGCTCTAGCGATTGGACGAGCCTTTCAGTTGTACAACTAGATATGCACATACATATTCATATTACCAACTTACCATTTTTAGCTTTATTAATCCATCATGTTCCATTAGTTTATGGACTTATTGAAATCGGATTCAGTGTGCATCTCTAAATTTCCAAAGATGGCCCTTGAAACATATTTGCAAGAATCCGAACTACAAAAAAAATGAAAATTTAAAGATTTAGTAATTCCATTAAATTTATAGAAATTCAAGTTATATTAGCCTACCACCATTTCGTTGATAGTGAACTGAGTTTATTGATAACCAGCAGCAGATGCAGAAATTTAAATTTATGGATTACGAAACGTAGAAGGTCGGTCGCGCACACAGCACGTAGCAGTGAACGAATTCTGATACTGGACACGAATATCGAAGTGATGGCTGAACAGCAAGTGAGCGAGGTGAACAACCGGATACCGGAAGATACACGTTTCCATTTTGATTCGGAATTTCAAAGTCTAATAAAATTTTCGAAGATGAGCAGGGATGTTATATGGTTAAGCGTAGTTACACCTTCTCTATATTGATTGACACTTGTGAAAGATGGTAGTTCTGCGTAGAACCATTTGGTTAACGTTTTGTTTATTTCATGTAATTTTTTTGTTCATACTTGCAATTGATTGCATTTTTCTTAAATAATAAGGGTATTCATGAAACGGCGTATAAACCTCAGAAACCAGATAATTTCAAATACATCATCTGGTTTGTGAGGTTTATACGAATTTTCCGCCGTTGCATGAATATTCTTAATATATTTCAACCCAATTCTGAAATTCAATGATGGTTCTTATTTAACACTGAGTGAAGTTTTTTTTTTTCTTAAGTTCGGCTGAATAATGAACAAACCAAGAGCATATACCTACGCCAAATAAATACAAAATTACTTGGTTATAAAGTTATATTTTTGTATTTCAGTTTATAGGTACAATTTAGAATAATCTATAGATGCTGCGCCACTTGTGGATAAATATTTTTTTGATATGTGAAAACGATGGAAAAATAATGATTATTGTTCCGCATTATCTGAAACATTTTAACACTTCCGGGAAACTAATGGTATTCATGCAATGGCAGAAAGCCAAGATAAACCTCAGAAAACAGATAATTTTATATCCGCAGAAATGAACTGTCAAATTTTGTATGGGGAAATATTCTGTAAATCAGATAAGATTATTTCACGAATTTGATGTTGAAAAAGAATAAGTAAACCTCATAAATTTATTTCAACGAACATCTGATTATTTCCAACATTTACGCAAGTATTTTTAAGGGGGTGTTCATATATGCAAACGTCTTGCGGAAAATTATATCTTTCTGCATAGCGGAACATTATTTCGTTGTATGAATACCCTTACTATTGTAATGACAAGTTACAAAAAGTTATTTTCATCGTAGTTATATCAAATACATTTAACCATAAAAAATAGTTTTACAAAATGTATTTAACTTAATTTAAATGAATACAAGGCATTTAAATTGTGAAATCTTTCATGATAGATTTATAGAGTAACTAAGAGCTAAATTAGAATACTAGAATTTCGAGTAGGTAGACTAGGGTAGTGGCACCTATTCTCGAACAGCCCCAGTTACCGAACACTTTGAGCTAAAATCGTTATAACTTCATTATTTGTTTCATTTTTCTCTTTCAATTAAATGAAAATGTATTGTGTTACATTCCATTTCCAATTCCACAAATAATTTTCTAAAACTGCTGTTCGTATAATTTTATTAAAAAAAAACTTTTTGTGAACTCGGGAAACTAAAAATTTAGTGAGGAAACTGTCAAAGTAAGTACTTGAAATTATATTATTTATCACAAATATGCATTTGTGTTAATATTTGAAGAAAACTTGCAAAATAAATGTAGCGTTAACTTGTTCTATTAACTGTTCGAGAATAGGAAACCAATTTTTGTCGAGTTTCCTTCTGCCGAACAGCTTTTCGAGAATAGGCAACTGCTTCTTTTTTCATTTGTAAGTTTTATATAGGAATATTGTGGGAAAATATAATATATTGTCTTTAATTTTCTGTACCCAAAACTCTGAAAAGAATTGATGTTCCTCTTTTCTAACACTATTTTTTATAGTGTTCGGAAATAAGAAACAGCAGTATTAAGGTTTCCTATTTTCGAACGACATAATATTAGGCGTGTTTTTTTCTAAGCCCCGGGGAAATTGGACGAAAAAACGATGAGTAGGATTAACAATTTGCATACTAAATCCAACAACAACTAATCCCCGGGGGTGCTTAGCTTAAGCCCAGAGAATTCTCGGGGCTTAGCTATTGGAGAGGATAAAAACTGCTACTAACAACTTTTTCACAAAGTTATCGATAAAATGTATAGAAACTTCAAAACTGACATTTTGATATGTCAGATAATTATCAATTTTGTTTGGTTTGGTTGAGCATTTATGGCCTTTTCGATTGGCCGTAAGGAACACGTTCCCCCAATAAAACAGCCGTAAACAATTTGACTGATTCTGAATTATATGTATCACTGTATTTGTGAAAATTAAATTAAAAGAAAATCACATCGGCTAAAAAGAATTTCTAAAACACTTGATTTCAATTTAGATACATATTTTCTTGTATCAATAATAATTATAACTTGCTTCTTTTTATGTTATTTTACCAGAAAATGAGTTTAAAGTCAATAAACACAACGAAATTACACAACAAATCAAGCCGATTATTTTGACATTTTAGTTGTGTAAGTGTATTAGTGATTCTGTTTTCGATTCTGAAATGAAATCCAGAATCGTTTTCTGTTCTGTTTAGAGTAACAACTGTCATTTTGTGGGGGTCAGAACAGTTCTGGACGGCCAATCGAAAAGGCCATATGTCTAAGTGTGTCAGTTGTTTTCCTGACGGCCATGTCAACCTAACCTAATCTACCTTTTAATATAAATTCCGCAACACAACAACAAATCAATTTTAACATTTTGTATTTCTGCTTTTGTATTTCCTCTATGTTTTTTTCCACCTCGCCATGAGCACAACCTTCTACAGCGATTCTCATTTTTGCGTATATTTTTATTATAGGTATATTAAAACTTGACTGTAAAATTTTTATTAAATAAAAAAACATTTCCTGAAGTTGATATTCGTTCAATTAACAAGAATTGAATGAACAACAAAACAAAGGTTTCTCTGAGAAGAATGTTTTCGGCTGCGTTTTGTTGTACACGGGAGCAACCCAATACAGATTCTCTCCTACATACTTGGCATACTTCAATCTTCTGGATCGTCGTCTGCTCTAGCTCAGACCTATATTCCTAATGACATAGGGACTGTGCGTCCCGCCCGAATAAGCAACTCGTCCACTAATATCATGTCACCAGTGACCGACGAATGGGGTAGTTTTCAAGTATTTGTGAAAATTAAATTAAAAGAAAATCACATCGGCTAAAAACAATTTCCAAAATACTTGATTTCAATTTTCAAATTACTTGATTCACATTTTTTTGTATAAATAATAATTAACTTGGTTCTTTTTATGTTATTTTAATAGAAAAGTAGTTTAAATTCAATAAATATATCGAAATTACACAAAACAAATCAACCCGATGATTTTTAGAAGAATGAGGATGAGGCAAACAGTAATGTTTATTTTTTCTTGCATTACAGCTGTTCTTCAAATGTCATCTTGCAAATTAATAAATAGTGCTACCAAGTATTTCACTAAGCGCCTTGGTCGTTTTTTTCAACCAATTCCCCCGGGGATTGCAAAAAAACGCACCTATTATGTGATTCTAATGTCATGTCAATAAAATGAATCTAAAAAGGATTCACGATGAGTCCTTGTTAGAAGCTGCTTTAAAGGAGATAAAGAACAATTCTATTAGCATACGTGCTGCAAGTAGGAAGTTAAGAGTTCCTATAACAACTCTTCATCACCGAATCAAGGGCAGATCACCTGATAAGCTTCAAAGGCTTGGACCATCGAGTGTTTTGACTGATTTAGAGGAAAAGAGAACAGTTTAATTCATAAAAAGCAAGAAAGGGGTGGATTTACATCCTAAAAACATTTAAAGAAGCAGAAAAATAAGAATTAATTTGCGATTCTTGCACATAAGCTTATTTAAACATAAAAAATATCTTAATATAAACTATTTGAGCTATGTATAGATATTAAGGCATATGAAAAGAAGTACGTGCCAAACAAACGATTAACTAATAAAGACTATTAATTAAATTGCACTTTTAACTCTGCATATCTTCCCAGCTTTGAAAATTAGAAATGTCTGGTAGTTCTTATCTACTTTGGTAAAAAAATTAAGCTATGATAAAATGACGTATGTCTGCCGGCCCTGGCATCTTGTTCTATTACTAATAAGCCACAAGACATGTATAAAACTTTGTATACAAAAATGAAAATAATTCAGTTTATATTTGTTTTTATTATTTTGTAAGTATTTATTATATTATATAAGGCATATTAAATATGAAGTACCTGCCACAAAAGATTAACATTGTAATTAACTTATAAAGGTACAAACCACGAAGACGGCATTTTAGACTTGTGCATATCATAAATTTAGAGCTTTTTATTTGTTTTTTTTTTGACTATACAAACCACTAAAATATTGCACTGAAATGGTTTTTAAATTACTTTTCATTCGAGAAGAGTTCATATAACGTTGGAATACCAACTATTAACTTGTGATAGTACATAAATAGCTTCAAATATTTTGGAATGATACACTCAAAAAATAGAATCAATGTCCGAAAATTTAACTAAGCCTAGGTTTAACTTAGACAGAGTTTAAAAATAACTATGAATACGCCCCTATATTAAAAAATAAAAATATATTCAAAAACTTCTTGGAAACAAATATTAAAAAAGTGCAAGTGGATTTAATAATCCACACTCTCACCTGCGGAAACGAAATAATGATGTATTAACGAATTGAAGCAACACACACAGTTTCAAAAAGAGATTAGATCCGTAATCATTCGTTTCAAAGCAAGAAAGTATTGGGTTTAGTCGCGAATCTTATTTATTGAAACAAAATCGCCATTAGGGACATTCTTGATCTTAGAAGATCAAAAACACTTTTGTACAAAAGGAACAAATGTTTTGTCTTTTTCCAACATACAGCTCAAACCTATGACATATTTTAAATTTTAGTTAAGCCTTAATTAGATTTGACATTTAAAATGGCAATTTGCCAATAAAGAATTATCCTTAATAATTGTGCTGAATGTAGTTAAGCCTTAATAAGACTTGATATTTAAAATGGCAATTTGCCAATAAAGAATGAGCAAGTTCATTTTTTTCTTAGAATTGCATAATTTGGAAAATTGCGCCAGTACAGTGTTTATACATAGCCATATTAATAAATTCTCTGTGCCAATTTTTTTGGCAAAAATATGGACAGTATTTAGAGCGTTTACACATAAAAAAACAAAATGGCTACAATTTGACACATAAATTGGCAATTTGAAATTCGTTTAACTCCGGAATAAGAAAACTCTTTTTAGTCAAACTACGGAACAGAACAACCTTATTACTGCAAGTGCGCAAACAGATCCATCATGTTATGTCAATAATCTCAAAGATAAATGTTCTGTGTGAGGTGTGAAGTTTGACGTTTCATAAGTTTTTATTGCAACAACTTTCGATTCCTTGTTTATTTTTAAATCTTTATTGTGAAAATGAATGACCATATTTTAAACAATTCTATTGATAAAACACAGGTCCACTCTCATGTTAACTATATTAATACAACATATTTTAAAGATCCCTTCAATAGATACCACCACTGCACCAAAAGCGAATTCTTGCATTTGTTAATCATTTTGTTATCAGTTCCTGCTCATTTCTTAATAATTTTGCTTCAAAATGTGAAACAAAATTTATTGAAGTCGAAAGAAAAATGCAAAAAGTAGAAGCATCTTTGATAATCATAGAAGCAAAGGTAAAACTTGGTACCATCAAAAATAAAGTACTCTTCACATTTTCGCTTGTTAGCTTTCGTCAATTCCCGGCCTCGCTGAACCAGAACAGAGAAACAAAACAAATACTAATTCCCCCGTTGTCCATGAGATTCAAGAAACAAAGAAAACAGACACCCCTTCTATGGAAATGCCGGTAGAATCGGAACAAGAAAATCCTGTGCAACCCGAAACAGGTGTTAAAGCTTGTGAAGACGCACGTTATAAGAAATTCTTCAAGATGTTGCAGTTCGGAGTCCCAATAAATGCCATCAAGTTGAAAATGAAAGCTGAAGGAGCCGACCCAGCCATTATAGAGTAATGAAAGATTACCTTTACCTTTGAACAAAAATTTGAACCGCAATTCTTTCTTGACTTTACTTTCAGTACTCCAAACTTGGTGCTCGTAGATGGCACCTTAGGTTAATTGTTAAGCAAAGATTTTGAATAAAATAATTACGTCACTTTTTGAATTTGTTTTTTCTTTAATTAAAAAAGGAAGAAGGAAAAATTAATATAAAACGGTTTATATTAATCTAGAACTGAATCATCTGTCCCTTCCTCTTCTTGTCCCCACCCAACTCGAAATGTTTGCAACGCTTCAGAGGAGTCTGCTTGCGGTACTTGCACTCGGTACATTCCATACGCAGGACAATTTTCTTGGTTGTCTTCGCCTAAAAAAAACAGAAAGGATTCATTTAGTGACAATTCATTCTCAAAAGGTAAAAATAAAAAAAAACTGTGAAAGTCCGTACCAGGGAGACAGACGACTTGGCGCTTGAATCCACAAATAAGGAGCAGACTAAATTTTGATTTTGCATACTTTTTTCCCACCAAATGGCTTTTAGATAAATTAACAAGCCTTTAGTTCTACAAATATGCAGAATATCTTGCGTCATATTAAACATGCTTACCTTCTTTCTGAAGATGGGTTTTGTCTGACCACCAAAACCTTGTTGTTTTCTGTCGTAACGTCTTCGTCCCTGAGCACATTTACGCTCTTTGGACTTCTTGTACTGCGTCACCTTGTGTAACTTGTGGACCTTGCATTTCTTGCAGAAGGTACGTCTTTGTTTTGGTACGTTAACCTAGTCCGATGAGAAACACAAAATTAGTTGGGTTTTCCACTGAATTCTTCATCACTTCACAAAAATATTTATGTAAATGAAAAATTATGATTTTGCTTAAAACAATTGAATTAATCCGATGATTGGATGGAGATTAAATTGCAAATTACAAGAGGATTTTTAATAAAAATGAAAAATTGGATTTTAGCATACCATCTTGACCAAATTCAGATGTCAAAGAAAGAAAAGGAAAGAAGAGGACGGTGACACAAACGGAAGTTCGAATTTTGGGCTGTCAAAATTGACATTTGTGTTCGAAATACGAACACAAGTCAGGGGTCACATTTAAGCTGATTATCTTAAGTCTGATATTACACGACAATTCTTGCATTTTCAAAAAATCAAAAATTGTGTGTTCATTACACACCTTAACTCCAGGAATGTGTCATGTAGTCAATATTTCTTGTGGAGGCCCCATATGTCCGGATTTTTTATTTTTAGACATAAGAATATGTATTTATTTCTTGTCTTCTTAGAAGAAATAAAATTTGATGTTTCATGACATTCCACATTTATCGTACACACATTTGTCACAAGATATTGAATCTTGTCCATTGTCTACTTTTTTCATGTTTAATTAAAATATTTCATTAAAAAAACTGGTTATACCGATTCTAAAGTACCTAAAGAGCTTAGCTTCTTGAAGAACATTGGAATTTCACGATTTATGTTTGCATACATATCAAAGAAATATAAATTTAAGCAGTAGTGCCTGAAATAATGGCCGAAATAAATATTTCCAATGGAGACGCGGCCTAAAGATGGGTTTAAGAAGAATTTGAGCACTCTTTTCCGCAAAAAAATCGGCAAGCCGGCCAGTCGAAAGAAGATTTTGTATTTGTACTTTTTCTCAATTTTGATTTTATTCTGCTAGGGAAAGATGCAAATAAAATTTAAAAAAAAATGTTTATTGTATTACATAATTATTAAAAAAAAGTAGTAGATACGATGTGTTCTAACTGAAATGTTTTTTTTTTGTAATTTTATTTTTGTATATTAGCCGTAAATGAATTACAAAATTTTACCTGCAAGCACTAACGACATCAAAAGTGGAATGAGCGTAAGTGAATAAAAATTGTTCAAATGTTGAAGTTTGAGTGACATTTAATTTGAGTGCCGAATATTTTCTGTGTTTTATATAATCAGTCAGAACATTCTTTTAAAAAAAAAACATGTGTGTCTCGGGGCGCCCGACAGAAGTGATAACCTAAATTAATCTAAGTTGAACTATTTATTATTGAAATTGTTTAACTTAAAAAATGCTTTAAGTTTTTCGTAAATTTGATTAATTTCAAAAGTTTTCCTTATGCGCGAGAGCAAGGAAAGCCAGACAGACTGGCAGCGTAACGCTTACGCATACGTCTATTTATCGATATACTTATGCTAGCACTTTTGTTGACGATGGCTGGGGCAATAGCTTTTTGGAATAATGTTTTTAAAAATATTGAAATTTTTCATCAACTTTTAGGCCCGTTTGCTGATACGAATCATAAATATTTAAGTTCAACTTAAAACGCTTGTGGGCTTCTTTTTTCTCTGCGTAAACTGTCACAAAAGTGCTTAAGTAGAACTTAAATGCTTAAGGTGTGTATCAGCAAACGGGCCTTAGAATGTCAAAAAACCCTATTAAGCTAGGTATACATATAGTAAGACACATTCTTATTATTTTTATACCGACATACAGCCTCAAGTTTTAACTTAATTTTAAGACCTTAACCTTAGGCCCATTTGCTGATACACAACTTAAGCATTTAAGTTCTACTTAAGTACTTATGTAAAAGTTTACGCAGAGGAAAATGTAGCCACTAAGCGTTTTAAGTTGAACATAAATATTTATGATTCGTATCAGCAAACCGGCCTTAAAGATTGAACTATTAGAACAGACGATATTAGCTCAAAACAAACACATCTTTTATTTTGAATTAATTTTCAAACATAACTCTTCTCTTATATTGAACTTCGATAATAGGAGTAGGCAGGCAATTTTGAATGTTTTTCTTCTCTTTTGAAATAAAGATTGCAAAGCTTGTATAGCTCATAGAGTAATGATTTGATACATGAAAATAATAGTCATATTGATATTGTCTGATTATTAATTGAAGAAAAACCAAATACATTTGTGGAACCAGTCAAATGTAAATGACTGATATGTCATTCAAGTCAGTAAACTGTGTCATTCCTAAAAATTTCAGATTTCTAGGTCCACTCCTTAAAAAGATAACATTGTTTCCTCAAAAGAAGTATCACTTCACAACAAAAAAATATATATATTTTCAAATATGTGATTCGAACGCACGCTCCCTGTCGGGAACCAGAACTTAAATCTAGCCCCTTAGACCGCTCGGCCAATCTGACTTATAAAAGATGGCTGGCAAAAACAGGTTTTATACTTTTTGTATAGTAAATTTGCATTAATTTAAGTAGTTAAAATAAAACCAGGCAGTCACTTTAATAAGAAATAGGTATGTAGTTGTAATGTTGCATTCAATTAGAATTACATTAACTTTGTCTATATTAACAGGTAAATCAGATATGTTTATGACACCAGCTTTAAGAATGCGTTTACTGGAACCTAATAATGTTTCAATCGTACGATTCCTATCGAAATATATTTTCTCTCTGCTGTAAATTTCAATCTGCATTGCATTATTATTGGCTTCCATTCTTAGAGATATGGTAGAATTGGACATAAATAATTCCTTAGTAATATTGTATAATGCAACACCAACAATTTCATAAATGACTCTACTGGAATTTCAATTTCATGTTCTCCGATATGAAACAAATTGTTTTGTTTATCAACATTTGGTATTTAATTATATGTTTGAAAATCAACTAATGTACAAACGTATAATCTTGCTCCAGATTTAAGGGTTTATACGTACCTCAGCTCAAATGTATTATTATATTTCTCATTAACTCAATAGTAGGTGCGTTTTTTTGCAATCCCCGGGGGAATTTGTTAAAAAAACGACCAAGGAGCTTAAGGGAAATACTTGGTAGCACTATTTATTAATTTGCAAGATGACATTTGAAGAACAGCTGTAATGCAAGAAAAAAATAAACATCATTGGCCTCGTTCGGTGCGCGGCCGATAGGCTATCCAAGATACCTTTGTAGCGGATTTATTTTCGAACGATTCAGGTAGCTTTCTTGTTATGTCAGTTGTATTGCATACACATCTGAAGTTTTGAATCAGCTGTTCCTCACATTTCCAAACGAATCTCAACGAATCCAATAATTTTTGGGTAGCTTGAGATTTGTTTTTGACAACATATGTTTAGTTCATCAGCAGTTTCTTCCTTAGGCGTTACAACAACACCAAGCAATCCGGAACGGTTAGTTTGCGCCACCGAACGAGGCCATTGTTTGCCTCATCCTCATTCTTCTAAAAATCATCGGGTTGATTTGTTTTGTGTAATTTCGATATATTTATTGAATTTAAACAACTTTTCTATTAAAAAAACATAAAAAGAACCAAGTTAATTATTATTTATACAAAAAAATGTGAATCAAGTAATTTGAAAATTGAAATAAAGTATTTTGGAAATTGTTTTTAGCCGATGTGATTTTCTTTTAATTTAATTTTCACGAATACAGTGGTACATAGAATTCAACTACTTGAAAACTACCCCATTCTTCGGTCACTGGTGACATGATATTAGTGGACGAGTTGCTTATTCGGGCGGGACGCTCAGTTCCTATGTCTTCTCAGAGAAACCTTTGTTTTGTTGTTCATTCAATTCTTGTTAATTAAATCAACTTCAGGAAATGCTTTTTTATTTAATAATAATTTTACAGTCAAGTTTTAATATACCTATAATAAAAATAAACGCAAAAATGAAAATCGCTGTAGAAGGTTGTGTTCATGGCGAGGTGGAAAAAACCGTAGAGGCAATACAAAAGCGAAAAATGTTAAAATAGATTTGTTTTCGCGGAATGTATATTAAAAGGTAGGTTAGGTTAGGTTGACATGGCCGTCAGGAAAACAACTGACACACTTAGACCAAATGCTCAACCAAACCAAACAAAATTGATAATTATCTGACATGTCAAAATGTCAGTTTTGAAATTTCTATACATTTTATCGATGTATAGAAGAAAAAGAATGATAGGAAAAATGTGTGGGGCGATATTCGGAGACTGTAGGTGGTTGTTGTCTCAGATTTTATCTCCAGGGATGGCGGCTGAACTAATGCGGAGAAATGTCCGTGTCTTATTTATCTATGTCCCTTATAATTCGCATTCATTTTTGTATTCTTTGTCATATTTTATCGGTATACTAGTTTTACTCAATCACATGTATGTAATGAGTAAGCCAGCAACCTATTGTATGACATTTATTTTTAGAATTGGTTTTTAATATAAAAATAAGAAGACATAGACTACGGCAGGGATCGAACCTGTGACCATAAGGTTGACAGGCGGACACACAACTATCGCGCCACGGCCACCCCCAAAATATGTAAGGAAGGTACATAGTGTAATATGTTTTTAAATATAAAAGAAAAAAGACTTGTGTATTGTAGGAGAGTTGATTTAATAATGATGAAATTTTATTTGTTATAATGTGTTCATACTTAAAACTATGCTGACTCCATATTCACACATTTGTGGAGTCAGCAAAAGAATAATATCAAATGCGAAAAAAGAATAATATAAACACGATATGCAATGCACGATGTTCATTGCATATCGTGGGAAGATTATGGTGTGCTGATGTGCACAATGTCGCTTCGCGACGTATCAAGTGACGAGTGGTATTCGTCACTTGACCCGTGCATACACTATGTGCACATAAACACACTACAATAGGTATGTCCGAGCACATTGAGTGCGATCTTCACATGTTCAGAACGCAAAAAGAAACACACATTTGGAGCTCAGCATGCTCTAAATTAAAAAGAAACACAAAAACATTTTTTTGCAACTCAGACTCTGCTCCGAATTAAAAAAAGAAAGACGCCTAGTAACGCTTATTTCATGCTGCGGGAAAGATACTTACAATCAAATTTTGAGCAACGTGTGGCCATCACGACATTATTTAATATTTTTTTTAGATTAGATAACCGATGTAAATGTTACATATCTCACCCCTCCCAGGTCACAATACACAAATCTAATGTCGTTTTTATTTGGCAATCCAGAATCTCTCTCTAAACCAGGATGCGTATTGCCAAATTGTATATCAGTACAGATCTCGGGCGCTCTATAAAAGGCCATAGTATGCTCATTCAAATTAAGAGCAGACTATGTACTGTATCAGAGCAAAAGCAGTTTCCTCTGGGTTGTTTGGTGTTTGGGTTCTAGGTTGGTTGGTACACTAGTACACATTTACATTGATAATATATCACATGTATCTTGTATGGTGTGTTTGAATTCTAAGATGAGGTACATATCTGGCTTTCAGCCGAACCGATTTAAATCCAAAAAAAACTTTGCACACCCAAACTTGACCCTACACCAAATCATATATTTGTTCAAGCAGGGGTGTGGCAGGGGGCAGCATGTCATCACCTTTCGCACCGTGCATTTTATACCCTGTGAACTTTATATACCTATATGTATGCATGTATAAATCGTCTAAAAGCCAGATACTTTGCTCTTAGAATTCAAACACACCATACAAGTAAAATTTGTGCCAACCAACTTAGAATGCAAACACACCGCACGCGACACAATAGATGATCAACGTTAACTATGGCTCTGAACTCGCGGGTACTTTGCTCCGATGTGCTGAACTCGCAGGTACTTTGCTCTTAGTTGTCTGAGCAACATGTATACCATACCAACCAACCCAAAAGAAACTGCTTAACAAGTAAACTGCCAGTAGCCACAGTGAGCTCTGAGATAGTATACAGTTTGCTCTATAATGCTGTCAAATTCGATGAGCAGGAAATAGTTCAGCACAGTCTATGGAGATCTATGCTGATATACAGTTTGGAAATGTGCATCCGCGATTCCAACTGAACACTTTTGTGTGGTTCTGATGATTCTGAATTTTAATGTGATCGTATGTGTGCAAATATGTGTGTACGTGGAAATATTCAAATTAAAAAAAAATTTAGTTTCAGAATTATTCACAGCACAAATAAGCCATACTAAGGAAACCTTCGTTCGTTTCACCCCCCAAAACCCATTTGTTTACATTGTTGTACAGGTAGGCCTCACTTAACCCAGCAGTTACGTTCCGGAATAATGCCGTGTAAAACAATACAAGAAACCAGAGCAATAGCGGGGGTTACGTTCCATGATTTAAAAAAACACACAAAAATATTTTTTTTTAGAATTTTATTTATATTTTATTTATTATAAGTTAAGACAGTGCATTTCCCGCGACTATAACTGTAAAGTGATGTCAGAGCAATTAGTCAAAAGGTAAATGCACTTGAATATTCGAAGGCCAGCAACGAATATGATCCCCATCCGCTATTCCCACGATATGAAAATAAATGCTGAATAGACATTCCGTTCACCCTTGCACGATCCATTGGATTTGGATAGATATTTTAGGAATATAAGTTAGTCCTAAGTTGGACTTATTAGAGTGCGGATTATATTTTAGAATAAATATTATATCTTAAATTTAACTGTCGGTGTTATTATTGAACTATCGTAAGTCGAACAGTCGGGCCGACCCCTCGGGGTTGGCGTTCGCGTTTTTTTTGGGATATCCCTTCAGGAATCCTTTAACTTACATAAAATGAACAAACAAAAACATAAAATGTAAACCATTATTGCTTTTTCCTGCAATATAAACTTCATAAAACGTTCAAAAAAGAAAGAAAAAAATACTTTTAAACTGAACAAAAGAACATCGCAGATCATTTTTCATCACTGCTTAAATAATCCATACGTGGCCGTAATCTCATATAACGCACGTAATCACAGTAGCAAATATTGACATTTGTCACCGATTGTGTGGATGCGCAGAACTGAACAAAAATTAAAACTAATGATATTAACCTTAATATCATAGTTACACAGTAAAGTTTACCTATGCTGTGCTCAAAGGTTAGGCTTAGCTTTTACAACCGTAGGAGTCCGATGAAGAATATTTTAGAGAAACCAGAAACCAACTTACTGCCGCCACTACCGAAGAAAAGTTGGATGGAACTTCTACACCTATGGAGTTGGCTTTAACTGGCAAGGGCATTTTCAAACTTATCTTGTTCCGTCTTAAGAAGAAAAAGCTGAAAATTTCACTCGTCGTTGTGGTTTCGAAATTCGAGGGGGTTTCTAGAGACCCAGAAGAAAGCCAATAAAGGCTATTAAGGTACCATGCTACAGCCATAAAATGCATAACTTCAAACTTAAATGGTATCGATTTTATTTTAAAGGTAGGTAAGTACCAGCGTTCGAACCTTGCTCCGACCGGGGAAAATTTGCCCTCTTTTGAGGAAATGAAAATTTACTCCGAAGCTCCGATTTTTCGAGATTTACTCCATACAGAATTTTGTTTGCTTAAGCTTCCAGACTTGATTGTATTGGAATTTTAAAAAATTTATATTGTATTTTTTTTTTCCTTTACCTAACGTCCTTTTTAATTTTATTCTTAGTTCTAAGTTCATCATTTTCGTGTTTCATTAAGGTTATTCATATAACGGCGGAAACCCCAGATAAACATCGGAAACCAGATAATTTTATCTCCGAAGAAATGAACTGCCAAGGTTTATATGGGAAAATATTCTGCAAATCAGATAAATTTATTTCACGAATTTGATGTAGAAGGAGAATAAATAAACCTCACAAATTTATTTCAAAGAACATCTGGCGGGAAATTATATCTTTCTGCAAGCGGAAAATTATCTCGTTCCATGATTTTTAAATTTAAATTTAAGGTTCTTGCGCAGAGGGGCCAGAGATCAGTTTGTCAAATTTCATCGGTTGACCGTGGAATTTTGGTAACAACTGTGGGAGTTATAGTTGCCATAGCAAATCATCTGCCACCAGTTTATATTTTTACAAGACAGCAATATACAGAGCGCTTTAGGAAACGGATGCTTGGCTGGCTCCCTAGGTTTGGTAAGTAAGAGTGGATGGATGATATCAGAGCTATTTGTAGATGTCCTAAAACATGTACAACGCTATACAAACTGCACAAAGGATGAAGTCACTGTAGCCTAGAGAGCATCACCTTTTGCAGAGATAGTGGTATTTACTTATTATCTTTTCCACCTCATACTTCACACCGTCTTCAGCAGCTCGTCGTTTATGTGTTTGGGTCTTTTAAAAAATTCTGCCGAACATCATTTAACGATTTTTTATGTGCAAATAAAGGGAAATAAATAACTATATATGGCATCGCCAAGCTAACTAGGTAGCCATTTCAAAGAGCGTTTTCAGCGGAGAATATATGTAGCTGATTTAGTACAACTGGAATATATCCCTTTAAATCCCAAGCTTTTGAAGAGGAAGAATTTGCATGGGAAAGGGTGACAACAAATCAAATCGATGACACCATAACCACTACTCAAACTTTCAAACAAATCGAACCAGTGAGTGCCACTTCGAGTATGCAATCACCTGAAATGATACGTCCAATCCAAGGATTGCACGCTGCAGTCAATTTCAAGAAGCGGATCTTCTCGCATTTTAACGAGCTCCACAGAAAAACAACGAGTGGAGGAGAATGAAGTACAAAGAAAGTTAACATAAACTCCAAAAGTTAAAAAACAAATCCAAGCTGAGATAAGAGTTGTGCAATTCCCAATAAAATGAGTGGTACAAAAGCAGCATAATAAGAATGAGAAATGCCTTAATTGAAAAAAAAAACGTAAGGACCCTGAATCTTCCGATGAAAGTGATACCGAGGTACCATACGCCGAGTCAGACCAGTCAGATGGTGCATTTGGTTCAATTAATTCTGAGACTGAAGAAACGCACGATTCAAAAAATAATTTCTCTTACGATGACCCTTTGAATGTGGGAGATTACGTTCTTGTTAAATTAAATGGAAAATTAAAAAAACAAGCCTTTTATGTTGGAGAAATAATATGAAAATTTCGCGATTTAACCTTTAATCTCAGCTTTTTGCGAAGAATAGACACTGTATCTTGGGTGTTTGCGGAACCCCAAATAAAAGACGTTTCCTTAACATTGAAGAGTGAAGTTGAATTGAAACCACCTCATACCTCCAATCCAGCAGCAACATCAAGGTCTCGAACTAAATATTGATTCGATATTGACATGACTCACTACTACGGCAAGTAAATAAACAAATTTGTGATCTTTATATTATTTTATAAGAGTCTTACGGAAAACGTAATGAATGTTTGTGTTCCCTTTTTTATGACTTTATTTATTTATTTTTATTGAAGTGTTCTTTTTTTGTTTTACGTAGTTTAGAAATAAAAGTTCAAGTTGAATAAAAAACTTTATTTTTTTTATTTTTGATGCGAAGAAATTTTTTGCCGAAGTGCCGCCTGTCGGGGCACATTCAGCTAAATGACTTTTTTTCTAAAATTCAAAATGTAAAAGAAAAGTTAATTGTTTTATTTAAAAGGTAAAATATTGACGTTTCATATTAAGTTGAGAGTTTTTGTCAAACTTGTAAAATTATCATAAATTTGGACCCTTGAATTTTTTCCCGCCGAATGTGCCCCGGTTTACCGTAAGGCATTCGTAAAAAAATCAAACAATCAAACATGACATTACGATCACAGAGAAGCCTAAAAAAGTGATCGCCAAAAAAATGTCTGTTTGTCTGTCTGCCCGTCTGTATGTATAACGAGCTAGAGCCTAAACGGCTTAAGCGATTACCTTCAAATTTGGTATGTGTGATTATTTTGGCATTCCTCAGAGGGGAAATTGAAATTTTATTTTTAGGGCTAAAAATAACGGTACCTGCCATATGGCCTTGAAGGAAATTTTTTTTGTAGGTAATAGCTATCATTTGATATGAACTAAGTTTACAGGAAAAGTCTATTAACTTTCATATAACGGTTTATTTTAATTTTTGGCTTTCTCGGTAACGGTAGATTGGATTTCTGTCAAATCTCATATCTGAGAAGATCTAAGTAGCTAAATTAATTTTGCATATCAAAATTTTGAATAACTTTTTATTTTAAATTAAAAACTAATTATTAAACATTTTTTTTTGAAAAATCAATATTTTTAAAACTAATCAAAAAAAAAATATTTTAAATTTTATATTCACATTCACATTAATAGTCTATAAAAAAATGCGTACCAAAATTTCAAAACAATTTTATTTTTAAAAAAACAAAAATAAAAATATAGGATTTCATCAAAACGCGTCCTACAATTTTCGAGATACTTTTTCTTAAAAAAATTTCATTGATCCGTGGCATCTAATGGCGTTCTTCGATTTTTTTCGAAAAAACCGATTAAAGTGATGATTTTTGCGGTTTAAATAAGTTTAAAAACGATTTTTTCCCACCTATACACCATTCACTTTCATCATATACATGTATGTACATAATTACTCTCCTAATTTATATAATTAAAATCCATTTAAATATACATTTACAGGTAGGTGCTTACGAGTATTTAACTATTCCTTGAACAATTCATTACACTAAGAATCAAGGATAACTATATAGGCTAGCTACCTAACAACAGCGTCAGTGAGTATCACTAAAGTTGTTAGCTACAAGAGCAAGTTCGTACGATCAAGTCGTGCATTTTATTTCATTTTAGTCTCTAAATTTGTCATGAATAAGTTTTCTAAAAATGGACTTAAATTTGAACCTATACTACAACCAAATTTTTGTCTATAGAATTTTTGATTGAACTGAAACCAATTTTCACCCATGCATAATTTAGTAAGACGGACAAGTTCATTAATTTGCTCTCGAACATTATCTAAGTAAATTTAAAGTTTCATTAATTGAAACATTTGGATATAATGAGATATGAGATTACATCAAATGCAACTTGAATTTCGTTATTGGTTATTTTCAATTCTTTTACTTCTTTTGCGAATTCAATGCTATTTCGAATAGCTCTTGTTTCGAATTTATTTGGTAGATTATTAAATTTAACATTCAAGCTTTGTAATTTCTGATCTTGTTGTTAATGTTATTGGTCTTATTTGTTTTCCAGGTTTATATGTATTCTGAGTAAGGAATACATTTTTGGTAGAATTGGATTCGAAACATTTAATATTCTTCATAAATTTTGATCAATGAAAATATCTGCTGCATTTTGTATAGCTACTTTAGTTCGGCTTATCATTCCTGGTAGAGGATTAGAAATTACTTCCACTTATGGACCATTTTTATAATAAGTTCTTAGTTAATTTCACTATATTTTTGTTTATCAAGTATCACAATATTATTACTTTTGTCTGCTTTACTAAAGAGAACTAAATCTTTTTTTTCTTTCAGATTTCTTGAAATCTTTCATTTTTGTAGATAAACTCGTTAAATTTATATTATTTATTTTTCTACAGCTTCGCATCTAACTCTTGCTTTTTTATCTCATCACTGAAATGTTTAAGATTCTAGTTCATTAGGTGCAAATTGAACACTTGATAAATTTTTGACCAGATCATGCACTTCTTTGAAAATTTTCTTTTGTTGTAAGTTTGCTGTTCTTCCTGTTAAAATATTACAATATTTACATTTCTTCTTAAAATTAAACAAGCCATACCACGGGAATTATTTTCTAGGCGTCTGAATTCGACCGAATTCCCCTAGAAAAATATAATTCACAGTGTTTGAAAGCTGTAAATTTTATTTGTGTCGGTAGCTATCGACTAATATTTTGCGTCTTAGCAGGGTACTACAGCATCTAACTGATGAGCCCAACTGTAGTACCTGGGCGAAACGCATAATTTGGACTAAACGTCAAAAAAGACAAAAGAAAAAAATATATATTTATTAAACTTTGTTTTTTCTTACCTAATTTAATTCCAACAGTATCCTCAGTATGTTTTTTTAAATATTGAAGTCACTTGATTGTTCTACTATTTGAATATGAGTTTCTCCTTCGTGGTTCTATTTATTGCTTAGATATAAATTTAACGAATTTCAATCGTAGACAACTTGGAATATTTTGCCTTGATTCAAAGTTGCTTTTAACGGCCTTTAGTCCGCAAAATAAGGCGCTCACTAGCCAACTGATGAGTCCAAGTGAGATTTTGTGGACCAAAGGCTGTTAAAAGCTATTTTGAATCAATAATTCAACAAGTCCGATTAAGTATACTTCTAAGTCTTCTACATTCTACTTGGCTGAATAATTTCAGTAGTATATAGAATTGTATTATAAAAAAATACCTTATTATTTTGCCTTGATTTCAAGATTAAGCCACAGCATTTGCTTTTTCAGCAATCTTGTTATTTTCTGAATTTGTTGGACCCAAATGGACAAATTTAGGAATAATGTTGTTATTGGGTGACCCAAAAGTCAACGTCGAAACGAAAATGGCTGATACGGTAGGTGGTGACAGTTATCCGAAAAATAATTAAAAAAATCGTACCCAGGTATTTTGTGAGTTATAGGCATTCGAAAAAAAAATCGAAAATATGGTCACCCTGTGACAAATCTTATTTTTCTCATTTTTTTTGTCATGAAACCTTGAATAACCCTTCTAACAATTGCATTCAAAAATTTAAACACACCTGTATCAGTTTTCAAGAAAACATTACTTTTTTGTCAAACTAACTAGCTACTCAAAATTTTTACATGACACTAACTCAAAAGAGTGTAGTTAAAAAAAATGTACTACGAAATTTTAGCAAGTTACCTTAAAAGTTGGCGTGTCCAATTCTCATTTCAAAATGGTCTAACATTTTTGAGAATATTTCATAAATAATGGAAACAAAAATGTTTTTCTAAAATAACCCGGATTTAAGATAATTTTTTTTAATTCATTAAAAAAAACTTTGAATGCACTCTAGGCTTTCTCGTGTCTAAGTTAGAGTTCGAGGGAGGTGAACAGTAATTTATAAGTAACTAATACCAGGCCCAGAGTAACGCGGGCTATCATATAGTGATTCATTTCTATTGATTTGGTTTAAATAAAATTTAATTTTTCAACAAAAATTACATCATCATAATTAGAACAGGAGTACCCAAAAGTACAGCAAACCGAATTTTGAAGAAAAATGAGCTCCGTCCATACCATGTTCAACGAGTGCAGAGTCTACTACCCCGAGATTACCCTGAAAGAGTTGCATTTTGTCGAACGATACTACAGAGGTATAGGGAAGATCCGCGATTCTTGGACAAAATTCTGTGGTCTGATGAATCAACATTTAAAAAGAATGGATACATGAACCTTCAATTTGGACGAGTGGCATGTAGAAAATCCAAATTTGATGCGGGAAGACAAATCGCAGTACCGCTTCAAAGTTAATATGTGGACCGGAATTCTGAATGGTAAAATTATTGGACCATTCGAGCTACCAGAGAACTTGAACGGCGAGGTTTATTTAGATTTTTTACAAAGCCACTTACCAAATTTATTGGGAGATGTGCCACTTAGCATTTATGGAATGCCATAAATAATTTTTACATGACACTATTGAATTAATGTCATGTAAAAATTTTGAGTAGCTAGTTAGTTGGGCACAAAAGTAATGTTTTCTTGAAAACTGATGCAGGTGTGTTTAAATTTTTGAATGCAATTGTTAGAAGGGTTATTCAAGGTTTCATAACAAAAAAAAGAGAAAAATTAAGATTTGTAATCTCGGCACTTGAAAGACCGTCACAGGGTGACCATTTTTCGATTTTTTTTCGAATGCCTATAACTCACAAAATACATGGCTACGATTTTTTGTTATTATTTTTGTGATAATTCAGAGTTTATTTATTTATTTATTTGCTTAATTCAAGCATATAGCATATAACAATATAACAATATTAACAATATTAAGATAACTTAAAATAACTTAAACCGTTTAGTAATAATTTTAACTTAAACTAAAGAGTAGGGAATTAGGGATAGTTAGAGTAAAGGTTTCTTCTAATGTATGAGATACTGTGGTTAAAATCGAGAAGTTGCTGTGCATTGTTGGCTAATCGCAACATTCTAGTAACTGGGTTAAAGTGAGCATAATTGGTAAGTAGGAAGGCGAAATAAGGGAACAGATCTGAGGTTACGTGGATTGGTGTTAAAATAAATTGATTTAAGAAGTGGCGGTGAATCTATTACTCCTGTGATGACTTGGTGAACGAAAAGTATGTCTGCAACATCACGACGCTTGGCAAGGGTGTTTAGGTCGATCAGTTGTAAACGATGTTCGTAAGGGGGAAGGAAAAGAGGATCAGACCATGAGAGGTTTCGTAAAGCGAAGCGGAGGAATCTACGTTGTACGGCTTCAATCCTATACGAGTGGGTGGTATGATAAGGTGACCAAACTTGACTGGCATACTCGAGAATAGGTCTAACATATGTGGTAAAGAGTGATTTTGTTACGTATGGGTTTGAAAATTCTTTCGACCAGCGCTTTATAAATCCAAGGGAAGAGTTTGCTTTAGCGATAATATTATCTATGTGAGAACGAAAATTGAGCTCTTTATCACATAGAATGCCGAGATCACGAATGGTGGAAACTGAAGGAACCAGAACGTTGCAAAAGTGATAAGTACGAGGGGGTAAGGACAGGCGTTTACGAGAAAAAGTCATGTGTTGACATTTAGTGACATTGAGTTCGAGGAAATTTTTTGTGCACCATGTGTGAAAAGAATTAAGGTCATTTTGAAGCAGGGAAGAATCAGTAGGAGTAGATATTACTTTCATAATTTTCATGTCGTCGGCATATATAGAAAGGTTTGAGAAGGAAATAATGCTTTCAACATCATTAATGGAAAGGACAAATAAAAGTGGCCCGAGATGACTACCCTGAGGAACACCTGAGGTAGCATATATAGGCTTGGACACAGAGCATCTGAATACAACACTATATTGGCGGTTTTCCAAGTAGGATCTCACCCATTGGATGAATATTGGGGGAAAACCAAAAGCTCCAAGTTTAATACAGATAATTTGGTGAGAGATCTTATCGAAAGCCTTGCTAAAGTCAGTAGTGATCACATCAACTTCGTAGCCCTTATCCAGAGCACATAGTGTCATGGAAACAAATTGGGTTAAGTTCGTCGTAGTGGACCTGCCCTTAATAAAACCATGTTGAAGTGGGGAGACTAATGACTTACAATGAAAACAAAGAGCGTCGTAGACAATACTTTCGAACAGCTTGGGTATTGAAGAAAGTTTTGCTATCGGACGATAGTTTGAGATTTCGTTCTTATTTCCCTTTTTGTGAATTGGAAAAATAAATGAGTTTTTCCACAAAGTAGGGAAAACCGCTTGCGAAAGATAGAGTTTAAATAGAATTGTGAGAGGTTCGCATAGCACGTTAGAACATTTTTTGAGAAAAATGGCTGGAATGCCATCAGGACCAGGAGAAAAGTCATCTTTAAGAAGTTTTATCTTTTCACTTACCGATGAAAGAGAAATTTCGAGAGAAACTAATGAAGTTTGTGAACTGTTTGACAGAAAGACAAAATATTCTAGATCGGGATTTTTAACAGGATCACTATATGACAGACTAAAAAAATTAGCAAAAAGGTTAACAATTACTTTGGGATCAGCAGATGAAATGTTGTTAAAATTGAAGCTAGATGGAAGACCATCAGATTTCCTTTTTGCATTAATAAATTGATAAAACCGTTTCGGTTCAGAGATAAGACAATTCTGTATTTTGTCAAGATAGGCATGGTATAGTGAATCGCAGAGGAGAGAAAAATTGGAAGAAGCTTGGTCGTAATTTAAAAAATCTGAATATGTACCGGATTTTAAATAAGTTTTCCACAATTTTTCCACTTATTCCTTATATTACGAAGACTACGCAGCTCCTTAGTGTACCAAGGGGGAGATGACAGACAATTCGTTTGTGGCTCATAAGGGACACATACTAGTAAGCATTCGAAGATTGTAGTATAGAAGAATGTTAGGGCAATGTCAATGGGGGTGTTAGAGTTCAAAAACAGGCTGAAATCAATGTCGCTTATAATATTTTCGAGTTGATTGAAGTTAGCTTTACGAAAATTAAATTGAAAAGAGACTTCTGAATCAATAGCGGATATACCCTTATCGACTGTGATAAAAAGAGATAGAGGGGGGTGATATTGGTCAAGGGTGGAAAGAAGGTGGAAACTTTCGGTGACGAAAGAGTTGCAAGGGTCGGAAGAGAAAATAAGATCAAGCTGCCTATCTAAATTGTTAGAGACCCCACTAATTTGAAATAAGCCATATTCAAATAATCGATCTGTGAGAAGAGATTCTTTTTCTGAAGTAGCATTGCAGGGAACAAAATGCAATTCATCCTCGGATGGAATCCAAACAATGTCGGGTAGATTGAAATCGCCGACAATGATAAAATCAACACTGGATTCCGCTGCCTCAAAAAGGGAATCAAAAGAGTCAACCATTAGCTTATATGCGAGAATGGGCTGTGCAGGGCGAATATAACAGCAGATAATGTAGAAACAACGATTATGTAAAGAGACATTAATACACACGAATTTAAAAAGTGACGATTTAGAGACTTCGACAAGAGTTGCATTCAGTCGATTGTGGACGGCTAAGAGAACTCCACGCCCACGGGGACCATTATCTAGGATTTGACCATCAGCTCGAAAGACAATAAAGTCAGATGTGAAAAGCTCACTGTCAAGAATACTGGGACAAAGGTTCGTTTCAGTTAGGGCAAACATTTCGAATGGCAGTTTTTGGGAGTTGAGGAACGTAGAAGAGGTTTTGGTTCGGAGGCCTCTAACATTCTGGTAATAGAGTGATAACGTAGATGGGGTAATTTCACTAGATAAACTGTTAGGGCTTCGGTTACTATTAAAGACGAGGCTTAAGAGTGAACCTTTTAAAAGGAGAGCATTTTGAATTTACATGAGAAGCATAGATAGCAAGGTCATTCAAGACTGTAGAAGCAGAAATGTTAAAGCCTTCATGAAAACGGGTATAAATATTTATTAGAGAAGAATGGTCGGTTGGGAGGCCTTCTTTCTGTATCGATACTAAGACGTTCGTTTTGGTCTTGCCGTCTATACAAACAGAGTCTGGTTTATCGTGTAAGAAAGCAAGGTAAAGACGTACATTATCGTATAGTTTACTGTCACGAAGCCTTGCCATTATGTATCGGCCGTCAAACTCATCAATATTTGGTTTTGGATTAGCGAATTTAGAAGTTAATTTGACAGAAGGCGGAAACATTGGGTCGAAAATTGGAGGTAGGGAAGGTGTTTGGGAGACGAGTTTATTGCTTGGACAGTTGTTAAAGTTAGAATGGTCTATAGAAGTTGGATTTTGGGTGGTTGTCTGAGAGGAGGGAATTAAGGTATGAGAGTGGATAAAATTTCTATAATTAACCTTAGAAGTAGTACTCTTCTTAGAAGCATTATTAAAAAATGGGTACTTAGTATTAAATGATACGCGTTTGCGTTGGGGAAACGAGGAGCGTTTTGAGATTAATGGGGTAAGAAAATTAGGATTGTTTAAGGAGTTGAAATCGGGTAGGTCGGTTTTAAAACTAGAATTATAATTATTTACATTATTTGTTGAACATATAGGAGTTTTTTTAAGAATTTTAGTGACCCATTTAGAAATTTTAATTTTTCCAAGCCAACAAATAGGGTGGGTGGAAGACACAAGTAACCATTGATATATAGATGGAATTGAAACTTTAAAACTTGATGAAGTTAGCTTAGAAGTTCTTAAAAAAAGCTTGCGAATCCAAGAGTCATTTGCATAATTTGGAGTTCCTTTAACGTAGAATAGCGTGAATTCTGATACCATTTTGAGTTTATTGAGCCTGTTATTCCATTCGTCTTCAGTCCAAGTTGTGCCAAGACGATGGATAATAGGTTCAGACGGAGCAGGACATAAAGTGTTGTTTGATGTTGTTGAAATGGTTGGTAAAGATGAAGGATCAGGTAATGTAACAGAGACGGATGTGCTCTGAGTGGATTCAATCATTTCGGTGAGAATGGATGTATTATAGTTATAATTTGGAACGCTTTTTTGGACGTTCAAAGGTAATTCTTCGATTTTGCTGGAAGTGATTTTGATTTCTTCAATTACATCTTGGTGCGCGTTGCAGTAACCTCATAGCTGATGTCGGTAATCTTAGAAGCCAGGCCGTGAATAATGGATGTGAGTTGAGATGATGCAGAAGACATTGAGGTCGAAGAATCTTGTAGGAAGAGATCGAGGTCGGACCGAATTATTTGTATTTGTTTATTTAAATTATCGAGAGGATAGAGACTTAGAACCGATTCAAGTATAGAACGTATTTCACGGTCAATATTTTCAAACTTACAATGAGTGTGTTCTAAACGCGGATTTAAAAGTTGCACAATAGATGAGATTTGCTTGTCAATTGAAAATTGATTAGAAACACTTCGTTTGCTGAGGGCATCAATGGAACTGTTAAGAATTTCAATACTCTTTGAAAACTCATCCAAATGTTCGAATTGAGAGAGTACTTTTTTGTGAAAACGATTATTGTCAGTTAAAATGGAATGAGTAGAATCACTTAGGCACTTAGATAACTGTCACCGCTTACCCTATCACCCGTTTTCGTTTCGACGGTGACTTTTGGGACACCCTGTATAGTACCTATACTTCTTTATATATATAACCTCAAGTCTCCCATAGGATCGCTTGGTAAGTCTAGGTGCCGTTCCGATCGTTCGGCTTCATGATAGTACTATAGGAATGTATATACATACAAAGCTATACCTACCGTAAGCGTCAAAAAAAAGTGTACACCTATAAACTCATTTTTGCAACTCTGTTAGTTATAGTGGGGTTGATATTTAAGCAAAATACTTATCTTATGTTTTAGGGCGATTCATTTTCAATGAATTGACATAAAAATTAACTAAATATAAAAAATTCAAAAAATAACAAAACTAAAATACTTCATTTTTATGGCGTCAAAAAAAGTGTACACTTTGCCGAGCAATCTATAATATACATCAGTCGATCTCGAACTGTGGAAGTGTTCACTCGTCTTCGGCTTTCGCAGCAATTTCAAGTTAATATCGTGTCTGATTTTAAGTGTAAATTTAAACTAAGTGTTTTTAAGTAGTGCGATAGCACAGTAGTAAAGTGGCCGAACGTAGTGTAGAGGGTCACGAGCTCGAGTCCCAGCTGGGCATAAAGTTGAAGCTTTTTTCCATAATCAAGAAGTGGAAAATTTTATTATTTGGGAAAACGAGCAAAGGAGGAGGAGTCTAAGTACCGGGGCATCGAAAGGTGTCCTTGGGCCAATAAGACCTGCGATGGCTTCGTGTCAAGTTTGTGCCGAATCTGGTGAAGCGGCGCTCTAAACCCATTTCAGGTGAGCTGTCTGCTGGAGTGAAGTAGACGTATGTAAGCGATGTGACGTCAGCGGTAGCAAACATCCAAGAACAAATGAACACGTCGCCCTCGGACAATGAAGAGGGCATTGACTATATGTCAGAGGGTGGAGAAGGCCACTATACCACGGGTGATAGTAATGCCCTTGTAAGCATCTCCACATCAGAGGCGTCATCTGAGGAGGATAATAATGAGGAGCAAATAATGATAGACCAAATTGGAGCAATGGAGGCGGAAATCCAAAGCATTAAAAACCAAACGGAGCATCTAATACTAATACTAATACAAGAGGCGCGCCGAGCAAAAGAAAAGAAAGAGCTTGAAGAAAAAAGGTCGCTACAGGGGCAGCGGTGTGTAGAGCAACAGCAACAACAAGAACAGCAGCAAAATGAACAGCTACAAAAACAACAGCCACAGCAGCAGCTGAAACAACAGAAGCCGAATGAACAGCAGAATCAGCAGCCACAGCCGCAGAATAATAAAAAAGAAAAGGTGCTACCCATAAATACGTACAAAATGGAGCTTCAGGATACCATAAATCTGTGTAAGTCGGCCATAGGTCAAAATTTTACTATTAAGGGACTAAATAAAGATAGGCATGCTATCCACTGCTTCACAGTGGAACAGCACCAAAACATTAAAACGTTGCTAAAAGAATCCACAACTGAATTCTTTAGTTTTACTCCTAAGGCCGAAAAGGTTTAAACGGTCCTATTGAAGGGCATAGATTCCTGCACGGAACCACAGGTGCACTTGAATGAACTCCGCCAAAAAGCGAGCGACGATCTCGATTTTATAGGGGTAAAGCCGTTCGCTACAGTTGGAGCTAGGCGGGAGAAGCGGAATCTTGCCTTCTTCCTTGTACAACTCTCACCCAGCAGCAAACTGGATAGTTTGAGGAGTATCTCCGTCCTCAACTATCAGGTTGTAACTTGGGATAAATTAAAAAGGCGCGGCGACACGCTTCAATGCATGCGCTGCCAAAAGTTCGGCCACGCCGCAGCGAACTGCGAAATGCAGTCACGCCGTGCTAAGTGTGGAGAGAACCACAATGCGGATGAATGCAAGTTAGGAAAGGAACGGGTCGAAGATAGGACCCAGCTAAAATATGCACTCTGCCGAGGCGACGGACACCCCGCAAATTGTCGGGGATGCCGGACGTTTCAGCTAATGAAGAACAATAAATCAGCAAAGCAAACAGTGGTAGAAAAGCGTCCAACAGTGCGCCCGCCTACAACAACGCCCGTCAACCCCCAACATTTCTTACGCCCAAATGGCGTCAGGAAGGGGGAGCACGGTACAGCCTACACCAAAGCCCAACAGGACCCCGTGCCTAAGGCGCCTGCGGCACAGGCAGATATTATGGGAATTCTGCTGGTCACCCAAGGCCAGTTGACAGGCCTTCAAGACCAGATCAGGGAGTAGGCGACTAGGGTGGATTATCTCTACTCTGTTTTCCCAAGCTTAACGCAATTTAGAGGTTAAGGGCGCGCTGCCGGAAAGGCCCTTTAAGATCATAGCTTTGAATGTAAATTCACTGATTAGGACCGAACGTAGAGCAAATCTATTCCAATTGCTTAAAGACCTTAGTCCAGATGTGTTTTTGTCTAGCGAAACTAAGCTTAACCAGAAACATAAATTGACTAACAACAATTACAATATCGTAAGAAGAGACAAACTCAACTCCACTCAAGAAGGCGTCGTAATCTTTATACGTAAAGGCATTAGTCATAAGGTAAAATATAATAGTGATGTGCGAAAATTTCGGACGTTAGAGGCATGCATCATATGCATTCATTTCCAACAGGGGAAACGAATGTATGTGATCGATGCACCGGAAACACCTCAGTCCGCTCAGTTTATAAGAGAGCTTGAAAAGCTTTTTGAATGCTTAAGACTTGGCTCGGAAGAAAACTTTTACATATTGGCCGGTGATTTAAATGCCAAACATATAGATTGGGGAAATCAAATACAAAATCCTCGAAGTAACCATCTGTATAATTGGATGGGTCGACACAACCTTGATAATACAACTTCCGAACGAGCTTATGGAGTTGGAGGAGTATGTGCCTGTGCATACTTACAATTACAGTAAGGTGCGCTGGACATGCTTCTCCAACGTCTTATTGAGCGATTTACGTTCAAATGGTATATCCCCACCAAATGACAGGAACCTGACAAATACTGAAATGGACCGACACCGACAAATGGACGAAACGATTCTACGAACAATGAACAGAACAATACCGAAATACAAAGAACGTAACGCAACTGAAATGTACCGTAACGCGACTATTGACGCACTTCACACAAACAAGTGGACTACTGACAAGACTAAAACGCTTGTACAGACGGTTTACTGACACACGAGATCTGGAGATTAGGACACTGAAGTCGTCCATCAAAAACATCAACCAATTGATCAAAGAAAATTATAGGTTGTCTATTAATTTGTTTTGGGACAATAAAATTTGGGCCGTTAACTCTAGCGACCCGAGTATGTTCCCAAAAATTAACAAGATATTTAGAAGGAAAGATCAAAACGACCTTCCGTGTCTTAAGCTCCAAAGGACGACAGAGAACAGAGACGTACTTCTGACAGCAGGCATAGACCCAGAGGACGCCGTATTGGACGATGACCTCAATATAATCGAAAATCCGCAAGAGAAAGTGGAGGCTGTGGGGGCTGATTTCCAGCAATTGCACAAGGTGAATGTTAGCATTCGCCCGAATCATGACCTGGAGAACAGAGCTCTGCTTCATCACTTATGGCTACGGAACGATATAACCGAATGGCGATCTGAGAACCTTGGTTTTACCGGGTTTAATGATGAAGATTTGGCAAACGCCATAATCGCCGACCGAAATGGGCCCAGTCCCCTGTTAATTTCGAAGACTGAGCTCCAGCACATCTTCGATTCATTAAAGAAAAAAAAAATCAGCAGGAGTCGATAGCTTATCCAACGTTGTACTACGGCATTTAACTCAGGAAACAGTTGACAAATATACCACACTGTTTAACAACGCGCTGAATAATGCATATTATCCAGTGCGGTGGAAGACAGCTGTGGTGCATCCTCTCTCGAAAAAGGGAAAGGACAGCTCCAATCCGGCGAATCTCCGTTCGATAAGTTTACTTTCGAGTATCAACAAGGTATTTGAAAAGATTATTAATATTAATTATCATTCCGGATAATCAGTTCGGTTTTAAGGCGGGGCATGAAACAATTCATGCTGCGTCTTAACTGGTTTCTGATATTCAATGGAACAAGTGTACGGGTGCCTGTCTGGTTGATTTGGAGAATTCTTTTGACACCGTATGGTTAGAGGGTCTTTATCTTAAGCTTTCCAGACTAGGTATAAGTAAACCTCTATTGTATATGCTTTATGACATGCTAAATGGTAGAAAGTTTGTTGTCAAGAGTGGCAATGTAGCTTCTACCGCCATTTTTAATATTAAAAATGGTCTTCAGCAGTGAGCGGTTAACTCGCCTATTCAGCATTTACGCCAGCGATCTGAGGTAGTCTAACTCAGGCAATTGCGTACGCCGACGATCTAATTGCGCACTGAACAGCACCAACAGTTGAGGGCATCAAAACTCTTTTGCAGAGTGACTTCGACAAGATTCAGCGATATTGGGATGACTGGAAGTTGAAAATCAACTTCCAGAAATCAGAAACTATTCTGTTTAGGACTGCATTGTCTAGCGCCTCAAGGGATACGAGAAAGAACTGGCGTAAGCAGTTGATCGTAGGTCCACATGGATATCCACTGGCGCGTAAAAGTGTAGTAAAGTACCTTGGCATCTGGTTGGATCAGTAGTTGTATTTTGACAGACATACATAGGTGCCGCTCTAGCTAGGGCTAGGGGAGAATTTGCCCGGACAAAACGATTGTTTTATAGTAGCCGTCTTGACGGCAGGGTGAAGGTTGTTTGCTACATGGCCCTCATCAGGCCGATGATTGTCTATGGATGCCCGGTGTGGTTCAACGGAAAAGATTTGGGTGTTTGAGAGGCAGTGTCTTAGACGTTGCCTTGGATTACACAGAACACCAGAGTCGGAGTTAGATAATTTATTGTTTAAGCTGATTCGGGGTCACATTGCATGTCCTCAACCAACAGCTTAATTGTTGGGGGGCTTATTACCCCAATAGAGAATACTATGAGAATGTGCGGCTAAATGGCTACATCCCTCCCAATGCATTCCTCTATTTAGACAGTCGAGGGCTGATACAGGATAGGATGGCGGTTCTGCAAATCTACCACGTAAGCCGAAAAACTGTAGATAGGCGACTTCTGTATGGTCGAGACGTCATCTCCCAAGGTGGAGAAGAGCGCCTTCGGGACCGAAGTGAACCAGTTCTGGTGGCTCTACGAACAGCATTATGATACATAAAGTCGATTAGTAGGTATGTCTTGGCGGACTTACGTAGATTTAGCGAAATTAGGTATAAAGAACGGTCGGGGTGACACAAAAAAAATAAAAAATATGTATGTATGCGGGGGCATATGTGCATGCAGCTGCGTGCCTGTGTATGTATGTACGTATGTACACGTCTGGGTGGGTTGCATTTCTCAAAATATACAACCAAAAAAAATAGAAAAGCAACCTAAAAAAGCTGTTGTGGCTGTTCAAGTTTTTAAGTAATTTTACGTTTTTCTAGTTATCTTAAGTAGTTAAGTTATTTTTAGTTAGTATAAGTTAGTTGTATCTAGATTTAATTATTTTAGTCTAGCTTTAGTTAGTCTATAAGTAAAAATTTAAAAAAAGCACATGTTACTAAGTTTTATGTTAAAAAAGTTTTCTTGGTTAAATAAAAATAAAATAATTAGAATTAATTAAAATAGTTTTTAGGTCGAAACACATTAGTATTAAAAGATATAGTTTAGTTTAGAGGGCCCCTAAAGAGCCAGTAAATTAGTTGTAAGTTAATTAGGCTAGTTTTAAACATTTTTGTCTAGCTTAAGTTAGTTTTAAGTTAATAATAAATAAAAATGAATTTACAAAAAAAAACTATATACATGGTTCTGATTATCGTGAAAACAACCGTTACATTTATTTTGTTTTTCCGAACACTGTTCGCCGGAGCCTGCACAGTAACGGGTTGCATGGTAGAGTTCCTTGCAAAAAACCATTGATTTCAGAAAAAAACCGAAAGCGAAAATTTTTTTATGCAAAGAAATATACAAATGAAGCTTCTAATTATATGGTAATGTTTTTTCAGTGACGTGGGCAAATTCCAGATTTTTGGTTCATGAAAACCACCAAAAATATGGAGAAAGCATAAACAGAGAATATGAACAGCAAAATATAAACATAAATAAATCTTCGCTTTCGTTTTTTTTTTTCTAAATTCAAAGTTTTTTTTTGCGAGGAACTCTGCCATACAATCAGTTACTGTATAAGCTTCGGCGAACAGTGTTCGGAAAAACAAAATATATTTAACGGTTGTTTTCCCCGATAAGCAGAATCCTGTAGATTAGGTATTTTTCGTAGAAAATATGGCACAGAAGCTGCAAATATCAACCTTTTTCATTCATTCTTGAAGTAAACATTGCACCAGAATTTAGTGATTTTCAGGGAAGTTTATTGGGTGAATGATTTTATATGGTGTTTATGTAGTAAAAGAGTATATATTTCAATTAAAATTTGCTATAAAATTGAAAAATAGGTTGTACTTATGGTCGTTTTCAAGATGCCGGACATAGGAAACACAAAAAATTGAAGTTTCCTTAAATCGGCCCGGCCGAAAATAGGAAACATTTAATTTATTGAGAAAATTACAAAAATAAATAAATGAGTAATAACACGAACATTCGAGCAAAAACTGCCATTAAAAATCAATTAAATCCAGTATTCGGCCGCCTTTTTGTAAGTTGAAACTAGGGGGCCGAATATTGGAATGTGTCCTAAGTTCGGCCGCTTCATATAAAAAAAAATTGGTTCAGATCTAAATCTGTGTGGACGAATTCGGGAGCATACGTGGCCGGAAATAGGAGCATAGCGGCCGGACACTGAAGAATATGACTTTTTTTTGATAAAACCTAAATAAATAATTGTTCCATTTAAAAATTCACATTTTTGTTTAGTTTCATCGGTTGAGAGATAAATAAAGACTAATTTGCTTCAAGAATGATTGGAAAAGGTTGATATTTGCAGCTTCTATGCCATATTTTTTACGAAAAATTCCTTAAGGGGACGGCCACTGGGGACTCTACCCTATACCTATACCAACTAAATATGGATATAGGTACACAATTTGCAAACCATAAAATAAGTCAAGATTCTGTAAATTTGTATTTTGCCAAAAACTCCTATAACTATTTATATAATTAAATAATAGGCAAATAATGCCTAGGGCGGCAAAAACTTCAGTTTCGGCACCGGATGCAAGTAATATTTCGCAAACAATACTGCTCGCATACCATCCCTTATCAACAAGAAGGTGTAAGTATATTCAACGGAATTACACCCAAATCTTCACAAGCGGCGTTCTTCTTCTTCTCTCTGATGCATTCAGTCAATTTATTGGTAAGTATACCTACCTACCAAATGTGTTATATTGGTACTCAATAGAAATGGGTACGTATATGTATCTCAGGGGTTGGTATTGTAAGGTTCTCAAGATAAGTGATAAAGCTAACCTTCAGCGCAAAACCGTAAATAGCGTCGAAAAAACAGCTTGCTATAATGAAAAATCTAAAAACAATTTAACAGTTAATAAGCACATAAACATTATTAGTTGATGGTTGAGTTCAATTAGACAGAAATAATAGATTAAAAAAACTTACAAACTTATGTAGGTATGCACTCAACCGCATGCCATTTGACAAGCACACATTTTCGATTGCAGCATTTCTGAAAGCTGAAAAGACAAGAACAAATTATTAAAAAGCATAAGCAACTCTAAAGGGTAGCTTTTTTTGATAAAATATAAAATAGACAACATAAATTTGCACAACTGCGATGTACCTCGTCATATCCTTACCTTACCACCAGCTTACCTAAGCTTATACAGAGATAAATTCAGAATATATAGCTGTACAAAAACAGAAACATCACGCATCTTATATTAAATATTTGACCTATAAATATGCAATTCGATAATCATTACAGAGATGCTCACTTCTTGCAGTTAATTGCAGGTCGAATTATGACGTCAGAAATATTAACTAAGGTTTATTTTTGTTAATGTTAATATAAAAAATATCACTTTTGAGTCCCTAACGCGTCCAAGTAAATAGGTATCCCTAAATGTCATAAGCAAAAAAAAACTATGTAGGTAGGTACTTAAATGTTTTATAATTATTTTAAGTTTGAATAACGAATACACCATAAAACATTAAACCATCCCGATTCCGAATGAAAATGAAAAACATTTTCAAACTTACCGCCAGACTCTTGATACTACAGGGTTGCAAGCTATATACTCATGACACCCAAGCACTTTTACTATGAAAATACTCATGAAACCCTCTTGAAAGGTCATTTTTGTATTCAATTTTAACCATATTTTCAAAATAAAAATACTAAAAAAAACTTTGTAAAATTCTCTGTCGAATTGTAAAAAAAAATATGAATTTTGATTAAAATTAAAGCTGCAAAAATTATTTTACAATTTTGATTCATTTACTGCATGAGATCTCAAATGGCGCGCTCCCTTCAAAATGTATTTCACACTCTAGAAGACGCCTTCAGTCGATTTCGAGCATTCAGCGAGTGAACATCGGTTAAAGGCTAGCTAACAAAGTAGAAAAAAAATAATAATAAATAACAGTGTTATACAAAAAAGTTTCTAGCCAATTGAAGACGTGTGTGTTGTAGATTTACTTAAGTATATTTAATTTATTTATAACAAAATAAAAAAAAACAAAAAGTTTCAAAATGAGTTCAGCAACAGAAAATAATGGAGATATCGCGGTCGAAAAAGTTGCCGCCGACGCCACCACTCCCGTCGTCAAAGAGGACAAACAAATTAAAACAGCCTCCGAAGAAACATCAGCGGCATCAGATAATGGTACCACCAAACCAGCGGTCACAAAAGACCAGGTCAAAGGAACAAAACGGCCTGCAGATGTAAGAATTATACTTTAGCTAATAGAAATATCTAATCATAGATACTATAGGTACCTATATCTTTAGTGAGTAATCTTTAACGAAAACCACACACCGGAATAAATTTATGTCTATTTTTATATTTAAAAAAAAAGTAATTTTACAACGACTAAGAAAGGGCAGCAGCTTCACCTTACCTCACCTCTCTAATATAAGTCAGTGTGTGCTGCACAATAAGCTCAAAAGCATCGGCATAGAAAAGAGTAGAGAAAAAAGGACATCCATGATGTATTAATATTTTTTATGTGTTATCATTAAAAAAAATATAACGGGAAATTCGTCCTCAAAAATTGGAAAGGGAAACATCACCAAGCGCGCGCATTTGTTACCGACAGACACATAATCTCGGTTATCACACTTTACCCCCAAAGTCAAAGTATCCCAACCAACCAATACTCACTCACAAAGATGTTTAGTCATCGGATTTGGAACGATTTTGACATACTCGTTTGAGAGTTGAAGCCTATTTGAATTGATAAAAACAATCAATATACTAATAGTAGGATTTTTATTTTTTTTTTAAGCATAACGCAACGCCTTTGGATTTGAATGGATTACAAAAGAGGGTTGCTCTTTATTTTCACGTAATCTCCAGTTGTAGAGAGAAATCAATTTTCAGAGTGCATGCTATTTTTAATTAGAAAGATAATTACTTTAACTTGAGTATTTAACATGCTGCAATTTATTAAATTAACACTCAGTCATATTTACTTCACAATACAAAAATGGCGCTCGTTGTAAATTTGAGCGAGCGCTTTTTGTATTGTTGGACAAAAAATTGTTTTAGTTTCAACTTTAAGCGTCATTTTTCCTTTTTCAAATTATATTCTATTTCTGGACGTATTTCCAAATTAATGCTTACTCTATACAACAAGAAATGTATCCAAATTATAAAACGACGCTTAAGTTTCCTCTCAAGCAAATACTAACACATTACATTCCCCAACCAGCCCCCTTGTTTCTTTACCACACTTGACTTCATATTACAACTTCTCAAGATAATGACAGCAAAGAGAGAGAGAGAGACCGAAATATATATGTAGATACAAAATAAACAAAAAAAAAAAACAGGTACCTGTTTGTTATGCTCCGTTTTGTGTGTAGTATTTACAAAATGTACCAACGAGTTATTGCTCAAAATCCCATTCAATAAAATTTTAACAGCGTTGCCATCACCATACACCGCCCCAATGCACTCAAACACTGCAAACACGCAACAAAAGACCTGTAAAAATTTTAACTTATCAAAAGCCACCGTCTTCTCGTTTCTCTTCCTATGGTAATCACAAGAAATGAGCAATAAGTTGTTTTATATACATAAGTGTATGTGTGGATGGTTGTATAAATCACCGGCCGGGCCGGTACGGTAAATATTCGTCTTCTGGTAAACCTTATCAATCGGAATGTAAATTAGGTAGAATATGAAAATAGACAAAGCTTTTTCAAATTAGTAACCAAAGAAGAAACGAATTTGAGAAATGTGGTAGAGCAAATTTATTAAATAAATAAAACATGAGATACAGACATTGGTTGTTTGCGCATGTTGCTGTTTTATACATATATCTCGCTCAACAATGTTTGTCTCTTTCTTCAGCGCAAATGTCACTTTTTATTTTCTAGAAACTGTTTATCCACCTTGCTTATTGCTTATTCAACAAACACATTCGTTCGAGCACCGAAGACAATAAAAATGATTTTATGATATTGGAAATGTGATTAGGTAGGTTGTAGGTATATCATGAACGTTAGGTACAGTCCAACCATAATAATAAATGTTTCATCACACGCAAAACAATTGAAATAATCTACTTTATCCTTGATCAAGGTGGTAGTTTTATTATTCCAAAATGTACATATGTAATAACAGGCGTCTCACGCGACCCAATTATCAAGCCAACAGCCAAGCTGAAAAAGGACGTATACTAGCGAAACTGTACTGAAGTTTTTTTCTAATACCTTCATTTGTGGTAGTTTTTCGAGCTATTTAATGAATAAGAGCTATGCATAGCGTAGGAAACGTGGCCTGGTGATAAAATTGAATAAAATCCTCTTTAGGATAGGCCATATAACGGTTGCTTTATTTTTGTCACTCACTTCATTTTACAAAAGACATGGAGTGTCAACGAGGCAGGGTACAAAGTGGTGTAGTTCTTGTACCCCGAAGCTATGTCATTAAAATGTTCGGGGAACAATACACACATACACACTTAACGTACCTTATCTCTCTCCCTCTTTTTTTTTATTATAGGTAGGTACCTAAATGGTATATTTTGCTACCTAACTAGAAGGTTTGAGAAAATTCGATGCGGTCGAAATCACTCACAGAATATACTTTAACGAAAAAAGCATTTAGGTTCACAAAACAAGAAGCAGATGTAGATGCAGTGGATGCCCAGCAAAACATAATCAAACGGTTGCCGGGTAGTAAAAAAAATAATGATGCGCGCGTTACGATAGTTGATTGGGTAAATTTCTGATTTTTTTTCCGTTTAATCGGATTACGAGTACATATGTGCTGGGATAGTGAGTTGAAGATTATCTGCACTGAATTATATTTTACTGTAGGTATTTAAGTTAGCAGACAGAAAATAAAATTATATAATAATTCCGATAGGATGTATTATTAATTATTATTTCTTTTTTGTTTTAACAGGACAAATCGGCGGCATTAAAGAAAGCTAAAAAAGAAAGTGCTGCCAACGCCAGTGATTGTTCTGAAGATGAAGAAGTAATCGAAGAAGATGAGATCATTGAAGAAATTGATAGTGACATTGATAGTGATGAATACGATCTCCCCTATGGCGAAGAAGGTAAAGAAAATGGTATTTTAAATTTATTTTATTTAAACTCTGACTCAGATTCTGTATATTTTACAAAAAGTATAGAAAATGTTAATTATCTTTTAGTAATTTGACGCAATCGGGGTTGCAAAGTGGTTGTAACTCTTAATTTGAATGTCCCACGTTGGGCGCCAGTTTGTTATTTTTGCCAACTCAACTTGAAAGTTTGTGATGAGGAGTAGATTTTTAAGTATTCGTACTGGAAATTACTTAAGTACTAAATCTCTCTTCAAACAAAAAACTTTATGCGAGAATAACTTTCTGTCGGCGAAGAAAATATAAAAAAAAAATAATCGCCAAAAGTTGTTTTTATTCTAAGATGAATTCTCGTTTATACTGCTTTGCTTATTGTATGATAATTAATTTTCTGTTGTAAAGTAAGAATCAAATTCAAACAAAGTCTAGTCTTACGTTAATTATTAGATATTATTTAAAATAAAAACAACTTGAAACATTTCGTTTTCAGATGACGAAGATGTCTCCGGCTCCGATGACCAAGCGTAATAATAATGTAGTCAAAACGTAAAGAAATAAAAACAAAAAAATCTATATATATTATATTGATAAGAAATAACTTTTAATTTCTTATTTTATTTTTTTTATGATGTAATTTTTTTTTAATTTAAATCAGAAATAAGAAAAAACTTACGATGCAAGATTTTTTCCTTTAATATTTAAGTTTTAAAATATTGAAAATAACAAAAAAAAACTAAAAAAAACGAAAAATAGAAAAGAAATAGCAGTTACAACAAATAAAAAAAAAGTATTTTAGAACAAATAAAAATACATATAAAAACCTAAATCCACTCTAATAGACTTTGCATAAACTTGAAAAATTTGAAATTAAAAAAAGTTGCAAGGAACTTTTTTTTGGGAAAACCCTATGTGTTCGCTATTACGAGTATCTTGTGTGTTTTCGTACAAGCCAAATGCTGCCACAAATTTTGTTCTTATTCGTTTTTATATGCTTTTCATTTTTTTTTATAAATCTATTTCTTGAATCTAGCAATGAACCAAAAAAAAAAACAAGCCAAGTGTAATGGATCTAGGTAAGTTAAAAGCAATTTTTTTTCCCAATAAAGCCTTTTTTGCGCGTCATCATTCGGTTATTATACACCGTTACATTGTTTACAAATTGTTTAAAAAGTTCAAAATTGATTTAGGCACCTATTTTTATTTTGAAATTTTGTACACAATGATTTACGAAAAAGTAAATGGCTTTTGTAGGCGACTCTGTTTTATCTGATGACGGCTATTTACTTTAAGAATTTAGTGTGCGGAGGACTGTGAATTTCTCTAAATGTTTTCTGGGACGTATAAAATGATTGTATGATTATTTTTTTGTTTTCTCAGTGAGTGAGAGTTTAGTTGTATTTTCATGTCACACATCATAATATTGATTATTGTTTTGTGAATAAATATTGCAAACAAAAAAATATATACATAGATAACTAATAAGAATTAAATGGTTCGTATTGTTCACTTCAGTATTTTAGATTATAAACGTATGTTCAGTTCATTAGCTTTTCTGTGTTGAAAACGCTGTGAACACCAAAAAATTACTTATACATGTAGATACTTTAGATGTAGGATGACAAAGTAATTCTAAGTCTATAATATTAAAGAGTTCATTAAAACACATTGTTAAAGAACGAAAATAAAAATATGCATTTAAGAACATGTACAAATTATACAAAAAAAAACCTGAATGGATGTAAATTGTTAAACAAAAATACATAAAGAATAATAAAAATAAAAAGTTGATTTTTAAGAAATATACGAGGTTTTTTTTCTCCGACTGAACTTAACCAAATACTTACTTACTAGTTTTATTAAGCATGTTCGAATATTAATGAAAAAAGAAGTTAATATATATTTAAATTAATTGGTTTTCTTAATATACATATTCCTACCTATATTAAAAGAATCCAAATATATAATATATGTATATCCCATAAAATTAAAAATACAATAAAAAAATCAATCAAGAGCAATAAACTTTGTACCATGAATCTATTTAAACAAAAAGAAAAATACATACCTATGTATATCTATTTAAAAGAATTATCATAAATAAACTCTAAACTTAATGTTAATTTTTAAATATTTATATTATTTTGTAATTATAATTTTGTAAATAAATGATAAGGACGATGAAGATATTTAAAGGATGACATTTGTTTGACTACTGATTTTTTAAAAAGTGAAAATAAATGTAATCATACCAGAAAATATAAAAGACCGAAATTACATCCCCAGCTAATTTAATTTTTCAAAAGTTTATGAAAAAATACAAAACTTTCCCTGCCCTATTTTTAGTCCAAGATGGAAATTGCTAAATGTTTGTAAGAGATTAAAAAGTTTTTGTTGATTTAATGATTTCTGTCTTATACGGATGATGTACATATCAAAGAATTAAAAGTCGACTTGTCACTCTATATATAACATTTTTGTCTTTTCTTTGCACAGCGGGACGCAGCAAACTATAGGGGTTATGCACACACATTTTTAACGAGTGCAACATACGTACTTACTCTCGTAGTTCAAATTTACTTTTTAATTAATTTAATTTTTAATTTATAAAACATGTGCATAACACACAAAATTCAAATATTTCCATATTAATAAAAATATTTGCAATTTTTTAATAATATTATTCATGTCGTTTCGAGATATTTTGAAGATAGTGCTTTCATACTTAAGTAATACGCTATGATCAAGAAAAAATGTAATACAATATAATATGATAGTATATATTAGGAAGAGTTGCAAATCTATGGGTGCTTTCATAAATGCTGGGTTGCTTTATTTACATGCGATCAGTTGCGATCATATTAACGTCAGAAAAACTATTTGCGCATGCATTTTAATATGTATTTATGAATACTTTCTCTGATTTGCTTCATTTTCCCGTAGACCAGAAACAATTGTAATGTGTATTTTTAATTTTGAGTTCAACTTTGAATTTTCTCGTGGAAATTTTGACAGATGTGAACAGTAAAGGAAGGTGTACCACCGCTTACATTACTGTCTCTTTCTTTCAGAAAAAAGCGGAATGCATCTGAAATTATATATTTGCACATTTGGGCTGCAAATATTTGCGTTTTACATTTATGAAACTCTGACATTTATCATTTGCATTTATGAATGCTTTGCATTCGTCGGACTTTCACAACCATGCATTTATGAAAGCACCCAATGTTATGAGAAAATGCTTCCCAATTGTTTAGAAAATGGTAGGTCCCCTCAATTAAGTCAATTTCTCTTATAGTAGATTTTTGTCTTGCGTGTGCAGATCGTAAAGTTATGTTGCGCACATCACTCGAGTTCAATTCTAACCGGTGAGCTGATTAGGGAATACGAAGTGAATCGCTTTCAATTCGATATCTCATTTTCGACTAGCTTCGTTTTGATCAATTGACGAATTCGAAGCGAATCGTAAATGCTACTTCTAAGATTTCCAGATAATTGACAGCTGATTGCCAGTGTATATTTATTATTTCAATCAAAATCATTTGTGTTTTGTCCGAGGTGCATTAACTTTGTAATAAAATATTTATTTAAATGGAATCTTAAAATTCAAACTTGGGAAGAAAATTATTAAGAAGTGCTTCTTCACCTTTTGATCTTCCTTGCTTCGAGTCAGTGTTTTTGCTTAACGTGTTTATTATTTGTTAAATTAGCTTTATTTTATAAAAACTTTGTTCGATAAATTGTTTCGCCTTTCAAAAGAAACATTTAAAATTGTCTTGGACGAAATAAAAGACAAATATAGACCACAGAACAACAATGGGACACCACCAATTATAAAATTAGCTGCAACATTGAGACTCCTTGCAGACGGATCATACCAGAAAGTGGTTGGGCAGGATACAAACATTGGAATGGCGCAACACACAGTATGCAATTCAATGTCCGAAGCGCTAGACATATTGCAGAGAACGTTGTATGTTGTGTCCTTTGGTTATCCAGTAATATCAAATCTCATTTTCGCCACCTAAAACGATTCGCTTCGTATTCCCTAATCAGGCCACGGGTTTTTGCAATTCGTTATCATTGATCCATTGTCCCATTCATTGATACGTGTGATGTATATAGGTAATAGGACAAATTTTGCATTTGAAAAAAAATCGAACTCGAGATTTTGATCAAACATCTGACATTGCGATGATACAGACGGCGGAAAAGTGGGTCCCGCAATTCAGTCTATGTGTCTATCTGTATGGATGTACCTCGATCTACGGCCTAAACCGTTAAAGCGATTTTTCTCAAACTTGGTACCACTTAAGGCCCGTTTTTTGATACAGAACTTAAGCATCTAAGTTCTACATAAGCGCTTATGTGACCGTTTACGCAGTGGAAAAAGTAGCACACATGCGTTTTAAGTTGAATTTAATATCTAAGATTCTATGTCAACGTCCTTGGATCTGATGAAAACATCGCTTCCCATCGATCATCGAAACCAAGCAGCATTGCGCGAGGGTAGTACTTGGATGGAGTACCGTTCAAAACCAATCACGTTCTGTTAATGAGTTTCTTCTGTTGTTTGTTCTTTTTCTCTGTGTCTCTCTCTCTGTTGCATTAATGTCTTGTAATGCTTAAGCACATGGTTTCAGTTGCCAAGTGCTTAAGTGTAATATGTATTCGAATGGGACCAATCGGGAATCTCCCAAGAAATTTCGTTTCCCACGAAATATTTTATTCCCTGGAAATTTTTTCTGTGATCGTGAATCTCCCACGGAATAAATTTCCCTCGAGAAAAAAATCGTATATTGAAATGAAAGCAAAATTCCCTGGAAAATCTTATTCCCGATACCAATAAAATTCGATGGAAACTTTTGAACATCATTCACGTTCCCAAGTTTCGAATTGGAAAAGAATGTTCAGGGAAGTTTTATTCACGATAGCCCCCAATATTTTTTATGATTCGTATCAGAAAACGGGCTTATTGTAGAAATCAATTTTTTTAGGCCTGTGACACAATCATTAAAGAGATTAACTATTTCGAAAACGGTTTTGATTTAAAAAAAATATTTGTTATTGTATGCACGATTTGAATTTTGCTCAAACAAAATATTTCCACATAAAATGTTCTGGTTCATTACCTGGACACGTGTCGCATAACATAAAAGCGATTGCTCGATTAATTGACTGTCGTTTTGATGATTATTCTCTCTATCATTCCTTATAGATATATTAGACAGTCAAACCTTAAACGATTCCAATCTGGGCTCCTTAATCATTTTAACAGTAGGTATTCAAATGTCCATTTTTAACCCCTATAACTCGGGCAGGCAAAAGTAAGTATGACAAAATATACAGCTTAGAGTTCTGAACACTTCCTTGTAGTTTTTGATCTAAAAGAAATGTCAGACAAAATGTAAAATTAACATTAAACAACAGAATACATTTCCGTTATACACAACATTTTTATTGTGCAATAATATTAAATACGTTCTTTAATTCCAAACCTCTAATAATATTTACTCAATAAAATTTACAAACAATTTGCATCAATACTTTCGTGCCAGCAACATGCCTGACGAGGTTTTGGCATTTGGCGACCGATTCAAACATTTAACTAATATTACGCAATATTAAGCGTATACAGTGCCAGAAAAAAATATTGTGCAATAAAATTAAAGCTCGCTCAATTTTTGTTCAATCATTGCCAAATGTTTCAATACAACCCCATACCCCTACAGGTTGAATAATATTGTGACAGCTGTGCAATATTATTGTAGGTATATGGGGCGCCTAAGGTTAGGATTTGACAGGCAAAAGTTGTAATGTATTGCTTGTATATTTTTCCAGATTTTTAGCGTATTTTCCGTGTCAAAACATTCAAAATTTCATATTTGATATTATGTAATTCATTAATCAGATGTAGTACCTAGTTGTTTCAAAAAATATTGAAGATAACTCGCTACAGCCGTAAGCAATATTTGTAATGTTGTATAAACCGCTTGACTTTCGAGTTTGTTGATTTAAATGATTCAGAACATTTCATGATTTTTTGGTAATTCGCTAGTAGCTATTTTTTTTTTTTTTTTTTTTTTAAATTCATTTTTATTTCATTTTAACTTATAACTATCTTAAAGCTAGACAAAAATGTTTAAAACTAGCCTAATTATCGATAACTTACAACTAATTTACTGGCCCTTTACGGGCGCTCTAAATTAAACAATAACTCTTAAAACTAATGTCTTTCGACCTAAAAACTATTTTAATTAAATCTAATGTTTTTTTTAATTTTATTTTATATTTCAAGGAAATTTCTCAAAAACTTGATATCTGATCATTTTTTTTTTATTTTTTTTTTATTTTTTTTTATTTTTTTTTTATTTTTTTTTTTTATTTTTTTAATTTTTTTTTTACTTATAAACTAAACCTAAATATATATTAAAAATAATTAAAACTAAATAAAACTAACTTATACTAACTAAAAATAACTTACACTACTTAAAATACCTAATAATACTTAAAACTACTTAAAAACTAGAACAGCCACAGCAGCATTTTTTTCGTTTTTTAATTTTTTTTTGTTTATTTTTTATATGCATGCAGACACATACAAACATGCAACCCACCCATACATGTACATACGCACATACACATACGTACGCACATAAATGTACAGACACGCAGATACATGCACGCATGTCCCCGCATACATACATATTTTAAATTTTTTTTTTTTTTTTGGTGCCACCCCGACTGTTCCCTATACCTAATGCCCTAAATCTATGTAAGTCGGCCAAGATATACCATCTTCATCGACTTTAAATATCACGATGCTGTTCAGAGAGCCACCAGAACTGGTTCTCCTGTTTCGCCCTATCCCTCCGGTCCCGATCGGACACAGTCCTACTGAACCGAAGGCGCTCTTCTCCACCTTGAGCGATGACGTCTCGACCATAAAGGAGTCGCCTATCCACAGTTTTCCGGCTGACGTGGTAGATGAGCGGAACCGCCCCTCCATCCTGTATCAGCCCTCGACTGTCTAAATAGAGGAATGCCTCGGGAGGGATGTAGCCACTTAACCGCGCACTCTCGAAATATTGGTTATTTGGGTAATACGCCCCAAAAATTAAGTTGTTAGTTGAGGACATCGCTCTTGCAACGTGACCCCGAATCAGCTTAAACAAAAAATTATCTATTCTGTTTATGTTGGCTCCGTTGTATAGAACCTGGTTGGAATAATATCGTTTGTACTCCGACTCTGGTGTTCTGTGTAATCCAAGGCAACGTCGAAGACACTGCCTCTCAAACACCCGAATCTTTTCCATTTGAGATGGGGCAACGTTGAACCACACCGGGCATCCATAGGCAATCATCGGCCTGATGAGGGCCATGTAGCAAATCACCTTCACCCTGCTGTCAAGACGACTGCTATAAAACAATCGTTTTGTCAGGGCAAAGGCTCCCCTAGCCCTGGCCAGAGCAGCACCTATATGTCTGTCGAAATACAAGTACTGATCCAACCAGATGCCAAGGTACTTTACTACACTTTTACTCGCCAGTGGATGTCCATGTGGTCCTACGATCACTAGCTTGCGCCAGTTCTTTCTCGTATCCCTTGAGGCGCCAGACAACGAAGTCCTAAACAGAATTGTTTCTGATTTCTGGAAATTGATTTTCAACTTCCAGTCATCACAATATCGCTGAATCTTGTCGAAGTCACGCTGCAAGAGAATTTTGATGACCTCAACTGTTGGAGCTGTTCTGTACGCAATTAGATCGTCGGCGTACGCAATTGCCTGAGTTAGACTACCTATCAGATCGCTGGTGTAAATGCTGAAGAGAATCGGCGAGTTAACCGCTCCCTGCTGAAGACCATTGTTAATATTAAAAACTGTGGTAGAAGTTACATTGCCACTCTTGACAACAAACTTTCTACCATTTAGCATGTCATAAAGCATGTACAATAGCGGTTTACTTATACCAAGTCTGGCGAGCTTTAGATAGAGACCCTCTAACCATACGGTGTCGAAGGCCTTCTCCAAATCAACCAGACAGGCACCCGTACACTGCTTTTTAGATTTGTTCCATTGGACATCAGAAACAAGTTAAGACGCGGCATGAATTGTGTCATGTCCCGTCTTAAAACCGAACTGATTATCCGGTATGATTTTGTTGTCCTCCGCCCACTTGAACAGAGCTCTATTAATAACCTTTTCAAATACTTTGCTGATACTCGGAAGAAGACTTATCGACCTGAGATTCGCCGGATTGGAATTGTCCTTTCCCTTTTTAGGGAGAGGATGCACCACTGCTGTCTTCCACCGCACTGGATAATATGCATTATTCAGTGCGTTGTTAAACAGTGTGGTATATATGTCAACTGCTTCTTGAGGCAAATGTCGTAGTACAACGTTGGATATACCATCGACTCCTGCTGATTTCTTTTTCTTTAGTGACTCAAAGATGAGCTGGAGCTCAATCTTCGAAATTAACAGGGAACTGGTCCCATTTCGCTCGGCGATTATGGCGTTTGCCAAATGTTCATCATTAAACCCGGTAAAACCAAGGTTCTCAGATCGCCACTGCGTTATATCGTTCCGCAGGTAAAAGTGGTGAACCAGAGCTCTGCTCTCCAGGTCATGGTTCGGGCGAATGCTAGCATTCACCTTGTACACTTGCTGAAAAGCAGCCCCCACCGCCTCCACCTTCTCCTGCGGATCTTCGATTATGAAGAGGTCATCGTCCAAGACGGCGTCATCTGGATCTATGCCCGCTGTCAAGAGTACGTCTCTGTTTTGTGTCGTCCTCTGGAGCTTAAGACACGGAAGGTCGTTTTGATCTTTTCTTCTGAATATCTTATTAATTTGTGGGAACATACTCGGGTCGGTAGCGTTCACGGCCCGAATTTTGTTGTCCCAAAACAAATTAATGGACAACCTATAATTTTCTTTGATCAATTGGTTGATGTTTTTTATGGACGACTTCAGTGTCCTTATCTCCAGATCTCGTGTCAGTAAACCGTCTGTACAAGCGTTTTAGTCTTGTCAGTAAGCCACTTTTTTGTCTGTGTAGTGCATCAATTGTCGCGTTACGGTACATGTCAGTTGCGTTACGTTCTTTGTATTTCGGTATTGTCCTCTTCATTGTTCGTTGAATTATTTCGTCCATTTGTTCTAAGTATCTGTCAATTTCAGTATTTGTCAGGTTCCTGTCATTTGGTGGGGATATATCATTTGAACGTAATTCGCTCAATAAGAAGTTCGAGAAGCGTGGCCAGCGTACCTTACTGTAATTGTAAGTATGCACAGGTACATACTCCTCCAATTCCATAAGCTCGTTCGGCAGTTGTATTACGGCGGCGAGTCCGCAGTGGTCACTGTCGTACTCGATCGTTCTTAAACAATTTTTAGGCCGTTGGCCCACAGTGTCAGTAATTGTTAGTCTTGCGTCTTTCAACAATAGATCCAGATAGGCACCGCTTCTTGGAAACGATGGCCTGTCTGTAGCGAGAAGTTCAATGCGATACTCCAGGTTGTATCGACCCATCCAATTATACAGATGGTTACCACGAGGATTTTGTATTTGATTTCCCCAATCTATATGTTTGGCATTCAAATCACCAGCCAATATGTAGTAGTTTTCTTCCGAGTTCAATCTTAAGCATTCAAAAAGCTTTTCAAGTTCTGCTATAAATTCTGTTGGCTGAGGTTCTTCGGGTGCATAGGCAGCGATCACATACAATCGCCTACCCTGATGGAGGCGAATGCATATGATGCATGCCTCTAGCATCCGAAATTTTCGCACACTACTATTGTATATTACCTTATGATCAATACCTTTACGTATGAAGATTGCAACGCCTCCTCCTCGAGTGGAATTGGGTCGGTCTCTTCTTACGATATTGTAATTGTTATTAGTCAATTTATGTTTCTGGGTAAGCTTAGTTTCGCTAGCCATAAACACATCTGGACTTATGTCTTTAAGCAATTGGAATAAATTCGCTCTCCGTTCGGTCCTAATCAGTGAATTTACATTCACAGCTAGGATCTTTAAGGGTCTCTTCGGCAGCGCGCCCTTAACCTCTAAGTTGCGTTAAGCTCGGCAAAACAGAGTAGATATAATCCACCCTAGTCGCCTGCTCCCTGATCTGGTTTTGGACGCTAGTAGCTATACTGCCACCTCTAAGCACACCACCCAATTCTTTATCGTCCTACAGATAGTGTACCTAATTCCTACCATCAAAGTGGGGCCTATCAGACTAAGTTTATTTACCTCACTCTCTATGTAATATAAATACTCGTATACTATACCTATATGTATAATTTCTTCAATAGTTAGTTGAAAAGTTCTAAACCTAATGTAGGTAAATACAAACAAAAACAGCACTATTACTGCTTATATGTGGGAGTATGCACTCTTATTTCTTGGAATTTTCTCTCAGACAAGATCATGCTTTATATTTTTTTGTTTCAAATGAGACGTTTTAAAAAAGAAAAACAACTTTTGGTTCATATAAAAATATTTTATTATAAATCACTTATCTACACAACTGTTTTTTTCAGTTGAGAGTATCTATTTGAGTACCTACATAGTTATTTGTTTAAATGAATCATTAACTTTTTTTCACAACGAAGTATTATCATAAACTAACAAAACAAATTAACAATTAGATACAAATCTAGTTATACTTAAATAGGTTTTAGAATTTTTTGTCGTATTATCCTATACACACTATTTATAGGCATGCAGCAACAGATTAAATAAAAAAAACTATGTTTGGAGTTAGATATACCGGAACAAAGGTGAATTTTACTAATTACATCAATTGTCTTTGGAGAATATGTAGGTACATAAAACCTAACCTTAAATGGAAAGGTAGGTTACTACCTTCCTACTGGATACCTACGGTAGAACAGGCAAATTGTTTAATATTAGATACTTACCTACCCACAAAATAATTAATTTAACTACGAATAAATCAATAGAAAATGTGTGATCTAGATTTTTTAACACTCATGGTTTATAATAAGTTACCTATAAATGTATCTACATTTGCATATATGTATATATGTATATATATGTATGTACCTACGGATATATTAAATCTTTCTCTCTTCTATTTTTTTCCATAATCGATAATAAGAGAAAATGTGGGTAGAGAATATATACGAGAAAAAAAGAGGAAAGCCACACAAGAATATTTTTTTTTTGCTTTCGTTATACATACTACTTCACAACTCGACCTCACAGTTTGATAGAGAAAGAGATACATATTGTCCAAAGCATTATTATTTGTGCTAAGGGTAGCATTACTCACAAACATCATGCCGTATTATTTTTTTTAAACACCCTTTCCAGTTAGTGTCAAATTGAAGAAGCCGGTTTTATGGGTTTTCTTGCTGGCTGGCATCGCTTGGCATCATGTCATGATACATCTAAAAATTTTCCAGCAATAAGCTATTAACATACGGGACTGTACACAATTTTCATACTATGCCAACGATACGAGCATTGTAATTGTAGGTTGAAAAAAGGGATGGTTGTACCCATAGTGTATGTATTTGAAAATGTTGACTATATTACAGAGAATAGGTATGGGGTGTATTAAATTTCTGGGTTTCTAAAGAAGTTCATCCCTGTTTTTATTGTAGTGTTATGTTTATATATTGCTCTTAATTTGATTTCCGGTGAGTGCAGTTTTGCTGTAGGACCATTGTGGGCTTTAAAAAAAATCAAATGCACGAGAAGATCGTACGAACTTGTTCTTGTAGTTAACAACTTTAAAGCGCATTTCCTATGAGCTGCGAACTGCAAATGCGAAAAAACCCTTTTAAGCAATTTCAAGGGGAAATATCAACTTATTTTTATTTTAATAAGTTATCTTATTTACAAAATTAAAATAGAAAACACTACAAGCAAATTGTTTAAATATCAAAAAATTACATTTTAATATTTTCTACGCGACAACAACGACTTCTGCGCAACAGGACGCATTTCACAAATCGGCGAATAAATAATTCGCTCGAATTTAACCTCAAATTTTAGACTTCATCTTATTTGGTGGTTGTTCTCCATCTTCGTGGTGATTCACGTTAATTGGATGGACATTTATCTTATGTCTCCTTTTTAAACTTTTATAGCAAACAAAACCTGGATAAAAACCATGCAATTCGCATTCGCAATTTGCTGCTCATATGAAAGGCGCTGGGCAAATTCCTAAACGCAAATCTTACGCATAATATGCTAAGCAAACTGTCCCTAAACGCAAACAGAAAAATCTCTGCTAAGCACACTGTTCCAAAACGTTGTTCATTCATTTTTCTTGCGCAAACTTCATTGCAATCTTAAGCTTGTGTTGCGCACTTCACTTGCTTTTCAATTTTTGTCGGGTTCGTGCATTTGCTTAGCATGAGACTTTATTTGAAAATCTTATGTTTAGGAAAATTGGTCGCTTAATGTAGCTAAACATTTACCAATTTAGGTGCAATATGCATACATAAGATTCATGTGATTTTTAAAGAAACATCTATATATAAATGTGTGTACATTGTGTTTAGTATTCAGTGACGTACGCAAAAATTCGTTAAAAGGATAATACCTACACTTAATTAAATGTTTTTATATTGCTTAGTCGTTATAGTTTGAGGAAAAACAAAGATGCAATTTGAATTTATGGATAAATAAGCCTTTATCAAAAAAAAATCACAAATCGTTCGAGCAGTTTTTTAGTAAATTAAGATATTATTAATATACATATAAGATTTAAATTTTTAAAAAATTCAGCGACTGATTTTGAAAAATCGATTTTTCAAAAAAAAATTATTTATTTTTTAAAAATCGAAAAACTTTCTTTTTGAAAATTTTAGTATGCAGTTTTATGAACAATTTTAGGGAGCATTTCTATAAAACAAATTATTTGAATCGGTTAATCCAATGTTGAGAAAGTGGAAAATATGAAAAGTGGTTCTATGGGAAGTACTGTTAATAAGTACGCAAAAAAATTCTAAAAATTCTTGAAGCCGTTTTCGAGAAATAAATTTGTTTCTTGACGGTTTTTTTTAACATTTGTATGGGAGGTACCGTTGTTTTTTATCTTAGAAATATAGTTTTTTTTAACTATTCCAGATAATGTCAAAAAACTTCCAAATAAAAAGCTTCGAAAAAATCTATTAGGTTGTTGTCGAAATTTTGAGTTTTTTAATTTAAAAAAAATAGTTTTGTGAAAAATTTTGGCTAACAATAGTGTTTAAGCTTTTTAGAATCTTCTGCGCAAAAAATTAAAAAAAAAAAATCAAATTAACTGTTTCCAAGAAAATCGAAAACCAAAAAAATGATACTACTAGTGGTACTAAAACTAACAATTTCTTTCCAAAAAAAAATTATCGAAATGTTCCTTTTCCCTTCATTAATGAACATATTTTTGTTTATAAAAATCGTTGGAGCCGTTTTTTAGAAAAATAAGATGTTTGTTTTTGGCCCAAAAAAATGTATTGGAGCTACTATTATTTGTCGTCTTAAAAACTAAAAAAAAAGTGTGAAACGCGTAAGTTTGAAGCAAATCCATCCAACCGTGTAGGCTGCAGACTCGAGGACAGACAGACAGACGGAATTGGGGACACACTTTTTTGGTGTTCTCTATGAACGTAAAGTCATGTTTGATTGTTAGATTTTTTTTCCACGAATCCATAACTTGCCTTATAGTACCTATAATCGCAAGTAAAAAAAAAACAAATGTCCAATGTCCTAGGTAGTTGAAAAAATAGAGAAACACCTTGCCCTTTAAAAGTCCTTGAAAAAAATGTTCATTTTTCGCATAGGGTTAATAATCAATTATTAAGTTATTACCTAGAATTTAGGTCTAAATACCCCTATCGGTGAAGGTAGGGGTACCTGGCTATTCCTGAAATATCTAGGTGTTAGAAGATTGTGTATGGATATGGTTTCAATTATTATTCCTAGGTTTGTCATTGCAATATGATAACGCAGGTGTTATACGACAGACGCGACGCCTCGTTCTTCTGTTCGAAATACAGGATTTTGAGAATTGTTTTAGTCATATACCTACGTATGTATGTACATAGTTGTTGCTGTTCTCAAAAATAAATGTACACAGGGTGGCGCAAAAACATTCACCCGACGCTGTTTTGCTATACTTACCTCCCTAGTATACATTTCTACCTGACTTAGTATTAGATACGTTAACACAACAGTAGTTTCTGAGCACTTCAGAACTTTTGGGTTTAAAATACCAATTATTAAATTTTTTTTTTATAATCTACACGCGCTCAAGGGATTATACTACTTTAAATGTTACAACACAGTGCGGGTGTGAGTTAAGGACGAGAAAGAAAGAAAAGGAAAGATTTATTTATAAATCATATATTTCTTAGCCAAATAAGAAAATAATAGCAGTAAAAAATAAAATAAGGATGAATTATAATAGACCATGCCAAGTGTTTAAAAAATCCAATAAAATATAATTTTTTTAATTTCAATAGTTTCAATTTTTTTCTTTTTTATGAAAGGCATGTTATTCAACATTCGAGTATATACAAAGGTTTGATTTTGTAAATAGGTATAGGTATTACGTTTTTTTTTAATCTTGCCAAAAAAATTATTCGAGTTATTAAGACTTCGACTTATAAAGTAAAACCCAAAATTGGTATAAAGTACGTAATATTCATTTGCGAATAAAATAAAATGTACTACTGGATTGAACGTTTTTGCTCTTATGTTCGATCACATCGTATACAAAAGATTTCCATTAAGAATCTAAATATATGTTTAAAGTCGTTTTTACTCATTTTTTTATAGCCAAATTTCTTTATTTTTTTTTTCTAAAAAAAAAATTGTATGACAATTTTAAATATTTAATAATATACTCTTTAAAACAAAATATTAAAAAAATCATTCACCCGTTTTTGAAATATTGAATTAAAAAAAAAAAATATTTTTTTTTTCAAAAATCCAAAAAAATATTTTTCGAAAATTTTGCTATGCAGTATTATTTATGATTTTAAGGACTTTCTATAAAGAATTTCTTATCGAAAACCTTCGAATCAGAGATATTTTAACGTATAACAAAATGCCCACATTTATTAAATCTTATTAAAATTCGAGTTCCTCAAAGAAATGTTCGGGATTCTAATATATTATATGAATTTTTTCATCGGACTAACTATGGCCTGAATGAGCCAATTACTCGTTGTATCAGGGAAACTAATGCTGTTTGTTATAGAATAGACATTTTTAGAAACTGTTCAAGAGAAACTTTTAAATTACATGTTTTAAACGAAATAATTTTGCAATGAAGTAACGAATCAATTGTAATTGTTAAGTTTATTTAATTAAAAATTTGTTATTTATTTAATAATAAACTAATGTATAATAATTATATCTAAGTCTATAAGAGAATATTATCTCTGATTGATGATAAATAAATAAATAAATTCAAAATTTTTACCGAAATGTAGACCATAAATAAAATAGTGTAGTGCACACAGTTTTTTTTATTAAAATCGTTAGAGCCGTTTTCGAGATAATTGAGATGGTAGTTTTGGACCTAAAGAACGATTCAAAAATCCATTTTCGACAATCGCCAAGTTTGAAGAAAATCGCTCGGCCGCTTAGGCTGTAGAGCGTTGTACAGACAGCCAGACAGACAGACAGACAGGCGGAATTGCGGGGCCCAATTTGTTGGTGTTCTCTATCATCGTAATGTCAACTTTGATTAAAATCTCGAGTTCGATTTTTTCAAATGCAAAACTTGACCTATAGTTCCTAAATATATTGCAAGTAAAAACTAGTTGTTTTACTTAATTACTTAAAATAATCTGTTATACTTGACTGACGAGTGAATTGCCGGATGATATACTTTATAGCGAAATCCTTTTTTCTTGACCTACTCTCCACCTCTTTTATTAATTTAAATTTATCTATAAACGATGAAAGTTTTTAAGGTTCGCTTTAGCGACATACGTTAGCTTTATTTTTAATTAAAATTAATTAGAAACTACACACTGCACTGTAGTGTCTACGTAGGTTAGGTTAGGTTAGGAGGGGCGTACTCAGCTCAAGAGCTGCTGCGTACACGAGGACTTATTGGTCAATTGTGATCCTCTTTCACACAGAGATATTCCTAACTAATGTTTCATGAAGACTGGTTCATTTACGAACTAGCGCGTACTCTATATTTTTTTATATTTACCATTGGTATATGCACTAGGTAATCTAGTTCATCAACAAACCTGTTTCCGAAGAATCGGAGGCGATTTGCTTGTAGATTTGGACAGTCGCAGATCATGTGTTTAAGGGTTTCTGTTTCCTTAGCGTCTTGATAGCTCCTGCAGAAGTCGGGTGACAATACACACAATCTACCATTCTACCTAGGTATATCATAGTGTCCTGCTCGTACACATATCAAGGTTCTGATGCTCTTTTTACTCAGTGATAAAATATACTGGGTTTTCTTTTAGTTAATCCTAGGTCATAAGCTTCTAGAGCTAACACAGTCGCTCCTGGATATTTAGGAGTTATTTATTTGCTCTTTCATTTTTATGTCTGTTTTCCTTTTCACTACGCCGAACGGGACTTTCAAGACCTATATATAATAAGTTGCTGCTGTCTCTATTTTCGATTGAACCCATCCTTGCCATTTCATCAGCTATATTGTTCCCTTCTACATTGCTGTGTCCAGGAACCCAGCAAAGTTTGACTTGGTTAGAGTTACCGATGACATTCAGTACGCTTCGGCACTTTGCAACTGCCTTGGATCTTATTGTCTCGCTGGATAGTGTTTTGATAGCTGCTTGGCTGTCCAAGAAAAATGTGATCTCTGATGAGATCAGTTTTCTCCTTTGGATCATTTCAGCTGCTTTTTCAATCGCGTAGATCTCAGCTTAAAAGACGCTACATTCATCTGGGAGTATATGATTCCTTAATATTAAGGGCTTCACAAAACACCCCGGCTCCTGTTCCTTAGGTGAGACCCTCCAATTCCCTACAGAGATTTTGTCATTATTACTCATTAGAGTGAGGTCTGGAATTTCTTCCTTGTTTCTGTTTCTAAATGCATTCAAAGATTGACTTACCCCTTTTATTGATATCCTTGCCACCCCATTGAGTGTGCCGAGCGTTGGCATCACAGCCCATCACCAGAGGTATCCTTCTCCCTGCGCTGTAGTCGACAAGATAGCGGACATATACGTTGATGCCAAAACCAAGTTTTCTTTTTTTGATTCAACGTTGATTGACGCATTATCTCCGTTGCTGTACCTAGATAAAAAGAAAGCATTAATTGATTTTTTTGCTAGAATACAGCTTCTAATATTACCTGCTGACGTGGAGTGGAACAGATTATAGTATTTCGACCTCAACCCCTGAACCTAAGTTTTGTTAGTCCATGGGTTCTGGATTAAGGCCTCATCCGCGGACTCTTGGGACATAAAGAGCATTAGGTCGTGCGTTGCTGCTTTAGCGTGTTGCAAGTTTACTTGCACCACTAGCAGTTAAAGTTAAAACTTGAGAATAAATTACGTCAACAAAATCAAAGCAATATGCGGTAACTGTGTTAAGTAGGAAGAGAAAAGCTGTGGATATCCTTTTACCTGCTCTATAGGTAATAACTATTATGTCATGATGATAGAAAACACCAAAAAAGTGTATCCCGCAACTCCGTCCCCCCTTTTTTTTTACATATTTTGAAATTCGTTATACAACCATTTTTTGATTTTGGGCTTTAAAAGACTCAACGGATTTTGATTAAAAATCGTATGCAGGGAGTGCAGATCATCTTTTTATTTGCGTTACAATAACAAAAGGATTTAGTGTTTCTGTTGTAACGCTAATAAAAAGATGATCTGATCTGGATCACGAGGAAAATAAAATACGGCTATTATTATAAAAATAAAATTGTCATACTAAAATACATTTCTGGAACAAAATAACGAAATTTTGTATATAAAAAATAGAAGTAAAAAGGACTAAGGCCCGATTGCTAATACGCATGACAAATATTTATGTTGAACTTAAAACGCTTATGGGTTACTTTTGCTCTGCGTAAACTGTCACATAAGTGCTTAAGTAGAACCTTAATGCTTAAGTTGTGTATCAGCAAACGGGTCTAAAACCTATTGAGCCGTTTCTACTAAAAATCTTGTGCTTAAGATGTGATCGAGCACAGGAGCAAGTACGTACGGTGCAGTCGTGCATTTTTTTTAGTTTGCTAATTAAAGAAATCTGGATGCTGGAGAGCAAAATTAGGCCAAGTTGATATTAAATTGCGTGTTCGATATTTTTTTTATTTTGTCAATACCTACCAGTACATGTATACATATCAGTTTTAACGAGCAGAGAGGTTCACGTGCACGAAATCATAATGAATAAAATATATAATGAGATCACGAAAACAAAGGCTTTATAATAACACAGGTCAGCACTATTTTTGTTTCTGGGTTCCTGATATGACTTTCTTGTTCCTCCCACATAACTTACTAATTATAAAAAAGTTTTACCTTAAAAAGTTTGTTTTTATAGCTAGAAGTTTGATATTTTGGTTTTACGGGAAATCTTATTTTTTGTTTAGTTTTAATGGTATGTTAAAATAAAACAAAATTTTAAAATGATTTCAAATAACTATTTCTTATTTTTATATAGTTTAAACTTAATAAAGAATACATGTAAATATTGAAAAAATAATAATTTTGTATAGCCTCCTATCATTCATTAACAATTACAAGAAAAATGTAATTGGAAACAAAATTGGATCCCGTGCCTTACCTTCGAGAATAACGTTGCAGCAACTGCATGAAAAATGAGGAGCCCACCAGTGCTGCCGTCCGAAGATTTTGGAAAATCAGGAGATTTCCTGTTCAATGAGTAGACAGTTTACATAAAACGACCTATTACGCCAAGCGAATCGAAATATTAATTGAAGTGAAATTTCTTCCAAAGTCCTCTCAATCTTATGATTGGAAATCATATAAAATCAAATATAATTGATTTTTGTACCAAGTTTTCTTCTAAATTGAATAACGTTTTAAGTTTTCCAAAAAGGGGTAAAATGAAAAAAAAAATTCTAAGACCACGATTTGGTCTAATCAGACTAAAAATAATTTTATATATTTTTTTTTAAGTCCAAATTCTAAATCAGCTGTGAACTGCAATACTTTTCAAACTGCCACACAGACTTCAAAACAGGGATGAACTCGGGGAAGAACTTGAACAGGTATGTTCTATAATAACATTGTTTCTTCGAATTGAAGAAGACGCATAATGTTTTAAGAAGTGACATAAGCTTGTGGAAGTAACAAAATGTTTTATAAAGAAGCCTATAATTGTAATAGTAAGGCAAATCGGAAAAAAACAGAATTGTGGAAAAAATGTCGTGCAACCTGTTTCCGCAGTAGATTTGAAGTTTTTGGAGCGAAAAAGAGTAGCAGCGGAGCCCAGCACTTATCTAACTTCGAATAGGAAGCTTAAAATAAGCTTCATAGGTTTCACAAAGCTTTAAATTAGTACTTAAAGCAAATTTTGTATTTTTTTGATGTAATTAATTCGCCGCAAATGTAACAATATTTTCATAATATAGAGGCCAGTTTTAATGTACCGTTAAGATGAATCTCTGAAATGTGATTTTCAGCATTGATTTGACACCACGTGATGCGTTAAGCTTGATTATTCTTTCACCGCTCAATGCGCTCTTACTAAAGAGAAGAATTAAACCTTATAATCACAAATAAGCCATACTAAGATCGGAAACCTTCGTACGTTTCACCCCCCAAAACCCATTTGTTAACATTTGTTGTATTTGTACATTTGAAACTCTATCCATGAACAGATGGGAAATCGAAAAACATAACAAAAACAAATTACTAGGGCTGTGTTGTCTATGTGTCTATAGGAATATGAACAGAAAAGATTCTTCTGTGCGTTTTTATCAATGTGTCTATTGGAAGATGAACGGAGAAGTTATCAGCTTGTTGGCAAATGTCAAATAAAAGCAGAGGTTTCGGGTCTTTATGTTATTAGTTTATGCTTATAATCGTGGTTGACAACACGTAATATTTATTTATCATTCTAATAAATAGGTATAGAAATAAACTTTGAAAAAAAAAACAAATGTTGTACTATATTTTTCAATGCAATGATTAAGAAAATCGCTATTTGAACACAGAAACGAAAAAAAATTATAAATATTTTCTTGTTGACCTGTGTAATTTGTCTATGGTTGCTGTAAGAAAGTACATATCATAAATGAAATAAGGAAAAAAGAGCCACTAATCCCGGAATTCCCTGGATTGGAGGGCTTCAATCCCGGGATTTTCAGCAATGAAAAATGTACCGGGATCCCGGGATTCCGCTAACATATGCCAAATCTATGTATCCAGTTATTGCAGCCCGAAGAGTAGAAGAACATGTGAGACGCCTGTGGGAATTCTATACAAAAAGGTGCATCAAAGTCAACTCAGCCTAATCCGAGCTGATTTGCTTCAGAAGACCAGCGAGGCATCGGAACACGCCGTCAGCCACAATTTGTCGAAGTATTATTATCAATCTGCCCGACGGGTCACAACTAAGATTCAAACCAACTACGAAATATCTGGGTATCAATTTCGAAGACAGGATTCGTTTCAACCCGCACGTGACAGCTACCCTAAAAAAAGCAAATTTCGCTTTTCACCGAATCCACCCACTAATGCGGAAAAGGAATGGGCTCAGCCAGAAGACGAAACTGCTTATCTATAAGCAACTTCTCAGGCCCATTATCACATATTTTTTTCCTGCATGGTTTACTGTATCCAAAACCGGCATGAGAAGGCTTGGAATGTTTGAGAGGAAAATCCTCCGGATCTGCACGGGACTCCACTTTGACCAGCGACGACAAAAGCACTTCAGCAACAAACGACTTTTCGAGGCGTCCGGAATAACACCCCTCGACAAGTACATGATCAGTGCTGCCGAAAGACTGACGAGCAACCTTATCAACCACCCAAACACCTTAGTGAATAGCATGACCCGCGAAGAGAGATACCCCGAGCCAAGATATCTGGATGTGAGAGCGCTACTGGATGAAGGACTTATTTATATCAACGACGACAAAGCAATCCAATTCTACCAGGATGCAGCGTCAAACTACCACCGTGGCTAGATGCCACATTAACCCTCACATCACCAGAAAACAGCCGGGTTTGAACACCCCGAGATTATCCACACAGGTTTTAGTAAGCAGTACATGAAATTCAAGGACGATTTTTTTAAATAATTTTAACAAAAAAATTAAAACAATGTATAATATTAGCCCCTTAAGTGCTAAAACAAATTAAAATATCAATGTAATATAAGTAATTTAAAATAGAATTAAGAGCCAATTGTATATATAACAGTTCAATAAACATTATTATTATAAGGTCTGATCCAGACTTTTTTTGGGCAGAAATTGGCAGATTGTCAAAATTTGAAGAGTGGAGATAAAATTCTCTCATTGAGAAATAAAGTCCGAAAAAGTCTGGAACAACTTGAGGACAATTTTCTGCCAATTTTTGTAAATTCACATTTTTTTCTCTTCAATCTAATTATTTTGTATTTTAGTGTTTCTAAATTAATTTATTTGATAAAAAAATATTTTTCCACACCAACTACGAAACGTTTTTTTCGTTTATGACAAACGTCAGTCTGACAAGTGTAAATTTTCTGCCCACAAATTGCTGCCTACAAAAATTTATTGGGCAGGAATTGGCAAGAAATTGTCAGGAAGGGAAAATATTTTACTCTCTCAAGAGCGCTCTCTTCTGCCAAAAACTACCAAATTTGTAAGTCTGGAACAGGTTTTGGCAGAAATTGGTGCCAATTGGCAGAGTGTGGATCCGGGTTATGTATATTATAATTATTATCCCGGGATTCGGAACTTTTTATTGGAGATTTCGGAAAGAAGAATTAAAGACAAAAAATAAGAAGCAGAAAACCAATTTTGTTGATTCTGACAACAATAAAGCGAGGAAGGGAGATTACCAAAATAGCCTTGCCACTGCAACGAAAAGAATTTGGCGAAAAAAAAGAAACAAATTTTTGTATGTGTATGTGAATTAGTAGTTCCTAATGAATGAAAAGATTTTTTTTGTTTGAAACGTGACAATAGAAATAAAAATGTTTGGATTTGTATGTGGATTTGGTTTGGATGTATAGATTTTTACGAATTCATTGATGTTTTTGTTGATAATATCAATAGATTTTTTAATGTTGGTCCAAAATCTAGCAACGTTGTAGCTTTAACTACATCTATGTGGGATGTAGGAATGGTTGCAATGTTGCTACATTTCATTATTTTAGTTGTTGCAGTATGTAGGTAATTAATTGTATGTGGTTTTGGTTTGGGTGATAGATTTTTATGAAATCAGATTTTTGTAGGTAAGTACATATGTACTTAGTGATATTAAGATTTTCATTTTTGAATGTTGGTGTATATTTCACTATTTTAGTTACTGCACGTACATTATGTATATGTGGTACATTTATTTATTTTGGTAAAGTAGGTTATTTAAGGAAAATATTGTGCACAATATTTTAACGTAAAAATGTTGGTAATAAAAAATCGCCCAGCCGTTTTCAAAATATTGAATTTTCAAAAAAAAAAGTTTTTGAAAAATTTTGAGATGCAGTATTATTTGGAATTTGAAGAACCTCTAGTACAAAAATTTTGATCGCAATGGTTTTATGGCAGGTACCGTTAATAACAAAATATGTAAACAAATTTGTCGACCAAAATATATACCACACCTATAGTAGTAAAGATATTTTTTTATGAAAATCGTAAGAGCCGTTTACTATATATTTAAGATGGTAGAAAATTTGTATGGCAAGTAAGCTAAAACGATTCAAAAACCCACTTTGGACAATCACCTAAAACGCCTGAATACCAAGTTAGAAAAAATTGGTTCAGCCGTTTAGGCGGGCCTGCTTTAGGATCGTTCTACAGACAGACAGACGAAATTGCGGGACAGACTTTTTGGTGTTCTCTATCATTGTTATGTCAAGTTGATTAATATCTCGAGTTCGATTTTTTCCGAATGCAAAACTTGTCCATACAGACAGTACATATGTATATAACGCAAGTAAAATTTTATTTATGTTTTTTTTAAAACATTTTCAAGTGAAAATTTTGAAGGATAAAATCTGAAGTACATTTTTCTTGAACTTGTTCTCGTCAATTTGTTAGTTTAGTGGTAGGTATAATTTTTGGACTTTGTAAAACAAAAAAAGTTTAAAAATAAAGTTACATGTAGGTATTGTGGAAAATATATCAGTTTTTAATGTAAAATGGAATATTTAATAATAAAAAAAAAAAACTAAATAAAAAATCATTATTTCAATTCTTAACATTTTTATGTATGCATAATAATTTCAAAATATTTCTAGAACAACAATTTTAAATGCCAGTTTAAAGTTAGTATTAATACACATAAAAAATTCAATTTCAGTTAACCGTTTTTGAAAAATTGATTTAAAATAAATATTTAGTTTTTAAAACTCCAAAAAAAAAAAACATTTTCTTGAAAATTTAAATGAGTATGCAGTATAATTTTTAAGTAGAAAATGCATTTTTTTTTTAATGGTTTCTTAACATTTGCATGTAAGGTAACCGTTTAAGTAGGTATTTAAGATAATGCCAACATTACTAAACTTTAAAAATAAAGTTGTGACTAACAAACAGAAAGTTCAAAATGAAACAAAAGAAACAAATTTTAAATAATTTTATTAAAAAAATATTTAAATAGTTTTTTTTTCATTTTTATAATTTAATAATTACACAACTGGAGACATGAAACCCAAAATGAAACTATTAAATCTGTACAGTTTTGAAAAAATCGTTGTCGTTTTCAAAATATTACTGTTTAAACTTTTTAAGAGTTTTTCCATAAAAATAAAAAAATGGAGTGAACCGTTTTCCAGAAAATCGAAAAACAAAAAAATAGGTCTACTAGATTTGCTAAAAATAACCATTTTTTTAAATTACAAGAAAGTACATTTCCCCTTCAATAATTAACTGACTTTTTAAAAATAAAAATGGTTGTAGCCGTTTTTGAGAAAAATAAGATTTAACTTAGTTTGGTCATACAGAAATTAAAAAAAAAAACTTGTGAACATTTTAATCAAAACCCAATATGTGTTATATTTGAAGAAAATTTATAAGTCCATTTAGGCTGTAGACTCGCAGACAAATAGAATTGTGACTCACTTTTTTCTTCTTACCTGTCATCGTAATGACAAATTTGATCAAAATTTCATTTTGTACGAATCCAAACATTGCCATATAGTACATACATACATAGATTCGCACATACATACCTACATAATTATAACGAAATTAAAAATCAATTCCCATTTTTTTTTTTTGATTAAAAAACTGAATAAGAATTTTACCAAAATGTTGTTAGCATTACTTCTAACGGTGCCTGTCATTGAACAGTTTTTTTATTTTCGTCTTTTCTTTAACGGTTCTACCGATATCTATACAATGTTTCATACAAATAAACCTTCAAATTCTAAATAATACTGCATATTAAATTTTTGGAAAATAAAATCAATATTTTTGAAAACTCAATATTTCAAAAACTTGTGGACCATACCGAGATTATTTTTAGAAACATTTTAAAGACATTTTATATGTACAAAAAAATAAATAAAAATGACAGAGAATATATTTGGATATACCTATATATCTACTAAGAATATTGTGCTTACAATGTGAGCAAACATAAATTTAATTTAAATTTCATGACAAAGCCCTAATATTTTTTTTAATAATATAATAACAATTCTTTCGATAATAAATTAAAGCTGAATTTTGAAAGCTCATTTTTTCTTGCGATTATAGGGATTATAAGGCAAGTTATGTATTCGTAAAAAGAAATTCTAACAATCAAACATGACTTTGCATAGAGAATCTAAAATAACTGATCGACAAAAAATGTCTGTCTGTCCGTCTGTATGTATAACGAGCTGCAGCCTAAACGGTATAAGTGATTACCGTCAAATTTGGTATGTGTTTCTTTTGGCATTCCTCAGAGGGAACATTTTATTTTTAGGTCTAAACAACTGTAGCTGCCATATAACCGTTAAGGAAAAGCTTTTTTTTCTAAAACGGCTAAACGACTTAGAGAATTTTGTTGTTAGTATCATTAAATCAGAACCAAAATTTACGGGAAAAGTCTATTCATTCTGCATAGGTACCAATATTTTGAATAATTTTTTTCTAATTAAAATTAGTTTTTGATTTTTTTTCGAAACAGAAACTTGATATTTATTTATAATTATTTTAAATTTCTAAGGTTTCTTAAAAACTGCATAGACATACCTACCAAAATTTAAAACAATTTGTTTTTGAAAAAAAAAATAATAATAAACAACAGTATTTCATCAAAATCCGTCTTACAACTTTAGAGATACGTATCCGGACTCTTTTGAAAGCGTTCACTTGGGAAACAGTTCTAATTCTGAAAAGAAGAGAATTTTGCTTCTGGATTTGAAATCAGAATCGAAACCAGGAGCACTCACACATTTATATACTTGAACGTCAAACTCGACTGTTGTCATTTTTTGTATCATAATTGTGCAACAAATATTTTTTTTAATTTGAATATTTCCAGGTACACAATTATTTTCACACATACAATCTCATGAAATTTCAGAATCGTCAGAATCACACAAAAGTGTTCAGTTTGGATCCCGGATCGGAGAAGAATTTCGGATTGCGAAATACAAACGCCATAATAGTCCTTATTGATTTTTTTGAAAGGCCGATTCAAGTTATGGTTTGGGCAGTTTTTATAAGTTTACAAACCGATTTTTTTTTCGACAAATATTTTTTTGGTAGGTAGGTATACATATTTGTCCAAGATTACATCATACATTTAAATATATCTATACCTACCTATATCTTTAAAAATCGCATTAATATTACTATATATATCTTATTATATTGCACTTATCATAATTATATAAATACGTACATATTTACAAACCTAGGTTCCATCTATGGAACCAAATTTACCTACAAAATTAAAATCCATTTAAATACATATATTTGTAGGTAGATATCTCTATGTAACTATCTTGAATCATGTATTCGACAATTTATTATACTAAGAACCCAGGTAATCTTTAAGCCTATTGATAACTAGACTACGTACTTACCAATAGCGTCAGTTGTTAGCTACGGGGGAAAGTTCATAAGATCCAGTCGTACATTTTATTTAAATTATTTTAAACGTTCTTGTAAAAAACACACATACCTACAGTATCGGACAAAACATATGCAACTAGAGCTGGAACCAAGCAGTTTCTTAAAATTTATAAAAGTTCTATTCAAAAATGAAACAATATTCATATATTATAAAAGCTGTGTATTTAAAGTAAACAAAAATATATAAGGGGTATTCACGATCCGGTGTATCTGGTCTTGTATCATTGTAAAAGTGTAAAAGTGTAGCATTTTTTTGCACTACAACAACAAAATATACTGAATGTCAAAATCTTACACTTTTACAATACCGGAACCCTATTGTAACAGAAAAATACAAGGGTGTAAGATTTTTTTAACACAAATTTAAGCCTTCTTCAGAACAAATGTGAAACAGATTTTGACATTTGCTTCAATGTTGCTACAGATTAGTAAAGGTGTGTTCACAGTCTGTTGTAAAAAAATAAAATTTTACACTTTTACAAGACTTGGTACACCAGATCGTGAATACCCCTATAATTTTCAAATTCTACGTTGAATTGTATCAAGTAACTTCATATTTACACGCGAGAAAAAAATTGCAACTAAAAACACATCAATAAATAACAGTATATTGACCGTTACTTCGCTCTTGTTATCCAAATTGTTAATTTTCGTGACCTGAAAGCTCAGTTGCATAAAAATTTTTACTGAGAGCAGATCTCCGGTGATATCGATCTCAAAAAAAAAAACAAGATAATAATGACACCTAATAAATTTGGTGTGGTGATGCTTTCAGACAGCGTATTGTAGACGATTTTATTTCGGGGATGTTACAGAAAGATACGAGTATTTCCGAAAAATATGAAGTACATAAATCGTCGGTTTCGCGAATTATAACTCGATATTGTAACACAAAAAAGTAGCTGTTTTGCATCGCGGCGGTCGACCACGTAAAACAAGTTCTCGAAGGGACGCTATGAAAGAAAAGTTAAAAAAAAATCCGTTCATATCTGCATCGAAACTAGTCCAAGAGTTCTCGTCGGCTGGCTCTCGCTGATTTATGTTCTTATCGTCCTGCTAAAAAAACCTTAAATTCGATTCATAATCAGAAAATCGTATACAGTTTTCAAAGGAACATCTCTCTTGGAACAAGCAGAAATGTAAAGGAGTACTTTTTAGTGATAAATCCAAATTTAATACCATGGGTAGTGATGGAATAGCTTACGTAAGAAGACCTCTTGGCAAGCGACTTCAATCACATTACTGCTTAAACACTGTTAAGCATGGCGGAAGCAGTGTGATGGTGTAGGGTTGTTTTTCTGCTGCTGGTTTGGGGCCATTGCATCGCATTACTGGAATAATGGACCAACACATACACAAAAGTATCTTGGAGGATGTTATGTTACCTTATGGAGAATGGGAAATGCCATTGCGTTGGGTCTTTCAGCAGGACAATGACCCAAAACACACATCGAGGCTAGTCAAAACGTGGTTCAATGATCATACGATCAAATGTATGAATCGGCCGGCGCAATCACCAGATTTGATCCCCATAAAAAATCTTTGGGAAATCGTCAAACGCAAAATTAATTGGGAAAACGTAAGAAACGCGGACGATTTTTATGAAAGGATAGAGACAGCTTGGAATGAAATTCCTCTAAAAGCAATCCAAAACTTAATTGAATCAATGCCAAGAAGTTGGCAGGTAGTCATTGAAAACAATGACTTTGCCACGAAAAATTAATTATTTTTAAGTTTTTATATATTTGAATTCCAAGATGCAATTGTTTTGTCGCGTTTAATTTTTAATTTAATTGATATAATTAAATGTTATATAATTAAAAGTTTATTTTGATTTTGAAAATTATATATTTTCATTTACTCTAAATACTAATAATAAATAAAAAGATTATTATGTTTTTAATTAAATCCCTTATAACCCTGAAGAAAGTGCTTAATTTCATTTCTGGTTGCAAATGTTTTGTCCGATACTGTACATTATGTATGTATTTTTTTTTTTTTTTTTTTTTTATAATCTACACGCGCTCAAGGGATTATGAATACCCTTTAAATGTTTCAACACAGCGCGGGCGTGAGAGTGAGGTTAAGGAAGAGAAAGAATGATAGGAAAGATGTGTATTTACTAATTTTTTTTGAAAAAAAAAACCTACAAACATACTCCTCAAATTAACTTTTTTTGGTGAGTGGCAAGTTTTTTTCTGTCGCAATAAATAGTCGTACCCACAAAGAAAAAAATACACTTCATACTTATACCAACCTACAAAAAAAAACCTTCCACAATATCAAAATTCTCGTTTCCATTTATTCAGTTTATTGTATTCTATACAAAATTGTTTGTTTTTTTCTCTCACTCCAACTCTTATAGCATTGTATACAGCATTCCTATTCTTCAATTATTATTATTCTTACTTCATACCAATATTATCATCTTATTCCTTCACTGTATACATATCCTCAAGTCTCCAATAACTCTAGCGAGCAAGGGTCTTTAAGTCTAGGTGCCGCTTCGATCGTTTGTCTTCATGATATACCCCGCTTATATGAGTGAATTGAGGAATCGAATCGAATCGAATTGAGATTTCGATTCAGGTATATGGCCTCGTGGGATTGGAAGATTGAATTAAAATGGAATCGAAGTGACAATTTGAGTTTACAGAATAAACAACAAAAAGATGCAACAGAAAAAAAATACAAAGAAACCGGAAACCCACTGAACACAAAAAAACCCTATTGGTGCACACACACCAAGAATCAGATGTGAATTCGATTCTTCAATTCCTCGATTCAGGTATATAAGTACATTTTCAATTCGATTCAGCTCTTCTAGTGGGATCGGATCGATTAATCCTATTTTAATCCGATTCAAGTATACAAAGACCTAAATCCTGATTCAATACCGATCAATTCTCCATATAAACGTAGTAATAGTACTATAGAAATGTATTTACAAAGATGAAACTCGCTATTAGTCTCGCCCTTCTTTAATACCGTTCTTATAAGCACAATGAAGCAATTTGATACAAATCTGAACGTACCCAATGAAAGCCTGAAACTTTTATTTTGTAATAGCCTGGAACGCACGTTAAAAACGTCAACAAAATAAATTGACATTTTGAATCTTTACAAAATTTTCTATTGAACGATGTAAATTTTCAGTGATTACTTAAAATTGGTAGTGAATTAAAATAAGAAATTAATGCTCTTTGACATGGACAGAGATTCGGATAGTACTGTAACTTCTCTAGACGAAAACACTGAAAATTTCTGCAATAACCCAACGCGTGATATCCTAGCCGAAGGTATTATTAATTTGTTTAAGCCATCAGTGGATCGTTTAGACGAAAGAATAACAGCTACTAGAGCTGCACAAGCTGAACTCAAGATTCAATTAGATGCTCTATCAGATCAGTTGAAGGAAATCGAAAAGGCTCAAGCAACAATCCCAGAATTCTCAGACAAAGTCAAAGAACTTATCAACGTAAAACACAAGGTCACTGTAATTGCAAATATTCTCACCACCAGTCAGGAGCGACTTAATAATTTGCATAAGCTAATCGATAAAGAACAGGAGAGAAGAACAGCTCTGCTTGAATCGGCAATTTCATCGAATATATAAAAACAAAATCAAAAATGGAAACTCCACTTTATGATCATTTGACTCTGCAAGATTATGAAAAGGTATACCAGCCAGCTGAAGATACATTTTTGCTGCTGGATGCATTGGAAGATGATTTGGAATATTTCACCCAAGTTCAACCGGGAGTTTGGTTAGAAATTGGATCCGGCAGTGGACTCATTATTACAGCTCTCTCAAAACAGTTCCCCAACGCACTATGCTTGTCGACAGACATCAATCCTTGGGCCTGCAGCACCACCAAAAGAACATCTCTGCGAAATAAGGCATCTGTAGATCCTATTCGAACAAATCTTTTGGATAATATCAAGAACAATCTCGTGGATGTATTGCTATTCAATCCGCCATATGTTGTAACCACGGATGAGGAGCTGAATCATAAAGAGAAAAACTTTGACACAACGGACAATAATTTAATCTATTCATGGGCTGGTGGTGCAGATGGAAGGCGTGTTGTCGATGCGCTTATGGATAAACTGGATTCTATTTTATCCCCAAGCGGGGTGCTTTATTTGTTGGTGTTAAAGGAAAATAGACCTAAGGATATTATAAGTAAATTAGCAGAAAAAAACTTTATTGCAATAGAGTTTAAAGAAAGGCGAATTCCAGGCGAACATTTGTTTATTTTAAAAGTAATGCGCTGTTAATTTTGTTTTTTTTTACTACATATTTTAAATGAAAATATAGTTATGCATACTTACCGCTTTTAATTGTATATTTTTTATATTTGAAATTGAAGGATCAATTAATAATAAAATAAATAATTTGATTTTTTAAGCAGTTCCCGTCATAGCTCATTTTAAATATAAGAAACAAGACAAACAATCCCACAGGTACCCGAAATCACCGAAAAACGGAATGGGTTTGAAATTACTGTTTTTTGCTGTTACAGGCCGACTGCATTGGCAATAAATTTGCTCGTCATACTCATCCTGACATGAAATCTCCAATGGAGTCGCGTTTTGCTTCTAGTTGTTTTAGATGTCAGCGAGCTCTCTATTTGATTTTGTCTTGATATCGATGCTTGACATCATATTTGACGGCGCCGTTTTTATTCTTTTTTCTGTATTTATCTCACAAATAAGCCATACTAAAATCGGAAACCTTCGTACGTTTCAACCCACAGAAGGCATTCGTTTACATTGTTGTATTTATACATTTAGCACCCTATCCATGAATAGATGTGAAAGCGAACAACAAAACAAAAACAAATTACTAGGGCTGTGTTATCTATGTGTCTATAGGAAGAGGAACAGAAAAGATTCTTTTGTGCGCTTTTATCAATTAGGCCTATTCTGCCACATCTGTTATTCTGCTACGAATTTTCTGTTATGATGCATAACAGATGTCCACCATAAAAGATATTTTATAATTGGTAATCAGGAGTTCGATCTTTTATAAGTCTGTTATGGAACTTCGAAAAAGAAACATTTATACGAACAAACCTAAAACCTGCTATCAAATTATCAGATGTAGTAAATAAAAATTCTCGGCAGTTGGCACTGACGAATAACAATAAATTAACCTGTGGAATGATCGTATTTTCTTTCGCGAAGATAAATTTTTGTTTTCTGTAATTTTTCCATAACAGTTACTGAATTTAATATATCCATTATAAAAAGTTGTACAAAACGCACATCGGCAAGATAAGCGACTAATTTCTTATGTTTCACCCATCAAATGTGTTCTGTGCTTTAGTGTATTGAAATAATTTAGTTTTCAAATTATTTACATATTTGAGTTTGTTATTATGCATTTTAATTATTTTTTGTTATATCTGTCTCCTTTTAAGAACAATTCATTCACGAAATAAAAGTTTTTACTACATATATTTAAATCTTTTATGATAAAAGTAACCAAAATGTGTCTTTTATTCTGCTATGATTCATAAAAAATTCCATAACAGATTGTGGCATGCTGAATACTTAAAATGCAGTTCGTAAAAGATTTGTTGAGAATTTCGAAGTTTTGACAGCTCATTAGCAGATTTCTTAACAGATTTCATAGCAGATTAAGCATGCAGAATACCAAGATTGTAATTCATAAAAGATTTTTTGACAGTTTAAACTTTTGTATGAAAATTCATAACAGAATAGCAGAATAACAGAATAAAATATCTCGCCGAATAGACCCAAATGTGTCTATTGGAAGAGGAATGGAAAAGTTATATGTGTGCGTGTTTCAGCTTGTAGGCAAATGTCAAATTAAAGCAGAGGTTTCGGGTCTTTATGTTATTAGGTTATGGTTTATCTCATTATTTTTTGTGTCATTTGGCAAACTGATTTTGATCCGAGATTGCGAATTTTTGTTTGCAAAAAGAAAGCAATTTTTTTTGCAATTGTATGTGTGTGTTATGTATTTTTTGTTCATTCTGTAGATGAACAAACAACAACGTAAGCCTTACTTTAATGTGTGTGCAAATGCGTGTTTTACGGCTAAATATCTCTAAATCTGTATCACTGAAATTGATACCGAATCAAAAATTGAAAAGATCACTTTGGTTGATAGGAGAAAAGAAAAATGCTTCGGAAATCTTACTAGGAACAACCAAAATAGATCGATTCTAAAAAGGAAAGAAAAAAGAGTAACTCCGAACTGCCAATCGAAAACGACGGTAATAGATAACCTAATTATATTTTTAAAGATGTTTTTTCTTAATTTTTTTTTAAACACAAAATTTCTTTAATTTTATTTTAAAAAAAACTAATCTTATAGTTTGCTTTTATATCATAAGTATTTGACAATATAAATTTAAAAATATAATTTCAAAAAATTATCCACCCGTTTTCGAAATATTGAATTTTTAAAAATATTGATTTGTTTTCCAAAAATCCAAAAAATATTTTTTGTAATTTTAATATGCTCTTTTATTAAGAAATTTAAGCTTTCTTTGTGTGAAACATTTCATAGAAATCGGTAGAACCGTTAATGAGAAAGTCGAAAATAAAAAAATACGGTTTGGCTGGTTTGGTTAATTGTTAAAAAAATGCTGCTCAAACTTTTTTATATAAGTCCGGCTTACATAAAAAGAACAAACAAAAATAAAACAGATTTTTTAATTTTTTTTTTCTGAAAAGCTGAATTTATATTATAAAAAAATAAAAAAAAATGATGGATGTAGCATATAGAATTTACCTTAGTTGGATAATTCATCAATTTTTTAACCTGAGCAATTTATTACTTAGTGCTGTCGGTTTTATATCATTTATGTTTTTTCTTCCAGTTAATTAAATAATTATTACCATTTTTAAATATCTAATGCCACTGTAAGTAATGAATAGCATCGTAATGGCATATATACAGCGGTTGTCCTCCATTCATTTATTTGACAGTTAACTTTTTTTGTAAATACATCGCCATCCCAAAAAGGGTTCGAATACGAAAGAGAAATGTTCAGCTTTATTTTAACGTAAAGGTACCGATAAAATAAATATATTATAAATAAAAAGTCTCATGTACACTTAATTGAACTAACTATTTAGTCAATAAATTCGAAACATAGTTTGGAAATTCTGAAAACTCGGTTTAAAATTGAAAAGAAAATTTTCCGGTATCTGCGCTGAGTTGTCATTTTTAGTTTAATTTTTCTCTGCCACACAAATAAAAATATTTTGGTCCATTAAAAAAAATCGAGACGAAATAAAATTATTCGAACGAAAATGGAATCACCTCCTTCAACAGACGTTGTCTATCAAGGCATATACACTTTATTCAATAATCCAAACTCAAGAGACAAGGAAAAGGCCTCAAAATGGCTAGAGGAGTTTCAGAAATCGGTTTGTATCTACGAAATGTTAAATCAAAGTGAATTTTGTTTTTATTTTTGTATATATTTTTATAGATATACTCATGGACCATATCAGATGAACTGCTCCAACAAAAACGAGATCTAAATTCATGTTACTTTGCTGCCCAGACCATGCGAAACAAAATCCAGAATTCTTTTAACGAATTACCCCCTAATTCGCACGAAAGCCTACGCGACTCTTTGATAGCTCATATTTGCCAGATAACCAGTGAAACAGATCAAATAATTGTAACCCAGTTGTGTTTGGCAGTTTCGGATCTTGTTTTGCTGATGGCATCTTGGAAAGATCCAATTTTATGGCTAGTTGAATCATTGTCTAAGCGGACAGAGACTGTTTGGCCTCTAGTTGAAATACTCACACTCATCCCTGAAGAAATTGACTCGCGTTACTTGCGATTGGGAACCAATCGGCGCAAGGAGATCCACAAGCAACTGGACGAAAGTGCTTGCACTGTGAATGAGTTTCTATTGGCTTGCTTGTCCACTTACATGCAAAACGAATTTATTTTGAACAAGGTGACTAGATGCTTTTCATCGTGGATTGGTATTCGTGCCATTCCCCTGAAAACTTTCCCCGAAAGTCCCTTGGCTAGGCACGTCTTCAATATGCTCAGTTCGGCGGACACAACACGCAAATTGCACGACTCGGCAACCGAATGCCTTTGTACATTGCTCGGGTGCATGGAAGGCAATAATAGTCATTACAACGTAGATCAAGTGCTCGAGTTGCAGATCTTCAACGGAGTAATGGCTCTCGAGAATGCTTATCATAACAGCATTGCCCACGAAGATGCCGAAAAAACTATGAACTACTGTCGCATATTTACTGTTCTGTGTGAGTCATTTCTATTGCTGATGGTTTCCAATGCGGAAACACCACATTATTCAGTTAAGGGACTCGAATTAGTTCTGCTATGTGTTGGACATTATGACTATGAGGTCGCTGAGATCACTTTCAATTTGTGGTATCGCCTCAGTGAGGAGCTTTACCAAAAAAACAATGATTCATTAACAATACATTTCAAGCCCCACATTGAAAGATTATTGGGGGCGTTATATCGACATGCCCAAATGGACGCAGACCACGATGGCCTCATTGATGAATCGGATAATTTTAACGTAAGTACATATTAACAATTTTTTATATAACTTCATATAGCTATATTATGTATTGTTATTCACATTTCTATTCTTTTATATGAGAGCATATAAATTTGGATAATGATCGCGCCACCTAAGATAAGGCCTTCCTCTGTCGCGTTGTCCACCAGGGTTGAATACGAAGACTCGTCGGGCTGTGCATGCGCTCCACGTGACCTAGCCATCTCAGTCGCTGTATTTTTAGCTTTTTGACCAGGATTATATCGCTGTAGAGCCCGTAAAGTTCGTCGTTAAATCTTCTTCTCCACTCACCACCGATGCACACTGGGCCAAACATAACTCGAAGAATCTTTCTCTCAAAGCAACCCAGCTGGTTTTCATCCGACTTTGTCAGTGTCCATGCCTCTGCCCCATACGGCAGGACTGGGATGATTAAAGTTTTATATAGGGTCTCGTTGGTTCTTTGAGAGAGGGCTTTACTACTCAAATGCTTTCTAAGCCCGAAGACACAGCGATTTGCAAGTGTGATTCTTCGTTTGATCTCCGCACTGATATTGTTGTGTAATAGTGGATCCCAGGTAAACAAAGTCTCTGACTACTTCGAAGTTATATCGACTTGGAATTCTTGGGTTTTTTCCAGGATCTGCCGGAGTGTGAAAATCTGATCGGTCGTCGATTTTCCTCGCCTAAAGCCACACTGATAAAATCCGATCAGGTCGTTGGTAAAAGGTTCTAGTCGGATACACAAAATAGCCGACATAATTTTGTATGCGATGTTGAGGAGACTTATACTTCTGTAGTTGGCGCAGTTCAGAGCATCTCCTTTTTTGTGGATAGGGCACACTATGCTGAGCTTCCATTCATTGGGCATACCTTCCTCCGGCCAGATTCTAGAAATGAGTTGGTGTATGCTCCCGACCAAGTCATCTCCCGCTGCCTTAAACAGTTCAGCTGGCAGGCCATCTGAACCCGCGGCCTTGTGCGACTTAAGTTTGGATATCGCCGTTATTACTTTTTCTAGGTCAGGTGGACGGATATTTTGACCATCATCGTCCAAGTTGAATGGGTTGTTCTGCATAGCAACGGATGGTTGGCAGTCTTCGCCGCTTAGCAGCTTGGAAAAGTGTTCCTTCCAAATTTTCAGCACCGTCTGCGTATCTCCTACGACATTACCATTTTTATCAAGGCAGGCTTCTATTCTGGGCTGGAATCCTTGGGTAGATCGTTTCACCCTTTGATAGAACTTTCGAGCGTTACCCCTGCTGTAGCATCCCTCAATAGACTCGACCGCTTGCTTTTCGTGTTCCCTCTTCTTCCTTCTTAGGAGTCAGTATTCCTCTCCTTTTTTGCACATAGACCTCACGGGCTGCTCTCTCACCAGTTCTGGTCCTAGCTTGCAGCATCTGCAGCCTGCCGACAGTCCTCATCGAACCAGAGGTTTCGCTTTGGTTGCCGATTGAACCCCAGCACATCAGAGGCAGCACTTCTAATGGCTAGCTGGCAATGATTCCACTGTTCGTCTATAGTTAGTGCTGCTGGTACGAGTTGGTGCTGCTGGTAGTTAAATTTATACCTCCCTTTTAATTTCTTACAACAAACACCTACAGAAAATATGATTAAACTTGAAATTGAAAAATTAGCATTAGAAAATTACAAGCTAAAAGAAGCAAACAATAAAAAATTAACTATAGATTATTCTGGAAAAAAATTAATAATTAAGATCCGGTTTTGAAATTTTGAATAATTAAGATCCGGATTTTGAAATGTTTTTAATTTTAGAAGAACACAACTGGAACCAACACAATATTAATTTGCATATAGAATAATTAAGGCTTGTTTTTTTTTAACCATTTGAAATGTTCGGAACGATAGAAGGAATGATTTCTGGAATTTAATACAATGTTATCAATATCAGTACTGAATTTATCTAATGCCATCGATGGCACGCATGGTCAATAGTTATGGATAAAAACAATTTTATTCTTTATAAATATTATTTATTTTTTTGTTTTAAAACTAGCTGAAAGCCTCAGTTGCTCAAGCTACAAAAAAAAAATTTACTGTCAATAATTTAATTTATTTAGTTGTCAATGTCAATTTAATTTATTTAGTTGTCAATAAATTTATAATAATAATAATAATAATAATATTCGCCTTTTAGCAACCCCCAGCATTAGATTATATTTTGAATTGCAACACTTTGGCATGCAGGGACAATTTGCTTTTGCCTGGGCTAACTCTGGAAATGAAAACATTTTCCATCAACAAAATTCATCATTTCTCGAATTCAGTATACTCACTATGATGGTTTTCTATTTTCCTTATAATTCGCCAATTCAATATGAATAATCTTCCTACAATTTTCCACGAAATATTTCTTCCGAAATGTAATTTTCTTGTTTTTACTTGTTCTGCCAAGCTTGATACTTTTCCCAATTATGAAATTTTCAGCCAGTAAAATAAAACATTCAATAATCAACTGCCCTACTTGATTTTTTTTTGTTTTATTTACAGTAGTATCTGAAGGTGTTTTTTTTTGTGTATTAATGAAAGTATATATATTGAGATAATTTCCATTCATAACAGTCTTATGTATTTGTACCTTTAATTTTTACTTGCGATTATAGGTACTATAAGGCAAGTTATGCATTTGTAAAAAAAAAATCTATCAATCAAACATGACTTTGCGATCATAGAGAAGCCTATAAAAGTGATCGCCAAAAAATTTCTGCCTGTCAGTCTGTCCGTCTGTATGTATAGAGCTACAGCCTAAACGGCTTAAGCGATTGCCTTCAAATTTGGTATGTGTGATTATTTTGGCATTCCTCAGAGGGGAAATTAAAATTTTATTTTTAGGCCTAAAAATAACGGTACCTGCCATATGGCCTTGAAGGAAAATCTTATTTTTCTCTACAACGGCTCCAACGATTTTGATACAAAATTTTGAGAATGTTTTTGTTGGTAATAGCTATCATTTGATATGAACCAAGAGTACAGGAAAAGTCTATTAACGATACCTTTCATAAACGGTTTTTTTTAATTTTTGGCTTTCTCGGTAACGGTTCAATGGATTTCTGTCAAATTTTATATCTGAGAAGATCTTAGTAGCTAAATTATTTTTGCATATCAAAATTTTGAATAACTTTTTTTTTTAAATTAAAATAATATATTAATTTTTTTTTGAAAAATCAATAATTTTAAAACTAATCAAAAAAAATAATTTTAAATTTTATATTCACATGAACATTAATAGTCTCTTAAAAATTGCATACCAAAATTTCAAAAGAATTTTGTTTTCAAAAAACGAAAAATAAAAAACAGGATTTCGTCAAAACCCGTCCTAAAATTTTCGAGAAACGTTTTTATAAAATTTTCATTGATCCGTGGCATCTAATGGCGTTCTTCGTTTTTCCGAAAAACTGATTAAAGTGATGGTTTTGGCAGTTTAAATAAGTTTAAAAACGATTTTTTCCCACCTATACACCATTCACTTTCATTATATACATGTATGTACTTGTACATATTTACATTATTACCCTCCTCATTTACATAATTAAAATCCATTTAAATTTACATTTGTAGGTACCTATTTAACTATTCCTTGAATCATGCATTCGACAATTCACTATACTAAGAATCAAGGTAATATTACCTACATGGGCTTTAAATCTGCATAGGATAACTATATAGGCTAGCTACCTACCAACAGCGTCCATATGTACTACTCTACTCTCTTTTTCCCAGTGGATGGAAAACAGCATTTGTCTATTTGCTTCTTCGTTGAATTAGAAATTAATTTTCGGACCGCTCAACACAAGTTGTATTGCCCCAGGGATCCGCTCTGTCTTCGACTCTCTCATTTTCATTGATAATCTCTTGTCTGAAACTTTTAATCCAATATATTGTTTTTAGATTCACACTCACGTCCTTCGGATGTTGAACTTAAACTGCAATGTATGATAAGCTCATTTAAATCTGATCTCGACAGCATTGTCCACTAAAAACACAAATAGACATAACTTTCTTTATTGCTAACATTTTGTTATCTTTCAAATTCCGCTATAAAACTTTATAGGAAATCCCCTCCTTAAAAATCGTCAGAAGAAAACATGTACTAAAAACCTGAAGGAATGCACTTCATTTGTTAACTCGCTAGAGCCCAGTATTCCCCGCACTAAAGAGTTTTTGACTGAATCATAGTGACCAGTTAAGCTTCCTAAAGAAATAATTGAGACCATCCCAGTTGTCTTTTTATATTGGCTAACGGTTCCCTTAGGCGTTTAAATAAAAAAATACATCTTGCATCAGTTTAATATTAGTGCAAATATAAATTAATGGATTTTAGATTCTCCTTTTAAATTCGAATATAGTTCCAGCATTTGGTATGTACTAGGATTATTTGTAGTTTTGAAATCTTATTGCATTGTTTGTTGTCCTCTTGTTGTTCCTACTCGTTTTATTCGCCAGGTTTTGATAGTTTCTTAAGTTGTTTCTTAAGTTATTCCTTATTTGACTTTATATACAAATATCATATAGCACCAATAAATAATCTTTCATTTACATTTAACCAATTCAATGACTCGGACTCTATGACTGACTTCAGGAACTGTAAAGTAGTAAAAGATAAGCGAGGGATGTATAACTAAAAAAATACTATGATTGCAATATTGAATACAAATTCAGGCATCTTTTTCATTAGCCCTTGTTGTAGGTGAAGGATTAAAAATAGCAATTTTTTACAATGGTTGTTACGGAGTATAACCACTTAAATTCAAATAAAATTCTGAAATGATGGTCTATGATTTTCCCAAAGCCGACAGAGTTTATAATCTGGACGATTCAAACTCTAGATATACACTTTTCAAGCAATTCTCTTCTGTACATTTTGGGTATTCAAAAATTTTCTTTTTACTTAACTATGAAACGAAGACTACAAGGGTTATAATTGGGCCTATCGGGAATCTCTAAGAGAATTTTGTTTCCCACTGAATATTTTATTCCCTCGAAATTTTTCCTGTGATCGAGAATCTCCCACGGAATAAATTTCCCTCGAACTAAAAATCGTATGAAATGACATCAAAATTCCTTGGGAAAGCTTATAGCCGATACCAATAAATTCCGACGAAAACTTTTGATCGTTCCCAAGATTCGAATTGGAGAAAAATTTCCAAGGAAATTTTTATTCACTATAACCTCCAATAATTTTAGTTTAAATTACTGTCCTCGTTAAACATTTTTACTAACAATTTTGTTAATTTTTACAGGACTTTCGAAGAAAAGTTTCAGATCTTATTAAAGATGTTGTATTCATTGTCGGATCGGGTGCGTGCTTTAAGCAAATGTTCATCACGTTGCAAAATCCAGCTGCTACATGGGAGAGTACAGAATCGGCTCTATTCATAATGCAAAATGTGGCTAAGAATATTATTCCGTAAGTTTTTTATAATAATCTAAAAAACTTTTAATTATGTTTTTTTTTCTTTTTTGAATTTCAGTGATGAAAATGAAGTTATACCAAAAGTCGTTGAAGCGATCTTGAATCTTCCTGAAAACACTCATATCGCCGTACGTTATACGTCTATTATGCTGTTGGGAGAACTTTGCGATTGGATAGATAATCATCCAGAATCTCTGCAAGCTGTTCTAAATTTTCTCCTGTATTCCCTCCAGCAAAAGAATGGTTTGGCAGCAGCTGCTGCCATTGCTCTAACATTGATATGCACTGCCTGCCGTCAGCAGATGAGTTTCCATCTCAATGGGCTCATAGAAATTGCCCGCAGTTTGGATAGCTTTGAAATATCGAACGACCTTGCGATTGGATTATTGAAAGGAATCTCCTTAATCCTAACGATATTACCGCGCGAACAACAAGATTCTGGCATGCGTGAAATTTGTTCCTTCCAATTTAATCCTTTGGCTCAATTAGTCGAAACTGGTAGCTTGACAGTTAAAAAAGGCGAGCGCATAGATCCGGCCTACTGGATTGATCGTGCCTGTGCAATAATCAGGCACGCAAATCCCGATTGTCATGCCGATGAAATACATCCTACTTTGCAAATAATAACCGACGCTTGGCCATTAATTTCGAGGGTAATGGAAAAATATCAAAGTGACTTGCGAATAATGGAACGAACATGTCGCCTGATTCGTTACGCTGTTCGTATGGTAGGAAAACTTGCATCTCCACTCGTAGAACCACTTGTTAAGCAAATGGTTTGTTTATATGTCGTACATCATCACAGCTGCTTTTTATACTTAGGAAGTGTGCTGGTCGATGTGTTCGCCAAATCCGAAGAATGCATCGCTGGTCTACTCGAGATGCTGAAAGCTTTTATCGAACCCACATTCAATATGCTGCAAGTGGAAAATGGATTGAGAAATAATCCTGAAACAGTTGATGACTTTTTTAGATTGTGCTCGAGATTTATCGAATGTTGCCCCGTACCGTTCCTGCAGAGTCCGCTAGTGACGCCGATTTTCCAGTGTGCATTACTAGCATGTACCCTCGACCATCGAGAAGCTAACTCTTCGGTTATGAAATTCTTTTGCAATATTTTGCGATGGGGTCGTACTACTTACAGATATCCGGAATGTCGTCCACTAGTCAAGACCATTGCTCAACAAAATGGCGAAGCATTGGTCATGAATTTGATTCACGCTTCAGTATTTTGTTTGCACTCTTATATGATGCCAGACGTTGCTGAAGTATTGATGGAGATCAAATCAGTAGAAGGCGAGAATATGGAGGTGTATCTGAAGCGAGCGCTGGATGCACTTCCAAAGAAAAACAGTGGCGGTTATGTGACAGCAACACAAGAACAACTAGATGCATTTAGCAATTCAGTCTTAAAGTAAGTTTGAAACTATTCTTACTTTTGAACTAAAATTTACTTAAATAATTGTTCTCTTTTTTTTTTTGTTGCAGAGAGGAGGAAACAAAAGCCGTGACAATAGCGCTGAAAGAATTCACAAGATTATTCCGATGAAATTTTATTTTAAAATTGTATGAACAAATTACGTTTGATTTCATTTCATGTAGACTATTAGATTAACTAATAAACAAAATTGACATGTTTAAATGTAGTTTGAAAAGAATGTTTTTGTTTTACAACGAAAAAACCTCTTTCGAGATAAATGCAACTAACAATTTTGTATTCGCAAAAATGCTATAGAAAACAATGTGTGAAATTGAGATATAAATGTATGATATTCTAAAAAAAGGACGAAAAATATGTCCTCACATCAGCACAATGTTGTATCCAGCTTAAGATACTAAATTTTTGTATATGTCGCTCTGGCAACAAATGAGTGATATGTGAGAACATAAAAGAAGTTAGCGCAAAGTTTGTTTTCAAGCCGATATCTATACAGCCCTATCGAAATTATGTAACTTCGCTCTATGGGTATAGTGCAGCTTAACCAATTTGGTATCAAAGCATCCCACTCTATCTTCGACCCATTATTGAAAATTCAAGCTGATACAACATTTACCACCCTAACTTGTCTGCTTGATATACAAAAAGCGTTCGACACTGTGTGGATAAATGGTCTAGTTTTCAAGCTGAAGTCTCTGCACTTGCCTATATATCTTATTCACATCATTCGGTTTCTTCACTAGCTGTAAATTCTACGTACGTGGGACTTAAAAACATTTCTGACGTAATAGCCAAAGGATCTCGTCTTGTCAATGACAAAAACGCTCCTATTTGCTGATGACTCCATTACTTAAAGCGCATCCATTACCCCAGACATAGCCCTCCGTAGAGTTAGGGAACATATTCTTACCTTCAGTAGGGAATACAAATCAAGTCTCTAAAACAGAGCTGATCTTCCTTCACATAACGGCTTAGCCATGAAATGCAAAAACATCTCCCTGACTCTTTCTGCTAACACAGTTTTCAAATCAAATCCAAACAAAGTGTTAATTACCTAAGGTTCAAATTTAACCAACACTCCAAATTCACACTTCGTAATGCTAACCATGCCTTATCTCTCCTACTCCCTCTTATGAAATTAAGAGACGGACTCCAAATCTGGACGAAACTTCTGCTTTACAAGCAACTAATTTGTCCAATATCAACTTATTGCTTCCATAAACAATTGTGTACCACATGACATTAAGTTCGACACATACGAAAAAATTGCAAATTTCCATCTTCGCTATTATAGCAACGAAATGCTTTACGAAGCTTTAGGAATTGTACCAACTGATAAATATATGTACAACCTCAGCACCAAGATGTCGAGGTAAATCCTATTCCATCCCAGTCCTTATTGATTTAATTTTCGGTAACCCAGCTACAGATGACCGATATCTTTATTGAGTTTTTTGTGACCTTTAGTCCAAATTATGCGTTTCGCTCAGGTACTCCAGTTGGGCTCATCAGTTAGATGCTGTAGTACTTTTCTAAGACGCAAAATATTAGTCGATGACTACCGACAGAAATAAAATTTACAGCTTAACACTATGAATTATATTTATAAATCGGTCAAATTCAGACACCTATAAGCCCGTGGTCTGGCTTGTTTAATTTTAAGAAGAAATACAAAAACAATACAAACGCATATGCATACGTAAGCGCAATGCTTACGCTGCGCTGTTCTTTATTTTGTAGACTGTGCTTTTTATGGCGTTTTTATTTGGCAATCCGGAATTCTCCGCGATACGGGATCCCAACTGAACACCTTTGTGTGATTCTGACGATTCTGAATTTTAATGAGATTGTATGTGTGAAAATAATTTGTGTACGTGAGAATATTCAAATTAAAAAAAAATGTTTGTTATGCACAATTATGATAAAAAAAATGATAACAGTCGAGTTTGACGTTCAAGTATATGAATGTGTGAGTGCTTCTACTTCTGATTCTGATTTCAAATCCAGAAGCAAAATTCCATTCTTTTCAGAATTAGAACTGTCATTTTTCCCAAGTGAATGCTTTCAGAAGAGTTCGGAAGGCTTCCGGATTGCCAAATAAAAACGACATTAATTTTTATTGACTTTTCTTGTGGCCTTTATTCTAAATTAATTTATTATTATTTAATTGAGTTTTTTGTGACCTTTAGTCCAAATTAATTTATTATTAAAGGTAACAAAAAAAAACTCAATAAATATTAAAAGCATAGTCCACAAAATAAAGAACAGAAACAATACCTACGTATGCATATGCGTTCTTCTTAGAATCCAACATTTGGAATATCTATAGAGAAGGACAGCTTCTGAGACTTTCACGATGCTGCAGGAATGCAGTATACAACATAGGTTGAAGCCATAAAACATCTAAGCCAGGTAATAAGTTACAGCAGTTAAGGCACTCCAATCCCATCCTAACCACGCCAACTAACGACTGTCAGCACTGCTCAAGCCAATTAGAAAAATTAAATTGTTATAAAAAAAACCTATGTTGTTAGCCTTTAATTTAATAAAAAATAAACAACAACTTAACTAAGCAGAACTCTTCTGTGCTCGTAGATATATATAGGACGCTATCGGAAATTTTGTTTCCAACGGAATATTTCATACCCTGGAAATTTTGCCTGCTATCGCGAATCTCCTCCGGAAATGTATTCATTTAAACAAAAAAATCGTCTGAAATGCCAGCAAAAATTGCCTGAAAAATTGTGTTCCCGATACCAATAAATTACTAGGTAAACTTTTGACCATTCTCATTCGAATGAGAGAAACCTTCGATTTATTCAAGTTAACTTTGGGCTTAGTGCACAACCCTGCCCACCTGTCTTCACCTGGAACCACTCCGATACATTTTTATTATACCAAACTGCTACCCTGGTATCCAGGTACAGATTCTGCACTACTTTGCGCAGCACATTGCACTATTAAACATTATAAATGTTTTTGTTTTTTTGGAGCCCAATGAAAACAAAACAGCAAGTGTCAAAACTTTCAAAGTTTTTATTTTTTAAGTTAGTTGTGCTTCTTTCCCGAAAATTAAATTCCGATGGAGTTTCCCGATAGAGGGAAATATTTCGGCGAAAGAAACCCTGTTCCCAGGGCAATTCGTCACATGAGATTGCCGATAGTCCTGATTGACTTCTACTGGCATTTTTCCGGGAATAGATATGTTATATTAGCTAGACTCATTTTGTTACCATCTGTTCGCACTATGTTTAATGTAAAAAAAAATATCTCCGATTTTTAATTTATATGACCGATTATATAAATATTTTATTCTGTTGGAATTTCAAAATTGTTGTTTATTATCATTGGAATATAAATGTAGCCTTAACAAAACTGCAGCTACGCTACGTTATTTGAAAATAATAATAAAAGCTTAACATCTCTTCTTTAAAGCACTCGCATAGAAAATAAAACTTAATTAATTAGCAGTACTTTTTGTCGAACCACTCACGGGTGCTTTAATACCAATCAGGTTACACAATTCATTACGAACCGGACGAATATCTAGCAAAGGTAGTCCCCAATCTGTTTCAGATAAAATATTCAATATTTCTTCCATATTTTCTTCGGGTATTTCACATGAATCACCATGAAGTGCAATAGCTTCATATAATTTAGTAGCTGTAGTCTTGCGAACATGAACATGAGTGAGTCCCAAAAATACAGCCATTTTGGCTAGTATTTTCTTACACAGACGAGGAACTTGAATCAATTGACAAAAAACGTTGATACTCGATATGAGTTTGTAGAGTTTCTTGTGTCCTTTGATTTCTTCGTTTACTAGTCGAAAGACGTCGTCGGCAAAAACTGATTTTTCATTCATTAAAACTGAGTTTATCGTTCCTGTGAGACAAAAAAAAAAATAACAAAATATTATAAGTTGCTAGGAAATAAATTAAATTAAAAGTACCTGATCCAATAAGAATGTCTAGGAAATTCAACATAGGATGGGTAACCCGCTCCACCATTAAATTTTCTTCAAAGTTTTTAACAACCTCATTACAAAGTCGAGGAATTTGATTTGGATGTGAACGTAAAAACTTAAACAGAGCTTCAGATGAATATCTTATCTACAAAAAAAAAAAATCAATACAGATTTTACTTTGAAGAGCAAATGTTGTTTCATTACCAATGATTCTGTTAGTTGTCCAATACTTGCACTTAAACCGAGAAGGACCTTCTGTGAATATTTTGGGAATTCCAATAATGAACAAAACATGGGGAATGTATGGTCTGCAAATAACCAAAGAACAGTCTCAGTATTATTGGGGAAAATCAGTTTAAGTCGATCATGCTGGCATATGTGTGGAATGGGTGGATCAACATTTATGAGACTACAGAAAAGACGTCCTGCCAGACCTCTGGTGCGGTCAATTTTTTCGACTGCTTGCTGAACTAAGCCTAAAAGGACTCGGTGCACATGATCCGCTTTCAAAATATGTTTTGGACATGTGGTAAGCAATTGGTATAAAGCTACAAAAGAAATTAAAATTACAAAAATCTTAAATAAAATCAAACTATTCGTTGCCAACCATTCATAGCTGCTTCTCGTACCCAGGCGCCAATATCGCCGCGATTATCCACTGAATACTCTTCTAAAGCCTTCATATAACACTCGAAAATTTGTTCAAAATACTTCGGATTTGCAATAGAATCTTTGGAATCAAGTGCGAATCCAACGGTCTGAACAATATTTGAAAGTGCACGAACGCTTTCTCTACGAGCCTCGCTCCACTTAAAAGTAATAACATTTTCTTGTTGTTTTCGAGATTCTTCTGAAGAAATTTCTTGTGGATTTAAACGTGGAACCTGGCAGTATTTAACAAGGCAGTCGATTATTTTATCGAGCTGAGGTAAAACAATGAAATTTGGTAATGCTCCAAGGGCACAAAGATAGCCCATGCGAATTTTTTCCTCGAGATCGTTTTCAGCTCCCTTCAGATAAGCTGCGACTATTATATTATTGTAATCACTTCGATCGGGTATGTTGTAGTATGCCTTGCACAATTCTGTAAGAGCTAATGTTGCAGCATCTCGGGTTTGACCGATAAGGCACTTATCAATTATTTCTTGCCATGAATCTGTAAGATTTAAAGCATATTGAAAGAATAGTTTTAAATTTATTATTAATCTGCTTACCTAAGCATTTTGAAGTAGTAGCAATTTTGGCAACACTGCAGTTTCTTATGAATTCCACACAGCAATCTTTCATTATTTCTCCACTCATTCCTTAAATATTTTTGCAAAAACTTAAAAAAATCTTGTGTTATAACAAATATACCTCTAAATTGATCTCGTGTTAGAAATTTTCCAATTAATTCATTCAAATCGCTAACAATCTGATTTGTTAGAAGAGTTTCTTCCGATTTATTTTCGACTAATTTCAAGGCGGAAACTATTTCACCAATTGCTAAAACAGATCCATGTCTCATATTGATATCAATTGAGTCGGTCTTAATAAATAAACGCGGAAGAACGTCATTGGACATGTATTGCGGAGCTTTGATTGTAAGTTTATGAAGTGCTTTCGAAGTTAATTCTCTGATTGAAGTGTCCCAATGGTTGACTTTCTTTTCGACCAAATGATTAATAAGCGGTACTTGATATTCCTCGTATTGTGCAATATAATCACTCACAATAAGGAATGAATTTTGTTTTAGGCCAACAGTATAGAAATCTGTAGTTGTTGAGATTTCAATACCATATGGAAAATTACCTAAACGGCCGACACTTTCTTGAAACGCTGCAGAGGCTGCTCTCCTGCAGTTGATTTCTCTGTCGAAAGAGGCAACTGTTAATAAGCCAGCAGATATTTGATGTACAAATGGTTGCAAATCTGCGGGATTATATGCCCGAGCGAATGCCCAACACATATAACATGCAGCATCTCGAATATGCTGACCCACTGACATATAACCTTTCATCTCATCATAGAACAATGCTTGCAGCAACAGTGGAACAAGTTCCTTGAGGCGATAAGGAAGTAAAAGACCACGTTTCGCCAATTCAGCCAGAGCTAAACATGCACCATGCCAAGCTTCGTGGGGTTCGAGAGGATTTAAAATGTCCACAACTGAACCAATAACTTCATCTGCTAATGTGCGTGAAAGCCGATTGGTAACACGACCAATTCCTTTGGCAGCACTCCAACGAATGTCACTGCCTGGACTGCGTAAACCTTGTAGTAGTTCTTCAATCACATCTTCTACGAAATCTGGAACTACAATTTCTTCTCCGTCTTCCAGGTCGGTATCAATTTCTTGTTGGTTGGGTGGCTGAGCAGCATCGGAAGGTTCAGCAAGATTAACAGCCAAAGATCGAACGCCTTAAAGAGAATTAATTAGGTTTACAGTATCTATATTATGGATTTAAATGCATTAGAATTATGAAAAGTATAAATAAATAAACATCTGCAAAAAGCTCTGGTCTGATATAAATTCCTTCAGATCAAATTACAAAGTAACTACAATTAAATCCATAAGAGAGCAATCCAATCAAATGCTGACATCTCCTACAGAAATTGCCCATTAATTATTCTTTATGCACGGACAAACTAATTATTGTATCTAAATATAAAGACTAAAAACCAATCAGTAGCTGATTATTCAAATATACTTCTAGATATAATAAAATAGGAGGAATAATATGTGGCATAATATTTACAAAAAAAGTAAAATATTGCATATGGTGAAACAAACCCAGCTGCTCTAAAAATGTTAAATTAGATATTAATAATAAATCAATCGAAAATGTAAATAACCTACAAATATTAGGAATTTGTAATGTTGTTCGATGTAAGATTTAACGTTAAGCCACATTGTCTTTATATTATAAAGATAATGTGTAAAACAACATGTAACATACAAAATGTACGACTGGATCACACGTACTTGCTCTTGTGTTCGATCACATTGTATGCAAAAGATTCTTAGTATAAACGGCTAAATATAATTTTAAAGTCATTTTTTACTTAATTTTCTAGATAAAAAAATTCATAATTTTTTTCTAAAAAAAATTGGTTTGACAATTTTAAATATTTAATAATATAAGCTTTCGAAATATTAAATTTCCCAAAAAAAAATGTATTTTTTCAAAAATCCAAAAAAAACAAACTATTTTTCGGAAATTTTAATTTGGAGTGTTTTTTAGAATTCGATGAACCTCTTGTATAACATTTTTTATCGCAATCCGTTGAGCCGTTTATGAAAAAGTCGAAAATAAAAACAATGATGTACCGTTAATAACAAAATATGTAAAAAAAAGTTTTTTGCCAAAATGAATACCTAAAGTAGTACACATACACAGTGCATCTCGTCGGTGTACTGTTCCCTAGTCTCTACATAACTGCGATACATACATACATCAATAGTTTTGTTGCTCCTTTAAAAGAAAATTTTATTAAACAGTTGTTAACTAAACTTCTAACTAAGAAGTTAGTTTAAATATTCAATCACAAAACTGTCATTTTTTTAAATTTATATATATACATATGTAATTTGATAATAATAGTTTCGTTCATATAATTGTAAGTGTAAAATCTTAACAACTAAATGTAAACATACAAATGTTTCTCTTATTTTGTTTCATGGTTAATAAAGTGCCCCTGAAGAAGACTGAAAACTCAGTCGAAACGTTGGGAAAACTAATGAATATCTTTCATTAATAAATTATCACGACCAAAAAAGCCGAAGAAGTGAAATCTTCAAATTTTAAAATTGAACATATCGAATTGGTCAAAACACTTTTAATTAAATATTAAAAACTACACAAGATTCCACTGATCTACATTTATTCGAACAAACTATACATTTATTGAATGAATTATTTATGAAATGGACATTTATTCTGCTTTCCTTTTTAGACGGCTGCTTCTCGGCTCTCTCGAACGATACTGATGGTAATATGGAATACACCTTTTTGCCTCTAATTTCAACCAAGAACCAAATGCTAAAACTCCTGAAGCATTGTTTTCGTAAGCATAAGAGGCCCATTTCATTTTCATATCATTTTTCAATTTCTTCAACAGTTCCTTTAGCAATAATGGATTGTCATATTGACTTTCTAATGACGATGGCTTCATGACTGCATTCATATTAGTAGCTGCTGTCGAAAATTGAATTATTGTTTCCAACTTGTCTCCTCTCACGGGTGAAAACTTACTTATTTTTTCGATCTGAGCGTTAAGGATTACTGTGGGCTGTCCAAATGCCAAAAGACAATCCAAAATGTCTGGTATGCACGATGGTTCTCATAATTGACTCGCTACCTCATTTCTTGCTGTGCCTTTCAGTGATTGTTGCAGACGCATCAAGTTTTCCTCATTGGAATAGCCGCATTCTTTTGTCGATTGTTCAAACATTCTTTTGCACACGGGCCATTCTTCTAATTCGCCTGTGAATGTTGGAAGAGCTCTATATATTTTCCTTGCTGCTATCTGTCTCTGATTGAGTGGTTCTATATATTCGTCAATGATGGCTGGTTCATTGGCGTGTGGATGCTTAGGTGTTTTGTTGTTTGGCTTAAATTCGCGCGCTCCAGGATTCATTACGACGTTGTGGATTGAGTCTGAGATGTATTCTACCTGTTCATTGTCGTCGGCTTCGAGTTCTAGATCACAGACAGATATTTGGTCCACGAGATCCTGCTCTTGCTTAAGGACATCATGTTCTAATTGAAGGTTTAGACGCTGCTCCTTCAGTAATTTACGTTGTTGCTCCAACAATCGCATCTTGAGTCTCGTTGTTGTTGACTGTGATGTTTTAGATTGTCCCTCTGACTCAGAGTCCTCTCCAGCAGCCATTTCCCTTGTTTTTTCTAGCCTTGGCGTTGGCAGTGGATCTCCCTTTTTTGTCGACGAAACTCCCAGTTAGCGAGATGTATTTTTCTTTTGCTTTCTGGAATTTTCCCAACGCAGCTTGGATCACAGTACTTCTTTTTTTGCTGTCAACGTTTTTTTGGACTACTTCGTACAGCGTGAATACTTCTTTGCATACCCCTCAGAACATTCGTCGCAAACCCATCTACCCAGCTCATCGGCCTGACTACTACTTAAACCTACACATAATAAATAAAACCATTTCCTACATACCCCATCGCAATATACCATTTCTTCATTATAGGGCTCCTGGCATATTTTACATGTGGCTCGTTTTCGCTGCGGCTGCGCTTGATGTTGTTGTTCTGGAAGAATCCCAAGTTCGCCTTCTCCATTTTTTCCTGGCGAATGTGTTACCGGCATATTTTACTTTATTTGAGTACGAATCACTTATGTAATTTTTAAAAAATGTCACTCTTTTATGTGACCAATTAATAAGATCTGATTTTTAACTAGTTCTCTTTTACACATGTTAACTCTACCGAATTTACGTTTATTTGAATAAAACAGTAAATAATAGTAATAATAAGAAACTTTACTTTACGTTAAAAATTACAGTTTTTTTTATCAAATTCATTCTACTCAAAATCACCCAAAAATATAATCTGTTTGTGTCGCTATTCCAGATACTTCTCCCTCGCCGTTGGCTCTTTACTTTTCAAACATCATTTCCCCTCCTGCCATTCAGGAATACCAACTGTGCCACTGTGTATCTGTGAGATTCGATATGCAGGAAAAGGGTTTGTTCGGTTACTTCATAGAAGCCAAACCGATGAGCTTTCTTTAGGGTATGTGTAAACTGGTTGGTGTTATTCTTACAGTGATTCTTTTGGCATCCCTCAGAGGGGAAATTGAAATTTTATTTTTAGGCCTAAAAATAACAGTACCTTACATATAACGGTTTAGGAAAATCTTTTTTTTTCCCGAAAACGGCTCCAACAATTTTGATAAAAATTTTTGAGAATTTTTTTGTTGGTAATAGCTATTATTTAATCTGAACCAAGTTTACGGGAAAAGTCTATTAACGGTACATTTCATATAACGTTTTTTTTTAATTTTTTGCTTTCTCGGTAACGGTAGTTTGGATTTCTGTCAAATTTTATATCTGAGAAGATCTAAGTAGCTAAATTAATTTTGCATATCAAAATTTGGAATAACTTTTTTTTAAATTAAAATTAACTATTAATTTTTTTAAAACTAATCAAAAAAAATAATTTTAAATTTTATATTTACATTTATATTAATAATCTCTAAAAAATTGCTTACCACAATTTCAAAAAAATTTTGTTTTCAAAAAACGAAAAATAAAACAGGATTTCATCAAACCCCGTCATACAATTTTCGAGATACTTTTTTATAAAATTTTCATTGATCCGTGGCATCTAATGGCGTTCTTCGTTTTTTTTTTTCAAAAAACGGATTAAAGTGATGGTTTTGGTAGTTTAAATAAGTTTAAAAAACGAATTTTTCCCACCTATACACCATTAACTTTAATTATATACATGTATGTACTTGTACATTTCTACATTATTTCCCTCCTAATTTAAAAAATTAAAATCCATTTAAATATACAATTGTAGATATGTACCTATGTAACTATTCCTTGAATCATGCATTCGACAATTCATTATACTAAGAATCAAGGTAATATGTAGGTACATAAGCTTTAAATCTTCATAGGATCACTATAGGCTAGCTACCTACCAACAGCGTCAGTGAGTAACACTTAAATTGTTAACTACAAGAGCAAGTTTGTACAATCCAGTCGAGCATTTTATTTTTTATCAGTCGTTAGAGCTGTTTTCGAGATAATTAAAATAGTAGAAAAATTAGTATGGTAAGTACCGTTATTTTTTGGGCTAAAACATCGATTCAAAACACTATTTTAGACAATCACCTAAAACACGTAAGTACCAAGTTTGAAATCGGTTCAGCCGTTAGGCTGTAGATCGTTCTGCAGATAGACAGATAAATTCGAAACCGCATCCATTCTTTTGAAAATGAACTCCTGCAAAACATCACATATTCAACCTTTGATCCTAAAATTTTTACAAAGAACTAAATATCAAAACTATCCATTATCACTTCTCAATGCCATTAACCTTTCAACAAAATGGAATCTTCGAAATCAAGCCAACTCAATAAAATGTTCAATGTTGAATATACTAGTGTACTCTATAATCACAGATTTACATTGATTCTATAAATCAACAACAAGTTATCAGATGTACCGACAAATTTTCATGGAAACTGTAACAAATCTAAAAACAAAAGCAATGGAATTTTGTAACAGATAGCTTCAAAAGTTGTAAGCTGAACAGGCACCTCAATATCCTGGGATAGTTTAAATTATTTTTAGTTTATCCTTAGGTAGTTTTTAAGTTAGGCGCCAGTTATAGCTTTCATTGAAACTCATCATTGAAAACTTTGACTATCAATTCTGAGGCACCTAAACAAATAAAACTGATGTTGTTTTGGTAACAAAATGAAGGTATAAAAGGTTTATAATATTTTTTGTCAAAAAAATATTTTATTTGTTCTACCACTTTCTTGTAAATTTACTTTTGATTTTTCAATGATCATTGAATGATCATTGAAAATGCTTTTCATCATTGAAAAATCAAAAGCGAATTTACAAGAAATTGGTAGGGCAAATAAAATATTTTGTTGACAAAAAATAATATATATCTTATTGCCTTCATTTTGGTACCAAAACGACATCAGTTTTATGTGTTTAAGTGTCTCAGAATTGATAGTCAAAATTTTCAATGATGAGTTTCAATGAAAGCTATAACTGGCGCCTTAAAAAAAAAAAATACTGATACTGAGTTTTTTGCAAACAAAATTTCTTGGTTTAAAAAAAAAATTAAATAATTAGATTTAATTAAAATAGTTTTTAAGTCGAAAGACATTAGTTCTAGGAGTTATTGTTTAGTTTAGAGCGCCCGTAAAGGGCCAGTAAATTAGTTGTAAGTTATTGATAAGTAGGCTAGTTTTAAACATTTTTGTCTAGCTTTAAGATAGTTATACGTGAATATGAAATAAAAATGAATTTACAAAAAAAAAAAAAAAAAACAATATACTAGGGAGTTGTGAAGCCATTACTCACCAGATATACTAATTTCTGGGACATCGCCTAATAAAGGAATAAAGGAAAAGGAACTTCCCTTCATTGAAATACTACAAATACTAAAGTACCTCAAAGGAATTAACTTGGAGCACGTACTGTAAAATAAGAAATCTCATCCAGTTCTGTAGGAGGGCAAAATATCTTAAGGTCGCACAGCATCACTACACCAAATTCATATATTCATTCTTTCATAGCTTTACAAGTGAAGACGGGATTTATTTTGCAGAGTTGACGTATTCGGAAACATGCAGCCGTATTCTGCTATTAACGTAAATCGTATATACATTCATTTCACATTATTTATATCAGTTGCTCATGCGAAATTAGAAAATTTGTTATTTGAAGCTTATAGATTTATTTATAAACATCTTCATTAAAATTTTCTAAACAGGCACCCAATTATAAATCTGCATCAAATTGATATGCGTGTTCAAATTGTATGAAGTGAGTGGATTCACGTGAATAGCAGAATACTGCACAATATTACCGACTTTACCACAGACCTATTCTGTTTTCCGATCCGCTGGAATATTTCGATTTACGTGAATATTTCTGTTGACGTCTGAACACAAATAAACCAGAGCTTCTCCAACCGACACGAAAATTAAATGCTTCACCATTCACCAGCCATTTAGATTACGCCACATCGGCAGCATCAATATTTTGTCGGCTTTCAAGACAGAAACAGAGTGAGTTGAAAAAAAAGAATTCAAAGGCAGCGGCAGCATCGTCTCGCCGGTGAAGAAAAAGACAAATTATAAAACTACCACCATTACCACCGCCATCACCATTTTAACAAATTTTATGTGTTTATTTACAAAGCGAAATCTTTAAATAAATTGTTTTGTTAATGTAAAAATGTTTTTCTGTTTTCTTGTATTCTATTGCCGCCATCGTAACATCTTTGAAACTACGACAATTTCACTTAATTTTTTACTATTTATATTCAAATGTCTTCTATCTTTTGAGTCCAAAGCTTTACTAATATTTTTTTGTTCAATTCTTAATCTAATTGTTAAATTTTATTTTTGATCGAAATTTAAATACTTTTTGGACCAATTCGTTTTTTCCGTCGGATAGCTGAAAACAAATACTCACGTGAACTTTTAACAGAATAGGACTGAATGTAAACAAGATTCATTCGAATGAACAGTAGAATAGTAATGAGTAAAAATTCAAGAAAAATTACCCCCGATGACTATCAGAATAGGGCTCAGAAAAAAAAATTAAAAAAAACCCTTTTTACACAGCTTACAATCTTACAAAAAAAAAAAGAATTGAAAGAATATATCCATTAGAACTCTTCTCTAAAATCAACCCTATATTAAATATAACTAGATAAAAGTTAAATTTAAACGTTTTTTTTTAACTCAAATACACTACCCTTAATTGGCAGGAACTGGACAGTACCGAATTACTATTAATTATGTAATTTATTACCTATAACTATAATAAATAATAAAGTTATAAATAAATAAATAAAAATAAACATCAAAAGGTGGTGATAATTTGAAATTATAAGTGGTGTAATATATAATGAAGAAAACGCAAACAATAATTGAATATTACTTTTGTTTTTGGGGACTGGTTATTATAGTTAATTTGAAAGTTGACAGCACCGACCCATAAATATTAGGGGTATTCACGATCCGGTGCAACTGGTGTAGTATCATTGTAAAAATGCAAAAGTGCAACTTTATTTTGCACCACAACAACAGATTACACTGACTAAGATTCTACAACACTTTTGCACTTTTGCTATACCATAACCCTATTGCAACAGAAAAATACAATGGTGCAAAATTTGTCTGGTGTCCTTGACAGTTTGGCAGCTGTTATTTTCTGTCAGAAATGTTTGTGTTCAAACTGATTTTGCATTTTTACTCCAGAGTTGCAATAGAAAAGGGGCTTTCACGATTTATAGAAAAAAATAAAATTTCGCAATTTTAGGCCGTGTGTGAATTGCGTTAAAATGTTGGTTAAATTTTGTAACTTGGTTAAAATTTGACACTAGCGTGGTGAATAAAATGGGTTAAAATGTACGCAGCTGTAGAGCAGGCTAAATTTGCGTTAAAATTTAACGTTTCTCAAGATAGAGTAATTTGAAACTGTAAGCGAAAACCGAAAAAAAAGATGAACTCCAAAAAGTCCAGATCTACTGGGAAACCATATAATAAATGTAAGTTTTAATTTATTCAATTAAAAAATTAAATTACATTATTATTTTTGTTTGTGTAGAGTCTCAAGAGGAAAAAACAAATATTATAATCCGTTGATATTTTAACAAATATAAAATAATTAATTAAGATATTCATTGTATTTCATTTTGCAAATTGAATACAAATAGATTGATTTGTCAGCTTGTCAAATTCTTCACCTGTGAAAACTAGTGTTTACATTTGGAATTGTTGTTTTAAAATATTAAATTAACGATGTAAAACCGAAACATATTAGTAAAACTGAGAATTCGTTACTTTTTCGTGCCAAATTATTAACTTTATATCTTCTAAGTCCGATTTTGGGAAGAAATTAATTAACTTGAACAACAAAACAAAATGTTTTTAGGGAAATTTCTTAGATCTTGAAGGAATATTAACCAAAATAGTGTTTTAATAAATCCCTTTTAACGCAATTCACACAGCCAAAAGCTAAATTTGATCCCACCATGGGTTTGTGGTAACTTTGTAACGGGGCAAAAGGATGAGGGCCTAAGGTTTGGGATTGGAACTGGATAGCAACTTGAAATCGAAGGGAACGGGGCTGGAAACGGAAATATCGAAAATTGGGTCGGGATAGGACAGGAAGGGTTTGAATGCTTAGCGGAAAGGGCGATGGCATGCTGGCGTCGCGCGGCTTAGCTCGCCGGATGTAGGGGGGGATCTTGCCCTCCCACTAAACCTCACCTGGCTACAAAAAAAATTCATCATGCCAACAATCTTACCGACACCCCTTTTACCTGGTTGCCACTGTGGATGTCACATCGGTCGGGTAGTATACCGGTGGGCCGTGCCCTCGCCACTCCTGGAGTCTGGGGCTGATACTTTGTCAGATTCCCCTTCTAAGTTTAAATCTGTCTCTGGTTTCTCTTCGTAACCCCTTTACTCGCTCCTGCAAAAATTCTCTTTCTAGCCAACTCATACTCTTTTATTCTTACATGCAGTGGTTTTCTTACGGTGGTATTTATTATGTCCTTTGTCGCCTCTCCTTTATCACGCTCTAATATCTTAATATTTTTATTCTTCAAAGTAGGTTCCTCTATTCTTTGGATTGGGGCGTAGTCTGAGTGGAACACGTTTTCCCCACCGACTTCGTATTCCTGAACCTGTTTTCCGGATTACATTTCTGGCATCGTGGAGTAATAACACCTTCCAACCCACACCGGTAGCAAAACAGATTCCTTGTCGTTGATGGACAATCCATGAACGAGTGGCCTTGCATCTTACAATTCCAACACGGCATGAATTTGGAATCAACCAACGTACGAGAAGTCCTCGGCCGAGCTCCTGTCTGTTGAAACGCCGCGAGCTGCTCATCGCTGAACGACCCCTGCTCGGCCTCCATCTCCAGTTCATTAGCAACATACCGAGTATTTGGCCTATACGGTTTCGGAAATTCGCGATCCCTATCCGGGAAGGCATACTCGGCATCCTTACAGGCCCTTCGCAACTGATCCAGCGTATAAATGGCTTGTGGATATACCAGCTGGCTCAGTTTTTTATTCAAATTCCGCTTAAAAATCAGAACCAGCTCCGTTTCTGGAATCTGCACCCTGAGCTGGGACCTAAGCCTGTTCACTGCGGCAAAATACTCTTCTCCAGCGCCGTGCTTGCGGTCCATCATGTCCCTCATTATTTCATAATCGGACTTCGAATTCCGAAATTGGCGCATTAATGCGTCCCGTAGCATTGGCCAGTCGGGACGATAATGGGACAGCTGGAATTGCCAATACCATTCCTGAGCAGGCCGAAATTTAACCCCCATTTATTCACTTTAATATGAGTCCTGCCGTTCAAATTCAAAAAAGTGCGAGAGTTGATATGCTGCTGAGGGAGACACCCACCATAAGGCTTTTGCGCTCCACCATTTGCTTCCTGATAACTAGCCAGACAGCATCCTGTGCTATCAGGTCTTCGCTCGCCCTCGGGTATATGGCCCATTCCTATCGGATTTCCCACAGGCACAAAATGACTGGCAGCTGGGTCCAGTTGCGACTGCCGCTGTACCGCTGGGATATGCTGCCGTCCCGGGATTTCGGCTTCGACGTCCAACACGTTCAAGCTGCGACCTCTTACTTCAGGCGCTCGGTGTGTTGCCGTGCTCAATGTCTCCGGCATGTCATTAAATTATTTCTTCACATCCAATCTCAGGGACTCGGACAATTGGCTTCTAATTGCCGTAGTATAGCGCTCGCAAGCGGTACATACAGCTGAGTTAATAGCCGCTATAAGTTCAGCCGATACCCCCATATCCACTCGGCCTTCGGATACACCAGGCCGTGTCTGAGTTGACACGACTGCCTGATGATTGGAGCCCTCTGAAACAAGGTTCTTTTCGACCCCTACTGTGTCTAAGTGACGGCCTTGTTCACCAACTGCTCTAGTTCCGGCATCAGTTAAGCCGCTATAGGCTGGCGAAGTTAACGAATCAGCTGAACTTCCAGCACGACTGTTTGGCCCCGAAATCGCCGGTGGAGGAATCTTGAACATCGGCGGGATAATACCTGTCCCACTTACAGGGTTTTCGGATTCAGGTTCCTTCGGTGGAGTGTGACTTAACGGCACTTTACTTACAGTATCTAATATACTAGTTAAGTGAGCACGAATGGTGGTGCGGTTTTGATCATAAATGGCCTTGTATAATTTTTTTTCTTTTTCAGGGTTCTTCACCTGATGTTACGATTGATAAAATTGACAATTCCGATTGATGAGAGAATGCTCCCAATAGCTAATAACTTATTAAAAATCCTACCTACTATATAGATTAAACTTTCAGCTGCATTCGTATGTAACCACTAAAATAATGTTAACTAAATTTACCATTCAAACTTCCTTTTATTTTTTTTTTATATATACCTACTATTCTAGCTTAACTAAGACTTATCCTATCCTATTATATTGCACCTAAAAAAAAGGACCAAAACTATTTATAAACCTACAAGCTAACAAGTATTTAAATATTCTTATTACAAAAAACTTAATTTTAAATCTAAGCATTTTTTTTTTATTTATTTATTTTTTTTATACCTATTTACTCATCCTAATACCTACTGAACTATAATTTAGGACTTCCTATTATTAAACTTAACTAAAACGTATACTATTTATAAAATCTAACTCCTACAATAACAAAAAGAGTTATTTACGTATCAACTTACAACCTAACAAATATTTACTTCTTATTACCTATAAAAATACTCTAACTCTATGTCTATATATATATATATATATTTTTTTTTTATATTATTATTATTATTTTTTTCTACCTAATTTAATACTTATACTAATCCTAATACTTAATTCTCTATCTCCTATACTAAAGACTATTAAACTACTTTACTATACGACACTTATTTTTGACTAATTCGATTCTCCATAATCTGTATATTTATTTTCAAACTACGCAATAAATTCTTAAAATTTTTCCTGAAAATGCCTATTTTTGTTCACTCGTTAGTAACTGGTTTACTGGTTTACGTTATCTTTTTGTTTTGTATGTAATGCGGGAGTGCTTTGGATAGCCTTGAACGGAAGTTTATTTTTTCTGCTACAGTGAGGATGTGACATAACGGCCGGGCACTGAACTCAAAAATTTCATCCACTGTGTGGCAACCAATCAAAGTACACACAACATTTATACATACACCCATGTTTCATCCGTTCCTGCTGTCGGATTCGAAATTCTTCGTCGCGATTGATTGGGCTTTCTGACGAGCTATCCCAATCAAGACTTACGTTTCCTTTCGTCTCCGACCGCAGTAACCAATGAAACTTAGACAGGACTTAAATCAACCCCGCCATCGAACTTCATCCTTCGTCGCAATTTGAAAGGTACGTTTAAACCTGCATATCAAAGACATACGAACGATTTTTCCCGACAGCGGGTTTAATTTCACATTTATCAATCTACTTTCTGGTAGCATCCGCCGGCAACATCAAAACCCTTTGTCGCATGTGATTTGGTATGCACCACTGCTTTCCTAATCACGACTTACAAGTTGTCTCGACGATGCCAACGTCTACACCCAGAAAGTGACTTAACAACTTAAAAATTTAACCAAGGTAGAAAATTTAACCAATATTTTAACGCAATTCACACACGGCCTTACACCTTCTTGTTCCATCGGATAGTGAATACACCTATTGTTTCTTAAAAGAGTGCGACGGCATCTTTCAACTGATGAGCCCAAAGCTGTCGTGCATGGTCAAAACGTATTTTGTGAATTATACGTCATCAAAAACTTCCATTTTGTAATATATGTATATAATGTATATGAATTTCCATTTGTATTTACCTCTTTTATATCTCCAAGCGGCTATTCTGGGCTTCAAATAAACTAACCCAATTCGCTGAATTATTTTAATGTAATATTTGTATTTCAAAAAGTCTGAACTGTCTTTGTAGTTGCAACCTAAAATCCAAACTTGTAATCTCTGAGCATATTGCAACAAGTCCTCGCGTTTGCCATGTTTAAGTATAGCAGCAACCGCTGCTAACTGGCCGAATTTTACGTCTTGTGTTTCCGCATTATTATTCTCAATTACCCAGTCAAAGTATTTTTCCAAATATATGTCCTTGATGTCCGAACGAATGAAATATTTTGCCGATAGAAATGCAGTTATGCCTGCACATGTATCATTGTGTTCAGAATAGGTTTTACAAATATCAAATATCCGTTCCATTTTTGTTTTGGGAGTAGTTAGGTTTTCGGTGCAATTTACTACCGTTCCACCAGCTGCATAGGCATCCAAACGAGCCAAATGAAATGGATTCAAGACCAATATAGACATCCACAGCAAGAGAATATACCGAGTTTCCCAATTTTCAAACACTTTGGGATCTTGCTTTTCCAACAAATCCAGAGCAAACTCAAGGTCGCTCAGTTCGTGTGGAAGAAACTTAACCAAGGCTTTATAAGTTCTAACCTTGCACAAGATGTATAAATATTTGAAGCATGCGTGTCCAAGGTCGCTTTCGCTTTTGGGATCTCGAATTTTGTCCAGCAGTTTTGTTAACAAAATGTCAAGATGTGGGTCCAGTAGATGTGGTTGTTCCTGATACCTGAGTTAAAAAATTTGCATCAAAGATGGACGTTTTCTGGTAATTAACTTGTTACACACCTTGAAAGAATTTCAGTGAAATGCTCATACTCCTTTTCGAAAGTCCGTGCACGACACACCTTAATCGAATCAATCATCTGAATTACTTCGTCGAGTTCGACAAATAATTCTAGGGTGTTCGATGGACGATCATCATCTTTTAATTCTTCACATTGTGCCATTACCGCGAGTGTTGATTTAAAAACTCTTGTGCAGTACTTTCAATAGAAATATATAAATTAAAAAACAGCCGGTCGAATGCTTCCAAGAATTGTTCTGTTTGGTGATGTTTTGTTTTTTACCAGTGAGTAACAGTCGCATTCCAGAGGTTCCTTGCTGTCAAATCATGTTCCTCTTCAAAACAAAACGGTGAGTCACAATAGTTTACGTTCCTTTCCAACTTTTTGGCTGCTCTTACAAAACACTTTTTCATTTGGCGTTTTTTAAGAACGGGGATGAGGAAATATGTGGTGGTGGGTGTAATCAATAACCAATTGTATATATATATCTAGAATTTTCATGAAGAGGAACGTCAGGAGGCCGCCATAAGGCAACGGGGCTTAAAATTTATAATTCTCTGGAGAAATTTGTAGTGATTGTGGACTTCGGAAATAGGAGAAAATGAGGAACAGAAAGAACAGTAATAAATATGTAGTGGTGAAAAACCAGCTGTTATCTTGATGTATCCCAAAAATGTTCGAATAAGTAGCAATCCGACAATAAATGTATAGAACAGCTGACTGAAAACTTTAGGTCTGATCTAGACTTTTTTTTGGGCAGAAATTGGTAGACTGTCAAAACTTGAAGAGTGGGGATAAAATTCTCTCATTGAGAAAAAAGTCCGAAAAAGTCTGGAACAGCTTGCGCACAATTTTCTGCAAATTTTTAAACGTCAAAACATTTGTTTTTTTTTATTTCTTTATTTGATGTAAATTCACATTTTTTTCTCTTCAAACTAATTATTTTGTATTTTAGTGTTTCTAAATTAGTTTATTTGTTCAACAAATATTTTTCCACACCAACTACGAACCGTTTTTTTTTCGTTTATGACAAACGTCAGTCTGACAATTTTAAATTTTTTGCCCACAAATTGCTGCCCACAAAAATTTATTGGGCAGGAATTGTCAGGAAGGGGAAATATTTTACTCTCCCAAGAGCGCTCTCTTCTGCCAAAAACTACCAAATTTGTAAGTTTGGAACAGGTTTTGCCAGAAATTGGTGCCAATTGGCAGAGTGTGGATCAGACCTTTTATTTGATGAGTTTTGTTCTGCTTCTTGACAGCTTTCAATTAACATATCTGAATCGTATACAAATATAATCGGATAGTTTGGAATCCGAGATAACTTATCTAATAAATGATTACAACAATATAACATATCCTATCAAACCTAATCAAATTTATCGTAACCCATTTTGGATGTTCGGGAACATATATAAATAACCTATCTTTAGAAAACTTTGGATCCGACATTTGAATGCATCCAAAGGAAGAATTTGGGACCGGAATGATCTGTTCCATTTTGTTTGAAATGGTTATCAGCTAGCGGGAAATTTTAATTTTATCACATAAATAAAAAAAATACATTTTTAACAAAAAGAATCGCTATGTTGCAAATATTCAATGTAATTTGCAATCGATTATTATAGCATTCGTATTTTAAGCTGCGCATGAGACCATCATAAGATACCCATTATAACTTTTTTCCTGATCTGTATCTGGGCCCTAGGTGTGTGCTGCATCCTCTTTCGAAAAGAAAGCTTTTAACTGAAATTCTTCCAAGGTATGTATAAAATTAATTTCCCGAAAATTTACATCTTTGAAACAAATTTTCAGGTACTACATCTACTAGATCCACATCTTGGTATTTTGTTAACAAAACTTCTGGACAAAATTTTAGATCCCAAAAGCGAATGTGACCTTGGTACCTGCAAGCTTCAAATATCTATACATATTTTATAAGGTTAGAATTTATAAAGCATTGGTTAAATTTCTTCCACGTAAACTGAATGACCTTGATTTTGTGCTTCTGTCGGCAAAATATTTCATTCGGATATCAAGGGCAAAAAAACTAGGTTTGATTGTAAAATAAATTTTAAAAGAGAGAACTTAGAAAACATTTATTTTATCTAAGAATAAATTTTCTAAATCCCTTTATTATTTTATATACAATGGTTAACGCTTAGGGATTAAGCGAGCATAATGGGTAAATTTCAAAACAATATATTGTGTGTAAATACGAGTATTACACACATTCATAGTTTGAGTTTAAAAACTTAAACAATAGGTAGGTACAATGATCTTTTTTGGAAAAATCAAAAGAGATAGGTATGTACCTTCTAAACGTAAAAAATATTGCATTTCTTTTTGCATTTATTAATTAATATATGCAGATATGCAACTCTCCAAAGCAAAAACTATGTTTATTCTTTAATTATTAATTTATATTTCCTGAGACAAGTATAATCTTTTAGATTACAAAGTAATAAGTAATAATACTAATAAAAATGTAGTGAATAAGATCATAGGCTGACGAATTCAAAGTCGGCAATTTTTCTTTATATACAAATGTATTGAAAAAATGAGTAAGAACCTCAATAAAAATTATTTATTTATTTCCAAATTCCACATTATTATATCAAATGTAAAATGAATTGTAAAACAACACACGTTCCTTAAATAAAAAAAAATAAATAATCAAATACGTAATTTCTTATTAATTAATTAAGTTGAAAAAAAAAACTAGGATTACAAAATTTTAGATGTACCTATTTGTATACGAGTATAGTGTGATGGCATGTGAGGTCGGCCGCCTCTAGTAGTCGCCACTTCATTGTAAAGTACAAGTTAATAGCAAAAGTTTTCGTTTAACCTCCCGGCAAAAAATATTTTCCAAAAGGCTAACAAATTTTCTTCAATGTTACAAAATTTCATTCCATTGTACCTACTGTTTTTTTCGTAAAAAATGCATGTTTGGTTCAAGTTTACTTTCGTTTGAAATGTGGGTGAGGTAATTTTTAAAAAGAGCTAAAATCGCCAAACTATTGAATGTATGTAGATGAACTTTGTGATTGTTTTTTATTTATTTATAGCTTTTATTTGTTGTGTTTGGCTACAAAACTTTGTATTGTATTTTAATAATTTATAAGAGGGGCCGGCTTTAAGAGCCAATTTTTTTCAATTCTCCCGAGCTCGCACCCCCCCCCCCCCCCCACTGAGTATACAAAGTTAAAGGAAATTTCATTTACTATTTATTTATACCAAAATAATCAAAAAACGTTAAGGTTAAGAGATATTGGGTGGCCGACTATAGAAGACACGTGTTCTTATGTCGGCCTATTGGATTAATTATAAAGGCCGGGGATTACATTATGTAATTTGTTGTTTTAACAACAAGGTTTATTCCGAAAATGTACAATACCTTTGTCAGTGAATTTTTTAACCTTTATTTTATACAAAGTGTAATTCAAAGCGCATTAAATACATTAGAAGTGCACTACAAATTTCCTGCAAATATATACATTCAGAGAATTTATACATAGTTTCAAATAAATTAATAAATATTTACACTTAGTATTTCTTGTTAATTTTCAGACAATGCTTTACAAAGATAAAATGGAGTAGATAATCTTGAATTCAATGACTGTAATATACTGCGTCTTGGCGATCTCATTCACTTCTTCCTCGTACTGAATTTGCCCGTCAACTTAACGATTTACATACATCTTCGTTCAATCCATCTGAACTAACGAACGAATAGTTATGCCAAATATTTCTTCGAGATGTCGGTGATGTCACTCTCACCAACACTCCCCCCAGTATGACGATCAACGAGTCCTGCGAGATCGACTTACCCTTTGAAATATCGAGTACAGCTAATTTTACTGCCTTTCATATAACCCTGATGCAGTTTGAACAGTTGCCCTACGGACTTGTCCATCTTTTCCCACGGTTACATCTATTACTCGTTCCTTAGGCCATAAATTTCGAGGATTTGCTTCATCCGTTACTATTACAACATCTCCCACGGCAATCGGTTTTACAAGTTCAATCCATTTTGTTCAGCGGGTCAACGTGGGCAAATACTCCCGTATCCACCGTTTCCAGAAGAGGTTTGCATACTGTTGTGACTTCATCCAGTTTCGTCTTTACAAATTGTTGTCGTCCGTTAAAACACTATCGGCTTTCTCACCACTTGATGTTCGCAGCAAAAAATGATTCGGTGTCAGCACCTCATCGTTGTCATCTTCAAGTGGAATATACGTCAACGGTCTGGAGTTAACAACCCGCTCAACCTCCAGCAACATCCTATGCAGCAACTCATCAGTTGGGTTTCTTGTTGGCATGATTCGGTATAAAGTTTTCTTTACTGATTGGATGACCCTCTCCCAGCTTCCTCACATATGTGGCGAGGCTGGAAGGTTAAATATCCACCTTGTGCTGCTAGCACTTGAAAATTCGTTGGCTAATTCAATTTGCTGTTGTTTTAAAGTGTCTTGCAATTCCTTTTCCGCTCCATGGAAGTTAGTTCCATTGTCACACCTTATTTCCTTTGGTATGCCCCAGCGGGCAATGAAGCGCTTGATTGCGAGAATGCAAGAGTCCGTTGTTAAACTGTTGGCAACTTCCAAATGCACGGCGCGTATAGTCATACATGTTATCAGTGCACCCCATCTCTTTTCGGTACGCCTTCCGACTGTCACGTACATGGGTCCGAAATAGTCAATTCCGATATACGTGAACGGTCTGCAAAATGGAGAAAGCCTAGCTGCTGGTAAATTTCCCTTCTCAGGTGGCATGGGCCTAGCCATAAGATTTTAACACACTTGACAACTTTTTCGTTCCTTCTTTATAGCTGCACGTAGACTTGGAATTGAAAACCTTTGGCAAATTTCGTTCACAACGGTTTGGTTAGTATGATGATGATATTTCTCATGGTATGACTTTATGACTAGTGTGGCGGTTACGAATTGATCATGTAAATGGGTCAGAAAATCAAATAATAACTGAAACGTTGTTTCTATTTTGAATGTTTGAAAATGAATCAATTTTATTTTTAGAAAAATGATTATTATTATAGTTACAACATAACAACGAAAAAACAGAGTACTTAGTACTAAATAAAACAAGTGATTTCTGATTTGTCGAAAACATTTCCGGCCGCCTTGCAACAACGCATGTTGCAAATAATAAGAACAATTAAATATTTTGAAATGGAAGGAGTTATTTAATATAAATTAACCATAGTGGTATTTATCAGGATTAGAAAAAACACACAAATTTTAACAAAAAAAAAAAAAAAAAAACGATACGAACATATTATAGACAAAAATCAGTGCAATGAATGGAAAAATATTTTTTTTTTATAATTAGAAAGAATATATATCGAAAACGAGAATGCTTGTGAGTTTTGAAACACAGATGAACCTTTCAATCAGATGGTAGGATACAGAGTTTTACAATTGGACGGGTCATAATACCGTGCTGTGTTCGAATTTCTGCAACGCGGACTCGTTTAACAATACCAGGATAAACCTTTATAACGCGACCCAAGCGCCATTCATTTGGAGGTAGGTTTTCATTTCTCACTACCACCAAATCATTTTCCCTGACATCCTCCTGTGGCTGCTTCCACTTATGACGTTTTTGAAGTTCCAATAGTTATTCATTTTTCCATCTCACACAGAATTGATGATGGAGTATCTTGAGTCTCTCCATCTGTTTATAAATTTAAGAGAAGTGTCAGTCAAGTCTGGTTCAGGGGGAGCTAAAAGAGGCCCACCCCGAAGAAAGTGTCCTGGAGTAAGAGGTAAAATGACTTCAGAATTATCTGAACATGAACAAATTGGCCGAGAATTGAGGCAAGCTTCAATCCTAGCTAAGATCGTAGTGAATTTTTCAAAAGTGTATTTATGATCGGCTGCAATTTTTCTTAAATGTTTTTTAAAGCTTTTTATTCCAGCTTCCCAAAGACCACCCATGTGAGGTGCCCCGGGAAGAATGAACTTCCATTCCAAATTCTGATCCTTATATTTTTCGGCTATGATAAAAGGAAGCGAATTTTTAAAAATCTGAAAATCATTTGCAATTATTTTACTGGCGCCAACTTAATTTGTTCCATTGTCGGACAAAATGGATTTTGGCATTCCTCGACGGGCGATGAAACGACTCAAGTCTCCTAAGAAGGATTCACTTGAAAGATCACTGGTAGCTTCCAGATGAATGGCTTTTGTAGAAAAGCAAACGAACAGACACACATATCCTTTAGATAAGCGGCAGTAGCGACCTGTAAAGGTTTTTAATGTAAAAGGGCCGGCAAAATCTAGCCCAGTGTTTGTGAATGGTAACGATATTTGTGTTAGTTCGGGTGACAGAGCTGCCATGATTTGATTTGCACCTCTTTCTTTTGAATTCTGCAAGTTTTGCATTCTTGAATAATTTTCTTGTCAATTTTCAATCAATAGTAGTTGTTTTTCAACATGTAAAGATTTTTCGTGATTAAATTCAATGATGAGTGAAGTGATATGTGCATGATATGGCACAATTATTGGGTGTCTTTCATTATCAGAAAGAGATGAGTTAGCTAATCTTCCGTTAACCCGTAGGATTTTGTTGGAATCGATCATAGGGTTAAGATTAGCTAACGGGCTTTTTAATGATATTTTTTCGTTTTTTAAAAGGTAATATTCGGTTGGGTAATACATAGATTGCGATAATCGTATGATAATATGTTTTGCCTCAAGAATTTCTTCACGAGTTAAATTTTCCGAATTATTACATGACTCATGTTTACGGATTGGATGAGTCCTACAAAAAAATTGAAGCATGTATGCTATTGAATGTATTGCCTCAGTCAAAGACGAACATTGTTATAATATAGAATAGATGTGTGAAATATTTAAATTAGTGTGGTTTGCTTTAACTGTTCAGAATGACTAAGCCATGATGGGCCTTTCCTTGAGTTGATTTGGAGTCAAGCCCCTAGTAGCCAGATCGGCAGGGTTGTCAGCAGAACGAACGTGCACCCATTTGGCAGTGGTCGTATTTTCTTGTATAAGAGAGACTCTATTACCAACAAATGTAGCCCAGGTGCAAGATGATTTTTAAATCCAACAAAGGAAAATAGAGTTGTCCGTCCGAAAGAGTTCGTAGTTTTCACAACTAAGTTTTGGAAGAACTTTTTTCACAAGATTTGAAAGAAGTAGAGCACCACATAATTCCAATCTTGGAAGTGAAATTTGTTTAAATGGTGCAACTTTACTTTTCGCGCATAGAAGGTGAGTTGTTTTCATTCTTAATTCGTAAGTAAAGAGTTGCAGCATAAGCTCTTTCCGACGCATCACAAAATCCGTGAATTTGGATTGACTTTGAATTTGGAGTGAATTTAATCCACCTAGGGATTTTAATTGATTAAAGTTATCAAAATTCTTCTTCCAGCGATGGCACGTTAGGAGCATAAGACTTCGGTCCCAAGACGTCCCATCCTTCCAAATTTACTGCATTATAACTTTAGCAATAATGATTACCGGAGATAACCATCCAGCAGGGTCAAATAGTCGAGCTATAACAGAAAGTACCGCTCTTTTTGTAGTATTGTATTGGAATTTTTGAACAGAGAAATGAAACGAATCCGTTTTAGCATTCCACTGAATTCCAAGAGTTTTCGTAATACTTTTATTTTCAAACTTTAAAAGATCTTGATTGTAAAGATGAGAAAGATGAAAGTCAGAAATCAGCTCAGTACAGTTTGCTGTCCATTTTCGGAGTGTAAATCCAGCTGAGCTTAACGCATTTGTGAGCTCTTTTTGAATGATTAAGGCTGTTTTAAGGTCGTGTGCTCCCGTTAATACGCCGTCAACGTAGAAATCTTTTAGTAAGGCTTTCGAAGCAATAGGAAAAGTATCTTTAACGTCGTCAGCTAGCTTTTTCAAAGTTCTTAAAGCAAGGTATGGAGCACAATTGACCCCAAACGTTACCGTATTAAGTTCATAGTCACTAATTTCATTTTCGCATGACTTACGGACCAGGATGCAAAATATCGTACCGTTACTCGTAGAGTTAGAAGCATTGAACACTACTCGAACTTTTGTACTAACGCTTTCCGGTTTAATTACAGCATGATGTGGCAAATAAAATGAAGATATTTTATTATCTTTGTATTTTTCGCTGGGTGAAACCCTGTGCATGTGACGAAGATCAACATACTCTTGCATCACATTATTGTATTGCGAATTGAAATCTGGGGTTTTAGACAAACGTGTTTCGTTGCGATTATATTGATTAAGGGCAATGTCCGATCTACCAAGTGTTGGTGTTGGTTGTTTAAATGGAAGTTTTACCATGTAACGACCATTAACATCTCTGCTAGTAGTAGCAGAGTAGTAATCTTCGCAGTATTGCATATACGCGGTAAGCGACTTAGATTCAGGTACTTCCTCTATTTTCCAAAATTCAGATATTTGTTGAATAAGGGAAACCTCGTTGCAGTTAGATATAAAAGTCAAAAACTTTTAATATTCCTTGATTGCAGAGGTCCTCTCTTATAATCGATGGATAAACGTCAGCACCAATAACCAAATCAATATAAGAGCTTTCATAAAAGAAAGGATCTGCAAGTTCAAAATCAATTGGCTTTATTTCTGTTGGATATATTTCACATAATGGGGGATTTCCTGTGAGTTGTTTTAAAACAAAAGCTGTTGCTGATATCGTCCGATGTTCGTATTTGGAACCTAGCGTAAATGAACACAGCTTGGATGAGGTAGCTGTTATCACTCATACCGAAGATTGAAGCGGGATCAATTAATGCTCTAATAGGAAATTGACCGCCATGATGATGTATTTCTACAAGAGCAGTAGCTAATAATATTTTGTTGTTGTGCTTTAAACGTAAGATTGTATTTTAACTGAATTAGCAGTGGAAGGGTTTGAAGTATTTTTAAATATTGAAGTTGGTTGAAATTCATGTACTGACCGTGCGTCAGAGACATTATTTGGAAGAAAGGCATTATTTCTTTGTAACAGAGTATGGTGTCGTTGTGAACACTGTGTGCACGAGTATTTAATTCGGCAGTCGACAGATAAATGAGTTAGGGATAAACAGTTTTCACAAATCTTCAAAGATTTAACATTTATTGACATATTCGTAAATTTTGGACAAAATCGGATATGATAATTATTTTGGCACAACTTGCATTGTAAATTATTATTTGCCTGAGCATGAAAGGCTTTGCGTTCTTGCTTTCTTGGTTGTAGAGTTTTAGCAGGCTTCGAAGTGTTTGTGGAAGAAAGTTTTCCAGAGTATTTGATGTCCAAAACAGTTTCCAGTATACGGTAGCGATTTGTTAAGAATGAATCCTTTTCTTTCCATGTAGGACTATCGCATGGCTTATTAACGTATTGTTCCCACAACGAAAGTGTATTTTCTGGTAACCGACTTGAACTCAAATAAACTAAAATTGGATCCCATGAATCGGTTGACACTTTATGATTTTCGAGATTTGATATAGTCTTTGAATGTCTTTTAGTTGTTTACTGGTTTCACAGGTAATTGTTGGTAAATTTAACAAAGTTGGTTGTTAACCAATATTCCTTTATTTTCAGATTGGTCTGCCAGAGCAGCCCAAGCTAGTACAAAATTTTCAGATGTCAGGGGAAATTTTGAAACTATATTTAGGGCTTCACCGCTTGTTTTTGCTTAATTTTGAGTGGTTAATGCTGACGGCTGTAAACATGTCCCTAAAAGATGGCCATGTCAAATAATCACCAGCAAATATTTGGGTATCACATGGTGGAACCTTGATGCAAGGAGCAGAACTTGAATTAAAAGTCATAGGCGAAGAATTGATATTTTCACTATTTATTATCTTAAGTTTTTTTTATGATTAACTATTATTTTCGCTAAGCAGTGAATATAAGTTGTAGATGAAGATCGATATCTACCTTGTATTGATTCTATTGATTCGTTTCACATTCAGCCAAAGATTGTTAAGCTCAATTTTATAAGCTTCTAAGGAACTTTCTGTTTGTTCGCTTAGTACTAATTCATCAATTGCTATAATAAAATCGTTTAGTGCCGTCATGTTTAAGAAAATTTTGTTATGTTATAATAAAAAGTCAAAATTAAAGAAATCCATAGAAAATATCAACTAAAATAGAATTGTTCGAACTTTTGCAATTCATTCGACGTTTTTTGCACGTAATTTTTATTCAAACACAGCAAGGTATGTTATACCGTGGCTTTCAATAATTTTTTGTTTAATTATTATGCAAACAAATTCAAAAATTCACTCAATTTTCAATAAATTTCACAAGCAACCCTATTTCGGATACTATTATATTAATGCAATTATTTTGTGAACTAGAAAAATCACTTGCACTTATCTTAAAACTAAAATACTTACGCACCTGATACCATATAATAATAAATGAATAAAATATATATGCTTCTTGATGTATTTTGTGGTAAAAGGACTGGAAATTCAGGATTGAGGTTTGAGTCTTCGGATTCTTTTGTTATATCCATTTCAAATGGCTTCTGAGACTTGAATATGAATTTTATTTTAATTGATGATATATTTGTAGATCATTAATTTGGTGAAATCTTGATTTTCAGTGCAAATTGAATAAAATGCACATTTATGTTTGAATTTGCAAGGATTGCAATTGTTGATTGAAGATAAATCGTTGATTTATCGATAGATATGGATTGAATTCGTCTGGATGTTTTACTCGTAGAGCTTTACATAACACGTAGAATTCTCCAACAAAACTTCAATGTGATGAACCATGGATAAGATATTATAAACGTTGTTTTTTCTTCTTATCTACCTGGATCGAATGGACCAAAAAATGCGCGCTTACGAATTGATCCTGTATATGGGTCAGAAAATCAAATAATAACTGAAACGTTGTTTCTGTTTTGAATGTTTGAAAATTAATCAATTTTATTTTTAGAAAAATTATTATTATCATAGTTACAACATAACAACGAAAAAACAGAGTACTTAGTACTAAATAAAACTAAACAAAACAATTGTTTTCTTATTTGTCGTAAACAACTAGACTGGTGATGTGGTGTCCTTTGGCAGCAGTATCGGGCGCTTGAATTCTTCATTCACACCAGTCACAGCGTCAACTCTTCCACGAAGTCGCAGGATGCCATTCTGGTCTATGTATGGAGATAACTTGCGAATCTGGCTCGACTTATCGAACGATTTACGTACTTCCATATGCGAATTAAGATTGTTTTTTATAATTGCTATCTCATCACGGTATGAATCCAACTGAGATTGTTTATTTAAGTTGTTTTCGGCTTCGACATATTATTCACTTGAATAATTTTGTGACCTTATGTCCAAAATTCGTTTCGCCCAGGTACTACAGCTGGGCTCATCAGTTAGATGCTGTAGTACCTTCCTAAGACGCAATATTTTTTGATCGATGCTTACCGACTTAAATAAAACTTACAGCGATTACTCCCTGTAAATTATATTTTTCTAACCAAATTCCCCTAGAAAAATATAATTTACAGTGAGTAATCGCTGTAAGTTTTATTAAAGTCGGTAAACATCGATCAAGAAATAATGCGTCTTAGAAAGGTACTACAGCATCTAACTGATGAGCCCAGCTGTAGTACCTGGGCGAAACGCATTTTGGACTAAAGGTCACAAAATCATTCCATTGGCTTTAAATCCACACAGTCCACTAAAACAAAAACAAAAATAATATAAACATATTGTTTGCGTTTTCTTCAATTAATTTATTATTCACTTGTCATCACATCATTCCTTGGTAAGACCATCTTTTTCCTTGCCGTTACATTCCATAAGAAACGAGAAACATATGCTTGTATAGGTACCAGTCTTATCCACTTAGAACATCGTTTGGGTTCAACTGAGGCACAATCAGAAGCCGCATGGTGGAATAAAACAGATAATTTGACTTCTTCTGGTGTGTCTGGGATCTGTGTTAATTTTCCAGGCCAACTATCCTTGGATTGCGTTAGAAATGATGGTCCAACAAACCAACGACTAGAAATATCGAAATCCGGCACTATCTGCCACTTCGTAGCATCATCTGCTACATTAACCTTTGAGGGTATATACATATCTCCACTGGTGGGTTTCAGTTGTCTCTAGTATTTCACTTACCCTGAATCCAACATACTGCTTATATTTTCGGTGATCAGACGGAATCCAAGAAAGAACTACTTTGGAATCTCTCAAAAAGATCTGCTCTGAAAACCTTATAGTATGAAATTGCTTTATGCTGTTCGCCATACGTACTCCTAATCTTGCGGCCTCGAGTTCTAGGCGTGGTATCGATGTGATGCTAAGTGGAGCGACTCTTTTGTTTTTGCAGTTATTATTCTGCATTCCAACAGACTCCCTTTAGTCACACGAACGTAAGCTACGGTAGAAAAGGCATGGATACTCACATCTACAAGAATCAATACCCAAAACTTTTTCGGCTAAACATTCTGGATTTATATCTAGATTTCATTTTACTTTTAGTCTCTTTTCATCGAGAGCATCGATGACGACTGAAGAATTGGAGATCCAATTTCGTATCTCAAAACCACACTTTTGGTGTATAAACTTTATTTCTTTGGCCAGTTTTACAGCTTCCTCTTCAGTGTCAACACTGTCCAGTAGGTCATCCACGTAATGACTATGCAAGAACGAGTCCACTGCCTTCGGGTATTTGTCCGAAAATTCACTGGCATACTTGTTCTTCACAAACTGCGCGCTGCTGGGAGATCAAGTGGCCCCAAACGTCAACACCTAAATAACATAAATATCTGGTGTACTTGTTAAATCATCGCTCCAGAGGAATCGTTGTGCGTGCTGGTCTTCACCTTTCACACCTATCTGGTAAAACATATCACGAATGTCAGCACATATGGCTATAGCTCTTTCTTGGAAGCGATATAGAACGGATAACAAAGAAGCTAGTTGGTCAGGTCCCTTCATCAATACAGAGTTTAAAGAAACGCCGTTAACCTCGGCAGCAGCATCCCAAACCATCCTTATTTTGCCGGGTTTATTCTCGTTCTCGTTCGACAGTAAATATGGGAAGATACCACTTGCGAAGATATTGTTGTTGAATTTCGCTTTCAACTCTTTTAGTTGACGTTTGAGATTCTCAGACAGGTCTGCGTTTCGAGATAATTTTTTTACAAAGCAGTTGTGTCTCTTAAGAGCCATTTGAAAACTGTTCGGCAGCTTAACGTTCTCATATTTCCACAACAGTCCAGTTTTAAACCGATCAACCTTTCTCGTTGTCAAGTTTTCTTACATTTCACAAGCCCGTTCCTCTTCTTTCGTTTTCAGCCATTTCTTTGGTTCCATTACTCCCAGGCTGTCCAGAGAAATATACTCTTTCAACATATGTTGTAGAATGTCACCGTTGCCGCCGCCTTTCACACACTCGCATTCATGAAAACCAGTGAAATTAAAATTTAACTCACCCTTTTCTTTGATCTGGGTTGATGGTCCATATGCAATCCATCCCAGTCGTGTTTTTGTTATTACAGGATATCCTCCATTTCACAAGACCAATCAGCATTCGAGGAACTGGCTTCTCATGCGATTCAATGAGGTACCCCCGCATGTAAGGATACTTGGTTGCCAGCTGTTTAACATCTAGAGGCTGTTGGGGTAAGCTTAACGATTTCATCGTCCTAATAACTGGAATCGAGAATTTCTTTTTTGGGTTATTACTTCCCGAAATCTCGACTGACACTACTCGGGATTCATTTTCGTTGCGATGTGTGTTCCTAGCCCATTTAAGAAGCAGAGGTTGATGTTTACCTTGGAGATTCAATTCTGCCGCCAAAGAATCTTCCATCATTGTTAGCGAAGACCCTTCATCCAAGAAGGCAAAAGTTTCAGTACTCTTTTTGTTATTGTGTAGAGTAACTGGAACAATTCGATATTTTATGTCCTGACCAGATCCATGTGTATTGCAGTTGAATTGTCTTCCATGAAAGGCAGGTTGTTCTTTAAGATTTGAATTATTATGCTGCACTGCTGTTGACGTCGGTATTGTTACATGTGCAGCAGTCGATGATGTCTGTAAACACAACCATTTACACCACAAGAGATACTTTACTCGGCAACGCGAGTTAGGAGGTGATCTCAGGCATATGCGGCAAAATCTTTATGGTTTCTTATTTCTCATTTAGGTTCATAATTTGGAACCGTATACATAACTCCAATCCATTACATGCTTGTTTGCACACTGTACACTGCCGCTTCCTTGATGTTATCAACGCTCATCATCATCTTCTGTGTGCGCGTTGACATGAGCCTTCTCTTTCCTGCGTGTTTGTGGTTTCTCAGTATCGAAAGATGTACCCTGGCTGACTCTACATATGTTGTCGATTAGCCTGTACAACCAGGCATTGAAATCCAATAGATTGAATGACGGCATATCTACAATATACGCGGCCCAATTTAGCATCAACTGTGTGGGCAGTTTACTTACGAGATCATCCAAAGGCTCAGCATTCTCCAAATATGGATATAATTCACAGGCTTCCATAGTAGAAATCATATTCACCGCCAGTGAATATGATACTACGGTTTCAATCTTTTCTACGTTTATTTTCGTTTCAGCTTGGATTTTTTTTTGTAATTTTGCACGCGCTCAAGGGATTATGAATACCCTTTATATGTTTTTAACACAGCACGGGCACCCGGTGAAAGAAGAGTAAGAAGGATAGGAAAGATGTGTGGCGCGATGTTCTGAGACTAGAGCTGGTTGTTGTCTCAGATTTATCTCCAGGGATGGCGGCCGAACTTTTGCGGAGAAAATTACCGTGTCTTATTTATTTATGCCTCTTATAATTCGCATTATTTTATTTGTTTTGTTGTCATATTTATGAGTATACTTGTTTACTCAATCATACGAGTTAACCAGCTACTAATGTTATGACAATTTTTGAGAATTGGTTTTTAATGGAATATAAGAAGACATAGACAACGGCAGGAATCGAACCTGCAACCAAGAGGTTGACATGCGAGCACACAACTATCGCGCCACGGCTACCCCCAGGAGTGTCTTTATAATTATCTTTGGACGGCCATACATGATTCGTAATGTGTGCATGATATTTGGAACGTTTGATGGCAGCATCAATCTGCCACGCATTGCCTCCAGGACTCGTCCCTTTAAACATTTTTGTAGACGCTTGAGGTTCTCAGATGCGATCGAAAATGTATTATTATTAAATTAATATCAAACGGCCAATAATGTTTCGGGTTGGTGTACTCAACAAACGCATTTTCCATGGACCTAAGTGATTTTAGCGGTTATAATTTCATTATTTTGTATACACACCGTCCAAACACTGACCGTCCACATTACATTACTATATATGCTATACTATAGAAATTGCAAAACATTTCAGAAACAAGAAAACATATTAAGAAAACCAACTTTTTCATAAGTATAAATACAAACATAAGTTGATTTGTTGTTGTTTTATCTAAAGCAATGACTAATAAGATTTGCCTGAAACATGTAAATATTTATTACATGTAAAAAAAACTTAGTAGCTTCATATATTCCTATCTTTCTATTCCTTCTAATTACTACCATGCAATTCAGATGTCTTAAAGGCACCTAAGGTCTTTTTAAATGCAACGTAGTATATGTAGTTAATATTATTAATATTATTATTAGTTTTCATTTTCATATAAGTTAAATGTATTTTTTTTCTATTAATTAACTTTTGTAAAAAAAATTTTTATTTAACTTAACTGTTTATATTAAATATTAAAATGATTCCTGTCTATTTCCAATTTTATAGGATGTAGGTATCCTATAAAATTGGAAATAGACACATATTTTGTATGAAAATATAAATTTTTATATTGAGGCCGACTACTGGAAACTCATGTGGCCGACTTCTGCAGATTAGGGGGCCGACTTCATAAGAATCACACTTTCTTTTCATTTTTTTGAAATACTTCGTTTTTTATGGCAAATTGACTGAAAAACAAGAATTTTGAAATTTAGACATGATTTTTTGGAAATCAGATAAACTAAATTTATATCAAAAACTCGAACAACTGAATTTTAAGGGACAGTCAAACGTAAACAAAAAGTTAGGTGGCCGACCACTGGCTCCATCACCCTATATGAAGGTCTATTGTATTTTAAATGTTCAAAAATTTAAAACATTTTTTCTAAGATTTTGATATGCAGTATTATTTAGAGCTTTAGAGCTACATGGCTATCGCAAATGACTCGAAGAAGTTGTTACGCAATTTAAGCAAGTGGAAGAAATTAACGTGTAAAATAACCATTTATCTAAAATTCTGAGCTGTGTAACCATTACAAAAAAAAAGGATACAAAAAGCATACCTACGGACACATATCTATGAAAAAATGAAGGGGAAGATATTCAGCCTTATCACAGGCCCCGTCGTAATATATTCGTACTACGAATCCCGAACAAATGTATTATAGCAACGTTGCCAAAGTGACACGATCGTGCACTTTTGGCACTTTTTAATTTAAATGACACTGTGTCACTCAAACGCTTCAGATAGTACTCTAGGAATCGACGAGCAAATGTTTTCAATCCAAATTTATTATCAGACTTTTAGTTTTACAACATAACGTGCATCAGAAGAAAGGGTTTTTCGCGCTTAAATAACATTAAAACCCATAGTTTCGTTTAATGAAATAATAAACTCCAGCACTTCTTATCACCTAAAGACTTATACATATTACTTATTTAGTTTAGCCGCAAATCGATTTTAAAGTTACTTATTATTTTATTTTTAAACGAAAAATAACAAAAAAAATGTCGACTTTCTTTTCTTGTATCTATTAATTTATTATTTATTAAGTTTGTATTTATTTATTTTTATTATTCCTTAAGTTTTGAGGTGCAATAATAATTTTTTGTGGTGGCACCCAGTGGCCTAAAATGGCACTTTCTGTTGTCAGCATTGGCACTTACAATTTTTATTCCGGCAACGCTGTATTATAGGCCCCGTCGTACTAAAAATATACCCTACGAAATTCGGAGTTCGGGAAAATTGGCATCACTAGCCCCGAATGAATAGGAAGTTACTGTTTTTTTCTACGAAAAGTTATTTTAATAGTAGCCTGTGGAATTGGAAGCAAAAATAAAAAAAATACTTGCAGAAAAATAGGCATATCGCACAAAAATATTGAACTAAAAGAGAAATGTAATGTCGATTTCGTTTCAATAATTAGGATTCGCTACTAAAACCCATACTTTTTTGCTTTTTTGCTTTGAAACGAACGATTACGGACCGAATCTCTTTTTGGGACTGTGTGTGTTGCTTGGCAGCTCTAAAAAAGAACAAATCTTCAATTCGTTAATACATCATTATTTCGTTTTAATTTCCCGATTCCGACGCGGGGGATTTCCTAAACCCACTTGCACTTTTATAATATTTGTTTCCAAGAAGTTTTTAACATTTTTGTTTTCTTTTTTAATATATTAATTTACTTTTTCTGTACACTGCCACAAAATAAAAATTAATTCACAACACAACAATTGAGAAACTTCAAAACAAATATCGTAGTGTGTGTAAGAATCTGTGCAAAAATCCGTTTTGAATCCGTCTCCAAAAAGAGGTTCAATACGGATCTGTTTTTCCAGAAAAAACTGGTTTTAATTTGAAACGAATTTGATTTTCAGAAAAAAATCGACGGCGGATCGACGGCAGATCGATGTTTTTGTTGAAACGAAATCGACATAAGTTCATTGCGAAATTAAATATGAAAATATGTAATCATTTTAATATTCAAATGGCAAATAGGTACATATGTACCCATATACCCATATGTATGTACATAGGTACTTTTTGTTCTTTTTCAAATAATATCTATTGAGAATAATTTAATTATTTCTCCACAAACAGTTTTATTTGGAAATAAAGTAGGTACCTAGATCATAGAGTATTTTTTTATATATTTTTACTAGCGATATTATATACCTATGTAGGTAAGTATTGCAAATTATGGATTCGTAAAAAAAATGGAACTCGAGATTTTGCTCAAACTTATGACATTACGATGATTGCGTAAAATAATTTTTCCCGCAATTTCGTCTGTCTGTCTGTCTGATGTCCTCGAGTCTACAGCCTAAACGTTTTTTTTCATAAATATGCCCCCAATTTTTTTTCATTTTTTTAAGACGAAACATGACGGTACCTACCTACCTGCAATACTTTTTTTGACCAAAAAGGTAAATATTATTTTTCTCAAAAACGGCTCCAACAATTTAAAAAAAATCAGTTCATTAGTGAAGGGAAAAGGTACTTTTTGGTAATTTTTTTTTACTTATTTATGCAGAAGCTCTTAGAAAGCTTAAATGTAAGCCCAAATAATTTAAAAAAAAACATTTGTATTTATATTTATATATAATATAACGGGTGATTTTTTTGCTACTTGGTTTTTGACGTTTATATTTTTGACAGATCACACATGACAAATTCCACGAACATTTGACATTTCGATTCAGTGTTGTTTGCCATTTCATCATGAATAGACTTACGCCTGAACAACGTTTGCAAATTATTGAAATTTATTATCAAAATTCGTGCTCTGTGAAAAATGTGTTTCGCAAGCTACGTCCTTTTTTTTCCGCTCATTTTTGGCTAAATGGATACGTGAATAAGCAGAATTGCCGTATTTGGAGTGAAGAGCAGCCAGAGGCAATTCAGCAGCTACCAATGCATCCCGAAAAATGCACTGTTTAGTGCGGTTTATGGGCATGCGGCATCATTGGGCCGTACTTCTTCAAGGACGATGAAGGCCGCAGGGTTACGGTCAATGGAGAAAGGTACCGTTCGATGATAACAGATTTTTTTTTGCCGAAAATGCAAGAATTGAACTCGGTCGACATGTGGTTCCAACAGGACGGTGCCACATGCCACACTGCACGCGAAACCATGCATCAATTGAGAGGCGAATTTGGTGAGCAGTTGATCTCACGTTTTGGCGAAGTCAATTGGCCACCAAGATCATGTGATTTGACCCCGTTAGACTATTTTTTGTGGGGCTATGTTAAGTCTATTGTCTATGGGGCAAGCCAAACACGATTGCTGCCTTGGAAGCCAACATTGAACGCGTCATTGGTGAGATTCCGGCCGAAATGTGTGAAAAAGTTTGCCAAAATTGGACCTTCAGAATGGACCACCTGAAGCGTAGCAGCGGGCAACATTTAAGTGAAATTATTTTTAAAAAGTAAATGGCAGAAATTGATTTATCGATCCAAATAAAAATTTCATTCACTTTTTACAAGTTTCTGTGTTTTTTTGAATTTTCAAAAACCAAGCTCTTAAAAAATCACCGTTTATAATATATATACAATGAAAAAACATATTCATATATTTTTGACTTTTTAACTATTCGATGAACCCAGTGAAATTATTTTTTTGTGCAAATGCTTCCTAAAAGTGTAAATATGTAAAACTGCATATGCAATTTTTCAAAAAAAAAATGTTTTTTTTTTTATTTAAACAAAAAAATAAATACAGTGCATATCTGGATAGGTTGTTGCAATAACCGAGGAAAGATTTGTTTAGGCTCAATTGGAGATGAAAAGCGAAAATCAGAACACCAGCACTTATATAATATATTTAACGCAACAAATTTTTATTCAATAACAAAAGTAATAAGAACAAAAGAAAACTAAGTTAATTTATTTAGATATATGTATGTAAGAGTATAATTACATATGTTTAGTTATCTATATATAGCTATAATTATTTTCTTTTGGTAAAATTGAAGATTTTTGTTTTGACTTTTTAAAATCGCCATTTCTCGACTTTGATTTAGGAACCACTTATACAAAGCCTTTTCGATTTTAGGATTTTAGGGTATTCAACACCTTTTTATGTAACTCCTTTTCCGGGTCCACATTCAGCAATAGAAACAGACTTTCTTATTGCACTCTCTTTTCGTTTTATTTTGCTGACTGTAGTTTTATAATTCACGGCAAAGTTTTTAAATTTATTTTCCTAATTTTTTATTTAGTAAAAACCGTTTTTTTAAAACACACAAGCGACTGATCACTGAACAAAATTCATTAAACTAACAAGAAAATCTTGCACTGCATAAATACATAATCTGATGTACATTTACAACTTCATCGTACATACAACACCACTCAAAAGTAGTAATTAGCGGTAAAATAACTGCCGAGACAAAATGTAATGCAACAGACAAAAACAAATATAGCCAAGAACCTGCGTAAATAAAGATATGAATATAAAAACAAAAGTTGCACTTATCGAGTCAATTTTTTTGAAGGGTTGCGAATACTGCGTCAACAATGATATTAATTCAGCTGTTGCGAAAACCGAGGAGTTGCGTGAATCGAGGGAGTTGCGTTAATCGAGAACGTACTATACATTTTTTTTGAAAAATCGATTTTTCAAAACCTAGTCATTGAATTTTTTTTCAAATTAAAATTTTATATGTAGGTATAATAATATTTTTTTTGAATTTTGAAAATAATCAATATTTTTGAAATTGAACATTTCGAAAACGAGTTTCACGATTTTTTTTGAAATTACATTAGTTTTAAATGTATATTGTTAAATACTCAATATAAGCGACAGCGAGTCGCGACCCTAGACATTGGTTAACTTTTTTCGTTTTTCCGCGCGTTGTTTGAGAGATAACGAAAAAAACAAATCATCTTGTTTGTTGTTGCATCCACACAATTGTTGATCTTTTACCCTTATTACACGCCGCGAAACACTGTCCCGATACACAGTGTTTTTTTTTGTTTTTTTAATTCATTTTTATTTCATATTAACTTATAACTATCTTAAAGCTAGACAAAAATGTTTAAAACTAGCCTAATTATCAATAACTTACAACTAATTTACTGGCCCTTTATGGGCGCTCTAAACTAAACAATAACTCTTAGAACTAATGTCTTTCGACCTAAAAACTGTTTTAATTAAATCTAATTATTTTATTTTATTTTATTTTTCAAGAAACTTTTAGCAAAAAACTTGGTATATTATGGTTTTTTTTTTTTTTTTTTTAATTTTTTTGTTTGTTTATTTCTTATATGCATGCAGACACACAACACCATGCAAACCCACCCATACATGTACATACGCACATACATATCCCTACGCACATACATGTACACGCAGATAATTGCACGTATGCCCCCGCCTACATACATATTTTTAATATGTTTATATATATATATATAATCGATACACAGTGTCGATAAGGTTTTATGGTCGTGTGAAAAGGATATATACCGACACAGTATTTCGATAAATATTGTTCCAGTATAGTGTGCCGACATGGAGTGTAAATAGGTTCGGAATGGCTTACCGATATGGTTTGATGTCTTGTTTTTGTAATTTGCCTGTTGCTTAAATTGTTTTGAACTTAGCGAGTGAATGCATAATTGATGAAAACGATAAAATGTATCTGGTTTCAACCTGAACTAACTCTTCCGTTAGAAATGATTAAAGATAATAACATGGAAATCTATGTAAAATAGTACCCAAAAAGTTTTAGGACAGAAACATTTTGAAATCATCGTCCACATTTACTTCAACATTTTTTTTTAATTTTTGACAATTGGTTTTTGACAGCCCACACCGGCATACATGGTGTGTAAATGTCCATACAGAATCGGTTTAATTTGTCGGTAAGGTATTTCGATATTGGCGTGTAATATGGGTATTAGTCGGGGCCTCCGACGCAAAAACACATTCACAATAAATTTGCAAATTAAAAGTTTTCAAAAATTACTACGAAATCAATTAAAAACAACAATTTTTCACCGCTGTTTTAAAACTACCGCGCGGTCCATTGTGTTAAAATTTTTTTATTTATTTTGGAAGCGTTGCTTCTCGCGGCAGCGGCTGATGTGATGGGATGACAGCGCGGCCATTCTGTTAAGCCATAAAAGGAGTCAGTATTCCATGTCTTATGTACCGATCTATCGTGAACTGGTCTTTATTTCATTCCATGTGTAAAAACTCACTTCTTTTTCGTTCCGGACAATAAAAAATCCCATTTATTTCATAATTCTATTCATCGGGACAAACATAAAAGCAACCCCAATTTCAATTTGTGCTTGACAAAAAATATTCTTTTTACAATTTTCATTCCCTGTTTGCGAAAATGGTTGCAACTAACGAAGCTCCAATAACGACAGAAGACGAACAAGCTCCTGGGCAAGTGTTGGGCGATCTGATAATACAATTAGAGGACTACATACCAACAGTCCCAGACGCAGTTTCTGCCAGATTCCTCAACGCAGCTGGATTCGAAGCCACTGACCCAAGAATTGTACGGTTGATGTCTGTAGCAGCTCAGAAATTTATTTCTGATATTGCCAACGATTCTTTGCAACATTGCAAGACAAGAACCAGCAATACACAACATTCTTCAGGACACGGGTCTTCAAAGGTGAGTTCTGATTTCAACCAATACATTTACCTATATATGTATATACTCTAGCAACTGTGGTATTTAGGGTCAGAAACCATCAAAGGATAGGAAGTACACACTAGCTATGGAAGATTTGACTCCAGCCTTAGCAGATTATGGTATCACAGTTAGAAAGCCGCAGTACTTTGTGTAGGAAGAAAATTCATAATCAAAAATGTTCCATTCTCATGGAATTTGAAACAAAACAATGAATTAAACGTCAGAATCAGAAAAAGGAACATTTGAGTTTTTACTTTTTAACTTCATACTAGGTTGCCATTGATGAGTTTTTCTGTGTGCTAAAAAAATTGGGAAAAAATATGATAAGTGGTGACAATTTTGGTATTTATCGTGCTTCTTCACGGCAAGCACAAGACGATCGTGCTCAAGGTCAGGTTTTAAGTGATTTCCTTATGCAACTGGAGGATTACGTCCCTACAATACCAGATGCAGTCACAGCTCATTACCTCAACTCGGCTGGTTTCGAATCAATTGACCCACGAATTGTTCGTCTGATATCAGTTGCCGCACAAAAATTCGTATCTGATGTAGCCAACGATTCACTTCAACATTGCAAGGTCAGGACCAATAATCAACAACCGCCAAGCCATGGAGCAACAACAAAGGTATTTCAGTAAGAAACTTGATTATTTGCATGTTATAGGTATTATGTACATTATAAAAATAGAAATTGCAACGGGTTGTATTTTTCAATATCCCGAAATTTCGTTTTTTTAAATGAAGTTAAAGCCTAAGGGGCTGGATATCAAAAAAATTAAACCAACGAAAAAAATGACTGAACAAAACAGCTGAACAGTGTACACTTAGCTTATAGCCACCAATCCCGACAATTTTTGGTATACGAAAACGAACCGGGGTCCCAAAAACCGGGAATGCAGTCTCTATACATAAGTATGTAGTTACCATATGTGTAATGTTTTTTTTTTTTTAATTCTAGGGCCAAAAGCCAGTCAAAGATCGGAAATATACAATGACTATGGAGGATTTGGTGCCGGCCTTGTCAGATTATGGAATAACTGTTCGCAAACCGCATTATTTTGTTTAAATTGAATTACAAAACTAAAAAAAATACAAATCTAAATCAATGAATTTGCATTTGTAACAATATATTTATTATGTATTTGTAGCTTTTTAGAATGCCATTAAACATAAATAAATAAATTTGGTGGCGACTAGGGCCTACTGACTTCAACAACTCTCATCCATTCCTGTAAGTGTTTACTGTGATGGGGGGGATCTACAGTTTATTGATGAATGCGAACAGCTAAAGTGAGCGGCACTATTCTATGACAATAGATACTCTTGGATGGTTCGTCACTTCCTCTCAAGAGGCAGATGGCCTTGTAAGAAAACAAAATTCTTCTTTAATTTTGTTCAAAAACTCCAAAAAAACCTTTAGTACATTTATCTACAAAATGACATATTAACGACTTCTGTATATCAATTCGTTCTAATTGTTCGTCAAAATAGATATATACATAGATTAAATTCATTCGGTAAAGCAACACCAGACTTAAATATATAGCTCCCATTTGATTAGAAATAAATTATTATTTTTAAGAAGTCAGCATTTCCCTTCCGGTTCCAAACTTAAAATATGTTTTTTTTAATAAAACATGTTTTTCCAAACATGACCATTGTATTTATATTTATATAGTACTACCATGGAACATGAAAATCTGTTCATCAGCGAGCCTGTGCAGATGGCGCTTGTGTCGAAAAATTTGCCTTTGCAGTTATTTGTTTGAGAGCGCCGCAGAGAAATAAAAGAGGGAAAAGAAGAGATGAGGTAGTTTTATTTCTGTTCTTATAGCCAATATTGAATAAAAAAGATAAAACCAAATGTGGTGTATTTTTTTGACATCACATTTGTATACTATTTTATATGAGGATAAGGCAAAGAGGAATATAAATATAATGAACCTACGAATGGATTTTATTTGTCGTTTTTTGTTACTTCCATCGCTTATTGATTGTTCATACGTGAATACGTACCTACAATGATACATACGTATTATAAGTTTGGTACTGAATTGTTGGGGTAGTTTGGATGTGTACCTACATACAATTGTTTGAATTTTAGTTATTTTATGATTTGGATTTGGTGAAAAAAAGAAGTTATTCTAACAACTTTTAAGTAACCTAGGTATTATTTTATTTAGCTTTCTAGAGTTGATGTCTTCTGATATATTGTGGGTACTTCACCAAAAGCGGCTCCGTCGCGCTTAAAACAATCGTAGGTAGGTAAATTAACATTTATAATGTATTAGACAAACGTACTTACATACACACCTAACTATTCTTACTTACGATTATAGGTAGGTACTAGGCAAGTTATGCATTCGTGAAAAACAAAAAAAAATTCTAACAATCCAACATGATATTACGATCGACAAAAAATGTCTGTCTGTCAGTCTGTACATCTGTATGTATAACGAGCTGCAGCCTAAACGGCTTAAGCGATTACCTTCAAATTTGGTACGTTTGTTTTTGTTTGGCATTCCTCAGAGGGGAAATTGAAATTTTATTTTTAGGCCTAAAAATAAAGGTACCTGCCATACAACCTTTAAGGAAAAGCTTATATTTCTCGAAAATGGCTCCAACGATTCCGATAAAAATGTTTGAGAATTTTTTTTTAGCTATCATTTAGTAAGAACCAAGTTTACGGGAAAAGACTATTAACGACACCTTTCATATAACGTTTTTTAATTTTTTAGGTTTTTTGGTAACGGTATACATTGGATTTCTCTCAAATTTTATATCTGAGAAGTTCTAGGTAGCCAAACTAATTCTGCATATCAAACGTTTGAATAAGTTTTTTTCTAATTAAAATTAATTTTTGAATGAATTTTATTTTTTATTTAAATAGGTTGCATGTGGGTGATGTATGTCCTAGAAACTAGGTCGTGTTATAGGTATTTATAAATTTAAATTATTTTATGTTTTTTTAAAACATATTTAAGGTTGTAAGTATAGGTACGAGTAGATATTAAAACTTTAAAATAAGAAAAAACTTAAAAAAAACATATTATTAAAATGCAGTATATTAAGAAAACATGAATGAATAAGGAAGTTATACACCTAAATTAATAAAGACTTAGGACTTATTTCATATGGTGTGTGCAAAATGCTAATAATACAACAGAATTTCTTATATTTCACATTTACAAACTTAGTCCTTCGCAAATCCATCGAAGACGGTGGTTTAGTGAAGGAATAAGAATTGACATTAAGATATAAATGTACATGAACAGATTAAAGTCAAATGCAGGGCTGGATCGTTCGAACTTGCTCTTGTAGCTAACAACTTTTATGTAGCTAAACATTGACGCTGTTAGTAGGTAGGTATATATATATATATATATATACAAATTGAAATTGGCATATTCTTCCTACATACGTATTTTCTCCAGTTTATAATAAATGTGAAAGAAAAATGCAAAAATATTAATGGGATAAAAGAATCCTGCTTTAGCTTTTTGCATTCTTCTCCCTCATTAGCTAATTGTCTTACCCTATTTTTTATTTTTATTTGTCAATCCTTCAAATTCTCGCTCTCTGAGAGTCTGCCCAATCGACAGAGTTGTTCCTTTCAGCGCGATCACCAGAGGGCGCCTCAGACGTTTCGATTCATGATAGTACTATGGAATATATATACAATGACATAACTAAAAACAAAAAATTTCCCACTCGAAAACATAAATTTAGTACATTTTTTAAAAAAATGTATTACACCCCAATTTTTTTGACCATTTTCTCCAAATCTATCAATTGTACGATAAAAAGTTGACATGAGCTACAATGCGTACCTACAACTTTTTTCAAAAGAACCTATAGTTTTCGAGTAGTTTGGAAAAAACTGAATCTGAACTGAATTTAGGAAATGCTTGGGACGTCTCCACCAAAATTCAGTTTTGTCGCGATTTTTTCGAAGTTTGGTTATTTTTTTTATCTAATTTTCCTGGAATATTTAATTTTTATATTATTTGGACTCTTGTACATAATGTCCGTTAGCATTGCGTTTAGGGTACAAATGGCATACCCAAGCCTATTTCGAATTCAAATGCGAGTAAATTTCCCAAAAATATGTTAAATAAGCCAAGTTAAAATTTAGATAATTTGTTTTTATAAATATTTTTCATTTTGTATTTTATTAAATAGTGGGTAAAAATGGGAAAGTAAAAACAGCTTACCAAAAAATAAACAAAAAATACAAAAGTCTACAACAAAAACAAATTAATTAAGACAAATTCATATACCTATATACTTTTCTGAAATAAGATCTATTTAGATCTTATATTTTCGATTATTTGTAGGCCAAAGTAACATATTATTTTTGACAATTTTTCTAGTTTTCGGATTTTAAAAAGTAACGCAAAGCCAATAATTCTAGTTCCATATCAATCTGTTCATACCAAAATTATACCTCTGATTTGAAATATTAAGCATTCATTGCATTTCTCTGCATTATATTTAAACAAAAAAGATACTTCAATAAATGGTCACAAGTATCTTCAAACGTTGCGTACAATTTTTTTTACATATTTTGAACTCATTGAAATTTACAATTTATTTCGAAAATAAATCAAAACTATAATAATTTTCTGTTAAAATAATGTTGAACTTCTTATTTATAACAGTTATAAAAGTTGTTCGCCCTTAAAAGTGTTAAATATTCCCCGCGCTTCACGAGGTTGGGAGGCTGCTGAATCAACCAACTAATTTCCGGAAGTCAAATATCCTATTTTAACCCTACGGGCCCGGAGAAATTGTACTTTTTTGTCACACTGTCGGCATGTCCCGACTCACGTCCTTTATAAATAGGTATAGCGCGTTCGTTATGCATTCTCTTTATATGGATGATTTGATTGAATAGCCGCAATTGAAGCTGAACGCGTTTAAGGTTAGTTTATAGTGCTACATTCCAAATTACGATATTGTTCTGAAGCCAGACTTGTCTCGGTGAGTTAAGATTGCTGAATCATGGATCAAATATTTGGACAACTGCCCTTTAGGGCGCACAAATGTTATACATTTGCATTAAATGGCCTCATTCAATTACAGAACTATTAGTTAGGTATTACACAGCACGTGACTTTAACGCGCCAGGCTTGGTTATTTTCTTTTGAACTTCTATTCGGTAACGCGCGTGTTATTACAGGAAGCCTTTTCTAATTTTCAGTACTGCGCGTTTTTTTGACTGATATCTTTCATTTCATCTTCTTTGCTCAGTGCAGATATTGAACAAAATTATAATTCTTAAAGGAAAAATGGAAGGCAAAGTTATTTATATATATATTCCGGATGACAAACACAAGGATTGTAGATAATGGGGTCGTTTGGTAATTTTAAATAAGCATGGAAGTTTTTTCTTTGCTCCATTTACATTCGTCAGCCATTTGGATTGGTGTTAATTCATCCGCAGCGAAAATTAAATGAAGCAAATCCGAAAAAGAAAGAAAGAGTAGGAAGAGGAAGAGAAATGTCAAAAACACGCAAGGAAAATCCTACCCACGCGTGTTCAGATGGATTTATTTCTGTTTCATCTTTTCGTTCTTTCTTTCTCTTTCGCACTTCATTCACGTAGGAGTAAACACGCGCTGTGTAATACCGGACTTAGCTATCCGGATAGGTTGGTGTTGTTGTATTCCCATGTAATTTTTTTTTGGCAGCAGTTGCTTTGTCATCAGCTGTGTTTTTACATGGGAATACAACATGAATAAGACAAAACAGGATTATGATACTTCTTTTTTTGTCTTATTTGAAAAACGTCATATGTGAAAAGAAAACCTGCAAATTGTTGTTTGTTCGATATGGATTAATTGATTTTTTTCACATATGACGTCAATAAAATATAACAAGAAAAGAAGTGTCGCAATTATGTTTTTGTTGATTAATGGGAATACAGCAACACCAACCTATACGGATAGCTTTATATCGGTTATTGAATGAGCCCAATAAAATGTTGGGAATGGAGCATTAGAAAATAGGGCTGACCAAGTCCATTTGATTGTCACTTTGACAAATCTCATTTTATTTTCTGACGTTTTTGATTTACAACTTTAAACTTTCATCTATGTTGGGCCGATTGTATTTTCGTCGTAGCTTAACAAAAAATTCAATCTTTCAACAAATAGAAATAAGTTTATAGTTTTTATTTATTGAATTCAACTACTGACAAAATGACTTTAGCTGAATTTTTTGGTTGCACCTTAATCGCTTTTGGTCCAGCGCTGCATATGTTTATCTTCACTATCGCCCACGATCCAGTTCGGATTATTATTCTCATAGCAGCTTCATTCTTTTGGCTGCTTTCATTACTCATATCGTCGCTATTGTGGTTTTCAGTGGTTCCTTTGCGAGAGCATCTAGCTTTTGGTGTGACATTCTCGATAATATTCCAGGTAAATTCCTTAAAAGTTGACCATCTTCATTTATGGTATTGTTACACAATATTTCGATAGGAATGCTTTCGATACTTCATTTACAAAATACTACGAAGCACGGAGAATGGCTTAAGAGAAGTTGCTGATGATTCCCGTGTAACAGATAATAAGCACATTCTAGCTTATGTATCAGGCCTTGGCTTCGGTATTATAAGCGCAGCTTTTGCACTTGTTAATGTTCTCGCTGATATGGTAAAAGAATACATTTCTGCATGTTTATTTTTTATATATAACTTATTCTAACATTTTAGACTGGCCCCGCAACAATGGGCCTGAAAAGTGGAACACAAATATTTTTCTTGGTTTCTGCTGCCCAAGCTCTTTCCATAATCTTGCTTCACACATTCTGGAGTGTTATTTTTTTTAATGCAATGGACACATCAAAGTATTTTCATGTTGCTTATGTCTTCTGCACTCATTTGATTGTCTCTGGGATAACTCTTTTAAATGCATCAGGGCTTTATGGGACAACACTTTTAGCGAATTTCAGCATTACCCTTGCTACTGGTTTAATAGCATTTAGTGTAGCGGGAGGGTCAATGCTATCATTTAAGAGGTTTATCACTTGCAGGTAAACTAAAAAGTTATAGTAATACACGTAAAATGTATTGTACTCGTTCTTTTATTCTAGAAACTAAGATTTATTTGTAAACTAAATATGTACGTATGCAATTAAGACGTTATTAACCAAATAAACAAAAAAAAACGAATCCCTTATGTTTTTAATTGATACCATAATGTTTGTTTAAAAGTTGAAATTTGCAGCGATATCTGAAAATTGTTCTTAAGAGCTATAAATAATATTCTTATTATTACAGTTAGTATTACATTCAAAGAAAAAAATAGTTCTTCTGGAAGTCCATATATACAATTTTAATTTCATTTATGGGGGTTTAAGAAAAGGCTTGCTTTGGTGTACCCTGCCCTTTACTTTTGGAAGAAAAATCTGCCATTGAAAATGAGCTTAAAAGCATCTTGTTTCAGCTTATAGCCTGTTCCATTTTTCCTGCCTATGCTAATTTTTTGACTTTAGGGTCAATTTTCCCAAAATTGAGTTATAAACCATCTTTTACTTTTTTTTTTTGAAAAAATGGTTATTTTTGGTACCTCTGGAAAACGCTTTATTTGATTTCATTTTTCAATTTTTTTATGCAGATGCTCCTAGAAAACTTAAACACTAATGTAATCGATTGATTTTTTTCGAAATTTCGTGCTTAGTAGTTTTCTTAACATTAACTAAAATAGTTAAAAAAAAACAATATTCCTAAAATAAAAAACAACGGTACATACCATACAAATGTTAAAAATACAATACAAAAAATCCGTTAAAAAATGAGTAAATGTAGTATATTTTCTCTATGATCAAGGTAATCATATCTATCACGAAATCCATCTTAATGGGGAATTTGTTCTGAATCCCGAAAAATCTTATCACAGAATCCATCGTAGTGGAAAATTACATACAAAATGCCATTACGAACGGATTCTGCATTAACTTTTTTCGCAATTCGTAAAACTTTCCGATTACGAAGGAATTCATGATGGGTCCGAATATTACCTACATAGGCTACCTATCTAATGATAACTAGACAACGTACATTCTAACAGCGTGAGTGGTTAGCTTCATTAAAATTTTTAGCTACAGGAGCGTACGATCTAATCGTGCATTTTAATTCGTTTTACCTTACGAAATCACTCCCACAGATTGAAGTAAACCGAGTGGATTGATGTTACACAAATGCAAAGGCGCAAATTTTAAACGATTTAGTAATATGTTAAATCATTTTTAGTATGGTCAAAAAGAGGATTTTTCGAATTTCAAACGAGTTTAGTATTGTACTATCTTCTTAAGATTTTACTAAAGTTAATCAACAAATGGCTACTTTATTTTTTTAGTATCGTACTAAATCCATATGCCATCTGATAGTATATCAACGATGGACCCGACGGGCCCAGGTTCGAGTTCTGCTGGTGTAATTTTTTTTTTGTAAATAATGCAGTTAAAATGATGAAAATATAAACATCGAATACTTATTTAAAGCACGTGTACGGTTTCCATCTACATATAATTAATTTACAACGCATAAACACACTAATTGTGTTCATCAAAACTCAAAACCCTACAAAATTTATGAAAAGTTAGTAGACTACTATGTATATAGTAAAACGTTAACTATCATCGTGTTAAGGCCTTAATACTAGGTTGTTTCAAATTTTGCGCAATATAATTTTTACACATACTAAAAAAGTCATCAAAATAATGAGAAAAAGTCTCAAAAACATCAGCAAATATACTTAAAAAAGGACATAAGAGTACATATTTTATTTAAAAAATACATCGTTAAAACTTTGGAACAAAATAAAATTAAATATTTCAATTATAAAGAATTGCTTCGGAAAATTAAGCCTGGAATAATCGTAAAGATATTCTGCAAATCTATCTTAAACTATGTATTGTCAAAAGATATTAAGGGTATTCATGCAACGGAAACTCCAGATAAACCTCAGAAACCAGATAATTTTATCTCCGCTAAAATGAACTATCAACGATTGTATGAGAAAAATATTCTATAAATCAGATAAAATTATCTCACGAATTTGATGCAGAAAGAGTAGAAATAAAGCTCATAAAGTTAGTTAGTTCAATGGACAGCTGATTATTTCCTAAATTTACGCAAGTATTAAGGGGGCGTTCAAGCAAAAGTCCAGCGGAAAGTTATATCTTTCTGCAAACAGAAAATTATCTCGTTGCATGAATGCCCTTAATGAAACTTTTAAATTTTGTAAATTGAATTTATAACAGTTACTTGTTAGAACGAAATAAAACTGAAACTACACTTTATCTCATAAAACGAATAAAGAAAAAATAAACCGAGTAGGATAGGTAGTCGATAAGAAGTAGTCCCACCTCCTGAGCCACACAAAGTGAAAATAGCACGAATAAAGATTTAATTAATTTATAATAGTAAAAATGGGTAATTGGTCTTTGCGTCCATCATAAAAAGCCAGGACTGTGGAACAAACTACATTATTCTTGACTTGTACGGCTTTGACATATACAATTGTTTCCACACACACCAAATTTCAGAATAGTCAGAATCAAAAAAGGGTTTAGTTGGGATTCCGGATCGGAGAGACATTCCGGATTGCCAAATAAAAACACTATTAGTTAACCCTGATTGAAAATCAAGCTCACAGATCTTTTTTTTGACAGTTCAGTGGGTTGCTCTGGGTGCCAATTCCACAAGAATAATGATTTTCCGTGCAAAAAAATGTATTCACTCTCAAAATATGCTCGAATAACGATTGCTGAAAAAATTTCGAGAGAAGTAAATATTCCGTAGGAAACGTCTCTGGAAGATTCCGACGCTGTATCTTTTTGCGTTGACAGGTTCATAAAGCTCTTCGTTATCATGATTAAATGGCGCTTAGTGATTAATATTCTAAAATAAGCAGATTTACAGCCCGATTCTCCCCAACATCACTGATACCTCAAGCAGAGGTGAAATTAATTTTGTGACTTTTTCGGATTCTCTCCCAAAGTCCCAACTTGTGAGAGTCACAAAAACAATCGAAATTGTGATCTACTTCAGAGCAGGTCACACTAAATAAATTTCACCGGGGCGACTTTCCATTAGGGGAGCACGCGTAGAACCATAGAGAAACTAACAATTGTAATTATTTTCTCTATGCGTAGAACTTTGATTTTTTTTGATTTCAACACACTGATACTTATATTCGGTAGATTTATTATTAAAGATAATAATTAAAACGGTTTTAATATAAAAATATAAGTTCTTCTATTTTTAACATATTTTTAAAGTTTGCAATATTAATACACAATAGATCTGATCCACACTCTGCCATTTGGCACAAATTGGCACCAATTTCTGCCAAAACCTGTTCCAGACTTACAAATTTGGTAGTTTTTGGCAGAAGAGAGCGCTCTTGAGAGAGTAAAATATTTCCCCTTCCTGACAATTTCTTGCCAATTCCTGCCCAATAAATTTTTGTAGGTGGCAATTTTTGGCAGAAAATTTACAATTGTCAGACTGACGTTTGTCGTAAACGAAAAAAAACGGTTCGTAGTTGGTGTTGAAAAATATTTGTTGAACAAATAAATTAATTTAGAAACACTAAAATACAAAATAATTAGTTTGAAGAGAAAAATTTAATTTGAATTTACAGCAAATAAAGAAATAAAAAAAAAAACAAATGTGTTGACGTTTAAAAATTGGCAGAAAATTGTGCTCAAGCTGTTCCAGACTTTTTCGGACTTTATTTCTCAATGAAAGAATTTTATCACCACTCTTTAAGTTTTGACAATCTACCAATTTCTGCCCAAAAAAAGTCTGGATCAGACCTAATATAAAAAATTCGCGGCAACGAAAAGCTGTTTTGACAGTTCTTGATAATACTTCCCCCTAATACTGTTCTGATAAGTTTTTTTCTTGTACCTAGGTACTTTTTTTGGGGGAAATTTTAATGGAAACAGTTTTTGGATTAAAAGTACAAGTGTAGTTTTTTTCAATAATAAAACTTACGTGAAAGCATTTAACTAAATGAAAATCATATTTTTCGAAAAGTGGTTATGCATCACTTTTAAAATACATATGTACCTACCTATTTACTCTCAGTAAAAACCAATTGCAAATTAAAAAAAAAAAACATTAAACAAAACGTATGTATAGATAAAAACCTACCTGTGTGAAGTTTTTCTGTAATTAAGTTCACAGTGGTCAAAAAGCTCGGCGGGTAAGGGGGCATGCTGCCCCCCTGCAACCTCCCTGCCAGGGCCAAATATAGGATTTGGGTTGAAGTCAAGGTTGGGTATATGCAAAGTTTTTTTTAGGATTTGACATGAAACGAAACCGAAATAGTACATAGTTTGAAATCAATTTATATTATCCCAAGAAAAATGCACACACTACAACACTTACCATACCGAAGTTGTATTACAGTCATCTGTGGATTGGTAAACAACTGTCAACACAAAAAAAAAGTTGTCGGTAATCATCATTCTCATACATTTTGTATGAAAAATGAAAACTTTAAAAATTAATTAAAAATAGAAATGAAAGTTTCCCTACTTTAAATTTTGTTATATTTATTTTTTTAAGCATAAATCTACCGAATAAAAGTATCCGCGTATTAAAATTCGTGCTCCCCTAAAGAAAAGTTCAGCCATTTCTCCTCTTCTTGTGACTTGTGAGGTATCAGTGATGATGGGGAGAATCGGGTTGTAAATAGAGATACAAATACGTTTTTATCAATTATTAACTGCAACATTACTTTTGAGCACAAGTATATCCGAAGCTTTTGTAAGACTCTATTACAATATTACGTCACTCTACGTCATTCAAAAAATTTTGTTTCTGCCACAAAAAACTTTCCGATCCAAAGTCGAATGACAAAAATAATCTTCTAGTGGGGCGTTTTGTTGTTTATGGTACGGTTATTTTTAAGTAAATAAATGTTTTCGCATCAAAACGCTATTTAAAAAGAAAAACAACTAAACATAAAAACTAATACTTAAATTAAAAAATAACAATATGGTAAATATTAAAAAAAAATTGAACGATTGCTCCATAAAGAATAAATATGACTAGTTTATGTACAGATGTATGTACATATGCATGGTAGAGAAAACAAAAAAATGTTATCCGATTTTACACGATTATTACTGATTAAGTTTGAATTATTTCTATATTTTTTCATAATTTAAGGGTGACGGTAAGATATGCGATATTTCCAATGAGGTACGTGATGAATTAAAGAAGTTTCGCTTTAGGAAAAATTCTTCAAAATCCGCACTGATATGTGAGTTAAAAAAAATAAATCATAGGTATACCTACCTACCCTATTATTGCCTTTGTTAGAGTTCACTTCCTATTTCCTGTGTTAAAGCGATTAATGCTAAACAGATGACAAATGGATTTATTTATTGAAGTTTTGTTTTTTAAATACGTATTTTTTTTATTTAAGTAAAAGTTGATCGGGAGAAACAATTAGTTGTTTTGGATGAACTAATTGACGATATCTCGGTGGATGAATTGCAGGATTTCCTGCCAGGACATCAACCGAGGTATGTTATCTACACATACAAGATGGTGCACGATGATCAACGAATTTCATATCCGATGTGCTTCATATTTTACACTCCAAGAGACAGTCAGGTCTGTATGTATACGGTTTTTCAAAAAAATTTTTAACATTAATTTTTACTCAACTTTACATTACGGATCATAGATTGAATTGCAAATGATGTATGCATGCACAAAAAGTGCTCTACAGCGCGAAGTCGATTTGACCAGAGTCTATGAAATTCGTGAGTTGGATGAGTTAACTGAAGATTGGCTCAAGGAAAAACTCAAGTAAATAGCATAGGAAGAAGTTACATTCCATAAACGATCTGTGTTCAATAACAATTTTAATACCAACGACAACATACCAAAATATATAGTATTTTAAAATACATACATATTTACACAAAAGAACGTATTACTAATAATTTTTGTAAGGTATTAATTTCGTAAAGCAATAACAGGTCAAAACTTTTTTATAATTATTTGACTTATCATAATAAAGACAATGGGTGTTTTTGTAAACGTCTGACTAACAAATATCTGCAATTTAATGCGGTTTTTATGTATTTTTAAAATATATACCTAACACAATTCCTTGAAAAAAGGTGTGCAGATTATAGAAAGTCCGGCGTCGTTTACAAAAACAACCAACATAATATTATATTCAAAGTAGAAATTTAAGATACTATATGTAACTTTATTATACATACACATAAATATATTATTCTTTTTTACATTGACATTAAATGAATAACACAAAGTAATAATAACCAATTAAATGAAATTATGCTTGCCAAAAATATAAAATTTGTACTGTATAGTAAAAAGTGATTAAGTAAATTACTCGTACTTCAAAATAGGATCGAAACCTAGACAGCTTTTTACAATGAGATGGATTAGTCTAGGTACATAAGGTCTTGATTTCAACATACAGCTGTAACATAATATCTTGCGATTCCAATACTAAATGATTACATGTTTAAATTAATGTTATAAAAAAATAAAAATAATCCGTCTGCATTTATCATGTAAATCAAGAATCAGTAGATTGATACATAAAAATAACGGTGAAAGGATACAAGGCGTTACAGAAAAATATGTCAAATTCACTTTGAAAAGTGATGTTTTTTTTTCAAAATTAGGATGCATATTTGAAAAAACACATTGAAACTTACCTAAATCTAGCTATACATAAAAATATTTTTCTATTTATGTTTGTGTCCTATGCGGTCCTAAACCAGTGATCATATTTTAATTAAATTTTGGTGGGTCCCTCCAATGTGGTTACTGGCTGCAAATATATATTCAAAGTGCATCAACAAATGTTCTTAGTCAAAAAAGTATATCTTGCACATTGAATATATGGGAAATTAAAAAGTAATTTCAGATACAAATTTTTAAATTATATAACGCTCAAGTATGTACTAATTACTCTGAAGCTTGACAGGAATTAAATCTTGTAGAAAACAATGCACATTCAGACAATGCACTTGCTAAAGCATCTGATACCGCTTCACCACAGCAAATTCTCAAGTTATTTGCAATAATATTGACATGGTGCTTCCTATCCAATCCAAAAGATCTTAGGGGGAAATACAAACACCACATGAGCGAAGACACTCTTTTTTTTTTTTTTTTAGGTGATGTGGGTGTTAATGTGGCATCTAGCACAGTGGTAGTTTGACGCTGGATCCTCGGAGAATTGGATTGCTTCGTCGTCGTTAATATAAATAAGTCCTTCGTCCAATAGCGCTGTCAAATCCAGATATCTTGGTTTGGGGTATCTCTTCGCTGGTCATGCTATTCACTAGGGTGTTTGGGTGGTTGATTAGGTTGCTCGTCAGTCTTTTGGCAGCACTGATCATGTACTTGTCGAGGGGTGTTATTCCGGATGCCTCGAAAAGTCGTTTGTTGCTGAAGTGCTTTTGTCGTCGCTGGTCAAAGTGGAGTCCCGTGCAGATCCGTAGGATTTTCCCTTTCAAACATTCCAAGCGTTCTCATGCCGGTTTTGGATACAGTAAACCATGCAGGAAAACAATATATGGTAATGGGCCTGAGAAGTTGCTTATAGATAAGCCGTGTCGTCTTCTGGCTGAGCCCATTCCCTTTCCGCATTAGGGGTGGATTCGGTGAAAAGCGAAATTTGCCTTTTTTAGGGCAGCTGTCACGTGCGGGTTAAAACGAAACCTCTCTTCGAAATTGATACCCAGATATTTCACAGTTGGTTTGGATCTTAGTTGTGACCCGTCGGGCAGATTGATAATAATACTTCGGCAACTTGTGGCTGACGGCGTGTTCCGATGCCCCACTGGTCTTCTGAAGCAAACCAGCTCGGATTTGGCTGAGTTGACTTTGATGCCCCATTTTGTGTAGAATTCCTACAGGCGTCTCACATGTTCTTCTACTCTTCGGGCTGCAATGACTGGATACATAGATTTGGCATATGTTAGCGAGTCGTCTGCATAGAACAAATTCATGGAATTGTTTGGTTGGGGCTGATCCGATGTGAAAATGTTGAAGAGGTATGGTCCTAGCTTCGATCCTTGGGCAATTCCTGCTCTGATGCTTTTGGTTGTTGACTTGCTGTTTTCTATTTGAACAAAAACGATCTGGAATTAAGAAAGCTAAAAATTATTTTCATTAGTGTACTTGGAAAATTAAAAATGGTTAGTTTGTGTATAACCCCTGTATCCAGATGCTGTCGATTGCTTTCTCAATATCCAAGAAGCAGCCAACAACACCCTGGTAGTTGTTGAGGGTATTAACAACATCCTTCTGGAATCTCAAGAGTGGATGTAAGGTTGAATGTTACTTCCGAAATCCGAACTGCATATCCGGAATGATCCGGTTAGCGGTGCAGAATGTCTTCAACCTCCGAAGAATAAGTGCCTCAAGAATTTTGCTGGTGTTGCTTAGTAGAGATAGGGGACGATATCTTGATACGCTACCCCTATCTACTTTGTTCGGTATCGGCACTATCTTCGCTGTCTTCCATCTTTTTGGAAAATAGCAGTTGTTGAATAGGATGGTGAGAAATAGTATCATGACATGGGGGAATTTCTTTATGATATAGTTGGAAATCATGTCTGGTCCTGAAGATTTCTTGGGTCGTCCACTAACGATTAGCTCGGCGACTTCTTCTGGGTTGGTGAAGCTTCCGATCATCTCTGGATCAGTTGCTGGATTTTCATCAGTAAAAGTAGTTATTTCATTGTACGTCTGCTGCAACTGCTCTATTGTTGGATCCACTTCATGTAATAATGCAGGATCGTTTGGCGCGAAATTTTCTTCAAAATATTGGGCAAATGCTTCCGCCTTGTCCTCAGTGGTCATGGCATCCCCTTGTCTGGTGCTAATTATTTCTGGAATATGTTGTCTTTTTCCGGTGATTTTGTTGATTTCCTTGAACGCATCGAGTCCAGGTTTGATGGATTGTAACCTCTTTTGGAACTGGTTGTTGTTGAAATGTTGCAGGGCATTTCTTAACATAACTTGCGTACATTGAAGTTCACTCTTCAACATTTGAAAGTTGCTGCCAATCGTGTTCCAATCCCTTTGATGAATTCTTTGTAGTTGCTTTCTCAATCGCTGCCGATGATTGTAAATTCGAACAATCCCTTCTGGGAGGTGCTGGTATCTGTCCTGCGAGTTCTTCGGTCTCTTTTGCTTAACCAGAGCGTTGGCAATTGTGACTTCCATCCATAACTACGATGGCTTTCTCGATTTCGCTGTTAGAGAGGTTTTTGTTGGCATCAGGCATAACTATTACTTCCTCGATTTTTCTTTGAAATCGTCCCATGTCCAGTCGGTTGTAGTTTATGTAATCCTCATTTTGTGCCTGTGTTGTTAAAATCGACTGACCCAGATTGATGTGGAGTTCAAGTGGTTCGTGGTCTCCGTCTCCAGTAAGGGTCCTGCATGAGTAATTCTGAAACTCAGGAACGATGTTGATAAAGTTAGACGAAACCATAGGAAGAAGTCCAGCCTGGACGGTGTTCTTGGGAATGTCGGCCTTGGTTGAGAAACCACTAGGAATGAATGGTCCTCAAAATTTGCATCTAACCAGTTCACCAGATAGTTTCCTGCGTGTCGTGTCGGGCATTAAAATCACCACCAATCTCTCACCACCAACTCTTTATCGTTTGCTAGCAATTAATCAAAATTAGGACGTACTCTCAAGTATAGAGATTCCTTCTTAAGTGGGTCTACAAATTGTTCGTAATACTGAACGAACGAATTACTAAACGCAAAAAAAACGATAGTTATATGATGTTAGAGAATGGATGCATTAAAATTTTGCAAGCAAGCACCAAACTCAAGCAACAATAGGGCATATCCGTAATCTTCCAGGGAATTTCGTTTTCCAAGGAATATTTTACTCCCTCGAAATTTTTCCTGTGATCGTGAATCTTCCATGGAATAAATTTCCCTCGATCAAATAATCGTATGAAATGACATCAAAACTCCCTGAGAAAGTTTATAACCGATATCAATAAATTCCGAAGGAAACTTTTGAGCATAATTCAAGTTCCATATGTTCGAAAGAGAGAACAATTTCCAAAGATTTTTTTATTGAACATAATTTCCCTATAAGTAAGCGGCATCAAAACTAAAAAGAAGACGACTATAGTATAACGTACGACAATGGGGTATTTTGAAGGATAATCGTAATTTGTAATAAGGGGATACTATTTTACCTGTACTCCGAATCCGAATATACAGTCATAATAGGTCTGATCCACACTCTGGCAATTGGCACCAATTTCTGCCAAAACCTGTTCCAGACTTACAAATTTGGTAGTTTTTGGCAGAAGAGAGCGCTCTTGAGAGAGTAATATATTTCCCCTTCCTGACAATTTCTTGCCAATTCCTGCTCAATAAATTTTTGTAGGCAGCAATTTGTGGGCAGAAAATTTACAATTGTCAGACTGACGTTTGTCATAAACGAAAAAAAAGTTTCGTAGTTGTTGTGGAAAATTATTTTTTGAACAAATAAATTAATTTAGAAACACTAAAAAGCAAAATAATTAGTTTGAACAGAAAAAAATGTGAATTTACAGCAAATAAAGAAATAAAAAAAAAAACAAATGTGTTGACGTTTAAAAATTGGCAGAAAATTGTCCTCAAGCTGTTCTAGACTTTTACGGACTTTATTTCTCAATAAGAGAATTTTATTCCCACTCTTCAAGTTTTGACAATCTGCCAATTTCTGCCCAAAAAAAGTCTTGATCAGACCTAATGCTTGTCTTTCGTAAGGAACCCATTTCCTTTTCTTCTGAAACAATAGAACTTTGAATTGAATTAATTCCTTGACTAATGATTCAGTCCGATTAGGTTGTAATTATAAAGTCATTCTTTTAGTAGTGTTGCGTAAGTAATATGTGCGTTTAATGAATGACACATAAACTAGCATGTGATTGGCTAGTTAGACAGGAAATATAATGGGGGTTTCTTTTGGTAATTTTCAGATTTTGATCGGAAATTTGTTTTTTTTCGTAGCGAATGGTATACGAATTTCAGATTGATTTGTTTGATGATGGTATTGGTGTATATTCGTTTATGTGGAACCATTAACGGTATCGGATTGCAAATGACACGAAATTTTTTTTTCATTAGTTTTTTTTTGCTTTTGTAACACGAAGCTATTTCAATGATTAGAAAATGAATGCCGAAATTAATTTGGATTATTTTTTTTTAAATTTATGTATGTATGTTTTCAAAACTTTATTTTACTATTCACTTAATTACTGAAAACAAAATATTAAGTGACGGCTGTCAATTGTTTTGGTGCTGTAATGGTATAAAGAGGGGTTAATCTGCCGAAAAATCCAGATCTGTAAAAATGATTTGCGATAAAAACAAAAATTGATTTGTGTGCCCATGGGAAGTCTTTAATTGTAAAAATCTGTGTTTTAACATATCTGAAGGGGGAAAAAATCAGTTGTTGTTACCAAAAGAAAACCACATAATAGAAAATCTACATTCATGTTTTCTGAAAATAGAGGAATTCAAAAATAAATAACTTATGTAGCTCAGTCATTTAAAAAAAAACTTTGTAGACTCATATCAGATTCTACATGAAGAGTTTATTTTCATCATCGATTTATTTACAAGACTTAAATTTGGGTTTTTAACTTACAACACCTAAGGTTCCGTCACAGCTAGCTTTATATCATCCAAATGGGTATCAATTTGCTTTTCTAGAGAAAGAATGTGACCTGTATTGCAATTTTCTGCCCCCACGAACGTTAAAATTAATGGCAACTTATTCATCTGAACAACCTATGTATAAAACAAAACAATAATAGGAAATCAGATTTGTTCTATTTATGAACAATAACAAATTATACCTGAAAATTAGAATACATTGAGATTATAGTTTTATTTCTGCCGAGTCCTAGTTTACCAGCTTGATCACTAGCTGTTGTAAATGTTGGTATAAAGGATGGCATCAAGGCAAAGTCGACATTCCTTTCCTGACTAACTTTAAGTAAAGGAACTCCATCTCGATCTGTGATTAGAATAAGGTACAATCCATTGACTCTATACACAATAATAAGTTAGTTTATAAACAGATTATATATTTTGTTGGATATGGTTACTTTTGTAAAATGCTATTAAAATATTTTTTAATATCATCCGTCATTCTGATTTATTCCACTTATCAATTCAATAATACAAATAAAAATAAAGAAGAGATAAAAACACAAATTCACTCTACTGATGTTGAGTTGAGTTGATGTATATAAACCACAAATAAGCCATACAATAATGATTAGATGAGTTCATTGTGATGAGATTTGTAAACAAGTTCTCATTACGTGAATTTTAACTAACAAGAAATTAAATAATAAGGGTATTCATGAACGGCGGAAAACCCAGATAAACCTCAGAAACCATATAATATTATCTCCTCAGAAATGAACTGTCAAAGTTTGTATGGGAAATATATTCTGCAAATCAGATTCTCTTAGGACTTATATGTGCATAGAGAATAAATAAACCTCATAAATATATTTCAACGAACATCTGATTATTTCCCACATTTACGCAAGTATTTTTAAGTGGGTGTTCATTCTGCAAAGCGGAAAATTATCTCGTATTTAAGGTATTTTTATGAATTCGGTCAAAATTCGAATATTAAGACGGTGGAATGAAAACAAATCAGTCCGTTTACTATCCCGACGTTGGGCATGCCTTGAGGAGGACAGGTAGAAAAGAATCAATTTCTAAACTTGGGGAAAGTGAAAGGAATAAGATTGCTTCATCTAACATCAAGCTACCAAGAACCAAAAAAAAAAACAGAAGGATGGGTAATATGAATTTCTTGTATTTGCTAGGTTCGCACTATTTAATCGACATTCATACATTAAAAGTTAAATATGCAATTTGACTGCTCTTACATTATACATGATTGAACTTTTAATAATTTGAAAAAAATGAAGAAAGATACTTGTACACAAATAAATGTTCAAATACATCTATCAAAGCGAATGGAATCCAACACAGTCAATAATTTAAAAGCACTTTTTTGGAAAAGCAGTCAACATAATGTAGAGATATTTTTCCCTCATCAATATGAACACGGCTGGTAAAAATAATGCAGTTGTCAAATTCTAGTCCCCTTAATAATCTAGTACGGAAAATATTTGTAAACATGCATGTATATACTAAAAGCTTTCCGAATTTAAAACAAAATAGAAAAAGAAATTCCCGACCCTGCCAGGAGTCGAACCTGGAATCTTCTGATCCGTAGTCAGACGCGTTATCCATTGCGCCACAGGGCCTTGTTGCCACGAAGCTTGATATCCATAATTCTACAAAGCTATTTAAATTACGCTTCTCTTCATTCATAAAGTTTCAAAACAATTTAAATGTTTTTAATTATACCGAATTTACCGATATACATACTATAGTAATCTATTCGATTTTCTTTTTGAATTAAAAACAAGACACAACTTATACCGATTTCGTTTCAACAGTTACACCGATTCTGCAGTCCATTCGTTTGAAAAGTAAACTATCTTCTTTTTTTTTGAAATAGATCCGTCTTGAATCTTTTTTTCGAGATTCAAAACTGATTTGCAACGGATTGCACATACTATAATATTTGAAGTTTCGCTAATAAAATATCTTTTTGAAAGAAAAACGGACAAAATTCCCACATGAATAAATTCCCCAACGAAACAATCTTTCCTGCCAAAAATCCCCACAGAATCTCCAAATCCCCAGTTTTCGGTCCGTGCACATGCACACCTCCACTTTTCAGAAAAAATCTAATGAAATTCTCTTATTGTGATACTGAGTGTGTTTCTTTATTTATTCCGGATAAGGAATAGAATGGATGGAAAAGACTAAATGTTTATCTAGAATATCCAGAATGGAATGAATAAAGAAACAAAAATTCTCTCCGGAATAGAAAAGAAAAAAGATGACATCAATCAGCTCTTATAAAGTGTTGTGATGATGACAAGAAAATAGATATCTCTATGGAAAATAGTAAAAATAAATAATTATTAATTTATTAACTCATGAAGTCACATTTAATTGTTATTTATATATTTATTTCAATAATAAAAATATAAACAATGTTTTGTCATCCATTTTGTTTACTTACTTGGTTTTCGACTTTGGCTGCTGTCATTTGTTTTGCTTTCATATGAAAGGGTTATTCCGAGAATATTCTTTTCATTCCTTGTTTAACATGGAATAAAAAGAATGCATTCCAAACGTTCCGGAATGAATAAAGAAACAACAAAATAGTTTATCCGGAATATTCCATGGAATAAAGAAACGCAAAACTGGTATTCCGAATATTCTTGACATATCAGAATGAATAAAGAAACACACTCACTAATAAGTGATGATAACAATTAACAGTTTCTTAACAACCAATTATTATTACTGCATGCACTTTTTCGTTTTATTTAAGACTGCGAAGACTTTGTATTTGGGGAAAATATATAGCTAATAATAATTGTCGGCTGGCAAGTCTGTGGGACGTTATGACTACCAACCTAAATGCATCGTAAATTATGTGATTTGTGTAAATTTAAAAACATAAGTCGTGAAATGTTTTTGGGCTACTGATTTATTTTATTTGTGAAAGAATTACATAATTTATAATGTGTAATCATTTAAAATCCTGAAAACAAATTTTTCTTTTCAGCCGTTGTAAAATGCAGTAGACTTTAGTTTTCGCATGCAATTTTTTTCCTCATTTCAATTTTGATAGCTACTTTCTAGTAGCAACCATAGACAAATTATTATAAAGCTTCTGTTTACGTGATCTCATTATATATTTTATTCATTATGATTTCGTGTACATGAACCTCTATAGTTAAAACTGATATGTATGTACAGGTAGGTATTGACAAAATAAAAAATATCGAACACTCAATTTCATATCAACTTGACTTAATTTTGCACATAAGCGTTTTAAGTTCAACATAAATATTTATGCGTATAAGTGATTAGGCATTAATCTTTTTTACTTAATTTTTTAAACATAAAATTTCGTAATTTTTTTCCAAAAATTTATTTTAGTATGACAATTTTATATTTATAATAATATAAATTTAAAAACGGAATTGCAAAAAATTATTCACCAATTTTCGAAATATTGAATTTTCAAAAAAAAACATATCATTTGGTATGGAGTATTATTTAGAATTCAAAGGACTTCATACATAAAAATTTTATTCGAAATCCGTTGAGTCTTTTATGAGAAAGTCCAAAATCAAAAAATGGTTGTATACCGTTAATAACAAAAATTGTAAAAAAAAACAAATAGACAGACGCAATTGCAGGATCCACTTTTTTGGTGTTCTCTATCATCGTAATGGCAAGTTTTATTATCTTTTTTTTTCAAATGCAAAACTTAATATAATATTACCTACATACATAGGAGGGAAACGATATCCACAGTTTTTCTCTTCCTAATTAACACAGTTACCGCATATTGTTTATAACTGAATTTGGATCTTGCTTTGATTTTTTTGAGGTAATTATTCTCAAGTTTTAACCTTATATCCTTGTGTTTTGATATCCTTCTTCGTCTTTTGGTTTATTTTGATTTTTCTCAGCATAGTTCGTGAGAGCTTGTCCGATCAGACAGGAGAATTAAACAAAGTTAGTGGACGTTATAAAACGGAATATAAATTTTAATATTAAAATATTTTGCTTTTAGAAGGCCGAATTAGTTTTTACTCTCTGCAAGGTAAGAAAAACAAAATAATTTAACCGAAAATATATTCTAAATAACTTGTTTTTAAAATATTTTTAAATCCCGATTATCCCGGGGGATTTTTCTCCAGTTGCCAGTGATGAGACTATGTAAGTACACTGACGCTCTTGTCAAAAAAGTGTGCCAGGGGTCCCATCTCCCATGCGTCAGTAACTCTTTATCCCACCAGCCATTTTTCGCTTCAGTTCATTGGCGCCATTTGGGTTCGTCAGCAAACACGTCAGTGTACTGACGCTCTCACTGGCGTCCCAATACTTGTCATCACACTAGACATGACTATACTGACGATGTTATGGCGTAATTATGACGGCACAGTCCGTCAGTGGTCAGTGAATTCACTTACAGTGTGATATAGGCTTATTAAGCTTATACTACGTTTTCACTTAAAGATAATCTGGTTTTTCACCAGATAAAAAAAGATTAGTATGACGTTTCACTCTGAATTGTCCTTCAAGAGTGAATATGACAAGAGTAAAACAAAAAAAAATATTCGGGTGCAATGGAATTACCCACAGTACACATAATAAAGGTAATATATTCCGGTTTTCATTTTCGTTCAAGTTTGCGCATTTGGCAAAACTCAGAGACAGTCGTATCACATTTGGCATGTGCATAGGCTTATGCATGATCTACTGTTACCTCTTACTGAACACATCTTACTGAAATATTGACCCACCACTATTTGTTTGTGAAAATGTCAAAAATGAGAGTGCATGTGCCAAATCTCAGAGACATTTTGCCAAACATGACAACTGAATTTTTGAATTATGAAACCGAATTTTGACAACATGCGCAATATATTACCTTATTATGCGTACTGTGGAATTATCCTCCGAAGAAATACACTGCGTTTGTGGATTCTCTAAGGCAATTCGTAATAAAATATGACGTCATTTAGCACTATGTTGTCACAATAAGTCGGCATATTTGAATGTTGGATATGCATTAGTTAACAGAGTTAAACATCATATGATTTGTATTGTGGGATAGGTACGTCGCGATGAGCAAAAAATGACCGACACAGAGGCGGCAGTTGATGCAGAAGTCCCTGCTAGGACAGATGAGGTTTCTTCAGCCCATGAACCATAGGGCGATCCATCACCGGCTGATGAATCTCAAGAAACTATTGATGAAATTTTGGAAAAAGACCATTTACTCGAAACGGAGCAAGATAACCACGATTAAAGAGATTGTGTTCTTTCTTTTTTTTAATAAGCACAGTTGCTTGTAATATACATGCATATAAATAAAAACATAACTGTTTGTTAAAGTAAAAACGATTTGTATAGTACTCGAATTGTTTTCACTCCGGCCAATTTTATATTATTGTAATTCAGAAAGCAGCAGCGCTGTGTCTAATTCTTTATGTTAACCTTTTTCACTGTCCAAACAGATTTCACACGCACGTCCATGAAATCTGGAAAGCATAGGATAAGATCGGTAGCTTAAAAGGAAAATGAAAAACCAACTTGCTGAATGAACAATATTATTTGCAGCTTTATCTTACTAAATAGATATATGTATGTGTATAAATTAATGGAATCGCCTTGCACAGTTTTCCGTTTTTATATAATTGAAAAAAAAAAACTGGAATGTATTACTCTAGGATAGCTAGTCATTACAAATTCGAGGTACTGCTTTGGTCTATGTATCTTTATTGTATCTTTTATTTGTATACATTTTTATAAACAAAAACACAATTCGAAGGCAACGAAACGACAAATTATAGAAGTAGTAGTAGTAAACTTTATTGAGATTTTTCTTTAACTTCATTTTAAATAGATAATACACATGTATAGCGATTATATATATTATTTTGCCGACTTCGAATTGGTCGGGCTAAACTAAATTTATATATTTACTTTTGTTCTTTAAATTTATACAAAATAAATTTAAAATTACATAATTGATAAACTACAGTTTAAGAAATTAAAAAAATGAGCACTCAACAAGACCATACGAATTCATTAAAAAAAAAACTAAAATATAAAAACTTAAAACTAGGTGCGATAAAGAGAAACAGTCATCTCGTCACTTTTTCTTGAAACACAAATGTGTTCAATTACGGATCGGAATACATACATCTTATCTTTCGTCAGTTAGAGCGAGAGCTCAGTACTTTACATCTTTCGCTTGAGTGAGAAAGCGACATCTCTATGGTTATATGATGGAACAGAGCGATCTTCTAGTTATTGGATGTTGCGATGACCAGAACTGTTGTTTCCCCATTATCGGTTCCGTTACAGTATAATGGAATTATGCAGCTTCTGTCCATTACAGGTTGCAACATAAGCGTCCATACGATGCTTCTAATTTCTGGGACGATACGACGTCCCTATAATACGTATGATTTGTCCATGTGCGCTACGAAGAAAACCGGGAGTAGATGGAATTCGGATGTTACAGTATGATACGTTGAATGTTAAGATTAACTCATCTATAGCTTCCGAGTCCTTGATCAAAGAACTGTACTGTTTGGTCCGTTGTTTATAGCGAGTATGCAGCGAATTCTTTCCGGGCTAGGAATTAGTTCCGCTAATTTGAACTTAGTGAACTGTACGTTTCGGGCCGTTAGTTAGCGGGCTGTGCGGCGTGTGTCCTTAAGGTTTTTATGCGATCCACCAATGCTCTATTTTGGGACAGCTTCATCTAATTACGGAAGATGTGCTTGTGGATTAAGTGCGTAACTAGGAACTGGTGAGGTGGAATTTTGCTTCTTTTTCTGTTCCAGTAGAGCTTCGACACTTCACTTATTTAGATAGAACAATTTGAGCAAGTTATAAGAGCGCACATATTACTTATGTCGATTTCGTTTCAACAAAAATCCGCCGTCAATTTTTTTCTGAAAATCAAATTCGTTTCAAATTAAAACCAATATTTTTCTGGAAAAACAGATCCGTATTGAATCTCTTTTTGGAGACGGATTCAAAACGGATTTGTGCACAGATTCGTACACACACTACAATATTTGTTTTGACGTTTCTCAATTGTTGTGTTGTGAATTAATTTTTATTTTGTGGCAGTGTACAGAAAAAGTAAATTAATGCATTAAAAAATAAAAAAAATTGTTATAAACGTCTTGGAAACCAATATTAAAAAAGTAAAAGTGGGCTTAGGAACTCCCCCGCGTCGGAATCGGGAAATTAAAACGAAATAATGATGTTTTAACGAATTGAAGATTTGTTTTTTTTTAGAGCTGCCAAGCAACACACACAGTCCCAAAAAGAGATTCGGTCCGTAATCGTTCTTTTCAAAGCCAAAAAGTATTGGTTTTAGTAGCGAATCCTAATTATTGAAACGAAATCGACATTATTTTTTGTCAATTTTATTAAAAAATCCCGATAACTTCTTCGCTGTGTGACGAGGCATACGTCCGTACTCGGCAAAAGCCGATAACCAAAATTTTTTTGAAAATGACATTTGGATAGGTGCGTTCAATGAAATAAAGTTTGTTTGTTGTGACAATCTTCTACTTCGGAGAAGATTTCAATGAGATTAATTTCGAATCTTCTTTTAAGGAGATTAAAATTTGTATGGGAAATCTTCAAGATTAAGAAGATTTCAAAGATGATTTATGGTTAATCCACTTAAATCTGGATTAAGTGGTAGGTGAAAACTTAGTTTTAAATAGTGCGGAGAGACGTTCACCAAAACCTAAAATATATTGAATACCGAAGTGCTTAAAAATATCGTTGCAATCAAATAAAATCCAAGGCATGTTTCTTTTATAAAAGCAATCTTAACTCGCAATATTTCATCAGAATAAGTTTGTATATCCCCGCAAAGAAATCGCAAGTTGAAATCACATTGTGTCGGTGGAATAAAGTGTCTACTTTTAAGTTGCACATTTAAACGCGCTCACTGTCACAAAATCAACATGACAGTTGACACTTGACAATTTGTTTTCTTTTTTTTCGTACACAAGAGGGTTTTCTCCAATTAAAATAACAATAAAATGAAAAATAATTGATTTGCTTTGGGGTTTGTTGACACAAAATAATCAAGCTTCGATTATAATTCATTTTATTACAAATACAGTACATGTATAATGTATTTATAGCTTGTGAATCGATTCTCTACTCAATAAAGGGAAGCGTTCATTTTGCATTATCCATAGAGCTTTATAACTTTGCGACTTTACAACATACAATAGACCATGTCAACAGCGGATGTTAAAACTCATCAAAGCAAATCATCGCCCCAAACACTCAGGTACATTAATAATCCTATTCTCTGCACTTTTTTTATAACAAGACTAAATTAATTACAGTAAAATCCAACTAATACAAGCCGTTCAGAAAAAACGAGAATGCATAGCTAAATCAAAACATGTAATAGAACACTTCCTTCAAGCCACTGTAGCTCCTGAAGACTTTTTAAAAATGGTAAGAATACATTACTGCATAATGCTTGATATCCTCTGTATGATGTTTACTAACTAGATACAATATATTAATCAAAGCCACTATGAAGACGTTGTAGAGGAACGATTCATTTTGAAAATATGTGGTTATCCTCTATGTGATACTCTCCTGCTTAAGTAAGTTAAAATTAAATTGATATTAAAGTATTTAAAATAAATCTTTTTAGTATACCTACAAAAAAATATCAAATATCGACAAGCAAAAACAAAGTTTACGACATAACTTATAGAAAAATGTTCTGCAGCACAAAATGTTTCAAAGCTTCCGAATATATTAAGGAACAAATACTTACCAGTCCATTGTGGATGAGAGATCAAGAAGAGATACCTGAATTTAAAATTTTAACTGATTGATAATAAACTTATTCTGTTTTAATTGTATACAATTTTAGTATTTCCTATATCCTCGTAATTAAGAGGTATCTTTATGTTCCATTTGGATTTATAGAAATTGCAATAATTCCTCCGGTAAAGTTATCTGTTTTTAGATCGCATCTAAACTTTTAATAGAATAAGATATTTCGATGATAGATAAGACATCCATATTTGAAATAATTAATATACATATAACCTTCTTCAACTAAATAGGTCAACTAAAATGGTCCATTTAAGTGTAAAACTTAAAAACTTTAACTCATACCATAATTTGTACACTTATTTAAATAACTATATGCATAAACTAGAGCAGTACAACGCGAATGCGGCATTCCACATTTACCTGGTTCTATTTTCCCCTACCATTTTTAAATTTATAAATTCAAAACCAATGTGCATTGATATCTCTTCTTTAATCCATCCTTCCCTACTTTCCTAAAGCTTGCACTGTGCTTGATTATTTTAAATTTGAATGAAATAAAGGTGCAGCAGAATAAAAAATGTCAACGAACCGTCAAACTAGACTGGCACCGGTAGTTCAAATGTTATATAATTATCATCTGTACCAAAAATGAAATTTCTATACCTTTCCATTAAAAAAAAAACGCTATTGAGAAAAACTTCTCATTCGTAGCACATCATCTTATACATAGCACATCATCGCATTCGTAGAACACACATGTGTATTTGTTTATTCAGATAATTTTTTTTTAAATAATACATAATAAAACCTTTAAATAATTTTATTGGGGCATATTCATAGTCGTTGATAAACCCAGGTTTGACTAAACTACAGTTTAAGGCAATTTCGATTCAATGAATAGAGGCCGATTTTCCTTACAAATTGTTGGTTTTATATTTTTATAAGATTACTAACTTGTCTTACTACACAAATGGTCTCAAATATTTTGGAATTATAAACTTAAAAAAATAGAATCAATGTCCGATAATTCATCTAAACCTAGGTTTAACTTAGACACAGTTCAAAAATGTCTATGAATACGCCCCATTGACTTTGTCTTCATTCTAAATGACATTTAATTAAAGGTTTGTGAATCAGACTTTTCTTTAGTACGAAATCAAATTCATCATAAAGCAATATCTGCAATTTTGGAATTATATAATTTTCAACCAGTTAATACTGACAATTGCAACTTTTTTTAATTATAAGAAGGCCAACTTCATTTTAATAAACAATTATTATAATTCTATTAATTGGGAATATTTAAAGGCTGAAAAGTCTATGGATTCTTAAAAACAAATTATTTGAGGGTGTTCACAAATTTGTCCCTGTGGTTCGAAAGAGCGTCTCTTAAATCTTCTTAGTTCAATAGAAGGCTTAAGAATTTAGAAAATGTTAAAAACAAGGCAACAATTATAAGTACATAGAAGGGAGATCTGAAGATAGACTTCGGTTTATGCAGTTGAGAAGGGAGTTTGATTTTTTAAGCAGATTTCTTTATTCTCAATATATAAATTCAATTGAAAAAAAAATTAAATATGTAAGTCTAGTCTTGTTTTTTTTTTTGCAAATTTTTTTAAAGTCAAATTATAATCTGGACATTATAGGAAAACATGGCGATATGAATAATGCAATTAACTTATATTGATTCGAAAAAAATACTGGGTTGGATGCAATTTCTCCTCTAACTAAATGTGCTGTTGCGGTTTTTAAAGCTTTAAAAATAAATGTTTCGCCTAGCACTGGTGTTCTTCTTCAATAATGACGTGACGTGACTCGGGACATGCCAACAGTCTGACAGAAAAGTAGAGCTTATATGGTAGAGTCGTATGGTTAAAAGGACATTCGGCTTCCTGAAATTAGTTGTCTGATTCAAGGAATATTTAACACTTTTTAACAGCGAATAACCTTTATAAATCTGTTATAAAGTGGCATTTCTCTGGTTTCGTCCTTAAATTTAACTATTTTGTTTAGAAAATTAAATTAAGTTCCGACATACTCTCCCATTGCTGCCCACATATTTCTTTACTTCGTGTCGTTAGAATCGTCTCAGCGCATGTCTGCCCATCTTTTTGTTTGTCGTCCATTTGGTCTTTTTTCCTCGAAGGGTATCCTTATTTGGTCACTCGTTTTGTCTTTATATGGTCCTCTATTCCAGATACTAGTCTTTTGTTATTTCTTTCTTCGTTTTTTATTTTTTGTACTTGTCTTATGTTCAGCAAATTTGGTTCAATTTTGTTTGGCAAATCAGCAACGTTTTTTGTAAGATGATGTTACCCTAATGTTTCGAGCCCATTATGTCCTTTAACGTATTTTCTTATGTCTGTGTTGTCGTGTATATTTGAGTCTAAAATCTCCTTTTCTTTCAGACATATAAAAGATTTCAGTTGACACAGATATACATTAGTCTTCAAAATAGTTCAATTTTTAGTAATTTAAAATATTTTCTAGCAGTGCTTAATAGCGGTTTGGATAGGGATCTCCTTGGCGAACTCTTTTTTTTTAATCTGAAATTCCTTTCCGATTTTATCTGTTTTAAATTTAGTTGTATTGTTTTTTGTAAAGTTTTCTTAATATTTGGATTATTTAGGCCCGTTTGCTGATACGAATCAGAAATATTTATGTTCAACTTAAAACGCTTAAGTAGAACTTAAATGCTTAAGTTGCGGGCCTTAGTGCTGTGCAGATGTAATTGTGTTGCACTGTGTCAAAAGCTTTAGTAAAGTCAATGAAAAGAAGTTAAAGTGGTTTTCTATATTTATTGTATTTTTCGTTTATCTGATTTACTTGTATTGTCTACAGATGATCCGAAGTTGAGAGACCAGCTTTCTCTCGAGGCTGATAACCATTAAGAGATTTGTTCGTTAATTTGTATAATGTCTTTGAGAATAGTTTTTATATAGTTGATGTCAGGCTGATGGGTCTATAATTATTTATTAATGTCATCTTTTTCTCCCTTTTTATGTATGTTACTTTTTGTTTTGCCATTGTTGTGTTATTTCTTTCGTTTTTAAAATTGGCCAAATTGTTTAGTAATCTGATTTAGTTTCGCCTAGTAACAGAAGTAAGAAGGAAGAAAAATAACACACGAAAAGTAATTTTCGCAGTAAGTTTGTTTATTTTGTTCTACCATCTACTTTTACTAGACTTACATTTTAATATAAATATTTAGTTTTGAGTAAATACACTTAAAAGCTAAAATCGTTTGTTAGAATTTAATTGATATATGTATTTTTTCATTTATTAATTTTAATTTTGTTTAGTACAACGTTATACGATAATTTCTGGTTGTTTTTAAATATAATTGTTAATTTCATTTGGTTCTTAAAAAAATGTAAAACTCCTATGAATATCTTTTATATTTTATTAGTTTTTTTTTTTAATATTTACTTAAATATTTTGATCCTCTTTCTAAAAAAAAAGTTTTAAAAATCGTTTCACTCTCAATAAATAACAATAAAATAAACTTATCAATAAAATCTATTATAAACACTGAATAGAATTTAATATTATTATTTTGTATCATAAAGGATTGCTGAAAAAACATCATTATGTCAAGTAGTTTTTAATGTAAATTATTATTATTATTATTTATGATTTTGTTTTTTTTTTTTTTAAATAAATATGTACATACAAACGTAGATACGTAGCAATTGAAAAACTGATGATGAGAATTAAAATTATATAAAATAAAGACTTTGGGACAATAATTTATAAAATAATGATTACAGTTATAGGTACAACAACAATATGTGCTTTAAACGAATAATTTTTTAAATTAAAATGGTGTGTATTGTGTATGTTTTTTATGTTCAGCGTCGCTAAAATTACTTATTGTCGAGTTTCTCTTTAGTTATGTTTTTTTTCTAATTGTTTAACAGCTTATTAATGTACTTAACTAATATTACCACTTCAACATAAAAAGTTAAAACAAGTCGGTGACTAATGCACTTATATATCATTCATAACTTCAAAGCAATTTTTTATGAAAAATGTTTAAGAATAAAGCTCACAGATTGATTGGCTTATCAAGACCTTAATCAAAGCTGCCGTTTTTAAATAAAAAAATTGAGAATAGGAAATCGTTAAAACAATATTTCCTCGTTTTCATATGCATACATATATAGAAAATAAAAATCAAGTATTTATTCATTCTTCACTTTTTGTTAACATCGAATACCTACATATGTATTTATATATAATGTATGCAGTTCGCTACAATATTTGTTTTTTTTTATTTTTTATTTGAGCATAAATATTCTCTTATTATTCCAAAGCAATTTCATACAATATGTATTTTATTTTAAGTAAAGAATTGAAAGTCTAATACCTTCTAAAGCTGAATGCGGGCAGTGTCTTTGCACAGCAACAGGCTACCACATATAATATTCCAAAGAAAAAATTCAATTTAGCAGTTTGTCTTGGTACAGAATTCATTGTTTGTTCGTTACGAAACAGTTTCTCGATTTTGAATGCTTGAGGAACTGTTATGAGGGGCAGTAAGAACCACAATGAATATTTTAAGCCATAAACTACAAAAATGCTGTATGGAGTAAATAGAAGTAAAGCATAAAGAACATGTGATGAAGTTCGTCCGATTAAGATTGCCAAGGTCACAATGCCAGCTTTTCGATCGTTTTCGACGTCTCGGGTATTGTTGCTATGTAAAATAGCTTCTGTATTGAGTGCTAACGGAATTGCATAATAGATTGTTCGCCAATCAACATGCCCGGTTTGAGTCATAAAAGCAAACAGCACCGAAAGTGGACCAAATAAAATAAGTATAACAACATCACCGAGTGCAATATATTTGAAACCAATGCCACCCGTGTAAAGGAAGCTCGATGAAAGACCTCCAAAATAGATTAGGGCTAGATGTTCCATTTTTGCTGGGCTTAATATTGCTAGAAAAATAAAACCAATACAACCAGCCATGTAGAGGATAGCTCCGAGGGAAACAACCTGAAAAAATAAAAATAAAATAGATTACAGTTTACTGTAGTACCAGTTTGAAATTAAGATAAATATTTTTAGATGTGTAATTATTATTTATTCTAGAGCTAGGGTGAAATGACAACGTAACACACGCAAGGCTTTGTGGTGAATTTACATATGTACATATATCTTTATATTCAGCATTTAAAAATTAAATAAAAATTGAGTGGGACACAAAATAAATGAATAAGTACCATTATCATTGTTAACATGGTTTGGGTATGTATTTGAATAAAATTACAAATATAAAACAGTATTTGTTTTTTGTCTAAATTTTGTTTGTCCAATATGCTTAAAATAGTAAAGTGATTTTGATGAAACTTATTGGAGTGATATTTGGAGATGGGCACATGCTATTCTGATTAAAAAGATAGCCATATTCTTTTGTTTGTTCCTAAACGGCAAACAAAAGTAAAATATGAATAAATAAAACCCCCTGCTAAGCAGACAGCTTTAAAATAATTAAGGTATTCTTAGAGGGTGATTTTTGGGCTACTGTATGTACATACAATTCCACTAAGTTAGATTGAATATCTTCTTTGTAAGAATAAATAACAAGTTATCAAATTACTAAGTCCCGTTTTCTGACACTCATCTTAGCATTTAAGTTCTACATAAGCACATGTGACAATTCACATAAATATTTATGATGCGTATTAGCAAACGGGTGCCACATTATTATTATTAAGATTATTTCAAAAATTATTTCCAATTTAGTTGTATGTTGTTAGTAAGAAGAATGCCTGGGGGTATCCGAATTGTTGATGTAACAATAAATGTAGTTCTATGTATATGGTGATCACCTAGTGAGTCCTCCGATAATCTTCTATTAATGATTAACCACCGTGTAGCAAATTATTGTAGTAAATAGGGAATTTTCTTTAACACAGCCAAATTAAAAGTTATGGTGTTTTCAAGAAACCCGTCTGCATATAATTGGTTCTTCAATGGAAACTCGAATTGACTAACGAATACAAATACTGGTAGTCAATCTTAATAAAACCAGGATTTCAATAAACACTTTACCATTAAAGCCATACCCCGCAAAGTCTACTAAATATATCATTGACAAACATCTTCAAACAGCAACGGATAGTACTGTCAGCGAAATACAAGATATTGGATGCTATTGCTAAGAGTTTGCTAGTTCGCCTTACAATGCTGATCAATGAATACGAGGTGATAGAAAAGTTCCATAGAAGTTTTTTTTAAAGAATTTTAGAATTTTTAGAATTAGAATAGATTTTGGATTGCATATTAAATTAACCTAACAGTTAATACATATTTATACAAACAAAAAATCATTATGACATGTCAAGTTTTTTAAAGAACCTCTTTAACTTCCCCTTGAAAACACCGAACTATGCTTTATATATGAAAAAGGGACTGCTTAAAATGTTTACTAGTATACTCTTAAGTCACAATCAGACTACATTGTCAAGGTGATTTCTTTTCACCTCATCACATTTAAAACAAGGTGCGAAGTCATTGATCTAAACGGATCTCCGTATAACAACAGCTTTAACAAGTTATATGCATTGTGTAATTTGAAAGCTAAAGTGCACTGTTTCCATTTTATCAGTATATGCCATATTGTTGCTTTCTATTGAAATACATATGTACCTTGGAAAATACAGCGCTTAACGATTCCGACTGGAAAACATTGTAAGCTATTTTTGAAAACCATTTAGGATGTTGCTTATTAATTCGTATTCTTATTTCATTTGCAAGCCGAGCTGAAGGCAATGCAACAGCTACAAAATTCATAAGTATAATAAACAATGTTTGCAAACAATGTATTTGTGAACATTAGAAATTAAATATACAGTGCCGGTAAAAAAAATAGCATCACTGGTACAAGTTTCATTATAAATTCTTTAAATGAGTGAATAAAAAATGTTTACAGCTTCTACTATTATTATGTTATTCACCCTTATTACGATAGGCGTTTCGCTTAAATGACAAATGTCATTTTCAAATATTTGTATTACGATTGGTGTTTTATAGTCATTTTTCTGAGCGCAACGCCTTAATTCGAGTGGAACTTAAATTTTTGTGAGAAAAACGTATCGTAATACCGACACTAAAACGCCTAAAAAGTGAATCGGCACAAAAAGAGCTGTCGTTCAAGATAAACGCCTATCGTAGTAAGGGTGTTTGCTTGAACTATCACCTATCTCTATTGTATATCTCTGGCATTAAAATAGTAACGGTTCTTTTCTTACGAGGCCATAATGCGAAAATCCCATTTTTTGTGCGGTAAAAATAATAGCAGTTATCGTTACAATAAAAATGTCAAGGTAAGGCGGTCAAATGTTAGAATTTGCTTATATTTATTTGGTATCTTCATTTAAAACACAAAATTTACAGTTTTTCAAAGAAAATGGGTCGTGGAAAGCACTGTACCAACGAAAAACGGAAAATTATTACAAAAATGATATCTGAAGGTAAAACGTATGGAGAAGTTCGACGGTTTGTTGGATGTTCCAACAAAATGATTCGAAATGCAATAACATACACACCTAAAACCGAATCTAGTGGACGAAAACCTGTTATGAGGACAATACTCATCAGGCGCCTAGTCCGATAAAGCCACAAAAATCCCATTATGCTTGCAACTGAGGTAAAAACAAAAGAGCTGAATATTAAAGCTTGGGTGGGAACCGTTCGCCATAGATTGAAGGAACATAATTTAACTGCTTGTAGTACAAGAAAATTCCCTCTTTTAACTGCAAAACATGTTTAAGCGTTTAATATTTGCAAGACATCATTTGAATTTGCCAGTAGAGAAACAATGGCAACGTTCTATGTAAAGTAAAATCGTATTATTTGACGGTAAAGGATCTCGTTCCTACGTGAGAAGACCTCCGAAAGTGGAATATAATCCCAAATACACAAATAAAGTATTTAAGCACGGAGGTTCAAGTATAATGGTGTTGGCTTGTTTTTCCCATATGGGCCCATATATTTTATTAAACCTATCATGGATCAACACGTTGACATTAATATACTCGAAAACGTCATGCTCCCTTATGCACAGAAAGATATGCACCTTTTATGGGTCTGCCAACAGGACAATGACCCCAAGCACACCAGTAAGAAGGCTCAAAAATGGTTTGGAGATAATTCAATTAATGTGATTGAGGGGTCAGCGCAATCGCCTGACCTAAGTCCGACTGAAAATCTGTGGGCTGACGTGAAGAAAGCAGTCTCTGAAACCAAACCGACTATTAACACAGAACTATGGGCTACTGTAAAGGTCTCCTGAGAGAATATTCCGGTAGAAAGGGCCAACATTTGGTAAATTCAATGACCAGACGTTGTGAAGCAGTAATAGCCAACAAAGGCTATTCAACAAATACTAATTTTGCTGGACTACCCCTAAAGAATAAAATCATAGAAAAATATTTTTTTATTTTTATGATGTTTTAGTTTTAAGTTGTATGATGAAGCAATGGTGCTATTTTTTTTACCGCCTATTTATTTGAGTTTTTTCGAAAAAAAAAATAATAATTTTTTTAATAAGTTGATGAATAAAAGTTGGAATTCTGTTTTTAATGTGAATTTTTTGACTTTATATCAGCTTTTCGCATATTCAAAATATTCTCAAAAGATTATCTTAAACTTCATTTTTAAATGAAATCTTTTTTTTTTTCGTAATGGTGCTATTTTTTTTACCGCAGCTGTATGTGCATAATTGAAATTGATTTGAAATACAAAGTATGTTCGAATCATTATCATTTAATCCTTAAACATTTACATGGATTAATACAATTAAAAAACATTTCCACCCGTTTTCGAAATATTGAGTTTTCAAAAAAAATCTTTTTTTCAAAAATAAAAAAAGATCGAAAAAGGAGGGCGAAGGACCTCCTTTAAACAAATTTTCATCATAATACCTCGAGTCGTCAATGAGAAAGTTGGAATAAAAAACAAACAGATCGTGACATAGTACCGTTAATAACATTATAATTTTATAAACAATGTGTTACCGAAATAATAAGTTGCATTTTAGGAAAGTTCATCAGTTTAAAATTGAGCACAACTTTGGACATAACTTCAATTACAGAGCTTCTCTCTTTAGTCATACAACGCGAATGTGGAATGCTTTACCCGCCTCTATCCCCCTTCATTTTGATATTACGAAATTCAAAACCAATATGCATACCGAATACCTTTTAAGTCCTTCTCAACTTTCCTAACGCTCGCACTCATTCCAAAATTTAGAATAGAATAGAATACCTATAATTGAGCGCAGATTTTTATTTAATAAAACACTTCATAACCGTTTTCGAGATATGTAATTAAGGTTTATCTCTTCTGCCACACAAAATTGAATGACAGATACAGTTATTTTTGGGGCTAAGCATAAACAAAAATCTAGGTAATTACCTAAGAAGCTTAAGTACCAAGTTTTAAGAAAATCACTCAGTGGTTTAGGTTGCAGATCGACTTACAGACATGCAGACGGAATTACGGGACACGCTTTTTTGTGTTCTCGTCGTAATATCGCGTTAGATCAAAATACCTAGTTTGATTTTTTTCTTCAAACGCAAAACTTGGCCTATAGAAAACAAATTAAATACGTATAGTATAGTATTGCTTCAATTTTTTTCATTATGGTTTCACATGCTCATGCATAATTTCAAAACTATACTTAATTTGATTTTCTGGAGATCTGAAAATTTTCTTTCTGCGGTTGCAATGAAAATAAAGCTCTTGAACTGGCAAATTAAATTACCCATATTATAAATGTATGTTTAATTCTTAAAACAAAATGAAATAAATCATAAATCTTATAATCACAAGTCTCTGAGTCAACCTAAAAAAATTAGTTCAATTCGACTCATATTAGTCTCACTCCCAGTACATACTTATAATTATTATTTTTTTTAAATGCAGTTTTTCTGGTATGTATGTTCTCTTAAATAAACTCTTGTTTCAAGTTCCTTCAAGCATTTGAACAACTTTTTTTCCAAAAGGAATAATAACTTGGCTGCATCGTACATATATATAAAACGAGCTTCAAATACACTAGTGGCGTTAGTCGGTGGTAATAGCTTAAGAAAATCACCCTGCAGCCCAAATTCAAAAAGCGGAGGATGCCCCAGAAGGTTAAATCATTGCAAAGCTCTTTAACCTATTCAAGCTATTTGGAAGGAAAAAAACTTCCTTGACCTAATTTCAATTTAAAAAAAAAAAGCTTTTTTAACTTGAATGCAAGCAAATTAAGTAAACAGTTTTCAATTCAATTATAAGATACAAGTTGTTAACATGATTTAATAAAGAAAATAATAGGTATTTTTATATTTTTGTTTATGCATTAGAAAAAAATGTTTATTCTTGAACAATGTTTACAATACCATTTGAGAGCTGTTAGAAATTAGCTGTTTTTTTTATAAATAGGGATAACATATTCTACAATGAATTCCATAGAATTAAATGACGAACAAATAAACAATAGATAGGTATGTATGTATACTTGGACTTACCTCATCTTTAGATAGAATGTGATCAACAAGAGTCCGGTCGTCTGCCTTGCGATTGTCAATTCCCTTTATGAAGTCAAAATATGTATTTACCACATTGCCCGCACAGTGCACAGTCACGACGGTAAATATGGTCAAAACAAATGTTATGAAATTGAAATCCGATGCCCATTGGGATCTGTATGCTAGGGCTGATCCCATTAGTGTAGGAACTAGACTTGCAGACAGTGACCACGGGCGCAAAGCGTGCAAATATGTCTTAAGCTTCATAAATGTTCCCGGATGATTGTGGGTTGGGCGTCCTCCAGACTGAGGTATTCCATTCGTCAGGATTGTATTAGACTCCGACTGTCCATTGGTATCAGCATTGCACTGACTCTTACCTTCTGATGCGGGACAAAGCAATGACACTCTCTGCGATTCACTAGACATTGTTAAACTCCTATCTGCCCAATAACTCACTGAAGAAGAAAAATATATCAACTACTGTTTACGAATGTGGCAAACTATGAATGAAAATATCACTCGGACGCGTTATAATACCTGCCAAGATTCCAAAAAATATACACACTCTAGACTGGAATAACAGACAATACAATTAAAAGTATCATCCGAGAATAATTATTCCAAAAATTCTTTGAATTTGCGGCAGCTGTTGTCGCTGCTAGCAAATAGCTTTGTTATGGAAATAAACACTCAAGTCAAATTCCTCATATTATGCCAATTCTAAGGGTGAGAATAACAATTGTTCGGTTCGTAACATTGTAGTGTTTAATATATAATTGCTTCAAGGATTATACAAAAGTTTTATATTTAGAATTTTAATTTTTGTTTATGATAAAATGAAATTCGACATCCCGCAAGGTGAAAAAGGTGCAAATGGAAAATCGGTTCCAAATAAAAACTTTTCGGTTGAGGTGTTTTTTTTTTATTTTTTTCTAATCAAACAACTGTCACGTCACCTAAAAATCATGCTTTCACTTTCTGGCACATGCAATTGAGAGTGTTCAGTAAAAAGTATTGGTATTTATTATTAGGGCCCAGTGGTGCTTACTTTTTGAAAGAAACCATGTCCTTGTCTGAAGTTTGTGTCGGTACTCGCGTAGGCCTGCCGTGTTTATTTTTTAACACTTTGAAACGAATAAAATTTGAATGTTTCACAAATTGGTTTCACTCACTCACTTCTTAGATATGTTATCTCGGATACCAAACTATCCAAATGAAGTTTACAGTCAACTGTTCTATACATTTAATCTCGGATTGCTAGTTATTCTAAAAAAATTGGGATTAACTGAAGATATCTTTTATGAGCTGTTTTTTCATCAGATGTGTACTTTTGCACGCGGTACAGCATAAGAAAGTTATTACAGATTGCTATCAGAATATAATGTTTGAACAACGCGCGTGAGTAGTGAGTGAGTAGAAGAAAACGATAATATAGTACAATCATCTACACCTCTCTTTCGCGAGTAGATAAGACGAGTAGTAATGCACTTAACACACGCCAGCGTGCGTTCAAAATTTCTATTAACATTGCAAAATTTTATTTTATTTTAATATGACCTTGAAAGACTGTGAGTGAACCGAATTCCGCAAATATGAGTGACCTGTGTACACAGAAAATCGTGCACCGGCCATACATTATTTGCGATTCGGCAAAGGTGCAATTGTTTTTATTTTTGACAGTAACGTGTAAATGTGTACGTGTAGTCAAATCTATTCACTCATTTTTCAGACGTTAGCTGTCAAAAAAATTGAATCTCACCTACCTTGCGGAATATTAAAAATTGTTAATAAACCTTGGATTTGGGAAAAAAAACAATTTTAAAAATATCACATTTTTGTAGCGCTTCTGCCATTTTTTTATATTTAGTTCTTTTATGAACCTTCGGTAACATATTTAGTGTAAAGGCATTTAAGCGATTCGTGCAACGAACCGTAGTTCAAACAAGACGGTAACGTAGGGTTCTGTCATTTTTTGTGACTTGTGAAGTTAGCTGCAGTCGGTTACTTTTCTTTTTTTTGTCAGCAGTCAACTATTTTTATAAACAAAACAACTCAAGACAAATTTTCACAACAAATTAAATTAAATAAACTCCACTTCAGCAATGGATTATAACATTCATAAAATTTGTCGTGTGTGCCTGGAAGAAGGAGCACTTACTTCAATTTACAGTACCGAATTTGCAATGATGCCTATGACTATGATGATGATGTGTGCTAAGATCCGAGTAGAAATCAAAGATTAAAAAATAGGATTGAACAATTTGCTATTAAAGTTTTTTTTTTCAAGGTATATAAAACCGATGGACTTCCTGCAGTAATCTGCAACAATTGTATTTACCGTTTGGGCGTTGCGTACCATTTTAAGCAAGAATGCGAAAACTCGGATATACGTTTGAGGCAATATCTAGGAATTCTTGAAAGAGGATATGGGTGAGTAAAGTTTTAAACAAATTAAACTATTGGAAAAATCGCTAGGCACTAAAAAAAACTCACAGTTTGTGTGATGCTGAAACTATGACGGACCCTCTGCCACAGAGAGAACCGAAGAAACTATTCCTTGACGATGACAAAGACGATGATGTTGACGATGACGAGAAAGATGATTCAAAACACCGAAAAAGGTACAAACAAAAAACTGACTTATTCCTTACTTGGGAACTTCAAGTTTAATTTTCAGTAAACGTAAACCTCGCTATCAGCGAAAACCACCTGAAGACCACAAAAAACGTGGCCCAAAGCCGATTGCCAAAATGCCACAGACTTGTTACGATTGCAATAAAACTTTTAAATGTGCTGCTCAGCTTCAAATGCACATCCGCACGCACACTGGAGAAAAACCATATGTCTGCAATTATTGTCCTCGTCGTTTTACTCAAAAATACAATCTCCAGATTCATGTTAGAACTCACACTGGGGAGCGACCATTTCAATGTGAAATTTGTAGCAAGCAATTCTCTGCATTGGGAAACTTTCAAGCGCATCAAAAAATTCACACTGGAGTGCGAGACCAAATCTGTCCCGTTTGTCACAAGGCTTTTTTGTGCTCTGGTGACTTATCCAAGCATATGGTAACACATGCCGGCTTAAGAAACCACCACTGTGACATTTGTGGGAAGGCCTTTAGTCGCAATCGAGACATGGTTGCACATAAAAAGAAAATTCACCTAAACGAATTGAATAGTGAGAACTTCAAATGTCCCGAATGTCATAAAGTATTTGCGACATCAAGCAGCCTGAGCGTGCATTTTCGTAGTCATGGTGGCAGTACAAGTTCCCTGCCACTAGTCCATCAGCCACCAATAATTCCGACGGCTATAGGCGGCAGCATGTGCCCGCCACCAGCTCCACCACCATCTTTGAGCAGCATTGCTATTGGAATGCCACCACCTCCTCCGCCTCCGGGAAGCTTAGGAATGCTTGGCCATTCTCAAGGAACTTTATCGTTGATGCATTCTCAGCGGTTGCATCCTTATTAATAATTGCATTATGTTCAGAGGACAGTCATTTTTTAAAGATAGAAATCATATAGGCGGTTTGTAGCACATAAAATGGTAAGATATTTTAAAAAGTAAAATGATAGAACAATTTCCTCGTAGACTTCTGGGCTTAGCGAAGATAAAATCAGTGATTTGAACTAAATAAAAAATTAATTTTATAATAGTCCAGAAGGCGACCGTAATATTACCTATCTAATGTGGGATGTTAGAAAAGTCCACATTGTTAATACCGCTGGTTACGTTTTTTATTTGTAGAACGTACTAAAAATTCACTTCTTTTATCAGTGATTCGCAAAGAAGACGGTTTTGTATTTCCTAGGTCACAGCTTATTTACCACTCATTTTGCCTTACGATTATTTGATCTGGGTCATAAAATTCGACATTAGTTTTTAAACGAAACCCCCTTCATTTACTAGTGTCAGATGTTTCATATAATTTGGGTCCTTTATGTTAAATGAATTGTTGGTATATAAGTCGAGTACTCGAACCCAAATGTACAACAACAAATTGTGTGCCTGAAAAATGCTATTGAGTCGGACTTGGGATGGAATCGAGTAATGCGACAGTTGATTGTCACTGCTTTGATGGTCAGTTTTGATCAACTTTCGTTCTCAAAAAAAAAAAAAAAAAAAACTTAAAAATTGTATGAAAGTGACACCTAAATAGCTGTCACCTACAAACCATAGCCAAAAGGTGATGGTCAATTTGATCATCACCTTATGTGGAGCAAAAGCATTTATTTTGACGACCAACTATCACCTTACGCGATTCCACCCCTGGTCATGTGACTTCGGTGGGGCGATGCCTAGTGCGTGGGTCTTGAACTTTGGTCGGTCTAGCCGAAGACACATACTGGTTTTCCATTAAAATGAACCCAAATAGACAAAGCATCATCAAAAATAGTCTTATGATCGACTTGGCAGACGTGAAATAGCTAATACTTCAGTAAAACAAACCCTGGTGGTATCAAACTCAAGCTGTTGTTTCGTTAAAAACATTCGACGTTAGCTTTCATTTCATACGCCATTTTGTGTGTAATAGATGAAATTAGTAAAAAAATGAAAACTTTATAAATGTAATATGTATTTATGTATCTGATTTCATGTGTAATTAAGGAAATATTAAATAAAACTTTATTTATTAAATTATTTATATTAATTTATATATGCATATGAAAGATACTGTCTTCCGGGAAGATCTGAATTTTGTTTTAATTTTATTGTACTCATAGTATTTGTAAAAGTAAACGATTATTTCAAGTTTATTAAGTGCGTATTGTGTTTTTGGTTTAATTTTAACCAACTGTGTAAGATGTTCTCTTTCCAAGGATTCCGCTTATTCCGAACAATGTAGAATTCGTATTTAAGCATCGCAAGGAAAATCGTTGCATGCTTTTGGTATCAATGTTGAATTCCCATGTTTCTCACATGGTCAATTGCATGTGCCGCGCTCACGTGTCGGCAAACCTATCGCTTTGTTCGTGAACGCTCCTGAGAATAGAATAAAAAATGTTATGTGGAAAGTTGGCCGACACTAATCATTACTGTTTGATTGGAACATATCGGCATTGTTTTATTTCAGTTATTTTCATTGTATTTAATAGAATTTTTGAATAAAGGATTTGAATTAACCGATTTACAGGAAGCAGCATGTGAATGCTTGGAATTATTTCTTTCATTACAATAACGAATTTTAACGAAACGAAATTTTATATAATTATCCTCCTTATCAATCCTCAGTCGGTAAAATAATTAAAATTAAAGAATCAATAATAAAAATTATAATTGTATATTTTGTACACATAATTAAAGATAAATTAATAGTATGTCCTTCAGTTTAAGTTAATTCCTTAATATGCTCTTATTCTTCATTTAAATATGTTGAGATCTTTAAAAAAATGTATAATTCTATGATTTGGGTTTTATGATATTACTGTTTTTCAATAGACTTCCTTGCAAATTTTTAGCGGGACAATCAGTTTTCGTTTTTGTTTTCTTTTTTTTTATATAAGTTATATATTTTAATAAGAAATAGAAACTGTTAATGATTATTTGTTAGTGGATTATAATCAAGTTATCACCCAATTACGAAATTCGTATTATTACCGCCCGAAGTGCAGGGAATATTTAATACTTCGATGGGCGAACAACTGTTATAAATTTGAATTTCTCTAGACTCGTCCATTACTAAAACGTATACTGTTAGTTAAATTTCATTTTTGTACAGACTATGGTGCTATTTAAAATAACGAAATCCATTTGCAACGGTGATTTTCATAAAAGTGGTGATTGGTTCAGAAAAAACACTGAATATAAATATTTATGATTCGTATCAGCAAACGGGCCTTAATGACTCTTAGTTCAGACTGGTAATGAACATCGTAATCCTTTCAAGGACATTTTAGACGTTACACTCAATATATTTAAATGCTGAACCGATCTGATAAACAACTTAAACTAGCTTCGTTTTAGTAGTAGTATTATGTGACTTTATTCTTTTTTTAAGTTTAAGATTATGCTGCATTAGCATTAAGCATTGGCTCTTGGCGTCAGCCGAGAAAGAGAATTGACCAGCTCACCTGTGATGAATTTTTCCGCCAGAGTAATGAATATGTAGGAGACGGAAGCGAAGAGTGCGGATGCGGAATAAAAATTCTACCAAGTTTTGAGTTGAAGAACGAAGTGGAACGAACACTAATCCACACACAAATTTCTGCCTGTGAGGGTCAGGATAGAAATACTAACATAAAAAAGTAGATACATGTATACATTTTTTTCCACCGGAATAGTTCATTTCGTATGCGCGTAAAGTAAAATATGAAACTGGTTTTCCACCCGAAGGAATTTATCTCATATGCGCTGGCCCAATGTTTTCATCATAATAATGTTTGTATAGTCAACAATCACATTGAAATTAAAATATAAATTCCATTAAGTATTATTGCTTAAAAGGCTCCATTTAATATTTTTGTTGACGATAATTTAAGGCTGTTATTGTGTGTGAGTATATACAGTTCCAGTTTTCTCCATTCTATTCGAATCATTTAATCAACTGATAATATATTTTCACCCCAGATAGATACTTGTATCGGTTTCAGAACATGGCATACTTCAATAAAGTGCTGAAGATTTGTTCTTAGGTTGCACATAGTGCATGCTGGGTTTATATCAGTCCTAAGTGGCAAGCAGTTGATATGTAAGAACTTACCTCTGGATTTGAAGATAAGGGATATCAACGCAGTACACATCGTGTAAATAATTTTCGGATCCTAGTTCGTGACTAAATATTATAGTGAGGAAATTATAATTTTCTCCAGTAGTTCTAAATGTGTTCTTCTTAAAGTAGTATCATTTTCATTCATTGTTCTCACATTATGCTCCCTCCCTAGTGTTGTACATTCACCGAAGAGCTGCGTATTTCTGCTTTGGAATTGTTTGGCGACTATGTATACAAGGCGATAAGTAGATTGCATTGATTTCCCGATTTCCCGGATGCGTATATCAGCACAGATCTTCAGTCTGTGCTGAACCATTTGCTCCTCACCGAATTTGACAGCAGCATTGTAAAGCAAACTGTATGCTACCACAGAGCTCTTTGTATTAGAATCTAGAGCACACATCAGAGCCTAATCTCCTGCAATGCAGAGATAGGTACTCTTGGCGTAAGCTGAGATGGTTCCAGAAACTCTGTTATTATTATTATTATTATTCACAGGCATTTTGCTTGTAAAGTTTTTTTCTTTTAATTTTTATAGTATTAATTTTGCTAAGGCAACTAAAAGCAATGTTCAGAGCCATCGTTAACGTTGATAATCTATTGTGTTTTGTGTGTCCCGTCTGACATTTATATACTCAACAATTTGAAAGTCTAGGAAGTTCGATTTCAATATGAAAGACATAGTTGGGTGGTGTTTCTGGCAGGAGAAAACATCTTTTTATAAACAAAAAATTCTTGTAACTTTTCAACTTGTGTATGTACTCTATATGTGCTGGCTAAGAACAATATGATGGGGGTTATCATGAATAAAAATTTTCCTGGAAAATGATCTCTCATTCGAACGCTGGGAACGTGAATAATACTGAAAAGTTTTCGTCGGAATTTATCGGAATCGGGAATAAACTTTCCCAATGAATTATGCTGTCATTCCATACAATTTTTTGTTCGGGGGAATAAAATATTTAGTGGAAAACGAAATTCCCTGGGAGATTCCCGATAGGACCCATTAGATCTCGTAGCAGCATCGTAAATTTTAAATTTTGTTGAATGTTGAACTGATTTATTTTAAGCAATTTGGCCCATGTAGCATTTATGGAGTTTTATTGACGTTGCGATGTTCGTTCCAAAACATATAAATGAAAACAACTCCTAGGTATTTTTAATGGTTTGTTTCTCTTATCTCCGTGTTATTAAAAAAACACTTCTCACAAGCAACTCTATATCTTCCGTTCCAAAAAAATAAATATATCCGAATTGACAAGATTTACTTCAAGATTCCACTTATTACAGTATATTTTGAATCTGTCAACAAATTCTTATAACTTGGAAGGTTTATCAGAAAGCAACGAAAATCATCGGAGTATAAAAGGGCATTTATTATATGATCATCGATAGCTAACCCAACGGGTAGATTAACGTAAAAATCGTTTAAATATAGAACGAAAAGTAGAGCACTCAATGCACATAATTGTTTGACTCCTCCTTCTGTAATCAATCAATCCCAAACAGCAGCAGATGCATTTATGTAGTGCTTTTATAATAATTATACTATGGTTGGTTTATTGTCTATTATTATTATTATAAACCAACCCAAGTATAATTATTTTAAAGGTCAAAATACACACAAAATAGTGCTTTGATAATATTATTCATTTTCGTAGAGATTCCTAGGCCAGAAAGTTTTAAGATAATGCATTTCTGGTAATATTATCAAAAGCGGCCTTAAAAACAATAAAAATGAAGCCTCTAAAGTGTAATAAGCGACGTTTCGAGTATGTTTATGCTCATCATCAGGTATTAATGACATCTATAATACCTAGTTTTAACATTCTTACACTTTCTGAAACGAATCAAAATCTAAATTTAGAGCCAAAAACATGTAACATATCTTCTGAAAACGGAGCCTTATCTGATGGTATATTTACCTTTAAAATAGTAATAGTTAATAGCAATTAATCAATGATTAATTTAAAAATTCCTGCGCATAAACAAGTGTTTTATGTTGCTTAAAAATTCTCTATAAAACGACTAAAGAATTTATTCAGCTACAAAAATTGAGTTACAGGTGGTGTACATATGAATGTATTTTTTTTTGGTGTGCTAATAGAGAAATACCAAAATGTAATGAGTATGACACTTACTTTTCTTTTAATCAATATTTATTTCGAGTAATCAAATTATTATTTTATATGAAAAGGTATTGCTTATGAATAATGTTATTTATTAAACATTTTTAAAATGTTTGAATGCAGATCAGTGATTTTTTTGTTCGTGTATGTTTTGTGGATTGTTTGGATGATGAGTTTAGTTTTATTTTAATTAAAAACAAAATTAACCTTTACCCAATTTTTTTTGTTCTGTTAATTTCTTTGGTAACTTGATAAAAGTACTTTTTACGTTGAAATCAGCGAGTACACCATTCTAAAGCGAAACAAAAATTTAAAAATAAAATGATAAACAATATAAAATACAAACCCATAGATATAGTAAAAGAATGAGATCAAATAAATGGCCAACTTAATCCAGCCTTCCCGCATATTCTTGGACAGATTATCTGTACTAAGAACAGTAGTGGGATCGTATAAGCCTGGTCCCGTCATCACAGGTCGGTTTTTGTACCTAAAAATCAAATGATTAGTCAACTATCTACTTGATTATTCATACCACACAAAACAACAAATACTTAACATTTTTTTAATGAAAAAAAAAACACTTACCGCCATACATGGTACGCAATTAGAGGTATATTAATACATAGCGAAAACCATTCACCTGAGAACAAGAACAATAAGTTAAGGAAGATATGCAGCAAATATTCGGGAAGCACCAGCTGAAAAATTGATAACAATAGCCAAGTTATTTTTGGTTGTGCGTGATGAGCGAGCGGAAAAAAATATAAAAATTATCGAGATTCTAATTTGGGTCTTACCGGGTTTAGACTATTGCACTGGTCTATTGGATTTTTGTAGTCTGTTTTGAGCTCATCGAATGCAATTACATGAAAAATTGCAAAGAATATTAAGAATGCATCCCCGATTAAAGCAACAATATATGTGAAGGCCGAAAAATTAAACACCATTTTGATAAAATTCTTTTTTTATTTTCCAGATAATAAAGGTAAATTTCACAGATACCGCAGGAATCACATAAGTGAAGAAGTGACATTTGTTTGACAATTTGATATAGACAGGAAAAGTGTCAAAAAAGAAGAGTTTGAATGTGGCCATTTACTATTAAGCGATACCAGCGCGTTCTTACTATGAAACTATAGAACTTTTCCTTACAAAACGGTTTGTACGAGAGGGTTTTCTTAAACTCTTTTTTGATTTTTTTGATACCATTTCGTGCTTCAAATGTCCAGATGACCAAACAAAACATGTAAATTCACCATAGATAAAATAGGAACGTGAATTTAGAACAGTGTTTGTATACGAACGTTTTGAACGTTAAGCAGTTGAAGTAGATACAAATATAAAGATATCTTAAGCTGTGTTTTAATTCTGTTTTGCTTACGCATTAAACAAATATCCGCGTATCTGTTGATAACAATGCTGAAATAGTAATAGAACTGATATTTTCACCTTCTGTGTCTTCTTCATAGACTTTATACATTTTATATGCTGATGCTGAAAATATCTTTGAATAAATTTGACCATCTGTGTACACGTTATCTGTCAAATAAATTGAATCTCGAACCCTTAACGAATCGGAAATACCTAGTGCATCTGTACCCGATTTTATGTAGGTACACAGAGAAAACTCACGCTTGTGGAATTTGACCCCTGCATATGAAGGGAAGCAAATCATCAGACATTTTGGGGTAGATAAAATGTAAATTCTTCCCATTCAAATAGGTATATTGTGCCCCTTTATTTTATTTTTATGAATTTTAGTTTTAATACCCGATGACCGACTAGCGATCTCGTCTACTAGAGCAAATGTTTCTTGATGTAAATAAAATATATTGTATTTTATAAAATCTAATTTATTAACAAATAAAATGTTCCTCCTTATAATAGTGGGATGCAGAATCTCTGATTACAAATAAAGATTACTAGCAGACCCGCCCAGAAGTTGCTTCGTAAAGTATTATGATTATTTTGTTTTAGTATATTAGCATACGTGATACCATAGAGAAACTATACTACATAGAGGCGCGACTCGTACCCCCTTGCCCAAAACCGCCGCAATTTTTTTTTGAGGTGAGTAAGAGAAAATTCTCTTAAATTACTCTTTTATTCCTATCCGTGAATACGTGTGAGTGGTGGATTAAAAAATCCGTTGCTCAAACTGACAGATCATTTTTTTTTGTTGATATGTCAAAAGTCAAGCTGACAGTTCTCACTACATACCCTTCAAGCAAAAACACGGACCCGAATTTCTCGGTTCACTTGGGAATCACTTTGGAATACAAAAAAGCTGAGCGTCTCACACATATTAACAAATTTTCTGTGTACGCATGTAAAAAGAAGAACGAGAATCGATATTATTTTTGTATGGGCCGGAAAATAGAGAGAGTAGTCGATGTTCGAGTCATAGAGAAACTAATATAGAGGCACGACTTCGGGGGCTTATTCTCTTTCACCCTACAAGCTAAATTGAGAGGATTTCCTCCGTTTCGACAAGCATGTGTTAGTTGCCCGTGCATTTTAAATGGAGCAGACACCAACACAGGCTTATCGAAACGGAGGAGTGCGCAATCCCAATTTTGGTAGATATGGTGACCTAATATATTTAAAATGGAAATCCGTTAAATTCAAAAATTGAAAAATGAATTGCTTTTTAGTTAAATTGTATTTTTAAAGGCCTTAATCAAACATAAAACATACTAATAAAAGCTTTTTGTTGATTCTGGCTTACAAATTAAGCAATATTTATTAATTTTATGTTCAAAATGAAGAAAATCCAATCAAAAAGTAGAAGCAAACCATAGCATATTAATGCGAACGTGCCAAAATTCCACCACAAGAAAAGACCAGTTTACTCAATGTGAGGTGAGTATTTTGACAGATGACAAAACAATAAAAAAAAAAGATATTCATTTCAAAACAAATATTGGAAGTGCGCGAGTTTCATTTTATTTATTTTGTATTTTGTCCTGTAATTTATTTATAAAATATATTGTTTCGTGAGTTGCTAGTGAAAATTCCGATCCATCCATACGTTCTACGAAAATATTAACTGAAAAAGAATACTTTCGTAATTTAACTAATTCTTATCTTCCATCATACCAAACCAATCTTAATCTTCCCGAAGTCATTGGTAAAACTACTTTGAAAACAAATTTCGTTAAGCATCTTGTATTGGCTCACAGTAAAAACAATGTTAAACCAATTGAACGCATGAAGAATGCCTTGTTTACAGCAGAAATCCACCAAGAAATGGAGCACATGCGATTGACTAAAATGTATCGCATCCAAGCGTACGCTTGGTCGCATTTAGTTCGTGGCAATTGCTTTTGTGTGATCAACTCGAATAGAACTGGTAAAACCTGGTGTTATTTGCCTCCATGTTGAGTTTCCGTCTAGAATCGATAAGTTATTATAATCGCACCATCGTCCGTTCAGGTTGAGAGTATTTCTCGTCATTGTCGACGCATTTTGGCTAGCACAACACCAAAAATTAGTATTGTCCCAGCATATGGACTTCGAAACAACGAAGATGTTAAAATTGAACTGCTTAATGGGTGTGGTGTGCTTGTAATTACAGAAGGAAAACTTGTTCAACATACGCCAAGTAAAACTTTAGTTATCGATGGTTTGGGCAGCATAATGAGTGAGAATCCCGAGTTTGATGAAACCCTCTTCAAGCTTATCTCTCCAGTTCTTCAAGATGAAAAGATTCCATTTCAACTGGTGGTCACTTCCAAGATATGGACTCGGCGATTTATTAATTTTGTAAGGATTTCTAATCAGCCTTTGTTGTGCATTGCAGACTATTTAGAAGCTGCAGTCTATGCCAAGGCTAAAGTTTCCATTAAATTGCAAGTATGAAATGTTTGGATAAGTGCGCATATCAGTTGGAGCGTTGTGCAGTCTTGTGCAATTCGGCAGATGAAGTACTGGAAGTTGAGAGATGCTTGCGCGAATCCGGATACATGTGTATGGTTTATACGGATCAAATGCCAGCTGATAGTACCGATATGATCAAGGAATGGAAGGAGAAGGTAAGTCTCATAGTATAGTATAGTATAGAATTAAAAAAAAAACTCCTGCTTTTTCTCCGCCATTATTAAATAAAATGCAAGACTGGATAGCACGAACTTGCTGTTGTAGCTAACAACCTTAATGTATCTAGACATTAAAGCTGTTTAGGCCGATGTAGTTAAGATTACTTTAATTCTTAGTATAATGAATTGTCGGATAGATGATTAAAAGAATAGTTACTTAGGTAAATACCAATCTACAAATGTATATTTAAATCTTTGTTATGGATTTGAATTAGGATAGTAAAATATACATATATATATATATATATTTATGGAAGCTAAGTATGTAAACATGTGCATATAATAATGAAAATGAAGGATGTAGGTGGGTAGGTAGCTATATGCATATAACTTTATAATTTAGGTGCAATCTGCATACATAAGATTCATGTGATTCTTAGACACATATTATATAATATAGAATACGAATAGATTTTGAACAATATCTTTGGAACGGGATGTCCAATAAAGGTGAGCGATATCTTTTTAGAATCAGCACTTCATACTTTCAAAGGAAGCATCAACATTTTTTGCAAAGAAGTTGCATAAAAAAAAATTGCTCCAGGAATACGCATACATCATTCTAAATATGCGTATTTCAAGAGTGATTTTTTGCAATAAGGCATCTACATGAAAACTTTTGATGCTAATTTTGAGAGTATCAAGAGTAGATTACAAAAAGGTATCAACCAAGTTTTTAGGATAACCCGTTCCAAAGATACACTTCAAAGTATTTTCAGATTATGTATTTCAAGGTGAACAGTGAATAGATTTTCAACTATATCTTTGCAACGGGTTGTCCAATAAAGGTGAGCGATATCTTTTTAGAATCAGCACTTCATACTTTCGAAGGAAGCATCAACATTTTTTGCAAAGAAGTTGAATAAAAAAAAATTGCTCCAGGAATACGCATACATCATTCTAAATATGCGTATTTCAAGAGTGATTTTTTGCAATAAGGCTTCTACATGAAAACTTTTGATGCTTATTTTGAGAGTATCAAGAGTAGATTACAAAAAGGTATCAACCAAGTTTTTAGGATAACCCGTTCCAAAGATACACTTCAAAGTATTTTCAGATTATGTATTTCAAGGTGAACAGTGAATAGATTTTCAACTATATCTTTGCAACGGGTTGTCCAATAAAGGTGGGCGATATCTTTTTAGAATCAGCACTTCATACTTTCGAAGGAAGCATCAACATTTTTTGCAAAGAAGTTGAATAAAAAAAAATTGCTCCAGGAATACGCATACATCATTCTAAATATGCGTATTTCAAGAGTGATTTTTTGCAATAAGGCTTCTACATGAAAACTTTTGATGCTAATTTTGAGAGTATCAAGAGTAGATTACAAAAAGGTATCAACCAAGTTTTTAGGATAACCCGTTCCAAAGATACACTTCAAAGTATTTTCAGATTATGTATTTCAAGGTGAACAGTGAATAGATTTTCAACTATATCTTTGCAACGGGTTGTCCAATAAAGGTGAGCGATATCTTTTTAGAATCAGCACTTCATACTTTCGAAGGAAGCATCAACATTTTTTGCAAAGAAGTTGAATAAAAAAAAATTGCTCCAGGAATACGCATACATCATTCTAAATATGCGTATTTCAAGAGTGATTTTTTGCAATAAGGCTTCTACATGAAAACTTTTGATGCTAATTTTGAGAGTATCAAGAGTAGATTACAAAAAGGTATCAACCAAGTTTTTAGGATAACCCGTTCCAAAGATACACTTCAAAGTATTTTCAGATTATGTATTTCAAGGTGAACAGTGAATAGATTTTCAACTATATCTTTGCAACGGGTTGTCCAATAAAGGTGAGCGATATCTTTTTAGAATCAGCACTTCATACTTTCGAAGGAAGCATCAACATTTTTTGCAAAGAAGTTGAATAAAAAAAAATTGCTCCAGGAATACGCATACATCATTCTAAATATGCGTATTTCAAGAGTGATTTTTTGCAATAAGGCTTCTACATGAAAACTTTTGATGCTAATTTTGAGAGTATCAAGAGTAGATTACAAAAAGGTATCAACCAAGTTTTTAGGATAACCCGTTCCAAAGATACACTTCAAAGTATTTTCAGATTATGTATTTCAAGGTGAACAGTGAATAGATTTTCAACTATATCTTTGCAACGGGTTGTCCAATAAAGGTGAGCGATATCTTTTTAGAATCAGCACTTCATACTTTCAAAGGAAGCATCAACATTTTTTGCAAAGAAGCGAGAATGGCAACAAATGACTGTACAGCAACAGCTCATTCATTGCTTTCTGATTAAATTGAGCAACAATTGCTCCATGCTTTTTGGTACAATTATGTGACTAAGAATTTCTTTACGGTGGATCGAATCGTTCCACCTTCATCGATACTGGGCTTGCTTTACTTGGGAAGACGGAAAGCCCCCGAAGCTGTTATGAACGCTCTGGAAGTTGTGGCTTCACAAGTCTATATGGCCACTGCAATGGAGACATTTGTCCATGCGCTGCAGGAACTGGAAAAACTCCCACTCCGCCAAAGCAAAATTTTCCAATATGCCATATAATCCATTGGTGCATACAAACAATAAACCGCCATATAGCTGTAGGTAAGTTAATTGAAACTTTACACAAAAATAAAATGTTATATTTAACTTCTAACTCCCAACAGTTGCTTCATCTTCATGGCAATCGAATTCTCCAAAGAGAAAGCATTGCCAGTAAAAGAAATATTCCATGCTTCAAAGCAACTCCCACCGGATGTAAGAATAGTGTGAGACATAATCTTTTGTTAATATAACATTTCGTAATATTAAACCTTTTCTACTAACAATGTGATCGAACACAAGAGCAAGTACATACGATCCACCCGTGCATTTAATTTATTTATAAAAAAATATGGAAACAATTTGCCGCAAACTTTTACTTTCCGATGAATTTCCATATCAGGAACAAAGCAAATATTTATCAACCAACAAAGAGGTAGAACTACTCAACGACGAAAAATAAAAAGAATTCATAGTAAGTATAATAAGTTATGTTTTTATTTTGTTTAATGGATTGCTAGTATATTTTATTATAATAAGTTATGTTATAAAAAAATTTATTACTATAACAAATTTACTAAAAATCAATAAAATCAATTTTTTGTGATCTAGAATTACGGATTACCTTTTTGCAAATTTTACACTTTAAAAAAATCGAACCCGAAATTTTAATCAAACTTGATATTCCGTCTGTCTCCCTATCGGTCCATATAAATATGTATATCCTATCCATTTCTTCTACCTAATTATATTTAATTTTTACGCATAATAATGACTAAATTACATACATACACATGTTTTTGCTATCTACGTCACTGAATACCTACCTACTTACAGTATATACTATTTCTCTCATACATTTATATACCTATGTATCATTAAAAATCAAATGAATATTATGTATATTGCACCTATCATATAAAATTATATGCATATATCTACCTACTTATCAGCAACTTACACTTTCAATGTACATTGTATGTATACACATTTACATGCCTACATATTCATATCTGTATGTAGTGTAGGTATACAATTATTATCCTAATTTCCGTAATTAAAATCTATAATCTAGATTTAAACATAAATTTGTAGGTATGTAGGTACCTAAGTAACTATTCCTTGAATCAACCATTCAATCCATTATACTAAAAACTTACTTACATAGTTGGACCTACCTACTAATAGCGTCAATTTTTAGCTACATTAAAAAATATTCAAATTTAGTTTAAAACTAATAAATAAAAATGAAAAATAGGAACTTGAAGTTATGAATTTGGATCGGGCCAGAGCAAATTAAATTTATAAACTTTAAACTTTAAATTTATAAATTTGACTATTCTTTTAATTTCCATTTCAAAAATAATAAATTACGTACAAAACGCAAGTCGAGTTAGTAGTTTCTGATATCTAGGTCACTGAATAGGTACCAACCTACATACATTATGTACTAGGTGGACTCTGACATTTATATAAATATATATCTTTAACAATCAAATGAATATTATGTATATTAAAACTATCATATAAAGTTTTATATGCATATATGGATCTACCTAACCATAACCATCCAACACTTTCATTATACATTATTATGTACGTACATATTTACATACCTATGGTCCATATACATACATATGTATGTAATGTAGGTACATTTTACCATCCCAATTTACAGAATTAAAATCCATAACATAGATTTAAATATACATTTTTAGGTAGGTACCTAGTAACTATTTCCTGAAAAATCTATCATAGCATCCATTAGTAGTCGAAAATTATAAAATCGGATTTCATAATCTCTAAATATTAACAGATTGTTTAATTTTTATTTTACATATAGTTTTTGTGGGAAATTTGCTGCGTGTGAATCCAATTTCTATGAAAATGCTTGCCTATGCCATGGAGCCTTGTGTTTTGATTCAGTTCAATGGAGAAATATCTGCTGCAGTCAATGAGACCGATGACGACACACACACCAACACCGACGACGCGAAGCACATGCGACAACTGTTGCAGATGATTCTGCCTCACAAACTGCAAGACACCACATCATCCACCTCATCCAATATTGAAACAAAAAAGGATCATTAACATTGATTGCGTTCCTGACAAAAATGTGATCTTATTCTATTCTTCATAATGTTCTATATATATCTGTGAGCAGCAAACTTATTTGTAATGAATAGTAATAATAATTTTAATTATTTTTTGTTTTCATTAATACAATATTTATATATATATACATGTATATGATTCTTTGTTTATTTTCGGGAATGTTTGTTCAACTTCACATTTAAAAAAAACGGTCTAATTTTAAAAACACGAAAGAACTACTTTTAGATAGCAATTTTTCTAAATAATTGTTTGATTATAAAATGCTTGAAAGGATTTAGAAGCTGAGGTTAATTTACACTCAGAACCGTTACAATCATCGAAATCAAGCAAGTAATTTGGAAATTAAAGCTTGGAGTAAGTACTGATTTCAAGATTTTTCTTGATATCAGTAGAAATTTCTTGGATTTGCTACTTTGGACAAGCTGTCATTTCCAAAGTACTTGCTTGATCTCGATGATTGAAACTGTTGTGAGTTTTAATTTATGTAAGCTTGTAAATTCTTGAAACCGTTTTCAATTCGAGCAAATATTTCAAAAAATTTGCATCTGAAAGTAATTTTGTAATTTTTCATTTTTTTTAAAACACGAAGAAAGTACTTTTAGATAGCAATTTTTCGAAATAATTTTTTGAATTTAAAATGATTGCAGGGATTTAGAAGCTAAGGTTAATTTACACTCAGAACCGTTACAATCATCGAAATCAAGCAAGTAGTTTGGAAATTAGAGCTTGGCGTATGTACTGATTTCAAGATTTTTCTTGATATCAGTAGAAATTTCTTGGATTTGCTACTTTGGACAAGCTGTCATTTCCAAAGTACTTGCTTGATCTCGATGATTGAAACTGTTGTGAGTTTTAATTTATGTAAGCTTGTAAATTCTTGAAACCGTTTTCAATTCGAGCAAATATTTCAAAAAATTTGCTTTTGAAAGTAATTTTGTAATTTTTCATTTTTTTTAAAACACGAAGAAACTACTTTTAGATAGCAATTTTTCGAAATAATTTTTTGAATTTAAAATGATTGCAGGGACTTAGAAGCTAAGGTTAATTTACACTCAGAACCGTTACAATCATCGAAATCAAGCAAGTAGTTTGGAAATTAGAGCTTGGCGTATGTACTGATTTCAAGATTTTTCTTGATATCAGTAGAAATTTCTTGGATTTGCTACTTTGGACAAGCTGTCATTTCCAAAGTACTTGCTTGATCTCGATGATTGAAACTGTTGTGAGTTTTAATTTATGTCAGCTTGTAAATTCTTGAAACCGTTTTCAATTCGAGCAAATATTTCAAAAAATTTGCATCTGAAAGTAATTTTGTAATTTTTCATTTTTTTTAAAACACGAAAGAACTACTTTTAGATAGCAATTTTTCGAAATAATTTTTTGAATTTAAGATGATTGCAGGGACTTAGAAGCTAAGGTTAATTTACACTCAGAACCGTTACAATCATCGAAATCAAGCAAGTAGATTGGAAATTAGTGCTTGGCGTAAGTACTGATTTCAAGATTTTTCTTGATATCAGTAGAAATTTCTTGGATTTGCTACTTTGGACAAGCTGTCATTTCCAAAGTACTTGCTTGATCTCGATGATTGTAACTGTACTGAGTGTTAATTTACCTCAGCATAGGGCTATAATACTTACCTATGTGTCATTGAGAACAACATTACATTTCCCTTGAAAAGAAAAGAATTTTTTTGAACACCCTTAAAGAAAATGTAATTGAAAAAAATCAAGTGAATCACAATTCTTAAGCTATATACAAATATATATATATATATAAAAGGAGAACACTTTAAAATATTGAGCCTATGTATCTAATTATAATATCTGGCAATAATGACTTCCTGCTGGGCTTCATTGTTGTGTGGTCGAACCTTATTGTTCGTCATGGTTTTGAGATGAATGCCAGGCTCTGTTTGTCCTACAAAATTAAAAGAAAAACAAATACTCAAAAATACATCAAATTAGGTTTTTTTTCTATTTAACTTACCTTATTTCTCTTTGATTGAATTCTGATCCACAGACAGACCAAAAATCTGCTTAGAAGCTACAGATACAGACCAAGGTGTTTCGGTCATCCTGTGCATATCGATCTCGTTCATGAGATTGCCACTGACGATATATTTCTTCCAAGAAGATAATATGGCTACTTTCTCAGCGATTCCTTCTTTCAGTTTATCGAGATCTCTGAAAGTTTATAAGAAAAACATCGATTAGATATGAATTTGCACTTGCAAAATAAAGGTTTACTTACTCTGTCATTTTGCTGGGGAAATTGTTTCCGGTACCAAAACATGTCCTGTTGAAGAATAGATTCCAAGAAAAGCTTTCTATATTTCTGTACTACAGCAACAACCCGCCACTACTAATGGCTCATTGTATTGTTGTTTCTCTTCACATAGACGAGACACTTCATGTGGCAGCGAATCGCTTATTCGTGAGATTTCACATTGTGTCCGCCAATGTGAAGCCTCCTTTTCTAAATAACCAATTCGATCTTCACTTTTTGTTGATGGATTGGTTTTTGTGTAAAGTGGAGTGGTTGGTGGTATCACTCCCAGATGAAGTAAGTACGTCTTCACTCCCAATCTAAAAAAAAAACAACAAAACAATTATAGAAAACAAGAAACAATTGGGTTTGGTTTCTGAGTTTCCAATCTAAGATATACTTTTGGATGTACGCTTTCCATCGGATCTCCGGCATTGTGGCCAAATCTTTATCAAACAAACATAAAAAACAATTTTTTTTATAGTTAAATATATTTCTTTTATTGTAATAAAGAATAATTAAATAAATATGAAATAAAACTTACCAAATGTGAAAAAAAACATTATTTATGTTTTGGTAATTAGAAATGTCAGACAGATTTTTGACAAACCAAAAACAAAAAAAATTATCTGTCAGATTGAGCAATAGTGTTTTTTAATCCACCACTCACATGTATTCACAGATAGGAAAAAATGAGTAAATTAAGAGAGTTTTCTCTTACTCACCTAAAAAAAAATTTGCGGGTGTTTAAGGCAAGGGGGGTACGAGTCGCGCCTCTATTTAATTATTTTCTCTATGGTTCGAGTGGGGAGTATTTTTTATGGACTAGAAATGAAGACAAATGGAGAGACACAGCTATCGTTATTTTTTTCAATTTTGCAAGCAACAAGCAAATTTTTATCTTAAAGGAAAACCAAAATACACAATAACAAATATAAATAGTTTACAAAATAATATTTTAAAATGGAAAAACGGGATAATTATCAAATAAACAAAGAGGTGTTTAATATGTGTAAAAGAGCATATAGGTACCTATTTCTTATTAGATTAGTTCATTTTTTTTATCCGTTTTGGAGGCCCTGGTCCAACTCGGACTGTAGCGCCACCTTAAGTAGGTAAGTAAGACCCCTTTCACACAAGGAAACTGAGTTGCCGGCAACTGGGAGTTTGTAGGTGAGAAGGGCAAGAAGTAAGGGGAATGAAAAAAATCTCCCCGGCCAACGATTTGAAGATTTTTTTGGCGTTATGCTTTGAAATTTTCTTAGGTTTCCATTTTGACTTCTGTCTCTGATAGATGTCAAACATATTTTTTTTAAAGAGAAATTGTTTCCTACAATTATATTATTACATTAACCAAACCAAGTGAGCTACTTAAATAAATTCATTGTGAAAGAAAATTTCAAGTTTTAATTCTTGTAGGCAAGGCATTTAATTCAATCCATCACGACAACAAAAACGCACGGACCAACTAAGCTCTCAGCTTGTGGCTTCATCATCACATTTGGTTTATAATGATGTTCCTGTATTAGCGAGCAGCAGCAGCAGCAGCAGCAGGCAGCACCACAGGTATCAGTCATATCATCCTGTCAGTGGCTTATGTGTCCAACTGTACCAATAAAGCTTCGGTGCATTCCAATAAGTCCAATATAATCTTCCCATCATCACTATCATCTGTTGGGTCCAAGATTTGGATGGCAAGAGAAACGCACAACAAATCAATTTTCCCCTGGTTCATTGTTTTTCCGTGACCTTTTAATATATTAATTTAGCAAACCATTATTAACAACCACAGTAAAAAAAACAACATTTACCTACATAATCGCACCAGGTTTCTTTATTTTGAATTAATTTTTCTAAAAATAAGCTGCGGTTAATTTATAACTCAAAATTGTGTAGAATTTTCCAGCCGCGAAACAAATTGTTTGTTAACAAAAAGCGAATGTCAAATCAAAAGCAATTCAAAAAACGAGCAACTCAGTTTCCTCATCAATATCTTCGTGTGAAAGCTACAAGGCAATTAAAGGAAAACGTCAAAAAAATCTCCAGCAACTGGTTTCCCTGTGTGAAAGGGGACTAAGGATCCGTTTTGGATTCCATTTAGGTTCCGTTCTCGCTGAGTATGGTGAAATAGAAAACTCTGTCACAATACATTCACATAATGTATCCGTGGTGATTCTAATTTCCATACTAATTTGATCCGATTTGGATTCGTTTTTGGGTTCATCTATGAAGTGGTATCGGATCTAAAACACAGTCGCTTGCTTGAAGGGTAACATGGAATGGAAGTAAATTCAGTTTTAATTTTATAAAAGTTCTTTATTTACTTCATTAAACACAATTATATTTGTTTTATTATATAAGTTCGCAAGACGTAACATTTAACTATAACTATTGTTTTATTTTTAGAATACATATTACATTACATATTTGTTCTCTCATGATACTCTTGTCGTAAAGCAAATTTTTAATAAGTTCTTGCATTTGATTTGCCACTTAGATTAGCTCACCTTTGAGGAAGAAGTACTCAACCAAAAACAAATTTAGATGGTTATAAGTCTCTAATCACATTGCCTTGTCTTGTTAACAACTTTTCTTTTAATTTTAGATTCAATCATATAATTTATTTGAGCCGAAACAATTCATATTTTCTTCTTTTTAAAAAGGGCATTTTGCTCTCAATTTAGATTGTTGGGTGAAAGAGAGCCAACCCCCGAGAGTCCCTATGTAGTATAGTTTCTCTATGCGTGATACTGAAAGGGCTTATCTTTCTTCCTTCTCTTCTATTGATCATACTATTGTTTTCTGCTTTATAAAAAGATTGAACCTTTATTTATTTATTTTAATTCCTTGTTTGAATTGTTTTTGTAAAAAGTGCAATTACATTCAACCTACAAAAGCCGACAAGAAAAATATTCCCTTATAATCCTAACCATAGAAAATGTATTTTTTTTGAAAAACGTAAATTAATCTGTAAATAATTTGGTGCATGCAGCTCTGGTTCTCAGCAGTTTAATCTGCAGAAAATAAGGATATGCATCTAAAATCGGACAGATAACTAACCACTTGTATAGCATAGTAAATTAAAATACTAACTATATAGGAGAACAAATTAATACATTATAAGGGGTAAGAGAAATAAATGAATGACAGGCGATAGAACAGTAAAGGAAACATTTACATCTCTCGAACACCGTCGAAATGTTTCATGTCTTTCATTATTTTATTCATTTTTAAAAACAATGTTCTAGCGAAATAGGACAGTTGCATTCACCCCCTTATAATATTCAACCGTAATACTCGTGCTTCTAGGAATGCTCATCAGTTTACCTTTGAGTCCAACTTCGGACTTACTGTCAAGTACAGAGATTCTTTCTTTAGCCGTACAACACGAATGTGGAATGCTTTACCATACTCGAGTTTTCTCTCCCATTTTGATATTATAAACTTTAAAAGTAATGTACATCGGTATCTTCTTTTAAATCCTGCTCTATATTCTTAACGCTCGCACTATGCTTAAACATATTAAGGGTAGTCAAAATACTTTTAGGGCGCGCACAATTATATCAATTATATAAAAATACATAATAGGTGCTTTTTCTTGTGCAAAAAAAAAAAATCAAAACAAATATGTAAAGCACCACATGCATGATTGAATTTAGTTGTCAAATGAATTACTGCTTGGTAAGTAGTCTACTGCTTCAACTAGAGTAAGATCGGGTTATGTGGAGTACCCTGTATTTCAGTAGTATATAGAATTTGTATTATTAAAAAAAAAAAATCAAAAAAAACTTCTCATATTTTCGGCTATATTTTTTATAATAAAGCCATTTTATGAATGAAATGTTTACCTTTTATGATTTATTCGGCATTTACGTACCTATTTAAATAAATACAAAAACAAAATTCAATAAATTGATCATTGTATTTCTAGAAATAAAATAAAAAAAAGGTGGTGAATGTGGAGCACTGCTCCTTTTTAACCGCCTGTGTGTACTCCACATTAGCCGACAGGTATATATAGTAAAAAATTCTAATTTATTTATATAAATTGAAGCAAAACAATAAAACTCAGTTTATGTATTGTAAAGAATTGTACTATCTGATTACTATTGAATTCCGAACGGACTATTTTATACAAATCATAATACCTGAAGTATGCTACAAACTACATACCTATTCCCCTTGGTGGAGACTTTTCAATAGTAGAAGACGCAAGCCCAATAAGCCATTGGAAAGAAACTTGCTAGAACCGTTTGACGAGAACTTTCACGGTATATCTAGAAAGCTTAAACAAGTGTAAATACCGGTCCACTAACTACGAAACGGGACAGTATATTTTTGAAAGCGCAAAGTTGATTGTAAGAAAAGACATAAGTTTGTAATTGGTATACTTTTATTATAAGTGGAATAATAAAGGGTTTAGTGTGTTAGAACGAAAAGTGGCGTTTAATTAATTGTGAAGTAAATAATTTGAAGTCGTTGAAAGGGAAATAGGTTTTATTTGTGAACCCGAGTGAAAATACTACAAAATGTTAAATAAGCGTGAGGTATCTATTCTTGGTGTCTTGTTCGATAAAAAGCTCGAATTCACGCACATATTAATGTGACTTGCAATAAGGCCAATTCAAAATTAGTTTGGATTAAAAGGGAATGGGGACGTTCACTCAGTTATTCTCAGCAATCTGGAATAATTTTCTGTTGTTGTAAAGCGTGCACAGACGCAGCTGATGGAAGTTCTCGTTAAAGTTATCTTGAGTTATCCCAAACATTTTGGAATAACTAGCTATCCGAGAACAAGTGTATAGAACAGCTGACTGCAAACTTCAGCTGGTATGCGTTTTGTACTTGTTTTTTGATGGCTTTTAGCTAACCTATCGGATTCGTTCACATATATACTCCGATAGCTTGGTATCCGAGTTAACATACCCATGTAATAAGTGAGTGAACGCTCGCAATCACGTCAGTTTTCTTTCCCTTGTGATATCAAACAATTTCTTACTTCACTTGTCAGACCAATTATAGAGTACACTTGCCAGATATGGCTTCCTATTACATTTGCCACAAAATAAGAATTGAACAAACTTAAAAAAAAAATTCTTAAAATTTGGCATTAAATCTTTCTATTCGTATAATAGCCGTCTAAAACTCATACTAGCACCTAGTCTTTGAAACTTTTGCCTCGCATTAATTTTAATGTTCCAAACCATAATCTAGGAGGTCTACCTGACCCAATTTATATAAATGAACTATCGTACCTTCAAATATATGTCAACATTAATCATTATTAATTAATTAATTTTTCAACTGTAGCAAATATTGGTTTTAGACAAATATTTTATTATTTACAATTAATATGAAACTACTGTTAGCCAGATATTTAGCTTGATTCAAATACATTTAAATTTAGATGTAGATAGCTTAAGTTATAATAGTTCTTATATTTCACAGACAAGTTCAGTTTGAAGTGAGGTTGACGTCTTTGATATTTGGCGTTGAATGAGAATATGTATTTTTTTGACATTTATGGCACGAGCCACCATGTAACTATCGAGTCAACAATAAATCTACATGACTTAGTAATGATTTCTTAAAAAATAAATTATCGAACCTAATCGGTACCTAATTAAATTCAACACTATAAAATAAGAAAAAAATACTACACATTATGTTTGATTCGTTACAATATTGGTGACACAATATATGCCATTAGGAAAAAGTGGCAGGTTGTTAATGTTGAATTCCAATTAACCAACCATTCGATTTTCTTCTGAACACAATCAAATTATTTCTAAATAAAATCTGTCAAAACAGATCTTGCGTTTTTAGCAAGATTTCATAGATTTACGCGCACACTATTTTTTGCGAATTCTTTCCGACAAACAAAAAAATCGATCTGAAATCGATTTAAATGGTTGCTTTTTTTATAATTTACACGCACTCAAGGGATTATGATTTTACACCTTATGTGCTTTTTAAACCAGCGCGGGCGTGAAAGAGAAGAGATAGAAGGATAGGAAAGTTGTGTGGTGCGATGTTCTGAGACTAGAGCTGGTTGTATTTATTTAGTATTTATTTATTTATTTGTATACTTGTATTTTAAGATACATTATCTTATAAACTAATACAAGTTTGTAATGAATATTTATTATAAGCTAATTTAAATTTAAATATGTTATACAGCCTTTCAAGTTACTTATTCTAATTAATTATTACTTAAATTAAATTTATGAAATTTTCATTAATATTAATTCTTTTAATTTTCTTTTTTTATTTTATTTTTGTTGTCTCAAATTTATCTCCACGGATGGCGGCTGTACTAGTGCGGAGAATTTACCGTGTTCTATTTATCTATGTCTGTTAATTCGTTATTTTATTTATTACGTTGGCATATTGTATGGGTATACAGTTTATTCAATCACATGCTGTTAGTGTTATGCCTAAACAGCATGGATCAGCAAACCTGCAATTCATTTTATGACAATTTTTAGAATTAGTTTTTAATGAGAAATAAGACTACTTAGACAACGGCAGGAATCCAACCTACGACCACGAGGTTGACAGGCGAGCACACATCTATCACGCCACGGCCACGGAATTCGACATAAGTCAAAATTAAATGAACTAATCTCACATCTCTCAACCAAATATTATCATTCGAAATCTCATTTCACGCAATTTAAACTCAGGTATTTATTCCCCAAAGTCCAATTGAGTAATCAAAATTTGACTTCCTGATTACTTAAATAAGAGGAAGTAATGTAAAAATTATTTTGCATATGAAAGACATCTCTTAAAACATTGATTAAGCATTTAGCTACCGTACCTACTAAGAAGGTGAAGTAAACAAATGTTTAGAAATGCCAACCCGCTTTTCATTAAATTCAAAAGCAATAATGATTACGTGTATGCATAGAAATTACCCATTTTTATCAGTGACAAACAATTTAATTCGTAGTTGTACGATGGAACATCATTTTCCTGTCACAAAACTTGAAAAAAAAACTTACATTTTCTTACACCCAGTTGCATTTTTTACACTGCACTTCGGCTTGGGCCATCAACTACGTACACACCTACGATACGAGTATATTATGCGTACAAACACAATTTCTTGAAGAGCTTGATTTTGTACACGTGCCCTGGTCCAATGCCACACACCAAATACCAATGTTACAATTAATAAAATTAACCTGCAACCAGTTAAGGAATTGCAAATCTGTATCTACTGGTATGGCAAGCCGCTGGCTGTTGTGTCACAGGCTGGACTGCAAAATGCGCAATTACAACGCCAAGAGATGGGAAAACATTTTTAGCCTCTTGAGCTGATTTCCGGTTTGGAGTTTTCATTTTTCTTTGCTAGTAAATAAAATTGAAAGCGAATTACCAAAAAAATGCTTCGTCTTAGGAATTCAGTTAGCGTTTGGATATTGGCTAGTGTGGTTAGAGAAATCCTCGTGCAATGGGAGTAAGGTAATTAAAAAAAAATTATAACAACCGATATAACGAATTAAAAGAATTTCTCAAAAAAAGGTTGCTTATTCTCGCCGTTTTTGGTCTAGGAGCGATGTATATGATGCATCTTCTGGCCCAGGATTACGATCGAATTCGGCGGCCAGTAACTAAAGCTATCGAACGAGCACTGCGTGGGAAACGTGATGTAACTGCGTACGAAAGAAATGAGGTTGTTGGCATTAACGTAGACTGGAAGACTATATTAGAACAAGATCCCTTAAACTGTTTACAGTCATTAATTTGTCAAATAATGTCAGATGTGCAATTGAACGATACGGAAGCAAATATATTGAAACATTTTATAAAGTTTACATATCGCGATGCTCCGTTGGCTGTAACATCAGCATATGCAAAGGGATTAGCATATCGGGGCGTTACAGAAGGTTGTTATTCGGAATATCCATTTTGTTGGTATTCGGCAAAAATGATGTTGAGGATCTTGCGTTGGTTTTCGCAGTAAAATTATATGCTTATATGTATGTATACTCTTCTTGACATAATTCGTGCAATTATATATTTTAAAAAACAACAATTCATTAACGTAAAGTTATTCTATATTAGAATATTTTTTAATGCAAAATAATAGTATATTATAATAAATGTAAAATAAATAAAGTTATGTGAACATAATATTTTACTGACAAATGGAAATTAGTGTCTTTATAATTATGTCTTTTTATTTGGCAATCCGGGAAGTATCCTAAACTCTTTTGAAAGTTTTCAGTTGGAAAAAATGAAAAAAACTACACTTCTGATTCTGAAAAGATAAGAATTTTGCTTCTGGATTTGAAATCAGAATCAAAACCAGAAGCAATCAAACATTCCTATACCTGAACTTCAAATTGTCATTTTTTACCATTAAGTGTGCAACAATCATTTATATTTGATGTTGATTATTTTCACATATGCAATTAAGCACATTAAAATTCAGAATCGTCAGAATCGAAAAAAAGTGTTCAGTTGGGGTAACGGATCGGAGACAGTAAAGTGTCCATGTATTTACCTGTTTTGCAGCGGTGTAAAGGTTTAAAGTTAGTTTCAAAATTTGTTATAGAATGGTTTTGTAGCATGAGATGCTGTGGGTAATTGAACTGAGTTCTATTAACATCAGTTTTTGGAAGATGTTGTTTATACAGGGTGGCACACGAATCGTGCTACAAAAATAAAACGTAATACATTTTTTTCAGTGTGAGTAATCGGCTTATTGTTTTTATTTTATAGGCAACTATTTAAATTTATCAAAATGAATGCTTGGGATACTGAAAAATAGATTTGGATAGTGCAGCGATACCATTCTTTGCAGTCCGTCATTTCCGTATAAAGGAAATTTAGGCTGGAGTTGGCGGTACTACTCGGAGTAAATGGACCATTACGAGGCTGGTGAACATGGAATCTGGAAGCATCGAACGAAGACCGTATCATCGAGATCCCAATGTTCGGGTTCAGGATACAATCGTGGCTGTTGCATCGGCAATACAGGCAAATCCAAGTGTTTCGACTCGAAACTTATCGGGCCAAATTGGAGTTGGCAGACGGTCATTACAACGGATAATTCATGATGATAAACTTGTTTCTGTACAAAGTCCAAATTACAAGCAAGTTAAAACCTCAGGATTTGCCTGTTCGCCGGGAATTTTGCCGAAAAATGATTGCAATGCCCGAAGAAGATAACACATCGATAAATTGTTTGTTCATGTCTGATGAGGCCCATTTTGACTTAAACGGTAGTGTTAACAAGCAAAAGTGCCGTATGTTACCAAAGCTGGTAATTCTGTAGTGTAAACCATTAGACTGAAATAGATATATAACCTTAAGATATATGTTGTCAGTGTCGTCAAAAATAAAATATAAAAAAGTCATTATTTTCCAGAGAGAGCGGCAGTGCCACACGAAATTTTTTAATCCCACGAATTTTGAAGAATCTAAAAGTAAAATAAAGTATAGAATTTAAAACTAAAGTGTTTTTTCTTAAATCAACATTAAAAAATTTCTTAAAAAAAGTCAAATAAACCGCGAGCAATTCATTTTAAATAAAAACGGGATAAAAGCTATAGGCATAACCTACAAAATTGTTAACCAACAAAGAAAGTCTAAGAATTGCTCAAATTTCCTGAGAATAGCCAACAAACTTCAAGGAGCACAAATAAACTGTGGATTCAGTGAAGAACACCTCATAGGTCACCTACAATATTCCACACGTTCGTGCCTTTTCCAGCTAAGTGCAACCTAACCAGCAACACATAAGATATTCATCTATAGTAACTACCTACATGTACGAACAATTGGAATTACGTATCTACATATATATCGCCCACTGTCAGGTAAGTCATAGAATTTAAGGTTTATAGTGAGTTGTGGAACTATGGTGAACTCGCCTTCGTACAACAAAAAATAATCCAATGGACTGCAAAAAGAACAAACCTCCTGCCAATCATGCAATGATGCCGACAACAGTCACATGGTTCAATGCGACGAATGTGATGAGTGGCGTCACTTTAGATGTGTCAATGTTAACGCCAGCATCGAATATAAAGATTGGAAATGCCCTAAGTGTCGTCAGAAAGATATACAAAGTCGATGAGCCGAGTCTTCATACACAGAACAATTTCAATCAGCGACAAAAACACCTATTCGTACATCGACATTGTTACCACCAGCTGACGCCCGAGAAAGGCAAATTCAGGAAGATCCGCCTTTGTCACCTCATCCCTCGAAACAACTAGCCGACAAATAAATTAAATTGGGGTGTTTTTAAACTGGGTAAACAAATTACAGATCTAACAACATTTAGTTCCTGGTTGTTTCAAGTGAGGTAACAGACGTGAGTTTGTTCTCCAAAGATGCTAAGACTAAGAAAAAGCGACAGCCAACCAATTTGTAACTAAGTGGACATCATGACGAAGTTAAAAATTACTCCCAAGGCCAAGATCAGCAAAAACCCTGTGTGATATGTAAAGGAGTTTGCAAGTCAGTTGAAAATTGCTCTGAATTTATTGGTCTAAATTTAAGTAACCGGTGGAAGGCAGTAAAGAGACATTTTCTGTGTCGCACATGCCCTGTCAACCACAATAGGCGTAAATGTTTTAGATGTGGAATAATGAGCTGTACATATAGACATCACAAGTTGCTGCATAAATATGAGCAACTAGCGGAGCGATCTGAAAATCAAAATCCTTCGAGTTATCATTGTGCCCACAAGCACAAAGAAAGTTTGTTGTTTAAAATTTTGCCTGTGTCTCTCTACAACAATGAAATCAAAGTTGAAACATTTGTCCTCCTAGATGATGACTCTTCGGTCACCATGATGGATAATGAGCTAGCAGACATTCTAGAATTAAAGGGTGAGCCCCAAGAACTTCGTTTAAGATGGGCGTCTGGTACTTCTCGCACTGAAGAAAAATCAAAGAAAGTTAACTTGATGTTAGCAGGTACACATACAAAATACATCAAAAAGGTACTCACTTACAAATATTCGAACTGTTGAGTCCTTAAATCTTCCTGCACAGACTATCAGTGTCGAATCTCTTGAGTCACAATAGCATTATTGGAAAGGCATTCCCATTCAATCATTTAGTGATTCTAGACCGAGAATATTAATAGATCTCGATAAGACCAACTTACTAAATTCTTTGAAACATCGCGAAGGGAAAGTTAACCAGCCATCAGCAATCAAAACACGACTGGGGTGGACTATTTTTGGGCCATATGATGAAAAAAGCGCCACACCCATTGATTATCCAAGCCTTCATTCGTGTGAATGTAAGGAGAAAGCAGAAGAGAAGCTGCATGAATTAGTTCGAGAATTCTTTTCAAAAAGAAAGTTTCGGCTCAAAGGAAATAAGAAAGCTTACAAAAGGACGAGATGTTAGAGCCGAGAATCTGTTAAAAAGAGTGGGTAATAGGTTCAGTGTTCCACTCCTATGGAAAGGTGAAAGCAATGAACTACCAAATAGCAGACCGTCCGATGAACGAAGACTTTTGAGTCTTAAAAAGCGATTACATAAAGAACCCGAACTAGCAGCAAAGTTAGAATCACTCATTTCAGATTATATAAGCCAAGGGTATGTGCGCTAATTTACAAGTATTGATATGCAAAATCATCAAGGCAACAGAATATGGTATCTTCGCAATTTCCCTGTTCTGAATTTCAACAAACCATCAAAGGTGCGAATGGTATGGGATGCAGCAGCGCAAGTTGATGGAGTTTCCTTAAACTCAATGTTACTCTCGGGGCCTGACTATCTTCTCGTATCGCTTAGAGACATACTATTTCGATTTCGCCAAAGGAAAATAGCAATCTGTGGAGACATAAGGGAGATGTTCCACCAAGTGCTTGTTGAGGACGCGGATCAAAACGCCCAAAGATTCTTGTGGAGAAACAAAGAATCTGGAATAATAGAAGACTCCGTTATGAAGGTACTCACTCGGTTCAACCTGCTCACCATATTGTGCGGAATATGTGAACAACAAAAACGCCATGGAACACTCTGAAAAGTTTCACCGAGCCGCTGAAGCCATCATACACAACCATTATGTCGATGATTTCTTAGATAGTTTCGACACAAGAGAAGAGGCAATACGCGTAACAAATGACGTCATACATATTCACCAGCAGGCGGGTTTTGAGATAAGAAACTTCATGAGTAACTCGAAAAGTGTATTAACAACTCTAGAAAAAGAAGCAGCCGATTTCAGTAAATCTTTTAAAAACCGTTCAAGTCCCTACGATTTCGAAAAGATTTTGGGAAAGTGGTGGTAACCGTTAACCGACCAATTCTCATTATTATTTCACAACAAACAATTTGATGAGGAGATACTTGAATGAGTAACTCTCCGACTAAACGAATTGTTCTACGTGAGCACCTTTGACCCACTTGGTCTCATTGGGCATTTCTTGATGTTTCTAAAATTTTTATTGCAATCCATTTGGCGTGAGCGTATTGGTTGGGGTGAGCCAATACACGAAGAGCATATTCGACTTTGGAAAGAATGGCTAAGCTTACTGCCTACCATCAGAGAAATCAAGATAAGACGGCCTTATTTAAGTAACTTGAACTTTGATGCTGAGTCTTCAATAGAATTACATGTGTTTGTGGATGCTAGCGTGTCAGGATTTGCAGCAGTGTGCTACTTCAGAACACAAATGGGATCATCTATAGAGTGTCATCTAGTCTATTCAAAAACAAAAGTAGCTTCGTTAAAACGAATTTCAGTTTAACGAATGGAGTTAGAAGCAGCTGTGTTAGGTGTTAGACTAGCGCAAGCTATTATAAATGGACACTCAATTAGAATAAACAGGCGTTACTTCTGGTCTTACTCTCAGTGAGTACTATGCTGGATTAAAAATGATAACCGAAAGCTTAAACAATTTGTCATATTTAGAGTTGGTGAAATACTTGAGAATTCAAATGAAAACGCATGGCGATGGGTGCCAAGTGAACATAACGCAGCCGATGATGCCACCAAGTGGAATCTTAAAGTTGACTTTTCTTCAGACAGCCGTTGGTATCGAGGACCAACATTTCTCTACAATCCTAAAGATCGTTGGCCAATGAATCCTAAAGAACGTACACAAAATGAGTTTGAAGTTCATACATGGATGTTGTTGTGGCACCATTAACAAATTATACGCAGTTCTCTTCATGGGAAGAAACGGTCTCTGCCATTTCATACGTTTTCCAATACTTTTGTACATTTTTAAAGAAAGTTCGCAAGCCAGACGATTTACCCACACTAGAAAAGCAAAGGTACCAATAACCACTTATACTTTGGTTATGCCAAGACGAGAATGGTAATCTAGATTACGTCAAGGGAGCTGAAACATTCCTATATTTATTGTGTCAATATGAAGGTTATCCTAAAGAAACAAATTGCCTGCAAAATAAACAAATAATAGAAAAGACAAGCACATTATACAAATCAAGTCCTTATATAGATGAAAAGGGAGTAATGCGAGTGAAAGACCGCATATATGTCACTACGCTGATTGTTAACAGTTTCCATGGAAAATACAAAGATATCTTTTTCGAAACAACAGTGACCGAGATTCGTCAATTCTTCTTTATTCCAACACTAAGAAGGGTGCTAAAAAAGGTCCAAAATGATTTTCAAAAGTGTCGTATAACAACAGCGCTATGCATATAGCTCCACTGATGTCCGATCTTCCTGATGCCCGTCTCAAGGCATTTACACGGCCGATCACTTATGTAGGCGTGCACTATTTTGGCCCAATCCCGGGCACGGTAGGACGACACACAGAAAAAAGATGGGGCGCTCTATTCACGTGTCTCACTGTGAGAGCAATTCAAATCGAAATAGCACATAGCCTATCAAGTGACTCATGCATACTTGCAATAAAAGATTTTGTGCAAACCGAGGAAGACCAAAGCAAATCTGGAGTGACAACGGCACTAATTTCCGAGGTGCAAGTCAATAGATGAAAATTGCAATAGAAGAGCTTTATACGGAAGACATTTCAAAATATCTTGAGGACGAAAGAATCGAATGGAAGTTCATCCCTCCCACTTCACCCCATATGGGCATTAGTTTACATCCGAACAATACAGTAACCTTTTTTGGAAGCGTTGGGTGAAAGAACATCTTCCCTCTCACACTAGACGAACAAAATGGTTTGAACCGGTATCCGAAGGAGACGTTGTACTGATTGTGGATGAGAACAACCCCAGAAACACCTGGCCAAGGGGGATAATCGTGCAGGCGAACCGAAGCAAGGACGAACAGACAAGGTCAGCTGTTGTGAAGATGTCTACCGGCTCATACACACGACCGGTTGCAAAACTGGCAATTCTTGACGTTAGACGGTTTGGTGAAAATGGTAACCTGGAAGACGCCACCAGCTTACCAGGGGATAGAGTTACCAGGTAATGCTGTAGTGTAAACCATTAGACTGAAATAGATATATAACCTTAAAATATATGCTGTCACTGTCGTCAAAAATAAAATATAAAAAAATCATTATTTTCCAGAAAGAGCGGCAGTGTCAGACGAAATTTTTTAATCGCACGAATTTTGAAGAATATAAAAGTAAAACGTAAAATAAAGTATTGAATTTAAAAATAAAGTGTTTTTTCTTAAATCAACACCGTATATGGAGTGAATCTACTCCAGAAATGCTCCATGAGACGGAACTGCACCCAGAACGCGTCACTGTGTGGTGCGCAGTTTCATCAAGGTGTATTGTCAGGCAATACTTTGAAGAAAACGGTGTAACACAAACTGTCAATGGGGACCTTTATTTAAAGGTGTTGAAGGAGTTTTTTTTTACCCAAAGCTTTGCCGAAGACGTATCCCTTTCAGGATTTTGTTTCAACAAGGTAGACTATGTGGCTAAGTTATGGCGGAGCTCCAACGAAAATTCCCAAACAAATTGATATCCAGAAACTGCACTTTTCGCTGGCCCCCAAGGTTACCTGACCTGACTGCGCTGGACTTTTTGTATGGGGTTATGTCAAGCAGGAAGCGTACAAAACGAAACCCAGGAATTTGACTGAATTGAAGCAGTCCATTAAGACAATAATTAAGGCGATCCCAATTTCAACCCTTGAGGCCGCAATGAACAATTTTCTGATCAGGTGCCAAATATGCGTGGATGAGCGTGGATGTCATTTGCGGTCTATCATCTTTAAAAACCATTAGTTATTTAAAATAAAATTTAATTCTTAATCCAATAAAAAAAATAATGAAATACATCGATTAAAAAAAAATTATTTAAATTTCTAATTGTAGCACAATTCGTGCGCCACCCTGTACTTCGTTTCAAAAGTTTTACCCGTTTTCCGATATAAAATATATCACAATCATTGCAGATCATTTTATATATACCTGCGTTATCTTTTTCTGGTTTCTTGTGTTTTGTGTTTAGGATTTTTTGTATATTGTTTTTTAAATTCATTTTTTAATATGTTTGGTATGATGTTAGAGATTTTGGCAGAGATATATTTTAAGTGTAGCATTTTTTTGCACTACAACAACAAAATATACTGACTGTTAAAGTCTTACACTTTTACACGAGATCAAACTCGACAAAAAAGTTTTCTTGCCATACGTAAAGGGTGTGACGGATAGAGTTGGAAAAGTGTCAAAAAGATATGGTATAAAATCCATATATATACCACCAAAAAGGTGAAAAGCTATTTTGTGTCACTTAAGGACCATTTTTGTCTTCAAGCACAGGGCGTATATGCAGTCCCTTGTAGCTGTGATTCTTCATATGTTGGACAAACACACATTAGTGCTGTGAGCAATAAACAGCGGTAAAAGTCGGCGATTTGTGAGCATATCCTGGACAATCCAGATGAACATCACTGGATTCATTTTGACCAAGCAAAGGTCTTAGCTCAAGAAACCAAAGACATCCCACGGTTAGTACGCGAAGCGATTGAGATAAAGCGTCATAACTTTCTGTTTTTAGCTTTCTCGGTCATGGGATCCGATCATCAACACCTCAAGATCGTCCCAGATCAAGCTTAAAACACCCTGCGATGCAGTGAGTATTTTTTGCTCCCAACAACCTGCACCTCAGCAAAAACAACACAATGAAATAGAACAACCAACGCACCACTACAACCTGCGCAGCCAATCTAACACACAATAATTTACGCTCAATGAAACTTGATGCGAAACGTTCGGGGTGAGTACAGAAAGTGCACTCTTAAATTTAATTTACGTTATATTTGAAATGGAAATAAAAGAATACTCAAATTAATTTTCAGACACAGACATTCAAATTGGAAACCTTTGAAGTTGTGGGTTGTGCATAGAACAAAAAAAAAATGTACTAAGATGCTAAATTTAACATATTACAAGTTTTAATTATTAAATGACATAGTTTTGTACACCGATTATTAACAGATTATAAAGAAGTGCAAATTTTAATACACATAGCTTTACAAAACGGAAAGTGATATGATCGACAAAATGATTTCAGATAGGCTATCATACAAACATCTGAATGCGCCCAATGAGAACGGCCATTGTGCGGTAAAAAAATTAAATTTACTGAAAATTGATCTTAATGAAATAATAGGCGTATTGGACGAAAAAAAAAAACGATGAGTAGGATTAACAATTTGCATGTTAAATCCAACAACAACTAATCAACGGGGGTGCTTGGCTTAAACCCACAGAATTCTCGGAGCTTATACCGGATTTACACGACTGCTAAGTTCGCAGGATTTACTGCCAAAATACTGCTTTCATTAATTTAATTAAAGAAATTTGTTTACACGAAGCTAAAATAATGACAGATAGAAATAATGCCAACACTGGCTGTAAAGAATGAGCAAGTTCATTCTTTATTGCAAATTGTCATTACTTGAAAATTGTTGTCAGTACTGAATTTACACGATGTCAGTATATTTTATTTTATTTTGGTGGGGGCAAAGCCCCCATTTATTTGGCTTAATACAAGCTATTTTCTTAATCTAACTTAAAAACTAAGAAACTTAATAGCTAAGACTAAAATTAACTGGTAGGGAGGCTTAGGAGACGAAGCTTTAGGCAAGGAGTACTGATGCTAAAGTCAAAACAAGAAGCGTTAGAATTGACGCTTCTCAGCATTCGGGAGATGGGTTCGTTGGAGCCATAAGAGGTTCGATGGGTGGGAAGATAGAATAGGCGAGGATTACGAGTGTTACGAGGGTTAGTATTTAGAAAGATGGAATTAATAAGGGCTGTGCAATCAATGGAACCAGAAAACATTCGGTGAATGAAGAGAATGTCAAATATTTCTCTTCGATCTTTCAGCGAATTCAGATTGAGAAGTTTGATTCTGTCTTGATAAGGAGGTAATATTAAATGATTATTCCAATTAAGACCTCGAAGAGCAAATCGAACGAAGCGGCGTTGTATGCTCTCAATTCTGGCAATGTGCACTTGTTGTTAAGGCGACCAGACTTGACAAGCGTATTCAAGAAGCGGACGAACAAATGATATGTAAAGGGATCGGGTAACGTAGGGGTCAGCAAATTCCTTGGACCAACGTTTCACAAAGCCAAGTGCTGAATTTGCCTTAAGGATTATATCGTCGATATGTTTGAGAAAATTCAGCTCATTGTCGCAAATAATCCCAGGGTCACGGATCACCTGAACGGGGGGAATGGTTTGACTGTGTAGAAGATAGAGACGGGGAGGATATTTGATGCGTTTACGTGAGAAGGTAATTGATTGGCACTTGGAAATATTAAGCTCCAAGCAGTTTTTGGAGCACCATATTGAAAAATTGTCTATATCGTCTTGGAGGTGGGAAGAGTCTTCAGGAGAAGAAATTACCTTGTAAAACTTAGTATCGTCTGCGTAGAGTGAAAGGGAGGAATGTTTGACTATCATTTCAATGTCATTGATGCTCAGAATAAAGAGGAGAGGGCCTAGATGGCTGCCTTGGGGGACACCGGATGTAGCTAAAAAACGGCTTGATAAGACGGATCTGAACCGAACGCTGTAAAAACGGTTTTCTAAATAAGAAGACATCCATCTCAACAGAACCGGTTCAAAGCCGAGGGTGGAAAGTTTAAAAAGAATAAGTTTGTGGGAGATTTTATCGAAAGCTTTACTAAAATCTGTTGAAATAACATCGACCTCTTTTCCATTCTCCAAGGCTGAGAGGGAAAATGAAACAAAGTCAACGAGGTTTGTTGTTGTTGACCTGCCTTTGAGGAACCCGTGTTGTCTAGGGGAAATGAGAGACCTGCAATGAAAACTTAAGTTTTCATACAAAATGCTTTCGAATATTTTGGGTATATGCGATAGTTTAGCGATGGGACGATAGTTTTTCACGTCACACTTAGGACCTTTTTTGTGAATAGGGGTTATAAACGCCGTTTTCCATACTTGAGGGAAATGTCCTTGTGATATGGACAAACTGAAGATTTTGGAGAGGGAAAAAGAAAGAGTGGAGGAGCATTTCTTTAGAAGTATGGCAGGGATACCATCGGGGCCAGGAATATACTCATCATTTAAATGATTTAACTTTTCTTCAATATGATAGGTTTCAAAAAAACGCGGGAGGAATGGACTAAAAGAGAAATGCGGTAAAAACGAGAAATAAGCAGTGTCTGGAACAAAAGAATCGACCCTGAAGGATTGTTTGAAGTAACTTGCGAAATAATTTGCTATAGGGAGCGCTTCAGATGAAGTTTCATTATTGAAAGAAAGGGAGGATGGGTATCCGTCAGATTTTCTCTTGTGGTTGACAAATTGATAAAAAGACTTAGGGTCATTAATAATGTTAGATTGCATTTCGATTAAATAGCGTTGGTAAAGGGTGTTGAAAAGCTCGCGGAAGTGTAGATAAGAACCAAGGTAAGATGAATAGTTGTAAGGAGATCGAGTGCGAAGGTAGATTGACCACAATTTGTTTCTTTTATTTCTTAGAGTACGGAGCCTGTGATTATACCAAGGTGGAGAAGTGGAAGAAGTTTTACGTCTAGAAAGGGGAACATATAGGGATATAGCATAATGTATTTCTCTGTAGAATGCGGATGTGGCATCTTCTACAGATAAATTTTCAAAATTAAAATTAATTCTATTGAGATATTCATTAATTTTGCGGAAGTTTGCTTTGTGGAAATCGTATGAAGCTGGTGGTAAAGGGGGGTTAAGCGGAGTTGAAGACTGGAGAAAAAATGAGAGAAGGAGGGGTGGATGGTAATTATCAATGGTTGAAAGAGGCAGGGGAGAAAGTGAGATTGCGGAATTGATGGGATCTGTTGTAAACACAAGGTCAAGTTGCCTACCCATGTAGTTTGAAATTCCACTTACTTGGCAGAGGCAAGAGTCGGCTAGGCTATCAACGAAGAGACATTCTTTGGCAGAGGTGGGGTTAGAGGCAATGTAAAACGATTGGTCGTCTGACAAGGTCCATTTAAGATATGGCAGGTTGAAGTCACCGAAAATTAGGATCTCATCATGGGATTTGCACAAATCTGAAATGTTGTCAATCGTTTCGATTGCGAGTTCATAAGATTCGAGTGGTTGCGATGGTAATATGTAAACGCAGATAATGTAAAGCGACTTATGAGGTAGTGTTATTTTGATTGAAACATAGTCAAGGCTTGGGGAGGAGGATATTGAGAGAAGGAATGAGTCCAATGTTTTAGTGACAGCTAGTAGGACGCCTCGGCAAGGGGAGTCATCACTCTCGTGGACTTGGTCGTCATCTCGATAAACATTGAAAGTATATGGGAAAAATTCCTGGGTGTGTATGCTAGGGATAAGATTAGTTTCAGTCAGGGCATATACTTCAAAGGGAAGAGCGTGGGATTGTTGAAGGACAGCTCTTGTTTTTGAGCGAAGTCCTCTTACGTTTTGGTAATAAAACGTAAGAGGTAGGTTCTGAGAGGCTGAATTATCGACGAAAAAACTTTTGATGGTCGGCTCTGCTACGTTGAAGGTGAGAAATTCGTTTTGAATGAATGTATTGTCCGAAAGCAGATAGATCACTCTCAGCTTTTTGAGGAGGCAAATTAAAATACTCATGGTATTTGACATAGAGGTTTTTGAGACTGGTGACGTCAGTGGGAAGACCTTCCTGTTGAATAGAGACCATAACGCTTGTCCTAGTCTTTCCCTCATAGCAAACGGAGTCCGATTTGTCGTGAAGATAAGACAAAAAGATGCGTATGTTCTCAAAGGTTTTTTTGTCTCTAAGTCTAGAGAGAGCGTATCGCGATTTTGTTGAATCAATGTTTTGCTGAGTAAGTTTGACTGCGGGGGGTAAGAGCGGGTCAATGTAGGAGGATGCTCCTGAGGGAGGCTGGGTGATTGGGTTCAGTGTGTGAGAACTGACAAAATTAGGGTATTTTGCTCCGGACGTCATGTCGAACCTTGAAAAAGAGTCAGAGATTTGTGGGTTTGGTGATACAGATGATTTGGAAGGAGTAGTTTCGATATTAAGCGACACCCTTTTAGGAAGAGGCTTGGATGGATAAGTGGCGACTTTGTCTTTGATTTTGGATTGGATTGATTTATGGGGCTTGGGTTGCGGGACTGGGGCATGCTGGGGGATACAGGGTATTTGGATGGGGGGAACGAAGTTAGGCATGATGTGGGTTTTAAAAGACCAGTTAGAATTAGAAAGTTGTTTTAGGGGTTTGGGAACAGGTATTTCTAATCTATGGGTAGAGTTACTTTTTTTTTTATTACAACTAGAAATTAACATATTTCCAATTTTAATTGATTTACCGAAAGGGTTAGTAAACAGCTATTCATAGGACGAGGGAATGCTTATCCGGAATGAAGTATTGTTTGGGGTAGAGATCTTCTGGATGTTAGAGATCTTTATGTTGTAGTTCCGAAGGAAAAAACTGGCTAACCAGACGCTATCGGCTGATTTTGGAGTGTTCCTTACTGTGAAGATCGAAGTGTTGTTGTTGTTTAGTTTCATTATCCTCGTGTTCCATTCTGAAAGAGTCCATGAGGATCCCAAACGGATTATGGTAGGCTCGGTTGGGGGGGAAATGGTAGGTTCCAATTCGACTGCAGGAGAGGTGGTAGGAACTGAGAGAGGTGTTGTTGTAGTGAGGTTGGAGTCCATTAGTTCAGCCAGTATAGACATGTTGGATTCGGAGGTATTTCTCTGGTGCTGATCAGGCATATGGATTTTGTTAGAGGAAAGCACTCTTACTTCGTCGGAAAGGTCGGTGATCAATACCCTATTTAATGCAAGGTCATTGCTTATGTCCACAAATCTATCAGCTAATTCAGAGAGCAATGGATCATGTTGACACGGAAGTGGTGTAGTGTTACGTGAGATGGATTGAAGATGAGCTTCCACAGAGTTTACTGCGATTTTCAGAGAACTCAATTGTTGACCTGAAGAAGTGCATAGGGTGGTTAGATTTTCGCTGAGAGATTTTTGAATTTCAGTTTTAAATGACTGAAAACTCTGCTCAATTCGATGGTCGCTAGAGATATCTGAGACAACTTGTGTCAGAGTGGCAATCTGCTTCTCGATAGCCGTGAGCTTGTTCAGGTTCTGCAACTGTATGGTGGTTGTATTCAACTCATCGGCATTCCTTAAGACTTCATCGAATCTGGCCAATTCTTGCCTACCCTTTTTGTGGTACAACTTCAAATCAGATGAAATCTGGTTTAAATTGTCGCTCAGACATCTTATTGCCAGCATTATGTGAGACAGTGAGATCTGCTTACATTCATCACAATAAAATGTAAAATTGTGCAGGTATTCATTTAAATAAGTTAATGATCGCTTACTAAGCCCGATGCGAAGGGGATGGAAAGATTTTCCGCATAACCCACCACACACAATCAGTTTTGCAGCGCTATCAGAAACTGCACATTCCACATTACCGCACTTTTCCATTTTTAAAATTTGTTTATTTTTAATGTATGACTGACTGAATATAGGTCAAAAGCGACACGGAATCGAATATTATTTTTTTTTTTTTTGCTTATTTTTTTTTTATTATTATTTTTGTACAGAGATCCGACAGAGGTTGGGAAACGTATTGAAGGAAACAAAATGATGACACGGAAAAATTATAATTTAATAACAAAAAGTTCTCAAGTAGGAGCTAGGCAAAACACGTCCGATTGGTTTAAAGATAAAAAAGAATGCCACAACTTAACGAAAATTCTGGTAGGCAGTTTTTAATGAAAAATATACTGCCACATTGTCGACCATTTACATGACAAAAAAAAAATAATACCAAGATTTTGACAGTAATACTGCTAATTAGGTAGTCGTGTAAATCCGGCATTAGCTATTGGAGAGGATAAAAACTGTGCTACCAAAAACTTTTTCACTAAGTTATCGATAAAATGTATAGAATCTTCAAAGCTGACATTTTGACATGTCAGATAATTATCATTTTGTTTGGTTTGGTTGAGCATTTGGTCTAAGTGTGTAAGTTGTTTTCCTGACGGCCATGTCAACCTAACCTAACCTACCTTTTAATATAAATTCCGCAACACAACAACAAATGAATTTTAACATTTTTCGCTTTTGTATTGCCTCTATGTTTTTTTTCACCTGGTCATGAGTACAACCTTCTACAGCGATTTTCATTTTTGCGTTTATTTTTATTATAGGTATATTAAAACTTCATTGTGAAATTATTATTAAATAAAAAAGCATTTCCTGAAGTTGATATTCGTTTAATTAATAAGAATTGAATGAACAACAAAACAAAAGTTTCTCTGAGAAGATTGTTTTGGTTTGTTTGCTGATGATCGAACATTTCAAAGCAGCAGTTGTTGACTTGGTAAGAAATATGTACCAACTCATGGAATTTCGGCATCGTTTGTTCGGTCATCAAGAGGCATCTGCACCTCTTTATCATCGTCTATAGCATCCTTCGTTCTATAAAGATCTTCGTTAATAATCTAATAGGTTCATATCAATGTGGTTTCAGGCCAAGAAAGTACACAACCGATCAAATATTCATACTACGGCTGATCTTGGGAAGAACTCAGGAACTTCAAATAGATACCGACCACATATATTTCGATTTCTTATTCGTATACCAGCAATAACAATGACAGAATGACAATGAAGAACTCTTGAAGATTTATCAAGATCGGCAAAGGTCTCATCGACACCTTTGATGACATAAAAGTAATTAAAGCAATCCCCCCGTATACGCGAGGAATGCGTTCCAAGAAAACATCGCGTATACTGAATTAACGTATGCGGAGACTGGAAACTGTATTAAAATATAGAGATGCGTTCCAACAAGTCCAATTTTGCATGTATGTATACATACGCTCGGGTCAATAAGTCCGTGACTTCTGGAATAAAACACAGATTTTTTGATAAAAAACTAATTTTATTTTTCAACGTAGTCTCCCTTGAGCTCTATACACTTTGTCCAACGCTTCTCCAATTTTTTTTATCCCTTCCAAAAAAAATGATTTGTCGAGGTCCTCATAATAGGCCTTTGTTTGCGAGATGACTTCATCATTGGAGTCAAATCTTTTTCCACCAAGCCATTTCTTCAGGTTTGGGAACAAGAAGTTGTCGCTCGGAGCCAAATCTGGAGAATAGGGTGGATGAGGGAGCAATTCATAGCACAATTCATGGATTTTTGCCATGGCAACTGCACATGTGTGCACCCTTGCATTGTCTTGGTGGAAAAGAACTTTTTTCTTGGTCAAATGAGGTCGGTTTTTTTCAAATCGTCATTGAATCGGTCCAATAAGTTGGCATAATATTCCCCATTGATTGTTCTTCCCTTTTGAAGGTAGTCAATGTGGATTACCCCCGTGCATCCCAAAAAACAGTCGCCATAACTTTATTGGCTGACAAACCCACCTTGGCCTTCTTTGGCGCCGATTCACCCTCAGAAACCCACTGTTTTGACTGTTGTTTGGTCCCTGGTGTGTTGTGATGGATCCATGTTTCGTCCACGGTTACAAAACGGCGCAAAAACTCCTCCATTTTGCGATTAAACAACGCCAAACCTTCCTGTGAAGTTGTTACACCATTGCGTTTGTGGTCGACTGTGAGCAAACGCGGCACCCATCTTGCGGAAAGCTTTCTCATGCCCAAGTGATCATTCAAAATTGAAACCACTGAGCCATGCGAGATCCCTACGGCTTCCACAATCTCTCGCAATTTTTTTTCGCAAGAAATAATGCTTAATAAGCACACGAAATTCACTTTTTTCCATTTTCTCCTCAAATTAGTGAGTAGTCTGATAAAAATAGCTGTCAAACACAAACTAACTGACGCAGCAAGTTTAAATTTTGACAGGAGTCAACTGACAGATGCCTGTTGACAGGAGCAGTGTTGCTGTTTCAGTAAAGAGGTCAGAAATTCAAAAAGTCACGGACTTATTGAGCCGCCCTCGTATTTATGATTCGTATCAGCAAACAGGCCTTAATAATATACATTTTAAAACAATTTTTTTTTTAAATATTGAATTTTCAAAAAAATAAAAATTGATTTTTTTAGTTCAAAGAAATATTTTTCGATAATTTTAGTATATAGTATTATTTTCAATTTGAGGCACCTCATGTACAGATCGAAACCCAATGAACCGTTAGTGAGAAAGTTGAAAAAAATTGCATCACAGGAAAAGTTATTTTTGGATAGGTATAAGAAAAAATATTTCCAAAAAGATCCGAGCCAATCGCTTAAGATCGTACTAATGTGGTTTTTCATTGGACACCCAGAAGCATTCCGAAGCATCCGGAAGTCTTCTAAAACCATTTCATTGACAAAAAAATCCTCTTCTGATGGTTTTGAGAAGAGAAATTCTCTTGATTTGAAATCAGAATCCACTCAAAAGAAGCACTAACACATTCATACTCAAATGTCAAACGCCTGATTTTCTAATTAGTTCTTCGTCTTGGTTCGTTCGTTGAACTTTACCAGGGTCGACCTAGGTTTTTTTTACAACCCCAAGAGTTGTAAAAAAAACTGGGGTTTTCGGTTCTCAAAAAAACACCCTAGGGCCATTAATTTTATGTTGCAGAAAAGAAATGTATGTCATTTAATAATTAAAACGGAATATGTTAAATTTTGCATCTTAGTACATTTTTTTTGGCCCTTTGCACAATCCACAAATTCAAAGGTTTTCATTTTGCATGTCTGTGTTTGAAAATTAATTTGAGTATTCTTTTATTTGCATTTTAAAAACAACAAATCAAATCAGACCTCATTTGACTTTGACAGCTAAAAACCTAGATCAACTTCAGGGCGAGTTGAGGGCGACCCTTGGTTTCAAAAAACACAGAATTTGTTTATCAGGGCAACTTTAGGTTTTTCAATAAACGCTTTAGGGCGACCCTAGGGCGATTTCGGGGATCTTGTTCGTTGATCTTTGAAAACCTTTAACAATCTCAACGGATATAACTACACTAAATTACAGAATTTTCGTAATTTATGTAAAAACATGGCTAAGTCTCAAATTATTAGTTAAAGAAAACACTATCTTGATAGGAAACTTAAGTTATTGTCAGTGAACTTAATTTTTTGGAAAACGAAAACTTTGATTTTATTTGAACTTTTTTAAATAAAAAAATGTTTTACCTTTTGGTTTATCTAATTGAAAACCACACACGCAAAGACAAAACATCAGAATTAGCACAATTTGCCATTGGATTTCAGATTGATTGAATACCTGAGACGACTATTATAGGCAAGTATTTGCACTGAAGCCATCATAATCGATATGGACTCTCTCCCATGGAGTAGATGGATACTCCCAGTGATGAATGTTGTATTTCATGACTTTGCTAGTTTCTCTATATCTAGATCAATAGAAGGCCGTAGTAAATTAACGATCTAGCAATACCTTTCCTTTTGGTGATTCCTCTGTGGGCAATATGAAACTCTTCGAGAAGTGTAGGGCGAAATTTTTCTGGAATCACTACCCTGTGTCCAAATAGAAAGCATCCACAAGATTGCGTGTAATTTAACTGGTTGCCCATCCTGAATAGCAGAAAGTATTGGAGATAGTTCAGCATCCTTCCTTGTCTCGGCAGCGATGTCATCTGCGGTTTTGATGAACAGGGCGAACTGCCGATGAGGAAACGAGATTGACAGCTTTCACAGTAGTAGAATCTTGGACAGCACGGGACGGATAGACGGTTAGAACATCTGGACAAAGTGAACTTAGGAAGCAATGCATTTGGTGCGAAAATGTGCGAAAAAGGTTTATTATCTGTAATGATTATGAATCTTCTTCCGTAAAGGTATTGAACAATTTTTTTAACTCCCCACACAATAGCCAAGGCCTCTCTATCTATTTGTGGGTATGCACGTTCGGTTGAATTTAATGATTTGCTGGCGTATGCAATTTTGCGCTCACCACCGTCCAGCATTCGCTGGGATAGCACTGCACCTAAACCAACAGGACTAGCATCAACAGCAAGTAAAAGTAGCAAATTAGGATGATACGAAATCAGAACTTTATCAGAAATAAGTTCTTTCAAAAACTCGAATGCTATTTCCCCTTCAGAAGTCCAGTGGAATCTAGGTTTCTTAAGCATTTCAGGAAGGGACGCGGAAATAGTTTACAAATTTGGTATAAATGAATGGTAGTACGTATTCTTACCCAGAAAAGTCTGAAGTTCTGTTGTTGTTGTAGGCTGAGGGGTGTCACATATTGCGGATATATGCTTGTCCAATTTGTGAATCCCTGCACCATCGATACCATGTCCTAAGAAATCGACAGATTCCATAAGAAAAGCACATTTTGAACGCCGAAGTTTTAGACCATGCTGCAATCTTACGAAAAGTTCATCAGCAATTTCCGCTAAAACCAAGAAATCATCGAAATAGTTGATTGTATTTTTAAGACCCTGTGTAATTTCTTCTGTTCTACGATGCCATACAGCTGGTATACTTGCAACGCCATACTGTGCCCTTGTTGGTTGAATGAGTCCATGTGTAGGTGTATTTAAAATCATCGCTTCAGAAAGCTCTTCACTGCAAGGCAAACTCATAAATGCATCTGTTACATCCAATCGACAAAAAACTTTTGCTCCGCGAACTTTATTAAAAATATCTTCTGTTTTATATATTGGATGTTCATCGACGATCAGCTGTGGGTTGAGTGTAGCTTTGTAGTCTCTAGTGATACGTATTTTATCGTCCTTTACTACAACATGAGTTGGCGAAGCCCATCGGGAATGAATCACTTATTTATAAAATCCGGATTGAAGTTTTTTATCTATTTCTAAAGCGCATATACTAAGAAGAGAATATGGAATTGGTCGGAAAAAACTGGCTCCGCATCGGCCTTCAAGTTCAGTTTCACTAAATAGATCTTCGTATTTGATTAATAGTTTTTGTATTGAATTTTTTTTTCTCAGAATTTGTTCAGCATTTACTATCAGAATTATTTGAATTTTGTTGAATTTTAAAATATTTTTCGAAAGAAATTAAATCAGAAAAATGTAATATCCATTCGCGACCAAATATGTTGTCGGATGGAAAATCTGTAAAGTAGAGAGTTAGTGTTCTAGAGCGACCTTCAAACGTGACCCTCACTTGTGCGAATTGGCACTTGGATTTAATTTTGGTAAAGCTACAAAATGTTCTCTCAGATGGAGTGAGTTGTTTCAATGACAGTAAAGTTTTAAAAGTGTCAATACTTACCATTGAACTTGGCTCCATCTTGAGCGGCTTATCATTGATGCGAACATCTATCATAACTGGTGGAATCCTCTCGCTGATTTTATTTATTGATTCGTCTTGTAGAAAATTGATTGAATTTCCCTCTGCTTTGCTGGTAGTTGCCATGGTTGCATTGCTTGTATTTATGTTTGTTGTGTTATTAATTTTCTGTGTTCTGCTTTAGCGGTATACGGCTGCGATATGTCCTTTTAGATTCCACGAAATCGAATTGCCTCACTGATTTTTTTTTTGTTTCCATGAAATGAGGGCTGAGAATTTCTGTGATTCTATTGAAACTCAGACTACTCACATCTTCAGGATAGCATGAATTCCTCAAAGTGGAGTTCAAAGTTGCTCCCATGTACACTCTAAGTTGTTGCGTCTGAGGTTGTGACTAATATTCCGACACAGTTGATCATGCATACATATAATAGTTGGCAAATTTATGATTTTTTTCTCATTTTATAATTTAACGAAATGATATACGTATATATAAGCCATATGTTACCGGTAAAACTGCATTGAGGCTAAAGTATTTTATCCTAGTCGAAACTAGGACAAAACAAAAGTATTCCTCTGCATGGATCACTCCGTGGGTTCCACGCCTTCGTTGGTTTAGGTCAGCAAGTAAGAGAGTGCTGCACTTCGGCAAGTCTCAGGATTTGGGGTGAGGTCCAGGTGTAATGCAAGGTGTACTGTTGTCCTTGTTTTAAACTAGCTTAGCCTAAAAATCAATTATGCCTGTAAGATAATCGGCACTTTCATTAACATTTTGTAGACATATTAATTAAGCACTGTTTAAATTATAACTTATCTCATTTACATATAACATTCCATTTTTTAGCCTAAAATCCAATTTAAGAAATATGGCGCAAAATTTTAAACAGCCTGATGTTAAGGGCTTAGCATGATACTACTTAACAGTAAATATAATACTAAAGCACTTTACTAATATTTTCCTAATAATAACTTTTTAACTAGCACCATACTAAATCTATTTTCTTAATAAACTACAGCTAAACACACCTTAAATAGTGCAAAAAAGTAAGCGAACACAACTTTTTGACGTTTGTAAATGTCAAAGTATGGCATATGGATTTAGTATCGATACTAATAGCGAGTTTAATTCAAGAAAAGATCTGCTCTTCCTGACAAAAGATTTCATCTTTTTGAATTTTGAGAGTTTCATTCCAACAAAAAGAGCAAATCTAGATCAGATCTCAACACGAAAGATCTGATCTTTGTTGGGTAGGCAGATTTGATCTGAATGCACGCATGCACGTAAAACGTTTTTTCTGTCAAACATCAAACGGAAACTGTTTTGTTATTAATTTATTGTGACATTGTGCCAGTCCCTTCTAAAAAATTAAACTAAAAAATAAACAAATAACATACGAAGAAGTTAATAATTTAAATTTTATATACTTAGTGGAGTTTTTTTAATGCTTTGCATTCATCCTCCTCATCATCTGATGATGAAGATATTTTTTTTTTAGAAATGTGTGTGTCAGTCATTCAGCATTGGGCGCGTTCGGTGCAATGCCGATAGGCTAGCCAAAATACCTTAGTAGCGGTTTTTTTTTGAACGATCCAGGTAGCTTTAGCTTTCTCTATTAAATCAGTTGTATTGCATACAAAACTGAAGTTTTGAATCAGCTGTTCCTGAAATTAATAATAATTTTTGGGTAGCTTGAGATTTGTGTTTGACAACGTAATGTTTAGTTCAGCATCTGGTTTTTCCTTAGGCGTAACAACAACACAAGGCAATCTGGATTGCTTAAGTTATGACACCGAACGCGGCCAATACAACAATTAAATTTTAAACAGAGTTTCATTGAAAAGATCAAAACTCCATTTTGAGAGGTCTTTGAAATTTGAATGGAACTCGCTATAAAAAAATAAAGTAGCCATTTTGTGATTTTAATTTTAGTAATATGTTAAGAAAATAGTAGGACACTAAACTGGTTTAAAATTAGCAAAACCCTCTTTTTAGCCTAGTATCATACTAAACATGATTTAACATATTACTAAATCGTTTAAAATTTTGCGCCATTGATTTTTCTCTTTTAAAAAGACAAACATGAAAATCGAAAAAACCGTTAAAGGCAAATTAAGCAAATACGATTTTTGGTTTATGAACTGGAGTGAAGAAAAATATCCAACAATATACATACGTACATATATTTCGCTGCTAGTACTGGCTAGATAAATAAATAAAATTTATTTTAAAAACTACCGGTATTTCACTGAAATTCATCTAAACCGGAAACACATCCACTTCCTTTTACTATTGGTCTAAAATGAGACCAATGATGCCAGGTTTCCCTTATTGAATTGTCAAAAATATGCAATTAAATGGAATGTCAAAAAGTTAATTGTTTATCATAATTCATAACAAAGGTGAAATAATTTATTTTTTGTGTTGTAAATTTCTAAGTATAATCTTCATAAAGTTCGTAATAAGAAAATGGGCTCCCCTGAATTGCCTGGTGAATCGAATGAAGATGACCTCCGTCCAAGTCCCATGCATATTATTAACCAAGGTGGAAATAACAGTGACGATAGCGATGGCGAAGATGGCAACGAATACGATGGATACCAGCCACTTCCCATCACTGATCAGGGTGATGATTCAATGGAAATAGATAACAACCTTTCACTTTCGGAACCGTCAACTACTAACGGATCTTCAAATTTTCCTAATGTTGAGAGTATTGATGCCGAGGTAGAAAGAGAAGTATGGAGTCAGCCACGTCCCCGAGAATTAGAACTCGAATTAGATAGTTCCAGAACCGAACAGGTTTTAAAGATTTAAATGTACATAGATGATGAAACCTAATTACTTATATTTATTTAAGATCATGTCTGCAATGGCTGGTATAACCCTTCCTAATGTGGCAATTCCAGATTGGGCACAGGGCGTGCCCGAAGAACGATGGAAAGAAGACCTACTCGAAAGGATTCGACAACGCAAAGACATCTCACCAAATACAAATACAACTTCTAGTAGAACATCATAAATAGTTTATTCAAATTATGTGCTCATCTCACAGATACGAACTGTTCCAAAATAACAAAGTGTTAATAATTCCCATAAATGTTACAATTAAATAAAAAAATTTAAACATACAATTTTGCAATTTTTTCTTATTCCATTTAGAATGCAGCCAAAAGTGCCTTAGCAGCTGCTGCCAATTTCTCAAATCCGGATGGTTGGGGCTTCTCTGCGAACCCCCTAATTTTGTCCATAACTGAGTCAACTGATATTATTTGGGCACTTGCCAGTTGGGCATGGGTTGTCGTTGTTAGATTTCCAATCGCCTGGATAGACCTATAGCATGCTTCCAGGTCATTTGACCACATCATCAACTCAATGATTCCTTCGGTGATCAGGCGGCACATGTCGTTGTTGGCCGAAGCTTGCTTTTGTGATATGGTGGCATTTAGATAGAATGTCGCTATTGCAATTTGAAGATTTGAACTGCCTGATTTTATTTCTTTTACGATTTTAATTGTTGGCTCCAGGCATGATTCAACTTGTTGACGACCACTAGAGTGATTCATCATGTTAGCAAGACAACGAATAATCATAAGTTGATTGGGTGCTGATGTATTTAAATTGGGCATTATGATTTCGAGGAATTTAAAAGAGTTTAGGAAATTGAATATTTCTTCATTTCGTACGGCCAAACGAGTAATGTCAAGTACTGGGAAGAGAATATCACTTGGCCATCGTAGTAGATGACGCAGTGCTTCGATTGCAGTCTTATCAATTTCAGGAACATCAGCGGCTAATCGAACTACGGTTTCTAAGAGATTGTCGCTAACTCCTGTCCCTTCAACTTGTTTTTGATTGAATTCTCTGCAAGTAAAAATACAACATTTTTTTTTTATAATTGTTCTACATAATATGTATATTTATTGAAAAAAGCCGGTATAGTCTTACAACACTCACCGCAACTTTTCTAAGACCTTCTGCGGATCACACTTATCGAATGTTAAAAACATGGTCAACGGAAAATGCTTCCCTTGGATGAAACTGACTTCAAGTTTAGGTTGTGCTGTAGTTGAATAGCTAGAAGCTCCAGTGAAGGGATCCACATTAGATCCGCCAGTCGATGTATTACTTCCAGATGAACCAGGCACATACCGAGAACCTCCAGTAAACGGATCTTGATAACCACTACAAAAAAACATTTTAAATGTACATGTGTTGATTTTTTTTTTTTAATATTTATATGCCACACATACCTAACTGAAGGTTGTGGATCAACTGTAGTGCCGTTGTTAGTTTTTGAATTTTTTACAATGAAATTAGCAACTTCATCAAGATATACTTGAGGTAGACTGTTTTTGTGGATAAAAGTCTGTGCTGCTAACCAAGGATCCTCGCCACGGTTGTATGGTAACTTCAGAGGTGGTGCATCGTCAGAAATATCAACAGAAAACACGAAGTCATATGACTGAAAAAAAAATACAATTATTTGTCTAACATTATGGCAGAGCAGTGCAGAACAAACCTTTCCTTCGAATTGTTTTTTTGAATTTGAAGAACTTCCAATAGCGCCAGTTACATCGCCAATAAGATTCCATTTGCTATTTTCCCAAATGTAACATTTAACTGCGCCATCTGGGTGTCGAACAATTTTTTTTTGTCCATCAGCTGTACCATCAATCAAAAGGGAATTGACTCCAGGTAAGCTAGTAAAAGTATATAATGAAATTTATATTTATTAAAGTTACTCCAGCAGATATAATTCTAGTGCGGCTTCAAACAAAGCTTTACATCGATCATTTACTATTTAATTTGCTTAAAATGAATACATCGTCTGCATTAATGCAAGTATCTAGGAGTTTATGTTTTGACAAAATGGTGTTGATATCATCAAATGTTATTATGAATACAATTTTAGATAGTGACCTTTGATCGACACTGTTAAACAAATTATAGTTAGCGGAGAAGGAGTTAGGTTTGACATGAAACTTTCTACTTCGTATAGGTACTCGCATATTTTTACCATCCCCCATTTTCGGAGTTGTTTTTAGGATAATCTATCAGAAGCATTTTCGAAGTCAAGAGAAAGAATGTTGAGGTGATTTTTTACAGACAATCCGTTCTCAATAAAAATAATCGATGTAAAAAAGAGCGTCTACATACCTTTCTGTTGGATTTGAACGGTACCTGTTTACTACTAATAATTTTTTTCTTTCTTCAAACACTAAAGCTAGTATTAGACGGTCCTTGTAATGTGTCATTGCCGTGACTCTCTGACGTCACTATGACGTAGTTGTCTGTCCTAAAAGTGTCACGTCGTGTGATCGTCATTGTTTTGCATGTCATTGCCGTGACAAAAACAATGCCAGGCACCGTGACACGTCACTTTTAGGTCATTGCAATGACAAATTGCCGTGACCGTATGATAGCCCTTTCATTGTTGATGGGACACCCTGACACGTTGCCTATCGCTGCAAGGACTGTGTCCCAACCGTGACACGGCAGAAATTTCTGCCATGTCATTATTTGTCACGATTGGGCATAGTTACATAGGTACCTACCTACAAATGTATATTTAAATAGATTTTAATTATGTTAATTTGGAGGGAAATTTGTACCTTACTACATAGATGGAACCTATGTATGTAAATATGTACATATATAATGAAAGTGAAGTTTATATGTGGGTAAGTAATTATATATATATGTGACGTTTGCAAAAATGTTATAGTTTTAGTTTGAGGGAAAAAAAGATGCCATTTGAATTCTTGGGCAAATACCGTAATTTTTTTTCTGATTAAATGATAGGTAGTACCAATTCTCAAAATTTTGTATCAAAATCTTTGGCGCCGTTTTCTAGAAAAATAAGCTTTTTCTTAACAACGAAGACACAATGACTCGATTGATCGACGCCGTGTGATCGTCACTGCTAAAAATGATAAATGTCATTGCAGTTTAGGCTCACCGCGCCAATGATCAACTATTTGAGAGTTGTCATGTCGTGTGATAGTCATTGTTTTGCATGTCATTGCTGTGACACCGCGACACAAATATCACCGTGACACACTTTGACATTCATTGTATTTTAGGACAATTTTTTTTTTTTTTTTTTTTTATAATCTGCACGCGCTCAAGGGATTATGAATACCCTTTAAATGTTTCAACACAGCGCGGGCGTGAGGGTGAGGTTAAGGAAGAGAAAGAATGATAGGAAAGATGTGTGGCGTGATATTCGGAGACTGTAGGTGGTTGTTGTGTCAGATTTTATCTCCAGGGATGGCGGCTGAACTAATGCGGAGAAATTTCCGTGTCTTATTTATCGATGTCCCTTATAATTCGCATTAATTTTTTTATCATTTTGTCATATTTTATCGGTATACTAGTTTTACTCAATCACATGTTGTTAGTGTTATGCCTAAACAGCATGTAATGAGTAAACCAACAACTCATTGTATGACAATTATTTTTAGAATTGGTTTTAATGGAAAATAAGAAGACATAGACTACGGCAGGGATCGAACCTGTGACCATGAGGTTGACAGGCGAACACACAACTATCGCGCCACGGCCACCCCCACAATGACAGACATGTGTCATTCGTGTGATGTAGCTAGCCATGACACGATTACATTTGTCACGGCAATGAGGGTGGTAGGATCTATTTTGTTGTGAGGTCAGAGTGTCACTGTAATGACACATTACAAGGACCGTCTAATACCAGCTAATATACGAATTTTTGGAAAAACAGTGGATGAGAGAGATCGGACGAAAATCTAGGATGGTATTACAGTGGACATGAACACGTACGAAACCAGGAATGTTCAAGCTGTAGGGTTGTGCAAGGTACTGGATCAAGATGGAAATTGTTGTTGTTTTTTAATAATAATTCGTTTTGATGATTTTAAAACTTTATAAATAAATAATTTGAAATGAGACGTTTTTAAGGCGGCTTGGTAAAAAATTCTTGTATTGTGAATTGAGAATTGTGAATTCAAAATAAGTTTTTTTCATTTTGAGAGATCCAATCGATTGTTTAAACGAAGATCTCTTTTCATCCTTCTCGGTTACAAATTTTGTACGATTATTTGTACATCGCCAGAATCCTATTCAGTTTCCGCTTCAATATTCAATTCTACTAAATCCGGAACCATTCATTAATAGAATCTTCTGCAGTTTACTCCTGTGCGAATGCAACAAATTCTATTTTAGGGAAAGTCACCTGGTTATCTACTCTTTCCATTTTCAGCCATTAATTCTTTTTCACTTTTCATAATGTCGATATACCTGTTCAAATGAAATTCACTTCGATAATGAAGAATGTATGCTTACATACTTGTTTTTCAAGCACTTTTTGTATCATTTAATGACTTTGAATGCCCAACAACAACTTGAGTGTGCTACCACCAAGTTTTTTCTCAATTATTTTGGGCTGGAATTATAGCTATTTCACGACTTGCCAAGGTCGATCATCAGATTCCTTTGCTCTAGTGGTGCTGGCCTACTTTTTCATTTTAATTGAAAAAAACTTATTGTGCCTTCACTTTGTAATAGAGCAAGATCCCAGGGCCCCCAGACCTTTTTTATTTTCTCATGGATAAAATGTATATGAAAGAGTAGTGTTAGTACGTACATTTAACGTATGCATACCTGCCAGCTTTGGCCTTGGCCGACGGCCAATTCCCAGGTACCAGGTGTTAAATGAACGTAAAAATGTTGCTAACTTCACTTATATTCTGATGGCTGATTTTTAAGTATGTTTCACGGAGCATTGCTAGAAATGTTGAAACACTACTGCCAGGCACCTTCCGTGGGCGTAGGTCGTACAAATAATCATAATCTTACTTATTAGTTCAAGAAAATAAGATAATCACTTCAAAAAAATTCCGACAAAGCTGAATATTTGTGGAGAGCTTCATTTTTACGTCATTAGCATTTTCTAAAAAGTTCCCTAAATTTGGGGCGGAGAAAGGGGGTAAAATTCAGGGTCTGGGGGCCCCGGGATCTTGGACTATAAGGAAATACTAAAGAAATTTCCAGGGATTCCCGTTGCATTTTGTACCAACATCCTAGGTAACTTGCAAAAATTCGAATATTAAAAAAAATCAATATTAAATCTTGTTTTTTTTTTTTGGCTTACGCTAATGCTAATATAGTTACCTTTTCCACAATTGCGGGAAAACTGCAGATGAGCGTCAGAGTATATTATTATATTAGCTTATAATGCTGGTCGTCCACTGAGCGTTCAACGCACAAATTTCAAATTCAACACATTCAACTCCAATGTACGATGTCCTCAATTCCATTCAACCAACGAGTTTAATGCGGTTGGAGATCGTTGCTCAACGAATTGTTCAATAAGTGTACGGATAGTCTACGAGCTCGTGTTGCTCGTTGAAAATGTTGGTTCAACGCGTTGAGCAACGTTTTCAAGATAATATGTTGCACATTGTTCAACTCGTTGATCAACTTTTTTAATTTTGTTTGGTGTTGGTTGTCGTTGACGTGAAAATATTTGATGTGTATTGCGTTAAATGAGACAAAATTTGTGTGCGTGCATGAGTTGAAGTATTATGTTGACTTCAACTTGAAAATTGGTGATGTGGTGGTGTTCAATATGTTTTGATTTTTCGTCCGGTATGGAATGTAAACAAAAAACGGAGTGGACGGACGGGTCAACTTTAATATTAATATCGGCAATTGAAGCAAAAGAAAATCTATGGGACGTCAGGAGTCCATCATAAAAGAACAGGGATGCCCGGGAATTGGCTTGGGCAGACGTTTCTTCGAAAGTCCAAGTAACAAAAGTGGAAGCGAACGACAAATGGAGACTTTTGCGTCAACAATTTCGAGTAAGTTTTATTTTTCTTATATGATTTATTTAAATTTATTTTTCAACAAAGATGTGTGTGACAGTACACTGGTTTTAAAAATGTTTACAAGTCATATGTCATCAATATCTGAGATAGATATAGTCCGTGCATTGGACGAGTTCCTCAACGAGTGCGTCTTGGTTAGGTGTACGAAGGTTTCAACTCGCTTATCAACTTATTGAACAACGATATCAAAAACACAGTTGATCAACTTGAAAAACTGTATTTTTGCCAAAATCGAATAAGTTTATCAACTAGAGTACGAGGTTATTCAACTTTTGAGTAAGTTTGTCAACTATATGTACGAACGAAGCTATTCAACAATTGAATACGTTGATCAACTAGATGTACGAAGTTCTCCAACAATTAAACGAGTTGACCAACTAGACGTACGAGGTTATTCAACATTTCACTAAGTTTGTCAACTATGTGTACGAGGCTCCCAACACGTTTTGTTCAATTTTTCCTCTGGCTTCATTGTTCAACGTGAAGAACGCAAGTTTGTGCACTAGTGTACGAGGTTGTAAATTTTGACATCCAACGATGGAGTTGAATGAAATTGGTTGAGCTTGTTGCGCACTTAGTGGACGACCAGCATAAGAAGTTGTAAATGTTGTCATCCAACGATGGAGTTGAATGAAAAGTTGGACGAAGTTGGTTGAGCTTGTTGTTGAAACAATTAGGTGAAATTGGAGTTTTCAGATTTTGAATTTGATTTTTTGTATGGAATGAAATTGGAAGATTTTTTTTTAAATTGTTCTAATGCAAGCTTTTTTTTACGTAGTTTGGAATGATACATGAATATGACGATATTTTAGATTGGTGTCACAACTATCAGGATCCAAACTATCAATTTAAAATGTCAACTGTTTTAAATTTGCAGGAAACAGCATTGCCCTGATCTTTTTAATAAATGTCAAAAATATTTCAATACCAAATGTAAGCAATCTCAATATTAATTTTAAACTTTAAGTATTCTTGGAAACAACATTGCTTACATCTTAAGAAATCCCTAGTTGTATGGACTAAAATTTTTAAATACTTTAAACGATATTACCAAATTGTTAGTGCTTAAAGTAAGATAGATTACTGTTTATTATACGGCCACAGAAATAAATCTACATATGTATATTACAAATAATAATAATTATTATTATAATTTATTAACATCAAATTAAAATTTACGCTTGGAGATTTTGACTTGTTTTAAGTAAAAATAAAAGGATTGTAATATAAAGTGTAATTATATAAAAAGTAGGTACATTTTCCTGGTAAATCGTTAGATTTTGATATTGTGTGATTTTATAAAATTTTATATTCTTTTTTAAGATTTCTACTGTATATGTGGGTGAGTTGTGAATGCTGGTTATGGATGTCAATAATTTGCATGGACCTATCCGAAGGATGTGTTTTATATCTATTGTTGTTTGACAATAATTGCATGATGTTGGGTTTGATTTGTTTAAAAGATGTTGGTGGGTGAGTGCTGAGTATCCCAGTCTTAGTCTGAGAAAGACAATGTTCATCTGCTTGGAGGTTTTAATTGGATAACAAGGTTTGATCTTCTCGGTGTTGACGAATTTTTATTTGTATTGTGTTGATAGTTATTGTTTTGCCAGTACTCTAATTGTTGTTGTCTGAGTTTGTTTTTAAATCGGCGCCGTACAACTAAGCAGCATCAACACCTTCCTCATCACCCCAATAAAAAATATCCTTGTCGAAGCAGGGTTATCAAGCATCGAATGAATAATTTGGTGATTTTAGTTGTATTGCGGTAGTTTCTTTCGAGATTTCTTTGGGCACATTTTCCAATGACATTAAATTCTGCCTGTAAAATGCTTGTATACTGTGCCATCGGTAAGGAAAGTCTGGTTCGCGTCCAAAAAATTCCAGCCCAGTCCCCTTGATTGTTCTCGATCCACCAGTGTACCAATTTCTGTCATTTGCTTTAATAGCTTAGTTCACTGATTCGCCTACCCACTCTTTCTTGCTACTTAACTCCGTTTGAAAGTTTTTCACGAAGTTATATTTTTTAATCCTCTTGGGATATCAAGAAAGTTTGTTACTGAGGACTTGCAGATCGAATTGCTTGCACATCTCCGTCCCAGTACCTTCCTTTGGGAATTTATGCTGGCACTTTCTATAACCCCATGTACGGATGTAATGGATTACCACCATTGTTGCTGTAGGGCATGTTTTCATTGCTCCGGTAATGTATAACAATTTGTCTTTTCTATGTATTTCCTAGATGTGATTAGGTCGGTTCTTTTGTGTTGTCTTAATATCATGGTGTATAATAATCTGGGGATGCTTGGTTTACAGCTCCATTTTTTACCTGGAAGTCTCTTTCATATCATAAGGTCCTTTCTCGACGGTTATCTCGAGGTGTTTATTTCAGGAGCTTACTATCTTGTGTAATTACAAGACTCCACAGCAAGGGTAATAACACTTCAACCTCAGGACAGCTACCCTTTTGTTTGATGACCTTACGGTCTTCTAAGGACTAGTGTCCTGTGCATGCCGCCGCCGTTCTGGTGCCTAACATTCACCTTATCCATCTAACTATGGTGACGAGTACGCACTTCCTAAGAGAGCTTTGTCTACAGCTTCATGAAAAGTGTTGTCGACGGCCCCCACGATATCTGAGAAGGCAAATAAGGCAATTTCTTTCGATTCTGAAGCCAGTCCGAAAAGTGTTTTTGAGTTCATATATGGCGGTTTCCATCTGCAGGCATATTTATAAATACTTCTGATCTGATGGAAGTTATCAATAAACCTTTTCCAGTTTTCAGTAGAAAGGATGTAAAACTTATTGGCCTAAATCCTTTGTATTTTTCTTCCCAATTTTTAGAATAAAAATAACATTAGCTCTCTCCATAGATATGGTATGCACACAAGTGCAATACTACTTCCAAGTATGTTAATGAGATAGGCCAATTATTACTCTTTCCCTTCTGCACCGGGTGACTTTAAAGGTTGACATGTATTTATTGCATAATCAATTCTATTAGCTGAACAGATAGTTGAGGCTATTCCCAGCTTTCCCGGTTTGGTTTGAGAGATAATCTCTCTATTGTATTTGCTATAATTGGTAAGCTGCCCGAAAAATGGGTATTTACCAGTAGACGTTTGCTCCTCATTCAAATATAAAAGCCTGCAAAACTTTCGGCAAGCGGATCAAAAAATGAGTGTTTAACAGTATTGTAGACCTTTGCTCCTAAATTTCCGAATGGCTACCATCAGGGTTTCGAAATGCTATTGATGTCAAAGCCTCCTCTTTCGCTAGCTTTATAAAGTCTTGCCGCTGCAGGAGTAGAAGAAATACCATCGCAGGAGATCGCAGAAACTATTCCTCTTAACTTTGCTTATTTTCCTGCTGTAATTAGTTAACTCTGCATGGTTGTTATTACGCTATCCAGCTCTCTTTGCTATATAAAATATTTTTCTTAGGTTGGATCTTAGCTTTGTTAGATTATTGCTTCACCGCGGTACATCTTACTGTCTACCAAGCATCAAGAATAAGTGAACGCCAAGTCTCCTATGGTGTATTGAACTAGATTCAATGATATTACAACCGACAAAACAACAAGCACAAACAACGAAATATGCTGCCAACTTTTCCTAATTATCTTATCCGACTTAAATACAGAAGGGTGGACATTTTTTTTTTTCAAAACGCCCAGACAATACGTCATTTGCAAAAAATAAAAAAATATGTATCTGTATTTACAGCTGAAGCTTCCGCCATACTCCAAGTATTTAAAAACACTAGTAAGACAGAATAGTTAGCACATAATAGGGTTTGGTAGTATTTCTGTACTCAACGCAATATTGAATGATAACAACACCACTGGACTATTTTCCGAAATCAGATACCATCTTATTAAAAGCACCCAATTATTTCAAGCTGATGTGCTGACTCTGCAACTAACTCTGCAAGAAACGCTTATACGTTCCTGTTCAATGTCCTTACCAAAAAAAAAGGCTCGCTAACTATAAACTCAATCAGCACCTACTTACTAAAAATCACTTTTACGATACGTTTTTGACTCAGAAAATTAACATTAGCAAGATTTTGAACTGAAAGTAATGGCAGCTTAAAGCCACATAAATATTAGAATTACAAAAAAATTACAATAGTACTTTTAGTAGCATTTTGAACCTATCCATGCAAACAATTCCCTATACCTACTGCAATTACCTGTCTCAGCAGTAGACTTATTGGATATATAAATAAAAATTTCATGTTCTATGAAAGCAACTTACTCTGCTTTCTTCATATCTCCAAGTTCCTCATTCATCTTTTGTGATCGGATACTGACAGATTCATTAAATGCAGCGAGAATAGCTTCATGAGCGTATCTAGAAGCATCTCTAGTGAATACTCTAACAACACCGTCACTACTGCCAGTGACTATGTCGCCATTTTTCAGACATGCAACAGCCCAAACAGATTCAGTTGGATGAATTATGGGATTACCAAGTTCTCCCGAGGTAAGACTCCACATACGCAGAGTGCTATCTTCTCCACCTGAAACAATGATGTCTCGGCCAAGAGCGAGATTTTGTGAAATGGAATATATGTAATTTGAATGGCCGCACAGTTCACGAATACATTCACCATCCTCGTTCCAATAGCGAATTACTGCATCATTGGCACAACTGACTAAGGAGCCATCACCAAGGCTAGCAAGACCACGAACACAATCGGTGTGCCCTGTCAGGTGGGGGCTTTATGGTTAGCAAGAGTTTCAAAATAAAATCCCAAATCTTAGTTTACCTTTCAATACCTTTAGACGTTCCCCTGCAGTATTCCAATAGACTATAGTCTTGTCTGCTGAGCCTGTTACTATCTGCTTGTTTGGCAAACTTACAACTGCCCATACAGCACCTTCGTGTCCTTTAAGAACAACAGCGCACGATAGTCCAGACTCGTCTATGGCCCAAATACGAGCCGTTTTGTCCCAACTTCCTGAAACAATGCTCATAGATTCAACTCCTTTATTTATCGAACAGACAGTCGAGTCGTGTCCTTTGAGGACACAAGCTGGAACATATCCATCCTCCTTGTATACACAAATAGTTGCATCGTTGCTGCCCGTGCAAATTAGTCCGTTTGCTTCCAGATAGTACACACTAGATACGAAGTTTGAATGATCTCGCAAGGTTACACCTTCGTGATATTCATCATCTCTAAACAAAAAACAAACTTAATTTTGGTATTTTGTCGGATTTTCAACAATTGTTACCCTGATTTTTTCCATATTTTTGCCGTTTTATCGCGTGATCCAGAAATTATATTTTCACCAGTAGCCGGCGAAACAGCCCGCACATCGTTGCTATGTCCATGCAGTTCGCAACATAATTTGTAATCATCGAGAGTAATTGGTGAACCCATTATTTGTTAATAGGGTGCACTGGAGTTTATTTAAAATAATACTTAAATAAATTTCTAAGAAATTCTTTATTAAACAGACAATTTTGTGATTCGTGAATAGAATGATTTTATGATTTTGCCGATGCGGTTTCGTCTTCGAAAAGTGAAAAAGAGAATGCAGTTTGTAATTTTTTGACATTTCTTTGTATGTACGTAATACAGTACTGCCAGAATCCGTTGGAACAAATGTGTAAAATATTCAATTGGTATAAATGGTATGTTAAGTAGGGTACACATTTTCGCTATGCGGGACATTATTGTATGAAATCGGCAAACGTGAAAGGATTCGGGTACACATTTATCAATTTTGTTCTACGTCCGCCAAACAAAATTTTCATTTTCTAGTTCAATAAACACATCAAAATATTATTTTTCTTATTCCAAACTGACAAAGATTCAAAAATGAACTATGAATGATTTGCATACACAACATCGATCAAGAACGCTGCCTGACAGGCAATATCAAAAAAAATTGTGAGCAGTCCTACATGCGTGTTATGCTATCATGCAATTGTTCACATTATCGATCGTGTGCAAAACTGTCACGCATGTTCGATAATGTGTACCCTACTTTATTCTAGGCGTTGACACACTTATTAGATATATTATCTTGTATACCTAGCTAATACTACGTTTTCACCTACCACTTAATCCAGATTTAAGTGGATTAACCATAAATCCTCTTTGAAATCTTCTAAATCTTGAAGATTTCCCATACAAATTTTAATCTCCTTAAATGAAGATTAGAAATTAATCTCATTGAAATCTTCTTCGAAGTAGAAGATTCTCAAAAGAAACAAACCTTATTTCATAGAACGCGCCTATTCGAATGTCATATTTCCTCCATTGACATTCAGCAAAAAAAAAAAAACTGTCCAACATTATTTAATTTGTTTTTTATCGGGTATAATTTGTCGTTGCCTTCAAATTCTGTTTTTGTTTATAAATAAGTATAAAAATAAAAAATGCAATAAAGCTACAAAGAACAAAGCGGTCGGTGCTCGAATTTGTAATGGAAAATGTTTTAGCTATCCTACATTAATACTTTGAAGTTGGTCTTTCCCAAATATATAAAAACGAAAACCGTGCAAAGGTGATTACAGTATTTATGTAAATATATCTATTTGCTGCAAGATGTTGGGATAACAATATTTTAATGTTATTACTCATTTTTATTCATTGAAATTCAATTAGTTTACTGCACCGAAATTATTATTCTTCTTCCCAATTATTTTGTTTTTGTCTTGTTGTGTTGACTTTTGAATGACAATTCATAGTAAAAACGTCAAACTAATCTTTTTTTCACTGGTGAAAACACTTGAAGATTAATTTTTAATCTTCTCAATTTAAACCGGATTATCTTTAGCATTATGCTACGTTTTCACCTAAAGATAATCCGGTTTAAATTGAGAAGATTAAATATTAATCTTAAAATGTTTTCACCAGTGAAAAAAGATTAGTTTGACGTTTTCACTATGAATTGACATTCAAAAGTCAATACAACAAGACAAAAACAAAATAATTGGGAAGAATAATAATTTCGGTGCAGTGAACGATTTAAATTCAATAAATAAAAATGAGTAATAACTTTAAAATATTGTTATCCCAACATCTGCAGCAAATAGATATATTTACATAAATACTGTAATCGCCTTTGCACGGTTTTCGTTTTTATATATTTGGGAAAGAACAACTTCAAAGTATTAGGATAGCTAAAACATTTTCAATTACAAATTCGAGGCAACGACCGCTATGGTCTTTGTAGCTTTATTGCATTTTTTATTTTTATACTTATTTATAAACAAAAACAGAATTTAAAGGCAACGACAAATTATACCAGACAAAAACAAATTAAATAATGTTGGACAGTTTTTTTTTTTTTGTTGAATGTCAATGGAGAAAATATGACATTAGAATAGGCGCGTTCTATGAAATAAGGTTTGTTTCTTTTGAGAATCTTCTACTTTGAAGAAGATTTCAATGAGATTAATTTCTAATCTTCATTTAAGTAGATTAAAATTTGTATGGGAAATCTTTAAGATTTAGAAGATTTCAAAGAGGATTTATGGTTAATCCACTTAAATCTGGATTAAGTGGTAGGTGAAAACGTAGTGTAACCGAGTATATTTGTGGATCAGTTAGATTAGCTGAAAGCAGGCAGTCAAAAAATCAAACCCAAACTCATACCAAATGATGTTACCAGTCAGCTGTTCTAAACATTTGTTCTCGGATAGCTAGTTATTAGAAAATTGTTTCGATAACCTTATGATAGCTTCATGAGAACAGCTGTTTTTTCAGCAGATGTGCATTTGGACGCATTACAACAAACAGAAAGTTAATCCGGATTGCTCAGAAATCTTCAGGAATAGCTTTTCTATTGTTGTAAATCATGCAAAGGTACGGCTGTACTCATGAATATATAATTTGTCAAAAGTACTTATTGATATATGATAATGGCGATATGGATGTAATTTAATATGATTTGTTAACTATAATTCAGGCTTACAGATCCTTGGTTTCCAAATGCAAATAAAACACTTATTTCATTCTTTTCCCGATGTTTCGTTGGTATCTTCCAACTTCTTCAGGGTTATTTAAATTTATCGTAGTGAACTGAATAATTAAGGAAAAGTTGCAAAAATTAATTGACATAAGTTGTTATTTGTATTGTTGATTTAACTTACAATTTACATTAAATTATCACAAAGTATTAATATTTACGTTAAATTATAAAATGATGCTATTTTTAAACAAAAGTTACAAATAAATATAGAAATAAATACAACATTAAAACATTAACACAATTAAAAACGACAGGAACCTTAAAGCTATATCACAGACTCTTGATTGCCACACTGTAGCTGTTGTTAATGTTATCTTTGTCTTCTTTGGTGTTCATTGTTCTTGTCATTTTTTGTTGGATTCTTAAGCTTTCTAATGTGTATCGCGTATTTTCTTTCTCTTCTTTGTCCAGAATTTTGATGTTGTCAAAATCAGCTGTGTTTAGTTTCGTCAATAGCCGTGTTTTATTATCGCCAATAACCCATATGGTTCACCCCGTAAAAATAAAACGATCTGGGTTATGCATCATCACCCTGCGGCCCGATTCCGCAAGCGTGAATGCTTTTCTGTGCAAACAAATTATTCATTCTCAAAATGCGTGAATAAATTTGCCTATCTGTGTACACGTTATCTGTCAAAAAAAATGGATCGCACCCTTGCGGAGACGGAAAAATGTACGTGTGCACAACTTTCTGTGTACACGGAGAAAACTCACGCTTGCGGAATCGGACCCCTGCTGAGGAAATTCTGTTTTTTGCAACCTGAGGGTCGCCCAGATCTCGGTCTGACGTAGATGTAGACTCTTAGCTGTGGGCGAGTTGAGGTTACCAATAACATATTTTAAGTTTTAATTATTAGATGTCATATATAACTTACCCTTCGACAACATAAACATTAATAGCCCCAACAAAAACAATCTTTAAGTGGCTTTATCTTTTTTGTATTCATGAGCTATTTAGTGTTCTATAGAAATTAGCGCTCACTGTTGATCTTAACTTTTGACAAAAAAATATCTAGGTTATTAATTTTTGTATATCGATTTACACAAACAATTCGCTGATCAGTTTTCAGTGCTCAAAATGAATGAAAAATATGTTTCCATCTCTTTGTAAGTACATACAATATTTTTCTGAGTATGTCAGGATCTTTTCCATTTATCTGACTACGTAAGCAAATTAAAATACATCATATGGTGTTCCGAAAACGCAAGACAACTGGTTAAATCTGGAACAACGAGCACCTGTTGATTGTGGTATTTTAACCGTCTGTGGGTCGCTGTTGCTTGGCTATATTTTTTTTTGGGGTTGGTGTGACCGTTTCAGTTGCATATTCTGCAATTTCCAAGAGAAAACACCGGCCCACATATGCACCAAAGGACAAATACTTCAGAAATCAATAAATTGAGGATGGCGAAATACCCTCCTTAAACATACTCCAAGGTATGAAATTTCTAATGGATTTTTCCATTGGTAAATCCAGATTTTTATCTAGATTTTATTTTTTTCTGGGAGCCCAATAGAACGTGATGCCAGATTTTATTTTCTGGTTACTGTATTAGTGTAATGTCGTGTCTGAAATTGATATTGGTACAGATGTCTAAATGTGATTATTTTCGCTTGATAAGTGAGCAAAAGATTTTAAAATACATATATGTATAAAATTTATTTGAATGATTACCTTTATAGCATCGTAACTAACTATAAAGGATGTGTTTTTGTTGGAAACAACCTGATACTTTTGGAGAATCGTTTTAGTTACTTCAGTGCAACACATAAGCTTGTCAAACTGACAGCTGAAAAAATGATCTAGAATCAATAATAAATCAATTTATTTGGTCCAATGGGACTGGCAACTCTGTCGTAAAAGTTAAAAGTTGAACCTGTATATCGTTCTAATAAAAATAATTAAAAAAACAGTGATAATTTTGGTTTTTTGAACTAAAAAGTGCCCTAGTAGATTGAAAAGTACAAACTACAAATCTATATCTACAAAGGTAAAACTAACATAATTTAACTAAATAAAATTAATAACAAACTTAGCCACCAAGCGAAACCTGACTAAGCTCAACAATGAATTGATCGTCTTACGCCAACAAAATGAAGAATTGTCAACAAAAGTTAAACAATTCGAAGATAGATGTAGTTCATTGGAAGCGATACTGAATCGACAGTCGCTACCTCTGTGTTTAAACACCAAGTTCCAGAATCTTGACTCCAAGTGTAATTCAACAGGTTGACTCCAACTGTACCAAGGGAAAAAATAATAATGCTAAATTCCAAACGTACAAAAAGTCCCAAAAGGGAACTTCCCAACATCCAAATAAATTCCTGTCTGGCTTCCTCCAACGATTCGGGGAGTCTATCGTCTGGCGTCCAACAGATCACATGCAATTAACTTTCATTCTCTTAACTGAAATAAATATTTTTGTATATACTTTTACTATTATTAAATCAGTTAATCATTTAATAATCATTAAATATAAACACAGTCTTTCATTTTACTAGAATTATCATCTTTAAAGAGGTGTTCCGAAACCTAATAGTTGGCAGCAAGGAAATACTCCCAATGGAACACTACATTGGAATTTCTACTGCGTAGTTGCAAATATCGAACAAATTAGTTAGTGTCAAAATTATCAATAGAATCACAAAGCCGCGAATTGAGAAACAAAAACATAATCATCTCAATCCCAAAGGAGACTCCTCATACAGATCCACAAGAAAAAATCCGCACTGTCACCCGGTTTTTACTAGGTAATGACTGTGTGAACCAATTTTTAGATCCCGTTAAAATAAGTGAAAATGAAAACACAACAAAAATGAAAATTAATAGCCCGTTTTCATTAGGGCAAATTACGTAATTTCGTTGAAAATTTGCAAATTGAGTCCCAAATTATATCATTTCCCATACAAAATCAAATTTCCAAATTGAGATAATTTGCACGAAATTATCTCGCAAATTGAATGAATCAATTCAGTAAAACTAAAATACAAATCGAACACACCTTTGCTGAATAAATTGAATCAAAATAGAATACAAACTGAACCACCACTTGATTCAAGTTGTCATACTTGACGTTTTTAAACATCAATAGTTATTCCACAAAATAAAAACACGAAGAAGAAAGCGTAGGTATCCTTTTATTATTATTTTAGTAAATATTATCTTAATAATTATATCATACAGATATGCCGAAACAGATCATTGTAACCAGAAAGGGAATGTTGGATCCTTTGGAAGTGCATTTATTGGATTTCCCCAACATTGTAATTAAAGGTTCCGAATTGCAGTTGCCTTTCCAGGCGTGCCTGAAAGTAGAAAAGTTTGGTGATTTGATTTTGAAGGCAACCGAACCTCAAATGGTGTTGTTTACTGACGATTGGTTAAAAACCATTTCATCTTACTCAGCTTTCAGTCGATTAATTTTGATCCTGAGAGCCCTGCACGTAAATACCGAACGTACAAAAATCATTCTGAAGCCAGACAAAACAACAGTCACAGAGGCTCCTCACATTTGGCCAACACTAACAGACGAGGAGTGGATAAAGGTCGAAGTGCAGTTGAAGGATATGATTTTGGCTGATTACGGTAAGAAGAACAACGTCAATGTAGCTTCACTGACACAGTCGGAAATTCGAGATATCCTGAGTATGGAGCTTTCAGCTCCTTAAGAGTCCGTATGCTGTGTGCAAGTAGGTAAGGCAATATTTTTTTATTTTGTTTTCGTGTCATCTATGTATGTATTGTATTTTTGGTGTTTTAGATTAGTGTTTCAGGGAAGTTATTAGAAGAACCAGCATCAGCAGCAGGCCCAATAACAGTCAACTATAAATTAAGTGGAGAAGGTAATCCATTCCAAGCAATCAAACCTTCAAATTCAAATGAAGGCTCACTCAAAGAATTATGAAGACCTCATTTAGGTTGGAAACCATCAGCAAGAGCACGAAGAGAACACTTCAACTAGAAAATCAAATCATTCAAAGCGTCTCAGAAGAAGAAGGCGCTCGTTCTAAAGAGAGCTTCTACACATTTGTTGACGGAATTACATAATATGCACAAATCTTTAAGATTAAAATTTGTTCATGCAAATTAACACGGTTTTTAAGTTTGAAATTATCTGCGTTATTGATCGAAATTTGTATCAAAAATAGAAAAGATAATAAAAACAAAATAAGAAATTACGTTGGCTCGTGTACATTGTAAATTGTTTTTATATAATTTTTGAATACAAATTCTTTTACAGCTGACCTAAATGTAAGCAAATAAACAATTAAAATGAGACTGACCGCAATTTCTACTATATTATTACCTAAGAAATAAAATGCACGACTGGATCGTAGGAACTTGCTCTTTTAGTTAACAACTTTTATGTAGCTAACCATTGAGGTTTAGTTAGTTAGGTGTAGTTATCCTATGCAGGTTTAAAGCCTATGTAGGTAAGATTACCTTGATTCTTAGTATAATGAATTGTCGAATGGATGATTCAAGGAATAGTTACATAGGTACCTACCTACAAATGTGTATTTAATAAATCTAAGCTATGGATTTTAATTATGTAAGTATATAATACTATATGTATCTACATACATATATAGATGGAACCTAGGTAGGTAGCGTTTGCATTGCATATAACTTTATAATTTAGGTGCAATTTGCATGCATAAGATTCATGTGATTTTTAAAGACACATGTATATGTAAATGTATTAGGGCCTACATTGTATGTAGTATTCAGTTACGTACGCAAAATTACCTAAAAACAAGGGAATACTAGTAAGTATAGTAGAAATAAATGGATAATACACATAATTAAATGTTTTTATATTGCTTAGTTGTTATAATTTGAGGGAAAACAAAGATGCAATTTAAACTCATGGATAAACAGGAATATATGAAAACAAATTTCAAAAATCGTTGGAGCTGTTTTTTAATAAATTAATTTTGAATGTATAAAATTTTGAAAACATTTTTAGAATAAAAAATTGAAACGCCATTTTGAAGATATTATTAATATTCATATAAAATTAAAATTTCAAAAAATTTATTTATTTTTAAAAAAACCAAAAACCTTTTTTTTTTTAATTTTCGTATGCAGTTTTATTAACAATTTTAGTGAGCATTTGTATAAAAAATTATTTTAATCGGTTCATCCAATATTGAGAAAGTCGAAAATATGAAAAGTGGTTCTATTTGAAGTACTGTTAATAAGTACGCAAAAAAAATATTTTTATACTTGAAAGTGAACTGTACTAATTTAAGAACAGACAATTTTTTTTATAAAAATTCTTGGAGCCGTTTTCGAGCAATACATTTTATTCTTAACCGTTTTTTTTACATTTGTATGTTTTAATTTGTATTATTTTAGAAAAATATTTTTTTTAATATTCAAGATAATGTCAAAAAACTACCAAATACGAAGTTTTGAAAAAAATCTATTGAGACGTTTTCGAAATTGTGAGTTTTCAAAAAAAAAAATTAATTTCCAAAAAAAATTTGTTTGGAAAATTTTAGTATACAATAGCGTTTAAATTCTATGGGAGCTTCTGCGTGAAAAAATTCAAAACAATCAAATTAAACGTTTCCGAGAAAATCGAAAACCAAAAAAATGGTTCTACTAGAGGTACCAAAAATAACTATTTTTTTCCAAAAAAAAATTATCAAAAGGTACCCTTTTCCTTCATTAATGAACAGTTTTTTTTTTATGAAAATCGTTGGAGCCGTTTTTGAGAAAAATAAGATTTTTGTTTTTGGCCAACAAAAATTTATGGAAGCTACTGTTATTTGTCGTCTTAAACAAAAAAAATGTGTGGGCATATTACCGACAAACAATATGTACCAAGTTTGAGGCAAATCTATCAAAGCGTTTAGGCTCTGTAGACTCGAGGACAGACAGACAGAAAGACAGACAGACCGACGGGATTGGGGGTCCCACTATTTTTGTAATGTCATGTTTCATTGTTAGAAAAAATTTCTTTTTTTTTTTCGAATACATAACTTGCCTTATAGTACCTATAATCGCAAGTAAAAATGTATGTACATACATATGCTATCCGTAGCCAAATAAGGAATTGTATGTTCTCTCACTGAAACAGAAATAAAATGCCACTTTTACCCAATGCAAAAACATGAAAATTTATTCTTTTTTTGACAATTATTTAAAATTTATTTGACTTTTAATTCCTCAACTAAGAACAAACATAAAACTTTAGCATCTACATGAGAAGGATACTCCCACAGACTGGATAACCGAATCAAGTCGAATCCCTCTCGGCAATGGGCCGAGGCATTCCTTCTTACCTGTTACAATTTTTTTATATGACGTTCAGCTTGATATCGTTCCAGGATGGTTTTCGTAAAATCAATAAAGTCCTGCATGAACCACGTTCTATAGAAGATTTCGGAAACTGGTTCCTTGTAATTTAGCCAAAACACTAATTTGCCTCAATGCTTCTTTTGTACTCTTGACAATGTCTTCGAATACACTGAAAATAATGGCCAGTTTATCACAGAATGGACCACCTAGGTTCTTGTTTTCCAGGCATTTTGTTTTAATTGCTCCAATTGAATTGTACAATGATTTACCACGTTTCTGAGCAGTTTGCCATTTGGCGAAATTATCGAGCAAGACCTTTGTGATTGTATCAAGACGTTTCTTGCAGGACAACAGTTGGTCACTTTGTAACTTTTGTTTGCGGATATAGAGAACTTTGGAAAGAATTTTGTTTCTTGCTTTTTATTAGACAATGTATTTTCTTACATCTTACAGGTGTTAGGGTTCAATGGACTTGAAGGACGCTTTAAATAAAAAAAAATTGTAAATCCAAAACATTATCATAAATTATAGCGAATTACGAACATTCATATCCCGAATATGTACTTCAATAATAGTCTATTTTCATCGACATACAAAACTCTATCTAATATATCTCTTTCATGTTCCTAAATAGTAGAAAACCGTCAATTTAAACAGCTAAACAAATATTTTTTTTTAAATTACCAATATCAACGATGGATGGATTTTCCAAATCACTTGAAATAACTCTGTAGTTTTGTGGGGCTGTGGAATAAAATTAATAATTAAGGTTTTTTTTCTTTTCTTAGTGTACAATCATATTTATTATTTTCTTTTGTACCATTTTTAGTATGGAGCACTATATTTTATGTAGGTTTTGGGAAAGGCCATCGATTAATAATCAACTTTTAAAAACTTTTAGAACTGTCAAATGAAATTCAGCCAAATTCAGCCAGATGTCAAACGAAATGAGATAATTTGTAATGAAAACACTTTTTTTGTAATTTGCCAAATTACGTAATTTGAGCTCTAATGAAAACGCACTATAATAACACCGGTTCAAGCGAAACAACTTTGAAAATGTTTAAAAATGCACACAAACTTAAAAACACATGTGTGTTTCTACAGCGTGATCTATCGAAAAGAATGCAAATCAAACATAAAATTTTACTTCACTATAGAAAAATACTTAAACAATATAAACCAAATATCCCAATTCAATTAAAAAATAACACCATCGTAATCGAACACAAATCATTTTATTTAAACCAAAACAATAATCTAATTTATGTCTGTCAGCTCGTTCATTTAGTATTAATAATTGCAAAATATTGTCTTATAATGTATCAGGGCTTAATAATAAGATATTTTTCGTAGAATTTTTTAAATTTATTAGAACTTTTGATATATTTTTTATTTTTGAAACACGTGTAACTTTTGAAAACACAAATAAGAATACAAAATATTTTAACGGGTATAAGCTTTCCTGGATTCCTGCAATCAAAATATCGTCAAGGGGTCGTGCCAGTGGTGGATGTCTGTACGGAACACAAACATCTAAGCTGAAACTCTATAACTTTGTCGTAATTCAAGTTAAAAAACAGATATGTTTATTGTACCTTTTGATGCAAACTGTAACAGATGGTCTGAAGATTTTGAAAAACTGAAGTACTTAATGTTCATTCCATCAAGTAAGAGTGTAATGCTAGTCGGTGACTTCAACGCAAGAATAAGCAAGTAACAACACTACTGACTATCTCTAACCCCGCATTACCAAATACAAACAATAGGACTTCCAAAGACAGCACCTGCAATCAAAATGGAAAGAGATTCCTTGAAATTCTACATATGTATGACAGCATTGTTTTAAATGGATGCACGGAAGGTGACTCCGAAGGTCACTTTACCTTTGTTGGTGGCCAAGGTAAATCAGTAATTGACTACTGCACAGTAAATAAATCTTATTAATAAATTTGAAGTTCTAAGGAATCAATATTCCGATCATATGCCAGTTGCAATTGAATGGAAATCTCTCGCGGAACAAATATGGGGAATGCAAGAATCCTTAACAACACCAAACTATACTATCTATCTGGAAACAGGACTTCCAAAACTATTTACTTCAACTTTAAAGGTACAAGCTGACTACATAATATAAGTTCTTGGTATTCAAGACTATCGTTTGTGTAAAATAATGTTACCTTATGAATCTCGAAATAAGGACTGGTGGTTGAGTATATGGGAAGACATCGCTACTTCCTGTGGGGAAGAAATGTCATTAGATTATGGCAACACTCATCGGGTTAAATCAAAATTATACAAAATAATCCAAAAAGTCGAGGACACCAATCGAGAGCAGATGATCGAAAAAGCAATTCAAGCACAAAGCAGAATTGTATACAGCCAACTGAATTTTAACTTGTGTGACAAAAATTATTTTCAAGATTATTTTAGCTACAAAGATATTTCCCTTATTTTTAAAACTAGATGCGAACTCATTTATTTAAATGGAACACCATTTAATGGAAGCTTCGACCAGTTTTGTAATTTGTCCAACCTAAAAGCCAAGGAGGATTGTTTCCATTTCCTAAGTGTATGTCCAATCTTTAGAAGTTAGCGAGAGTCACATTTTGGAAAAGCAACACTTTCAATGCATGAGACTATTGAAATGTTAAATGGATTAGATTGGGTAAGACTTATCAATTTTGTCAAAGTTTGCTACCGATACAGAATGCTACTTACATCAGAATATTTCTAACACATTATACCAAATAATTATAAAATAATTTACAAAATTACTAAGTATTTCATTATACATTCACAAGTTAATTTTTTTTGTGTATATATCATAGCCAATGCTTAAATTCAAAAAAACTTATACACATGTAATTACAAATTTGCAATAAATGAATCTTTGAATTGAATAATTAGTCCAATACCACGCAAGCGCAAGCAAAACTTAAAACGGTTGTTTTGGCAAACCTAGATCTAAAGTGAATTGATTTATTTTATCAATGGAAAACCACATACAAGTAATCAATCTGGAGGAGGAGCTGTAGGAAGCGTTGTAGGAGTAATGGAGGACGAGTACTGCTTAAAAAAGTAGACTTCATGCGCGCGGTTCAGCAGGGTCACAAAGGCATTCGACCAGCGGAACGAACTTAGTTGTTATTTCCAGCAGCCCGCAACCGCGTGAAGCCCACTTAATAAATTTTACACTTTTAAATGTTCAACAACTCTTACAAATTGGGATTTCTCTAGTCTAGTTTCGCATCCATATATAAAACTCTGCCACTTAAATACTACTAACTTCTGTACATATTGCAACATACAGTGTGCATTTTATTATTTAATTCTTACCATTTTAACGAGTTAAATTTCGTTTTAGATCAATTGCAATGAAACAACATTTTCTAATTAACAAATTTGATTTATTTAAATAATGTTTAGATATATTATATTTAATTATTTTTAAATTAATTCACTAATTAATGCAGCAAAAAGTCTTTTAGTACTTTTTACCTACACTTTACACACAAATTGTTATCTATCTTAATTTTATTCTACATAATTTATATTTTTATTATGTTTTGTGGATGTTTACATAATGTATGTATCCTTTTTTAGACGTGATATTAAATTGTAAGACTCTAGAAGGCTGAAGTTTCCTTTGCAATAATGAATCAAATGTATTTACAAATAAAATTGTCTAGTTTTACTTTGTTTTTCAATTAAATTGATTCTATATATAAAACTACACTATGAATTTGTGAATAATAATAAGTATAATGATTGAAAATTTTACATGATATTTGGCATATTCACCTTCTACGTATATGATTTTAAACGATATGTTTACCATCAGCTTAGAATAACATGGTCCAATGTGGAAATAACATGATTTTAATGTTGATTTTTTGAAATACGATTTTGTACTGTATTTTTCCGACATACGATCATGAAATTCTCATCTGATATGAACATATTATTATACATACATATAATTTTTATTGTATTTAATTCTAATTGGCATCTTTGTTGTTTTTAATGAAGTTATGGTTAAATAAAAATAAGAAAGGACCTGACTTAAAATACCTTTAAATACAGAAAAAGGACTAATACAAAATTGCAATTAAATATAGTTTTCTAAGCGGATAAGATTGGAAAAGTTAGTTTTGTAGTGATCCTTGTATTTTAGGTTAGTTTGAAAATAAGAAAACTTTAGTTCCATTTTGTTGCACTTTACTTCAAATTTTTCGTATAATATTTGCTTTTTTGCAGCGCTGTTCTTATTCGCATTTTTAAGCACTGGTAAGAACAGCCCACAATATAACGGTAGGTATATCTTTATTATATCTTTAAATTTAATATATAATAATATATACATATATATTATTATAATAATATATAAATATATCTTTAAATTTAGCACCATTCAATTTTTACGCCATTATTATTGATTTACAACATAACTGATCGATATACCTATTTTACTGGGATTAATCTAACATAATTGAGACTTTGAGCTGCTCAAGCTGTCAAAATGTGTCGATCTTTCAAAATACCCCATGGGATTGGGCAAAAACGGAGTTAGCGTATTATAATTAACAAAAAGGAATAATAAAAGAAAAATATTTTAATAATCCTATGATCAAAAGATCGGTTTAAAATAAATTAATTATAAATTACAAAAATAAACATTAAAGAAATATTTCAAGCAAAGAACAAGTTTACATAACATTGCGTACTTTTATAAAAATACAAAATTTTCTACATCTATTTTTTTTTATTACTTTTTTATACGTAAAACATGTCTCCATGGGAGACATTAAATGTAAGTATCAACAGATCAAATATTTATTATATAACTTGAAATCAAGTCCAACTCTGGTGTCCAATAATTTTTCTCTTAAAGATACATTACTTATAAAAGTGTTTTTTAAAGCGTTGTTTTCACTTCACGTCTTTGTGCTTCAGTAAGCTCGATGCTAGACATGAATTCCAGTAGTGAAGAAAACAGCACAGAAAGAACCCACAATAATGGCGCCCAACGTGGGATACTAGAGTTTAAATGCCTTTACAATGCTTATCGCCAGAACGTATGACTGTTTATTTTTAATGTGTTAGTGTGTATGTGACCTACTTTTGACTTGAGCAATATAAGAAAAAATATTGACACCATTGTTTTTTTTTCTGTCTGTCGATCGTTAAAACTTAAAAACTTAATTTTTCTATGAAATGTGTTTATAGCATTTTAAATTGCTTTGGTATTTTTATCGACTATAAAGAACTTTAATTAAAAAATACATCCTTTATCAATTTAAGCAGAGATCATTGATGATTCATAAGCTTAACGCGATGATTCCAAACATCACACATCCAAAGTCAACAACTTTGTGGTTTAAAGACTTAGAGAATGGTACATGTTCGATTTTGTTTCAAAATCTTAGGCTGTTCTCGCAATGCTATTTCTACGTGACGTTTAGCTAGCCAAGATTGCTTTTGAAGGCGATTAATGATAATTCTATAAGCTCCAATGATATCACTTCGTGGACCATTTTCACTGGCGTTTCGTAACATTTCTGAAGTCACACCAAGTTCGTCTAATATCTTTCTGGCTTCAGCTTCCAGTGGACTTAATACTGACAGATCATCGATGGCAGTTGGTAACATTATAAAAGCACCTTTTTCTTCATCGTAATTTTTGAACAATGGCGATTCTGAAGCAGCTTCCGCATTCCAACGACGATGTTCGCAACATTTAGAACTGTTTCCGTTCATTATTGCTTTTTCTCTGGTCGTATCCAAGGGGCTTATTTTTTTCTTCATAATTGTACTGCCAAAAAATGATTTCCGAGGAAGACTTGTTTGCGAACATTCTGCAAAGCTGGTATCGTAATTTATCTCAATAGGATGTAGAAAATTGTCTACAAAAATTCCTTCGGTCATTTTGGTGTTTAAATTTAGCGTCGGCTTATTGGTGACCTCCATATACCGCTCGCGCAATGAATAGCTCTTTCGTATTCGTCGAGATTTGGTTCTAAACCAAAATCCCGAACGTTTGGTTTGCTTTGCTCGGAGGTTGATTTCTTGTTGCATTAACTCCGTGCTGAGATGAGGACTCACCACCCACTGACTGGATAGTATTTCATCAAGGGTTGGTCTGCCCAATGGGATGTGGACTAGAATTCGTTCTAAAAAAAATATGTATCTTAAATGAAATATACAGAAATGATTTTTTAAGAAGCGTACGAATAAGTCTAATGCAGGGTAGACTGATATGACCCAGAAGAACATAGTCTCCTTTTAACACAGCTGTTCGCAAAGCTGGAACTGTTGGAGCTCGGAATGGCATATTTCCAACAACCATAAAGTATAGAAGGACACCAAGTGCCCAAACATCTACTGGTGCTCCAATGTAATGATCATCGGAAAATAATTCTGGAGCTGCGTAAGGAGGAGAACCACAAAATGTATCAAGTTTCTGGTTGGCACCTGCAAATAAAAATAAATGCAAAATTTGGTTATTTGCAACTTTAAAAAAATTTAACAATAATTTGACGAAATTCATTTTACTGCGACATCCAACGTGGTGAGGCTTTTGTGTTTTTACACCACAGGCACTAAATGATATTGATATACAAGAGTGGCGCCCAACGTGGGACCAATTTTGATAATCGGAAAAACAGTCATCAGTCATGTACCGGAGTTTATATATATAATCAGGTGTGTAAATTACAGTATAACAAAAAAGAAGAAGTTTTTTATAGACGTTTCTCAAAACAAAATTAATTGCGGAACAAAAAAATCCCTTTGAAGATTCAAGACAATATTGCTTAAGGAAATGTTTTAAAACAATTGGAGGTGAGAAGGTTCGAATTATAATTTATTTTGTTATTTTGTGCCGCTTAGGCTAATGGAAGGGAAATTGGTCAAATGTTTGAATCTTAATATAAAAAAGAGATTGCCCTTAAATTCGCCATGCGGTTATAAAATTCCACCCTGTCAAGAATGGTTAGCACTATCGGGACTCTTCATTGCTTTGTGTTTTGTTTTACCCCCAATGGCAATTAAATAACAACGCCTCTTCTACACCCAAAAGAAATCAAGCAAACATTGAAAAGGATATATAGACCAGACATTCTCGGTTTCGTATAAACAGGACTTTTTGGCTTCGTTAACAGAGGCAGAGAGTCTTATTTACGATCAAATGGAGAATGATTTTACTATGTTTCTTTTTTCAAATGCTGTTCCAATTCAAAGGGATGAATCAATAAAGGGATTGTGTAAGGTTTTGTAATGTTAAACAAAAACAAAAAAAGCAACGTGAACGACATGATTACAATTCAGTGATAAGGGACGGTATTATCCCAAGTGGATTGATTTTTAAGTTAGTAGGCGTGAGACAAAATTAAACTTACTGTGATAATGTTAAAAATGTGAATTTGTTTTTTTTTATGAATATATAAGAGTAAGAAGTACATTTTGTGTAAAATTATTTAAATTATGAAAGCTTGCAATATGCAATCTTATCCGGGACGTGCGAATAATTTTATGGTGATGGTAAAATACCTACCTTAATTTGGATTTAAGACCATGTAAATTAATAATAACAGTGTTAGCTATAATACGAAGAGATATCAAATTTTTACAGCATTTCTTCAGTCTTTTTCGTCAGACCTTTTGATTTTGTTGCTTTTTTGAAGCTTTGAGGACTAATTTATAAATGTGTGATATATGATTTTATTCTTACTTTAGTTTGTTTGTTTGTTTTTCGAATATCTTTTTCTGTACAAGATAGCATTCTGTCTTTTAGTTAAAATATTTGACGTTCAGAATAAAAAAGACCGTGGCTAACTAAGTGCTCTTGGTAAAAGTGAAACTTAACACAAAATCTCTTCAAAATCAAAAAATTGTTGAAAATTAACACCAATTGTGAAACAGTTTTTTTGTGAAATCATCTTTCAAAGGAACAAACCCAAATTTTCAGACAGATTTATCAAATTTTGTTGTGGCATCCATTTTATATGGCTATGAGCATTTTCGTTAAAATGGAAAAAAAATATGAACTTCGAGTGCTCATTAAAAACTATTTTTTTGCAAAAAGAAACCTATCACGCAAACTAAACAAAAGCTTGACAAATATTACGGGGACTCTTCACCATCGATTTGCACTATTCACCACTGGTTAACTCACCTTCGCCGTTGGTTCAAACTCAAATGACGCCGAACGTTCTGCTCGCCTAATTGAGGTCAACACAACAGAAATTATAATTGGCGATCAACGTGTGAGAGCTTGAAGAGGCCACATGACGTATGTCACTCGGCCATGGGATCTTGGTCTATAATATTACCTAGCATAGTAATAAATATGCTTTCTCAGTTGCACACACCTAAAAAAGTGAAATTTTCAACATTTTGTAAATGTCAAAGCAACATTCCGAAAAAGGATGAACCTGGTTGCATTCGGTTTTTTGACATATTAATTGAGGAAAATAAATATATTTTCCATAAACCACAACTTTAGTTAGACAATAACTGTTTTCACATTAAAAGCTTAAAACGTAAAATGGTGCATACGATGTTTCCAAAGTTTGCGAAGGGTTCACGGGGAATAAAATTATGTATAAGTTGCGTTTTATTATCCACATTATTTAATCTGAATTATTTTTGAATAGGTACTCCCAAAAACAACAAGTAGTTGCTCTTTATATCTGCATCTATATTCACGACCAAGAAATTAGTTGTAAATACAGCATTAATCCAATAAACAATGCGAACATTATGATATGTTTCCACTAAGGGATTATCACAGATTAAAATAAATATAATCTATGTAATGCTTACACCATACAAAAAGATTAATAAGAAGATTAACTTTGACAGAATAGTTCAAATGCAAATGGTCTTTAATTTGTTATTATGGACTGAAAGTGACAAAGATAGTTTTGTTTGTGTCAAAAAATAGGGTTTCTAAGCAGGATTTAACATAGTTAATTTAATGTCTACAAGATTTAGGAACTAAATTTGTATAATATAATCTCAAGGATTTGAAAAAGGTTATCGGTAAGATCTAATTAAGTTTAGCTTAAGTGGAAAGTGGAAACGAAGTGTTAGATAACTGTATTTTATTATCCTCTAAATGTGACCTGATCATATCCTGATAATATAGGTCTGATCCAGACTTTTTTTGGGATAGAAATTGGCAGCTTATAAAATTTTGAAGAGTTGGGATGAAACTCTCTCATTGAGAAAGTCCGAAAAAACCCTGAAACAGCTTGAGCACAATTTTCTGTCAATATTTAAACATCAACAACACAGTTGTTTTTTTTGTCACTATTTTTCAGTTCAAACTAATTATTTTTTTTTTATGCTTCTAAATTAATTTATTTGTAATTTTATTAATTACAATTTAATATTTTTCCAGAAAACCACGAGATGTTTTTTTTTCTTTTATGACCTGACATTTGTAAATTTTCTGCCAAAAATTGATGCCTACAAAAATTTATTGGACAGAAATTGGCAAGAAATAGTGAGGAAGGGGAAGTATTTTACTCTCTCATGAGCACTCTCTTCTGACTAAAACTACAAAATTTGTAAGTCTGAAAAATGATTTGTCAGAAATTGATGCCAATTTGAACATTTGTCAGAGTGTGGATCAGACTTAATATTAATATCTATACTTTATTAAAATAAACAATTTCACAGAGACATCAGTGTAGGTATATCTATACTTTTTTCTATCTGTTTATTTTTCATGTATTTGTTTCATTTTTCTGTAACCATTCACGTAACGAAACTCCATCTACCGGCCAGCGTAATAACTGATTTTTAAAAAGATCAATACAAGAAGCAGTACAATGTTTAATATCCAGTAAAGAAAATTTTGAACAGTCAATATTCAGCTTAGTTTATTTTGATTATGTGTTCGTAGAGTACATGTATTCCATTATTTAATTTGTATGATATTGACTTACCCTAATTTATGACATTATAGAAATTTAGTTCACCACTTACTGCACAATAGTTTCAGCATGAGTAAAAACGCCAGAGTAAACTGCTTAAATCTGGCTTAGAAATAATATGAAGATTTACTGCGTTTAAATTGCGCGTGGCAGAGACACATTATAATATATTTAACTCACAAGCGTCATACTCTTGATGGTTAGAATTTTTAAATTGATTTCTTAATTTATTTACACCCAGAATGTTTTGAATATTTTAAAGATGAATTGTCATTGTATTATTTTAGCATGGTGGAACTTGACTTTAATTTTAATTTTTTTATTTTTGTGATTGACTATACCTACTTAGAATATACTCAGAATCAACTAGAATTCAAGAGAATGTTTTACTTAGCAAATATTACACGAACAGTCCTTTTGCAATATAAGCACCAAAGGCAACAACAACCAAATCATGAAAGTGATGGAGAAAAATGAAAGCACATTGCCTGGGTTGATTGACAAAAATATTTTCAATAAAAGATTTATACAAATATCATTTCCAGATGCTAATCCTCGCATAAAAAAAGTTAAGTCCAAACGCTATTTTTGAGTAGGTTTATGCATAGAGCTTTCTGATATAAGATGCGTTTTTTTCCAAGCCCCGTGAAAATTGGTTGAAAAAAAACAACCACGGGGCTTGGTGAGAAAGCTTGGCAGCAGTGTTAAATTTGAAAGAATGAAAAAAACGTTGATAGCACAGGTTTTATCTTCTCCAAAATCTAAGCCCAGGGAATTCTCTGGTCTTAAGCTAAGCACCCCGGGGATTAGTTGTTGTTGGATTTAGCATGCGAATTGTTAATCCCACTCATCGTTTTTTTCGTCTAATTTCCCCCGGGCTTAAAAAAAAACACGCATATACTCTATCATTCCATTCATCTACTAAAAATGGCGGCAGGACGTTACTAATGGCGGTTTTCGATTGGATTTTCGGAGTTTTTTACTTTTTTTTTTATTCCAACGGGATATGAAAATGTTAGTCACAAATTAATGCATGCACAATTAAAATCGCCATTTTAAAAATAGCTTCTTCAAACAAATATTACTTTTGACAGATAGTCAGACGAAAACTTTTCCATGTATATATTATAATTTGTGTTCTATTTGTACTCCCTCATGAAATTGAGAACAGAGAAATACTCCGAAAACCCTGATTAGAACAGCAAATCGAACAGGTTTGGAGTAACAGGATTGGAAAATGAGTAATTTCGAAAAGCCAATCAAAAGCAACATAATAAAATAATCACAAGTGTAAAATTTATTATAAATGACCAACGAAGCAAAAATGTCTTAACGTAATTTCTCTTTAGGAAATTATCGTCAAGGAACAAAAGAAATTAAAATACAATTTGTTTTCATTTCAAGCCCACGCTTAGCTAACATTATTGATTGATGGATATATTGAAGAAGGTGTTCCAAACCAAAATCATTGTAAAACAAAATGAATTAATTTATTATCCTTACCATTTATCAGTTCTGTGCTGAATCCAAAATCAGCTAATTTAAGACGATTCTCGGAAACAAGCAAAACATTTTCAGCCTTTATATCGCGATGAACAAAGCCCAAACTGTGCTAAAATAATGAATAAATAATGATGAAAAGTTAGATACATATTTTGTACATTATATACCAAACAATACTGTCAATTAATTATTCATATATATTAAATTAAATGTATATACAATTTACCATATGTTTAACAGCTAAGAGCAATTGCTTGTACAATGGCGAAGCATGAGTTTCTCTAAGTGGTCCATTTTGTGTGATGTGATTGTATAATTCACCTCCTCGCACCCATTCAGTGACAAGGTAGACGCGACCAAGAGTTTCCACAACCTCAAAAAGCCTACGATTGTAACATAATCATCTTGTTGTTTGCATAATATGTTTGACTCTAAATTCAGTATATACTTACCTCAGTATATTGGGATGATGAACACATTCGAGGGTGGCAATTTCTCTAGACAGCATACGAAGAGCTCTAGCATCCAGTCCACCTCTGTCAACTACTTTGACGGCAACTTTGTCTGCAGACAAAAAAATGATAGAAAAAATAAAATAAGCTCAAAGAAAATTTAATGAATGAAGTTTTTTTTTTAAATAATATTCATTTATGTGCACCCTTAATGTTAGCTTAAAATAATGGCTGCGCTTTACTATATAAAGGGTTATCCATTGTGCGGTTTCAAAAATATAGGGCTGGAATTCGACATCTGTCAAACTAAGTTGTTAAACCAATTTTTTTTTTCAGTTGAAAGTCTGACATTTACGAAAATGGATCGCTTAACTATCGCACAACGCATAAAAATTGTTAAAACCTACTACAAAAATGGTGATTCTTCCAGAGCCACATATCGTGCTTTAAGAGGAAATTATGGTTCACATAATCGTTGGGGACGGCCGTGGCGCGATAGTTGTGTGTTCGCCTGTCAACCTCATGGTCGCAGGTTCGATCCCTGGCGTAGTCTATGTCTTCTTATTTTTCCATTAAAAACCAATTCTAAAAATAAATGTCATACAATAAGTTGCTGGTTTACTCATTATATGCTGTTTAGGCATAGAACTAACAACATGTGATTAAGTAAAAATAGTATACCGATAAAATATGACAGAGAATAAAAAAAATAATCCGAATTATAAGGGACATAGATAAATAAGACACGGAAATTTCTCCGCATTAGTTCAGCCGCCATCCCTGGAGATAAAATCTGAGACAACAACCACCTACAGTGTCCGAATATCGCGCCACACATCTTTCCTATCATTTTTTCTCTTCCTTAACCTCACCCTCACGCCCGCGCTGTGTTGAAACATTTAAAGGGTATTCATAATCCCTTGAGCGTGGGTAGATTATAAAAAAAAAAAAAAAAAATTGCCAAAATTGTGCAGAAATTTGAAGAGACTGGATTGGTTACAGATATTGTAAGGCCTGTGCATCATCGTTTCGCTGGTACCACTGAAAATATCGCTGCTGTAAGTGAAAGTGTTGCCGACGATTCCTCGTCGTTCTCAGGAATTAAGACTGTCTTACGGCACATTATGGCGTTTTGGATCTACACCTACATCCATATAAACTCCAGCTCACACAACAACTGAAGCCAGCGGACCATTCCCAACGTCATAGATACGTCGAATGGGTGCTTGAACAACAGGCGATGGACGGCGATTTTTCGAACAAAATTTTGTTTAGCGACGAAGCACATTTATCACTCGGTGGGTATGTTAATAAACAAAATTGTCGTATTTGGGGTTCTGAGAATACTCAAGTAATTGAAGAGAGGCCATTACATCCACAAACAGTCACTGTTTGGGGCGCTCTTTGGTCCGGAGGTGTGATTGGACCTTACTTCTTCGAAAACGACGATGGAACGACTGTCACCGTCAATTCGGAGCGTTATGGTCACATGATAACCGATTTTTTTTGCCTGCTATTGAAGAATACTACTTGGAGAATATGTGGTTTCAACAAGACGGTACCACATGCCACACAACTCGAGCGAATATGGCTTTATTGCAAGAGACATTTCCTGGCCGCGAAATTTCTCGTCGTGGCGATATCAACTGGCCACCAAGATAATGCGATTTGACACCGCTGGTCTTTTTTTGTGGGTCTACGCGAAAGACCATGTTTATGCAGATAAACCTTTAACTCTCGGGCACTTGAAAACCAACATTCGTCAAGTTATGGCTGAGATACCGCCCAATATGTGTCAAAAAGTGGTCGAAAATTACCTCAAAAGAATCGATGCTTGCTTCGCGTGGTGGTCATTTAAATGATGTAGTGTTTCGCACATAATGTCAACGTTCAAACTTTATAATAAAAAAGAAATATCACGAAAAAAATTATTTTATATGTCCTTTATTTACATTTACTTTTGAAACCGCAAAATGGATAACCCGTTACATGTGTATAGTTTTGATAGATGTAATTCGAAAGTCGTTGCGCAATAATTAAAAATTATTTTCTAAAATTTTCTACGAAATTGGGCAATTTACCATCCACAAACGCAATCTTTAAATCACTTGAAATTACATAACTTTCTTTGATAAAATTAGCAACCAGGAACTTCTTACAAATTTGTTTTGTCAAAGGTTATGTTTGTTTATAATTCTGTTGGTTTTCATTTGTTTTAATTAAGTAAATTAAAAAAAACATTAATACAATTAAAATAAACGAAGATTCTAAAAACGCACAGAATTTCAATACGGGTAACGAGAGCCTACAACTCTTATCACTCTTGCCGTTGTTTACCTATATGTCAAATGAAATAGTTTTATTGGCAGCTTGGGACTTGCGTACCTTTGAAATTGAAGTCAGGAAATTGCTTAGTTTCGGACCTAGTAGGAACATACTTTAAATCAACGTATTAAATTACTCATAGATTCAAATTTTTTAGAATTGATATTTTAACAACCATTTACAAAAAAAAAATACTAACTATTGGCGGTTAATTTTTAACCCGTGGATTAATTGCAATTTCTCATTAATGAACAAAATTTCTGCTATTTGAAATTTGAAAATAATTTACAGACCAATATAACGGAAAAAAGATAGACTTTTCATATTTATTATAGTAAAATTTCTTCATGGACGAGCCCTTTATTTTTATTAATCGAAAATTTTAAATCGTGGGTTAACTTCTGTACTACTTATCCACTCGTTTAGGAAATTATACCAGTTTATACCAATCAGCGGATATATTTTAAAAGTAATGTCGTCAAGCAATCGAAATTAAATTATTACATTTGCACAAGTGAATTAAAATACATATGACGTTACATGTTTCTTCTACTCAAGTTATATTTTTATATTTTATGTTACAAAAGTTAAAATATCATATTTTAAAAATAACTGAAACCATTTCAAATAAATGAAAAACTAACAAGCAGCGAAAATATAACTCACAGATTATCACTATGCACATATTACTTTCCAAACTGTTGTAGTTGGAGTTTATTTATAAATTCACTCAGTTAATAACAGTTTATTACACTTCTAAATACGAAGTAATAATCAAAAACGATAAAGACCTTGGCTGTCATTTCTAGTTGCCTATCAACTCCAGAAACGACAATTGATATTCATATTTTTGCAAAAGTATGCGGCATATCTATTCACCAACATGATTGACGTTACAAAAACAACAAAGTAATCAAATGATATCTGAATGGTGAAAAGAACCACAGATTCTCATCTTAATAATAGATTATTTCTGGTAATAATGCACTACTCAGACAGAATCTGTTTTAATATTTCGATGATAGACGTGCTGTAATGAGTACGTGGGAGAATTCTCACATGTCTTAAAGTTATTCTACAGTCATCAGCATAATTATTTTGACAGTAGTGTAAACGTTTTTTTGAGTCCAAAATTGTTAAGGGTAAATGTCATAGAGTTACGGATTGTTAATCAGAGTAATTATAAAGATTTCTTAGTTGCTGAGAGTAAAATAATGGGTTATCCATTTTGCGGTTTCAAAAGTAAACGTAAATAAAATACATATATAGTATTTTTTTTTCATGATATTTCTTTTTTATTATAAAGTTTGAACGTTGACATTATGTGTGAAACACTACATCATTTAAATGACCACCACGCGAATTGTTGCAAGCATCGATTCTTTTGAGGTAATTTTCGAGCACTTTTTGACACATATTGGGCGGTATCTCAGGCATAACTTAACGAATGTTGGTTTTCAAGTGCTCAAGAGTTAAAGGCTTAAAGTAGCCCCACAAAAAAAGTCCAGCGGTGTCAAATCGCATGATCTTGGTGGCCAGTTGATATCGCCACGACGAGAAATTAAGCGCCCATGAAATGTCTCTTGCAATAAAGCCATATTCGCTCGAGTTGTGTGGCATGGGGTACAGTCTTGTTGAAACCACATATTCTCCAAGTCGTATTCTTCAATAGCAAGCAAAAAGAAGTCGGTTATCATATGACCATAACACAGTGACAGTCGTTCCATCGTCGGTTTCGAAAAAAGTAAGGTCCAATCACACCTCCGAACCAAAGAGCGCCCCAAACAGTGACTTTTTGTGGATGTAATGGCCTCTCTTCGATTACTCGAGGATTATCAGAATCCCAAATACGACAATTTTGTTTATTAACATACCCACAGGGTGATAAATGTGCTTCGTCGCAGAAGAAAATTTTGTTCGAAAAATCGCCGTCCACCGCCTGTTGTTCAAGCACCCATTCGACGTATCTACATTGTGAATGGTCAGCTGGCTTCAGTTGCTGTGTGAGCTGGACTTTATATGGATGTAGGTGTAGATCCAAATGCAAAATACGCCATAATGTGCCGTAAGACAGTCCTAATTCCTGAGAACGACGAGGAATCGACACATTCGGGTCTTCTGCTCCACTTTCATTTACAGCTGCGATATTTTCACTGGTACGAGCGAAACGATGATGCACAGGCCTTACAATATCTGTAACCAATCCAGTCTCTTCAAATTTCTTCACAATTTTGCCAATTGCTTGCGTAGTTGGACGGTTATGTAAACCATAGTCTCCTCTTAAAGCACGATATGTGGCTGTGGCAGAATCACCATTTTTGTAGTAGGTTTTAACAATATTTAACTATCGTTGTGCGATAGTTAAGCGATCCATTTTCGTAAATGTCAGACCTGCAACTGAAAAAAAAAAGTTGGTATAAGAACTTAATTTGACAGATGTCGAATTCCAGCCCAATAATTTTGAAACCACAAAATGGATAACATTTTATAAGTCAATCGAAAATTGACGCATTGTGTTAAAACAAAGAAAAGCGGTTAAAATTTACGAAACAATATCGCCTGAACTTCTATGGAACCGAGTTTTTTTTGAACTGTTGACAGTTCATTTCAGATTCATAGATCCCATTAAAAAAGATTTGTCGGATTGCCATAAGAACAACGTTAGAAAAAAACCTTCCTACTTGGAAGTAAGAAGGCTTTAGTAGCGAAGTTCTTGTAAAAATGCTTAAGGAACTTGTGGAATCTGCCAAAACGTCTTCCAAAAGTCATACATGCTAAGGGAGGATACATATTTTATTAAGAAATTCCAAATTTATTTTTATTTTGTAAATAGTAAAGTAGAAGCATTAAATGTTTTGTTAAAATAATTATGTCTAAAAGTAAACAGATTTGTTTTCGTCATTTTTACTCATCGGCCGATTTCAAATTTTGAATTTTCTCGACTTAATCTGCAATTCGAAATTTATAAATTTTATACTTGTCAAAATAATTATTCCGACCACTGTATATTCGTATCTGTTTTGAAGATTCGTTTTTCTATTAAAAGTAAATAACAACTCTAAATAAACCTTAATATTAAAATCTATTTACCCTCTATTTACCAAGAGTTATAAACTGATAAGGATACTATAATTTCAACTATCAGCTATATACCCTACCCATTGAACAATAGCGTGCTGTGAAGGCATTTTCACCAGTATATAGGTACATCTAGTAAAAACTAATTCTTTATGTCTCCGTGACTAATGATCAACTTCCCCCGAGCAAGCAACTGAACAATTCTATTAGCATTTCATATCATGCAGAACTAAGTCAAGTTCCAGACTTTCTTAATTAAGCAATTTCAGTTACAAACAAAAAAATCTTAGCAATAAACCAGTGAAATAATATAGCAGAGGATAGCATATTCAAGAGTAATTTTTTGGCAACTCATTACTATGCGATATCGGTTTGTGAGAGAAAACTTATAACATAATAACTCTCCTACAGGAAGGTAATAATTGAATAAGCACGAATGAAGTCCCACAAATAAAGGACTTCACAGCTCTTCTCTCTTATACATACATACATCCATATATACCACATTCATATGAGTATACCTACTTACTTGTTGCGTGTTTCATTCAACAAATGAGAATTGGGGTCGGGTTCGGCGGTAGTGTTAAAGTTGAGCCATTCCTCTACCAATGATGTATGAAATTGTTTACGTAAACCTAAACGAGTTATCGATTTCGATTAATTAAATTTACATCGTTTGGTAAACACACAAAGCACTCCCAATTGATTGGGGGTTCAATTTATGTGAACTAAAATAATGGAATTCTATTTGTGGAAAGGATTGTAGAATAAAATAAACGAGTATAGGATAGTATCTACGGCAGAATAATGAATATTGCGTGTGAAATTGGATATATATGCATTGACAACGACGTCATTCTTTAGCGATTATGTCAAAGAGGATTTATAGTTTGACTTTTATTTTACAACTGCCGCTGCCATTGCTGTTAGATCAACAGGAGTTGGCGTGCCAGTAATATGTTGTTCCTATTTCTTCTAATAAATGCCGTGGGAAATATCGTTCATTTAAAAAAAATCAATCAATGGGATTAAAATGAGATTAAAATTTACTACGTGTCAAAAAGCTCCACCGAATGTATTCATATGAACTTAATAGAACATTTTCGGAAATTAACTCTTATTACGAAGAATACTCTTTCTACCAATTGGAGTTACTTCCGTGTTATCGATAGTTTGTATTAAAATATCAATTTTTTCTGCCTGATTTCCTATTTTTAAAAAAAGTCCTATAAAAGATTGTGAAGAAATAAATTTCAACCCAAGCTAACTTGCACACATCACGTCACACAAATTGCTTGTCACTTTTATTCGAAACCATTTAGTTCACACTCACCTTCTAAACGAAGAACCTTTAGGGGATATACTCCAATACAGCGAACTAATCTACAGCTTAAGAGCTATCACTGTGTGGTACATACGTCTGATTCGGATTATCTCGCTCTGGAAAACCGGAAGAGTCTAACGAAGAAAAGTGCAACAAAAGAGACTCGTCGAAATCAAACCTGGATCGAATTGTTTCAGAAAAATTAACACAATCATTGGAAGAGGGCAAACTCTACCGGTGAAGACAAATGATGGACAATATACGGCACACACTGCAGTTGAAAAAGTGGAGGTATTTGCTAACCATTTCGAGCCAAGTTTCAGGAATTATCCTCCAACTTACCTTCCAGAGTACTTAACTCAAGTTGAGGCTACATTACATGTAATAGACCCAATGACAACAATAGCTACATTTAATGAGGAGAACCCTGCAGATTGCCCAATCATTAATGATTTTTAGCCAATCCTGAGGAGGTAAAGGTAAAACCATCAGAACGGGAAACTGCAAAAAGTCATATGGGCCTGACGGGATTTCTAATTTTGTGCTCAAATTGTTGCCAAATATTTGCCGTTCAATTATCTTTAATAACTGTCTGAGCAATGGCTACTTTCCAAATGCTTGGACAACTGCTAAAATTGTTGCAGCAGTTCCAAAGAAAATCAATAGTCACTGTCCTGCTGCATAAACAAAGTCCTGGAGTCATTACTGCTGAGGAAGTTAAATACGTCTGTGTACTGAGACAAGTCTTATAACAAACTTTCAATATGGATTCCGGGAGCAGCATTCCGGGGGAAAATATGTGGGAAGCACATATCCCCTACTCGGACTCAAAAGCGACATCACCGTGGGACTAAACAAAAATGAAACTACTGGTATGCCGCATAGACATCGAGAAGGCATTTGTCAGCGCGTGGATAAAAGAACTTATTTACAGGATTTGGATTCCGAGGGCACTTGCACTTGGTAAATATTGTAAAAAACTTTTTAGCCAATAGATTCCTTTTTGTACAGGTAATTATTGAGAAATCAGGAATGAGGGAATCAGGGCCGGAGTACCGAAAGTATATCTAACTCCTAAGTCACGGGCAAAATTGACTGTGGGTACTAGGTCTCTATTTATATAGTAGTACCGGGTACCGGGGTGGAGGAGGGAGGCGTTTCCGTGAAAACGTAAAAATGTGACATTCGCTGAAGTTGAGCTCAAGGTTTTTCTGCTCCCGAGAGAAAAAATATTTAGATTGCGCTGTAGGCATGCCACACCTTTTAATGAGAAGGCGCAACGGACTTAGCAGAAGGCATAGCTCTTATATACATTCTTGACAAGGGCCGTTCTTACGTATTCAGGGTGTTCTTTTGGAATGTAGTTCATTCTATGAGAAGGCCAACAGAACACAACACAGCTGATGAAGCCCTGATAACCTTGTATATTATTTTATTTTATGATTAAAAAATATTTTATAATTATCATGTACATATGTAGATTAACACCACAAAAATATATTTATTAATTTATTACCTGCTGACTTGATGACACCAGGGGAACTATAATAGCTGATCTACAAGTGTAAAAACCTACTGTTCCGTAAACCATCAAAGTGCGTAGAACTTTTTGGTCTGATCCCACCAAGAGTATTATATCTGATGATATTCCAGTACGAAAGCCCACTGTTCCCAAAGCCACCAGTGGTGTATTCTAGTACCTTCTGATCCGACACAACCAGGGGCATTATACCTGATGGAAGCCTGTTGTTCCAAAAGTCTGGAAAACCGTTCCCAAAGTTTTCATTTTAGATCTAGCACTTTCTTAGCCACGTCCGGATTTCCCAAAGGTAGCCACATAGGCCCTCTTATTTTTGTTGTTATCCTCGGCGTAGGGAGAGGTTAATCTTTACGCCGATGATATACCAATATTTCAAGACCATATCTTCAACATAATACTCTACTCTCCTTTAACTTGATCTCCATATTTTTCAAGATAATGTACCAAATTTTCTTCCCGCCTTATTTTCTTCAAGGTAAACCCATATTTATTGTTGAATCGATTCGCAACCTTGGTTTATTATGTTAGCAGAAGGTTACATTTATCTTCGAAGACTGGCCAAGTAATTATACATCCTTAATTGGAATCGATCCCTCTACATAACCTGGAATGCGTCAGACAAGTATCATGTTCTCCTTACCAACACATTCACATTGCCAGAATCGAGAGTATCCAAAGTTGATTCCTAGGACTATTGATATTTGATAATTGTCAAATTAAACATTATATGAAGAAAAATGTCTAAAATTATCTTCGATTCAAAATAGCTTTTAACGGCCTTTAGTCCACAACATTTGCGTTTCATCCCGGCAATCTCACTTTGGACTCATCAGTTGGTTAGTGAGCGCCATACCAATACGCATTTTTTGTTAAGTTCAGTTCAACTTACTTGCAAAAAAAACACCTTATTAACTATGTCTGAGCTCTCAACATACGAAATCTCCTTCATTCATATATATGTATATATCCGAACAACCGAACCGTACAGCGAATGCCTCGAATGTACCACTCTTTTGCATGTTGGGGAGTGTTAACTCATACATTAGCAATTTCGACTTTAAACTCAGGTACGACTTGCCTAAAACTCCGTTTCTTAAATCAACCCTCCGCACTAGCTATACATTTCTGAGGTCTTAAGTTAGATTAAGCATTAGCTCGTATTAAGCCGAATGAATGGGGCTTTTACCCCCACCAATATTTAATACAATATAAAAACAACACAGAAGAAAAAAAACAATTTTGCATTAACTTGGTCATGCCACAAAAAAAACACAATAAAAACTTTTTGCTAAAAACAAACTTCCTAATCAAATTAATTAAATTCAACAGAACGCAAGGAAAAACTTCCCTCAATTTCACAGTCCTTGATGGTGGTACATAAAAGAATAGTAAAGAAAAGAAAAAAAAAACTTTAAATTTACTCAAAACTTACCTCGCGTCAACTGGTGCACGGCCAATTTGACTTTTGAAAAGTTTCCACGGCCGATATCGCCGCAAAACCTGTACAAGCCGACACGCCTCCCAAGCGCCACCTACAAAGAATCAATGAAAAATAGAATAACAAGAAATTTTCAAGTTAGGAAATAAATCAATGTGATTCAATTAGGTAGGATCTTTTATCTCTTTTATCTTAATTTTAAAATCAGAACTGATAAGATGTATTGTGTATAGGAACCTACCTGGAACTCTTGAATAATACTGCAAGATAAATATCTACAGGAAAGGAACGTAAATTGACTGCTCCACCGATTCTGATTATATGTATAATAGGCTGAACAAAGGGAGTTATTTTGGGAAAGATTAACGTAATCTAAGGCGAGTATATGCCTTACATATTGGCCGGCATTCTCACACATCCGTTATAGGTACTGGGTATCCTGGTTGTTGCTCAATAAAGTTACCTTATCGATGGGTTTTTAGAATTTCAGAAACAAGGAAGCAGTTTCGTTTTGTTTATCCTTATTGTAGATATACATATATACAAGGGTTGCAATAGCCGTTAATTACGAAGCCTCTATACCTTGTACACCCACCACAACCGCCTTAACAAAATTGAAAACATTCCTGGTTACCTATACTACCAAAAAACCTATTGGTTTTTGCACCAGATACGCCACTAGCCCACATTAGTATGTATACCTACTAACAAAGTAATGGACAATGTCGGAAATTTAGGTTGTGGCCAGGCTTATCGTTAAAATTACGATTGCAATGACCAGCGGTGAGGATTTTAAGTGGAAGGTTGTGGCCTAAGGATACGTGTTACGCTAGCTAAGATAATATTTATTTGAAGCAATTGATATGTTTATCTGCTTCTCACACATCGAAAGGGAGTGTTGCATCTGGTCAATAGAGGAAATGAAGGTTTGTTTGAACTTAAAGTTTTGCACATTGAGGATTATTGTAACCAATAAACAGAGAGGGTTGTCAGAAGTAATATTTTGTTGAATGCTGATTTCGAATAGCGCGTTCACGTTAGAGGAGCTTACATTACCTTAACAAGCATTATGGACTCGTCGATATGACAGATGACTTTAAGCAAAAGTAAAGTGGTATTAGGAATTTCCATCTGTGATGTATAAAATTTTAGTGTGGGATAAATACTGGGATGTAGAAAAATGCAATACCCCGTTGTCAAAACGCACGCAAAAGTTTATTTTTTTTTAACTTGAGTGTTGATGTCGCGTATGTTACGTTGGTTTGTGTATTTGCTAAAATATTGTGACATTAGTACCCATCAACGCGTCATTGTAAACACTTGAACTTTCGTGTTGAGGGAAAAATCTCCCAAATCGACGCCCAACGCGGCATTGCAAATCAGCTTAAGAGTTAAGCTTAGTCATAAAGTAGTTTTATTTTGATAAACGGTATTCCCCGGTCACTTAATTCGATGGCCACAATTGCATATGCAAGGGGGGAGGGGGGCAGTGTCCCGTCAAAATTTGTAGATCTCGGATTAACTTTCTGAACGACAACGCTTGTCAACAAAAAAAAAATCAATAGATTGTCATCGATTGTTTTTTTTTCATAGTGCCGTACATCGATTTCGATAGATTGTAGACAATTAAATTAATAGTTAATTCTTCACTGAAAAACTGATTTATAGTTAACTCGGGGTTAATTTATTTGTAGGATTAACTAACCCATGTTTAACTTAGACTTAACCCAGCCATTGAAAAACTGGGCCTTACTATTTCATTCGTATTAGATTTTGAATGAACGTAAATTGGACAAACGTTTTAAATTCCAACGATGTAAATAAATGTTTTAAGAACTTTTATGCTGTTTTAAGCAACTGTGTTAATTATTATGTTCCTGTCAAAAATAAATTGCATGTTTCGTCGTCAGTTTGTTGGACGAATACAAATCTTAGGCATATTCGAAACCTTAAAAATGTGTTTTTTTTAAAAAATGGAAAAAAAAACTCAAACTAAAAAACTACGTAGCTCAGACTAAGTGCAATATATCAAAAAACCCTAAATTATTTTGGAAGTTCATAATTTCTAAAAGAAAAACTTCAATTTTTATATCAACCGTGTAATATTAAAAGAAAACCTCTTCCTGTGATATAGAAATTAGTAATATATTTGCTGACTTTTTCAAACAACCTTATAAATCCTGATCACGTGATAATTCCAACCGGAATCGGCTAAACTGTGATATACCTAATTTAAGACTGACTGAAGCGGAAATAGTGCAATATATTCACGGCTTAAAAAGTACTTGTTCGTCTGGTCCTGACAAAATTCCATTTATATTTGTTAAAACTTGTAAGACTTATATTTGTTGTGCAATCACATATTTAGTTAATTGTTCGGTGTCACCTGGTGTTTTTCCTGAATTATGGAAATCTTCATTTATTTCACCTATGCATAAGTGTGGAAATAGAAACAAGGCTGAGAATTACCGAGGCATTGCAAGACTCTTATGTATACCAAAGCTTTTTGAAAATATAATCTGCAAACACATTCAGTTTTATTGCCAATCACTAATTGTACCTGAGCAAAATGGTTTTTGCCCCAAAAAGTCTACGACAACCAATCCTCTCTAAATTAACTAATCAAGTTAACATTAATATGCTAAATATACTTCAAACTGATGTATTTTATGCTGACTTAAGTAAAGCCTTTGATCGGGTGAGCCACTCTATTCTTTTAGGGAAATTAGAAATAAATCTGTTTCCAGAGTGGATACTCACTTGGATCCAGTCGTATTTAAGAAATCGTACCCAATATGTCAAATAAAAAACTGTTTATTCAATTGAATAAATGTTACATCCGGGGTTCCTCAAGGTAGTCATATTGGGCCATTGCTATTTATACTTTTTATTAATGATTATTACGATCATTCTTTATTCAAATGTATTGATCTTCGCTGACGACTTTAAACTTTTTAATGTTTATACAAATCCAAGTGGAAACTTGTTCTTACAACATGATATTGATAGTGTCGTCGAATGGTGTTTTTCTAATGGAATGGAATTAAAGAGAAGGAAATGCAAAGTAATGCCATATTCAAGATCGAGAGAACATATATTGTCTTCCTATTTTATAGGAGACTGTTTAATTGACCGAATTGAGACCTTAAATGACTTGGGTGTTTTAATTGACACGAAACTGTCATTTAATCCTCATATTGACATGATTACCAGTAAAGCAAGGAGTCGGCTTGGATTAATCAAGATCTTAATTCAGTTATTAACGATAACCCTTTACTCTTATGAATAAATTATTCATCTATTAAATTCACGTTAATTTCGAAAAAAAAACTACATGGTTTGCTATCACAGGATGACTATAACGAACAATAGAATTGATTTAAAGATTTAATCTCCTTTCTTAACGAGTCCAATGCGGATTTAGGTCGTCTGACAGTTGTAATCCGTATCCCCCCGGGTTTCTGAAACCGCAGGTGCAGTGGTTAATAGGTTTACGTGGGAATTTCACCGTTCGAATAGACCAAACCTAATCAAACTGTGCAACGCTTATAGGTTTAAACCCTTTTAAAAAAATTAATAATGTCAAACATCTAAAAGCCGTCAAAGAAAATGTGGATTCCTTGCAACAAAAAACAAAGCTCATGTGAAATTATTGTCAATCATGGATTATTATACTTTATTTGACACCACTTTGCATTCAGCGCGCCGCCGGGCGGTTCTTTATTGTATTATAAACATCAATAAATCTTACAAATGGCATATTATCAAGACAGGTGGTTACGTTTTTTAATCTTATTATTGTCTGTTTAAAAATATATTGTCACTAAAAGAACACCGCAACAAATTAGCCATTCTTTACCATTCACATTGTCTTGTCATGTGTATTTAAGCTATGTTCGGTGGTAGACACAAAAAAAAAAAACAACGTAGATAACTTTAAATAAATCGAAACCAAATTACGCGTTGCATATCTTTTTAAATCGATAATGTGTGTATTTGCATGACCGATTACGTACTCACACTAATTGTCACCATACCCATGTGAATTATTCTAAAACGAATAAGTTTCACAAGGTTTCTCACGTCACATAGTTTAATTCCTAAATGTTTTCGATTACAAGGAAAACATTTCAAGTAGAATGAAATTGTGTGCGAGAATGGAATATTCTGTTAAGCAACACATACATCCTTTTTTTATTTTATGCGCTCTATTGCTAAAAATAAGAAAACTGATTACATTCACAGATTCCACAAAGGTTCAAGGTTTTCCCAAAGAAAACACCATTATTCATTGATATGATTTCTAGGAAAATATGCTAATGTAGACATATTAGCAAAATCCAGAAAGGGCAACACCAGAAACCTAATCCTTTTCCAGTTTCTTTTCTGTACGCAACAAAATGTAAATTAAGCAAAATTTGAAATATATTTTTTATACAAGTACATTATGTACATTGTATATACAACTCTGGAAGAAATATGTTCCCATTTATCATCGTTTCAAGCGTGAAATGATAATCTTCGATGACACAGGTTTTTTCCATAAATTGACTGCTACATACACTGATATTCTAAAGAGATAATCGTCCGTAAGGAGAGCTTTTACTCGTACTTTTTTCAGTTCACCTTAGAATTTAACTTTTTATGCAACTGCATTTGCGGAGTGTTGTACACAGCCATGCCACTAAGAGACTTCATTCCGCATCTTTAGCCAAATAAAAAAATAATTGGATTTCGAAAAGTGAAAATTGTCTGTTTTTAGACCACTAGGTATACCATTTCAATTGAGAAAGTGCAAAGGACGCTCCAAAATAGAATAGACAGATTCTATCCAATAATCCGAGCGATTAATATTGACTTCTTTCAGAAGTTGAAATTGCAAAAGGGACATAATCCTACATCACAAAATTTGAGAAAATGTAAAGTGTTTGAATGGATTATAAAGTTGTTAAGGGTTCTGTTTTAGTTTTTCTTAATATTATGAGACTTAACATATCAGAAGTGGGATATTACCGAATGAGGAACCAATATCGACAAAATACCGATTGGGATTTAAATGCCAAAATCTCGATGACCTACTAAAAAATCCCAAATAGAACATATTGTAGTACAGTATTACACGACGCATGGAATTAATGCGCAACACTTGGTGATTACGAGTATCTTTAGAAATTTTATTCGGTAATGAGCGTACTGTTACACGAACCATGTTTCGAGTGTGCGCATCACTTTCTATTTTATTTGAAAGTCGACTTGAACTCTTATTCCGCCATCATACATTTTAGTTCTTTACTCAAAAGTGTCCAAGGTAAAAGTGAAACAAATTTTAAAAAAACGAGAAAGAGAAATGTCAGAAACATGCAAGGAAAATTGAACCCATGCATTTTCAGATATAGAATTATTTCTGTTTTGCCCTTCTCTTTTGCCCTTCATTCATGCAAGGCTAAATATGCACCGTGTAATTGGAACAATTAAAGTATGTAAGTCAATGCATATACTATTTGTTAAGAAAATTATTGACTACTAACTGCCTGGAAAACTTCATTTCCCTCAAATTCGTTATAATTTTGAGCATTCACATACTCCTTCATATAATACGGCGACTTCAGATTCTTTATTCAAAAGTTCTATTAAATAGAATGAAAATGACTGAATCAGAATAATGTCGGACGATATGTCTTTAGCAAAAAGCAATGTTTAAAAAGTCATCCAACACCTTTCTTTTTTCAATAAAGTCCACAAAATTTTTCATTCTATTCTCAGGTGTATACAGCGTACAAAGCAGGAGGTTTGGCGACACGCAAGCACGCCACATAGAATTGACCATTAAGAAACATGGAAATTCACAATTGATGCTACAACACTCTTACTGTCAAGTACAGAAATTTTTTCCTTATTTTATTTTAATTTTTTTGTTTTTTCATTTTAATTTCATTTTAAAATTGTTATTATTATTAAAATTTATATTATTTGATTGAAATTTTTCACATTCAAATTCGTCCCGTTACAAATTTTCGGTGCGTTAAGCTTGTGGAACAAAAAAGTAATGGAGCCGATTTTCAATTTTAAATTCGGGACTTCCAAAAATTCAAAAATTTCGTGGCTCCGTCGACTAGTCAACAGATTAGTATGAATGACGACATTAAAATAACCTGGCATTCGAAATATGACACCTGTCATATTGTGCAATGGCAAATGGATCAACTGCTCCATCTGGCGGTTTTTCGAATCATCATCAAATATCAAAGCCGATGTATATCATCATTTGTTTTCAAATTGACTAAAGATCGTATCTTCCAATACAAATTTATACAGCCCAAAATCGTTCAAATCGAACAATGTGTTTTTGAGTTATGAGTTCACAGACGGATTGATGATTTTCCTCTATGGAACGCTTCATACGCTTTTTATGCTTGAAAGCTCATTCTACCCAAACGTCATCTGAAAATTGAAGGAAAGAAACACGAAAACGACGTTTTTTGTATGAAATAAGAATCTAAATTAGAAAAAACTCTTAACTCAGTTCGAAATTAATAATCAACAATTATCTCCATTCTGATAAGAGTATAGTTAATGTCTCTTCCGTGTGGGTGTTCGGAGTTTGGTACTCTTTTCTTTACTCCCCAGACTATAGTAATGCTCGAACGGCTATCCCGAATCCGGTTTGGGAGTATTTTTTCTGTTTCCGATTTCAAAAAGGTTTTGAAATAGAGCCCTCACACACATATAAAGTTTGTCATCGGTTTTTTTGCCAAAAACAATAATTATTTGAAAAGCCTTATTTTTTCAGTTTGATGCCGTTTTCGATTAGCTGTTCGGTGTTGCTCCTTCTTCACTGCTTATGTACCATTGCATTCCTATGAAATATGCAAAATTCGGAGTAAAATTATTAACTCCAATGAGCCAATCGATACCGAAATAAGCGTGTATTTATGAATACGTCATTTTCATATTCGATTGGTTGAAATCAAAAGAGAGTAGAATCTTTCGAAAAACCAATCGAAAACGACATAGGATTTCGAATTCTAGTCTTGTTGTTAGTTTACACTACCAAGATATTCTTCACGAAATCTATGTAAGATGAACTGAACTTGACAAAAGTTGCATATTGTCCTCACAAGTCAACTAATGAGTCCAAGTGTGATCCCCAGGACGAAAATCCAATTTTTGTAGCACTAAAGGCCGTTAAAAGCTATTTTGAAAACAACATAAGTCATTCTGTATTTCGGCGTTTGGGATTCTGCTACTTAGAGTTTTGCCATTTGGAATTTTGGCATTTGGAATTTTGGCATTCCGAATTTTTTTGAATTCGGGCTTCAGATCTCACATTATTTTGGAATTCGGGATTTCGTACTCAACCGATTGAAATTCACTTCCGACCTTCCGACGCCGTGGAACCATTATAATATTACTTGTCTCCTTTAGACCCGTGATATATTGAAAATAGACATATTAGAATATAAAAATTCTTTAATTTCTTTAACATTTATTTCATTCATTCTCCGGAAGAAGAGTTGGTTCCGAATCACACTTGAAATGTCCTATTTAAGTCTTAAAAAAATATAAAAATCAATGTGTAATATCCGGATAGCAGAATATTAGATTATGGTACATAGCAATCAAAGCTTTCCGTATCAAATTTTCAACTTTAACAAATTAAAAGAAAGTACTTACGCCGTTCAAAAATTATTCAAAAGACCTATTCACCATTCAAACTCAAAAAATCTAACTATATGCATATTCAATTCAAGAGAAATTGAAGTCCCACTATGCGGAATCAGCATCATAATTTTAATTGAATTGATTATTCAATTTAATAAAAGAAGTATAGTCTTCACCACTGCGCTGCGCCGTGCCGGCCAGGCGGCCGTACCGTACCGCACGCTCACAAGGGCAAAATAAAACTTTTAATTAAATTCTTCAAAGTAATTCAAATAAATTATAAAGAAACACATGATGCTCTCTAAATTGATTGTTCACAATGACTGAATATGCATAGTTAGTTGGTTTCTGTTTCAATGAAGTAGAAACATACCAACCCGCCCATCACACCGCCTACATCTCTAAACGTATTCACATTTTTATCGGATTAAGGAAAATCGTACACTTTATGAGTGTCCTATATTTTGCTGGATCCTGGCTCCCCCATTCGATAATCCTCTTACAATGCAGTAGAAATAAGACAAAAGAACATATAAGAAAAAAAAATATCCAAGGACGAAGTAGGAAGAGGAACAGAGAAAATCCAACAATTGATGTCCTTGCCGTGCTTACCTCGTGTCCACATCTTGGATCAGACTGCAAAGCTTTTGTTAGCCGGTGATATGGTGGAGTTGCAGGAGGCGATGGTCGTACAGGTGACTCCTGGAATTCACTGACGGTATCCACGACTGCAAATTTTATGCAAAACTTTGTGTGTGTATATTTTTTTATCTTTCGGATTGCCTTAGTTTGTTTTGTGGGATTTTGTTTTTTTTTTATTTCACTCTTCACACTGAAATACCGGCTTCAATTTTGTGTGTGTTTTATTCAAATATTCCTCCCCTTTTTTTATTTTTTTTCTTATTTTATTAATGTGCTCCGGGCTTAAGTTTTATGTTTTACTGATTTCCTGGTTTGATATGTTGCCCGTTATTCACAAGAAATTAAATTGAAAATTTATGGTGATTGTTGCTACTTTCAAGTGGATCATATCGTTTCAATTATTTATGAGCATATCCTGTCGAAGAGGTGCCCCAGTGTGTGTGCCTTATTTGAGGGAAGAGGAAAGTCGTTAAGCTTATAACGACATCGTTTTTAATGCCATCACTTCGGGGGACAATTCACGTGGATTTTTTTACGCAGAATATCTGAAATTGGAAGAAAAGAAGAACAGAATTATTGGTATTATTATTTTTAATAGGGCTATAAAATTATAAAAAGTTAGAATATATTTTTTTAACATAATGCATATAAAGGAGGAACATATAGTAAAAGAACAATGTACCTAAGAGGATTACTATATATACGGGGGCGTGCATCACAAATAAGTAGTTATTAATTGAACGCAGGTTGCTGCTCATGAAGGAAGACACAACACATTTATGTCATTAAAGCCACGAACGACTTTTCAATATATATACATATTTTAAACATTTTTGGTTTAAGATTTGAAGTATTTACGGATTTTTTTTAACGGACAAAAATTAGCTAAATATTTTGAATGGATGTGGTTGCATATATTTAAAAAATTAAACTGGCTGACATGTAGATTAAAGAGCAGACATATACAATTTGTTTCAAACTAACGACCTGTCACTTAATAATTCGTGAAATATTTAACGAAAAATCGTCAAATCTTATAGGTTTTTGGGTTCTAAAATATATATTATTTTAAATCCTTTTGTTCGAAATTCGGTTACCTACCCAATGAATTAAAAAATTAGGATACCCATCTTAATGCAAGAACAACTAATTCCATTCGGGCTTAACTCATTCCTCAGAAAACTTTCTTTGCTGGTTTGAATCACATCTTTGTTATTGATAGTTTGTATACAAAATGCAAGTGTCACTATGTTATGTATTGGCTTCGTTAATTCTCTTGTTTTTTTTTCAGAAGCGCTAGCTTTATGAATAAAACATGTCTTATGGCTATAAGTAGTATACAGGCCTAGCCATAATCAAAAACTAACTCAGGCTAAAGTCAAAATATAACGAAAAGTTACACTGTTGAAACTGAAAATTCCCACAATATGTTTTGATAATACCTAGGATTGTTCGTTGAGTCCTGAAGTCTTTTGAAAATGCTGAACTTTTGGGATTAGTAAATCTAACAAACCAGGAGAGAATTGATGAACTTACGCAAACGTCAAAGCAAAACGTCGAAAAATCTCTTCAAATCGTTGACCGGTGAGATTTTTTTCATTCCCCTTACTTCTTGAACTTCTCGCCAAAAACTCCCAGTTGGCGGCAACTCAGTTTCCTTGTTTGAAAGCAGTCTAAGGGTCCAGTTATAGCGAACAGGAAAACGAATCAGGAAAAAAGTTCAAATGGAAAATTTATGATAATTTCACACGGTTTAAAATTAAAATGCTACACTAATCGATGCCGAATAACTCAGAGAATTTTTTTGACAAAAATATTTGCAATATAACAATTATTTTTTGTTAAAAATGTATTTAATTATTTTCCTGATAAAAATTCATTTTTCTTGCCAGCTGATTGCCATTAGGCACAAAATGGAACAAATCATTCCAATGATTTGGGTCCCAATTTCTCTCGTTCCACTGACAGAATTGTGGACGAAAGACTTTTTCGTGTGTGTTTCAATCAGGAAAACTTGATGGCAGACTGGAAGTGAGGCTTGCCAACTGGCATCATTATCCTGTTTGCTATAAAAGACCATCAGGAAAAAATATTCACTTTCATACTGTTTCAATTTTTCTTGATGCATTTTCCTGATCGCTATAACTGCCCCTAAGAGAATTAACGTTCGGTGGAGATGTAGTATAAATCCACATAATATTATAGACATCGAGCTGCAACCATGGGTTTTCGCTATGGAGCAATGAATTAACCATAATCCTCTTCAAAATATTCTGAAAACTGAAGATTTCCCATACAAATTTTAATCTCCTCAAAAGAAGATTAGAAATTAGTCCCTTGTGTGAACAAGGAAACTGAGTTGCCGTCAACTGGGATTTTGAGGGCGAGAAGGGCAAGAAGTAAGGGGAATGGAAAAAATCTCCCGGGTCAAAGATATGAAGAGATTTGTTTGACGTTCTGCTTTGCATTCCAATTAGCCCAACAAAATCTTTCCAGTTTCCACCTCAATTTCTTGGTGCGAGTTTCTTCGTGTGAAAGCTACAAGGCAATTAAAGGAAAACGTCAAAAAAATCTCCAGCAACTGGTTTCCCTGTGTGAAATGGGACTTAATCTCATTGAAATCTTCTTCCAAATATAAGATTGTCAAAAGAAACAAACCTTATTTCATAGAACGCGCCTATTCTAATGTCATTTCCTCCATTGACATTCCAACATTATTTAATTTGTTTTTGTCTGGTGAAATTTGTCGTTGCCTTCGAATTCTGATTTTGTTTATAAAAATGTATAAAAATAAAAGATGCAATAAAGCTTCAAAGACCAAAGCGGTGTTTAGAATTTGTAATGGAAAATGTTTTAGCGACGACACGAGTTGCAATCTCATAAGCGAGGTATGTGGCTTGTCTTTCAGCTTGTCTTGGCATTCAGGTTGACAGAGAATCCATTAGCTGGAAGAACAGAATGGACGCACGGTCGATCTCGCGGCACTTCGAAAAACGCTCTGTCAAAGTTAAAAACATAGAAACTCGTTTGAGTGAATACAATGGAACCGCAACCGTGAGTTGCGACGCCAGACATTGGTTAACTTATACATTTTTCTCGGTTTTCCGCGTCGTTTGACAGATAACGATAAAAAGAAAACTTCTTGTTTGTTGTTGTATCCACACAATTGTTCCAAATTCACATTCACAATAAATTTGCAAATTAAAAGTTTGCAAAAATAATTACAAAATCAATTAACAACATCAATTTCTCACCGATGTTTTAAAACGACCGCGCGGTCCATTGTATTCGATTTTTTTTGGAAACGTTGCTTCTCGCGGCGGCGGCTAATGCGAGCAAACGACCCGTCAATTCTGCTCAGCCAGTAAAGCTGCAAATATAGTTCATTCAGCAAGTTGGTTTTTCATTTTCCTTCTAGATTATCGACCTCGTGTCCTGGTCAGATTTCATGCATTTTATATATATGTACCTACTGCTTGAATTTTGAAAGATAAATTGTTGGAATAACAATATTTTAAAGTTATTACTCATTTGTATTTATTGTAATTAAATTTGTTCACTTCTTTTTGTTCACTGCATTTCGTTTTACTCTTTATATACTTCACTTCAAGATTAATTTTTAATCTACTCAATTTAAACCGGTTTATCTTTAGGTGAAAACCTAGTATAAATCTCTTGTAGATTTACTAATACTACGTTCCCACCGACCACTACACCGAGATTTAAGTAAATATAGCTAAATCTCCTACAAATCATGAGGATTTACCATACAAATTTTAATCTTCTCAGACGAAGATTTAAAATAAATCACATTTTAATCTTTAATCGAACTACCCTACTTCCATTTCGAAATGAACACATTCATCGGGAAAGTGAATTTTTCTCTTCGGTTGACAGATGAAGCTGCAAGTCTCACTTCTACACCATAAGAGAAAATGAAACGATATATGCTTTTTGAATAGTGCTGTCAAAATTAATCTACTTTTGGAGCGGTGGAACCACTTTTTGAGATTAGTAAATCTACAAGAGATTAAAGTTCGGTGGAAACATAGTATAATCTCAAATAGTGTTTTGACCCCTCCAAAAGTAGATTAATTTTTACAGCACTATTCAACATGCAAATATTGTTTCATTTACTCTTATGATATAGAAGTGAGACAGGCAGCTTTATCCGTACCAACCGAAGCGAAAAATTCACCTTCCCAATGAATGTGTTCATTTCGATATGAGAATAGGTTAGTTCGATTTGTACATCTATTGGCATTAAAATTATCGATTCAAAATTAAAATATGTAAAGCGTCTACGAATTAAATTTTACGGTGAAAGTATAATCAAGAAAATTAAACGATTTTTATAATAATATACCTACTGGGCATATGAATGCATACAAATAATGCCCTATGATATGAACATAATAATGTTGTTTCTAAGTTTTATTCAAGTAGAAAATACGGCCCGGTTTAGATTTGTAGACGGCTACTAAGTTCTCATCAGAGCTAATTTTGTTGAATATGTTGAAATTAGATTTCAAACTCTCATTCTACTTAAGATTTACATACATTTCCAAATTTGTACGAAGATTTCAATGAATGTAAATGTCAAGGGAAATATAACTATTCGCAATAGCTTTTTGTTTGTTGTTCACAGTGGGCCAACAATGTATCTTTAAAAAATTCATTCCATTGACAAATTTTATCAACGGTCAAAAGGGCCCTATTTCATTGACAGGCGCGACAGGTGACAATTTGTAAATGAAAACTTGACAATTGTCTTAATTCTGTCCCAAAAATTGACGATTTTGTAGAGTTGTCGGGGAATATGCGACAGTTGTCAAGATTTCGGATCATACAAAAATTATCATGGCAATGAATTGTCAGGGATTTTTTGAAAATTGTCACAAATTCCCTGACAAATTTGTTGTGAGAATTTTTTTATAGAACAGATAAATAATACAAATGACAATTTTGTCAGTAAATAAGTGACAATTGTGACTGGCGATTCAGTCTCGCTCGTAAAGTGACAATTTCGATAAAAAAAAGGCTAATGTTAATGAAAGTGATGAAGAATTTGATGTGCAATTTCGCGAAGTACGCCACCCTCGAATTTTTAAAGAAAGGATTAACAATGATTTTTCTGCATTAAGTGATTATCAGTTTAATGAAAAAGTACAGCGGAATATATTTTGTCAAAACTCGGTCGACAGCTCCAGCATACCACACAAAGAAATCGTGCACTTGATGCTAAGACTCAAGTTTTATATGCGTTGCACTGGCTTGGAAGTGGAGCTCAGTATCATGTTTCAAAAAGTTCAATTCAGCACCTTATGGGAGAAGAAATCCGCTTACAGAAATGACGACCACTCAATTAATGCCATGTTTGTGTGCGGCTCAAATTTTTTATTATGTTTCTGCACGCTGGCCTGGATCTGTTCACGATGCTAGGATTCTAAGAAATTGCTCTTTAGCAAGACGATGGGAAAATGGACGGAGGCAATTTCCAAATGCTTTAATATTAGGAGACAGCGGTTATGGAGGAAAAAGTTGGCTAATCACACCAATTATTCCACACCAAATTGAACAAACTCAATCATTGCAAAGATTTTTGAGGGCTCACAAGAAATCAAGGGGGCTAGTAGAAAATGCATTGGGCATCCTCAAATAAAAATGTCCTTATCCAAACTATTTGAGATTATCACCAGCTATTGCATGCAAGATTATTTTGACTTGTACAGTACTGCAAAACTCAGAAAATCGTTTGGGAAGTGGACATAAACCATATGAAATGATGGATGAATACAATGGTAAGTTAGAATAACATCAATTTTTGTATTTTTAGATCCAAACAATGTAATCGTATAGATGCTGAAGAAATACTTAATAGAATTGAAGAAGAAGATGTCTATACCAACGAATCTACAACAACTGCTGCTTTTCGCACAGTTTTATCCAGGTTTTCATAACCATAACAAAATAGTTAAACTGTCATGTTACTCTCATAATTAAAAATGTGTGAAATAAAGAACAATATTTAAAACTATTAACAAAATTTAAAACAAAATTATTAAGAAATTCAAATTAACATTAACGTCCATTTTACATAAAAAGAATAAATTAAAACATAACATCTGTATGAGATGGCATCTCTTTCATTTAAACTCTAATTGTTATTGTAATGATCAATCAGTTTCGTCAGAATACGCATCATTAAGAGCCTGAGATAAGATTTCATTTGGGTTGACTGGTTGTCTCTCTTCACACAATTTTCTTGGTAAAAACTGAAGGTGAAAGCTTTCTCTTTCTTTTTGTAATATATCCAGCTCTTTTAGATAACATTCTAATAAACTTCCAAAACTTTTTTCTCAATTTCATGTTTTGTGTTATCTTGTTGACTTCTATTTGTTTCTTCCAAGCGATGTCTTTTTTTGGGAAGTGGATTTTCAGAGTTAGCGTCTTCTAACATATACGAGTATATTTGTTTTGTGGTTGTGTCATCTCCAGATGATTCGGGAACCGGAAGACCTTCAATAATTGGTGAATCTTACCCCAATATTTCAAAAATTATTTTAACACTTTCGTCTATGATGCATTTTTTACTTCCTTGAATTTAGTATTTAAAGTATTTGTCGTATGTTTAATGAATACTTTGTTATTATTAACAATTGTTCTTTTTCTCCAATTCTGCCATATAGTGTCTCGAAGATGCTTACAATCTTTATAAGAGTCCATTGCGTTGAGGGATTTTGCTTGGTCTGCGATCTCCTTCCATTTGTTTACTTTCACTTCATTGGCCAAGATCTCGCAGAATTTTCCAAATAAAATGTTTTTATATTTGAGTAAATTTTTAAGATCACTTATTTTTAGTGTATTATTCATTGTAATTTTAACTGCACGTGACTTGAGTATTACAACTAAAATAATACCCATAGATTGTAAATAAGGTCAAAATTAAATGAAAGACAAAAACAGTTATTTTACTTATACATACATACTATGTATGTACATAATAATATGTGCAGTGCATTACATAAATAATCTCTTACACAAAATTGTTCAAAATATAACAATGACAAAATTTTCACGACAAATTTGTCATAGTCTGACAGTGACTAAATTGTCACGACAAAATTGTGATTGTCGTTAACTGACAATTATGTCACCTGTCAATACGATATGAAATGAAAACTTGTCAGACAAGTTCGACAAATTTGTAGAAATGTCACTTGTCAATGTTTATGAAATAGGCTGGCCCCTGGTTGATATTTAAAGCATATCCAGTTGTGGTGCGCATATGCCCGAAGTTGTGTTTAAAAACTAATTGAAAAATTATTATATTATGTTCATTTATTCAAAAAAAATATATATTTTCACATGTAATTGTTACGTGACTTTGACACTTTTACTTTTGCACGTACATACATACTACATACAAATTTATCTCTAATAAAATCCTAACTACAAAATACTACATATATAGATTTTGAACAAGTAAAAGTTTTCAATGCAACAAAATGATAAATTCAATAATTGTGTTAAACATAGTTTTCAAAAGTTTCCAGTCAAATTATTTTGGGCATCCAGTTCACGTTTCATAGATCTGAAGAATTTACCTTTTTATTATTCGACTTAGTATGTGAAGAGACTTGAAAAAGATTTTTCGGAAGAAGTACATATTTGAACTTTTTATTTCTCATATCCTTTGTTTAAAAGACTAAAAAGGAATATATCAAGAAATTTTTTACGATTTATTCATGTAAAAGTTGGCCTAACCCTTGAAGTATATTAAATTCTTTTATGAATTTGTATTTAATGAAAAACCAACTTGCGCAAGCAAATCAATGCTGGGAAACATTTTTATTTACCATTATTGAAAAAATAAATCATACCCAATGGTATAAAATTTGGACTTTTAAAAAAAATTAGACTAGCTATAAGTACAACCTCTGGAAAAATGACTACCACAAGAAAAGACACTTAATATTGTACAAATTGACTCCAACCATGCCCACCGTGTGGTAGTGTGTCGGTTTAAGGTGTGACAGTGTGACCGTCTAACATTGCATACTCAAGCTCGGCACTATTACAGTATGGCAATATAGTATAAAGGTCCGCTGGCCACGCTTCTCCAACACCTTATTGAGCGAATTACGCTCAAATGGTCTATCCCCACCAAACGACAGGAACCTGACAAATACAGAAATCGACAGATACTTAGAACAAATGGACGAAACGATTCTACGAACAATGAACAGAACAATACCGAAATACAAAGAACGTAACGCAACTGACACGCGACAATTGACGCACTTCACAGACAAAAAAGTGGACTACTGACAAGACTAAAACGCTTGTATAGGGGTTTACTGAGACACGAGATCTGGAGATTAGGACACTAAAGTCGTCCATCAAAAACATCAACCAATTGATCAAAGAAAATTAGAGGTTGTCTATTAATTTATTTAAATAAAAATTCGTGCCGTTAACACTAGCGACAAAAGTATGTTCCCAAAAATTAATAAGATTTTTAGAAGAAAGGATCAAAACGATCTTCGGTGTCTTAAGCTCCGGAGGATGACAGAGAACAGAGACGTACTTCTGACAGCAGGCATAGACCCAGAGGATGCCTTATTGGACGATGACCTCTATGTAATCGAAGATCCGCAGGAGAGAGTTGATGATGTGGGGGCTGCTTTCCAGCAAGTGTACAAGGTAAATGCTAACATTCGCGCGAATCATGACCTGGAGAACAGAGCTCTGCTTCATCACTTATGGCTTCGGAACGATATAAACAAATGGCGATCTGAAAACCTTGGTTTTACCGGGTTTAATGATGAAGGTTTGGCAAACGCCATAATCGCCGACCGAAATGGGCCCAGTCGCCTGTTTATTTCGAAGAATGAGCTCCATCTAATATTCGATTCATTAAAGAAAAAGAAGTCAGCAGGAGTCGATGGTTTATCCAACGTTGTACTACGACATTTGCCTCAAGAAGCAGTTAACACTTATAGAACACTGTTTAAAAATGCGCTGAATAATGCATATTATAAAGTGCAGTGGAAGACAGGTGTGGTGCACCCTCTCCCAAAAAAGGGAAAGGACAACTCCAATCCAGCGAATCTCCGGTTTATAAGTCTTCTTCCAAGTATCAGCAAAGTATTTGAAAAGGTTATTAATAGGGCCCTGTTCAAGTGGGCGGAGGACAAAAGTATCATCCCGGATAATCAGTTCGGTTTTAAGGCGGGACATGACACAATTCATGCCGCGTCTAAGCTGGTTTCTGATATCCAATGTAACAAAACTAAAAAGCAGTGTACGGGTGCCTGTCTGGTTGATTTGGAGAAGGCCTTCGACACCGTATGGTTAGAAGGTCTCTATCTAAAGCTAACCAGACTAGGTATAAGTAAATCTGTATTGTATATGCTTTATGACATGCTAAATGGTAGAAAGTTTGTTGTCAAGAGTGGCAATGTAAATTCCACCGCAATTTTTAATATTAATAATGGTCTTCAGCAGGGAGCGGTTAACTCGCCGATTCTGTTCAGCATTTACACCAGCGATCTGATAGGTAGTCTAACTTGCGTACGCCGACGATCTAATTGCGTACACTACAGCTCATACAGTTGAGGTCATCAAAAATCTCTTGTAGAGTGACTTCGACAAGATTCAGCGATATTGTGATGACTGGAAGTTGAAAATCAACTTCCAGAAATCAGAAACTATTTTGTTTAGGACTCCGTTGTCTAGCGCCTCAAGGGATACGAGAAAGAACTGGCGCAAGCTGGTGATCGTAGGGCCACATGGACATCCACTGGCGAGTAAGAGTGTAGTAAAGTACCTTGGCATCTGGTTGGATCAGTACCTGTATTTCGACAGACATATAGGTGCTGCTTTGGCCAGGGCTAGGGGAGCCTTTGCCTTGACAAAACGTCTGTTTTATAGCAGCCGTATTGACAGTAGGGTGAAGGTGATTTGTTACATGGCCCTCATCAGACCGATGATTGCCTATGGATGCCCGGTGTGGTTCAACGTTGCCACATCTCAAATGGAAAAGATTCGGGTGTTTGAGAGGCAGTGTCTTAGTCAGAACACCAGAGTCGGAGTACACACTATATTATTCTAACCAGGTTCTATACAACGGAGCCAACATAAACAGAATAGATAATTTTTTGTTTAAGCTGATTCGGGGTCACACTGCAAGAGCGATGTCCTTAACCAACAGCTTAATTTTTGGGGCTTACTACCCGAATAATGAATATTTTGAGAGTGCGCGGTTAAGTGGCTACATCCCTCCCGAGGCATTCCTCTATTTAGACAGTCGAGGGCTGATACAGGATGGAGGGGTGGTTCCGCTCATCTACCACGACAGCCGGAAAACTGTGGATAGGCGACTCCTGTACGGTCGAGACGTCATCGCTCAAGGTGAAGAAGAGCGCCTTCGGTTCAGTAGGTCTGTGTCCGATCGGGAACGAGGGGATAGGGCGAAACAGGAAAACCAGTTCTGGTGGCTCTCTGAACAGCATCATATTTAAAGTCGATGAAGATGGTATGTCTTGGCCCACTTACATAGATTATGGCAATTAGGTATAGGCACAAACAAAAATTAAAAATATGTATGTATGCGGGGGCATATGTGCATGTAGCTCCGTGTCTGTGCATGTATGTGCGTATGTACATGTATGTGTGGGTTGCATGTGTTGTGTGTCTGCATGCATATAAAAAATAAACAAAAAAATTTAAAAAACAAAAAAAATGCTGGTGGCTGTTCTAGTTTTTAAGTAGTTTTAAGTGGTTTTGGGTATTATTAGGTATTTTAAGTAGTTTACGTTATTTTTAGTTAGTATAAGTTAGTTGTATCTAGTTTTAATTATTTTTAGTCTATCTTTAGGTTTAGTTTATAAGTAAAAAAGAAAAATATGATAAGATACCGAGTTTTTGGCAATAAGTTTTCTTGGTTAAAAAAAATAAAATAGTTAGATTTAATTAAAATAGTTTTTAGGTCGAAAGACATTAGTTCTAAGAGTTATTGTTTAGTTTAGAGCGCCGGTAAAGGGCCAGTAAATTAGTTATAAGTTATTGATAATTAGGCTAGTTTTAAACATTTTTGTCTAGCTTTAAGATAGTTATAAGTTAATATTAAATAAAAATGAATTAAAAAAAAAAAACAATATAGCATTGATCGTGACAGAATGAAAATGCAGAAATATTTCTTATGTAAAACTATTGAGTAAGAAAGTATATTATGTTTCTTGGGCGACAGTATGAAAGAAAGGCAGTCTTATGGATGAAAGCGGGTAAATTTGTTGTGGAAGAGAAATAGAGTGAAGTTTAAGAGAGAGTATGAAAGTGAGACGGTGTGAAAGATACAGTGTGATAAATAGAGATCGTGGAGGGATGACAGCCTAAAAATGATACACATGTTGACAATGTGAAAGTGCAACTAACGATGATATCGGCACACAGTTTTACTTTCGCACATAAAATCGAAGAAAATTTACATACTGCTACACTGTTGGCATGTAACAGACAATTTTGAAATTCTTAACTGCATGAATGTGGGTGCTTGTAAGTCGAATATTCAGATTTTTGACACTTGGATGAGGTTAGGTGTAGTGTGTGGATATATGGGAAATGACACAGAACACTATGAAAACAACGAACACTGTAAAATTAATAGAGAACTGTAATGCAACTATTTACATATATATGAAAAGGACTTGTGGAATGCAATGTATTAAAAAGGCCTTTTATTTCTAAGCAACTTTTTTGATGCCAATGCAGCTTTTAATACTTTTTATAAAATTATGTACTTCGATCTATAAAAAATTTGTTTAATAAAAACCCGGGATATCTCTATTATAATCCTTTTATATCTTGCCATAAAAAGGAAATATTTTATAAGTAGTTCATCAATTTCAAAGATGGTTCAAGCATTTATTTGGCTCTTATCATTTACTTGAATCATCCTTGAACAACAGTTAATCCGTCGAAATCTGGATTAAAACTTGCTGAGCCACACTGTTGTGTATGTCCGCAATGAAGCTGTACAACTTTGTGATAAAATACAAATAAGTCCTCTTTCACACAGGACAACTAGTTGTTGAAGATTTTGTTGACGTTTTCTTTTGATTGCTTTAAAAATCTCTTGTAACTTTCACACGAGGATACAAACTTGCGAAGATTTTTGACGTGTAAAAAATCTAAAAAAAGTGAGTGCCGTAACTCACGGTTAAAATGTGTAAACACGATGTAGTTAGTACGCAATATTCCGAATGTAAATAGAGTGTTAAATGTAATCTTCAGTAACTGTAACGGGATATATCGAATTTGCAACCGTAGCGAGCTACACGGCACGTAAACGTTAGACACACATTTTTGGTTTACTCTACCGCCGTCATAGATTTTTACACGTGTAGCTCGTTACGGTTGCAAATTCCATATATCCGCTTACAGTTACTGAAGCTTACATTTAACACTCTAATTACATTCGGAATATTGCGTACTAACTACATCGTGTTTACACATCTTAACCGTGGGTTACGGCACTCACTTTTTTTGTTTCCCTTGTATTACTTTGCTTGAACCTACACGATACTAGTTTACAAGGGGACGTAACAAATTTATTGTTGTCGTTGACTGGGGAGATATTGTTCAGTCCCCTTACTTTTGGCCATTCTTTATACCAAACTAAAAGTTACTGGGAACTCAGTTTTTTTGTGTTAAATCGGTCCAAGCACTGGTATCTACAATACATTCGTACATATATGTGTATTTAAATAGAACGTGAACTTCTTTTCAACCTTATGTTGAACTCGCTCGGTTGCGAGACGTCTAAAAGACAAAAGTACCGAATGCAGTTCCATCATCAGGTGCGTTGCGTTGTGTTTGTAACCACAGATAAGTCATCCATAGGTTTCACCCCCAAAAATCCATTTGCTTACATTAAAATTCTATTTGTAGATTTGGCACTCCATCCATGAATAGATGTGAAATCGAAAAATAAAACAAGAACAAATTACTAGCGCTTTGTTAACTTTGTGTCTATACAGGAAGATGAAGCGTTTTTATCAATGTGCCTATTAGAAGAGGAATGGGAAAGTTACTTGTGTGAGTGTTTAAGCTTGTATATGCAAATGCGAACGACAGCAGAGGTTTTAGGTCTTTATTTTCTTTGCCTATGATTTTGAAATTAGGCCCGTTCGTTTAACTTTACCTTGAATCGATCCAGGTTTTTCTGACAACCCCAAGAGCTGTCAAAAAACCTGGGTTTTTCTGTTCTCAAAAAAACCCTGAGGGCCATTCATTTTATGTTCAAACACTTTCAATTAAATTTAAACATTAATTTTATTTAGCAGAAAAGCAAGTTCTGTCACTTAATAATTAAAATATGTTAAATTTAAGTTCTAAATGCATTTGCTTAGCATAATAAACTAAATTTGAAGTATGAGACCATATATTTCTGTTTTGTAGGAAGTTTTGGACTTAATGTTGTGGAATGCCAAATTGCTACTGGCAATTATGCACACTCAGCTTATTGATTTTGTTTGTTTGATATTTTATCGAAAACACCTTATAAGCTGTAGAAAAACTTCGTACCAGAAGTGTGCAAAGCAATTTTGTCATAAAACCGCTTATCACATTCTGGCTAAAAATTCCCATAACAGAAAAGGAGCTTGTTTCCGATAACGGTATTTTTAGTGAAATCAAATTTAAAATTCTATTTTTGCAATTTGACATTCCTTTCTATGTCACCAATTTATTTTATTATTCCCAAGGTCATACAGTATTCACTGTTGCTGTTCGTACCCAAACAAAAGACAGACGAAGACGGCTTTCATATAATCGCAATGTGTCGGATGCACGCAATCTGACTAATTTGAGTTTCGATTTTGCACCTCAAATGTTTTTCTTGCGCCCACGCTACTCTTTCTCTGACAAAAACAAACACTTCATTTAATTTAAATGTTTTGCTTAATGCTTAGTTTGACTCCGGCAAAGTCCGTATACATACTCGTATGATACGATACGATACGACCGACCGACGCAACATACTAGACGACCGCTTTGTTAAAGCTAGTTTATACGCCATGTCAGTCAACCGACAATGTTGTTGTTGTAGGCATAAAATGGATACAAGGCGAATTCTATGAATATTGCTTCTCTTGGGAATGGAAATGCTTTTTTTTTCTTATTCCATTAACCCCAATGCACGAACTGACATTGAGTCAAGTGCACCATGGATTTATTTTCACATTCTAGAATTGAGTGGTGCTAATTGACACAAACTTATCCCGAATATTTTGGAAATTCTTTTTGATTTGCAAGGGACTTATTGCCTATTACACGAATTTCGAATTTAATATACATAGATTCACAATCCAATCATTATGACCTAATTATTCCAAGAAGAAATAATAAAAATTTTCTGCCTCAATGAAAAGCAATCAGCTAAAAGGTGAATTTTTGAGTGTATAATTAATGAAGTGCAATCCATTTTCTGTTGGAAAATGATTCATTCAGATTTTTAATTTATTCATATCCGAAAACAGACAAGTAAGTACAATTCCATTAATTTCTTCCTGAATTGAAAAAAAATTCTGTGAAAGTGAAATGAGGTAGGAAAATCATTGTATTATACTTTATTGAAAGTAAAGGATTCAGGGCATTGAAGAGGCCAAAATTGTTTTTATTAACACTTAAATGAATATTGCTGTTTTTTTTAAAGAAATTTTAATTGATTTTATATTTTTATTTCGATACATGTGTGTATGTACATACATACATATTTACTAAATTATTATAAGTCTTGTGTAAAATAATTAATTACCAAAATGCTGGCGGCTTACGTAAACAACAAAACAAATGATGTTTTTATCACCCCGATGGCTTATGACTATGACGTAATAATATTGACAGAAACCTGGTTACCTCCAGAGATATATTCATCTGAGTTGTTTGATTCGTCATATGCAGTATACCGATCGGATCGCTCTCTGGAGTCCGGATTTGTTCGAGGGGGAGGCGTATTAATTGCAGTACGTAGTTCGCCTTATAGTAAACAATTAAATTTTCAAACGATGTCAGTTTATTTTGAACAATTATGCGTTCTTGTTTATTCAGATAATTTTTTAAATAATCAAAATAAGTTTGAATATTGTTTCATTGTTAATTATATTAGACCTAGGAGCAGCTTAGATATGTATGTTGAACTAATTTCAAATGTAAATAATTTAATGAATTCTTTGTCTTCCAATCAATATCCTTGCATCTTCGGTGATTTTAATCTTGGTGACATTGATTGGTGTTACGAGTATCAAGAAGATGAACACTTGCTTATTCCATTTAACGTTTCAAAGGATGTAGAAATTGAATTGGTTGACAATTTTTGTTCGTTGGGATTAATTCAAATTAACCATGTGAAAAACAGTTTAAATAGATTTCTTGATCTTGTTTTTATTTTAAAGGATATTAAATTTAAAGTTTTTGAATCAGATGTTCCTTTAGTAAAAAATCAAGTTCATCATAAAGCAATTTGTGCAATTTTCGAATTTTATAATTTTCAACCTGCTAATTCTGTTGATGTTAATTTTCTTAATTACAAGAAGGCCGACTTCATTTCGTTGAATAATTTTTATAATTCCATTAGTTGGGAAAATGTTACGGCTAATCAATCTTTAGAACAAATTTATTCAATTTTTAAAACAGTTTTATTTGATGGTGTTCAAAAATGTGTCCCTATAGTTCGGAAAAGAGCGTCTTTTATATCTCCTTGGTTCAATAGAAGGCTTAAGAATTTAGAGAATGTTGAAAACAAAGCTTTCAAAAAGTATAAGGTGTCTGGAAAAAATGAAGATAGACTTAGTTTTATTCAATTGAGAAAAGAGTTCGATTTTTTAAGTAGGTTTCTTTATTCTCAATATATAAGTTCTGTTGAAAGAAATATAAAATACAATTAGAAATCTTTTTGGTTTTTTTTTTGAATTCGAAACGTAAAGTTTCTGGATTTCCAAATTCCATGGAACTTAATGACGAATGTTCTTATGATACCAAAACAACGTGTGATTTTTTTGAACATTTTTTTAAATCAAATTATAATTTGAACTCAATAGAAAGTACTGGAAGTATATTTAATGAGATCGATTGTCAGGTTGATTTTGATTGCTTTTCATTGACAGATCAGGAAGTCTTAGACGGTTTAGCCAATCTTGAGTTAAGCAAAAATGCTGGAATGGATTTGATTCCTCCTATTCTTTTATCTAAATGTGCTGTTTCGCTTTTTAATATTTTAAAAATTATTTTTAATAAATCACTTCAAACTGGTGTTTTTCTTCAAGAATAGGGTGATTTTTTTGCTACTTGGTTTTTGACGTTTATATTTTTGACAGATCACACATGACAAATTCCACGAACATTTGACATTTCGATTCAGTATTGTTTGCCATTTCATCATGAATAGACTTACGCCTGAACAACGTTTGCAAATTATTCAAATTTATTATCAAAATTCGTGCTCTGTGAAAAATGTGTTTCGCAAGCTACGTCCGTTTTATGGTCGTCATAATCGACCCACCGAGCAGGCTATTCAGCTCATTGTGACCAAATTTCGCACCAGTTTCACTTTATTGGACATTAGTCCACCAAATCGTATCCGTAGAGTGCGTACCGAAGAGAATATTGCTGCTGCATCCGCCAGTGTTGCTGAAGATCGCGATATGTCCATTCGGTGCCGATCGCAGCAATTGGGTTTGTGTTATTCGACCACCTGGAAGATTTTACGCAAAGATCTTGGCTTAAAGCCACACAAAATACAGCTGGTGCAAGAATTGAAGCCAGGCGACCTACCACAACGTAGAATTTTCGGTGAATGGGCCTTAGAAAAGTTGGATGAGGATCCGTTTTTTTATCGCAAAATTGACTTCAGCGACGAGGCTCATTTTTGGCTAAATGGATACGTGAATAAGCAGAATTGCCGTATTTGAAGTGAGGAGCAGCCAGAGGCAATTCAGCAGCTACCAATGCATCCCGAAAAATGCACTGTTTGGTGCGGTTTATGGGCAGGCGGCATCACTGGGCCGTACTTCTTCAAGGACGATGAAGGCCGCAGGGTTACGGTCAATGGAGAAAGTTACCGTTCGATGATAACAGATTTTTTTTTGCCGAAAATGCAAGAATTGAACTCGGTCGACATGTGGTTCCAACAGGACGGTGCCACATGCCACACTGCACGCGAAACCATGCATCAATTGAGAGGCGAATTTGGTGAGCAGTTGATCTCACGTTTTGGCGCAGTCAATTGGCCACCAAGATCATGTGATTTGACCCCGTTAGACTATTTTTTGTGGGGCTATGTTAAGTCTATTGTCTATGGGGACAAGCCAAACACGATTGCTGCCTTGGAAGCCAACATTGAACGCGTCATTGGTGAGATTCCGGCCGAAATGTGTGAAAAAGTTTGCCAAAATTGGACCTTCAGAATGGACCACCTGAAGCGTAGCCGCGGGCAACATTTAAGTGAAATTATTTTTAAAAAGTAAATGGCAGAAATTGATTCATCGATCCAAATAAAAATTTCATTCACTGTTTACAAGTTTCTGTGTTTTTTTGAATTTTCAAAAACCAAGCTCTTAAAAAATCACTATAAATTGTCATCTATTAGCCCTATCTACAAAAGTGGTCTTAAACATTTAATAAGCAATTACAGGCCAGTATCGAAGCTCTCGGCTATTCAGAAATTATTTGAAAAATTAGTATACGATAGAGTAAATTTTGCAGTAAAAGGAATCATTTCTTCGAAGCAGCATGGATTTTGCAGTGGTCGGTCCACTACAACTAATTTGTGTATTTTTACAAATTTTTGCCTCTACTATTTGGAGAACAAAATACAAGTTGATGTCTTATACACTGACTTCGTAAAAGCGTTTGATAGAGTTCATCACAGGCTTCTTATTAAAAAATTAGAGAAAATAGGGCTCAAGTTTAGTTTTCTTAGATGGTTGGAATCTTACTTGACGAATCGGAAACAGGTTGTAAGAATTGGAAATGATAAATCCTTCTATATTGAAGTAATGTCGGGTCTCCCTCAAGGTAGTAATCTGGGACCCCTTCTTTTCTATCTTTTTGTAAATGACATTCCTGACCTGTTAGATTATGGAGATTGTCTAATGTTTGCTGACGATTTAAAACTATTCTATCCCATATCAAAGATTGAAGATTGCTTAAAATTTCAAAAAGACATAGATAAACTTTATCAATGGTGTAAATATAATCATCTTGATTTAAATATTTCCAAATGTAAAACGTTTAGAGCTTTTCGTTCAAACCCTAGAAATCTATATAGTTACGAGTACAGTTTTGGCAGTGAAACTTTATCGACTGTTAGTGAAATAAAGGATCTTGGCGTTATTTTTCATACGAAGTTTTCTTTTTCATCACACATTGATTTCATCATATCGAAAGCAAATTCGCTTCTTGGTTTTTTAAAGCGTAATTCTGTCGTTTTTAAGGATAGTTATACTTTAAAAGCCCTTTATATTTCATTAGTTTTACCTTCTTTAGAGTAGTGCTGTGTTATATGGTCTCCCTATTATCAAAACTCTTCCGATAGGATTGAGAATATTCAAAAAAGATTTACGCGCTTTGCGTTGAGGAATTTGTGTTGGTCAGAAGGTTTTCCATCATATGAATCTAGGTGCGCATTGATTGATTTGAAATCTTTAAAAAGCCGCCGAGAAATTTTGTGTACACTTTTTATAAAGGATATAGTAGTTGGTAGAATTAACTCACCTGAGTTATTAAATCTTATGCCCTTTTATTTTCCAGAGAGAAACCTTAGAAACAGACACGCTCTTTTTCTTGTTCCCAGTCACAGGACAAACTATGGTTTAAATGAACCTATATCACGTTCATTATCTCTTTTTAATTCTATTAATCTTGAAGTCGACCTTCTAATGGATAGAAGTATTTTTAAGAATATTGTTTCTAGAATTTTCAATAATAATCAATAAATAATTGTTAAATGTAATCAAAGATAAATACCCATTGATGAATAAATAAATAAATAAAATAAACTCGAGATCGAACTTTTTAAGTTTTTCGATTTGTTTGTTCTCAGCACCGGTGTGTTCCCGTACTTCATTTCTGCGAAAAACTGTCAAATCCTGCATTTGCACACCAATATGTTCGTAATTCTTGACAGAAGAGAGCACTAAAGAGAGAATACAAATTTTGTATAAGCTGAGAATTTTCACAGTACACATAATAAAGTTAATATATTCCAGTTTTCATTTTCGTTCAAGTTCGCGCATGTGGCAAAACTCAGAGACACTCGTGTCACATTTAGCATGCGCATAGGCTTAGGCATGGGCCAAACCGCTAGTTGCAATATCTGTTACTGCTACTTTTAAATAACAGTTATAAATTCCGGTTACTGAAATAACAATTATGGAACAAAAATTGTCAGTGAAATAGCAATTTTAATAAACTATTTTCCACTAACATTTTGAAAATTAATTATTCATCACTTTTTCATCTATATTCCGCTGTTTGGTGTAATCAAAATGCAAATTTAGAAATTTCAAATGTTGTTTTAATGACAGTTATTTTTGATCTACTGTTACCTCTTACTGAACATATCTTACTGAAATATTGACCCACCACTATTTGTATGTGAAAATGTCAAAAATGAGAGTGCATGTGCTAAATCTCAGAGACATTTTGCCAAATATGACAACCGAATTTTTGGGTTATTCATATAATATATTAATATTTGCGACAACAAAGTGTTCATCTTAAAACAAAACTTTTCACTCTAAAAAAACTTTTTATTAAACATTTTCAAATATTCATTTTAATGTTGACGTTTGTCTCTCTCAGATAGATTTTTACCTAAACTCTTGAAAATATAAGATTTTTGGCATTTTTGTGTCAAAAATACGTGAACACATCACTGATCTCTATAATTCACTGGATAGTGTATTCTCTATAAGAATAACAGTTTTTTTTGGAGGCAATTTAAAGATGAAATAAGGTGCGCTGCTTCTATCCTTGACGTCTATCCGAGTACAAAAAAGTAATTTGACTTTGTGTTTGGTGCAAACAAAGTAAGCAATATGTTTTTGTAATTTATAGTTTTATACATATAAATAATAACTGCATTTAAAATTGCTCAATGTCAGCTTTTAAAGTAATTTGAAGTGTGATAAAGTTATAGTGGCATGGTACTTGCGCACTTATAACGTTCTTCAATTTGCATTATCTGTTTTTGAATGAATGCGCTATCCAGTGTTTTATTAGAGATCAGTGGATAAGTTTGCATGTATGAAAAAGCTATCCATTTATATATAGAGATCAGTGGTTCGGAGTTACTCTTTTTCCATTTTTCTTACTGCAAAAACGTTCAATTAGCTGTTCCGAGTAATGTTTTCGAAGTATTTTTCTCTCCTCGATTTCATAAAGTGGTGAAAATAGAACACACATATGAACATAAAACGGACTCTTGTCAGACTCAGACGTAATAATTATTGTTTGAAGAAGCATAGATTTGTGAATACGACATATTCGAATGGAACAAAAAAAAGTATAGATAGACCACTCCAAAAATCCAATCGAAAACGACAATGCTTTCAAGAATTCCTGCAATAAGAATTCACAACTTTTTCAATGTAGAGGAAGTTTTTCTCCTCCACTGTAACAGTTTTTGTAGTAATGCTTGCGGTGGTTCTGAAAAAGAAGTTCATTTTTGAAAAACTAGACTAGCTACAAAACTTAAACATATGCAAGTCCTTTAAACATAATTAACCTTGATCATAATATATAATGATTTCCTATAAACGATAAATTAAAATTATAAATTAATTGCTTCTCGCTTTAACTTACTATGAAATTATGGCAATTTTTTAAAATTATACAAATATGTACTTATATTGATTAAACAGGATTTCTTTAAGATTTTATGGTGTGAGTATCCAATCCCAGACACCATTGATAAATTAATTTTAGCTTCTTCCTTCCGATTTGTAATAAATTAAAACAAAATATTACGATGCTCACCGACAGCACAGAAAAAGCAGCAGGATATTTTCCAGCAACGGCAAGGATTGCTTTCTGTATTTTACTTATATACTTTTTTCAACTACACAGAGAGAAAAATGTTTTTTTTATAAATCTACTCGTACTTTGAACTTTAGAATGAAATTCACATAAACGTTATTAACTTTCTGCTTCTTGGTCAATATCCTTGGAATCAAAAAACAAAAAAAGGATATCAGCAAGTATCTCTGGTGTATATTAAATAAGATATGCTTTCCTTCACCACGGGGGAGCTGTTGAATAAAATATAACTGGTGAATAGTTCTGTAAGTATAAATGGCATGATGGTTGCAAAGTTTTAAATCCCTTTTGGAGTTTTGATATTGGGGAGTTATGTGGGTATATGTTATTTTGGTTGCTGAATGTGTAAAGGGTATAATTTTATGCCAATTCAGCTTGTCTTTTTGTTTTTGAAGTCAAAATATGAAACCTCTCAGAAAAAATCTTATCAGCTTTAGATTTTGTTTTTGAGAATGAAATATGGAAAATTTTTTAATTTTTAAAATGTTATTGTATGATCATGAAAAGTGTTTAATTATTTTAGCAAAAGTATAAATTACGTGAGGACGATTTTCGAAGTAAAACTTCTTTTGCGGCGTTGGGGCAAACATTTTCTATGGAGCTGTCAGTGACATGTCAAACTGACACATTTTCAATCAAAAACCGACAACATTTTTCTCTACAGATCTTACAGTAGGACACTAACAAAATTTCACCCACCAATAAGTATTTAAAAAAACATATTTTTATACCAAAAAATAATGGCGCAAAATTTTAAATAATTTAGTTCGATGTTGAAGCAGTAATAGTCTTTGAGGATTTTGCTAATTTTAAACAAATAAATCATCGAACTCTGTGATGTTTTTTTTCTAAGGCTGAGGTCAGGTCGTCGGTGTCCAGGGTATCCAGAAGAAAGCAAATAAAACTCGGCTTTGGGAAGGCTAAAACTCGGTTCAATTATCTTTTACTGCTCACGAAGATTTCTTTTACAATTTTTTTAAAAACTTTTTATACACTTAAGCTAAATAACATGGTATTTCATTTTCATATACATATGTAAGCAGATATCGAACAGCGAATATAACGCTAAGTTAACGGACCACAACTTACTCTGCCCTAAGTAGTCGAGTACTTTTTATTGCCCAAAAAGCCTGCTTTAAATGGCACAGCAGGGTACCAGTTAAAGTTATCGGAATTGATCACCTAGCTGGCTGCCACTCGGAATCAACGGGATTCGTATTATTCAGCAATAACCAAAACCGAAATCAATGTTTGCTTTCGAGTGTACAAGTTTTCTCTTTTCATCGTCATTCCTTACCTCTACTTGTTATATTTCTAGCTCTAAAGCAGTGTGAATCGTAGGGATGACGAACTCAAATGTGAGGATGGTGTTCTGGTCGTATGCTGTTGCTCGAGTATGTTGCTGGTAATTGCACTCCGCGGTAGTCGCATAACCATCTTATCACTTATATGTGGTGGTCGTTCGGAATTGCTGTATTTGGTGACAAGTACTAATTTTATTGCGGCGGTTGTTTAGGAATAGGTAACGTAAACCTTCGTAACAACTCCTTTTTAATATTTTACTAAAGTTAAAATCATCAGAAATCTATTTTATCTTTGTATTATCATACTAAATCCATATGAGATTTTTACATTTACAAACCTCTAAAACTTAGTTGTTTGGACTGTTTTGGCTCAAGAAGATATGTTTAGTATGGTACTAGTCAAAAAATGATTAAAATTATGAAAGTTTTAGTGAAATCCTTTAATATTAGCAAACTGACATCAGGCTGTTTAAAATTTTGCGCCAATGTTTTTTTTTTGCAAAGGAACCACAAAAATTAACCGGCTCAACATTTACACACATATTTTGAATAAAAATAAAATGTACGACTGGATCGCACGTACTTGATCTATGTATATGCAAAAGATTTTTAATGGAAACAGCTAAATGTATTTTTAAAGTCGTTTTTCACTTAATTTTTATATATAAAAATACTTACATTTTTTCTAAAAAAAAATGGGATGAACATTTTAAATATTTAATAATATAAATTTAAAAACAAAAATTTCAGAAAAAAATAGCCCACCCGTTTTCGAAATATTGAATTTAAAAAAAAAAAAAAAAAAAATATTTTGATTTCAAAAATCCAAAAAACTAGTTTTCGAAAATTTGGAAATGCAGCATTATTTAAAATTTAAAGGTAATCCTGTGTAAAAATTTTGATCGAAATCCATTGAGCCATTTATGAGAAAGTCGAAAATCAATAAAATGGTTGTTGGCAGGTACAGTCAATAACAAAATATTAGACCATACTCAAGTTAGTACACAGTCAATTTTTATTAAAATCGTTGGAGCCGTTTTCGGCATAACGAAGATTGTAGAAAAAATTGTTTCGCAAGTACCGTTAAAACGCCTAACCACCAAGTTTGAACAAAATCGGTTCAGCCGCTTAAGCTGTAGATCGTTCTACAGACAGCCAGACATCATAGTAATGTCAACTTTGATTAAAATCTCGAGTTCGATTTTTTTTCCAAGCAAAACTTGACTATCTATGTATATCGCAAGTAAAAACACTTGAAAGTAGTTTTTTTTTTAAATTAAATCCAACGAAGAACAACCACCAAAACCAAACCCATTTTCATTATCAAAAAATATTAATTTCTAATTCTACTAATTACTTAATTCTAAATTAAAGTTTTCACTTTTTATAATTTACTTAAAGTTAACAAAAAAGTTTCCTAAAACACAAAATAAATAAAACTGCTTTGTTGACAAAGAATTTTGTACCAACAATATACAACATAACAATATACGCCTCCTAAATCCGCTAACAAATCCAAAATTGCATTGCCATGTATTTGGAAGAATTCTTTATTATTTATTGTGTTCATGCGATAAGAAATCGAGACGTTAGGGTGACGAGATCTCGTCGGTCTTGTTAAATTAGTGTCGTCATGTTACTTAATTAAGCAATTGAAAATCAGTTAACTTCAAAATTACTTTCTTATATCTTGTCGTGAAAATTTTTGACTCACTGTATTGGGGAATGGTTTTATATTAAATAACAAAATATTTACAGTGAATCATATCACGTCAAACTCGACAATTGCCATTTTTTGTATCATAATTTTGCAATGAACATTTTATTTAAATTGAATATTTCCATGTAAAAATGTCATTAAAATTCAGAATCGTCAGAATCACACCAAAGTGTTTAATTGGGATCCCGGATCGGAGAGGGATTCCGGATTGCCAAATAAAATCGCCGTTAGACTCCCAGATTATTGGATTAAAATGGTTCTGGTTTTGATTTGTGACAATAATGGAGTGGTGTAAACGTCAAAGTATAATCTATGTACCAAATTTAGTTCGCTTCTTATTGGTAGTCCGGAAGAATTCCGAATGCTTCTAAGACTGTTCGATTGGTATCAAATTGCAGGAGAAGAGGAAATAAGAGAAATTTTATTCTGGAATTATGAGTGTATGCCTCACTTACACGAACTAAATGTCAAACTCAAAATCGAAAAATGCGCCCGTCTAAAGTTGAGGAGGCAAATCCAAATTTATTTACCCTAAGTATGAGTGTAAATATGCAATGTTTGCTGAGAGATCCTTTCATGTTCATATAATTGAGATTTCACTTTTCTGAACTAACATATAATATACAAACTGATCTAAAATTTAATAAAAACTTACTTTTTACTTGCGATATAGGTACAAGGTATAGGGCAAGTCTTGCATTTGGATAAAAAATCGAACTCGAGATCTTAATCAAAGTTTACAATACGATGATAGAGAACACCAACAAAGTGGGCCCCGCAATTCTGTCTGTCTGTCTATCTGTAGAACGATCTACAGCCTAAGCCGCTGAACCGATTTTGTTCAAACTTGGTGCTTAGGCGTTTTAAGCGATTGTCCAAAATAGATTTTTGAATCGTTGTTTTAGCCCCAAAAATAACGGTACTTGCCATACATCTTAATTGTCTCGAAAACGGCTTTAACGATTTCGATAAAAAGATAAAAATTGGTGTGTGTACTACTTTGGGTATGGTATACATTTTGATCAAAATATTTTTTTTTAAATATTTTGTTATTAACCATTTTATTGATTTTCGCCTTTCTCATAAATGGCTCAATGGATTTCGATCAAAATTTTTGTACAAGAGCTAATTCGGATTCGGATTGTTTTTTTTTGATTTTTGAAAAAAAAAATATTTATTTTTCTTTGTAAATTCAATATTTTGAAAACGGGTCACCGATTTTATATGATTTTTTGATTTTGATTAAATATTTAAAATGTTCATACCAATTTTTTTTTTTTATTTAATAATGTTTATACATATACAAAATTAAGTGAAAAACGACTTTAAAAATTTGCGTTTAAAAATTTGCGTGACGCGTGTGTCTGTTTATTTTTTAAGGAATGTTTAAGCTTTGGCTTTATAGTTAAGACGTTAACAGTTAAATCATTTTCCACATTAAGCTTTTTCTCTTCTTAGTTTTTTTTTTTAAGAGAATGTGAGTTTACATAGGTATAAAGTGACGAATGGCACTAACAAACTTAAAGCCTTTTTTGCCAGCTCTTGATGTTCTAATTTTCTTATTATCTCGAAATTATCAGTAGTTGTTAGTTTGAATTACATTTTCAGCATCTAAATCTATAAGCTTTAATCTTTATCGGCGAGTTGGACTGATATATTCATAAAAGGATTTATTATCCATCTTTATCCATTTCCACGATCCAATTATGGAAAGAAACTTAATAGCATCTTCTCCAAATTATGCAAACTCAGTATCATAATATGAATTTGAGAGCTTACTGATACGATTATATCAATTAATCTGATTAAATATCTTTGAAAATCTTCTAAACGCATGGATGCACGGATGTACCACGCTGCGAATTTCTTTTGACAAACTTATGCCGTTTTCCATTGGTTCACTCAGGTATTTACTCACTCAGAAATCCGATGAAACAGTGCTAATTGCTTCTTCTCAATTCTGATATTTTGTCCTGCTGTGTGTGTGGTCTTAAATTATAAACGACGAATATGAAGAACCAAATAGAAAATAGTGATTTGACATTTGATTATGAATGTTTTAGTGCTTCTTGAGTTGAATCTGGTTTCAAATCAAGAAGAGAATTTTCTTCTCAGAATCTTCAGAAGATGATTTTTTTTGCCAATTGAAAGGTTTTAGAAGACTTCCGGACGCTTCGGTATGGTTTATGCTCATTCGTAAAAAAACACATCACAGCACTTATATTGTTTTTATTTGGTAAATCGGAAGCTTTCTGGACTCTTCATTTGTGTTCATTTGGGAAAAAAATGACAGTTCTGATTCTGAAAAGAAGAGAATTTTGCTTCTGGGTTTGAAATCAGAATCGAAACCAGAAGCACTCGCACATTCATACACCTGAACGTCAAACTCGACTGTTGTCATTTTTTCTATGCTCTGTATATTCGGGATGGGTTAAATTGTAGACTGGTTGGCAAATCAGATAATGGATTTCCTTTAGAATTCATATTTGTCAGTATTAAATGTAACTCTGAAAATTTTTTGGTTGGCTCGGTTTACCGACCCTACAACAACATCAGCTTAGTACCGTTAATAACTACACTAGAGACTTTTTCCTGCAATTTTTATTTCACAATATTGTGCGGTGACTTCAACTGTAATCTACTAGATAACCAAATTTCTGACTCTTTTTTAAGTACCTTTGAAACTCTAGATTTGAAAACAATCAACTGTTCATCACCAACCCATTTTACTGAATCTTCAAGTACATTACTTGACCTCTTTATTATAAGTGATAATGATAGAGTTGTTCATTATAGCCAACTGCAAGCACCCGGTTTTTCCAAACACGATATGATTTTCACATGTATTAATACGTCTTGCCAAGTCGATCAACAAAGTTTCAAATTTCGTGATTTTAAAAATTTTAACGTATGGGAGTTATTGCTTGATTTTCATCGCTTAAACTGGAATTCAATCTATTTCATGCAGAATGTGGATGAACAAATATCTTTTTTAACCATAATGTTAATCTTCTTTTTGATACCCATGCTCCAATCAAAACTCATTTGATAAAACATAAAGCTTCACTCTGGATAAATGGCGACATCATTTCTGCAATGTCAGAACGAGATGCCGCTTACAGTCAGTGGAGAAGATATCGAATAGAACCTCTACATCAAAACTACCGCAAACTACGGAACAAAGTTCTGAAAATGATTAGATCGGCCTACATCTTCGAGAAGTTGGTAGCGGGAAACAACAAAAGTTTCTCACTGATGAGATTGACTGCAATGCCCTGAATAAGAGGTTCACTGCATTACCGTGTTCTCCATCATAATGTGTTTTTCAGTGAACCCTTTAATGTCGAACAATCATTTTCAGCCAGTTCTTTTAGTTTCGACAGATTATCCGAAGAAGATGTTGTGGAGGATATACTTTCAATTAAATCATATGCCATCGGACTTGACTTAATTAACCAAAAGTTTATTAAACTTTTGCTTCCCTACATTCTGAGATTTGTAACACATATCTTTAACCATATTTTGACAACATCTGAGTTTCCTACAGAATGGAAGAAAGCAAAGGTCATTCACATTCCCAAGAAATGTACAGGTACGGCAATAGATTTCCGACCAATAGCCATTTTGCCTTTTCTATCAAAAGTATTTGAAAAGACAATTTCTAAGCAAATACAAAATCATCTCACTTCTCAGTATATGTCAGTCTGGCTTCCGACCACAACGTAGTTGTAAATCGGCATTACTTCTTTGTGCAGATGAAATAAGAGTTGCCTTAGTTAAAGACCATTTTGTTCTGCTCACGCTATTAGACTTCTCCAAGGCCTTTAATACCGTAAATCACACAGTACTTTGTAGAAGAGTGCAACAAAGTTTTGGATTTTCAACTGAGTCGTGCAAACTGATCCGCTCATATCTCAAAAGTAGACAACAATGTGTTGTAGCAAATGGTAGATCGTCTAACTTTGCTAATGTACCTCACGGGGTCCCACAAGGATCATTTTTAGGTCCTCTATTCTTCTCTATGTATATTAATGATTTGCCACACATAGTTAAAAATTGCTTTATCCATTTGTATGCTGACGATGTGCAGCTTTTGTTCAGCCGGCCCATAACTGCGAAAGACGAGGCAGTCTCTCTTATGAACAAGGACTTGCAAGACATCACAAGTTGGTCCTTAATAAACAATCTCCACCTAAACCCTTCTAAGTCAAAGACATTGCCTATCTATCGTAAGATTTTCGATAAAACTATGCTAAGCCCTCTGCAGATAGAGAATCAGACCATCGCTTATGTTGATTCTGCACGTAATCTGGGTATGGTTTTCAATTGGACTCTTACTTGGAATGACCATCTTATAAGATCTATAAGGAAAGCTTATGGAAGTTTTAGAGCTCTTCGAATCGTTCAAAGCTTCATTCCACAGAAAACTAAGTTAGCAAGAACCCTTTTGCTTCCAATGCTGCTTTACTGTTATGAGGTGTTTGGCGATTTGGACTATGAGACGTCTAGAAAACTTAATGTAGTCTATAATTACATTGCCCGTTTCGTATATAATCTTCGCCCTTTTGATCACGCTTCTCTCTTCTCTGACCAACTATGTGGTTGTAGTCTTAATAATCTATTGAAATTTGGGTCACTAAAATATCTTCAACTCTTATTTCAGACAAAACAACCCGATTATCTACACAGTAGACTGAACTTTCTTCATTCAAGTAGGTCACTCTTTCTCATAACGCCAAGATTTAAATATCAGAATACTCAGCGAAAATTTTATATTCATGTCATTAACCTTTGGAACTCTCTGCCAGTTTCCATAAGAGGAATAGAAAGCACAAGGAAATTTTCATCTTCAGTTTTTCAGTATTTCAGTATTTGGCAAATCGTTGAATTATTATTTTTTTCCCATAACTAAAAGTATATGAATCTTATTCATTTATTTTGTGTTCTGTTATTTATCTTTTAATTTAATTCTTACATAAAACTAAACATTTATTGAATTATTATCTAACATGATTATTAAAGGCTTACAATACTCTACAAGATGTATATCTTACTTTGTAAGCGTTTTTAAATAAATAAATAAATAAAAGTAAAAGTGTGCAACAAACATTATTTTTGATTATTTTCAAGTACACAATTATTTTCACATATACAATCATATCCAAATTCAGAACCGTCAGAAACAAAAAAAGTGTTCAGTTAGGATCGGGTGTTCCGGGATTACAAAATAAAAACGACATTAATCTTTTGATCAATAAGTACTCTCACTTGAAAAAAAAATAAATGACAAAATGCACACATACGAATAAAAAGAAATAACACCAATTCACTGATCTCCATAATACACTGGATAGTGTATTCACACAAAAAATCGACCCCAATAGAAAACTGTAATAATTGTAGAGGGTCCATGTCAGTATAACAGTATAACATTTTTGTTGCCAAAGTTACATTTCAAGATGGTTGCTTATGCTTGAAATTAAATTTGTTTAATCAATAATACCAAGGGCACCTTTTTCAAAAAAAATATAAAATTTAAATTACACATCTATTTTCAACAAATGTAAGTACGAATTTTTCTTAATAAAAACGCCATACTAATGATATATGTGATTGTTTCTAGTGTGTATTAAATATTAAATATTAAATATTAAATATTAAATATTGAATTGAAAGTGGTTTCGGTGCTAGCTTAATATTGCCAAAAGCGGCTTCTTAAGCCGCACCTTGTAACACTGATAACGGCAAATTTATCTTAGGCTGGCGGTGAGGGTCAACTCGTTGAAGTTCTCAGAAACCATTGAGATTGGATAAAAATCGACCAGAAAATCGAAAAAAAAACAGCATAATCATTCAACTCCACCAACAAGAAAACACATTTCCTTGAAAACGATTTTTAATATGTATTGTAAATAACCTAGAATTTTAAGACGAAAAAAGACAGAGAAACGCACAATATTGACTGCCATTTGTAAAAGAACTTGAACTTGTTTTATTTTCCCAACAATTACATTGCAATAATTTCAGCTTCCATATTTAATGATAATTTTTCTGCAATATCTTTCACGTTCTTGTGACGTGGTTCATCTTCTTTGTCGTCTTCTTCTAAATCTTATCTGTATTCGGCAAACATGAGAAATCGACATCATGTTGATCGTGTTCGTCACTACCGAAGTCGTCGACTTCATCTTCGTCTTCGAAATTCTTGCTTTTTGATTTTTTCTTTTCAACTTTGTGCTTAGCTTTGACAATTTCCTTGAAACGTTCGTATCGAATTTATCCTCTTCACGAAGGACTTCTTTGCAGTTTCAATATCAATTCCTCCCTCGTCTTGATTGATATAATCTCTTGCGAGATCCGATTGTCCAGGTTCCGTCTTCCGTCTTTCCTTTTCTGAATTGTTTGTAGTTCTTATTATCTTGATTGAAACTGACAATAAAAATAAATTGTTTTTCAATTTTTTTTTTTTTGAAAAGGAGTGCAATCTGTCTCTTTCTCTCTTTTTATAAAAAAACCAGATAGGCAATTGCAATGGTGCTACTGTCAAATTCAAATGGAGTCAAAAAAACTGTTATACTTTTTAGGGAATACACTATCCAGTGTATTATAGAGATCAGTGCACCAATTTTTTGTTTTTAATTTTTGAGATCACGGAAAATTTCATTGCGAAAAAGTAAAATCTCATGCCTATAATTAGATATGAAAGATGAAAGGTTTGAAGGGGCAGCTTATGTGGCTTTTGAAATAACTGACAAAGTTTGTATTTTCAATAATGTGTTGGTAGCCAAAATTTGTTTACTCTCAAAGGGGTCGCGTGCTCAAACAGTTTGAAAAACACTGCTCTAGATCTATGACTTTGATACCAATCGAAAGAGCAACAAATCCAATTTTAAAATGAAAACAGAAACTTTTTTCATCAAGTCTTTAAGTGACAGCAAGCTATATTTTATATCTGCAGGCAATTTCTTTATTCATATCTGTTTCATTTGAATTGAATTTCAATTGAAATTCCTTCACAGTGGTTTTTCTTTATTTAATGTGGTTACACTGTGTAGTTAAACTTCACTGGCTCGTACAATAGAATTATTATTGATTTTGTTTAGACACATTTCCCAAAATAGTTTTCGATAACAACGAAATGTTTTCGCTTAAATAACACTGTGGTAATGGGATTTCATTTATTAATTTCCGTTTCCTCCAAATGTCTCAAGTTTTCTTGTTACCGGTTTGTTCTATATGAAAGATTTTTCTGTGAAGATAGTATATGTATTACACAGAATATATAAATTGTATTTATGTATCTACCGAAGTTATGTAAATAATTTTGTGGTTAAAGTGTAGGTAGCTCTTGCAAGGATACGAGTATAAAGATAAATTTGTTGTTTGTGATTTCTTTTGAATGAAAGCAATCAAGTGGATTAAAGGAGGGTACATCATTGAATTACGAGTATACTGGATTCAGATTCAACTAATGCCTTTATATTCAAAGTGTTTAATAAATAAATGAAAAGAAAATGATGTCTTGAAATTTGTCCCATCCCTTATCCGGTTCTTGATATGAATTATTTTCTAGGTGTGTTGGTATTCATTTAGATTAGTATCTGTTATTCTCATATGATTTTAAGTCTCATTTATAAACCCGGTGATCCGAAAACTAATGGGAACCCTTTCTTACCTTTCTTAAGGTTAAGCGAACAAAATCTAACAACATGTAGCTCAAAAGACTTTTGACTTTTGAACCTGTTCAGTTGGAGACAAAAATTTGAGGTGAAAATAATTCAGTGTTTCAAAGCAGCAAAACTGTTGAGTCATTTGTAAAAGTTTCGCGAAACACTAATATTTCCGGGGTTTTCACACTCCTGTTCAATGCAACCTCTTTTGCCAGTTTAAATTGCTTGTATTACAGTTTGGTGTGTAAGTCCGTCGCTGTTAGAAAGTGTTATGAATGACTCTTCATGCATTTGAAGGCGGAAATGTTTTCATGGGGCGAATCTTCTTCTTCACTCGTACAGTTGGTTACAAACGCCGGTGACCCTGGAAAAATTACTGCATACGCTTTACTATCTGTCCTACTTTACACGTCTCTTTTTGATTGGATGGAAGAAAAACAGAATTTGTACAGGTTGTTGCGCTGTTGTGTCGAAAATTCGAGCATTTGGAGTCAACGAATCTTTTTTTGTTGGATTAGAAATCACATTTTGGACCGCTGAATAAAATAGGCGCATTGGACGGTTTTAAGACTGATATTCGTAATATAAATGCTGGTGTACCCCAGGGTTCCGTTTTGTATCCGAAACTCTATAAAATTTTCATAAATAATTGCTTATCTGCAATTTTTAATTGCTATTCGTATTTATTTTCAGATTCACTACAATGTCCTTCTGATGTGGAACTACTGACGTTCAGCGTTGATGACATCATTGGAGAATAAGATCGCGTAACATTTAATGCTTCAAATACTGTGTAGAAGCCTATCAGCTTCCGGTTTCGGTGTATCATATACCACCTTTTGTGGAATAATCACAAATTTGACTTTTTTTTAAATAACGAAAAATAGAAAAATGCAAATTGAAAAACAGCATGGATTTAAAAATAATCAGTTCAATTTGACTTCTTATTTTTCAAACTCACAAGTTGAAAAAGTACTTAAATGACAAAAAAAAAACTGTGTATTTATGTACATATGCTAGCGGTAAAACTTATTTTTATTTTTGGGCCCCACCACTTTAGAGCACATAATTAAATTTGAAACTTTGAACCATTTTAATAATCAAAATCATGTAAGTAGTTTTGAAATGACAGCGTTTTGAATATAATACTTAAAAGAATTCGTATGAGTAAATATGTACTAGTAAATACCTAATTCTCTAATCCACTGTGCCAACATAAGATTCTTTCCTATCTTTCTATTCCTTCTTATTTGTGGAAAACAAAAGGTGCGAAAAAGAATGTTTGAAAGCTTTAATTAATCTTAAGAAAAAGTGAAACAAGTGCTACTATAAAATTACTTAAAAAATATGTCACACCATCTTTATCATTTTCTTGTATCCTCTTGTTGCTGGTTTACGCGTATCCAGCCGTTGCTTTTGATTTATTCTTCCTTTAATGATTACCTTTGTTAAATTTCGCTATGCAAAAAAATTGTTGTATAATTCTTATACTCTCCTCCGTTGTTTTAAATTAATAGAAGTAAGTTATTAGTTTTTATGACTGTAATAATATTTGTATTAATTCATTTAACTATTTTCAGAAGGTAGACGGAGTAAAATGGGTCGTAAATCACATTATTCTCATCAGTTAAAATAAATTATCAAAAAGCTTCGAAGTGAATGAAACACCTATAAAACAATCGCGAGACAGGTTGGTTGTTCGCAGAACATGGTCACAAATACATTAAAATGGACCAGCCATCCAGAATCCCGAGGAATACCAAAGAAAAACAACTGTTAAGACCAACCTAACATTTACAATGCGGACATTTTGAAACTATCTCCTTTATTTTGTTAATTAAAGCGTTTATGAGTTTTAAATTAATTTTAATCCAAACTAAATTTTCTAAAAATATTTATGCATTTACATGCATACATTTTTGGAACACGTTTCTTTATTTTCTTGAAAAATTGAATTTTTTTGAACCATCCTACTCTGAGAGTATTTTTTATTTCATACTTCTAATGAACATATTTCAATTTCATGGAAATCGGTCAAACAACCATTAATTCCGCATACGTATCCCGTAACGGAAACGGGGCGAAAAGAATAACTAACAATGCGCAAGAAAATGAGACGAGAATGTGACATGATTATCACTATTTTGTAATTATAAAACCATTGCCTATTCTATAGGACGAAACTTTCCACGATAAGATTTAAAAAAATAATATTGAAGCTAACTAATTTTCAATAACGTAACATTTTAAGTTTAGTTGACGACATGAAACGCTTTATTACGTACATTCTTAGTATCAGATTTTAACAAGAACGATGAGATCTCGTTACACTCACGTATCGTTTTATTATCGCATCCATTCTGTTCAAGAATAAAGAATTCTTCCAAGTGTATGGCAATGCTATTTTAGATTTGACAGCGTACTTAGGATTCCTCCACGCTATCTTGTCAACAAGACAGTTTTGTTTAGTTTGTATATTTTTCTTATTTTAGGAAACGTTATTTAAGTGCAATATGTAATGTAAAGTAAATAATGAAAAATATGGTTTTAAATGTTGTGCCCGTTAACCTTTTTGTTATTTTTTTAAAAACATTTATTGGTAGATAAACATTTTCCACTTAGCTAAATAAAAATCTGGCGTGAAAATTTTGACGGTTTTTGAAGGAAAACGTGTCGGTTTGACATGCTACTGCCATCTCCATACAATATGTATACCCCCAACAAAAAAGTTTTACTTCAATAAAAACTGTATTTTGCAACTAAACGGTGAATGTGGATCTTGGGATACGTTTAATTTGGTAGCGAATAGTGCTCTGTCAACGCATCTCTATAGCGTTGAAATCGTCATTACAAGGTTATCAAAGTGAGTTAATCCATTGACCCATAAATTTGAGTTAGCGTCAATGCACGTGCACAATTTTTCGGTGACAATCACTCGACCTGACACAACCACGACATATTTAGACACGTTTTTTACGTCAGAGTCAACTGATAGTCTAATTGAATCTTTAAGTGTATTTCCATTTTTGACATCTACGCAAAAACTTATCATACAAATAGTATGTTTTTACCTGCTTTATAAAACTTTTTTTTTTATCCGGGGACATTTTAAAATTTTCACCTGTCATCACTATATGGCACTTATACCGGATTTACACTACTGTCAAGTTTTTTTTGGCAATATTTACTGCCAAAAAACTGCTGTCATTGATTTAATTCACGACATTCGTTTACACGAAGATAAAATAATGAAATACTAAATTTACACGATGTCAGTGTAAGTACTATATTTACACGATGTCAGTGAAGTTTTTTAATGACAAATATTATACTCCCACATTGTCGACCGATTTTGACAGTGATACTGCCAATTTGGCAGTCGTGTAAATCCGGCATTTGTCAAACAATTACTGCAGTATCTATGGCGACGTCCAGTGGCATACTATTGATATATAATATGTTTGCATAATCAATTTTTTTTTCTTTAGTTTCAAACTTCATTTTCTGCAGAAATTTTGAACATTATTGGAAACACACCCGTATATTACAAACAATAACTTATAATAAAGTGGGTAAAGCCTTGTTCTTGCTGAATGTAAACAATTTTCTATCAAAAGTCAAAAGAATTTAAATTTTAAAGTTAAATGAAACAGATTTCAGAAGCTATAACAATATAATATTATAATCTAAAGCAACTTCTAAAGATTTTAATACGAACATCAATTTTAAATGTGTCAAGTTATGTGTATATATTGCATGCATAGCACATTTTTGACGCATTGTATTCATAAAATTCCATTCATCAACTGTGTAGACATTGTATGGAATGGTTAGATTATGTGCCAACATTCATAGAACTGCTCATACTCATGTCAACGCCATCTCTGATGAATCCATCCTCATTTTAACATCTGCTTTCAATGAGATTCTCTATAATCTGGATTGCCATTTACCATTTGCCTCCTTAACTTGAATGGCATTTTCAAAACCCTAACAAACGACTACAGAAGGGGCATTCGAATTGGTTTTATAAGTATCTATGCCTATACTCGTATGTATGTATATTTGCCTTGCAGGAAAACATTTTGTGTTAGTTTGGTCCTATTAAAATTAACTTCCTTATCTTGTGCCTCTTCAACATCCATAATGGCTATATAAGAGATGATATTCTTATGCCACTTGAAAGACATTTGACAGCATCTACACATACATACATATGATGTGCAATGTGGGCCATTCTTTGTGTATTCCCTAAAGGATCGAGTTTATTCCTTCATATTCAGAATTATATAAAAGGCTAACAGATAACAGCAGCGTATAGCTATAATGCGCCATACCATATCACACCACAGACAGACAGCGACAGGGTGGTTAACCTTTTATTCTTGTTGAAAACTAAAATGAATAGATACCTACTACACTCGCGAGCAACCCTTTCCTTTTTATTGAAGATTCAAGCAGAGGCAGACTCAACGAAGCAAGCACAGGATTTCACAAATCTCCAGAGCAGAAAGTGGCTTATGGAAAATTTGCGGCGACATTTAAGTTTATACACACGACTTCACACAACCCCGAAGGAGACAAAAATGAGGAATAAAAAAAAAATTGGTACAATGACCTGTGTTCTTGGAAATTGGCTAAATTAAACTTAAATTTAATAAAGTTTAATATATGTCTTGAGTTTGATTGTCCGTGATGCGCAGGTTTTTCGTTCGTCCTTATACAAAAAAAGGATTGTATCGAAGGGAATGGTTTTTTTTCAGCGTAAATATTTTTGAACAAATGTTTTCATTTAAATGAATTAAAATTTAATTAATAAAAGCTCATGAACTTTTCTATCTATCTATAAAAAATTAATTAAGTATTTAGGCAAGACAATGACTTAAGAACGGCTGGACCGATTTGGCTGGACAAGGTTTGTTCGATTTAAGTATGAATGACGTAATGAAACGGCAGGTTGTTAACATTAAATAACCTAACTTTAACTTTATTTAATACAAAAATTATATTTTTTAATTTACAAAAGAAATCTAACTTTACCACCAAGATAATCCCCATAAGATGTGTGCATTCGCGGTTTGCCGTCGAAGAAAAAGGAAAAAACGAATTTCGGAAAAGGCAATATGATGGCTAAGCACAATGGCGCTTTGACGTATCGTGGCTCTGTTCGATGGGTGTTTGCAGCGGATTTAGTTGGCTCTGTTTGACCAGTGTTGTTCCTTAATGTAGAATCACTACAGATACTTGTATGAAAATGTTGATACAACAAATGTTACATTCACTTTGACAGTTCTGCTGTCACATGCTTTCATAAAAATAACAAACAACAAACAACGATATTGATATTTTGCCAAAAAAATAAATTGAGATCGATAGTTGTCACTAGTGATTCGACTAAATATCGTCCGACTTCGAAAATTTTTTTTTATAATTATGCGCAAGCTTTTGAATACCCTTAAAATGAACAAGCATAGTGGAAGCGTTATGCTAAGTTTTCACCTAAAGATGATCCGGTTTAAATTGAGAAGATTAAAAATTAATCTTCAAGTGTTTTCACCAGTGAAAAAAAGATTAGTTTGACGTTTTCACTATGAATTGTCATTCAAAAGTCAATACAACAAGACAAAAACAAAACAAAATAATTGGGAAGAAGAATAATAATTTCGGTGCAGTGAACAAATTTAATTTCAATAAATAAAAATGAGTAATAACTTATATTTACATAAATACTGTAATCGCCTTTGCACGGTTTTCATTTTTATATATTTGGGAAAGAACAACTTCAAAGTATTACTGTAGGGTAGCTAAAACATTTCCCATTACAAATTCGAGGCACCGACAGCTTTGGGCTTTGTAGCTTTATTGCATTTTTTATTTTTATACTTATTTATAAACAAAAACAAAATTTAAAGGCAACGACAAATTAAACCAGACAACAACAAATTAAATAATGTTGGACAGTTTTTTTTTTGTTTGTTTGTGCGCGTTCTATGAAATAAGGTTTGTTTCTTTTGATAATCTTCTACTTCGAAGAGAATTTCAATGAGATTAATTTATAATCTTCATTTAAGGAGATTAAAATTGTATGGGAAATCTTCAAGATTTAGAAGATTTCAAAGAGGATTTATGGTTAATCCACTTAAATCTGGATTAAGTGGTAGGTGAAAACGTAATATTAGGGAAATAACGAAGGTTAGGTTTGGTTATCCTTATTCGGATCTCAATGGATCCATTGAGATCCCCAGGCTAGGAGTGATATAATTTAAGAAGGAGAGAAACAGAAGGTGAATAAGCGGTTGATGTTGCCTCCCTATCAACCGTCTTGCATTCTGAGTAAATTTCAGGATATGCTTAAGTGATATAGTAGTGACGTCATTCAGTTCATCAAAAAAGTATTCTCCGAGGGCTGCTTTTTGGATTCGGGATAGTCTGGGACAATCTTAAAGTAAGTGATATAATTCGTCCTCTGTTTCTTCATCCATACAACCTCTACATAAATCAGAAGTGCTAATGCACATTCTAGGCCCGTATCAGGTAAGGCCGAGGCGATCGCTCGATTAATTGGCTGTCGTTTTGATATGATTCTTTTCTTTATCGTTCCTTAAAACAATGAAAGACAATTATCCTTAAGTGACTATCAAAAAATTAAACAGTCAACTATCACATTAGCCAATTCCACCCACTACCATGTGAGTTCCCATTAAGTTGTGACCTGTAAGGATGTATCAGGAGGAACATTTGATATCTATTTAGCCCTAGTAAGTATTATGTTTGGTCAATTCTCACATTTTCTTGATCCATTTCAGTAGCACAAGTATGACGGAAACGATTTGGATCTGTTCAAGTGATGATCCGCTTTTGGTCAGTTCGTCTTCGCTTTCATTCTCTCTTGTATATCACAATTTCCTGGGAATAAGTTCAATTGGCTGAGCAATCTTTATTTATTGGGCCACGAGCGCATGGATTTGATTCCCGCTTGGGTGTTTATGAAGATCGTGTTGACCAGTTTTCAGGCGGAGGTATATTATGCCGTGGGTGCTATTAGTTTTCTTTTCAGACGAAGGCCAAAATTTCTTCACTTAGAGTTCCTGTCAACAAATTAATAAGACGGGCGTCCGATTTACTTCAATTCAATAAATTCATTGTCGTAATGTAATTCTTTTGTCTCGATTCACACAAATTCAATGAAAGATTCTATTGGATGAATTCCTTCTTGAGGAACTGACTGACTCACAGACAAAGCCTAAATCACTGGGCATAGTCACATTTAATTGAATATCAAGTAAAAAATAATATAAGACACTTCTTTCTAAGTTTGTTTTCCCTATAAATGTTTACAAGTATAATAATTTATTTTAAAAATAACAAATAGGGTATTGTATTAATAAAATAAGTTTCAATTAGTAAAACACGACTCTAAAATCTGGTTTACAGTTTGCGATACAGAAGATAAGCATATTGATCTGAGGCAAATATTTAAATTACTAAAAAAAATCATCCATGTTTACGCTTCTCTTTTAAATTGATATTATTAAAATGGGCCTCTGTGGCGTATGTGGAATGTATTTATTGTTATTTTTGTTGTTTTTTTTTTTATCTTTTAATCTTTGCATTTAAGTGGAGAAAATAATTAGTCCGATGTATTAAAAATAAAAAAAATCCTCTTACAATTTAACAATCCGTTTTTGGTATAGTTGGCAAATTGAGAGTGTATATAGTTTTTTATAAGCAAATAGGAAATAAACCTGTTGAGTAATGATTTATTTGTAATAATTTTCTTTTTTCTTTTCTTATCGAAATCAATTTTTCATATTCCACAGTAAAGTAACTTTATACTCCTCTGGCGCATATAACTTCCTATAAAATGGCTTTAAGTTTTAAGTAATTTAAATGGAAAGAAAGATAAAAAAAACTGACTTCAAATTTTGAAGTTGACAAGTTCTGTCATCATCAACATAGAATACTATCAATTCGGTAATAACAGTGTTTAAATTATTGTTGATCTAAGGGTAACTGTGTTTCCTGTCATTTTCCTCCCCAGTAAGGAGACTTCGACAAAGTACACACCAGAACATTGACTGTCCCATCAACGCAACTTACGTTGTTCTTCAATAATATTTGAACGTGTAAACAATATTTCGTTTCAAATATTACCGAATAGCCTTTAAAAACCTTTTTTGGAGCAACAATTTAATTTTTGAACATATCAGATTTCTTCGAAAGCGTAGACATGTGCCAATGGAATTTTATAGTTTATAAGTTGTTAGTATTAAAATGAGATACGTACTCTTTGAAAGTTAAATAGTCGAATGCAAAAATTTTAATTGGCTTCATCAAGTGCATGATCAGTTCATTTAAAATGTCAGCTGCCAGGACATAATCAAAAAGTTACTGTAATCAAAAATACATTTACCACTGCATATTGTTGGTATAAGTATTTGTGTTTGAATAAATAACTGGAAAACATATAAAAAAATAATAAAAAGAAACAAAATATGAATATCAAAATACTCTACCGTGAATCGCAATTAGGCTACGTGTATACTGGCTACATGTAATATAGCAGTAAAATTCACAGTAAAACATTATAATATCCTGTAATAGGAGCTCCGCAGTGGGATTTATTCAAATGGCAGTGTCATTGAAAATATATGCCTACTAGCTAGCCCTTGCCCTTTTAACATGCACTCTGAAATATTCATAATATGCAGTGTATTATTTTATATTAAGCCAAGCATGGCTACCTTTCAGCACGGTCATAAACATTTTAGGTATAGGCAAGCAAAATACATATAGCACGCGATGAAGCTATACTCGTACTAGTAGATTGTGCATAATATTAAATTAATTACTCCCTTAGGACTTGAGAGTAATTTGCATTTAATTTAATTACACAATAATTACTGAAAGTGCATGTTCATGATTTAAGAAATTATTTTGAGGATTTGTTGAAATTGTTTTAAGTTGGTTGTGAAATAATTTTTATTATTTATTAATATTTTTTAACGTAAGATATTTAACTTAGCTTATTAATTTGGTTCTATATTTTCTATATTTTGGTGGGTTAACACCTTAAACACCTCAAAATTGCATCTATCAAAATTTAGTGCCCAAATAATTGTTTGTCAAATTAATCTCTATTTTCACGAGAATGGGTAAAATCAATGCCGTAACATTTTAAAGATTTTAAGCCTTCTATTTTTTTCGTTTTCACATTCTCAATGTTCCCACGACAGCAAATCCAAATGCATTACATTTTAATTTGAAATTGATGTGTTTATGTTTAATTCTGTTTATTTAAAAAAAATTGTTTAAGGTTTTTAACATTGCCAAAAATTTAGATAAATGCTCAGAAATAAACGACTTCTTTAAGTAGGGCCTGTTTTTTTGCTTTAAACGAACACTGCTTAAAATATTGGGCCAATATTTATTTAAAAAAATCCGAAATACATTTACACTAGACATTTACGTGTTTTTGTTTGACATATCAATTGTTTTGATAACTGGTTCTAACTACTACTTTAACAGCTGCAATGTAGAAAATACTAGCGTGCCAGAAATGTTGGATAGGCATTTTAAACAAATAAAAAATTAAAGTCTGAATAGTTTTTCTCTTTAACCTATGGACGTATAGAGGAGAGAAATGGAGAATTCATCATAGAGCTCTCTTAACTTTCATATAGTCTCTCATACTTCTCAAACAAAATGGCGGATGGGCTTACCAGGCTTTTTTCTGTTTTAGAATCTGATACAACTAAAACGGCGGAAGAAGTTAGTCGTCATAGCATCTAATGCAGTTTAGAGCACTTTAAAGAATTGCATTCGTGCGTAGAAGTGGCTGCAGTAGTTCGATTATCTCACGTTCCATTACATGAAAAAAAGCAAAACGCTGATTGAATTCTGCATACACATATCCAAGGAAATAAATCTGAAGAAACTTGTGATCTTTATTCAATTACCGCCACCAAGTTCTTCCACTATGGTGAATCTGAAAAGTGAAAGGAAATCGGGATTATGGTTACATATTGAACATATGAGAAACCTCAAAGATGGCTTTGTAATTCTTACTGCGAGCAAAAAGTCGAATATACTACTCAGCTGTCAAACTTTACTCACAGAATAACGCCATCTGTCGCGACGACCATTTTGTTTTCTCAAATTTATTTTATTTTGGCAACTCTTTAGCAAAATTTAATCTTCAATAAGTCATACATCGCCATTATTACGAATTCCAAGCACCAAAATAAACTCTCAATTGCCTATTATGAAGAAATCACTTGTTAAGAAATAAACAATTTTCTACCTACATACTAAGCAATCAACAAACAAAAAAAAAACAAACTGCAAGAAAATATTAACTCAGTTAAATAATAATTTCTCAATTCTCAACCTTATATTCAACTTCTTTAGGCTAACTTAATTTGCAGGCTACAACTCAAGAAAATGTTGAACAAGACAATCTATTATTAACCACTCACATCACTTGACATAAAATTGAAGACGATGATAAAAGAGTGAGAGAGAGTAGGAAAGTTTGCGTTCACACGAAGGTCGGCAAAAACAGAAAGACTACGACAATTATTATTATCATGGAACGACTTAGGTACCGAAACGGAAGTACGGTATGCTAAACCACCTCTACACAATATGTAAACTATATAATGCCGGTATTTTCAACTTAACTCTAGCGTAAAAGCAAAGGGTATTGTTTTGCCTTCAACTTTTTATTAGCAAAGGGTTAAGGGTGTGCACCCCGACTTGACACACCCCTTAAACTGGTATACCTAGTATGTTATACACATTTCCAAGGAACAGCGCCCTTTTAGACTATTGTCATGAGCAGCAATGAAATGCATATTTCATCGTCGTATTTACTGTCTCTACGCGGCGCGGTCTTATGGTCTTTGGATGTGGGTGAGAGTGGGTTGAATTTACATAAGTTTGGTTTGAGTGCAGTTTCATATGTTTTTTTTTTCTTTCGAGAATTTTAGAGGACGAGAGTCTTGAATTTCAAGTGATGGTGTGATGTACGTAGATACGTAGATGTATCAAAGAAATTCTTGGCACAGCAATATGGAGTGCAACATTCAAATGAATGTGTTCTGGCACGCGGTTGGAAAAGCAATAAAGACCACGAACGTCACACTCGTTTAATTCTTTTTTTTTTTTTTTTGTATATGTATTGAACGTACCTTCGGGGTTTGGTTACTTTTTAATGTTGTTCCAAGTGGAGAGGGTGTTCTTAAATATATATTTACCTTCAGACCAAGTCATATAGTTTTTTTTTCAGGTAAGTGTAATTTATTACAATTCCGACAACTGGTTCATTCCTCTTCTGATATGAGTGTACATTTGATTATTCATCCCAGATAAATAAATCATATTTCCTATTCTAGCGCTGGAAACTAAGAGAGCATTTTAGATTATTGTTAAACAAAACTTTGAAAGTAAATTGTTTTACATTAATAAAATGGCTACGTTCAGAAACAACCTAAGCTTTTAAAGTTTTTGAGGAGACTTTTCATTGAACAAGCAATTAAAATTGATCTTCGATATTAAAGCTATTAAGCTAGAATTACATAAGATATGTGGGGAATCACGGTTAAGATATTTGAACACAATGTAATAAGTACACAATATTACCAATGAAAACAGGCTCTTAAATGTAGTCTTCCGTCGAGTAGCGTGCTACACGGAACGAAGTTATCTATCTCGTGTAATAAGTGCAACCACTGATCTCTTAATACATTGTATAGTGTATTCTCTTTAAGTATAACAGTTTTTTTAAGCAATTTAAAGATGACATTAGGTGCGCTGGTACCATCCTTGACGTCTATTCGAGTAAATAAAAAGTAAGTTGACAATATCGCTTAATGTGACCTCTAAAATTGATTCCAAGCGTTATAAAGTATATGCAGCCTTCAAGTTACCTCATCTTTTGTGTATGAATGAGATAGCGCATGTGTTTAATAGAGATCAGTGAGTGCAACATTTCATTAGTAAAACAAAATGTCTGCTCTTTGACATTATGGGGATGTGTAATATTTTATCAGTAACTTGTTCGCAATTAGCAACCACAACTTGTTATTGAAGATCGAAAATATACCTGTTATTGAAATAACATTTAATATTTAAAAATTTTTTGATTTGTTTATCTCTCTATTAACAAAATGTTATTTAATTTTAGCAGAGAAAAATACACTCTTATCCAATATCACAACCACATTCTAAGCAACAACCAGATTTTTTTTCGGTGGTCAAATTATTCTATGTCAACTTTTGATATATGTCGATAAACCTAAAATTCCGGTTGAAACCACGAGCACCCTTACAGCTAAGCCATACAGTGAACACTTTATTTTTAAGGGTAGTAATAATATTGACGTAAATAATTCACACATATTGGTTTTAATTATAGCAAATTACCTATCTGTTTTTTATACCAACATATTTCACCCAATGTCAGTTTCACTTAAGTAAGTTGGAAAAGTAACTAATAATCTGCTATAAAGCATGATTTATTGAATTCGTTTTGCCCTACCCCCAGTTTCACAGTGCGAGTTTAAGCTTCAGATCAACAATTTATTCGGTTTCAAAGTGTCGTTTAACCCTTGAACTGATTTCAATTTGTAGTTTAAGTTAACCGAGTTTATTCTGCCGTTTAAACTTCAGTTCAGGTTTGTATTGTTTTTTTTTTCCACAAAATCTTATGAACAAAACAAAATTGTATATTCAAATGTTTTATACTGATTTTTAATATTATTTTATTTATTATTCTCGTTGTTTCGCGTTTTTTTTTTTGTGTCAGAGAGAGAGAGCTGCCAACTATTTTTCATAAAATATAGTAAAACGAGGTTCAACTGATATGAATATCAGATTTCAATGTGAAACCGAACAAACTAAACCAAAAATTTAAACTCAGTTTAAGGTTCAGTTGATCTTAAGTTTTAACTCCCACGGTGAAACTGGGGGTTAATAATATTATTCTATTTAAATAGTTGGACTATTTTTTCTGAGTAATACAAACCTACAAAAAAAAAATAATGAACACAGACCGATATATTTGAGGAAAATCTAAAAGAGTATTCACGATCTGGTGTACCAAGTCTTGTAAAAGTGTAAAATTTTATTTTTTTACAACAGACTGTGAACACACCTTTACTAATCTGTAGCAACACTGAAGTAAATGTCAAAATCTGTTTCACATTTGTTCTGATGAAGGCTTAAGCTTGTGTTAAAAAAATCTTACACCCTTGTATTTTTCTGTTACAATAGGGTTCGGGTATTGTAAAAGTGTAAGATTTTGACATTCTGTATATTTTGTTGTTGTAGTGCAAAAAAATGCTACACTTTTACACTTTTACACTTTTACAATGATACACGACCAGATACAACGGATCGTTAATACCCCTAATAGATTTTTTCCATTAGTTCTAAAATTAAATTTCCCATTCAATTGATAGATAACATTATGGTATAAAATGAAATTCGAAAAAAAAACAAACAATCAAAACGACCATATACCCTAACTTCTCGAGGGAGTTTGAGTGCATTAATTTATTGGATTTTGCAATTTTTCGTTATTGGTATTCTTATAATTGAACCAGGGAATAATGCCTGAATAAATTGGAGTTTCAATATTGTTTTTCTTCTTTGAAATGGTAACTCATATTTGGCTTGTAAGTCACGTAAAATATGAAAAGAAAAAATTCTACAATCCCCATGGTTGTGATTTGCACCTGTGACCAAATAAATTCCTGAATTGATTCAATGGATATTTTTGTGGTTTTCTTTAAAAAAAAATAAATTCTAAATTTGTATATGCTGTAAGACTTCATAGAAATTTAATTATTTTTATAAGAAAATTCCAGAGAATTTCAAGTTTATAATTAATATTGAATTGGTCGTCAGGAATTATAATCGTAACTGTTAAGTGTCTCCCACATCCATATGTGCAAATGCGCATACGAAAATTAAAAGAAATTTATATCAGTTCAAATATTAACTTATTTTCGTTTTAACTTTTTGAGGAAGAGAATTAAAAATGTGTAAAATTATTTCAAAATTTATTTACAAAAACTATGTAATTTAATGGCCGTATATTATATATATCCCGTGATCCAGATCAGATCATCTATTTATTTTCGTTACAACAACAAAATGATTTAGTTTTGTTGTTGTAACGCAAATAAATAGATGATCTGATCTGGATCACGGGAAAATAAAATACGGCTAATATTTCATAGGAAACCAATAAAATATAGTCTGCGAGCTGTCAAAACAAAAGTAAAGTCGCATTCCACAACATCAAAACGCATTTCACAAATCGATTTTATTTATTCATGATTTATCACAATTAGCAGAAAACAAAATTATTCCCGTGAATTAAATGCCAAAAAAATGACCATTCACAATTCCCAGACACGACTTCTGTGGAAAGTACTTTAACAACAACTGTCAAACTATATACTCATTCCATCTGCCATCTACACTGCTAAATCATTGATATTGATATAGGTACTATAGGGCAAGTTTTGCATTTGGAAAAAAAATCGAACTCGAGATTTTAATCAAAGTTGACATAACGATGATAGGGAACACCAAAAAAGTGGGTCGCGCAATTCCGTCTGTCTGTCTGTCTGTACAACTCTCTACAGCCTAAAGGGCTGAAGCGATTTTCTTTCTTTAAATATGGTATTTAAGCGTTTTAGGTGATTGTCCAAAATAGATTTTTGAATCGTTGTTTTAGCCCCAAAAAATAACGGTACTTGATATACAAATTTTTCAACCATCTTAATTATCTCGAAAACGGCTCTAACTATTTTGATTCAAATTGGTGTGTGTATTACTTTGGGTATGGTCTATATTTTGGCTAATTTTTTTAAAATAAATATTTTGTTATTAACGGTACTTACCATACAACCATTTTATTGATTTTCTACTTTCTCATAAAAGGATCAACGGATTTCGATACAAATTTTTTAACACGAGCTCCTTCAAATTATAAATAATACGGTATTTTAACATTTTCGAAAAATAGTTGCTTTAGATTTTTGAAAAAAAAAAAAAAAAATATTTTAATTTTTTTTTTTGAAAATTCAATATTTCGAAAACGGGTGGACGATTTTTTCTGAAATTTTGTTTTTGAATTTATATTATTAAATATTTAAAATGTTCGTACCAATTTTCTTTTAGAAAAAAATTAAGAATTTTTATACATAAATACAAAATTAAGTGAAAAACGACTTTCAAAATACATTTAGCAGTTTCTATTAAGAATATTTTGCATATAATGTCATCGAACATAGGAGCAAGTACGTGCGATCCAGTCGGCATTTTATTTCTTTTATTTTAGAGGAGATTGGTCATGGCTGAAGCGAAAAACAAATATCTACAAATTCTGAAAGCTGTTATCGCTGTATTCCAAAAGTTTAGGACTTATCCAACATATTGATTAAGCCGAGTTAATGGACGTTTACAATATTCCTGTCAAGAGGCGACACGAGCGGTTTGGGAGCCCATTAGGTAAAGTAAGTTAGTTTGTCATCAAACCCTTTAAGTAGTTTTCTATAGGTACACAGTCGTTCCTTGGTGGAAGCATTCAGATTTCTATTTATAAATACTATTCATGTCCAGAACTCGAATAGTCATTCATAACCTACTAAAAAATAAAAAATAATAAATATTATTATTTGTGTACCTTCTCTATTTCAAGTTCTGCACAAACCCCAGTAATGAAACGAAATCTATCAATCAATCTCTGTTTTTTTTGTATTCTTGCCAACTTAATTATTTGTGTTGGGATTGTAGCATTAATTACAATTAACCAAGTTTAACAACTTCTTTACCTACTCTCAAAATCTGATTAAGCAATTACGTTCTACTACCATCCAATCACGGACATCCGAATCACGCATTAATTTTGTTTCTGGTGCAAGCAAAAAAACCACATGAGTTGACACGCGTATCACATTAAGTTTGTATGTGTATCAGGCATGGATAAAACGTCAGCAAACACCATAGTCTAATAGCCGTGTCACCCACCTCAACAACCAGAACACAACCAAACAACAGTTACTACTCGTAAAAACCAACAATCACACAAAATTTAAAAAAGTACACATAATAAACCCTCTTTGGGATAGAACATATACAAACAAAACAAAAACAACCACATTATCCTTATTTTTTTTCCGATAAACGCGACGCGATGTTGGGTATAAAAAGGGCAAGTTATATATTCGCAAAAAAAGACACTGGATTGAGTATTATAGAGTAGGTAATTTTAGAGCCTCACGCAAACCGAAGCGTCGGATTAAGCGATTGCGATAATACCGATGCTGGCCACGTAAAGCAATAGAAGGGCACACATCACTCATCTCTATAAAATATTTAATGGGGCATTCATACAAAGAAGATGAGGCGACTTGAAGACTGTTACAAATGCGCAAGTACTATGCCAGTATAACTTTATAACACTTCAAATCAGTCTTACAGTCTTAGGCTGCGCGTACTGTTGTGCGACATAGCGATGCAATGCGAGAAGCATTTTTGTACGAAAAAATATATACATTTATTCTTATATACGTACGCAACGTGAAGCGATATTTGTTGCGAGTTTCTCACATGCATATAGCAATCATCTCGCTCACAAACTGTTCTGACTTCTTTTCAAGCGAGCTTGTGCGAGAATTGTTTGTTTTGACTTAAACGTCAAGAAAAAAATTCAAACTATTTAATTTCAGTGCTTGTTGTTTTTTATTTCATCCTTTCTTAATTGGAAATCGCTTCTCGCATCGCATCGCTTTGTCGCACCACTGTACGCGCAGCCTTAGAGGTCGCACTTAGCGATATTTCAAATGTAGGTATTTTTTATTTGTATAAAACAATAATATACAAACATATTACTTACTTTGTTTGTACACAACACAATGTCAAATTACTTGACAAGCATCAAGGATGGTACCAGTGCACTTTATGTCATCTTCAAATTGCAAAAACAAAACCAGTTATACTTATATATAATACACTATCCAGTGTAATAGAGATCAGTGGCACACACCAACGTGATATGTGGATTGTGAATACCTTCCACTGCAGCGTTTGTTCACGTGACTTTAATTGAATGCTGTATACACCAATTGGCCGACATATCGCAACTGTCAAATACAGAGTGTCAGTAACCAAGGAATTTTAAATTGTTTTTTTTTCTTTTTTGGTTATGCATTCAGTATTTTATATTTGTTTTCCTTTAAGTAACTATAAAAAAATAGTTTTAAGGTTGGAGTTTTATGACACTAAGAAGACTCAAATGTTTTCTGCAAAATCTACTTTTGTTAAAATATTGTGAATGATACTTCGGAATCACTAATTGAAAAAAAATTGGAAGTACCTAAGACAATTTATGACTAAATTGCAATTATAATATTTAATTTTTTTGTTTTTAACATAAATATCGTGATATCGCATTTATGTAAGCAGGTTTTTGATCGCATTTATATCGCGCGACCAAACCTATCGTGATCGCGACCACTTCGGTTGTGGAAGCGCAGTTATATCTGCGCTTTACTGGGTGAACTTAGTAGAGACTGGACCTATAACAGGAATATCTATCAAAATATTAAATGCACACAAGTTACAAACACAACGCAAAACAGCTGGCGCCTGAGCTGTACTCCTTGTGGCAAGTGTTGCCCAACTTTTAACTTACGGCATAAAACATAGCGCGTATGACATTTTTTAACAGCAATTTATTTTCTATTTAGCCGTGCATTGAGTATTATGTAGGAACTTTTCGTACCTTTCACCATCCAAAACCTATTTGTTTACTGAGATCTCACAATTTTATGCAATTTGTAAAAGCCAGTTGCACAAATTTAACTTTATCCAACCAGGTCCAAGAGAGAGTTAACTCAATTCGAGCTCATAGTAGTCTATCCAATTTTTTTTTGTGACTTTTAGTCCAAATTATGCGTTTCGCCCAGGTACTACAGTTGGGCTCATCAGTTAGATGCTGTAGTACCCTTCTAAGACGCAAAATATTAGTCGATGGCTACCGACACAAATAAAATGTACAGTTTTCAAACACTGTGAATCGGATCAATAACCCTGGCTGAACCTCAGTTTAACTGCCGCAATCAGGGAGTTAAATCCTTCTTCTCTAATAGTGAATTAAGTCTTAAGCTTCGATTTTACAACACTTCATAGGAGCTACACCGACTTTAAATCTTGAACCAAGGCTAAACGCGATTGTACAACTGGCCCTGAAAGGATTAGGAACTTCCTCTAGATCAGTGTAGGGCCCAGCAAGTAACTTGATACGAGTTCAATCGAATTTTGTCGATACATTCGAGAATTGTTTCGGTTCAATCAAGTGTCCTCGATCGTACGGTTAGAGAACACTCGATTGAACCAAAATAATGCTTCCAATTCGCGATTCGACAAGACTCGATTGTATCAAGTAGACATTGTCTAATTTTATATTAAAACCGTTTTACCAATTAATGCGGATTTCTCCATAAATATTTTATATAATCTTTTAACTTAAAAATAAAATGAGTAAGTACTGATTTTAGCAACCTTTTGCAGCCTCTAACAGCAAATAAACACGACAAAGTTGTGCAATTTATCTTACACAAAGGCGGCCGTAAGCAAAGAATTTGATGATTATCTTGATTTTTTTTGATTTAAGTTGCGTGAGTTTTTTAAATTGCAAAATTACTAAACCTATAAATGTATTTATATACAAGTAGCCAATTGGACATTATTGCCGCAGTGCCATATCGCTCTTCATAGGCACTAGGCTGGGCAGTAATCAAACGCCCCCTCATGACTATAGTTCTGCACTCAATTGAGCAGTTTGATTGATGGTTATTTTCTCTTCGAAGTAGGCTAATGATTTTTGCAAAGTTAATTTTTGGCGACAATTCTCTGGTAAGTTCACAGTCGCGAGAAATTGCTGTTCATTCCCAGCGTTTCTTTCTCACTATTAAGTGGAAGCGAAGTGAAATACAGAGACTTCAAAATATGGACTCGTAGGAGAGAGAGAGAGAGAGAGAAAGATAAAGAGAGAGAGAGGATAGAGAGAGAGATTGGTAATGTGATGTGAAATTGTGAACACTGTCAATTATTATTAATAAAAAGCAAATTGCAAAATTAATCGATTGCTAATTGATACTCTAGATTTCAATCACAGAACGAAAGAAAATTGTGAATAAAACAACAACAAATACTGTCAAAATGATTTAATTAAAGATGAAAATATATTAAGAATCTGACTCAGAACAAAGCAAAAAATAACGAGGTCAACATTTAGTATTATGTGCATTTGACAAAATCATCACAAGACTCACTAGGAAGAAGATTTTCTTGAAAAATATGTATCTAGGTACATAATGTAGGTAACTTACCTCAAAGAAGATGAAAAACAATGCTGCAGTGTCTGCTGCATCATTATTTGTTTTTGGTTCTTTTATTGTGTTGTTAATGTACTTATGAGTATTTGTTATATGCAGTCTGGAACAAAAGCATCATTATTGCTTATGACATCTTTTTTGAGCGTTAATGTTGTGAAGTTCTTTTAATTAAAGGGAGGAAAATTTCTGGGAAGAATTTAATTTTATGAGCCAATTTTAAACAAAGCAGAGCCCCTTCTGTGCCAGCAAATTAAAAATGGTGCACTAAGGCTACTATTAGATGACGTTGACTCTTTGACGTTTGAATTAAATAAAACTACGTCCTAATTGTGTCACGTGTGATCGTCAACGAAAAATGTTGTCAATGCGTTGACGAGAACATTTTTACCTACGTTTATTCGAATTTGTGGATCAATGCATTGATGTATAACTTTGTCCTTTAGTTAAGGTTTAAGCTTCGAGGGCTCAACTTCTTAAATTTTCATGTATTATTTTCAGGTTTAGTGATTCCACTTCAATTAGTGCAGCTTCAGGTGTCTCACAAGGTAGCTTGTAGCTTTTATTTGTATTTTAACTCAAAACAACGATTATAAAATTTGATCTTATTCTGAGCTGCATACATACATATATGCATGTGACAAAAAAATATTTACATATACAAATATCATGCGCTTAAGATTCTGGAATTACTAGCTTCAACTTGATTTAGGGGCGGCAAACTGGAGTTCTCAAAATATTGAATGCACACAAATTAAATGTTATTTGCTGTTTTGACATTTCATTGACATATGATTGAAGGAGTTTAAAACTCTTTTCTGCCACCATTATTCCCATTCATAAACACAAAAAAGATATCGTTTGTGTAAGCAGTTACCGCCCAATCTCCCTACTACCATGCTTATCAAAGGTTTTAGAAAAAATAATTGCAAATAGGATACTACGGTATACAGATTTCAAAAAAGTTCTAAGTTCTAACCAAGTCGCCTTCAAACCAAAAAGAGGGTGCATTGATGCGCTCCTTCATATCGACTATACAGTTACAAATGCCCTCACTGCTTGCAACCATACAATACACGATACTAGCTCTCGACTTTGAAAAGGCTTTCGATCGTATCGGAATTCATCTTATCCTTAACAAATTGAGAGATTGGGGACTTGGAACCAAAATCTTCCAATATATTAAATCCTTTCTTACTAACAGAAAATGTTGCATCAAAATTCGAAGTATGTTTTCTAAGACTAAACCACTTGATAATGGTATGTCGCAAGGATCACCTTTATCTGTGATTTGCTTTGCAATCGCTTTTAACCAAATAAGTAATCTGATCTTGAAACATAAAGATCTAGATCATTGTATCTATGCAGATGACGTGTTTATATTATGTAAATACAATTACCTAGATAAAACTAAATCTGCTTTTTCTATTTTGCTTAATGAAATCAACCAATGGTCTTCTACCTCCGGTTCTAATCTCGCTTTAGATAAATACAAATTAATTCTTATCTGCAGAAAAGGAAACTAAACTGTACTAATCTAGAATTAATTATAAATAATACGAAAATAGAAGTAGTTACTAATTTAAATGTCCTAGGTCTTATCATAAACAACAAATATAACTGGAAACCGCATTGTACTTATCTTAAGAAAGCATTAGCAGCAAGGCTTAATATCATAAAGTATCTCTCATCTAGTAAAAGTAATGCACATGTTAATTGTCTTTGCAATATGTCTAAAATGCTAATTTTAAATAAGATAGATTATGCTTTGTCCATCTACGGTTCATATCCAAAATCAACTAAGAACATCGTCGCGCTTTCCCAACCACACCAATCAGAAACATTTTAGCTGAAGCTGGACTTCCAACTATTAAAGAGCGATATTTTGAAATCATTGCCAAACTCAACACGAAATTCGTCTTTCAAACAGGTTCAGTGATAGACAAGGATATTTCCAGAGCAATTTCGCACACACGGAGTAGAAAGATCCCATCTGCAATACACAATCTTGAGTCTCGAAACAGATTACAATTATCCCTAACCAGGGCAGCAAAATTTACACCATCGCAATCACCATGGTCACTTCCCAAGGAATCAGTCATTCTCGATCTACAAGAATTACAAAAGTACAAGACTTGTTGCTAAATCATTTTTAGAGCTCGATTCCTCGAAATCTCAAATGATTTGATGGATAAGGGTTGGAACTTTATGTACACAGACGGGTCTAAAACGGATTTAAGCACTGGCTTTGCAGTCGTAGCCCAAGATGGTTCACTCATCACGCACGGCATCCTTCCAAAAATCGCCTCTATCTACACAACCGAAGCATTGGCTATCCACGAAGCTACCAAGAAACTGTAAATAAAGGGAAATTGGTTATCTGCTCAGACAGTTTGTCAGTACTAAAGGCTATCGTTAACCCGAAAAATGAGTTAGGTATCATAGCCAAAATCCGAGATAATCTTTTAAAAGCTAAGACAAAGATCAAGCTCATGTGGATCCCAGGTCATGTAGGAATAAAGGGCAATGAACTAGCTGACGCAGCTGCAAACGCAGTACTTAAAGCCCCCACTTACACTTTCAATACTTTCTCACGTCTTGACTTAAAGAGACACATCAATCTGGAGTGTCATAAAAATACATTACTGGACTGGGAACACTATAAACATCACTATAGTTCTATTAACCCGTTGAAAATTCAGCCAAAATTTCCAACAGATATAACCAAATGCGACCTCAGAACATTCATCCGACTACGCCTTGGCCATATCGCATTCACCCACCAACACTCAAAAAAGAACCTTCACCTACCTGCCCGAACTGTATGAATTCCATAACTGCAACCCACCTATTAAGTCCATACTTTTTATCTGGACATCCTCAACTCCAAAGGCACACTATCAACTCTAACCTCTTGGATCTACTAAAAGAACCGAAACAAGGCAATATTTTAAAAATTAAAGAAATTATTAACGATCTAAAAATCTCTATTTAACAAATGTTATGATCCCTAGAGCCGAAAGCCTTTGCTGCTGTTTGCGCTTCCTTTTATTAATAGCAATTTTAATTCTATATTGATATATTAATAAATAAATAAAAAAAAAAAACTCTTTTCAATCCCGCTCAAAATTAACAGCTGACATCAAATAGTATCAACGAGCACCCAGTGAAAAGAGCAATGAATTCATTCCTTACTTTTGTATGGGAAAATAAACTATAATGATTTCCTATGGGCAAAGTACATTTTCGCATGCAAATACATTGTGATTTCAGTGAGGAAAAGTCCTGCACAGCTTTACGAGCCCGCAAAGCTGTATTGATCACTGTGTGTTGCTTTCATTAGAAGAAGAATAAAACGAAAAAAAAAATCAGTATTAGCGCAGTAATTTTATTCTGTTTTTGTTACTTTATAAAGATTTAGGTTTTTTATTGTCTATGTACTTTCTTCTGCGATCGTTAAGAAATGTTTTGTTCTTTAAATTAATCAGTGCCAACGAGATCTTGTCGAAGCCGGATGAAAGTGCAAGTTGAATTTTAGAATCAGTGAAAAAAGCGAAGAAAGTTTATTCAATAAATATGAATTAATTTTTATCAATATTAAGAACTGAATTATTCACTGGCGAACTCCAATGACATCCCAATGTTAATTTCACCAAATGGTTCAACAAAAAATTCATGGGTGAAGGCTCTGTTCCTTGGTGAATTTCGTGGTGATTCTGAAAAATTGTAAATTTGCCACTGGGCAACAGCTGACCACTAAAGATTTGATGTTTGTATTATCCTACACATTCAACGAATTGAATTTGTTCAGTTCATTCATTTTGCCTTACGTGTTCTAAGCTGATACAATCCTGTCAACCTTCGTAGAGCGTCTAACTGGCTCAACATTTGGAGAGTTTTAACTGGAAATAGGATCGTGGCTGGAACATCTGTCAAAGAATACCGTACGTGCTATATTTTACGTGTCTACAACTTTCCACACTTGAAACCTTCCCCTGTCGTACGTGATTCGTGACATGGATAGAGTGTGACAATGGGATAGAAAAGTAGAGTTTATGGAGCTCCGTAGTTTAATTTCCAGAAATACGTTGCTTGTTCAGTTGTTGATGTGCAACAAATGTTAAACACAACTGTTAGCATTCGGCTGGTCTCGTCCTTTGATTTCAGCTGTGAATTTTGTCAGTGATTGAACATGGAAGAGAGTTTAAGCTCTTTCCATTCCTCACAAACGTTTGGTTCGACTCGTTCGTATACGTGATGCTGAAATGTCATAAAAGCTGGAAAAAATATATTAAAAGTTGTCCAACTGCTGCAACACCGATTACAGATCTATCTTCAGATGCTTTGCATTGTGTTCGTAGACTTGAACTTATGTATATTCAATATTTTGTAAGCTTTTCCAGCTGCAGCTTCGTCTGGGGTATTCACTATCTGGCGCAACTGGTCTAGTATCATTGTAAAAGTGCAAAAGTGCAACTTTTTTTGCACCACAGCAACAACTTACACTGACTAATTTCTTGCAAAAATTTAGCACTTTTGCTATAACCTAACACTATTGCAACAGAAAAATACAACGGTGTAAAATTTGCATGGTGTCGTCGACAGTTTGGCAGATGTAATTTTCTTTCAGAAATGTTCATGCATTTAATCAGAGTCAGAGAGTCAGGTCAGATTCAAACCAATTTTGACATTTTTACTCCAGTGTTGCAATAGAATAGAAAAGGTGCGTTCAAGATTTAAAATTTTCAAAAAATAAATAAAATTTCGCATTTTAAACCGGTTTGTTGCTTCGGATTATGAATACCCCTGTACTGAATTAAATCTTGCAACACTTTTACAATAGCCCAATCCTATGGAAGGAAAATGCAACAGTGAAAAATTTGCACTCTTGTATTTTAGCACATGGTAAATGTTATTTTTATGGTGTTTATTCATTTGTGAAATTTTGTGAACTTACACTAAGTTAAGAAGGTACGTTCACGTTCTACTAACAATCTTATTAGACTAATTGCACCGGATTGTGAATACCCCGTATATTTTTCAACCGTTGATTTTTCACTGTTGTGACATTTTGCTTTTGCATCAACTTTTAGCCGGCAATGTTGAAGTTGCCACTTATAAATTTAAAAAAAAAAAACACTTAACCAATATGATGTATATCTGATTTGTGTGTGTTGTGTGGTGAGTAGCTAATATGATATAATATAATACAGGGTCCGCCAAATAACTTTTTTTTTTTTAAATGGGCGCAAAACATCGAGTGTAGCTTCGGCAGTGTGGCACGTAGCGCCGTCCTGTTGAAACCAAATATTGCCAATATCCTCCTCTTCAATTTTTGTGAACAAAAATTCGTTCAACATGGCCCGATAACGATCGCCATTGACTGTAACGGCCACTCCTTGTTCATTTTCGAATTATGCCTCTGGACCAAAATCCGCACCAAACAGTGACTCGTTTTGGGTATATCGGCTTTTCAATGTATGCGTGCGCGTTTTCTGTGCCCCAAATGCGACAACTTTGCTTGTTACATACCCGCCAAGATCAGAATGAGCTTCATCTGAAAAGATGATTTTTTTTGGCAAAATCGGCATCTTCTCTAAGTCGATCGCAGGCACACTTAGCGAGCGTTGATCAAGCGTATACACAACCATATTCGTTCAGCGGAAGGATAAAGCTAATTATCTGTTAAATCAGACATGAGCTAAGTATTACAATTCACGAAATAAGCACTAGTTGAAAAAAAAAAATGTTAGATGGCGGACCCGTTAGTATACGTTCCGTTTTTATGGTGAATTCAAAAAAAATTATACCACAGAAACACAAATATAGCTCTGTTATTGAATCAAAACACCATTTTAGCTATGTTTGTTTTTAAATATTACATTCGTGCAGATGCTCGTTAGGCTTAGGATAGGTTAGACATGATTCTTACAAATCAATATTATAAAAAAATATTTGTCTTAAATAAAAAATAAACATGACTTTGGAATCGAAAACATAAAAACATTTTCGGACTAAAAAAAAACCATGAAAACGGGTGCCAGTACTTGCTTCTCACTTTCTCTCTTTTAAGTCCCTTACTATTCAACTGAACTTTAAACTTCTCAAACTTAAATTAAAAAAAAAAAATTCACCAAGCATATACTCGTATTGTAGGTCTTTTTGATTTTATTGATGATCTGTTCTCTTAAAATAAGCGTTGTTTTTTATAAATAGCTGTACAGTACATCATTGGAGTACATGTGAATACATGTGAAAATAGAATAGGACTGAGCATGGATTCCTGTGGAACCCCAGTAGACATTGGTAAAAATTTTAATTTGACATTTTCCTACTGACTGCTGCCTCTATATAAAGTTTAACTGAATCAACTTTGCCGAAAGCTAGAAAAACTTGAAATTGCTCAAAATTTTTCGCATAGAATTAAGTGATTGATATTATCAAAAGACTTGGAGAAGTCAATTAGCGTTATACATTCAAGTTTTCTTCCTGTCTAATTATTTCCTTATTTCAACAAAGCAGACTTACAACTGCGTTTTGGTCGAAAACCACATTTTTGCAAATTCAAAAAGTAATTTTCAGTGATATATTTTTGTATCTGTTTTAAAATCGATTTTTCAAAAACTTCTGCCAGGAATGGCAGAAATGGGTCTATAAGTTGATACGCTATAGATTTTCGGGTATGGGACTGAATGATCTTAGCTTTCTTCCATTCATATATTAAGAAAGAAGTATTTAATACGGAAGTAAAAATAATATGACTGATGAAAGTCAAACACAGTTTGACAAACTTAGTATTCAATCAATCCAGCCCTTTAGCATTAAATTACACAGAAAACAGTGCCTTGAAAAGATCAGTTTCAGAGAAAATTTGAAAGCACAAACTTCCATCTTCTCATTCAAATTTTTCAAGATCGTCAAAGGCCATTTAAATGACTTATTCACTAAATTTTCGTGAAGTGAGAACTGAAACAGATTCTTGGAATTTTGCTGTCAAAGTGAGATGAATGAATTTGGTATGAGAATTGAAAAAAAATTCTTCGTGATAAATTTTGTTAAACATCATTTTCAATAAAGAGTTGTTTAAATATGCTCAATTGATTGTATGTAATGTGTAGGATGGGTTATATGTACATAATGTACATAAGCACACTCAAGTTCTTGCCAATTAATTTTAAACAAATACATAGCGTTTCAGTAGAATGTTAATAACCACATCAAAGACTCGTTTTCATTAATTCCGTTCATTAATTTCAAATTTCGTGTTCATGCTATTAATTTTTTTTTTCTACATACTTAAGCCAAATACTGGGTATGATATAACGAATACCTTTTCACTATAAATTCATTGAGTGCAATTCCATGGTATTTATATTGATTCCACTGTGGATTTTGGGAGGAGGAAGTTATCAAAGGGTTTATTATTTCCGGGAATCATTGTTTGAAACCGTATTTTTCAACTACTCTATTCTGTTAAAATAACGGGTGATCTTTTTGCTACTTGGTTTTTGACGTTTATATTTTTGACAGATCACACATGGCAAATTCCACGAACATTTGACATTTCGATTCAGTATTGTTTGCCATTTCATCATGAATAGACTTACGCCTGAACAACGTTTGCAAATTATTGAAATTTATTATCAAAATTCGTGCTCTGTGAAAAATGTGTTTCGCAAGCTACGTCCGTTTCAGCGACGAGGCTCATTTTTGGCTAAATGGATACGTGAATAAGCAGAATTGGCGTATTTGGAGTGAAGAGCAGCCAGAGGCAATTCAGCAGCTACCAATGCATCCCGAAAAATGCACTGTTTGGTGCGGTTTATGGGCAGGCGGCATCATTGGGCCGTACTTCTTCAAGGACGATGAAGGCCGCAGGGTTACGGTCAATGGAGAAAGGTACCGTTCGATGATAACAGATTTTTTTTTGCCGAAAATGCAAGAATTGAACTCGGTCGACATGTGGTTCCAACAGGACGGTGCCACATGCCATACTGCACGCGAAACCATGCATCAATTGAGAGGCGAATTTGGTGAGCAGTTGATCTCACGTTTTGGCGCAGTCAATTGGCCACCAATATCATGTGATTTGTCCCCGTTAGACTATTTTTTGTGGGGCTATGTTAAGTCTATTGTCTATGGGGACAAGCCAAACACGATTGCTGCCTTGGAAGCCAACATTGAACGCGTCATTGGTGAGATTCCGGCCGAAATGTGTGAAAAAGTTTGCCAAAATTGGACCTTCAGAATGGACCACCTGAAGCGTTGCCGCGGGCAACATTTAAGTGAAATTATTTTTAAAAAGTAAATGGCAGAAATTGATTTATCGATCCAAATAAAAATTTCATTCACTTTGCACAAGTTTCTGTGTTTTTTTGAATTTTCAAAAAACCAAGCTCTTAAAAAATCACCGTTTATATGTACCTTACTTATCATATAGAAGTAGAAAATGTAATACATTTGCAAATCCTTTGTATTTCAGGCGAATACAATTCTACAGTATAATCTCATATACATATGTATATGTAAATACATATACGAATATACAAATGAAGAACTACAGAAATCGTTCTTCCGGTAGAAAGTAGGTATAAATAAAACACGCATATAAAAACTCAATATCACAAAGTTTCAAATTTGAAATATTCCAATTAATTAGTTTGGGGTTGAAAGGTGGGTCACCATTCATCACCTGAAAACAGTTCGTTTATAGTTGAACAATTTAGGAAAAACGAGGAGATAATTGCCATCATTGAAATTAAAATTTTTGATGATGCTGACCGACAGCGCAATAGTCCTTTATCGTGATTTGTCGCATTTTTTATTTTTGTTTTAATTTGGAATAAAGAAGTGTTCATTTGGAAATAAATTAGCACGATTTCACATCATTGATATACTATGCTTATGTAGATTTATAGTCCCATAATAAGTACCTAAATTGTTTTTTTTTTTTTCAATTTTTAGTGAACATTTTGTGGAAATATGTTGAAATTTATATACATTCAAAATTCGCCATTAAAAATTGATTGGGCGAAGGGCCAACAATAAAATATTTAATTCCACTCCATTAATGTTTAGAGTGGAATCGTTTTTTTTTCATAATAAGGAAATTGTAGATTTGTTAAAAGTTGAATTGCAGTATAAATAAACTCAACTATCTCTGATAAGCTCCACTGTCCAATTCCATACAAATTATAAATAAACATATTGTATGTGTATTATATTGAATAAACGGACTAATTGTTACGAAAATTATGAGCCCACTTTAACTTTCTACTACTACAAGATGGTAAAAAGTTGAAAATGCTATAATTCGCGCAAATGGCGGCAAATGTCAATGGAAACTATTTTTCCGTGTTCTTTAGAGGTAGAGCGATTCCCATGCCTGGTTGACATGCATTTTGTGAAGTAAGCAAATGTCAAAGTAAAATTGGTATTAGCCGCCATTTGCAAAATGTATGGCATCTTCAATCTAACGATCTACAGCCTAAGCGGCTGAACCGATTTGGTTCAAACTTGGTGAAGTTTCAGCCCCAATAATAACGGTACTTGCTATACAAATTTTTCTACCATCTTAATTATCTAAAAAAGGCTCTTACGATTTTGATAAAAATTGGCGTGTGTACTACTTTAGGTAAGATCTACATTCTGGCAAATTTTTTTGTTTTAATATTTTGTAATTATAGGTACCTGCCATACAACCATTTTATTGATTTCCGACTTTCCCATAAACGGCTCAGCAGATTTCCATAAAAAAATTATACAGGAGCTCCTTCAAATTCTAAATAGTATTGCATTTCAAGATTTTCGAAAAATAGTTTTTTTGGATTTTTGAAAAAAAATATATATTTTTTTTTTGAAAATTCAATATTTCGAAAACGAGTCGACAATTTTTTCTGAAATTTTGTTTTTGAATTTATATTATTAAACATTTAAAATGTTCATACCAATTTTTTTTGAGAAAAAATTTAAGAATTTTTATATATAAAAATTAAGTGAAAAACGGCTATTTTTGTTGAATCGCTGTGGCACATTAACAAAAAAAAAACATACATATTTGATGAACTTGAATTTATCTTAGATCTAATGTTAACAATTCTATTAAATAAATTGTTACACAAATTGTTATTTATCGTTTATTTTACCAACCCAAGAGATGTGTTAAAAGTTACAGGGTTTTTTAAAGCAATTAAAATAAGACGTTAACAAAAATCTCCAGCCACTAGTTACTCTCTGTGAAAGGGGCCTTATGAAAACCGTTTGTAATTTATATTATGACAAGTAAATCAAATAAGTTTCCCATTTGGTGGATCTTAGTAATTCCAACCGTTGAAATGTATGACAATAAAAAGTAGTTTCCCCTTATCTCCTTTCCAGCGCTTTACGAGATACCGGCTATACTCCATGCTTCTCAAAGTTTCTGTCTTCCACTAGTGAGATTTGCGTAAACTGTTTGGTTCTAGTTCCTCCACTCTAGTAAGTTTTGGGACAACTCTTTGCTTCTAGATTCCTGCCCAGCTAGAGAGATTTCATCTTACTTCTCCTAATAAGGTGGTATGTATTGGTAGACAGTATTTCTAAGCCTTATTTATATAGTTGTTAAGACCATTTGTGATAGCATAAAAATTATATTTTGGAAATTGGAGAGAGTTCTTCTTCTTTACATGAATTCTACTGCGCTTTCTTCGGAATAACTCTGGGATCCGGCGAGCTTTTAGAAAAAAAAAGCATCGCAATACCTACTCAAAGACTTGCGTTAGGAAGTCTTCAGTTTTGCTTAAATAACAATCAAAATCGGCTGAATATAGAGTAGGGGATAATATGCGGTAAGAACCGTCAACTATTCGTCACACAAAAGCGTGTTCTTATATTTTTCCTCGCGGAACTGCCACGATAACAAATAAACCTAAAAATGCCAGCATATAAGCAGCGAAACAGACAGCGACATTTATGTTTGACTGTCTGAAATCTGAATAACATAATGAAGAGGGGTTTTAGCTGGAATAGCTAACAAAGTATTGAATACACACAAATTCAATATTACGAACACAACGCACCGCAACTGCAGATGTCGCTGTAGTCGGTGCGGCAACTTCTAACTTTCGCCTGCAGCTTTTATGACATTTCAAAATCATTTGCACGATTTAGTGTAAAGAAGCGTTTACATGGGATTGAAGGAGCTTCAAATTGTTCAATCCCGAAAAAAATTCACAACTGACATCAAATGTAAAGCCAGTTAACTGAATTTAAAATATTTTCCACACGAAATGCGTTCCACAACACCTGGGATGAGGTGAGCGTAGTGAATATGATGAATTCACTCAGTGTTAACATTTTGCTGGTTCAATTTGTTATCGCAACGTGATTTTTTTTTGAAACGAGTAACAACGGTATATTCAAATACTTTGTTTTACAATGTTTCAGCAGAAACAGCCTGAACCTCCTACCAATAATCCACGTGATCCTGAAAATTTCAACCATGAAACCAAAGAGCTCGGAGCCAAGGGCCAAATTCCGCAAGCTTGAGTTTTTCCTGTGAACACACGAATTCGGGTACATATTCCTATTTGTGATTCCGCAAGGGTGATTTTTATATTTTTTGACAGATTACGTATATACAGATTTTTTCACGCATATTTTGAGGATGAAATTATGTTTTCACGGAAAATCATTCACGCTTCCTGAATTATGCTCCAAAATAGAGAATGAATATTCACGCCAATTAAAGAACCGATCAATCTCAATTTTAACATTTTTAATATAGTAAAACTGTCTGATTCCCTTCGCAATTCATTCGAAGGATTCTGTATCCGGGGTAATTATAAAAATTTGCGATTAAAATAAAGGAAATTACTAATTTTATGAAAGCTGACAGAACTTGTCACTAACGTGGAAAATGCCGCGCAGCTAGAGGCCGCGGCCGGCGAAAAAAATTTCGGATGAAAACTCAAATTACAACTACAAACAGGATGTTAATGTTTTTCTTAAGAAAAATTTAGCCCATGTAGTCCTTCTCATTCGATTTAAAGACTTTTCCTTTTTCCAGAGCAGTACAAGGTTGCCACTTATATGTACCTAGTATTTATTTAGTACACAAACAAACAAAAACATTCCAATTGTTATTGTTCCTTTTCTTACTTAATTCGTTCCATTATTTCTTTGTGTTGTTAAATGAAAACAGTAAATTTAGGTGTCGGTCAGGAATTCCAATCCGGATACATAACGTGTTTGCCTCCTTCTGAGCTATACTCTGGCTTTTGTCCATACGAAAATGTCATCGGCTTATATTGTCGGTCGGTCGTCGTCGGTCCGGTCCGGTCGGTGGAAAAAAAAACATTTCCTTCATTGCATAAACACGCTTGATTGTTATCAAATGCTAATAAGAATTTTTTGCTATAATGTTTGTTGTTTGAATGCAAAGAACATTATTTTCACACGATGTAAACCGTGATTAGGATTTCAAATTGCAAAATGGGGGAGACGTGTTCTTGAATTCTTTTGTTTTGTGTTTTTTTTTGTTTTTATTTGCAAAACTAGTTCCTATTTGGCATGTTGCAGGAAATGGAATGGCTTTTAATTTTGCAGGATAAAATGGCGGGTAAGAACATAGGTATGTAGGTATGTTGTTTTTGAAAGAAATTATACTTGTGTAATTTTTTATTTTGAATGATTTAGTGAACAAGGCCCTCCCTTAGGTAATTCTCTTAGGCTTAATGATACCTTTCGCGAAAACTAGTCAAAACAACAAAAATTAAATTTTTCTCCAATTGGATTTTACATTTTTTGTTTAAAATTTCTACATCCCAGCATTTATCGCATACTAAAATTTTCTACATTTCAGCTGAAGGGTTTGGCGTAAGCGTTAGAAGACAACCAGGTATTAAAGCAATTGATATGTCAAACAAAATACGTAAATGTGAGGTGTGAACGCTTTTCGTACTTTAAAAACGCTTTGCTGATGTTTGATGTATCATATTTTACAATAGAAAGATAGATAGATAGATATAATTTTATTTATGTTATTAAACAATTTTTACATGATATTACTATATTACAAGAGTAAAATAAAATTAGTGGGCAATGGCATTGCCGTCTGCCTGAATATTTTACAATACTACGGTTAATTAAAGTCGCTTATCTCAGTGGAATCGTACACAAGTTCAACTCAAAAAGTGTGCCTAACACATACCTACCAATCCGCTGATTTATAAGACGTGTTTTTTATTGTTCAGACCAGAGCTCTAAGCAGAGTTGGAGCTCATGAATTTTTTTCAGCACGATCTCCGAACACTTTGATTTGTTTTTTTAAAAGACTTTTTCAAATGTCATTAATTGACGTTTTGGTAATTTACGTCTGGCTTAACTTCGGCCGCCATTTGAATTGTATGAGTATTTATCTTCACATTTCACTTTTGACACATAATGACATTTGGTCTCTTCAGTTATTCACTCGTAGAATGCTCAGTCGATCATGCCTGGGCTGATCGGGCCACTCCGAACATGTTCAAAACAAAAAAAGGAAGAAAAACAATTTTAGAGTTCTGGGGCCAAATTCCTCAAGCTTGCGTTTTCTCTGTGTACACAGCAAATCGGATACCTGTCATATCTACATATTTGCGATTCCGCAAGGGTGAGAACCAACTTGCCTGACATGAAACTAGTGCACAGATAGGCAATTTTAATCTCCCATATTTTTTAGTTGAATACATTTTTTGCACAGAAAATCATTCACACTTGAGGAATTGGGCCCCTGCACATTTAGAGTGAAAAAAAGAAATCAACTTTTTTTGACAACTCAGAAGCTGCTCTGAAGTGTAAACCAAAAACGTCTATAGTAAAATATGTGATATATGTCATTCGAGTATATACAATCTATTGGTTTTAGCGTGTCGCTATCTTAGGTATTTAGTCTTTTGTGGAATTCTAACCAAACATTTCAAATCGATTTTTTTTATTGTAAGGAACTTGCTTAAAATAGTTTTGACAGCATAAAATCAATTTGGTTTAGAAATTATTCAATTCTGTTCAGACAAAAAAATTTAATATTTCGTTGTTTCGAATTCGACATTAGCTTTGTCTGTCAGTCAGTCAGTAGAGAAGGAATTCATCGAATCGAATCGAATTTTTCGTTGAAATTGTGTGAATTGAAACAAAAGAATTTCATTACTATATCCAATGAATTTATAGAAATGAAATAAATCGGAATTCATTGTTTTAACACTCGTGTTTGAAATTAGTTTATGGCAACGATGAACAATAGTGACTTCCGTTCCGAAATCGAATAGCCTCGATTGTTTACCGATTCTCGAAGTCGAGTGATACATTCCCGGATCCTACTTCAACCGATATTTCGATACGTCAGGTTAAATTTCTTCTAAAAAAAATAAACCACAAGTTGAACGCAATTCAAGTTTTGATATGAGCACCACCTGGTAACACACTAAACTATCAGTTTCCACTCAATATTCTTTTCGCAAAATACAAATATTTATTGCGGGGTTTGATAAAAACTTGTCACAATATAGAACGTTCACACTGAGCGCTAATTTGTAAAAAATGTGATAGCAGAAATGTCAAACTGTATGTCAATTATCATTTTATTAAAATTTAAATATGCAAATAGCATCAACATTTAATTAAAGTTGAAGAAAATTGGTTAAATAACAACGAAGTTGCAATGTTTAGAATCCGTCCCCGTCCTTTAATTTAATTGAGTTTGTAGAATTAACTCAAGCGCAAATTTTCAATATTCCCCGCCATCGCGTCGCGTCGTTCAAACATTAATCCGGCGCTCAAAAATTGTAGTTTATCGATTTCGGCGAGTTAAGTGAGGTTCAACGTGGGTTCAAATATTGATCAGTGGCTTAGCAATTTCAACTCACCAATTTCAACGATATTATTTAACAAAAATGACAAGATCTCGTTATACTCTCTCCCGTTTTTGTACCGCATCCGTTTTATTCAAGAATAAAAAATTCTTCCAAATGCATGACAATTCTCTTTTGGATTTGTCTGCGCACTGGCAATCAGTGTTGTACCATGTAGACTATAAATGTAGACTAAATGTAGACAATTCGATGTAGACAATTCAAAATTGTCGACATAAATTCGTCGACAACTTAAATTTATCAAACAACTAAACATAAATGTTAAAAAAATCAAGTTCTTCTATAATACAAAAACATGTGTAAGGACAAAATCATCAACCTAGATCTATGCTTATAAAAGTTTTAGTTTCAAATATTTATGTTAGAGAAGATATGGAAAAACTTAAAATAATGGAAGAAATCTGTTATGATAAACATACTGATAGGTCCACTGAAGCACTTCAATGGTTTACTACTAGTCAAGTTTTAAAATCGTTTGAAATCGGAGGATTTAGTAATAAAATTAAAAAATGCCATAAGTCCCAAAGTTTCCAAAAATTAAATTTTGATCCAAATTCCGGTTCTGTTACGTCGAAAAAGAAAGAAAAAACCTTTTTTTTTTAAATGGCGTTAGACAATTTTGCCCAAATCGATTTGGAAATATCACCAACAAAAAAATCTTAGCAAAATGTTGTTGTATTTTTTTTATCCTTTTGGGCGTTATTTCCATCTTTTTTTTTTTTTTAAGGAAAGAACGTCCAAAATTCAAATATAAAAAGTCAAATGGAAAGAACACCCAAAGTTGGAAATATCGCCCAAATAACGAAATAACGTCCAAATATTAGTAAAAAACACCCAAATCAAAATCTTGTCAGTAGTTGTAGTCCATTTTAAATCAAACCGCGAAATTTTTGGAATGATTTTATTTGTAAGATTTAGTCGCATCTAGTAATTGTTTACATTTTCGACATATTGTATACATTGTCGACATTGTCAACCGATTGTCTACGTTAAAATGTAGACAATTAAAATCGACACGTAGAGGAATAACACTGCTGGCAATGCTGGTCTACGTTTATAAGTAAGATAGTTTTGTTTACTTTGTGTTTTTAATTTTTGTAAAATTTATTTGTTAATTTAATTATAAAAAAGTGAAAAGTGTTATTTCCAACTAAGTGTTTATTGATTTAAATAAAACAAAATTGTAAACGAAGACGATTGTTTGGTGTTATTTTCTTGGAAATGAAAATGGTGTTTGTGGTGATTGTTCTTCCCTGAATTTAATTTTAAAATAAATTCTTTAATATGGACATTTATTTCAAAGTTTTGTTCAAATGTTGTGCCAGTTAATATTTGTGGTTCTTTTGCAAAAACCACATTCTTTTTCGATATAAAAAGATGTTTTTTTTTTTAAATACTTATTGGTGGGTACATTTTTTTTAAGAGCTAAAGCAAAATCTGCCACGAAGATGACAGAAAACATGTCGGATCTAAGCCACTGACATCTCCATAGAAAATGTTTACCCCCAACTCAACAATAAAAGTTCTACTTCAAAAAAAATCTCAGCCAAATCTTTCGATTAGTTCTCGACCTATGATCTTTCGTAAATGCGGCTTTTGATATTCATAAGCCTTTTTGGACTACCAATTTAAGTTTTTTATGGCATTCAAATAATTTTTAAATATTTAATGACTATAACACACTTACCGTTTGTTTATGTAATGACTGAAAATCCAGCTTTCTGAAATAAATAGATAAAAAAAAACTTTAAAATTAATTCAGTTTATTGATTATATGTATGTATCAAATATTAAAACTGTTTAAAATAATTTTAATGAGCTTATGACTAATAATAGGTTTTCATAAGAAAAACAAGTTAAAACCAGATGGATATATTGAAATAATAATTATCCTGTTTTTGGAATCAATTGATGACTCACATAATTAAATATTAAAAATGTTTGGCTTATGTGTTGTATAGACTTCATTCATGTTGTGTATTGTTTTTAGACTGCAGATAATGAAACTCAAATTTTATTTATAAACCATCAATGTTAATTTAAAAGTCAATTTTGTCCAACAAATATGTGGACGGTTGCCATTCGGACGAATATTATCATTTGATTACACACATATACTCCATTTATATTCCTAACTGTTGTTACATTGGAAAATATGTGGCTTATTTTTTTTTTTAATTTTCTAATGGTTTTATATTTTCTATCGATTTCTATCAAAAAAATGAACAAAGATTTTAAAATAACAAACCACAGTGTTTATGTGTATTTTTTATGTTTTATTTATCCAGGCATTCATTATTAAACTAAATGATTATGTTCATAAATTCTCTTACATTAAATCAAGAAGCATAAAGCAGAAATCAGGAAGCATGCACCCCCATAGTTTAAATTTTAATGTAATGGCATTTTCCCCATTTCAACAACACAACGTTTAACATATTTATGTTATGGAACACATTTTACTATAACGTTTAAAAAGTACTTTCCTTTTTAATGGGGTACTCCACCGTAGGGTGCACACTTAATAGAGTAGAGAAGTTTCGGAAAGAATTTCGTATCCTTACGACACACAAGTCGCTATGTGCACATTACACATAAAAATGTCATCATAATGAACTGCAGTGTTTAAATGCAAATGTCAGCAATTTTTATTGAAATTAAAAAAAAAAATAGTAATATGTGTCACTGTAAGCTAAGTTTCAGTGGAAGGAAACGAAAAGGACTTTTTAAATTTAAATGAAATTGAACAAAAATCGTTTTCATAATTTGTTTTTCGCTTTTCTTGTTGGTATTACGTTGTAACCGGTATTATTTGTATAGTTAATCTCAATTTAAGATTATAGAAATGAATATCGTGTGTAAATCATAAAATTCTATTTTCAAAACCATAGCGCCCCGTTCTGTAGAACAACTATATTCATCGTTTTGGAGAAAGTAAGATTATATGCTTTATAATGGGTTATCCATTTTGCGGTTTCAAAAGTAAACGTAAATAAAACACATTAAATATTTTTTTTCATGATATTTCTTTTTTATTATAAAGTTTGAACGTTGACATTATATGTGAAACAGTACATCATTTAAATGACCACCACGCGAATTGTTGCAAGCATCAATTTTTTGAGGTAATTTTCGACCACTTTTTGACACATATTGAGCGGTATCTCAGCCATAATTTGACGAATGTTGATTTTCAAGTGCTCAAGAGTTAAAGGTTTATCTGCATAAACACGGTCTTTCGCGTAGCCCCACAAAAAAAGTGCAGCGGTGTCAAATCGCATGATCTTGGTGGCCAGTTGATATCGCCACGACGAGAAATTACGTTGCCAGGAAATGTCTTTTGCAATAAAGCCATATTCGCTCGAGTTGTGTGGCATGTTGCACCATCTTGTTGAAACCACATATTCTCCAAATCGTATTCTTCAATAGCAAGCAAAAAATATGACCATAACGCTCCGAATGGTGAATGGTCGTTCCATCGCCGTTTTCGAAAATGTAAGGTCCAATTACACCTCCGGACTAAAGAGAACCCCAAACAGTGACTTTTTGTGGATGTAATGGCCTCTCTTCAATTACTTGAGGATTCTCAGAACCCCAAATACGACAATTTTGTTTAGTAACATACCCACCGAGTGAGAAATGTGCTTCGTCGCTGAAGAAAAATTTGTTCGAAAAATCGCCTTCCACCGCCGGTTGTTCAAGCACCCATTTGACGTATCTACGTTGTGAATGGTCAGCTGGCTTCAGTTGTTGTGTGAGCTGGACTTTATATGGATGTAGGTGTAGATCCAAATGCAAAATACGCCATAATGTGCCGTAAGACAGTCCTAATTCCTGAGAACGACGAGGAATCGACACATTCAGGTCTTCGGCAACACTTTCACTTACAGCAGCGATATTTTCAGTGGTACGAGCGAAACGATGATGCACAGGCCTTACAATATCTGTAACCAATTCAGTCCATAATCTCCTCTTAAAGCACGATATGTGGCTATGGCAGAATCGCCATTTTTGTAGTAGGTTTTAACAATTTGTATGCGTTGTGCGATAGTTAAGCGATCCATTTTCGTAAATGTCAGACTTTCAACCGAAAAATTGGTTTAACAACTTAGTTTGACAGATGTCGAATTCCAGCCCTATACTTTTGAAACCGCAAAATGGATAACCCTTTATTTCATATTTCAAAGGAATTTAATATAGTTTGTCATCAATTTCTAGTATCAATAGACGGTTTCAAGTCTGAAATCAACAAAATACAAAATGGCGTGGTCTCGAATTACTTAGACTAAATTGATTTTCTGATTCTCATATTCGTTTTTAGATTAACATCCTTGTCCTTTTGATGTAGATAGAACTACAGCGGCAGCGTATGACAAGCACAATACACTCTGATCTCGACACCATTGACCGCTTAAATGTAAGCTTTAAAAACTCAATTCTGTCTTCTGGCCTAAATAAGCTGATCAGTTTACAGTTCTCGGTAATCTTAATCATAAATATGCGGTCATCAGTTTAACTTAGAGTCCAAATTCAGAAGTACTATCGAATCCAGAGATTTTTTGTTGTAGCCGTACATCACGAATGTGGAATGCCTTGTTCGGTTCTATTTTCCCCTCCGATCAAGATTTTCAAAGCTACCATTTTTATTTTTCTTGTAGTTTCAAAGTTTCAAGATTATATTAATGTAATATAAATAACCAATTTTGTTAAAATCTGGGATTGCCTAGTAAAACCCCATCAAATGCTTAATTGCCTCAAAGTTCATCATATTCTATTCCTGAATTATACGAGTTATGAAACATTCAATGATTTTTTGCAAAGCCTTTTATACACCCTATGGTATTTCGGTAATATGCGATAGAAGTATGAAATACGCTGCAACAAAACTGAGATGCAAACCTCATGCCTTCCCTGGGGCCCGAATTCAAGAAATTGTGTGTTTATTCTTTCAAGTTTGTAGAGAACGGTTATTTTTTACGGTGTCTTTTCTTAGAAAATGATTTTTGATTGCAAAAAATATACTTTTTTAGTTTAAAATTCTTTGAATACATATTTCGAAAACAGCCTGTATTTTTTAATGTTTAGATCTAAACAGTATAAAATCAAGACAAGAGACGACTTGTATGGGTGGGAAGGATACATTTACCAAAAGAAACTATACAATTTTCTAAAAACAAAATTAAATGAACAAGAATTAAAATTCCTAAAACTATACTGGGGCGCATTCATTTTTAAACTTTGTCTAAGTCAAACCTAGGCTTAGTATTTTCGGAAGCTGATTCAAAATATTTGGAGCTATTTGTGTAGTAAAACAAGTAAAATAATCTTATAAAAATATAAAACCAACAATTTTCAAATAAAATTTGGTCTTTATTCATTGAGCCAAAATTTGTCTTAAACTGTGCTGTAGTTAAGTAAAATAAGGGGTTTATCAGCAATTATGAAAATGCCCCGAAATCTTCTTACTTGTTTATTCTTATTTTGTTTTATTTATTTCATTTAATTTAATTATACTTTATTTTATTTTATTTTATTTTATTTTATTTTATTTAATTTTATTTTATTTTACTTTATTTTATTTTATTTTATTTTATTTTATTTTATTTTATTTTATTTTATTTTATTTAATTTAATTTAATTTAATTTAATTTAATTTAATTTAATTTAATTTAATTTAATTTAATTTTATTTTATTTTATTTTATTTTATTTTATTTTATTTTATTTTATTTTATTTTATTTTATTTTATTTTATTTTATTTTATTTTATTCTATTTTATTCTATTTTATTTTATTTTATTTTATTTTATTTCTATTTTGTTATTGCCTTCTTTTTGCCTTTTGGGAATCACGCTGAAAGCATATGACAGGAAATTTGAAGATGTAAATGAAAGAAAATCTAATTTAACTTGATCAACTTGACTAAAAAACTTAGTCTAAATTTCACAGCCCCGGTAAATTGCACTTAAGTGGCCAACATGGGATGCTGAGGTCCATTTCACAATAGACAATGCTCACGCGCCTATATAAATGACACTTACTTCTAAGTCCCACACATTGGTCTCTTAATAGTCATTCACTTTAAATGTTTAATGAGCCTTATATAGGAGTATAGGAAATTTAAGTTCTAAGTGTCACTTATCCTTGTAAGAGCCAGTTACTCTGAAAAAAAAAACGATTTTAAGTGAATTAGGCCTGGGTTAGGTTTCAGACCCTTGTGCGAAATAATACACCACTCGCCTAATAATTCCACAGTAACCTATTTGTATATTTACCACCAAACTTTAATGTATGTTTAACTTCAGAAATTCATTCGTCTGCAAAAGTTAATCATAGACGGCAAGCTTCCAATCAATCATAGGAATTTCTCTCAAAACACAAAAAACTGCATGTTGCATCGAGCCGCTTGATGGTAAAACAAACAAAATTAGAAAACTAAAGGAGCAGAAATAAGCAAAAATCCCACTTCTGATGTTGATGTAATAACAAAAAATAAGCTTATCAGTTTGGTCTTTGGCGAGGGTGCTGCTCTCAAATAACCACATAATAGGACTTGAAAACAATGGAACTATACATAAACTTACAAGTACCCTCTGAATCTATGACGATGACGAGCAGTAATCAATGCTACTTCAGGCCACACAGTAGTAGGTATAGTTAGCAGCAATGTAGCCCACAATACTCGTAGGTATTATTATTATTATTGTTGTTGTTGATTTTGTGTTTCTGCTGAAATCCAACCCTCATTTAGTCGACCCAGTCCAAGTCGCAGTCACAAACCAACGCTGGCAAAAAGGGGGGCAGGGTGGCCGGGCTGCGAATAGACAATTGAATAAATTTACAAACATACACTTGGGAATAATTTAATGTCTTAAAATATTCATATCTTATTCACTTGCTGATGTTAATGTTATAGTAGGTTAGGTAGGTCTAGAACCAAATAAAAATGGACGAGTGGGAGAGATCATCATCATTTGAAATTCTATGAAGCGAGCGCGAGGTTAGTATTCTTTAATTTGATGATATTTTTACACTCAATTTGTTTACTCAGCGGCAAAGTGGAATAAGATGGTGAATTGAATGTTTGTTCTTATTAAATCAGCCGTGAACTTCCTGGCCATTCGAATTGACGACAATTTATATTATTATTCTATTGTGAACGTGAACACTGAACGTCGAAATCGCAGCATCGGCATTATGAACGATATTGGACAGAATATGCAACTATGTACTCTACATTCCTATAGATACATATGTATCTATACGAAGACGAACGCACGCAATAATGAAAGGGAAATTTTGTCGATTTAACGTAATAAATGTGGGGAATTTCATGATGGATGTTTATATACTTAGACTTATGTGATGTTTGGAAATAATGATTTTTTTTTCTTTGGGTTACTATAAATGGAATGTGAATAATTCTGGTAATAAAATTTGTATGCGAAATAGATAGATTATATAAATAAGGAAGCCTGTTTTATTGGAGATCTTATAGTTTGCATACAAATATTTGATTACATATCTTTGGAAAGAATATTGCTAGGTGTTTATTTTTTTTATTTGTAGGGTCCCATTGGAATAAAGTATAAGAATAATTTGTTGGGAAAATAAGATTCGATTTTAAGAAAGAACAATTTTGTCGCAGGTTGAGATATTCGATTCTTATCCTAGCGTTACAAAGCAAAAAGTATTGGTTTTAGTAGCGAATCCTATTTTTTGAAACGAACTCGCCATTTTAGTGTCCACCGCTGTACATTCTCGAATGACAGTTCGCTTTGACGTAAATTATTAAGACAGGGATATCAAGCCCGGACAAATGATTTAAAAAAAAGTATTTCCTGATTAATTTTGCTATTCATCCCTACATGTAAGATTTGTCAGATTATTGGAAACATTTAATTTTTAATGAAAATAAGCTTGTTTTTTGTGTGAAATGTTTAATTTAGTTTTGATAAATGTACTTCATAATTTTGACTTTTAGCGAAAAGTTGAGATTCATGTTTAGACAGAAAAAAAAAATAAACAGTGACAAGTCTGAAAAGTAAATTCACCAAACAATGAAGAAAACGCATTAACTCAAAAACAGCTTTTTTTTCAACATTAAAAACGGAAATTCTTACAAATGTTGTATTAGATTTTTACTTCTTGGCTGTCATTTTGCTAGATATTGTGTTTTGTTGTACAAGTGTGTATCATTCTGTCACTTGTTCCCAACTAATTCTCTATCTATCTATCTACATCATAAGTAACTGTCAAAACCAATATTACATTGATAACGCCATTTGCAAAAGTTATGGAACATCCACAAGATGACATTAGCGGTGTTTTATTTGCAACTCCATATAGAGTTTTTAAAAAAACGACATCGGGATTTAGGAATTTCGTTCTAAACTTATTGGCAGCACTGGTGCATTCAATGACATTTCAAATTTAAATACTGTATATTAGTACCACAAAAAAAAAACTCACAAAAGGTCACTTTTGATATCTCTATATAAATTATCGATAACACTATAATATCTATAGTTTGGCATTACTGATTCTATAGGGAGTTAAGATAGCTCCAGATAATGATCTGGATTTAGCTTTTTCCATATAGTGTTAAGTGGTTTTTGTATTGACATGTAAATCGCTCAACTCTGATGTCGTTTTGTTTCGACAACTCTGTATGGAGTTGCATACAAAACACGGCTATTGGCGCATAAATTGTGCCCAGTTTTAGTATAATATCAGGCTAAGGTAACGCGTACAATAGTGCGAGAAAGCGATACACGTACGTACAGAGTTGCGAGTTTCTCGCAAACCTATCATAAGCATCTCACAAACTGTTCTGAACACTCAAGCGAGTTTGTGCGAGAAAGTTCATATTGTTTGTTTTGCCGATTGAAAAAAAATATCAAATGAGTTAAATTTGGTGAGATTTCATCTTTTTTCTTCCTCTAAGGAACTTTAAATATACATTTCCATTTCAAGATTTATTTTATATGACGAATCCATATATTCTTTCCATACTAAGCAATCGTGCAACACAACTGCATAAAATCGCTTTTAATGTGCGCACTATGTCGCAAACTATTGTCGCATCTCGAATCGCTTGTAACTTTTTCTTGCATATAAAACAAGTAGGTACTACTCAAAAAATATATTTCAAAAAAACTGTATTCTCAGTTTGAGGGCTATAATTTTCTTTACAAAAAATTCCAATTTTGTCCAATAATCCACCAGATAAAGATTTTTCACATTAAATTCTTAAATTCCTTCCTAATAAAATTTCAATAAAAGACACATCATAAAAATAGAAGTTTTATGTCATCAAATACTATATAAATGGCACAATAAACAATTTAATGACAACGTGTTTTTGTTTGAGTCTTGTGTTTTGCTTTATATTTGCATAATCCTATTTGCTATAATCAAAAAATGATTGTTGACAGGCGGCGTGAATTTCGATAAATTAAGTCGACACATGATCGTTTTCTTTTGGTTTAAAAAGTACACCATATATATTCTACACGTAATTACATAACTACCATAGATTCTGCGATGTTCCTATATATAAATATATGTATTTAAATATCTATAGCAAAACAAGCAATATTTTTACCAGCTTTTTTGACTAAAATTGGATTTTGTGTTATTTATTATTGCGGTTCTTATGAAATAGTAAAAAAAAAGTAATAATAAAAGTGCCTCTAAAATAGCATGTGTTGGCCGTATTTGATTGGCAAGATTGTCATAAATATATTCAATTATGTATTCTACTGCAATACCACCTTTAGAAATTCCAACTGCCAATGACTTCAAAGTTATTGTTCCTTTATCAGTATTCGATACACTGGACATCCATCCTTCCAATGTGAATGTACGTATTTCTCTGCCTGTGTTGCCAGATACAAAAATAAAAATAAAAAACTGAAATAGAATGCAACTCAGGTGAAATTTTTTCGCAAATGTATTCGTATAGCTGGTGTACATTCCCATAGATAATACGAAAATTGAATGTGTTCGAAGGAACTAGCTCTGCCAAAGAACCTTGCGATCTGTTTCTTGTCATTCACATTCGACTTCGACAGCAAACAAGAGGAGAAAACGACAAAATGACAGTACAAAGTTCTACAATTCACCAAACTCAATTCAAATGCTGGCATAGAACTTTGGAACACACATATACACATGTACATTCATATTTAATACTCTCGTGCTCAATTCAACATTTCCTCTACTTTAATCAATCAGTCAATGGATGTTGTATCTATGTAAGAACAGTATACATACGAGTAATATATAACTAAGATTTAATCTTAATTAAAAGTATGTTCCATTCGTCTGTACGAATGCAATTAGTGTAGAAAGGTATTTCGTCGAATCGTTGTTCTCTTTATCAAATGTTCAGTTAATCATTTGAAATGATAGTAGGGTCAAGTGGGGTAATTGTGAACAGGGGTAATTGTAAACACACTTTATTCTATAAAAACCGTTTATATTTCCAAGCATTACTTTATTTGAAAACACATTATATTTCCAATATACTGACACGTGTAAGGTGATATCTATCAAAGAGTTTTTTGCGTTTTGTTCATTTGCGTGGTTAATTAATTTTTCCCTGTTTTACAGTTTTTCGCTGTTTACTTAAGTTGCTTAAAAACAAATAAAGGTGATCAAAGTAAGTTAAATTTTATTTTTAAAGCAGTCAAATACATCTATTAATACTGCGTGCCATATGTTCTTATTCTTCTTAATAACAACATTTTAAGATTCAAAATAGCTCTTAACGGCCTTTAGTCGAACAAAAATTGGACTTTCGTCCCGGCGATCTCACATGGACTCATCAGTTGACTAATGAGGACCTTTGCCAATACGCAATTTTTGCCAAGTTCAGTTCATCTTACATAGATTTCGTACATAAGTCGTCACTAGTCAACTGATGAGTCCATTTGAGATCGCAGGGACGAAACGCCAATTTTTGTTGGACTAAAGGCCGTTAAAAGCTATTTTGAATCAATAATTCAACAAGTCCAAATATTATAGTGCTAAGTCTTCTACTTGGCTAATGTATTTCAGTAGTATATAGAATTTGTATTATTAAAAAAAAAAACATTTTAAGTCATTAGCTGTTTACAATTACTCCATTTTTGTTTAATACAATGGGTAATTGTAAACAACCATTTTTAAATGTCTTTGGCGTTGACTTAACATTATTTTGATGTCCCGTACATATCAACGAAAATCCACAGCTCCATCATTCACATCAGATGATATTTTACATGCAGTAGTGTGCAACAAAAACAAAACATGTCGTCAAGCCGCAGAAGCGTATAAGGTGTTCCGATATCGGTTATTTATAATCGAATCTGGCAGGAAAAATCTTACTTCCAATCTATCTCGAGGCAGAAAACTTGAACTGCGATCAAATGTGGAAGGCACTATTGCAAGATAAGATAATATTATTTCAAGACCTCATGCTGGTTACCCGTCCGATAGGAAGGACCTCGTTGATTCAGTTGGATTCTACATAACGAAAATTAACCTGGTTACTTCTTTCGATAATGGTAGGCCCGCAGACGACTGGTACCGGAGTTTCATGTCACGGCATCAAAAGCCTTCATTTAAAAAACCAGTGCACTTACCAAAAGTTTTTATTCTGCCTGCTTAAGATACTGATGAGATTTTGTTTTCATTTACCCCGTTTTTCGCATTTTTCGAAAAAAAAGACTGGGGTGGATGTAATTATCAAATTTTATGAAAACTTAGCGAACACGTCTAAAATTATTACTTTTTAATAGATTAGCGAATGCAAACTGAACGTAACGTACATCAACAAAAATATTCAATATTGCATAGTTTAGCTGTTCTGAACAGTATAAGTTGAAAAAAAAAATAGAAATTGCGAAATCGTTCACAATTACCCCCTTTGACCCTATACAAGAGTCTATACCTACACGAAACTGTAATTTGTTTCTTATTTTTTTTTTTGGCAGAAATTGATTAAATGATTGATATCTATGATTTTAAAGAGGGTCTCTTATCTAAAAATGTTTTTTAATTGATATTTATACAAGGTGTCGCAAATTGCAAATGATAAAAGACTAGGTCATGACCTTTCAGAATTTATCAGTTTTTCGATACAAAATTATATAGATTTTCAGTAAACAGTTGTTTGTGCTATTTTTGCATTTTAACGCTGATTAATAAATAGATGGATTCAAATTAATGAAATAATTGTGAATGCCTCAGTGGCCCTAGCGTACAAAATATACGAGTATACAGATAACCAGTATAGAATTTATCAACATTCACAAGACGAAGAAGTTTAACAAGAAATAAATGGTAATTTTAAGCTGTATGGTTATGTAGTGTTCTATATTTGACAGCGCACACGATTGTCGTAACATGTGCTATTATGAAAAGTCTTAATTTCAGTTCGTTAAATGCTAACGTGAACAATTTTTATAAATAAATAAATAACGGGTCCGCCATCTAACGTTTTTTTTTCAACTAGTGCTTATTTCGTGAATGGTAACTCTTATCTTATGTCTGATTAGACAGATAAATAGTTTTATCCTTCCGCTAAACGAATATGGTTGTGTATGCGTGCGATCGACTTAGAGAAGATGCCGATTTTGCCAAAAAAATAATCTTTTCAGATGAAGCTCATTTTGATCTTGGCGGGTATGTAAACAAGCAAAATTGTCGCATTTGGGGCACAGAAAACCCGCACGCATACATTGAAAAGCCGATAAACACAAAACGAGTCACTGTCTGTTGCGGATTTTGGTCCAGAGGCATAATTCGAAAATGTGCAAGGAGTGGCCGTTACAGTCAATGGCGATCGTTATCGGGCCATGTTGAACGAATTTTTGTTAACAAAAATTGAAGAGGAGGATATTGGCAATATTCGATTTCAACAGGACGGCGCTACGTGCCACACAGCTACACTCGATGTTTTGCGCTCATTTTCAAAAAAAAAGTTATTTGGCGGATATACTTAAAACTACTTAACAACTAATTGTCTTAAGGGCCAAATATAATTCTTTTCGTTAGATTTTGATTATGGTTGACCCTTTAAACTTGAATTAATAAATAAATTCAATAATTCCATCTTTAGTAACCAAAATTTATACCAATTGCATGCTATTGGGCATCAAGAAAAATGTCAATTCACTAGCATGCCAATAAGCCTGGGAAGCGAATCACCAGTCAATAGGGGTATTCAGGATCTGGTGTACCAAGTCTTGTAAAATTTTATTTTTTTACATCAGACTGTGAACACACCTTTACTAATCTGTAGCAACACTGAATCAAATGTCAAAATCTGTATCACATTTTTTCTGAAGAATGCTCATTTTTCTGTTACAATAGGGTTCGGGTATTGTAAAAGTGTAAGACTTTGACACTCAGTATATTTTGTTGTTGTAGTTCACAAAAATTCTACACTTTACAATGATACAAGACCAGATACATCGGATCGTGAATACCCCTAATATAGTGCTCAAAAAATTGAATCAAAAATTGACTCTTCGTACGCAACCAGTTAATATGTATAGTTTTAATAAACATTTTAATATATTTTATAGAAATCTGCATATATTTCTATTTTTTTTTTATAATCTACACACTCTCAAGGGATTATGAATACCCTTTAAATGTTTCAACACAGCGCGGGCGTGAGGGTGAGGTTAAGGAAGAGAAGGAATGATAGGAAATAATGTGTGGCGCGATTTTCGGAGACTGAAGGTGGTTGTTGTCTCAGATTTTATCTCCAGGGATGACGGCTGAACTAATGCTGAGAAATTTCCGTGTCTTATTTATCGATGTCCCTTATAATTCGCATTAATTTTTTTATTCTTTGTCATATTTTATCGGTATACTAGTTTTACTCAATCACATGTTGTTAAACAGCATGTTATGAGTAAGCCAGCAACTCATTGTATGACATTTACTTTTAGAATTGATTTTTAATGGAAAAATAAGAAGACATAGACTACGGCAGGGATCGAACCTGTGACCGTGAGGTTGACAGGCGAACGCACAACTATCGCGCCACGGCCACCCCCTGCATATATTTCTATGCAAAAAAAAAAACAAAATTATACCCACCACGGGTTTATGTATCCGTTTGTGGCCAATAATATTTTTTTTATTTCTAAAGGCTTATGCCGGATTTACACGAATGGCAAATTGCCATTTTATGTGTCAAATTACAGCCATTTTGCTTTTTATCGTGTAAGCGCTAACATAATTGAAAAATCAAAAGTGAATTTACAAGAAAGCGGTAAAGCAAATAAAATATTTTTTGACAAAAAATAATTATGTATCTTGCCTTCATTTTAATTAAATTAACTGGCAATATTTTTTGCAAAAAAAAATGGCAGAGAGAATTTGGCATAAAATGCTTCCATTAATATGGCTACGTGTAAACACTGTACTGACGCCATTTCCCAAATTATGCCATTCTAGAAATAAAATGAACTTGCTCATTATTTATTGGCAAAATGCCATTTTAAATGTCAAATATTATTAAGGCTTAACTACATTCAGCACACTTATTAAGCCTTAACACATTCAACACAAAACAAATGTCAGTGACACTATAAAAAAAGAGTGTGTACTTAAACATGTACAAAATTTTATGGAACGAACAAAATTCGTGGTGAATTTTTTTTTTTCAGAGAAAAACATCTGAGGGTAAATGAAATATGTAAGTCCGTATGATGTTCCTTTTTTTCCATAAAACAATGCCCCTTCCATTGTTTTCCCTTCTACTTAAGTGTATTTGGTCTTGTTATTTCCCCTTTTGATTTATCGGACAGTTCATGTATTACAAGGTATGCTTTTGTACATGTTGTCAAAATTCGTTTATTGTCATATATGACACAAATATTTTTGAGATTTGACACACCCACTCTGCTTTTTGACACATCTATTATTGTCCATGTTATTCCCGTACCAGGCACATATTCACAACTACAGTTATACCCGGATAAGTGCTAAAACTAATCTTGTAAGGACCTTTCGCTTAACTACTGTTCCCGCTTAATTGCCTTTTATACTTTTATTGAAATTTACCTGACAAGAAATCTTTTAAGTACACATTTGAAATTAGCTGATAAAATACAATAGTTTGTTTTCCTTTAGCGTTTCCTTTTGTTTTATGCTTCAAAATTCATAAATAAAAAAGTAATAATTTTAATCTATTTTAATGATTCGTGGACCAAAGGCAGTTAAAATCTATTTTAATAATTCAACACGTCCGATTAAATATAATACAAAATGCCTTCCTAATTAACTATGTCTGGACCCAGACAAAATCTTCCAATTTAATTTAAAAATCCATGTAAGATGAACTGAGCTTAACAAAAAGTACGTATTTATAGGGCCTTCCATAGCCAACTGATGAATCGAAGTAAGATCGCCGGCCGGGACGAAATGCAAATTTTATGGACTAAATGCCGTTAAAAGCTATTTTGAATTAAATGTGTTTTTATCAAATATGTTTGTTTTAATTTTTGTATATGTAAATATAAAGATAAGTACCTGTGTGCACTTAAGCGGATTTTTTATAACTGCCTAACCGTCATAAGTGCATATTAAAATTATACATTTGGCGTGAGGCACTTATCCGGGTCTTACTGTATTATTTAAAAGTAACAATCACCGGTATTGCAACTAGCAATTTTTCCCATGGCTTTTTCTATACTGAGGGAAAAGAGGCAATGAAAAATCTAATAAATCTATTTACCATTGGAAAATAGTATCATGAACGTATTTAATTTAACGTTGAAAATATATTGATTTATCTACGCATCGTTGTTTTAAGTATTGTCATTCTTGTTTTGAAGTGAACCGTTGTTGATTCAACAGTGAAACAACTTTCCTAAATTATTAAGTACGTTCAACGTTGTTTTAAAGTGGAAAATGAATCCAAAATTAAAATTCCATGCACAACTTTCAAAGTGTAACATAGTTGATTCTACTTTATTCAACGTCATTTCGAAGTTGCAGCCGAAAGTTTTAAAATTTAAAGTGGAAGCCATGTAGAAATAAAGTGAAACGTATTCATTTTCACATTGATGTTGCATTTTCAAACTACGATCGTCGTATATTCAAAGGGATTCATTGTTGAAATTAGGTGGATTCCATGTAGAATCATGAAAACAGCAAAAAAAAACCTACCTACAACGTAGTGTCGGCGCCGGCATCGTCCATCGTGAAGCTTTGGCTTCATATTGTAAGTCGTGTTTTGTCTTTCGGAGACTATTAAGAACATTTGAAATGGAATACATTTTCCCTACGTTGAAAGGTAAATTTTGTTTTAGTGAAACCATAAGAAAGTTAATCCCAGTTTGATGGAAATTTGTTTCACATTTTCTGGTGCCTTATCCCGAATCCCGATGTAATTAAGAAATGTGGACCGTTAACATTTTCTTGGGTTATGAGATTTGAAGCAAAGCACAAGTGTACCCCTAGATTAATAATTATCAAGTAAATTAAATTTTTTAATACAAAAGAAAAAAATACAACTTCTATATTTCAAAATGATCGTTTAAAAAAAAAATTGGAAAACTTTTATTAAATTCAGAATGACGTAAATCATGGCTGGATCCAAATTGTTATTTTAAGTTTTCGTTTTAAGATTAAAACTAAAACGTTTACATTTCAAAGTAATTTCTATTAGAATTAACTTAAAACAACATTGTAACGTAGTGAAATTAAAATTGAAAGATAGTAATTTCAAAGTTGGTTCATAATACTTTTAAACTCGAATTCATTTAATTTAACGATGCACCATTCTAGAATCAAAACTTAAAACCTCTGTTTTAAAGTTGGATGGTATTGATTTTACTATGATTCCACCCTAAATCAAAGGAAAACTTATTTAAATCGAGCTTGAAAAGATTAGTTTTCATATAGCAAAACACGTTGAATCAATGATGTTCCACTTTGATTCTAAAATTTTCATCTTTAACCCCAAATCATTCCTAAATATTCTTAAATCAAAGTGGTTTTCTTTGATCTTACTGTTTTTTTCTCTGGGTGCATGCCCATTGCCCATGCCATGTGCAACACATACTCCGGTTATATGAGTGGATTAGGGAATCGAATCGAATCGAATTGAGATTTCGATCCAGAGGTATATTGCCTCGCGAGATCGAAAGATTTAATTAAAATGTAATCGAAGTGACTTTACCCAAAATATAATATAAAATAAACAACAAAAACATGCAACAGAAAAAATCCAAAGAAACCGCAAGCAATCTGAACACAAAAAAACACTATTATTACAGACACACACTTAGAATCAGTTTTGAATTCGATTCTTCAATTCCTTGATTGAAGTATACATTTCCATCACAGTCCCACAAAAAATATCTGTGACATTTGTCTCACTATTAGCGTTTTTTTGGTACTGGTGTGAAGGGTTTTGTGCAATTAGGTTCATGGCGTGCAAAAATCTAGGTGGGTAAGGGTGAGGGGGGAATTTGGGGTGGGTACAAACTTGGGCATATACAATTCATTTTTTGATTTGCAAATTTCTTTTTAAAAAGTTCCAAAAAAGAGTTTTGTCCCATTAACACCAAACAAAAGTTGGAACGTATGTCCCACCGAGGTGGGACTTATGTCTAAAATGCTAATTTGGTACTTACGTCCCTGCGCCACATTTCGTTTCTCAAATTTGAAGGTCGCTTTTGATAACGATTTCATCCAAATCGGACAGTTTCAATGTAATGTTTTTTGTTTTATGATGACTTTTTTGACAACTTTGTCAGATCGATAATATTTTTGGTTCACACAATTGCCGGATATTTTCCCTCGGTAAAATAGTCGATGTGGTTGCAGAAATAGCCAGAAATAAATAATTGGTTTACAACAGGACTTCTTTATATGAGCCCCAAGCTCTGCAAGTCTTGAAAGCCATCGACAATCAAATCACCAATGGGGAGCCAGATATTTTACGAGCAACAATTTAAAATTCCCTAAAATGAATACATAAATGAGGCATTAACTCAGGAGTTAGTCATTTGATCGATACAATTTTTTCAACTTAATATCATCAATTTTACAACCTCCAAATAAACTTTCCATGGAAACAGGCCCATTTCTAACAACAAAATTCACCTGTCAATCCACATTACTGCATCAGCTTGTATATATGTATGTAGTCTATATAGATGTTAGTTCAATTAAAAATTTCGAGTTTTATATCTAATATTTCACTTTTATCAATTATTCCATTATGCATACATTTCTAAAAATATTTTTCCATATCAAATAAATAAAAAAAGAGAAAAAAACAGATAATATTAGATAAACAAAATTAGATAAGTACGTATTTTGTCAAAATTAATAATATTTGCTAACAGGTTTGATCCATCCAAAGGCAAATTGATTCTTTTTTGAAATCGGCTAGAATCGTCTAAAAATATATAAAATTGCCTAATTAACATTAAATTAAAGCATCATGCTGTATTGCGTCATTTTATATCTACTCCGTTCATTGGTATACATTTTATTATTTGAAATTAATTGTTTTAGTAACACAAGAATTTTACCACAACCGACTGACAATTTATTTGTATATATATATACGTAATGTATATATATATTTAGGCATCATCACAGTTGTACTGTTTCGTTTTCAAGTTTGAAAGGTGAAAATGATGTTGATATCGAAAATTTGCGCGATCATGTCGTCAAGTAAAGAAGTGATGTCTCACATTCATGGAATGGTAAATCACATATTGTTTATAGTGTGAGAGGTACGGTTTAAAAAAAATACAGACAATTAAAACAAACAAGACAAAACAAACAAATGAAAGACTATCCGAAGATAATATAACTATTTAGAAATGGCGGCCGGTATTTGTCAGTTATAATTTGAAATTTGTAACGTAAAGTAAACAAAATCACCACGTGTGTTCCTTACGATTTTTTACGGAATAATTTTTGTACAACAATGTAACGACAGGCAAAATCTCATTATTTCTGCCAAAATTTGTAATAAACTTTATTTATGACAGGCAATTCACATAATGGCGGATTTACACGAGCGACGAATTGCCATTATTTCTTCCATTTTATTGACATTAATGACAAAATCGTGTAAATTGGTTGAAAATGTGTCATTATATTCATCACTAAAACAGGGAAAACTAGTATTAAATATTGCCATTAAAATGGCGTCATGTAAATGTACAGTGACACCATTTTGAAAATAGTGACACACCGCGAGGAGGAATGAAATTGCTTATTCTTTTGTGGCAGATTGCCATTATCAATCAAACAGTCATTATTTTGCTCCGTGTACATGCTTATCATTAATGATTTGATTTTACCATTACTTTGCCAGTTTAATGACATGAATTAATGCCAATTTGTCACTGGTGTAATTAACAAATCTAAACGTCGAAATAAACGTTACAAATAATTAAATTATAACGCGTTCATTGCATAGATCTTGCCACCCTGTATATTGGCTGTTAGCGTTAGTTCACAGTTCGATAAGAAAATAAAACGTTAAACATTTTTTTTGTGCAAAAATACTGCCATAAGAAATACGTGTAAGTACATGTATTTTTTTTTTCGCTGAACAACTGTATACTATGCTTAAGGGAGAAGAAACGACATAACATTAAATCCCATTTATACAACAAATGAACAAACGTCAAATTAAGTAGGTATACGAATCTGTATAGAGATTCAGAACCAAATTTAAATTAAGTGGGTTAGATGAGTGAATTTCGTACAGCTTGGCTAAAAACCCTCATTAAAATTTATCTTCAAAGAACATTTCAGTGACAAATAAATCTTACATATAGATATTTATAAATTTCTCTTCAACTTTCAACATTCAAGCTGCAACCTTTTTCTTCTATCGAATATTTAAATCTAATCTATTCAAACCAAGTACAACACTACGTCGCAGACTTTTAGTACTTTTGCTGTTATTTTGTTGACTTAATTTTATATTATGTGCATACATAAGTTAATCGTACGTCATTTAAAAACGTCTTCAGTTTTTTTTTTTTACAATTCAGAGGCATTAATAACAGTTGCCAGGGTTTGTGTTTTTGTTGATATGGTGACGGATTTCTATAGACGACGGTATGCTTCAGTGTTCTATAAATAGACATATAATCGAGGCATCATCTCACAAGTGCTGTTATCTAAAACAAAAATAAGCTGATGTATGTATGTAATTAATTAAGCCATTGTCTATCTAAAAGAGTGTTGACCACTTTATCTGTGAGAATATATAGGTACGTATGTAGTGATTCCCCAATTTTATGAGTCAACTCAAGCATCGTTAGCTTAGTTTGTTTCTCCTTCGTGTTCAAGCTCGGAAGTTAGTCTCATTGTTTGCTAATGGACATAATAAGAGAATACAATTTCAAGATATCACATTCCTTGTAAAGTGCAAAGGCATACATACGTGTGTAGTGAACTATGTTCATTTCAGACTATAGATACGAAGAGTCCTTATATTTTTTCTGTTTTTTTTTATTGTACGCCATATACGTCCATATTTTCGGTTCCTCAAACCAGGCATGGTCCCAAGCCAAGCAGTGCCCTTTATAAGGATAAATGTTTGCTCCTTATTCGCTATTGCGTTGGCATTTAAAAGCCTCCTATGAATGAGGTGTATTCTTTATAATAGGTAAATAATTCTTCTTTATTCATGAAATAATTATGTAATCCCTATACGAGTGCATAGAGTATGCTCTAAACTTGTTCCCAACAGAGCGAGCTCTGAACACTCTAATTTGTATTTTAAATACATTTGAGCCATACACACCAGAATAAATTTTCATTTTAACCATAAAAAAGCGATATAACAAACAACTACCCTTATTTTGTACACTGATAAAGACCAGATAAAGAAAATCAACTTCTTCCCTCATTTTAATTGTATGTGATTATTTTTCTTAAAATTTTCCTTTTTCAAATACATTTTTTGACAGCTCAAACTTTGTTCTGAACTAAAAAAGAAAAACGACTCGACCGCTTTTACACCAGAGCGATTTTTAAACAACGTTTCTGTTTGGGGCTCCTTTCGGATACTTTTAAACACTGCGATATTTAATCGATGTAAATTCTCTTCAAACATATATTCGCACCCTTTACTACACTTAATTTAGAAAAGAATTTTGAATCCTACCATAACAAAAACTTACAAAGTAGAAAGGGCGATAACTCTACAATATTTCAACCTGTGCAATTTGGTCTACCCCAGCCACCACATATGTACATACATACGCCCCTAATCAACGTGCTTAAAAATCTCGAGTTGAAATTGAATGATGTAAAAGCAGTTCTAATAAAACCATCAAACGTCAACACCATAGAATTCTGCATACTGATGTCGAATTCGAAACAACCAAACATTCGATTTTTTTCTGAACAGAATCGAATTATTTCTAAACAAAATCTGCCAAATCGAACTTGCTTTTTTAGCAAGATTTCATAGACCTTACACGCACATTCTTTTTTGCAAGTTCCTTATATACAAAAAACAAAAAACGATCTGAAATCGATTTTAAATGGTTGTTTGGAATTCGACATAACTTTGCATAAAAATTGATGCATTTTTTCCCATTTGTCATTTTTGACTAGGTAAAGTAGATTCTTCTGTCAGTTAACATGAATTTAAATTTATTTTAAAGCAATTTTCAGGCCGTTTCGCGATTTTATTCTTCAGGTTCGGGGTTAAATTTACATCAAGAAAATTTTCCCCATCGACATAATTTTTGCCTAATCGAAAATGGCGGATGTGTTTGCATTTTTCTGTATGGCCAATTATATGTCTGATTGCAAATGCTAAATACTCCTGCCGTTCAATACAACTTTATCATAACTATTATTGAATTGTGTGTGGAAGAAGTGACTTCAAGACATCGCGCCTTATGCCTCTCCACATTATGCACTCGTTGCTAGCCAACTCGCTGTTTCGAGCAGTTGTTTTATGTATACCTATAAATGAAACTATAGATCGATGCAGTTTTAGTAAGTAAATAAATAGATGGAAAGCTGCAAGTGCAGTAAGGAAAATATAATACTACTACGGCATCCATGCCACGAGTGCAAACAGAAAAATCTACTGGTGCGGAAGGACAAAAGCTCATCGAAATAAATCTGAAATGGAACTATCAATGCCACAAAGGCAATTTCACAGACACGATGAAAGCAATAGGGAGAACAAATTTATTAGAATAGGGATTAATTTGAAAATACAGAAAAAAGGATTGGTATTGGGTTTGAAGATTGTGTCGATTACTAACCCATCAATCAAAATGTCTGTCCATCTGCCAGAGTAGGTATATCTACATAAGTGTTAAATTTCTTTAGCAATTTAAGCAAATATACTTAAGTGGATATTTTTGCACAAAAAGAAAGATTATGATTTCACTATATAATATACCAATTGTTCTGACAGATGGTGTCCCTCCCATTCCAGTAGATGTCGCCTTGAGCTTAATTTCTTAACAATACATTTCGTGTCTGAGATTGGTTTGTATTTTATTTTGAATGATGGATTACTGGCGCTAGAAGGTTGGAGGATGTATGATACAAAATACGTTACTGGCACAAATAATCTTTTTGTTATCGGTAGTCTGTTTGCTTCGGGCTAATAAAAAAAAATCGTAAAAAACAAATATTTTAGGAGTGTTTTGGCAACTTGATATAGAATTAGATGAAAAATAATGCATTATTTGTCAAAAAATGCTGGCAGCACCAACGCCGTGCAATCGATGATATTTTTTTGACAGCTACATAAACTGGCGGTACGAGTTTTGACGTTTCTATACAAATTTTAGATTTCCGATTATATCGGGATTCTCGATAACTATCTGAACGGAAGCTAAGTCGATATAGAATTAGTTGTTACGTTCTTGTATATTTACAGGAAAAGCTGTCAAGCCAGATGTCGTTTTTTTGTGTCAAATTTCTTTCACACTTGCAAGTAAATCACGCCGTTTGTTTGAGTATTACGTCAATGGATCAACTCGTTTAGAAGCAAGATGATGTAGTGGCAAAATATGTCATGTCAAACTATTTAATATTTAAAATTATAAAGTTAGTATATGCAACATCGTAAGTTTACCAATTGTGCAAGCACAGAAATGTGCATGAACATCCATTTAAGTTCTTTGTGTAAGTGATGTGATTAAATCGAGATATTCGTTAAATTTATGCAATGACGTTTGTTTTAAAGCACTCGCTCATACATTTTTGACAGTTAATTTTACTAAACCAACCCGAATTATTTCTTTGTTATTAGTATTGTTCACTGAAGAAAAGATCAGAACAGGGCAAAAAATAAATAGAAACGTCAAAAGAAGAGAGAATTAAACGTCAGTTGTCAAAACTAAAACAAATTCTTGTGAGCTTGTTTCTTAATTAAAAAAAGTCGATTAACTTTAATCACAAACCAAACAGTTCACACGATTCCGTTCTAGTTTGATCTAACTCTAAAGCAAGAACATAAAAGTCTGTTCTAACCTCTCCTCCAACCTACCCTACCAGCGCATCTGCTAAGCCATCACTTCAAAATACATATTCTAATCCCAAGCGAAAACCTACTGGAACTCCCTAACAGAACCAAGCCAAAATAATATAAACAAACTAAAAGAAATAGCTACATAACAAAATTAATACTATTGTATAACACTAACTTTTTAAAAAGAGCCAAAAGCATTTGCTACTCCTGCTCTTACAAAATAATATAAATAACAATTTTCAATTGTAATTAATACTTTCAATAAATAAATAAAAATAAATTACTTCACCGAATATAAAATCAGGCAAATTAGACTAAGCAATTTGTCACTGAAAAGCTAAAAGTTGTAAGCTTTTCTGTCCAGGACAGTTCAGGCAAACGTGCGTCGTAGAATAAAATTTTTGTTATTATTTGTGGAAACGTCAATTTTTCTGTAATGGCGTCCCTAATAACCGATGTCATTTTTTCATGCAATCTCACTTGCTACTGCCTTTTCGATTGGCCGTCCAGAACTGTTCTGACCCCCTCAAAATGACAGTTGGTTCTCTAAGCAGAACAGAAAACGATTCTGGATTTCATTTCAAAATCGAAAAAAAATGTATTGTACCAATTCACTAAAAAGGTCCTAAAAATGAAATAATGAACTATAGACCTATTGCTAAGCTATCCGTAATACCTAAACTGTTTGAGTCAATCGTATTTAGTGTCCTTTCCTTTCATTGTTGTTCAATTAGTTGTGATAACCAGCATGGTTTTGTGGAAAAGCGTTCTACTTATACCAATCTGTTTAATTTTACGTCCATTTGTTTAGATGTTTTTGAGAAACGTGAACAAGTAGATTGTATATTTAGTGATATTAGTAAAGCATTTGACAAGTTGTGTCATAAAACACTAATTTTTAAAATGTTTCGTCAAGATTTTAACGACAATTTCTAAAATTCGATTTCATCGTACTTAGAAAATAGACAGTATAATTTACACAATACATTTATTTGACTCCGTTTTTAGTGAATTCTGGTGTCCCACAGGGCAGTCATTTAGGTCCAATTTTATTCATTTTATTTATAAATGACTTGATTTCGATCATACAAAATCGTGTGTCCTTATATATGCTGATGACATTAAACTTTTCAAAAGAATTAATTCTAAATCTGCAAGATGACTTAAAATTATTTAGGGAAAGGTGCAATATTAATCGTCTCGTTTTAAATGTTGCCAAATGTAAAACCATGAGTTTTACACGCAAGAAAGTTCCAATTGTTTTTGATTATATGTTTGATTCTTGTTCTTTAAGTAGAGTATCTGTTTTTTCTAACTTGGAAGTTGTTTTAGATTCTGAACTTACATTTACTGACCATATTAGTTTTGTAGTTAGAATAGAATCCTTGATTTAATTAAGAGTTTTTGCCGCGACTTCCGTGACCCTTATGTTCTCAAACTACTTTTTGTTTCATTTCTGAGACAAATTCTTGAGTTTGCCCGTGTAGTGTGGGCCCCTTATTATTCTGTACATATAATGAGAATTTAAGCAATTTAGAGGAGGTTCTTGCGCTTTTGTCTCCGTTTTCTTCCTTGGTTCCGTGGAAACCCTCTGTCCCCTTATTCTCAAAGACTTGCTTTAATTAACCTTTATTCCTTGGCAAATCATAGAAAATATTTACAATTTTGTTTTATCGCAGCAATAATAAATGGAGCAGTATCATCACCATCGGTTCTTTATCGTCTTAACTTTAGTTTTAGTCGCTCAAGTATACGACTTCAAAGACCACTGAATCAAATTTTTAGTAGATCGAACTATGGTGCTCATAGCCCTCTCAATCAATTAGTTGAAATATTTAATACATTTTATTTTATAGTGGCTTCACCAAATGATAATTTTAAAAATTCAAAATTCAAAACATTGTTTTACAATAGCTTGGAAATTTAGTGTTAAGTAGTTTTAAGTATTTATTTATAAACATATTGTTCACGTTAGGATTTAACGAATTTAAATAAATGTAAGTACATATTTCAAAAACAGAATCACTAATACACTCACATAATTAAAATGTCAAAATCAACGGGTTAATTTGTTTTGTGTTACTTCGATGTCTTTATTGAATTTTAACTACTTTTCTGGTAAAATAACATATAAACAAGCAACTTAATTATTATTGATAAAAAAAATGTGTTTCTAAATTGAAATCAAGTGTTTTGGAAATTCGTTTTAGCGGATGTGATTTTTTTTTAATTTAATTTTTACAAATACAGTAATACATACAATTCGGAATCAGTCAAATTGTTTCCGGGTGTTTTATTGGAGGAACGTGTTTCGGACGGCCAATCGAAAATACCATAAAAAAAAGTAAAATTAAATATAAGTATGTAGGTGCGTAAGAACTGTACATACATGTGCTTTTTCGTTTACTTAATAATATTGATATTTTATGAATTTTTCCTAACACACACAAAATATCTTATTGTAAAGTTATGAATTTTATAAGTCCGTCAAAAATACATTAAAAAAAAAGAGATTGATTAAAAACCAATTTTCTCTCAAATTTTAAAAGCATTTCTGACAGATTACTTACATTATGTTGTCTTACCAAATTCCTTGCAACATCTAAATACAATATCCTACACAAAAATATAAGAACTTATCATTTAGGAAAGTGCTTTGTTTTTGAATTTCGGAAAACAAACCATTTATGTATATAATTTTTGGCAACCAAAAAAAAAATCAATTTAAAATGTTTATAGTATTTCATCTATAAAATGTAATTTGTTATTCGCATTTAATTACACATAAGTAGGTAGGAATAGGTATTCTGGATTACCGTTACTTTAAATTCTTTTCCTCGATATGGGGGTTTTCAAATGGCCAGCCGGCCGGCGCGGCGGCGGCGCCAGCTAACAAAACAGTACTCAACATTCAATGAGCAAAACAATTATAAAAAAATCTAAATATTTATTGAAGTCTAGGAATTTGTTATTAAAAATATGTACATTATACATATATGTATGCATATGTACAAATGTGAAAAAAGAACCATAGAAAAATTCATATGGGATTCAATGAGTATGGTTCTGGTCGGGAGACTGTATGTAAATAGGGAGTCTGATATTTCCATTTTATACATTTAATCTCTCCGGGCTTAAAAATGTATGTTTCAAAATAATGCAAATGTTTACACACTGGATTTCTGCTACAAATTACATATTCATATACCTACATAATAGCCGTGTTTTCTTTGCAACTCGATATAGTTGTTAAAAAAAACGACATCGGGATTTAGGATTTTCATTCTTAACTTATTGGTAGCACTGTTGCATTCAATGACATTTCAAATTTAAAAACTGTATGTTAGTACCATAAACTAAGAACATAAGGACCCGAAACCTCTGTTTTCATTTGATATTTGCCTACAAGCTGAAACACGTACACAAGTAACTTTTCCGTTCATCTTCCAATAGACACATTGATAAAAACGCACACAAGAATCTTTTCTGTTAATCTTCATATAAACACATAGACAACACAGCCCTAGTAATTTGTTTTTGTTTTATTTTTCGATTTCCCATTCTATTCATGGATAGGGTTTCAAAGGTACAAATACAACAATGTAAACAAATGGGTTTTGGGGGGTGAAACGTACGAAGGTTTCCGATCTTAGTATGGCTTATGTGTGGTTAGTATCATCATCACAAAACGTCACTTTTGACATCTCTATATAAATTATCGATAACACAATAATATCTGTCGTTTGGCATTACCGATTCTATCGAGAGTTAAGATAGTTCCAGATAATTATCTGGATTTAGCTAACTCCATATAGAGTTAAGTTGCTTTTGTATTGACATGTAAATCGCTCAACTCTGATGTCGTTTTTTTTGACAAATCCATATGGAGTTGCAAACGAAACACGGCTAATATAGAAATATAAATTTTGTAGTTTGTTATTTGATTTATAGAAGGTGTCCCGAAAATCAACGTCAACCAGATATCGGCCATTAGGATAGGTTATAACAAGAATATTTTGATTTGGAATATTTTTACCACATCTTACGTTACCTACTCTTATTTAATTACAAATGTCCCAACATTTTGTTATTGCAGTTCCCCGACGAAAAAAAACTATTTGTATATATTTCCTATACCACAAATATTTTTTCGTACAGAACAGTAGTGACATTGGGCTTTTGCTTGAGTGCTGTGTTACATTAAATATAAAATTTCTTGATGCGGTAATTTTTGGGTATACTCCTCGTAGAGCTATCACTTTCCCGCTTTGTTGATGCAAAGTACATATCTGTAGACGGAAACCAAAAATTTCGTTTTCATCACAGATGAAAATCTAACAGATCTAAATTCTTCACAAATTCTAAACAAAATTGTAGAAATATAATTTATATTAATGTTTACGACAGAAAAGATTACTTTTTAATAGCCAAAATAAGATAAATTTGAGAAAACAATATTGGTCGTCGCGAATTGCATCTGATTGCTACAAACATTCAAACTCTATTCGCGTTCCACATACCATCCATCCTTCATCCTTTTGTTCGCGCGCGTCTAACCTCAAAATCAGATTTTTAACCTATATTCGTGAAGAATAAAATTAAACAAAATGTCAAAATGGACGAATAGTCATTAAGTCGTTGGTCGTTGGTCGCTCTCATGTGCATAGTACTTTAGAGCACTTAATTTGAAGTTATTTGAGTCATGTTGACAGTTGACGTCATTCTTTTTAAATGAGCTGAATGAGATTAAAAGATTGTTTAACATGTAGGCTATTGTTTGTTTTTCTCACTTAGTTGGACCTTGATCCATCGTTCCCCGCTATCGGTGAGTTAGCCACTGATCAACATTTTAAACACGTTTGTACAAGTCCATTCAAGGCACTGTTGTACAAATGCAGTTCAAAATTTGAACAATGGTTGAGCAAGTTAACTGAAGTTCACTGATGGTTCAAGCATGAAATTTGCTTTTAGCACACAATTAAACCTTGAATCATCGTTGAACCTCGGTTCATCCACCAAAATCGTTGTTTTTAAATTGTTAAATCACAGATCAAAATGTAATTACGTTTGCAGAAGTAATACTAAGGACCAATTGTACAAACGCCACCGTGCGTCGGTCGGTTAACTTTTACTTCACCGATATCGGCGAGTTAAGGTAGGTTCAGTGTTGTTTCCAATTTTGATCCGTGTCTTATAGCAATTCCAACTCACAGATTTAATTTTACAGAAAATTTCCGAAATCGGAACGAGATTTAAAAAAAAGAATGAATAACAATGAGAGGATGCTAGGTACCGTTAATAACAAATTATGTAAAAAATAAAATGCACGTTTCTTACTTAATGTTCTATATACGAAATTCTTAAAATTAAAAAAAAAATTGATATGACAATTTTAAGTTTTTAATAATATAAACTTAAAAACAAAATTTCAGAAAAACCGTTTTCGAAATATTGAATTTTCAAAAAAAAAAGTATTTTTCAAACATTGTTAAATGCAGTTTTATTTTGAATTCGAAGAGCCTGCTGTATAAAAATTTTGATCGAAATTTGTTGAGCCTTTTATGAGAAAGAGGGAAATAAAAAAAATAATTTAGACCATACACCTAAGGTAGTACACATACTTTTTTTTATGAAAATCGTTGGAGCCGTTTTCCAGATAATTAGGATGGTAGACAAATTTGTGTGGTAAGTAGGTACCGTTATTTTTGGGTCTAAGGTATACATTCAAAAACCTATACCAAGTTTGAAAAAAAATCCGTTCAGCTGTTTAGACTGTAGGCCGTTCTACAGGCAGACAGACAGACAGAATTGCGGGACCCACATTTTTGTGTTTCATCGTAATGTCAAGTTTGATCAAAGTCTCAAGTTCGATTCTTTTTCCAAATGAAGAACTTGCCCTATAGTACTCGTACCTATATCGCAAGTAAAAAGAAAAAGCGGAATATTCTCAACAGGTGATACAGTAGGCGGACATATCTTTTTTCCTTTAATGCACCCTGCGGAACTTGAAAAACGTTCCTGATATCATTGATATTAACAGCAATACGTGCTAAAAGTGTTTAGCTCTTGCATCTACCGGAATCGCTGCAACACTGTTGGAAAGAAGAAGAACGCCACATTTTTTATTTAAGATTTCGTTAAACCTCTATTGCAACGAAAATTCTGTTTGCAACATTTCAAAGCAATCAGCCATGGCAAAACGGTTGAAAAATGGTAAATTGATCATATGGGATGAGTACACCATGGCGCACAAATGATCATAAGAAGCACTCGATTGAACATCGAAAAGTTTGCGCAACAATAATCATTGTTTTGGGATAATATATTGCTGAAAACCGAAAATGAACAAATTCCGGTAGATACATCTAGGGGTTTAAAATCTATTCCAAATGCCACTTGCGAATTCAACAAAAGATGAACTCCCAGTTTTTTTTCAAAATTATCGTAACTACAATAGCACGCGCAATTTTAGCAAAGAAAAAATATATCAATGACTTGAATTTGACGATTCAAAATCAAAAAATCAAAATTAAATATATGGATGGTGTTGAAAACGATGTCGTTAATTATCCATTGGAATTCCTAAATTCTTGGTTTTGCCTAGCATGTCGCCTCAACATGTACGTCTTAAAGTTGTCTCTGTCATCATTTTGCTTCGATCTTCACCCCCCGAAACAGTGCAATTTAACCGGACTGATTGTGACGAAACTAATGTACAAGGTGCTACCTAGAAGGATTTTGAAAGCGCAGTTCAATGGAGAATAATGCCTAATTCCACGAATTCCATTGGCTCAATCGATCTACCGTTCCAGTTCAAATACAGTCAGTTCCCAGTGAAACTTGTATTAGACTTAAAAATGAAATTAATACTTGATTTTATTCTATTTTTACCAAATGTTGGACGGGACGAATACCGCCGGGCCAGCTAGTAAAATATACAAATAAATGCCGAAATTCTTTCTGAAAAACTTATTGAAGCTTTGATGATCTGTATTCCTACCGACTGGATCGTACCAACTTGCTCTTGTAGCTTGAGGTTTAGTTAGTTAGGTGTAGTTACACTATGCAGGTTCAAAGCCTATGTATGTAAGATTACCTGATTTTTAGTATAATGAATTGTCGAATGGACGACAAATGTATATTTAAATCTAGGTTTTGGATTTTACTTATATAAGTTCGGAGAGAAATATGTCCTACATACATCATGGATAGAACCTAGGTATGTAAACATGTATACTTATGGTAATGAAAAATAAGTATGTAGGTTGGTAGGTAGCTATAAATGCATATAACTTTATAGTTTATGTGCCATATGCATACATAAGATGCATGTGATTTTTAAGGACGCATAAATGTATGAGAGCATACATTGTATTTAGTATTCAGTGACGTAGGAAAAAAAATTGTAAAAAGGGAATAATAATAAGGTAGAAATAAATGGATAATACACATAATTAAATGTTTTTATATTCCTTAGTCGTTATAGTTTGAGATGCAATTTGAAGTCATGGATAAATAGGAATATATCAAAAAAAATTACAAAACCGTTGGAGCGCTATTTTAATTAATTAATTTTTTATGTGTAAAATTTTGGAAACATTTTTAGAAAAAAAATATTTGAAACGCCATTTTGAAGATACTATTAATATACATAAAAAAATTCAAATTTTAAAAAAAAATCTGTGACTGGTTTTTGAATAATCGATGTTTTATTAACAATTTTAGGGAACATTTTTATAAAAAAAAATATTTTAATCGGTTCATCCAATATTGAGAATGTCGAAAATATGAAAAGTGGTTCTATGGGAAGTACCGTTAATATGTACGCAAAAAAGATACTTTTATACTTAAAAGTGAACTGTACTAATTTAAGGACACACACATTTTTTATAAAACTTCTTGGAGCCGTTTTCGAGAAATAACTTTTTTTCTTTCTCGGTTTTTTAACATTTGTATCGGAGGTACCGTTTATTTTTATTTTAGAAAAATAGTTTTTTTTACCTTTTCAAGATAATGTCGAAGTTTTGAAAATATCTATTTTATTGTGAGTTTTCAAAAAAAAAAATTAATTTCCAAGAAGTTTTTTTTTTAGTTTTGGCTTACAATAGTGTTTAAACTTTCTATGAGCTTCTGCGTAAAAAAATTCCAAAAAAATCAAATTAATCGTTTCCCAGAAAATCGGAAAGCAAAAAAAATGGTTACTAGAGCTACCAAAAATAACATTTTTTTCCAAAAAAAAAATATCAAAAGGTACCATTTCCCTTCATTAATGAACTGATTTTTTTTTTATAAAAAACGTTGGATCATTTGAAAAAAAATAAGATTTTTGTTTTTGGTAAAAAAAAAAAATGTATGGGAGCTACTATATTTGTCGTCTTAAAAAAATGAAAAAAAACCTGTGGGTATTTTACCGATAAAACTATGTACCAAGTTGTAAGCAAATCCAACGAACCGTTTAGGCTGCAGACTCGAAGACAGATAGACAGACAATCAGACAGACTGAATTGGGGGACCGACTTTTTTGGTGTTCTCAATGATCGTAGTCATGTTTGATTGTTAGAAAAAAACAATTTTTTTTACGAATATATAACTTGCCTTATAGTACCTATAATAGCAAATAAAAACACTTTTAGACTGTTCTAATACTTTTTTTGAAGTAAAAGAACACATTGGTTTTCGGCTCGGCCATTTCGCCCGACCATCTTGTCGTTTTTCTCTGATCTCTGCGTGGTTTCGTTTTATTTCAGTCTAGCGATGTGTGAGTGAGAGAAAATGAATCAAAAATCGAACGTGATCTATTACGTTGGTGATGTGATCACAATGAGCTCAGTGAACAAGATCAGTCCACCTTTTTTTTTTAAACAATTCCACTATAAACGATTTTGGAAAAATTATATCAAATTACATACACAAGGTCCCCAGCCCCATTCCGACCCAGGACCCAGACTACTACGAGTGCATAGTGAAAAAAATTCGGCGACTTACGTCTCGGTGTGTCAGCTAAGTATTTTGAACTTGGGTTACGCTATAAACTGTAGACCTTCGCGCAGAAATTTAATGGGAGAGAAACTAATCTCAGTGTGATTTTTCTTTATTAATTTCGACACTTTATGGTGGACACTCGCCCATTCTAATTTAACGTTAGTGTGAGATATAATTTACACATTGTTGAACATGAGTAGAATTTGAACTACAGGTCATAAAACTTTCCAATTGCCTTTAATTTCCATTTGGCTTTAATCCATACAGTCCACAAAAACAAAAATTATATAAAAATATTGCTTGCGTTTACTTCAATATTATTACTGTCCACTGACCAGACCACGGCCATAACATATTTCTAGGTGCATGAATTTAACCAAATTCCCCTAGAAAAATATAATTTGCAGTTAGCATTCGCTGTAAATTTTATTAAAGTCGGTAATCATCGACCAAAAAATATTGCGTCTTAGAAGGGTGCCCGGACGAAACGCATTTTGGACCTTTTCCTAGTGTAGATTGACTATCGCGCACTCGCCAGATAGGTAATTTTGTGGACCGCCAGTCACACAATACATTTAAAAAATGTCGACCTGTTTTGTTTGATTTTCCAAAATACTTTAAGAACAGGTCTCTGGTTCATGGAAATCAATCATCTACTGAACTCTAGGAGTATATTGGATCCACAACATAATGGAAAATGCTGATAACGGATTAACGGAAAAAAAAATATGCCCAATTTGCCGCAACAAATTGAAAATCTTAAATCAAACAACTAATATAATGACGAACATTATTTACAAGTTTAGTTTTTTACGTAATAAGTCTTAAATCCAAATGGCTAAAAATTCTATTATAAAATTAGGTCGAATAACAAACAATAAATTCCAGTTCTTTTCCCTCCTTAAAATTTTGTTTTAGCAACCAAAAAAAACATGATTATATTCGGGAAAAAAGGATCTAATATCCATCCATTTATCTTACTTTAAAAGACAAAGTTACTGGGAGCTTACTTTTTGGTATGAGACAACAAAATCTACCAATTTTAATCGAATCTTTTAATTAAAATAATTATTTAAAGACCATTTTAAAATAACAAGGTCTCTATAAAATTTAGAATCCTACGTCCAAATGACCACAAAAATCACATAACATTATTTTCACTTCAAATTACCTATTTTATAAATTATTTATTATAAATTTAACATTCATCATCAAGTTTTATAGAACTCTCCTCTTTCCAATGAGAATAAAAAACTCGACTTTTTTCTTTTCTTATGCAAACCTATCCCAATTAAAAAGGTGTATACCTACCTAGTGGCTGCCTTTAAAACATAGGTTTTTTTTAGCCTATCACACACGATATGTTTTTAATCGCTAAGTAGGTCTTATTTTTATTTTTAGACAATCGCTTAATTGCTGATTTCGATGTAAATCGCTTAGCGGCTTAGGTTGTGGATCGATATTTTCTCCTTCAATGCAAAATACCACCTGAAGTATCTATACCTACCGCAAATTTGAACCGACATCACAAATATTTAAAATAAACACTTACATAGTTCAAATACACATTAATATCTAAAACCTGTCAACTACTGTAGTCTCACAAACAAAATTGACCAAATTAAATGTTTGTAGATGGCAAACAAGAACCTTCCTCAAAGTCAACAAAATATTGAAATTAATTTTCCCAGTCAAATAAATCCATTTCAAACAAGAAGATATGCTTTTGAGGTTATACAAAAAAAAAAACAAAAAAAAAAATAATAACACGAAAAACAAATAAATAAGGATATTTCTAGGAATGTGGTATGGGTTCATGATGCTCTGCTAAGGCTTACGTAGTTATTTGAACTTCCGTCCAAAAATAAACTCTTGACTGCAAAAAAAAGGAAATTTTTGTTGCCAAACTTTCATGAAAATCCATCTTAGGCAAAAATACAAACATAAAGTAAGGATCAATTTTCCATTAGCTATTCACAAAAAAAAAAAAAAAACTTGCATAAGTATTATCATCAAAATTCATGAATCCAAAAAGTATCTCTTCATTGAAAAGTTTGCTCCATTCTACTACCTAAAACCAATGCTCGTCTATCATCCTTACTTACAGCAAGCAAAAAAAAAACTCCATAATCTCCACAATCAGAATCTCCATAGCTAAATATAGATAAAGCTCTCTTTAATCTACGAAATTTTTCATTAAAAAAATATGTAAGAAAAAGTATCTATAGATATATATTATATGAACGTGCCTTTTATGTAATGACATCGTTGGTTTTGAAACTATATCACAATAAACAAAAGCTTGCATCACGTACTTACGTCAGGATAAAGGACAATAGAATTATCCATTTACATCATATCCTGCTGCCGCTTAAACCGGAACGGGAACGTGGAGATGAGTGTAAAGCTATCCAAAATCTTAAGGAGCAAAATTTTCTATATCAACTCAAATTTATCATTATTCGAGATGCAAACGAGGCTTAATACACTTAAGGGGTTGCACTGCCCTGCACAGGCACACATACACCAACACAATAGAAGATGGATATTTTACCCAATGTGTATCGTTCGTAAATTGTCGGTCGTAGAAAGGGCAGAGATGGAGATGAAAGAGATACAAATTTACAAGCCACTTAATGCACAATTTTGTTTAACCACTGTCGCGTCGAGTTCGCGTGGATGTGATGTAGTTCGTCCTCGTTGCACATAAATTTCAATATTCAATGCAATTATCTGCAACCGTTATATCGCAAACTAAAACTACTTCTCAGATTCACCTCACCGATACCGACACGATCCACTCTACAACAGAAGATATGCGCGACTTACGAGTAAGTAAATCCTTCACGGCGGCGATTCCATCCGGAAGTGCATACTCAAGCAATGAGATGAAAATGTATCTATTCTTTTTGTTTCGTTGTTTTTGTTGTTGTTTAATTATTTGATATGGGTTTCAGATTGAACAAAAACAACCCAGTGACACGCTTCTAGAAAGACGCACTGCAACCCAATGAATCTCGGTTCAATAATGCGGAGATAATATGGTGCAGCGTGCAGCAATGCAAACCCGGCGCGGAGAGAATACTACAAGTATCTACAGCTACACAACTGTCGTATGATAATCTCGAGCTTAGGTTATCTATTCTGTTTGCATCTGTGTGTATGTGGGAGGCCAAAAAAGTTATATACCGAGCGACAAGGCCCTAGACCAGACAGTATGGCACTCTGAAATGAACTGAATTCAAAGTCGGAGACGGAGAGTGAATTCGGCAAAATCAAAAAAAAAAACCACGCGGTGGCGGTGTCGATGCGAAGCACCAAAGACCAAACATTATGGTATGGTGACTGTGGCAATGGAGCTGTGTGGAGCTCTTCTAGCTCTAGATATTCTGTTTTTTGTTCTGATGAGTAGAGTACGTTCTCACAGATACAATTATGTGTTGGGGGTGCTGTCGCTGTATAATATTATTTTATTGTGAAGCGGGTGGCTTTTTGAGTGGGTCATCATACCAAATCGTATAGCGGTTTGAGTCTTATCAATTATTATTGTCTACTTATTATTTGAACAATTGGCATGGTCTTAAAATAGAGTGTAAATATTGATGAAATAATTTTGTATCTTTTGTAGAAGTTTTGCACTCTAAGATATCCGAAATCGGGGCAAATCACATGTTTCATTCTTTTGTTTGTTTGTTGAATTGAGCTATATTTGAGAGGAAAGTTTTTGTTATTTATTGTGGTGCGCATGACATTAGTTTTGGGGTTGCCATCTGGCATTTATTTTGGTTTGTTCTTCTTTCTTGGTTTGGGGATTGCATGAGTGTAACAAGTTGGAAATGGTTATTGCCTTGAAATAAGAGGTGCTAACATTTATTGCTTGTTGAGTTGGCAAGAAAATTATTACCTACATATTGAGACATTAATGTAAACATTAACTAAATTAACATTCCTACAATTATTTATCATTAGTAAATTAGGTATGTACTATAAAGCTACATAGCTTTTTCACAGTAGGTATGTATGTAATGTTAAGCTACCCCTGGGTAGCTTTTCAACAATAAGGGAATATTCACAATGTTTTACAATTTTCAATTTAGTTGCAGGCCCTTGTTAGTGGTTGGTATTAAAAACTCAATGTGCTTCAATCTTTATGGTTCCAATCTTTGAACGATTGATTCATATCCACTTAATATCAATCATTAACACGAGACTCTTATCTAGGGCTCAATATGCATATTGCAAAGGGAGGTCGGTGGAAATAGCTCTTCATACGTTAGTATGTACTTACGATCCATCGAATATTCCTTCCTCATTTTCTGCAAGAAGATCTATCAGTAAAGTACACAGCATTTAGGCACAGAAGGTGCATTCAATGTTCTTACCGGTTCTATGCAAGACTCACTTAAAAACCATGACATAGCTGACTATATTCAAGACTTGATAAAGGTATTATGCTTAGTGACAGGAAGCTTATAGCTTCTTTAGGAAACTCGACCGATGCCACTCGACCGATGCCCTATACAGGGTGGCGCACGAATCGTGCTACAATAAGAAATTTAAATAAGTTTTATTTTAATCGATGTATTTCATTAATTTTTTTTTATTGGATTAAAAATTAAATTTTATTTTAAACAACCTATGGTTTTTAAAGATGATAGACCTCAAATGACCTCCACGCTCATCCACGCGTATGCGGAACCTGATCAGAAAATTGTTCATTGCGGCCTGAAGGGTTGAAATTAGAAATACTTAAGACTACTTACTTCTACTTAAAAACTAGAGCAGACACAGCATCTTTTTTAGTTTTTGTTTTTATATTTTTTTTTTGTATATTTTGTATACGCATGCAGACACACAGAGCCATGCAACCCACACAGCCATGTACATACGTACATACATATTCGTATGTATATACATACACAGGCACGCAGCTGCATGCACAAACGCTCCCGCAAACATACATATTTCTTATTTTTTTTTTGTGCCACCCCGACTGTTCCTTATACCTAATTTACCTAAATCTACGTAAGTCGGCCAAGACATACCATCCTAATCGACTTAATGCTGTTCAGAGAGCCATCAGAACTGGTTCTCTTGTTTCGCCCTATCCCTTCGGTCCCGATCGGACACAGTCCTACTGAACCAAAGGCGCTATTCTCCACCTTGAGCGATGACTTCTCAACCATACAGGAGTCGCCTATCTACAATTTTTTTGACTAAATCTACTGTACCCCAATGTTTTCGACCATTTTTCTTCATATGTATCAATTGTACGATAAAAAGTGTCTTAATCTTTTTTGTGTAGAATGATATGAGCAAAAATGTGTACCTACAACTTTTTTCAAATGAACCTATGGGTTCCTAAAAATCAGGTCCTGAGGAAATCGTTTGTTATTAATGCTAATAAGAAAACTTACAGGATTCCTAAGTTATTTGAAATATTAGTTTACGAAAAGTTACATTTCATTGTTCGCATTGTGGGTTCGATTCCCACGCTAGGCGCTTTCTTTTCTATACTTCCAATTTTAATTGGATGCCGCCCACGGGTTAAGATGAGACAATCAATACCTGGTTCTCAAATCCACTGTGCCAAACTAGTGCCGTGCTATTCAGGTTGCATTTAAAAGACCTTAGATCTTTCAGGCATATAGTTAAATTTAAAAAAAAAAACTTATTTCCCCTATGCAGATTGGGTGTGTTTCTGGTGCTACCACAAATTTAACAATTTTAGCCAATGATATAATAAAAAAAATGCACGACTGGATCGCATGTACTTGATCTTACGTTCGATCACATCGTATGCAAAAGATCTTAATAGAAACAGCTAAATATATTCTTAGTCATTTTTTAATAAATTTTGTATATACAAAATATCTTTAATTAAAAAAAATAGTATGACAATTTTATATATTTAATAATATAAGCTTAAAAATATATTTTCTAAAAAAATTGTCATCTGATTTCAAAAATTTGAATTTTCGAAAATTTTTTTTTTCAAATTTCAAAAAAAAAAGATATTTTTTGAAAATGTTGGTATGTAGTGCTATTTATAATTCGAAGAACCTCTCATATATTTTTTTTATCGAAATCCGTCGACCCGCTTATGAGTAAGTCAAAAATCAAAAAATGGTTGCAGGTCAGGTACCATTAATAAGAAAATATGTAAACAAAATTTGGACCAAAATGTAGACTATAAGTAGGTACTTACAGTAGTGCGCACACTTTTTTTAATCTAAATTGTTAGAGCCGTTTTCGAAGATAATTAAGATGGTAGATAAAATTGTATGGCAAATACCATTCGTGTTGGGCCTATTTTGACACAATCACCTAAAACTCTTAAGGCGTTTCCCCTTTTTTCGTTCGGAACAGAGCAGCGAACAGATTTCGACCACATAGATTATGCACTGAACTTGTTCCAAACATTGTGAGCTCTGAACACTGATATGTTTTTTAAGCACACATGAACCACACAAATTAGAATACAGTTTCATTTTTAACCATAAAAAGCAATACCTACCCTTTTTTGTACACTGATATACGCCAGATACAGAAAATCAACAAGCGATCAACTTCGTTTGCCAACTTATGTATCTAATTACTTTTTTCTTCACATTTTCCTTCTTGCCACACATGGTATTTGGTGCATTCAGCAATTTACTCACATGCTCAGTCAATTATGTTCGAGCACGTCGAGTGCGATCTACACATGTTCAGAACGAAAAAGGAAACACGCATTTGGAGCTCTGCATGCTCTGAGTTAAAACGAAACACAAACAATTTTTTTCACAACTCAGACTCTGCTCTGAACTATAAAGCGAAAACGCCTTTAAATACTAAGTTTGAATAAAATCGCTTCAGCCGCTTAGGATGTAGGTCTTTGCACAGTCAGATAGAATGGAATTACTGGACCCATCTTTTTGCCGTTGTCTATCATCGTAATGTCAAGTTTTATTAAAATCTCAAGGTCAATTTATTCCAAATGCAAAACTCATGCAATCTTAGCCATATTATAATTAAGTAGATTTAAGAAGTCTTATATTTATAATTTTAAGTTTTTTTGTATCCAACAAAAAAAAAAAGTTAATTTTTCTCTTTCATTTTGTTCTAAAGGATAAGAACGGTATTTTTCCAATGGCAGTTGAGTAATCCTTGTAGTCGTCGTTTAAAAATGAAAAGCCATATATGGCTGCTTGTGCAGTAAATGGTTTAAGCTTGCAATAAATAAATACCAATTTTGAAAAGTTGTACATAATATTTATTTAATACAAAATATTTGTAAATAAAATTTTGAAATTATGACCGACAACAGAATGCTTCAAACACAGAAAATCTTAAAAATAGGCTAATTTATCCAATTTCCCTCTCTTTTGTTTTGACAATCAAAAATTAAATTCCGGGCTGCCGCAATCCTCAATTTTATCGCCGTTATTCTTTCTTATTTTCATAATTGATATTTTTTCTGAAACGATTAATCTTCTTTGTTTTTCAGACACCTTCATATTGATTTTCCGATGTTGAAGCCTGTTCTTCAGATCTGGAACTTAATGAGCAGCTTAAGATAAGCCCGTTTAATTATGAGCTTAACATCACATCACTATTAACTTAAGTTATTTAAAAACCATGATGTAAAATTTAACACAAAGCTGCCTTCTATCGGCATTATTAATTATTATCTATAATCGCACTTGGATCAAATAAACCGAAAAGAAGTCAAAATATTAATAAAAAAAAAATTTAGTAGAAAAAACATTGATAATCCTTTGAAGGACCTTAAATCAAAAAAAAAAAAAAAACAAAATAGACTTCCTAAGTGGAAAAAAAATAATATTTACAATCTATGCCAAAAACTATTTACAATTCATTTAATTTTAAAATTTCGGAAGCAAAATTTTTAATTGTAGTCCATTGAGGTGTCCATGGCACTGCCACCGCCGCCGCCGCCGCCTTGAACCAGATGTTGTTGTTGCTGATAAAGATGATAGCTATTCCACATATTCTGCTCCTGATGGAAAGCTGACTGTTTCATGGCCATTACTTCCTCCGGTGTCGGAAAATACATGGCATAAGGTGTGCTCGGAATCTGGGGATGGTAGTGATGATGATGATGTTGGTATGGATACTGATTGCCGGGCATTGCTTCTCCTCGACGTAGGCGTCCGGTACTGGCACCTATTTGGACATCCTCGGCAGATGCATCCAGTGCCCAATAGTGCCCTCGTCCAGGATCGTCAAGTGGTCTGGGTACTTTCACAAAGCACTGATTAATGCTCAAATTGTGGCGGATTGAATTTTGCCAAGTGCTCTTGTTTTTCTGATAATACGGGAAATTATCCGCAATCCATGCGCAAATTTCGTTAAGTGTTAGGAGTCTCTTGTGGCTGTTTCGGATGGCCATCACAATGAGGGCGCTGTAGGTATATGGTGGCCTTTGATCGGGGTCCCCTTCGCTGCTGCTGCTGCTGCTGGAATTTTGGGATTCCTGATTTTGCTGAGTGTAGTTTGACGACTGATGATGGTTGGTGGTTTGGATTTCTTCATCGCTGTTGCTGCCACTACTTGACGATGAATCGGATAGAATCGATCGAATTGAAAAACTCGACTTGAAAATCGGTGCCATTGTTGAAATATTTTAATCAACGTGCACTTAATTTTTTTTTCTTCAATGGTGGGTTCACTTTAAACAAAATTACACTTCAACTGATGCGGACGCACGAATGAAACTGAGAATTACTTGCAGAATGATGAATGGTTTTATATAGGGCAGTGGATCTGAGATTTCCATTGAGTAAGAGCTTAACGATTCTGGAATAACCCAACAATTAGGCTTAGCGGTGGTTTCTTCTAAGCCGCGGCTTAGTTGGAAAGCCACTGGCTTAACTCCATTCATAAATTAATTTTTACAAGTGAATTTAGGGCTTATGGCTTATGTACGCAATTGAGATCTTACTATGAGAAATATTGCAGGTATAAGGACATTATCAATATGTAATTATTTATATTTTTAGTTGAAATCGATATTTTGTTGTAATAAAAAAATTACGGAAATGATAGCTTAGGACAAGTTTTGTGCCTGAGATTAATATTTACTGTTGACAAATACACGTATTAGATAGTAAAAAGGATATTATATTTTTTTTTCAAATGAACAAATAGAAAAAGGATCGGCTTAATGTTAAGTATAACATACCTAAGTTAATCCGGCTCAAAATATTTTTTAAGCTAGACTATAAAATTGCTATGCAAAGCCACCCCTTATATTTCGAGTAAAGCTATATTACTAATATATGCATTTTATGACACCATTTAAGCCTTTGATTTTGGATTTGAATTTTGATCTGGAGAAAAGGCATAAGTAGGTAAAAAAAATGGGTTGCACCTAGTTGATCTTATAGCTTAAGTTGTTTGGAATTTTAGGACTTATATATTAAATTAATTATATAATCCAGGAAAATATAATTTTAATGCACAGCTTTTTTGCACAAATTTTTTGCTCTAAGGCAGTAAAATTGATAAGCGCCCAAAAGTATCGCGTATTAAGTATTTTCGTAATACAACATTTATAACGGAAACGAGTAGAAAAGTCAACATAAATTAAAAGAAATATATTTCTTCATTGTCCTTTAGCAAGTTAGTTAGTTTTTTATTTTTTATTTTAGAAGTGCATCTGTGCAAAATGGGAACAAAAAATTGGTTGATCCAAGCCCGGTCTATGGTTGAGGCGGAAGAATTTGAGGTCTGAAAAATTAAACATTGAAGGCGGTTGGAGATTACTAAAAAAAATAACTTTGCCTACTATTTAGAACTTACAGGTGTAGGCATAGTCAAATCACAATCATGCGTTAGGTAGGTCGAGCGTTAAAATAGACTTTGTATTGACCTTACGAGCCTATAAATCGGGGCCTAAAATTTTCAAGTTTCAAGTGTTGTTCAATGCTTAGTAGGTAGATCTATATATTTCCAATTTATGTCTTGAACTAGGTAATCTACAACATCACAAAATTAACTCTGCTTTTCACACACAAAAAAAACATTTTGCTAGTAATTTTAGAACAAATTTACAATTTTTTTTAATGTAATTTTAAATTCAACATTAAAAAAAAAACACTTCGATGAAAAATGAAAGAAGGAAAGATAAAATATTATTATTCAAAAATATCAGCGGACAATAAGATATAGTTTCAAGCAGGAACGGCGAACATTTGTAGTCTATTCTATGATTTTTAATCAGTCACATACTTATTACTAAAAAAACACTTATTCCTTCTCTAATCCACGAATTTCCTAAGCCAATGGAAAGACGTTAATCCGCAGATTTAAAATGTTCCATTAATAAATATGTAAAAGGAGTCTGTTCGAAAATCCATAAAGAAAATCTACTAAAATAAGTATGAACTATTATTTTTACTTGAGATATATATGTACTATATGACTAGTTAAGGATTCGTAAAAAAAATCAATCGCGAGATTTTGAGCAAACTTAAGATCTCACAATTTTGCATGTCTGCCTATCATTTTTCAAACTTGGTATATAATGATTTTTCGGTAATATGCCCGTACGTTTTTTTCCAAATCAAAAATAACGGTACCTGCCATAATTTTTCTTTAGCCAAAAAGGTAAATCTTACTTTTCTCCAAAACGGCTGCAACTATTTCGATAAAAAAATAAGTTCATTAATATGTTATTTTTGGTAACTTTGGTAGAACCAATTTTTTTGCTTTGGATTTTCGCCAAACGGTTTATTTGATTTTTCGTATGCAAAAGATTCTTAATAGAAATGGCAAATACAGGGTGCCCCACAGTCACGGCCGCAGACGAAATCCATGGATTCCTGAGGTCATTCTAAGCCGAAAAACTTATGAGGTAATTTTCTCGTTTTCGCTCCGTTTTTGAGTTATAACGGTTTTTATGATTTTGGCTCTCTTTGCCTTAAACTGGCCTTATCTTTGCTAAACGAAGTGCGAAAATTATCAATATTCATAATTAACAAAAATGGAAACTTAGTGAAATTGAATTTTTAAACAAGAAACCAATAAAATAAAATAATATTAATTTTTTTTTTTGAAATTCACTAATTATTAATTTTGATAATTATGAATATGAATATTGATAATTTTTTTCAACAAAACTTATGCAAAACTTAGCGAAATAAACTGGGGTTTTATAATAAGTAAAAAAAATGACTACTTATTGACGTGTTTTTTAGAATAAAATTATATCAAAGTGAAAAAAAAATTTAAAAACAAGACAAATTGGGTTTGATTGAAATTAGCAGAAAAACTGTTTTTCGCACAAAAACAAATTATGGGCCAAATTATAAGAGTTATAAGTTTTTGATTGAATAAGAAAAAATCTTATGAATCGGACATCGTTTAGCCTCATAAGTTTTTCGACTTAGAATAACCTCCGGATTCAGGAACCAATTATTTTAGTCTGCGGCCGGTGGCGGTGGGACTGTTGGACACCCTGTATATTGTTAAAGTCGTTTTTTACTTTAGGTTTTATATACTAAATTTTCAATAAAATAATTGTATAACTTATATACAGTATTATTTATAATTCGAAGGATTTTTTTTTATCAAAATCCGTAGGTCCTTTTATGAGAAAGTCGAAAATCAAAGAAATCCTTGTATGATAGGTACCGTTAATTACCAAATATTAAAAAAAAAATGTGACGAAAATGTATACCATACCCAATGTAGTTCACACATTTTTTTTACTCAAAATCGTTAGAGCCATTTTCGATAAATATAATTAAGATGTTTAAAAAATTGTATTGAAAGTATCGTTATTTTTGGGGCTAAAAAACGATTTAGAAGTCTATTTGAGAGAATCACTTAATGTGATCGTAAATTAGTGTATACCACTTTTAAGTGAACACAAAATATTTTGTTTTGCTTTTTAATTTAACGGTACTTCCCATAGAACCCCTTTTCATGTATTGGTTTTTATCATTTTTTTCTTTTTTATTTTTTTTTTTCATTTATCAACTGATTAAAATAATTTTTTTGAATGAAAATGCTCTCTAAGATTACAAATAAATTGCGTATTCACATTTTAAAAAAATATATTTTCTATTTTTCATAAATAATTTTTTTTTTTAAAAACCATTTTTTTAAAAACGAGTAATTGATTTTTTTTATTTATAATCTACACGCGCTCAAGGGATTATGAATACCCTTTAAATGTTTCAACACAGCGCGGGCGTGAGGGTGAGGTTAAGGAAGAGAAATAATGATAGGAAAGATGTGTGGCGCTATATTCGGAGACTGTGTTGTCTCCGATTTTATCTCCAGGGATGGCGGCTGAACTAATGCGGAGAAACTTCCGTTTCTTATTTATCGATGTCCCTTATAATACGCATTAATTTTTTTTATTCTTTTTGTCATATTTTATCGGTATACTAGTTTTACTCAATCACATTTTGTTAGTTCTATGCCTAAACAGCATGTAATGAGTAAATCAGCAACTCATTGTATGACATTTATTTTTAGAATTGGTTTTTAATGGAAAAATAAGAAGACATAGACTGCGGCAGGGATCGAACCTGTGACCATGAGGTTGACAGGCGAACACACATCTATCGCGCCACGGCCACCCCCAAATGTTGATTTTTTTTTTTAATTTAATTTTATGTGTATATTAATAATTACTTTGACTTTCCCATAAACGGCTTGAAGCATTTCGATCAAAATTTGTATACTGTTTACCAACATCTTGAAAAAAATATTTTTTTGGATTTTAGAAAATTCAACATTTCGAAAACGGGTTTAAAAATATATTTAGCCAATTTATTTAGAATCTTGTACAAATGATGTGATCGAACATAAGAGCAAATTTGTGCGTTCCAGTCGTACATTCTCAGAGAGAACGGGGTTATAGAGGGACTAGGCACTAGGACGTGAAATTCAATGTATGTCTAATGACCTAATCGTGGTACACTATGGGTAACGCCAAATAACTTCTTACTTGTACTTAACTTACTAGAAAGATATTATCTTATTCGCTAACCTCAAAGGAAACAAGTACACAAATAAAAAATTAATAAAAAGTAGTCGAAGAAAATTGGTACACCAAATCATCTAGTTTTCACAATGCCATTAAGAACTTAAAGGATCAAACAAATGTAAACAAACATTTAGTATAAACTCGTAATCTCAAAATTTAAATGCTTTTTTTTTTAAATTTTCATCGAAATTTTGAGTTTGAAATTAGTTTTTTTTTTAAAACTGTTCATAGAAATTACTTGACAAGATGATAAAAGAGACTTCTAGTTTAAGAAAGACAGGAAAAACTTAATTGGAAGCATTATCGTTATTTTTAATTTGTAACTTTTTGTAGGCTGTAGGTCAATAAATTGAAGATGTTATTATTTAGTGTGCAACGTTTCGAACATGTTTATCTTCTTCATCAAGCAAACAATTTTTAAGGAATTTAAGTAAAACCGAGAAAATTACACATTATACACAAAAATCTCGAGCAACAAAATTGGTAGACAGAAGAAAACGTCCATTACTATACACAATCACGTATACTGTATAGGTGATTGTGTATAGTAATGGACGTTTTCTCCTGCCTACCAATTTTGTTGCTCGAGATTTTTGTGTATAATGTGTAATTTTCTCGGTTTTACTTAAATTCCTTAAAAATTGTTTGCCTGATGAAGAACATAAACATGTTCGAAACGTTGCACACTAAATAATAACATCTTCAATTCAAATTCAAAGTTACATATATCTTTAACGATAAAAGGTCACAAAAATTACATATAATTTTATTGTTATTTTTAATTATTATTTTCGCAATTTGAAGTGTGTTTTCTTTCCATATGTAACAAATGCGTTACGTAATACGTAAAGTTGTACTTAAATTTTATTGTCTGAAAGCTGAAAATTACGATTAAAAATTTGGTGCTGTAATTTAATTTCAATAACGGTGTAAATCTTATATAAAAGTTATACATAAAGATCATCCTGACCAAGGTCAGTGGTGGTCGTTGGTACAAAGACAAACAATTGACATCCTGTCTGCAACACTTGACAGTTGACATTTATAATTCCTACCGGTAGTATTATCAAACCTAAAACAACATCCTTAAATTCGAAATATTTATTAATGGATTGGTACTATATGTACGTACTTATTAAAATAAAGCAACACCTTTTATCAGGTAATTTAGTGATTGGTGGCGACACGTTGGCGACCACCGCGGCACTGCAATAAAACCATATTCTTTCATTGGTTATTCAAAATCCACATCCTGACCACGAGTTCGAATAAAATTTTACTGCACCGGAAGCAAAACAAAACAAGAAAAGTCCGAATAAATTAATAATATTGTCTTCATTTCACTTAGTATGTTTGTTTAAGGATTCTCTGAATTGTATGTAACTAATTTTTGATGTCATTGAGTTCAGGTGCCTTACTGAATATTCAAAACAGGTCAAGATTTTCATTCATTATAATCCTGCAATATTTGCTATACAAATATTTTAAATACACTACATATTTGTATATGCGTACTACTATTGCGGGCATTGCCCCTTGAGGAGTAGATATGGGTTTTTCATTATCATACAAAAATATTTTATGACTCCTAAAGAATATCTAATATTTTATTTAATCTTAGATAAGCTACTTTTATGAATGAAACAAATTGTTTGCACCTAAAATATGTATTCTGACTAAAAACAAACTGCATATACTGTGATATTTTTAAATGGCAATTCTTTGATTTTTAATTATTATTTACGGATATTTGATAATAATTTCTTATCGAAGCGTTTGCTTGAATTTTTCACTTTCTCATTACGAATTTCGATCAACGCTTTTATACAAATTCCCTCAAATTCTAAACAATAATTAATACTAAGGTTTTTAACTTGGTCGGTAATAGCAACTAAAATTTGTAAAAAATCATGCAAACTTTACTGGACGACATCTAGGTGTTGAAAGTTGAAACAGATTTCTATATTTTAAACTCTTTTTTTGCACACACAACAATATGTATGTACAGTCGTGTGCAAAATAATAGGTGTGTGCTAAAAAATCATCAAAAACGCATGAAAAATTGTAAATGTTGGGTTGATTTTAACAGATCTGGTAATCTGTCGATCAGTGGTTTTAGTTGTTTTTCCTTGGTATTGCTTGGGATTCTGGATGGCTGGGGCATTTTAAGGCATTTGTGACCAAATTTTGAGAACAACCACCCTGTCTCGCGATTGTTTTATAGGCGTTTCCATCACTTTGAAGCTTTTTGATAATTTCTCTGATTGATTTACGACCTATTTTTACCCCTTTTACCAGTTTAATATACTTGAATTAATTAATACAAATATTATTACAGTCAAAATAACTAATAACTTACTTCTCTTAATTTAAAACCACGAATCAGAGTATTAGAAGAATACAAATATTTTTTTGCACAGCGAAATTTAACAAAGGTAATTATTAAAGGGACAATAAATTAAAAACACAGCTGGATGCACGTAAACCAGCAAAAAGAGCATACCAGAGTGGTGCTGGTGCGAAATATTTTATAAGTCATTTTAGTAGCACTTTTTTCACTCTTTCTTAAGAAAATTAAAGCTTGAAACATTCTTTTTTCCACCTATTATTTTTATTTTGCACACCACTGTATATTTAAGAAGTTGTACAACTCTGCTAATTGATTTACAGTCAAATTAATCAAACATAAGCCTAATTATGGACGCTTAGCGCACAAATCTTTGTTTTAATCTACATGTGTAATAAAACTCGGATTAAATAACTATATTCATAATACAAATGTAATTTCTTCTAAACGGCTTATCTAAAGGATTATAGAATATAAAAAACATAAGTCAACATATTTTGTATACCTATCTTAGCAGTAAGTTAAGCTTCTTTGTTTATAGATTGCATTGTTTCTTTATTTTTGTCAAATATAATTTGACTTGAAATTTATTTTATTTTATAATGGTGCCTAATTAAAATGTTTTATGTTTATATATATATATGTTTATGTACAGCTTTCAGAAATAAAATGCATGACTGGATTGCATGTACTTGCTCTAATGTTCACAATATTTTTAGCAGCAACAGCTAAATATATTTTTAAAGTAGTGTTTTACTTAATTTTTAATAAAAAAAAATTCTTTAATTTTTTTCTTAGAAAACTATTGGTATGTCAGTTATAAAGGAGTCAACAATAGACGATTGTTTTTACGAAGAAAACCATCTACACTCCAACTTGATTTTATTTATTTTAATTTGGAGGGATTTTCACATCTGTGTTTTGTTTTTCTGTCAGAAAGCATAAAAAATACAAGGAGAAAAAATACAAACATAAAAAATCCCTCCAATGCCCTCTATGATTGAATAGACTTACTAATTATCGGAACTCAATTATACTATGAAAAGGAAAAGTAATTGCCAGTATGTTCTTATTGTTGTTTTCCTTGTAAAATTTTTACTTTTCTGTACTTGCTAGTCACGAGAACACGACTAATATAAATTTAAAAACATAATTTCAAAAAAAAAATTTTTTTTTTTAAAAATCCAAAAAAACTATTTTTCGAAAATTTTGGTATTATTTAGAATTTCGAAATTAAAAAAAAAGAAAAAATGGTTGTTTGGCAGGTACACCTAATAACAAAATATGTAAGGGAAATTTTGGACTATAAAATATAGACTATACATAAAATATAGTAAGCTCACTTTTATTATCAAAATCTTTCGAGTCGTTTTCGAGATAATTAACATGGTAGAATATACTGATGCAGTTATACCAGATGAAAACATGGAGTGCAGAGTAGATTGTGCAAGGGTCATAGCAAAACAAAAAAATGAATATAAGTTGAATAATTTGTTTGCTTAGGTGAGTTTAAACATACGCTCGATACAGAACAAAATCAAAGAGAACAATTTAATTCTGTGTAAGGCTGACAAAGGGAATGTGATCACAATTTTAGAGAGACTAGAGTACATGGATAAAATGAGTGCAAATTTAAATGAAATGGATTTAGTAGAGTTGCCAGATGATCCTACTACAAAGTATAATAAAAATATTTAAGATGTTACCAACTCGTGCACTCTAATAATTGATGCCAATGATAAGTTTTTAATTCGAAATAGTAATTCATCTGCTCCTTTTTTATATGGATTGCCAAAGATCCATAAAGAAGGTGTTCCACTTAGACCTGTCTATTCTTCCTTTAACGCTCCATCACAGAAGCTTAGTAAAAAAACTAGCACGTATATTACCAGATGTCTTAAATTTCCATCCCAAATATGCTTTGAAAAATTCCTTTCAGTTTATTGATAAGGTTAAAGACCTAGTTCTACCACCAAATGCAAAATTAGTTTCCTTTGATGTTAAACATTTGTTTCCATCAGTTTCAACTTCAAAACTCAAACAATTATAATGCCGAATCTTCGAAAATCTAAAAGACGAACAAAAGAGCCTACAATTGGTTAAAATTGTCTGCTTATGCATCGACCAAAATTATTTTGAGTTTGGTGGGAGGTATTATAGTCAAAATTCAGGTCTTGCAATGGGTTCTTCGTTTTTACCTTTAGCTGCGGAGTCTTATATGGATGATTTTGAAGAACGTTTGTTTGGCTCCAAAAGCCAATTTCTACAAAATATCTTTTTCTGGAGCAGATATGTGGATGACATTTTTTGTATCTGGACAAGAACACGGCGCAACCTGTTGGCTTTTGTTGAAAATGTACTAAACAAATTAGACTCCAAGTTGCAGTTTACCTTCGAGTATGGACCGGGATCGTCTTGATCTAACAGTTTCAATGTCTTCAAGAAAACTAGTCTTCGACATCTTTAGAAAAAGTATATATACCGATACCGTTATCCCTATGTCTTCAGCCCACCTACTGAATATTAAAATGTACGCATTCAACTCAATGCTAAATCGCCTTCTAAAAGTGCCCATCAGCCGAACAAATTAAAAAAAAGAAAACCCGTCTTAATAAAAAATATCGCAACTGCTAATGGATATAACCCCAAAACTATTCACCCCTTGTTACAAAAGAAATCCAGACAACATACAATGCAATCTATTTTTCCTTTGGATAGAGATAAAAATGATTGAATGTGGCGCAAGATTCCTTATGTTCCCTGTGTTTCGGACAATCTCTCCAAACCACTCTTAAAAGCAAAAATTAAGCCAGCTTTCTTTAACAATTTTCTTTTATGCAACAACAAATTAAAAAAAACTAGTTCATAAAAATAAGAACAGTGAAGTTTACAAGGTTATTTATAAAGAATGTAATAGAGTTTTCATTTAAAGAATGATGGAACATCTGAAAGCCTCAACATATCATGTTCCTTCTTCTGGTCTTTCCCAGCATCTAAAAAACACTGGTAAAATAAAAAAACAACGGGACCTCCCATACAAATGTTAAAAAATCGTTAGGAAAAAAAAGTATTTCTCGAAAACGGCTCCAAGAATTTTTATAAAAACATTTGTGTGTTCTTAAATTAGTACATTCCACTTTGAAGTATAAAAATATTTCTTTTTAGGTACTTATTAACGGTACTTCCCATAGAACCATTTTTTATATTTTCGACTTTCTCAATATTGGATGAACCGATTAAAATACATTTTTTTAGACAAATGCTCCCTAAAATTGATATGAAAACTGCTTACCCAAATTTTCAAAAAAAAATTTTTCGATTCGAAAAATCGTGTTTTCAAAAACCAGTCACAGAATTTTGTTTTAAATTCGAATTTTTTATGTATATTAATAATATCTTCAAAACTACGTTTCAATTTTTTTTGTTCTAAAAATGTTTTCAAAATTTTATACATAAAAAATTATTTTTTTAAAAAACCGCTGCAACGATTTTTGAATTTTTATTTTGATATATTCTTATTTATCCATGAATTCAAATGGCATATTTGTTTTCCCTCAAACTATAACGACTAAGCAATATAAAAACATTTAAGTATGTGTATTATCCATTTATTTCTACCTTATTATTATTCCCTTTTTATGAATGTTTGCTTACATCACTGAATACTAAATACAATTTAGACCCTCATGCATTTATGTATACATACATATATTGTCTAAGAATCACATGAATCTTATGTATGCATAGTGCACGTAAATTATAAAGTTATATTCATATAGCATATTTTCATTATTATGTACATGCTTACATACTTAGGTTCCATCAATATGTCTATATATGTAGATATATTTTACTCTCATAACTTACATAATTAAAATCCATACCTAAGATTTAAATATACATTTGTAGGTAGGTACCTATGTAACTATTCATTTAAACATTAATTCGACAATTTATTATACTAATAATCGAGGTAATCTTACCTACATAGTCTTTACACCTGCATAGGATAACTACACCTACTAAACCTCAATAATTATATAAAAGCATAAATAGCTACATAAAAGTTGTTAGCTATGTACAAGAGCAAGTTCGTGCGATCCAGTAGTGCATTTTATTTTCTAATGGAAAAGCAAACATTTCAAAAGCTATTGCGATAAGTCATGGCATGGTTGCAAAAACTGTACAAACTGATCCAACCCCGAACGTGCGCCGCCGTTTAGATTTTCATAGAGAATATTCAAAGACAAAAGCAATGAAATGAAGGATTTTTTCAGATTCTCTTCTGTCACACAGATTGCAAGTTTGCGCAAAATCGGCTCTATGTGGGACGAAATTGAGATTTAGTAATTCGACTCTGGCTCTAAAAATGGTGCTTATAACTTCAGATATATAGTTGTTGTTAAAATAACCTTCTGCAGATAGTATGTGATGGTATAGATTTTTGTTAAATATTCTGGAAGCCAATGTTGATGCTCTAGTTAAGTGCTGATCGAATATCTTATCATCTTCTTTAGCACCGAATCGTTGAAAATATATCTTGTCAGTTGCTAACGTAACTTTCGGCTAGAGATAAAGTAAGATCATGAGATAGAGCCAGCTGGTTCCATTCCCTAAAGGGAAAATCGTTGATTTGATTTCTCTTCCTCAAATTATTCAAATAAATTGGAGGTAACCCAAATTCGACATGTAATACATATATTGGTGTTGAGTTGGGTAAGCTAAATAGTCGTTTCAAGAAAAACCTTTGCACAGATTCAAATTCTTCAAAAGGACTGATTCCAAAAGCTTGCGTTCCATAACGTATTTAAGTGTTGACTGTAACGTTAAAAATTTATGATATTTTAAAGCAGGATCAATGTTGGGATTATCGAAAAATTTTGGCCAGATCATGTTGAGTGCTAATTTAGCTTCATTACTTTTTTCTTCCACATGCTTTCGAGAGATAAGATTTGAGGATAATAATACACCCAGATATTTAAATTCTCGTACCACTTCTAACTGCTTATTGTTAAGTCGCCAAGATTCTTCACGTAGTCTTCCTCTTTGTCTACCTTCGTAAATCATGATCATCGTTTTCATGACATTGATATTAGGATCCCATGTTCACACGTTTGTAACCTATTTATTTGTAGTTGGAGGGTAAATCGATTTTTCGTTAGCAACACCAAGTCGTCAGCGTAATGAAGGACCTTTATCAGATGTCCCGCAAATTTTACTCCACCCGGAGGAGTATCAGCAACATCATCAATAAACAGGGCAAATAAAATAGGGCTTAATATGTAACCTTATGGGACTCCCGGTGAAGTTTCAAACCAATCGCACATCTTTGAACCATCCCACACAACTGAGCTTGAAGATGACAGAAAATTAAAATACAGCATTAAGAACTTCTGGTATAATATGTATAGGGCACTGCATTTGAAAAAAAACATCGAACTAAACATTTAAACAAACTTTATATTTTACGATGATTGAGAACTCGAAAAAAGTGGGTCCCGCAATTCCATCTGTCTATCTGTCTGTCTGTTGGTCGATCTACAGCTTAAACCGCTGATGAGATTTTCTTCAAGCTAGATACTCGTACCTAAGCTTCTTAGAAGTTTGGCTTGATATTTTTTCTCATCTTTTTTTTAGCCCCAAAAATACCGGCAAATCTTAAATATATCAAAGAACTCTATCGATTTTTGTTCGAGTTTAAGTTTTGGTTAATGGCTAGAATATGAGTGGGAAGGTTTTCAAACTTGTTCCTTTTCTTACTTTGAGTCTTCTGGTTTACACCAGTGACCAATGCATTGTTGACAGCTCTCTCGAACTGATGTAATAGCTCTGTCGATTTCGCTAGCAATAGCTAGCGTAGATTAGTGTAACTCGTTCTCTCTGATAGCTCACAGTTTCGATGTTCGTCGGCAGCCCTAATCAAAATGATAAAGATATGGAACTTCAGATCAAACATTTTGACATCTACTTTCTTACTTATTTCAGGCGATGCTTCAGTATGTTGTCCTCCATCGGTCCCTAAGTGCCTATCTACAGTTTGGAACACCAAGCTGGTTGAGGTCCCCATATAACTGACTGGCGGTCTTTTTCTACTCCTACTCCATCCTCATAAATATTTAAAAAAAGAAATATGAAAAAAAAACAATATCTATAAATAAGATTTTACCAAAAATTCTTGTGGAGAAACAAATTGAAATGTATTTTAAATTCAATTTCCAACATGTTTTCACACAATTTACAAGCTCAACCTTATCAATAATTCATCTAAAAAATGTTTCCTCAATTTTTTTTTATTTTCATAAAAAAGTCAATTTGCCTTTTAGCTTATTTTATTTCAATGATCTGAAGCCAAAACCACTTACCGAATATGACAAAGGCGAATTATTTACCCACTTTCCACTTTTCATGAAACACACACAAAAAAAGGACATTACTTGTCGAACTTATGGAGTCCATCAAGTTTCTTTTTTTAGTGTAGAGGGAAAATGTTGGTTGTTCGTCCACAGCTTACTTGGTAATTTGGGGTGTTATTTACTGAAATCTCCGTTCCGTTATAACATTTATCCCCTTCGAATGGCCAGAGGATTTATCAAAATGAGAATGAATTGCGTAAATGTATTAACCTGGTGTTCCTTTCCTTTTATCGGCTGGCGTCGTTGATCCTTACCGTGTGTGTGCAGATGAGTTTAGATGGATGTACATAAATGGTGTTGGTGTCCTAGTCCTAACATACCTTGCCAACTTCGGATTTCGGGTTCCCATTTCATTTGGTTTCTGGTATCAAATTTATTTTTTTTGTCAAAGATCGATGTGATGTGGCGACCTTGACGTAAAAATTCAATACCTATGTTATGTAGGTATTTTTTTTGGGGTAGGAAGAGGTTTACGAGCTTAAATTCTCAATCCTCTTGCGTTTGCTGGTATGAAATTGGCCCATTCTCCCTTCAAGCTTGTAAATTCTCATTTTGTGTGACATTGAACCCCATTAATCTTGTATCAAAATCAGGTAAACCAAACTCAGAAAACTAAAGTTCTTCTTTTTTGTTTTGTGTATGAAGGCTATTAATTATATTCTTCACGTACTGCTTTCATTTTCTAGTAAATTTAATGCATTACGAAAATAAAATAAATGAAAACTTGGGGGCCTGATGGGGAATAAACATTTAGGTACGAAATTTTTAATTAAATAATTTTAATTTGGGGGGATTTTTCTTTTAGTTTTGGGCTAAGGGTTTGTTTGTTTATAAGCCCTATAAAGCTCATAAATAAAAAGGTTAAAGTTGCTTCAAATAAAATATGATTCTTTTCGATTCTAAGGGTTCTGAAGACTATTATGCAGGAACATTATGGTAAGAGAAAAGACGAACTAGACATGTGAAAAAAAACATTTTTATAAATTTATTCACTCTTCATTAAATTTAAAATCTCAGATGAAAATGGAAAGTTTACGGCTTTTGTTTGAGATTTTTTGAATTTAATTCTCTTTTTTTAAAGAGACTTTACATTTAAATTAAATAAATTGGTACTTAATACGACGTTAAAACTAATTTAGTAAAACAAAGTTGAAAACCAAGACCGACCCAACTCCACTCCATTGGTCTATTCGATTTCTGACACGACATTTTATTAATATAAAATTAAAATTTTAATTTAACAAAACGAATTAACGATAAAACTAGAACAAAACTATAAGAATAAGAAGAAAATTAATGAAATATTTACAAAAACAAAACACTACTTAAAATATTTAAATTGAATATTATATTTGATGATGTTCAATATAAATATATGTATCAGCCACAGTTTCAAAAAGAGAGAGGAAGAGTATATGAATAACTATAAGAATCGTTAAAAGCTATGAAATAGTTGTATCATATAAGGCCCTGTGCATGCGCATTGCAAATGCATCGGGCTCTAAGGACCAAATCCTTGTCGAACGGGTCGAAGATAGGACCCAGCTTAAATGTGTACTCTGCCGAGGCGCCGGACACCCCGCTAATTATCGGGGATGCCCGACGTTTCAGCTTATAAGAAACAATAAAGCAGCAAAGCAAACAGTGGTCCAACAGTGCGCCCTCCTACAACAACGCCCGTCAACCCCCAAATTTCTTACGCCCAAATGGCGTCAGGAAGGGGAAGCACGGTACAGCCTACACCAAAGGTCGCCCAACAGGCCCCCGTGCCTAAGGCGCCGGCGGCAAAGGCGGATATTATGGGCGTTCTACTGGCCATCCAGGGCCAGTTGAACGGCCTCCAAAACCAGATCAGGGAGCAGGCGACTAGGGTGGATTATCTCTACTCTGTTTTGCCGAGCTTAACGCAACTTAGAGGTTAAGGGCGCGCTGCCGGAGAGGCCCTTTAAGATCCTAGCTGTGAATGTAAATTCACTGATTAGGACCGAACGTAGAGCGAATTTATTCCAATTGCTTAAAGACATAAGTCCAGATGTGTTTATGGCTAGCGAAACTAAGCTTAACCATAAACATAAATTGACTAACAACAATTACAATATCGTAAGGAGAGACCGACCCAACTCCACTCAAGGAGGGGCGTCGCAATCTTTATACGTAAAGGCATTAGTCATAAGGTAATATATAATAGTGATGTGCGTAAATTTCGGACGTTAGAGGCATGCATCATATGCATTCATCTCCAACAGGGGAAGCGAATGTATGTGATCGCTGCCTATGCACCGGAAACACCTCAGCCCACACAGTTTATAACAGAGCTTGAAAAGCTTTTTGAATGCTTAAGATTGAGCTCGGAAGAGAATTACTATATATTGGCGGGTGATTTAAACGCCAAGCACACAGATTGGGGAAATCAAATACAAAATCCTCGAGGTAACCATCTATTTAATTGGATGGGTCGATACAACCTTGAGTATCGCATCGATCTTCTAGCCACAGACAGGCCATCGTTCCCAAGAAGCGGTGCCTATCTGGATCTATTGCTTAAAGACGCAAGACTAACAATTACTGACGCTGTGGGTCAACGGCCAAGAAATTGTTTACGAACGATCGAGTACGACAGTGACCACTGCGGACTCGCCGCCGTAATACAACTTCCGAACCAGCTTATGGAGTTGGAGGAGTATGTGCCTGTGCATACTTACAATTACAGTAAGGTGCGCTGGCCACGTTTCTCCAATGCCTTATTGAGTGAATTACGTTCAAATGGTATATCCCCACCAAATGACAGGAACCTAACAAATACTGAAATCGACAGATACTTAGAACAAATTGACGAAACGATTCTACGAACAATGAACAGAACAATACCGAAATACAAGGAACGTAACGCAACTGACATGTACCGTAACGCGACAATTGACGCACTTCACAGACAAAAAAGTGGACTACTGACAAGACTAAAACGCTTGTACAGGCGGCTTACTGATACACGAGACCTGGAGATTAGGACACTGAAGTCGTCCATCAAAAACATCAACCAATTGATCAAAGAAAATTATAGATTGGCTATTAATTCGTTCTGGGACAATAAAATTCGTGCCGTTAACTCCAGCGACCCAAGTATGTTCCCAAAAATTAATAAGGTTTTTAGAAGAAAGGATCAAAACGATCTTCCGTGTCTTAAGCTCCAGAGGACGACAGAGAACAGAGACGTACTTCTGACAGCAGGCATAGACCCAGAGGATGCCGTATTGGACGATGACCTCTATATAATCGAAGATCCGCAGGAGAGAGTGGAGGCTGTGGGGGCTGCTTTCCAGCAAGTGTACAAGGTGAATGCTAGCATTCGCCCGAATCATGACCTGGAGAACAGAGCTCTGCTTCATCACTTATGGCTCCGGAACGATATAACCGAATGGCGATCTGAGAACCTTGGTTTTACCAGGTTTAATGATGAAGATTTGGCAAACGCCATAATCGCCGACCGAAATGGGCCCAGCCCCCTGTTAATTTCGAAGAATGAGCTCCAGCTCATCTTCGATTCATTAAAGAAAAAGAAGTCTGCAGGAGTCGATGGTATATCCAACGTTGTACTACGACATTTGCCTAAAGAAGCAGTTGACATTTATACCACACTGTTTAACAACGCGCTGAATAATGCATATTATCCAGTGCGGTGGAAGACAGCTGTGGTGCACCCTCTCCCAAAAAAGGGAAAGGACAACTCCAATCCGGCGAATCTCCGGTCGATAAGTCTTCTTCCGAGTATCAGCAAAGTATTTGAAAAGGTTATTAATAGAGCCCTGTTCAAGTGGGCGGAGGACAAAAATATCATCCCGGATAATCAGTTCGGTTTTAAGGCGGGACATGATACAATTCATGCCGCGTCTAAACTAGTTTCTGATATCCAATGGAACAAAACTAAAAAGCAGTGTACGGGTGCCTGTCTGGTTGATTTGGAGAAGGCCTTCGACACCGTATGGTTAAAAGGTCTCTATCTAAAGCTAACCAGACTAGGTATAAGTAAACCTCTATTGTATATGCTTTATGACATGCTAAATGGAAGAAAGTTTGTTGTCAAGAGTGGCAATGTAACTTCTACCGCAATTTTTAATATTAATAATGGTCTTCAGCAGGGAGCGGTTAACTCGCCGATTCTATTCAGCATTTACACCAGCGATCTGATAGGTAGTCTAACTCAGGCAATTGCGTACGCCGACGATCTAATTGCGTACAGAACAGCTAATACAGTTGAGGTCATCAAAAGTCTCTTGCAGAGTGACTTCGACAAGATTCAGCGATATTGTGATGACTGGAAGTTGAAAATCAACTTCCAGAAATCAGAAACTATTTTGTTTAGGACTCCGTTGTCTAGCGCCTCAAGGGATACGAGAAAGAACTGGCGCAAGCTGGTGATCGTAGGGCCACATGGACATCCACTGGCGAGTAAAAGTGTAGTAAAGTACCTTGGCATCTGGTTGGATCAGTACCTGTATTTCGACAGACATATAGGTGCTGCTTTGGCCAGGGCTAGGGGAGCCTTTGCCTTGACAAAACGACTGTTTTATAGCAGCCGTCTTAACAGAAGGGTGAAGGTGATTTGCTACATGGCCCTCATCAGGCCGATGATTGCCTACGGATGCCCGGTGTGGTTCAACGTTTCCCCATCTAAAATGGAAAAGATTCGGGTGTTTGAGAGGCAATGTCTTAGACGTTGCCTTGGATTACACAGAACACCACAGTCGGAGTACACAAGATATTATTCCAACCAGGTTCTATACAACGGAGCCAACATAAATAGAATAGATAATTTTTTGTTCAAGCTGATTCGGGGTCACGTTGCAAGATCGATGTCCTCAGCTAACAGCTTAATTTTTGGGGCTTATTACCCCAATAACGAATATTTTGAGAGTGCGCGGTTAAGTGGTTACATCCCTCCCGAGGCATTCCTCTATTTAGACAGTCGAGGGCTGATACAGGATGGAGGGGCGGTTCCGCTCATCTACCACGTCAGCCGGAAAACTGTGGATAGGCGACTCCTGTATGGTCGAGACGTCATCGCTCAAGGTGGAGAAGAGCGCCTTCGGTTCAGTAGGACTGTGTCCGATCGGGACCGGAGGGATAGGGCGAAACAGGAGAACCAGTTCTGGTGGCTCTCTGAACAGCATCGTGATATTGAAAGTCGATGAAGATATTATATCTTGGCCGACTTACATAGATTTAGGCAATTAGGTATAGGGAACAGTCGGGGTGGCACCAAAAAAAAAATTAAAAATATGTATGTATGCGGGGCATACGTGCATGTAACTGCGTGCCTGTACATGTATGTGCGTACGTATATGTATGTGCGTATGTACATGTATGGGTGGGTTGCATGCTGCTGTGTGGCTGCATGCATATAAAAAATAAACAAAAAAAAAAAAATTAAAAAACGAAAAAAATGCTGCTGTGGCTGTTCTAGTTTTTAAGTAGTTTTAAGTATTATTAGGTATTTTAAGTAGTTTAAGTTATTTTTAGTTAGTATAAGTTAGTTTTATTTAGTTTTAATTATTTTTAATCTATATTTAGGTTTAGTTTATAAGTTAAAAAAAAAAAAAAAAAAAAAAAAAAAAAAAAAAAAAAAAAAAAAAAATGATCAGATACCAAGTTTTTTTCTTAAAAGTTTCCTTGAAAATAAAATAAAATAATTAGATTTAATTAAAATAGTTTTTAGGTCGAAAGACATTAGTTCTAAGAGTTATTGTTTAGTTTAGAGCGCCCGTAAAGGGCCAGTAAATTAGTTGTAAGTTATTGATAAGTAGGCTAGTTTTAAACATTTTTGTCTAGCTTTAAGATAGTTATAAGTGAATATAAAATAAAAATGAATTTACAAAAAAAAAAAAACCAAATCCTTGTCACATGAACATAAAAATACGTGTTCTTATTTTTATGTTTTCTTATTGCGCGCTCTTAATGCACATGGCCATTGTAATTAATTAACATAAAAATTATTTCACACCACATTTGTACATACAAATAAAATGCACGACTGAATCGCAGGTACTTGCTCTTATTTTTGATCACATCGTAAGCACAAGAGTTTTAGTAGAATCAACTAAATATATTTTTGATCGAATAATATATATATGTATGTTAAAAAGAGAGAGTGGAAAAAAATTGTTCTATGAAAGGTACACGGAATATCATTCCACATCCATTGCATTTATTAAACAAAAGTGAAAAAGACTGTTCTCAAATGTGTAGTATACATTTAATAAAGAAGGGAGAGGATATATATCGTTGGCTTAATGCAAGTTTTTCAGTGCGAGATGGTCTTTGTTACGGGTTTACATTAATGTTAACTTGCCCTGAGATAACTTCAACAAATTCGCAGAGTTAGCTCTGAATTAACTGACTTAGGTCCGTTTGCTGGTACACAACTTAAGCATTTAAGTTCTACTTAAGCACTTATGTGACAGTTTAGGCGGAGGAAAAAGGTAGCATCTAAGCATTTTAAATTGAACAAAAAATATTTATGATTCGTATCAGCAAACGGGCCTTAATATTTTTGACAGCTGCTTGCCAAAAAAAATAATAGTGTCGCCATCTCCAAATTCATTGTCAAACAGCGATTTCCATAGTAGCACACATCGATTTCGATAGATTTTTGACAGTTGAAGCTTAAAATTATTCTTAAACTAAAAAATTGTTCTATGGTTAACTCGGAGTTAATTTAGAAATAATTCAACTACTGAAAAACTTTACATTAGAATGTTATAAGTTAAACACGAGTAAGTTAATCCTGCAAGTAATTCAAATTCAACTCCGGTCTTAACTAGAAAGCAGTTTTTCAGTGCAGGATAACCTTAAATTTCAAATGTCAAAAACTATTGGGAATTGATGATCACCATTTAACTGTCGATCACCCATTAATGAACGAAAAATAAAATCAAAATCGTTTGCGCAGTTTTAACTCCAAAAAATTGTACTTATAAGGCAGGTGTAGTTTTTGTTGTGGCTTAAATATAATCGAAACAATCACCTAAGACGCTTAAGTACAAATCTTATAGAAAATCGCTTCAGCGGTTAAGGCTGTAAGTCGACAGACAGACGGACTTACGGGACCTACTTGTTTGGTGTTCTCTATCATCTTAATGTCAAGTTTGATCATAATCTGGGCACAATAAATCTTAAGATAGCAGTGCAACTAAAACCCCAAAATATTCATTCATTGATCATAATCTCGAGTTGAATATATGTACGAGCTGGACTGTTCTGGCAATTATTCATCAATAAGTTGACAATTGCACATTCTACATTCCACCAGTTCGAAAAAACAGATCTTACAAATTTGGCTCCATCAAAAAATTTAGGAGACGAATTCAAAGTCTTTTTTACTTGTCATACGCAATATTATTGCGTAGTACTCGGTGAGCTTATTGCGCAGTAATTTCGGCTTACCCAATATATTGTGCGATTTAAAAAAAAATTTTTTTTGGACAATATTCAATATATTGCGCAGCATACTGCGTCGTGTAATGCAAATCTCAACGCAAAAATAAATAATAATAATTAATAAATAAATAAATAAAATGCACGACTGGATCGCACGAACTTGCTCTTAGGTTCGATCACATCGTATGCAAAAGATTTCTGTTAAAAATCTAAATATATTTTTAAAGTCGTTTCTTACTTAATTTTTAATATATACAAAATTTCTTTAATTTATTTCTAAAAAAATTGTTATGAGAATCTTAAATATTTAATAATATAAACTTAAAAACAAAAGATTAAATCGGCTTAATCTAAGAAAGAATAATTCAAAATTCTGAAATAAATACTTAAACTATGTATTTGAGCTTCAAAAAAGTACGCCATTTTATTTTTTGGACAAATTTGAAATTTTGAGAAAATCGCGTATGTGTGAAATTCTTACTGCACTAAAAACACCTCCTCCTCCCGATTGCAACTAAGTTGAAACTTATCTAGCAATTTATTTTTAACGAATTTAATTAACGTGTTGCAGGTAACTACCCGGTGATAGTTCCTGCTTATACAGCGATTTTAAAGTGGATTCTCGTTTAGTGCACCAGATTGGAAGGCTTAGTCCTTCGCAGGCGGCGTACTAAATTCGTCTCATCGATCATTTCGATTATAGTACTCTTACAGCCGTGTTCTATTATTTCGCGCAAAATTTTGTATTTCATTGCGATCCGTGGGAATCCCAAGATCTCCGTGGAGATCTTCTTTTCTAATGTACCAAGGTGCGTTTACAAACGATCTTAGCAGTTTATTTTCAAACGTTTGTAAGGTATTTAAATTAGAATCTCACGTACAACCCCAGAGTATGCCGTAAGTCCAGACAGGCTTCAGCACCTGCCTGTACAAAATTAGCTTGTTTTCGAGCTTAGAGTTTTTCCCGAACAACCAGTACATTAAAACTGAAATGATGTTAGTAATCTGAAGCACAAATAATTTGAATACATATCATTTCTTTTCACCGTACATATAGTACACCTATAGCGCCTTTTATATGAGCTGCGAACTACGAATTAACCTTTTTTAGCAATTTCAAGGGGGAATATCAACTTATTTTTATTTTAACTTTTAAAAAAAGTTAATAAATGATCTTATTTACAAAATTTACAAAGAAAACACTACAAACAATTTGTTTAAATATCAAAAATTTATATTTAAATTCGCAATCCACAACAAGAGGACGCATTCCACAAATCGGCGAATAAATAATTCGCTCGAATTTAACCTCAAATTTTAGACTTCACATTATTTGGTGGTTGTTCTTCTCCATCTTTGTGGCAATTCATGTTAATTCGATGGATATGTAGCTTATGTCTCCTTTTTAAACTTTTATAGCACAAAAAATTGCATAAAAAACACTTTTTTAAAAAATTAAATTGGTTTGAACTCATTTTCCTGCAAACCAATTTCGAATTTTTATTTATTTACATATATCGGCTGATCGCCGACCAAAGATTATTCATGTCAAAGAAACTTCAGAATTTGGGGTCATTACCAATTCGCATTCGCAATTCGCTGCTCATATGAAAGGCGCTCATATCTTAAGTAAAATATGAACACGTCCCACTAAAGAGAAAAAACAAAATTGGCGTTGAACGCCAAATTCGCTATAACGTTTTTCGATATCGTGGCGTTCCAAGCCTGTCAGAAAAAAGTTGATTTCAATTTAATTTCCAATCAATGGATGAAAATCATAAAGCCGATATCATCTTCATGCATTAGATGTTATACTCATTAATCTATATATTAATTCGAAATACTGATTCGGATTATATAAAACGCACTATTGTTATGGGAGCAATGGGTGCCTGGCCTGTAACTTACTAAATTCATTTTAATTCTCAACTTAAAACGCTTATTTGCTACTTTTTCCTCTGCGTAAGCTGTCACATACATACGTGCTTAAGTAGAACTTAAATGCTTAAGTTGTGTATCAGCAAACGGGCCTTAGTTCACAAACTATTGATTTTGGGTGTTTTAGATTTTTATTTTTTTTTTTTAGAAAAAAAAATACTTGAAATGACAAACAGATACATTTATCACTTTGGGGCAAACCCTAACAGATACTTTTGATTTGTTTAGTTCAGTTAAGTAGGTAGTACAGGTAGATTCGTAGAATTCGTGCTTTAGATATCAAGACCGATTTCGGATTTGATAAATTTAAAAAAAGTTGTGTTTTTTTTTGTTGGATTTGTAATCAAACATCAGAGAAATAATTATTTCTAGCTTAAAAATTGTTACTGTGTGATTTACTATGAAACACTTGTTTTGTACTTCATTGAAACTTATGGATAAAATAACTCATAAATATTTATTTCTGTTTACTTAGGAAGTGTTATTTTAATATCAAATTATGTATATAAATTTCAAAAAAGTATAACCTAAGGTAAATACATTATAATTGTACCTGTTTACATAAGGCTGAAACACAAATAAAATATTTTTGATAAGCCACGTTTTCCGCCCGCGGAAATGGCTTTGGTATTTCTTAAGCCGGTCTAATGTCTTTTAATATCCTTTAAGCAGAGGATTATTGAATGAAACATTTTTTCTGGTATACCTACAGGTAAAATTCCGCAAATAAAGAAGGAGTATGAAAAAATGTCTGACCAAATTATTGTATTGCAACTAATTACAACACTGTCCAATCCCGTCCACGGAATGCAAATATGTCGACCAATCATGAATGTGCATTTTAAGATTAAAAAATGCTATTTTCCCTGATCCTGCTGTTTTCCGAAATCCACCTGATAAATCTAGGTACTGAATGAAGCTAAGAAAAATAATAGATGATCGATTTGTTTTGGTATTCTAGTGGATCCATCAGAAGATCTTTACAGAGAAAGATGTATAAATAGGCTGATTTGGGTATAAGTTAGCATCAGTTCAATTTGTATCTTCAAGCAGAATCATTCGTTATCATTCGTTGAAGAAATTACAGAAATGGCTCCAGTTTTCGATTCAAACTTCTCTATCAGATCCATTCTTTCGGACTCTTCGAGCAATGGAAGCAATAGTGACGAAGAGCATCCACCACAACAACATAACCATCATCATGAAGAGCCACAGCCGTCCAGCAGTGACGAGGATTGTGACCAGAGACCACCGTACACATACAGTGCCTTGATTGTAATGGCTATACGGAATAGTCCCAAGAAGTTCCTCACCCTGAATGAGATTTGCACATGGATTGCAGATAATTTTCCATATTACCAACAAAACAAAAGCACTTGGCAAAACTCAATCCGCCACAACCTCAGTATTAATCAATGTTTCATTAAAGTACCAAGACCCATGGATGATCCAGGCCGTGGTCACTACTGGACATTGGATCCGAAGGCGGAGGATGTCACTATTGGAGCATCGACTGGTCGTCTAAGAAAATGTGAATTAGTGTCGGGGAACCATTATCCATATCAGCAATACCATCATCATTACCAGCATAAGCATGTACCATCAGGGCCGTACGCCGTATACTTTCCGACACCAGAAGAAGTGATGGCCATGCAACAGACGGCCTTGCAGGAACACCAGATGTGGAATAATTATCAACTCTATCAACAGCACCAGCAAAATATGATGCAAAGTTGTGGTGCTGCTTGCGCGAATCCATCAATGGACTATCAATAATTTAAAGTTTCTTATCAATTGTAAATAGTTATAATAAATTGTTTTTAAAAAATTATTTATTTACCTATAAAGATTAGTGTATCGATAAAAAATAAATTAATCTGTACAAAGTATATCATACAATTTTGTTTTGTTGGTATTCCACTGTATTTGCAACAAGCAAAAACACATCGCATCTAAAGTAGACCTATGCAGATTCCAAGTTACTCTTAAAAAGATATTATAACAGAAATAATTCAGTTCAGTTCCTTGAATTTTATAATTACTATTTTTGTAACTGATCATTCACCACTAACTTTAAAAAGTTAAAGAATGACTACTGCTTATTCTTTTTATTTCTTGTAAGCATTAAATTCCTTTTTGGTATTATCATTAACTGTTATTAAATTAGTTTTAAGTTGGAATGAATAAAAACAAAATGAAATGAAATGAATTCATAAACCAGATTTTGAATATCGCTCGAAGTATGAATGATGAATGTGTCTCATCATGTTGACAGGAGGATTCTTGACTAAAAACGCATTAAATGCTCAAAGCATTGCAACTTCAACGTAAAAAAAAACACTTGAGAATGTTTTATGATAGCTGCGTTTTATCTCACATTTTATTGATGAATGGTGTTTATTTCTTCAATTTGTTGTTCTAAAAATGCTTTAATAAGGTTCTTAATCCTCTAAGACTTTGTTCCAATTTTATGTTTTGCATTGAACGACATCTTTTTAAATAAGTTGATGTTCGTTTAAAAAAAAAAAAGAACTTAATGTGTTCTTTTTCTCTTTGTCTTCTCGTCTCTCAGAATTTGTTTCAGCGTCCACCATATAATTTTATATAACCTATGAATTTCAAGAGAGCAACACACACAAGACGAGCACCAGCAACGTCAGCAGCAGAAAGATATTCTACTACAATATTCATTGGCACCATACTGCAAAATACTAATAGATGCATTGAACTTCTAGGTGTGTTTGTTTTGATACGAAATGTCAAACAGTTGAAAAACATGGTGCTGTTGGCAATTTATTTGGAAAATTTTGCTGGTCCCCGTGCTACTTGCTGTTAACGATGCTACCAAAAAATCCATTATTAAATCTCGTCAAATTCGTAATCTAGGATACACACGAGTCAAGCGTTGAAGCAACGTGTTTTGTTTGTTCACTACACAACCTCATTATTGTGTGTTCAATGTTCATTATTAACATTTTTCATTATTTGCAATTGTCATTTTCTTTTTTGTTCACTTAATTTCAATCCGAATTATTTCCCTTGTTAATACAGTACACAATAATACATACAATGCAACGGTTGCGGCAAGACGAAAATCAATGGCAACATAGCTACAAACGAAGCAACGGTTGCTTCAATATGGTTGTGTTGCTGCAACTGTTGCCTCGTATGTATCTAGCATAAAAACTATGAAACTATCAAATTTTGGTAAAAAAAAATGATTTTGATATTTTGCTTCCAAATTACCATCGAAAAAATCAGTTTTACCATTGCCGCAAAAGTTCTTAAAAGCAATTCTAAAATTGTTTTTGTATATAAATAAATGTCAAATCGATTTAGGCAGACTGTCAAATTCTAGGAGATAAGCTGTCATATCTGGTTTACCGTGTGAGTAGCTTAAGAAATATGTTTGAAATATTTTCTCTTTCTTGTTTAAAAGTTACAAAAGAGAAACAAAAGAAAACGTCAAATGTAGTCAGAAGCGAAGGACTACCATACGATTATAAACGATGTCCAGGTTGAATATTGGCCTCACTCAACCGATTTAGGGTAAAGTCGGGTGATTTGACATCAATCGTTAACAAGGGAATATGGAAACCCGAAATCTCGTGATATATTACCGACAGTGAATAAAACAACTTTTTTTTAATTCTTTTCTATTTTATAAATATAAAAAAATTGTAGGAAATCCCCCGAATTTACCCTATTTTTAAATCTATGAGGCCTATCTCCCTTCCTCTTAATAGTTAGAGCGAGTGAGAGGTTTTTAAAATGTTTTCTATTTTTTGAAATTTAGTATTCTGACGGTTATTGATTCAAATAGTTTCCATGTGTTTTTATATTTTTTATTTTTTATTTATTCCTCTTGACTCATTTTATCGCAATTATTTTAAGAGTTCATCGGCTTATAACCAAAAATGTTAAAAATCTTCGAAAAGATGTACAACTGAATCTGTGGTCACACTACTTACTTTGTGTCTGAAGATTGGATTAAATTCAAAATAAATTGTTTGCCAATGTGAACACTGTCATAGAGCCTTTACATTAGGACATTTGAGATGAGAGATTTGATGACTCAATTTAGTGGAATTTCAGTGAATTGGAACACTTTGTTTTCAATGGAAGTGCTTGCAACCTCGCACATGTAGGTAAACATCTTCACGTAAGGGGCCAGTTATAACGAACAGGAAAACGCATCAGGAAAAGTTGAAACAGTATGAAAGTGAATATTTTTTCCTGATGGTCGTTTATAGCAAACAGGAAAATTTTGTCAGTTGGCAAGCCTCACTTCTAGTCTGCCAACAAATTTTCCTGATTGAAACACTCACGAGAAAGTTTTTGGCCACAATTCTGTCAGTGGAACGAGAGAAATTGGGACCCAAATCATTTGAATGATTTGTTCCATTTTGTGTCAAATTGAAATCAGCTGGCACGAAAAATAAATTTTGATCAGGAAAATCTCTGAGTTATTCGTCATCGATTAGTGTAGCATTTGTATTTTAAACCGTGTGAAATTATCATAAATTTTCCATTAGAACTTTTTTCCTGATTCGTTTTCCTGTTCGCTATAACTGGGCCATAATAGGCAAACACCTTACACTTTGAAAATCGATTTTAAAATTATTAAATTGGAATAAAACGAATTATTTTGATAATGAAATGAACATCAAGAATTCGATTTTATTCACGAGTTGTTTTGGTTTGCGTTTTTGTAGATGGTTTATCAGTCTGACATTTGCTGGTAGGTCCCTATTCTAAAACGAATTTTTCCAAGCTCGTTTGACATGTCACACAACTACTTAGATGCCGGTTAGTTCAATTCCTTTTTTTGAAAGAACTTGCCAACTTCATAAATTTTAAAAAGTGTAGATAAATTCTCTCATAAAGTGCCAAAAAGTCAGAAACGGGTTAAGTATATCATTCTGTTATTTTTTAAACTGTAAGTTCATTTATATTTGTGTTTACTTAAAACTAAATTCTTTTTTCTTTCAACTAATAGGGGAAATGTTCTACTCTCTAAGCAGCGCTTTTTTCCCCTAAAACTAGACTTTGGGGCCCAGTTCCGAAAGCGTGAATGATTTTCGGTATCTATTCATGCTCAGTATATGGATTTTGGTATTGGTGCTAATTGGCAATTTCGGACAGGGTGTGGAACATGAAGCTTTTAATATAATGTAGAAACAAAAATGAGATCTCACAAATTTTGCTGCGCCAAAAAGTGAGGAGGTAAGTCCGAAATTTTTGTTCTTCAGAGCCCGATGTACAAACGTAATTCAAATATTTAAACCGTGATGTAGCAATATTTACTCCCAATTTCAGCGGATGTGATATCAGCGAAATATACATATATGTATGATGCTTGAAACATGGTTTACATGAGTTACTCTGCTGAAAATCTGTGAGTTGGAAATGCTAAACCACAAATCAAATATGTGTATAACTGGCCCTCAGTATTTGACAGCAAAACTCCTTTAGAATTATTATTATATGTACAAAAATTCGTGATTAAAAATAAAATAATCGAATTGATTTCAATTGTGTTTTCATAATATAGGTATCGTAAATTAATAGATTATATTATTTGATAAGAACTGATTGAAATTTGTCCATTTCAAATACATTCATACTAACTCTAGATACCTATCCCTCTTGCTTAAAAAAATAAATAGTCTTTGGAAATTCTTTTGTAACATTTATTTATTTAATCACCGGAAGCATACCTAGTGTCTTACCGCACGCGATTTTGTTGGACAATTGAGCTGACTAACACGAAACCAAAAAAAAAACAATATATGTATATGCAAAACCTCCATTTAGAAAAGAAGGAATAATTGCTTTTTTCCACAACGAACACAATGTCAATGTCGAGAACATTTTCAAAGGCAAAACCATGGACACAATTTTTTTATTTGATCCTGTTGGCTTTATAGGGTTCGTCGGCTTCAATTAATCTATACACCGCCACGACCAAACCAGAGTCGGCAATTGTTTTTGTTTTTGCCTGTGTATATTTGTCAACACTTACTTAAATATTAATTGCTTAAAAAAATACAATTAGGTTGTTCAAGGAGATAATGAAGCCAAAAAAGAAAGAAAAAAATGAAAGAATTAACGTTGTCACCTTATATTTATGTGGTAACATTAAATGCTTTAATTTAGACTGGCCAGACATCATTTCCTTTTTAAAGAGGGCTTGTCCCTCTAATCATCGTATTAACATTATCCGGTATCTTTTTGAAAGAAAGAATGGGCAATATAAATTTTTTAAGAAGTTTTTCAGTTCTTAAATTCTTTTTTGAAACAAACCACTTAATATTCTAATCAATATACAAAAGATGTATCGTGTGAACAAGGCCTTGAAATTATTTATATAATAAAAATTCTTTCCATCATCTATCAGTTACTCTTTGTTTTTTAAATTAAACACACCGTGGCGCGATAGTTGTATGCTCGCCTGTCAACCTCGTGGTCGCAGGTTCGATTCCTGTCGTTGTCTATTACTACGTTTATATGGAGAATTGAATCGGTATTGAATCAGGATTTAGGTCCTTATATACTTGAATCGGATTAAAATAGGATTACTCGATCCAATCCCACTAGAAGAGCTGAATCGAATTGAAAATGTACTTATATACCTGAATCGAGGAATTGAAGAATCGAATTCACATCTGATTCTTGCTGTGTGTGTGCACCAATAGTGTTTTTTTGTGTTCAGTGGGTTTCCGGTTTCTTTGTATTTTTTTCTGTTGCATGTTTTTGTTGTTTATTCTGTAAGCTCAAATTGTCACTTCGATTCCATTTTAATTCAATCTTCCGATCCCACGAGGCCATATACCTGAATCGAAATCTCAATTCGATTCGATTCGATTCCTCAATTCACTCATATAAACCGGGTATATGTCGTCTTATTTTCCATTAAAACACAGTTCTAAAAATTGTCATACAACGAGTTGCTGATTTACTCATTACATGTTGTTCAGGCATACTACTAACAACATCTGATTGATCAAACTATCCAGTCCTTTAAGGTTTTATCTGCGGAAAAATTCCTAGTGAGCTAAATTTTTGTATACACCTTTAATACGGTGTTGTAATGAAGATGTGAAAAATCGGCATCGATATCGTGCCGGCTAAAAAATCTATGAAGGTCAAAAAGTCACGGAAATCTGTTTTTCGCAAATATCTCACGACCTATTGGTCGGAGGTTAATAGTGTCCATATAAAAATTGTTGCTTGTAGAATTATCTATAAAAAATGTCCTGTGCATTTTTCTGTAACATCAACCGTTTTCGGAGTAGTGCGCTGAGAAAGCGACTAGAATGCACTCATATACGGTATTGTATACCGTTCACCATGGCGTAAACTGTATTGCTTTTTTTTTTAACGTTTGTAAGTGTCTTAAAAACTTTTATCTGATATTTGGACGTTTCCGGAAAAATATACTTGGGTATCTTATAGGAGTTTAGGAACTTAGTAAGATCTACAATAACTTATCCAAATGACCTTCACTGGCAGATGTTCCGTATTTCATTGTTCCGAGACCCGTCCCTTAATACCTGGTACTGCCTGTCGGACTGTGTTTAGTTGTTTTCTGCTCTTAAACAGTTCATAAGGAGTGATACGTGTTTTATATGTAATGAATTATTACCGGATGGTGATGTTGTAGAAGTTAGCCGTGGTCCACAAAACAAACATAATTTTTTGAAATCAAAAGCGCTGATTCTTTTCTTAAACTACAGTAAGCAGCTCGCGCTAAAATTTCGCTCCCATACAAAATTTTCTCCAAAGTTTTTAGCGGAGAGGTACGCAGCTCCAGTTAAGAAATCAAAATCTTAGTTTCCACTGTACTTCCACTGTCAAAATTTAGGGCAGGAAATAAATGTCCAGCACATTAGTTCGAAAGCTATATTTTGACAGATTGTTTTTGTTTGTGTTTGCAGAGATTCGTCCAAGTAGTTTGTGGACACGTGGACATTCTCGATATTGTTATGCTGCAATGCGAAAAACAACAAAACTTATTCCACCACAACTACGAATGCTTTATGTGGTAAGTCAGGCTACAGATGCAGGAAGCAGTAACATTGAATATGGTAAGAGTTTTTCTGCAAAAGAAACTACAGCAAAGGGACGTTAAAGAAAAAAGAGTTTATGCTGTAAGTTTTGTCTTATAAATTATCATACGATTCGTCTTATGACTTGAACTTTTGAAATTTAATTTTTTTTTATAATCTACACGCGCTCAAGGGATTATGAATAGCCTTTGAATGTTTCAACACAGCGCGGGCGTGAGGGTGAGGTTAAGGAAGAGAAAGAATAATAGGAAAGATGTGTGGCGCGATATTCGGAGACTGTAGGTGGTAATTGTCTCAGATTTTATCTCCAGGGATGGCGGCTGAACTAATGCGGAGAAATTTCGGTGTCTTATTTATCTATGTCCCTTATAATTCGCATTAATTTTTTTATTCTTTGTCATTTTTTTATCATTATACTAGTTTTACTCAATCACATGTTGTTAGTTCTATGCCTAAACAGCATGTAATGAGTAAGCCAGCAACTCATTGTATGACACTTATTTTTAGAATTGTTTTTTTAATGGAAAAACAAGAAGACATAGACTACGGCAGGGATCGAACCTGTGACCATGAGGTTGACAGGCGAACAGACAACTATTGCGCCACGGCCACTCCCATTAATATTTTTTTCAGAACAGCTATTTGTTGACATATTCTCCACAGAACTCTCGTATCAAATTTTAAACTATCCACAACTCTAATGTCAAATTTAGCTAGGATTTTAGCTGTTGCTTGGAGAGAAAAGTACCAGCGAAATTTTAGCGTGATCTGCATACTGCAAACGAATCTGCGTTTGTTTAAAAGCCACATTACTCAAATTGTTTGCACAATCTTAGCGAAAATTACTAAGCAAAATGACTGGACTACTAGTACACCCATAAATATGACAAAGAAATAAATAGAATAATGCGAATTATAAGAGACATAAACAAACCAGAAACGGTAATTTTCTCCGCATTACTTCAGCCGCCATTCCTGGAGATAAATCTGAGACAACAACCACCTCACGCCACACATCTTTCCTTTCCCTCTTTTTCTTCTTAACATGACGCCCCGCTGTGTTAAAAACATATAAAGGGTAATCATAATCCCTTGAGCGCATGTAAGATTATAAAAAAAAAAAAAATTGTTTTTTAAGTTATTTTTGTGTTGAATAATTAGGCTTATTCTGCCACATCTGTTATCCTGCTATGAATTTTCTGTTATAATGCATAACAGATCTCCACCATAAAAGATATTTTTTAATTGGTATTCAGGAGTTCGATCTTTTATAAAAGTCTGTTATAGAACTTCAAAAAAGAAACATTTATGCGAACAGACCTAAAATCTGCTATCAAATTATCAGCTGTAGTATATAAAAATTCTCGGCAGTCGGCACTGACGAATAACAATAAATTAACCTGTGGAATGATCGTATTTTGTTTCGGGAAGATAAATTTTTGTTTTCTGTAATTTTTCCATAACAGTTCCTGAATTTAATATATCCATTATAGAAAGTTGTACAAAACGCACACCGGCAATATAAGCGCCTAATTTCTTATGTTTCGTCCATCAAATGTGTTCTGTGCTTCAGTGTATTGAAATAATTTAGTTTTCTAATTATTTACATATTTGAGTTTGTTATTATGCATTTTAATTATTTTTTGTTATATCTGTCTCCTTTTAAGAACAATTCATTAACGAAATAAAAGTTTTTACTACATATATTTAAATATTTTATGATAAAAGTAACCAAAATGTGTCTTTTATTCTGTTATGATTCATAAAAGATTCCATAACAGATTGTGGCATGCTGAATACCAAAATTATAATTCATAAAAGATTTTTTGACAGCTTAAACTTTTGTATGAAAATTCATAACAGAATAGCAGAATAACAGAATAAAAGATCTCGCAGAATAGACCCAAATACCAGATGCTATGAAGTTTTACATCCCTATTACGATTGTCAATTGTTAATTTATATATGTATACTTAAATTTGATAATACAATTTGTGAGAAAACTGGTCAATTATTTATTGTTATTTATTATTTGTTTTGTAAATCAACACGGTATGCAGCAGCAAAAGTTAAGTTATGACCTATAATACATTTGAGTTGATAATTGAGGTTCTCCTTTGTTAAAAATAGATCTGACAACACTAGCTAACTCCGTTTTTACCACGAAGAAAAGAATGAAAAAGTGTTCTTTACCGCTGGAAACGCCGTCCAATTGCACGTACTTTCCTTCTTTCAAAGTTCGTGGAAACAATCTTCCAATATTCGCAGCTTCTCTATGACGGGCAGTATGGCTTTCGTAGTAATAGGTCCAAATATAGTTGGAGCAATCCTTAAATAGTTTTGGAGAAAGAGAGATTATTGCGCTTGATATATCTAAGACATTTGATAGAGTTTGGCATAAAGCATTTTTTTTATAATCTACACGCGCTCAAGGGATTATGAATATCCTTTAAATGTTTCAACACAGCGCGGGCGTGAGGGTGAAGTTAAGGAGAAGAAAGAATGATAGGAAAGATATGTGGCGCGATATTCGGAGAATGTAGGTGGTTGTTGTCTCAGATTTTATCTTTAGGGATGGCGGCTGAACTAATGCGGAGAAATTTCCCTGTCCTATGTATCTATGTCCCTTATAATTCGCATTAATTTTTTTTATTCTTTGTCATATTTTATCGGTATACTAGTTTTACTCAATAACATGTTGTTAGTTCTATTCCTAAACAGCATGTAATGAGTAAACCAGCAACTCATTGCTTGACATTTATTTTTAGAATTGGTTTTTAATGGAAAAATAAGAAGACATAGAGTACGGCAGGAATCGAACCTGTGACCATGAGGTTGACAGGCGAACACACAACTATCGCGCCACGGCCACCCATTGAGTCTGAGGAATAAAAACCACGTTGAATTTAATATTTCAAAATCTCAGTGCTGTCTTCCGTCGTTAAATCAGAGCTCTCTCCCATAAAAAAACCGATAAGTTTTCAGTCCTTGCTATGTGTATCAGAGGCTACCTCTTGTCGAACGACCACATATTCGATGTCACCAAAACACTGCAAAATGCTTGGGCCTTCTTCGAAGATGCAAAAAATTCTTCTCCCCATCTGAACTGTTTGTAAGCTATAAGGACTTCATTTGTCCAAAGCTGGAGTATAACTCTCACATTTGGGCAGGAGCTCCCAAAACATATTTGAATCTGTAAATATAGAATTCAGAACAGAACTCTAAGATTGATAGGCGATAAAACTATAATGGAAATATTTACATTTCTAGAACACCGTCGAAATGTTATAGGTCTATTAGTATCCAAACGAAGGTCGATTTTTAGCTGAAGCCGAAGCCGAATATTCGGCTAAACAAGAGCCTTCGGCCGAAGCCGTAGCCGAAGCTTTATAACAACTTACACGAGTTTCCGTTAAAAAACTAAAAGTGAAAAAAAAATATTTTTTTGAAGTTTTTCTGGAATGTAATAAACAATCTAAAGGGATAGATTAACTTTTCAAAAATAAAAACAATTTAAACTAATAGGTATCAATTTTAATATTTTATTAAAATATTTCAAAACAAAACAACAAAAAGCTCATAAGTTGTTATTCACTAAGAACTTTAGAGGGAGGAGGAAAAAGCAAAGGTTCTCTCAAGAAACATATTGTTGCCAGCAAGGACAATTATGCTACTTAAGCATTACTGCCATATCAAATTACCATCTGAATTTCCTGCAATAAGAAAGATACAAATTTGCTATACATGTGCATATTGATAGTCTACATTATATACTTAATGGCGTCTTTTCATTCAGTTAACGGGTTAAACGGTCGGACACTAAATTCTATCACTTTTATAATGTTTTAGGGAAACAATTGCGCCTACCGCTTAAATTTTTTAATAATAAAAATAATAATTTTAGTAATACTCGTGCTTCTAGGAACGCTCATCAGTTTACCCTTGTGCCTAAGTTCGGACGTAGGTACTGTCGAGTACAGAGATTCTTTCCATAGTCGTTCAACACGAATGTGGAATAATTTCCTCGGCTCTATTTCCCCCTCCAATTTTCATATTCAGAAATTCAAAATCAATGTGCATCGGTACTGTATCTCCTCTTGCATCATTCACTATTTTCCTAACGCTCGCACAAAAAAAAATCACAACATCAATTTCACCTCTTCTTGTGAGTTACGATTGATGTTGGAGATAATCCGCATGTCATCAAAAGTGTATCTACCTGCACTGCAATTTGCTTTATCATAAACTAATCCACGAATAATAATTTGCATCAAAGGAATTTCATCATGATTTCTAAGAAAATATCAAGGTTGCTCTTAAGGTTCGCGGCTCATTTGTTATTAAAAAGCAACTAAAAGACCTTTTTTGGAAGGTACCCGTGGAACTTTTAATATGTAAGCCTTTAACAACTCTTCCATGTTCACAAAAAAAATGATTTGGACATTGCAAAAAAAATCACCTAATACCTACATTTTTCTACGTATACCTACCTTATCTATTAATTTTTATTTTTGTGAATTCTTTGATATTTAAAAAAATCTGATTTTCAATAGTTTGGAAAAATAAATTTGTCTTATTCTAATTGTAATGGTGGAAATTTTTACTTTATTATTTCTCTCAGCAAAATCTACCTAAATCCTTTAGGAAAGCTTAATTATTTCCATGCCTTTCAATCTCCTACGGTCCTACCATCATCCAAACTCAAACAAAACCCCGAAATGCTAAATTAAATAAAGAATGAAATAAGTTAAATTATAAGCTTAGCATGCTCGAAACTTGATTTAAGAAAAATAAACCCTTACAAAATAGTCCTTCTCTGCTTTCGCACGTAGGTACCTACATAAAAATTAAGAAAGAAGGATCCAATTACAAAACCTTTACAATACAAAAATCGATAAGCCCGCACAGTATTTGACCTTGTTGCGAGAAAGTAATTATACCTACGATGAAACATCTGTGCACATATTTTGACACAATGACAAGGTCCTGCACTCTTTCGCATTATAAAACAGAAAGCTGACACCAAAATCATTCCATTCAACAATCTGAAACACTAAAGCTTTATTCCGCTGTGAGAAGATTTAAACTTTCTGATTCTATTGAAGGAGTTGCTCCAGAACTTAATTCTTAATAATTTAAGAGGATTCCCTTGAATAGTATCTGAGACTTTCCCTTTACAAATCCTATCAACCGCTAAAAAAGGAAAACCAGCTGATTTGATTGAAAAAGAAAACATCAACATTTAATCATCCTTAAAAAAAAAAAACCAAAAGTAGAAGTTACCTACTTCGAAATTCATAATCAAAGCCAAGACAAAACATGATATTCCACAGCTATTGTCCTATTCCTGTCCACCCTAATATATATAACATTAACTTTTTACTTCGTCCTAACCTTGCATGTTTCATTCTTTTTCTATAAAAAAAAATACTGGAGTGAGTAATTTGTATTCCAACAACATTCCGCCCCGCTGTTCATTTGCTGTTTTAATTCCAAAAACACTTTAGTTCACACGATTTGAATTTTACCCCCTGTTGAGGGCAGCAGCAGCTAAACGCGCTATTGCTTCTCCAACCCACCCATTAGGTATTATTTATTCCGACGACCACCCGTCGCGTTCTGTCCGCACTTTCAAAAGGCAATTTTAATTTTAACTCAACTTAAAAATTTTTCCAACAATTCTCTCAGTTTTGTTTTTTTTTTAATAAAATAAAAAATTGCTTTCTTGTGGTGTTTTTTTTTTGTTTTTATTTATTTATCCATTTTTTTTTTGTTTTTAAACAACAAAAATATATGTAGGTATGTAGACTATGCACATATTCAGGTGAAATAAAAGTCAAATTTCAAATTCAAAAGCCTGTCGGCAGGTAATTTGACAGGCAAGGAAGAAAATCATCGCACACAAAAAGAATGAATGTTTAGAATTTCCATTCTTAATGGATTTTGTGACTGATTTTTTTTTCGTTCACAGAAATGTTGGGGAAATATTAAAGCTCTAGCTCTAGGATATCATGCTAGTCGAATAACTGTGTATTTGTTTAAATTTGACTTTAATACATTCAAGGCATTGAAGGCGGAACGGCAAATCAGAAATAAGATAGACGAGACGTACAGAATAGAGGTATGTGGAACAAATATTGGTATTCTCTAATACGAGTATTTGTGATTTATTAGGTGGAGGAAGTTCTTTAATATGCATTTTGTGTTATACTTATCGTCGTTGAGCTTGGAGCCAAAAGTTAGTTAATCAATTCATCAAATAATATTTTAGAGATACATAGATACATGTAGCGCAAAAATAGAAGTAAATAAACTCAAATTTAAAAATCTAGAATTTAGTAACCAATATAGACTAATACAAATTGGAGTAAATGATGGTTATAAAAAGAATGACTCCTAATATGTCAGAAATGAAATATTACGGTAAAGTAACATAAAGTGTTTCTAGCTATTCAAATTTAATAATGGATGATAGGGTGGAGTGTTAATTTTTTTTTCATTTTCGATAGCGTATCAACTTCTTCCATTTTTAGTAGTAGTGGTATTAGGGTTCCATTTCTGGAAAGTGTTGTAGTTCTCCAAGATATCCCAATATTGCGGCACCCAATAATTGATGTTGTGGAAACATCGTCGTGATTTGAGACCTGCTTGACTGTCTGAGAAAATACGGATATGTGATGTGTATATCACGTTTTACCTTAGCGAGGATAAAACCTCTTTAACCGCCAAAATTGTCGCTTGGAAATGCAACAATGGTCAGGGAAACGGGGAGAGAGACCAAGATTTTGTTTGTCTGAGTACACACCGCCACTCACTCCCTCTTTGGTCTTTGAACCATCCGTGAAGAAGTGAGCTGATTCATCTTTTAAGAACCTCCTAAGCAGATCTTAGTGGGATGGTAACTTGGAAGTTCTTGTCAAAGATTAACTGTTGTTTCGTGTAGTCGGATTGTCCTAATTTAAACCCGAATGTATTCAAGATATTAGAATGACCTATCGAGTTGCTGGTTCATTGAGGGATTGCTGTACTCGCGGCCACTTGTTCACTGAAAATATCGATGTATTATGTTTAAAGCTGCCGAGGGTGCAGAACAGAGATCTCCACTGATACATAAACTGGATGACCTTTGAATCCTATTTAATTTGTCACAATTTGTGACTTTGTCTAATGTGGTCCACCATACTGCTACCCCATAACTTAGTATCGGTCTGACAACCGCTGTGTACAGCCAATGAGTAATAAGCGGGGATAGTCCTCATTTGTTCTCAATGGCTTTTTACAAGAGAAGTGTGCTACTGTTGCTTTTCTTACTCTTTCTTGTATATTCGATTTCCAGCTTTTGGTTTAGTATAACCAGTAAAAATAAAATAAAACAAATTCACTTCTCTTAGCCCTTTATCACTACGCAAAGTAACAAAAGTGGCAAAAATGTCCTTTATTTTTGCTGTCGGCTTTTTAACAGTATAGGTCCTAAAGAAAAAGTTGCTTAACAAAAAGGAAAGATAATTTAATTTGCCTGAAAAAAAATATGACCAACTTTTATGTACAACTAGTTGACCCAGCGAACTTCGTCTCCAGAGTAATAATAAGACACAGATAGTTCAAATTTCAATGTGATTTAATTGAGTGGATCGAAATCAGTACACAGTGATATGTAACAATATTTTTCGATTTGTTTTATTTGAGATTTATCCTACAGATTTACAACGATTATACTTCCGTTTTTTTATCGTAAAAGCCAATCGAACGTGGAACTGAATCCGCTTAAACTGGAACAGAAGATCTGTTGGAATAATCGGAGTTATTTGGGTAAGAATTTCCTCTCTTTTGAATTTGTCCTTAAAGGACATCGCTTGAATCACCGCAAAATGATTGCAGGATCGATCCGATCTTCAGCTGTAAAATATGCTACTCAGTTCCTGGCACATTAAGCGAGCTCAAGAATTCCTTCGGATAATTGGTCCTACTTCCTCGTTGGTCACGCTATCAACAGATGTTCGTACAAATCATAGTTCTCCAGCGATTTAACTTCGAATAATGAAATGCAAGCTATCGCCGTCCTTATTCTTCGCTGCTAGTATTGCTCGTTACAATTCAGCAGCCGGAGGGTCGTTCTATAATACGACTATCGTGATTAACTGGTGTGTGGTGTATTTTTTTATATTTCAACTTCTTGACATGCCGCCATAAAGACGACGGTTTCAGGCATTCATTAAGTTCACGGCAGCAGTAGATTACGGGATGACGGGAAGCGTTTGACGAAAATCTCCGGAGAGCAATATCATAGTCCTACCAAATCATCTCGTAAATCATTCATCGGTTGGTTAATTGCCTCAAAAGTTCGCTTATCCGCCATCGAGCATTCATCCCAAATGATTATTTTACATTCTCGCATCAATTTCGCTGCTTATGTTAATTACCAATTTAACTTTATAACTATGAATAGCTTGTTCAGTCAAGTTTTTTGCTTAATAATATATATTTTTGCTTCAAACTGCAGCATATTTTTTTAGAATATCGAAATATGTGAAGTATTATTTGAACGGCTCGAACTGTAGGAAATTTATACTACAATGCAAGATCATAACTAGAGCTAAGGTAAATTTTTGAAGTAATGTTTCTAGGTTGACATGGATGACACGTCAAAAAGTTAAGTAGTTTTCTTATTAAAATTGGACTTCAATGAATGCAATTGATTCGATTGAAGACCCTTATGTGTTCTTAACGTCACCAATATTTCTTGAATATAGTTTTCAAATAATTTTCCCGTATACAGAAATTTATTGACAGCTAGACAATCAGATACTAGAAACTTGACTCAATTTCAAGTCACCTATATGGGTTTTTTTACATGACCAATAATATCGATCATATTGCCATCACCTGATCCTGAGTTGATGTATACATTTGTGCTCATTTTAAAGAGCGTTTTGAACTATTGCTCGAAAATTCAGCAACTTTCGGCAAAACGCTAGTTTAATATAAATTATATCTGTTGTTCGTTCGTGGAGTTTCGTAGACATTTGTGGACTCTCACGGAAGTCCACGGCCACAGCAGTGTTTTTCTCCGGCAAATAAAATATATAAGTTTTTTTGCTAATACGCATACGCGTATCCGCATATCAATAACTATAATGAAGACCCGCTGCGATTCGTTAAGTTTCGTTCAATTAAGCAAAATGTGCACATGAGTGGATTTGACATAAGGGGTTAATAAACGTCTAAGTTTTTGCAGACCTATTAATGATAAACACATATTCCACCTCCAATTCACTTTATCTTTCTAAATCACAACCAAACAATAAAAGTAAATCAGCGAGTTTAAATGTTCGATTAATAAAAATAAAGGATCCGCCTGAAAATCCATGAAGAAAATCTATTACAATAAATATTAGCTCTATATCTTTTGTTCTATACTTCCACAAAAATTATTAATTATTGTCATTTCAAATATTTGAAAAATGTCAAATAGCAGACTTTTGTGTTATCAATAACATATTGCACTTAATCCACTATTAAAGATAAGCTGGCATTAACTCCTGTTTTTAATCTGGGTGTTAAAATAAAAATAATAATAGTATGAAAATATCAGGGATATGTGTGTACTCACAGTCAAAGGCGACACACTTCAGCGGATTAAGTTCACTGTTAATAACTTATTATTATTAAACATAACTACTTTAAAATTATAAAAAAACAGTTAAGTAGGTAGTTTTATAGTAGTCCCGTAAAATTGAGGAGCTTAAGACTTTGAGTCGTAAACACTTATTTTAAATCTTAAGTTACATAATGTATATGTATTAATGCTAATCCTTATGTATGTAAGACCTACATGAACTAAGTCGCTTAATGATGATTGCTTAAATTAAAATCCGGATTAATTTGATATTGTTGACGCAGTTAAATAGTATTAAGTAAGTCGTCCTAAGCTTTACAAATATATTGTAACATGGTTGCTGAACATTCCTTAGATTTGGGAAATTTCAAAGCCGTTTTCGACATTTGAAATTAAGAAGAGGCTTATCTTTAGGTTTATATTATATGCCATTAGTTCGTTAAGTATCATCAGTTTTAATTTCGGACTTCACACGGAACATTCAGTATATTTATTTTCTTCTAGTAGAATATGTCACCAATTTTTAAATCAAAATTTTCAATACGATCTATTCTTTCCGACGCATCAAGTAACGAAAGCGGTAAATTAATATACCAAGTAGATCCCAGCAGCAAGGAACTTCAAACATCATCAAGGAGTAACGAAGCCTCAGATCAACGTCCACCGTATACGTATAGTGCTTTAATTGTAATGGCTATACGCAGTAGCCCTAAGAGGCTCTCAACACTCAATGTAATTTGTTCTTGGATCGCTGACAATTTCCCATACTATCAAAATAATCGGAATAATTGGCAAAATTCCATTCGTCATAATTTAAGTATCAATCAGTGTTTTCGAAGAGTACCACGACCTCTTGATGATCCAGGAAGAGGACACTATTGGACCATAGATCCTTCGGCCGAGGACGTTACGGTAGGTGAAATTACTGGTCGACTCCGCAGGAAGGATTCAAACCAACACGCTATATATCAGAACTTCAATCATCCATATCGTTCAAATTACCAACAAGTGCCAAAGTCTCATTACGCCGTCTATTTTCCAACACCAGAACAAATGTTAGCCATGCAACATCAATCTGCCAGACATCAAGAGCAACAAATATGGAACACGTACAACATCTACCAGGGACAACAACAAGTATATCAAGGTGGCCATCATCAGTACAGGGATACATCAATGCATTAAAACTTCATATTTAACAAGGATAAGGAATACGTCAAAAAAACTACAGTGAAAAAGAAAAATATTTTTTTGTTAACTTTAAAGAAAAATTCTTAAGTTAATACTTTTCATTTTGAACAAATGGAAAATTTACCAAGAAGAAAAATCTTTTAATTTTTAAACTTTACCAAAATAGAGATAAACAAGAAATCATTGCATTATGACAACTGTCACTAATTTATTTATTTCGAAGAGGAATCCTTCGCTAAGTTTTTTGAGAGACGGAGTAAAATCACTGATAGTATTGAACTAAAATTTGACCAATTTCTTCAAAGTCAAAACAAAACTGAATTTTTGAAGTTTTTGACATAAAGTTTTCTTGAGAAAAGCTTTTTAATGTCCCTTTCGATTGGTAATCCAGTAAAACTCTCGCAATCCCAATCGAATAATTGAACTATGTTGTCAAAACATCGATGTAAAAATACATCATATATCTGATTCGATAACATCTGGCATAAATGATTGTCAAAATTGTTGTTCTCGACATTACATTCGAGTTTGACATTTAGTGGGTGTAAGTGTGTGTGCGTGCTTGTAGGTTTGATTCTGGCTTCAAATCCAGAATCAAATTTCTTTTCTATCCATGAGAAAAACTGTCATTTGATACCAGTGGAACACTTTTATCCAAAAGATGTTCATTCACCGAAAATTGGTCTCGATCGCTTAAGATAATTTTGTTTGGCGTAATGCGCGAAATATTTTTCGAATGGATCATTCTGCTTTCGAAATCAATCCATAAGGTTGAAATTAATTTGACAGATGTCACTATTACAACATGTTTGCCACAATATATAAGTTTTATCTCCATTGAAAGACTTTATTATTCTAAGCTGCTAATTTTCTTCTATCCGTTATAGTATACTATCTGTCATTTTGATAGAAGAAAAGAAAAATAGAATGCTAGAAAATTTGGCATTGGGTATTTCAAAGCATACTATTTCAATTGCACAAATGTCACGAAGTATGACGTATCGCTGTATTCTTGCTCTAGTGGATTTACAAGAATTAAAAAAACGTTCAACAAAAGGAATTAAACAAATAAAAAGGAATTATATAACAATAATACACACCACGAACGTTCACCAGCCACAAAAACGCGGAACGTCAAATTGAAAATGGCAGCCAAATAGTATACTATCGATAGAATGTTATGAGCTGAGCAATGTCTATTATGAATTTTTTTAGTATGCTATTTGTGGTCTCCACGAGCAATTTTCATAGAATGCTACCCAGCTTAGTGGAAAATATTGCTTGTGGTGGTCATGGTAACCCCATTTAACGCACACAGAGCTTGTCATTTCGGGTGCTCACTCACTTATTAGATATGTTATCTCGGACACCAAATTATCGGACTATATCTGTGAACGAATCAGATAGGTTAGCTAAAAGCCGTCAAAAAACAAGAACAACTGAAGTTTACAGTCAGCTGTTATATACACTTGTTCTCGGATAGCTAGTTATTCCAAAATCTTTGGGGTAACTCAGGATAGCTTTCATGAGAACAGCTGTGTTTTCAACGCTTTTGCAAGCGTTACAACAACAAAAAGTTAATACAGATTGCTGAGAATAATTAAGTGAACGCCCCCATTCGTCCGCCAGTCATTTTTCTAATAATCTCATCCATTTTTCTTATCCATCCGAATTGCTGAAATTGGTGGGTATGTTCAGAAACTATAAGAAAGTATTGCACTTCTTGCTTAGTGTTAACCTCACCTTAAATGTATACCTATCATTTTAAATATATGTTATAAATAAAATTTGTAACAGTATATGATAACTTAAATAATCAATGTTTTTAAACTAAAATTAATAGCGAATATGTTTAGTAATTGCCTTAAATTATACAATGGGTATGTCTTGTATAACTATTTGTACAAAATCTAAAAAAAAAAAAATTTTTTGTAACAATTTAAAATGTAGTTCAAGTGCTCATTTCCATTTTATCTTTATGAAATTTCAATTTGAAGTTTTGTTTTTATATTTAACAGTAGTGATATAATAAACTAAAAATAATGAATTGCCTTTTATTTTTACATGATCATTTCTTAACAACTAACGTAAAAAAAACACCAAATCTTGCTTTCTAATAGCGCACGAAATTTAGAACTCTTGCTGACAACACGAAATCGAAAATTCAGCGGCGAGTTAAGTCTTAACTTCGATTGTACAACACTTCATAGGAGTTAAACCAAGTAAAAATATTGAGACAAGGTTGAACCACGATTGTAATCAATAATGTCAATAAAAATAGAAAATTTTAAATTGAATTTTTTTTCGAAATCAGCAGAATTACCTATTTTTGGATAAGTCGTTTTCATTTCAACCACAAAATTGATTCCTCATTGATTTTTGATCCCGGACCAGATTATTTTCTTTTCGAGATCAAAATCAGAGATCCAGATTTTATTTTGGTTTGTTCGATTTCAGATCTATTCATGGATAGAAATTCAAATTTACAAATACAACAATGTAAATAAATGGGAATTGGAGGGTGAAATGTACGAAAGATTCCCATCTTAGTATTCCTCATCTGTGGCATCCAACCAGCGCAGCGCACTCCAAGGTTAATTGATCCATCGAGTTAGGTTACTACTTTTCGCAATTTCTACCTGGCTTGCTTAAAAAATATAAGTACTATGGACTAAGCCACCGATTTCGGCGGATTAAATGTGAATCAATTAGGACTCAAGCATTTAACTCTATGAATCCTAAGCAATTGTTGAACCTCGGTTAATCCGCCAAAGCCGATGTTTAATAAAATCTTGAACCGAACGTTTTAAATATTTGTATAATTTGATATATAATTCACTTTAAAAATTTTTGTGTGCACAAAATCACACTAAAAAAATTATAAATAATAATCAATTTACAAAAAATGACAAACTTAAATCCTTAGTTATTCTATCCAAAGAATTCATAATTATTAAATATTTAATTTACTATTTAATAAACATTAAATCTAAAAGAATTTCTGTATAATATAAATACATACATATGTAACTGTTTTTTTGCAGTTAATTTCTGCAATGCTGCACTTCCCTTAACCACATTTTTACTTGCACTGCTTTCAAGCATTCTCAAATTAATTAGACTAGCTTCACCATAATTTACATAAGTGAGCGACTTAAGGGATTTTTTTTGTTTTAACTTTTTGCTTGCTAACAAAATTAAAACATGTGCTTAATCCAAACAACTCTTTCGGTAGGTAGGTAGGTCTACGTACCTACTTCAGGTAAATTCTGAAAATAAAAATCCCATCAAGTCACGAAAGGTTTGAACTTAACAGCAACGCTAAAATTTCAACATAAACCTTGACCAAGCGAGTAAGTTGTATACCCAGCCCTTTTTCCACTGGATGCAAAGTGCATAATATATTGCACTGCAATATGTTTACGTTTTTTTTTAAATATCATGGTCAAAGGTGGATTTGCAGTCAAAAAATATTAGATGAAGTATAAATTTGAGAAAGTGAATACAGACATGACAATTCTGTTTACAAAGTAGGTACTGTTTATGCAGCACCGCAGCTTTAGATGGGTATTGCATTTCAGGAACTTAGTTGTTTTTTACAGACTATTTATATCGAATGGTGGAAGGCTGTAGAAAAAGAGAGCTATCTCAAAAAACTGAACAAGGTACCGAGACTAGCCTATACGGGAATAACGGGGGCACAAAGGTCTACGCCACAAGCAGGGCTGGCAAATTCTCAATCTTACAAGCCTGCACGAGTACTTAAGGTGCACAGCATTCAAAAGTGTACTTTGACTCAAAAAGGTGGACTCTTAGAAGCACAGTACAAAAGGTACGACAAAAAAGACGAAGTTCATGAGACCATTGACTACTTACCACCACAAATTTATTTTAACAAAAACTTCTCTATGCTAAAACCCCAAAGAAATGAATGGGAACCCAACTCACTATACTCAGAGAACAGGATAACTCCATCAGGATTAAAAACGGAAGAAATAACAGGATCTGGGGTGTTTTGTAAAGCTCTTAATACTAGGGAATCTTACACAAGTTCCCAGATGAGCTTAGCATATATAAAGCTGTATTTTGGGCTATTGAAAAAGCCGCTGAAATGATTCAAAGGCGAAAACCGAGTTCGTCAGAGATCACATTTTCCGTGACCTACTGAATATAAATGTTAACACCAACCAATTCTATTCTTCTGGGTTCCTGGACATGGCAATTTAGAGAGGGGGACAATATTGCAGCTAAACTGGCAGGGAAGGGTTCAGTATCGAATAGGGATAGTAGTAGGCCTACTAGGTATGGGCCCAGAAGTCCCGATTAGCGGGGGTTAAAAGAAAGCTAGACGTAAACGAACAAATCAATAACTCCTGGATATTCAGGTTCTACGGAGTCATCTCTTGAAGCTTATGGCCTAGACTAATTGAAAAATAAACCGAGTATATTTTATCACTGTGTACTAACAGGACATTGTCCATTACATCGGTACCATTAAAAACCATCTCTGTGATTGCCCAAATCTTCAAATATAAATTGACTCCGCCACGTGGTAAACAGGTTTGTTGCAAGCTGGTCGACCAGGTGCATGATTCAACAATCCACCAACCGCGGAATATTTAACACTTTTAAGGGCGAACAACTGTTATGAAACTGTTATAATTGTTATAAATTGACATTGATCTAGTTTCGTCCAAAAAAAAACCTAAGTTCCGGAAGTATACTGTCCCGCTGAGAAACTGCGAGACTGCATAAATAGAAATCGTTAGAACTTGAACTGTAAAAAATTGGCATTTCTTTTAGGATTAGATCTACGTTTTCACTGAATATTAATCTCTTGTAGATCTACTAAATCTCAAATAGTGCTTTCACAGCTCTAAAAGTAGATTAATTTTGACATCACTATTCAAAATGCGAATGATGTTTCATTTTCACTTGCATGATGCAGAAGTGAGACAGGCAGCTACATCTGTATCAACCGAAGCGAAAACTTCACTTTCTCAATGAATCTGTTCATTTCCGTAGGTTAGTTCAATTTGTGTAGCTACAGCGTGGCCCACGAATCGTGCTACAAAAGTAAAACGTAATAACTTTTTTTCAGTGTGAGTAATCGGCTTATTTTTTTCTCTTATTTTATAGGCTACTATTTAGATTTATCAAAATGAATCCTTGGTATATTGAAAAAAGGATTTTGATAGTGCAGCGATACCATTCTTTGCAGTCCGTCATTTCCGTCCAATGGGAATTTAGGCTGGAGTTTGGCGGTACTCCCCCGAGTAGATGGACCATTATGAGGCTGGTGAACATGTTTGCCGAATCTGGAAGCATCGAACGAAGACCGTATCATCGAGATCCCAATTTTCGGGTTCAAGATACAATAGTGGCTGTTGCATCGGCAATACAGGCAACTCCAAGTGTTTCGACTCGTAACTTATCGTGCCAAATTGGAGTTAGCAGACGGTAACTACAACGGATACTTCATGATTACTTAAACTTGTTTCCGTACAAAGTCCAAATTACAAGCAAGTTAAGCCCTCAGGATTTGCCTGTTCGCCTGGAATTTTGCCGAAAAATAATTGCAATGGCCGAAGAATACAACACATTGATAAATTGTTTGTTCATGTCTGATGAGGCCCATTTTGACTTAAACGGCAATGTTGACAAGCAAAATTGCCGTATATGGAGTGAATCTAATCCAGAAATGATCCATGAGACGGAACTCCACCCAGAACGAGTCATTGTGTGGTGCGCAGTTTCATCAAGGTGTATTGTCGGGCCATACTTCTTTGAAGAAAACGGTGTAACACAAACTGTCAGCAGGATTTGTTTTCAACAAGATGGAGCAAGTGCACACGTAGCCACACAAGTTATGGCGGAGCTCCAACGAAAATTCCCAAACAAATTGATATCCAGAAACTGCACTTTCCGCTGGCCCCCAAGGTCACCTGACCTGACTGCACCAGACTTTTTTTATGGGGTTATGGCAAACAGGAAGTGTACAAAACGAAAACCAGAAATTTGACTGAATTGAAGCAGTACATAAAGATAATAATTGAGGCGATCCCAATTTCAACCCTTCAGGCCGCAATGAACAATTTTCTGATCAGGTGCCGCATATGCATGCATGAGCGTGGTGGTCATTTGCGGTCTATCATCTTTAAAAACCATTAGTTATTTAAAATAAAATTTAATCTTTAATCCAATAAAAAAAACTAATGAAATACATCGATTAAAATAAAAGTTATGTAAATTTCTTACTGTAGAACATTTCGTGCGCCACCCTGTATATGTCCTATTAAGATTTAAATTAGATTTGAGGAGATTAAAATTTGTGTGGTACATCTTCACATTCACATTTATAGGAGAGTTAGGCTAACTCTACTTAAATCTCAGTTTATTGTTCGGTGAAAACTTAGTATAGCTCACTTTGGTAAATGCTGAACTTTAACCAATGAGAACAAGGTTAGCCCACTTATCAGCCTTTGATACTGTGTTTTTTTAACTATATTTCAATCTTAAGCTGAGTACAAGGACGGACAACTGAAATTGAAACGAAACGAATGAAAATAGTGAAAATATGTTGGTTTTATCTTAAAAGTGCTTAAAATATATTTCTCATCGTCTGTTGTTGTTTGTGCTGAGTTCTAATTTTCATTTTTGGTTTTATTTTCAGTCAGTCAGTGTCAGAAAGAGTAGGAAGGAACTCGTCAAAAACTAGAGAATTGCGGTCTTTTGATTTGTCTAAAATCCAGTGGAGGCACCCTGTGTTTTGCAATTGGAATGAGCTGGGGGATAATTCTCAGAAGTTGAGCGGTTAACCGCAAACTCAAAATATCCGACTTATTTGACCCCTGGTCCCTGAATCACGTTCAGTATGAGTAATTTGGAACTTAACGACTGCTGTGAGGCTTTTTCACTACCCTTCTTTTGAGATTACAAAACTACACGATACATACATACATACATTTGATACAGAAAAGGTATTTCACGTTTCACGACCTTCCTAAATATGTATGTTCTTGTACATGTATGAGTTGTGGTTTTTGCGGTTTAAAACCGGTCGGTGCTTTGTTTACAGTGCTCAGCGTCCACCACTTAAAGGATATCAGATGTGAGGGTGGTGCATAAATTATTATTTATCCTCAGGAGTCTATATGCGGAGGAGCATTGAGGAGCAATGAAACGAATAGCTGATATGTAAATTTTTGCTATATGGGATCTTAACGACAACCGACGACGATAACGGTAATGATGAAGACGGCGGGCGGGCCAAGGTTGGCAAAGTAGAAATTTTGTGGTCATAACTTTGTGCTCTGGGTCGTAAATCTGCAACTCGTAGTAGTTGACATTAGCGATGGGACCGAGGAAATATCGCAGATATTTGCACATGTAATGTACTGTCATAAACATGTTCAGTTACGAGGACGGATGTTTGGTTTGATATGTTTATGAGAGACATTTTATTTTAATAATTCTTTTGACAACAGACATCCTGTTTTTTCCCAATTATAGTATCCTAACGGGCTAACGTACAGTTTATTTACGTTTTAAATGATTTGTTGGTTGAATTTTAATATTTCATTCAAATTTACATATTTCTGAATACATATTTACTGAATACGAATTAGAAAATTTGGATCTACATATTTTTTTTGAAGGGGGCTTGAAGTCAAAGAAATCGTACATTGTCCTTGTGACAATGTGTGTTTTTTGCTATGGAGCTTTTGAATTTTTTAACACAAATATAATGGGCCCCAAATGACTTCCCTGGAGTACTCCAATTAATGCATGAATAGCCGGTAAACTAGATATGATTGAATCCAAAATATTAACGAATGAGAAAAACAAAAGAAGGATGAAATCTGTAGAAATATCATGAACTTCTTAATATCTTCCTAAGGCAGACAGCGTCTTTGAACATTTGCTAAAAAGTTTAGGTACCTGCACCAGAATGATATTCGAGTTGGTTGTCTAGTTGGATACAACATTGTTGTGCTTTTCCACATGTTAGAAAAATACCAGTAAGATTATTGGAATGTGAAAGAGCGTGGTAAGAGCTGAACTAAATTGTCAATTGAAAAAGGTCTAAGGCCAGGTGGTTACCTATTGTGGAACCTATTATACAGATCTTTTTTGAATCAATTGAACACAAGGAACACATTAACACCAGCGGTCCAATTTATCAAAAGTTCGTTCAACTACTTGCTTATGCAAGAGAAGTAAGCGGTGGTTGGCTGGCAAAGGCGCCATATAAGATCGGAGGATTATAAAATGGACTTGGCGGATAATGAGAACAAAACGAAGTAAGTATATGGATATGCTGTCATCGAGAAAGGAATTTCAACATTTTTTTTAATTGTGCGCGCACTAAAGGGATTTTGACTACCCTTAATATGATCGAGCCCAGTGCGAGCGTTAGGAAAATAGGAAAGGATCTAAAAGGAGATAACGATGTACATTAGTTTTGAAGTTTAGAAAATGGGAGGAAAAAATCGAGCATGGTAAGGCATTCCACATTCGTGTTGTACGCGGCTAAAGAAAGACTCTTGGTAATTGACAGTACGTCCGAAATTGGGCTTAAGGGTAAACTGATGAGCATTCCTAGAAGCGCGAGTATGACGGTTAAATAGTTTACGGGGAGATATGCAACTGGCTACCTCGCTAGAACACTGTTTATAAAAATAGCGATAAAATAGCGAAATACATGAAAAATTTCGACGATGTTCGAGAGATGTAAATGTTTCTACTATCCAAAAGATTCAAATGAGTTTTAGGAGCTCCGGCCCAAATGTGAGAGTTATACTCAAGCTTTAGTCAAATGAAGGCCTTATAGATTACATCCAGATCAGACGGGGAGAAGAATTTCTTGCATCTTCAAAGAAAACATAAACACTTTGCAGCATTTTTGGCGACATAGAATATGTGTTCATTCCACAAGAGGTGGTCTGTGACTCACATACCTAGGACTGAAAGCTGATCGGTTTCTTCAAGGCAAGTTCCTCTCATGGATAGCGTCATGGGGGCGGGTTCTGCTTTAACGACAGAAGGCAGCACTGAGTTTTTGAAGCAATACATTCTACGCGGTTTTTTATTCCCCATTGGACAATGCTGTCGAGATAAGAATTTAATGAGCTTATCATACGCTGCCGCTGCAGTTCCAAATCCGAAAAACAAGGAGGTGAATCTGAAAACGAATATGAAAATCTGAGAGCACTTTCGTCAGCAAAACAATTCAGTGGATTAGAAGCTCCAGATAAGAGATCATTTATAACAATGAGAAAAAGGGTCGGAGACAATACGGAGCCTTGGGGCACACCAGTATTTATTTTGTGAATATCAGACTTGAAACCGTCCAATACAACTTGTATTAAACGGTCCGAAAGGTAATTTCTAATCCAACAAATAAGAGATTCATCGATACCAAATGTGAGCATTTTCGATAAGAAAGCTTGATGCCAAACTCTATCAAAAGCTTTTGAAATATCGAGTGCAATTATCAAAACGATGTAAAGATTTATGCCACTGTTCGGTGAGATGTACCATCAGATCACCAGTGAACCTATTGCTTCGAATGCCATACTACCGGTAATTAAGGAGCTTTCGTTCTTCAAAATATTTCTTTAGCTGATAATTAATCAGCGCTTCCATGACCTTGGAAAGTAGGGTCGTAAGTGCAATTGGACGCTAATTAGAGGGTGAAGAAAATTCGCCTTTTTTAGGGACTAAATCGTCGAGTCGGGCAAAATGTCACTTCGAAGTAGTCAATGACTTTACCTAACTGAGCTCCACTGTTACCACGCAAATCTACATCAGTGCAGATATCAAACCAATCACTGTTTCTTAGTTCTGAGAAGGTATTTAAGTAGTGAGGCCCACTCTCAAAGAACCAAGGAGACTTTATAGAAGAACTTGACTATCCCGGTCATGCTCTATGGGGTAGAAACATGAACATTGAAAAGATTGGATAAAAGCCTGCTTTGATATGAAGATCTGCTTACGATTTTTGGTCCAGTGTGTATCGAATCGAAAGAGTGTAGAGGAGAAGCTTAAATCACTAGCTTTACGGGTTAAACTGCGACGTGGACCTGGTCAAGAGACTAAAAAAACAGTGGCTGAAATGGCTGGGACACGTCGAGCGTATGGACAACAACGCACCTGTTCAACTAGTCTTCGAATCTAGCCACGATGGTGTACATCGCTCGAAAAGTGGTATTCCGGCTTCGCTTTTGGTTATGTTACCTAATGTATTTTGCATATGTCTTCCTAATTGACAGTAATACTGCCCAAACAACAAAATAAAGTTTGGACGTCGAAAAGACTTATCGAAATTTAAAGGCTCGCAGTAAAGATTCATTTCCGGAACAAACACCGTACTCCATCTTAGTCCAATCAGTAGAATTAATTTAGCCGAAGTCTCTCATCAGAACGATATCTTCCAATGATGTCTGTGGAGTCTTAATGTGCTGCAAGATATCTAGGTGCTAAATATTTAATGCATAAATCAAGTCGTAAAATGTGCAAAAAATCATCCGTTAGGCTGCCAACTCTAACTGTTCTTAAGTTAAGCTACCCAACGCAAATTTCACCATGTTTATGTCTGCGAAATGCCCAATTTTACTTCTTGACTCCCTTGGATTGGTTTGTACATTCTCACGAACAGCGGCGCTCTAACATTTCAGCTTCTATCAAGTTTCGGGTAGGTATTATCGAAGCTAATATGATTTTCCGAAGCTTTATCGAAGGTGAGATGTAAATTCAACAATGTGTTCAGGAGATCTTGGCTGATTGTTAACTAACTAAATCAGTAAGTGGGCTCGAATTTGAACACGAAATGTTGACACAAGAGCATCATTGCTAAGAGAGAACACACATAGGTTATGATATCTAAAGTTTTATAATTTGCTCATGTTTCTCGACGGTTGGCCTTGTCAAAAAGATTTATCTTTGGTGTTTGAAGAGCAAATAGATAATTATAGTGGTTTTATGGAGCCCCCCAACATAACTGACCAATGTTTTGCCTCCCAGAGCTCAAGAAAAAATTCTTCTTGTAGAAGAATATCGCTTAAAAACACCGAGAACTTATAATCAAGTGAAGAAAATATATAAAATATTTTGAAAGATAAAAATAAAATTGATTAAGGCTACCAAGCTTACAACACTTCTATCCAATTCCATATTTTGCTTGCACGTCATTTTTTTTAATTTATTTACTAAAACAATTTAAAAGCTAAAATACATAAGGCCAATAAAAACTTTTGTAGCCACACTCTAGTAAAAAGTTGCTGTCAGTCTTATTAGTTCTGTTTGTTAACTTTTTCGAAAAAATGGTAGAAAACTCAATTTCATAGAAATTAAGGTTCAATTTCGAAGCCAATTTCAGAAAATATTCCAAATTTCCGCAATTTCGTGTAAGAGTATTGAAATTATAATATTGTGTACACAAATGTATTATAAAGTACGAAATAATCCCATTAATAGTATAAGCAAATTCCTGTTGTTTTGAAAATCCCTTTTAATGTTGGCTAAATTTTACTTTCCCACAAAATTAAATTTTCAATGTCTTAGAAAAAAAAACTAAATGATAAGAAATATAATTTTCATTGATGATTCTGTGTAAAGGATTATGAACAAAAGGATACCTAAGTACCCTTGTCATGGCATTTTAAATACATTATTTTCTTTAGCTTGGCTTTTGTTTGTTGATATATCTTATAAATATCTTTTTAAGCTGAAACATAAAATACAATAGTCACTCTCTGTCGGAACCTTCAATTCTCTTGAAAAATGAGTCTTTGTGACATTTTTATTTTTAAGTTAAATCAGTAAATTATTCAAAGGAATCATTTTTGAGATGCTGAGGGAATAGAAAGAGGCATTACAAGCTCTGGTGAGCCAGTTTGGGAAAGATGACATAACCATTTCGCAATAAAAAAAAGACGTCGATTGTGTGCAAATTTGTTTTTTATATCTTTTTTTTTGTTTTTGTTTGTTTGAGGAAATTCAACATGAAAAAGTTTTTCTATAAATCTGCTTTTAATGGTGTGTAAAATTGGCAGTACTTTTTATTGCGTTCTTTTTCGTGGTCGAAGTTTATTTTAATTTTAAAACATTCGAAGTTTTAAGGAAGAATCTTAAAAATAGGAGTAGGATTTTTCCACTTTGTTTCATAAAATCAAACAAGAAATGTTTTTTTATTTCTAACAATGTTAGGACTTATTTATTCTTTTAGCTCTTTCACGAATGAGACTTCTCAATTCTGTTTTAGCACGCATGGAGCATCCAATGTTTCACTTCATGCTTTTGTTTTTAATTTCTTTTTAATTCTCATTTCGTATTTTCTTTTCTTTTTTTTGTTTGTTTCATTCATTCACATACATACATATAGTGTTATTAATTTAGTGCCAACAAATAAAGAACACACAGAGGATTGAGTTAAAAGAAGGAGTCGTAAATTAATAAAAGATGCGTCTATAATTCCACAATTTTAAGTAAGATTTTTAAGATTACGATAAAAGAGAATTTGGAACATACTCAATTATCTCGAAAACGCCTCTAAAGATTTTGATAAAAAAAAAAATGATGTGTAATATTGTAGGTATGGTGATTGTCTACATTTTGGTCAACAAATATTTTAACATAATCGGATTAGTGTTCTGTAAAAGCATAGTATTTAACTTCTAGTTGGAGCTACATATATATTCAAATAATTTGAAACGTAAGTGAGATTTATATCTACGGAATATCAATTAACTTAGTTGCAACTTAAATCAGGTGTTGTTAAACATTCAACTTCAAAAATAACATAGTATCATCCAAGTACCTAAAAAAGGAATGTCACTTTGAAAAAAGGTTAAAAGCCTAGATCTACTTTAAGGCGGAGTTCAAGCAGACCCCATGTCTCACAAAATACAGAATTTATTCAACGGGGTGAGTTCAAGTAGGAACTGCGTAATGCATAAGCCTATCGGCTAAATTGCTTAGCTTATTTTTCGTTTTGCAATATTTTGGATCGAATTCTGTAACGATCGTAACCATGCGTAATATTCTCGTTGTTGGGCGTCAATTTACTGCACTTTTTATATAAATTTAATAATAATAACAACGAACAGATACTGGATCGCTCGTACTTGTTCTTATTGTTCGATTAAGAGTCGATTTTTCAATCTCCAGATAAAGAGGTAGTTAGTTGCCAGAGGAATAAACTTACTTGACTGTTAAACAACCGGATAACAACATTGAATTTTTCATTCAAGAAAAAACAATCTGGAGAATAATTTATTTTAACGTCACTTTTATTTCGAGTATCGAACTTTTCATAGAAATTAATATTGTTTAACGTTTATTTTAAAGCAATAATTTTTTAAAGTATTTTTGAATAGCTATTAATTTTATTCCTCGGATAACTCTTTATTCCATTCCAAAATAAGCAGATAACTTTATTCCTAGATAAAGTTGTATCTGACTGTTGAAAAACTGATATAATCTACACGTGCTCAAGGGATTATACTACCCTTTAAATGTTTCAACACAGCGCGGGCGTTATCTTAGGAAGGGAAAGAAGGATAGGAAAGATGTGTGGCGCGATGTTCTAAGACTGCACGTGGTTGTTGTCTCAGATTTTATCTCCAGGGATGGCGGCTAAACTAATGCAGACAAATTTCCATATCTTATTTATCTATGTCCCTTATAATTCGCATTATTTTTTCATTCATTATCATATTTATCGGTATACTAGTCTTACTCAATCGCATAGTTCTATGCCTTAACGACATGTAATGAGTAAGCCAGCAACTCGTATGACATTTTTATTTTAGAATTGGTTTTTAATGGAAAAATAAGAGGACATGAGGTTGACAGGCGAACACACAACTATCGCGCCACGACCACCCCCCATTGGAAGATGTGGTCGGTATAGAATGGGAGCTATCAACGTTAGAAAAATAATAATTTCAGTAAGGCTAGATTATTACTATACTGTCTCTCACACTCCATCAGACCTTAAACCGGCCGGCTGGCTGGCGGTAAGGGTTGTGTTTATTAGTAAACATCCTATCTGTACAGGTAAAATCGTTCAAATAAACGATTTTTCAAAAAAAAATGTTTATTATTTTTTTAATCGAAAAACTTTTTTTTAGGGCGCATTTGCATACAAAAATATTTTGATCGGTTCATCCAATAGTGAAAAAGTCGAAAATATAAGAAGTGGTTCTTAAAAAAGTGAGCAAAATAAAATATTTTTGTTACTTAAAAGTGGACTCCACTAATTTAAGTGCATGCATATTTTTTTATAAAATGTCTGGGAGTCGTTTTCGAGAAATTATTTTTTTCTTAACGGTTTTTTTTTGCATTTGTATAGGAGGTACAGTTGTTTTTTTATTTTAGAAATATAGTTTTCTTAACTATTAAAAAAAATGTCAAAAAACTACTAAATACGAAGAAATCGATTGAGTCGCTTTCGAAATGTTTTTTTTTTATTTCCAAAATATTACAGGCTTGCATTAGTGTTTAAGCTTTCTTGGAGCGTCTTTATAAAAAATTAAAAACAAACCCAAATGAATCGTTTTCCAGAAAATCGTAAAACCAATAAAAAGCTTCTACTTGAGGTACAAAAATTAAACATTTTTTTCCCAAAAATAAAATGTACATTTTTCCCTTCAATAATGAACTAATTTTTTTCGGCTGAAATCGTTGTAGCCGTTTTTGAGACAAATAAGATTTACCTTTTTGGCGACAAAAGAATGTTTGGCAGTTACCGTTATTTTTCGTCTTAAAAATAAATTTAAAAACAAACGTGTCTGCATATTTACGAGAAAACAATATGCACCAAGTTTAAAGACAATCCATCCAATCGACAAGGAGAATTGCGGTACCCACTTTTTTGTGTTCTCCATCATAGTAATATCAAGTTTGATCAAAATCTCGAGTTCGATTTTTTACGAATCCATAACTTGCCAAAGTACCTACATGTCGCAAGTGAAACAATTTTTTAAATAAGAGAAGTTTTACTTCCAGCCCGTGTACATCTTTTAGGGGGTACTTAAGAATAAAACGCTCTTCTCTGCTATTTACATCTTGAACCTATTCCCGAAGTGTATATGAATCACTTAAAAACAATCAATATCAAATTTAAAGCAAACACAGTTTTTGTATATAAGTAAATATTCTACAGGTTTATTTTTCTTAAGAAAAATTTATTTTTAAATCGGGCAGCGTTTCTGCCTGTTGGATTACAATTGACAAAATTTAACTTAAAACTAAACCTTAAATACTATTAATATGTTGATTCAGCAACGCCTGTTGAATTGTTCATTCCCACGAAGCATAGTGATCATATTCCATGAAAATTGCACTTTGAATTTGCTTGCTGTTATCTTGATCATATTTCCTGGATTCCCTGGGAATTGCATTTAGAATTTGTCTGTTGTTGACCTGTGGGAAGCGCATCGTCAGCAGTTTGTAATGTTGAGTTTTCAATTTATGTGTCGTTAACTCTTCCGCCGCTAAAAATCGAACGTCCTCGTTTGATTGGTTCTTTTTAGAATAACGGGATTTGGCTGATGCTGGATACCTTTGGTGATGATGATTCTATTGTTTTGTTTAGACAGGTTTCAGATGTGGATTCCGAAGTTACTGGATTTGTTTTGAGTACTGTCTTAATTTCAATGGGTTGGCGGTTTTTCCGAGTACATGATCTATGAATTAAAAATAGGATTAGTACGATAACTAAGGTTGATAGGCCAATATTGCTTGAAAGATTAATTTTATTTTTGAACTCTATTAGTTTAATGTTATCGATATTTTTTGCGTGCAGTTCCTTTATCATCTTAAGTGATAGGAGTTCTTCGAAAGTTCCATTTTTTGAAAAGGGTTGCATTATGGCAGGTAGAGGTCTGGTGATTGATACTTCATTTGATGTATAGGTTTGGTTGTCTATTGTAATGGTTTTATTGTGGTATTGGATGATGAATGTGCCACTTAGTTTTAATGCTTCGTTGTCTATTAAGATGGTGCTGTTATACTGGTTTAAAAGTAATAATCCAGGAGAAAGTTCCTCAACTGTAGGTATGTGCTGATTGTTTATTCTCGTACAAATAGCTGGTTGGCTTCTTAATAAATTTGTGATGCAAGTTGAATTACTTATGTCAATAAGATTCTTAAGACTACAAATAGAGAGCTTATAATATTGTTTACAATCTGATTTTATGCCAAAAAGTTTGTTTTTACATTTTAATACATTTTCATATGGAATTTTGTTTACATAATTATCTTTTTTTACTGGTTTTAATTGAATTGTTTCACATATTTCAATTTCTGTTGTAGGTAAACTTAAAATATAAATGATTGTAGTTAGATTTGATGCAATTTTAACATTACTAAATTCTAATGCTTCTTCGAGATTTACATACGGCATATTTTCTTTTTCCAAAATTTCTTTTGTAATATTAATTTCAGTATTTGTTAATATGTAAGAATTTACTACTCCGGCCTTAGCCCAATGAATAGCATAGTCAATGTTTATTATTTCTTCTTTTATAATTTCTATTTTGTACTTAATATTTGTTATTAATTCATTTTTAATAATTTCGCTAGTTCTTAATTTCTTTAAGATTTCATTTGTTACTTTAGTTATTTGATTTATTTTTTCGAAAGACAACTTATTTATTACAACCTGTTCGTTATTATTTTCTAGTACATTATTTATTTTATTGCTAATGATTTGGAAGTCGTCATGGTCTGGATTTCCAGCAATCCATTTCCATGCGCTTCCTATAAAATCGATTGAACGTTTAGTTTTTATTGGTGGTTTTAATCGGGTAAGATGATTTTTGATTAAGGAAATTTCATGGAAAAAGTAGGGAAGAGTGTTTCACTAGTACTAATGTTTTGATTAATTACTAGTCGTATGTCGTCAATAAATTTTTGGTAAATATTAAGGTCGATAGTATGGATTATTCTGAAAGTCGCCGTTTGTAATTTTGCTGCCCCTGTCCTTAGTGTTATCATTTGTGAGTTACTATAGTCCAGTATTTGAATTTCCCCATTGATTAATGTGAGGATAGATCTGAAATAAGAAGAGAAATAGTTAGTTGCGAATATGGCCTTTGTAGACAACTTTCCCCGATTCTGTAACTATCGTTGTATTTCTGTTTTCTTTGACAACTTCTTCTTTGAATCTTTTGGAAAGTTTAGTCCCTAGTCGTTTGTTTTGTCTTACGTAAACTATTTGTCCTGGTAAATACTGTTTAATTTTTTGTCTTTTCTTGTTATTTTGTTCAAGATCAACTTGTTGTTTGTGTAAAAGTTTTTGTAAGTTGCTTTGTCAAGTCTTGTCATAATCGTTAGGTCCAAATTCTACATTGCGTCCAAAGAATAAATCAACAGGTTTTTTTCCCGTTGTAGAATGAATACTGTGATTGTACTCATTCACAGATCTTTCCAGAAGTTCCTCAAAGTCTCTATGGGTTTCGTTATTTTTAATGCACCTCATTATTTCTGAAAGAGTTGAATGGAATCTTTCAATTTGTCCATTTGCTTCACTTCTATATGGGGGTGTTGTATAAACGTTAATACCGAGCTCGTCTCTCAACATAAATAATATTGATGAAGAGTTTAGAGATCGCTCATTATCAATTACGACAGATTTCGGAACGCCAAAGAAAAATATTAGGTCTCTAAGTGGTCGTCTGACATCTTCAATAGACTTACTTTTGATTATTTTTGTCTGTGCATATTTGGTAAACTTATCTAACGCAGTCATAACTAATTTTTTATCCGTAGAGAAAATATCAATGTGGACAGTATGTCCAGGATAATTTGGCATAGGTGTTTTATTTAATTCTGGGTTATTGGGATGTCTCTCATATTTGTTTTGTTTACATACTGAACAGATTTTTATAACTCTTTTAATTTTGCTTGCCATACCGGGGAAATAGTATTTTTCTAAAATTTGTAATCGATTTTCCTGAATATTTCTATGAGCTCTATTATGGGTTTCAATGATCAAGTTTTCTTGGTCTTGCTCATTGTTGATGTTTTGAACCTCTTTTTGTGTGAATCGTATCCTATAATTGTTGAAGTGCAGTGGAAAAATTTCTTGAATAAGTCCCATAATGCTTTCTTCTGTTTTGATGCCATTAATTACCGAAGGGTTAAGGTATCTTTTTAAAATGGATGTTAGATTTTCCTTATTGAACTCGGTTTCGTTTATAATATGCTGGTGATACCCTGGGAAAATTATTTTAAACTGGTAAGTAGGGGTCTCAGATAAATTAAGAAATAACTGACTTTTGAAAACATTAATAGGAGCTTCAACTATTGGTATCAAGTTTTGTGATGAGCTTTCATCACTATGTTCGGTAGGAGTTAATGAAAATATGTGGGTGTTAGGTGGACGCGATAAAGAATCAGCAACTATATTTGAAGTACCGGGTTTGTAGTGTAATTCGTAGTTGTATTCCTCCAGAATCGCTTTCCAGCGTTTTATTTTGGAATTCGAATTTTTATTACTGAGCGCGTATGTCAGCGGCTGATGATCTGTGGTGATTTTAACTTTCCTAGATCCGTAAAGGAACATTCTTAGAGAAGTGAGTGCCCAAATAATTGCGAGCATCTCCTTCTCGTTTGTCGCGTATGACTCTTCGGTTTTGTTGAGGCTTCTTGATAAAAATGCTATGGGTTTATTGTCCTGTGATAGGACTGCCCCCAAGGCGAAGTTAGAGGCGTCTGTTGCTAGTTCGAAACTCTTTGTAAAATCTGGATAAGAAAGTAGCACCTCTTCGGACACAAGAGCATTTTTTATTTTGCTCCATGCGTCTCTTGCCTCATCATTAAAATCAATTAGTTTCTTTTTTGATATGTGTTTGGACATGCGTCCATTCTCCCCTCTCAAAAGGGATGTCAGGGGCTTAGCTATTTTAGCATAATCTTTGATGAATCTTCGGTAGTACCCTGACATACCTAGGAATGATCTTAAATCCTTTAAAGTTTTTGGAGGTGGAAGATCCAAAATTGCTTTGACTTTCTTTGGGTTAGTTTTCAAACCTTCTTGAGAAACTACAAATCCTAAGAACTCGACTTCCGTCCGCAAAAATTCACATTTGTCCAATTGTACCTTTAGGTTTGCATCCTCGAGGGTTCTAAGGATAATTTGAAGACTTTGGAAATGGTCTTCCTCTGTTTTTCCAAAAATAATAATATCATCGATGTAAACATAGCATCGATGACCAATATGTTCACGCAAGACATCATCAATGGCGCGCTGAAAAATAGAAGGGGCATTTTTCAGCCCGAAGGGGAGACGAGTACACTCGTACTTTCCGTTTTGTATTGAAAACGCGGTTTTCTCCCTATCTGATTCTTTTAACGGAATCTGATGAAATCCACTTTTTAGATCCAAAGTGGTAAAATATTTGTTTTTCCCTAAGTTGTACAGGACTTCATTGATTTCGGGAATCGGGTAACGATCTGGAATTGTTAATGTATTCAATTTCCTATAATCTATTACCATTCTGTATTTTTTAATTCCCGTTGAATCTTCTTTTTTGCTGACTATCCATACTGGAGAGTTGTATGGTGATCTGGAGGGACGTATGATCCCGTCGCGCAAGAGTTCCTTTACCTGTTTGTCAATTTCAGATTTCAAAGCTGTGGGATATGGGTAGGGTTTTGTGTAAACTGGACTATCAGAGGTTGTTCTAATTTCTCCTTTCACATTTGTAGTAAAAGTGAGTTTCTAATCAGGGTCGGCAAACAAATTTGGAAAGGATCCTAACATTTCTTTTAAATGAGAATATTGAGTATGAGATAAGTGAGAGCATCTGCTAGCCGGATTGTGTACCGATTCTACTTCTAATTGTTGTAGAGGAAATTTATATTTATCTTTTAGGGTGAAGTAATTTTTTTCAGTATAGATAATTGCACTGAGTTCTTTAAGACTATCGTTACCGACAATGCCGAAAGTTTCTAGTCCGGGAAGAATGAAAAATTTTAGTTTTCCTATTTTGGGTCCAAAAATATCTACTTTAGCATGATGCGTAATTTTAACCTTCCCTCCTACCGAGTGAGCATAAAATTCTTTACTGTTTTTAATAGGGTTACGAATATAGCAGGATTTCAAATAGTTTTTATTAGAACCAGTATCGAGTAGAAATTTAAGTATTTTCCCGCTCTTCATCCTATATTGAAAATACGGAATCGAAGCGCAGTTTAATCTAAAAAATTGATGTTGTCGAAATCGTCCCCGTACTCGATCTCCTCTCCTTCTTCCATATAAAGTTGTTCATCAACTTCATCTGCATCGTCTTTGGAATTTTGATCAGGGCTAACATTTTTTGTGAGGGAGTTATCGTCTTCTATTGGATTTGTTTCGGTGTAAAAAGTTCGTTGGAATTTGTTCGGTACGTGCATTTGTTGAGATGCCTGACGTTTTTGAGAATGATATGGTTGTTGATTATTTTGTCGATAGTTTTGTTGAATTTTTTTTTGAAAAACTGGCCTGTTTGGTAGTTTATATTGCGCGATTGTGTAGAGGATCCCACTTCCATTGGTTCCACTCTTGGTTGTTGTTGTGGTTTTGGAGGAAGCGGGGGATGGTTGTAGTGGGGTGCTTGGTATTGGTATTGTTGGGGCTGTCGATTTTGATAGAAATATTGACCTTGTGGAATGTTTCGTCTTTGTTGAACGAGAGGCATGTGTGCTAATTCAGGGTAAAATTTGGTATTATGTCGTGGAGGTATTTGGGGTGGTAGTGTGTTACCTAGACGTTTAAGATTTACTTGACTATTATGTGCGTAATTCATTCTATACGTCATATTGTCAAGTTTTAGGACCATGTGAAGCGCTTGGGGTAAGGAAGTAGGTTCCCGAATGCTCAATAAGCGAGGTAAGTCACAGTTAAGTCCTCGAATGAATGTGTCGAGTGCTTTATCACGGTAGGAATTAGTCATTGCGGCTAAGGAATCTTCGCCTAAATCTAGACATGCAATTTTGTCTAATATCAACGAAAGATGTTGATAGACTTGCTGATAGAAGTTTGTAATGGACTGATTACGTTAAGCGAGGCTAGTCAATTGGTATTCAAGTGTACCAATATCACGTTTATCGGAATAGTGCATCATCAGGCACTTTTTAATTTTTACCCAGTCTAACTGTGTTCTGTAGGACTCTAAGGCTGTATCTGCATCTCCTATTATTTTATGACGAACCATATGGAGTATTGCATAATATTTAGAAGTACCTCGTAAACTATCGTACGTTGTAAAAATTCGATCAACAGTTTTTCTCCACGAGTTAAATTCACCCGGTCTACCGGAAAATTCACGCAAGCATTTGACAATGTCTGGTACTTTGTCAATGTCGTTAGTGTTAGTTGAAAAATCAATAGGTTGTTCTACATCGTCTGAATCAATAAAAGGATTATTTAATTTTCGTACTGTATTTACAACTAATTCACTTATTTGTCGTATGAGGTCAGAGGATAATTGGTTTTGTGTATTAGAAGAGGATGGTTGGTGTTGTGAAATAGAAGAAGCAGAAGTTTGGGGTTTTTCATTAGGTCTTAGCGACATGGTTTTTAACAAATGTTCAACCGATTTTACATCGTCTTTTGACATGACTGAATTTGTTTATTTTAATTTTCTTAACTAGGCAACAATGATAATTTACGTTTTAATTAATAATAAAAAAAAATTTTTGGGCTTATAAGTTTTGTTTCACTAAAATCTCTATAATACGAATTTAATTTAAAATTTACTTTAATTATTTCTTAACTTACAAAACTACAATAATGATGTCCATCGACGAAATTTTGATGCGATCTTGGTGGAGCGGCTAGCTTAATTTGCTTCCTTTTCTTCAGCCGTTGAGTTGTTAGCTAACGACAGCTACTAGGGGGCCCTTTGCTTTGGTTTCTCCACACTATTAACCTTGAACGGTTTCAACACAGCACTGTTCATGTCTTTGATTTTTATTTATTATTTTTTCTGACAAAATTTCACCTTTCTACCGCCCGTTAATACTTCTTGAGTTAACACTTCTTGAGAGTTTTATATTGCGATAAATCGAATGAAACGCGTCGTTGGGTTCAGGACATAGACTTTTCACTTTTTCCCGACCGGTTACACTTCCTGAGGGTTTTCAGTACGGTATTCAAAAATGAAAAAACGTTATTAATTTGTACTACTTAAGGACTTTATTAAAACGCGATCAATGTCCCTGCTCGGGCGCCAGTAAATATTCTACAGGTTTATTTTTCTTTAAAAAAATTTGTTTTTAAATCGGGCAGCGTTTCTGCCTGTTGGATTACAATTGACAAAATTTAACTTAAAACTAAACCTTAAATACTATTAATATGTTGATTCAGCAACGCCTGTCGAATTGTTCATTCCCACGAAGCATAGTGATCATATTCCATGAAAATTGCACTTTGAATTTGCTTGCTGTTATCTTGATCATATTTCCTGGATTCCCTGGGAATTGCATTTAGAATTTGTCTGTTGTTGACCTGTGGGAAGCGCATCGTCAGCAGTTTGTAATGTTGAGTTTTCAATTTATGTGTCGTTAACTTATATCTGCACGATGATAATCGTCTGTATCATTGTCATAAAATAAGTTTAATTAAAACCTTGAACATTTACATGAAAATAATAGTATCTTTTTACAGAGAAAGTATGGAAAAGCTTTAGGCAAATTATTCCTTAAAAAATATAGGTAAGAGTACTTTTTAAGTTTAACGGATCTCAAAGATATGTAAGAGTAAAATACCTTCCCTATTTCCAACGTCTTAGCTTATCTGTATATCCAGACTCTGAATTTGAGTGATTACATTTCTTCTTAAAAGTTTTTTTTTTCAACAAAAAGAAGCACAAATTACTTAATAAATATTTTTATAAGGGTGCCGATAAAATCATCAACCAGATTTACACACAATTTCAAGTTTTCAAGTAATCAAAATACATATATATATATTTATTTAAAACAATATAGCTGTGAGCTCTAAGCCATAAGACAGGAGACTACCATTAAACCACCCCAAGCTCGAACATACCTGAGATGTAGGCACCTATCTTCTTTTCCTTGCATACCTCCGCCATCTGCTCTCATTAGATGTTTAATTTTTATTTCCGAATGATTTCTTTTTAATAACAACTGCAAGAGCCCAAGGAAATGGAAAAATAAACCTTGTCTTCAGCAAAAACATAAACACAAAAAAAAAATAATTCCAAAAATATTATTTTACTTCAACTTTCATAATGTTTCCCTCTCCCGCATAGCCTTTACTATTCATTAATCTAGCTCTCTGTTTAAGGATATTTTTGCTGAATAAAAGATAATTTATGAGTTATTACGAAGACAAACAAAAATTAAAGCTTTTATTTTATGCTTACCATAATTGGTTGCAATTAATTAATTATTTTGTTCGGTCTCAAAAGCGCATTTTTCATATTTAACAATTTTTGTTGTGGCTTCCAATGAAGTTAATTGTGTTGATAAATCACGGTATATTTTGTGTGGTTGCAGAAGGTGGATTTTATTAACGACAAACGTGGCAGTAATGATGGAAGGGGGGTTGATGAAAATTGTAATTTAAGTATTTAAAATTGACGTGAACTATATACGAGTATGTTTAATATGCAATTGTGGTTAGAGTATCATCATCGGAATTGGCGGGTTATTTTATTTTGTACTAATTTTAATGGGACTTATAATCTTAATTAAATTTGGGAACTTTTTCATAATGTTTGAGTAGAGTCTTGGACATATCTATTTTGAGACTAATTCAGGTGAAAAGAGGGTCAAAATTCTATTGTGAATAGTATGTCCTTTAAATGTACAATCTTCGTCGAATAACAATTAAGAACTTATATTTACCATTGATAAACAATCTCTTCAAGGGCGTTGACAGCATTTTGAGTATGAGGGGCAGACTCATTCGAGAACAAATGTATCTTAATTTTTTTCCACAAATTATGTGTGTCCGCGCCTTCAAAATTTGTATTTTTAATTCTTGTTGTTCGATTTCACATCTTTTCATGGATAGAAAGTTGAATTTACAAATACAACAATGTTAACAAATTAGTTTTGGTGGGTGAAACTTACGAAATATTCCGATCTTGGTATTAGATCTGTTTGTACGAATTCGTAACAATTTGTACAAATCTTCACACAGTCTATGTAGTAATTTAACAAGGAGCATAAATTACTATAAAGACTGTGAAAGTGGAGGCGAGAAAAACTTCCCCTACACTGAAAAAGTTGTGAATTCCTACTACATGAATTTTTGTAGGTAAATGGTGCAATAGTTGTCAAAACACCAAGCTGTCAAGTTTTTTCGGATATTTCCTTGGTTTAGTGATGGGCACATTCGAAAGAAATAATAACTCGAGCAAGAAGTTCATCATTTGTATAAAAGAATTAAATATTCGTATTAAAATTAAACACAAAAGGAATAACGAAAGAAACGCAGTTTTTTTTCTGTCTGTCTGTCTGTATTTTTTTTATTTTATTATTACAAAAAATTACAGTTTTAAAGAGGCTTTACATGCATCTTCATCTTCATCTGCATTGACATCTGCAAAAAAAGAGGAAACAAAATAAAAAACTCATACTTTTGCGATAGAGAGCGAAAACCAAAATGGAGATCATCTTCATGCATGAAGATTATAGGAAGTACGAACCTGAAGATTGCAGATTATAGTGAAGATGAACATGTTCATCTTCATTATAGCATTTTCATCTGCACCATAATTTGTTCCGTTCAGATAACGAATTTCAAGTTTTTTTTTACCATTTCACCTCAGTTTGCTTAAAAACAACGAAAAAAGCGAAAATTTTCTTCTCAAAACTACATACCTGAACGCTAAGAACATGTGATTGTGAGATGTGTCAAGAAAGTTATAGCAGAGTTCCAGTAAGTTATTAGTGTGTACCCTGTCTTACTTTTATGTTTGTTTTATATTATTGGCCCGCTCTACTTTTCTTCAAGTCTGCAGATGCAGATCCATGTAAAGCCGCCTTTACAATAAAGCATGGCTCTGCTGTCTGCCGATTGACTTAAAAAAATAAGGCTTATAGTTTTATAAATATATACATATTAAACATTTAGAAACTTTCATTTAAAATTCTATCTCTGCATTTCAATGCTATACTACAGTAATTAAATATTTGGCTGACATTCATTTGGGGTAAAAATGACTTTACTTGTTCCTCTGCTAAGAAATCATTTCCGAAATAGTATCTTCTAGTTTCTCGTAACGTTGGGCATCGTCGTATGAAGTGAATTACATCTTCTCTCTCTCGCATATTGCATATGGTTCATAAAATTGGAAGGTAGTCTCTGTGCGGAATGTAGTTCAAGCTAAGAAGTTCAACTCGCAGTCTTACCATCATCGAAATCTGTTGCACACTGTATTCATCTCGAAAATAATTACAGTTGTTCAAATTATGATTGAGTGAACTGTATATTGTCCTCTGTACAGAAATTGAGGCCCCACTTAGACAATTCTCTCTGGCTTGTAAGTCCAAATTTTCGATAAGCTTATACAGTAATGGTTTCCAAGTCGCTTGATCAAGATTAAGCTCCATTCCACACGAGTTTGCCAGCTCTAACCACTCTCCATACCAACCGCTTCTGGCTCTTATTGTTTTTAATGCGGCTTTCTTTGGAAGTCTTTCATTTGTCATATTCATCAGTTTAAGAATGTAGTCCACCTGAAGCTTTAACGATTTAATGAAGAGCGGAGACAAACCAGTTTCCACCATTATTGCACAGTTAGGCGTGTTGGGTGGGAGATGAAAACTTCTTTTAACATAATACCTCTGTAGTTTCTCAACTGTATCATATTGTTTTCCACCCCAAACTTGCGCCGCGTATAACAAGATAGATTCTGCCGCCGCTGCCTCGAAGACTCTAAATTTACTACTGTTTGTAAAACACCTTCGCCATGTTGAGTTGATTGCAGTTTTGGCCTTCGCTAGTTTCTCTTTAAGGTGATTTTCCATATTCATATTATGAATTATTATTATTTATTATTTATACTCCTTAACCACTTCAACTCTCTCTCCGTTAAAAACCCATTGTTCATCACTGCAAAGCCTACCACCACCATTCTTGAAAATCATAACTTTGGATTTAGAAAGATTGACCTCCAGATTCCACCTGTAGCAGTAGTCTTAAGCCTATTTATCATAAGCTGCAATGTATTCGGTGAATAAGCTAACAGGACAATATCATCAGCGAACAATAGCGCTTTTACATCAACACCCGCATATTGTATACCTCCTGGTAAGAAATCCATTATGTCATCGATGAATAATGAGAACAAAGTTGGACTCAACGTACATCCTTGCCTTACACCAAATTTAGTTGGAAAGGACTCCTATACGCCATCACCATTCCAAACAGCTGCCGAAGTATCATCGTACAAGTTTCGGATTACCATTCCGAATTTTCTGGACATTCCCATCTCGAAAAGCTTATATAGCAAAGATCTTCGGTTCACAGTATCAAACGCTGCCTTGAAGTCGACAAAAAAGGTATATAGTTTCTTATTTCTCATCAGAAATGAATCGGCAATGTTTTTTAGTAAAAAAAATATGTTCGACTGTGGGGTATCCAGTTCTAAGCCTCCTTGATATTCTTTGAGCAGATGATTTGAATCGATCCACGAAGTGAGCCTTTTTTGCAAAATCGTTGTAAAGATTTTATATGATGAATTGAGAAACGATATTTCGCGGTAGTTTCCTGGGTCTGTTTTGTCTCCTTTCTTATAAATAGGGAAGATCAGGGCATCTTTAAATTCTTTAGTGATAACACCAGAATCTAATACTTTATTAAAAAGCAAAGAGATGACTTTAATAAGTTCCAAAGATGCATTTTTATAGAACTCCACCGGTACACGATCTGATCTTGGAGCTTTCCCGTCTTTTAGCGAGTTGAGTGCCGTAATAACTGAATCTAAGATGTTATTATAATAAGCTGGGACTGCATATTGTATATTCTTGTTAAACGAAACCTCAGGATTGAGCAAGTTGTTGAAGTGTACTCGAAACACATCGGGGCTTAGCTTTGAACTAATTTTGTGTAGCACGTTGTTTATATTGCTCAGAGTCCTCCAAAAATCAGTTGCGTTTCTACATTTTGATAAGCTCAAAGCTTTTACTTCGTAGTAGACTCTCTTCTTTTCACCACATATTTTTTTATAATCTATATTTGCCTGGATGTAGCTGATTCTATAAGTGTCGTCATTTGAACTTCGGAAAAGTTTAAGCCATTTGAAAGATAACTTTCATGCTTTCTCGCAGTCCCTATCAAACCAAGGTTTTTAAAAGCTCGGGTGAATAGATATGTCATTACAAGGCGATGGGTACGACAGCTTAATCACTTCCATCAGTTGCTTAAAGTCTAAACTATGTGGCGAACTCAAATTAGCATCCAGGTTCCGCCTATAAATAGTTTTACGTTTTGGTTTCCATTTAAGTTGCGGTAGAAGCTTCATTTCCCTATTATCAGCATGTCTTCAAAAATGAAGAAACGCAGTATTCTTCTATTTTGTGTGCTGATAACATTTTATCTTACTGGCCGCGTTAGAGTACGATGTCGCTAGGTTAGCCAAGATACCTTTTTAGCGTCTTTGTTTTCGAATGATCCAGGTAGATTTTTCAGTTAAGTCAGTTGTATTGCATATACAATTGCAGCTTTTCTTCAAATTTTCATACGAATCCAATCATTTTTGGGTAGGTCGAGATTTGTGTTTGGCAACATATGTTTGGTTCATTAGCTGTATTTTTTCCTTAGGCGTTACGACAACACAAGGTAATCCTGATTGCTTTGGGTATGCCCTCGAACGCGGCCATTATTTTTTGTCTCTCATGCCGGTAAGCATTTTGTTGGTACCCTTCTAAAATGTTTGTTTATAGCATTGTATATAGATATTAATTGAAGCTTGTCATGACAAAAACTGTTTATTCGGTTTTCTCCCTTACCCTCTATATTGTTGTCAGAACTAATAAGTTTTGACCGTCTCCCTTGCTTTTTTTTCGTATTTGCCTCTACATTTACTTCTTCCACATCAACAATTCAATATCAAGAAAAGAGAAACTAGCGCTCTCATCGACGGAACTACTAGCTAAAAAATTCAGTCTCGTAGTAGTACTATAGGTTTCATATACAAAGTTTGTACTTAAATTCTTCAAATACACTCAATGAGGGGTTTCTCTCCCTTCTCTCTACTTGCATAAGAAGTAACCAATGAAATCATGGCAGTTTTGGTTTCACATTTATTATGCGATGTTGCAATGGGTGTTCCGAGTAAAGTTTTGGGAAGTATTTTTCTGTTTTCGATTTCGTCAGGAAGTAAAAATAGATCACACAAATACATATACCCTTTTTTAGATAGCGGGTTTTGAGTGTGACCGCGTTGCGAATATGACATTTTTATATTCGATTTGAATCAAAAAAGTTAAAAGACTCTAAAAAACCAATCAATCGAAAACGACATACTTTTATTAAACAAAAATTTAAGCACGCGGATAACCTTTATGGTTTAGAAAAGTCGTGGGTTAGAGGTGATGAAGCATTTTTTTATTAATAGGTCTGCAAGAGATTAACGCCCGGTGCGAAATTCTTAGTGACCAGATCCAGTTAGCGATTAGCAAATTAATGTCGTTTTTCATTGGTTGTTTGGAGTTACTCTTTTTCCACTCCTGTTGCTAAAAAAAACATTCGATTGGTAGTTTCAAGTAAGGTTTTCGGAGTATTTTTCTGTTCTGGATTTCATAAGGGAGTACAAATGTGAAAATAGAACACACATATACATTTAAGTTGTTTCGTCTGATTATTTGTCGAAAGCAATTGCATTTGTTTGAAGAAGTCAGTTTTTTAGGGGACGACGCACGCGACGTTCAAGTGTCTGGGGATAAATTTGTGAATACGACCATTTCATATTCAATTGAAATTAAGAACAAGTAGAACATTCCAAAAGTCTAATCGCAAACGAAATAACTGGCAGTTAAGACAATGTCAAAGATGTGATTGCGACTCCAAATAAAAAAGTAATAATATGTCCTTTTCGATTGGCGTTTCGGAGTTACACTTTTTACTCCGAATTATCCATATTTTAATGGAATAGAGCAAGGAGTGAAAAAGTGTAACTCCGAACAGCCAATTGATAACGAAAATATTTTGTAACATAAAATTGACATTTTTGTAACCTTCTGCGTTTTGAATGTTGTTTGTTTATTGTCACTTAATTTTTCGAAATCAAAACTTTTCTGTCTGAAAAAGTGCAAAAAGTATACTGATGATTCTTAAACGGAAATTAATTTAACAGGAGGATTTAACTTCTAGTTGTTTTATGTTATTTCAATCAGTTAAAATCTTGAAAACAAATTCTTCGCAATAAACTAATGGTTTTTTTCAACGTCCAAGTGGGAAAAAAAATTGGATGTGAGCTGGACTTATATACAAGTACTAGTCATTTTATTCTCATATCCCTCATTCAATTTTATTTTCACTCCAATTAGGAATAAAAGAACAGAAAATCCCATTAGTTCTAAGGCTGAACTCATCATCTAATTATTGATGTGTTTTTAACTTTTTTTAATCAGCAAGCATTCTCATCTGGTGTCACTCCAAACCAAAAAAACAGCTGTCCCTACATTTTAGTGAGCATACAAATTATTTCAATTAGAGAATGTCGAAATTGAGAAATTATTGTAGCATTTGTTTCACTTTATACATTTAAACAGAGTTTATCTTCAACACAGATGCCATGTTAACTGAAAACGCTTTAAGAAATTTATTTAACTAATGGGCGAAACCCAGATGTTTCGAGCAAGATAATAATGGATGCTTTAAGCCAAAAAACACTACTACTTCTCGCACTTAAATGTTTAATGTTTATTAAGACTGAGAGACAAAATAACTACATACTTTCACATTTTCAACATGATAAGGGATACATTAAATAATACTTACAAGCTACAACACAAAAACCGAGAGGGAAAAAGGCAGAAATACAACCAGAAACAAAAGACATAAAACAAATATCACTTGCCTGTAAATGAAGAGAGAAAATGTCAAATCCTCATAAGCCCCGAAGGAACTTTTTAAATTATATAAAGGGTGTTTTTTTTTAAACTTATTTTTAATTTAAAATAATCAAAAATATATGTATCTTTGAAAATCCTGCCATACAAATCATCATAAATAGCTTGGCATTCGATTTTGAGCAAAGTAGATTATGGAAAAAAAAGTATTTAGCACCACTTTTGGCGCAGCAGACTTATGTTGCAAGTCCACAAATCACTTCAATGTCAATCTTGCTAAAACTGCCTTTACAACAGAGCAATACAATTTTGACGAAAAAATATTTTAAACATCTATCAAAGAACGAAAAACCCGAGGCAAAACTGAACTTTTTACGAACAAAAAATGATTTCAATACTTTATTGAATTTCAATCTTAAGAAAATAGATTCAAATAAGCGTAATAATTACCGTGGTACTTCTTTCATGAGCTGCTGCGAGAAAAAAACAACTGCATGTCAGCAAAATGTGTTAATCTGATTCTGATGATTTATTGTGGATTTCGTTTCAATAAAAACATCGATCTGCCGTCGATCCGCCGTCAATTTTTTTTCTGAAAATCACATTCGTTTCAAATTAAAACCAATTTTTCTCTGGAAAACCAGATCCGTATTGAATCTCTTTTTAGAGCCGGATTCAAAATGGATTTGTACACAGATTCTTACACACACTACAATATTTGTTTTGAAGTTTCTTAATTGTTGTGTTGTGAATTAATTTTAATTTTGTGGCAGTGTTAATTATTAAAAACTTCTTGGAAACAAATATTAAAAAAGTGCTGGTGGGTTTAGGAATTTCCCCGCGTCGGAATCGGAAAATAGAAACGAAACAATGATGTATTAACGAATTGAAGATTTGTTTTTTTTTAGAGCTGCCATGCAACACACACAGTCACACAAAGAGATTCGGTCCGTAATCGTTCGTTTCAAAGCAAAAAAGCATTGGTTTTAGTAGCGAATCCTATTTATTGAAACGAAATCGAAATATGATAACACTCTTTTTGCTGTGTGGTACTCATAAAGAAATATTGGAGTAGTTTGAAACCCTTAAGATGGTCCTCCACTTGCAATAAACGATTGCAGGAAATTTGTTATGCAGACAATACTTCTTATAGATCCCCTTTATGTCCGGGCTTTTTTTATTTAAGTTTCGTGACATCCCAACTGCATCGGACACAAATTTCTCTCCTAATTTCCCTGTTTTCATTCCATCGTTTCATTAAAAAATTCACGTATTACCTATTCCAAATAACTTAATGCGTTTAACACCTCTTGCTCAGATCATAAATCAGAATTAAATTTCACGACATTATTTGCACACATAGAAATAATGTTCGAAATGAATATTTCTAATGGAGGCCTTAACGGAAGCAGAAATAGCATTTGAAATATGATGGAAGTAGATACTTTTCAACAATTTTTGGGAAGGTACCCCGTGTAACGAACAGAGCAAGCTCCGAACACTCTGAATTGTTTTTCTACACATACTTGAATGCTTAGCTGTCATTAAATGACATTACTCCATAGTAGACCAGATATTTGTTCCAAAAACCATAGATGAGTCATTCCTGCAGCAAAAACTTTATGTATTGTTCGTGGACTTTAGAGCAGCCATCGACACTATTGATAGAAGGAATGTTCTACAAGTTATCTGCAAGCTTGGCTGTAATAGAAAACTTATATGATCACACTAAAGCACCATTATGAGATGACCAAAAATTATCTTGCATTAAAAATCTTATGTCTGCGGATGACGTCATCTTACTGGGTTACGCTCCAGAGTCGTGGCAACTCATGGAATCTAGAAGTTAACATTGACAAATCCAAGGTTATGATATTCAAAACCGGGGATGGACGGTTCTGCAGAAATGAAAAATTCAATGGTAAGTATGTAGAAGTGGTTGACAGATATATGTATCTTGGTATTCATTTAACAAAAAGTCTGAAAAACTCTCCAGGACAAAAATAGTGATAAGTACAGCTTAGTACATGCAAGCAATACGATGCAGTTAAAAAATTACTGAGATACTATATGAAATTTTTATTGATGGTGGAAACAGGCCGTTCACCTCTTTTTACCTAAAACACTTAAACTGCACATTGACTACATCTTAAGAATTTTAAGTATGCCAGATTCACGTCTTCCAAAAAAAAAATGCCTCTACAAACAAAACTAAAAATTCGAGTTGATATTAAGAATGTTTGGAACTTGCACAATGCTGTGATTTGGAAGTTGGCTTAAGGATACAAAACCTAGAAAACTGGCGATCAGAACTACGTATTATAGACTAATTGCTAAAGTTGATGAATATGAGCTTGCAAATATCAAAACGGATAGTTTGTAGTCAATATATCCCAGTGGGAAATTTAAAAAATTCACAGATGAATCACCAATTTTTTCCTCAAGGAATGAAAGCTACACCCAATGAATTTGAGGCGAATACACCGATGAAATTAACATGGGCTTGGCATTGGCGTTCACCGAGTGACTTTCTTAGTGACTATTCAGTAGTGAAATCACTAAGTCGGCGTATTTGGGTATTCCAAAATGAAATGTATTAGTTGAAAAATTACGTAAGGGTAGTTGCTTAAAAACTAGGCCATAACTCATAGGCGAAAAATCTGATGAATACACACCAAGGATAACAAATGTGAATAATAGATAAAAAAAAAAAAAAACATGAATATAGACCAGTGATTTCACAAGCTAAAGTTATTTATTCATCAGACCATAATAACCTGGTGTAAGAATTCGTGATTTTGCAGTAATGGTTTCACTTTGTTATTGCATCTTATGTATTCATAAGCTAATAATATTTGATACACAATCATACATATTGGTATTTTACCTTTTTCCGTCGAAAAAAATAATTAAAACACATTTATTTAGCAAATCAAATATATTGTCTTTTTATAATAATAATTTGCTGATCATTTTGATCAAAACTGCTATTTTCAGTCTGCACGATCCCTCTATTTCTATTGTTTTTGCAGCATCAGTGTAGCATAAGGCTTTTCTACTTAAGCCACTCACTTTCAAATTCTAAATACCAAATTTACTAAATCACAAAAATTTTTGAAAATTATAAATTACTTCACCGCAATTGCCTCCACCAAATTGCTATTTATTTAAATAAAGAACTTTAATTCAAAATATTCTACAACAAAAGAGAAAGAGGTATGTGTAATTATGTCAACGGCACGCGTCACCAAAAAAACAATAAAATCCAAGCGATTGATGAAAGGTTTGCACTTATATTTTTTTCTCATTCATTGAAATGCTCGTATTTAGCGGGGCAGGTATAGAAAAAAGGCATTTATTGAACAATAGAAGACCTAACTCGATTGACAAATTCATGAACCTATGCATTACTCATCATCAGTGTAATCATCGTTGGATTTTCCTCAATTACTGAAGTATATGAATTCATTGGTGTGTTCACCTTAATTTTTCATAGGTGAGCAAATTTCCTACCTTAACCTGTTCCAAAATGAAAACAATTTAATTTAAAAATAAAAATAGGTAATTACAACCAATAAAGTATATTAATAGAATAAATACCCATACATTTTTTTTATTTTTAACATATATTTTTGAACTTTAACAATGGACAGAAAGTTGTACTCAACCCGTTCCATAATTTTTTCCATTTTGTTTCCCTCTGAAATAATTTCATCCCCACTCCTCAAAATTTCATAAGATGCCAATGTTTGCCAAAAAGAAAAAACTGAATCAGAGCTATTAACTCAGAATGCTCAGTCGATCTTGTCTGATCTCATCCATTGTGAGCGCTCGCTGAACATGATCAGAACGAAAAAAGAAACATACCGTCGGAGATCTGAATACTCCAAGTGAATCAGAAACACACACATTTTTTGACAACTCAAACTTTGCTCTGAAGAACGAAAGAGATGGGCTTAATAGACGTTAAAATAAATTGGTGAATACCACCTTTGAGGTACTCTTTATATTTCGACAGATTTTAGAATCAGCGGAGAAGTTTATATATATCTACCTAAAATTTGCTTAAAAGTCGAATTTAATAATTTATTTTTATTTGTTAATGAATAAACAATATTCACTTCTATTGATTTGTATGCTCTTAAAAAGACACCCTATGTGAAAACCGAATCTTGGAATGAACTTAATTTCACTTGTACTATCAATAATCCCTTTGTTTTCTATAAATTTTGTTTTCTTAAACCTTCCTTATTTTACCCTCATAGAAATAAATATATAATGTAGGTATGTACCCTCCCCATTATGCTATTCTATTTTAGAACCCAATCCAATCCTCTTTATATTTTATTGACAATATTGTCCAAAATAAATTTAAAATTCACTTTTAATGGTGATGGCCATTAAATTTCAATATTCTGATATCGAACAAATTATTGGGATATTACCAAAGGAACATAAATAAAAGATACTTCCCTTGAGGCCATTGAGAGGTCAAAAAATATTATCTTTGCTCCGCCCGCACTTGGAATCCTTGACGTTGGCAGAGTATTTATCCAGAAAATTATATATAATTTTGTTGCCAGAACCAGAATGGTGCCTGAGCTTGTTCATAATACTCGTAGTAATAATTCACTACTCTCGATTCCATCAAGTGCTGCAATAAAAGTGCCAGAAACAATTTTCCCACCGCCGAGTTATTATTATAGTCAAATCGATTGACTGATATAGTAATGGATTCAGTAGTTAGAAGTCTTCTGATCGTTTCCCAGGACACCTTCCTTATTTCCATCTGACGACTGTATCAAATAATTTTCTTCAAATTTATTGTTGTACTCTAATAGAAAGAGAAACGTTTAAATGTCGATTTCAAGTCTACTACTCAAAAAGCTGCTGTGTTGGCTGTTTACTTCTTGGTTCAACTATTGAAAGGATACCCTCTATTGCGCTGGTTGTTGGTTGGTTGAATTTCCAACCTTATATCCACGCAATTTACACAGAATATACACGCTATAATTTCATTTTTGGACATTACACAATTATCCCCTAATGGGTTTCTGCGGTGTCGATGGCGCGGCGCGCGTGGCGACTGGCGGGCTGCTTAACATGAATACATTTTCCGAAAAAGGGTTTTTTCTTACCAGTATGCTGTATTTATGGCGGAAAAGAATTTGAGTTTTTATGGCAATTCACACACTGTATCTTAATCTAAATCGATCTGAGAAAATTTAAGTTCTGATGAAGAATTTATTCGAAAGTGATAGAGGTTTTAATGGAAAATTCGAAAGGAAAAGAAATATATGGCAATTTTGGTTGTGAAATTTATTTCAAGCAGAAAGGTTTTAATGTAAGATAGAAAAAAAAATGAAATATTATGCTTCAGATGATTGTGGGATTTCGGTTTCGGTTACAAGGGTCTATAAAAAGGGACATAGGATAAGACATCAATATTCTTAGATACGAAAATTTATCTTACTTAAAATATTGATATCGAGTCAGTGGAAACTAATCTTAATCAAAATAGGTGATTTTTTAGTTGAGTAAAAAATAAACAAAATAGAAATTATGGCCAAGAGCTTTTGGCATGAAACAAGTTTTCTCTATTTAAGATAGTTAGGTTTGTACTTTAAGAATCTCAGAATTAAAATTAAGTAGCCACCACTTTTTGTGAATTTAATTTTATGGCAGTGAAAATAGTTGAATCAAAATAAAAACAGTCTGAGTTTTTCACAAAGAAACGACTTCCTGCAAAGATTTTAATGAAATTTCCTATATGATTAAATTTAACCTGAGTTGAAATGCTTTCTTGCTTAAAAATGCACAACGGAATGGTTTTTTTCTGCAAAAGTGGTTACTATCGTGCCCGAACGAAACACATTTTGGACTATAGGTCACAAAATATTTCAATTGGCTCTAATCCACACAGTCCACAAAAACAAAAACAAAAATAATATGTAAATATTGTTTGCGTTTTCTTCGAATATAAAAGTGGTTACATTTTATTGTTAAAGGGGTATTTACTACCCTCAAGATTATCAAGCACAGTACGAGCATTAAGAAAATAAGTAATGATTTAAAGGAGATAGTACCGCACATTGGCTTTGAACTTCTGAATTTGAAAATGGGAAAGTCAAAATTGAGTCAGTTAGAACATCCCACATTCGAGTTGTACGGAAAACGAGGAAATATCAATACTTGACAATATGTCCGAAGCTGGACGCAAGGGTTAACGGATGAGTATTCCTAGAAACGTAATTATTACGGCTAAATAGTTTTAAGAAGTTATACTCAATCTTTGGATGAATGAGTAGGCTTTATAGATTACAGAAAGATCAGAAGCGAGAAGAATTTCTTGTGTCTTTTAATCACTTAGCCGGATTTTTGGTAATATCGAATATGTGATCATTCCAGAAAAGGTGTTCTATGATACGCGCACCAAGAACTAAAAGCTGATCCGCTTCATAAACACAAGTGCTGCTATTGGCTGAATGGTTGATTCACCATTTGAACATACTGTCGAGATCAGAATTTAATGAGCTACCGTTTTAGTTTCACATGAAAAGAATAAAGCGAGGTGAATCTGAAAACGAATATGAAAAACTGAGGGTATACATACTATCGCCAACAAAACAATTAATTGAATCAGAAGTTAAAGAGCCGTCGCAACGATTCTTGATTTCGGTGATCGATGAGAAGCGATGTTTTCATCAGAGCCAATGCCGTTGACAAAAGAAAAATATTTAAATAGAAAGGAATGAACTCTTGCTTGCTTACTTCTACTTTTCTCTTGCTCCTTGCTCCTCACTCTGGCTAGGCTTCATGGCTAGGCTTTTCTCATAAATTTCAAAGTTTTCTCTTCGCTGCACTTTGTTTGTACACTAAATAAACAATTTGAATATGATGCGAAATACTGTCAAATGCGCCTTTGAACTTTCTCCAAAAAGGATTTGTGCCAGAGTTCGATGAGATCAGATCACCGGTGGACATAATTACTACGAAATCTATACTGCTGGTGATTAAGGAACATTTTTGTTCTTGAAGATATTTTGTAAGCTGATGATTATTCAGCGCCAGCGTTTCCATGACATATGACATTGGAAAGAGGAGACGTACGTAAGTGCAATTGGACAGTAATTGGAAAGTAAAGAAGGTTCGCCTTTTTACGACAGGCTTGTCAAAACTGTTTTCCATTCACTCGGGAAGATACCAGTAGAGTAGGATAGATGGAAAGCTTACGCAGTGGTTTTGCCATGGTAGATTAACACTTTCGCAGAATAATAGAGGCGATACTATCTAGACCAGCGGATAGCGGTCAAACGTAGAATTAGCCGCAAGCTGTGCTGCTAACAAATTTGATTTCTCTTGTGATCTTACCACTTACCACAGAATTGTCATTAAAACCGACAGTTGGAACCGACGAGGAGGTAGAATTTCAAAAGTTTTCTTAAAATAACCAAAAATGTATACTACCTTTGGGACATTGTAGTATTTTTTGTTTTAATTTTTGTTCATGTAAGAATTTGGTTCGCTGAATATGACTATTGCTGGTCTTTCTAGATTGGATTCTGATAGGTATTTGGAGAATTAACTGCATTTCACAGCTAGGTAAACCAAATTTCTTTCTTTTGTGGTCAATTAGATATATGTGGCGTATACTCGTGCCGATAGAACTTCCGCTTCCATAGTTATCTGGAAAATTTGCCGTTGTTGTAATTCGGTGTAAGCCTACAGCTGCTGCCAAAAAATCTCAAGCTATCTGTAAATATTTCGTAAATGTTTGCATCATTTTGACATGAGAAATGTCACTAGCTTATGTAGGGACAAACCCATACAAATTGAACCTATCCGATTTTGGTTGTTGAGGAACTTAAATGGATTCTAACATATATTAGATAGGCTATGGTATCGACATCTAAGTGCAGCCATTGTGCATTAATTGAAACATATCGACATTGTTATGTTTCAGTTATTTTTATTCCTCTTTAATAGAACTTTTGAATAAGTAACTAGAATTGAGTGAATTTCATGAAGCAACATAAGAAACGCTCGGAATTATTAAATCCATTAATTAACAAATTTAAGCGAAATGAAGTTTGCGAGGCATCTACTTCTTATATATAAAGAACAATCCAAGCTATAGGTTTAATTATATAGATAGGAATGAGGTCTTAGGACATGTTTGGAGGGTGCATATAAGAAATATGTTTGCCGTCCGATGTCTAGAACCGGAGTTATGACCAAAAATGTCACTCACATGTTTGTTATTGCTTTATTAGTACAAATAATGTGTTTTTTGTTTTGTACACACACACCTCAGTTTGGTTCCTCTTCATTCCCTGCGTGGATGCACATAACTACAGCATTTGATTCGCAATAAATGGATTTTGATATTTTATTTTGTTGGTTGTCTAGAATGTTCCATGTATTTTTTGGACGACTTTAAGTTGGAAAATACGTCGTGAACCTGGGAAAATTTCGGTTAGTTGTGATAGAAGACGTTTTGAGTGGAGAAGTTTATGAGAAATACAATAGATGACGCTGTGCTGCGTTCAATGTCACAACCCTATAGATTGCGTTAGATATACATTGACTTAGGCTGTGCGCCATTTGACAGGTGTCCTTTTCACATTATAATTTTCTATTCAGCAAAAAATGTGCTATTTTTTTTGCTGCAATTGATTCGAGTTTTGGGTATTGTTACACTGACTCCGATCTAACCTTGGACGACGTACACGTCTTGTAATAATTAACCAGAATGTCCGTGATAATCGAACGCAAGAGCTATGTGCAGAGGAAATAAATTTAGACCCGCACCCATATTACACAGCTTCAAACTGGACAATCACCACCTCAAATTCGACAAAAAGTTATTAAACGAAGAAAAGCGCTAAACGTAGAATTCAATCACGTTGCTTTGGAATACGATTCCGCAATCGCATTTTCTTTCTCAATGCTCCCGATGGGAGCACAAGGCATTCGTCATTTAGTTGATTCTAGCTCCAATTCCGCCAAGATCTCTTTCGTTGCATGTTGCATCCTATGGCATTGCTGCCACACTGTTTGAAAGCGGTCGAACTACACATTCCAAGCTGGGGATGAATTTTCTCACGGTTGACAAGCCAATAATCTGCACAATGACCAAGAATTCGACGACAGCGATAATGATGCGAGAATGCAAAATCATAATTTGGGATGAATGCACGATGGCGCATTAACGAACTTTGGACTCAATTGACCTAACAATGAAGGATTTACAAGGTGATTCGAGATGATTTGGTGGGGATATGATATTGCTCAGCAGAGATTTTCGTCAAACTCTTCCCGTCATCCCGAAATCTACTGATGTCAATGAATTTAATGCATGCTTGAAATCGTCGTCTTTGTACCGACATGTCAAGAACTTGAAATTGACCACAAATATGAGGGTGGCATTGCAGAAGGACCCATCGGCTGCTGAATTCGCAGGACAACCGCTAACGCTTGGTAGTGGTCAAATTTTATATCATTGCCGGAAAATGTTTGAGAGTTAAGAAGGTCGAAGGAGAAATTCATCACCAAAGTAAAGTGCTCCTCGGCATTGCAAAAAATCATAAAAATTTCACTTGGATTTGTGAACGGGCATTACCAGCGCCGAAGAAAAAGGACGTCGTCGATAGCTTGGCAAACGGTCTTTGTTGTTTGTTTTTGCGCCGGAAAACAAATCAAAAAACATTTTTTATCATATCACTCTCACCTTATTTTCATTCCATTCAAATAAATCATATTGAAATTTGAACTATCTGTGTTTTATTATAGCTCTGCAGTTCATTTTAAGGCGTTAAATTGGGGCGATACGAAGTTCGCCTGGTACGCTAGTTTTATATAAATTATAAGATTAAATAAAACTTAACGATAAAAATTAAGCTTGTGTTATAACGTGCAGATATAGTACCGAAATATATTGGACTGAAGCTAAAGTGCGTATAAAATTTAGTTGGAACAATTCTACAAACATGAATAACATGTTTAATTTTTTTTGTTCAAGCTAAAATGCTAAAAATTTGCATTTCTAAAAGGAAATTCAACGAACAAAGTTATGTGAGACTACTATGGAGTGGTCGTGTTGTCAATGAAATATGAAAAAAAAAACTCATGAAACAACTTCATCCCTGACAGAACAAAATTACGAGAGTTCAAATAAGAGGAATGGTACGCATAAATGGTTAACTTTTAACTTGTTGCTGTTTAAAACTTTTAGAATGTCGTGTTTAAATAAAATCGCTTTTGAAAATGTAGCTTTAGCACTGTGGCAATTTAAAATGTGAATGTTTTTTCAAAGCGTGTATAAAATTAAATTTAAGACTATTTTGTTACATATTGTTTGAATTTTTAGGAAACTCCCTTCCGTAGGTGTGTTCCTTATTAATGGATTAGTAAGTGCTGCATATTAGTGTTTTGTATTAGTATAAGGTTGCTGAATCTGATTTCGAACTCTATAAAATAGTGGAATTTTCATATCTAATATATCTTACCTTATTTCATTTACTTACTTTATTTACAAAAGATAGAATTCAAAGAGAATTGGCAGAAAAATTCTTTCAATACGGTGTCTAACTCAAACTAAATATGCCGGCTCTAAATCCGCGGGAGAATTCTTATATGAATTCCAGAGTTTTATTAATTTTTGTGTTTTAAGTGAATGTATTTTTATTCAAAAACTATTAACGCAAGTAACTAAGTTGAAATAAATGATAGGATGTCTTGTTTCTGTATTTCAGAAAACCACAAATTTTGTTATTGTTAGTTTTGCTGTTATTCTTAATTTTTTTTAAAATTATAATTCATTTCTTATAATATTGCCTTTCCCGCCTAGAAGGAGGTAGATAGACCCCCTTTTCCATAGGAAAAATGATTTTATTTGATTCTTTCACAAAAACCACCCGTTATTAATTTGCGGCATCGCAGTTATCGTACTCTCCTTCAAAGTGGAATCACCGTAAATACAAGAATCTCATACAAAAGTTGTTTTAGTAATTTTCAATTTTCTCAAAAATTAGAAGACATAAAATTATTTAATTACCAGTTTTTGATTAAAAATTAATCAGAGCAACGAGTTTTAAAAAAAACAATATGTGCATAATCTTACAGTTTTAAAAAATTATATTTTAAACTTTGTTTTTTACCTTTTTCTTCCCTAAATTTTGAATTTAAAACCCCGTTTTTTTAAACTATACATAGATTTCACTATATATTTCACAAGTAGTCCAGTTGGGTTAAACATTTGAAATAGAAAAAATTAATTCGTACAATTTTCTTTCACAGTTCGTTAAGGGGGTAGTCTAAATCTCGTTTTCCGGGAAAATCGCGCTGGAGCTTCAACCTCCATTTTGAATTAAATGAAAATTTTACTATGGGCTATAACTTCGCTATTTTTGATTTCTGACACAAAAAATTAAGGTAATACTTGTAGAAATTTAATTTTCTACAACTTTAGTCTTAATATTTTTTTCCAAAAAAATTATCGTTCGCGAGATATTAATGGAAAATTGTTCTGATTTTCCAAAAAAAAAACGCCGCTGCGTTAAAGGGTTGTATATAAATAAAAAAAAGATTACCAATTCTTCATTAAATTCAAAATGGCGACTAAAACTCCAGCAGTTTTTTCACGAAAATCGATTTTTAAACTACTAATGGTCCCCCAACAAACTATAAGAGTAGGTAAATTGAACGTATTAATATTTCAAAGTCCCAGAAGGGGGTCACACGCTCCAAACAGTTTTTCATTAATATCTCGCGAACGGTAACATTAAAAAAAAAAAAAAACATTAAGACTTAAGTTTTAGAAAATAAAATTTCCTACAAGTTTTAATTATATTATTTTTGTCAAAAATCAAAAAATGCGAAGTAATTGCCCAAATTAAAATGTTCATTAAATTCAAAAAAGCGGCTGAAGCTCCAGCGCGATTTACCCGAAAACTGAGATTTAGACTACTTATGACCCCCTCTAACATACTATGAAAGAAAATTGTATGAATAAAATTTTTCTATTTCAGCCCTTTTGTTTGACAACTCGACTGGACTATATATATAGATACATAGATACATATACATAGATTTTTTTTTAAATTTAAATTTAACTATATGCCTGTAAGACATAAGATCTTTTAAATGCAACCTGAATTGCACGGCACTAGGTTGGCACAGTGGATTTGAGAACCAGGTATTGACTGTCTCATTTTAACCCATGAGCGGCATCCAATTAAAATTAGAGGTATAGAAAAGAATGCGCCTAGCTTGGGGATCGAACCCACACGTCTAAGTTAGCAATCAAGCACTTTATCCACTGCGCCATTGCCACCCACTTGATTTAAAAATTAGCTGATAGAGCAAGGTATATATAAGGTTATAACACTTATTTATAGGTATTACCGTTATTTCTTAATATTTTGTTTTCCATTGTTAGTACTTTTTTATGAAATAGGCCCTCCCGCCCAAACGAGGATACCCCCCACCCATATTGAAAAATACTTGTAACTAACTGTTATACAAGAATCCATTTTTAATTTTTTGGCGCTTGAGCTATCGTGTTCTTCTTTTCTCTCACGCATATGGAGAACTTTTGAAATTAATGAAGTTAATTACAAAATAAATAAAGGGGATTATCATTAGCAAACGGGTAGTGTACAAAAAAAATAGTGTATTATATGATAATGATATAAAATTATGGTTGTATGATTATACTTCTAAGTGTTAAATGTTAGTATGTATAAATATTTAAAGTTCTTAGGTTGGAATAAATCAGGATAATGTTATCTATGGATGGCTGCTTTAAGATTTCCAGCACCGTAGCATTGCTCCCATAGGTAGATATTTTCCTTATTGTTGAGTTGCAGTTGGAGACAAGGTGTTCAATGATGAGAGGCCCGTTGTTACATAGATGACATGAGAGAGGGTTTTGTTTTCAAACAAGTAACTGTGCGTTAGGTATGAGTCTCCTAAACGCAGCCGACTGAAGCATCTAATCTTGGAGCTACTACAGCTGGAGGGATAATTTACGAAGGACTTTTGAAGCTTTTCTCAAGTTAAACAATTTAAATATTAAATGGTTCAACTTAGATTAGTTTAAGTTATCACTTCAGTCTGGCGTCCCGAGACGCACATGTTTTTTTTAATAATGTCGTTAAAGTGGTCTATAAAGGTCAATTAAAAATATAGAATAATAGAATAATACGTAGATCGGAAAAAACAGACACGCATTGATTAAACTTAAAATCTGCTGAAAAATTACTGTCCTTTTCGAGAAAAACAAAAAAATTCACACGATACCGAAAAAAAGGACTGTCCTCTAAGAAAAACGACGGATGGTCACCGAAACTATGGGTAATGTCGTTTAATTAAACAAAACATAGGGTACTGAAAAAGCATCCTTGCTTAATGCCCATTGACGTATCAAACTCGAGGAATTTACCAGCCCAAACCCTTGCAACATCTTTTTTGTAGATTGCCCTGATGACAGCCATCATTTTTGTAGAGATTCCGTATCTGTAGAGTTTGTAGAAAAGAGCTTCCCCGGAAAGTCAGACGAAAGCTGCCCATACAGCAGTTCCCTTTCTTTTTATAGATGTCGCCATTTATAACAGATTTGAAGTCATTGATATGTATACGGTTAAATTAAGTGGCCTAAATGACTGCATTGTGGAACACCTGAGTTAGCACAAAATTAATCAGAACGGTTTTTACAAAAAGTAACACAATAAGTTTTGGTTTCTAAATAAGATTACATACATATAATAGAAAAGGCTTTCGTCAAATCCTAAAGCCTTAAGCTTATTGATAAAAGTTTTGTTTTTTGATCAACCTCTCGCATACATCAGACATTCACGGGAACCAATAGTTTGCGGCTTATTTACCTGAAAAAAAGTTTAACCCATAGATTCAAATCGCACAATATCGGCGCCTAGTTGATATTAACTCAAATGACGCAAGCCCTGTATCGCAGAATTACGGACTAATGAGGTAGCCGGTCTATAATTTACACGGAATGGTGACTTTCTGCTAAAGCATTACCAGTTAGTAGATCTTGTTTGGATTAAACTCATTCTAAATTCTACAATTTTACTTATTGACGTACACTACCTACGTTCAGGCAAAAATAGGCATCGTCGCTGAAGTTGATTTTTATTCCTTACATCGGAATTCGGTTATATATACTCTACGACGAAAAATTCGATGACAAATTCGACAAATAAATACCTTCGAAAGACTGAGTTCTTATGCGAGGGCCAATATGACTGTTTCGAGTGCTTCTACATATACTTTTACTGACAGCACCGATTTTTTCGCCAGCTATTCTATGCTTTTACTGAACAGGTTGACTCACAGTAAACATAGATAGGACGACGCGACCACATCATTGACACAAAAAAACTCCTGAACTGAAGAAAAAAAAACATATTAGGTGAAATAGGCTTGGATACAGTGTCCGAGACGTTATGCATGGTATTCCAATGCATAGCTAATAAATACTGCCTACAAATAATATAATGCTCCACCAAAAAAGGAGTCTAACAAAATTAGGAAGAAAGGAAGAAGGTAGGTAAGGTACTATTTTCTTAAAGAATGTCATCAAAAGCTTAAGTAAAAGTGTCCTTAATAATAAAATAGATAAAAGGCCTTGATACTTGATGAAGGTTAGAAACAACCAAAAAAATAATCTATCTTATCAACAAATATCAGAATTCAAGAGGCAATTTAGAATCGGGACCTGCATTTTTAAATGCAAAAGTTTAAAACTCTGAAAGTATCATTTTAAAGCTCCATAAAATATAAATCAATCTCAAGCTTTCACATTATTTGCTAACAGCATGTGCCAACCAACTTTTTTATACCCTTCTCAACACTAATTGAATTTGGAGTTTAATTTGCAGGAAAAATATATAAAAAAAATCATTGCATCCACCTTTAAGTAATAAACTCAAAGTAGCCAAGTTTAAGAATATATACATAAGTATCTACCATGGAGCCCACGACTCACTACCTGAAGAAATTCAAAGTTAAAAAAATTCTTAAGGTAGAAAACTTCTGTTTTCACACCATCAGCAAACTCTATATACTATACTTAGGTCGTTCCGCTTTTCATGCCTTTGTGTGTCATCTTAACAGGAAGGAAGCACAGAGTTTTGTCCGGCTTCCGTGATCAGAGTAAATTATAATTTTTTTTCCTTGTCCCACTCACATGATTCGTAGTTATAGGTACCTACTTGGAGATACAAAGACACAAGCCCAACATATATGCCCAACAACTAGCAGAGTCCACCTTTTCACATCCGGCTATTAATCTGATTTTGCAAAAATATACCAAGAACAAGAGTAGAAACTTGTGCAAAAGCAATAAATTACACCATTATGTACAAAGTTAGCACATTGAAAAATGGACTAGATTCAATGAAAAAAGGATAATAGTCCAATTGTTGCGAAAGTCACAATTATATCGCCCATCGTGTCGTCGTTGTCGTTTTCTTCTGTCCTATTTTCTTGGCACATTTCCAGTTTCTTGAATTTCTTTATGAGCTTTCAAAATACTGTGAATTGTTTAAAAAACAAAAAAAAACTTGCCTAAACTATTACCTGAAATGGTTTTCTTCATTTTACCTCCCACCCATTGCTTCTACCAAAGTAATCATAAGCAAGGATTATCTTCTTTTTTTAGGTGCAATTATATGCGTTTAGTCTGGGAATGGATTTTAACGATTATATGAATAAAGTGGAGGACTAGGTCTCACAAACTTGTTCTTATTATAATATTTTTTTTTCTTCTATTGAGAATGCGAAGAAGAGTGCGTGGAATTTCATCACAAAATATCACACATATTTCTTCGAAATCTTCCTGACCATGCAGCATGGAATTTCTTTAATATTTAAAGAAAACCTTGATGAACAGAATAATCGTCTAGTCGAAAATGATTTGATTTGTTTCCCAAAAATAAAGCCGTTTCCTTAAGTTAATTAAGTTATTACTGAAACTATTTTTTATAGTGGGTGTTTCAGCGGGCGGATTTTACTACATTAAACTTTTTAATTTTGTTCTTGTTTATTAAAATAAGCTTTGAAAATTTTTAAAATCGTTCTATGAATAATTTCGAATAAATGCAAAATACAAAAAAGGGGGCGTGGCACCCGGGGGATCTTACTTAAATATTTTTGATTTTTTTTTCTTGCAGACAAAATCAAACTCTGGAATTTATTATATATTATAATTATAGCTAAGAAACGAAGAAATTATAAAACTGGGCGTGATAGTGGGCTAACAATAATTTCTTAATTTATTCGTTCGTAGAAATAAGTTCTGAAATTGCAATAAAACAGTATAAGTCGTTTTCGAAAAAAAAACTAAGAAATAAAAAAGTGGACATTTCAGTTAGCGTGGCAGTGGTCGGATCTCACTAAACATACTTTTTGACATTTTCATCTAAATCGTTATAGTCGTTTCTGAGAAATATACCCATTTCCGAAAATCCATGAAATATAAAAAGTGGGCGGTATTGAGTGGATTTAACTCAATTTTTGTATTATTTGTCTCGTAAAAAAGCTGTACAAAATTCAACGAAATCGTTGGCGCCGTTTCCAAGATACTCGACTTTGGGAATTTGAAACAAATTATAAGGTGTGTCTACACCAAACCAAATTTTAAAGAAACATTGTTTGAAAAACTTTTCAGAAACACTTCAGAAATATTTCAGAAATGTTTCTAAATGTTTTTTTTTTTGTGTGGACTCTTAAATAAGTGTTTCTGAAATGTTTCTTTGTTTCCCATTTTATGTATCAAGTTTTGTGCTTCAAGATGGATTGTAAAGAATTAGCACTGATAAGGTGTGTCCACGCTAAAGAAATATTTTGGAAACATTTCAGAAATATTCCAGAAACATTTAAAAATACATTTCAGAAACAGAGGAACACTTCTGAAAAGTTTCTGAAATGTTTCTTAAATATTTACTTTGGTCTGGAAAAGGTTCTTCACATTAGCCCTGACAATATGTGTACAAAATTACATGATGATCCGTCGAGTAGTTAAGTAATTTGTTAATTTAATTGTTAAGTTAAAAAAAATCTCCAGCAATTAAACAATTTAAGCTGCTCCGACAGTCAATTTAATTTCACATTCATTGGAACCTGAAGATGTTTCGTTTTGCATAAGTAAACGTTTAAGTGCTGCCAAATTTATGCAAATTAAACTGGCCTAGGCTGTATGGTTGTATGGATATGCGTGCCTGAACTAAAACAAAACAGCTTGCTTATCTGTACTCTGTACTACTGATTTGGTGTAGAGATTTCGTGTTGGTTTGGTTTATGCTATGTTGACTAAGGATACTAAATACCAACATTTTTGAAAAATTGTTGTTTGGACTTTTGGAAAACAAAATTTTATTTGGAAAAAACTTAAGAAATTTTGTATATAAAAGAATTAGTAAAAAACGACTTAAAAAAATATTTTTATCCGTTTCTTCTAAAAATCTTTTGCATATGATATGATAGAACATAAGAACAAGTACGTGCGATCCAGTCGTATATTGTATTTTCGAATAGGTCTGGAAAAAGTAAGTTTTGAAAACGCATCAACAAATGGATATTTGTAGGCAGCTTAAGCTTTTTTAAGAGAAAAAAATCTTCTTTACTTTTACAGTGTGAACGAATTCCATTGACCGCTAGTGTATGTATAAGCAAGTGTCATCGGAACGGTATGGCAGTTGCCATTTTTTTTTGCAGCTGAACAAAACTGTTATTTTTCTTAAATCTTAATCTTAAGTTTGATAAAAGAAAAAATATACCCACTGACAGGCAGTATTGCGAGACCGACATTTTTGTAAGTTTTATAGTAATCTGGATATCGATTTTTTTATTTTTACAAATCCAAAACTAACCCAGTAATCACAAGTAAAATAGGATTTTTGATGTACTGTACTTGTTGGTTATTCGGTGCAACGCTTTGTGACGTTAATGGTTGATGGAGAATAATGACCGGGCAATTTGTTAAAGAAAAACATCAGAATGGGTTGGGAAGTTTTGTTATGGCTGTGAGCATTAAAAACATCGCTTCATATTTAAATTGTTTCTTAAGTGTCTTACCCACAAAAAACGAGTGCCCTATTTTGCTATTTTCCTGTAACAAAAAGGCTTTTACTTCAAAGAGGGAGAGTTGGTCTTGTAAAAGAAATGGGTACACCACTAAAATGAAAGGAAGGTTTGCTATAAAAACCAGGCTATGTTCATTTCTTTGCTTAAAAACTATCAGCTTTCGTTTGCAAGAGTGCTATGTAGTTTGGAATGATTTAAACTTAAAATTATATTTAAACAGGGACAAGGTAAATAAAAATGCATATCGCAAGTTGAGAATATGTATATAATTACTTCACAACGGAAAAACGTCTGTTTTTGAGGAATTTCATTGTAAATAGCCGTGTTCCTATCTACAAAACTCGCATATTAAGAGTAGAATAAAAACTGAATTTATAATTCTTTAGTTATAAAAGATAATTATGTGTTATAAAGAAATTAAAAATAATAATCAAGCAGATTTTTCATGCTTTGACAAATCAGACGAGTGTCAGAATCAAAACGAGTGTCCAATAGGGATGTGTAGATTTTTATTATTTATGGCGACCATATTACTTTATCTACGTTGTTAATTTTTCTATTTTGTATGTCTTAAATATAAAGTAAGGAAGAATTTTCTCCCTGTTCCAGATTACATAACCCAACCTATAAGGGGAATAAAAACGATACGCAACAACGAGATATTCTGTGAAGTAGTTGGAACTAAATCGGCAGGATGCACCGCTGTATTGAAATAAATATTGCTTTTTTTAAATACGTACCTACAAGTTGGCGTGAATGTCATCAACTATTGAAGCCCTATTTTATTGGTAAATGTGTAGGCAGCTCAGTAATGTTTTATTCAGTAAACAACAACAAAGGAAAAGTGCGAATAAATTGAGCAGTACAAATAGTGCCGATAATAGCCGTGTTTTATTATCGCCAATAACACATATGGTTCACCCCGTAAAAATAAAACTATCTGGGTTATGTATTGCTATGTACCCTCTGTTCGCCGAATTTAATACTAATATTTGCAAACCCAGATAGAAACCCCAATAGAAACCTGGATCTCGTGTTGTTTTTGTAATAAGTGTTTAAAAATAAGCTAGAGCCAGACCCGTAGATAATTAAACGCATCTAATAGTGTAGATAAAGCTTTGGAATATTTGGAATGGAACGACTCTCTCCAGTTGCCGACAAAAAGCTTGTGCACCATTGTTGGCAAGCAGAGGGAGATGTAAAATATGAGTGTATATAAAAAGTGCATAATAGTCCTATTCAGACTCTCATAACTGCACTACATATAGGTAAAATACGGCTGAAATATGCTATAATTTTTTTGGTAAATATCAATTTTTCTTTTACTTTGACATTTGTGAAGTAAGCAAATACAAAAAGTACACGCGTAGATTTACTCCCAAAGAACTCGGAATAAATGATTCAATTTTTTGCGGAATATCCAATCATCATATATATTATTTCTGTTGTCAAACTCCTTTCTTCTCTTTAATAAAATAGTCAAATTCACTAAATTATGTATCTCTGGGTATGAATTTAAACATAGCGATGACATTGCACAAAAACTTTATGTTAAGCCACCTTATTTTCTATAAGTTTCGGCTATTTCAAATAATTCAATAAATGAATAATCTGATTAAAAAAATGATTCACTTTTAACCAATTGAATGAGTGAAAGAGAAAAAAATGTATTTTTTGTAATTTAAAATTCTCTTTTTTTCGCTTGCACATTGAGTGGGGAGAAACATTTTTTTCGCTGCCTTGAAGTGGTGGAGAAACATATTTATTTGTCACTTCTGTTTTATGTATTCTTTTTTCTCATTTATAAAACAAACGAATGTACTAAATTAGGTATAACCTTTCAAAAATGTAAATGCTAAATGTGGCATAATTAATGTGGCCAGAATGGTTGTCACATACCTTAATCAGTACACTATCACGGCTCAGCTGATTGATTCTCGGAAAACTTTTGTTATACCCCCATAAATCTTACACCATCTGACCCAACTATAGTTTTCCACGTGACTAGAAGCCCTCTGAAAGTCGCTTTTGCCATGACTATCAGCAAATCTCAAGGACAAACATTTGGAAGAGCTGGATTATACCTACCAAAGAGGTTTTGTTAAACTAATATGTTTATATCAATAAAGAATGTATTTATTCTGTTCAAACGCTATTTGAAGGGGACTTCCGGTATACATATAAATAAATAAGATTGGTCACATGAAGTCTTTTTTTAAAATTAAATTCAATTCAAACAACCATTTTCATTTACTAAAAAGAACAACAAACATCTTCTTTTAAAATTTTTTAATTTAAATCCATAAAAACTTTATTTTGAATAGTAAATACGACTTTTCTCTTTTTTTTATTATTTACTTAAAATCTAACTATTTAAAATTAACAACACATTTGCCTAACCTCTCAATTCAAAGTGGAAGTTTAAACTTAATTTTTGGTTTAAACTTCAGTTCAACCATTTATTCGGTTTCACAGTTTCGCTGGAAACTTGAAATGAGTTCAGTATGTAGTTTGACAGGTGCCATTTTGTACATTTATAGAATTATTCATTTATAAAGGTGTATTTGTACTGAAGCGAAATATAAATCCTATTTACAAGTTCAGAATACACTGTAAAACCGGACAAGTTAAACTTCAAATACAGACTCAACTTCAGGTTCAACAAAACTGTCATGTTGGCAAACGTAGACGAGCATTGTGTAATTTGTGTCAAACTATGAGGAGGATATACACATAATAAAACATTTCATATCACGTTACGTTGATTAATAGGTTATCAGTTAGCATCAATATTATTTTATAAAATCTAGTTGTGAATGGTGGTTTTATAATTACAAAATGTCTACAGTTGGGGTTTTTCTTTTTTATCTCCGAGCAGATCTCTGAGCAGAGCTTGAGTAAACCGATTTAGATCTGAGTAGAGCATGGTCAGATATATCCGATTTAATTTTGAATAAAACTTAAGCGCAGAACTGTCATATATTATTATAATTGTTTTCATAAAACTTATTGACCAGCAAATCCAAAGCTTTCGTTTTCCGAATTCATTTTTGTTTTTAATTGGTTTTACTTTAGTGATTATTGTTAAAATTATGAGTAAAGTTAGCCGCGCCCAGCACTTTGCTCCGTTTGACCGGTCATTTTATTCTGAGCTAATGGTTCATGCCCCGATTTAGCTCTGATTTAAAAAAGAAACTCGAGTTGAGAGATTAAATGTGTCTGAGCTAAAAAAGAAACACAGATCTTTTCTCGACAGCTGAGTTGTTTACTCGGAGCTAAAAAAGAAAAACGCCAAGTATCACGCTCACGTCTCATTTTCTTGCGCATGATGAGTCATTCTTTTCTTAAATCTCGGCCAAATTTCCAAGATTTTACTATGTAAATGCGGGTGAGATTAAATCTTTGAGCAGAAATCGGCGAGTGGAAATAGCTGAACAATGGACACAAGTTTAAACGACTCACGGTGACATTTGTAGAAACGAAGTCGTTATGGGGGATGCACTTATGCTAGTACGAGACTAGAGGCGAGATTTCCATGAAATTGAAATACGTTATAGCTGAGCTGACATAGGTAGATGATGAAAGACAAAAATATTTCAAAATACGGTGGATAAGACAATTTCATGTACATATAATTTTTTTAGATAATTTTGTTTGAATTAGTAATAGTTTTTTGAAAGCAGTTAGAATACTTAGTACCAAATAAAGTAAATAGTTTTAAGATGCAACAGTACAAAAACAGTTACAAAAATTGCAAAAGAAAATCATATGAAATTTTGTAAGTTTTATATACAAAACGCTGTAATTTCAAAAGTACTTAACTTTTTTAAGCAAGAGAAAGAATGATAGGAAAGATGTGTTGCGCGATGTTCTGAGACTGTAGGTGGTTGTTGTCTCAGATTTTATCTCCAGGGATGGCGGCTAAACTAATGCGGAGAAATTTCAGTGCCTTATTTATCTATGTACTTATAATTCGCATTAATTTTTTTATTTTTTGTCAAATTTTATCGGTATACTAGTTTTACACAATCACATGTTGTTAGTTCTATGCCTAAACAGCATGTAATGAGTAAACCAGCAACTCATTGTATGACATTTATTCTAATAATTGGATTTTAATGGAAAAATAAGAGGACATGGACTATAGGTGGGATTGAACCTGTGACTATGAGGTTGACAGGTGAACACACAACTATCGCGCTACGGCCACCCCCACGGGTTATTAAAACAGTTCTGAGTTTCAAAGTAAGTTTTGTATGGTGAGTTTCGATCAGAAAAATAAAAAGGAATCCTGCTTCTAGTATGTACACACACTCTCTTTTTGCACATATTTAGGCGTGTTCCACTTCATTTTATCAAGAAAATAGATTTAGTATGGCACTAGTAAAAAAGTGTTTAAAATTAGGAATATGTATTTTAGTAAATTAGGCCCGTTTGATGATACTCATCATAAATATTTATGTTCAACTTAAAACACTTATGGACAACTTTTTTCTCTGCGTAAACTGCCACATAAGTTTTTTAGTAGAACATAGATGCTTAAGTTGTGTATCAGCAAACGTGCCTTAAAGATTTTATTTATTTAACTCTAAGCAAATTATTAACTTATTGCTTAGATACATTTCGGAAGCTATGCTATGTAATTTTTTGTTATTGTATTGATTTTTTTTATTGAATTTTAATATTAATATACCAAAATTTCACCATATTAAAATAGGGCTAACTGACGATGGAAGCATAGCTTCCGAAATGTACAGATTTCTTTAATTTATTAAAGTAAAAAACATGTTAAAAATCTCCACTATCAAAACAATTTAATATGTTTTTTTGTAAAGTGATTAAATATTATCAAATTGTTAAGTAGTATCAAATATCGGACTGTTTAAAATTTTGTGCAATTTGCATTTGTTGTTACCCCAAGATATTGCCGCCAAATTTAACTTGCCCCTTTTGGCGGTTAATTTAATACAAACAAAATAAAAATTGTCGTACAATTGAATAGGATACATACATTATATTGTTAAAAAGAAAACTAAACGAATTTTATAAAATACGTGCTCCCAGGTACGAGTACCTCTACCCATAATTTCTTTGTATCAGCTTCAATTTCATTTACATAGCACAAAAAAATCGAGAATTTCTATTGTTTTTCAAATACAACCACCAGCAGAAGCAGCAACAACAAGCAATAACAAGCCCTATATAGCTTAAAAAACAAATTTCTGTCAGAATAACGCTATCTCGATGATCGATACTGATGGATGAGTTTGGCGGTCAATACGTCAATTTCATTCGCGAAGCACCACACAGACAGGCGGTTTTTTAATTTGCATTTCAAAAACCATTCCATTAATCACACTTGAAAGGTTTTAGTCTTCTACTTCTGCATACACACAAATTCAAACAAGCCTGCATAAATTAAATTGATACAACCGTCACAGCCCTCTACTAATCAATAACGGTTTTTCTGACGTTTTCGTTAACACGATTGTTTCAAAAAAAAAAAAAAAAATATTTCTTTGTATGTATTGTGTGTGTACATTGTGGCAATTTACGTGGTGACTATTATAGATTATGCTGAACACAGCCTAATTTGTTGGAACAAATGATAAATCTTTAACGTCAGGATGAAAAACGATGGAAACGACAATTTTCACAGAAAAAAAAATCAGTAATTTCCTGAATTTTCGCACATTGTTGTACACAGGATTGCTTTCATTTGAATTCTATTATTATTATTGAAATGATAAGTATCTGATAATTTTTCAAGGACTTTGAATAATAGAATAGACTTGATTTACATAATTTATTTTGCATCATTTGATTTTTGTGTTTCTTTTTTGTTTGGTTTATTTAGGTTCCCACGTATTTGAAATTCTGCCTTGTGCTGGCTTAGGTACTGGTCTAGTATGGTTTTAGACATTTGATATACAAAATTCTGAAATTCAAGTTTTGAGTAAAGAGTGGTTATAAGGTTTTATCGAATAAATTAATACAGGTTTCACAAAATCTGTTCTAATATTCTAGGATTGGCAAATAATTTTAAATAATCTTCCCGTAATCTTTAACTAGACAGTGATAATCTTTTCGTAGACGAAAGGAGACACAGTGACAAGTTCAATAGGATTGATAGCTTTTTCTTTATTAATATGTATACTGCTTGTACACCAGAGCGGTTTTTAATCCATGTTTCTGTTTTGGACTTCTTTCGGTTGCAAAGATACTTTTAAAGACTGCGATATTATAGATGTTAACTTTCTTCAAAAATATATCCGCACACTTTACTCCACTTTATTTAGAAAAGTTCAATCATACCATAACGAACATTAATTATTAAAGAGAAAGGGCTATAACTCGGCTCAACCTGAGCAATTTTGTCTACCTCGGCCACCACATACGTGCTTAAAAATCGTAAGCTCAAATTGCATGATTTAAAAGCAGTATATCCACAAATATTTTTGTCTTTATTTTCAAGTGTCAACATAATTAGAAGTCTTTTTTTAAAATTTTATTGCGCAGCGTTCAACTATTCCTAATGCTTGGAAATTATTAAAAAAGTAGGCGGATAGTAGTTAAACAGTCATCTTTCTAGACGTGTCGCGTTCTAACTTAATCCCATTTTGCAAGACCAAGCTAAGTTGTAAGAAACTTTTAGATCGTTGGCGAGAAGGGAACTAATTACAGAGGTAACCAATCGATTTGAAGAGATATGATTGACGTTTTGTTTTCACATTTTCGTAGATTACTAATTAAATAAAAAAAAATCTCCAGCAATAGGTATGAAAGGGAACTTAGGACTATTTTTTTAAATTCTATACGTGGAATAAAGATTTCTGAGAGAATATAACTATAAATATTTGTATTGAAGTCAAAGATGTTTTTTGAATTAGGTATCTGATAAACTGCACAGCGCATTCGCGTTATTGGAAATCAGCCAATTACATGGGGTTTCCACGATCTAGATTTTCTAGAAGGCTAGGTCGCATTCTATGAAAATTGCTCATGGAGACCACAAATAGCATTCTATAAAAAATTTCATTCTAGACATTGCACAGCTCATAGCATTCTATCGATAGCATACTATTTGGCTGCCATTTTCACTTTGAGGGTTTGTGGCTGGTGAAAGTTTGCGGTGTGTGTATTGTTATAATTCCTTGTTTTTTTTGTTTAATTACATTTGTTGAAGGTTTTTTAAGTCTTGTTAATGCTACTTAGAGCAAGAACACACCAATACGTATTCCTTCGCGATATTTGTGCAATTGAAATCGTATGCTATGAAATGCCCAATGCCAAATTTTGTAGCATTGCATTTTTCTTTCTTTCTATTAAAATGACAGATAGTATACTATAAAATATGGAAGGTGGAGGAACCGTTTTAAGTTACTTTCGACATGACAGTTAAATTTAAGTGAATCAGCTAATCAGAAAAAGGCAAGTGTCATTCTGCATCAAGTGCAAATTTTTTGTAAAGGGTTTTGAATTTAAAATGCACAACAATAATCTATTTCCGACAATAGAGATCATTGCTAAAATAGCCTTATAAATACTACGTTTCCACCGAACTTTAATCTCTTGTAGATTTACTAATCTTAAAAAGTGTTTCCACCGCTCCAAAAGTAGATTAATATTGACAGCACTATTCAAAATGCATATATCGTTTCATTTTCTCTTATGATGTAGAAGTGAGACAGGCAGCTTCATCTATGTCATTCAAAGAGAAAAATTCACTTTCCCGATGAATGTGTTCATTTCGATATGGAAGAAGGGTAGTTCGATTGAAGATTTAAATGAGATTTATTTTAAATCTTCATCTGAGAAGATTAAAATTTGTATGGTAAATCCTCAAGATTTGTAGGAGATTTAGCTAAATCTAATTAAATCTCGGTTTAATGGTCGGTGGAAACGTAGTATTAGCTACTTTTTCAGCCTATAAAGAGGTTTTTTTTTTGTTTTTTATAACTTTGCACGCGCTCAAGGGATTATGAATACCCTTTATATGTTTTTCTGAACACAGCGCGGGCATCCGGTGGAAGAAGAGAAAGAAGGTTAGGAAAGATGTGTGGCGTAATGTTCTGAGACTAGAGCTAGTTGTTGTCTCAGATTTATCTCCAGTGATGGCGGCTGAACTAATGCGGAGAGAATTACCGTGTCTAATTTATTTATGTCCCTTATAATTCGCATTATTTTATTTAGTTCTTTGTCATATTTTATGGGTATGCTAGCTTACTCAATCACATGTTGTTAGTGTTATGCCTAAACAGCATGTAATGAGCAAAGCAGCCACTTATTTTATGACAATTTTGAGAATTGGTTTTTAATGGAATATAAGAAGACATAGACAACGGCAGGAATCGAACCTGCAACCACGAGGTTGACAGGCGAGCACACAACTATCGCGCCATGGCCACCCCCAGGTGGACAAAGAAAAAACCGAAACTGTCAAGATGAAGTAGAAATTTATATCAGATGTCAATAGCTGGAATGTAGGAAATTTTAGTATGGGATAAATGCTAGGATGTAGGAAAATACAATCCCCGAGTGTCAAAATGCGGGAGGTTTGTGTACTTGCTAATATATGCCTACTCATAACATTAGTACCCAACGCGATTGTAAACACTATACCTAAATTAAATTGTTATGTTGGAACTTTCGCGTTGAGATAAAAATGTGTCAAAGCGACACCCAACGCGGAATGGTAAATCAGCCATTATTCAGTAGTAAGGTTAAGGTGGGCGGAAAAGTAGATGGACCTAAGATTCCGTGGATTAGCAAGAAGGGAATCATTTCCAGTAGAGTAGGACATTCAATTGGCCCGGTGAAGAGGAGGTAGAGGAAAATAATGTTAGCGATTTATTTGTTAAGAACCTCCAACTGAATCGATCTTATGGAAATGAAATACAGCTAGCAGCGGATATATGTACATATGTATATATAATGGTAGGTAGAGAAACTTAATAATATATGGGTCTAAAAATTCCTTAAGTCAACGCTCTATAAAGCCAACAGAAGAGTTTGCCTTATTGGTAATATAATCAAAGCTTAATACACTGGCACAAATACATAATTCCCATATCTTAAATATATAGACCTAAAAAACGAAATGGTTTCATCTCTAAAGCGTTGCGCAAGCCTAAGCGATTGCATTTGACCACGCGCCATATCGTGGGAGTTTTTTTTTTTAAATACCGTTGTGATCGTTTTGATTTGATCGAGGCTTAAAGTATGCATGTGTTAACGCCATCAGATTTGCGTTTAATTTTAATAAAACGCTTAGAAATCGAAATGAGGCAAAGTGCACCTTGACAATATACTCCAGATTAGATGTAAACCTTGGCAGAGAGAAGAGAAGTGTTATTTTGCTTACCGATGGTTGTAGCAATCAAACTATTTTTTTCGAGTTTACGGCTTCGATAGTCGCTTGATTGTCTGTGATTATTGCTATCCTTCCAATTCTTCCTGGAAGGGGAGATAACCTTAAAACTTTCAATGAGACTCAGAGTAGGGGTGCAGTAGTCAGTGTTTGTCGACATAATATCTGGTATACTCAAAAATTACTTTTTCGAAAGTTGGCATGCTATCTTTATACGGCTTACGTAGGCCGTGGTCGATCACATCGCTTGCACAAGATTTTTAGTAGAAACAGTTCAATATGTTTTTAGTATTTTTTACTTATTTTTTTTTATATAAAAAACACTTTAATTTTAAAATATTTTTCGAAAATTTTGGTATGCTATTCAAAAGCCTTCCTATATAAATTTTTGTATCAAAATCCGTCGAGCAGTTTATGAGAAAATCGAAATCCATTAAATGTTTCTATGGCAGGTATAAATAATATTAGCATTTTATTAAAAAAAAAAGTTAAATCTAAGTGTAGACTACTCCTATAATAGTGCATTAAATTTTTTTAAATCAAAATCCGTTTCTAAAATAATTAAGATTTACAATTTTCGGGACAAAAAAACTGTATGGCAGGAACCGTTATTTTTGGGGCTAAAAAAAGATTAGAGAAAAGAATTAAGCCCAGCTAAAAAGGTTAAGTTTGAAGAAAATCTCTGCAGGGGTTAGGCTGTAGATCGATCTACTAACAAACAGACAGATGGAATTACGGGACCAACTTTTTGATGTTCTCTATCATCGTAATTTCAAGTTTGATTAAAATCTCGAGTTCGATTTTTTTTCCAAATGGAAAACTTGCCCTAGAGTAATTATCGCACGAAAAATATACGAAAAAGCTTTGATTAAGAGTTGCCTAGTTGTTACTTTCATTTTTATTTTGGTTATTTTTATATTTGACTATTTTATAAATTTTTTTTCATACAAATTATTTTCATAATATGTACATTTCTCTTAGCAAAATTATTTCTGAAAAATAAATATTTCTTGTTTAGTACAATGACTTTTGACATAACACATTTAGCTTTCATAATTCAACATATATATATTTTAGAAATAGTTAATTATTCTTATTTTTCTAATTATATATTATTGCTATAAAACCCTGGCTAAATTTGAACATTAGAACGTTGTGCAAACGAAATCACTTGCCACGTTCAGAAGGACGTATTCGACTTGAAATCTAGTAAAGTTTCTGGTTCCTGAAGGAATTTTTTAACAAATAAAATGGACTACTTTATTTGGAATCTGTCAAATTTTAGCTCGTAAGGAATTTACCAAAAAATAATTACTTCGTGAGCTAAATTTTTACAGCGAATTTTATACATATGTAGGTAACAGTAAGACTTAAAAGTTTGATTTTTTTAGCTTAGAACTTGTCATATGTGATCTAAATTTTAGCACACGCTGCTATAACTGTAATTGACATTTAGGGTGATTTCATAAATACATGGTTGCAAAAGTCCGACGATATATTAAATCTCAATTGCGTTGTGATTTCTTTTTTCTTAAGGAAATAGACCAATATGATGTAAACGGTGATATACACTTTCCTTTATTGATCTGTCAAAATTTCCACAAGGAAATTCTAAGTTGAACTCAAAATTAAAAATACAAATGGTAATACCTAATATCTACATTTGTAAATATTTTGAAAATTGTTTAAAAAAAAAAGTTTAAAGGATGGAAGAAAAACTTGCTTGGGATTTTAAATATATATAAACTTATGTTGGAGAAAAGAATTGAGATGGAAAATGAATTTTCTAAAGAAAAAAAAGTATTCATTGGAGCTCTGTTCAACGGACAATCAAAACAGATGACGCAAATCAGAGAAAGTATTCAAAAATGCATAATTAAATTTGCATACACAAAAAGTTTTACTGACGTTAATATTATTGCAACTGATCGCAATTATACAAGCAACCATGTACATATTTATGAAAGCACCCTTACTTGCTTGGTTTGCATTTTTTTTAAATTTTGATCAAGATTTATATCATCGATCTGCGGTAACTCTGGTAGAGTATGATATATATGACATTTAAAAGGTAGTACACAATCGCCAAATTTAGATCTCAATTTGTGCCTGCCATCATAAGAGTTTTCCTTCTCTCTGAGAGCACTTCATTCACACTACTAAAAATTAATTAAAGAAACCATATTAATGACGTGATGCCTAACGAAGGTCTTGATAAACAATTTTTTCAGCTTTAATCAACCGATTATGCATATGGTACATGGAAAAAACAAACCATCAAGCCTTTTCTTATCGATACTGTCGCCAAAGTCTCATGTTTATCTTCATCGCCATTGTTCGGAAATCTTCGCCTAAATTCATTGAAATTATTTCCCGTCAACATGTACTGTATGTACATACATACATAAAATTCTTAAATAAACCAATTTAAAAAAAAAACAACTAAACAAAACGTAAATACCAACGAACCTAAAATAAAATTTCATATTCGACTAAGACATAGTATAGCGCGTTTATCATAATGCCAATGTTAAATTTTTTCCCAAAAAAGTAAAAAATTCATCCAAACTTAATTACTATTACTTACGTTTAGAAGATATGCAGGATCGAGTTGGACAAGGGTTGGATTTTCGACCCATGTCTATCGGCACTTGAATTTAAAATTCGATTTAGTGTTGGTATTAAAATGTAAGAAAATAATAAACTTCTACGCAAGATCATTTTATTATACAATCAATTTAATTTTTTTTAAATTACACACAAACTAATATAAATGTTCAAAACACACTAGGTGTCAAAACACTTTCCCGATGTTGCTTTGTTTTTCTTAAAAATTAAAGTTTTTTTTTTAAGATTGTCAAGATACGAGTATGTATCTGTTTTTTAAGATTTTTAAGATATCTTTTTGAGGTCTTTTTTCATACATTTCTATGGCTTGCCAGTCAGCGGTTAATCCTTAAGACCACAAATTAGCGCAAGCGGATCGGAAAAGCATTCGTTAAATACCCATTGTCATATTGCCTCCGGCAATTAATGCTTGATTTTCTAAAACGAAACTCAACAGATTTTGAATATGTATATACATTTAAGACCGTTTTAATTCATTAGTATTTCGTTATGTGGAATTCTGTACCGTCTCTATTTTATGCAAACGGAATACAATGAATCGAACGAATACAAAAAAGATTTTCAAATTAGCACTTCGAAATTTATAGGGTTTTTCGTTGGTAAATTAAAAATTTGATGCGGAATTTGATTTTTTTCGTGGCAACAGGACGCGATTTGAATTAAATTTTCTTCCAATTGTACAAGGGTTTAGTAGTATTAGTAAAAAGAGGGGAAGAATAAAAAAAAATTAATTTTTGAATTTAATTTGAAAGGATTTTATTGTAGAAATCCGTGTTTTGGCAGATTTTTATCAAAAGAGAATAAAATTCTTGTATCAATGGAAAACCACATTACTCTGGACTGGGCTGGCGATTTGCCGATATAAATATATTCAATATGTGCTTTAATCAGTATAAAAAATGTTGAAGTTAAAAGGAAGCACAAAGCTTAATTTGTACTAAAGATATTAGCACAAGATTTTAGTCGATTTAGTAATATGTTAAATCATTTTTAGTATGATACTAGGCTAAATAGAGGATTTTGCTAAATTTAAACCAGTTTAGTATCATACTATTTTCTTAAAATTTTACCAAAGTTAAGATCACAAAATGGCTACTTTATTTTTTTAGGGTCGTACTAAATCCATATGCCACTTTGACATTTACAAACGACAAAAAGTTATGTTCGCTTACTTTTTTGCACTTATGCGTGTTTAGTTGTAGTTTATTAAGAAAATAGATTTAGTTAAAAAGTGTTTAAAATTAGGAAAATATTAGTAAAGCGCTTTAGTATTAGCAAACTGTTAAAAAGTATCATGCTAAGCCCTTAACATCAGGCTATTTAAAATTTTGCGCCATTATTTCCAATTGTATAGATTCTATGCATTTATTGAGTTGTATTACTTTCTGTGCTCCGGAAAGATTACTTCGGATCAGACCAGTGGCGGATCCTGGATTTGGTCAAGTTGGTGGGGTGTTGTCCAACAATATAAAAGTTAAGATTTTCATAAATTTTACCGAGCTAACTAAATAGTTCTTATTACTTTAACTATGAAGCTATTCATTTTTTGCCTAAATTAATGCTTTTCCTCGACCCATTTTAGGTTTTTTTTTACCAAATTTTCGAAAGTAACAAAAAAAGTTTGATCAACGAAAAAGTCCGTATGTCAAAGATAAGAATGAATCAAACTAAATGCATATTCTATTCAAGTGGCGCGAAAATGTTGTTTCAATTTCAATGAATGTCAACATAAAGTCGAAAAAACATATAACATAAGTATAATGGTCAAATGAAACTAATACTTACGAAACATTGATCGAAAAGAAACTAACCGTCATATTTATTAATAGTTAACTAAGTTAACGTTTCCAATGCTCCGAACCCGAAAACCACCCCCCCCCCCCCCCGCGGATCAGCCAGTGGATCAGACTGTACTTTTTTATCAATCTTTAACATTAGCTCTTTTCTGAAATGTTCCACGGAGAAAAGTACATTATTTTAGCTGTTCAATGCGAGTAATTTTTTATTTTTATTTTAATAACAAAGTTATTAAAAAATCTTTATTATATTGATTGTTATTTGTTTCGAGAACTGAATTTAAGTTGGCTGTTTTATGGAATAAAATTTGCTGTATTGCTATGAATAAAATAATAAAGGAATAAAATTTGCTGTATTGCTATGGCTGTAAGGTTTGACAAGCCAGCATTTTGAGTCTTTAAGGTTTAGCGTGCTGCAAGATACCAGATGTTTAATGTGGAGGTCATGAGGTAGAAGATATAAAATAACACTTAAAGCATCCATTGGGCAAGATCTTAAGGCCCTGTGTCACCAATGGTAGCAGTTGTCTGAATGTTCTTAAGCTTATTTATGTTGTATTGTTTGATTAAAGCAATGCGAGCCACCAGACAATCGAACCATAAGACAGGATTGGTCTTACTACCGCTGTGTATGTCCATGGGATTATTTATTTATTGAATACCCCATTTTTACCAAATGATTTACTAAAAGCGTAGAAATCAATGCTAGCCTTCTTAACCCGTTCTTAAATGTTAAGTTTCCAGTTCAGTTTAGGGTCAAGGATAACTCCAAAATAGCCATTTAATCGCGGCAGGGTGAAAGTGGGTACCTTATAGCCCTGGGACTGAAGAGTAACAATTCTGTTTTTCCTTGGTTAAGACCTAGTTCACAATTCGTAGCCCAGCCGCTAACCTTAAACAGAGCCCTCTCTGTGATTTCACTAATCACTATTACGCATTTTACGGACTCTAAAAGTACTAAGAGGACTAAAGTAAGTAAGTAAAGTAAGCACGGTAAATAAAAATGTGTTATTTTTTTAAGCCAAAAGAAGTATTATATAGCGCTTAAGTGTCTTCATTTCGCGATAAGTATTAAATTCATTTTAATTAGATCAAGTTGAATTAAATTTAATAAGACTTCCTCATACAATTTAAAACATTCGTTTTAGAAGATTTCAAAATATGTATGTCTGCACCTTAATTCCCCTTCTTGTAAGGAAATTTCGAAATTTCTATGACTTATGATGAACGACAAAGACAAAACAATAATTCCTCAAAAACACATCCCATTTATGCAAGTAATTAAATTTTATCCTTCCTGTAGGATGCTTTATGCTAGGACTCATATTCATAATTCTTAATTTCCTGCCAACTTTAACTAAAGGATTCTAACGATAATACACATTCACTAGGTGGTGCCTATTCAGCATAAGGTGCAAATCTAATTATTAACAAATATCCGTTTTACTCGTCTGCTTTATGCTTTATTGATTAAACCATATTCAACGTCTTCATAAGATACAAACACAAGTGAATGAATTCGTTTATATGCACTTTAATGGTATATGCATAGATAAAGTACTTTTCATGGTATGCTTTTCTATCATCCTTTATAGGATTTTCTGAATTCCAAATTTTCCAATTAGTGTGATGGGTTTCGTGAAATATTATCCTTAAGGTAATTGAACATGAAACGAGTTTAGTTATTTTTTTCAAGTAAGCTACAACTTAAATAATAACTGAACTTTAAAAATTAAACCACTTATATATTTAGAACACACTTTTCTATCTTCGACAAAATCATAAAAAATTAATTAGAATCCACCCAGCCGTTCGACCCAATGAAATATCAGAAATAACTCATTTAAAGTTGAACAAAAAAAAAATCAATACATAGATTCGTTCATTGAACTACGTACTTTTAACATTTCGATGTGATATCAAATACTAAACGGTGATTTCTTAAGAGCTTGGTTTTTGAAAATTCAAAAAAACACAGAAACTTGTAAAAAGTGAATGAAATTTTTATTTGGATCGATAAATCAATTTCTGCCATTTAATTTTTAAAAATAATTTCACTTAAATGTTGCCCGCGGCTACGCTTCAGGTGGTCCATTCTGAAGGTCCAATTTTGGCAAACTTTTTCACACATTTCGGCCGGAATCTCACCAAAGACGCGTTCAATGTTGGCTTCCAAGGCAGCAATCGTGTTTGGCTTGTCCCCATAGACAATAGACTTAACATCGCCCCACAAAAAATAGTCTAACGAAGTCAAATCACATGATCTTGGTGGCCAATTGACTGCGCCAAAACGTGAGATCAACTGCTCACCAAATTCGCCTCTCATTTGATGCATGGTTTCTCGTGTAGTGTAGCATGTGACACCGTCCTGTTGGAACCACATGTCGACCGAGTTCAATTCTTGCATTTTTGGCAAAAAAAAATCTGTTATCATCGAACGGTACCTTTTTCCATTGACCGTAACCCTGCGGCCTTCATCGTCCTTGAAGAAGCACGGCCCAATGATGCCGCCTGCCCATAAACCGCACCAAACAGTGCATTTTTCGGGATGCGTTGGTAGCTGCTGAATTGCATCTGGCTGCTCTTCACTCCAAATACGGCAATTCTGCTTATTCACGTATCCATTTAGCCAAAAATGAGCCTCGTCGCTGAAGACAATTTTGCGATAAAAAAACAGATCCTCATCCAACTTTTCTAAGGCCCATTCACCGAAAATTCTACGTTGTGGTAGGTCGCCTGGCTTCAATTCTTGCACCAGCTGTATTTTGTATGGCTTTAAACCAAGATCTTTGCGTAAAATCTTCCAGGTGGTCGAATAACACAAACCCAATTGCTGCGATCGGCGCCGAATGGACATATCGCGATCTTCAGCAACACTGGCGGATGCAGCAGCAATATTCTCTTCGGTACGCACTCTACGGATACGATTTGGTGGATTAATGTCCAATAAAGTGAAACTGGTGCGAAATTTGGTCACAATGAGCTGAATAGCCTGCTCGGTGGGTCGATTATGACGACCATAAAACGGACGTAGCTTGTGAAACACATTTTTCACAGAGCACGAATTTTGATAATAAATTTCAATAATTTGCAAACGTTGTTCAGGCGTAAGTCTATTCATGATGAAATGTCAAACAATACAGAATCGAAATGTCAAATGTTCGTGGAATTTGTCATGTGTGATCTGTCAAAAATATAAACGTCAAAAACTAAGTAGCAAAAAAATCACCCGTTAAAAACAACACAATTTCCGTCTTCAAAAAAATCCCTTTCGCGCCACTTAAACAGAAGGCAGTTTGATCCTTTCTAACAATTACGCAGCAAACCAGAAATAGGCACATAATTACATCCTTCTGGCAGCAGAAGCTAAATGTTTTCGAGGACGAGGTGCCAAGGGACAGAAGGAACCATATCGATGTGTCTAGTTTTATTTTCCCATAACTTCGAGATTGCTGTGTGTGTACCTAAAAAAACAAAAACAACAGCTTATACACGCATTACCAACCTGTTGGGGGATGGAATTATACCTATATCAGCCAACTGTCAAATGTTTGGCTATTAGAAATATCCATTTTATTGACATTTTGCCTTTTAATGACTTTCATGAGCGATACATGATATGGGAATGCTACACAAATATTTATTCAACAAATTAAATTATTCACAATCGTCCATTAAAGCTCTAAGATCTAATAATAATTCTATATTTAGCACTCAAAGCGTTCTAATTGTGTTGGCTTTACTTACTTATTATAAGATACCATACTACAGCAGGAAATGTCTGGTGGGAGTCCTTGAGGCACAGTAATTGAGTTGAAACCATATTATACCTTTTATGGTATCGGATGGTTCTATTATTCCCTTGTTGAGTGCCCACATATTGGAATAATGAAATTGTTTGCATACACATAATGGTCCACATATGTACAGTATCAGTATGTACATATATAGCGACACAAAAGGTAAGGGGATTTAGCATGGGACGCAACAACTGTATATGAAATTCAGATTTTTTCCTCAGAGAAAAAATCTATTTTTATTGCTTATTTACAGAATTGTTCGAAAACTCTTACGCGGGTTATGATATTTTACTTTTGGAAAATGATTTCGGCCAAGTGAAATAACTAAGTGATTGTTGATGGATACATCAATTTTTGGTCTTTTTACAGCATTTTATTTTATTTGCGCCTTTAAGTCGAATAATTTCTTTTAGAGTTTTCAAAGCCTGTCCTGCAAGACTTGCAACTTGAAAGTAAAGAAAAGTCTAAACAAAATTATAGAGTCGTTAATTTGGGCTATCATGCCCACCAGCGCAGATTTGCATAACGTGATAACAGATCGCTCCGCAGCACTGTGGTTCCACCCTAGGCCAAAATTTAAAAAAAATTAAACAAGAAGTTGTTACCAAGATCTTTTTATAACGGGTGATTTTTTTGCTACTTGGTTTTTGACGTTTATATTTTTGACAGATCACACATGACAAATTCCACGAACATTTGACATTTCGATTCAGTATTGTTTGCCATTTCATCATGAATAGACTTACGCCTGAACAACGTTTGCAAATTATTGAAATTTATTATCAAAATTCGTGCTCTGTGAAAAATGTGTTTCGCAGGCTACGTCCGTTTCAGCGACGAGGCTCATTTTTGGCTAAATGGATACGTGAATAAGCAGAATTGCGGTATTTGGAGTGAAGAGCAGCCAGAGGCAATTCAGCAGCTACCAATGCATCCCGAAAAATGCACTGTTTGGTTCGGTTTATGGGCAGGCGGCATCATTGGGCCGTACTTCTTCAAGGACGATGAAGGCCGCAGGGTTACGGTCAATGGAGAAAGGTACCGTTCGATGATAACAGATTTTTTTTTGCCGAAAATGCAAGAATTGAACTCGGTCGACATGTGGTTCCAACAGGACGGTGCCACATGCCACACTGCACGCGAAACCATGCATCAATTGAGAGGCGAATTTGGTGAGCAGTTGATCTCACGTTTTGGCGCAGTCAATTGGCCACCAAGATCATGTGATTTGACCCCGTTAGACTATTTTTTGTGGGGCTATGTTAAGTCTATTGTCTATGGGGACAAGCCAAACACGATTGCTGCCTTGGAAGCCAACTTTGAACGCGTCATTGGTGAGATTCCGGCCGAAATGTGTGAAAAAGTTTGCCAAAATTGGACCTTCAGAATGGACCACCTGAAGCGTAGCCGCGGGCAACATTTAAGTGAAATTATTTTTAAAAAGTAAATGGCAGAAATTGATTTATCGATTCAAATAAAAATTTCATTCACTTTTTACAAGATTCTGTGTTTTTTTGAATTTTCAAAAACCAAGCTCTTAAAAAATCACCGTTTATAAGCTTAGAATATTTCAAGCTAATTATAAATAATTAAAACGAATAATACCTTAGGTCGATACCGTTAGATTTTTACTTTGTACGTTGTGACTTGTAACTGCATTAGCATCAGCGTTTGTTATCCCATGTCCAAATTCGTCAATTTAATGTAGTAAAAACTTTTCATGGTACATAGTTGTAAAGAATTGAATGGCCTTTTGTAAATGTCTCGTATATCGTAATCGAAATTCTCTTTATGAATTTTGACAGATGAAGTGCCCACTTGTAGTAGCCTGCCAATAAAAAAAAACATTCGTAACTATTACGCCACCTTGCGGATTTCGATTCATAGCTCGTCGACAAGTATATTCTGCACCAGCTGTTCTACCACATAAAACTGACAGTTGGAGCTTGCAGTCATTTATGAAAGGTAAACCATCAACCGATGGTGAATTTATTTTGGACCAACTTGTATACAGAGTCCTCAAAGACCTTGATATACACAAATCCGCTGGCCCGGATAGTATCCCTCCCATCGTTCTGAAGAGGTGTTCTTCAACGCTGATAAAACCACTACGTAAGCTTTTCCATCTGTCCTACTCTACAGGTGGATGGAAAATAGCACTTTTTCAGCCTGTCCCTAAAAAAGACGCATCTTCTTCACCCTCTAATTACCGTCCAATTGCACGTACGTTCCTTCTTTCCAAGGTCATGGAAACGCTGATTAATTATCAGCTTAAGAAATATCTTGAAGAACGAAAGCTCCTTAATGACCGGCAGTATGGCTTTCATAGCAATAGGTCCACTGGTGATCTGATGGTATATATTACCGAACAGTGGCACAACTCTTTACATCGTTTTCGAGAAAGTAAGATTATTGCACTTGATATTTCAAAAGCATTTGATAGAGTTTAGCATCAAGCTCTCTTATCGAAAATGCGTGCATTTGGTATCGATGAATCTCTTCTTCGTTGGATTAGAAATTACCTTTCGGACCGTTCAATACAAGTTGTATTGGACGGTTTCAAGTCTGATATTCACAAAATAAATGCTGGTGTGCCCCAGGGCTCCGTATTGTCTCCGACCCTTTTTCTCATTTTTATTAATGATCTCTTATCTGGAACTTCTAATCCACTCAATTGTTTTGCTGACGATAGTACTCTCAGTTTTTCATATTCGTTTTCAGATGCACCTCCTTGTTCTTCGGATGTGCAACTGCAACGGCAGCGTATCATAAGCTCATTAAATTCTGATCTTGGCAGCATTGTCCAATGGGGAATAAAAAACCGCGTAGAATTTAATGCTTCAAAAACTCAGTGATGTCATCTGTCGTTAAAGCAGAACCCACCCCACATGCCGCTATCCATGAGCGGCACTTGCATTGAAGAAACCGATCAGCTTTCAGTCCTTGGCATGTGCATCACAGACCACCTCTTGTGGAATGAACACATATTTGATGTCGCCAAGAACGCAGCAAAATGTTGGGGATTTCTTCGAAGATGCAAGAAATTCTTTTCCCCGTCTGATCTGGCTGTAATCTATAAGGCCTTCGTTCGTCCAAAGCTGGAGTATAACTCGCACATTTGGGCAGGAGCTCCGAAAACTCATCTGAGTCTCTTAGATAGAATTCAAAATAGAGCTTTAAGAATGATTGGCGATAGAACTATAGTAAATACATTTACATCTCTCGAACATCGTCGTAATGTTTCATGTATTTCGCTATTTTATCGCTATTTTTATAAAAAGTGTTCTAGCGAAGTAGCCAGTTGCATTCCTCCCCCTAAGCAATTCAACCCAAATACTCGCGCTTCTAGGAATGCTCATCAGTTTTCCCTTGAGCCCAATTTCGGACGTACTGTGATGTACAGAGATTCTTTCTTTAGTCGTACAACACGTATGTGGAATGGTTTACCAGGCTTTATTTTTCCCCCTCATTTTGACATTCTGAACTTCAAAACTAATTTACATCGGTATCTCCTTTTTATCCTTCCCTATTTTCCTAAAGCTCGCACTGTGCTTGTCATGTTAAGGGTAGCCAAAACCCCTTTAGTGCGGGTTTATTATAAAAAAAAACAGACGTGTCATACATTATAAATGTACCTAATATTAGAGTCATCAATATTGATTCCGATGTTAAAAACTACATCTAAAAGACAGATTGTTTTTTTTTTTAATATTGTGATTAAAAATAAAAAATGAAATGAAAGTCTACTACACAACGTACCAGATAGGAATTCTGGATCAGGGTATATTTAATGGATACAAAATACATTTGATTTCATTGAACAAAAATCGTACTACTGTTAATATGCTCCTTTTTTATTTTATTTTATTTTATTTTATTTTAGATTATATTTTCTTAAACAGAGAATGATTTAAAAAATTAAATTTTGTCATGTAATTACTGTCTAGTTACTTTTAATGTAAATGTAAAATTACTTAAAACTGCTTTTTAAAATTGTGATATTCATAATGTAGTAGTACAGAAATCCGCTAGTCAGGTCCTACGAATGTCACGAAAATTAAGATTAAACTAAGCAATCTAATTGAATCAGAAGAATTTGTGCCAACTTTAATTTTTTGAGTTTGATGGCTGAAATGGTCTTGAATAAGATGGACCGACCCAGATTTTCAGTGGCTGAGCTAACTCTGAGTTATGCCCGAGTTAGTTAATCCGACGAGTTAAATAGAAATACATTTTTCAGTTGAGGATTAACTTCAACTTTAAAATGTCAAAATTCTATCGAAATGGATGAGTGGCACTATGTAAATCATTATTTCATTATGGAAAGAGGGTGATAGTTTCGCCTACCGAAATTACGGTTTCCGTAGTTTCGAACCTTGATTTCAATAGTTTTTTGACCAATATATTTCAGAAAAATCTATCTACTCAGTTAACTCTACGAATTTGTTGATTTAAATTTGAAGCTAATTTGACTGACAAAATATTTTTTCAGGAGTTTTTTGTTAGTTACGTCTCTTTAAAAAATTCCACTTACCGCTTTATTTAGGTAAGAAGGTTATAAAAAGAGAAGCAAAATGCAAATTATACATTTATATTTTTTTAACTATTTTAACTCTGTGGTTAAAAATCACTCTGAGTTCTATAACATGTGCAATTCCTCTCAGGTTCTATAATATAAACTAAGCTAAAGCGAGCTTAAAAAGGCAATGAGTAAACAAAACATTCTATTTCAAGTAGAATGGTATTGAAATATTACAAGGAACATATTTTCTATTCATCACATTCTTACTTTATAGTGACAACTTCTGAGACGTTGCTATTTTTAAATTATCCTGCAAATAGAAAATATATACTATACATATATACACAGGCATACATGTAATATTCTCCTTCCTAATGCGATAGTAAATATATTCAGTGAAGCTATCATTGCAAAAAGGGTTTTCGTTCAATACTTTTTTTTTCAGACACAATCTGTTCCAAGCTGATAGGATGAAACTTGTGCAAATAGTAGCATCATATTATGCATAACTGGCATTGTTGTTGAAATGTGGAAGACTACAATAGAAATATGTTTGACTTGTATATAGTATATATGGAAAATTGAATTCAATTCAAAAGGATATTTTGATAAGAAATACCTTCCATTAAGGAATGGATGAATTAAGTAATGTTTAATGTCTTTGAATGCCCAACATCAACTTGAGCGTGCTACCCCCAAGTTTTTTTTTCTCAATTATTTTTGGCTGGAATTATAGCTTTTTCACGACTTGCCAATGTCGATCATCAGATTTTTTTGTTCTAGTGGTGCTGGTCTAATTTTTCATTTTAATTGAAAATTATCATCAAATATTCATCGTGTTCTTTTTAATTCATTTTTATTTATCAACTTATAACTAACTTAAAGCTAGACAAAAATTCATTAATCTAGCCTACTTATCCATTTCTTACATCTAACTTACTGGCCCTTTACTGGCATTCTAAGCTAAACTATATCACTTAAAACTAATGTCTTTCGACCTAAGATCTATTTTATTTAATGCTAATAATTTATTTTTTTAATATTCACCAAGAAAACATAGGATGCAAAACTTAGTAACTTATCATTTTTTAATTTTATTTTATCTTACCCACTACCTAACACTAGATTAAAACTAATTAGAACTATGTTTGACTAACCCAAATTAATTAAAACTAACTTAAACTACTTAATATACCTAAGAACAAATAAAACTACTTAAATCTACTTAATAACTAGAACAGCCAGAGCAGCATATTTTGTTCTTTTAATTTTTTCTTGTGTATTTTTAGTATAAGCATGCAGACACATATGCAGCTATACAAACACATACATATACACACATTAATATACATTTATGTGAACATACATACACACCTGCCTCCGCATACCTACATATTTTTAAATTTTTTTGGTGCCACTTTGACTGTTCCTAATACCTAATTTATCTAAATCTTTGTAAGTCGGCCAAAACATACCCTCTTATTCGACTTTAACTATCTGAGTTTTCGCATTGCAACCACCAGAACTGTTTCTCCTGCTTCGCCCTATCCCTTCGGTTCCGATCGGACACATTTCTACTGAACCGAAGACGCTCTTCTCCACCTTGAGCGATCTACAGTTCTTCGGCTGACATGGTAGATTTGCGGAGCCGCCATTCTATCCTGTATCAGCCCTCGACTGTCTAAAAAGATGAATGCATTGGGAGGGATGTATATACTTAGCCGCACATTCTCAAAGTATTCGTTGTTGGGGTAATAAGCCCCAAAATTTAAGCTGTTGTTTGAGGACATTGCTCTTGCAATGTGACCCCGAATCAGCTTAAACAAAAAATTATCTATTCTGTTTATGTTGGCTCCGTTGTATAGAACCTGGTTGGAATAATATATTGTGTACTCCGACTCTGGTGTTCTGTGTAATCCAAGGCAACGCCTAAGACATTGCCTCTCAAACACCCGAATCTTTTCCATTTGAGATGGGGCAACGTTGAACCACACGGGGCTTCCGTACGCAATCATCGGCCTGATGAGGGCCATGTAGCAGATCACTTTCACTCTACTGTCAAGACGGCTTCTATAAAACGGTCGTTTTGTCAAGGCAAAGGCTCCCCTAGCCCTGACCAAAGCAGCACCTATATGTCTGTCGAAATACAGGTATGGTCAGAAGGTCTCTATCTAAAGCTTACCAGACTAGGTATAAATAAACCTCTATCTTTATGACATGCTAAATGGTAGAAAGATTGTTGTCAAGAGTGGTAATGTAACTTCTACCGCAACTTTTAATATTAAAAATGGTCTTCAGCAGGGAGCGGTTAACTCGCCGATTCTATTCAGCATTTACATCATCGATCTGATAGATTGTCTAACTCAGGCAATTGCGTACGCCGACGATCTAATTGCGTACAGAACATCTCGAACAGTTGAGGTCATCAAAACTCTTTTGCAGAGTGACTTCGACAAGATTCAGCGATATTGTGATGACTGGAAGTTGAAAATCAACTTCCAGAAATCGGAAACTATTCTGCTTAGAAAGAACTGGCGCAAGCTGGTGATCGTAGGGCCACATGGACATCCACTGGCGACTAAAAGTGTAGTAAAGTAGGTAAGTAAAATAGGTGCTGTTCTGGCCATAGCTAGGGGAGCATTTGCCCTGATAAAACGATTGTTTTATAGCAGTCGTCTTGACAGCAGGGTGAAGGTGATTTGCTACATGGCCCTCATCAGGCCGATGATTGCCTATGGATTCCCGGTGTGGTTCAAAGTTGCCCCATCTCAAATTGAAAAGATTCGGGTGTTTGAGAGGCAATCTCTTAGGCGCTCTAAGACAGGGGCGTGGCAACTGCTCATTTGGATAGAATTGATACCAATTATAAGAAGCACATCTGAGCGTCGTAGAATGATGAAATTTGGTGGAAAGGTAAGGCTAGAAGTGAAATGATCCGAAGATACAAGACACCAAGCTTGTAGCTTGAAGGACACCAAACATCTTAGATCATAAAAACCATCCCATTTTGTTTTCCTTTACAGCTTCAATGGCCGTCTCCATCGAGTCAACTCTCTCCAGGACTGACGATCCATTGTCCTTTTATAATTATGAGGCATAATTGTTGATTAGATTGAAATAATATTCGTGTACGTAGGTATGTCATTTCGTCCGTGGTTATGGTATGTCATTTTGTCCATTCCATAGTTTTAAAAAAATTTTGTTAATAAATTCCATAAAACTCTGCTGTTATGGTCAATTGTGAGTTTATATTATCAATTTTGTCGTGAACTATAGATACGGTCATTAAAACTAACTGAAAACTGCATAAACTCACCAAAATAAAAAAAAAAACTATCCAAAACCAATACAAAATTATTTTCTTCTTAAATAATATTTTGTTTTTTTGCGACTACACACGGCTGTCAAATGAGACAGAATTTTCAAAGGTTTTAACAAATCACCAAAGCCAACTAGTGACATTGGAGCGGATTGTATAAGTATTGTAGATTTCAAGATAAGAGGACGTACAACCCCTATACAAAGAAAAAGTTGAAATAATGAAATTTGTCATGCAGGGTTGTTTCATCCACGCACTTCTTATCAATTATTACCGTTTCAATAGATCACTTCACGAAAGGCATACATTAAAAACTTACGTTACCTTATGAGGCATTCAGTGGGCGTTTATTCCACCCACCATTCTTGATAAAAAGAATCTTTGCAAAATGTGGAATACCACACCAAAAACATAAATGTTAAAAAAGCAGGCAAGTTCTTCTACAAAAAATCTTTGCATAACAAGTCACCCGTGAAAAGTAGTGAGATCTAAAAGTACGCCAAGTTCTAAGTTTATAAATGTTCAATATCAAATATTTTAAGTAATATGGAAGAGCCTCAAAATTATCAGAGAAATCTGTTATTTAATGGTTACTGACTTTAATTATGTTGGTTTACTTGGCAAGTTTTCATTTCTAAATTCAGTAATTAGGTATAATAAAAGAAAATTTGCCAAGTAAACCCACAATTAAAGCCAGTAATCATTAAATAACAGATTTCTCTGATCAGACGTTGAACAGATAAAATATAAAAAACAACAAACGAATTAAGTATTGCTATACATACCTAATTTATTTAATCAAATTCAATACCCACCTATTTGGATGGGCTCGTTCGCACTTATAACCTAAAATTAGATAACGCACTATAAAATTTAAAGTTATGTTTAAGGATATCCTATAGACACAGAAATACCGAAAATTGTAAGCAAATCGAGAATTATTCAATTAGTAAGTTAAAGACTAAATAAATGTTTAAGCTACACGCATCCGGCCAGTAATTGTTTAGAAGTAATTGAATTGGCAAATGTGATTTGATGAGTTTATTCAATTAGAAGAGCAGTAACAAACAAAATATAAAACAGTACAAAATAATGTGAACAAATCGGGTGTACAGTGTTGAAATGATTATTTCCAGATGGTTGAGTTTGAGAATTTTTTTAATTACATCGAAATTCATGGTAGCAAATGATGTTTAAATTTGCTTCATTAAATTAAAATTAAATAACAAAATTTTACCATTTCAGCCATGGAATAGACATTCAAGAAACATGGTCCTCGATGGTAATGATTCAATCATGCAGAAATCCTAAGTAAACACTGTATTTTTCCTTAACTTTTTTGTTTTTATTTGTCAAATTTGTATATGTATGCAATATTATTTAAAATGTTGATTGCTTTATGAATTATAAAATCATAGAATCCACAATATTATTATAAAAACAAAAAATATTGTTTTTTTTATCGAGTCCACATGTTGAGCTTACTGGTAGTTCTTAAATAGATGGATCCATTGTCCGTAGTGACGGTATGAGAAAAACACCACATAAACACTCGAAGAAGGTGCAACTATGTTTGGTTCTTGCCAAAAGTACCCACTTTTATTACCAGAGGTATACCCATCGCTACATGTAAGTTAATGCTGAAACAAGATGATTTAGAAAGGACAAACCGAAGATCGCAAAATACAACCACCTGTTTAATGACAAAACGCTCAACGCAGAAAATTTTGCCACACCTGTTAAAGACAGTTTTTGTGTGCAGAACAAAATACTATTATTGAACAATTCCCTTAACATTGAGTGCAATGGTAGCAATAACAGCTGAATGGTAAGATATATGAATAATATAACTCCGAAGAGTTTATAATTTTAAGTTTCCTTAGAAGAGGAACAGATAGATATCACAAAGACTCTTCACTCCAAGCTAAATATAAAACCTTAATGCCGATATCTGAGTAGAAAAAAAGAGGTTTGTCATTGTATATATATTCCATAGTACTATCATGAAGCGGAACGTCCGAGGAGCCCTCTGGTGATACGCTGAAAGGTACAACTCTGCAGATTGTTCAGACTCTCAGTGTTAATGTAGGTACGAATTGAAGCTGTTAGAAAGTACGTATTCTAGTTATCAATTGAATATGCAATTTGAATATGCAAAATTATTAAATATTTTTAGAAGCATTTCCATTTAAAAAAATTATTTTGATCGGTTCATTCAAAAATGATAAAGTATAAAATTTGAAAAATGGTTCTATACCTACATAGCTACATATTTGAAATTTGAAGTGCACATATTACATTATATATCAAGCCTTGAAATTGAATTGAAATGTAATGTAAATAAATCCGAAGGGAATACCTTTATATAAAAATATTTTATGCATTTACAAACATTTAAAATTCAAATTAAAAAATGTTTCCATTATATATTAATAACAAACATTTAATAGCAAACCATTTATCTCTTTTCCCAGTAGGACAAATATATTTCATGTGCATTTACTGCAACCAGGATTGGATTTGACTTTAAAAACTATTCGGAAGATTGCCTATGAATATGTTTACCTTTTTCAAAAATACAAACAAAAATTGTTTCATATCGATAAAGAGAGTAAAAAATAAAATAATCGAGAATTTCGAAAATCTTAAAAAATGATTCTATGGTTCTTTTTTGTATCCACTAGAACTTAGAGTTTGCCTGCGTAAGTTAATATTATCGTCATTATGAATAACCAAGGGAGAATACCACTGAAAGCTAACGTATTTCTATAACTAATTTTCACACATTTATTTAAAAATTGGAGTTGGATTTTCGACCAAAAACTAAGAGAATAGTTCAGTAGAATATTCACTCCATGTGGGCACAATCAATCAATTAAAAAACGTTCGCTTTTCTTCTAACAATCGATTGGATTTTCATAAAACAAAACTATGTAAGTATGTGTCTCCCAAGTTTGAAGAAAATCGCTTCAGCTTCTATTATTGGAATGCTGAGTTTGATGAAAATCTTAATATATATTTTTTTTTTTATTACTTTACCCAATAGTGCCTAAATATATACACCAAATGTATCGCAATTAAAAATAAGATACAAATATAAATACAATGGATTTGTGGTCTCATTTAAATTTTGTACCACATGTAGGTAGGTAGGTAAAATGGCGGTGAGAGCCAACTCGCATCTAGACCCAAGTAGCGCAATGCCATTTATTTTATTTGTTATTAATTTTATATTTTTATAGGTTTTTGATTAAATTAATTAAACAATTACAAATAAAACAAAACTTTTACAAATAACTAGTGCAAAATGAGAGGACCTTAAGGACTTAAAGTCATCGAAAGAACGGTAAATACTAATGAATTTCGTTAAATGTGTTTATATTGTAACTTTTAAGGTTTTCGCGGTTGTTTACATATAACATATTAACGTTTTTAGGATAAGCCGCGTTATAACTATTTAGTATTTAGCGAGTTCAATTCCGTACTCACCCCTAACGTTTCGCTCGAATTACATCGAGCGTGGTCACCGGGAAACTGCCAAAGAGATGTTAAGAGCGATTTTGGCTAAGCAGGTTGTAACGTTGCGCCGAAGGTCCTGTCTCTTGTTGATGTTTTTGTTGGTTTGCAAGTTGGGATCCACATATCTCAGCATACTTTCGGTTTTTCTTTTGAGCGACTCAGAGCTTTTTTCTCAAAATGCTCCATCCAAATATCTGCAATTAAGGGAGCCAAGGGCAATCCCATAGCAACACTATCATTTTGCAGATAAGACTGTTGGTTGAAACAAAAATATCACGATGATAGGCAAAACTCCAAAATTGGTAAATAGTTTTCATTTATGCCGGAAGCTTAGATAAGCTTACTGATGCTGGTAAGTACCTCCTGCACGGGAACGTTCGTAAATAGTGACTCGACATCAAAACTCACCATCATTTCGTTATCTTCAAGTTTTAAACCTCTTAAAATCGACACGAAATGTGAGGAATCCTTAATGTGGTGTTCCGTCAAGCCAACCAAAGGTATAAAGACATGAACTATTTACCTTATTTTGTGGATTTTTGGCAGACCATACAGTCTCAGTGTCTGTGTACACGAAAGTATTAGGCGCTTGGGTTTACCACGCTTTATTATCGTTAATGAGTTTTGTGGCTTTTCTAAAAACGCGCGCAGTGGGGTCATAATCAAACCCCTGAAAGAACACATTAGCGCGGTTACCAAAAACCAAAGGGAGAAGTCCGCCATATGTGAGCACATCCTCGACCATCCAGATGAACTCCACTGGATCCACTTCGAAAAAGCCAAGGTTCTAGCCAACATACCTCATTATATCGCTCGTCTGGTGCGCGGAGCAATTGAAATTACGGTTACTTCCTATAGAACCACTTTTCATATTCGACTTTCTCACAATTTGATGAACCGATTAAAATTATTACTTGCGATACATAGGTACTAGAGGGCAAGTTTTGCATTTGGAAAAAAAATCCAACCCGAGATTTTAATCAAACTTGACATTAAGATGATAGAGAACACCAAAAAGTTTGTCCCCGATTCCGTCTGTTTGTCTGTCTGTCCTTACAACGATTTACATCTAAAACGGCTGAAGCGATTATATTCAAATTAGGTATTTAAGTGTCTCAGGAGATTGTCTTAAATGTGTTTTTGAATCGTTTTTTTTTAGGCTCAAAACTAACGGCGCATGCCATACAATTTTTTCTACCATCTTATTGATCTCGAAAACGGCTCTAACGATTTTGATTTAAGAAAACAAATGTGCAGTACTATAGATATAGTCTACATTTTGGTTAACATTTTTTTTTAATATTTTATTATTAGCGGTACTTGCCATATAACCATTTGATTGTTTTTGGACTTTCTCATAAGCGGCTCAACAGATTGCGATCAAAATTTGTATGTAGGAGGTTCTTTGATTTCTAAATAATACTGCATACCATAATTATAGAAAAAAAAATTTTTTTGACTTAAAAAAAAAAACAATATTTTTTTTTTTAATTCAATATTTCGAAAATGGGTGGAGGATGTTTTTTTAAATTCTGTTTTTAAATTTATATTATTAAATACATATGTATGATTGTCATACTAAACATTTTTCAGAAAAAATATATAAAATAAGAAATTAAGTAAACAAAATACTATAAACATATTGAGCTGATTATACTAAATCTTGTACTTAAGATGTGATCGAACATAAGAGCAAGTACGTGCGATCCAGCCGTGCATTTTATTTTTTTTTTATGCGAATATTCCTTAGACGTGTTAATAAAACTGCATACTCAAATTAAAAAAAAAATGGTTTTTGATTTTTAAGAAATAAATAATATTTTTTTTTGAGAAATCAATTTTTCAAAAACCTGTCACTGAACAACGATTTTTTAATTTGTTTTTGATACATTCATATCTGAACAACAAATTTAAAATTAATTTAATTTCAAATTAAATTTTTTTTCCTGAAACTTTAACCGCTACGTAATCTAAATATTTTATTATGTGTATCATCCATTTATTTCCTTGTAGCTACTTAGCCACCTAATTCCTTAATCATTTTCATTATTATATGTACATACTTACATACCTATGTTATATCTTTAAGTATGTATGTACATATTTCTTTCCTAACTTACATAATTAAAATCTATAATCTACATTTAAATATACATTTGTATGTAACTATTCCTCGAATCATCGATTCGACGATTCATTATACTAAAAATCAAGTTAGTATTGCATACATCGGCTTTAAGCCTGCATAGCATAACTAGACTACCTGCCTACTAACATCGTCAATTCTTTGCTACGTTAAAGTTGTTAGCTACTAGAGCAAGTTTGTACGATCCAGTCGTGGACTTTATTTTTTTAACAAATCCTATCCGGATTAGCAAATAATTAAAAAAAATCAAATTGGTTTTATGAAAAACTACAGTTTCTGACTTAAAGCCTTTTTTGCTAACACCAAATAAAGTAATTGAAAATTTATATATATATCCATATTTCTTTTTCTTTTATTTTTAACTCACTTAAGTATTTCAGTTTTCGTAATCGTTATCTTTAGCTATTTCTATTTTCACAAATATTCTATTTTTGTATTCTTTAAATTTATTTAATCAAAATAAATTTTATAATATTAAATGTGAAAATAATTCACTCAGAAAAGTGTTTTAATTTTATATTCTGCCACATCTATATACATATCTAGCGCAAGAATATTCCTCACACCACCCGCATCCATTTAGATTGCTAAAATTGAAACAGAAATATTCCATATGTTACGAATCAGTTTCCAAGTTCGTCTGAGGAAAAAAAATCTATGTTTGTATATCGAAGCCTTAGAGAACGGAAGCAGGAAACATGAAACAAGGATAAAAATAAAGTTGGGCCTCTAAACTTTTCGAATTTAAACTACGAAAAGGGAAAACTCAGTCAGTTATGTAGATACGAGTATGTGTCGATGGATTAAAAGTATCTAGAGATCTCTGTAAACTTAGAGATACAAGTACATCCATTAAATACTACATATGATTTAAAATTTGTTCTGACATCGGGTTCATATCCTCTATATATAAAAAAAATAAGTTTCTGATGGAAAGACAGTTTTAATTTTGTTCATTCATAAGTCGGTTATAAAGGTAAATTGTGCGGTATATTCACTATGGCGTATGCGTACTATTTATTTCGAATGATTTTTTTTTTTGTAATTTCTCGTATCGTTCAACACGGGTGAATTGTCAGTCACCAAAATGAATGCGCATTGACGACACAGGAAAACGGTTAACAAAAACTACAACCAACATTAAACGTCAGCAGCAATGATGACAGAACATGTGAAACCTGGATCAAAAGCGACAAATAAATTATGCGCAATCCGAGTAAATCGATTAGAAAATTTTTATATTTTTCCAACAAAGTGGGCAGATGGAGTTTTACTTGACTAGGTAATGCATGATTTGCCCAACTTTCAATTGTTGCTCGGATTATTTTAGACATTTCGAAAACAAGTGCGTGATCGAGTCGAATGAAGCGTTTACATGTAATTGAAGGAGCTTTAAACTCTTTTCCACCCCTGAAAAATTTACAGCTGTCATCAAATTATATCATATATGAGAGTGAACGAGGGCGTTCGGTGTCGCACAGCTTTTTGATACATTGCTGAAAAATATATTGTGCGTTTGTGAACGTATAAAACCCAATAGGTAACCATTTCTGGCAAAAGTCAAAACAGAAAGAAAAACTATTTGCTTATGATTACGCTTCGGCTCAAAGTGAATTAAACATACATTTGTTGGCTAAAATAAAAATTAAAAATGAATCAGGAAGTAAGAACCACAAATGTTTCAACCGATTCAAAAGAAGAAGATGATGGTACGCAATTAAAGTTCACAAACAACAATTGAAAAGACATAGACAGATAGATAGATACCTAAGTATACCAGAAATTTAGCGCTAGCTTGGCTTCGATTTGGAAATCATATGTTTTGTTCGTTGTTATGGTCGTCAGATGTTAATTAACAGATATTTAACAGGTATCACAACAACAACGAACGTATTGCACAGCATAGTATTAAACAAAAATTATAGCCATTGTTTAAACGTCAAAATAAGAGTGTATTTTTGAAATATTTGAACGAAATTACACCATTTGCTTTAGTAAAATCTGTTACGTGAGAGTATTATTAACGTTTAGAAAATAAGGTTTCAGTAACTGCTATCATTTTTGACTTCGTTTTAAATTTTGTATCTCAATATATACCCACTTTTTTATTTTATTAAGGCCCGTTTGCAGATTCGAAACATAAATATTTATGTTCAACTTAAAACGCTTATGGACTACTTTTCCTCTGCGTAAAATGTCACATAAGTACTTAAGTAGAACTTAAATGATTAAGTTGTGTATCAGCAAATGCGTCTAAAGGAAAAAAAATTAAAAAAGAAAAAAAATCTAAATACAAAAAACTAAATAAAAGAATAAATTCCAGAACGCTCAAAGAACTCCCCATCTATACTTTATGAAAAAGAATCCAATTTTTTACCTGTTGAAGTCCTCATAAGAAACTTATTGCAGGAAGGTGAAAATCTTTTTGAGGTCAGCCAGCTGATTTGTCACAACAAAACAAAAAAACTATTATAATAATGGAATGGCAGTGGCTTAATCATCATGCGGCTTGAGTTCGTGGATAATGCCCCGGCGCAAAGTTTTTCAATATCAAGGGAGTATTGTAATTTTACTGTTCGCGGGACCGAACAAGATATAACCAGCCGAATCTGGAAAGCAAAGACTGAATTCGGAATACTGTCCAAAATATGGAGAAACAACTATCTATAAGCCTAAGGACAAATCTACTACTGTTCCAATCCAATGTTGAGTCCGTACTTCTTTAAGGGTGCAACAATTGGAAAGTAACACCTGCTGTCACAAGAAAGCTGCAAGTATTCGTAAATAGATGTCTGCGAAACATATTGAGGATTTTCTGGCCAAACCGTAGCTCCAGTGATGAACTTCATGCTAGGACAGTTCAGGAATCTCCATCGACTCTATAATAGAAAAACGAAAGTGGCATTGGATTTGACATACGCTTCGAAAAGGTACGAGTTCATTGCGAGTCAGGCGATGCAATGGAACCATTTCACCATCATTTTTACAAATTGATTCAAGTTCCCAGTAATTAAAGACTCATTTTTTTCTAAAATATAATTAAGCGGTTTAATCAAGCCGGAAGCCTTCTGCTTCTCAAAGTTTTCACTTGGGAAAAAACTGACAGCTGTAATTCTGAATCACAGCCAGAATCAAAACCAGAAGCATTCATATACTTGAACGTCAAACACATCCGCTGTCATTTTTTGTACCAGACATTATTTTTGATATTGATTATTTTAAATATTACTTTCACATATGAGGGGTATAATTTCAAAACTCTTCTTTTGAACTTTTGAGAGTAAAACAAAAAAATCGAATTGAATGAATTAATTGACTGAGTAGAATAGTGTAGTTTTGAAAAAAAACTCCACTTTTTAATTAAAAATAAGTATTGGAAATAATATAAATTTGGACAAATTTTAGTTCTTATATGTATTCGTGTATGAGGGCTCTTCTCAAGAACATTTCCTAATTCTTAACTCTCAAGTTGGCTTCTGGCTTCCGCCAAGAGCAGGCGTGTTTTACCTCGTCTTTAAAAAAGTAAAAAGTAAATTATTTTAATAGTTTAACAAACTGTAAATATTTTGCCTGATTTTAAGCAGTGCAATTTGACTAATTATAAATTGAATACCTTCTGCCCTATCGAGGTAACCGTCGGAACGGAACATTTTCCGATTTGTCAGGGAAATGTTCCGCACAACTGTCGGAAGATTACCTCGAAGCAAATATTCTCCGATTCGGATGAATTCTCCGCTCCGACGGTTACCTCTCTAGGACGCATTATATTATAATGGGAGTATTTCTGCGGCGAAAGGACAGTATTGGAACAGAAAAAATAATTTAATCACTTTTTTCATTATTCGTGCGGAATGAAGCCAACCAAACGACATCCACCACACTTCCTTGTCTCGCGAAGCACTTAGTACTCTTGTTATGTACAATAATTATCGTCTAAACATCGTCTGCAAGGATATGATGCTGCTCCAAGGATTTAAAGCCCGTAAGATATACCGCTGCATAAATCCGCTCCTAGCGGAAAGTTGACAACAGTTAGTGGAACTACCAACACAAACATTTACTGAAAGCTGGAAACCAACGGTTCTTTGAGCTATTAAGATTGTTCAGTGACGAAAAAGTTAGAACAGAATAGAATAGAACAGATTCGTGAGAAACTTCAGAACAAGATAGAAAAATTTAGAACATTCAGTCATCTGGCAGAGATTATAAAAAAATTAATGTTGTTTACCTACAATTCAAATTCGTTTATTTTTGCAGAAACATTCTTAAAAATAATCTGAAATGGAGTTGAATTTATTTAAGAAAAATATTTTTCATGAAATTGAGATGCTTCCGACACGAACTTTGATTTATCAACTAAATCTAACACAGTAATGTTTTTTTTTAACAACAACAATTGGTTTTGACAGTTCTTACAAATCTGTTCTAACTTGTTCTACCTAAAAAGCAAGTGCAGAAAATCCTGTTCTAAAGTGTTCCAAGCAGACTCATTGAACACCTAACCAGAACAGCTTAGAACAGAAAATTTCTCACTGAACAGCAAAATTCTGTACTTTTCGGTTCTAAAGTGTTCTAATCTGTTCGGAACAGCCTCATTGAACACACATATTAACTCCTGAGATGTCGATTCTCATATAATTAAAATAAAGTGCTAATAATGTATGTATATTCATAATGTATATATTTAAAGAAAAAGAAACTATTGAGCTTTCGCTCTATCATCAAATAAAAAATTCACATAAATATTAATCGTACAGAGCTCTCGCTCTATCATCAAATGAAAAGTAATTTTAAATAAAAAAAAGTTGTTCCATAATGTCAAATATGTGTTCTTGTTCAATCGAGATCTTATACCCGTACCTGTAAAAGTAAAGGAACAATGATCGCGTAAATGTAAAACTCCATTCTAAGTTTAAGAAAGAATAAAAAACCGTCACCTTAATACGCCTCTCTTAAAGGGAAAGCAGTAAAAAACATTAACATAAAGTTAATAATAGGGTTGATCCCAAATAATTGTACACTTATAGTTATACAAATAGAGACGCATTCATTCTGCCTATATCTCATGTTATTTATTGTTTAGGTAAGTCTCTTAAAGTAATGTTAACGTCTTTGTTAAATGGACGCTATATAAAAATAAGTGTAGATTTAAATCTAGTATTTAATGTGATTTATTTGTTAATACGTAATACAAATTTAAAAACAAAAACCTACAACTGAGTAGCCAGACCACTTCTAAGGCGGCAGCATAAATTGCAATCTTAAGAAAAATGTTTTGTAAGTAAGTGAAATGTAAAAAAAATCTCGAAAAAAAAGTGAAAAAAAGTTGGAATTATACCCCTCATATACAATGGCATCATTCAATAACCGAACTATAGCTATGCGGATAGGTTGGTGTTGTTGTATTCCCATGTAAGAATACAGCTGATGACAAAACAACTGCTGCAGAAAAAAAAAATCTTAAGCTATCAGAAAAACTTTGGTATACTTTTGTATCCCATGAGAAATGTCAAAAACATATGTACAAACCCATGCAAATTCAACCTATTCGATGTTGGTTGTTAAGGAACTTCAGTGGATACTAACATATCTTAGATAGGCTATCGTACCGACATCTGAATAAGGCCAATCACATTCAGAATCGTCATAAATAAAAAGAGTGTGTGTAATAATCTATACGCGCCAGAAGTAAGATTTCTCTAATTTGAAACAATTTTTTCTTTCGTTATTCTAAATCATCTACAACATATTATACATATACCTCTGTATTTCAATTTTATGGAAACCGGTCATAGAACAACGAAGTTGACATATTTGATACCAGCCGTACTTGCATAAATACTTCCCCCCTAAAGGATCATATCTTCTAATTGTACAAACGTCACCGTCGCGTCGTTCTAACTTTAATTCATGGTTCAGCAAATTTACATTACATATATTATACTACTCCCTATATATACATCTACAAAGTATAGATACACTGAATCACTGGCAACGAGACCATTGACTTAGAGATTACACACACAATAATATACAACCCAATAATATATGAGCATCAACAAAACAAACAAACAAAATTCTCGCTGAATACAAATAATGCGAATACCTACTACATTAATTTATGCGAATCCACAACGAACCCACAAAAAAACTGAATACAAAAAAACTTCTCGTTGAATACACACAATTCATGGAGGTACCTACAGAATAAGAATCCACTAGACGTACCAACAATAATAAATCCTCAGCGAATACACACAATGTAGATACCTACATAAATATCTGCACACATCTGTGAAAATCCACTAACGAACAAAAAAAATCCAAATGTTTGAAAATAATACTTCCAACAAATAACATATCGTATGTCATATCGAGTCGCCAAAATCACAAATTTACGCATACACTTGAAGGTCAACATATGAAAAAATGGCTTCATCAAATAATTATTACTTTTGAGAAATAATCCGATGAAAAACTTTGAATATATACATAATTTGTTCTAATTGTACTTCCTTATGAAACCGAGAAAAGAAAAATACTCCGAAAACAATTGGGTCTATTCGGCGAGATCTTTTATTCTGTTATTCTGCTATTCTGTTATGAATTTTCATACAAAAGTTTAAGCTGTCAAAAAATCTTTTATGAATTATAATTTTGGTATTCTGCATGCTAAATCTGCTATGAAATCTTTTAAGAAATCTGCTATTGAGCTGTCAAAATTTCGAAATTCTCAACAAGTCTTTTATGAACTGCATTTTTGGTATTCAGCATGCCACAATCTGTTATGGAATCTTTTATGAATCATAAAAGAATAAAAGACACATTTTGGTTACTTTTATCATAAAAGATTTCAACATATGTAGTAAAAACTTTTATTTCGTGAATGAATTGTTCTTAAAAGGAGACAGATATAACCAAAAATAATTAAAATGCATAATAACAAACTCAAATATTTAAATAATTTGAAAACTAAATTATTTCAATACACTAAAGCACAGAACACATTTGATGGATGAAACATAAGAAATTAGTCGCTTATCTTGCCGATGTGCGTTTTGTACAACTTTTTATATTGGATAAAATAAATTCAGGAACTGTTATGGGCAAATTGCAAAAATTAAATATTATTTATCTACGCGAAACAAAACACGATAATTGCGCAGGTTAATATTTTCATTAGTCAGTGCCTACTGCCGAGAGTTTTTATTTACCTACTACAGCTGATAATTTGATAGCAGATTTTAGGTCTGTTCGTATAAAAGTTTCTTTTTCGAAGTTCCATAACAGACTTTTATAAAAGATCGAACTCCGGAATACCAATTATAAAATATCTTTTATGGTGGAGATCTGTTATGCATCATAACAGAAAATTCGTAGCAGAATAACAGATGTGTCAGAATAGGCCTAAATACTCGGAACAGCCATATTGAACGTTTTTGTAGCAAGGGGGAGTATTAAAGTGTAACACCGAACTACCAATCGAAAAGACCAAAACAGAAAATTTCTGAGCACACTCATTTCATCGTCTCTCACAACATTCCACTCTCAAATTTATGAAAACCATAGCTGTCACATTTGACAGTCAAATTGAAAGGAGACCACGCACAAAAAAATAAACGTTTTTAATTTTCGTTGATTAGAAATATCATTCTAAAAGTTTAAATTGAATATAAAAACGGTTCTTTTATAATATATAAAAATGTCACATAGTGAATCTGAGAGTAGCTCATCTTCTTCATCCAGTGGCTCGGAATCTGATTCGTCCACATCGTCTGAAGAAACAAAAATAGAAAATCCTAATAGGAAAAAGCACCATGCCACATCAAATAATGAGAAATATCCATCACCATCAAAAAATGCAGTTAAAATGAAAACTGAAAAACCAAAGAAGAAAAAACATAAAAGCTCTTCGTCGTCCGAATCTTCATCGTCAAGTTCTGATGCTGATGAAAATGAAAGCAGTTCATCGTCGTCCAATTTATCTAGCAGTGATTCTGAGGAAGAAGTCGAAGCATCGAAAACAAGGCCAAAAAAAACGAGAATCGTGGAAAATTGTCCCGAAATCGCTACATCTCCAGAGGATGAACACCGAGATGAAATGAAAGATCATGGTTTGGTAGAGCATTCAACGGAATCTACTCAAATTGCCAAACAGTTAGTAACTGGTGAATCGGCCGAACAAATAGAAAAGTCACCTGCTCCCGAAGCAGGCATTGAACAAAAAGAAAAGTCACCTGTTCCCGCAGCAGAGTGCGAACAAATAGAAATGGGACCTGCTCCCGAAGCAGGACAAAAAGAAAAGTCACCTGTTCCCGCAGCAGAGTGCGAACAAATACAAATAGCACCTGCTCCCGAAGCAGGAATTGAACAAAAAGAAAATTCACCTGTTCCCGTAGCAGAGTGCGAACAAATAGAAATAGCACCTGTTCCAGGAGCAGACTGTGAACAAAAAGCAACAGCACCTGTTCCGGTAGCGGAATGTGAACAAACAGAAACAGCACCAGTTATAGAAACAGGCGATAATCTAATCTATCACCGTGAAACCACAGACGAGCCCATAACAAATCAAACTATTAATGATGTCAATGAAGTTCGTCCGGAAGAAGTGGCCTTGCCACCTAAATCACAAGAAGACATCCCCCGAGTGGAAGAGGAATCGGTTAAAGAAAATTATCAGCAAGACACAACTGAATCCATCAATCCGAAGAATCTAGTGGAACCAGAAATTACCCAAAACAATGAAGAACCAGAACCAAAAAAGAAATTGCAATCGCCGATGGAGAAACTTCCCACCCAAATCAAATCCGTTTCTGCTGAAGTACCAAAGGACAGTAAATCGAAGGAAGTCTCAAAAAGAGATCGTAGTAGATCGCCCGTCAGACGAGACCGGAGAGACCGGTCTCGTGAAAGAGAAGAACGCAATCGTCGGCACAGGAGTCGAACTCGTAGCAGAGATCGCCGTCGACGCCGGAGTCGCACACGCAGTCGGTCCAATGGCAGAAACCGAGACAGATCTGCCGGCCGACAACGAGCAGGAGGACGTTCGCCACATAGGGAGAAGAAACATGATACCGCAGCCAACGAACCAGATGCAAATCCGAATGAAAAAATCACAGAACGTCAGCGTCGCACTGTAGACCTTCTGACCTCCCGAACAGGTGGAGCATACATCCCACCAGCTAAACTGCGTATGATGCAAGCCGAGATAACCGACAAAGCATCGGCAGCATATCAACGAATCGCCTGGGAAGCTCTCAAAAAGTCCATTCATGGTTACATAAACAAAGTCAATGTCGACAACATTGGCATCATAACCAGGGAGCTTCTCAAAGAGAACATCGTCCGAGGAAGAGGTCTTTTGTGCAGGTCGATAATCCAAGCCCAAAATGCATCACCCACATTCACTCATGTCTATGCTGCTCTTGTTGCAATTATTAACTCAAAATTCCCAAACATCGGAGAATTGCTGCTCAAGCGATTGGTTATTCAGTTCAAGAGAGCATTTCGCCGAAACGACAAGGCAGTATGTCTTTCAGCCTCGCGTTTTGTTGCTCATCTGGTAAACCAACGGGTAGCTCATGAAATTCTCGCGTTGGAAATTCTAACTCTGTTGGTAGAGACGCCGACTGATGATTCAGTGGAAGTGGCGATTGCATTTCTAAAGGAGTGCGGTATGAAACTTACAGAAGTTTCTTCCAAGGGCATCGGCGCTATTTTTGAAATGTTGAAGAATATTCTGCACGAAGGCAAACTCGACAAAAGGGTGCAGTATATGATTGAAGTTGTATTTCAGGTGCGAAAGGACGGATTCAAGGATCATCAATCTGTTATTGAATCGCTGGAATTAGTCGAAGAAGATGACCAATTTACACATTTACTTATGTTGGATGAGGCCACAAACACTGAAGATAATTTAAGTGAGTATTATAATTTGTATGTATGTGTTTTTATTTAGTTTATGGATTACAATTTAATTTTGTATTTTCAAAAAGAAAACAATAGTTATTTGAAAAATTCAAGCGAAAAAAAAAAACAAACAAAAATCAAATTTAAATCATACCAAAATTTATAATTTGGCGCTTAATGCTTTTAACCCATTTCCGGCGGCTACCAGTTCCAGGTGTGCTATACTCTGTCGAACAAAAAAATAGTCAGTACAGAGCTTATGGGCGAGCTTTTTTCAAACCAATGGTGCCTGTGTATACTGTCACCACACTGAATTGAAAAAAAAACTTCCACTGAAAAAGATTCTACCCACTGACCAACTTACACAAATTATTGTGGTAAATTCCTGCAAAATATCGTACATCCCACCATGACCATTCTCATTGCATGCACAAAGCATTAGCATACTGATCATCTACTCGTTTCTACTTTCGCTGTATAAGTTGAACAAAATTATACATTCCGACAGAGTTACCAATATCCATTGAAAGCAATACAGAAGAGCTTTTTCAGTGGGTTTTTACCAAAGAGAAAGAGAAGGAGAAGTTTTATCGATTTGATTTTCTCCTTTTTATTTGGTTGTATTTTCAAATAGCCCGTTAAATTGGAGTTAATTTTGTTCGCTTTCGTTGTTTTTGCAGAAAAGTTTGCAAATTATCGAAACGTTCAAAGCAAATTACTTTTATTAGAAAAGGTTTTATAAAGTTAAATTTTGTTTTATTAACAGTGAATAGTTGATATGCATTTGTTAAATAGTGAAGTAAAATTGAGTTAAATAAACCGTAAATTTATATTATATAACTTTTAAGGTTTTCGCGAATACCCTTAAAAAACGCGCCTATGATCTTACCGCCCGCTTGGTGTTGCGGAAAAAGTTAAATAGTTTTTGGTTTTAATTTAATTAAAATGTTAATTTTTTTAAAAAAGCAGATGGAAACCATACACATTTTTCTCTTATTTGCTGTCATATATAATGATAAGTACGGAAACCCTATTAGAGCTTTAACTTGAGATAGGTTTATGCAAGCCAATGCAACCAGAGTGAGAGGCAAATGCCCTATCTTACCCTGTACTGACTATTTTTGTTGGACAGAGTATAGGACCCTTCAAGCAAGCGACTCCGTTTTAGATCCGATACCACTTCATAAATGAACCCAAAAACGGATCCAAAACGATTCCAAATCGGAACAAATTAGTATGGAAATTAGAATCACCACGGCGCCATTATGTGTATGTATTGTGAGATAGAGTTTTCTATTTCACCATACTCAGCGAGAACGGAACCTAAATGGAATCAAAAACGGATCCAAAAAAATGAACTAATCTAATAATCTAATATTTGATAATAATCCCGTTATTTCCATTTAAAAATGTTATTTTATAAACTATTTATGTTTGTTATTATGTATTTTGGTTTTACTTTAAGATAAAAATTTGCTTGTTGCTTGCAAAATTTACACTCACTGTCTATTTTTGGTCTAATTAGAGGAAATTTTGGAAATGCATTTCGTTTCTCGGAAAATTAATGTTGAGTTTTCGCAACATCCGCCGAATGTAGTAGCAAAATTAAAAAAAAAAATGTTTTTTGATATGGAATATAAATCAACTTTATTGAACTTTTGTTGACAAAGCTTAATCAAACAGAAAATAAATTAATAATGAATTATAAACATTAGTTTTTGTATGGTATTCATCTAAGCAATTTGGATGAATCGCTACATTACACTTTACAGAAAAAAAAAAAGGTTTGAATTGAACACTCCTAACTGCGAAGACGTTTTTCTGTTTTGATGACAGTGTGTTTCATGTCACCGAAACGAACCAGGAATAGCCCGACTGCAGCTTGTTTCCGACCTTAACAAGGAACCAACAACAAATGTTTTGAATTCAAGTTGCGAAAGTGGTTGGCTAAAAGTGGCGAATACCATTTCTTTACCCGAATTCTTATTCAATAGTTGTTTGTGGCGTTATCAAACATAAGTAATTGTGTAAATTGGTCATCTTCTTCTACCAATTGTCAGATTGTATTTGGCATCGGAATGTTGACATACTTCTTCTTTTTGCGATCAACCCGATTTGCTGATTTGATTGGCTGATCAATCAAATGATTTGACAAAACTGTAACTACATAATTATCATTGCAACGAACAGCAGCAATTTCGTATTCGTTGCTTTCCGAATGGAAAAACGGTGGACCCACTGCATTTTTCTTCATTTCTTTTGGGTCTTTCAAGACTGCTTTTGCAGTTCTGCGAACTGTTCCTTTCTCTAGGGACAATAGAACTGATGTTTTCCTATAAAAATAAGTAACATAAATTAGCTGTTGCGAAATAGCACAGTGTAGATAGAAGACACTCGACACATAAGTTTACGCGATGTAAAAAAAATTGTCGAAAGTTGCCGTATGCTGACCTGGTATATTGACTTTTGAAGGTACAACGTTTTCGCTCAAACCAAATTCTAGGAATTCGAAATTGATGTGCCACCATACGGGATAAGTTGGAACAGGTATCCTCCATGTACGCACAAGTTCCAATATTTATACCCAAAGCGTATAGGTTTTCCTTTTATGAACATTTCTCTATTCTATTGAAAGATGATGGCGAATTGCATAAATTTTGCGCTTAGCAAATTTGTTCAGGTCAGAAATCTTAGCAAACTTGTCGCCGGAATCGATTTTACTGTTATCACAAACATGTAAACATGTAATATTTGTAGTTTTGAATCGATCTCGGCTCATGGCATCTTTTATCACATCGTAGCGAAATACTGGTTTATTACGCCAAAAAAGATCCAGCTGGGGAACTCATACATTATTATTTACGAAAAAACAAAATACATACCAATGAATTTGTGGGTTTTGAAGACACCGAATTTCATGTGCAGTGAAAACTCAATGAACACCATTATTTTTTTGTTTTGGCTAAAAATGCTACTACTTTTGGCGGATGTTTGCGAAAACGCAAAGTAGAACTTTTATCTCACCTACTAAGCACGCACCTCGTATGAATTGCTTCAAATGGGTGGGCGTGGGGCAATAGTTGTGTGTTCGCCTGTCAACCTAATGGTCACAGGTTCGTTCGTTCGTTCGTCCTCTTATTTTTCCATTAGAAACCAATTCTAAAATAAATGTCGAACATTGGTTTACTCATTACATGCTGTTTAGGCATAGCACTAACAACAGGTGGTTGAGTAAATCTAGTATACCGATAAATATGACAACGAATAAAAAAATAATGCGAATTATAAGGGACATATATAAATAAGACACGAAAATTTCTCCGCATTAGTTCAGCCGCCATCCCTGGAGATAAAATCTGAGACAACAACCACCTGCAGTCTCAGAACATCGCGCCACACATCTTTCCTATCCTTCTTTCTCTTCCTTAACCTCACGCCCGCGCTGTATTGAAACATTTAAAGTGTAGTAAAATCCCTTGAGCGCGTGTAGATTATAAAAAAAAATGTATTATGCGCAAAAAAGTTACCTCAAAATCTCCAAAATTTCGGTTTTTGAAAGTGCTCAAAAAACTAGAAAATTAAATTTTCGAAAAAAATCCAAAAACAGGTCGATTAGATAATTCAATAAACTTCCAAGATAATTTGTTAGTTCATTAAAATAAATGATCATTTAGGCTAGAGACGGTTGTTTCGCAACGTTAGTCGGAAATGGGTTAAAGTTGGTTTCGGATTTTAAAGCGTTGGGCAGTGAGTTAAAAAGTCGGAGTCCTTTGTAGAACAAACTGTTTTGACCTGCAGTTGTTCTTTTCCATGGAAGGCGAAAATCGTGGTTATTTCGCAAAGTATGGGGCTGATCATTGCCTATGTAATGAACTAAAGTGACAGATAAGAAGGTGTGAGATTATTTTTGATTTTAAACACAAACAAAAAAACATTCATTTATATTATTTGCTTTTAATGTTAAGCCAAATTAACGACGCATTCAACATGTAACATATAGTGGTATAGATATTGCACTTTAAAATTATTCTCATTGCCTTGTTCTGGAGAATTTGTAGTCTATTTATCATATCCTGGGATTTCACAAAATACGAAACCATCGTACAAAATACTTTTCCAGTTTTTCAAGTAGAATTCCCCTATCAACTGCCTCAAAAGACCGTTTTAATTCAAGTAAAACAATAATTATTTTGGTTCTAGCGTCGAGCTGTTGTTTCCAATTAGATATAACCATATTAAGTGCACCTTCATATGAGTGCTGGTTTTGAATTTTCAACTTATGGGATTCGAAAAATGATTGCAGTTGGAAATAAGCAATTTTTTCAAGTACCTTCTCGTAGAGAGGGATGGCTTTAATTGGTCTATAGTCTCACACTTAGTTGAGTTTTTTACTGTTGGGAATGGGGTTATCTGATCCATTTTCCAGGAACTTGGAAACACATAATCTCTAAATGATTGGTTCACGATTTTTATTAACAGAGGCTCAAGAATATCAAACATGTCCGTATATATACGCTTATTTTTAATATAACGAAACACTTTTTTAATATCCGAATACCTATTTTATTTCACGAAAACTAAAAGCTATAACTTTCCTTTCTACTTGATTTAAAAAGGGGACAAATGGGATCGAGGTACTTATTTTGGATAAGCTATCTATAAAAAAAACTTGTTAAATTTGTTTGCCAATATTGAATCGTCACTATAACCTCTATTTTCGAAAATAACATTTTTCAAATCGTGTAGTGAATGATTTCGAAGAAAGAGAGTCTGTAGGTGATATGCCCAAGCAGGGACCACAACGTACTGCAAGCACGGCAGAAAACATTACTGCTGCCAATTCGGCACCGAGCTCAGGAGCTTGGTCTTCAAAGAACAACTTTGGCCACAATTTTGCACAACGATTTGCATTTGTTTCAATTTAAGATTCCATTTACGCCGCCGTACATTTGCCAATATAATGTTACAGCTAGCCAATGACAACCCCGATTTTCATGAAAAAATCATAATGAGTGACGAGGCACATTTCATTTGAATGGATATGTGAATAAACAGCATAGTCGGTTCTGAGCAATGGAACACCCTCAAATTATTCATCAGTCACCTTTGCACCCATTAAAAGTTACAGTCTGGTGTGCCAGTTTGGTCAGGAGGAATCATTGGACCTTACTTCTTTGAAAATGAAAACAGCGTAACGGTAATTGTGAATGGGGAGCGATATCGTGATATGATTGAAAACTTTTTAACGCCACAACTGCATGCTTTGTGCTTGATTAACATGTGGTATCAGCGAGACGGTGCCACATCGCATACAGACAGGATTACAATGGAGTTACTGCGAGACTTCTTTCCACAACAAGTTATTTCAAGAAATGGTGATGTTGATTGGCCACCACGGTCGCCTGATTTGACTGCTCCGGACTTCTTTTTGTGGGGATATCTGAAAAGCAAACAAATCAGAAACGCATGAGCAACTCAAACAAAATATTCCTGATGAAATTATTGAAATACAGCGCGAAGTGTGTGAGAATGTAATGAAAAAAGTGCTTAAAAGAGCTTGCATTTGTGCGACTAACAGAGGCGGATATTGTATTCCATACATAATTGCCGACATTAAATAAAACGTTTATCAATGTAAGATCCATTCTCTTTCATTTAATCAAAAATTATAAACAAACAAAGTAGTATAAGGTATACCCGGCGGACACTCTGTATAAGGCAAGTTATGCATTCGTAAAATAAAATTCTAACGATCAAACATGACATTACGATCATATAGAAGTCTTAAAAAGTGATCGACAAAAAATGTCTGTCTGTATGTCTATCAATCTGTCTGTCAGTCTGTCCCTCTGTATGTATAACGAGCTGCAGCCTAAACGGCTTAAGCGATTACCTGTAAATTTGGTGAGTGTGATTAATTTGGCATTCCTCAGAGGGGAAATTGAAATTTTATTTTTAGGCCTAAGGAACGGAACCTGCCATATAAGCGTTAAGGAAAATCTTATTTTTCTCGAAAACGCCTCAAACAATTTTTGATAACAATTTTTGAGAATTTTTTTGCTGGTACTAGCAATCATTTGATTTGAGCCAAGTTTACGGGAAAGGTCTATTAACGGTACATTTCATATAACTTTTTATTTTTTTATTTGTGGCTTTCTCGGTAACGGTACATTGGATTTCTGTCAAATTTTATATCTGAGAAGATCTATGTAGCCAAACTAATTCTGCTATTCAAAATTTGAATAACTATTTTTTTCTAGTTAAAATTAATTTTTGATTTTTTTTGTGAAAAATCAATATTTGTAAAACTAACAAAAATAATTTTAAATTTTACCTAGATTTCAAAAAAAAATGTTTTCAAAAAACTAAAAATAAAAAAAACAGGATTTCATCAAAATCCGCCCTACAATTTTCGTGATACTTTTTTGTAAAATTTTAATTGATCCGTGGCATCTAATGGTGTTTTTTTTTTTTTTTTTTTTTTTTGAAAAACGGATTAAAGTGTTGGTTTTGGCAGTTCTTAGAAGTTCAGAAAACGATTTTTACTTAACTACTATACACCACTCACTTTCATTATATACGTATTTTGTACATACCTGAGTTCCATCTATATAGGTAGACATATTACCCTAATAATTTACATACAATCCGTTTAAATATACATTTATTGGGAGGTAATTATGCATGTATGTAACTATTCCTTGAATTCGACAATTCATTATACTAAGAACCAAGGTAATCTTTCATCGGCTTTAAACCGGCATAGGATAACTATGCTACCTACCTACTAACAGCGTCAGGTGGTTAGCTAAACTAAAGTTTTTAGCTAAAAGAACAAGTTCGTACGTTCCAGTCGTGCATTTTATTTTATTTGTGATTGCTTTTGCTTCAGTACCAACTATTTTATAGCTCTTCACATTGACTTTTGGTTTAATGAACTATTTATTCTACTTTTAATGCCAATTTGCTTTATTAATGTCCTTCTTAAACTTATTTCTCAAGTGAGTATAATATTATTATTACAAATTTACTACATTGTAAACAAATGAGTATAATTAGACTAATCATTTGTACTATTTGAAAATTTAGCGCGGTTATAAGAATCGATTTTTGAAGTTTAAGGGTCTTATGTAATGATTAAACCGTTCACACTCATTTTCACGCGCTGATTTTGTTTTAACAAAAGAATTAACTGTGTTTTTTTTTAATATTTTGAAAAAAAATATGGGTGGCAATGGCGCAGTGGGTATAGTGCTTGACAGCTAATTGGGACTTGTAGGTTCGATCCCCATGCGAGGCAGCATTTTTCTTTTCTATACCTCCAATTTAAATTGGATGCAACCCTATTAGAGTTGCTATTTCAGAAAGTCCAAATATAATAATAAAATAAGCTTTTTAAGAAACAAAATAAGATGTTTATTTAACAAGGCAAGTTGATCGAATTAATAAATTAAATTACAAATATCAAACTTGATATTAAATGATATTACAAATAATATTTCTATTATAGGTGTTCGAGATTTAAATATATCTCTTTTGGCTGTTTTGGTCGTAATGTTTTTTTAATGAAACAATTTCATTTCCTTTCCCGACGTTTCGACGGTGGCTGCCCTCTTCTTCAGGGGATCTTTTATTAACAAAAATAAAATGAACATATTATACACATAAGAACATTTAGTGTAAAATTTTGGCAAACTTACATTTAGTACGTATTACAGATAAACATAAATAATACAATGAAAAACAAATATAAAGCAATGTTTAAAAAAATGTTTTTGTGATATATAAAAAGCACTTCGATTGAAGTTTAGTCGGCTTTAAATTGTCACGGATTCTGCTTAGTCACCAAAGAGCAGTAAACCAATGAAATGTTCTGGCTGTCTTGTTTACGATTCATATTGTGTTTGTTGTTAATAATATGAAGCGTTTCTAGAGTATACCGCTTGGAGACATGTTTCTCCCTTTCCAGGATTTCCACTCTGTCAAAATCTGGTTTGTGTCCACGCTCAATGGAGTGTAAGGCCAATGCTGTCTTCCCAGTGCTTTTTAAATTAATGTCGGATTTGTGATTGGAAATTCGTTGACGAAGAAGTTGTTTCGTTGTACCGATATAGGAAAGATTGCAATTTTCTTCCGAATTGCCATGACAGTTAATTTTATAGACTACGTCTGTGCACTGATCCTTTTCCCTTTTTGTTTTCGTGTTGGTGAAAAGAGGTGCCAGCATTATTGGATTTATACGCTAAAGTGACGTCATTAGTACTATTTTTTACCGTCTCTTTAAAGTTTTGTGACAGTTAAGGAACATAAACTATACTCTTATAAATAACTCTCTCTTTTTGCCGATTATGAACAGGAGCTTTGTGTTTTTGGCGAAATCGACTGAAAGTATATATATGTATATTCATGTATATATACTAACAAACCCGTGGGTTATAATGAGATAGTAAACATCTAATTCTCAAATCCACTGTGTTAAAAAAATTCTTTCCTTTCTTTCTATTCTTTCTAAATAACCGCTCGCAGTGTGTGTAAACATTTTAAGGGTAGTCATAACCCCTTGAGTGCGCGCATAATTAAAAAAAATCAAAAAAATAACGTATGTATATTGATAATATTACTCATTACTAAACATTTAAAGAAATGGCTCTTTTGATATTTGAAGATACTGATCGTTTTCCTACTTGCTTATTTTTTGCTTCACAGTAATTTCAACTAAGTAAGATAAATAATTTTGCATTATATTTTTTTACTTTGTTTTTGTAGACGCCTTCAAATTCGACGACATGTACGCTACCAACGAAGACAAATATAAAGGCCTTAGTAAGGAAATTCTCGGAAGCGACGCAAGTGACTCTGATGCAGAGGATGACTCAGCAAGTGGAAGCGATGGATCGGATTCCGAAGAAGATGAAGAGGAAAAAACAAAAGCTGAAGCAATTATCGATAACACCGAAACAAATTTGATAGCACTTCGCCGAACTATTTATTTAACTATCAATTCAAGTTTGGACTATGAAGAATGCGCCCACAAACTGATGAAAATGCAACTTAAACCTGGACAAGAAATCGAGCTGTGCCACATGTTTCTCGATTGTTGTGCCGAACAGCGGACCTATGAAAAGTTTTACGGTCTCTTGGCACAAAGATTCTGTTCCATCAATAAGACCTATATTGAACCATTTGAAGAGATCTTCAAGGACACTTATCAAACAACACATCGCTTAGATACAAACAGATTGCGAAATGTTAGTAAGTTTTTTGCTCATCTCTTGTTTACCGATGCGATTGGTTGGGATGTTCTTGATTGTATTAATCTAAATGAAGATGACACAACGAGTTCAAGTCGAATTTTCATAAAAATTCTATTTCAAGAGCTTGCCGAGTATATGGGACTTTTTAAGCTTAATCAGAAATTAAAGGACGACGTACTTACAGAGACTTTGTCGGGTCTTTTTCCCAAGGACAATCCGCGAAACACACGGTTCTCAATTAATTTCTTTTCTTCTATTGGGCTGGGTGGGCTAACCGATGATTTGCGTCACTTCCTGAAGAATGCCCCAAAGAACGTGCCAGCAATTAACTCGGAGCTTCTTGCAGAGAAAATTGATGTATCGAGCTCCGCGTCATCCTCCTCATCGTCGTCGTCGTCGTCGAGTGAATCGTCATCTGAATCGTCTTCTGAATCGTCGTCATCGGAGGATGAAAAAAAGAAAAAGAAAAGGAAGATTTCCAAGAAAAAATCTGTTAAGCAATCTAAGAAAAAGAATTCGAAACCAGATGGTAAAAAGAAGAAATCAAAAAAGAAACAAGATACCAGTAGTAGTTCCAGTAGCAGCAGTAGTAGTAGCAGCAGCAGTAGCAGCGATGATAATGATAGCAGTGGCGAAGATAATAAAAAGACGAAAAAACAAACCAACAAAAAAACAGATGTTAACACGAAGAACAGAAGAGATAAATCACCAGAAGTTGAACCTAATAGAGACCACCAAAATCGAAAGCGTGTTGAACGATCAAATCGACGAAATGAACCAGATGAGAGAATATCTAATGGAAGATCAACCAACGGGCAAGGCCGAGACAATGAAAGACGTGATGAAGACGAATATAATTCTCATGGAAGAATTGATCGTAGAGACCGTAAGAGAAAAATGTCTCCTGTTGAAGATCGTCGTCAACGCGATCGCGATCGGAATCGTGGCACCTACAACCACTCGGGAGAGGAAAGTAACCGTGACCACCGAGCATCAGGTAAGTCACGTAATGCATCAAAAGAAAGGGGATGAATAAATTTGTGAAAATAGTTAATAAAATGCAAAATAATAATAAATTGTAAGATAAATCATACATACATATATACATACACATATATATCCTTAAATGTTTTAAAATGTCTAATTTCGTCAAGATGTTAAATCCACTATTTTGTATTAAATTTAAATAATAAAAGAAAACATTTGGAACGTTGCATTGCAACCCAATAGTCTATAATTAAACCATTTTAGGAGTAAATAGAAAAATAGTAAATAATAGGAAAAGTACGGTAACATACATATTCTTTTTTTATACACACACTCAAGGGAATTTGACGGCCCTTAAAATGTTTAAACACAGGCTGAGCGATTATGTAAATGGGAGAGGATTTAATAGGATATACCGATGCACATTAGTTTTGAATGTTTGAATATCGCAATTTTTATATGAGCAAACATGTTCGAATCACTTTTACACTTTCCGACCACATCATTACATTTTTATTTATCGACTTATTTTTAGCCTGCATTAGCTTAAGTAGGAATACCCTAAGGAAAATAACGGGTATCCTCACAGGCCACTGCAAACTAAGAAAACACCTTAGTACTCTTGGATTAGTGAGCAGCCCTACTTGTAGATCCTTCAATATAGAAAGAGAACACCGGACCACATTTTAGGTAGTTGCATAACACTTATGCACCAAGGACATATACATCTGGGACGTAACCAGATAGTAGAGGGCGAACTATCCTCTCTGAAAATACTCCAAATACTAAAGTTCATCAAGGCAATACAATTGGAGGAAGAGCTATAAATGAGCAATGCCATTTTGTCTCTAAATGGGGGCACAATACATCTCCAGGTCGCAGTGCAACTAAAACCCCAAAATATTCGTTCATTCAATATCGCAATGAGAGGGAAAAATTCGATGGGGTAAAGCATTCCACATTCGTGATGTGCGGCTAAATAGGGATGGCTATACAGTCTTGACAATACGTCCAAAGTTGTTCGGTTAACTCGATGCAAGCGCCGCCCATGGACAATGGTATTGGAGGAGGGTCCCGCTTTAAGGACAATAGGCAGCATTTGGTTTTTGAAGCATTGAAGCCCATTAGACAATGCTGACGAGATAATAATTTAATGAACTTATCATATGGTGCCGTTGAAGTTCCACGTCCGAAGGACATGGGTGTGAATATAAAAATATAAATATGAAAAGCTGAGTGTGTAAGGAAAATAATGAATTGGATTATAAATTTCAGACAAGAGGTCATTAAAAACAAAAAAAAAAAAACGATGTAAGATTTGTATTGCTATGAGATATTACCATTAGATCACCAGTGGACCTATTGCTACGATATCCATATTGCCGGTATTTAATGAGGTTTTGTTCTTCAAAATATTTCTTAAGCTGATAGTTTATCCGCTTTTCCATGACCTCAGAAAGTAGGAACGTAAGTGTAGTTTTTTAGGAACAGGCTGAAAAATTCTGTTTTCTATCCACTCGGGTAGAGACTAGTAGAGTAGGAAAGACGAGCGTAGAAGAACAACTCTTCGGAACAATAGGAAAGCTACTATCTGGACCAGCGGATTTGTGATTGTCGAAATCTTTTAGAGCTCTAGCAACTGTATGTGTGTACGAAGGAAGATGCGTCCCATGAAGCTCCTAATATCCTCAAATACAGAAGGAGTCATAACACTTTGTGGAGCTGTGCTGCTACCAAATTTGCTTTATCTAGTAAGCTTACCACTGGAGCGTCATTGGAACCGACGAGGAGGTAGAGACGTATTTTTTTTACTAACTTTGGGAAATTAAAGTAACATAATTTCGCGCATATAGGGTGATACCGGCATGTGAGGAAAATAATGGCACTAAGCTATAGCCATGTAGGGTAAATTCTGAGGAGTCAAAATCTTCCCCTACATGGGTTTCACTTAGTGCCGAAACATTGGCCTGTCGTTCGCAGTATGCACATATAAGCATATAAGAAATGTTACAATACTCAACCCTAAAGTCGCTTACTTTGTTTTGCTTTAGATGCCGCTTACAGTCCAGGTTGGATTATGGCCTCAACCAAAAAGCCCTTTTCAGCCAGGCCATTTAAGGCCAAGTCCTTAACGATTTCGAAGTTGTATCTATCCATCGTGACGTTTTTCCCAGAGTCGACAATGTTGAGCCTCTCTCGGCATCAAAGGCTTCGGTGGTGTTGTCGAATTTGACGTAGCAGCAAGATTTCTCTATAGTCACACTACACAAGCGAACGAGTTTCTCATGTATGCCGAGCCTATCCAGGTTCTCCAATAGTTGTTCGGCTGCATGTGTCCTTTTAAGGGTCCGTACATTCCACGTACAAAACCGAAATTCATTTTCCTATTGTTTCGTTTGCTTGGATCGTCATTATTGGCTCCAACCTGAAGGACCAGAACCTCATTATAACTAAGGGTAAGGATAGATATAGGCCTGAACTCCGAATTTGTCGTAGTAGCCTATATAAAATAAAGTACATATTACTGTAATTACAAATTCATATTTCCTATTTGCAAAAATGGGAGGTTCACTCGTTGAATTTGACCCATGTTTTCTTGACAACCCCAAGAGTTGTAAAACCAAAACTGGGTTTGTCGGTTCTCAAAAAACGGCCGTGTGGCCTTGGCGCGATAGTTGTGTGCTCGCCTCTCAACCTCGATTCCTGCCGTTATCTATATCTTCTGATATTAAAAACCAATTCTAAAAATTGCCATAAAATAAGTTACTGGTTTACTCATTACATGTTGTTAAGGCATAATACTAAAAACATGTGATTGAGTAAGCTAGCATACTGATAAATATGACAACGAACTAAATAAAATAGTGCGAATTATAAGCGACATAAATAAATAAGACGGTAATTCTCCCCTCATTAGTTCAGCCGCTAGTCTCAGAACATAGCGCCACACATCTTTCCTATCCTTCTTTCTCATCTTTCACCGGATGCCCGCAATGTATTATAAATATATAAAGGGTATTCATAATCCCTTGAGCGCGTGCAAAATTATAAAAAAACACCCGAGGGATAGTGTTGCAGAAAAGCAAGTTATTTCATCTAATAATTAGAGGTTCGTTCGTTGAACTTTACACAAGGCGACCCTGTTTTTTTTTGACAACTCAACAAAACTGGTTTTTCGGTTCTCAAAAAATACCCGAGGGCATATTATAGTGAGAGTGAGAGGCAAGCGTACTATCTTCCCTGTACTGACTATTTTTGTTGGACAGAGTATATTGCTAACTGGTTCGATTGGAATCCCGGATCGGAGAGTTCTGCCGGATTACCAATCTAAAAGGATATTATTATGTGTTAAGATGTATTTGTATATTTAATTTCAACTATATGCCTGTAAGACCTAAGGTCTTTTAAATGCAATTTGAATTGCACGGCACTAGTTTTGAACAGTGTATTTGAGAACCAGGTATTGACTGTCTCATTTTTTTTAGCCCATGGGCGGCATTCAATTAAAATTGGAGGTATAGAAAAGAATGCTCCTAGCGTGGGGATCGAACCCACACGTCTAAGTTAGCAATCAAGCACTTTATCCACTGCGCCATTGCCACCAACATATTTAATGCTAATACCTCCGCAATTGCCTTCCCGATGTATAACATGCTGTTGTTTAAAAAAAAATTTTTTTAATGCAAAACAAATATGTAATTTAATTACTCTAAATTTCTCTTAGTTTTTTCCAAAGCATATTTGAAAGCCTCAATTGAAACTAAATCTCCAATTGATGTCCACTCTGATAGTGCCATGAACCAAACCTTTTCAAAATACTCATCATTGCCGAGATCATAACCAGCTTTACTAAAAATACTTCTAATTTGATCCTTTGAACGAGGCAGGAGGAAATCCCTGTGACTCAATCCAAATTGTAACGGGATTGTTGGTGATATAAGTTTTTTAACTGTAGTTTCTTCACCAAGGTTCTCAGCGAAAAATCTACATTCACCTTTTCTCGGATAAGGGCTTTCTGTTTTTCCAGCTGGATTTCTACAATCAACAAGCGCATATTGGCGATCGTTGGCAAATAAACGATATGTCGTCTCGTTCGAATATTTTAAAATTTCTTCTGGATTAGCTGAACTTTTCAAAAGTTTTTTGACATCAAATTCATCAACACGGGAAGCCACTCCGAAGATTGTATCGGTATTCAAATCAGCTTTTTGTCTGTTGGAAAATAATGTTCATTGTTTTCTTAAAAATTACCTATTGATTTTACCTTTGAATGGGCTTACCCACTAATGACTTATGCCGTTCTATATGTGCTTTCTGAAGCTTGCTTAAGATGCACACCTTGGAGGAGTTCGGAGGATCTTGCAGAATGCTCTTGACCTGCTTGCCAGCTACGTCAGCATTCTTCCTTTCGCCAAAAACTTTGTTCCTATTAAATTTTTCATTGTAACTATAACGGTTGTAGGAAAATGATGATATGTAAGATTTTTTCTTGAGATTTTAAGCTATACCTACCCTCTATTAATTTGTTCCGATGGAAAATAACTTCCATGACTTAGTTTGTACTTGTCATGCCATTTAACAAACTCTTTTAAAACCTCTTTAGGGCTTTTATTCGGCAATGCAATATCGTAAACATTCTCCGACTTTTCACTGATCTTACCAAACGTTACACTTTCATTTGTTACATTAAGAGGTTTTGAGTTAGTTGGTGTTGGTTTGCTGAGTGGAACTTTTTTGCAATACAGCTTTTCATAGAATTGATCTTTGAATTCAAGAAAGCGACTTTTGTTTAAGTCTGGAGCCAAGATGTCTTTAAGCCGATTGCTTTCGGGAATAATAGGTGATACAGATTCTATTGGCTTCTTTACAATTATGTTTTGTTTTATTAATTTTTCAGCAAATTCTTCCTGAGGATACTCCTTGAAGACGTCACCAACGGTTTCAGACAATTTAGGTTCTTTTCCAGCCTAGTTGATTTAAAATTTATTCTAAGTTAAAGTCTTATTCAAATTAAATTTACAGCGCAAATGATCGGAAGCCTGTCAACAGGCCCTGATTGTTTATGAGGCATTTTGTTTTGGATGTGATTAAAAATTTCGAATATAATAAAATTTGATATCAATTTATAATCGTTTTATTTACTGTAAAGTGTGTTTTATTCAGATCTCAAGTCTGATATGATTTGAATTATTAGACAGTGACTTGCTTGTGACTCATAATATAGAGCTTAGCAAAGTCTTACTTCCTTAGAACTCCTTTCTTCCTTACTACTTTTTCCAATCCAGAGATCTTCAATTCCAGGACTAAAATTGCTTTTAAATTAATTTTGCTAGACATCGTTTGCTATAACGGCTTTTTAATAAATGATCCCACAATGCTCTATTACAAGTTTAAATCATAGCACTGACGAAATTTTCCCCCTGAACAAGGGGGAGCGTGGTGATTCCGTAAATTTGGAAACGATAATTATTATTATTATTATTATTAATTCTTTCTTTATTTCTCGATATATTTACATTTTTTGATTTTCATAAAAATATTTTAGCATGACAAAATTTTGCCGTCTGTCTAGTTGACTATTTCGAGTTATTTATACAAAGGAGAAGTTTTAAGCTTTAAAGTACTGAAAATATTAGACCAAAATAATTTTTAGCAAATTCGTTGATTTTAATTTAATAAAGTATAAATACAAAAGGATAAATTTACAAAAAAAAAGAAATTCACATTTTGTGCAAGCATTTTCTTTATTTTTAAAATGTTGATTCAATCTATGAAACTGCTACAGTAACCTAAGGCATCATTCATATAAAGACAGAGAATTTTCCAACCTGAGCGACCATTTAAGAGATCTTTTGTATCTTCAAGTGTAAGGAAGTTTTTTATGAAATAAAGCCTGCGGATTTTTGCAAGATTAGACAAACAGCCAGGAAGTGGTACACGTTTTCGATTTCTCTGCGATGACGCATAACGATAATCTTCAAAACGATAATACATAATTGTTAACGTGCGATCGTCAGAAATTAGTTTCATGGACCTCGACCATTTACGTGTCGTCTATATTAACATACAATTTGAGAACGTTAAGTTTCTTTCAATAATACCTTAACTGTTCTCACATATCAGAACTTAAGTAATTTGTAAGCGTATTGTGTGAACATTTTAGTAATTTTATCGGCAAAGGACATAACTTGGCTTTAAAATTATTATTTGTCGCAACAACAATTTTGGGTAACTTGCTTTGGCCTAGAACTACTGCAAAATCTTTACCTATGAACCTATACATTTGTAGCATCCGGTACCCAGAGTATCAACGGTAATAGATAATAGGTTCGTTCCTTGAACTTTACCCAGGGTGGACCCAAGGTTTTTTTGACAACCCCAAAAGTTTTCAAAAATAAACCAGGGTTTTTCGGTTCTCCAAAAATACCCGAGGGCCATTCAATTTGTGTTTCGGAAACGCAAATCATGTCATTTATAATTAAATATAAGAATATGGTTAATTTAAGTTCTTGGTGCGTTTGCTTTGGCCCTATATCCTATATACATATTACACAATCCATAACTTTAAAGGTTTCTACTTTGCATGGCTGTGTAGTACCTATTCTTTTAATTTCAATTTTAAAAATAACAAATTACATACAAATCGGGAAATCACAAAAAAAAAAACAAATATTTCAGATTAGGGATGAGCGGTTCATCTATGTTAACGAAACTTCGATGTTAACACAAAATATCGATGATTCAATCTCGATGTTGAAGGAAGAATAAACGAAATTCCGCAAAAATATCGATGTTTAGGATTCGATAATTATTAACACAATGATGAGTATTCGACATTTTTTTCAATACCGCTCATCCCTATTCTTCAGATCTAATGTGACTTTGACGGTTTATTCATGTACCGCTTCAAGCAAACACACGGACCCGAATTTCTCGGTTAACTTGGGAATCACTTTGGAATCCAAAAAAACTGAGCGTCTCACACATGTTAACAAATTTTCTGTGTACGCATGTAAAAAGAAGAACGAGAATCGATATTATTTTTGTATGGGCCGGAAAATAGAGAGATTAGTCGATATTCGAGTGGGGAGTATTTTTAATGGACTAGAAATGAAGACAAATGGAGAGACACAGCTATTGTTTTTTTTTTCAATTTTGCAAGCAACAAACAAATTTTTATCTTAAAGGAAAACCAAAATACATAATAACAAACATAAATAGTTTATAATATAATATTTTAAAATGGAAAAACGGGATTATTATCAAATAAACAAAGAAGTGTTTAATATGTGTAAATATAGGTACCTATTTCTTATTAGATTAGTTCATTTTTTTTGGATCCGTTTTGGATTCCATTTACGTTCCGTTCTCGCTGAGTATGGTGAAATAGTAAACTCTCTCTCACAATATATTCACATAATGACTCCGTGGTGATTCTAATTTCCATACTAATTTGATCGGATTTGGAATCGTTTTGGATCCGTTTTTGTGTGCATTTATGAAGTGGGTTCGGTACTAAAACGGAGTCGCTTGCTTGAAGGGACCCATTGTATATATATTCCTAGGTTTTAATACAATGATATATCCCTCCAAGCAAGCGACTCCGTTTTGGATCCAATACCACTTCATAAACGAACCCAAAAACTGATCCGAAACGATTCAAAATAGGATCAGATTAGTATGGAAATTAGAATCACCACTGAGCCATTATGTGAATGTATTGTGAGAGAGAGGGTTTTCTATTTCATCATATTCAGCGAAAAGGGAACTTAAGTGGAATCTAAACGGATCCAAGAAAAAATGAATCTAATAAGAAATGTTCTCTTTTACACATATTAAACACTTCCTTGTTTATTTGATAATAATCCCGTCTTTCCGTTTTAAAATATTATTTTATACATTTTTTACGTTTGTTATTATGTATTTTGGTTCTGCTTGAAGATAAAAATTTCCTTGTTGCTTGTTTAATCTGCAAAATTGAAAAAACAATGACTGTTTCTCTCCATTTGTCTTCATTTAAGCAGGCGCGCACATGCAATTTTTCCGAAACGAAATAGTTTCATCACTAGATGAACGATGATCGTGCACATAAGCAACTTAAAAATCAATCAACGAGATAACCAACACAGAGACAATATATTTTGATTTAATGTGCGCGCAGTTACATATAGTTCTTTGTGATACAAACTGAAGAACTTATTTGGTGCGATCATTCGATTTGTGCCAAATCACAAACTTTTAAGTTGATCGAATAGCGGACTGAATAGTTTTTGCGCGTGCGCGCACTCACATATAAAGTAGGGTACACATTATCGAACCTGCGTGAGAGTTTGGCTCACGATCGATAATGTGTACACTTGCATGATGGCATGACAGACATGTAGAACTGCTCACAAATTTTTTTGATATTGCCTGTCTGGCAGCGTTCTTGGTCGATGATGTGTATGCAAATCATTCATCGAACAACATTCAACAAGTATTTTTGTTGTTAGTTAGTTCGATTTTGAATCTTTGTCAGTATGGAATAAGAAAAATAATATTTTGATGTGTTTATTGAGGTAGATCTTGGATTGAAAACGAAAATTTTCTTTGTCGGACGGACAACAAACTGATAAATGTGTACCCGAAACTTTTCACGTATGTTCGATAGCCTACAAGAATGTCACACACGTTCGATAATGTGTACCCTATGCTTAAGTCCATGGTATTCACTTTAACAACCAAACTGTTGTTGCAACAGTTTGGTTGCCTAAGGCTAGGCGCGCACATGCAACTTTCAGTTTTGCAAAAGTTTGGTTGCTGAAGTGAATACCATGGGCTTATATTAGAGTCGGCGCGCCTGCAGAAACTACTCAGTCAACGATTCGATCAACTTAAAAGTTTGTGTTTTGGCACAAGTCGAACGATCGCCCAAATAAATTCTTCCGTTTGTATCACATCCATCTATTATGTAACTGCACGCACACTAAATCAAAATATTGTCTGTGTGCTGGTTTATCTCGTTGATTGATTTTTAAGTCGATTATGTGCCCGATCATCGTTCAACTAGTGATTAAACCATTTAGTTTGGCAAAAATTGTATGTCCGCGCCTAGCCTAAGGCTAGGTGCGCACATGCTACTTTCATTTTGTCAACAGTTTATATGAGAGTGCGCGCACATGCAGAAACTACTCAGTCCGCGATTCGAGCAAATTAAAAGTTTGTGCTTTGGCACAAATCCAACGATCGTCCCAAATAAGTTCTTCAGTTTGTGTCACACCGGATTAAATTTATCTGCGCGCACATTAAATCAAAATATTGTCTGTGTGTTGGTTTATCTCGTTGATTGATTTTTAAGTTGCTTATGTGCGCGATCATTGTTCAGCTAGTGATTAAACTATTTCGCTTCGGAAAAATTGCATGTGCGCGCCTAGTCTAGCCGACTACTCTCTCTATTTTTCTGTCCATAAAAAAAATATGGATTCTCGTTCTTCTTTTTACATGCGTACACAGAAGAAAATTTGTAAAGTTTTTTTTTTGGATTCCAAACTGATTCCCAAATGAACCGAGAAATTCGGGTCCGTGTTTTTGCTTGAAGGGACCTCAACTTTCCCCAGATAAAACCTAAAGTGTACTCCCGAAAAAGTGACGGCTCTCATTTTTGTAAGAGTTGGGGAAAAAATCTCTCAGAGGGAAAAGTCTTACAAAAGTACGGGAACGCTTTGAACAACAATTTTAGCCATTTTTTAAACGTCAAATTAAAAGGGTATTTTTGAAAATGTTTTTAAGGATTTACATGGAATTATTTCTTAAAATAACAAATTTGATATCATTTAATTTATTGCACGAATAAGCCAGACCAGACTATAAATTCCATTATTTTCAGTTTTTGTAACAATACACATAATATGGCAACTCACGCAGCTTATGTATTGTTTTTTTTTTCTCTTTTCCTTCCCCAAAGAAATTTCTTGGACTAAACTTTGCAGCCTGGGAAAATATTTTACTCTCTCATGAGCGCTCTCTTCTGTAATAAACTACGAAAATTTAAAGTACCTGACCATAAACTAATAACTTAAAGACCAGAAACCTCTGCTTTCATTTGACATTTGCCTACAAGCTGAAACACGCACACAAGTAACATTTCTGTTCCTCTTAGTAATTTGTTTTTGTTTTGCTTTTCGATTTCCCATCTATTCATGGATAGGGTTTCAAAGCTACAAATACAACAATGTAAACAAATGGGTTTTGGGGGGTGAAACGTACGAAGGTTTCCAATCTTTATTATGGCTTATTTGTGTACCTGACTATTGACTGTTTTTCTTAGGAATTAGTAGATTTTCGCAGGTTTAGGGAGTACGGGATCACACCTGTAGATCTACTTAAGAGCGAGTTGAGGGCGGCCCTAGGTTTCAAGAAACACGGAATTTGATTACCAGAGCGACTTCAGGTTTTTCGAAAAAACGCTTTAGGGCGACTTCAGGGCTCAACGAACAGACCTAATGTAAGCTGAACGACTACCATCTTCCAAATGAATACTGTTTCTAGTAGGTACCAATACGAACTCTTCTTTTGATAACCGAAAGCGTTAACAAACTAAGATGGTTTTCATTACTTCAGTCATTAATTTTAGCAAATCATTTAATTTCTCCGCCAAAACATTTCGATTACAATATCTAACACGAATAAATAGACAGCGCCTTATCAACTTACAGTTTACAGTTGCTAACGAATTTGTATTAAAGAACAAATCATAGATATATAAAGCGGAATTAAAAAAAAAACTGCAATGAAAATTTTCTTTCAGTATGTATCCATATAATTATTTATGTATCGTTGAATCATAAAAGGTTTCCAACTGCAGAAGAAGCCATGATTTTCCGTTTTTAACGTAGTGTTCATTTTTTCGGACTCAAAGCAGTATGTATTACACCAAACAATGCCCATATCTGTCCCAAATATTTTATTTGCTGTACTTGCTAGTCAGGAGAACACGACTAATACAAAAATTGTTTGCTTTAAGAGAAACTACATCTTACAATATTTTTGTTTTCAGAACCGTCAGACAACGCTACAAATTGACAGGCCTTACTAGAAAATGTGTATGTACACGATTATCATATACATACTTTACAATTTGACGTCATACATTTAAATGTCAGAGAGAATTTCTGACAATTAAATGTAAGATTAGACGAATGTCAGCTAGCGTACACACGATTGTAGGAATTATACAATCAATTGTCAGAAAATAATCTTACAATTAATTGTGACACAAGTTTTCTAACAATTTAATGTGAACTTACACAGTTGTAAGATATTAGGTGTGTTTTTATAATCCCCGGGGAAATTGGTAGAAAAAAACGACTAAGGCGCTTAGTGAAAATCTTGGCAGCATTGTTTGTAGGATGACATTTAAAAAACAGCTGTGTTCAAAATGGATTTGATGAGCCAGAATCCTTTAATCTGCGTAAAATTTGTCGGTCGAATTTCAAGTTTATTAAAAGCTAATTCTTTTAGATTTTCATTCATCCAATAAGTAAAAAGGTTGAATGACAATTCCAGAAAGTTATAAAACACCTTTTAGATTGACCATTTTCGAAAACAGCTCATAAGATAATAATTGCAACATGAGCTGTTTTCTAAAAATCAGCAAATCCATAAACATATTCCTTCTTCCTTTGGAAACTGCAAGGTGTTGTATACCTTTCTGGAATCGTCGCGTTCAATCCTCTAACTTATTGGATAAAATGTTTTTGATTAATGGTAATAGATACAAAAATTACTTCCGAAAGGCGTTTCTATATAAAGAATCAATGTTGGAACTAATTTCAAGCACTTTTCACAATACTCAACCAAACCAAACAAAATTGATAATTATCTGACATGTCAAAATGTCAGTTCTGAAGTTTTTATACATTTTATCGATAACTTTATGTAAAATTATTTGGTAGCACAGTTTTTATCCTCTCTAATAGCTAAGGCCCGAGAATTCTCTGGGTTTAAGCTAAGCACCCCCGGGGATTAGCTGTTGTTGGATTTAACATGCAAATTTGTTCATCCCACTCATCGTTTTTTCGTCCAATTTACCCGGGGCTTAGAAAAAACACTCCTATTGTAAGTATTTTTCCACTGACAGATCTGACAATATAGTAAGATCTACCAATCGTGTGCATTTTAGCTTTAGTATTTCCTTGTATTTGTGAAACTTCAAGCGAATATCAAATCAGTTTTAAATATGTAGATACATTTTTTTTGACAGTACAGAACTGTAATATCTCGCCGAATCAACGTTTTCAATTGAAAATGCATAGGAACCAACTAACCAAGTTATCATAATCCTCCAATTAATTCCCAACAATGCCCTTTTATGTTGAAAATTAGCCAGGATTTTGCGTGTTTCAGCTTGACAGCCGAGTGTTTGACATGAGACAAAAAATATTATTTTTTAAAGTCAATATGAGTAATACCAAATAGGAATTATTTCAGATTTTTTTCTTTGCTGTTGTGGTTGCAATGAATTTGGCAGCCAATTTAGAAATAGGCATGCAGCCTTTGGAATTTGTCAATCTTCATAACCTGTGTAATTTATTTTTGCTGCATGTGAAAAAGCTGCACATCTGTTTAGGGCATAACCTCTTTGATTTTCTAAATCTTATAGATTTCCCAAACAAATTTGAATCTCCTTAAATGAAGATTAGAAATTAATCTCATTGAAATCTTCTTCGAAGTAGAAGATTATCAAAATAAACAAACCTTATTTCATAGAACGCGCCTATTCAAATGTCATATTTTCTCCATTGACATTCAACAAACAAAACAAAAAAAAAACTGTCCAACATTATTTAATTTGTTTTTGTCTGGTATAATTTGTCGTTGCCTTCAAATTCTGTTTTTGTTTATAAATAAGTATAAAAATAAAAAATTCAATTAACCTACAAAGACCAAAGCGGTTGGTGCCTCGAATTTGTAATGGAAAATGTTTTAGCTATCCTACAGTAATACTTTGAAGCTGTTCTTTCCCAAATATATAAAAACGAAAACCGTGCAAAGGCGGTTACAGTATTTATGTAAATATATCTATTTGCTGCAAGATGTTGGGATAACAATATTTTAAAGTTATTACTCATTTTTATTTATTGAAATTAAATTTGTTCACTGTACCGAAATTATTATTCTTCTTCCCAATTATTTTGTTTTTGTCTTGTTGTATTGACTTTTGAATGACAATTCATAGTAAAAACGTCAAACTAATCTTTTTTTCACTGGTGAAAACACTTGAAGATTAATTTTAAATCTTCTCAATTTAAACTGGATTATCTTTAGGTGAAAACGTAGCATTAGACAACAAAAATCTGCTAGTCTAGTCGTGTGCACCGAAAATATGGCATTGTAATTTGGGACCGCATTTGTAATGAATTCAGAGAAATTTGGAACCGACCTCGCATCTAGAACTCGGTAAAATTGCTTTCACCGCATACTGTCATTTTGTTTGGCGTTTCTAAATTTCATTTACTTCTTGTTTGAGTTTTATAAAAGAAAATATGTGTTGAAATATCCACTCGAACAAATGTACCTGACAGATCTTATATGCAAGACAGTACAAAAACAAAACTTTTCAAACCATTTATTAGTTTGTGTCATACTCATTATAGATAGATCTATCGAAATTTCAAACTAATATCAAAATATCGTGACCTGTTTTATTTTTATTTTTAGCAGTTTTATAATACCACGGGCACTCTTGTTTAAAAATTCATAAGTGAAAATGCATTAGTAAAAGCAAACTCATGTAGACGACGCTTAATAAACAATCATTAAAATATCTGCCCATCTATAATTTTTAGCAGCCATTTGATGTAATCATTCCCTTACGGCAAATTCAATTATTTTTCGCTGCACAAAACACACACCCATTTCATATTTGATTTCGCTGCATTCGCCTCACCCATACATACTCTCAACAAGTTATCGAAAAAATGTCGGTCGGTGTATCAAAGTGAAAAGAAAAAATTTTGTGACAAATTGTTTGGAGCAAATTCACAACGAATTTCCACACAAAATTGACCAAAAAGTGAATATAAAGTGACCACAAGCAACAACGATACCAAATTTATTAAATTAACAAACATTTAAAAGAAGATAAATTTGAAAACATCAAAAAAGGTGATGAAAACTTCTAATCGAAGAGCAAAAAAAATCGAAACCAAAGAAAAAAAAATTAAATTTATTGCAGTTGTGCAAAGTGAAGGTGGAAAGAAACAAAAGATGCCAATTTAAACTAGCGCAAGCGAAATGAGTATAGTTTCGCCCTTAATTTTGCGTTGTTCACTTTCTTTTTTTGTTTCTCGTTTGGATTTCTGGTTCTTTGTGTGGAACACAAAACACAAACTCCAGTCATCATTCGCCTTCGCCGCATTTCGCCGTCGTAGCTCGTCATTGCCATCTATCTGTCTATCTCGTACATTTCCATTTGATTCTCACACATCTCCATCCTCCTTGCCCGTTCATAATCATTGTTCCCTTTCTAGCTTCCAAAGTGTGATGTGTGTTGCGTCGCAATTCCTTCGCATTGATTATAAAGTGGACTTATTTGTTTCCAAATATAATTTTCTATTTTGTTCTCTTTATTTTCTCTACTCTCCTTGCAAATTAACTGGATAAACTCTTTGGATTAAACGAATTCGACTACCCCCAGGTGAGTACCTACCTCTCATCTGTGCTGTGCTGTGCCATTTTGTGTGAAAAAAGTCTGGAATTTCCCTGTGAAAACATTCCAAAACCAAAAAAAAAAAAAACTGATGGTTGAGGGAGGGAGTATGGAGAAAAAGAAAATTGCATTTTTTTTGTTGCTTTGAAAAGTGCTTCCCTGTCAAAAAAGTGATTCTATTTTAATGTATGCGTGTGGTGTGAGATAGTGTTGGGTGCGATGGTATGCGTCACCGGTGACGTATCAGCTGTTTTGGTCCGAATTTAATTTTTTTTTTTCAATTTTCATTAAACACAAAAAAATATACATAAATGATTTTGGTTAAATTATTATTTTTTTTGGTGATGCTATGGTTTCCCTACGTTGTTAACATGTTGGCATTCAATTTAAGTACCGTGTTGATTTAATTATGTATGCGCCCCACGTCTTGCACTGTGGAGAGTGGAATTTTCCTTCAGAATTCCAATCTAATTATAATTTTAAACATTAGTCAGCAAAAAAAATGTTTGTTGTAAACGTTTTCGTGGTGCATATCTTTAATTGTTTCTCACAGGGGTTTTTTCATGTAATTAAATAAAAAGAGACTTTGTATTTCTCAATCACATGATCTATTGGTTGAGAAAAGATTTTATTAATTTTTTTCAGTTTGCTTTTTTTCTTTTAAATTAATCTGGTTTTGAGATGGTTTTCTGTATACTTATGTAGTTACATACATATAATGTACATATATTTGAAATAAAGATTAGGGCAAAGTGTTACGGGTGACTGACAGTTTTACTACTCAAAGCACAGTGTTATGTTCCTATGTGTTAAGTTGTTTTGAAAATAGGTAAAATAATTTGCAAATATACAAACATAAATATTTGTATGTAACTTCCACATTCACCATCTTCCCCAGCAAATAGAAAAAATAGTGCTGACACAGTGTCAGGAAAAAAAAACTAGTTTGAGGTCGATAAACATTTTGTATTTAGCGAACCCAGCGGTCATTATTTCTATCACTGTTGGCTTTGCCGTCTATTTGTATTGTATTGTCCGTCTTTGGGCTATGGAAAGGTCTATTTGTAGGTAGTAAAGTGTCTTATTTTTTCCTCACTCATCTATAACAGGTGTGGTACACTAGTGCTAATGGAGTTTTACATAATTTCATTCTACATTCTGCCTACCTACTTATTATTTTGCTGTTATGACTCAATACAAAAATAGTTTTTCCAAGAGCCACTTTGACCACTTTCGTGCAGCATGGTTATACATACCTGCTTATACCTAGCAGTGTACCATGCACTCTTGTTGAAGAATATAGATTTTAATTTAATTTTACACAGGTAAATACCTACCAACACAGCTAATTGAAGTTTACTCTAGAAAGGTTTATAAATTAATACAGAGCATTCTTCAATTATATGTATATTGGTTATACTCGGCAAAGAATTATTTTTTTTCTCAAAATGAATTATCGTTATTAATGGGCTTTTAAAGTTTTATTATAATAACAACATTAGTTTGTATGTATTCTCCCAACTATTAAAAGAATTCCATTAACATTATATCTGGGCCTTATTTTAGATAAGAAGTTAAACTGGAAACCTAATATACAAGAAAGGATCAGAAAGTCCACTTTTTTCTTGCAAAAAAGCAATTGGAAACAAATGGGGTCTTCAACCCTGTATTACTCATTGACTATAGGTACATCTCCGTAATTAGACCGATTCTTACCTACGGGTTGGCAGTAAAGTGGACTGCTTTGGATAAAGCGATTAACCGCAATAAACAAATTAAAGTCTAAACTTCAGCTTACATGTGCTTCGTTCGAAACTCTCCGCTGCACTAACTCTTTTCAGCTCACATCCCTCGATTTACTTAGTAAACAAAGGCTAGCAAACACGGTCGTCTATGTTAAAGCCTCTTCATGGTGGATCAATAATCAAATATTCCCACAAATATTCTGAACCCATTCAGATTAATTCCATGTAATATTGCCATCAAGTTGCCATTCCTTCCTCCTGCGAATTGTTGCAAGCATCGATTCTTTTGAGGTAATTATCGACCACTTTTTGACACATATTGGGCGGTATCTCAGCCATAACTTGACGAATGTTGGTTTTCAAGTGCTCCAGAGTTAAAGGTTTATCTGCATAAACACGGTATTTCGCGTAGCCCAAAAAAAAAGTCCAGCGGTGTCAAATCGCATGACCTTGGTGGCCAGTTGATATCCCCACGACGAGAAATTACGTTGCCAGGAAATATCTGTTGCAATAAAGCCATATTCGCTCGAGTTGTGTGGCATGTGGCACCGTCTTGTTGAAACCACATATTCTCCAAGTCGTATTCTTCAATAGCAGACAAAAAAAAGTCGGTTATCATATGACCATAACGCTCCTAATTGACGGTGACAGTCGTTTTTTTTCGAAGAAGTAAAATCCAATCACACCTCCTGACCAAAGAGCGCCCCAAACAGTGATTTGGTGGATCTAATGGCCTCTCTTCAATTACTTGAGGATTCTCAGAATCCCAAATACGACAATTTTGTTTATTAACATACCCAACGAGTGTGAAATGTGCTTCGTCGCTGAAGAAAATTTTGTTCACCGACTGTTGTTCAAGCACCCATTCGACATATTCACGGCGTTGTGAATGGTCAGCTGGCTTCAGTTGTAGTGTGAGCTGGACTTTATATGTATGTAGGTGTAGATCCAAATACGCAATAATGTGCCGTAAGACAGTCCTAATTCCTAAGAACGACGTGGAATCGACACATTCGGGTCTTCGGCAATACTTTCACTTACAGCAGCGATATTTTTTTAGTGGTAAGAGCGAAAAGATGATGCACAGGCCTTAATTCAAATTTCTTCACAATTTTGCCAATTGCTTGCGTAGTTGGACGATTATGTAAACCATAATCTTCTCTAAAAGCACGATATGTGGCTGTGGTAGAATCACCATTTTTGTAGTAGGTTTGAACAATTTTTATGCGTTGTGCGATTGTGGATTGCTTAACTAGATCCATTTTCGTAAATGTCAAACTTTCAACCGAAAAAAAAGTTGGTTTAACAACTTAGTTTGACACATGTCGAATTGCAGCCCTATACTTTTGGATAACCCTTTATTTGTCTTACCAAATACAAATTTTTGTTTCGTTTATGCAGCGAATTTCTATGGTAGAAAATTATCGTTCCATATTTGTATTTACATACTAGGGGCGTTCAATATATTCTCGGTATCGATATGAAGGAAAATTTCGAATTCAATTTAAATTGTTTTTATTTTTCAATATAATCTCCCCTAACATCAATGCATTTGTTACATCTTGAGATAAGCTTTTTTAAAACCCTCAAAAATATAATTTCCTCATTCTCTGCAAAATACGCATTTATTGCCGACTTGAGTTCTTCATCATCCGAAATTTTTTTTCCACCAAGACATTTTTTCAATTCCGGAAACAGGAAATAATCACTAGGGACAATGTCTGGACTATAGGATATGTGTTGGATTTCTTCGAAACCACATTCTCGCGCAGGAGCCTTGGAAACTCGCGCCGTGTGAACAGGAACGTTGTCATGAAGAAGCAACACACCCGCTGCGAGTTTACCCCGTCTTTTCTTTTTAATTTCCTCCCGCAAATTATGCAAAGTGGAAGCGTAGGATGTGGCGTTGATGGTTGCACCTTTTTTTTGTACTCAATGAGCAAGATTCCCTTTGAGTCCCAAAAAACTGTGGCAATGAGCTTCCCGGCAGACAATGTGTCTTTGAACTTCTTGGGGGTCTGTTCCTTTTTTATGCCACTACATGGACTCTTGTTTGCTTTCAGGGTCATAGTGGTGAACCCATGTTTCGTCCCCAGTAACAATTCGATCCATAACACCGTCCGCGTTCTCACTACACATCTCCAAAAGCTCTACAGCATGCGATTCTCACTTTTTTCTGAGGCGCTGTGAGCATTCGTGGAACCCACCTTGCACTGACATTTGAAAGGTTAAGATGGTCATGAAGGATGGTGTGAATGGTACCAGTTGAAAGCTTGGTGATCTCTGCCATTATTTTCACGTTTATTCGGGCATCCTCAAGAACAAGTTTTTCGACTTCTTTGATGCTTTCTCCCGTACAAGCAGTAGCCGGGGCGCCGGAGCGGGGGTCGTCTTCAATGCTCTCTCTGCCTCTCTTGAACTCACTTGACCACTTTTGCACAGTTGATAATGAAGGTGCGGAACCCTGATAAACAGCCACCATCTCTTCATGAATAGTTTTTTGACTTTTTCCTTGCTTAGTGAGAAATTTAATTACAGCGCGATGCTCAATTTTCACCATCATTGTCTCAGTTGCCATTATGATTCTGTTTAACTATAGATAAAACGCGAACTAATAATCACATTTATATGAAATTTTACATGAATGCACTAAAATAATAGTATTACTTGATAAATAAGTCAATTCATATATATAACCACAGCTTCACCCCGATACCGAGAATATATTGAACGCCCCTCGTATGTTTCTTTGATAACGGGTATGCAGTCTGCGTAAGACAGCTCGATAGTTTTTGTTGCTATAATAAACTGCTATTAAATCAATCCATAAACATCAAACAAAATAATTAAATGGTTATATCTAATTGGTCAATAGATAGATATTTGCTTTCGTAACATCTGAAATCGAACTCGTTCAATATGAATTATGCGTTTTTCTTTTTTAACTGAGCAGAGCACTGAGCAGAGCTTGCAAATGTCGAGTACGTTCTAAGCATATCAGAGCTATCCGATTTATTTATGAAACTCACTGGAGCTCTGAACTGTCGAAAAATTTTAAAATTTGACAAGCTGTCAGCTCATAGACCGAGCTCCGTGCAAGCTCTGATTGCAAAAAAAAAACCTGATTGCTCTGATGTGTTTGATTTACAAAAGTAACATCTTTTTTTTGACAGCTCAGTTCCCTGCTCTGAACTTTACTTTTACATTGTGAAACAGACCCTTAGTATAAAAAATTTTTGGTGGGGTTATCACTGCACCATTCACAAAGTGGTCACTTATTTTGAATTTGGAGGTACAAATAAAAAGTTACAATTTAAATGATATTATTTGAAGTATGAGTCATCATGTTTGGATAGGTAAATAAGTAATAATAAATATGTAAATTTAAGTTTATTTACATAAGTAGTAATAAAAATATTATCCTTCTTGTCTATTGACGTATTTTCGAATATGTTTATGTCCATAGATATTTGTTGTTTTATCAAGATTTTACATTACATGTTATATGTACATATGTGTATTAGGTATGTTATCTCCTTGTGGAAAGTTTTCTGTTTTTAACAAATTGGAAATAATATTAACCTCTAAATTGTAGAATGTCAATCGATTTGCGGCGTAAACCTTTTTATTATTCATTAATCTGCAAAACCTTAAATCAAGCATGTACGATTTAAAACCCATTCTTTGTATACATTTTTGCACACCAAAGTCTTAAAAAACTACAGCATTCAATATTTTCTCATTCATATCCAAAAGTCGTAATCAAAACAAAAATGTATCGTTCTTCGAACCTTGATTAAAAGAAGGATAGACATTTCAAATTTTAATAAACAAAAATACGTACTTTGCTCCACCCTGCAGAAAACACAATAGCACCTTAATAATCGTATTGTGTTTTTAATGTTTTGCTTTTATCTTTTTTTAATTTACGACCAGTACAGTATTCAAACAAAAGAGATGAACCGATACAAAAAAATAAAAAAAAATATACATTCAAACAATATATTTGTTTTCTTAATTTGTTTAAAAAAGTTGTGTATTCGTTAATTATTTCAGGGCTAATATGGGGTGTGCTGACCTTTTTTTTTTGGCATAAAATCTAAAATAAATTAGAAAGCTTTTACTTGCATTAATTCTATTAATTAACAAATATGAATGAAAGAGTAGAAGAATTGTTAGCGTATCCAACCCATTTACGGACTATTAGATTACAGGTTCAGATTTTTGTATATAAGTTGGATTTGTGGTTTCAGAATGTGATTTATATTTACTTAATATATTCTAATATTCATACATATGTAAATCTTTCTTGTGTCGCTTTAGAAAATCCAACCACTTTAAAGCGTCTTTGGCGACATCGAATATGTTGTCATTCTACAAAACGTGGTCATGTACTTACTGAGAACTAAAAGTTGTTCGGTTTTCTCGATGCAAGTGCATAATAACGGCGTTGGTATAGCTTGAACCAATTCACTTAGCAATTCTACTGCGCAGCTCTTTTCCAGTGATGGACTTTATTTACATGAGGTATGATTGTGGTTTATTGTGCAGTTTTCAAAAAAGTATTTCATCTCTGGCATTGTACTCACTAAATCTCTTGCGCACCATTTATGTTCTCTTGAATTCTGTCTCTGCGCGACCGACCGTTGGCCAATTCTGTAATTGGTTGAAGCTATACATCTTTAACGACAAGATATATTAGGTACGCATTGAGTTTTTGAAACATTAAATTATACGCGACAGAACGGAGCCCTGGGGCACACCAGAATTTATGTTATGAATTTCAAAATTTAAACCATTCAAATACGACTTGTATTGAGAGGTCCAAAAGGTAATTTCTCATCTAACATTCATCGATACCAAAGACACGCATTTTCGATAAAGGAGCTTGGTGCCATCAAATGCTTTTGAAATATCAAGCGCAATCTTACTTTCTCCAAAACGATGTAAATATTTGTTTCAATGTTCGATGAGATATATAGCAGCAGATCATCAGTGGATATTGTTATGAAAGCCGTACTGCCGATCATTAAAGAGCTTTCGTTTTTCGTGCTGATAGTTGATCAGCGTTTCCTTGTACCTTGGAAAGAAGTTACGTAAGTGCAATTGGACGGTAGTTAGATAGTGAAGAAGATTTGCCTTTTTTTGAAAAGGCTGGAAGAAATGCTGTTTTCCATCCACTCGGGAAGAGACCAGTAGTACAGATATTACTGAAAATATAAAACTATAATAACTTATTAAAAACACTACAGAAGGTATTAATTCTATTACTTTTTTATTTAATGAAAGAGAGTTAAAAAAAATCATCTTAAAGCTTCTCCTTTCGTTTACTGTAATTGTAATTTCTTTTTAGTTCACAGTATAAAACCAATCTTCTGCTTTGGGCCTCTGCTAATCCAGATAGATCCTATTACTTCAGATCCCCAAAATTAAATTATCTAAGACATAACATTTGAATTAAAACGTTGCCTGATCCGCAATGAAGAGTACCAATATTATTATTCCTGTCATAAACTATTGAACTAATTTAAAAATTATGGCAAAAGTTTGATCATCAGAAGAGATTATATTTGCAAAAATGTGAGTACATTTTTGCAAATATAATCTCAAGATTTTCTTCTGCTCATTCTTCTATGGCCGAACGTGTTATTCGTAAATAATTGTTCTCGGTCCATCAGCATCCAAATGATGTTATTTGTTTTAGGAGAACGCAGTTTACCAAATGGCCTTTGCCTTTGGCTTGCAATAATTTAAGATTACAAACGCAAATATTTATTTTTGTTTATCTAAAAATTCTCAAATGATATTTAATCACGTTTATAGACTTGTCTGCCTAAAAATAGGTATGTATAATAATTTATCATTTATTGTCGGCATCTTCGATGTGTAAATATTTCCACAATTAAAAAAAAATAAACTCCGGATATGGGTAAAATTCAAAGTATTTCGCACAGTCCGCATTTTGTTTGCGGCAATTTAAAAATTCAAAAAATCTAAAATAAAATAGATGAATGTTTTGAATAGACCCAGAGAAGAAACGAAATAAGTATGAAGCGCCCTATTAAATTAACACATACATACGTAGTTTGATATCTGTTTTGTAGCAGAAAGTTGAACTTTGCTCAACCTATACTACTAACTCTTCACATTCTAGCGCTGCATTCTTCTTTTATATATTCCCATCCATAGATAGTGCTATGAGTTGAACTCGGAAGCAGTTACATAATTGTGTTCCAGTAAAGGTGCAAACAGAATTTGTTCTGCTTTTGCCATTTCAACAACAGTCTTCCAGCAAAATACTTTCAATTGGAATATTTACACGCCAGCGATTAAGCTGCAATAATAAAGTGAAAGAAACTGATAATCTAAAATACAGAGAATAATTAGGATTCTCTGAATTTGATATTTTAATAATTTCCAAATGTTTATCGACCAAACTGATTATATATTATTCTAGTCATTTTGATTACTCATGATTTTGTTTTGCAAAAAAAAAAAAACATAACAAAGTAAAACAAACAATTTTGTTTACAAATCGTAGGATGATCCTCCTTTGTTTTCGGTACGTTTTTGTTACTGAGAAACTACTTGGTTGTTGTCCCATCCATTTTCTCACCCATAACTTTCCAGCCTCTAATTTTTGCAGTAATAAGGTCTAAAATATTAGCATACTAGTATTTCTACAAAAATGTTTTCGCAAAAAATAAAAACAAGATAAGTACACACAAATAGCTTAAATAATAATAATTTGTCAGATAACTTATAAGTTATAACAATGAAACAAAATAAAAAAAATTAATCGTAACGAATATCAACGACAAAGAGCAAACACCTTGAAATCTTGAATTAATATTAATGAAATGAATCCTAAAAGAAAAAGAGAATTATGTACAACGACGAACAACGAAATAAAATAATTTTAAAGATACACGAGCTTTAAAGTGTCGTCGTAGTTATAGTCGTTGTCGGCAGCGGCGGCGGTCGACTTAAAACTGGGGGCGGTCACATTAACATTGTACAACAACAAAATGCACAAAACACAAACTAGCGACAACGATGCGAAATGATGCTACTTTCTCTTTGAGTAATTTTTCTTTTTAGTTTGATTGTGTGTTGTTCAGAGTCAGACGATTGCAGTGCAGTTCAGCCAGCTAGTGCTTTGCTTTGCTTTGCTAAAATATAATTTTCTCTCTCTCCTGAGTAGAATATCAATTAGAAAACTTGTTAGAGTAGTTATTAAGTGATTTTTAAATCGATTAAAATATATGCATGCAAATGTATATAACCATATTAAAAAAAAACATTCCTTAATAAAATAAGTAGAGGAAGTGTGTTTCTTCGTGGTGGGAGACATGACGACAACAGTGAGAAACGGCGTTCATTGCGGAGTTAACATAGTTTTTGAATTACAATCACAACAATACCGAAACTCTCCATGTGGGTTTGTTTTTTTGTCTGTTTTTACTAAAATAAAATATTTTTATCGCTCAAATCTTTATTCGGAATCAAATTAATTATAAAATTGCTTGAGGCGATGTTCATTGAGTGCGTTGATTTGACCTTGCATACACTTGCATCGGGCTAGAAGATAAAATAAATTGACGAAATCAATGACCGAGGAGGAGCTGGTGCTCTTATCTTTATAAAATGCTTGAAGTGACAGGAAGTCGAGTTATTTTCTGGCTCGACAAATTTAATAATACGAAAATTAATTAATTCTTTTATTTCTCTGGTATCGCAGATACGATTTCTCTGATCAAATAAATCAAATATATTTTTTTTATGTTGGGGGTCAATGGCATGTACGTTGTGATAGGGGTTATCATAAATTGGGTGTATCTACTACGAGATGTATTTTTTTTTAAAATATACCTATACATTGGCTGGGGCAAACATTTCAGATGCGAACAATTTTTTTTTGGGAAATGAAAACCTTTATTTTTTCTTAAATATTTACAACGCTGGTAGTTAGACAAATTGGGCCTAAAGGACTATTCACATGAGAGCGACCAACGACCGACGAATAAACGAATAAATTCAATTTAAAACAATTTACCAACTAATTGTAGAAATATAATTTATATAAATGCTTACGGCAGAAAAATTTACTTTTTTTTTCGCCAAAATAATTTGAGAAAACAATATTTGTCGTAGCGAATTGCATCTGATTGCTAGGAACAGTCAAATTCTATTCGCGTTCCACATACCATCCACTCTTCAACGAGTAATTTGTTCGCGCGTGTCCTCAAAATCAGATTTTCAACCTATATTCCTGACGAATAAAATTAAATCCATGTGAACGAAATGTCAAAATGGACGAATATTCGTTAATTCGTTGGTCGTTGGTCGCTCTCATATGCATAGTACTTTAATAATATTATCTATCTCGAGTGGTTAGTTTGCTATGTTTTCGGAAGGAATTATGCTAGGATTTAATATTGATATATTTTTGAGCATGTAGTTTATGGTGAGCATTCTCATGGATTTCCTTTGAAACATTTAGATATATCTATGTACTTTCAAAATTAGAGTGGTCATTTTTACCGAAAAAAAAATAAAGGGTCAATTTTTATTGTTCCTGGCAGCAATATTCTCTCATCAGTTGTTAATTTCTCTGTTTGCAATTTTTCAGATTCTTAGGAAACATCGATGTGCCAAGGTACATCAATCATAGACATTTTCTAGCGGCAAATAGTGATTACATTAAATTAACTTAAAATTCGAAGGACATACGAAAATTATTTCTGAACATCGCTCTTAAACAATTAAGACTTAACAATCTGCCAACTAAAAGATAACGGCGCATCGCCACACGCCGCGCCACCCACCATGGTTTATTAATCTTGAATCCCTATTTTTGGATATAACCATATATAACAAGAAATAAAAAAGACATAAGATGTGCCGATTGGAAATTTATTTTCACCGATGGCTCTAAAACTCCGGACACCACATCTTATGCGGTGACCGATGAAAATGACATACGAGGTAACCATACCATTGTTATTCTCCCTGCTTTTTGCGTAGTTCTTTACAGCAGAAGGAAAGATTTGCCATACTTCAAGCTGCAGCCAATCGTGCTAAAAAATGCATTATATGCTTCGACAGCATCTCAAATAGATATAGTGGCAGTGCATCAAAATCAGCCAAAAACTCACTTGTATTCACCTCCAACATCTTCAACAAAACCGATCTCCTCAAGCATTCCGGAAAGATATCTTTTTCAAAAAATAGCCACGACTGGATCCTATATCACCACCATTTCAAGGATATAAACCTTTTAACTCTACGCCGATATACTGTACTAAATGTTCATAACAACAAATAACTTCGCTAGACTTGGACTTGGACACACCACTGCATCCCAACAACACATCCTAAATAAAAACGACCCCTCACCCTGTTCCACTTGAAATACCCGCCTCGATCTAAAATATATTTTGGATTCGTTGTTGCAAAATTAATACATTTTCAAAACCAATACAATACATGCATATATCAAATCCTCAAGAACCCCAGTTAACAAATATAAATATCATCACTGAGTTTCTCAAAAAAGCAACAAAATTATTATTTGAGTTCATAAGCAAAAAAGCCAATAGTCTCTGTACCTAGGCTTGTTAAATTTTATATTATCTTGTAATTTAATTGCTTGTTAATAAATATTAATAATAATAATAATATTTCCGAGCTAATGCCAATTACTTTAGAGTGGACAAATCAAAATGTTTTTCAAGAAAAGAATATTCTTAAAACTGTTTTCCTTAAACTGAAACGCAAACAAGCAGCTATTTATCAGCTTAGTCCATCATCTCGCGAGGTTAAAAGCTTAAATATATCAACTAATCCATTGAAAACACATTGAAATTAACACATATCTTGCATAAGAAACTGTACCAACGTTTTGAGGCCGAGTTTAGGTTTAATTTTTAAACAAAATTGGTTCGGCAAAGAGTGATTCAATGCCCGTAACAAGTCCTTCTCTCTTTTCAAAAATGCGATGCCAAACTCCAGCTGCCTTTTTGATTAAAGAAAAATATGATCGTGAAGCAAACTCACGTTACAAAAATATGCTTCGAAAGGAAAACGGAGTTCGAAAACAACCAAACTTGGTTAAGACAAACATTTAAGGAATTTTTTAAAATTACTAAGGAGATAAATGGGTCAAATTTTATAATATGAACCGGAGTAACTGCTGAAGATCTATCAATACATTTCAAAAGTCTTCTATCTGACAAATCTAACCTAAAGTTTTGATTTGCGCAACCTTTTATTAAGGATGAGTGCTTAGACGAATATATTACTCTTGTTGATGTACACGCTGTTATTCTCAGAGTAAAAAATAGATATTTATTGTAATATATGTACTGTGGACGTCAACGGCACTGGCTCTGATGAAAGCATAGCCTAACATCGATCAGCGAAATCAAGCATCATTGCGCGTGATTAGTACTTGGATGAGTGACCGTCCAAAAACAAACCTCCTGCTGTTGACATGTGTTCCTTCTGTTGTTTGTTCTTTCTCTCTTTGGCTCTCTCTGTTGTATTAATGTCTTGTAATGTAGAAGCCGATGGTCTAAATTGCCCAGTGCTTCAGTGTCTCTACTTCGTGGACTATAGGACACAAAATATTTCAATTAACTTTAATCCACACAGTCCACAAAAACAAAAATAATATGTAAATATTATTTGCGTTTTCTTCGAATATAATAAAGTATTACTAAACCATGACATCCCTGATTCTTTCAAAAGCTCGTTAGTTTTTCCAAATTAATAAAAACGGAGCACTGGATCGAGTGGAGAATTATAAAGGAATCTCGCTTATGAATGTCTTGGCGAAATTATTCTGCCGTATTTTTTCAAACAGATTGGAATATTGGGTAGGTGTCAATAATATTTTCATCGATTTTCAAGCTGGCTGAAAAAAAAAACCGTGGTTCACATTTTTTCACTAACAGCTCTTTTATATAAGCTGTCACAATTAGACCTACGTAATGTACGAAATTCTTGCATATCATACAAGTAATGTATACAGTATATATATATAGCGATACTAAATCAACATAAGTGAAATTAAACACAAATCTTCATTTCAACAAACACTTGATTGGAAAAAACTTATTCATCCCAAAGTCTGTTACCCGTTTCATGGAAACAAACACGTCTTAAAATACAAATTATTTAAAGCTATTGTAAAAACAGCACTTTGTTACGCTGATCAAGTGTGGGGAATTGATAAATATGATTTAGTCGAAAAATTACAACGAAATTTCTTTAAACTCCACGCTATGAAACAGGACTTCCCAAAAATTTTCAGAAGCACATTGAAGTCTCATGCAGACTATATCGTCAAAACATTGCATCTCCCGGATGATCAACTTACATAAATATGAAATGAGAAATGAGGATTTTTGAATGGCGAAATGGAAACATATAGGGAATTCTTCTGGAGAAGCTTTTTCAATGAATATAAGCAACCTAGAACATTTTAAGAAAAAACTATCGTTTAATAGAAAAATTATTTGTTTAAAGTTACACCCCGAACATCATAATAGCAGAATTTTGTACTCTCAACTTAATCCATTAAACTTATTTCCAAGATTCACTGAGATGCAAGTAAATCTCTTTGATTTTTAAAATAACATTTCAACTCTTAAGGGATATGTACATGAAGCGACAAACGATGAACGAATTAACTCGTCCAATTTGACATTTCGTTCACATGACTTTATTTTTATTTATCAAGAATCGCCATACAGTTAGTCTGATTTTGAGATTAGACGCAGATACTATGTGAATCTCAAAGAGAGTTTGATTTTTGGTAGCAAATCAGATGCAATTCGCATTTTATTATTTGAACATTAATATAAATTTATATTTCTACAATTATTTTGTTTAGAATTTGAGAAGAATTTAGGTTTGTAAATTGTTTTTAATCGCATTTATTCGTTTAATTCGTCGGTCGTTGGCCCCTCCCATGTGAATAGGCTTTTAGACCTAAACGGAAGCTTCCACCAATTCTGTAGGCTGCTGTGTAACCTACGAGCAACATTGAATGTGTGTGTATTGCATATTTTGACAGCTGTTCCATCTACAGGTCCAGTTACAACTCGGTCTCCATTGTATCCAGCTTTGATCTTATTCCGGGACTTAAAAGATTTGGAAGCTCCTTCAATCACATATAAACGGTTTGTCGTAGGTATGTACTATTAATGTCAGAAAATCAACATGTATACAAAAGGTTGAACGAGTATCCTTTGGTATGCACCAAATTCCTCACGAATGCGCGCCATCCAGCGAAGTTTATGGCGGGCCATTTAAACGATGTCTTTCACGCATAAAAATTGAAGAAACAAAATGGTCAGTTATGGCGTTTTTATTTAGCAATTCGGAATTCTTTTCCGATCCGGGATCCCAATTGAACACTTTTGTGTGATTCTAACGATTCTGAATTTTAATGAGATTGTATGTGTGAAAATAATTGTGTACGTGAGAATATTCAAATTCAAAAAAAAAAACATTTGTTGAACAATTATGATACAAAAAATGACAACAGTCGAGTTTGACGTTCAAGTATATGTAGTGTGAGTGCTTCTGGTTCTGATTCTGAGTTCAAATCCAGAAGCAAAATTCTCTTCTTTTCAGAATTAGAACTGTCACTTTTTCCCAAGTGAACGCTTTCAGAAGAGTCCGGAAGACTTCCGGATTGCCAAATAAAAACGACATTAGAAGGTAGTGTTTTTAGGTACGCGTTTTCTTTCTCTTTAATGCTTTTCAGAAGATTGTTTTATTTGAACACCAACATCTTTATCGTTTGAATATGGGCGCTGAAGGTAGTTGCTACAAAGCTGGTAAAACACTGAATTTCAAAATTTAACTATTGAAGTTTTAGCATTCCCAATAGAAAAAGAACATTTCTATTCCATTTGTTTTTTAATTATAATTCACTGATAGGGCAATGTTTTTTAACCCTTTTCTATTAAATACATGTATATCTTATCATAATCATAATCATATTGTTGGCGCATTATCTGAATTAGTATACATTTAAAACTTTGCGTCGACAATATACATATATTATTTCATATACAATCTAGATGACCTCGCAGACTGCGAATATACACAATGACTCAACAATCAGCTGTGCTATTTTTTTTAAACTCCTTTGTACACATTATTCTTTATATGTATACACAAAAATATAGTATTAATTTAATATTTAATTTTCAATTTTCAGACACCACAGCATTTTTAACACTGGTGGACGGACAGTTTAGCATTTAAACTACTGAAACCGTCTGATATTTTCTGTTTCTCTTAATTGAAAGAGATTCACACTTGTGCACCAGTGCATAGCCCCCGCAACATATTAAAAAACAAAAACTCAAACAAAACAACAATACCATAATGGCAGCGCAACCCCGTGGCGGTGGTACAGCCCAAAGACCAAATGGAACATCTCAAAACAAAACATGCCAATTTAAATTGGTGTTGCTTGGTGAATCGGCTGTTGGTAAATCGTCGTTAGTATTACGTTTTGTTAAAGGTCAATTCCACGAGTACCAAGAGAGTACGATAGGTGCAGCATTCTTAACACAAACTATCTGTATAGAGGATACAATTGTTAAATTCGAAATATGGGACACAGCTGGACAGGAAAGGTATATTTAAGATAAGATTTGTATTTGCAAAGTTTTTTTTTTTTTTTTTACATAGGTTTTGAATTTTTATAATTTTGTGAATATTTCTAGGTATCACAGCTTAGCTCCAATGTATTATAGAGGTGCGCAGGCCGCAATTGTTGTATACGACATTAAGAATCAAGATAGTTTTCAACGTGCAAAAACTTGGGTAAAGGAACTTCATAAACAAGTAAGTACATAATATTCTTCAAAAAGTATAAGGGAGCGAACTTAATTCTTTAATTCAATTTAAATTACGATTCAAGTAAGATATCATGATTCTCTTAGGGAAAATACATTGGTTTCTCAGTTCTTTACATTAATTGGACCGATAGATAATAATATGATCAATATAGGGTTCATATTGTTAACCATTAATACCTAATCAATAATAATCATTTATTTCGCATGGATATTAATTTAAAATGTAAGGTGAGATCAAGTAGGCTGAAAAGCTTTCTCAACATCATTATATGAATATTGAACAGCTTGTTGTTGAATAACAACAGTTTGAAAGTGAAAGCTACATTTTTTATTAAATTAAGTTTCATGACAAAGAACTCTTTTTTTTGTTTTTGTGAAAATAAGTTTTGCTTGGATGCGTAAAACAGCTACAACATAAAACAGTTATCTAATAGAAAACACAAATTACAAATTTTCGTACTGCGATTGTTTATAATGTCTCCTTTGTTTTACCTTGTGGACACATATAAGTAATTGTTGTTCATGTTTTTATGTAGGTAAACCTTAGTATATTATAACTTATTTATATTACTAACTAGGAGGTTTTTTTAACAACATATACATATTATATTAAATAATTAATGTGTGCTTTTTATAGTGAACTAGGCGGTAATATGCAATTAGGGTTGTTTAAACTTTTCTGGTCGTACATAGAGAAATCATGCGGAAGACGGCAGAACCGCCGTGTCAGAATTCTAAAATCAATATATTGTAATATACATATTTTATATGATTTTCGAATGATAGTTGTTCCTCTTCTGAATAGAACAGAGAATGCTTCTGGGCGTTATTACAGAATTACCCACGCATTCACCCAAAATGTTGCGAAATTTCATTTTGGGTAAAAAACACTTTCTAGCTTGGATTTGAAATTGAAGATAATTGTATATTTTCAATTTAGTGACAATAATTCTATGTATTTATATTAAAAAAAAGCACTTTAAAAAATATTAAAATGGATACGCACATCTTTGCAATGTAGCCAAAAAATGAAAATTAATATTTTTCCTTACGTAATGAATGATATGAACCCAAAACCGTACTATTATGACGTATATTATTTGGAAACTAATTTTCAAGTTAAGTCAACAAACAATTAAGATAAATAATTAATTTTTGGCACCAGCGTGATGAACACAAATGTTCAGGGTAACTCGATTATCGCCAGACGATATCGTTTCGATGATAGTTTTGATTTACATGAAAAATGACTATCGTCTGGTCGATCTCGTTTGTCAAAATGCTGTCGCCAAAACTATAGCATATAGTTAATAGGTATCGTCTTGTATAGATTTACAAACTCATTTAATGATTGTAATCTTGTAAGCAACTGGAGTTCAATGATTGGGTGTCCACTGTAATTTGACAATCAATTTTGTTATCTGTTAATTTGCCTGATTCATATTGTATTTTTTTTTTATTTAGCGCACACTAAAGGCATTAGGAAAATAGAAAAGGGTTTAAACGGAGAAATCGAAGGACATTAACTTTGAAATTTTTTATAACACAACTGGATGAAAACACCAAGCCTCGTAATGCATTTCACAGAATGCTCGGCAGGAAACAAAAATACTTCGGCATTCGTGCGACGGGATTGATATCGGTATAGATGAGTCACCTAACATTCTAAAAGCTGTATTTTGGAATCTATCCAAAAAGTTCAGATAAGTTTCGGAATCACCTGCCCTGTATTTGGGCCTACAAATTACAGGTACATCACACCGGGAAAAATTTTCTGAAGAATCCTAAACATTTGCAGCGTTTTTGGGAACTTCAAATATGAAATCTTTCGAAAGTTGATGATTTGTTAAGTGCATACCAAGAATAGAGAGTTTTTCGGTTTCGTCAATACAAGGCATATGGTCTGGGTTCGCTTTAATGATAGTAAACAGTATAGGGTTTTCTTAAATATCTCAATTAATAATTTAAGCCATCATCGTTTTCTTAAGGCTCTCTTTTATCAACAGGAAGACGGTTACTGTTAAATATATTTTAAACCTGCAATATAAAGGTTTGTTGTTACTGTTGAATCTTTGTTGAAGCAAGTTACCCATGGTTGACAGTCAAAATAGTTGCAATAGCAACGAAAATTTCTGAAGCCAAATTATGTCGTTTGTGAATAAGTAATACTCATGTATAGTTGTATTTAAATATACGTTATTTATGAAAATATCAGATAAGAACGTTCGTTGCAAAGGTTGAGCTCTGATAATTAAAACTAAACCCATAGAGCGGAGTGAAGGAGTAGGTCTTACCACGAGAAAACAAAATTTACAAAACACCGCTTCGGTTATGTTCAGTTGCTACTAGCCAGGAAGGCGCACTTACTTATGGATATCGCGATAGATTTTCCATAATAAATTTCTTTAGCAGCTGCTCCATTCTTATATGCAGCTCAATGTTCGATGTGTGTGCTTGGATTTGCAGTGATTCCGCTCGCACACCGCCAAAAGGGGTTGTCTCCGAAACTTCACTCTAACTCGCACATTTGGGCAGGAGCTCCCAAAACTCATTTGTATCTCTAAGATAGAATTCAATATAGAGCTCTAAGAATGATAGGGGGTAGAACTATAATGGTAACATTTACATCTCTTGAACACCGTCGAAATGTTTCATGTCTTGCATTATTTTATCGCTATTTTTATGAGCAATGTTCTAGCGAAATAGCCAGTTGCATTCCTCCCCTTAAACTATTCAACTGTAATACTCGCGCTTCTAGGAATGATCATCAGTTTACCCTTGAGCCGAACTACGGACTTACTGTCAAGTACTGTAGTACAGAGATTCTTTCTTTAGTAGTAAAACACGTATGGTGTCTGAACTTCAAAACAAATGAACATCGGTATCTCTTTTTAAATCCTTCCCTATTTTCTTAAAGCTCGCACTGTGATTTAGGGATGTTCATAGAAAAAATACATCGATGTTTTTTTCAATGTAATACATCGGAACGTTACATCGATGTTTATAGATCCATCGTTTAAAAACATCGTTGTTTCCGATGCATAGAAAAAAAGGCTACCATGCTACAAAAACAACATAAATCAGCTAATATATGATAGGAAAAAGAAAAATGATAATCTTCAAGGTTCTTTTTTTACTGATATAATTTATTGAGTTCTGTAGAGATTTGCCTTAGTCTTGTCTCGTTGATCGTGTGTGGCTGAATGGATATTTTGTGTCATGACATCGGTGTCGACACGAGAGTCATGCGAATGAGCCGCTTTAGTCTAGTGTGACGGTTATCTTGCATCTGGGCACTATTTGTGTATGTGTGCCTGCCTCGCTTTACTATACGTGTGAGGTACGCCAGATGTGCGAATCCAATGTCGCGTCGTCTTGTCGTGCTCATGTTATTTCTTTCGTTTTGTAACCCATGTGTTAGTACTCAATTCAATAAAGAGTGCAAATGATGAGAAACATTCATTCGATACATCGGAACAAAAAACATCGATGCATCGTTAAACATCGAAAGCATTCGATACATCAGATTTATTCGATGCATCGAATGATAAACATCGATGTTTTCGATGTATTGATGTAAAATAAGCAACCCTACTGTCATTTTCATATTAAGGGTAGTCAAAACCGGAAACGGTACATCGTTCTTTGTGTGCAACGAGACATTAGTGATTGAGTTACGTGAAGAAAATTATTGACGATCACACATCAATAAAAATACGGATTACCCCGCATGATATTTATTTTTTTTTTATTGTAAACGTTTTTATGAATGTTTTCAGTTACCTATGCAAAAAGTTATATGTAATTAAAAATAATAATTGTTTAATGATATCTGTCATTCGTTTAAAGTAAATTATAGAAAGACATGAAAAAAAACATTAATTAAACATCGAATAGAACATTCATATTAAAAAATGTGGCAATTATATATTTGTAAATGGTTCCAAAATATTTTAGGTACTTCTTTAACCATCCACTTCTTTTATATGGCATAACATGTAGTTATCGTCTGAAATATTTCGAGGCGCAAACGTTCCCTGAATTTTTTTGGTTGGAAATTCATCAAAGAGCGGACATATTTATATATGTATGTCTCCCCCGAAAATGTCCGGAGTCTGTAGTGCTTTGCTATAAACGTATAGTGGTTCACAGCTTATTTGATACAGTGTCTGAGTTAAAATTTTAGTTGCAAATAGTTGGAGCGTATTCTATTTGGAAGAAAACAAAGGAACTTCAACGAAGAACAATAATTTAGTTCATAATATTGCTATTGAACAGCATAATAATTAAAAACTAAAAACATGATTCCCTACGAAGTTTCCCACATTTATGTAAACTAATCTTATCTGATCAAGCAAATGATTAGAAGCCTTTTGAAACGATCTTAACCTATTATCATACTTTAAATGGGTAAGAACCTATCCTTTATTGATGTGAAGGATTGTGGAATACTGTGTTTTCACAGCTTATTTAATACAATCATTTTTTATTACTCTTAGAAAAAAAATAAGGTTTAAGTTTTCGTGACACTTTTAATATTTTGTGTGGTATTCTTTGGCATTTTCTGTAGCCTGTTTTTGTCATATAATTAACAAGCTTAATGTTGATTTCTGGCGTGATTTCCTCCCATTATTTTAGAAATGCCTTTTTCGAGTAACTTTTGTTGGAGATTTTAAATTTTCCAATATTGTTGTCTAACAACACAAATTTTCGATAAGATTTATGTCAGTTGACCGCACCGGAGGTGTCATCAAATAGAACCTAAAGTTTAAATGAATACGAAACTATTTGGCACTGTGAAGCAAATAATTTTTTAACTTATTGGGGTCAATCTGCCTCCAAATTTCCCACCCCGGCTGCAGAAATACACACCAAGGTCATAACACTTGCTCTGCAAAGTTGCCTTCAGGTTCTATTTTGAAGCTCTGTATATGGCTTCCGCCAGACGAAGAATTTAAAAAGAAATTGTAAAAATTGATCGGAAACAAAAATAAATCCACAGAAAAAATAAATTATAATCAACTGAATGAAAATTTAGAGCTTATGTGCACTAGTCAGCTCTGTATCAAATAAGCCATGAGGTGTTTATTGGGCAAAAATTACTATTCCCTATTAGTAGTGTAAATATGTAAGTTAATTTGTGATGTTCAATTTTATGTATGAAAAAACAGTTAAAAATTGAAATGCAGTTTTACAATTGTTGGCTATTGTTTTTTAAGTGCAATGAGCTGCGAACTGCGAATGCGAATAAACCTTTTTAAGCAATTTCAAGGGGAAATATCAACTTATTTTTATTTTAACCTTTCAAAGAAGTTAATAAATTATCTTATTTACAGAACTAAAAAAAGAAAACACTACAAACAAATTGTTTAAATATCAAAAAATCACATTTTAATATGTTCTACGCGACCAACAACAGACTTCTGCGAACTGTCAAATGTAAATTCGCAATACACAACCGCAGGACGCATTCCACAAATCGGCGAATAAATAATTGGATGAACTTTCTTAGGAGACCTTATGTCTTCTTTTTAAACTTTTATAGCAAACAAAAACTGCATAAAACCCAATTTTTTTAAATAAAATGTTTTGAACTCAATTTGCTGCAAACCAATTTGGAAACATATGTATTAATAGCCGTGTTCTTTTGGTAAATCTATCGGCAGCAAACCAGGATTTTCCAAAAGAACGACCCGTTTAAAAATTATTTTATGTGTTTGACATTTTTTTTTAATAAATCAGATCTTGTGCCAATGAAAGGGTATGTTCGCATTGTGTTTCCTTGCAAAAATAATCGCATGCATTATTTAATTATTAAGTATTTTTAAACTTCGTTTACATGCGGCTCAAAAATCGAGTTGAAGTATAGGTTTATTAAAAATGAGGTATATAATGTATAGACAGAAATTTTTTTGGTAAAAATTATTAACGTCGCAACAAATAAACACTGAAAAAAAGTCGATTATGTCCACTTTTATATTTTTATATTCACTGGTTGGTCGATGGTCAACTTTACTCTGAATTCAATATTACGTAAGATCGTGTATCTGGATTGACACGAATTTTAGGGCCAAGTTGATTATCTCCAACATCCATCAATAAAATTTGGCATTTTCTGACTACGCAATAAACTATATTTTGAAAAATTTAGAATGTATTTTGCCAAATTTCGCCGAAAGGTTCTAAATATCACCCTTTTCCACAGATGAAATTAAATCTGAAAATTTCCAACTTTTGGTATAAAAAAAATGGAAATTTTTTGTAAGAAATTTTAACAATCTTTCAATGGCGTTCGACAGTCTGTTTCTTGCACGTCTTATAAGTGCTCTATCGATAACACACACTCACGTACAGCTAATGATTGCTTATTTATTACTAAGGCCCGTTTGCTGATACGAATCATACTTTTTCCTCTGCTTAAACCTGTGACATACGTGATTAATGGCTTTTTCCATTGGTCGTCCGGAAGGCTTCCCAAGTCTTCCGAATGCTTCTGAAACTGTTCGATTGGTATCAAATGACAGTTCTTCTCCTGAATAAAAGAGAAATTTTCTTCTGGATTTGAAATCAGAATCAAAACCAGGAGCACGCACACACTCACACCCACTAAATGTCAAATTCAAATTAATTTATTCACGTCATTGGGTTGTTATAGTTTGTCTGACGTCTTGTAGTTTCAATTTCTTCTCTTTAGAGAATTGAAATTATGGATATCTGTTCCGAAGACAAATTTTCCCTTCAATATTGGGGGGTGGCCGTGGCGCGATAGTTGTGTGTTCGCCTGTCAACCTCATGGTCACAGGTTCGATTCCTGCCGTAGTCTATGTCTTCTTATTTTTGCATTAAAAACCAATTCTAAAAATAAATGTCATACAATGAGTTGCTGGTTTACTCATTACATGCTGTTTAGGTATAGAATAACAACATGTGATTGAGTAAAAACTAGTATACCGATAAAATATGACAAAAAGAATTAAAAAATTAATGCGAATTATAAGGGACATCTATAAATAAGACACGGAAATTTCTCCGCATTAGTTCAGCCGCCATCCCTGGAGATAAAATCTGAGACAACAACCACCTACAGTCTCCGAATATTGCGCCACACATCTTTCCTATCATTCTTTCTCTTCCTTAACCTCACCCCCACGCCCGCGCTGTGTTGAAACATTTAAAGGGTATTCATACTCCCTTGAGCGCGCGTAGATTATAAAAAAAAAAAAAAAAATAACTGTAACTCCGCATTTTCATCAGGAATAACTTCGAAATCTTCTACATTTGTGTCAGCCATGTTTACAAAATAAAATAATCACAAATGTGCGTTTGGATTTCCCGTCATAAACATAAACTTAAATAAATTTTCAGAATCTAGAATTTAGTGCTTACTTGTTCGATTGGAATCCCGGATCGGAGGGTTCTTCCAGATTACCAATCGAAAAGGACATAAGTAGAACATAAATGCTTAAGTTGTGTATCAGGAAACGGGCCTAAATAATAGATATGCACTGACTTGCTCCTTAAATGATTATTGCTATTCCAATTTAAGAGCTGTGGTAGGGGCGCTTCTCAAGTTTTAGTTAATTAATTTTAAGGCAATTTGACAGCAGCTGACTCGAAGCCACTCAAACATCTTTTATTAAAGTATCTATGATCTGGCAGTTTCGCACGAATAAGGTAACTTTAAATTTTACTGAAAGTGGAAGAGCGCACCTTACAAATGCTTATTAATATGACTGATAAAACAACAAAGATAAATAAAAGGTACTTTTAGCCTAATGACATGTGCCAGCTGCTTGGTCGGCGACCAAAGGTTATATTTATATGAAAGATACTTCAGAATTTACGACCATTAGCAATTCGCTTTCGCAATTCACTGCTCATATGAAAGGCGCTTTAGAGTGAGTTTTTATGCTAATAGTTCTTAGTTTATGAAAATACTAGGTACACATAAAAAGAAGAAGGCTTAGGCCTATTGGCGATACCCTTAAAAAACACCTACTATAGATTCAATTAGACAGATTCAATTCATTTAGGTCATCATTGTTTTTGACGATAAAATGTGCGTATATTAATAAATAGTTGGTAACTCTATCGATATTTTTGTGAGATGTGCGGGAATTTTGAATGATCATTATGTCGACCCTGTAAGAGCTTTAAATTAAAGATATCCATAATGGTAAGGCTGAAAGGCAAATATCCTATCTTCCCTGTACTGCAAATATAAATTGGACAGAATATAGCGGATCTTCTAAGGATATATCAACTTCAAAGCAACGAGTGTTGGTATTATCTTGACCATAACTGAAAATTGAAAATATTTGCATGTAAAATTTCACAAATACAACTATGCGAAAACTAATCTAATTAGACGTGTGTGTGCGTTTTATTGGCATTCTGGCTATAGGTACTGTAGCGCAAGTTTTGCATTTGGAAAAAAATCGAACTCGAGATTTTAATCAAATTTTTGTATTTAAGAAAAAATCTATTTATATAATAATATAAATTTATATTGTTAAATACTTAAAATTATCATACCAACATTTTACTTAGTAAAAAGAAAAAGTTTTGTATATACTAAATTAAGTAAAAAACGACGATAAAAATATATGAAGGCGTTTCTCTGAAAAATCTTGTGCTACGATATGATAGAACATAATAGCAAGTAGCGATCCAGCCGTGCATTTTATTTCTACTATCAATGTTTCCATCTATTGTTTTAAACTCTGTTGGTTTTCATGAATGCTAGATACTCCAAAGTTCCTCTCTTCACTTTTAAACTTTGTAATGGATTTGCTTACTTTCTGAGTCAAGAAAAAAGTTTTTTAAAAGCCTTTTTGGGGTTTCTGCTCGAAATGACTGCTGATGTATATATCATGGAGTAAGTACGCCCAATTCCGATTTAGCTATTTCAAAAGATTTTACAGATCATTTAACTCTAAAACTTATCTATTTTGGCTATATTAGATCTAAGTATCTTAGAATATTGTTGTATCATGGGAAAAGATCCAAAAACAAATCACTAGTATGCATATATAAAGGGTTTTTGTTCGTTTAGAGGTGTATAACTATAAAATCAAATAAAAAACAGACACATCGAATTAATTGCCAAAATATCGACTATTTGAAAGATAATTCTTTGGCATTTTTACTTGAATATGATTTCTGACATTGGATGTAGTCCAATCTTGAGGTCCAATTTTCGATCACTCTGCAGCAATTGGGGTCGTATATTGGCAATAACGCGGCGAATGCTGTTTTCCAAACCGGCAATCGTCTCTGTCTTATCGTTGTAGACTAGCGACTTCACATACCCCCACAGAAAATAGTTTAGCGGTGTTAAATCGCACGATCTGGAGGCTAACTCATAGGTCCAAATCAAATTATGCGCTCGTCAATCGTTTCATTCAACAAATTGTGGCATACGCTGTGTGACATGTTGCGCCGTCATGTTGAAAACACAACTCCCCACATCAAGGCGATTTACTTGAGGAAAGAAAAAGTCATTGATCATGACTCTATAACGGCCTGCATTGACTGTAACTCTCTTGCCGACATCGTTTTTAAAGAAGTAAGGACCAATGATTCCACCAGCCCATAAAACACACCAGTCAGTTTGTAATGGCGGCTCAACAATAGCTTAAGGATTCTTATTTACACTCGAAATGCGGCAGTTTTGATTATTGATGTATCCAATAAATCAAAAATGAAAACTAAACATTTTTTTTTCTGAAAATCAAATACCAATCTCGTTTTGAGCCCATTCATCGAATGTACACCATACCCGCCGGTCGTGCGTGATAAATGGTAAACTAAACTAAAGATAAATCACATGGTAGATGACAAAATGGCTGTGAATGAAAAAAGTGCTACCTACCTAAAGTTCTATAACTTAAAAAAAAAACATTTATAAAGATATTTAATTTTAAAGAGCGATATGAACTGAAACAATTGGTGTTGTTTGCGGGTTGATGATAATGATTGCCAGATGATAATGATTGCCAGAGACTATGGCGCAAAATTTTAAACGATTTAGTAATGTGTTAAAACATTTTATAGTTTGATACTAGGTTAAAAGGAGGATTTTGCTAATCTTTAACGAGTTTAGTATCGTATTATCTTCTTAACATTTTACTAAAGTTAAAATCACCCAATGGCTACTTTAATTTTTTAATATCGTACTAAATCCAAATATCATCTGATAGTATATCACCCTCGTACGCGGGAGGCCCAGGTTCGAATCCTGCTGGTATACAATTTTTGTTTGAATATAGTTAATTGTTAACTAGTATTGTGTTAAGGCCTTAATAAAAAGGTTGTTTAAAATTTTGCGCCTATGCATTTATTCTTTTGCTGATAAGTTTTTAACCAATGTGTAAATAAGGAGCAAAGATTTTGTTTATAAAATCCATATACTACTTACAGGCACTGTGAAATTAGCATTTATTGCTGTTTCACTAATTTGTTCTATTTACCCTTTTTTTTCCAAATTATTAAATGGTTACTAATATTTTCTCCATATTTTTCAGGCCTCACCGAACATTGTCATAGCCTTAGCAGGTAACAAAGCGGATCTATCAAACAGTCGAGTCGTAGAATACGAGGAAGCTAGGCAATACGCTGATGAAAATGGTTTGTTATTCATGGAAACATCAGCTAAAACTGGAATGAATGTCAACGATATCTTTTTGGCTATTGGTAATTTTTTCTTCAAACAAAAATTAAGTCTCGTCAATACTAAGCTCTAACATATATTTTTTTTTAAATATTTAATCAGCTAAAAAACTACCTAAAAATGATGGAGCTAACAATCAAGGTAGCGGGCCTGGAAGGAGGCTTGGCGAAAATGAACAAAACAGACAGACGAATAACTGCTGCAAGTGATGTCCTTTTGTAGGTAAGATTGTAAAGAGATTGCAATTAAAAAAAATCATTGCGAAATTTCGTCAGCTAGACTATGTAAAATATAAATAATTAAAACTAAACAAAAACAATTCAAAATATTACTTTAAAGATTTCCATTTTTTTCTATTTTTGTTAAATAAAACTTCCACGCCTCTGCCACTACTGCTATCCAATTACTTTTATCACTTTTTGTGTGGACATAAATAATATAAATGAAAAATCCAATAAAAAAAACTTACTATCCTTCGAACAAAAACATAATAAAGAAAAAATCACACGCAACAGCTTTTTGATTAAGAAAATATTCATCATGTATGCAATTTAAAAGGAAAACAGAAATAAATAATAAATAGAACTCCAAAACAAAACTTTAAAACATTAAATTAAAAAAAAAAAGAAAACTACGCATGGAACTATTAAAAAAAACAAGAATAGTGAGAGCGTGTGTTGAAAGTAGCAATTGTAAGATTTCGAGAGGGTTAATCGTTTAAGAATGAAAAAAAAAATATTTAAAAAATTATAATTTTTTTTGTTTCAATTTTCTTTATTTGTTTAAATTTTATTATTCAACTTATGTATAAAATTAAATTGATTATTAAAGAAATATATACAATTATATTATATATATGATAAATAAATTACCATTAATTATTATGGATGATACAAAATTTGATTTATTAATAAAAAACAAGAAAGAAATAAATAAATTCAGCATTTAAATATGATAAAAAATCGAAGCAGTATTTTTTTTTATTAATCATGAGATTGTGTAGAATTAAGAGGTACTGTCTATATACTGGTATCAAATCGCTATCCATTCTCCTCTGATTTAAAAAAGTACATATGTTTGAATATTTAAATAAACTGTGAGTTAAACAAGAAAAAGGAACAAATTGCCAAAGGTAGGTTGTGTTATTACCAAAGTAAAATCGGTTATAACTCTTTTGTTGTAGCTTCATTTGGGGGAAAATCTAAGAAGAGATTTAGTTTTTAAAATCATTAAAAACAAAATGTGGTGGAAAAAGATTATTATATTTTTTTTTTGTAAATCTAACCTTTTGATTTTATTTTAAATTTCATATTAATTATATATACCTACAATGTTGGGCAAAAGAAATTTCATAAAATAGATTGAGTGCTATTTTGTTATAAATCAGAAAAAATAAATGAAGGTGTAATTTTGATTACATTAAGTTAAAAAAATGACATCAGTGAAATGACTACTTGCTCATATGATGCAATTTTTGTTATTGTTTACGACGGAACGGTCTAAATCGCATGTGACAATCCGCTGAAACAAACAATACCCAAAATTCAACTCAGCAACTTGTGACAAAAAATCGTTTCATTACTGATTTGGATTGCTCACCAATACTGCCGATGTTTTGACTATCGATTGTCCTCGGTTACATCAGTGATATTCTTAGTCGAACCAGTAATACGCTACGGTTCATTTTGTACGCTATCTGTAGAGATCCGGGATTGTATGAGACTTTCGAATTTTGCCTCAGTCTCTGTTATCTCTATATGTTAATCATAAGCAAATAAAATAAAATGCACAACTCGATCGTACGTACGAACTTGCTACAACTTTTGTGTAGATAACCACTGACGCTGTTAGTAGGTATAGGTAGTCTAGTTACCCTATGCAGGTTTAAATCCGGTTTAGGTAAGAATACCTTGATTCTTAATATAATGAATTGTGGAATACATGATTCAAGGAATTGTTACATAGACACCTACCTATAAATGCATATTTAAATGGATACGAGTAATGTAAATTAGGAGGGTAATATGTACCTACCTACATATAGTGAACATAGACATGTAAATATGTACATACATATGTATATAATGAAAGTGAATGGTGTATAGTTGGGCAAAAATCGTTTTTTCAACTAATAAAAACTGCCAAAACCATCACTTTAATCAGTTTCTCGAAAAAAACGAAGAACGCCATTAGTTGCCACGAATCAATTAAAATTTTATAGAAAAGTATCTCGAAAATTTTAGGACGGATTTTGATGAAATCCTGTTTTTTATTTTTAGTTTTTTGAAAACAATTGTTTTTTCAAATTTTGGTATGCAGTTTTTTTTCGAGTTTATTAACATACACATGGGATTATAAAATTTAAAATTATTTTGTTTGATTAGTTTTAAAAATATTGATTTTTGGAAAAAAAAGTTTTAAAAATTAATTTTTATTAAAAAAAAAAGTTTGATATGCAGAAATAGTTTGGCTACCTAGATCTTCTCAGATATAAAATTTAAAGGAAATCCAATGCACTGCTACCGAGATATCCAAACATTTAAAATACCGTTATATGAAAGGTACCGTTATTAGACTTTTCCCGTAAACTTAGTTCATACCAAAATATTGCCTACAAAAAAATTCTCAAATTTTTTTTATCAAAATCGTTGGAGCCGTTTTCGAGAAAATAAGATTTTCCTTCAAGGTCATATGGCAGCTACCGTTATTTTTAGGCCTAAAAATAAAATTTCAATTTCCCCTCTGAGAAATGCCAAAAGAATCACACATACCAAATTTGAAGGCAATCGCTCGAGCCGATTAGGCTGTAGCTCATACACACAGACAGACAGAGACATTTTTTGCCGATCACTTTTTTGGACTTCTCTATGATCGTAATGTCATGTTTGATTGTTAGAATTTTTTTTTTAGATTAATAACGTGCCTTATAGTACCTATAATCGCAAGTAAAATGTTGTTTTTGTATATATTGAGACAATTTCATTGTATGGATTGCATTCGCTCTCCTCTACCTGGTAATAACCTAGGAGATTTTTCCTGTGGTGCATTAGTACACCGCATCTGCCTAGAATGTGGTCTGGAGTTTCGTCCTCGTCCTGGCAGAATCTACACGTGACACTAACTACTTGGCCAAGAATACTTATGTCGATTTCGTTTCAATAATTAGGATTCGCTACTAAAACCAATACTTTTTTGCTTTGAAACGAACGATTACGGACCGAATCTCTTTTTGAGACTGTGTGTGTTGCTTGGCAGCTCTAAAAAAAAACAAATCTTCAATTCGTTAAAACATCATTATTTCGGTTTAATTTCCCGATTCCGACGCGGGGGAGTTCCTAAACCCACTTGCACTTTTTAAATATTTGTTTTCAAGAAGTTTTTAACAATTTTTTTTAGTTTTTAATATATTAATTTACTTTTTCTGTACACTGGCACAAAATAAAAATTAATTCACAACACAACAATTGTGAAACTTCAAAACAAATATTGTAGTGTGTGTAAGAATCTGTGCACAAATCCGTTTTGAATCCGTCTCCAACAAGAGATCTGTTTTTCCGGAAAAAAACTGGTTTTAATTTGAAACGAATTTGATTTTCAGAAAAAAATTGACGGCGGATCGACGGCACATCGATGTTTTTGTTGAAACGAAATCGACATTAGATTTCTTCTGAGTTTACATGACACCTTTTTGGTCTATGGATTGAAGTTTCTGCCTTTTATATGTACAATGTATGTATGTACAGGGTTCAATTTTTTACAAAAGCAAAATATGCGATTAGATGCGAAAAATGTCAGTATTGTTTTAAAATTCAAATACCAACAGGCAACAGGTGTGACTGCCTATAAAATTCATATGGATTACCGGTACATGCAAGGAAGAAAGTCTAACTAAACATAGTATTAATGCAGGCACATACATGTCTATGTATGTACTACAAACTTAAATTCCCATGCTTTTTCAATTGTTTTATTAACCTCTAGTGACAGTTCGTCCAAAGCTCAAGGGTGCAGTAATAGACGAGCATTCATAGTATTACAGTGGAATTGTTTAATGGGAAAAATGCACAATGTTTTTGATTAAATCGATATAATAGTTGGAGATAGAATACATTTTTTAATTTTTTAGGGAAACTGTTAAAGTAGCATGCTTTGTAAAGCATTTTTTGTTGTGTAGGTATAAGCTCATGGTAAATGTAATAACTATTTTTGAAAAAAAAAAAAATAGGAACTTATAAATAAATTATATTGTGCGGCTATAGCCAAATAAAAGATTTTAGTTTTATATCGCAGGGTTGCGAGCATGATTATGCTTTTCATCAGAGCTTTATTTATAACAAAAACAAGTATAAAATACAAACACTATAATTTAGAATACACTTTTAAGTATGTGACGTCAATAAACTTACAATAAAATAACAAATAATACGTTAAATTTCAGAACTTAACGCCAACAAACACATTATTATTCCAAAACTAAAAAAAAATAATTATATATTAAAAAAAAAACTTTATTAGATGCTGACATCATAAACAACAACAATGCATGCAACCGAAATTCGGAATGTGACAATCTAAACAGAGTCTATAGCCAACTTATAAAAGGTCAGTAACAAAAATGTAGGAAAAAGTATAGACTATTGTGTAGGTAGTAAACCAGTCGTTTATTGTCACAATTGTTTTAAGTTATTTCAAATCTAAAATTGTCCTACTACATACATAATCCATGTCAAACTCGAATACAATGTTGTGTCTCCAGTTTACAAAATAAATAATCAGAAATGTGTTGGAATTTGCCGCCTTACGCATAAACTCACATTAAACTTCAGAATGGAGAATCTAGTGTTAACTTGTTCAATTGGCATCCCAGATCGGAGTGTTCGTCCGGACTATCAATCGAAAACGCTATAAGTGGAACAACACGATTGACAGTTATTGGGTGTAGTTTGAGAATTGAAACATATTTTCTAACAGCTCTTCGTGTTAATTTATCAAATCTTTGGGTAAAATGTTAGGTACAGTACGAAGTTATTAAATATAAGATTTTTTTAGTCAAATTACTTAGTAAAGTAGTAAATGTTAAAGAACCCAATTTTTTTTTAAATTTGGATCTTTATATATACAAAGTTTGGGTACAAAAAATAACAACTACTGTCGAGTTTGACATTTTAGTATATGAAAAAACAAATCACTAGTATGCTTATATAAAGGGTTATTGTTCGTTTAGAGGTGTAGAAATATAAAATCAAATAAAAAACAGATACATCGAATTAATTGCCAAAATATCGACTATTTGAAAGATAATTCTTTGCCATTTTTACTTGAATATGATTTCTGACATTGAATGTAGTCCAATCTTCAGGTCCAATTTTCGATCACTCTGCAGCAATTGGGGTCGTATATTGGCAATAACGCTGCAAATGCTGTTTTCCAAACCGGCAATCGTTGTAGAGTAGCGACTTCACATACCCAGAAAATAGTTTAGAGGTGTTAAATCAAACGATCTGGAGGCTAACTCATATATCCAAATCAAATCATGCGCTCGTCAATCGTTTCATTCAACAAATTGTGACATACGCTGTGTGACATGTTGCGCCATCATGTTGAAACCACAACTCCCCACATCAAGGCGATTTACTTGAGGAACGAATAAGTCATTGATCATGACTCTATAACGGCCTGCATTGACTGTAACTCTCTTGCCGACGTCGTTTTTAAAGAAGTAAGGACCAATGATTCCACCAGCCCATAAAACACACCAGTCAGTTTTTTTTCGGATGTAACGATGTCTCAACAATAGCTTAAGGATTCTTATTTACACTCGAAATGCGGCAGTTTTGATTATTGATTTGCTGAAAATCAAATACCAATCTCGTTTCGAGCCCATTCATCGAATGTGCACCATACCCGCCGGTCGAGCGTGATAAAATGGTAAACTAAACTAAAAATAAATCACATGGCAGATGACAAAATGGCTGTGAACGAAAAAATTGCTACCAACCTAAAGTTCTATACCTTAAAAAAAAACATTTATAAAGATATTTAATTTTAAACAGCGATATGAACTCAAACAATTAGTGTTGTTTGCGGGTTGATGATAATGATTGCCAGAGACTATGGCGCAAAACTTTAAACGATTTAGTAATGTGTTAAAAACATTTTATTCTAGTTAAAAAGAGGATTTTGCTAATCTTTAACGAGTTTAGTATCGTATTATCTTCTTGACATTCTACTAAAGTTAAAATCACCCAATGGCTACTTTAATTTTTTAGTATCGTACTAATTCCATAATATCATCTGATAGTATATCAGCCTCGTACGCATTTTAGCATATGAATGTGTGAGTACTCCTGGGGTTAGTGCCTGAATCGAACATTTGAAAATTTAATGGATGCAGTTAAATAACCGCGATCTTTTAAATAAAAGAAGTTGTAAAGCGTTCTAATAAATATATTATGACAATTGCTATAAGAGGTACTGGATTAATTGATATTGAAAAATAATTTTTAAGTATAGTTGAACATAGATAACACAACACCAATCGATGGAAACTAATTTCTTTGTCATAAATGGAAACGAGTTAGATTTTTGGTGTATGGGTTTTTAAGTCGCAGATCAATAAGCCTTAAAGCCTAATTACATAAGTACCTTTTTGCACAAAACTAGAAAAACAAACCTTTTTACTATCGCTCGTTTCTAATGCGCGTTAACAACATTACCCAAATACCATTTTTTGTCTTGTTATAATATATTTTATTAAACAAACTGTTTATATTACGAATTACGATTGTCGTTCAAAATCCCTAGTTATCGTTACATTGCGATTTCGTTATACGATATCTAGTCGTTTTTTTGTAATGGTACTCGTTTTTTGTTACGACTGCGTTTGGCTCTCGTATTTTTATGTTATGAGGACACATGACTTTATCAGCCCTATTCTGTGAATATTTGTATTCTACTATCCGATGGAAAAAACAAATTGTTGTGGTGGCCGTGGCGCGATAAGTGTGTTCGACTGTCAACCTCATGGTCACATGTTCGATCCCTGCCGTAGTCTATGTCCTCTTATTTTTCCATTAAAAAACAATTCTAAAATAAATGTCATACAATGAGTTGCTGGTTTACTCATCACATGCTGTTTAGACAACATGCGATTGAGTAAAACTAGTATAAGTATACCGATAAATGTGGCAACGAATAAAGCAATAATGCGAATTATAAGGGACATAGATAAATAAGGCACGGAAGTTTCTCCGCATTAGTTCAGCCGCTATCCCTGGAGATAAAATCTGAGACAACAACCACCTTCAGTCTCGGAACATCGCGCCCCACATCTTTCCTATCCTTCTTTCTCTTACTTAACCTAACGCCCGCGCTGTGTTGAAACATTTAAAGGGTAGTATAATCTCTTGAGCGCGTGTAGATTATAAAAAAAAGTATATAAATTTCGATCAAAAATAAACTTTAACAATTAGATTCTCTTAAGAATTAAACAAAAAAAAAATTAATAAAGCTTTGAACTCAAAAGGTAGAATACATTTGAAAATAAATAGTGTATTGAGTGAAATCTTCACATGAACCGAAAGATTCCATCAGATCGGATAGAAGAATAGGGCTGTATGTAGTTGTAGTATTAAAGGATTGAAGTTGGATTCGCTTTAAAAAAAAAAAACAGTTTTTTTTTAATTTTATCTGGCAAATATTTGCATGTACCCAAACATTATCGTAAACCATAATAGGTCCATATCATGACTGTCGTTTTCTTTGGTATCGTTTTGTAATTTGATATGAACTGTTTTTTTTTTTTTTAATTTGTAATAAGGGCCCAGACACTTATTGTTTTGCCGAATGTCAATTTTGTTTTAGAATAATTATGACAGCTCTTTGGTAAGCCGGACAATAATTTTATCATAAGCGAACGAAATACTTTGTTCTTACGGAGCTTTTCAATATGTTCCTCGCATATTCATCAAATTCGTCTTTTAAAATTTAAATGATAGGAAAATTGTAATTGTTATGTACATTATTTTTAAATATCTGCATTACTTTCTATGTGCCTGAATTGGACCGAATTCCCCTAGAATAATATAATTCATAGTGTTTGAAAGTTGTACATTTTATTTATGTCGGTAGCCATCGAATAATATAGTCTAAGAAAGGTACTACATCATCTAACTGATGTGCCCAACTGTAGTACCTGCGCGAAACGCATATAATTTTGGTCACAAAAAGCTCTATTAAAATTAAAATCACAGTCCACCAAATAAAGAACAAAAGCAATACCTATGTACATGCATTTGTATTGATTTTGTTTTAGCATTTCTTCTTTCAACTGTTATCTACATTCTCAAGGAAAAAGTGCTTCAAAACTAAACAAAATGTATATTTTCAGCCAATCCAATAAATCAATTTGCTTTAGTACCATATAAAAGCTTTACTAGCCGTTCTTCAACCGGCTGTCACATATCCCTGTCGGAGACTCTTTGCAACCAAAAGTTGAAGTTAATCTGAAAGCTAGTATTGAGTACCCTTCAAGCAAAAACCGGAAATTCCCGGTTCACTTTGGAATCCAAAAAAACTGAGTGTATCACGCATATTAGCACATTTTCTGTGTACGCGAGACTATTTTTTTTATGGACTGAGAAATAGAGAGAGAAAGTCGATATTCGAGTGGGGAGTATTTTTATGGACTAGAAATCAAGACACATGGAGAGACACAGTTATTATTTTTTTTTTCAATTTTGAATCCGTTTTGGATTCCATATAGGTTCCGTTCTCGCTGAGTATGGTGAAATAGAAAACTCTCTCTCACAACACATTCACATAATGGCGCCGTGGTGATTCTAATTTCCATACTAATTTGATCCGACTTGGAATCGTTTTGGATCCGTTGTTGAGTTCATTTATGAAGTGGTATCGGATCTAAAACGGAGTCGCTTGCTTGAAGGGTACTGCAAAATCTGGAAAACCCTATTTCAAATAAAACAAAGTGTATTAATATAGGGGCGATAATGATAAATTTAAATAAAGTGGACATATTTATATAATAGGTACATTTTTTTGCAAACCCCGGGGAAATTGGATGAAAAAAACCGACCAAGTGGCTTAGTGCGAAACCTTGGCAGCAGTGTTGCATTTCAAAAAATGAAAATAATGAAAACGAATTTGGTAGCACGTTGTTTGTCCTCTACAAAAGCTAAGCCCGGGATTTCTCTGGGATGAAGCTAAGCGCCCCCGGGTATTAGGGTATTAGTTGTTGTTGGATTTAACATGCAAATTGTTAATCCCACTGGACGTTTTTTCCTTCAACTTCCCAGTTATTAAAAAAAACACGCCTAATTTAAAGCGCATTTTTCGAGAAAAAAATGATACGTATACGCCATAGTGTACCGAACGTTTGTTTGGTAGAAAGTACTTACTACTATTAAGATGGCTTTCGTAAAACTAATTAAATAAAACATCACACCTTATTATAACTAAATTGATTTTATTATCTCATTTAAAATATCATCTTGTCTTTAGAAAGAACTTACATTTGTAAATACTTATGAAAACATAAAACAATTTTAATCTTCTTAAATAAAAACATGTTTTTCAAAAAAAAATGTTTGTTAACAAAACATAAAAAGAACACAACAATAAAGAGGACAGTACTATTAGGGCAGTTGTTTGGTTTTATTTTAAAATTAAGAACAACATAAATGGCTGAGAATTATATGTAACTAACTGTTTTTTTCCTTTGATTCATATGGGGTTATAGCGAGCGTCCTTTCAAATAATAAGTTCAATATATATTTTTAGTTAGGTCTTTACTGTAGTTGAACAAACTAATTTTTAATTCCATTACTATTTGTTTCATTTTCTTTTTTAATTGTTAAACTTTGGTTTCAGGAAAGAATCAATATATAGTTTTCCTTTTAACTTTGTAAACATTTTACTTTCGGTTTTCTTTTATTAATAATTCAATGTAAATTTTTTTCTTGGTGTGATTACACTTTAAAAGGATCTAAATATTTAGTTTTAAACTCATCTCAATTTCGTCATTATATCAATATCAATTTTATATTCAGTTTTGTTATTTTTACTCTTCTTTTGTTAGTATTTTTATTTATATTTTTTTTAATTTTTAAATAGTCTCTAATATTTCTAAAAAATTTACAAAAATTTTCTTTTATTTTATTTCTTTTTGTTTTTTTTTTATTTTTTTAATCCTTATATTAGAATGTCATTTATTTTTTGTTTAATTTCTTCTTTTTCGGAAACCAACATATTTTGCTTGTTTCGTCGTTTTATTTCAAATTTTGTCCCATGCTTTATTTATTTTTGTTTTGTTTTGGTTTTTATTCTAAGATAATTCAAAATTCTTCATTATTTTCTTTGGTTAATGAATAATAATAATAAGGGTATAATCAATAAATTGTTCCTTATTCTTATAAGTACATAATTTTCTATACAACTGGATCATCTCCATGTAAGTCACATGAGCCGATGTTCTCCCCTTGATATGAAGAGAAGTCGGTTATTATTGAATTTGGTTCCGGGCCGAATTGGATGTCTTGCAGACAGCCTTTGAATGGTTGGTCGAAGCGTTCCTTGGTGCGTTCACTTACCGATTCTCCATTGGGAAAACCACCTGTTAAATGAAGAAAATGGAATTTAAAATAATTAATTATATTTGCCATTTTCAGTTTTTTTTTTAAATACAAAATCATTACATACAAAAAATAAAATATCCCGAAACTAAAATATTGTTTAATAATTGGTTTATATTGTTTAAATCATGAATAAGGTATGTTTGGCTCATTTAAAAGCATAGATTTTTTAGCTTCAGAAAGAAACTCTGAAATCGATTTGAAATGGTTGTTTGGAATTCGACATAACATTCCATTTTTCTGAACACAATCGAATTATATCTAAACATCGATTTCACATCCACTTATAGAACTTTTGTGAGTTCGTCTTATCGATTTTGTTTTTTCTCGATTTTATTACAATTAACTGTAACTACAACAAAAGGCAAAGAAAACCAGAAACAAAAACAAAACAATGATTTGACAGTTCTGAAGATCCTGTAATAGTTTGACCTTACTTAAAAGCAATAACAGAAAATTCTGTCCTCATCTGCCATAGAAATTTCATTGAACATCAATTTATTATAATTTAGAACATAGAAATTCTCTCTCGACAGCAAAAAGTTGTAGTTTTCTATTCGGCCCGAGCAAAATGCCTGCCAAGTTTTTTTTTTGTAATAATCTATACGCGCTCAAGAGATTATACTTTAAATATTTTCAGGAAGAGAAAAAAGGATAGGAAAGATGTGTATGGCGCAATGTTCTGAGACTGTAGGTGGTTGTTGTCTCAGATTTTATCTGCAGGGATGGCGGCTGAACTAATGCTGAGAAATTTCCGTGTCTTACTTATCTATATATCTTATAATTCGCATTATGATTTTTTGTATGATTTCTCGGTATGTATGATATTTATCTTAGAATTGGTTCTTAATGGAAAAATAAGAGAACATAAGACTACGACATGAATCGAACCTGTCACCATGAGGTTGACAGGCGAATACACAACTATCGCGCCACGGCCACCCCTTTATTTCTGGTTTTTAATTGGGTAGCGGCCAAACAAGAATGAATTTGTTTGGGAGCTGGCCATTTTCTGAACGTGGCCATTAATTGACAATCAAATTTATTTTGCTCTTGACATCTTTTTTTTTTTTTTTTTTTTTTTTTGAATTTGACAGATGTTTAGAAATAATTCGATTGTATTTAGAAAAAAATCGAATGTTTGGTTGCTTTGAATTTACATCTCATAAATAAAATATTTAAATCGTCGGGTTGGTTTATTTTGTATTATTTGGATATATTATTGAATTTAAACTTTTCTGGAAAAACTAACAAAAGAAGCAAGTTAATTTATTACTGATACAAGAAAATGTGTATCTAAACTGAAATCATGGGCTTTGTAAATTCTTTTTAGCCGATATGAAATTTTTTAAATTTAAATTTCTCAAATCCTATTCAAAATCAATCAAAATGTGTCCGGGTATTCTATTGGGGGAATACGTTCCGGATTACCATTCGAAGAGGTTGTTGCAAACTTTTACACAGTGTATTAACACTACATAGTTAACACTTAGAAAAATGACGCTTCTGTGTCATTGGTGAAGAAAGCGACGTCAGAAACAAGACTTTTTATTTTTCGGTGGAAAAATTTTATGATAATACAAGTATTGCATTTTGTAAATAAAAAATATATCAAATAAAAACACTAAGTTGATGGATTTTATTGTTTCAAATTCGTCAAAAAAGAAAAAAAATCATATATTTTCGACACGAATTTCATTTTTATGAAAAATAAAACATGAACAGCTGTAGTCATTACAACACGCTAAACGCGTGTATAGTTATGTAGTACATACGGATATATATATCCACCTTTTTCTACTCATTATAGTTATAATGTGCTTATGTCAAATAAAGTACCAAGAAGAGAAATATATTCCATTTCTCCGCCATGTTGATTGGCAAAAATAAATAAATAATCATCGATAACGGTTGACAGGTGAATAAATTCAATTTCAATTGCAACTGAATTAAATAAAAAGAAAAAAATATGGTGGTTCCATAAAACCTAAAAGAATCCGCACCGCTAATTGGGATTTATCTGATAAGGTATGTAATTATTTGTAGCATAATAAACAATTATTATAACTTTTAATACATCGTTGATCAACTGATTCAGGACAAAATTTCAATTATTGAAAATAAAAACGTGCAACCAACACATCCCGGATGAAAAGGAATGCATGGAAAGAAAAACCAAACTAGTAAAATATTTCTAGAAAATGATTATTGTTATTTATTTATGTCTAATGTAAATTTTCAGTTTCAACAATGAGTTCAACGACTTTTTTATGTAGTTTTCTTCTTCTTTTTCTCTTCTTCTTAAATGTTGAATTTATTTAGAAAGGATACAACATTTAAAGGCATTTTGTTCTTTTTTGTTTTATGTGCAAACTCAAGATGATATTTCGGCGCTACAATTTCCTTATGTAGGCTCTATTCAACCTATTAGCGCGATTAGTTTATAATTAAACGTTTTATAAATGAGATTTTCGAGTTCAGAGGCAATATTAGGAGTGTATATCGCTATATACTCGCTATAATGCAATTCTAAATAAGGCTGTAAGTGTATTCATGTAACGGCGGAAAACCCTGATAAACTTCAGGAACTAGATAATTATATCTGTGCAGAAATGAACTGTCAAAGTTTGTATGGGAAAAATATTCTGCAAATAAGATAAAATTATCTCACGAATTTGATGTAGAAAGAGAATGAATAAATCAATGAACATCTGATAATTTCCCACATTTTCGCAAGTATTTTTAAGGAGGTGTTCATGCAAACGTCTAGCGGAAAATTAGCCTCATTCAATAACCGAACTATAGCGATCCGGATAGGTTGCTGTTGCTGTATTCCCATGTAAGAATACAGCTGCTGACAAAGCAACTGTTGCCGAAAAAAAAATCTTAAGCTATCCGAAAAACTTTGGTATACTTTTGTATCCCATGAGAAATATCAAAAACATATGCACAAACCCATACAAATTCAACCTATTAGATGTTGGTTGTTCAGGAACTTCAGTGGATACTAACATATCTTAGATAGGCTATCGTACCGACATCTGAATGAGGCCATTGTCTCGTTGCTTGAATACACCTATTGATTTTTTGACGTATATATTAATAATTAAATACAAAATATTGTTCATAAAAACAGTAGGTAAACTTGTTTTTAAAACTCTAAAATGAGCAATTTGTATGTCGATGAAGTTGTTGCGCAGAACGAAACGAAAATAAACACGGGAATGCGCTATACTGTTTAATTATATGATGATTTTCTGTTTTGAGTGATTTTTAGTCTTACTTCTCTCAGGTTGTTTTCGTTGTTTACAACTTTGTTAAAATGAGACACCTTATACCGCCACTACTGTGGCAGTTTTCTGTTGTTTTACCTGTCAGCAAAGACAGAAACCAACCACCTGTTGATATACTTCTGTCTCTTCTTGACTTCTTAATAAAAGCGAGATCGCAACATCTCCATATTTGACATTTCACCTGCCAACAGGCAAGTCAGCTGTGAGAAAGTTTAAATTTTTTTATTTATTTTTTGTTTCTTTGTCGGTATCTTCATCTTCATTCCATAAGACCATAATTTTGTGACTATTTTATTGCTCGTTATATTTAATTAATTAAAATTAATTAATTTAATTTTTATGTGTTTTATTACGCAAAGTTCATCTTGTGGGTCACAAAAAGAACGACCTTAAAAATTGTGCAAACTTTTGAATTCCATCGAATGTGTCTTAGTTGGGTGTTTCATTTTTTATAAATTAAATCAGTAAGTACATATATACCTTTGTACCTATTCTTTTTTATAAATACATATTCCCTTGTCCTACTTACCCAAATAAAATGAATCTTCATAAGTGATGGAGGGCTCTTTGCCTCGCCTAAATGTCATTGGTTGTGTTGAGGACAATTTCTCGCTAAATATCACTTCACCATCAACATCCAATTCGAATCTACTTCGATCCAAGATTATTTTTGCTATATGCCAGCCACCATCGGCCATAAAGCCTCCCGACGGTGCTTCAATTGTATCATTGCTGCTGCCCAGTAGGTTGCTCGCAATCTTCATATGACCATCTTCTAATCCCAGACCCAAGAACTTGGCACCCCGTTCTCGTTCGCTCCACAACAATAGACCGTCGAGAACGATCGTTGAGAAATTTAGTGAAATTTGGAAAGCTTCTCGTGGTCGCATATACATCGATGGTCCCTTTCGTTTGTCTTTCATTGGAATTCTTGGTGGCGGGAGAATTAGATAACTGTTGCCACGGAAACTCGGCGTCGTTGGCTTACTCATTGCTGCAATAAAAGAACAAAAATACAGTATTTTCAATTAGCGTTGGGAATGGTTTTTATTTATTTTATTTTCTCATAAAACTGTGAAAACGTATGAGAATCGTGTGATGGTAATTAACACTTACCAATTTCGCAGTAGAAACCTCCCCAACCATTGGGACAGCTACAGCGGCCGCTGCGCAGACATCGTCCATTATTTTTGCATGGAATTAATTTGCACGTCTCAGAGTATTCGCAACGCTCTCCTTTGGCATATTCTGGACAAATGCAGTGCGGTTGGAGTTTTTCATCCAACCAACAATGACCACCAGCTTCGCAAGAGTCTCCTCCACAGGCAGTACCATCACAGTCTCTAATGTTTCGAGATTCTTCAAATAAAAAAAAAATAATTATGAAATGCCGGTAAATCATAGATTTTAGTCTTACCTAGTATATTGGTTTCGTTTAGAACAATTCTGGTTCCACTGACAACCAGACCCCTGACACATCCTCGGAATGGAATTGGGAATCCAGAGATTGCATTGTGTGGAAGCTTGGAAAGATCTTTTAAACCTCCCAGATAGAGGAGTGAGTCGGGTTCGACGAGTACTTCTGCGGAGGGCGCCAGAGCTGAGGAGGCACTGCCTTCCACCCATAGTGTCAACCATCGACCCCTTTGTGCCATCTTGATCTTGTGCCATTCACCAATTGCTAGCATTCTGACACTCCTCACCACAGTCACATGATTGCTGGGACCAGATATTCGGAACTCCACAACGCCTCCTTGCAGAGACAGGCTGACAAATCCGATTTTCTTGTCTTGGTTGTTGTTCAGCGTTCCGAAGTAGAGAAGAAGGCCTCTCTCGGAAAGCGGTCTGAGCTGGAATTCGATGAAGAAGAATTGGACTCGGTGGTGTTCTTCAAAAGATTTTGAACCCATCAACGGTACGGGGGAGAAATTTCTTTGCTTCTCAACTTCATTCAGAAGTTTCATCACAAAGTGCTGGCTAGGTGATGAGATTGGTCTGGGTGGCATGACTTTTTTGGTAAAGTTGCGATAGCTGATAATTTGTGATCGCTTGGAGCCGATTTTGTCCGATCGGTCGGCACCTAGGTACGGCCATCGGACTGCTAAATAGGAACGGCGTCCAGTGAGCGAGACGTCGCTCAATGAATGGATATCTAAACAACCGTTAATTAATTTAAAATAGGGATGTAGATATTTTGAAACTTACCTTCATCACAATTCTTGCCAGTCATGCCGACTGGGCAATCACATTCGTAGCCATTGACGAGTGGAACACACGTTGATTCTTCGTCGCATTTGTTGTTGAATGAATCACATGGATTTGATGCTTGTGCGCATAGGGGTCCATACCAGCCCTCCTGGCAGATACATCTATAGAAACAATAATATCATAAAATTTTAGAAAATTTATTTATTGGATTTTTACGTGAAAGTGGCTCCATGTTGAAGGCAAGCACCATCATGCTGACAAGCATGTCTATGACATTCTCTCGTGCCACATTGCCCAACTCCTCGACCTCTCACGCCTCGTGTCTCTTGCAGAGGCACTGTCACCTGGCCAGCTTTCAAGTTCACATCGTATATACAGCCTTGAAATCCGGAGTGCAGTGGTAAGTCATGTGGTAAGGTATTAAAGTTCGAAATTTCATGTCCTCCCAGATAAAGAATCGGAACTACATCCATTCGAGTAACACTTCCTGGAGAGCGTCCAGTGATGTTGAATTTCCCATCGACCGACAACCAAGCCTGTCGTCCGATGCGACCAACTTTGATCTCATATGGAACTCGTGGAGCATCTAACCGGAAATCAATGGGTTTTTGTGTGAATATTCTTCGCGGACCTCCGCCAAGATTCCAAGTTAGCATTATGTAACCCTGGATAAAACTAACTGCCAGATGATCACTCTTTTCGTCATGATATCCTGATTGACCGAGGAATGCAAGAAGAGATATTTGTGACATCGTCTGTGGCAGAATCTTGAAGCTCAGTTCCACGGAGTACTCCAGTGGAATGGGCACTGTATATGCCACAAATGATGATAGTCCGTTGACACTGCCAGAGAATGATGGCAGAGCCACTTCCAAATCTGAAAAGTCTTTAATGTAGCAGGATGCAAGTGGGAAAAAGGGGGAGAAAAAAAAGAAATATAGCTTTTAACACAAAGGCCAGATAGACGCACCAATTTTTACCACATCATCTACTTGACTGAGTCTGAGTGAATTTTTGATGTAACAATAACAACAACAGCGAAATCTCTAAAATCATTCTACACGATGAGAGTGTTTTTTTTTTTTTTTTTTTTTTTTTTTAAAGTGACTGACCAACAAAGTGTTTTCTGTCTATCTGTCTGTATATTGTATGTTTTCTTTTTTCTGGGCTAGCTGTCTACTTACTGTGCTCACAATAGTGTCCATGCTTGCCCAATGGACACAAGCATAGATAGCCACTACCAGGAAATTGGACACAAGTGCCACCATACTGACAGGGATTATCCTCGCAGACAGATATCTCGCACGTTGGTCCCATGTATCCGGTGGGACATTTGCATTTCCATTTTTCGGCTTTCTCGCCATTCTCGTCGATTTCATTGGACTCGATTTTAATGCAGGCTGCTCCATTACGACACGGGCTGGACAGACAAGCCAATGACCCACATTCTGTGATTCCAAAGCCATCAAGGGCGTCTCTGTAGAAAATTACAAAAAAAAAAACAAAAAATATGTTACAAAATTGCTGGGTACATAACTCTATGGGAATAATCAAAAATGGACACAAAAAAATCTATAAAGAATAAAGAGCATTATCAGAAAAAGAGGATGAGACAAAACTGTCCACGATACCAATAGGTAAGGATAAACTCCTTGTAATTTAATACAATACATATATATGTATATTTATATTTAATTTACTATGGCAGCTGACTCCAAAGTGCTGGCTGTGAATAAATGTTGTAAAGCTAACTAATAAAGGGTGTCATTCTTTTGCAGCATACTAACTCTTGGGGCTATGGCTACTTTGAAAATTAGATGTATTTGAAAAGAGCGAATAGAAGGTTATAATAATGCACTTTTGTTTAGAGTGGGTAGGTAAGTATTTAGCTTGGTATGGTATTGCCTATTGATGTGGTGCGGTTAAAAATATCTCTTTTTATTTAACGGTATATCTTAAAGAACAAGTATAATGGGTGTTATCGTTTTACATGGACATTTTTCTCCCATTTGAACCTTGGGAATGGGAATGCTGCTCAAGTTTCCCTCGGGATTTATTCGTATCGGGAATAAAATTTCCCAGAGAATTTATTTCATTTTTTGTTCGAGAAAAATTTATTCCGTAGAGGAAAGGGATTAATGTCGACTTTATTTGGCAATCCGGAAGCATTCTGGACTCTAATCACTTGGGCAAAAATGACAGTTCTGATTCTGAAAAGAAGAGAATTTAAGGCCTGTTCCCGTACTCCCTAAAACTGCGAAAATCTACGAATTTCTACAAAAAACAGTCAAATCCTGTCCTCCAAATTTTCGCAGTTTCTCACAAAATAGAGTGCTCATGAGAGAGTAAAATATTTGCCCATGCTGCAAATTTTAGTCCAAGAAATTTCTTTGTACAAAATTAGGAAGACTGTCAAATGAAGGAAAAAAAAAACAATACATAAGCTGTCGCTTGTCATGTGGGCATCTTTACAAAAGTGGAAAATAATGGAATTTATAATCTGACCTGGCTTATTCTTGCAATAAATTAAAATTTCTGATATCAAATTGGTTATCTTAAGAAATAATTTCATGTTAATCTTTAATAAACATTTTCAAAAATACACTCTTATGTTGACATTTAAAAATGGCTAAAATTTTTTTTCAAAGCGTTTCCGTACTTTTGTAAAAGTTTGTTGCTCTCTGAGAGATTTTTACCCCCACTCTTGCAAAAATGACAGTCTTCACATTTTTGTGCACAAAGTACGGGAACACACATTTTGTTTCTGGATTTGAAATCATAATCGGAAACAGAAGCACTGAAACATTAGGTTCGTTCGTTTAACTTTACCCACTGTGGACCAAGGTTTTTTTTACAACCAAGGAGTTTTCAAAAAAAACATGGGCTATTCGGTTCTTATGTTGTGGAAAAGCAAGGTATGTCATTTAATAATTAAAACTTAAAATATGTTAAATTTAAGTTCTTAGTACATTTTTGTTTGGCCCTTTGCACAATCCACAACTGCAAATGTTTCAATTTCGCATGTCTTGTGTTTAAGAATTAACTTGATAATCCTTTTATTTCCAATTTAAAACTAACAAATTGCATACAAAACGAGAAATCACAAGAAAACAAATGCTTCAGATTATGGATGATCGATGTTCATATATGCTATTGAAATATCGATATTAAAATAAGAAATCGATGATTCAATATCGATGTTGGGGGAAGACTAAAGGAAAATCCTGCAAAACATCGATGTTTTCGATTCTATTATTGATGATAATTGTTAACATCGATGATGAGTATTCGATATTTTCCTCAATATCGCCCATCCTTGCTTCAGATCTCATGTAACTTTGACCACAAATAAGCCATAATAAGATTGGAAACCTACGTACGTTTCACCCCCAAAACCCATTTGTTTACATTGTTGTATTTGTAGCTTTGAAACTCTATCCATGAATAGATGGAAATCGAAAAGCAAAACAAAAACAAATTACTAGGGCTGTTTTGTCTAGGGGTCTATTGGAAGAGGAACAGAAATGTTACTTGTGTGCGTGTTTCAGCTTGTAGGCAAATGTCAAATGAAAGCAGAGGTTTCGGGTCTTAAAGTTATTAGTTTATGACTTTGACGTTTATTCATTTACCGCAACTTGCCTCAGCTAAAAACCTAGATCTACTTCAGGGTGAGATGAGGGCGACCTTAGGTTTAAAAAAAACATGTAACTTGTTTATGAGGGTGACTTTATGTTTTTCAAAAATCGCTTTAGGTCGACCCTAGGGCAGCTTCAGGGCTCATCGGACAAACCTATGGACCTGGAAGTTAATGGCCACGTTCAGAAGACGTAATATTTGTTCAGTGACGAAAGTTGGAACAGAACAGAACAGTACACAACAGAACAGTACAGAAAAAACAGATTCGAGATAAACGTCAGAACAAGATAGAGCAACTTACAGCCCCATTCTCCCCCTTGTGACGAATCACAAGTCTCAAGCCCTTGTGGCTATTCCTTGTGACGATTATTGTGACTCGATCATTGTATATAGATATTAATAGTACTATCATGACGACGAAATTCATCCAGCCTCCAATAAGTTCTACTACTCATCATGGGTTCCACGACCAAATCGGAGGTTAGGTGGTGTTGGTGTGTTATGAAAATGCGTATGAAGGGAAATAGTGTGATAATAAATTGATGAGAGAAATATATACAAAATTTATTATAAGTTAGAGGAGAAAAGGAAAACAATTTATTTAATAGGTTTTTTTGTTTTTTCTTATGAGGATTTTTTTGTTGAGTAGGAGCTGGTTGTGTGTGTGTGTTTTTTATTCTACGGGCAGATAGAATGAAAATTGCTTGATGGCTGTAGGGAATATTTAAATATTCAGGTATACACTTGTGTGCAACGGTCACTACTCAATAAAATAAAGTTTTTTACCAAATGCACAAATAAAATGTTAATAATTTAACAGTTTGAGATTTCTGTTAATCGTTGTGCAAAAAAAAATTGTTCTTGTGACAAATTTTTTTTTTTTATATAAATATTCTTGTTGGATCTTAAAAAAAAATTTTTTTTTTGAAAATTCAGATTTGATAAGTAATTTCGAAAAAAATCGAGTTGACGAATTTCCAAATAAGAATTGTTTATTGATAGGTATTATATATTTTTTTTTAAGTCGTTCTTAACTTGTTTTTTTTTTAATGAGTATTCAACAATATATATATATACCTATATTTGAAAATATTATTTAAAAAAATCTTCAAAATATTAAATTTTGCATAATATTGTTTTTTTTTTCAAAATCCAAAAAATTAAATAAAATTTAATAACAATTTTTTTTTTGAAAATTCTTGGAGCCGTTTTTGAGAAATAAATCTTTTTCTTAACGGTTTTTAACATTTGTAGGTACCGTTGTTTTTTATTTCAGAAAAATAGTTTTTTAACTATTCAGGATAATGTCAGAAAACTACTAAATACGAAGTTTCGAAAAAATCTATGTCGTTTTCGAAATTTTGAAATTTCAAAAAAAAAAAAATAAATTTCCAAATTTTTTTTTTTAATTTTGGTATAGAAAAGTGTTTAAACTTTCTAGGAGCTTCTGCGTAAAAAAATTCAAAAAAAATCAGATTAACCGTTTCCGAGAAAATCGAAAACCAAAAAAAATGGTTCTACTAGAGGTACCAAAAAACAATTTTTTCCAAAAAAAATTATTAAAAGGTACCCTTTCCCTTCATTAATGAACTCATTTTTTTTATAAAAATCGTTGGAGCCGTTTTTGAAAAAAATAAGATTTTTATTTTTGGCCAAAAGAAATGTATGGGCGCTACTGTTATTTATTGCCTTAAAAAAAAATTTAAAAAACGTGTGGCCATATTACCGAAAAAACAATATGTACCAAGTTTGAAGCAAATCTATCAAAGCGTTTAGGCTGTAGACCCGAGGACAGACAGACAGACTGACAGAATGACAGACAGACGGAATTAGGGGACATACATAGAGACGGAATTGCAGACCCATTTTTTCATCTTCGCTATCATCGTAATGTCAAGTTTGATCAAAATCTCGAGTTCGATTTTGTTCAAATCAATAACTTGTAATATAGTACCCACATTTATAATATCGGTAGTCAAAAAAAATAATAAAAAATACTACCTAGGTTTACCTATACTTTATTTCCTAATAAAACTGTCTGGAGAAAAAATTAAATTATCCTCAATAGATATTATATTTGAAAAAGAACAAAAAGTACCTATGTACATACATATTGTATCTGGGTACACATGTACCTACCTAAACAAAACATATTGAAATATCTCAACATTGCTTTGCTATTTTCGCATAGAAAAAGTGAAAAGTAGCAACGTTGGTACAATTCAAAATCCTAAAATCCACCAAATATCTAAAATTTGAAAGAAAAATTTAAAATAAATTCTATAATAACCTATACATGCATGTATATCCCTATACATTCTTACTTCAAATTCATGTATACGCCAATAGCCTTGATATAATTTATTTATACCCACCATATTTTGAAGGTTGCCATGGCAAAAATTGCTTATTCGGTTTTCTCCCTTACCCTCTATATTGTTGTCAGAACTAGTAAGTTTCGAATGTCTCCCTTGCTTTTTTTCGTATTTGCCTCTACATTTACTTCTTCCACATCAACAATTCAATATCAAGAAAAGAGAAACTAGCGCCCTCATCAACGGAACTACTAGCTAAAAAATTCAGTCTCATAGTAGTACTATAGGTTTCATATACAAAGGACTCGATAACATTTATCGAATTCTCCTCCAATCATCACAAGAAAACTCACAACGAAACTCACCACAGCTAAAGGTGAATTGTGTAGTGGCATTATTAGAACAGCTGAATATTAAAAACAAAACAAAAATTGAAATTTATTTGGATAATTAATGAAGAAAAGCGTATTTAAAAATTAAAATTACCCCTGAATAAATATACATATATTATATACGAGTACATGAATTTATTTTTGTTTAAACAAATAAACAACTATCAAGAACAATCCGTTTTTAGTGTTTCATTCGTTTTCAAACAAGAAAATGTAAAAGGATTTATATTTGATCTGATTGGCATACAATGAACAGGATACCTACATATAACGACACTATTGTGCGCTGACCCTTTTGCCTTATCTCTCGTAGTCGCTGCTGAACTTTTCATCTCAAATTAAAGTTTCATTGCCGTTTACTTCATGTTGGAATATACAAAAAATTGTTTCATAAATATATCCAAAGCCGAAATGAAATTATAAAACTCAAACTATTTGTTAGTTGTGACCTGCTCTAAAGTAGACCACAATTTCGATTGTTTTTATGACTCTCACAAGTTGTGACTTTGGGGAGAATCCGAAAAATTCACAAAATAAATTTCACCTCTTCTGACTTGTGAGGTATCAGTGATGTTGGGGAGAATCGGGCTGTTAGAATGGTCAAGGTTTGTTCGTTGAGCCCTGAATTGTCCATAGGGTCACACCCTTAAGTGTTTTTTGAAGTCACCCTGATAAGCAAATTCTGTGTTTTTTGAAACCTAGGGTCGTCCTCAACTCGCCCTGAAGTACATCTAAGTTTTTAGCTGGGACAAGTTGAGGTAATTGAATAAACGTCAGTCACATGAGATCTGAAGTAAGGATGGGATGGGATGAATGGAAATAAAAGAATACTCAAATTTATTGTCAGACACAGACATGCAAAATGGAAAGCTATGAAGTTGTGTATTTTGCATAGGGGGCCAACAAAAATTTACTAAGAACTTAAATTTAACATATTTTAAGTATTAATTACTAAATGACATAACTTGCTTTTCTGCGATAAAATAAATGGTCCACGGGCGTTTTTTGAAAACCGAAAACGCCACGTTTTTTTGACAATTCTTGGGGTTGTCAAAAAAAACGAGGTCGACCCTGAGTAAAGTTCAACGAACGAACCTTCAGTCAGAGATTATAAAAAAAATTATTGTTATTTACCTACAATTCGAGTTAATTTATTCTTGCAGACATTTTTTTTAAATCATCTGAAATGGAGTTGAATTGAATTAAAAAAAAAATCTGATGAAATTGAGAGTGATTCCGACACGAAAAGTGAATTATCACTAAATCTAATATATAGCGAGTTTCATTCAAAATTCAAATATATCCTCTCAAAATCGAGATTTAATATTTTCAATGAAACTAGCGGACCAGGCGAACTTCGTCTCGCCCCAAATTAACGTCTTCAAATGAACTGCAGAGCTATAATAAAATACAGATACTTCAAATGCAATGTGATTTATTTAACTGGATTCAAATTAAGAACGGAGTGATATGCTAAACAATGTTTTTATATTTGTTTTCAGGCGCAAGAACAAACAACAAAGACCGTTTACCAAGCTATCGACGACATCCTTTTTCTTCGCTGCAAGTTTTGCCTATTCAAAAATCCAATCGAGTTTTTTATAATTTTTTGCAATTCCGGGGAACACTTTACTTTGGTGATGAATTTCTCCTTCTACGTTGTTAATTCGCAAAAATTTGCTATCAATCCAGTCGAGACATTAACAGAAATTTGGCAATTGCTAAGCGCCAGCAGTTGTCTCGAGAATTCAGCAGCCGATGGGTCGATCTGCAATGCGACACTCATATTTGTGGTCAATTTCAACTTCTTAACATGCCGCCATAAAGAGACGATTTCAAGCATGCATTAAATTCATCTGCAGCAGTGGATTTCGGAATGACGGGAAGTGTTTGAGGAAAATCTCTGCTGAGCAAAATCATCTCGAAGCACCTTGGTAAATCCTTCATTGTTAGGTCAACTGCCTTCAAAGCTCGTTTATGCGCCATCGTGCATTCATCACAAATTATAATTTTGCATTCTCGCATCAATTGCGCTGTCGCCGAATTCTTGGTCATTGTGCAGGTCATTGGCTTGTAAATCGTAAGAAAATTCATCGCCAGCTTCAAAGCGGAATGTGCAATTCGACCGCCTTCAAAGAGTGTCGCAGCAATGCCATAGATGTCATAGGATGCAAAATCCAACGAAAGAGATCTTGACCGAATTGTTGCTAGAATTAACTAAATGACGAATGTCTTGCATGTCCCACCGGAAGCATCGAGAAAGTAAATGCGATTGCGGAATTGTAGCGCGATTGAAGTCTACTTTTACCACATTTTTCTTTTAATAACTTTTTGTCGAATTTGTGGTGGTTATTGTGCAGTTTGAAGCTGCGCAATATGGGCACGTCTCCATTTATTTCTTTTGCACGTATCTACCTCTTGCATTTGATTATCAAAGACATTCTGAATAATTGCATATTATCCAGTGCGGTGGAAGACAGCTGTGGTGCACCCTCTCCCAAAAAAGGGAAATGACAACTCCAATCCGGCGAATCTCCGGTCGAGAAGTCTTCTTCCAAGTATCAGCAAAGTATTTGAAAAGGTTATTAATAGAGCCCTGTTCAAATGGGCGGAGGACAAAAATATCATCCCGGATAATCAGTTCGGTTTTAAGGCGGGACATGACACAATTCATGCCGCGTCTAAACTAGTTTCTGATATCCAATGGAACAAAACTAAAAAGCAGTGTACGGGTGCCTGTCTGGTTGATTTGGAGAAGGCCTTCGACACTGTATGGTTAGAAGGTCTCTATCTAAAGCTAACCAAACTAGGTATAAGTAAACCTCTATTGTATATGCTTTATGACATGCTAAATGGTAGAAAGTTTGTTGTCAAGAGTGGCAATGTAACTTCTACCGCAATTTTTAATATTAATAATGGTCTTCAGCAGGGAGCGGTTAACTCGCCGATTCTATTCAGCGTTTACACCAGCGATCTGATAGGTAGTCTAACTCAGGCAATTGCGTACTCCGACGATCTAATTGCGTACAGAACAGCTAATACAGTTGAGGTCATCAAAAGTCTCTTGCAGAGTGACTTCGACAAGATTCAGCGATATTGTGATAACTGGAAGTTGAAAATCAACTTCCAGAAATCAGAAACTATTTTGTTTAGGACTCCGTTGTCTATCGCCTCAAGGGATACGAGAAAGAACTGGCGCAAGCTGGTGATCGTAGGACCATTTGGACATCCACTGGCGAGTAAAAGTGTAGTTAAGTACCTTGGCATCTGGTTGGATCAGTACCTGTATTTCGACAGACATATAGGTGCTGCCTTGGCCAGGGCTAGGGGAGCCTTTGCCTTCACAAAACGAGCAGCCGTCTTGACAGCAGGGTGAAGGTGATTTGTTACATGGCCCTCATCAGGCCGATGATTGCCTACGGATGCCCGGTGTGGTTCAACGTTGCCCCATCTCAAATGGAAAAGATTCGGGTGTTTGAGAGGCAATGTCTTAGACGTTGCCTTGGATTACACAGAACACCAGAGTCGGAGTACACAAGATATTATTCTAACCAGGTTCTATACAACGGAGCCAACATAAACAGAATAGATAATTTTTTGTTTAAGCTGATTCGGGGTCACACTGCAAGAGCGATGTCCTCAACCAACAGCTTAATTTTTGGGGCTAACTACCCCAATAATGAATATTTTGAGAGTGCGCGGTTAAGTGGCTACATCCCTCCCGAAGCATTCCTCTATTTAGACAGTCGAGGGATGATACAGGATGGAGGGGCGGTTCCGCCCATCAACCACGTCAGCCGGAAAACTGTGGCTAGGAGACTCCTGTATGGTCGAGACGTCATCGCTCAAGGTGGAGAAGAGCGCCTTCGGTTCAGTAGGACTGTGTCCGATCGGGACCGGAGGGATAGGGCGAAACAGGAGAACCAGTTCTGGTGGCTCTCTGAACAGCATCATAATATTTAAAGTCGATGAAGATGGTATGTCTTGGCCGACTTACATAGATTTAGGGCAATTAGGTATAGGGAACAGTCGGGGTGGCACCAACAAAAAAAAATTAAAAATATGTATGTATGTGGGGGCATATGTGCATTTTTCTGCGTGTCCGTGCATGTATGTGCGTACGTATATGTATGTGCGTATGTACATGTATGGGTGGGTTGCATGTTGTTGTGTTGCTGCATGCATATAAAAAATAAAAAAAAAAAAAATTGAAACGAAAAAAAAATGCTGCTGCGGCTGTTCTAGTTTTTAAGTAGTTTTAAGTGGTTTTGGGTATTATCAGGTATTTTAAGTAGTTTAAGTTATTTTTAGTTAGTATAAGTTAGTTGTATCTAGTTTTAATTCTTTTTAGTATATCTTTAGGTAGTTCTTAAGTAAAAATTTAAAAATGATTTGACACTGAGTTTTTAAAAAGTTTTCTTGGTTAAATAAAAATAAAATAATTAGATTTAATTAAAATAGTTTTTAGGTCGAAATACATTAGTTCTAAGAGTTATTGTTTAGTTTAGAGCGCCCGTAAAGGGCCAGTAAATTAGTTGTAAGTTATTGATAATTAGGCTAGTTTTAAACATTTTTGTCTAGCTTTAAGATAGTTATAAGTTAATATTAAATAAAAATGAATTTACAAAAAAAAAAAATAATTCTGAATTCTGAATAATTATTGCAAGACGTGAAGGTACGTCGTCCAAGGTTAGATCGGAATCAGTGAAATAATACACAAAACTGGAATTAATTTAAGCAAGAAAAATAGCACATTTTCTGAATAGAAAATTATAATGACAAAGGACACCTGTCGAATAGCGCACAGCCTAATGGCCTTTTCGATTGGTCGTCCGGAAGGCTTCCGAAGTCTTCCGAATGCTTCTGAAACCGTTCGATTGGTATCAAATGACAGTTCTTCACCTGAATAGAAGAGAAATTTCCTTCTGGATTTGAAGTCAGAATCAACACCAGAAGCACGCACACACTCACACCCACTAAATTTTAAATTCAAATTAATTTATTCACGTCATTGTTTTGTTTTGGTTTGTTTGTAATTTTGTAGTTTCAATTTCTTCTCTTTAGAGAATTAAAATTATGGATATCTGTTCCGAAGACAAATTTTCCCTTCAATAACTGTAATTTCGCATTTTCATCAGGAATAACTTCGAAATCTTCTACATTTCTGTCAGGCATGTTTACAAAATAAAATAATCACAAATGTGCGTTTGACACTTCCCGTCTTACACATACACTCAAATAAATTTTCAGAATCTAGAATCTAGTGTTTACTTGTTCGATTGGAATCCCTGATCGGAGAGTTCTTCCGGATTACCAATCGAAAAGGACATAAGTCAGTGTATAATGTAACCTATAGAGTTGGGGCATTGATCGCAGCACGTCATCTAATATATTATATGTCATAAACTTCTCCACCCAAAATGCACGCAAAACGTATTCTATCACAATGAATTTCACTAAAAATAAGATAGCGCACAAACATAATTTGGATTGTTGTTCCCAGGAAACATTTTAATTCAGAAATGAACGATAATTAATTCATAAAAGTGAAGAAACCGGCCGAAAAATAATTCACTTTTGATGCAATTTGAATCCTTTTACCTGGGCTCTTAGACACCGATTTGAATCATTGTAAGTATTCATTTATGACCTGAAAATTCGTCATTTAAATGAACATATATAAGGGCTCCATATATTCATTTAAATGGTTAATGCCTGAATCTTTTCTAAATCATAAAAATAATTCCAATAAAATTCAATTAAGTGAAGGATTTCTAAATATATACCTTCACTTTAATTAATCGTATAGGAATCATTTTTGCGATTCAGTAAAGGTTCAGGGATTAATCATTTAAAGGATTATATTAAACCCTATACATACGTTCATTTAATTGCAGAATTTTCAGATCATAAATGAATCATTAAAATGATTCCAATCGGTGCCCATGTAAAAGGATTGGAATATTGCAATATTGGAATATTTCATCGGTGAGCCTCTCGAAAATTTTTTGATTTGCCTGTTGTTTGGCTTTTATAGCTTCCAGGACTTCTTAATTGTTACACGATGCTGTAATTAAAAAAATGATTTTTATGTTTCTAAGAAAATTTAACACCATTTTTTACATACCTTTATGTTTTATCATTTGCTTTTTTATATATATTTTTTGTTAAGTAAGTAGGTACCCATTTACTATTAAAACACAAGATGATGGTTATATACCTATCTAAACCGATCTTTCGAAAAACTTTTCCGAACTGATAATCGACTATGCAAACGAAACTTTTGTCATTACAATGACCCGTCATCATTACCCCTTGGTACAACGAAAAATAAAATGATGAACAAAAAAGGGCCTCCATACGAAGGATCCAACAACAAAATCTGAGTGTTGTTTTTTTTGACACAGAATACATATCTCTTTGTGTCTCTCTGGCAAGAATTTGTAGGATCTTTGTATATATTCATAATTCATTCAAAAAACTGGAGGTTTCCTGAATATTATTCTTCATTTTTGGTGATTAGAATCTGAACCTTCAGATAAATGTTTGCTGGGTTTATATATAAGATTTAATTGTAGTATTCGTGAATGACTGACACTAACTAGTTCTACCTAAAAGCAAGTGCGGGAAATCTTGTTAAAGTATTCCAAACTGACTCACTGAACAGCAAACTAGAACAGTTAAGAACAGAAAATATCTCATTTTGGTATCCACCCACTTTCTGAAAAAAGGTTTAATTTTTATAGATCACTTCCACTTTCAGTATCAAGTGGCCTCTATGTAACAAGTCAGCCGTGAAAAGTACGCCAACTACTAGAAGCATTAAAAAAAAACAATATTCATCGGCATCTTCTCTGGAATAATTTTTAAAATGTCCTTTTCCTCGCACTATATTCAAAGAAATCTCTTATGACTGCATGCTTATTATAAAAAAAAATCAGGTATTTCAATTGATCCACAAAATTGCCAAACCATTCACTCATTGCATTGAATAGTTCGAAAATAATCAACCCGCATCATCGCTTGCAAACCTAATTAAAACTTCTCGTTGTCATTAACATTGTTCCAATTTACAGCCAGTCAATGCATCATCCGTTAAGTAACAAAAAACGTAAAAACTGAATTAAATCTTTGTCTCCATTGTGTCTTGATGAATAAATAAGGAAAAAAGCACCCACTACCAAAAAAGGACAATTCGAAGGAAAAAAAAATTAAAAAAAGTCATCAGAATCTGTCTTTTCACTTTGCCATCCTGGGGAATTCTTTGTTTTGATTGAAAATTTTGGCGGTAAGTCTTAAAGTCCTCATGAACAATATACACAATCTAACCGATCCAAGTTCAACGATAATAATTTGTCGTAGTATACAACTTCATTATTGGCATATTTGTCGAGCTATCTTATCTATTCATAGTTTGACAATTTCGAAAATAAAAAAAAGGATATTAACATTTGTCTCACTCTTGTCTCATCTCATCTCGACCTGCGTCGACATCATTCAATGCCATTTAGGTCGTTGTTAAATTAAGTAATTAAAAAGTTGATCATGGAAAAGTTTTCTCTTCTTTTATCATCAGCGGCAAACGGTGTGCTAGAAACCTCCGCTGACGACACGACCCTTTTCCCGTCAATAAAATACCTAATTTAAATGTCAATATTAACTGCAGATGAGGTCCGTCGTTTGTCCTTGTCCTAGCGGGACGGGCGCGGCGTTGGCAAAATTGATGAATCAACTGTGTAGTAGTTTTTTTTTTTTTGAATTTTTATTTCAGATAGACAGATGGATGCGGCATGGCGGCCGGATGGACTTGACTGTATGTTCATTTCCGACTCGTGAAATGTCCCCATAGTAGAGTAGTTCTGTTTAATGGTGAAACTTGTTTCGTTTATTTCAAAAAGTCACTCTTATTGCAAAACAGAACTACATACATAACTACTACCGGCAGTCATTTTAATGGGTAATTAAAACGAAAATTCTCAGCAAAGCAAAGGACATAAAAACAGGATAAACTGTGGGTGTGATGGGTGTGCAGGATGGCATTCACTGATGCTACATCCGTTTCTGCTTTGTGTATAAAAAACGCTGAACTCAGTTTCAATTTTAAACCAATTAACTTTGGTAATCTGATGACTTGTCTGAGTTGGCGTTTTAGCCATTGGCATCGCTTTCAATGGGTTTCCTGCGTTGCGAATTAATCCTGAGACACAATCAGAACAATGTGACTTCGTATTTTTTGTTGTTGTTGTCGTTTAAAGAAATTAATTATTATTTATTTTTATATAATGCAAATATTTATGTACATTATGTGGCTTGGTATATGTATGCATGTATGTATGTATATTTAACTCGTTCAATAGATAAAGAATTCCCTATAAAATACTGCTTGTTCAAGAGTCGAGAGGAATATAAGGCAGTTTTGTATTGTAAACTCTGTTACTTAAACTCATGACACAATTTAATTAACATTTTTAAGTAAATTTGTTTTAATCCTTAGTATTATTACCCTGAGCCTACACTTGGAATAAATGATTGTAAAACATTTATCATGTAATCAATATTTCTTGTGGATTCCATTTATGTCTGGATTTTTTTTTCTTTCTTAGACATAAATGTCTGTATTTAGATCTGTTTCGTATCTTGTTTGTAGTAAGAAGTGTAATAACTTTCAGACTTCAAAAATAGGGAACATTTTGTAAATCTCGGAACAAAGTAATCAAACGAAAATGGAACACATTTTTGTGTGTAACACTTCAATGGCGACCCTCCTCTCGCTCAAATTCTCATGGGTTTTCGTTTGGTAAATTTGTATTTTGATCTCTAACGTAACGAATCGAATTTTGATCTCTAATCGAAACGCATTTTGGACTATAGGTCACAAAAGATTTCAATTGGCTTTAATCCACACAGTCCACAAAAACAAAAATAATATGTAAATATTGTTTGCGTTTTCTTCGAATATAATCATGTATGACAGATTTCAAACAGCGTATATGAAACATTATGGACCACAACAAAACTAATATCAAATGGGGCATTCAGATTTTAGACTGATCTAATATTAAATTCTTTTCAAACAAACTTTAAATTTTTCTCATAAAAAAATCTTGCATTTTTAGCAAGATTTCATCTATTAGCAAGATTTGACATTTCTCTTACGACAAACTTAATTTTTTCATTTGCCCGCTATAGTAATTTTTGTTGTTCATTTAAAACTTTAGCCTCTCACATATTCACGAAAAAGTCGACTTTTTCAAATTCCCTACAACCAGAATAAAGTTTCGAAGAAATAGGTTTGCAATGGTTGCGGGAATTCGACACAACTTATGTATCTAAGTGTAAGTGCTAATTTATAGCGGCAATTTTAAGAAAACAAAAAAACAATTAATGAAAATGAAAACAAATAAAATGCACGACTGGATCGCACGTACTTGCTCCTATGTTCGATCACATCAAAAGATTCTTAATGGAAAAGTATTTTTAAAGTCGGTTTTCACTTAATTTTTTATATACAAAAATTCTTAAATTTTTTCTAAAAAAAACTTGGTATGAACATATTAAATATATAATAATATAAATTTAAAAACAAAATTTCAGAAAAAATTGCCAACCCGTTTTCGAAATATTGAATTTTCAAAAAAAAAAAATATTTTTTTTCAAAAGTCCAAAAAAAATATTTTTTGAAAACTTTGCAATGCAGTATTATTTAGAATTTTAAGAAGATCCTGTATGCAAATTTTGATCGAAATCCGTTAAGCCGTTTATGAGAAAGTCAAAAATCAATAAAATGGTTGTATAGCAGGTACCGTTAATAACAAAATATTTTAAAATTTTTTCGGCCAAAATGTATACCATACTCAAATTAGTATACACACTAATTTTTATCAAAATCATTGGTGCCGTTTTCGAGATAAATAAAATGATAGACAAATTTGTATGGCAAGTACCGTTATATTTGGGGCTAAAACAACGATTCAAAAATCTATTTTGGACAATCACCTAAAACACCTAACCATCAAGTTTGAACAAAATCGGTTCAGGTTGTAGATCGTTCTACAGACAGACAGACAGTCAGACGGAATTGCGGGACCACCTTTTTGGTGTTCTCTATCATCGTAATGTCAACTTTGATTAAAATCACGAGCTCGATTTTTTTTCCAAATGCAAAACTTGCCCTATAGTACATATATCGCAAGTAAAAATCATTTTGACGTAAGAGAAATGTCAAAACTTGCGAGCTCTAGTTAAAAATTAAAAATTTGATATAAGAGCATAAAATCGATTTTGCTTTCGGAAATAATTCGATTATATTCGGAATATAATGACCGATTGGTTGTAAAGAATAGGAGATTATAATTTCCATAAGTTTCTGAACATACAAAACAAGATTAGTTTATATGAATGCGTTCATATGTTTTTGACATTTCTCATGGGATACAAAAGTATACCAAAGTTTTTCGGAAAGCTTGAGATTTATTTGTTGGCAACATCTGTTTTTTTTTTCATCAGTTTTGCTTTTGCACGGGTTATAACCTTTCAGTATAACGGGTGATTTTTTTGCTACTTGGTTTTTGACGTTTATATTTTTGACAGACCACACATGACAAATTCCACGAACATTTGACATTTCGATTCAGTATTGTTTGCCATTTCATCATGAATAGACTTACGCCTGAACAACGTTTGCAAATTATTGAAATTTACTATCAAAATTCGTGCTCTGTGAAAAATGTGTTTGCCACACTGCGCGCGAAACCATGCATCAATTGAGAGGCGAATTTGGTGAGCAGTTGATCTCACGTTTTGGCGCAGTCAATTGGCCACCAAGATCATGTGATTTGACCCCGTTAGACTATTTTTTGTGGGGCTATGTTAAGTCTATTGTCTATGGGCCTTGGAAGCCAACATTGAACGCGTCATTGGTGAGATTCCGGCCAAAATGTGTGAAAAAGTTTGCCAAAATTGGACCTTCAGAATGGACCACCTGAAGCGTAGCCGCGGGCAACATTTAAGTGAAATTATTTTTAAAAAGTAAATGGCAGGAATTGATTTATCGATCCAAATAAAAATTTCATTCACTTTTTACAAGTTTCTGTGTTTTTTTTTGAATTTTCAAAAACCAAGCTCTTAAAAAATCACCGTACTCATAATATGGAGTGTTCGTTGCTAATCTAATTATTGGGTTGGGGTCAAAATTCGTTTAACAACATTCTGCTTTCAAAATTCTGCTTTTAAAATTCTGCTTTTAAAATTCTGGTCTTAAAATTCCGCTCGTCGAAAAATCAAAATTCTGCCGGGGTCAAAATTCTTTTAACAAAATTCTGCAAATAATAAAGAAAACAAAGGTTTGGAAAATGTTAAAAAGCACGCGCCTGAAGAAGAAAGGACACAACTCAAGCGCAGCGACGCTAGATCCATTTCATAGTAAGTTTTTAACTTTTGTATCAGAAAGTTCTTTTAGATCAGAAAAGAAAGCCCTTCCAAGGGATTGCATTCTTTGCCTGGCTAAAGTTTTGATGATATTTTTGTTGAATTTACGGCGTTGATAGCCGGTTGGCTGTCTGTGAATATTGCTGAATTGAGTTGGGTTTATATTAAGAATTTTGCATGCTTCTATTATAGCTAGTACTTCAGCTTGAAAGACGCTAGCAAAGTCGGGAAGTCGGAAAGATCAAGAGACTTTCAGTGACTCTGAGAAGACTACTTCACCGCACTTTACCTGTGATGTTTGTTTGAAAATATGAATAATTTCTAACATGTTTGCAGTTATAGTTCAGACTAATATAATGATGGTATTATGATTATTATTATTGAATATTGAAAAAAATCCTCAAGTTTGAGAAGTTATGTATTAGGAAACTAAAATTTGGTTTGAGAATGTTTTTTTATACGACCGAGCAGTTTTCCCCTAATTCGCATTAAGGTGCCCGGCACACGAAATTTGCTTTATTTTTGTTTCTCTTTTGCTATTGTAAATAAAAAAAGTTAATTAAAAATTTGTATTAACTATAGGAACAACCGCTCCATGTCATATATACTCAAATGTGATAACAAAAAGTTATTCCAGATTGTTGAGAATTACTATGTGTAAATTCTAATCTGTTAATTATTTTCAAATCATTGTTAGCCAAATTTTGGAACTTTTGTTATATACTTATCATTCAGTTTTGTATCATTACATACTTGCTTTTAAAGCACTTTTTCGTATTATTTAATGACTTTGAATGCCAACAACAACTTGAGTGTGCTACCACCAAGTTTTTTCTCAATTATTTTTGGCTGGAATTATAGCTATTTCACGACTTGCCAAGGTCGATCCTCAGATTCCTTTGCTCTAGTGGTGCTGGTCTACTTTTCATTTTAATTTAAAAACTTCTTCTGCCTTCATCGTGTATTGAACTATGACCAGCCGCTTAGTAGCCAACGCACTTTTTTTTTTTTTTTTTTTTTTTTTTTAATTCATTTTTATTTCATTTTAACTTATAACTATCTTAAAGCTAGACAAAAATGTTTAAAACTAGCCTAATTATCAATAACTTACAACTAATTTACTGGCCCTTTACGGGCGCTCTAAATTAAACTATAACTCTTAAAACTAATGTCTTTCGACCTAAAAACTATTTTAATTAAATCTAAATTTTTTTTTATTTTATTTTATATTTCAAGGAAATTTCACAAAAACTTGATATCTGATCATTTTTTTTTTTTTTTTTTTTTTTTTTTTTTTTTTTTTTTTTTTTTAACTTATAAACTAAACCTAAATATATATTAAAAATAATTAAAACTAAATTAACTTATACAAACTAAAAATAACTTACACTACTTAAAATACCTAATAATACTTAAAACTACTTAAAAACTAGAACAGCCACAGCAGCATTTTTTTCTTTTTTAATTTTTTTTTGTTTATTTTCTATATGCATGCAGACACATACAAACATGCAACCCACCCATACATGTACATACGCACGTACATATACGTACGCACATACATGTACAGACACGCAGATACATGCACGCATGCCCCCGCATCCATACATATTTTTAATTTTTTTTTTTGGTGCCACCACGACTGTTCCCTATACCTAATTCCCTAAATCTATGTAAGTCGGCCAAGATATACCATCTTCATCGACTTTAAATATCACGATGCTGTTCAGAGAGCCACCAGAACTGGTTCTCCTGTTTCGCCCTATCCCTCCGGTCCCGATCGGACACAGTCCTACTGAACCGAAGGCGCTCTTCTCCACCTTGAGCGATGACGTCTCGACCATAAAGGAGTCGCCTATCCACAGTTTTCCGGCTGACGTGGTAGATGAGCGGAACCGCCCCTCCATCCTGTATCAGCCCTCGACTGTCTAAATAGAGGAATGCCTCGGGAGGGATGTAGCCACTTAACCGCGCACTCTCGAAATATTGGTTATTTGGGTAATACGCCCCAAAAATTAAGTTGTTAGTTGAGGACATCGCTCTTGCAACGTGACCCCGAATCAGCTTAAACAAAAAATTATCTATTCTGTTTATGTTGGCTCCGTTGTATAGAACCTGGTTGGAATAATATCGTTTGTACTCCGACTCTGGTGTTCTGTGTAATCCAAGGCAACGTCGAAGACACTGCCTCTCAAACACCCGAATCTTTTCCATTTGAGATGGGGCAACGTTGAACCACACCGGGCATCCATAGGCAATCATCGGCCTGATGAGGGCCATGTAGCAAATCACCTTCACCCTGCTGTCAAGACGACTGCTATAAAACAATCGTTTTGTCAGGGCAAAGGTTCCCCTAGCCCTGGCCAGAGCAGCACCTATATGTCTGTCGAAATACAAGTACTGATCCAACCAGATGCCAAGGTACTTTACTACACTTTTACTCGCCAGTGGATGTCCATGTGGCCCTACGATCACCAGCTTGCGCCAGTTCTTTCTCGTATCCCTTGAGGCGCTAGACAACGGAGTCCTAAACAAAATAGTTTCTGATTTCTGGAAGTTGATTTTCAACTTCCAGTCATCACAATATCGCTGAATCTTGTCGAAGTCACGCTGCAAGAGAATTTTGATGACGCTTCTCGGCCTTATGGCTAAGATCAAAGTGTAGTAGCCAACGCACTTCGCATGACGCCACCGATCCCACATGATCATGCATTGAAACGACTAGGGCTTTTATTAGCCACACAAGTTTGTTGTCATTTATTCGGGTTCTTTCTTATTTTCTCCTTACTCGTTTATAAGTCAACATTTTTATTGTTCATATTAGGAGGGAGATTTTTTATGTGAAAGATTTTGATACTTGTCACTTATAGCGTTTTTGTTTGAACTTTTTTCGATTTTGAAATTTGCGTTTCGTTATATTTATGAAACGTCAAAAGCAGTAGGCAATTTCTTTTACTTTGAGTAAATTGTATTGTTCTCTGTCCCAAAAAAATAGGTAGTACACGTCTTATGGGAAAGCTTTTTCAAAATCATTAGGGTGTCATATTTTTACACCATACTAAATTGGAAGAACCTCTAAATAAAAAGTGTTTGCCCGTGTCCCTAAATATATAAAATCACAAAAAAAATTGCATTGTATCTGACGCAGACCCAACGTCCTATTAAGCGCACATCTGAGTGTGGACTTAATTGCGTTTGCTGTGTCCTGTGGCTGCTGCTGCTATTCAACCGCCATTAAATATTGATGTGCTTTCAGAGTTACCCGTGTCGATTTGTTAACCCGTTCGGTTTTTTTTCCTTAGGCTTCTGTTGAGGTGCTTTTGATTTGAGAGATTTAAAAAAAGTTTTAAATTATGAGTGTTATCGTGGAGTATTTTAATTTTTGGAACTACGAGTACTTTTAATGTGTGGAAAATAGGTTCAAATGCAGTTACAAAATTTCAAACTGTTTTCTTTGAAGAAGAACATTATTTGCATAGATTTTCGAAGCGCGTGATTAATTAATGTGAAGTGAAGTAAAAATGGCACCAGTGTGTCCGACACGTCGAGCAGGTGGTTGAGCTTAAAATGTGGGAAATGGACATTTTTTTGGAACGCTCTTTAGAAAATCTAATCTGGTTATAAACCTAGGTGAAGACAGCAGCAGCACCAACTCCTTTTCTGAGTAAAATATTTTGTAAATAAACGGTGATTTTTTAAGAGCTTGGTTTTTGAAAATTCAAAAAAACACAGAAACTTGTAAAAAGTGAATGAAATTTTTATTTGGATCGATAAATCAATTTCTGCCATTTACTTTTTAAAAATAATTGTGGTCCATTCTGAAGGTCCAATTTTGGCAAACTTTTTCACACATTTCGGCCGGAATCTCACCAATGACGCGTTCAATGTTGGCTTCCAAGGCAGCAATCGTGTTTGGCTTGTCCCCATAGACAATAGACTTAACATAGCCCCACAAAAAATAGTCTAACGGGTTCAAATCACATGATCTTCTGCGCCAAAACGTGAGATCAACTGCTCACCAAATTCGCCTCTCAATTGATGCATGGTTTCGCGTGCAGTGTGGCATGTGGCACCGTCCTGTTGGAACCACATGTCGACCTAGTTCAATTCTTGCATTTTCGGCAAAAAAAATCTGTTATCATCGAACGGTACCTTTCTCCATTGACCGTAACCCTGCGGCCTTCATCGTCCTTGAAGAAGTACGGCCCAATGATGCCGCCTGCCCATAAACCGCACCAAACAGTGCATTTTTCGGGATGCATTGGTAGCTGCTGAATTGCCTCTGGCTGCTCTTCACTCCAAATACGGCAATTCTGCTTATTCACGTATCCATTTAGCCAAAAATGAGCCTCGTCGCTGAAACGGACGTAGCTTGCGAAACACATTTTTCACCGAGTACGAATTTTGATAATAAATTTCAATAATTTGCAAACGTTGTTCAGGCGTAAGTCTATTCATGATGAAATGGCAAACAATACTGAATCGAAATGTCAAATGTTCGTGGAATTTGTCATGTGTGATATGTCAAAAATATAAACGTCAAAAACCAAGTAGCAAAAAAATCACCCGTTATTATTTAAATTATCTTTGTTATTTAATTTATAATCAATCCTTTTATTTTTCCTTGTTTTTTATTTAAAAGGGATTTGTCCTACTTGCACCTTTTATCTTACCTTATGGTGGTGTGGAAAAAGATAACATTTTTATAAGCAAAACGATTAAAAAAATTCCTATCTACAAAAGGACGGTAACCCTACATACTCTTCTTTCATATCTGAGTCCATTTAAAATACACACTACGAAAACCCTGTGAGAGCTTTCTTGGGTGATAGATTTATGCAATTCGCTGTAGCGAGAATGAGAGGCAAACGTCCCATCTTGCCTGTACTGCCTATTTTTCTGGGACAGAGTATAGTAAAAAATTTCACAATGAATTTATCCTCGTCACATGATGATGATGAAACGTTTGGTTATCACTATTTTGTTTTAATTCAAAATTTTAAGATAGCTTTACAGATTACAAATGCTTTAAAAGTTCCAAATGTAAATAACGAAAAATGACATTTCACTATTTTGACGTTTAAAGTGCATGCGTATGTGTGCGTGTTTTTAATTTTGATTCTCTCTTTTATTATACATAATCGATTTTCTCTTCTTTTACGAAGAAGAATTGTCAATTCAGAAGCATTCTGAATGATTTCCGACCACCAAACGAATCTCCTTTTGCATAAGTACATCAATCGGATGTTGACAATGTCTACTTACGACAATAAAAGCCAAGTTCTTTATTCTTATATTCTTAGTATTTTTTCAGTTACACGCTAATTAATATTCTATAAGAAACTTGATAATTACTTAGACATCAGCTATACAAGCATAGGTATTTCAAGTAAATGTCTTAAAGCTCTGGTTAAGAAATGCAATTAAAAAATAATCCTAAACAAGATAACTTTAAATTGTTTTAAAAGTCTGGAGTACGAAGTAGAGTACTTATAACTACATAATGTACACAAATAGCCTGCCCATCCTTATGGACCAAGTTTAATTTCTTTTCAACTACTTGCAAAACTTACCCGAATATCTCACGGCTGGCTCCATTAATTCGAAGCGAATGTAAACATCCTGTGAATCCTGTACCACTTTGGGCTGGTGGCAGTTCGATTATAAGACCGATTGGAGCTTGCGGAGCTCCACCCAAATGTAACCATGTGTTTAGGATAACATCGGGTGTGTGCATTCTTGGTGGCAGTAATTTAAGCCATGTTGGTTGATCGCCAGACATGGCCAACGTGTCATTCACTAGCAGCGATGCATTGCAGTGTGTGAAGTTGCGGCTAAAGTCCAATCTATGGAATAGAACATTTTTTAAAAGAGTGAAAGTCAATATTTGGTAAAAGTCGATAAATTTTATGATGTGATTTGATGTGGTTTTGTGATAGGTAGATGAGTTTATCCTTTTGTTGTTTTTGTAGTGTACTCGTAATTATTGTGGGTATAATTTATGATGCAAGCTGACCGAATTGGTAAGCGATTAAAAATATGTGGGTGTGAATTTATGAGATTAATTGTTTGATTTTTATGACATCAGTTAATTATTATATGTGAGGTTTAGGTATTGGTTTTGAAAGTTCATCCACAAAATAAATCAATTTGATTTATACGTGTTTGTAGATGTGTGGTAAATGTTAGATTTAGGATTTTTTTTTTAACTGAATCATGAAAAAGTTAGAAATTATTATCTTTTCGGTTGACGTAGGTGCCATTATGCGATTTTGAAAATGCGAATTTTCAAATGGTATGCGGTATTAAAAATAAAAATAAAAAGTGTAATATGCTTTATTTGAGCTATTGAGTTTTGTAGTCAATCTGCGATCAGGAAAAATTGTAACAGTATGAAAATCAATAGTTTTTCCTCATCGTCGTTTTTAGCGAACTGGAAAATTATGTCAGTTGCCAAGCCAAATAAAAATCACAAACAGTCTGCTACTAAATTTTCGGGATTGCTTATCCACAATTCTGTAAGTTGAAGAAGGGAAATAGGAACCCACTGGAAATGACAGTCAGCTAGCTCGAAAAATGAATTTCCATCGGGAAATAAAATAATTGTACATTTTGGACGACAAAAAATTCGTTTCTTTATTGTCATCGATTATTGTAGCATTTTTGCTTTTCAAAACAAATGAAATCGTCAAAAGTTATCCATAAAAATTACCATACTTTTACACAATTAAATGGTTTTCCATTTGTAAATCCAAATTTCGAGATTTTGATTTTTTTTAGAGACCAATGGAACATGATTTCAGATTTGATTTTTGATTGTTATTGCGTATTTGAGTAATATCGTATCTGTGAAATTGCTATCAGTGTAGCTGTCTAATTAGTTTATTTTTGTTCAAGTTTTGATAATTGAGCAAAAGACGATAAAATAAATATTTTTGAAGAAAGGAAATATAATATAATATTAATCAAAGTAATTTGGATGATATTACAAAGCATCATAGTAAAGAATGTGTTTTTGTTAGAAAAAAGATGATGCTTTTGGAAAAAAAATGTTTTAATGAGTCCAGTTGACACATAAATTTGTCAGTAATTTTATTATGCCCAATGGAACACAAAAAGGGCAACATCGGTGTTTTGACATACATCTAGATACAAATTAAATTGATTTATTTTACCAATCGAATTGTTTGTTATACTCATCAATATTTAAATTATATATTATGGGTAATTCACCCCTTACATTCATCGTGTTTGTTTTTTTACTAACAATTTAAAAAAGACGAGCGTCTAAAAGTAGAAAATGTAACAAAACACAACAACGGATATCAAAATGTAGAAAGTTGTGTGTGTATTAGTTTTTGTCTTTGTTCATCCACTCAAGAAGATTTAAGTTCAAGCATATATTAGCTGTATAAAATATCAAGGATGGCACTTTATGACAGCTATTCAACTTGCAGCACCAACTCCAATTGAAGAAATCATTGACATACTAGATATGGACTGCTAGGAGCCAGTCAAACCAGTGCTTAAAGTGATTTTTTTCAAGGAAAGTCAAACACGAATCCAAAAATTTCCTTTCCTCAATTTTCCACGGAAAACAATAGGTAACTAAAGGTGTGTTTTGGTGAGAATATGGCACAGTGAAGTAAACAAATTCAAGAAAACGATCCACAGCAAATGTCTTTCTACTTGGTTAGCTATTTAAGGGTTGGTGCCTTTGCTTGTTGTTCGTTTGACATAAAGATTTGTTCGATTCTTGAGCATTTCTAATTTATCAATTTTGGTCTAAGGCTAACCTCACACTTTCTTTTTAAGTTAGATTAAAAAAATATAGTCTCAAAGTGGCTGATAACTATGAGGATTTTTTACGATCTTACATTCGTAGAAAAGAGAAGTGCAGATTGCCCGTTTCTTTTTCACGCATGTAAGATCGTAAAAAATCGTCATAGTTAAACTCTAGTGTGGACAGGTACAAAAAATTATAAATCTTAGAAGTACCTTGTCGATGTTTGATGATTCGAACATAAAAACAACCACCTGACAAACATGTTGTTTGATTTTCATAATTTTTTGAGCTTGGAGGCTTTTCAAGACATACAACCTATGTGAAGAGATGTTGGTCATGTCTTTTTTATTTTTTACATCTTCTGCAGTAAACTGTAGTGCTATTTTCAATTCTACGAAGTTTTAAAATTAAACTCTTAAAAATGTGAATTAAATAATGAAAACAAATTTCACCATCAACAATCCGTCCGTTCCGTTAGACAATTGCCGTACCGCTAATGATCCATACAGATCATGAGCCTGATTACACCATTCGTTCGTTTCGTTATTCGTTATTTTGACAGGCACATACGTTCGTGATTACACAGTTCGTGGAAATATATATGTTATTTCGTTTGTCATTTTGACGTTTATAAAATTTGTTGTTGTTTTGTGTAAAAATAAACTGTAGTAATTATTAAAAATGTATTTAAATTACTTCTTTCACAAATATATACCATTTAATTATGAAAAAATATTACCCAACTCAATAATGTGAATTTACATCGTGGAGCATTGCGGTCAAAAAATATACATGCATTCAATTTCAACCATAAAAAGTTTGGTTTGGTTTCTTTATTGAGTCTTTTATAATAATTCTTTTTTTTGTAAAACCTTTATTATATATAAAGGTTTTACAAAGGTGTGTTTCTCGTTTGCCTTGGAAGTTTATACTGCGGCTGTTAAGTATTGCCTGCTTTGTCTGTAAAGTAGTTGTTCACCTCTTGGTCGCTATAGTTTTGTATGGTTGAACTGCTTTGCTCAAGAGCAGTGTATCAGTTACTTGTGACGTGATGTCATCTGATGTTTATGATAAAGTAGTGGGACTGCTCTTTCAAAGAGGCAGTGCATCTGTAACTTGTGTCGTAGTGCCACCTAAAACTAACTTAAAATAAATAAATATATACATATAATATAACTTGTGGCGCAGCGCCACGTAAAACTAACTGTTATTAAAAATTGATCATTATAACGTTTGCTAAAAGACTCAAAGATAAATCAATCAATCAGTAAATATATACGTATATACAAATACTTATGTTTAACATTTCATTAAGATAGAGCGAGAACTCTATTTCGTTAATACATGAACATGTATAAATTAACGTATAAATGAGAGAGAATGCAAACGCATTATAAATATTACATAAGACATGTGATTTTGTACTTATATGAAGAAACTAGTTAAAAGATTAACTATTAAAAGGTTATGATTTTGTATGTTATACATTATTAACTTATCACGATTTTTTTTAATTTTTTTTTTTTTTTTATATACTATTGAATGACACAGAAACATATAGAATTGTGGAGTTAGTTGATAAGGATGTGTCCTTTCTGCTTCATATGAGGCTGTTTGCTCCTCTGACGCTTGCTTCTATGTGGTTCTAGGTAACTGTTATGAACAGTAGATTAACGGGTAATTCCGTTTGTCGGTTATGGGCGGCTAATGCGCAGATCCCTCATCGAATTATATGCCATTCCTGGGACAGGCAATTTTCCATTAGTTGTTTTTATGTTATGCATCCTAGGGATGCTTCAGTTACGGTATACATCATCCATACGTGGATGATATGTGGTCAAAGAGTGATGATTGTGAGAATCATGTCAGTTACGGATTGACTTCTACTTCCACTTTTGTCGGACGTAATGGACACCTTATAATTGTCCTATGGTTTCAGCACGGTTCACTCTTATTTTGTTACTTAAGATAGTTTTAAACTATTTTTGTTACTTGTTACTATAATAGCAAGAATTAAAATATAAAATATAAAACACTGTTACTTTTTTTTTTTTTTTTTTTTTTTTTTTTTGCTAATGAGACGAGGGAGTAAACCCCCGTCTGTTCTTGACGGAAGCCAGAAGTCCTACCATAAAAAGTGTTGAAATTTTCATTCGTGCTTTCGTTTCTTCCTCATAAAGACGAAACAACCGAAAAAACGAATCGTGTAATCGGCTTCCATCTCATGAAAATAAAACAATACATATCAGAGTGACAACAGCGCTTCATGCCCATTTCTTTTACCTTGTGTGTGTTTATTTTGCATATAAATTTTGTTTCTTTTCTTTGCACTACACTATCATCCCCAGAACTACATTTTTGGATAATGAAACGTGATCTCGATAGAGTGTACGATCTTTTGTAATGCATGTTTTTTGATAATCCATAATACAGTACGACTAATGTTGTACATAATGATATTACATATGAATCCCTTAATGGAAAATGATTTAACTCTAAATAACTATTTTCTAAACTCCGCCTTAAAAAGCGACGTGCGTGACAAGCCTAAAGATCAAAAATCGAACACAACTATTGTAATCTATTATCAGGTTCACCAACGTAGCAAATACACAAAATTAGATCAGCGCCCTCTAAATTTGATCAGCACAAACGAATAATGTCAAGTAACATTTCACTGGGATAAAAAGGTAAGGTAGATCCCAGTGGGGTTTTGTTGTTGTATATCTTGTTAGATTTTGACTGACTGAGTTTTTTTTTCTCACTAAAACACGCCTTATATTATAGTTCTTTGCGGATGAACGGAATATAATTTAGTTTTTTTACTTTTCGACGAGACGAATAAAATTTAACACAGTGGGTAATATAAATTGAAATTACATTTAATTTTTTGTTTTTACTTTTCGACGAAACAAATAAAATAGGAAGATAGATAGATAATTAAATTTATTTTCTTTTTTCAATAGTATTTTTACAATTATTAAGATTCTTAAATCATATAAGAATGACTTTAAAAGCCATCTTCTAGATTTTGCTAATTTTTTGTAGATACCATACGAAAAAATAAAATAATATAAAAAAAAAGAAATGAATATATAAAATTAAACACAAAATATTCCGTAATATAGTTTAAATTAAAAAACTTGCATTTAAATATTTCTTACGCGACAAACAACAACATATTTTGCAGTGTCAGAATGTATTCCACATTTCGGCGAACTCTTAATATTAATCTTTACATATTAAATTTATGAATATTAAAACCATAGTACTTATTTTTATTTATTTAAAATAAAGATAAATTAAGGTGGAAAATTAAAATTAGGGTTTTGTTTGTTTTATTTCGAATGTAACTCTAAAAGTAATATCTTTTATAAAATGAAACAAAAACGAATTGTTCGTATAGTCCCACAGCACTACATCAATTTTTGAATTTTTAATAAACAATAGATGTCAGGGCTTCTTATACAAAATACAAATAGATGGCACTAGTTTCTTTGCCTAAAAATAATAGAAAGGTAATAAGTATTAAACACAGATGTCGCGGAATTTGTTATTTATTTTCGGCGCTTAACCTGAAATAGTCGCTGACATTAATTAAAAGAATAGAACCATATTGCTTGCAAATTTTGTATGGAAATGACACAAAACTAATAGTCCATATTTAATAAGTCAATGGCAGAACTCTATTGTGTTCAACCCATTGACATACTAGATATGGACTGCTAGTCGATTTTCATTTCAATACAAAAGCTCCATTCAAAACGGGGTGAACGATCTTCACCCCACTCGGAGCAAAGTATCATTACTTTCAAAAGCCATCTATTATCATTCTTGGCATGTCCACCATATTTAGTCAACAGGCAAAGAAACTGCTGATATGTAATGTGGTGCTGGGGGACTATAAGAAAAATGTATGAGAGATTGCTTTTAGAGTTGCTTTCGAAATAAAACAAAAAACATCTAATTATAGTTTTCTAATTAAATAAATTCTTTATTTTAAATACATTTATTTAAAAAATTGTTTCTCTTTTGTTACCTGTCCGTATTTTAACTTAACTAATAACGCTATGTTATTACAGATATATGTAACTTTTTGTGGGCTGTAGGTCAATTAATTGAAGATGTTATTATTTAGTGTGCAACGTTTCGAACATGTTTATGTTCTTCATCAGGCAAACAATTTTTAAGGAATTTAAGTAAAGCCGAGAAAATTACACATTATACACAAAAATCTCAAGCAGCAAAATTGGTAGATAAAAAATTACATATAATTTTATTGCTATGTTATTACTCTCATTTGAAACGTCTGCCAAAAATAATACGAGAAACACAGATGGTTATACCAAGATTGTGACTCATAAAACGTCAAAATTAAACGTCAAAAGTTTTCCACATTTATCAAATTCAGATTGTAAACTTTCCCACAAAAAATTATGCGGAAAAGTTTACCATTTTTGGTAAAGTTTTTCCATATAAATTTTGACAATTACCACTATAACTTATATTACGCAGTATCTTGTTTTAAATTTTATAGATTTTATTCATTTCGCCGAAAGGTGAAAGCAAAAACTTAAATGTAATTTAGACTTGACTGCGTGTGTTAAATTTCATACGTCTCGTCAAAAATTAAAAAAAAATATTATGATATTTGATCTAGCTTTTAATCGTATTCGACTCATTCGCAAAGAACTATAATATAGTTGCCTATTTTTTGTCTGTACATAATAGCGAAAAGGAAATTTTTGCATTCGTGTAAGGATTTCCTTAAAAAAAAATATCCCTTAAACATGGTATGACTTGATAATATTCGTGATTTCCGCTGGGAGCTGGGTGGCGCTCGTTTGGTCCTAGCTGAGGAGAGATCCAACGTGAAGTTGGCTCCTAGCAGTCCATATCTAATTTGTCAATGGTTCAACCAGTTATTCAGACACAAAGTAGTGTGAAGTGTTTAAGCACTTTGTTATCTATAATTTTGCGCAACACCTATGCTCATGTAATAATGGCGAATTATATTAATTTAAAAAATTAGTAAATCCGTTCCCGTACTCCCTAAAACTGCGAAAATCTACGAATTTCTACGAAAAACAGTCAAATCCTGTTCCCGTACTCCAAATTTTCGCAGTTTTTGACAGAAGAGAGCGCTCATGGGAGAGTAAAATATTTCCCCAGGCTGCGAATTTTAGTCCAAGAAATTTCTTTGGTCAAAGTTATGAAGACTGTCAAGTGAAGGAAAATAGAAAAAAAAACAATACATAAGCTGTCAGTTGTCAAGTGTATCTTTACAAAATTAAAAATAATGGAATTTATAGTCTGGTCGGGCTTATCAGTGCAATAAATTGAAATTTGTGAGATCAAATTGGTTATTTTAGGAAATAATTTCACGTAAAACTTTAACAAACATTTTCAAAAATACACTTTTATGATGACATTTAAAAAATGGCAAAAATTGTTGTTCAAAGCGTTCCCGTAATTTTGTGAAAATTTCTTGCGCTCTGAGAGATTATTAACCCCACTCTTGCAAAAATGACAGTCTTTACATTTTTGTGCACAAAGTACGGGAACTCACTTAGTCATAATGAGCTGTGAACCTTGTATTTTATTGTAATAACCCATTTATTTTTATTTCGGAGCCAGAAAAATAAATACAGAAACACTTTAAAATTATTTGAATTAACAAGTGTCACAACAATACCAAATGTCAAACAAAATCCAGTGAATTTTAAAATATCTAAGAAATCCTCTTTGTTTTCGGAATCTCACTCTGACTATTATAAGTGAGAGAGAGAAAGTGCTAATAAAAAACTGTCACCCTCTATTCGTGTTCCACTTGCCATCCACATTTCAATGAATAAATTCTTTGTGTGCTAATAACCTCAAAATCTGAGATTATCCATTATAAAAAAAAACAACTATGAACTAAATGTCAAATTAGACATATAGAACATACGTCAATTCTATAGTCGTTCTCATGTGATTAGTCTTTTGTTCGACCTTGGATGAAATACATTTTGTATTATCTAAGTTGTTTTTTGACTTAATGACATTATACACTATATACAATATCTTTAATTAATTTATTCCTTTCACGAAGATACTCTATACAAGACCATTTTCTGCATAATAAATTAAGACATCCGAAGTAAATTTTCCGATTTTGATATTAAAATATAGATACATTTTATCATTCTATATAAACTTTAGTAGATTAAATGAAACTATCTTATAAATATTTCTAAATGGATTTCATAATTTTATTTTGCTATCACAACAAGAGTTATCCAGATACATATACTATGAGTTTCAATCCCTTACAAAATCTAAAAACCTACATCACCATTAAACAGATGAACACTTCTTCCTTTCATCCGCACAATCTCTACTTCCTGTATCGATTTTCATCCCAAACCGAACCGAACGGAAAATAAAACGTTTGTAGACGACGACGACGACAAAAAATAAATAAATAAATAATTCAAATTTACCTTTTCTATTTTTGGCTAAACATGACTCTCATTTCTATACAACATGTTGGCAGTTTTGGTACTATCAAGTGGCACTGACACTGATAGCCGTAACAGGAGGCATTTTGTTTATGAACATTATTGACCTCTACTAATTTTCCTCTCAAATTGACATCAATAGAAATCTAAAAAGCGATAAATATTGAAGCAAGAGCACCGGTCGCCTCCGCCAGTGCTTCATATTCGAATTCGAAATGGCTTTACGCGCTACAATCAAAGTGCTAACCAAAGCACAAGCCCTCAATTTAATGGGCCTTAATGGCTGCAACTTTATAGGTATACATGTACAGTTGCGAGTAGGTATATGTAGCAAGGGAAAGGAACCCTCTCTCGTGGGCTCAAATGACAGGGCCATTAAATACACGATACAATTCCCAACAATATGAGCAACAAAAAAAAAAAAAACAGAACCGTAAATTCGATTCGATTGCCATGACACATTATTTTCTTTGGTAAAGTTGCAGGAATGTGTACGCAATCGATTTAAGATTTTGTTTTTATTTTCACATTTTTGTTTTGTGTGATGTTGTCAAGCACAAGCCAGAAGCAGTTGGTTCTGGCTTTTGGGGAACCACCATTGACGCCAATGATTTATTGTGAATTTATGTAATAGAAACCAACCACAAAAGCCAAAACACTTAAACCACCCACAGACGCCAAACGCCAACCAGAGTCCAACCCTAAGAATAAGAAATAGCGATACAAAAGCCCAACCCTTATAGAATAAAAAATAAAATACAATAAGTAAATGTACATATGTATGTAGTGTACATATGAGTACTTGAAAAATGAAAGAAAATATACTTACTCAGCTCTAATTGTGATTTCATTGCCAGTGTTTACGGGTGTTTCGAGTTCACTTAACAGCATAGTTTGTAAGCCGCACGAAAATTGGAATTGCAACAATCCCTTCTGCAGGAATAGGGCCATGTAGTGGCCGCCTTTTGTGCCCTGTGCTGCGGCCAACATAATGAGACCATTTGTTGCACGCGTTCGCACTTTCAATTGTACATGCATTGGCAGTACTGAATCCAAGATGTCGTGGGTCGGAATGTCCTTGTGGATGCGATGACTTACATAAGAGTCACCAGAGAATGCGGCATTTTTAATGACAATTGCACTCTCACAGAGTGCTCCTTGACGGTCGAAACGGCAAACACACTATAAAAGTAAAAAAAAAAAAAATTCAATTCATACATACAGACATTTATTATATAAGAAAAAGTGTATGATAACAGGATATTGTTGTTGTTGTTATAAGTATAAAATTTCGAATTCGACATTCAATATGTACATATTTCTTTAAACAAAAAAATGATTGTGGGAGCAGCGCTCTGAAACAGTTTTTCTGTAAGTCAATTGATATACATACTTAAATATTCATACATACAGTGTTTACAGTATTGGAAGATTTTTCGGTCAATTATTATCTAGGTAGTTGAATTAACGAAGTCACGCTTAATTGACCGACGTGTTTATTTAAGCGAAAATCGTTTAATTGCAATTGTTGGGCAACCAAAAGATACATTATTCAGCTGAAATATTTGCTTCACATGTCGCTCAGCGTTAACATAGAAAAACGCATACTATTTCAAAAATGTGAGCATCATTTGTGTATCGAGTTTTTGACAAATCGTGATGACAGCCGAGGTTTCTTGTCTTTAAAATTGGTTGTCTTTGGCTGTCATTTGTTGTGCAGTGAACAGTGCTGCCAATTACATCGTTAATGCAATAGGGGTATTCGCAACAGTATAAAGAATAGGATAAGTCAAACAAATTCAATCATATATTTCTAGATTCCTAAACTCGCATCAAAAAGTAATGCCAAAACCGTCCAGCTTCTATATGTTATTCCGTACGTTATTTCGTATACATGTATAGAGGAGAGAGAGATATATAATTCTGCATAGAGTCCTCTCATATACTCTTATGTACTTCAATTACTATGCAAACATGTCGGATTGGCTTCACTTCGTGTTCAGGATACTGTATATGAGTTCAATATCTATCATACACATATGAATGTCTGTAGGGCAAGCTTACCATTTAATTGATGAACTGTCAAAATATATGTGGGAAATGATTTATACAAATTGGATTGATTTGCAAAAATTTCCAAACGTCATTGTGACTTTTCGAATTAGATAAACAAACTGAATAAGCGGTTTGCATTCATGCAAATGTCTAATGTGCGAGATAGATTAAATCAGCACAAGCACCGTCACAGCAAACAGGACGCTGGCGATTAAAAATGGTCACCAGCAACGTCATTTCCAACTATTTGACATTTCGTATCGAAATAAGCACAAATTACACTAATTTAAAAAAAAAAACTTTGCAGTGTGGTGCCATAGGATATCGTATTAGTAAAATTGTCAGCAAAAAGCACCAGCAACAGCAATTTTCGACTTTGGCATAACGATGTTGCTGACGCTTGTCCAGTGCTGAACAATTGAAATACATTGATTCTAAAATAATGGCGGCTGTTTTTGCTGGTAGCGTTGCTAGTGCTGTTTTAATCTGTTTTACGCATACATTTTTATGCGATTATTAAACTTATCGTTCCAACTAGTCCAAAAAAATACGGTTGTCTGTCCTGAGTAAGGTTTTCGAAATCTTTTCGTACATTAGAGGTTTTTGTCGAAACTAATAAATATTCTAATGTGTAAATGTAAGTTAATTTATGGTCAAATCGAATATAAATGGAACAATCCAATCGAAAACGTTTTACGTTTTGCAAGAGAACTTTTATAGAATCTTAAATTAAGCTTAATATTTTAGGTTATTAAAGTCACACCGAATTGATTTGTTGCTACGCTAAAAATAATAGTTAATTTGTCTCTTTATTTACGGACAAAACGTGTTCTGCTAAATTTGACATACATTTAGCGAATTAGTTAGGCAAAACAAATAAATTTATCTAAGAAGTTTATTTTTTTAAAATTTTTTTTTTAATAATACAAATTCTATATACTACTGAAATACATCAGCCAAGTAGAAGACTTAGCACTATAATATTTGGACTTGTTGAATTATTGATTCAAAATAGCTTTTAACGGCCTTTAGTCCAGGCCACGGGCAAAAAACGAAAATTTCCAATTTAATGATTATGAATTCTAGTCTTGTTGGATATAGTTCACACTAGATGTTCTTCACGAAATCTATGTAAGATGAACTGAACTTGGTAAAAATTGCGTATTGACAAAGGTTCTCACTAGTCAACTGATGAGTCCATGTGAGATCGCCGGGACGAAACGCCAATTTTTGTTGGACTAAAGGCCGTTAAAAGCTATTTTGAATAAATAAATTTATCGTTTACGGAAAAAGGGTGGAGGTTTTAAAATATGTATAGGTATCGAACTTTTACTATATTATTCTTTAAACTAAGTCAATGCTTTAAAGTGCTAAGACTTGATGAAGAAATGAGTTAGAATTCAGTCAAGTCTAATGTCAAATTCCTTATAACCATTTCAGATCGATTTCTTCCAAAAATAGGTTGCTAAGATTTTGAAGAAACAACAATAACAATAATTGCTTTGGGAAAAAATGAAAAAAAAAATTCATTTGACGTCAAAAAAAATTTCAGATATTGCTAGTGTCGTTGTCGTTTAAATTTTGATAAAAATGCAATATTTGTTTTGACAACATAAAATCGATTTTGTTTAGAAATAAATTGATTGTTTTCTAAAAAAATGGAATGTTTGATCGTTAGGAATTCGACACAAGGACCTTGAAATCTTCAAGAGATTAGGTGTTGTAATATCAAGGCTTTGATTTTAGAACCACAGCAGCTTCCCAATTTCCCCCACACATCACATACATTCATCAACCAGCCAACTGCTACTTCAGTTTGAATACATTAAATTCAAACTCATAACAGATGTACATAGCCTATGTAGCCTATATAGCAGACACGTGACCATACGATTTATGATGAAAACAAAACAATGATCACCCAATCAAACGTCACGCCATATAAATTACATGGGTTGAGTTTTTTTGTGTTTACAATTTACACCTTCTTGCTACGGGGAATATATTAAGAGAAGGTAACATTGGAGTGGAAAAGGACGGACTTCTGCCCTGAGTGGTATTGTACCAAAGGGGAGTGCCTAGAAGTAAACTGCTGAGTGCGTCGTGCACTTGTTAGGAGTTTTGTAATTGTTTGGCCTTGTGCCTTTGGTTTCGACCAGGTCCGGGGACTCTATCCCACCGAACTTTGTGCCTTTGGTTTCTACTGGGGCCAGGGACTATATCCCACCGATTTTTGTGCCTTTGGTTTCGACAAGGGCCGGGGACTCTATCCCACCGAACTTTGTGCCTTTGGGTTCGACCAGGACCGGGGACTCTATCCCAACCTATATTAGATCGCTAGTTTATTTTTAAGGAAAACTATTAGAAAGTATTTATATGAAATACTGTTATGTTAATGTTTTATTTAAAAAATTAATAAAGATTGAGATTTAACGGGGTTATAAACCTTTCGTGCACTGAGCTTTTATTGCTTTCTTCGGTCAAATATTGGAACCGCTGCGCTACCTCAGCTCTAAACTAAAAACGCATCACAGTGTTAAGAGTTTTATGTTGCCAGATTTTAATCTAGCAGTTCACATTGCATAAATATGGAAAAACAAATTTTGGTATTTTGAAAAATTTTACACTAACGATATGTGAGGGAGAAATTCTGACAAGCAAATCAAGTTGCTATAGTTACAAAATGGCCACTTGTGGTCCCATTTTTGACTTATTCCATTTGAATTATTGTATCAAATGTTGATTACTATCTAACCTGATAAAAAAAATAGCAATTGTACAAACGAACTTAGACTCCTATCAAAATACACGGCTTACTGACCTTATCATTTCTAAACAAACTAATAAATAATATTTTGTGGAAATAAAAGCTGTTGAAATTCTATCAGTTAAATATTAAATGACTCCTCAATCTTAATCTCGCTTAACATAAATTGCCAATTTGTATATCCTGATGGGTGATATTTTTGAAAAATATTGCCTGTTATCTAAATTTCATCAACCAACGAACTAAAAAGTCCTTCCTTTTCAATTTCCATCAAAGCAAAAACATATACATATAGCGTTGCCAACACGTACCACAAGTCCTTATCAAATATCTCCGACTCTTAGACCACCCGCTGGTAAAGGAGTGGAATAATAATAATCATTATTACTATATAGAGCCGGAATCACAACGGCAACTAGCGACGTCCTCATCGTCTTTTAAGTATGAGATAATCTTCTCCGTTCTTTATTTTGCACCCCCTATTCATATTTAGCTAGGACAATTAAAGATTTATGAGGCAATAGTAAAATGAAGACAAAGGACCAACGAACAATAGGCAACAAACAAAAAAAAAGGATATAACTACGAGAGTAAAATTAGCGCTTGACTTTAATTAGAGTTTCCTATGTCATAAGGACTTAATAACCGTCACGTGAACGTGATCATATTTCTGCACGCACACATTTTCAAAGTACAATATGTTGTAGCTACATACAAATATAATTGTATAGAAAAACAAACCTGCTAAAAATATGTAAATATGTAGATACATACCACATCTATGGTATAAAAACGTTCACTATCGTTGTAGTCGTTGGGTTAAAACACACAAACTTTTAGCCCAACTTTGATGGAAAAGTAAATATTATAGTATGAAATATATTCGCAATGACAGTGAAAATAATGGGAGGGGGAAGGGGCTGGTGCATGGCCTGACTGTAACACTAGGTGCTTGCAGCAACATCCAAGAAGAGCACAATATTAAACTCGAGCAGTGAGAGAGAGAGTCTCTTTGCATGCAAATTAGCTTCATAGGAATCAAATTGCGAACGAGAAAGTTTGACTTCATCCAAACAATGATGACGACGACGACGATGGCGACGACCAACTACGACGACTTCTATGGCGGTGGCAATGACTGTAACATTTGTTGATGATGATGATAATGACGATGAGGTTCGATGATACAAAATCCCCATTCTATACGTGATCCTATCGGTTTTAATGAGGATATATGCGAGATACTCTTGTTTTATGGGTGCTCTCTAAAGAATTTCAATAATATTTCGTACACAGTGACCAGATTGTTATTTAAAAAAAAATACAAAAATATTTATCAAATATTAATTTTTTTTTAAAACGTACTGGATTGGAGCCGATATAATCTCACTGAAACAATGAATCAGAATTTTGGATTCGGCTCCTTACTTTTTGACGGAGAAAATTTGTAAGATCTCAGTTTTCTAAACCGGCATAATAAGTTGGCGAAATGAGTTGTGGTGTATCTGTTGCAGTGTTGGGAATAGCTGGATGGTTTCAATAATCGAGATATTTGGATTCGACTGTTTAAGATAATCGAATGATCATTCGAATTAGAAGATTGGAATAGTTTACTCCAATTTTTTATTATGCACTTGTTCCACATTTCGTTTGAATTTAGAATGGTCACGAAAAGGAATAATGTTAACTACACATACATGATCTTTCTTTCCGAAATAAAGATATAACACAAATCTGATCGTACGAAAGACAATCCTAAATTCTTTTCTCCGTAGCCAAATTAAAAATTTACAGTGGTAAACATAACGGTAACAAAAAACAAAGAGAAAAAAATGTCTATGCAAAATGCATAAGAAATACTCAAATCCAAAATGTCTATGAAAAATGCAATACTCAAATCCATCATGGTATGACTACAGCCAACTCTATAAAAGCACACTTCTTTTTTTCTTTTTTTCACTTTTCGTTTATACGAGATGAAATTATCTGATTCTTCCATTTTCATCCGGTCATTTCATAAATCAAAAAATCTCAGATACTCGTACACTACCTACCTCTATTTCGAGTGATCAACTAACATGACGTAACAAAATTTATTCGAGATCCGAACTATTACTATTCTACTAATTAATTCAAATTATGATAGAAATACAGAAACAGATACCTCTTGGTTCTTGCTCGAGCCTCTTGTATTGCATTTGCATTACTGTTAAATAGTAGTAGTACAAATTGAGAAGACACAAGTATTAGAGATGAGACATGATTTGAATGATGAATGCAAATCATTCGAATGATTTTGGATGAAGTATTAAAATGTCTCGAGATTATGTAAGACTCGACTATAATCGATAATTTCATTCGAATATCATTACACATCATTATTTTGTTTGGAAAAATTACAATTTTGTATAATTATGAATTAGAACTATTTTTACAATTTTTTCCATAACCTTTAATATAATACACACTAGATACCCAAAACCACAGCCGCCATTTTATAAAAGGCAATATTTCCATTTTTAATAGTCAACTATAATATGCAATACAAACGTAAAACTAAAGTCAAAAAACCAACGTTTACTCATGTTATAATTGATTTGTGCATACGCATAAAAAAAATAAAAAAAAATACCACTCCCCTTTAGTCAAACATTTGGCTTTAGTTTTTCTGTTTTGTTCGCACTTTCATATACATATGCGACATTAGTATACTATTAAAAGATTATACACACATGCTTAGAACTTATAATAATTGATTCACTGTCAGGTTCCAAACAGCTGTGCAAACTGAGATTTTTTAAAATTTTCTTTTTCTATTCCTCTCTCCTTCATAAAACTCACATATGCACAGAGAGTGTGTTTCTTTATTCATTCTGGTATGTCCAGAATATTCGGAATACCAGTTTTGCGTTTCTTTTTTCCATGGAATATTCCGGATAAACTATTTTGTTGTTTCTTTATTCATTCCGGAACGTTTAGAATGCATTCTTTTTATTCAATGTTAAACACGGAATGAAAAGAATATTCTCGGAATTACCCTTTCATATGAAAGCAAAACAAATGACAGCAGCCAAAGACGAAAACCAAGTAAGTAAACAAAATGGATGTCCAAACATTGTTTATATTTTTATTATTGAAATAAATATATAAATAACAATTAAATGTGACTTTTCATGAAATAATAAATTAATAATAATTCATTTTTACTATTTTCCATAGAGATATCTGTTTTCTTGTCATCATCACAACACTTTAAAAGAGCTGATTGATGTCATCATTTTTTCTTTTCTATTCCGGAGAGAATTTTTGTTTCTTTATTCATTCCATTCTGGATATTCCAGATAAACATTTCGTCTTTTCCATCCATTCTATTCCTTACCCGGAATAAATAAAGAAACACACTCAAAGTGACTGGTGTCGCACTTGCTAAATTTGCCTAATTGAACGAAACTTAACAACTTAACGAATGGCCGCGCCGATGGACTCCATTATAATTATTCAATGCGTATCTTTTTTATATGCAAGATCTTAAGATCGAGTTCTATTGAAGTTGGATTTTCGACTTACGTATATAGTTTTCGATTAGCTGTTCGGAGTTACTCTTTTTACTCCGAATTTTCCATATTCTTTAGTAATAGAGCATTACAAGTTGAAAAAAGAGAAACTCCGAATGTTTAATCGAAAACGACATTGTTTTATATGCAAACAATTTGACCAATCGATTTGGAGTTGAATTAAAAAAGGTATTGAATTAATAAACTAACAGGGTTAAATATACATATGTATACTTGTATTGAAAGAATTTAATTTTTATGCCTAGTCAACAATAACAATTGGATGATTCACTTTTTCATTTGAAGTTGGGTATCTAGTAGCATATAGAAATCTGTGCACTTTTCTCGCTAGATCGTTTTTAGTTAAAACTGACTCATCACACTAACTGTGGTTTCTTTTCGAACTTGAAATAGTTAAATCTTACAGCTCGAGAAAAACAATGAATTTCAAACGTCAAAAATTATTTTTTTTCTTCATTCAAAGTTTTATATTGTTTGATGTTTTTTCAATGTTTGCTTGCTGCTGTTTGAGTACAGGTGCGTTGATGAAACTTAGTATTACCCAGCAAATGGTCACCCCAAATGGTCATACTCCATAACTTGTAGGTACATGCATGTGTGTACGTATGCACATAATAGTAAAAACTTGTTCATCAGATCTTCTGAGGCCTATCAAGCGGCTGCATAGTTGTGTTGCAGTGTAGTTGCATCTGAAAAATCAATATTTTGTCACTGGTGCTGATGCTGAATGAAATGAAACCGCCTGAATAACCAATTGCCCACTAAAATTACAACACCGTCCTGCTAGTTGGGCTTTTGTTTACTTCGAATTGCAAATGCACACATCTGGGTTACAACAAGGACTCATCGTCGATTGAGTGTTTAAAACAATCCGAGGTATTATTACAGAAACTTTATTTTGCCAATGCCCTCCATTTTGCCCAGAAATAGCATTATGGCTGAATGGTTGGTTAGTTATTATATACACCGTTGTTGATCTGTGTGTCTTCTGCCGTTCACTGTGACAAGTAGGTGGGTTAACTACTAGTATTGCACTATGAGGGAGAACTTTGGCTACTGGGTTTGGTTATTGGTTTTCAAACATACAAATAATACTATGTATTCTATGGCCTTTAGGGAATGAAAGCAGACCAATTGCACTTTGTGTGTGTCAATATGACAAAAAAATAATAAGGCTATTACAAATAGCAAACCAGCTAATTGGATGAAAGTCAGATCGAATTGTTTGTCGAAGGGCGTTGTGGCGGGTGTGCGCAGGGCCCATCTCTTCCATGAGGACAGGTAATTGCTTGTAGATGAAAGGCTTATTGAGTAAATTAGCAGCTTGCGGTTTGATTGATGAAAGGAATGTAAGATAAATCTGCCTGCTGCGTGGTTTAGTTATCATGAATCAACCATATGGAATAATATATCCTATCAACCGACTGACCGACTAACCATAACCAACTGATCGACCGACATTGGTATGAATGGTTTTTCAGATGGTTTTAGATGAGTTGCTTTGCTTAGAGTGTTACTTAACCTTATTGATTGTTTTCTTAGTGATAAATAATAAAGAACCAACGCAGCATATAAATGAACTATTCTACTTCAATAATTACTATAATTAAAAAAGTAAGCAATTAGATACATTTAAATGTCTATGGATTCACTGTGACGTATACTTGTTTTTTTTTTGTTTTTTTAAGAAAACCTATTTTAAATTTTACTCAATCAAATAGCATTTAATATTTTTGCAATATATTAACATGCATTATATTATGAAGGTCGCTATGTGTTTTTAAAGTGGCCCCGTAAAAGAACTGTATCATCGGCAATTGGTAAATCCTTAAGATGTTGATACCAGGGCAGAGAAAAATTAACGAACTTTGCTCTAATAGCTAACAATCGTAATGAAGTAAAACATTGGAACCCAGCCATGTACGTACAAGTACATATATAATGTAATTGCACACACATAACGTAATACCTAAGGTCTTTTAAATGCAACCGGAATTGCACGGCACTATGTTGACACAGTAGATCTGAGAATTAGATATTTACTATCTCATTTTAACCCACGGGCGACATCCAATTAATATTGGAGGTATAGAAAATAATGCTGCCTAGAAGTGGGAATCGAACCCAAACATCTAAGTAAGCAGTCAAGCACTATATCTACTGCGCCATTATTGCCACCCTAATTCAATTTATATGCCTTCTAAATACATAATGTGTATAGGGAGGGTAAAAATGATACATAATAAAATACCAAGTAATAAAATTGCATAGAACGCTTAACTGATAGGTATAGTTTGAAATTTTGTGGATACATTTGAAATTATGAAAATTTTAAGTCGTTGGACTGCCAATTTAAATTAAATTATTAAATTTTAATAAAAAAAGAATTCACTAACCCCTTTAAAAAAAATGGAAAAAAATATTATTTGTAAAGCTTTCGTTTTTAAGAAAAATACGATTTGCTTTTTTGTTTAAAAACATGAAAAAAAGCCTAATATGTAGTAAGTCTGAAGAAAACCGATCTACCCGCTTAGATTGTAGACTCGCGAACGGACAGAATTGTGAGACTCACTTTATTCGTCTTCGCTATCATCGTAATGTCAGGTTTGATTAAAATTTCGAGTTCGATTTTTTTACGAATACAAAACTTGTCATATAATGAATAATTTTACTATGAGAAATGTTATCCCGAATGGGTCTTAATCTGTCGAACCGAGATAAAATGCATGGTTTGATTTGAGCTGTAAATAAGTTATTAGAGTAAGGCGCCAGTCATAGATTTCATTGAAACTCATCATTGAAAATTTTGACTATCAATTCTGAGGCACTTAAACAAATAAAACTGATGTCGTTTTCGTACCAAAATGAAGGTAATAAGAAATATAATATTTTTTGTCAAACAAATATTATATTTGCTCTACCACTTTCTTGTAAATTCACTTTCGATTTTTCAATTATGTCAGCTGTTAATTGAAAACGCTTTTCATCATTGAAAAATCAAAAGTGAATTTACAAGAAAGTGCTAGAGCAAATATAATATTTTTTTTGACAACAAATATTATATTTCTTATTTACCTTCATTTTGGTACGAAAACGACATCAGTTTTATTTGTTTAAGTGCCTCAGAATTGATGGTCAAAGTTTTCAATGGTCTGTTTCAATGGAAGCTATAACTGGCGCATAAGATAAGTAAGTTTCCAGAATTGTAAAGCCAACCCCTCTGGAAAAACCCAGAATAATTTCAAACTAGCTAGAAAGATTTGTAACTTTCATATTCAGCAAACCAATGCTTATATTACTAAAAATTAAGGGAAAGAGTAGTACAATTTCGTCATTTTAATTATTTTTAAAAACATTCAAAATACTACTTCATCTTCGGTTCCAAAAATCCTCCTGTATTTGAGAGCGAAAATGATCTTATGGGATGAATCATAATTCGCACTCGTGCAGTTGTAAGATTTCTTAAAGGCGTTGGTATACATAAATCCGCTGGCCCGGGTAGTTTCCCTCCAATTGTTCTGAAGAGGTGCTCTTTAACGTTGGAAAAACTATGGAAACTTTATATCCGACTCTACTATTAAGAGTATAAACTCTATATAAAAGTATTTGACCGTTTCAAACCTGATATTTATAAAATAAATACTGGTGTGCCCCAGGGCTCTCATTTGTCTCCTACTCTCTTTCTTAAATTCAGCAATAATCTATTGCTTGAACCTTATAATCCAATGTTTTGCTGATGATAGTACCCTTAGCCTCTCATATTTGTTTTCAGATTAACCTCCTTGTAATTTGGATGTGGCACTACAACAGAAACGTATGCTATCTATAATAAAGGTTCATTAAATTCTGAAAATTAATGTTTCAAAATGCCTTCTGCCGTTATTATATACCTATATACTACGGTAAATAGTAACATATTTTCTTAAAGAAAAACGGAAGACTAGCTAAATAAAAAAAAACTAGATACAAACAATTGTAGCAATTTTACATTTAAAAGTGTTCTATGTCTTAATGTAAGTATTTGACGTACGTTAAAAAAGTTATGTATTGAAAATTTGTTGAATTAAATTTTGTCTCATGCACCGAATACCTATTGGCTTACGACCAGCATTAATCTCCCCCAAATAGGAGGAATCCGGCTCGAAGGACCAAAACTGTTCATTGGTCGAAATAAAAGAAAAGACCATACCAAAATGAAATAGAGTCAAACAATTGAAAACTAATTTTAACTTGCAAAATTACATTAATTATAGACATTAGGAATGACACTGACAACCGCTGATAACAATAATTGACAAGTGTGTGCTGATACATCTTAAAAAGTTATTGAGATTATGTTCTTTTATTTTACGAACATAACCGCAGAGACACATGAAATTATATCAAAGAACGCAACATACCACCATGCAAGGACGAAATCAACAAAACTCAATTAGATTCCGAATCAAAGTTCAAAATCTGTGCGGATTTACTTTGCTTTCTTTGATGAGGTTAGGGATACAGTATGTTATATTGGGAATGCGCGTAAAATCCAACTGTTATATTGATATTTTTCAGTAAAAAAAATTCAATAATGTCCCTTTCGTCTATAACAGTTGTCAGTCACTAGCTAGGGGAAATTTCATTTATTCTGTGAAATGTCAGAGCCGACTATGTCCCTTCGATAATACCAATTTCGATCCTGCGTATACTATCTTACCACTTTGAGTAATAATAATTAAACTTCAAGTTATTTTATTTAATGATGCCATTAATTGAACGAATATTTAATATCCATCTAGAAACACCCTAATAATCACATGAACACGAACATGTCAATGTTTCCAACTATCATAATATAAGGAAGAAAAACAATGTCCCACTTCCCTTCCTCCGTATTAGTATTAGTTATTATACCAATTTTCTTTATACGACGGCGACGTAGCATGGCACTCAACTCTATATACTCTCTGATCCTTTTATGTTGCCGTTGGAAAAGCAAGGACTTTGTCTTGAAAACATAGTGTTTTCTCCACACTCTTCCTTCTAAGCAAAGCAAACTCTATTTATTGTAAGCTAGATCAATGTTCTCAAAAGCATCTTCAACTTTATAAAAATATAAGTCGTGTATTTTGGGGTTTATCATTTATATTGTCAGGTTAACACACAGTTAGAGTTTAGTGTGTGAAAATTACCACTATATTCGTCTTCATTTTCATTTTGAGTTTAAAGACGCAGGAGGTGGAAAATTCCATAGAGTATTCATCTATCGATTCTATATATACTTGCTCACCTAGCATTCAAGTGGAAAGCACTGAATAGATCTAATTCCTGGCAGAAATGGGAAATAAACTTGAAATAGAAGCTGCCAAAGGTTCTATGCCATACTCGTATTTCGTATATTATTATATAGGATACGTAACAGAGAAAATGAAAATTTATAATAAAATAGAGAGAGAGAGAAAGAGCGTTTGCCATTACTCACCCTGGAGCCCTCCGAAGTGGTGACACAAGTACCTCCATTATAGCATCCCAATTTGATGCAATCTGGAATGCCGGTGGTGAAGTTGTCCATTCCTCCTGATGCTCCACCGCCCGTTCCACCGACACCACCTGATTCGGTGCTCTCCTCTGATGAAGACGACGATGATGAGGACGATCCGGATGATGAAATCGATGAATCTGTAGTGAGAACCGCCAGTGTTGGTGGCGGTAGTGGGGGTTGTGTGGGTGCTGGAGTGGTCGTCGTTGGTGGAGGTGGTGGTGACGTTGGTGGTGGAGGCGGTGGTGTAGGTGCTGGCGTCGTTGGTGGTGGAACATATTCTGTGGTAGTCGTAGGAGCCGCTGTTGTCGGATATGTGACCAAGTCGTCTGTGTAGAGAGTTTTAGTCGAATGCTCGGAGAAGGGTGGCGGTGTTGGCCTGAAGGATGGTAAAATTGGCTGCGAGGTACTGCTAGCCGGCCAGTAGGGCGAAATTGATGGATGGGGTGAAATGGATCCACCTATTTTGCCGGACGTTGATGTCGCTATGTCAATACTGACTCCCGAAGATTCATAGTCATATGACGATGCAGTTGACGAAGGGAAGAATGGCGTAGGTGGCTTGTATGTCGTAAACCTTCCACCATACTCCTTGGTGTATTCAGTAACCTTAGTGGTAACAAAGACCTCAGGGTATTCGGTGAAGAATGGTGCAACTGTCGTTGTTATTCCAAAAGAAGGCGGTCGACGAGTAGATGCAGTGTATCCGTTCTCTTGGTCATAGTCGGTGTATTCTGTTTGTAGACTTGTGCTGAAAGTGGTAGCCTCAGGGGGATAGTATCTTGATGCAGTGGGACGTATTTCTGGAATCTCGGTTACATACACTGGAGTGGTTGGCCACTTTGGAGTCGGAGGTCTGTGGGTGGTGTATTCATATGGGAATGTCGCTGTCGTCTTAATTGTCGTCCGATGATGTATTATTGTCGGATGTGCTGTGATGGTTATTGGTATCTCTTCAGATTCCTCACTGCTGCTTGATCCTTTAGGGGATTTAGCTGTTGTGGGTTCCGATATATCGAACCTCGAAATGGTAGTGTATAGACTTTCATCGGATTCGGCCGTTTCAGATGACGAACTTCCTTCCGAAGTAAGTGATTCGCCGGTTTCCCCGCTTTCACTACTGCTACTGCTACTACTGCTACTACCACTGCTACTTGATGAACCACCTGCAGTTGTAAAAACTGGTGGCGAGGCAGTAGTGCCCTCCTCAGAACTGGGCTCCTCTGTTGTGGTTGTTGTCGTTGACGTTGTAATCGGCGCCGTATAATTGCAGTCCAATGAGTCTTCGCCCGTCATTAAACATTCGCACAGCATTCCCGTTAGCATCGGTGGGCACGAACACGTAAAGGTGTCAACACCATCTATACAGACGCCGCCATTCATACATTTTGGTCCCAATTGACATTCGTCATATTGGAATTCACATTTTTCACCATGATAATCGGGCACACAATAGCATGTGGGCACTCCCTCTTCCATCAGACACAGCGCATTATTCTGACAGGGACTGTCAGCACAAATGAGAATCTCTTCTTCGCAATTTGTTCCGGTGTAGCCCATGGGACAAGCACAGACATATGCAGCCAGTTTGTCGACACAAACTCCACCATTTTGACAGGGCGAGGAATCGCACTCGTTTATTTCATCTTGACAAATCCGTCCAGTCCAACCCGGCGGACAGTCGCAGCTGAATTCTAAGCCGCGACCTTCTATACACTCACCACCATTGTGACATCTGGCGCCCGTACCTGTAATAATAGTAGTATACAAAAAAAAACGGGTTAAAATACATTAAATTAAACTGCAAGACATTGGTACAGAGTTGCCGCCTTTCTTTCTCAAAACACAAATTGAAATAAGTAAAGATTTGTGAATTATTTACAAACAAATAATTTAAAATTCCGCAGATATTATTTTGAAATAAAATTAACTGCAAAACAATAACCCACTGAATTCACTTGCACAGGAAATAAAAAAAAATTAATTTTCATATAGGGTATTAAATGAGTTCAAAAAGGGTAACAATAGGTATAAAAACGGAAAACTTGAAACCAACTAACTTTTTCAAAATGGAAAATCTTAGTGTTGTATAACATATTTGCCTTTTATTAAATTGGAGGTTTGTTTTCTTATCAAATCTACAACACACGTCGACTTTCATAATTCATCAGCGGGAAATTTTTTGTTTTACTTTCCAAAAATAGATATCTTATATATATTTAAATTTTTTATTATTAAAATCCAAGATATTGTGAAATATGTACTTTCATTTTTGCAGTTGATCCCAGAGAAATGAGAAACCAAGTAGAAGTGAAATTAGATTTGTGAAATGAAATGGAAATATTCGTACATATTCGTCATTTTGTAGTTTTCTACAATTTGTTCACTTTTTCACACTGGATGAGAATTTTTCACTTGCTTATAAACTCATACTAACTCATACAGATTTTAAAAGATATGAAGTTCTAATTAGAGATTTTAATAAATTGGAATTTAAAACTGTTATACATTTTTAATTATTTTTTTTCACATATCTTATTTTCCTCTGGTGGGATGGAAAATGAATATGCGTTCCACAATTATTTCACATTAGAGCGACCATAATGACCGGTGAACAAATCGGATTTAATTGCTACGAAATGTCAAATACCGTATTCCACATTCACACTTCAATAAGTAAAATCAGAGATCAATTATAAAATGTCATTCGTGATGAACATAAAAAATCCATCGCTGGGAAATGTCAAAATGGACGAATATTTTTTACTTTGTGGGCATAAGTCGATGTGAACATCCCTTTATAGTCTTGTATTAAATTTAGTTTGACAGGTGGTCAAGGAAATTTTAATTTTCCCTTCATACTTTCACAAAAAAAATATTTCGTAATAGAAACTGTGTAATATAAAATTATGAATGAATATTATGATGACAGTTAAAAATTTAATTCACAATGAAATCCAAAAAAGAGTAACAATCGGACATGACTGCATCAAAACTAATTCCGTTACCCACTAATGAATGAAAAAAATAATAAAACAAATTTTCAAATTAATAAATAGCACCTCTTCTTAATCAACTTTGCTGAGTGGCAACTACTGTTCCAAGTCTTAAATAATTAAATTAAAAAAAAAACACATTTCCGGCGAATCATGCCAGGGAAAATCCACTCTTACCTGTTTCACAGACGGCCACATCAATCTCACAATTTAAACCCAAATATCCTGGTTGACAAGTGCATACATATCCGTTATTTCTGTCCCGACAAATACCATCGTTTTGGCATGGGTTGGACATACATTCGTCTACATTTTCCTGGCAATTTAATCCTAAAGTAAAAAAACGACAAAAAAAATTTCAAGATGGATTATGGATTAAGCTTGTCTAGAGCGCCACAAGAGTATAAACTTAAAAAGTATATAACACAAACACAACTAAAGAGGACGCCACCGTCGATGACGACGTATGCAAATACAACGCAGCACTTACCTACATATATCAGTTTGGAGCTGTTTGACCTATTTTCTTTGTAGTTTCTGTATTTTGTTTAGTTAAGGATATTATATTTTTCTGTGTTTTCATTTTGACTGTTATTCTTTGCCCTTCGGTTAATTTGCACTACCAGATGAGTGTAAATGAATCTTGGGAAAAGATCAAGTGAATAGAGCAATTTAGCTGAGCAAATATTAGTTTTTTTTGTTTTTTTTTTAGCTTTGATGTTTTTTTTTCTCTTTATTTAGCAGCAAAAGTCTAAAAGGATTGATGTTCCTGATAATTGGGTTCATCCGAAAGGAATTCCTTTAACATTTCACAAACACAAAAAAAAAATACATAACTAAAAGTAAATAAGCTGCTGGGAGGGGGAAAAATTACTTTGTAGAGCAGAGTTGAGTGAATTTTTGTGTCAATGTGTTACTTAATGTTGTTAAATCGATATGTTTTTACCAAATGTCACTACTCCTGAATTAACGAATGAGGATTACATGATGACAAATGATGGTTGATGAGCTCACAATGAAATTGTTTTCTGGAATAAATTATTTCGGTTTTTTCTAAACTTTTCTTATTTAAGAGATTGACACTAGTAATTCGTCTTTTATTCTCATTAGAGTGATCTATCAAATGTAAATTACAAGGGCTAATTTAACTAACAGGACATTAAGCAATTTTCTTTTACACTCTGATGAGTGGAAATTAATTGACCACTATTAGAGACTTGAGTGTCATTTGTTCAGAAAAGTCAGCTAATAAACTTGATCTGAGTAAGTTAAATCAATAATCGAAACTTCCTGTGTTTTTATGCGAATGTATGGGATGGGGCTGCTGTAGTCTTGTTGATTCCCAAGTTTCTTTAAGATAAAAGTGTCTTTCTTTAAAATAACAGTTCAACCGCATAGAATTTAATGCTTCAAAAACTCAATGCTGTCTTCTGTCGTTAAAGCAGAACCCAGCACCCATGCCGCTATCCATGACTGGCACTTGCATTGAAGAAACTGATCAGCTCGCTGTCTTCGGCACGTGCATCAGAGATCACCTCTTGTAGAATAAACACATATTTGATGCCGCCAAAAACGCTGCAAAGTATTTGGGCTTTCTTCGAAGATGCAAGAAATTCTATTCCCCGTCTGATCTGGCTGTAATCTATGAAGCCTTCATTCGTCCAAAGCTGAAGTATAACTCGCACATTTGGGCAGGAGCTCCCAAAACTCATTTGAGCCTATTAGATAGAATTTAGAATAGAGCTCTAAGAATAATAGGCGATATAATTATAATGAAAACATTTACATCTCTAGAACGCCGTCGAAATGTTATATGTCTCTCATTTTATCGCATTTTTAATACTGTTTGCAAAAGTTCCTAACAAAATCAGTAAAATTGACTTCTACGATACTAATGACGCAAAGTGATAGGGACCTCTAAAAAGAATTCTTGCCTGTTGCCTAAAAAGTGTCTGAGCATTCTTATGTCAGGTTAAGTTCCCAATCACTTGTAAATTGGACGGAAATTATACCTACAGCTGTCAAATTGACATGAAAATTTCCAGGATTGTTTTATAAATTCTTAAAATATATTTACATGTAATTTCAAATTTTGGATTAGACAAATACATTTTTAATTTTCTGGAAGAGAAATTAAAATTTTTATTTTAGTCGGACTGAAACGTTCAACTTCCATATAACGAATTTCTCTATTTCCTCGAATTCAAATTAAATTTGCTATTGCTACTCTTGTTGGACTCTTAACACGTGAAAATCAAGTTTCATTCCCTTCATTACAATTTCAAAACAGCTGCTTTCTTTGTATGAAGAAAAATTAAGACAAAAATACTACAACACCCCAAAGGTATTAAAAATGTTTGGTCATTTGTAAAACAAATTCGAAATACCACTATATGTTTTCGGTTTCCTTTCGTCAGCCATGTGGGAAAGCCAATTTGCATGCAGTTCAATTCACTATTAATTAACAAAGTGTTATGAATCGGAGGAATTTTTTTTGCATTCGTTTAGTTGCAAGAGTACTTAAAGACCCGATATACACATATTAATTTGCCCGGATAGTATCCCCCTCATCATTCTCAATGTAATACTTCATCCACGAAGAGTGTTCATCAGTCCTAATCTACTGGCTTCCTTCCAATTATACGGACAATGCTGGTGTGCCACAGGGCGCCGTCTTGTCTTCAACTCTCTTTATCATTTTCATTAATGATCCCTGGAACTCATGGCAAAGTATGTATTGTTTTGCTGACGACAGCACTCTCATTACTTTTCATATATTTTTTTTTAGTTTTACCTCTTTGTTTTTTGGATGTAGAACTACGCGCGCCGCCGTCGCACAGTGCTTTCTCCCATAGGCCAGAAGTCAAAATTTCAAGATTTAATAAATTAATTTTTTTTAATGCAAGAATTATCTATGATAACGGGACAATATTGTGACAGTAAGATTCTGTCCGATATTTTTTACCGATAGCTGAATGATTTTCTTTGAAAAATAAATATAAAGGGTTATCCATTTTGCGGTTTAAAAATAAAAAAAAAAGGGCTGGAATTCGATAGCTGTCAAACTAAGCTGTTAAACCAATTTTTTTTCAGTTGAAAGTCTAAAATTTACGAAAATGGATCACTTAAATATCGCACAACGCATACAAATTTTTAATGTTAAAAGCTACTATAAAAATGGTGATTCTGCCACAGCCAAGTAATTGAAAAGAGGCCATTACATCCACAAAAAGACACTGTTTTGTGGCTCTTTGGTCCGGAGGTGTGATTGGACCTTACTTCTTTGAAAACGACGATGGAACGATTGTCAATTCGGAGCGTAATGGTCATATGATAACCGACTTTTTGGTTTCAACAAGACAGTGCCACATGCCAGACAACTCGAGCGAATATGACTTTATTGCAAGAGACATTTCCTGGCCGCGTAATTTCTCGTCGTGGCGATATCAACTGACCACCAAGATCATGCGATTTGACACCGCTGGTCTTTTTTTTTGTGGGGCTACGCTAAAGAACGTGTTTATGCAGATAAACCTTTAACTCTTGAGCGCTTGTCAAAAAGTGGTCGAAAATTACCTCAAAAGAATCGATGTTTTCAACAATTCGCGTGGTGGTCATTTAAATGATGTAGTGTTTCACACATAATGTCAACGTTCAAACTTTATAATAAAAAGAAAAATAAAAAAAATATATTTTATATGAAACCGCAAAATGGATAACCCATTACATATATTTTATTTTGACCTCAATAGAGGTCACATCTTGTGTTTTTTTCATGTTTTGTGTTTTTATGAAGAGCCGACATATCAAATTCCCATAAAATCCCACAATAATTTATATAGAATAATTTAGGGTTATCTTTCATTTTTAAGAGCATACACTACTTTTTTGCTTAAATTTGCCCAAATCGAAAAATGTTTGACCCGAAGTGAAACACTGCTTTACACTACTTTTTTTTAGATTTTAGCAATATGATAAAGCGGATTGCATACGTCGAAGAAAGGTCGCAGTGTTGCCAAAATTAATGAAACGTGGACAATTTTTAAGGAAACTTACCCAATTGGAAGTTTAGAGGCCAAGAAAAATATAACCCAAGTAACATTTTTCCTCTCATAACATTCTTCAATAACCTAATGAGACTAATTTAAGGGAGCCAAAATAATCTTGAAGAATTCTTCTTATTATAATACTGCTAAAAGCGTTAAATGGCTTAGTTATGAGAGCCTCTCTATAGTCCCAACCAGAGTTGTATTCTTCTTATGGGATGACAGATATAGAATATTGAAAAAAATGCCTCTTATATGACTCTAATAAAGCTCGGCTAAATCTTGTTGTGAGAAAGAGTTTCTTGCAATGGGAGTTGCTAAAAGAGAATAGAGAAAATGAGAAGAGAAAAGAGAATAAAGCTTAGCAAAATTATATCTTTTTCATTAAATTTTTTTGAAAGAAGCAAACTCTTTTAAAGGATTTACCTATGTATGGTGTGGCTTAAAACTGATGGGCTTGATATTTATTTGTGATAGTATTTGTTTTGTAAGCCAATTATTCATTATTTTATAATGGCGATACATTATTTTATTTTATTTTATTGTTTATTCGTATATGGGAGCTAAAAATTAATGCGGTTGAAATTGTATCTACTAATTTATAGATTTTACCTCGAAAGAAAACAAAGTGCCTTCAAAATAATGCATTATTTAATTTATACTTTTTATCAAGGATAGGGTTACCTTGGATACTTTTGGGAATCAATTAATTTGTGAAATTATAGTGGATGATATGCAATCCTAAATGCATAAAAATTAACTTGTGAGTCAAATTAAATCTGAAAAGCAATCCATATGACACACTAAGTGCATTAATGCTGCATTTGCACAAATTACAAATTGTAATTGCTCGTAGATTTTTTAATGTCACAAAACAGAATTACCCAAGTAACATTTTTCATTTCACAAAATGTTTTAATAGAGAAACGTCGAAAAGTTAAAGTAATACCCATTTCGATTGGTAAATATTTTGTATCGAGATTAGAAAGAATCTTTTACATGCTATTGTTATGCATTTATGTTTGTGAAATTTATAATGCACATAAATTGTTTAAAAAAAGGGTTTTAAAAATAATTAATTTTTAGAATTAATTTCAACATATCCACATTTTGTATGTATGGTAACCTTAAAAATACTCAGATAATATTTTCTGCGTACTTAAATATGGCTGCTGTTGAGATGAGAGAATCCATTAATAATTACAATAAGACCATTATAAGAGTTTGGTTTCCTCTACTTTTACTCACTCTCACTCTTATTTACTAAGTTTATATCACGTCTTCTTATGGGAATATTCATTATATTTTGGGATTATTTAAAAAAAAAGCGAGCGAGATAACAAGTTACATATATAGTGAACTTTTAATCACGGACGTAGTAAGGGAAGGGGCCTTCAGCTACAAAAGTAAAACCTGAATTTGTTTTTATCATAGCACGGCACTAGAAGAATGCCAATTTATTACAGTTGTTTGCCATTGAAAGTGTGAAAGATTTAATTATTATTCAAAATATCGAGCCCAATAGAGATACCAATCATACATTTTTTTGTAAATTTGATTTACAAAATTATAAAAATGTTTCATTTTTGATGACACGTTTTAGTCGACGGCGACGATCAATCTTCTAATAAAATCTACAGCCCTTTAAGAACAAATGTTGTATGCTTCGCTATTTGATATGTGTTAATTTTTGTTCTCCAAACACTTGTATTTTCAAATTTAAAAAAAAAAACCTTTAGAAGAATAAACACTTTTTCGGAAAATTTAAACAGACAATTCACATCCGTTTTATAATCTCGACTACGTCTCTGACTTGGCGTATGACGAGTAAGTATGTGATTCTATGTGCCAATTCGAAAATGCAACTCCTATTAGAATCCTGTAATGAAATGTTGTATACCTTAAATTCTATAAGGTTCGTTATAGAATTTTAAAATAGCTTGGACTCCTATAAGTCAGTTGTTATGGGATTGGAGATATATAGGCGTTTAAATTTCATAACAAGATTTTTATAAAACTCTAAGTTCTTGGAATCTTGTTAAAGGAGGCAAATTTGTTTTAAGTACAAGATTTAATTTATTTGAAACTTGTAGAGAGCTAAATTCTTATAAAATAATTTTATGAGAATAATTTAAGTTTCGTAACAAGAAATTAACTCTAAGGATAGTAATGGGACCTAAAAGAAGTTTACAAGATTGTTTCTCAGATTTTGGTAGCCCAACTCTGGAGAGGATCTTAGTTGGGAAGTACACTATGTAAGTCCTTTCATAGAAGGTGGGAGGCTTGTTCCTGAAAAAAAAAACGAAGTTTTATCTACAAATAGTGTTCGGCTTGATTCTATCAAGCACAGGAGCCACCAGAAGAAAAAAAGTCCCCAAAAAGTCAAGGGAGACTAAAAAACACATTTTTAGTAAAGCTCGTCTCGAAATAAGAGGAGATGTATTGCTAAGATCGTTGAAGTTGATGAAGATATTGCTTGAGGCATTGCCAGTCTACAGACAATCTTCAAGTTAAAAAAGGTAATTCTAATGATACCTTGAAACTTTTGTTTGAGGCAAGATACAACTTGTGAAATTGTGACAGAAGACCCTTCGTACCCATTGCCACCTTCAATACACAAAGTTCTTATTCACGGATGACAAATTGTGAAACACCCATATTGCCTATAGGCCAATTTACTGAAGAGGCAGCAGTGGCGAAAAACAAAGATGTACAATTTTTCCGATCGAACAACACAAGAAAATATCTAGGCTGACAACAAAAGATTACTTCTTCCCTCAGAAACTTTGCTATCTAACGAAAGAAATTTAAAAAAAAAGACAAAAATAGACAGTGTATAAAAATATTTTGAATTTATTGCTTTAATTGTTAATAAAATTGAATAATATTTAAAATAAATCACTTTTTTAACAAATTAATTTAATTTTCTATCATCTAAAATGGAATTTTGAGTTTTGACCGCCCTTTCCATTCAAATTAAACCACTGTGCGTCGGCTTATGATTAGCTCATTAAATCCTAATTTCGATCACATTATCCCATGGAGATCGAAAAATCGCATACATTTAATGTTTTAAAAACTCAGTGCTGTCGTTAAAACGAAACCCAACCCAGTTTTCAGTGCGCGGTATGTGTATCACACACCATCTTTTAAGGAATGGTTACATATTTGATATTGCCAAAATATTGCTGGTGCTTAAACTTTCTTTGAAGAAGCAAGACATTTTTCTCTCCTTTTGACATTGCCTTTAATGTAACGGGTGATTTTTTTGCTACTTGGTTTTTGACGTTTATATTTTTGACAGACCACACATGACAAATTCCACGAACATTTGACATTTCGATTCAGTATTGTTTGCCATTTCATCATGAATAGACTTACGCCTGAACAACGTTTGCAAATTATTGAAATTTATTATCAAAATTCGTGCTCTGTGAAAAATGTGTTTCGCAAGCTACGTCCGTTCAGCGACGAGGCTCATTTTTGGCTTAATGGATATGTGAATAAGCAGAATTGCCGTATTTGGAGTGAAGAGCAGCCAGAGGCAATTCAGCAGCTACCAATGCATCCCGAAAAATGCACTGTTTGGTGCGGTTTATGGGCAGGCGGCATCATTGGGCCGTACTTCTTCAAGGACGATGAAGGCCGCAGGGTTACGGTCAATGGAGAAAGGTACCGTTCGATGATAACAGATTTTTTTTTGCCGAAAATGCAAGAATTGAACTCGGTCGACATTTGGTTCCAACAGGACGGTGCCACATGCCACACTGCACGCGAAACCATGCATCAATTGAGAGGCGAATTTGGTGAGCAGTTGATCTCACGTTTAAGCGCAGTCAATTGGCCACCAAGATCATGTGATTTAACCCCGTTAGACTATTTTTTGTGGGGCTATGTTAAGTCTATTGTCTATGGGGACAAGCCAAACACGATTGCTGCCTTGGAAGCCAACATTGAACGCGTCATTGGTGAGATTCCGGCCGAAATGTGTGAAAAAGTTTGCCAAAATTGGACCTTCAGAATGGACCACCTGAAGCGTAGCCGCGGGCAACATTTAAGTGAAATTATTTTTAAAAAGTAAATGGCAGAAATTGATTTATCGATCCAAATAAAAATTTCATTCACTTTTTACAATTTTCTGTTTTTTTGAATTTTCAAAAACCAAGCTCTTAAAAAATCACCTTTTATAAAGCCAACATTCATCCAAAGACATCAGTATGATTATAAATCTGCGGAGAAGCTTTTTAAATGCATCTGAATCTCTTGGTTATAATTTAAAATAGACATCTAGAGTATTTGAGGATATACCGTCGCAATATTAACATGTCCTTAATAGCATAGTGATGTGAAACAGTCAATGCCATGCTCTCCTTAAATTATTCAACCGTATTACTTGCAATTCTATGAATGTTCATGAGTCCAACTTCGTAAATGCTGCCAGTGCTGCAAAAGACAGCCATTAATGTCTAAACCGTACCATTACTCCCATTTTCATAAACAAAACTTTAAAATCAATGTGCATCAGTATCTCCTTTTAAATCTTTCTATATTTTCATAATGCTCGCACTGTACTTGTACATTCTAAGGGTAGTCCACATTTTAGTGCTCCAAGAATTAAAAAAAAAAAAAATCCACTACTGGATCACTCGTAATTGCTCCTATGTTCGATCACATCTTATACACAAAATTCTTATATTTTTAAAGTCGTTTTTTAATACATTTTTTATATAGGTACAATTTAAAAAAAAATTCCTAAAAAAAATTTGGTATGCCAATTTTATATATTTAATAATATAGATTAAGAAATATAATTTCGAAAAAAATAGTCATCCGTTTTCGAAATATGTATTGAATTTTCAAATTTTTTTTTTTTTTTCAAAAATCCAAAAAAATACTTCTCAAAAATTTTGTTGTGTAGTTTTATTTAGAATTTGAACGGCCTCCTGTATAAACATTTTGATCGAAATCCGTGCAGCCATTTATGAGAATCTCGAAAATCAAGAAAATGGCATGTACCGTTAAAAACAAAATATGTAAAAAATGTAGAATATACCAAAAGTAGCCCACTTTTTTTTCTTTTTCTTATATCGTTGCTTTTTTTTTTATATTTTACACGCGCTCAAGTGCTTATACTACCCTTTAAATGTTTCAACACAGCTCGCCCGTGATGGTGAGGTTAAGGAAGAGAAAGAATGATAGGAAAGATGTGTGGCGCGATGTTCTGAGACTGTAGGTGGTTGTTGACTCAGATTTTATCTCCAGGGATGGCGGCTGAACTAATTCGGAGAAATTTCCGTGTCTTATTTATCTATATCCCTTATAATTCGCATTATTTTTTTATTCTTTGTCATATTTTATCGGTATACTAGTTTTACTCAATCACATGTTGTTAGTTCTATGCCTAAATATCACGTAATGAGTACGCCAGCAACTCATTGTATGACATTTATGTTTAGAATTGGTTTTTAATGGAAAATAAGAGGAGATAGATTACGGCAGGGATCGAACCTGTGACGTTTTCGAGATACTTAAAATGGAAGAAAAAATTGTTTGGCAAGTAAGTACCGTTATTTTTGGGGCTAAAAAATGATTCGAAAATATATTTGAGAGAATCACCTAAAACGTATAAGTCACAAGTTTGAAGAAAATCGGTTCAACCGTTTAGAACGTAAATTGATCTACAGACATACAGACTAGCGGAATTTTTTTTGGTGCTGTCCATCATCGTAATGTCAAGTTTGAATAAAATCTCGACTTCAATTTTTTTTCCAAATGGAAAACATAATGTATGTGCATTATATCGTAAGTAAAAAATGGTGACCTGCAGTTGGTTCTCCTACTTCTTTCTCTTTGATGTTGTCTTGATACTGGGAGACTGGGACCACTGATTTTACCACTATGGAAAGTGAATTCAAAATTCAACAACAAAAAAGCTAAAACAGTTAAAACAGTATGTATCATTTGGCATTAGCAATACCAAGGGAAGGAGCTACTCATACTGTGTAGTATAAGTTGACAATTTTGGTTCTTAAATATAGTTTGGCAACGTTGTTGGTAAGGGCAACACTAGTCTCTACTCCAGGATTCGATACCCTACAACAGCTCATACCACATTTTCCTTACGTGGTATTAGCATAGTATCTCGTGACACGCGAGTGGTATACACTAATACCTACGATAAGTGTGTCACTGGCATAGAGAGGCCTTCTTCCAATTTTACATAAACAATTTCTGCAAACTAAATAAGTTCTTAGAAATTCAATGCGACCCAGTCGTGCATTCTATTTTAATTTATGAAGACTTAATCCCGACGACCGACGACGACACGCCGACAACTACAATGACACGACCCGAACATTCATTTTTTATTCCTAAAATTTTCATTTTTATGTAAGTTAGGGGTACAGGTTCCACTTCAGACTACCTGAATTATAAATGAGAAAAAAGCTTCATTTTCGCTGATGGGGCCAGGGCCACCCAAACCTCCAAAGTCAGACCATTCTTTCATGTACTTAAGGGAGTCGGAAATTAACGTGAGGAAACGAGAAAATATCCAAAACAAAACACTCGTATTGAAACCAAAAGACGAAGAAATACACAACAACAAACATGGTCATGAAAAATTCAACCATTTTATGAGGGTGTCGCGGGAATTTCTTTATAGCCTAAGGCTTAAAGAGCTCCATTCCTGCTTTTGATATTGAAGGCACCAAAATGTATCAGGGAGTCGTTGTTTCTTGTTGTTTTTTTTTGTGTGTGTTTGATGTTCTTGTTGTATGTGCGGCTTTCAAGTGGCAGCGGCAACGGAACCGGAAGCAGATACATTTTTAATGTCGCTCGTTCGCGTTTTTATTTGAATGTCCAGGCTACAAAGTTTTACATCTTTATGCATGTCGACATATTGGTGTGTTGGTGTATGTGTACACTACACAGGTGGTGTTTTGTTGTTCTTGTATAACGCACATGTTGTGTTAATCGAAAACATATTGGAGAATATCGATCGTAAATTGCTGGGGCGGGTTGAGTAAGTTTATACTCTCTGTTGCACTATACTATCTTAAGGAACGTTTTTTTTTGAATTGTTTATTTCATTCTGTTCACATTTTCAAGACGACATGCAGCTAAGAGTGTAAAAACACATTGTGAAGTTATGCGATCTGGAAGTGTTTTGTTCCCGTTTCTTCTTACTTTTACGTTTTTTTTTTTATTTGTTCACTTAATGTACGCATTAAATAGTCGTTTGTGCTGGGAAACACCATTTTGTCTTTAAATGCCATTTCAACGATAACACACATAAAACAAAAGTACTTTGGAGCTATGCGGTAGAACTTTTGCAGCCACATTAAAAGTTTAAATGCAAGGGGTGACAGAAATACATAAACTTGTGTATTTTGTAGAAGGTTTGTTTTTTTAGTTTTTTTTTTTTTTAAGTTCTCATACACTTTTTAATTTTCCAAGTGAATTGTGTATGTGCACTCTAAAAGTTGAAGTTACATTGCATTAGGTGCAAATGAAAGTGTTTCAAATTAAAGGTCGTAGGTTGAACGTTTTAAATTAAGCCGGGCAAATATAAATTAAATTTCAAGTGAACATTGTTAGGGAAGGTATTTTTGAAAAAAGACGATGACGTCTTCTTGGCCACGAAGCAACAAGGCTTACGTCAAGAAAACCGTTCGTCTTTATAAAATTAAATGCAGGTTGGTGACATTTTGCCCAAGACATAATCCCCATAGTTAAATTCGCAAATCCAAAATCCCCAGCCTCAAAATCCCCAAATCCCCACAGAATCCCCAGGGCAAAAATCCCCATGCCAATATCCCCAAAACAAGGGTTGGTGATGTGTGCTCCAAAAACATAATCCCCAAGAGAAAATCCCCAAATAAGCAGTGCAAGTAGTGAATCAAGCTATAAAATCTGGCGATTTTACTGCTTGATTCACTACTTGTACTGCTTATTTGGGGTCAAGCTTAACAACATTTATTCCTTTATGTAATAATTATATAATAATTGTCTTCATCCTTCTTTTTTGGTAAAATAAAATCACAGTGCTTTCTTAATCCGTTTCACTTCTATTTAGCAAACGAAGGACCTAATTTCGAAATTAAAAAAAAAACAACAGTTTATCATAAAATAAAGCAAAATATAAAAACTATCAATTCTAGAAAAAACGGCATTTTTTTTAAATTAATCAGGGAATATACGATAAAGACAGGGTGTATTCCACTTAAAATGTATCAAATGATAACTAATTTATTAACTGAATCGCCCAAAACCAAAACAAAATATATTGGGGATTATTTGAGATTTTGGAGATTTTTGGAGATTTTGGGAAAAAAGATAGTATATTGGGGATTTTGTCCATAGGGCTTCTTTCCCATGGGGATTTTGTCTTGTTGGATATTTTTTTTTTGGGATTTCGTCCGATGGAGATTTTATTTTTTTGGGATTTCAGGTGGCTCACCCAAAACAAATATGTTCAAGTATAGTGAAGGAAGACTAAAGTTCAGGTGGCGCGAACAAGTGGAAGGGGACCTCAATCGACTTCGCGTGCGAAATCTTACTTATGATGCCGCCACATTCCATGTTGGACTTGGGCCTCAAATAGCAAGCTTCTCCAGCTCGGTTCTAGCTAGCTGCCCCCAGTTTCGCATGCGAAGTCGATTGTGCGCGCCACCGGAGCTTCAGTCTTCCTCTACTGCGTCGCGTCTTCTCCCGGGTTGAATTCGAAGATTTTCGGGGCCGTAGTATTTATGTACATCCGCTCTACATGTCCCAGTCACCTCATCATTGGTTATGAATTTCAACTCTTTTGGCTAGGCCGGTTTCACTTTACCGCCCATACATCTCATTGTTGTATCTTATCCTCCGCTCACCGTTTCTGCAAATGGGACCAAAAATCACCCGATGTATGTTTCTTTCAAAGCAGCCTTTAACATCGTCATTCGCCTTTTATGATTAAGCCAATGCCTCTGAATCAAGAAGCAGGACTTGGATATTAGTGTTTTATATAGTGAAACTTTAGTCGAACGAGAAAGGACTTAATCGCCTTCTTAGAAGGCAGCAATTGGTAAGAGTTATTCTTCCTTCGATTTCAGCGCTGATATCGTTGGTTGTATTTATAGCGGAGCCTTAGGTAGTTAAAGTCCAGAACTACCACAAAGTTATAGCCGTCTATGGAGACGTTCTGTACAAGACGTCGGTTTTGAGTATCTTTTCTTGATGATACCATTTACGTCTAGCCCAATCCTTGCAACTTCGGCCTCAATCTCAATATACAAAAATGTGTCATTGACATGACAGTGTGTTCTTCTCATTCTGTCAATATCGTCGGCGTATGCAAGTAGTTGAACGGAGATTTAAAAAAAAAAGCCTATGATATTGGCTCCGGAATTCTGCATTATTCTTTGAAGTATTATGTTAAAAAAATCGCATCACAGCACGTCGCACAGTGCCGCCATTTGTATGGGAGAGCGGAAAAAAATCCATAAAAACTAAACCACTGTACCGATTTAGTTGAAATTTTCAGGAATGATAAATCAATGGCAAAAGAAATTTTGTCTATCAATTTCCGATAGACTCGACAGAGTCGTGGGTTGGCACTTGGTAGAACTTTGGTAAAATTTTAATGAATGTAAGAAAACACTTGTTATTTAAATAAGATCCACAAATTTGATTTTTATTAAGAATATAATATTTTAATTTAAATTTTGTCCGACGCGTTTCGTCCGATTAAGTCATCATCAGAGGACTAACATTACATGTACAATAAATGCTCAAGATAGGAATTTAAACAAAAAATATACAGTGAGAAAATTAATTTTTAAAACAAAACATTAACATTAAACAATTTTTTTTAAATTTAATATACAATTATATTTTAATATTTAGCAGAGGGCTTTTATTGATTAAATCAATTTGGTTACTAAGTACGCATTTTCCAAGTGTTTTATGTTTGTTGATTTCAAATGAATGTTTGTTTGCAGGGCATGTTGATTGAAGAGATAAAAGCGATCCGATGGATAAAAATTATGCGCAAATCTACAAATGTCTTAACTTAGATAATCTTATTTTTAATCAACTTGAGATGAAATCTTTAGAAATAGTAACCCTTCTATTCCAATTCTATACGGTCTTCCAAAACTACACAAGGACGGAATTCCTATGCGACCTGTATCTTCATCTTTCAATGCCCCATCTCAGAAGTTGGGGAAGAAGTTAAGTAAAATCTTACCGCAATTATTACACTTTGCCCCTAAGTATGCAATAAAAATTTCTATGGAGTTGATTAATAAATTAAAAAAACTGGCTCTTCCTCCAAACGCTAAATTGGTCTCATTTGACGTCAAGAATTTATTTCCATCGGTTCCAACTAACAACCTGAAAGATCTTCTTTTTGATTCATTAAATCGTTGCATCAATAATAAAGCTAAGTGTTTCCAAATGCAACAATTGATATCTACCTGTTTAGACCAACATTATTTTCATTTCAATGGACAACTGAAAAAAAAATTATTTTCTTCATCTAACCAGCTCTTAAAATATGTTTTTCTTGGACTCGATATGTAGACAATATATTTTGTGTTTGGACGGGCACAGAACGTAGCTTATCTCGTTTTTTGAATGAAGTCGTAAACAATATGGACCAAAATATCCAGTTCACCTTGGAATTCGGTTTAAAAGCCCTACATTTCTTGGACCTTAACATTTCGCTTGTTCATAATTCATTCGAAATCGACATATACAGAAAACACACTTGCACTGATGTCATAATTCCTATGAACTCGACCCATCCTTGGTCTATCAAAATGTCAGCTTTCCAATTTTTGCTTGATCGCCTTCTTCGCTGTCTTAATTTCAAGGAAGAATTGAAAACAATAGTTAAAATCGCCACGAATAATGGATATGACAAAAAAATTGTGTATAACTTGCTTAGGAAAAATCTAAAATAGTTGCTATACAATCCATTTTACTAACTGCTAAAATGGACGATCCTATGCTTTGGCGAAAAATTCCTTACATCAAAGGTATCTCCGAAAGTCTGATTAGACCAACTTTCTTCAACAATTCAACATTTAAAAATGTGTTATGTAACAATAAAATATTTCCTGAAACCAACAAATTTAAGTAGAGCGGTGTCTACAAAATTAAATGCAGTGATTGTGAAGTTGTCTACATCGGAAAAATCTCGCGAAAACTTGGAAAAACGATTCAGCGAACATATACGGGGAGTTTCTTATTCCGATCCTTCTTCTGGACTTCCACAACACCTTCGAAACTCTGGCCATGTTTGTTCTTCGGATAATGTTGAACTTCTTCATAATTTAATTTCTGGGCGATGGCTAACAAGTGTTTTCTTACTTCCATTAAAATATCAATTTCCGCCCACTGACACGCCTACATTTTGCTGACCCTCCTAGTTTTTTCTCGTTTTAAAACAAACCTTTATTTATTTCTTTTTGTATACACTTGTTCTTAGTTCAATAAAATTTCAACTACTTGAACGATTTTTATGAAATTTTAAGGCATGTGGAGGATGGTATATGAAAACAATCAGTGAAGTTTTAACCCACTGTTATATTAATGTTTAAAGTTTTTAATGCCACAACAACAACTTCTTTGTAATTGACCATCGATATTAAAATCTTTCAATGTTAATATAACGGTGAGCAAGCAATGCAGCCTACAATTTAATTTTTACAATTGTTAAGTGAGTTTTCAAAAGAGAATTTAAATACTTATAGTCATTTCTCAGAAAATTAAAAACAAAAACAAAAGCAAAATTGTGATTTTCCATATAATTTCATGTTTTCGCTTGTTTTCAAAGTACGATTTACAGGGTTCAGATTTGTTTTAAACTAACTTCAACCATCTAAATTCAGCATTAGAATGTGGAGAAAATAATTTTATAGCCTTTTGAAATTAGCTCCTCAACTCTTCGGCAGTTGTCTGTAGTTGTCAATGAAATTTATAGGAATTTTAGGCAATAGTATAAGCTTTAAGAAAATTACAATTTTAGACCGGAACTTTTTTTGTAGGCTTACAAAAGTTCACATTATCTGCTCAGTCTTTCCTACTCGCTCTATTATTATTTTTAATGTCAAATTTTAAAAATTTGGGCTATTTTATATTTTTTTCTTTTTCTTTTGTAAATAAACTACAAATATGGAAAGTTTCATAATTGCATCTTTACAAATAAAACCACTGTAAGCCAAACTGTTCAATTGTAAAAACAGATGATTTTTGGGTAAAATAATATTGTCGAACTTCCTAAGTCCCTCACAGCCACAGACAAAAATGAAAAGAAGACAACGAGTTACTGTGCGTCGCCTTGTCCAAATCTTTTTTTTTTGCGGTGAGGTTTTTACCGAGCTAGACGAAACAGCGAGCATTTTCCATTGTCATCCTCAAAATATTTTTTTCGGCCAAAATATAGACCATACTTAAGACAGTACTCACACCAAATTGTGTCAAAATCGTAAGAGCCGTTTTTGAGAAAATTAAGATGGCAGAAACATTTGTATGGCAAGTAAGGTTATTTTTGGGGCTAAAACAACGATTCAAAAACCTATTTTGGACAATCACCTAAAACGCATAATCACCAAGTTTGAACCAAATCGGTTCAGCCGTTTGGGGTGTAGATCGTTCTGCAGACAGACGGAATTGCCGGAGCCACTTGTTTTGTGTTCTCTATCATCGTAATGTCATCTTTGGTTAAAATCTAGTACCTATATCGCAAGTAAAAAACAAGCCGACGAAGTTTTTACCTGGCATTAATTCTGTCTGGAATTTTTGGTAGTTCTATATATTTTTTTTTAAATTACTACTCGTCTTGAATAGAACTTCTCAAACGAAAACATCAACTTCAACATCATAAAATGAGCATGAAATTTGTTAACTAACAGCTGGTAATCTCTTAACTACACCATCTGTATAGAAAGCTTCTGAAAATACATCCAGACAAATGAAAAAGATCACAATGACAAAAAATAAAACAAGAGAAATATAAAAAGTTTTACGAAAGGAATTCACTTAACACTCACTGCCCTTTGCACTAAAGAGATGACAACGTAAAGTAAAAACGACTAGCATTCTTGAGAAGTCCAATTATTGAGTCACTATACTGATGCATCTAGGAATTTCTCTAGAATCAGGAACAAACTGAAACTTTGACAAACTTAATTTTTGCAATATTTCAAGAACCGAAATCAAAGTGCATCGAATTCTTGTAACTGCTTCTGATTCTTGAAACAACACATAAAAGTCTCTTCCTTAACATTTTAAAATAATTATCCGATGATGATAACGACATAATAAAAAATACATTAACCTTAAAATAAAATACAAAAAAAAAAAAATAAAGCTCAAAAACCCCCCAGTGCGGTCGGTGTGTAAAAGATGGAATAAGATTATTCTCTCTTAATTATGATAGCAACAAGCACTTAACCAACCCCATTGACATAGCCCTAACACAGCACATTGACAGCTGCTGTCTATATATGTGCGCTATGGCTTTTTTATGACACTTCTCAACTGCCTGTCCTTGGTCGTTTAACTTAATTGAGAATTGATTATAAAACACGAATCCTTTAAAAGCATAAACAAATTCCCCCTTTGCTCTTTTCTTATATATATATTTTGTTTTTATATGCTCTTCCTAGCCCATATTTTTCTGCTAGACAGAACATCCAAGTATATTATGCATCTTTGAAACGGCTTAAGACCTGTCCTAGGTCGAAGCCATAGTGTTTTTTTTTGCTATATATAATTGACACACAAAATTAGAGAGCGTGATTTTTAATCTTGCAGAGCATTAAAGAAGGGTATTCAAAGCACAAGACATAAGGATTTTCCAAAGAAAAGAGAAATAGAGGCAGGAATAGGAAAAGTGTAGAAAAAAATTAACCTTCCCAAGAGATTACTACCCTAAATAGCAAGCACAAAAAAAATGTACGATAATGTCGCAAGGTTTTGCTCAATGGATGTTCAAGCTTAAAAGAATACATTAAGAATCTATGGGGGAGGTCTTGCCGTTTTAGACTTAACGTATTGGTCTTTGCAATAGCGACGAAAACATTTATATTTTAGGCTTACTGCCACAACATGATATACTACTAAAGTGTGCATCTTAGTGACTTTGTCTATCACCTTGGGCCTAGACCTTTAATAAGGTTGCTCGCAAAAGGAAAGGCTATCAATAATGACGTGACGTTTTGTCCTAAACTACACTGTCCGCACTACCGGCGTCGGCCGTTAATTTCACCGGCTTTGGCCGTTGACTTTATCGGCTTCATCCGTCAGCGAAACCTTTGACAAAAAGTACATAACATTTTGGAGTAGGTTTAGTGTCACAATATATATCTTGATTAGTTTCCCGTAATCCCGAGTTCTGCCACAGAGCACTTCACGACCAATGTATATGCAATATAAAGCTTTAAAGTCAATGATGTTGGATCTCGTCTTTAAATTTGTTAATGTTGTCCCGAAATTGTGGTGATTTGGTCTTTGGTTGATCTGCCGGGTCGAAATCACTAATATTTGTTGATTTAAGTGTTGCAGAACGAAATTAGACGTTCTCATCACTAGATATGAACAAGTATGCGAAAATTTAGCTTTGGACATTTTTTTTTACATAAGATTCAAAAGTTTCGATAACTTTGTGTAGGGCGTGAGTAATTCAGGATTCGACACATATAAAATATCCAGAACATTCTCTAACGGTATTCGCTATAGAGCCGTGATAATTTACGGTACCATGAAATAAAGTCCAATGCAATAAAGTCCAAAACCAAATTTTTGACTTTATTGCAGTAGTAAAAGTGCAATAAAGCCATTTAACTTCATTGCATTCGCCTATTTCTGAAGAAAACTAAAGCAAAAGACGTATTTTTATAAATGAAATATTTTTATTTATCTTTCTATTGGTATTAAATAATAGAATAAATCTAAAATAGATTTCAAATGTAAACAATAAATTTTAAATTAAGGGGAATTTAAAAAATAAGGGGGCATGCTGTCCCCCTGCAACCCCCCTGCTTGATCCAATATAGGATTTGGGGTATGTACAAGTTTGGGTATATTGACATTTTTTTTTGGAACTTTTTAAAAAGAAATCTACAAATCCACAAAAAATTTGCATATACCCAAACCTGTTCCCACCCCAAATCCTATATTGGGCTAAGCAGGGGGTTGCTTATGCGCCGAGCTTTTTGTACGCCGTGAACCTAATTGCAAAAAACACTTCACACAAGAACCACAAAAAACCAAATAGTGGGACATAAGTCCCAAATTAGTTTTTCGGACTTATGTCGTTTTTCTTAAACGTCTGCCTATCGGTGTTTTCTATACGATTTTTTCCAGTGACTAACCTAATGATCTTCAACTAACGCTTTTGCTTGTTGTTCAACTTAATTAAAAACGGTAAATAGAGAAATTTTTTTTTTACTTTCAACTTAAGCCGAGCATATTCTTAATATTTTGTGTGTTTGGATGTTATTTCATTTTGTATTTGGACTTTTTTGCACTCTGAAGAGTGCAATAAGATCCAAAATCGTTTTGAACATTATTGCACTATGTATAATGCAATAAAGTCCAAAATTTGGACTTTTTTTCATGGCACCTAATTTACTTCCTGACTAAATCGCACCCAGCAAGATGGCGCTACTAAACAAACTACAGGGTGTCTGCCGGGAAGGTATACTACTTTGTTTTGCCGCCATTTTGGTAAACATTAGACTTGACAGTTAATATTTGTCAATCTTGAAGTAGAAACGTACTCGTAGCAAATTTATTATGGAAAAATATTCGATAAACCAACGCATTTTAATCGTTAAAACATTTTATCAAAATCTTTCATCGATTACTGTGACGATGAGAAAGTTACTTGAAATTGTTGGAATAACAACGTGCCACGCACTATTTATCGTATAGTGAATGATTTCGAAGGAAGTGGGTCTGTGGGTCATAGGCTCAAGCATGGGCCACAATGTACTGCAAGATCGGCTGAAAACATTACTGCTGCTCAAGGATTTGTTCAAAACAATCCATCAACCTCAATTCGACGCCGTGCTCAGGAGCTTGGTCTTCAAAGAACAACTTTGGCCACAATTTTGCACAAGGATTTGCATTTGTTTCCATTTAAGATTCAGTTGACACAAGAGCTTCTTCCACAAGACCATTTACGCCGCCGTACATATGTCTTTAGGATGTAGCAGATAGCCCATGGCAACACCGATTTTCATGAAAAAATCATAGTGAGTGACGAGGCACATTTTCATTTGAATGGATATGTGAATAAACAGAATAGTCGGTTCTGGATAATGGAAAACCCTCAAATTATTCATCAGTCACCTTTGCATCCATTAAAAGTTACAGTCTGGTGTGCAATTTTGTCAGGAGGAATCATTGGACCTTACTTCTTTGGAAAGGAAAACTTCGTAATGGTAACTGTGAATGGGGAACGGTATCGTGATATGATTGAAAACTTTTTAACGCCACAACTGCAAGCTTTGGGCTTAATTAACATGTGTTATCACGAAGACGGTGCCACATTGCATACAACCAGGATTACAATGGAATTACTGCGAGACCTCTTTCCACAACAAGTTATTTCATGAAATGGTGATGTTGATTGGCCTCCACGGTCGCCTAATTTGACTGCTCCGGACTTCCAGAAACCAGAAACGCTTGAGCAATTCAAACAAACTATTCGTGATGAAAATAATGAAATACCGCGTGAAATGTATGAGAATAACAGAGACGGACATTTACCCGATATAGTATTCCATACATAATTGCCGACATTAAATAAAACGTTTATCAATGTAAGATCCATTCTCTTTCATTTAATCAAAAATTATAAACAAACAAAATAGTATACCTTCCCGGCGGACACCCTGTACAAACCAAGCAACTGACTTACAGAAGGAAACTTATCAATTTACGTAACGGACTTTTAAATTGGGTTGCAAAATTGTTTGATTTGACGCATCCAGCCATTGTGGAGGAAGTTGCATTTAAAGAGTAATCTATTCTCTCGATTTAACACAAAAATGGCTACTTCATGTGTATTTCCGTAAAAGAGGAAAAAATGACATTTATCGTAATACTCTACTTGTGACATTGTATTTTAACAGTTAAATGGAATCTGAATAGCTCCCAATAGTTAGAACTTACTCTTCATTAAGTAAACTCAAAATTTGACTGAGATGAAAATTACGGACAAAAAAAAATTCACGAATCCAGGCGTGCCCTTTAGACCAAGTTGAATAATGAACACAGATAGGATTTGCGTTAGCTACGCTATAGAGTTGTCTTTGAAGGCCGAGGCGGATTTTTTTCTAATGGTAGATAGGTGGACTTGTCTTAATTTTGAAAAGGGGGGATAACAGATAAAAAAGAGAAACGAATTTGCGATAAATTAGCGTGTCCGTGTTTTTTTTTTTGTGAAAGAAAAACACAGACCAATTTAGGACATCTGCTATTTTAACCATCTTTAGTGGAGAGTTGTATGTACACTTTGTAAGAATAAAGAAAAAAAGAAAATAAGATTTTCAGTGAAAGTGTGTTAATTAAATTAAGAAAATGAGGGAGACTTTGCTTCAAAAAAAAAACAGAAAAAAGGAAAAAAAAAACAAGAATTACGGTGATTACTTTCTACTTTTAATCAATGTTCTTTTTAGAAAGAAACTTTCTTGTTTACAGAAATGCTTTTTTTAAGTGGGTCAACATTTTGGTGGTTTGATTTTTTGCTTAACTTAGTCGTACTCGTATATTTAATCGCATTCGGGGATATAACTTTTTTTATTTGAAATAAACTGTTTGCCGATAAGTTGGACAGGGATATAAGGATATAAAGGCTTTTATTGAATAAGGCAGAAAACAAATCCCGATTGGAAAAGTTTGCATTGGAAATAATTAATGTTGCAAAGTTTTTTTTTGTTCTTGTATTTTTTGTTTTTTTTTTTTTTTTTTTTTTTTTTGTTTTGCTGTTTGGCCTTCGAGCCTTAACACTTGGATAACATTTTTTTTTGTTTTGTTTTGTTGACCTTACATTTTGAAAAGATTAATAGAAAGGCTTGGATGGAGATTTTAGCAATAAAGTTTTTATTTTAATTGAATAACAGTTGGACATTTTGACGGGTCATTAAATTCAGTTTGTAGCATCTGGAAGAGATTAATAAATTAATGAAAAATCTGGTTTTAATATAAAGTGCTTTGTTGAATTTTTTTTGAGAATCATTGTTCGATAATCTTAAAGGACTAAAATTAAATAAAAAATCTACCATTTATTATTTAAGTGTCCTTGGACGTGCAGATCTGCTAGGCAAGAAATCTTATTATGTTTTTTTTTTATTTCTTAAATTCTGGAAATAAAAGAAATTTATTACGGAAGACTTTTAATCCAAAGGCCATTAAGAAATAAATCAAAGAAAGCTGCTTATATCGTTAAGCTGGGTTTAAGTGGAAATTTCTTTATGTTCCTATGTATACGTTTTTAAAGCGAAATAGATCAGCACGTTTTACAAAATTATTGTAAGTTACTTTGAGTAATATTTAGTAAAACTTAATTCTAAAATTTTGTCCGAAGTTTTCGCAAAATATTTTGCACAATTTTATACCAATTTTTGTCCTTAAAATAATTTTGCATCAAAAAAATAAAAAGACAACTGGAACGATTTTTATGTGGTATTTCATTTGGGTTCTTAAGCAATCAAAGCCACAAAATCAAAACCGTCAAAAGGCTCTATGAGGACCGAAAAACGCGTGCTCTAGGAGTGTGAGATTCTTACTGCACCAAAAACACCTCTTACTCCCGATTGCAACTAAGTTGAAACTTATCAGGCAATTTATTTTCAACGAATTTAATTAACGTGTTGCAGGTAACTATCCGGTGATAGTTACTGCTTATACCGCGATTTTAAAGCGGATTCTCGTTTAGTGCACCAGATCGGAGGGATTTGTCCTTCGCAGGCGGCGTACTAAATTCGTCTCATCGATAATTTCGATTATAGTACTATTGCAGTGTTGTAATAGCCGTTTTCTATGATTTCGCGCAAAAGTTTTTATTTCATCGGGAACAGTGGGAATCCCGAGATCTCTGTGGATATCTTCGTTTCTAATGTACCAAGGTGCGCTTACAAACGATCTTAGGAGTTTATTATCAAATGTTTGTAAGGTATTTAAATTGGAATATCGCGTAAAACCCCAGAGTTGTATACCGTAAGTCCAGACAGGCCTAAGCACCTGCCTGTAGAAAATTAGCTTGTTTTCGATAGTGAGCTTAGTGTTTCCCGAGCAACCAGTACATATCTCAAAGTGGAAAACTTACCTTCAATTAACGACGATACTATTAATAAGGATATAACGTCTAACTCACAAAATAAAACTGAAGCTCTGTCAAAACACAAAAGCGATGAACTGGAGGAAGATATTTCTGATGCAAACCAACTATCAAAAAAAGCTGCAATATCTACTTTAAATGACTCTGCTATATCTCAACCAATTGCTGGTTTCAACTTTAACAATAAAAGTACAACTTCTTTGTCTCTTTCCTCGTTGCCAACGTCACCCGCTCTAAACGGGAATGTTCCTGCACAACTATGTAACTCATCGGAAATTTCTCAAATATCAACCATTTTGAAGAAAAACTCTTCTTTAAGACAGCTGGACCCCATTCTTGCTCCAAACAATATGAATATAAATACCGAAGTACAGTCTGGTATTGCACATCCTATTGTATCAGTACTTAAATCTGTAGAAGGACAAAAGGTTCTATTTTTATCTAAACTTGCTCCATCAACGAACGCTCTTGACAATAAAAACTATTTGGCGGGTAAACTTGGTACCTCTCTGATCGCCAATGTGGAGAAAATTATTCATCGGAATTACACGAAATATTCATCGTTCAAAATACGTGTACCAGACTCAGTCTTTCATGTCTTAAACTCGTTGTCGTTTTGGCCAAATGGCGTTATAGTTCATAAGTTTGAGTATAAGCAACCGAGGCATAATTCAAAACCGTTTTCGTCAAAATCGGACAACGCTGAATCGACGTCAAAGTAGCTTAAACAAATTCTAATTTACTATCAAAATGTGAACGGCCTTCGGACAAAGACTAACAGGGTCTATAAACAATCTTCCTCACGATGTCATTATACTTGCAGAAACTTGGCTGAACACATCTATTCTTGACTCGGAGTTATTTGACTCCAAATCTTCAGACGCGATCGTCATGAAAACGACATTTTAGACACTGTAGGAGGAGGAATACTTTTTGCCATTAAAAGGTCTCTTACTTGCTACCTGATTGACGATTTTCTATGCACTGACATTGAAGTACTTTGCATAAAAATTAAGTTGGCATCCGGATATTTATTCCTTATATCTACTTACATACCTCCGAGGTCTAATAAAAACATTTACGAAAAATTTAACGACCGTATGGAAAGTGTGTATGCCCTTTTGGAGCCAGAAGATGATATTTTGATTGTAGGTGACTTCAACCTATCGAATATAAACTGAATACAAATTGATGACGACAACTTCTACGTTCCAACAAAACAATGCTTACAATAATAGATTGTATGTCTTCGTGTGGTCTTAGCCAGTTTAATGGAGTGAAGAATCGTTCGGGAAGAACTCTCGATTTAGTATTTTTCTCCGACACAGTACGTACTGAAACTGCAGTAACAGCTTCTGCTGTTAAACTTATAGAAGAAGATCGACATCATCCTGCATTTGTTATTGCACTTAATTTAAATATGGCTTCTCCAATTAATAATAATTCTTCTGACAAACTTGAATTAACTTTAGTAAGTGTAATTTTTTTCAAGTTTGTGCAATTGTTAGCATACGTTGATGACATAGACATCATTGGCAGAACCCAGCGAGCTGTCACTGGAGCGTTTGCTAACATTGAAGCTGAAGCGGCTAAGATGGGACAGCAGTCAATGAGGCCAAAACGAAGTACCTGCTGTCCACAAAAAGGGACACACAACACCGGCGGATTGAACAAAACGTCACAATAGACAGGTATCTACAACTTTGAGGTAGTTAGGGACCTTGTCTACCTCGGATCCGCTATAACATCTAACAACAACATCTCGTTAGAAATAAAGCGAAGAATAACTCTTGCCAATCGCTATTCCTATGGGCTAGGGAGGCAATTGACTAGTAAAACCTTCTCTCGAAAAACAAAGGAGACTCTTTATAAGACTCTGATCATCCCAGTCCTGCTCTATGGCGCGCAGACATGGACTCGTATCAAAAGCGGATGAATATATCCTAAGTCGTTTCGAGCGTAAGGTTCTTCGCAAGATTTTCGGCCCTATCTGCGTTAACGGGCTTTGGAGGTTCAATCACGAACTATACGAGGTGTACAGCGATATTTACCTGGTATAAAAAATACATATATCACGTTTAAGATGGCTAGGTCATGTAGAGCGTATGAACAACAATGCTTCGGCTCGCAGGATCTTCGATTCCAACCCAGAGGGAAGACGCAGTCAAGGAAGACCTCGCATAAGTTGACACGCTCAAGTGGAAGATGACTTCAACCAACTTGGAGTGCGTAACTGGAGGCAGCTAGCCAAAGACCGAGCTAGCTGGGGAGGCATGTTAGTTGAGGCCCAGTTTCGTCCCGAACTATAGCGCCACCTAAGTAAGTAAGTGTAATTTTATAAATTTGTTTGATTTATTATGCACCAAAGACTGGAACCAATAATTTTTAAATTTGAATATTGATGATATGTGTAATGTTTTTTATAATAACCTCTTTGACTGTTTCAGTAAAACAATTCCATTTAAAAAATCTCGTAAAATCTCGCATGAACCACCATGGTTCGATTCGCATCTCAACTTAAAAAATAAAAGAAACAAAGCTTGTGTAAAATATAATCAAACAAGATCTGATGATGATTATAGAACGTTTCTTATTCTTAAACAATTATTTAATGACTATTCAAACTCTTTATATGATGCGTATATTCATAAAATGGAAGCTGATCTTCAATCTAATCCAAATAATTTCTGGAAGCTTGTCAATTGTAAGAAAAAAACTTGTGGGTACTCTAACTCTACGAGTATGTCAAATTCGTCATCATCTAGTTATGAACCAAAAGTTATTGCAAACATGTTTGCGAGCTATTTCAGAGAAGCGTTTGATGATTCAAACACTATAAACTCTTCTTACTCTTCTTCTTCAGTTTTAAACTTTCCGCATTTAAATGATATTAATTTTGAAATAAGTAAACAAACTATTACACAATACATACTGAAACTGGATGAGTGTTTTAGTCCTGGTCCTGATAGTGTGCCATCCTCTATTTAAAAAAATGCGTTTCTTATTTATCGTACCCTTTAAGTGTTCTCTTTAACAAGTCTTTAAAAAGTTCGCTTCTTCCAACTATTTGGAAAAGCTCATTTATTGTACGAATTCACAAGAAAGGTGATAAAAATGAAATAATGAACTATAGACCTATTGCTAAGCTATCCGTTATACCTAAACTGTTTGAGTCAATCGTATGTAGTGTCCTTTCATTTCATTGTAGTTCAATTATTTGTGATAACCAGCATGGTTTTGTGAAAAAGCGTTCTACTGTTGCCAATCTGTTTAATTTTACGTCCTTTTGCTTAGATGTTTTTGAGAAACGTGAACAAGTAGATTGTATATTTACTGATATTAGTAAAGCATGTGACAAGTTGTGTCATAAAACACTAATTTTAAAATTGTTTCGTCAAGGTTTTAACTACAATTTCTTAAATTGGATTTCATCGTATTTAGAAAATAGACAATATGAAGTAATATTTTGTAATGAATGTTCGACTCCGTTTTTAGTGAATTCTGGTGTCCCCCAGGGCAGTCATTTAGGTCCAATTTTATTAATTTTATTTATAAATGACTTAATTTCGATCATAAAAAATTCCTCTGTCCTTATATATGCTGATAACATTAAACCTTTCAAAAGAATTAATTCTAAACCTGACTGTCTACTTTTGCAAGATGACTTAAAATTATTTAGGGAATGGTGCAATATTAATCGTCTCGTTTTAAATGTTGACAAATGTAAAACCATGAGTTTTACACGCAAGAAGGTTCCAATTGTTTTCGTTCTTCTTCTTGAAATAGAGTATCTGTTTTTTCTGACTTGGGAGTTGTTCTGTGTAGCGCACGCCATACATTAGTTTTTTTTCTCCTTCAGCTTCAGAAACGAGACGAAATAGCGGGCGCCGAATTTTGGCTTCAGTCATCGATAATTCGAGTAACCATTTAGGAACACATTTTAATATATCGAGTCTCTTTTGAATTCCAAAGAGTCTTTATTTCTGATAGATGACAGTTTTAGCATCAAATGTTAGAGATCTGGACAAATTAACCAATCTTCCCGATATACAATGGATGTTTTTGTTGTTAAAAAAATATAGTATAAAATATAGTAGAAATGCCAACTACCAGTTATTTTTGGATAAAGAAATTTAATTCGGGAAATATTTCTTGCCATAAAATCGGCCAAAAGAATTTATTGGGTGCCTTTGATTTCGTTGAAGTAGATCCAATTTATAATTTTGTAAATCAAACGCACAAAACATAGATATAAGAAATCTGCTTATTAAAAGTATAGGGCTGAATTTGACATCTGTCAAATTGAGTTGTTAAACCAATTTTTTTTTACAGTTGAAAGTCTGACATTTACGAATATGGATCGCTAACTACCGCACAACGCATAAAAATTGTAAAAACCTACTAGAAAAATGGTGATTCTGCCACAGCCACATATCGTGCTTTAAGAGAAGATTATGGTTTACATAATCGTCCAACTACGCAAGCAATTGGCAAAATTGTGAAGAAATTTGAAGAGACTGGATTGGTTACAGATATTGTAAGGCTTGTGCATCATCGTTTCGCTCGTACCACTGAAAATATCGCTGCTGTAAGTGAAAATGTTGCCAAAGACCCGAATGTGTCGATTTCTCAGGAATTAGGACTGTCTTACGGCACATTATGGCGTATTTTGCATTTGGATCTACACCCACATCCATATAAAGTCCAGCTCACACCACAACTGAAGCTAGCTGACCATTCCCAACGTCGTAGATACGTCGAATGGGTGCTTGAACAACATGCGGTGGACGGCGATTTTTTGAACAAAATTTTCTTCAGCGACGAAGCACATTTCTCACTCGGTGGGTATGTAATTAAACAAAATTGTCGTATTTGGGGTTCTGAGAATCCTCAAGTAATTGAAGAGAGGCCATTATATCCACAAAAAGTCATAGTTTGGGGCGCTCTTTGGTCCGGAGGTGTGATTGGACCCTACTTCTTCGAAAACGACGATGGAACGACTGTCACCGTCAATTCGGAGCGTTATGGTCATTTGATAACTGACCTTTTTTTGCCTGCTATTGAAGAATACGACTTGGAGAATATGTGGTATCAACAAGACGGTGCCACATGCCACACAACTCGAGCGAATATATACCTTTATTGCAAGAGACATTTCCTGGCCGCATAATTACTCGTCGTGGGGATATCAACTGGCCACCAAGATCATGCGATTTGACACCGCTGCGCTGGTCTTTTTTTTGTGGGGCTACGCGAAAGACCGTGCAGATAAACCTTTAACTCTTGAGCACTTGAGAACCAACATTCGTCAAGTTATGGCTGAGATACGGCCCAATATGTTTCAAGAAGTGGTCGAAAATTACCTCAAACGAATCGATGCTTGCAACAATTCGCGTGGTGGTCATTTAAATGGTGTAGTGTTTCACACATAATGTCAACGTTCAAACTTTATAATAAAAAACAAATATCATGAAAAAAAATATTTTATACGTTTCCTTTTTAAACCGCAAAATGGATAACCAATTATTATATTATTATTATTTTTTTGCTTTTAATGGCGAACAACTGTTATAAATTTAAATTTTTCTAATCATCCTACCACATTCATGTTAATTTTGTTCGTTAGAACCCCTTTCGCATTATTACGTCCCTGATTCCTAGTTCACTACATAACTTTTCTTCTCGCCCGTTCTTCCTCAAATATTTCCATATTAGAAATATTATTACCAAAAGAAGACTTAAAATTAATCTCTAACGTACAATAAGTACGAGAGTAAATGTAGATGAAACAAACTCTTATAAGGGTCTTATTGTAAGTAATACGTTGTACGTTACCGTAACATACTAAATGGTATTACCTTGAAATTAATTATTAAAATTATTTTTTGAAAACCTTTCTGGTTTTTTTTAGCAAAAATTAGAAAAGAGTTTATTCCTTTCTTTAAAAAAAATGTTATAAACATATATTTTTTTTAATGTGTATATTCTATCATAGCATAATTGCCGTTGAAGAATCGCATTCTCATAACAAGATTAAGATTTATTATACTCAGACAAGAGGTATATTTTCAGTAAACTATATCTAGCATCCCATAAAAAAATAAAACTAGGTTAGGAGTATTTAGAACCTCTTAGAACTAAACCATTTAACGCTTTTAACAGTTTTATAATAATCTAGTAGAATTCTGCAATCCCTTAAATAAGTCTCATTAAGTTCTTGGGTAGTCTTATAAGAGGAAAAATTTTACTCGGCTGCGTTAATTAATAGTTATATTCCACAAATTATATATTATATATTATATAAAGATGGCAAAGAATTATCTTTCAAATTAAGATAATCTTATGACAACTAACACAATTTATCTGTGTTTAATTTCATTTTATAATTACATGCCCCTTTAAAAAAAAACACCCTTTTTTATGTTTTTTTTTCTCCAAACATACATTTTTTAAATGAAATTAATTTAAACACATAGTTTTATTTTTAAAAATTCTGCGTTGGGCGCCACTTAACAGCCAAACAAGGTCAATTTTTTTATTTGTGCAAACAAAAAACCAATTCCCACAGTGTCGCAAAATGTATCTAAATCTGTTTAGAATTTCAATTATTCTATTTAAATTAACATTCTCACTTTTTGGTTCTTCTTCATTTATATTCCATTTAAGTTTTTTCCGCTTGATAGTTAAAATGCTTTCAGAAAAAAATTTCCCTCCACAAAAATTGTGACTATTTTTGTCTGCCAGTTGGAAATAGTGTTTTGCGGTTCAAAGTGCAAAAAAAAAAAAAATTAAAAACGAAATCACAGCACTTTTAATATCGAGTCTGAGGTTTCAAAGTGAGCTAAAACAAAATATACAAAAAATTGGAAGCTGTAGGTTTAAAAAAAAACCTCATGATTTAATCATTTGCAGATCTACCCTCTTGCTTGTTAATATTTTCATTTTTTTGGCTTTTTCTTTTGTGTACCAGTATTAAAATTGTATTGGTAACATATTTCCTGATGCCAGCCTTTCCAGTCCATCGTTTGGGGACGTTCCCGCACTCGCAACATGTCGATCGAACAAGGTGGCTTTCGCTATAGAGTTATAAATGCATAGACTGCCAAACGAAATAAAAAAATCGAAAAGATACAAATTGAAATTCTGGATTCAATTTAATCCCGGTTTAAATGTAACCAAAGAAAGAAAACTGTTTTCATATACTCGTACCTACCTATACGTTTACTGAAAAAAGGACTAAAATTCGAGAAATACATATGCACAAATATTGGCATTCGATAAAAAGTCGGCGGGAAAAAAGAATGCAGAAAAATACACGAGCATCCTGAAACACCATGCCACGCTGCTCTAGGGCTGAATATTGCAAACAAAAAAAATATGAAAAAAATCGTAGATACGAGGAACAAATGCTGAAAGTAATTATTTTCCTTTGGCGTGTTCGCACGCTCGGCTTCGTTTTGTCCTTTGTGTAGAATTGATATGTAGCGTATGCTTCTTTGGCGAGCATTGGAGCAGGAACAAATGAAAAATGCATGCCGTTTTCTATTGGTGGCAAGAGGGAGCATTGTAGGTACATAAAAGTTTGCCAAATGGAATGTTTTTTTTGTTCGAAGGAATGAGAGAGAGAGAGAAAGTGGTCGATTAATGTCGTGAAAATTTATGTTTTTATTTAAAAAAAATCCTTTTATTTCTCTCAAATTACACAAGCGAAATTAAAAATTTAAAAAGGAATAAAAATGAAATATTGAGAAGATTTATTTTTAGCTATTAAATTATACATAATTCAAATAAAATTAAAAGTGGGTCGAGGTCGCACTAAGCGAGCTTCCATTATGACGAATAATTTTTCAAATGCTATTAATAAAAATTGAATCGTTATTTAAGAACAATGTTTTATTGAAGTTGTATTCCCCACATACAACTGTCTAACCGTAATACTTTTGCTCCTAGGAATGTTCAACAATTTATCATTGAACACTATTTCGGGCGTATTTTCAAGTACAGAGAATCTTTACTGATGGGTAAAAGATGGAATGTAGAGTTGGGCCGGATGTCTAATTTCTAGTGTCTTTCAAGAAGAGTTGATAGCGATCAGGAGAGCATGCCAGATACTTAAGCAGGACCCTAACCAAAAACGCAACGCTGCTTTCCCGACAGACAATCAAGCTGCTACAAAAGACATTGCCTTGCCATTGCCAACATCCTCTTAAACTGGTTAATCAATTCCATGATGAGCTCAATAGTCTGAAATTTGCCTTGGGAGAGTCAATCTTATTAGGGTTCCAGGTAATAGGGCATTGAGGGTAATGAACGTGCTGATGAAGCCAGGCAAGTATCGGAACTTCATAGCTCACTGTCAGAGAGAATTGACATTTCCTTAGGAGCTATGAATGGTAATACATATCAATTTTATTCAGAGAATGAAATCGTGGGTGCACGAGTGACTGGCAAATAGCGGATCAAGCGGTGAAGATGGGTATCGCTCAGAATTACCACCTCCGCAGTTGTGATGATCTGCAGGAAGAACAAACATTTGCTCACTTCCTCTGCAAATGTACCGCCCTGGCCAGTAAACGACAGCAATCGGAAAAATGTTCCACAGTAACATTAGCGAACTTTCAGAATTAAAGATTAAAGATTAAATATCCTTTCTTAACCAGACAAAATTGCTTTAGGACTCCTGACAGTTGATTGCAATATAAAAAAACTCACAGCAAATCCACATCCTTCCTTAACAAATATGACACATCCGACCCCATTGGAGGAGGCGAAAATCTTCTCCGTGACCTCACGTCATGTTTAGTATGTGTAGGATCGTTGGGTTGTCGCATCCATATACGTCAATAAATGATATTTCTGGAAGATCGAATCGTATAAGTTCCGGATACAAAACGGAATTCCTATATTAAAATATTGCTTTCTCTTTTGCAATAAAATGGTCAATGAGTTTTGGTGCCACAACGGAGCAGTCCAGCGCTAATAGGGTCAGCGGGCCAGGTTGATCGTAATCCGCATTTCTACCTACATATCTACCTACAGAGATTCTTTTTTAGGCGTTAGAAACTGGTCCCAAATGCACATAGAAAGTAGAGAAGTTTTCGACGAAAGCCAGGGACAACACAGTGTATGCCGTGCAGACAATATAATATCTTCCGTTATGAAGCTATTTGATCCTAAAATGTGTATCTCTTGCGGGCGGAGCTTACGTGCCTCTGATTTCTATATTCTTTCCAGGGGCATTAACACTGATGGATCTAGCATGGAGAAAAAACAAAAGAGAGACGAATAATAATTTTTACTTTCTCCTCTCCACATCTAGACTATAATTAACATTAAACGGGGAATCTCAAAGATGTATGGGAGGTCGGATACTGACTTTTGGAATTGCCGCACCTATTTCCCTATAGCGAATCCTAGGATCATATCATAACTTATAAGCTTGGTACATTGAGGGGTTCAGGGAGCGGATAATATCCTACCATGGTCCACTGTCTCGTGGACCCACAACATATTAATCATGGATCTATGCTTATAAGTTGGAAACTAAGCAGTTGTCATGTAAAGTGAACCAAAAAAAGATTTTTTTTTTGTTAAATAGAATAAACATTTCCTAAGTGTTATTCATCAGTCGTGCTTTCCTCCGACTATATACATTATGTTCATGACGTTGCATTGATTCCTTAACACCATAAATTTTTGAAAAAAAAAAATATTGAGCAGTTTTCAAAATATAAATTAAAATTTTTTTTGTTAAATGCTTTTAAGAATACAAAAAAATATTAATTAAAAATATTGGTGCGCAGGAAATTTCGAAAGAAGGTTAAGCCATTTATGAGATAGTCGAAATAAAAATAAACGGTCCTATGGATAGCACCGCTTTTAGACATTTTTTAATCATCTAATCGGTCGTACCTAAAATGCTGCACTGATTTTTTAAATCAAAATCATTAGAGCCGTTTCCGAAAAAAATAGACTTTAACATAACTGTTATATGGCAGGTACCGTTATTTTTTGAGCTAAAAAAAAAATGTTCAATTTCCTCTCTGTACAGTACCTAAAAACCTCCATATACCAAGTTTGAAGCAATTCGGGACAACCGTTTAGGCTGTAGGTGTCTATACATACATACAGACGGACTGAATTTTTAGACCATCTTTTTTATCATTGTAATGTCATGTTTGATTGTTATCTCAAAACGTTTTTTATTTCCACGACTGCATAACTTCGCTTAAAGTACCTATAATCGCAAGTAAAATAAAATGCACGACTGGATCGCACGTGCTTGCTCCTATGTTCGATCACATTATATGCAAAATATTCTTATAGAAACGGCTAAATGTATTTTTAAAGTCGTTATTCACTTAATTGTTTATATACAAAAATTCTTAAATTTTTTCTAAAAAAAATTGGTATGAACATTTTAAATATTTAATAATCGTCCAACCGTTTTCGTAATTGAATTTTCAAAAAAAAAAAGTTTTTTTTTGTTTTAAATCCAACAAAACTATTTTTCGAAAATTTTGAAATTTAAAGGAGCTCTTGTTTAAAAATTTTGATCGAAATCCGTTGAGCCGCTTATGAGAAGGTCAAAAACCAATAAAATGGTTGTCTGGCAGGTACCGTTAATAACAAAATATTAAAAAAAAAAACATTTTGTCCAAAATGTATACCATACGCAAAGTAGTACCCACACCAATTTTTATGAAAATCGTTGAAGCCGTTTTCGAGATAATTAAGACGGTAAAAATGGGATGGCAATTTTAAATATATAATAATGTAAACTTAAAAACGAAATTAAAAAAAAATAAAAAACACCCACCCATTTTCGAAATATTATATTAAAAAAAAATTTTTTTTTTTTTCAAAAACCCAAAAAATATTTTTCGAAAATTTTGGTTAGCAGTGTTCTTATAATTCGAAGGACCTCCTATATATAAAAAAATTGATCGAAATCCATAGAGCCATTTATGAGAAAAGCGAAAATCAAAAAAATGCTTGTGTGGCAGGTACCGTTAATAAAAAATATGTAAACAACATTTTTGTCCGGAATGTATTTAGATTCTACTAATGGAGTGCACACACTAATTTTCATCAAAATCTTTAGAGCCAATTTCGCGATAATTAAGATGGTAAAAAAATTGTATGGCAAGTACCGTCACTTTTGGGGCTAAAAAAATTGCTAAAGAATCAATTTGAAATCAATCACCTAAAACGCTCAAGTACCAAGTTTGAAGAAAATCGCTTCCGGCGTTTCGGCTGTAGATCGTTCTACAGGCAAACAGACAGATAGACAGTCATACAGACGGAATTGCGGGATCCATTTTTTCGGTGTTCTCCATCATCGTAATATCAAGTTTGATAAACATCTATCTGACCTATAGTACCTATAACGCAAGTAAAAAGGCGGAAGTGATAGCGACAGTCAATTAGACGTTGAATGCGCCAATTAAATACCATAACTCGTTTGACATTTGCATAAAAATCAATTTGGGAAAAGGGATTGGTGGACATACTCTCTAACAGATCATAGATCGCAGTCTGAGTTCGACAACAAGATTCCTATCTAGAAAGACGTACATTGTTCAGTTAAATGTCTGGATGTGAATTTTCATCGGCCTGGTTCACATGACAAGAGATACCCAATGGAGTTCATCACATTCCCTCATGATACCAAATATTTTCCCTGTGCTAGCTTCACGGCTTTTTGCACAATCAATAAGAAGACAGTTCTAAGGTCACTCACGGAATAGGCTCGACATTCGCACCTGAAGGCATCTACATTGTGCCAAACCAGACAGCTTGGGATTCACCTGTAACCTTGCACCCTTAACCCCTATCAAGAGTTATATTCCATACTAAATTCGCGGTATTAGGGAATTGGTTGAGGAAATGGTACAAAATCTACCGAAGTTCATCCATCCATTGAAATATGAGATCAAGGCCTTCAATTCAGAAAAAAAAGGAATTTGAATTGAATGATTGTTTCCCTCCTTGCTGGTAAGGAATATTCAGCTTCGGTGAATACCCTCTTATTGGACAGTACATGTGGGAACGATTCTGACTTATCGAACCGGTTCGTCTGCATTCACTATAGGTGGGCCAAAACTTTCGATTGAATTCTTTGACGAAAATTTAGAATTAAGAATATGGACTCCCAACACTTTCTGCATGTGAGCTGATCCCTGCTTATTATCAGATTTCCGTTTGATTGATTAAGGGCAATTTCAGAATAATTTTGTTCGAAAATTTAACAACCAATTTAATATAATTCGTGTGCAGCCTTAAGAAATTAACTGCTAATGATATGATTAATCCCCGTGTAATAACTAAAGCCACAGCCTATAATCTTGGTATTACTTTGCTCACAATTGCTGTTTCATTCTATAACCTTCGCTGACCGTGAAGTTTGTTGTTCGGTAGAAACAATCATCATCATTTATTCCTTAGAACTCATTAAATAATTCTTTTAATAATTTAATATCAGGAAATAATGAGCATTGAGAACGCAAGTCTGCTAATTATGTTTACATAAAAAGAAAACTACAAATAATTGCCACCTAATCGTGATTACATAAAACAAACAAAAAAAACATATGTGTTTACCAAATAGAAACACAAGCAATAATTCACAAACAAAAATCCATCAACCCGCATTACACTTACAAACTAATTACCCACCTTTCTTACCTCTTAACGCTTGGTATCTTTATTCCTGATATGGCTTCTAAGTGATTTCCCGCTTCTTCGGACAAAATCAAAACAATCTTCCATTTTCTTCACTCGTGCACACGGGTGCAAACAAAAAACAAACAAAAAAATAAAAAGAAAACCTCATAAGTAAGTTTTCCTTGATGTCATAACTGAATTACCTCGTTCGACAGTCGATAATAGCACGAAAAACACAACAAATCGCTTGGAAACCTTATAAACTCTACTTATGTTCCTTGAAGATATTTTTCTTCTTCTTCCACCACTTCACTCAAACACACAGAAAAAAAAATAAAAGGCAGGAAAAATTATGCCAGAAAATAATAAAAAATATATATATATATCGAACATCTTTAACCACTTTCGTTTTCTTGATGTGTGTGCTCAGTGAGCTGCTCATAAGAGACCTACTTTTCTACTTTTCCAGGCCCTGACAAAAAGTCACAAACTAAAAAAAAAAAAAAAAAAAAAAAAAAAAACTTTTGGTATGGTCACTTTATTGATTTAACCAAGTCCTCCTGTTCATTTCGATATACCCACATACCTACCAAAGTGTAAGGCATAGGTAAGTTGAAAAACCAACTAACAGAGTATGGTCATAGTCACAGCAGGTATAGGGTTGAATGATTTCGGGCTTAGTTAGAGTAATTAGTGGTATTTTTGTTCTTTGGCCAAGAGAAATGGAAATAGGATGGAAATTATTTCGGCTTTTTCTTTTTCCCTTGAATACCTTTTCTATTCAGAAAGGAATATGGAAGCAGTTTTGAAATAACAACTCAAGGCGAATATTTTATAAAGGCTCAACGTTCTACAGAAAAAAAATCGTGTTCCTATTACGGTTTTCTGAAGATACACACATTTAAATGGTGGAATGGGATAAATGTGCTCGCAAAATAGTGAGTTCTGCTCTATCATATATGTAAGTCCTTAAATGGGTCTCCTTGTAAGATTTCATTATCATTTAGTTGGTTGTGTTTTTGATATTGCAGTATTTTTTCTGCCAAAAAATCTTCTCGTTTATGGAGATTAAGAGAGAATTGCAGAAGTCATGGACTCATTTATTGAAATTCTTTCAGAAATTTTGAAGAAAAACTTAAGCAGCAGTTTTTTCTGTTGGATGTTATGTAAAGCTCTTGCTTTTGCATTGCTATCAACAATGTGTACAAGGTAGCCCAAAAATTGCCACTCGTTGTTTTTCTGCGGGAATTGTTTTATGACTGAGAAACTTTGGTTTTGGTTGTGAATAATGTTTTTTTTTTTGAGGTGTTAATTTTTCGCATTAAACTGAGAAAATGATATCGGTTATGTGGCCGTCCATCGCCAGAATTTATTGCAGAGCTTACGGCCAAAGGTCCTCGCTTTATTGAAAGATATTCTTTGGATGTATCCAAGGGTCTAAAGCTTAATGACATAGACTCCTTACTTTAAAAACTCAACAAAAAGAAGTCTGGAGTGGTTAACTTGGCGATCAGTGCAAATCGCTAAAACTGGAGATAAGGCCACCATCAAATACAGCCATCAGAATGTCGGTGCCCAGATGAGGTTGAATTGGCTGTCAGCGTTTCAGCTTACACCAGAGTTGGTCCTTTGTGATACCACACAAATCCCGATATAATCTTCGTTGAACTATTTGGATTTCCTAGAAGAGTAAGAGACTGTAGATTTCTATTTTGGTTAGACCGCTGAGAACATCGAAGAAAAAGTCTCCAAGATGGAGCTTACGTCTCCGAGATAGAGCAGGGCATGTACACAGAAGATGAGGAATAGATTCTACATCTTCTTCATCTATGCAGCTTCTGCAAAAATCATTTGAATAAATGCCAAGCGTCGTCGTTGCCTTCTTGCCTATGAGCCAGTGGCCTGTTATGACACCAATTACGAAGCTGATGCGTAATCTGCTTAAGAATATCAAACACTTGAAGCGTTTTAGGACAAGTCCAGAACTGTTTTATCATCAGACAGGTGGTTCTTTTTTCCTATCTTAGGTTTGTCCTTTCTAAAGCATCTTATTTTAGTAACCTACATACAGCCATGTGTATATTATACATTTGGCTTGTCAATGGCGGTGGCAATGGCGCAGTGGATAAAGTGCTTGATTGCTAACTAGGACATGTGGGTTCAATCCCCAAGCTAGGCGCATTCTTTTCTATACCTCCAATTTTAATTGGATGCCGCCCATGGGTTAAAATGAAACAGTCAATACCTGGTTATCAAATCCACTGTGCCAAACTAGTGCCGTGCAATTCAGGTTGCATTTAAAAGACCTTAGATCTTACAGGCATATGGTTAAATTAAAAAAAAAAAAAAGTATAAAGTCGTTCCACTTTTGGCAATTCATCAACATTTCAATCCTCTGGCATAACCCTGTGCACTGGCACCCAACATATGTAAATTTTGAGCTGCTGCGCCATCTCTCTTATGGAGACGAACGGAGAGGGCGATTCCAGAGATATAATAGCCGCCTGACTATCTGAGCAGATACGGATATCAGTAGTTGATATAAAAATGGATAGCATCATCTTCGTTCACATTTTCGATACTGCAAAAATGCTACTTCGTATAACAGGTCGGACCTGGCATCATTTCGTGTTGTTCTCCATACTCTTCTTCTTCCCCAAGTGGCGGCAGATGACAGGAAAATCTGCGCCAAAATTCATGCTGAATCAACTCCACTATCGAATCATTCCGCAAAAAATCGAAACAAATTATTCTGTGTTGTTTAAAAGTATATGTAGCAATTTAAGGTTCTTGGTGCAAGTGTAACTTTTTTGTCTGTGTACTTCACGAACATCAGAAGAGCATCTACCTATAGGGTGATTACTTTTGAGCCACCTTGTATATGTTAAAATCCCCGATTTGTTGTGAGTAAAGGAACCCATTGGGAGTAGACAAAAAAATGTTTAATGGCGGATCGTCACAAAAAGCAAGTTAGCCTCATTGACTCGATGAATTTCCGATATCTTACTGGTGCATTTTTTTTTTCCAAAAAAAAAAAAAATAAATCAAGAACTGAAATCAATTCAAACTTCAGAGCACAGCAAATTGAAGAATTTTACTCTTTTAAATGCACTGACACACATTTAGCTAAAGCTTTCAATTCTTTTACCCAAAATATCAAATTCATTAAAGAATTATTTGGGATTATGATAACATGTGACAGCAGAACTGTCAAACTGAACGTCGCTAGTTCCGAAAAAGGCGATCTCAAAACTATCAAAAATCTAATTTCATCATGAACAGGATTCCCATCAAAATTTTCTGACACCTTTTGACAGACCAATCAGATTTTAATTTTTTCAACTTGCCCATTTTGAAAATTCAACTATGTGACAGCAGAAATGTCACACTGAAAGTCACATTTTAATTGTTCCATAACGTCACGTTTTCAAGATATTGCCGCTTAAAAAAAAAAAAACCTTTTCGGAATTTTTTTTTGAGGTTACATACTATTTACATATTTAACAGGGTGAGAGATTTCTTTTTTAAGAAAATATCACACCTCAGATATTTCAACTGTAATGCGGTTTATTATAAAATTCTTAAATCTAAAATGTTCTGGTAGCTTTCTGTCTGATAAAAAAGTTATTCAAAAACCTATACAGGCTTTTATCTCTATTAAAACCTTCACTTTTTCATATTATTTCCAAAAAGACTTAAGCTAAACGCGAAGACAGCGGAAAACCGCCATCGTGTAGATATCACAAACGAATAATTATGATAAATCACTTTTTGTGGTGCTATGCGATATGCCAGCTTCAAAATCTTTCATTAAAAAAATATTTTTCTTTTGCTATCTATGAGTATACATCGCATCGTTTGAAGGTGTAATGCGAGTAAATGCGTACGCTTTTGCCCTAGATGTTATATTAAATGTTCTTGGAAAATGCCTTTAGCAAAATGTAAAACAGGGTGATACGAACATAAATTGCTAGTTTATTGAAATATTTAGTAATTTTGTACTGAAAAGCGAACTAGAAAAGAAATCTTATTTATTTTTAGTAATCGCTCAGAATACCAGTGTATACTTTGCTATAACTGCGTGATCGACGAGCTTTTTATAAATGTTTACATGAACTGTTTATTGTTTCGAAATATTAGATTTGTTTTGCAGATTTTAGAAATAAGGTGTAGATCAATGTCCAGCTAAATGGGACACTCGTTTATTGTGTACTAATAAACACCATTACACCGAAATTACTTTTGAAATATCTGTAGAAGTCAATTTTCGTTAAAAATTACAGTTTTATACATAGAATTCTATGCAACAAAAAGAGTGGAGAATTCTGAAAATAATCTACAATAACTGTCGATTTCTCTTCTACATTTTGGTACAGGAAATCGAAGTTCAGAACACAATTCTTCGCTCAGAAATGACGCAGAAATTATAAATGAAAAACTTATTCAGTGCGATAATTACTGCACATAATTTGAGAAAGTCTCAATTTTTGTTTTTGCACAGAATTTGATATGTGAGCTTTTACCATATTTGACTTTTCATTGAAATATGTTTTCTGTAAACCACAATGTTAATTTTATGAAAATATTTAATTAAAGTCTCCAATTTGTTTGCACAGAATCGCCCAGCACCATACCATGTGAGTTTTATTCGTATTTGTTTTCGTTGTTTGATTCGTTCTATTACGAACTAAAATAAATATTAATTGCATCAAAATATTTTGAGAAGTCTCCACTTATTTGCGCACAAAATCGACTTAGCTCCCTGACACGTGAGTTAAATACGTGTATGTTTTCCCTCTGTTTTTTATTAGATGATGTTTCCTGTGAGTGAAATAGTAACTGTATCAAAGCATATTTCGGAACTCTCCACTTATTTGTACATACTCGTAAATGTCTAGCAACTTGATATTTGAGTTGTGCCATATTTGTTTTCGTTGTTTGATTCATTATATTATGTTTGCTGTGGGAGAAAATTGTAATTGTCTCAAAATAATTGCAGAAAGTCTCCACTTTTTTTCCAAAGAATATTGCGATTCTCCCTGGAATGTAAGTTGTATTCGTGTTTAGGTTTTTCATTGGATTAGATTTTCTGTAAGTGGAAATGGTAATTCCATCAAAACATGTGAGCTAAAATCTCCATTTTTTTTCAACAGCGACCTAAGCCTATTGACACACGAGATTTATTCTTGTTTGTTTCTTTTTTTTTATTGGATTATTTTTTCTGTAAGCGAAATGGTAAATGTATCAAAATATTTAAGACAAATCTCCACTCATCACTCTGACAAGTGACTTTTTTGGTTTTTGTCGTTTCTTTCATTACAACATAACTTTCAAGCATTTATTAAGTTTTTTGTTTTCAATTGGTGAAACTCTCCACTGAAAAAAAAATTCTATTTGGTCTTTTTGGAGACCTCACATCCAATAATGCATTACGCGGCAATTAACATATAAATTTGGTGAACTTTTTTATAACACTTTGACAATACAACATTATTTTAAGATGATCAATTAAAAAAAAGAACCACCCCGTAAAACGAAAATGCCTATTGGAAATACATTGCGTTTACCTATGCTTTATAAAATGTATGTATACCTAAGAGTATAAGAACAATCCTTCTACATATATGAGAACACGTCGTCGTCGTTTTATTCCAATCCGATGACAAATTCAGATTTATGGTATAAAATCGAACCGTAATCAATTTTTGCTTTTGCAGGCGTGTTTTCCAAGTAATTTTCAGCATAATGTTGCCTATAAGACAGGCACAGGATTATCTACATATCTAAAATCCTTCGGCATCAGCCATTTGGGGCTAAATTTTGTGATTACTCTGATTTCGTAGCGAGTTTTGGGGCTTTGTTTTCTTTTATTTTTTTTTCTTGGTCCTTAAGAGATTTTTTTTTAACTTCAGAATACCTACCATTAAGATAAAATGTTATTGTTTTCTTAGCTGGGTAATGTCCTGGAAGGATTTTCTATCCGAAATATTATCTTCTATTTGAATTGAATGAGGGTTGATAATTTAATATTGCGAATTAGAATACCTTTTGCTTAAGAGAAAAATAATGCAATTATAAGGTTCAATTTATTTAACGGTATAACACTTTTATAGTTTCTCAAGGAAGGTGATGAAGTTGAAAATAAATATATATGTATGTATATCTGTTTGTACATAAATGTAACTGTTTTGGTTAACACAGTCATGAAATCCATGATAAGTCATGGCGAATGATTGGTTAGTTTGAAAATTTCAAAGATTCACATTCGGAAGTTAACTTGACATTTCTGAAAACTTACAATATATTTATTTATGTGTGTATGAATGTAGATGAACCATGTCCTAAATTTTCATGATGAGGGTATACATATATAAAACAAGAAAACAAATAAATAGAATTGTCAAGTTTGACTGACAGGAAATTTGAATTGACTCAATGGTAAATTGCCTGCGGGTCTTTCCTTGAATTGACGTAATCAAAGGACACATCATTTTATCGAAAACGTCCTGATATTTTATATTGATGTTTATAAAAAAAATCTTCATATTTTAAAAACTAAAATGTACAGGGTCCATGTTCTGTACATTTCGAATCGACGTTTTTTATCAAAGTTTTTAAACTTTTGCTTTCGTGTATAACAGTTATTCTTCAGTTGTGTTTGATTTCATTTTAATTCAAAATTTCAAAATTGCTCACCTGCAAATCCCTCCTCGCATGTACAATTGTAATACGCTACGCCATCAATACAAGTTCCTCCATTTTGACAAGGCCCCGACCAGCATTCATCCCAATTTGTTTGGCACTGTATCCCTGTGTATCCATCTATGCAATAACACGAATATGAGCTGAAACGAATGAAAATCTTTTAAAGCCTTTAATCAGGAAAAAAAACGGATAGTTTTTTTTTTTGTAGGAAATCTCTAAACGCATGTGATTAAAAAAAAGTAGTTTTTTTTTTCATCGCCCAAATTGAAAGGAGAATAAATTAATATTCCGACGGCAAACCAGAGATAGACAAGTTTGAAGTGCTTTTAGCATTAGGCAAATCGAAAACCAAGTGAAAACCTTGCAAAAGCCTTCAACACCATATAGCTGGTTAAGTTGGTACAAAACCAGGAACAGGCATTTTCTAATAAAACATTCATCGCTAAGAGCAGACCACGTCCGGTGAAGGGTGTGGTGTATGTGTACTCATCAGATAGAAGAAAGAAATATTCCAAAACTAGGTTGGCCAGTGATGTTATATATTTTTTTTTAGGAAAATAAGTTTTTGAATAGTTTTTGTGTTTTGTCTCTTGAAAAATTCAAAGTCTTCTAGCATTTTTTTTTTAGATTATTTAAACCACAATTCGAGATTTACTTTTAAATCGTGTTTGAACATCAAATATTTTTTGTCTAGCACAGCTAGCTGTCAGATAAATTTACGATTTAGATATTTGTGAAACGCCATATCTCTATTGGGAAGATTTTACTCATACTTATGTAACCATAAATTTATCATTTTTTTGTCAAGAATCATCTTTCAAAAAAACGCAACCTAATTTTCAGACAGATCTGTGGAATAGTTTTGTTGAGGCAGCCATTTTTGATTTTCGTTAAAATCAAAAAAAAAAATTATTTCCAGTGCTCATTAAGCACTATTATTATAGGGAGTCTATTGAAGCCATTCGCCATAATAGCTTAGTAAATTTAGTTGTGGTCCTTCAAGCACAAGTGACGCCAACCTTCTGGTCGCCCAATTGAGGTTACCACCCCAGAAATGGTCTAGAAAATCAATGTCCACTGACTTATAAACATGGCGGAGTGGGTTAGATTTTACATAAATATTTGGACATGAAAAAGCAAGCTTTCCGCAAGATGGGTGCCGTGTTCGCCACCAATCGACAACAAACGCATTCGTTTGACAACTTCGAAAGGTGCGTTTGTGTTCCAAAAAAATTCGACTGAGTTTGTGCGCCATTTCGTAACCATAGATGAAACCGGGATTTACCACAACACACTTGAAACCCAGGAACAGCCAACACAATAGAAGGCCAAGGTGTGTTTCTTAGAGCGACATTTTTTTTGGAATGCACGTGGTGTTATTCACATCGAATACCTTTAAAAGTGTAAAACCATCACCGGCGAAGAGATGCAAGATGGATTCCAGGCAGATTTGAAGCGACCGGATTTGGCAGATAAAAAGTTTTACTAGGAAAACGCACCGGCGCGCGCACAATACTACATTCGCAATGGCAAAATTGCATAAGTTAGGCTGCGGACTCCTCCCACATCCAGCATATTTCCCCGATTCCAACCACGAAGAAATTGCTCGGAGGTAAAAGATTTGGGTGCAATGAAGATGTTATCGCTGAAGCAAACGCTTATTTTGAGGGTCTCGAGAAATCCTATTATTTGCAGGTCATCACAAAATTTGGAGAAACGTTGGTTGAAGATTTTCGAGCTTAAAGGGGACTGTATTGAAAAATAAAATGTTTCTTTCTTTATTTCATTTTTCAGGGACTTATTAGCCCAGCCCGTAACCGATCAGTAGTTTAGTCAGATATTGCGAAACAAAGCAAAGCGGACAAATAAATTTAGAAAATTTAGAGCAACTATATAACGTTAAAAGCTTTAGCATTAATCTCATTGTGACTTTGAAACAATAAAAAATATCAGCATTTGGTGGTGTGCCCCAGGGTTCCGTTTTGTCTACGAGTCTCTTTGACATGTTCATTAATGATCTCTTATCAGTAACTCAAGTTGTTTTACTGGCGGCAATTCTCTTTGATATTCGTTTGCAAATTCGCCTCCTATATCTTTGGATGTGGAACTACATATCTACAGGGTATGATAGCATTTGGTGGTGTGGAATAAAATTCCACATAGAATTTAATGCTTAAACAACTAAATAGTTCAATAGATTGTGTTCTAAGGAAAAAGCCAATGGCAATTCTTCAATTGTGATACTAGCGCTTGTATGAATGTCCCTTATTAAATCCTTGAGCCCATGTTTGGAAGTACTGTCAAATATATAGATTATCTTTACCCGTTCAACACCAATCCTTCCTAACGTTCGCTTAGTGCTTGTTAATTTTAAGGGCATTTAATGCCCATTGTTACAAAAAAATAACAAAAATGGGATTACTAGTCGAGGTCCCAAGGTTTTTTTTTATAAATCCCGAATTGAATTTCAAAATAACAAGGATAGATAAGGACTTCGTTTGCAGTTTCTGAGTAATAGTAAGGCCGATTGCCACTGGTGACCAAATTGTGGAGAGATTTGGGAATTTTTTGGGAAAAAATCGATACTTCGGTTTCGAATTAGTTCATCAACAAGTGAAAATGATAAAATTGTTCTTTAAAAACGTGTGTTCTGGTTGGGCAACGTTATGCTTTGAAAAATCATCTTCAGCGAAAAAGTTTCATTTTGGGATGAGCACGGGTAGGGGTACGTTATGTCAACAAATAGAACTTTCGAAATTGGGATGATATCACACCACATTAGATCGAAAACCGTCAAATGCATCCCCAAAAAGTCACTGTTTGGTGTGGATTTTAGGCTGGCGGCCGGCGTCATCGAATTATATTTCTTTGAGAATGACGTTGGCAAGCCCATCACCGTCAATGGCAAACCTTTCAGCTTAAATTGGATGATATCGATATAGCTACCAATAGGACAGCGCTACGTGCCACACATCTCTCACCATATTGGAAATTCTGCATGAGCGATTCGAGGGCATGGTCATCTGGTGATACGAACTGGCCACAGGAATCCTCTCCCACACCTTTAATTGTATAATACATAATTATAATTTTCTGAGGTAGTTTGGCTTTTTCACATTTATCGCATTAAATCCTTGATTATGAAATCAAATATGAAAGTTTTCGATTTTCTTCATTTTAACATCTCTGTCCTCGAACGGTCAGAAAACAAACAAATAATTTTTTTTTTTAGAAAACACATCAAAGCTCACACAACTTACCTATTTAATCCATCAATGCAAACGCCAAACACACAAGGATTGCTGAGGCAGGCAAAACCGGCCTGTCCACCCCTCAAAATGGCCAACATCCAAAGGAGGCCAAATAGCCATGAGTAGGATTTAAGCACTGACAACGTTGATGTTGATTTTGTTGAAGTTGTTGGAATCCTTTGAGGATGTTTCACATGATGTTTCTGTTCTTGTTCCTCTGGCTCCTCTTGATTGGGATAAGAAGAATAGCGTAAAGATGCCAGGGGCGACGACGATGACGACGACGACGGTGGAGTTGGTAATGGTAATGGTGTAGCTGCTGCAGATTGCTCTACTTTCCGCTGCTGCTGCTGTTGTTGTTGCTTATGATTGTTGTGATGGTCAAAGTGACGACGGTGGTGCTTGTAATCAGGTGGTTTCTCAATAGTTAGGTCTAGTCTACATTGATTGCTCTTGTCATTTTTGTTGTTGTTATTGTTGTTGGAGTCGAATTCAGAGTAGGAGTATCTGTTTCTGGTTCTAAACCTATAGCTAGTACAACTGGTTAAAGTGCCCATCGTTTTGTCATCGACTGACAACGACGATGATTCTTCTGTTGCTGATGGTGTTAAGGTTGCTTTTCTTGTTCTACTATCACTGATCCTGTTGCGGCTGATGGACTTGCATCCTCTGTAAGTACCACCATCGTCATCATCGGATGCTGCACTATTGGCAGTCATTGTGTTGGAATTTCTTCTTCTTCAGGTTTTTTCTCGTTTTTGTGTATGTTTACCGAAAAAAAGGATCCCTCAATGAATTTAGGACACACAAAGAAAAAAAAATAAAATGCTGAAAGAAGCTCGTATCCTTTTCTGTGCTATCAGCAAAAGGCTAAATGATGGACTGGTCTGCTAATGCTGCTGTTGTTGTATTTGGTGTTGTTTACTCTAAATGCAATTGTGTTGCTGATGCAGTTCTTTGTATACGGTGGCATTGATTGATGGTTATTTGTTGCGATGCGGTTGTGTTACACAGAGAGAAGGTGAAGTCCTTACAATCAGTCAGAGTGAGTTGTAATTTTTTTTTATTTTTTGTGTGAAGTGTACGTGTATTCTGGAAAGGACTCCCTTCAAGAATTGGCAATTGATTGGAGTTATTTTAGATTTTTGGTTTTATGTAGAGATGAGAGAATCCTGCAATGAAAGGATACAAAACTGTTAAATAATTTAAACTGTAATCGTCTGTGGTAGGTAATATATGTGTACTTTTAATTCAAAAGAATGAGTGAATATTTGTCTACAAAAATGACTTATACTAAAGGAAGTTTTTAAACATTGAAATATTTTATTGTACTGTAGGATAGGACCTGACGTAATATGACATTTAGGAACATTTACCTCAGGTATCAAACACACAACAGATTCATCTCAACTTATGTTCCTAAGGGTTTTAAAATAACACTGTTTTCCAAGCATATAATTAAATGGGGTGCATTCGAAGTTGTTTGATAAATACTTGACTTACAAAACCCACATTTTTGCTCAGATGCCTTAAAAAAATATGTATGTTATTCATAAATATTTGTCCACTGTGTTTAGAAAAACAATAGTTAATCTAATAAATCTGGTATAATTTTTTTTCAAATTTTAAGATTCAAAACGAAATTCTAAATTAAAAACGATACTTTTGTGCTGTTGAAAAATGGTAGGAAATTTAATATATAGGTATACGAAACAGAAACAACGAATACTGAAGGGATACCTTTTTATGGGAGGGTAAACCGATTCGTTACGTAACGCGTTACATTAGATAAGTATTCTCACACATATCAACTAAAAGAATTGTATCTCTTTAAGGAGTGAATCTAGAAATCTGAAATTTTCAGGAATGATAGAGTATATTGACTTGAATGTTTGGTAAAGAAAATGGATTCCTAGAATGTACCGTAAGAAAACTGTAATATTGAGAAAATTGCACATATCAGTCAATTACTATTGACAGGTTCCATGAATAGATTTGGTTTTGGTGCCGTGAAATAAGGTAGAAGGCAATAAGGTCGATCGAGATGGAAATAAAACGCGCGCAACTTTTTATACGACGTGATCTTTTTATACCTGTATGTATGCATCGCTGAACAAACTTACGCAAAAATAAAATTGTATGTGTAATTAAACTTACCTACTGACTTTATCATATTTGCTTGACATTTTTTTTTATATTTATGTAATTTTTCTTATTTTTTTGGCATATTAATTTTTTTATAAATTTCCTTATAAACACATTCAATTTTTTTCCAAGCTTGAAATAATTTTCGAATTTTGCTTGCACTACATTCATTCCATGATACTATGCCATTGTATATATGTTTCAGTAAATAATTTCAGAAGTAAAAATTATTATGTTTCCTTTCAGAAATAAACATGAATTTCATTGGTAATAATGTAGAATTGTCTTTTTTCAAATGGAAATAACATCGAATGAAATAGAAATAACATCGAAACAATTTTTTTTATCCACTGACAGGAAATAAAGCCGAAATGCTGATCGACATTATTACCATTTTGTTGGAAATAAAGTCGAATTAGAAAGAAAAAAAAAATTCGACTGTATTTCCATTTTTTTGTGAAATAAAGCCCGTTCGAACTTATTGCCTTCTACCTTATTTCACGGCACCTTGGTTTTTCTTTAATTATTAAGTATGCAATATGACGATTATATATTTTGATGTATCGAACATTTCAAACATCTATGAGCTATAGAAGATTCGCATCTTAATTTCAAAAAAAGAGAAGAAAAACATTTAAAATTGCCGGCTTAGTTCGACTCCTATCATCAATGTTCAGTGTGGAAGAACAGTTATGTTTGAAAATTCATTCAATAGAAAAGATCTGGTGGCTGTTTTGAGCTTCTATCGTCAGTTCTGGGGTTATATGGCGGATTAAAAATAATAAGAATATGCCTGGAAATATATATCTTATAGGTTCATTTGTTTTTTGAAATTATAAATGCAAAAGTTGATGAAAAATGTTAATATATTTTTAGAAACAGTATTCCACAAAGTTATTACCCCAGAAAAGACGTAAGGAGATTTTCAAGTAATATACCTAGAAATGTGTCAATTAAATTAAGCAAAATTAAGTTGTTGAAGGTAAGGATTATAAAAATCAGGATTATAAAAAAGCGGGATAAAAAAACGGAATTAAAAAAAAAACGGGATTATAAAAAGCGGGTTATCGAACCCAACCCTTTAAGACTTTTTACTTTATTTTGTTGGTTGAATCGTTTGTGAGTTTTATGTTAAGTATTATAAGGGCCAATTTGTCAAAAGTCAGTTAAGCAGTCAGTTAGTACATATTCTCCAGATAGAGCAAAAATCAGTTTTTCAGCAGTCAGATACAACCAGTGTGGCGCATTTTGGGCTATAGGTCACAAAATAGTTCAATTGGCTTTAATCCACACAGTCCACAAAAACGAAAACAAAAATAATATGTAAATATTGTTTGCGTTTTCGTCGAATATAATAAAATATTACTTTAAAAAATTAAAAATCAATCAAGCATAAATGCGTTTCGCTCATTATAGAGCTTCAATCGTGAGCTCCCCAAAATCTACGGATTTTTGAGCAGGTAAACTTCTTTTCTGTTAAAAAAAAGTTTTACGGACTTATAAGCAACCATTAAAAGATTTTTTGAAAGATAAAAAAAACATGAATTATGAACTTATTTCCAAAAATGAATCGCAATGGAACAACATAAGTCTACATAAATAAATGGGAGAATATTGAAATACTGTTGAATTTTGGTGCGAGGTAAATTGGTTCACCGATGCATCCAATGAAAACCCTTACAAATAGTTGTCAAACTATGTCAATTCGTTTTTCCTATCTCAAATGCTGAAGTAGAAAGAATGTTTAGTTTTATGAATCTTGTAAAGGATCAACAAAGGAATCGAATGAACATTGATATGTTAAATGGTAGGTACACTTTTTATCCGAGATAATTTATCTGAAAAAAGTTGTAAAGTCTTCATTATTCTTCCTAATATAATCAAACAAGTTGCTTCATCAGAATATAATTTTACCGTAAAAGAAGAACAAGATACTTGTGATATTTTTGAAGATGCTTTAAATGAAGCAGAAAACTTTTTCCTTAAATATTTATTTATATAAATACCTTTTACTTAATTAGATTAACAAACTCTGATACCTGACATTTTTGTTTCTTTTGTTGCGAAATTTATTAATAATTATGTATTTGTAAGGTTGTTTCCTTTTTTTTAATAGTTATTTAAAATCCAACATACTAAAGTAAAAAAAAACTACAAAAAAATATACACTCGGTATTTTAAGCAAGTTCGATTGGTTCAGGCATATATTTACATTTTTTTACGTTTTAGTTACATGATTTTTTAATAATTAGCATTTTTTTTAGCAGTTTTTGTTGTAAAAAAAATCCTGCTTAAACCACTATTTTTGCGGGATTTGAAATTTTTCATTGGTCACACTGGATACAACTTAATCTAGGAATAAAGTTATCTGCTCATTTTAGAAAGGAATAAGGAGATATCTGAGGAATAAAATAAATATGTATTTTCTATGTCAAAAACACTTTGAAAAATTATTGCTTTGAAAAAAGTTTTAAACTAAAATTAATTTCTATGAAAGGTTCGATACTCGAAATAAAAGTGACGTTCAATATTGTTTTTTTTTTGGCTGAAAAATTCGATGTTGTTAGCCGGTTGTTTAACAGTTAAGTAAGTTTATTCCTCTGGCAACTAACTGGATGTTTATCTGGAGATTGAAAAATCGGCTCTAAGTGCTTTTAGAAATCATTTCTAATGGAGACATTTTTTTTTTTAATTTGTCGACACATCTTACGCTGTTCAAACTTTGAATTTTAGTTCACCGATATCGGCGAGATAAGTGAAGTTCCATGTTTGTTCAAATTTTGATACGTGGTATAGCAATTTTAACTCACCGATTCTAGCTCAATGATTTAATGTCACTGAATTACATCATTAAGATGTCAGAAATCGGAAAGAAATTTAAGAAAAGAATAACTCCCAATGTGCCGGAAATCGAGACAAGAGCTTGACATTATTCACTGTATAATTATAAAACCATTCTTCAATCAAAACGAATTTTTTCACGACGAGATTAAGGAACATTATAATGAAGCTGGCTGATTTTCGTCATAGTTTGACACTAATTTGTCACACTCACGAATCGTTTTCTTATCGCATCCATTCTGTTCAAGAAAAAAGAATTCATCCAAATGCATGGCAATGCTGTTTTAGATTTCTCAGCAGATTTTTAAGGCTTGCTAGACTACGTTTGTCAACAAGACAGTTTTATTTTTTTTGTTTCTATTTTAGGAAAATGTATTTGTTAATTTTAAACAGTTGGAATGTAATAGGCTTTTAACAAAAAACGGGTTCTTAGCGAAAGGTTTTAAAAAACTCAAAAAGCGTTCACACTTCACATTTATGATCTTCTGTTTGACATTTCAAGTGTGTTGACACCAGGCTATCAAATTTATATGTTTATATCTTAAGATTGTTTTCTGCTGTATGAAGAAGAAAAAATAAAAAGTTAAATTAGAAATCGAAGAATTGTGTTCTGCCAGGATTTTTCGTATTGATTTTGTATTTCAGAATTCCTAAAAGTGAATTTGATAAGAACTTTCCCATTGATCAATTTAGAAAAGGAAAACTTCCAAGTGATACTTTGTTGGAGCACTGGCGTAAATTAGGAGAAAAAAAAAATGAAATTAATTTACTATTCAAGTACATGGTGTACCAAGAAAACTTAAATGAGCACCAGAAAGTTTTATGATACTTATTCATACCATTATCACCAGTGACCAAAGCAAACAAAAAACTAATTCCGAACGAAATGAAATTTAAAAAAGAAAACTGTTTATTCATTTAAGAAGGTTTGTGGAACACTGTGGCCAAAGCTTGGATTAAAAACCAGAATCTTTTCGAAAATAATATACAACTTGTAAAAAAAAGAACAACACACAAACAAAGAAAAATCACACAAAGGAAAATTCTCAAAAGAACAACTAACTTTAAAACAAAGGATAAACGGACGCGTGTCAGGTCAGCGCTAAGTTTGCCACAAACGGGGCAACAACCAATTATGAATTGATATTCAAATAAAATTAAGAAAAGATGTCCACCAAACAATTAATAAACAAGAAATACTTAGATGTATATAGATATCACCAAATTCCAACTCCTCCTGATTAGGATAACTTAATATCCCAATTATATTCAATTTTTGTATGAGCCCATACTTGTTTTTTTAAGCACTTTTTATATCATACAGTAAATTTGAATGAACAACAACAACTTGATTGTGTTACCACCAAGTTTTTTTTTGCATATTATTTTATTAGCCACACAAGTTTTGTTGTTGTTTATTCGGGTTCTTTCTTATTTTATCCTTGTTAGTTTATAAGCCAAAAATTTGTTGTTCATAAATCACCTAATGTTGTTACCCTTCGATATCAACCCTTAAAAATTAGAGATTTAATGTGTAGTAATTATGTTGGCCCAGTGGCAACGCTGATCAACCAACCAGTGCAATATTCCTTATACTATTATTGTATAACACATATATAATTCCCTTTATTACTATTGTTATACCTATACATATATAATTTCCTTAGATGTAAGTTTTTGGAACAAGCGAAGAGAAGAATAAAGAACGATTCATTCTGGAATCGACATCCGACCTAGCAAGTTGTGTTTTATTTCACGCCCAAACTTCGTTTTCAGAACCCAAACAGCTTAAGTTTAAACAAAAAATTAGTCGCCTAAAAATGTTTCTTAGGCTCGAACGTGAAAATTCCAAAAAACGCATTTTTTCCAAATTAGGATCTTTTTCTTTCTAAAAAAAAAAATAATTTTAAAATGTTGTAACATTCTTTCTTAAGAATAATGGCGGGTTTAACTCGTTCATTGCACACGAAGTCATCCTTCTCTGATCTCTGTGTGGTGTAGTTCTATTTCAGTTGTTCTGCAGCATCTAGTGATGTGCAACTGGGGCCAAATGAATCAAACATCGCACGCCATTAATAACATTGGTGATTTGATGAACATGAGCTCAGTGAATGAGATTTTGCTAAGTATTTTTAACTTGGATTACGCTAAAACTCTAGACCTTCGCGCAGAAATTGAATGGTTAGAGAAACTCATCTCAACGTAATTTTCCTTTATTTATTTCGATATTTTATGGTGAATACTCGGTCATACTAATTTTTCATTCGTGTGAGATTTAATTCACACATTGTTGGATATGGTTACAATCATCATTCTTTTTTCCTAGTGGGGTCGCAAGATTTATGTGATTTTCTAGACCGCTCGTCACACAATATATTTGAAAAAAAAACCTCGAACTGTTTTGGAAAATACTTTACGAGCAGGGTTCTGGTTGATGGAAACTAGGTATCTACTGAGCTCTAGTAGAGAGTATTTTGGAGCCACAACAGAATGGAAAGGCTGAAAACGGATTAAGGAATAAAAGAATAGGCGGTGAAACTTGTTGTGGTAAAGTTTACTGCAACAAGTCTTTTATTTGGCTGTTCTTGAATGCTAAGGATATTTTCTATGAATAATCCGGTTTCTTTGTCTAAACGATACGAGTATCTCGTGTAATAATTATATCATTTTATTTATAAGGATTTAACCTCTTATTGTATACGTACCTACTTTTATTTTTCTAACTAATGGCAAAGTCTCAGTTTACCTATATATACCAAAAATATACCAAAATATCGAAATCTTCCCTTAGTTAATCTTGTTCCCTTGTTGATCTTAAGCAAATTCAAAAATAATTTAAACATTTCTCTAATCATCGTCTCAAACTTTATTTTTAGAAAAACAAGCTGAAATAATTCAAACATTAAATCCCCCACTGAATCCCGTGAGCTTGCTTCTGTGGTTCAGGAAAATAAGGTAAACATTTAAGACATGTAGCATAAGGTTTATACAAACACCTTAATGGCAGTTTTCATAAAACTACTTTTAACATTATAGATACAAAGTTTTATACACAATTTTTTTTGTGACCTTTTCTAGAGACAATCTTATAAAAAAAAAAACTCAAATCCCAAACTTCTAGTCCGATCGGTGCTTATTCTCTTGAGCACCTAAGTACAAAGTATTTAAAACACAGACAGGTATAATGCTTTTAATAAAACAGATAACTGATAACATTGTTATACCTATTCTTGGCACTTTAGATTATTAATTCCTCGGATTATCCCTGCAAACCAGAAAGTTTTCCATGTTCCTCTTAATTCAAACCGGAGGCAACTAATATCTATGCCTATAGATAAACTTTAAAGTGATTCTTTAGTAAATTTCATATACGAATTTGGAAAACGTTTTATCAAGTACCTATATATAGTTTCAAAAATTACACCCATAAAAAGCATTTTGCATCCTCATAAGCATGCATGAACGCAAAATATATACTTTCTGTTTCAATGCGCCTCCATCTCATTCAATGTGTGTATCCTACGCAACTTCATTCTCTCATAAACATAACAACGCTCCTATACACACATACACATATATGTATAATATGTACACATTTAAAGCTTGACTACAAGTTCTTTATTTTTCAGTGCACAACTTAGGGCTTGAATGGAGCGATAACAATGTACACACTTTGCCATGCAGCCAGTTGGTGCAGAGAGAATATACCCTTTAGTAGATGATAGGGTTGCCGTTGATAAATATTAAAGTATCTAATTATAAAGAAAAAAACAATTTATATAACTGTTTCAGTTTACTTAAAGTAAAATATATAATACAAGACAGAATGCCACTCCCATAACTTCTACATACACACCATGAATGGTATAAACACAACCTGACTGGTCTAACCGATATGTGAACAATATTTATTGTAAAAATATGTAGTCGTTGAAAATATTACGTATATTACTTGTATCAATAGATTTTATAAATGGTATAAACTGGTCTAAGAACTTTAACCAATAGTATTATGAATGGATTGCGGAATTTAAAATAATTATATACACAAGAAATATAATTACTTCTATAACTTCGACATACAAACTATGAATGGTAAAAATATAATATGACTGGTCTAATCAATTCATAAAAAATAATTATTTTCATATACACTATAAAGTATAAATAGTAGTTGAAAATATGGCACATCTTTGTATCAATTTGTTTTTGAAATGGTATAAACTGGTCTAAAATCTGTAATTATAGTATTGTAATTGAATTTTACTTATATATTATACATATATATTTAAAAAAGATGTATGCTAATTTGTATAATAATTGGTCTAAAATTAAATGCTACTTGAGCGACTTTGTCCATAATTCCCCTCCAAAGATCACTCTCAACATAAATTTCTAACCTTAAGTTTAAACTTCGCTTGTTGTATTTCATTAGGTATTGTGAGGGGTTTTGAAGAGGGGTTTTAATAGTTCGAAAATATCTTAAAAGTCATCGTCTTATTGTTCCCTAGGTGAAAACATACACAAAAAAAATGCAACAAAAGTCTCACAGTGGCAACCGTTGTTGAATTGGTTGAAGCAAGCAGGCAGAAATTTCCGACTGCTTGCACTGGCAGAATGCATATTGTGCACACACACACAACATAAAAAACCAGCACACACAAGGACTGCTCTACTGCACAGACAACAACAAAAAGAATAATGAAATAAAAGCGAAAAAAAAACATAATAATAAATTTTAAAGTTTATCCTTCTGTGAATTTGCCGTTGTAGTAATTTTCTCTACGTGTTTCGAGACCTGTTTTTTTTTTATGTTTTATGTTTTTTTTTGCTGTCCTTTAATGAGATGTTCACAATTTCACAAAGTGGAAAGTAGACTTTTACTATGTAGATATACGAGCGGGACGATGCGACGAGGATAACTACGTTGACGATGACGACGGCTTTGTATCTTCATGTTGAAATGTTGAGCTTTTAAACTGCAATTTACATTTCACATGAACTGCCACTCGCACTTATATTCATTTCTTGCCAAGGAATGAATAATAAATTGGACCGATGATGTAGGCAGAATGAAAATGGAAGAGATGTCCTGATCAACTATTTTATGTTTACCATTTAGGGACTATGTACTGTTATCATGAAATTCTTGAATTTTTAGAAACACTTAAGCATTTTAAGGCCACTTTAACTAAGGCCCTATTTCATCAGATCTTTTTCATTTGCACTTTGTAACTTTTTAGTATATTTTTTCGAATTCAAATATTCATCAAACAAAGTTTTTTAATCGCGATATTGGTACTGTACTGGGTAAGTTTTGTGTTTGGGGAAAGAAATCGGACTCGAGATTTTAATAAAACTTGACATTCCGATGATAGGGAACACGAATGAATTGGGTCAATTTCGCAATTTTCGTAGATCTACAGCCTAAATATCTTGGGTAATTGCTTCAATTCCTGAAAAATTGAAATTAAGTCTCAAAAATAACAATTTTTTGTATCAACAATTGTAAATCGTAATTATCAATTCAAAATTGCTTTTAACGGCCTTTAGTCCACAAAATTTGCGTTTCGTCCCCGGCTCGAATATGTTGTCATTCGAAATGGTCTTTGATGTACAACCCAAGAGCTTAAAGCTGTTTAGTTTATTGAAGGAAATTTATGCCCATGGAAACTGGTCTAGGTTCCAATTTAATGACAGAAGACACCATTAAGATTTTTGTATCCCTCATTTCTCTTAATGTTGTTGAGATCAGAATTTAATAAACTTATCATTCGCTGTCAAAATAGTGCTACATTGTCCGCGTTGAATTACCACAAGAACAACAAAAAACAATGAAGCTGAGAGTAATGCTATAAGCAGAATAGCTTAATATAATAGAAAATCAGAAAGAGTGCCAGAGAGAGAACGGAACCCTATGGCACACCAGCATTTACTGTATGGCTTTCAGGCTTTAGACCATCCAATATATATGTTTTTGTCCACACAAATGCTCATTCTTAAAGAAAGAGGTAGCATACTTGGGCCACATTGTGACGAAAGACGGCCTTCAGACCGATCCAAGGAATGTGGAAGCAGTAACAGAATGGCCACGTCCAAGTTCGAAAGGTGATGTTCGGAGCTTCTTGGGCATCTGTTAACCAATGTTGCGTCTGCGGCCGTAGCTGGTCCAAAAAAAGAATACAACAAAGAAAAGAAAAATTAAAAGCCTTAATTGGAAGAAGATTTAGCTTTTATCTAAAAAAAAATGGTTTGTGGTTCCCGAGAGGTAAATTGAAACTAAACTAAAATCATGTGACCTCGTGATCGGTAGTGTTGGTAGTGGTTCCATTCAGTCGCGGAAGGGAATTCTGCTCCGCCCTCAAGGCTCAAAGTACCGACAGAGTCCTGTAAGGAGTCTACCGGTTGCCTTGAACGACTGCCTTCTTGTTTATACCTGGCATCTGGATTCTGTAGGCAAAATCGTTTATTTTCTCTATCACTTTAGCTTGTCCCTGCCAGTTTCGCTGCAGGTTCGGTAAAACCTGCACTTAGGATTATACACCCCGACATCTACGCCTGCCTGGAAAGATGACAACTTAGAACGGAGATCATACCTACATTTCATTTTGTCTGCATTTGCTTGAAGGTTATTCCGCGTACCGTCATGCACTTTCTCCAGCTTCTCATGGAGTTCTATCCGATATTCTGGTAGAGATGTTGATGAGTCTACAAATTGCTGCCAAACAGAGTCTTCTTCCTAGGAAAATCTCTCCGAGCCAACATGAACATAGATAGTGCCCACTTGTTGGTAGAAAACAATTTAAGGCCGCATTTTAACGATTTTTAAACCTTTTTTTCTCAAATGTTGATTTTTTGTTTATTGAACATTTTATTTAGAAACGCAAACTAAATGTAATTCTAAGGCGCTGCTTCTTAAGTTTTGACAATGGATGGAGTCACGTGAACTTTCAATGTATTTCCCATAAGAGAAAACCAAAAAAGGGTCTCATGAATATTGCTTTGTCTGATTAATTTTTTTTGAACATGTATAAATATTTTGACAGTATTAGACTAATAAAGCATGAAATATTCTAAATCAGGTGTAAAAAATTGATAACTATAATGCTTTACTTTTAAAATGGAAAATGATAAGAAACAACTTTTCAACGAGAAACTATAACAACATCATCGGTTACGAAAAAACAAGACAGGGCCGTAGTCAGGATTATTGATACTACGATTTTTATCCGTAAATTATGTTTGTTTTTAAAATTAATCTTTTTGAATAATTGAACGTTTGTTTAGAGAATAAATAATTTGTACATACCACTTAAGGAAAAAAAATCTAAACATTTTTAAACCCAAAAAAAATCATTGGCGCAAAATTTTAAACGATTTAGTAATATGTTAAATCATTTTTAGTATGATACTATGTTAAAAAGAGGATTTTGTGAATTTTAAACGAGCTTAGTATCGTATTATCTTCTTAGCATTTTACTAAAGTTAAAACCACCGAATGGCTACTTTAAATTTTTAGTATCGTACTAAATCTTCATGTCATTCTGATAGTATATCGACTTTGCACGTGGGAGGCCCAGGTTCGAGTCCTGCTGGTGCCATTTTTTTTTTTTTGTGTAAATAATGAAGTTATAATGATGAAAATATAAACATCGAATGATTATTTAGAGCACATGTTGGGTTTCTATCAGCATATAATCAGTTAACAACGCATAAACACAATAATTGTGTTCATCAAAATCCAAACCCTACAAATGCTTGTTTAATTAGTATTTTACTAGTAAACAAAAGGTTGAAAATTTATGAAAAGTTAGTAGACTACTATGTTTATAGTAAATTGCTAACTACCCAAGAAACATTTTAAGCTGTATAAAAGCATTTATAGTCCGTTAAGAGCTAAATCTTAAAGCTGTTTATTTAGCAAGGTGCTCTATATGTGGATTTAGAGCAATAATCAAACTCCCATGTAGCTAATTCTTTGAGTTTGAGAGCTTTTTTTTTTCTCTTATTCAGCCTGATATCTGTGGCAAAAGTGACTTGAAGCTCTGTAGTACATGGCTTTCAAACTACTAAAACACCACTTTTGACATATTATTGTTTGTATTGGTTTGTGTAGTACAAAATAAAAATATATGAATATTCTAATACTATTTAAGTATGTAAAATAGAAATAGCGAAGATGAAAATAACCAAATTAAAAAATGTCTTTATGAAAATAAATAAGAAAATAAATTAAGATTTTCGATTGTATGATAGTGATTTTCAAGTGCGCGTTTAATATTTTCACAAATGTAGAGATGATACTTCGTTAAATTACAGCGCGCCTACATAATTCTATGTATTACGGCATCAAAAATAATTTTTAAAAATAGTTAGATAGTAAAAATATTGAAAAATTAATTTTCTAGAGGAGAAATAAAATTATTTTTGAAAAATAATAATAATTTCGTGTTTTCTTTTACTACACTCCGAAGATGATTCTATTTTAAAATGAAAAAAAGAATAATTGCATTAATTTTCGTCGCCATTTTTTTGTCAGGCAAGACGTTTCTTCCAATTAAGCTGCAATACTATCTGTTCTGGAGCTGCAATATTAATTACTGGTGATATAGAGCTCTTATGTCGCCTTAAAATTCATTGTACATTTGCTAGTTCCAACAAGATGGCATTTTTGTCTTTTTAACTTCATGCTATGGTTATAAGATAGGGTGCTTCAGAAATTAAAATTCAAGGAAAGCAAATAATAAAACAAATTTAGTGATTTTTTTGCTACTTGGTTTTTGACGTTTATATTTTTGACAGATCACACATGACAAATTCCACGAACATTTGACATTTCGATTCAGTATTGTTTGCCATTTCATTATGAATAGACTTACGCCTGAACAACGTTTGCAAATTATTGAAATTTATTATCAAAATTCGTGCTCTGTGAAAAATGTGTTTCGCAAGCTACGTCCGTTTCAGCGACGAGGCTCATTTTTGGCTAAATGGATACGTGAATAAGCAGAATTGCCGTATTTGGAGTGAAGAGCAGCCAGAGGCAATTCAGCAGCTACCAATGCATCCCGAAAAATGCACTGTTTGGTGCGGTTTATGGGCGGGCGGCATCATTTGGCCGTACTTCTTCAAGGACGATGAAGGCCGCAGGGTTACGGTCAATGGAGAAAGGTACCGTTCGATGATAACAGATTTTTTTTTTGCCGAAAATGCAAGAATTGAACTCGGTCGACATGTGGTTCCAACAGGACGGTGCCACATGCCACACTGCACGCGAAACCATGCATCAATTGAGAGGCGAATTTGGTGAGCAGTTGATCTCACGTTTTGGCGCAGTCAATTGGCCACCAAGATCATGTGATTTGACCCCGTTAGACAATTTTTTGTGGGGCTATGTTAAGTCTATTGTCTATGGGGACAAGCCAAACACGATTGCTGCCTTGGAAGCCAATATTGAACGCGTCATTGTTGAGATTCCGGCCGAAATGTGTGAAAAAGTTTGCCAAAATTGGACCTTCAGAATGGACCACCTGAAGCGTAGCCGCGGGCAACATTTAAGTGAAATTATTTTTAAAAAGTAAATGGCAGAAATTGATTTATCGATCCAAATAAAAATTTCATTCACTTTTTACAAGTTTCTGTGTTTTTTTGAATTTTCAAAAACCAAGCTCTTAAAAAATCACCGTTTAGGAAGGAATTTTGTTAAAGAATATTTCCTGAAGTGTATTTAAAGCCTAAGTTACAATTTTTAAAGATTAGAGTTTCAAAATTTTTGTTAATAAAGCTGCCCGCTTCATTGTGATATAGAAAATTTGTATCCTTAATGTGTAACAAGGTGTTTTTTTCATAATACAATTCAATATACTACTGATATTACTCAGCCAAGAAGAAGACTTAGCATTATTTAGTTGGACTTAATGGGTAATCACAACTATCTTCTGTAAGGGAATTAAAGTAGGATTATTTTTTTTGTGCGTACACGATTAGAATTAAAGCCCTGAAAAAAGTTTTTTTTTAATACTTTGAGAAACCCTATATACATATTTATGTTCATTACTATGCAAAACGAGAAATTATCAAAATTTATAGTTCCAATCTGAATATGGTTAACTTACACTAAAAATTGAGTTACATACATTCATTTACTTTTTAATTAAAATAATATTTTTTTTCTTGATAAAATAAATATTTTATATTTATTTTGGGCAACACCCTATTATAATATGGGTTCCTGAGGAGAATGCCTTAAGATATTAATTCTGAGCTTTACAACCAATCTTAGTTGGTTTTCGAATGCTATATTTTGACATTTCGAAATGCGCATGCGTTAGAATGTTACTTCTAAAGCTAAAGCTACTGTTTAGAGCTCTTATTGTGTCTGTTATTGCATTTGTGTAGTGGAAAGCTGTACAACGGCCATTTAGATGATTGAAGTTCAAGTAGCTCGTTCATAGATCGCATGAAAGGTATTATGGAGCTAGTTTGAATAACTAAACGTTGAACGAGCTGATAGTGCTGGTAAACTTCACTATAGAGCATGATTTAAAATAAAAATACATTGATCTATGAAATTATACCATATAAAGCCATAGCTTTCGATTTGACTTGTTTGGAGCTGCAGAAGAACAGTTTTGCATCTAATAGCTGAGACGATGTTACTTGGGTAGTATCGTCTTAAGGCGTCAATAGTAGGTTGTTTAAAATTTTGCGCCATTGTTTTTTGTTTGTAGGTATAATATCGAAAGCCTAAATTTTTTTGATAAACTGAGGCATTTTATTTTATTTAATATATCATTTATGTACCTTTTTTTTATAATCTGCACGTGCTCAAGGGATTATAGACTACCCCTTAAATGTTTCAACACAGCGCGTGCGTGAGGTTAAGGAAGAGAAAGAATAATAGAAAAGATGTGTGGCGCGATGTTCTGAGACTGTAAGTGGTTGTAGTCTCAGATTTTATCTCCTAATTTTTATATCAATAAAAGCTACAAAAATTAAAAATTCCATATCAAAATTTAGCAACAAAATTAACGAACATTTTTATTTTATCCAAGTAAGAAGGGGTTCTTATATTTATATCTTGAATATATCAAATGATTATGTTCATTGAATAAGATATATTGTTTAGATCCTTTTAGAAAAACAAATTATATTAATTAATTTCACGAACGACAAATGATTTCATCAATTTTATGCTAGTAAAAAACTTTAAGAAATGCGTATAAACTTTAAATTAATACGAGTAGATACCTACATCTATTTCATAAATATATTTGCGAAAGGCCCATTTACCTCTCTTTGACTGACGACATGAGCTCAACAACCATTCGGGCTTGTTTTCATTTTTATATGCAAAATAAAGCATATTTATTTATTTATTTATTTATTCATCAATGGATATTTATCTTTGATTACATTTAACAATTATTAAAAATTCTAGAAACAATATTCTTAAAAATACTTCTATCCATTAGAAGGTCGACTTCAATATTAATAGAATTAAAAAGAGATAATGAACGTGATATAGGTTCATTTAAACCATAGTTTGTCCTGTGACTGGGAACAAGAAAAAGACCGTCTCTGTTTCTAAGGTTTCTCTCTGGAAAATAAAAGGGCATAAGATTTAATAACTCAGGTGAGTTAATTCTACCAACTACTATATCCTTTATAAAAAGTGTACACAAAGTTTCTCGGCGGCTTTTTAAAGATTTCAAATCAATCAATGCGCACCTAGATTCATAGGATGGATAACCTTCTGACCAACACAAATTCCTCAACGCAAAGCGCGTAAATCTTTTTTGAATACTCTCAATCCTATCGGAAGAGTTTTGATAATAGGGAGACCATATAACACAGCAGTACTCTAAAGAAGGTAAAACTAATGATATATAAAGGGCTTTTAAAGTATAACTATCCTTAAAAACGACAGAATTACGCTTTAAAAAACCAAGAAGCGAATTTGCTTTCGATATGATGAAATCAATATGTGATGAAAAAGAAAACTTCGTATCAAAAATAACGCCAAGATCCTTTATATCACTAACAGTCGATAAAGTTTCACTGCCAAGACTGTACTCGTAACTATATAGATTTCTAGGGTTTGAACGAAAAGCTCTAAAGGTTTTACATTTGGAAATATTTAAATCAAGATGATTATATTTACACCATTGATAAAGTTTATCTATGTCTTTTTGAAATTTTAAGCAATCTTCAATCTTTGATATGGGAGAGAATAGTTTTAAATCATCAGCAAACATTAGACAATCTCCATACTCTAACAGGTCAGGAATGTCATTTACAAAAAGATTGAAAAGAAGGGGTCCCAGATGACTACCTTGAGGGAGACCCGACAATACTTCAATACAGAAGGATTTATCATTTCCAATTCTTACAACCTGTTTCCGATTCGTCAAGTAAGATTCCAACCATCTAAGAAAACTAAACTTGAGCCCTATTTTCTCTAATTTTTTAATAAGAAGCTTGTGATGAACTCTATCAAACGCTTTTACGAAGTCTTTACATATCATATTAAAATTAAGTTTTGATATACATACATATATTCTTCTTGATTTACAAACTAACATGTATTCTTATTATATTAAATTGATAATGTAGGTACCCGTTCATATAAAATTAATTAGTAAAATGAATGTTTTTCAGAGCCTTTTTTTGTTTTCTCTTATGTGAAAATACAGTGGATCACAGCTTATTTGATACAATGTCCCTTTAAAAAAAAAAGCGTTGTAACTTCACATTTAGGAAGGATATCAACAGAATTTGAATGAAGGTTTTAAGATCCTTATTCAACGAACATAAACCGTTGAACAGAGTTATTAATAATATACCACTATGTCCCGAAGGAGGAAAATAGCAATTGCTTAAGCAAAAAATACCTCACAGCTTATTTGATACAGTTACTTCACTGCATCTTATCGCCTAATTTTTGCGGTTCATCGTTGTTTGTTTTTTTTTTCTGTCATTTAAATTGTGTCTGCAGTCTCGTTTGACTAAATTTTGAGGACACCGCCGGCACAATCGCCTGATATTAATGTAATTGAAAATCTGTGGTCTTTATTGGACAACAAGATTCGTCAGCTGGAACTGGATGAATGGCAGAAAATTACCCCTGAGATAACACAAAAGCTTATTGATTCAATGCCAAACAGGCTCAAGGGTATTGAAATGTCAAAAGGCTATCACACAAAATATTACAAAAACACATTATTACCAATTGTTCATAGCATTTATTGACTGTATCAAATAAGCTGTGGCATACAATTTTGTAATATTTTAAGAATTCTGAATTTGCATGTTATTATAAAAAAAAAAATTGTGAATAAATGAAGTTATTTTGCTAATTCAGTTATTGTTTTCAAAACTGCATTCAAATTTTGTGTATAACCTTCCTCATTTTTGATATTTTGCAATTTAATATAAAAAACAAAAACTATCAAATAAGCTCTGAGCCACTGTACATTGAACGTCCAATCCAAAAGAAATCTATCTCCGATTGCAAGTTCATGGGCTGACTTCAAGGTGGCGTGGAAAGCAACTTACCAAGTGCCAATACGTCCCACAAGTCAAAAACATCATTGTTTTGATTTATTACATTTTATGGGTCCTTTGATCTTTTTTCTTTGCCTAAATAATCAATTTTCTCAAGTGTTCAACGTTGTTTAACCCAGTTATGTAGTTCCCTGAAATTGTATGACCAGAATGTGAATAGATTGACGCATTCAACTCCATTCTAACGGTTTCTTATTGAAAGTATTCTCTTGAAGTACAAGCTTGATGCATTAATGCATTTTTTTTAAACCAATTGTGTTTCTCAATCTTTAACCAAAATCAATACGAATTTTCTGAACATTTCCCTCAATAATTGAATTTCTGAAGATTTTTGGCCAACTACAAGCAAGTTGAAACAACTCAGTTAAACGTCCCTATTCATATATAGAAGCTAATGTCTATGTTATTGTTAAGTTAGTTCGTGAGGCAATATAATGAACTGCGTGAAATCAAAATACAAATACATACAACATACAACCAACACGCAATGTCGCAAAATTTATCCTGTTACTTGAAGTTATTGTGTGTCGTAATTTTGTATTCTAATTTCAAAACTTTTGACGAAATACTACTTCCTTGAATTTTGTTGTGTATTTTGCCTTTTGTTTCCTTTTTCTCCTTGTTGTCTCGTGATTTTCATCGTAAATTTTATTTTAAGACTCGCCTCCTATCCCTATTCCACCAAAGCCTAAAGTGAGTTCCTTTTATGAACGTCGTCGTCGTCTTAGGCGTCCTTGTAGACTTTGGTCGATGTGAATTGCAATGTATAAATAGTACTCGTAAGAGTAGAATTTAAAATTTGAGAAGAAGAAGATGCCGCCACGACACGTCGTCGTCGTCGTCACTACACCAATAGTTTCCTTAGGCATTTAATTTTACCTTTTTCGTGTTCTGTGATAGCGTTCTGTTCTAATATAACCAACTAAGCTCACAAATTGTAAGCTGCACTGCACATAGAATCACTACAATCTTAGAGCACACAAGTTCAGTTAGAATACAAGCTCTTGTTGAACAATGAACTGAGCACGAATTCTCCCCCGGGGTGTCTTTCAAGGAAAAGAGGAGGTTAAATCATATGCCCAACCTGGCCGTCGACAACGACGACGACGACGTAACGTAAACGTACATATTTTCATTGTAGATTGTAAATTCCATGGAAGAATCACAGCATTAAGTGTTAGCTGCTAGAAGGGCACGAATACGAGTATAGTTGCGTGCTTATATATAGAGCTTATTCGAAGTTCAGGACCAACTATAATTGTTCTCCTGCTCGTTGCCGTTGTTGCCGTCGTCGCGTCGTCGGTCTTCATACCGAATTGCCACGCTCCACCTTCGCTCCACCATCGCTGTAGCAGCAACGAACCACAAAACTGAATTTTCTTTGTAAAATGTTCGCCTTGTTGGTTAATAACTGTTTCAAGGGGATGCTTGCTAGGCAGCTACTTTTAGTAACAAAACAATAAAACGCGAATGGATTTCAGCGTTCTATATTATTTACACTGTGTGTAATGTCTTAACTAAACAGACAGTTATTTTTAATGAGAAGTTATGCGACGCACAACAGAAACGCGTACAGATGACTTATTATTATAGGTACCTACATACCCATTTTTTTTTCAGTCAGATATTGCCCTTCATCCTGCGTCCTGCCATAGGTAGGTGCTACCTTACCTACATAGTAAGGACCTGAAACATTTTAGTTTAATTAAAGTCCGCCATAAAGTTAGATAACGAAATGTAACGAAATCACGACAACGCATAACATAAAATCGATTTTGGTGTTTGAATACGACGACCGACAACGATGTCGGAAACGAATGCTTTTTTTTTAGACTCTCGTATTTTTAGGACGTTCTGGTTGGTTTATGTGTTGTGTTGGGTAAACATTAGATATTGATTGTCAAGTGGTGGAACGTATTGAGGACATATACTCTAGGATTGTTGATGTTGATTTCTCTGGTTGTGTTGGCGCTGGGTGACGCTGACGATATTTACAAAACCTATTGATTTTTTTTAGGATTGAAAATAGACCTATTCTGGATGTTGGTTGTGTTCGATTTTTTTTTCATGTTGTTGTTGTTTTTTGTATAGAACTTGATGCGGTAGAATGAAGTACCATTTTCATTAAGTTTGTTTGTATCGTGCATTTTGTTGTAGGATTCAGTTGGTTTTACAGGTACAATTTTTAGTGCAAATACTATTACACTTGAAAGAGGAAAATGTAAGCTTTTCCGCTAGCAGATTATTTGTAAAGTACTTCAATATATTTGTAGAATTAGGTGAAAGGCGCGTGGAAAATGTATATCAATGGAAATAAATTTAGGCTTTTCATTTGTGTGAAAGATTCAAGTTGTCGATGCGGGAAAATAGAGATCTATATTGGATTTTCAATACACGTCAAATTTTTCTACCTAAATGCATATGTATACATACGTTTAGTGTATTTGCTCAAGTAGTAAACCACAAGCCATTGTTTTGTGTTTATTTAAGCAATTTAATTAAAAAAGAAAGTTTCAGAAACCGAAATTCCCGGGAATGTTTAATTTTATTTCAAGATCAATCCTAACTAGGCATATGAAGGTAGGTTGAAATGGCGTTCAAGACCAACTTACAACTTAGACTCAAGTAGCGCTGAAATCAGACGTTTTGATAGCAACATGAAAAGATGATTTTTAGTTGGAAAATGAGAGGGAAACCAATCAAATGGAGCGTGTCGCTAGATCCATGTTTTTGATTTTTGTTGCAGAAAGTTGTGTAGATCAGGAAACTTTTCCAAATGATTTCATTCTAAGTTAGGATAAGGTTAACGCAATGTTTCCTTTTCTAATTGATTTTGACAGCTGCGGCAGTAGGTGTTAGGGAAAACCCAGCTTTGCTGCGTGCTCTCCCAAAGGCCAGTGTTCAGTGCAAGTGGCGACTACCCTGGCTATTTCCTTCCTCGGTCTACATATAAGATCCTTTGTGCAGGATTTATTGTAGTAATGCCATATTTTTAGGTGAATTAAGTTAGCAGAGCAAGTTAAGCAGAACACATTTTTTGTGTTGCCATAATTATATGCTAATTAAGTACCCAAAAATAAAATTAAGTGATCCAGTACTTTTGGAGAAAATTAATGTTCTACTATCTTGATTTCAAGTTAGCAGTACAATCACCTAAAATGCTTAAAATGTTGAATTAGAAAATTTGGTTTGGTATAATCTTCAGGTGATGTTTAAGTGCTCTACGAATCCAAACAAAAATTACAAAAAGAATGTTTTTTCACAAAAAAAAATTATCTAGGCATGAAAAATAAAATAATTTTTTTTGACTCAGATCTTCGAAAATACTTCTGAAAATGGGGTACTTAATTCGAATTAGGAGGGCACTTAATTAATAAAAAAGATTTTGTTTAAAAAAAACTCATAAAAAAATGGAATTATTTCATAGATAAATTTTTTTGTGAAAAAACAATCTTTTTGGAAATTTTTTTTGGATTCGTAGAGCACTTAAACATCACCTGAAGATTATACCAAACCAAATTTTCCAATTCAAAGTTTTAAGCATTTTAGATGATTGTACTGCTAACTTGAAATTAAGATAGTAGAACATTAATTTTCTCCGAAAGTACTGTAGCACTTAATTTTATTTTTGGGTACTTAATTAGCACTTAATTAGCATCTAATTATGGCATCACAAAAAAAGTGTTCTGCTCAACTTGCTCTGATAACTTGATGGACCTCATATTTTTCTAGATATATTAGGTACAATCGGTTAGATTCATCCACCTACTGTTGGATTCCGAAAGGAAAATTTCAGCGGTTGGACGGAATTACTAAACTCTTTCAGGTTGGAAACTTATTCTGATTTACTTTTTTATAATAAGCATTACAAAGAAATTTCAGTTTTATTAAGCTTCCCCTTCCTACTATAGAATTTTTTCTTCTACTTATAATAGTTTCGGTTAAAAGTAAATGTGAATTATAAGCAATTAAAAACTAATTTGTAAATATACTTATTCTGATGACATCAAGTAGGTAGTCGACTGCCTAGGTTTGCAATTTTTTTTTGTTGGGTGGGATGAGGTACACTTTATATTCTTTAGGTGTATTCCGAGTCGGTCGGTTAGGTACGTTTTGGGTGTTGGTGAGTTAATTGCATTTTGAAGTGTAAATATATTGTTTTACTTTTTTTTAAATTTAATCAAAACCTGTTGGTATTTGTATAATTTCAAATGGAACAAGACCAACGTAATGACATTTTCATACAAACTATCGATTGTAATACCTCATTTTGTTAGTCAAGTTTTTTTACGGATTGGAAAAACGACGCCTTAAGCAATGTACATTAAAAATCATTTAATTTATTATTAAAAATTTTATATATATTATATCTTATAATTGATTATGTATATATTTCCAAAAATGTTCGACATAAAAACGTTTAATTTTTTAACATAGTCTTTTTTTAGCTCGATACACTTAATCCCACGTTCAAACAATACGATTTCTCGAGCACCTTAAAATAAGCATTTGTTTCAGCGATGAAATTTTCATTCTCTTACCTCCTAACGATTTATTCATGTTTGGAAACAATAAAGAGTCGTAGGAGGCTAATTCCGGGGAATATGCAATGGTGAATGGTTCCAATCGATGGTAAAGAGTTCCCATAATATATCCCAAACTGTTGTTTAGCTTGCATGATCGTTTTTTCTCTCAAAAAAAATTGTTTAATAAGCACTCGAAATTCACCTTTTTCCATTTTAACGAAAATGCTGGTAGGCGTCTATATAAAATGGCTGCCAGACCAAAACTATGTGCCAGATCTGTCTGCAAATTTTGATCAACTTAAAATAATACACGATTTGTGTAAATTTTCAGGGACTTATGTTAAATAAATATTACAATAGGGCACACGAATTCATTTTTTTAAGTAAAGTCAAAGGCCCAAAATTGTAAACAACCTGTATATTTTAATCCATCCGATTATCATATACCAACAATTTATAATATTTATTACCCTACAACAGCTTCTCTGTTTAATTAACAGCAACAGCAACAGCTTCTCTGTATGCTTTATTTTCACATTTTTCTATATGTTTCAATTCAAATGCAAATAATAATTTTCTCACAGTAGTCAGCATTTCTTTTTTTTTCTTTTTCTTCATTCATGCTCAGAACATACCTGACAGAAATGTATTATATTTCCTTTTATTTTTTGTATCATATTAATTTTTGTATATTTTAGTTGTTTATAAATTTAGCTAAGTAAGCAAAATTATTGTATAAATAGTATTGTAAGCTAATAAAATTTATCATTTATTCTCAAAGGGTTGTTTGGCTCCTCATTATTATTGCTTCCCCCCACCAGTGGTAAGGGGCATTAATATAATCAAACTATTCCTTCTTCCGCAATATACAAAAGGTACAAGAACCTTTTTGTATAATCGTCATTCTGGTCAAGGTTTATGTACCCTGTCCAGACAGTCGGAGCAAAATAGTTCCGACTTAAACATTGGTGACCCCGACGTGATTAAGAGCACAAACAGCCTTCTGATTGTAAGTGATAGTAAGCGTTCCAAGGGCTTAAACACTTGGTCTACAATTCAAATATCCTGAGTTTCTGAGTTCCAGAGTTCCTGCGTTCCAGAAGCCACCAACAGGTGGATATTAACAAGGTTCGAGAGTTCCTGAGTTCCTGGTTCCAGAATCCACCAACAGGTGGATATTAACGATATTAACAAGGTTCTGAGTTCCAGAGTTCCTGCGTTCCAGAAGCCACCAACAGGTGGATATTAACAAGGTTCGAGAGTTCCTGAGTTCCTGGTTCCAGAATCCACCAACAGGTGGATATTAACGATATTAACGAGGTTCGGGAGTTCCTGAGTTCCTGCGTTTCAAAATCCACCAGCACGTGGATATCAGTAGCAAGCTTCCTGTTTCATCTTGAAGGTAGAACACACAAATAATCAACATGGATGAATTGAAGGTGTTTGCCATCGTGGGCAGGCAGAAGGCCATAACGGACGAGTTGATTAGACTCAAGAGCAATGTTGGCAAAGATGGCCCCGATCGAAAAACGGCCGAGTACAAGGCCAAGAAATTAAGAACATTAGAAGCTCTCTGGTTAGAGTTCGCTGGCAATCATGACCAGATAAAGGCTCATGTGAAGGCAGACACTCCGTATGTGCAAGCTAACACATACGAGAAGGTCAAAAAGGCGTACATTGAGCTTAAGCATATCTTGGAATCAATTGTGCCTACAGATGTCGACATCGACCCTTCAATGAAGTCAGCTGGTGCTGATGATGGATTACCAGGCCACAAAAACAAAGATGAGACACATACATCAACAGAACTAAAGCAGCTCGCAGAAGCCCCCGCATCTGATCTAACAAGAGTCATAAGAAGGCAAGGCACAACAACGAAGTCGTTACAGCGATTGTTAAAAGGTCTCAAAACCACTGCGAAAGACGCTTGGAGTTCAACTTTTTGTAGCGTAAAATTGAACGCGCTGCAAAAACACTGGATGGAGCTCGAGGAAACCCATCGTCTAATTCACGAGCTCTCGGAAGATCCACGACGAGCTGGATACAACGTAGAGGAATTCTACACGTTGGAAGATGATGTGCAAGATTTCCAGATTTCTTTGAACGAGAGATTGCAGAAGTTCGCCACACAGAACGCAATACCATCCAATCCAGTTAGTAATCTTCCTACAGCAAGCACACACCATCAAGCCCTTAAACTACCAAAAATAACCTTGCCTAAGTTTGATGGGGATTATACGAAATGGAAGCAGTTCAGTGATTTATTCACTGAACTAGTACACAAGCAAGACATTGCAAACTGCCAGAAGCTATTCTACCTGAAAACGACACTAGCAGGTGAAGCAGAGAACCTAATAAGGCACTTCTCCACGTCCGATGAGAACTACAGTGCAGCATGGCAGGTAGTCAAGGATCGATATGACAATCCTAGGCTACTTGCAACGGCACACATACAGAGATTGCTAATGCAACCTGCCATTCACAGTGAAGGTTCAAAAGCAATAAAAGCATTGCATGACACCACACAAGAGTGCATGCTCAGTTTGAAGGGTTTAAGTGTAGACACTCACAATTGGGACCCTCTGCTGATGGTCATTTTGATAAAAAAGATGGACAGAAATACGCTCCAACTTTGGGAGCAGTCGCTCAAGCAACCAAAGGCGTTGCCATCTTTGAAGGAGTTCATGTCATTCCTTGAGACGCGGTTTCAATCCCTAGAAGCACTAGGGTCAAGCCAAGGAAGGGGGTCAGAAGATCAACGACAGAGGCCAAGACCCGACAAGGCGTATACGACACTTGTGGCAACAAAATCTGCATGCATCTCCTGCAAGGGTAACCATCAACTGTACTTCTGTGAGAAGTTTCTGCAACTAAGCCCGTCACAGCGCTTAAACTTGGTGCAAAAATCAAGGCACTGCACAAATTGCCTAAGATCAGGACATGCATCAAACACTTGCTCTTCCGGATGTTGCACCAAATGCCAAAAGAAACACAATACACTTCTTCATTTGGATGAGTCAGCCAGGTCCAAAAATTTGAAAGTGTCATCATTACCTAGCAACACAATTACCACCGGAGACTCAATAAGCCTTTGCACTTCTGCAGCGGGAACTAATCCCGGTGTTGAAAGCAAACCACACAAATCTTCAAGCGTGATACTGGGGACAGCCATTGTCCATCTAAAGTGCCAAACCGGAAAGCAAGTAGCATGCCGAGCCTTGTTGGATTCGGGATCACAGATCAATCTAATAACACACAAACTAGCAATCTCATTAGGTCTGAAGGAGACTTATGAGGCGTTATGTGTTGAAGGTATCGGCCAAAGCAAGCAGGCATCTCTTCGAAGAATTAGCGTTGAAATAAGCTCAAAAATCAACGGATTCTCCACCCGAGTGGAAGCACACATTCTTCCAAAAATAATTTCACCACAGCCATCAAGGCCTATCAGTACATCCACCTGGAATATTCCAAATAATCTTGTTTTGGCTGATTCACAATTCAATCGGCCAGGACCAATAGATTTGCTAATTGGTGCTGAAATCTTTTATTCGACTTTGGTTGTTGGACAAATAAGCTTAGGAGTTGATCTTCCAACCCTGCAAAATACCGTGTTTGGATGGATAGCAGTAGGCAAGGTATCAACCCCCACTCTCCATCCTATGGTGGCAAATTGTGGAATTTGCACCGCAGATGAGGCTCTTGAGCAACAGATTGAAAGATTTTGGCGATTAGAAGAAACAACTTCAACCACAGACAATAATTTCACTCAAGCCGAAAAACGATGCGAGACTCACTTCATTCAAACAACAACTAGAGACTCCACTGGTCGATTTGTGGTTCGGTTGCCCTTCAAAGAGGCACCGACGTGCTTAGGAGAATCAAAGGACATTGCGTTTCGGAGATTTATTGCACTTGAGCGGAGGCTTGCAAAATCACCAGATCTAAAAAAGCTCTACAGACAGTTTATGGAAGAATACCAGCAATTGGGGCATATGCAAGAAGTGGCCTTTCATCAAATTGCCAAACCATATTATTTTTTGCCGCATCACTGCATTAAAAAGCCAGACAGCAGCACTACTAAGCTAAGAGTAGTATTTGATGCCTCCGCAAAAACATCCACAAATCTATCCCTTAATGATATTCTCTCCACTGGTCCAACAATTCAAGATGATGTCTTTTCAATGTTGGTACGATTCCGCATGCCAAGATATGTGTTCACCGCAGATATCGAAAAGATGTATCGGCAGGTACTGATAGACGAAGAGGATCAAAGGTTCCAGTTGATTTGGTGGAGAAGCAGTCCAAATGATGCCTTGAAGTGCTTTAAGCTTTCAACAATTACCTACGGCACCACCTCTGCATCATACCTAGCCACAAAGTGCCTTCAGACATTAGCCCAAGAATATAAGGAACGATATCCCTTGGGATCAATGGCGCTGTTACAAGACTTTTACGTAGATGATGTCTTAACTGGTTCTGATAAAATTGCCGAGTTACTCACTACCCAATCGGAACTGCAAACAATTTTACAAAGAAGTGGTTTCAAGTTAAGGAAGTGGTGCGCCAATCATGCATCTCTTCTGAAAAGTATTCCGCTCGAGGACAGAGAAACGGAGCTTGACTTCAGCAGCAATGTTGATGAACACGTCAAGACAGTAGGACTTACGTGGATGCCGAAGTCTGATGAACTCTGTGTCAAGACATCCTGGGTTAATAAAGTTCGAGTTACCAAACGTTCTGCATATTCCGACATAGCACATTTATTTGATCCACTGGGCATCATGGCTCCGGTGGTCGTCGTCGCAAAAATATTTCTCCAGAAACTGTGGGAATTAAAACTTGACTGGGATGCAGCATTACCCCAAGAAATGCAGACGACATGGCTTAAGTATCGTGAAGGCCTACAATCTCTGAACAATATCAAAATTGATAGGCACATATTTGCACATAGAAACCCAAAAAACACACAATATCACATTTTTGCGGACGCTTCGGAGAAGGCATATGGAGCAGCAGTATACGTCCGATCAGTTAGCAGTGACAAAACTATCACGGTGCGATTACTATGCTCTAAATCAAGAGTAGCACCTTCAAAACAATCAAAATTAACACAGCAAGCAACTATTCCCCGACTGGAGCTATGTGCCGCCTGCCTTGCCACTGAGCTCCTGCTTCGTTTGCAAAAAGACCTGAAGATTCATAATGACGCAACATTTTTATGGACAGACTCGGAAATTGTTCTTGCTTGGATTAATTCGTCATCATCCGCCTCCCTACCTGTTTTTGTTGCTAATCGAGTATCGCGTATTCAACAAAATACAATACCTCAGCAATGGCATCATGTCCCCTCAAAGGAAAATCCGGCTGATGTGCTTTCACGTGGGATAGCACCTGAACGACTCCAATATTGCAACATTTGGTTCTACGGACCAAAATTTCTACATGGAGGCACTTCAATTTGGCCACCTAAACACAAACCAATTGACGAGAACCTATCTGTGGGAACCGCTGTTCACAAGTCACCCCCGCATCAAGAAGGATTTTTAACTACACTCAACCATAACAATTCCTTCAAATTTGCAGAAAGAATAGTCGCTTTCATACTAAGATACGTCCACAACCTAAGACAAAAGGCGCTAATAACCAAAATCAAGAAAAATAAAGAAGAATTGTCAGCTGAAGAAATTGAGTTGAAGGTGGCAGAAATCAAGCTGAAAAATGGTCCCCTATCGGTTTCAGAACTAGTTCAGGCAAAAAAGAACATCTTCAAACAAATGCAGCAAGACCAATTTAAGGAGGAAATTACACAACTGAAAGCAGAGGGTGAAGTACCAAGTAAAAGCCCATACAAGAGCCTGACACCCTTTCTGGACGAAGAAGGGCTGATTCGTGTGGGTGGGCGTTTAGAAGCATCGTCATTGCCATACGACGCTAAGCATCCCATACTGATACCATATAATCACACGTTCACCAAAATGCTATTTGTTTCAATTCACGAGGACAACAATCATGTTGGGCCACAAACCATGCTCTCTATTGCAAGGCAGAGCATTTGGGCAGTGAAAGGAAAGACGCTTGCTCGATCAGTGCTGCACAAGTGTGTCGAATGTGCTCGCGCCACACCAAAGCTGCTGTCACAACAAATGGGAAATCTGCCTGCAGACAGAATTCAACCAGCAAGGCCCTTCATCAATACAGGTGTTGACTTTTGTGGTCCTATATCTACACACTACAAGATAAGAGGCAAACGGCCTCAAAAATCATATATCGCTATCTTCTGCTGTTTTTCTACGAAGGCCTGCCATTTGGAACTTGTAACCGACTTAACGGCACAAGGTTTCATAGGGGCACTGAAGCGATTCATGGCTAGGAGGGGCCATTGCAGAAACATATATTGCGATAATGCCACAAACTTTGTTGGCGCCAAAAACCAGCTGTCAGATATAATCGCCTTCATGGAATCCGACACAGAAAGGGAGAAAATAACATCGTCATGCTCTTCAAAGGGATGTGACTTTCACTTCATTCCACCTCGTTCACCACATTTTGGCGGTATATGGGAAGCTGCGGTCAAATCATCAAAGCATTTGCTACAACACACTCTGGCAGGAGCATCGTTGACATATGAGGAGCTTGAAACTGCTGCCACTCAAGTTGAAGCTATATTAAACTCAAGGCCCATAACTCCATTGTCCGACTCGCCGAACGACCTAACCGCCCTTACACCTGGCCATTTCCTCATCGGAGAACCTCTCATTAGCAATGTGGATCCTATGGCCGCAGCAAATGATTCAGGGGTACTTGCTCGCTGGAATCTGGTAAATCATCTCAAAAATGAGTTCTGGCGCCGATGGTCACGAGATTACCTGAATCAGCTACAGCACAGGTATAAATGGAAGGAAAGTTGCCAAAATGCAGAACCCGGGATGATGGTCATAATCAAGGAAGATAACACACCAAGCTTGCGATGGCCGCTTGGACGTATTACTAACGTAATTACTGGAGACGATGGTCTTGTTCGAGTAGCAGATGTGCGCACAGCTAATGGGATATTCCGTCGTGCCATACACAGATTGGCTCCTCTTCCAGTTCCAGTTCAAGGTGATGATGCCAATCCAATGAAAAAGACAGATGACCTTTCAAATCATTGCCCAGCAACTTTGGCACATTCACGCCCAAAGCCTGATGATGGTCCAGTACCAAAAAAAAGGTCCAAGCCTTCACTTGGTTCAGCAACCCTTGCTATACTCCTGGTATTTCTTTTCATCCCCATGATAGCATGTGCTCCAGTCAAGACTCAACCATTTCTGTCGCAGCCAGGGATCTACTTTGAAAATTTCGGAACTTCAGCCATAACTTCAAGCAGCTGGAACATAATCGCATATTATGACATGGACCCTTATTGGACCGAATACGATTCAATAATAACCTATAGTAAGAGGTTAGCAAACATTTGTCAGCTGTTGCCAAATAAAAATGAAACTTGCAAGGGGGCAGTCCTCCAATTTGACCGGATAACCGCCGACATCAAAAAGGATAATGATCTCATATCCGTAGCATCAATCAGTCAGAGAGTTCGTCGTGGTGCGCTTAATTTCGTAGGCAATGTGGCTAATGCCTTATTTGGGGTCCTTGATGATGAATACGCCAACCACATGTCTGCTACAATAAACAGAATCAAGCAAGATGAAGGTCACATAGTTAGCCTTATTCGAAACCAGACTTCAGTGATTGACGCCACCATAAATATCATCAAACAAAATGAGCAAGAGACAAGTTCCCGTTTTGAGGAAATAGATGAAAACCTTAAACAATTCACAGCTGTTATTAATGACATAAGACAACAATACCACCAAGAAAGACTGCGACAGTTTTTTAATTCAATCGCACTGCAGCTTATATTAGTGTCTTCACAATTTCAAAAGACCCAAGCCTCATTAATAGACGTAATGATCGACATTCATCATGGAAAAATTAATCCTCAGCTTATATCACCCGCTCAGTTGAAAAAGGAGTTTACAAAGATAAAATCAAACCTACCTTCATCGGTCAGGCTTCCAGTAGCTCTAGACGAAATTCCGAAGCTTTATCATCTTATGAGCATTCATGGCAAAGCTCTCAAAAATCACATAATATTTAAAATTGAATTGCCGCTCCTAAGTCTTGATGAATTTGAGCTCTTTAAAGTTACTCCCGTTCCAGTACTAATCGGAGCATCATTTTTCACCATACAACCATCAACCGACTACATTATGATTAACTTGCACCGTGACCAGTACTACCCTCTATCAACAACAGAGTTTCAAGGATGTTTTTCCATTACTGAAGAAAGACACCTATGCCACTTGCAGCGTCCGATTTACAGGCGTGGATCCGAAGTAAGCTCCTGCGAAATTAACTTCTTAAACCACAATCAACAATCTCCTACATGCAAAGTTGTAAGAGCCAACGATGGCCCTTACTGGGTCCAACTTCACAAGCCGAATGAATGGATTTACGTTTTGAAATTCAAAACCACTCTAAATGCAGTTTGCAATGACACCGTAACACAGACCGTGTTGGAAGGTTCTGGAATTCTGCAAATTCAACCTGGCTGCGTTATTAAAGATGACTTCATAACTTTGCGTGGCCACTTCATACAAAGAACGGTCTCTAGGATGTCACTCTCTCCAGCTGCAAATCTATCCAATTATGCCTCACCCGACAATTTGACTACAACAAGTTATGAAACCTTGCCGTACAGAAAACATCTAGAGGAATTGGATGCACTCAAGCAAGAACTCATAAATATTACGAAGGCATTGCCTTCAATAACATATCAAAACAATGTGCACCAATTTACAGTGAGCTACTTCGCATTAATCTTATCCATCATAATACTGATCTGCTTGTTACGATGGTCATACTACTATTACTGCAAACACAAGACGGTAATCTCCAAAGACGAACGAAAGCCCAGCAGAACCTCAGCAGATATCCGGGGCAACCTCGACTGCAAAAAAGAAGACCTCAACGACAAGAATCCCAACAACATAACATTCGAAATGGTTCTATAGTTTTGAACATAGTTCAACGGGCGGAGAATGTATATTTTAATCCATCCGATTATCATATACCAACAATTTATAATATTTATTACCCTACAACAGCTTCTCTGTTTAATTAACAGCAACAGCAACAGCTTCTCTGTATGCTTTATTTTCACATTTTTTTATATGTTTCAATTCAAATGCAAATAATAATTTTCTCACAGTAGTCAGCATTTCTTTTTTTTTCTTTTTCTTCATTCATGCTCAGAACATACCTGACAGAAATGTATTATATTTCCTTTTATTTTTTGTATCATATTAATTTTTGTATATTTTAGTTGTTTATAAATTTAGCTAAGTAAGCAAAATTATTGTATAAATAGTATTGTAAGCTAATAAAATTTATCATTTATGCTCAAAGGGTTGTTTGGCTCCTCATTATTATTGCTTCCCCCCACCAGTGGTAAGGGGCATTAATATAATCAAACTATTCCTTCTTCCGCAATATACAAAAGGTACAAGAACCTTTTTGTATAATCGTCATTCTGGTCAAGGTTTATGTACCCTGTCCAGACAGTCGGAGCAAAATAGTTCCGACTTAAACACAACCTACTATTAAGGCATTAACACGATGCTATTTAACAATTTACTATATACATAGTATTCTACTAAATTTTTATAAATTTTAAACCTTTTGTTAACTAGTAAAATACTAATTAACCAGATAGCAAAGCATTTGTAGAGTTTGAATTTTGATGAACACAATTATTGTGTTTATGCTTTGTAAATTGATTATATGTTGATGGAAACCCAACGTGTGCATTAAAAAAGTATTCGATGTTTATATTTTTATCACTTAACTTCATTATTGACAAAAAAAAAAAAATGTATACCAGCAGGATTCGAACCTGGGCCTCCCGCGTACTAGGCTGATATACTATCAGATGACACTATGGATTTAGTACCATATTAAAAAATTAAAGTAGGCATTTCGTGATTTTAACTTTAGTAAAATGTTAAGGAGATAATACGATACTAAACTCGTTCAAAATTAGCAAAATCCTCATTTTAACGTAGTATCATACTAAAAATGATTTAACATATTACTAAATCGTTTAAAATTTTGCGTTAATGTTATTTACAAAACGTTGTTTTAAAAATGTTATCTTTGATCACAGGTGGAGTGTTTTTTTTATCTGAATAATTTATTGTTTCTCCAATGGACGTTTTATAACATTGAAAAAAAAATTACGGTTCGTCGACATTAAAAATGTTCTCCGGTTTGAACTCTCAGCGTTTGGCCTGAAATTATGATAACCTAATCTACTTGCAAAAAAAATCGTCCTAAGGGGAGAGAAAATTGACTAAAAATTTAGTGAGTTTTTCGAGTTAGAGTTAGTTTCGAATTGAGCAGAGTCAACTGTATAAATGTATGTTTTATTTAATTAAAAAAATAGACAAGATTTATTAAATATTTAATAATTTTATAATTTTTAGAGACATGATTTGAGCAGCAGTCAACAAAAACAGGACTTGTACTATTATTTTTGTGAGAAGGTGAAGTAATAAAATATCAGGCCATGTTCTTACTATATTTTGGGAAAATATTATTATCGTCTAAAAAAATGAGGTTTTAGTCAAACTTAACATTATGATGATGAGCAATATATGCCATACTATCCTTGTTTAGGTATATGCATCTACATTGAAATAAAGTCTCTTCAACGAATGAACCGATTTTAGTATCTATACTTCCGACTTTTCATATTTTCTTGTTAACGATTTAATAGCCTTAATAAACTAATGCTTATGGTTTTAATGCCTAGACACAATGTAACCTTAGACAGTTTGTGTGATCAAGTCATGGAATTTATTCTAAAAGAATAGAACTCTATTTATGTGAACCAAAAAAAAAAACCAACAAAATATTATCAAATCATTATAAAAATAAACCCACTTTTACCGTTTGTCTTCTTCACCTTCTCCACCTGCCTCATTTATTGCACTTGTATTTTTAAATAAAAAAGAAGGGCAATTATATCGTCCTGTTGTCGGTCAAAATGTAGGTCACAGGATATTTCATTTCGCTAGGCCAATTGTAAGAAAGTAGCAGTTTTTTCCAACCGATTCTTAATTATTATTCCCTCAAGTTTAAAAACCATTAAAAAAAACCTTGAAAAGTATTTCAATGAAGCGTATCTCTCTGCTGTGTAAAAATATCATTACATCTTCATTGGTATGTAGGTATATATTTTTCCCTGTGTCCTGATTCCGTTTTTTTTTGTGCTGGCAGTGTTGGTGTTCAAATTCATTATAATTTCACGGCACGATGTTTTAATTTTGTATTTACAGAACCACAATGGCGGCGATGTAGAGATTGCGGACTCCGCAATGTTTTTTTTTTGTGTCGCCATTCTAGAACAAGTAATTAAATCCCAATGTTCATGGTTTTGTCGGTACACTCTAATTGGCTTTTATTTGCTTCACTGGACATGACAAGATACAATAAGACAAAAGAAAAAAAAACAAATAAGTAACACTCTACATTTACCTACCTACCTACCTTACCGACCACGAACGAAGCAATATAGATGGGCATTTAAGATTGAAGTAGGCTTTTGCTGGAAAATATAATATCTGCACCTGTGATAACCTATTTAATCACACTCTGGTGTACTATATAGACCTACAAAATCAGCCCATATATACGTTCATGACACGCAATCATCACAACTACACAACATTCCAGCGATAACGATATCCTTCTGCGCGTTACGATATATATACATTTGTATGCATATAGTTAGTCATTCGGAATATTTTGAGAAGGTATTCTTCCATTATATAAATATATGTACAGTACATGCCAATGTATCTTACTCAGTTAAATGAAATTATTTCACAAAGGACCTATACCTCTATACCTACGTATGTATATCTGCAAACAGAGAGAGAGACCACGCTCACCTTCATTCTCGTCCAATGCTCCTTACCCCATCTAGTGCTCTAATTAAAAAACACAATGAGTACTTGTGGCAGGCACGCATTTCTGAATCCCGTACCAGGACACTGGTATGATACCCTAAAACCTACTCCTTCCTCACTCCTTCACACGGACGACATGATGATAGGTGAGCTAACAGGCTTCCTCGATTTGTTTGGCTCCTTTCGTATTCGTATTTTATTTATAGAATGTTGTGTATGTTTCAAACAAAGTGGGCTCAATTTGTACATAACTATGTAGATAGTTTCATCGTTATGTTCAAGCATAAAATAGGGCGGGTTCGGTTTAATTTTTTCGAAAAAGTATGGGAAGTTTGATCAATGTTGTTAGCCAGAGCATAATTTATGGATATAATATTTTCGAAAGCCATTCTGTTTACATTAAAGTTGGTAGGCGACAGCGATGGCGACAAAGCGGCGAAAGTTATTTTTTTATTTTTTGAAACTTTGGCGTTGATGATAGTTTTTGTTTTACAGTACTAATATAGATGTATGTAGAATTTACATGACAAGGACTATCACTATATTTACAAGAGTGTGTTATCATTATAGACGGCGCAACAGAAAGGGATACATATTTAACGGTACATGATTCAGTTTAGTTTGAACACAATGCACAATGTTCAACCGATAAATACGCTGACGTTCCAAAATAGCTATTTAATATAAATATTTGTTGTGCCGAGAGAGAGTTACAAATTATGACATTCCCGAAAAAATAAACATCAGGATCGTAAATAAATAATGTAATAATATTATGTTCATCTATCAAGTTTTAATTTTACCTAAAACTTACATTACATTTCATATTATATTACTCCCTAGATAAATCAACGAAGTGGAGACACTGAATCATTGGTAACGAGACCAATTACTTGAACATTACATACATTAATACATCAGAGGCAGATATAGGAAGAAAGGACAAAAAAAACAGAAAGAAACACATGTCAACTCAACAGCCCGTGGTCGTTGCACCATATCCAAGTACTAACCACGCGCAACGATGCTTGATCTCGCTGATCGATGGAAAGCGTTGTCTTCTTCAGAGAGTCAAGGCTGTTGACTACCTAAAATTTTTTAACAACAAAACATTTGTAACATGTTATCCATTTTGCGGTTTCAAAAGTAAACGTAAATAAAACACAAAATATTTCAAATTTTCATGATATTTCTTTTTTGTTATAAAGTTTGAACGTTGAAATTATGTGTGAAGCACTACACCATTTAAATGACTTTTGAGGTAGTTTTCGACAACTTTTTGACACATATTGGGCGGTATGAGCCATAACTTGGCGAATGTTGGTTTTCAAGTGCTCAAGAGTTAAAGGTTTATCTGCATAAACACAGTCTTTCGCGTAGACCCACAAAAAAAAGAACAGCGGTGTCAAATCGCATGATCTTGGTGGCCAGTTGATATCGCCACGACGAGAAATTTCGCGGCCAGGAAATGTCTCTTGCAATAAAGGCCAAAAAAGTTGGTTATCATATGGCCATAACGCTCTGAATTGACGGTGACAGTCGTTCCATCGTCGTTTTCGAAGAAGTAAGGTCCAATCACACCTCCGGACCAAAGAGCGCCCCAAACAGTGACTTTTTGTGGATGTAATGGCCTCCTCTTCAATCATTTGAGTATTACAAGAACCCCAAATACGACAATTTTGTTTATTAACATACCCACCGAGTGAGAAATGTGCTTCGTCGCTGAAGAAAATTTTGTTCGAAAAATCGCCATCCACCGCCTGTTGTTCAAGCACCCATTTGACGTATCTACGACGTTGTGAATGGTCAGCTGGCTTCAGTTGTTGTGTGGGCTGGACTTTATATGGATGTGGGTGTAGATCCAAATGCAAAATACTCCAAAATGTGCCGTAAGACAGTCCTAATTCCTGAGAACGACGAGGAATCGACACATTCGGGTCTTCGGCAATTCTTTTACTTACAGCGTTGATATTTTCAGTGGTACGAGCGAAATATGATGCACAGGCCTTACAATATCTGTAACCAATCCAGTCTCTTCAAATTTCTTCACAATTTTGCCAATTTCTTTCGTAGTTGGACGATTATGTAAACCATAATTTCCTCTTAAAGCACGATATGTGGCTGTGGCAGAATCACCATTTTTGTAGTAGGTTTTAACAATTTGTATGCGTTGTGCGATAGTTAAGCGATCCATTTTCGTAAATGTCAGACTTTCAATTGAGAAAAAAAATTGATTTATCAACTTAGTTTGACAGATGTCGAATTCCAGCCCTATAATTTTGAAACCGCTGTTTTCGACTTCACAAAATATTTCGTTATATTTTTCGTTTATTTGCTTACTGAGTTCTGTATACGTCATATAACATATACTTATTTCATCCATAAGGCTATCAATAACTATTTTTTACTTCAAGAAATCTACTACATTTTAGCGTTTCTATAATCTTTCTTCTATTTTCTATATTATATCAGCCATTTTGTTTTGTAATGGAGACACACGAACATGTGGCGAGTAAACATGATTCACGGACCATGTTCAAGTGGGTTTATCTTGTCTACAGACTAGTTCGAACATCAAACTTTTGTTTCGAGTAAAAAAAAAATTGGTCTCACAAAAAATTTAAATATTTCGATTTCTTATCGAACATCGCGGGCGGAGATACATGTTATTGGTACAATGTTCGACTGCATTTACTCGACCATCAAATGATTCCGTTTAGTAATAATGAAGTGCGAGTAAAATGGTTGCATCGTCTGCAGATTTTACTCGCACTATTTAAGCGTCTCCACATCACTTTAGGCAACATAGTTATAGAAACTGTCGAAACAAATAAATGTAAATTCCTGTTAGACTTGAAGAAAGGAAAACATCAAAGCAATTGTTTTTTATAATTAGGCTCGGCATTTAAAATGATCAAACATAGTACGAGCCTTCCGGAAGCATGGAATTTTTGAATATTAAAATAGAAGAAAAAGAAAGCTTAGCTTAAGAAAAAATTGCGCCTGAAGTTAGGTTCAAGGGTAAACTGATGAGCCTTTAATAGCAGCAAAATAAAAATAAAATTATTTCCTTTATTGATCTATCACCTATCATTTTTCATTGATTCAGATGAGTTTTGTGAGGAACTGCCTATTTGTTAGAATTATAATCACGCTTTAAACGAATGAACACTTTATTGATTGTAGTCATATCTGGAGGGAAGAAGAGATACTGAGCAGTATTTGTGGTAACTTTCTGAGAAGAAAAAGCTGATCAGTTTCATAGATGCAAATGCTGCTCATGGATAGCGGTATAGGTAGTGAGTTCAGCTTTAATAACAGAAAGAAGTCAGCTTTGATTTTTAAAAGTATTAAATTCAGCTTTATTTTTTATTTACAATGTATATACTACCTTTTTTATTTCACAAGAAAATCTGAGAGTACTGTCGTCAGGGAAACAATTTAGTGGGCTAGAAGTTCAAGATAAAAAATCATTAATAAAAATAGGAAAGAGAGTCTGGATAAAACGGAGCCCTGGGGCACATCAGAATTTATTTTATTAATATCAGATTAATGACATCGGTTATAGAGAAATATAGTTTATTGAGAACTTATCTCTAAGTCCCGATCAAGGTTCATGCTAATTGTACTAACCAAATATCGGTTTTAACGATATCGCCTATAACTAACTATCCTTTATAACGAACAGTTTTAAATTAAAAAATCTATCGCTTATAACGAATATTAAAAAAAAAGTAGGGATTGAAAATTCCATTTCAAATAATAAATCATGAGGATTTCCCTTTTTCTATTTTTTTCATTCGCGAATTTCGTATACTGTTTCAGAGAGTCATATTTTATATAAGGAAAGTTTAATTGGGTTAGTTTTATTTTTTCAAAATGAGTTCAAAACGTAGAATTTTTACCTTTGAAGAAAACTGCAATAATTCCAATTCTCGAAGCTGGTGATTCCAATAAAAGGCAGCAGAGTTTTCTGTATCGGCTTCAACAATCTCTACCATTTTGAAAGACCGAGATAAAATTAAGAAGAATTTCGAAGAATCTAACTTAAAAATAAAAAAAAAATTGATGCAGTCACCATCCGGAGATAATAGTAAAAGAATTCATTAAACAAAAATGTCGACAGCAAAATCACAAATTACTTTGTAAATAAATAAAAGCTTCGTTAAAATAAAAAGTTTGTCCACTTTTTAATAAAGAACAAAAAATGGAAAATCGGTTATAACGAAACACCGGATATAACGAACAAATTCTCCAGTCCCGTTGAACTCGTTATAACCTATTTTGACTGTATTTCGCTTGCAGTAGGTCCGATTTAGAGAATTGCGCAGGCTATAGCTTGTATATAGCTTGCTTTGCTTATAGCTTGTATATATGTAGCTATATTTATTGATAAAAAATTTCAAAACAACTTGTATAATCATCCAGCCCATCTACAGGCCTGCTAAATAATTAGAGCGCAAAAATCAATACCTTGTATATAGCCTTCATCAACATCTTATGGAAGCTTGAGTGGTCAGAAAGGTAATTTTGTTGATACAAAATGCAAGCATTTTAAACAAAAGAGCTAGAAGCCAAGCTCTATCAATTGCCTGTATAATATTATGAAATATTAAGCGCAATAATCTTACTTTCTCCAAAACGATGTAAAGATTTGTGCACTGTTCTGTGAGATATACCATCAGATCACCAGTAGACCTATATTGCTACATGGTTTTGGACTGGCAGTCATTAAGGAGCGTTTGTTCTTCAAGAAATTACTTAAGCTGATAATTGATAAACGTGTATATCGTGTTCTTAAATGGTTCTGAAATGGCAGCTGCACGGCCCAAAAAAATATTCGTCCCACGAAATAATTTAAAAAAATATATATTCCACATACGCCCTAGTGAACCTGAACATCAGAGAAAAAATGAGCATTTGCGCTATTACTTAATTTTATAATCTTATGACTGATACTATAGGGACATGTGATAACCCTGGCACATCCTCATCGCAGTATCAACTATGGAAATTCAATAGAAAAGGGAAGAAAAAAAGAGATTAGAGAAAAATTTGGGGTGAAATGGACTAATTTTTAACATTAAAATTAATAAAATTACCAAATTACCGCCCATGGGTTAAAATGAAATAGTCAATACCTGGTTCTCAAATCCCATGTGCCAACCAAAAAATCTTTTCTATCATTCTCTTTCTTCTAACTAGTGCCGTGCAGTTCAGGTTGCATTTAAAAGACCTTAGGTCTTACAGGCATATAGTTAAATTGAAAAAAAAGCTAATCAGTGTGCGTTTGGGGTTCGGAAATTTAGGATCTCAATTTTAGGGGACATTTTTTTGTATTTTTTTTTTAATGTCTTGTTTTTTAAATTTTAAAATATCAAGCTATGCATTTCCTTTCTTTTTGATAAATGTTACCCTATTCGGGATAAATCGAGGAAGCATATTGGCCGGTTAAAATTCCTGAAGCATTGAGACCGTCGCTGTTATTTTTCTTGTTTCTCATTTTACAAAACTGTTCTCTTTGGCGATTTCTTTCTCTCACTGGAGTGTGTTGGCATCATATGCAACAATGGTCCCTAGACGCGAAATAGGTGAGTCAACAAGTTCCTGAAAATTAACACAAATTGTGTTGTCATTTTAAGTTTATCATTTTTTTTTGTCAATTATCGCCCAATTGAGGTCACCACATTAGAAATGTTCGACAAAATCCTTAGTTTGATATTGGACGATCGGCGAGTGAAAGTGCGGGTTCACAATCAACAATATACGCCTTCTTTTGACAACTTCAAAGGTGAGCTTAGCGATGATCCATAAAAAATCGACTGAGCTCCTGGATCGATTTATAACCGATTTAAAGCAAAAACTGCCGCAGTTGGCAAAGAAATTTGTTTTTTTCACCAGACCATCACACCGGCGCACAAGTCCACAGTCGCATTGGCAAACTTTGCAGCATATTTCCCAAGACTTTGGCTCTTGTGACTATTTTTTGTTTCCAAACAAGAAGAAATTGAAATCATATTTTTCAGGGACTTCTTTACTCATCCACGTCAGTTGCACTCGTCAGTTTTTTTAAATAAAAAAGGAAGCAGTCGTTAGGACTGCCGATAGAAGTAAAAACATTAAATTATGATATTACAACAATTTTTCATATTAAAATCACTTGTAATATCCAAAATTAAAATATACTTCATCTCCATTATCGCCTACACTTAATCTGAGTTTGTAATTTTTTTCAAGTTCCCCCATTGCTTCTTTTAGTTGTATCGAATAATTAAATATCTTAAAATGCAATATACAAATATCAGAAAATAATATAAAGCAACTAAAATAAATAAATAAATAATAAATCTAATTTTCGGACGGAAATATTAACATAATAATTAGAGTTATTTAAAAAAAATATGCTTTTTTATTTTTTTTGCCAATGTGAGAAAAATATCACATTTAATACCTACTTACTTATTTACTGCACTGTAATTCCTGAATCGATAATTTTAAATAATTTTATCAAAAACAAACAAATGCACAATACCTATACGTTTACCTACGCACATTTAACTACGGAATCGGAGAATTTAAATTTACTTATACAGATATAAACAGCACTGAACACTTTATATACTAATAGCCTATTCACACCAAACTATAAACGAGATTTTACTCGTTTTCCTTCAAAACGAATACTAAAAACTACTCGTTTTCGAATACTTTTTTCATAAACAACTTGTTTTGCAAAACGACTCGTTTTTGATACAACGACTTGAAAACGAGTTGCAATTCAATGATGAATTAAACGAACAGATCTTTCGTCCAGGTAAATTGATATTGTTGTGAATAGGCCCTCAGGAAAAAAAGAACAGCTGATTGTTTGCTGTCAAAAAAATTAATTTCAAATCGTTCAAACAAATATGGCAGCGGTAAGGACATTGTTTCAAATACTTATTTGTAATACATTTTTAATGCATGAGTTCTTTTTATTTGCAAAAGAAAAAAAAACTAAACGATTTTGGGGAAGTACGGACGAGAAGTTCTTGATCGAACTTTGGGCTGAATGTTCTTATTAAAAGCTCACCTTTGTCCACATGCTTCTATGCATTGCACAATTTTGAACTATTATTTTTCTTTTCTTTATAAGTTCAATTATTATTTTCCAATAAAAAAGACGATTGTTCCTGCTTGTCGATACTTCTGGGGCAAAAATAAAGTTGGTTCAAATCCTCATATTTAGTATCTTTTTATGTAGCATTATAAGATTTGATTGCTTAGCATTCATGTTGTATCAACATTTTGACAGCTTTTCAAAAACAACTCAAATGTCAAACAAAAACAAGTAAAATGTTCGGTGTGAACGCTCTACTAGTTTTTGTGAACTAAAAGGGTAAAAGAGTTTGGTGTGAATAGGCTATTACGTCATACTTATCTACGGCTATCGATATACAGCTTGAACCAATTCACTTGGCCATTCTACTGCGCACATCTCTGCAAATTTCTTTGCTCATCTCATTAATTTTGAAAGATAGGTACACACAATCACCTTTCAGAGATGGGCTTTTTTTACATGAGATATAATCTTGATTTATTGTGCAGTTTTCAAAGTAGTATTACACTTCTGGCATTGTACACATTATCTCTTCCACTTGCTCACCATTTTTGTTCTCTTAAATCCTCTCTCTGCGCAAACCGACGCAACGTGGTAAAGTAATTTGGGGAAAGCTATACCTACATTTGTTTATTTTCTGTTTTATCGTTATTTTGCTGTTTATTTTCTCATTTTTTGAAATAGATCATCTGATCAGTAGGCAGTGGAAGAAGCATTGACCTCTTCTCAATTAAACCATGTTTTGAATGACTTAACATCGATAAAATTACACCATATTGGTATCGATGTTTTGAATGATAGATCTGTGTTTTCCTTCTAACATCGATATTTCATTAACATGGATGAATATCGCACATCTTTAGCATGTCGATTTTATCATCTTATGAATATAAGAATGTTTTCTCCCGTGTGTAACTCCAGCATAATAACGCTACGCACAAAGCTAAAACTCTTCGAATCCAACGTGAAATCCGTCCTCCTGTACACCTGTGAAATCTGGAAGTGCTCTGCGACATCTCGAGCAGGCAGTCTACAGGCTTTTATCAATCGCTGTCTTCGATACATTCTCAAGATTCGATGGCCACAAATCATAAGAAATGTTGAGCTGTGGGATTGGACTCATCAGAGAAGGGTAGATCTTGACATTAGACAACGAAAATGGCATTGGATTGGCCATATTCTGATGAAACCAAAGGAGAACATAGCAAAGCAGTCCTTCGGGTGGAATCCTTAGGGTGTAAGGAGAGTTGGTAGACCAAGAACAACATGGAGGTCAACCGTACTTAATGAAGCTCAGTCCTTTAACTTTCATTCGTGGGCTCAGCTAAGGCACCATGCCGTTAACCGAGATAGATGGAGGGAATCTGTTGCTGCCCTATGCTCCAGGAGGAGTTAAAGTGTTGCTGCGAAAGCTGCAGTGACCGGAACACATTTATATATGAATATATACTTCTTGCCCGTGCCGAAGTATATATAACGTGCCTATAGAAGTTTTCACTTCAAAAGCACAAGGAGATCATATAAAATATTTTTCTATTCTGCTCTCTTAAACTTAGCGAATTACTTGAGGTGTCTCATTATCTTAAGTTACTGGAATGCATATTTCAAGTTCGCTAAACTTTATATAATGTTGAAATTAGTAACATGGAGTAACTTTCTAGTTTAAACCCGTAAAGTATGCAACGTTGTATTTATATGAGCTTTCTTGAATACTGAGCACTATTGCTTGTATCTTTTTCATTTTCTACCAACCCGTCCATCTACATTATATAATTTTATTCATTAGATTTTCTTAAATGAATGCAACGATAAGTAGTGCATAAGAACGTATGTAACCGAAATGACATGACTAGAAAATTATATAGCCCCGAGGAACAACCTTGGATTAAAAGAGAAGCTGTTCTATTGACATTTCACATTACATTATTTTTAATTAGCTGATATTTTTTTTGCCTCTAAAAGATAGGTATGGTACTAATAAGATAAAATAGTTTTCGAGGCGATTTTAACTTTTAAAATTTTGAATCACACGAAAATATTTTTTTACATCACATCTAGAAAGATGATAATTTTTTTTTTTTAATTTAACTATATGCCTGTAAGACCTAAGGTCTTTTAAATGCAACCTGAATTGCACGGCACTAGTTTGGCGCAGTGGATTTGAGAACCAGGTATTGACGGTCTCATTTTAACCCATGGGCGGCATCCAATCAAAATTGGAGGTATAGAAAAGAATGCGCCTAGCGTGGGGTTCGAACCCACACGTTAAATCAAGCACTTTATCCACTGCGTCATTGCCACCCTAATGTAAAAATATATATATTAAGGGTTAGAGCGATAAAACGATGGACGGGTTGTGCTAGTTTCAATGAAAATCGATTTTTTGTTTCTTTGAATTTGTGGGGAAATTATTATCGAAATGATAACATTAAAGCAAAAAAAATCCCAGAATGATTATCTTAGTCATAATTTTATTTTTGTATGATTGTTAAATTCCGCACATAATATTTTTTTTTTATCAGATGCTTACTGCCATTCGAAATTACATATTTATGTGTGACTTATACTCAAGGAGGCATAAAACCATATAACTGAGAAATCTATATTTAGAGTGCCTGAAGATTCCAAAGCTCCGACAAACCATTTATACTTATACAAACGTATTTATTTTGGGTTTCCTTAACGGCAAACAGCATTGAAGTATAACTAAATGATACTCCCACAAGTTACATTATCACACACCATGTAAGCATCGTTCTAACTTTATTTTTAAAAAGATAAAAATGTCCAATAAATTTATTTGCAAGATTTCTCAGAATTCAATTAGGGTACTATATAATCCAAGGAACATGTTTAGACAACTTGTCAGGTCACTTAATTTATCTAAACTACGTTGCAAGTATGTTATGACCAAATAAAGACCAGAATGAGCTTAAAATAATTTCGAAAAAAAAAATAAATAATTCTATGAAAAGTGTATAGTGTTTTATTATACGAATACACACACTACCGCTTAAAAATTGTTAACAAAAATGTCCTTGGGGGTAGACAGAAGCTCATGCTATTCATGTAACTTTGCTTTTTTAGTTTTATGGTCAAAGTAATTCCTGAAACCATCAATGAAAGAAACTATGAAGTGACATGAATGTTCATATTTTTTTTACTAGAATTGAAATACATTTTAATTAAGTTAAATTTGTTATTCTAAGCTTTGAGTTTGAATTATGCAATTTATCTAAACGTGAAGTTTATAAAGAGATAGAAACAATTTTGTAAAATTTTATTTTTGTTGTGTTTATTATTTTTGCTCGAATTGAATTTCATGAAAAGGAAAAGAATTTGAAGGAGATAATAAATAAATATTACAGCCAGTTCAGATAGGATGGAATGTTTCTTGCATCGTCTAAGAAAACTCAGACACTTTGTAGCGTTTTTGGCGACATCGAATACGTGGTCATTCCACAAGAGGTGGCCTGTGATGTTGCTACCAGAGACTGAAAGCTGATAAGTTTCGTCTATGCAAGTGTCTCGTGGATAGCGGCATGGTAGGTGGGCTTTCGAAGCATTAAATTCTACGTTGTTTATTATTCCCCATTGGACAATGCTGTCAAGATCAGAATTTAATGAGCTGAGGGTACTTTCGCCAACAAAACAATATATTGGATTCGAATTTTCAGATGAAAATGAGAAAGAGTGTCGGAGACAGAACGGAGCCCTGGGGCTCGCCAGAGTTTATATTTTGTGAACTTAAACTTGAAACCGTCCAATACGACTTGTATTGAGCAGTCCGTAAGGTATTTGTAATCAAACGAACAAGAGATTCATCGATACCTAATCGACGCATATTCGATAAGAGAGCTTGATCAAACTCTATCAAATGCTTTCGAAGTATCAAGCGCAATAATTTTACTTTCTCTAAAACGATGTTAAGATTTGTGCGACATGCTTAGGTCCTTAGAAGAAGAAGGGCTATTATTTTGATTAGAAATTTTTTTTTCAGCACTCTCAAATAACATTTTAAACAAAAAGTTCAACAAGATTTCAGCGTCAGAAGCTTATTAATAATCATTGTGGTCAAGGAGGAAAAATAATCCCGCAATAGAAGTGATACCCGAAAGTTTTACAAAAAAGGCCAATCAACTGGCAGCTCGTTTATGTCTGATATGCATCAGGCTCTTTCTAATAAGGGAGGCACCCTACAATAGCTGCTAAATGGCAATCATGTGGGTTGATTCTCAGAGCAAGCAAAAAATCCAGTCAATACTTAGCTCCACCATAGTCCAATAGAAGAGGTTGACTTCCTATTCTAATGGAGTATCAGCAGATCTTTCCAAATATAGAGGAGATGTTTTGATAAAGCCAATGCTCTATCTTACGGGTGTATGGAAGCATGGCCCATGACTGGACATTCAGCTACAAAGGCGGTCCCTTTTCTGCAACACTAATCGGCAAATATCAGTATGGCTTTGGCTTCAGCTGATCGACCTGGCTCTAATCCTGGGAAGGATCAACAAATTTCAAGTCGAGAAACACCATTTTTGTATCGACCTGCATATAATATCATCTGTCATCAAGACCTCTATGGTTATCGCTGAACGTAGGATTCCGGGAAAACTGATCCAGTTATGTCGCGTGACATTAGATCCACACTGTCCAATGTACAACTGGGAAATATTACTGGGGTGCATAAGTCACGATTTAAGCATCAATGCACTATTTTTAGTTGGATATTGTGGACGATATACAGGGTGGCTCACGAATCGTGCTACAAAAATAAAACGTAATAACTTTTTTTCAGTGTGAGTAATCGGCTTATTTTTTTTTATTTTATAGGCTACTATTTAGATTTATCAAAATGAATCCTTGGAATACTGAAAAAAGGATTTGGATAGTGCAGCGATACCATTCTTTGCAGTCCTTCATTTCCGTCCAAAGGGAATTTAGGCTGGAGTTTGGCGGTACTCCCCCGAGTAGATGGACCATTATGAGGCTGGTGAACATGTTTGACGAATCTGGAAGCATCGAACGAAGACCGTATCATCGAGATCCCAATGTTCGGGTTCAGGATACAATCGTGGCTGTTGCATCGGCAATACAGGCAAATCCAAGTGTTTCGACTCGAAACTAATCGGGCCAAATTGGAGTTAGCAGACGGGCATAACAACGGATACTTCATGATGACATAAACTTGTTTCCGTACAAAGTGCAAATTACAAGCAAGTTAAGCCCTCGGGATTTGCCTGTTCGCCTGGAATTTTGCCGAAAAATGATTGCAATGGCTGAAGAAGACAACACATTGATAAATTGTTTGTTCATGTCTGATGAGGCCCATTTTGACTTAAATGGCAATGTTAACAAGCAAAATTGCCGTATATGGAAGGAACATAATCCAGAAATTTTCCATGAGACGGAACTGCACCCAAAACGAGTCACTGTGTGGTGCGCAGTTTCATCAAGGTGTATTGTCGGACCATACTTCTTTGAAGAAAACGGTGTAACACAAACTGTCAATGGGGACCGTTATTTTAAGATGTTGAAGGAGTTTTTTTTTACCCAGAACTTCGCCAAAGACGTATCCCTTTCAGCAGGATTTGGTTTCAACAAGATGGAGCAAGTGCACACGTAGCCACACAAGTTATGGCGGAGCTCCAACGAAAGTTCCCAAACAAATTGATATCCAGAAACTGCACTTTCCGCTGGCCCCCAAGGTCACCTGGCCTGACTGCACCACACTTTTTTTATGGGGTTATGTCAAGCAGGAAGTGTACAAAACGAAACCCAGGTATTTGACTGATTTGAAGCAGTCCATTAAGACAATTATTGAGGCGACCCCAATTTTAACCCTTCAGGCCGCAATGAACAATTTTCTGATCAGGTGCCGCAAATGCGTGGATGAGCGTGGTCATTTGCAGTCTATCATCTTTAAAAACTTTTAGTTATTTAAAATAAAATTTAATTTTTAATTCAATGAAAAAAAAATTAATGAAATACATCCATTAAAATAAAAGTTATTTAAAGTTCTTATTGTAGCACGATTCGTGGACCACGATGTATCATTATCAGACGTTAAAACTGCTTCTACTTAAATTTGTCGATTAAAATTAGCTCAAAACTCCTCTCACGAACGACTAGGTGAAGTATACGTTCTACAAAACACTTACTTACTTACTTACACTTACACATACTGCCAGTATTGCCTTTCGTAGCGGATTGCTGGACAAAAAAGCAGGTAAAGGAGAGCTAATACTGAGTTATTTCATTTTTCGAATAAAACGGCTGTTTGGGACTCTGTACAAGGACCCGAACTGAACTGTGAACAACTGTAAACTCTATGAGCTGTACAAAGATGTGGGAGGTCAATATTTGTTAGGCCTCACCGAGTCAAAACACAACAATGCTTCAGCCAAAAGAGTATTCGGATCCCAGCACCAGGTTCGAGGTTACAAGGAAGATCGAACCTTGGGTACAGAGACCAAGCTATTGCGGGTTGCCACTGAGCTTGGTCTGAATGACTGAAAGCAACGTGCCCGGGGTCCAAGGAGGAGGAATGTCTTGAAGGCTTGAAAAAAAATGTAACATATTTTTTCAATCACAAAATTAAATGTCTAACCAATCTCCAACAGGAAATTATAGGAACTCGGACAAAAAGGACTTTCTATTAAACGTTCTATACCCACCAAGTTTTTTTTGCTTTTCTGTATGCACAGTTAAAGTTAATAATAAGAATTATGTACCATGTTGTTGTCGAGCACATATCTATTTTCAAACTGTCAACTTTTGATGGAACAGTTTTTCCTTTTTTTTTTTTAATCGAATAATAAATACAAAATATAAAATGTTTCAAAAGGTGAACACATATTTTTAAATGTACATTTATATAAAATTTAATGTACTACACCGTATACGGCTTTAGCACTAAAAATGTCAAATGTATGTTAAAATGTCAAACCCTTAATCTCAGACTGACAAAGTTCATCACACATTAATCACACATTTCATACAATACATTCGTTTAATTTCAGTACTTTGGAAGTCAGCGAAATCAAATCCCTTTGGATATCAAATCTCAGAACAGTAAGAGTATATTATTATTATTGTATTGTATGTGTGTAGCCCAGAGTTTATTGATTATTTTATGATAGTAGCGCTAATCGAAATAAAATGACAGCGCATTTGTCTTCGATATTAATTTCAGTTGGCTGAATTCTCTGAGTAGAGTACATTAATCTATTGTGGTTAATTCAGGAAAGGATATATTTTTTTACATATATACAAATCAGTATTTAGGATGTGAGTATAGATTTATGATTCAGAAAACCCAATGACTTGGAATTAATTAAGAGAATGAGAAAGACATGATTAACTCTTGTGTGACCTGGAATGGAAAAAAATAAAATAGCTATTATAGTTATTGCGTTTGTATAGCTTTTGTTTAGCTTACGATATTTTTACAAGTTGTTAATCAGCTATAAATACTTGTTGTGAATGGAACATAATTAGCCTAGAAATATGTATTATTCAGAATAGTTTATCTACTTAAATATAAGCTTAACAATTTTTCCTTGTGTATACAAACATAATTAACTTTCGTTTAAATAAAATATGTACATAATATTGTTTCTCTTAGAAAAAAAAAACTGGCTAAGCTTTGGGAAACTCTATCAATCTCATGAAAAGCGGATTTTCTTAATTACTAGTCAATCATAGCAAGACGAAAAGCTCAGATGTTGTCTAAGACTTATATACAAAACCACTGGGTTAATTATTTCTTTGATTTATTTATTAAAACAACTAATGACCACTTAACAGAAAAAAAATTATTATTCATGTATTTTAAGTAATTTCAAACATAGGTGATTAATGTTTTGTAACAATGTTTTTGCAAACATAATTATTTTTCACATAAATGAACGCCATCTATAAAAACAAGACTGTATTAACCAGTACAAGCAATTATTTAACGAAATTTGTCTTGCTTATCGACCAATTTTATTTCTCCTCATAATGGGAACGAAATTCCCACGATGGAGAACCTTCTTCATAAATCTAAAAACAATTGAAGCACCATTTAGTGCAGTTTTAATTAATTTTAGCAGGAAATTAAAAAACAAAGGAATTTTTCAAACATTGGTAAAATATAACAGTAGTTATTATTTAAAATATTAAACGGTTTATACTAATTAGGCCCTTTCCTCTTTATTTAAAAAATAAAATAAAAAGGAAATGGCCTAAATGGCTGCCCTGTAGAACTCCAGAATTAATTTTAAACTTATTTAATGCGATCAAACAAAAAGGCTGTTAGCTTTATAGTAATGTGTTTTGTAATATTCTCGATTTGTAATAATTTTTATGCGGGTGGCAATGGCGCAGTGGATATAGGGCTTGACTGCTAACTGAGATGTGTTTGTTCAATCCCTTGGCTTGACAGCATTCTTTTCTATACCTTCGATTTTAATTGGATGCCCGTTGGTTATAATGAGATAGTTAATACCTTATACTCAAACCCAAATTCTTTCCAATCTTTATATTCTTTCTAACTTGTGCCGTGCAATTCAGGTTGCATTTAAAGACATTAGGTCTTACAAGCATGTAGTTAAAATAATAATAATTATTATTATTTATTCTATTACTTCTAAGCAATATATAAATATAACATATACAAAACTATTTATCATATATATATATAATTTCAATAGGCTATGTCCCTTTTTAGGCATATTGAATCCATTTGAACAAATGCGGTGTTCCAAAAAGCAGCAGAGTCTGTCAGGGATTTAGCGAACTGTGAAGAAGACGAGAGACGAAACAATCAAACAAAAAAGGGACTCGTGTAAGTCTGATTTTACAACGCTTGCGATTTTTAAATGTTGAATCTCTTGTATTCCCATTTCGGTTTCCAAGAATGATTTTAGATCAATGCGATTTTTAACAAAAGTTAACTTTTTATAAGTTAGAGGAATATTATCTCCTCTTTCCTTACATCACTTAAAGGAACATTATCTTCTCTTTCTTTACATCACTTAAACGTACTTTAATTTGCCGCACAATAATTAAAAGCGTTAAGGGAAAAAACGATAACTATATATTTTTCAATCTCTCAGGCTCATATTGCAATGTGAATTATCAATCTAATTGGGTTCGGTTTTACCCTACTGGTTCGTGCATTCACTTCGCTCATTTTTTAAAATGGTTGATGAATTTGATAAGGGTTCCGTTAGAAGGTTAAAACGTCCTAAATTTGTGAACCATTTAAAAAAATACCTTATCAAATTCCCAAACCATTTAAAAAATAAAATGCACGACTGGATTGTACGAACTTGCTTTTGCAGTTAAATATTGACGCTGTTTAGTAGGTAGAGGTAGTCTAGTTATCCTTTACAGGTTTAAAGCTGATTTAGGAGGGCAATAAGATATATATATATAACCTAGGTATGTAAATATGTACATTATAATAATGAAAATGAACTATATAGGTTTGTAGGTAGAAATGTACATTTAATTATAATTTAAGTGCAATATGCATACATAAGATTCATGTGATTTTTAAAGATTCATAATGTATATATACATGTATGATGTAATTTTATGCAATATTCAGTGACGTACGCAAAAATTCATAGAAAGGAAATAAATGAATAATACACATCAAATGTTTTTATATTGCATAGTTGTTATATTCTGAGGAAAAACAAAGATGCTATTTGAATTCCGGAATTTTCAAAAATCGTTGAAGCGGTTTAAAAAAAAAATTATTTTGTATGTATAAAATTATGCAAACATTTTTAGAAAAAAAATTGAAACGCAATTTTGAATCTTTTATTAATATACATATAAAATTAAAATTTCAAAAAAATGCAGTTCCTGGTTTATGAAAAATCGATTTTCAAAAAAAAAAATTATTTATTTCTTAAAAATCGTAATTTTTTTTTTGAACATTTGAGTATTCAGTTTTATTACCACTTTAAGGGGTCATTTGCATGAACAAAATAATTTGAATCGGTTCATTTAAAAGTGAAAGGCAAAAATATGAAAAGCGTCTTGGGGCCGTTTTCGGGAAATACATTTTTTCTTAACGGTTATTTTTAAAATTTGTATGGGAGGTACCGTTTTTTTTTAATTTTAGGAATATAGTTTTTTTTTAACTATTCAAGTTAATGCCAAAAATCTACCAAATGCGAAGTATCGAAAAAATCTATGCAGCCGTTTTCCACATTTTAAGTTTTCAAAAAAAAAAGTTTTTTTTTTAATTTGAAAAAAAAAATTGGTTTACATACTTGGTCTGAATACAAAATTAAAAAAAAACAAATGATCCGTTTTCGAGAAAACCGAAAACAAAAAAAAATTATTCTAAGCAAAACCAAAAATAACCATTTTTTCCGAAAAAAAAATTATTAAAATTACTAAAATGTTCTTTTTCCATTCATTAATGAACTGATTTTTTTAATAAAAACCGTTGGAGCCGTTTTTGAGATAAATAAAATATTGGTTTTTGGCTGAAAAAATCTATGGGAGTTACTGTTATTTGTCCTCTTAAAAATAAAATGCACGACTGTTCGATCACATTATATGCAAAAGATTCTTAATGGAAAAATTGGGGGTGGCCGTGGCGCGATAGTTGTGTGTTCGCCTGCCAACCTCATGGTCACAGGTTCGATCCCTGTCGTAGTCTATGTCTTCTTATTTTTCCATTAAAAACCAATTCTAAAAATAAATGTCATACAATGAGTTGCTGGTTTTCTCATAACATGCTGTTTAGGCATAGAACTAACAACATGTGATTGAGTAAAACTAGTATACCGATAAAATATGACAAAGAATAAAAAAAATAATGAGAATTATAAGGGACATAGATAAATAAGACACGGAAATTTCTCCGCATTAGTTCAGCGGCCATCCATGGAGATAAAATCTGAGACAATAACCACCTACAGTCTCCGATTATCGCGCCACACATCGTTATCGTTCCTATCATTCAAGTATTTTTAAAGTCGTTTTTCACTTAATTTTTTATATAAATTTCTTAAATTTTTTCTAAAAAAAATTGGTATGAGAATTTTAAATATTTAATAATATAAATTTAAAAACAAAATAAAATCGCCTACCCGTTTTCGAAATATTGAACTTTCAAAAAAAAAAAAAACTATTTTACCATTTTTTTTTCGGCCAAAATGTTAGTACACATACCAATTTTTATCAAAATCGTTGGAGCCGTTTTCGAGATAATTAACATGGTAGAAAAATTTGTATGGCAAGTAACGTTCGACAATCACCTTAAACTCTTAAATACCAAGTTTGAAGAAAATCGCTTCAGCCGCTTAGGCTGTAGAGAGGTGTACAGACAGACAGACACACGGAATTGCGGAACCCACTTTTTTGGTGTTTTCTATCATCGTAATGTCAACTTTGATTAAAATCTCGAGTTCGATATTTTTCCAAATGCAAAACTTGCCCTATAGTACCTATGTATAGCGCAAGTGAAAAATAAGAAAATCTGTGGGCATTTTGCCGAAAAAACAATATGTACCAAGTCTGAAGTAAATCCATCCAACCGTTTAGGCTACAGACTCGAGGACTGACAGACGGAATTGGGGGACCCACTTTTATAGTGTTCTCTATGATTGTAATGTCATATTTGATTGTTAGAATTTGATTTTTTTGCACGAATCCATAACTTGCCCTAAGGTACTATAATCGCAAGTAAAAAATGAAAGGAAGTTTAAACAAATTGGGGTAGGTAAACTTCCGTAACGTAACACTCAATTATACCCCTGCCGAGAGCTTATATGTTTACACATCTAAATATCTATAGGATTTGAAAAAAAAAAAGCTACTAATTTTAGCAGGGAAAATGCTAAATTGGGCACACTGGATGAAACGTACATAAGTGCAATCCTACAATAGCTGGTGGCAGAAGAAGATTCGCTAATTTAATTTATTTGAAATTGAATCTTGGTACACAATAATGTCTATGAACTACGAGTATATTGAAGTTTCTGCATACAAATTTAGTTGAAATTTTTTAGGTCATTTTTGAGGAATTAAAAAACTAAAAAGAAGCCTAAATGACAGGTGCAACTCAATCCAGTGATTACTCTCCGACTATTTTTGTACCAAAAAAAAATCAAAAAAATAAAATATTTCATATGTAATCGCAAATTCCTTTATCTATATATATAAAAATCAATGCCACTTTTCGTTGTAATTTTATACCTAACTCAAGAACGGACTCACCTATCCAAACCAAATTTTTAGGCTTTGTTCGGACTATTTAGTAAATGGTTTATGTGAAGTTTGCACAAAATCGGTCGAGCGGTTCTTCATTTATCACATTTTTTGTAACAAATGAATTCAATAAATGTCGGATCATTTTGTTAGTGGGGATTTTGCTGTCAAATTGAAACTTTTTTTTTAGTGCATTCATACAAACGGTGAGTCTTGAATTGTTCAAATGTACTATGTATATGTGTGCGTGTACTTTTCTCAGTTTTTGAGCGATTCTGATATACCACTATTAATGTAGCAATTTATTTTTAATTTTATTTATTCTCATTTAAAATATGAAGGAATAATGCCACGAGCCGGGCGAGCAAATATAGGTCGGCGAAGGCGTAATGCAAATGGTGTGGCATTACTAAGACGATCACAAACTGCAAATGAACGCGCACAAGCTAATGCATCGCAGCGTGAACGTAATGCACAAAATAGATCTGTTGACCCTGTACCTGTACTGAATCTTGCACGACGATCACGAATACGTCGTGCTCTTTTGGCTGAAATGATGCGTGCTGCTTTTAATTACAACAGTCAAATTGATTATAATAAGGGGTTTTCCAATAAGAGGTGTTATTTTGAATAGCCCGCAAATTCGGTAGCTGTCACTTTTGAAGCTGTCATTTTTTGACAAGGGTTTTCCAGGGGTTTTCCAATAAGAGGTGTTATTTTGAATAGCCCGCTATTTCGGTAGCTGTCACTTTTGAAGCTGTCATTTTTTGACATTTGACAAGTAGAAACTACGCTATTAATAAAAATGGAACGATACACGCTTCAACAACGCATTTCTTTTTTTTGAATATCAAAATAACACCTCTTATTGGAAAACCCATTATGTACGAATACATTGGAATGATGGACGCAATATGTCCACATTGTGATGCGGCTAACTTTCCAGGTGAAACGCCCGGAATGTGTTGTGCTAATGGCAAAGTGAGATTGCCAGCATTAGAAACTCCACCCGAACCATTGTATTCATATATTTTTGGGACATCTCAAACGTCAAATCACTTTTTGAGTCATATTCAACAATACAATTCGGCATTTCAAATGACTTCTGTTGGTGCTACTAAAATTATTAGAGATAATTTTATGCCGACGTTTAAGGTAAATACTTCAACAGGATTGTCCCATGTTTATATCAATCTGAATCATAAAGTATTCGATTGTTTTAAAAATTCTCATCCAACATCTACCTAAAATTGAGTACATGTTACAAATTCAGGGCCAGATTTATCATCAAGCTGGTTCGTTATTGCCAAGCCCCGACGCTGATCATCAATTTTTGCAAATTTATTTTATTTGTGATGAAAATCGTGAATTGGATCAACGTTGCGCAATTGTTTCGAATACAAGACGAGAAATTATTTATGAGCTACAAAGGTTTTTCCATTAACATAACGCATTAGTTCAATTGTTCAAAATTGCTCTCGATCGTATGCCATCTGATAATCACAAAATCGTAATAAGGGCTGATAGAACACTTTTTGGAGAGCATGCAAGGCGATTCAATGCACCGACAATTCATGAGGTTGCAATGGTAATTCTTGGTGATCAGTTTCAATCCCTTGATATTGTACTTCATCGCAGAAATGAGCAATTGCAACGTGTTTCGGAACTTCAACGTAGTTACGATGCATTACAATACCCAATATTGCTTTGGAAAGGTGACGATGGCTACCATATCAATATACCAATGATTGATCCACGAACAGGTAAATAATAATTGACCTATTTTCAGTGTGTTGACATTTCATTTGTATAATTTTCTAAAGTCAAATTTGGCAAATATTTTCAGTTCTACATGTACAGAAAAAAGTTAGTGCCATGAATTTTTATTCGTATCGATTGATGGTTCGTCCACAAGAAGAAAATTATATCTTGAGATGTGGTAAACTATATCATCAGTACATTGTTGATATGTATGCCAACATAGAAATTGAACGTCTTAATTTTATTCGTTTCAACCAAGCAAAATTAAGATCCGAAGAATATATTCATTTGCAAGATCCGATAGCGAATGATGCTAATGTTAATGACATCGGACGTTTAACTACGAACTATATTGCCATCTTCGTATATTGGTAGCCCACGGCATATGAACGAATATGCACAAGACGCAATGTCTTATGTACGAAAATACGGTCGACCGGATCTGTTCATTACATTTACATGTAATCCGCAGTGGGATGACATCAAAAACAATTTATTTGAAGGACAGTCGACAACTGATCGTCATGACATTACAGCACGTGTGTTTCGGCAAAAATTGAAAGCACTTATGGATTTAGTTGTGAAATTATGTGTATTTGGAGAGGTGCGTTGCCATATGTACTCCATCCAATGGCAAAAAAGGGGATTGCCGCACGCACATATAATAATTTGGCTGGTACATAAAATAACTCCGGATCAAATCGATAACGTTATATCAGCTGAAATTCCTCATCAAACTGTTGATCCTGAGTTATTTCACATTGTCGTTAAAAACATGATACATGGTCCGTGCGGTGAACTAAATATGAATTCGCCATGAATGATTGATGGAAAGTGTTCGAAACGATACCCAAGACAATTGACTTTAGACACAATAACGGGAAATGATGGATATCCGTTGTATCGACGTAGATCACCTAATTATAATGGCAAAACGGCAACCATTAGATTGCGTAACCAGGACGTTAAAGTTGATAATCGTTGGGTGGTTCCGCATTGTTCATTATTATCGAAAATATTCAATGCTCATATAAATTTGGAGTATTATAATTCAGTAAAATCCCTTAAATATATTTGCAAGTATGTAAATAAAGGGAACGATATGGCAGTTTTCGGCGTTGCTGGTGATAATAGAAATGATGAAATTACTCAGTATCAAATGGGGCGCTATATTAGTAGTAATAAAGCTGTCTGGAGGATTATGTCGTTCCCAATCCACGAAAGACATCCTGTGGTTGTTCACTTGGCTGTGCATCTTGAGAATGGCCAACGTGTTTATTTTAATGAAGCAAATGTATTGGAAAGAGTAGCACAACCACCTGCGACTACGTTGACCGCTTTTTTCAAATTATGCGAAACTGATACATTTGCGATAAATTTGTTATATTCTGAAGTGCCTCAGTATTACACATGGAATGTGTCTTCGAAAAAATTTCAAAGACGTAAACAAGGAACAGCAGTCGATGGGCATCCAGGCATTTTCCAAACAGATGCAATTGGGAGAATATATACAGTACATCCAAACAATGCTGAGTGTTTTTATTTGCGATTGTTATTAGTTAACGTCAATGGCCAAAAATCATTTCAAGAATTGAGAACAGTCAACGGTCACTTGTGTCAAACATATCGTGAAGGATGTCAACCCTTGAATTTGTTGGAGGATGATGCACATTGGGATTCAACACTTCATGATGCATCTACTTCAGCTCATCCTCAACAAATACGAATGCTATTTGCCATTATATTATCAACATGTATGCCATCAAATCCACTAGAATTATGGAACAAATATAAACATTATATGGCAGAAGATATTTTAATTCGTATGCGTCATCATGCAAGAAATCCTGATTTGTTGATTACATTGGAAATGTACAACGAAGCTTTGATAATAATTGAAGATATGTGTCTAACGATTGTAAATAAAGCATTAGAACAATTGGGTATGACCGCACCAAATCGTGAGATGTATGATTTGTTTGATCGTGAATTGCAACGCGAGCAGGAATTCAATTCTAATGAATTGCGTTTATTTGTACAATCGAATATAAACAAATTGAATATTCAGCAAAAACATGTATATGACACAATCATGCAAGCCGTTTCCAATAATACAGGTGGATTATATTTCTTGGATGCACCTGGTGGTACAGGCAAAACGTTCGTTATATCATTGATTTTAGCGACTATTCGATCGGAAGAGAAAATTGCATTGGCACTTGCATCTTCGGGAATTGCTGCTACATTATTAGAAGGTGGTCGGAACGCACACTCTGCATTAAAATTGCCATTGAATGTACAGGTGATTGAAACTCCGACTTGCAATATTTCGAGAAATTCTGCTATGGCAAAAGTTCTGCGATTAACTTCAATTATTTTATGGGATGAGTGTACAATGGCGAATAAAAAATCACTAGAAGAATTTAATCGAATATTGCAAGATTTACGTGGTAATCAACAGCTTTTTGGTGGTTCTTTGATATTACTGTCAGGGGATTTTCGTCAAACATTGCCAGTCATTCCTCAATCAACTCCTGCTGATGAAATAAATGCCTGTTTGAAGTCATCAGTTCTTTGGAGATATGTACAAAAATTGACACTGAACATTAATATGCGTATTCACCTACAAAATGAATTAGCTGCCCATGAATTCGCAAAGCAATTGTTAGAAATTGGTGATGGCAAAATACAAATCTACAGTACCAACGGATTGATCGCTGTACCAAACAATTTTTGTACAATTGCGCAATCGATAGATGAATTGATTGAATGTGTTTTTCCGAATATTATTCAGAATTATAGAAATCATGATTGGTTGAGAGAACGCGCCATTTTAGCACCGAAGAACGTTCATATCAATGCCATTAATTTTCAAATTCAAGCGAAACTGCCAGGTGTAGTCACTACATATAAATCAATTGACATAGTTATGAATCAAGATGAGGCAGTGAGTTATCCAATTGAATTTTTAAATTCATTGGAACCGGCTAGTATGCCACCGCATTGCTTAAATCTGAAAGTTGGGTCTTTGATTATATTATTGCAAAATATTAATCCACCAAAACTGTGTAATGGCACCAGATTGGCAGTGAAAAAACTATTGCCAAATTTGATTGAAGCTACGATCTTAACTGGTAAATCAAAAGGAGAAGTTTGGTTGATACCGCGTATCCCTATGATTCCAACTGATATGCCATTTGAGTTCAACCGATTACAATATCCTGTGCGTTTATCATTTGCAATGTCCTTCAACAAGGCCCAAGGGCAAACACTTCACGTTTGTGGTGTGAATTTGGAGGAATCATGTTTTTCACATGGCCAACTTTATGTTGCCTGTTCCAGAGTCGGTACCCCCAGCCGTTTGTTTATTCACGCTCAAAATGGAAAAACAAAAAATATTGTTTATCCAAATGTTTTGGATTAAGTTTTAAAATACCTAGAAATTAATAAAATATTTTTTTGTTTGAATAAATGAATTTGATGTTACAATTAAATTTGTTTATTATTTCACTTTGTACGTAGCGAAGCACGTACCGGGTCGCTAGCAATCGTATAGTAAATAGTTGTAACGGGTGTTTTTTTTTAGCTGCATTTAATGCAAACTAAATTTGGCGACAGCTTTATTTAAAGAAGTATGGTCCTGTTAACTCACTTAAAAAAACACTCCTTATTATCCTTAACAAAAATGTACTACATACATTTTAAGTACTTTTTCACATAAAAAAAGTAGGTGGATTAGGTAGTTCAGTCTAATTCTCTCAGCCTACTTGCGATCTACCGGGCAAGTTTTACATTTGGAAAAAAAATCGAACTCGATATTTTAATCAAACTTGATTACGATGATGCAGCATGTCTATACAAATAGATTCTTAAATCGTTTGTTTTTAGGTCCAAACCTAACGGTACCTGCAATTTTTTCACAACGGCTTTAGCGATTTCGATAAAAAAAGTATATACTCTAAATTTTAGTCGAATTTTTGTTTAAATATTTTGTTATTAATAACGGTAACTTCCATAGAACCATTTTTTTGATTCTGCACTTTCGAAACGGCTTGACGGATTTCGATCAAAATTTTTGCATAGGAGGTCCTTCAAACTAAAATAATACTGCATACCAAAATTTTCTAAAAAGTATTTGATTGGATTAAAAAAAAAATATTTTTTTTGAAAATTCAATATTTCGAAAATGGATGATTTTTTTTTGGAAATTTTGTTTTTGAGCCTATATTACAAAATCTTTAGAATTGTCATACCATTTCGAAAAAAAAAATTAAAAATGTTGTATAAAAAAAACTAAGTAAAAAACGACTTTGAAAATATATTTAGATTCTTAATAGAAACCTTTTGCAAAGGATGTGATAGAACATAAGAGCAAGTTCATGCGATCCAATCGTACATTTTATTTCTATATGTATCGGTTATTTAAAAATTAGTTAGTAAAGTTCAAAACTTGATAATTAATATTTAAACACATTTTAACAAATTCTCAGTTAAATAAACCACTTTCAAATAAAACAAAACCATGGAATGTACATATACATTATGCTTGCATGACCATATGCCTCCCCAAAATTACCATTACCGCTCAAGTCAAAAGGATATCTAACTCAAACTGTCTATCATTTCCTATGTTTGATAAGTGGGTAGGTATACATACTTATAACACAAAATCTACCCTTATGAAGGACATAGGTATTTACCTAATAACTTTGCTAAAATGACAAACAAACATTTATCTAACAAAAAACAACCTTCGTCAACGTGTCTGGTATCATAAACCATCATTATAACAAATTCAATATATATATGAAACATTGTATCCTTTCCACCGACCGGTCGTCACGCCCCGGCCCGCATCGTGATCGTCATCAATCAGAGAAAAATGATTTCCTATGCACATATTTTACGATAGCTGCTAAGCAACAACAACTAAAATACACAATCTGACTTTAATCCCAACTCAAATTCTGTACGGGAAATATACCAACATACACATTCATATATTCAGATCTATATACGTAGATAGCCATGCCACCCAATATAATAAAACAGAACTTAGGGAGGTTTCTGGGTTTCTTGCTCCAAGCAACAAAAGTAAAACTGATTTGCATATTAATTGGAAGAAGACCACCACATTATCGTCCCCTTTGAATGAAGCTAACTCGTAGACATTCTCTAAGGGCTGCAACACAAACAAAAAAAAAATAATAAAAATAACCAAATCGCACATCGAAGAGAGTATACCTACCAATTGGGGTTTTACGTTATAGGCTAGGGGTTGTATGTGAAAAATAAAGAAATTTGTATGATAATTGTAATTGGATTTGTGGGGTCTACTCGTAATAATGACAACATACCCTCTCTTCAGTTGGCTGGCAGAAGCACGACTTTCCAGTGAATTGTAATCCTAGTTTTTTTTATCTATTAGTTTTATTATTTGTAGTTTTTTTTTCTATTAAGTTATTCAAAACTTCACTTAAGGAATTTTATTTCCCCAATTTTTATTTATTTTCATTTCATTTTTTTTTGTTGTTGTTTTGTTTTAAATTCCATTAATTATATCCGTATTCATCTAACAGGGCAAAAATAAATATGATTAATTGTAAATCCTTGTTAAAGCAATTTATCCTTGTGCTATAAAATTTAAACACAAAGACAAAAAAAGAAAACAAAAACAAACAAAAAATGACAACAAACCACAAAAAAGAAAAAAAAAACCGACACACTTCAATGATGAGATTCAAGGATGATTTTTCGTTTTGTCGAGGATATTTTTCCCGCAAAGCTAAACACTCATAAGAACCACACCAAACACAAAAAAAAAAAAAAAAAATACAGCTCTGAATAGACACACACACACAGATATAAACTCATATAATTATTTATGGCGTATCAAGTGAAGGCTCCAACCGACCGAGACTAAGAAGAGTGAAATAATTCACAAATAAAACACTTTACACTTTATTATTTCTGTTGTTGTTGTTGTTGTTATGTTTTCTCTTGTTTTATTTTCTGGCAGCAGGTCCTGTTGTATTTTTCATTTCTTTAGATTTTGGCTTGTGCTATGTTAGTGTAGGGATGGATCCTTATACCTACCAATCTGATGGAATGCGGCGGCGATTTAGCTCCCCATAAAGGATGAACAGAATACCTACATTTGGGTTTGCTTTTACAATGACTTGGATGGGTTTTAAGATTGTCGGTTGGGTTTACAAAGAGGACGAACGAGATAGGTACCCACATACATAGTAGGTAGGTAGTATGTATACCTACATATATCTTCATAAATATTTATTCGGTGTAAATATGAGAGGAAAATGAAAAAAAAAAAAATATGAAAATATCCTTTGATCTCGAAAAGGATGGAAAGATGGAAACGAACGGTAGAGCCATTCATCCTTCGATCCGCACCCATCTACCTACCCAGCTGTCTGTGTCCATCTCATTTCGTGTGTTTGTTGTGCCAACCAACCCCCGCAAGCCCAACATCAAAATTAAATTATGCACAAGAAATTATCATCTACTTCCAAAGACAAATCGTCCTGGCCACTGAAACTGTGTTTTAAGGAAATAATTGAACAAAAAAAATAAACAGAAGGCGGTTTTCTGTTCATCCTTGATGTAGGATACTCCTAAGTCTAACATTGCGGTTCCTCTTGCTTCGCCGTTGTAAAAAACAGAAGGAAAAAAAACCAAATCGTGACCATAGAAACACACTCAGCGAAGGAGCGCACAAACTCAAGGATCTCTCCTTTTTTCTACCTTTTATTGTTATATGAATCTTGTATCCTTTTTTTTGTTTGGTTGGTTGTTGTTGTTTTAAAATTGTATTACACGAGAGACTTTTTGATCAATACGCGGGCACGTTCGGCCGGTAAAAGCATTAGAAGACACGTTGTCGCTTTGTTCTTATACATACAAACGATGATTAATTGAAATTAATAAAAAAAAAAAATTAATATAAATTTTTTTATTTTTTATGTAAATGTTGTTATAATATTTGAAGAATATTTTTTTTTTAATAGACAACGATGAAATAACATATAACGCAAACAAAAATTATTATTGACCGCAGCACTTTTCCAGCTGGACCGTTTACAACCAAAGCTCGCACTCTACTAGAGAGTCGAGGGTGCATTACGCGGTGTTCAACCCTCTTGTTGGCAGAAGTCGGTTTTCTTTCAAATTGCGGCGATGACGATGATATAATCGCACGTCTTGTTGTTGTTTTTGCTTCTATATTCACCCCACCGTATAATTGAGGGGTAGAATTTCAAGAATGATTTTGTAGACGAAAAGGTGATTGCTAATTTGGAAGGAATGCAATAATTTGGTGAGATTGCGCAGACGGAAATGGGGTGATTCTGATTGTGCATCAGGACGAAAAGTCGGCGAATTCAAAGGGGAGAACATACCGCACCGACTTATAAGACACGAAACAGGTGGAATGTTTGTATTTTGTTTTTCTTTCATTGGGGGTTGTAATTAATGAGAGCGTGAGTTTTTTTTTTGTTTGAGAAATGATAATCACGTAACAGCGGACAGAAATATAGTCTTCAAGTTGCTTCGTTTTCAAATTCTGGGTTGTAGGTATGACACTGGTTGGAGAAATTGGGGTTGAAATAAATTGTTTTGAATAAAGTTACAGACCTATAAATGTTAAGCTGCAATATTATTGTATCTTGAAGCATTTGAGTTAATTAAGAAATAAAAATGAGATCTAGGATATTGACATTGTTTTACTTAGTCTATTGTAGGTATTAACCTCTTGTCAAATGTAATTTGTATAGACTTTTCGCAATCTTCTAATTAACCATTTTTCTATTTTGAGTTTTGGATTAAAAAAAAAGTGGAAAAATCCTGCATTTGACAGTCAATTAGCATTCGATGAGGATAAGCTGTTTTGAATGCTGAATTGAGAATTTCGACATGGCGTCTTGTTTTCTCTTTCTCACTCCAACTGTGAGGGAAGGTTAGAGTTGCCAGGTTTTTTCGTAGAAAACATTTTCTATTAATTCTTCAAGCAAATTATTCTGTATTTATGGTCCAACCAATGAAAATAAACTAAAATGAGCAGCAGTGGACTTCCTTTTTTGGAACGCGCGCCATTTAGCGAAATTTACTCATTCGAGATAGCTTAGTAACTGTTTCAAAATCGAAAAATTTTAGTCTCGTCGGTCTAACCAGGTCTCGCCTTTTTGCTGGGGAACATTTTAATGTGCATCCTCGTCTCGGTCTCGGCTTTAATCTTGTCCCTAGTCTTGGTTTCTTTCGTGTAATAGGCTGCAAAGTAACGTTATCACACACCTTTGAAGAGCTGTATTTCCAAGATGAAATTTGACTTTTGTAGAGGTTATTTAATTTATATATATCCCTCAATCGATTTGACAGTTCATGGCTTGACAGTTAGGCAACGTACTAGATTTTGATGTTTGGCAAATATTTCTTTTCCAAATGTCAATCAAGAGGCTTAAAATCGGTTGAAGAAAGAATTCCTAAGAGGGCCGTATGGCAATACGAGAAAGACAACTGAGACGGTCTGAATAATTTCTTCAAGATCTTTAACTGGTCACCATGCTTCCTCGATAGCGACGTTGACTCCAGCGCTGATATGATTAAAAATATAATTCTTAAGGGGATGAAAGCTTTTATACCGAACAAAACCAAAAGCATCAAACCAAAACAAAACTCATGGTTTGATATGAGCTGTAAAGTGGTTATTAGGTTGAGAGTGGGAAGATTCCGATGTTATAAGGCCAACCCAACTGAGGAAAACCGGGTATAAATTCAAACAGCTAGAAAGACCTGTAATAGTCATATTCAAAGAACCAAATTTCTACATGAGGAAAAATTAAGGCAAAAAATACTACAATGTCCAAATGGTAGTAAAAGTTTTTGGTCATTTTAAAAAATACTTAAAAAGTACGAAATTGCACCTCCTCGTAGGTTCCAATGCTCGTTGCCAATAACACTCCTCTGGTAAGCGCACAAGAAAAAGCACATTTGCTAGCAGCTCAGTTACGCCTCCACAAAATGTCATGACTCCTCCTGTACTTAAGAGCATAAGCAATTTCATGGGACGTATCTTCTTTCGTACTCGTACAGTTGCTATAGTTCTTAAAGATCTTGACAAACACAAATCCGCTGGTCCAGATAGTATCTCTATATCTACTCTACTGGTCTCTTTCCGAGTGGATGGAAAACAGCATTACGCGCTTCTCTCCAAGGTCACGGAAACGCTGATTAATTATCAGATAAAGAAATATCTTAAAGAACGAAAGCTCCTTAATGACCGACAGTATGGCTTTCGTAGCAACAGGTCCACTGGTGATCTGATGGTATATCTCACCGAACAGTGGCACAAATCTTTACATCGTTTCCGAGAAAGTAAGATTATTGCCCTTCATATATGTCAAAAGCAATTGATAGAGTTTGGCATTCATTGGATTAGAAATTACCTTTTGGACCGCGCAATAAAAGCTGTTTTGGACGGTTTCATGTCTGATATTAATAAAATAAATGCTGGTGTGCCCCAGGGCTCCGTTCTGTCTCCGACTCTTTTTCTCATTTTCCAATCCAATATATTTTCTTGTTGTACCATCAGCTGTTCATGCGTAGATTCTCATCCATGTCCTTCGGATGTGTAACTTGAACGGCAGCGTATGATTAGCTCATTAAATTGTCCAATGGGGAATAAAAAACGGCGTAGAATTTAATGCTTCAAAAACCCAGAGATGTATTTTGTCGTTAAAGTGGGACCTTTCCCCAATGCCGTTGTACATTACCGGCGCTTGCATCGAGAAAACCGAACAACTTTCAGTTTTCGGTACGTGCATCACCGACCACCTTTTGTGGAATGAACACATATTCGACGTCGCCAAAAACGCTCCAAGATGTTTGGGTTTTCTGAGACGATGCAAGAAATATTTCTCCCCTTCTGATCTGGCTGTAATCTATAAAGCTTTCATTCGTCCAAAGCTTGAGTACAATTGTCATATTTGGACAGGTGCTCCCATAACGCACTTAAGTCTCCTGGACATAATCCAAAAAAGAGCTTTAAAAATGATAGGTGATGAGACAATAACTAAAACAATTGATCCTCTCGGGCACCGTCGCAATGTTTCATGCCTTTCATTATTTTATCGGTGTTATAATAAACAGTGTTCAAGTGAAATAGCCAGTTGCATTCCTCCCCTTAAACTATTCAACCGTAACACTCGCGCTTCTAGGAAAGCCCATCAATTTACCCTTGAGCCCAACTTCGGACGTACTGTCAAGTATAGAGATTCTTTCTTTAGCCGCACAACACTCATGTGGAATGCTTTACCCGAACGAATTTTTCCTTCCCATTGCGATAATCAGGCATTTAAAACCAATGTACATCGGTATCTCCTGTCTAATCCTATCCCATTTTCCTAATCGCTCGCACTGTATTTTAAGGGTATTCATAACCCCTTGAGTGCGCGCATAATTTAAAAAAAAAATCGGAAAAATTTTGAATTTTCTGCTCCAAAATTTGAATTTTGCAGAGGTTTTTTAATCCATTTTAATCGAAACCATCCTTCAATGGATTTTGACAGCTCATGGTTTGATAGCTATGCAACCAACTATATTTTGACGTTTGGGTGATATTTTTTTCCTAGTGTCACCTAGCCTTAAAGCCACCTTTTTCGGATGGGGAAACGAAACAAAGTCTGAAAATGAGCTATTTTTATTCCAACGACATGCATACATACATCGTACGTATTCTTCTCTGGATTTTCGCAGTGCGCCTAACTGCGCATAACTATGTACATATGTATATGTGGTTTGATATTTTAACGCGCATAGAATATTTCGCAAACAGAAAAAAAAACCTTGTGAATATTATAAAAAATTGAACATGAGTACTAAAATATAATTCAATAAAAATATAATTCTTTCTTCTAGCGAAAACCGACACCAAACCACCGAGACCAGCAAGACTCTCGGCAAATTTCGGTACCAAAAATACGGTCTCCTCTCGGGTGCTTTTAAAGTTTAGTACCCTAGAGACCGAGACTAGTCTCGATCTCGTTTCCAACTCTAAAAATATGTACTAGGACTGTGTTAAGAAATTCGAATTTTGGTGGCGTAGATATACTTTATTTGTGCGAAAAATTTGTTTGCATGAAAAATTATCTGTGGTAGGGTTACTGTAGATTTTTGTTTGTTCTGTGGTAGTTTACAGATTTTGCAATATGGATTTTGATGCTGGATTGCGAACCGTTTGACGTTTCAGAAAACTTAGCTTTACTGTAGTATGTACATATTTGGATCTGTGATTTTGATCCCGACAAGAACGCGAAAATCAAGCCGGGGTCAAAAAATACGAGGGATGGATTTTTTGTTGGAATGAAAATGACATTATCCGTATTAACCTGGTTACTTGGGTACTGATTTCGAAAAAAATCAATTTTCTAACTTTTATTGACATTAACATTAATTGATGTCGATTAACTCGATTAACAATCGTACAATTGTGGTTCAGCATTGGCTCAATATTTGAACTCGGTTTTTCTCCTATGAAGTGTTGAACAATCGAAGCTTACACTTAACTCACCGTTGAATTTTCGATTCTCGTTTTCTCTTTTGTGCCCTTTTTACACTGTCGAATTTTCGTGCGATATTAGAGAGCAAGATTTTGTGCTGTTTTTCTTACGTGTTAGTTTTTGAAAAAAGGATTTGACGTTAGAGAACTGTCAAATCTTGCTAGTGTACTAAAAGTTGATAAAATATTGCTAAAAATGCAAAATTTGTTTTGACGGAATAAAATCAATTTTGTTCAGAAAATTTTCGATTTTGTCCAGAAAAATTGTTGATGAACAAGAAATTCCACAAAAAAACTGACAGTTTGAAATAATTCTGTGTGATATGGGGTGTATTTAAATCGTACCTCATTTGCATTAAATTATTGTTTTTATTGTATTCATTTAAAAGCATCTGAAGGAAACATAACCTTTATTTATTAAAGATCAGTCCTTGAACTAAATTTTGAGTTTTTAGATAAAACACTTTTTTTTTCAAGATTTTTCACAAATATATAAATTGTAAGGAATTGCTTAAGATATTCAATATGCAGTTTAGCTTAAAATTATTGTTTTAAGTTATTATACATACATATACTGTTACCTCTTAATGAAGAAGAAAACGCAAACAATATGTTAAATATTATTTTTGTTTTGGTTTTGTGGACTAGAGCCAAATTGAATACATTTTATGACCTTTAGTCCAAAATGCGTTTCTGTTACTTATTTTGTTTATCTTAAATGCAATTCTAAGTTGAAATGATATACATTTAATGTGTGATTAGCACCAAAAGTAAGTGCATTACGTTTTATTAATTTTTGAACATAGCCAATGTGTGAAATTATAACAAAAATGGCTGATGGATGATATCCTCTATATATACGTCCTATATGAATAGTTTTGTGCGTTAGCAGGTTGTAGCCAAACCGGTTTGACAGCCAAAGCTTCCAAAATTGGTATAACTCATCTGTGACCCAAGCATTACGGTACCTGTGAATCAACAATTTAAAAAAAAATCCTAATTATATATTTCAAAACGGGCTCCTGCGATTTTTATAGAAAACTTCTTTAAAATATTGTATTTGTGGTCTTCATTTTGGCCAAAAAACATTAACTAAAATGCTATTAACGCCTTAATTTTTTTTTTGCACTCGACTTTCTCAGGATGTGCTTAAAATTCTAAGGGCTTCGATAAAGCTTCTGTAAGTCATTTTTAGCTGCGATAAGACCTTACCGAAACTTTATAGAAGCAACATTTTTAGTTGACAGCTTAGCCTTTAGGCAAAGGGCTGTCCACTCTCCGATCAATATCAATCGAAATATTTTCTTTTGTATAAAATGTTTTGAAGATAAAATTAAAGCTTTATTTAAACAAAACACTTCCTGGTATACATTGACCTTCACTATTTTTCCAGCTTCAAGGTATTGTTAGTAGCTTTTAGATGCACACGGATGATATATATGTAGGTATCATTGGTAAGAACTATTATTATTATTTATTTATGAAAACGAGGTTGTATGAAATGTAGCTTCTTCTATACAAATTGCAATTACCCTTTTGCCAACCAAAGCTCACACCCATATTTATTATTCATCATTTTATATACTTTTAGGTTATGCTGTCCAAAACAAAAACAATAGCAACAACAATAACGCCCTGGCCTAGAATGATGACGACTACAACGACGGTTACTTCAGATCCGGGTATACTGTGCTTCCATCACTGTTCCGTTAAAGTTTTCTGTTTCAACTTGCCAAATGTTTGTCCGAATTGTAATTGCGAGATGGACAGGACAATGCCAAAGTTTATGCCATTTCGACTGCCGTATCCTTTCATTAAAGCCTCACAATACCCTTGTGGCATAGTCCTTCGACCAACAACGGGTGATTTTTTGAAGTAAGTTTGTTTACACCCTAACGATACTCGTATAGCAATACAAAATAGTCCTGTTGCCAGCATCAGCATTCAGAGTCACTCGCACCGCAAGCTCCATCATCTTTTGTGCCCTTCAGGATTCCCTTTGTGGGGCTTGTTGTGTTCGTGTAATGTTATTTTTGATCCTTTGGCAAAACAGCAGCAGACTACTCTCATACATAACTCCATGTTTTTTTCTTTGTTTGTTTCCTTTTTTCGAAATCATTCACCTTCTCATTTGGAAACGACCATCGATGCTGTTGGTTGGTTACTTGCAATTCTAAAGCGACTACAATAACTCCATGGACCTGCACATAGGTGTAACCACATCACACGGCTGCATTGTTGAATTCGACCGGAACGGTCTTCAGCGCAGATCCGACAACAATGCGTGGTGGCAGTGTCTGCTAGTTGGAGATGTCCCTGATCCTTGGCATGACCTCTGGGATAGTGTCCTTATGCAGGTAAGCATCCAAATAGATACAGTACTCGTATCATTATCGACATCTGGATCTGTCGAGGTATACGAATACGAGGTATCGAATGGAATTCATTTGCAATATAATCATGATTGAAATTCGACTTGTAATCGTTGCCGGATTTTCCAGATTTGTAATCAGCCCCACTGGACCATTGACCACTATAACGAGGAGACGTACAATTGTTATACGTTTGTGTTAAAGTTTCTCGAGGCACTTGGCTATGCGGGGCTTAGTGATGCTGCCCAGAGCAAGACTGTGTTTTGTGAAAAGTACATTGTTCCTAGGACCACAACGGCCGGTAAATACATCTCCCTCTACCGGAAGCTGATAGAGAGTGGCTTGTATATGCATCACGTCAAAGACGGAAGTGGTAATACTGGAACGTTGAATGGCAAAAGCATTGACCGACATCAGAAACTGTTTACCATTAGTGAGTAGGATTTTCGGATGACGATGACAGAAAAGAATACACCTTGAGTATTAAAACCACATACGAGTATATCGGACGGAAGCTTAGCAACCTCGTTTTTCCTCAGATGAGATCTCTATAATTAATTTATTATTTTAACATGTAAGCTAGAATTAAATTAAAAATTCCTATATTTTATCTATGCATTTATACGGGGATGTGTTCAAACATATGAACGTGCATTTATTGGCAGTACATCGATTGTAGCTGTGTATATATTTTTAATAAAAATAAATTATTTAATATTGAATCCTTAATGTTGAATTTCAGTCCTGTTGGTAAGTCGTTGATAGATGTACGTCAAACCCGCTTAAGTTACACCCTTTAAAGTAAAAAAACTTCGTTATTTTTCTACAAATTTCCCACAAATAATAAAACCTTAGTTGTTTTGAATTGGGTGAGTGAATGCATGATGTCTGAAAGCGATATGCAATGTATACTTCTCTATGAAGTAACTATTTTGGTAGAAATCAATAAAGATAAAGATATTGGTGGCAATGGCGCAGTGGGTAAAGTGCTTGATTGTTGGTTCCATCCCCACGCTTGGCGCATTCTTTTTTATACCTCCAATATTAATTGGATGCTGCCCATGGCAGTGGCGGATTTGCATTCTGGGCGCCCTGAGGCACGCTCAGTGATAACCGCCCCCTTTTTTAATACTATCCAAGGATCGTAATTTGAATGGGCTAACATCGAAGAGTAATGAGACACGGTTGTCTTTTTGGGGGTGAGGAATTTGAACGCGGCAGTAGTATTTTCGAAATATGTCACAGGTCATTTGTTTTTGATAAATTGGATAGAATTTTTGCAAACAAAATTGCATTACTAAGTGTGTACTAGTATGGAGAAAATATATTAAGTTTTAAAACTGGAAGCCCTTTATATATTTTTACATTTTTACGGCAAAGGGGTATTGCGTATAGACTGTGGCAACTAATTTAATAATAAAACCTATAGTTAGATATATGTATATAAAAAGTTGATTGCTTTTGTTCTTAAATTAAATGGTGTATATCTTTATTGTTTTCTGACGTGTTACATAGTGGTTTATTTATTTGTTGTTGAAAAGACAAATAATTATAGGTCTCTGGTAGTATTATATATTGGTATATACTTGTACTTATAAAAAATCCAAGAACTTTTTGAGTGGAACTTGAATTTAAATAATTTATTTTAGTTTGACTCAAAAGTAGGTGTAGGAAAGAAATTTCCGAAGAATTTCCCTCCATTTAAAGAGACAAATAATTTTATTACTTAAATTTTAAGTATTACATTTTTACCCATTTCAGTATAAAATATTAATTTACCTGCATATTACATTCTGAAAATAATCTTGATAATTTTTTTTCATTATAAAGTCTTTTAATTTCTTTTTTCACTAAATAAAAAAATACCTTGAGTATCACCCATGAATGTAGTTCGCGGTCAGTTAAAACGCGTGTTTTTTATAATTGTGCGCGCGCTAAAGGAATTTTGACTACCCTTAATATGTTCAAGCATAGTGCGAGCGTTAGGAAAATAAGGAAGGATTTATCTGTTAATGGCTCGACGAGATCGTCTAAAACGCAGTTTTTTTTTTGCAATCTTAAGGCCCCATAGGTAAGTGCGAAAAACGTGCCCGACGATCTTCAAAATCTATCTATGGCTTCTCTCCCATCATTTAGAACTAGTAACTAAACTATCTAACAAATGCGAACAGCACGATAAAAATAAATTTATGCTGACTGTTGATATCTTAATAGGTACGCCTTATTTCATTTCAATTGTTTTATTGTAGATTAAGTTACAAAACGTTTTACATTTAACTTTTATTCTTAAGAGTTTCACCAACTTAACATTTTGTTCTTTTTAATTTAATTGTATATAATAAAGAAAATTACGTGAGATTTCCACAATATTAAATTTAGGGAAACCTCTACAAAATAAGACCCTTATGTAACTTAATCGTATCGCCTTAAGTGAGAAAAACTCGACGATTTTGGCATGCGTTACGCGTATTGCGTAATAATGCAACTTGCAAGTTATAACAATGGACAAGTAACCAATAATTTTTATCGGGCGATATGTCATCACGTATTTTCGAACCATTCGCACAAACAGACTTTTCAAGAATAGGCTGAAAATCAGGCCAGAGATTTAAATTTCGCATTTTCAAATTCCAAAAATGATGAATACATAAATACTTTGAATGTCATTAGGTAACCTTTTTTTGCTTCATTTTTTTTAGATAAAAATAAAATAACATACAAAATTTGCCGCCCCTTACAATTTGCTTAATGCGCCACTGGCCCATGAGTTAAAATAGTCAATACCTGGTTCTCAAATCCACTGTGCCAACAAAAAATTCTTTCCTATCATTCTCTTTTCAACAATTTTTACTTGCAATATACATATGTAATGTATGTAGGTACTATAGGGCAAGATTTTCATTTAGAAAAAAATCAAACTCGAGATTTTAATCAAACTTGACGTTATGATGATAGAGAATACCAAAAAAGTGGGTTTTCCGTCTGTCTGTCTGTCTGTACAACGAGCTACAGCCTAAACTGCTGAACCGATTTTCTTCAAACTTGGTACTTAAGTGTTTTAGGTGATTGTCTCAAATAGATTTTTGAATCGTTTTTTAGCCCCAAGAATAACGCTACTTGCCATACAATTTTTTCTACCATCTTAATTATCTCGAAAATGGCTATAATGATTTTTAAAATAAAATGGACGACTGGATCTTGCGAATTTGCTCTTGTAACTATCAACTTTAGTGTAGCTAACCACTGAGGCTGTTATAGGTTGTCATTGGTACCTACCTACAAATGTATATTTAAATGGATTTGAATAATGAAAATTAGGAGAATAATATGTACCTACCTATACATAGAGAACCTAGGTATGTAGATATGTACATGTATGTAGTTATAAATGAAAGTGAATGCTGTATAGGTGGGTAAAAATCGTTTTTTAACTTACACAAACTGCTATACATACAGACGGACAGATTGACAGACTGACAGACAGATATTTTTTGTCGATCACGTTTTTAGACTTCTCTATGATCGTAATGTCATGTTTGATCGTTAGAATTTTTTTTTTACGAATGCATAACTTGCCTTATAAAGGGTCCGCCAAATAACTTTTTTTTTTTGAAAATGCTATAAAAAAAAACTACTGAATATTTTCTCAAATTTCTTTTTTATTTGAAAGTACAATCCCTCCGGTTAATAATGGAAAATAATTTTATTCAAATGGCTGCCTCGGCTGGCCATGCAGTCTACATGATCGGTACAATTTTTAAGCACATTATCGATTGTGTGCAGCTGTATTTCACCAAAGGTTTCACGAATATTGTCCTCTAAAGCGTCAATTGTCTCTGGCTTGTCGGCGTAGCACTTATCTTTTACGGCACCCCACAAATAATAGTCCAACGGTGTCAAATCGCAGCTCCGAGGTGGCCAAACGGCTGTGTAGTTGTAGCTTCGGCTGTGTGACACGTAGCGCCGTCCTATTGAAACAAAATATTGCCAATATCATCCTCTTCAATTTTTGTGAACAAAAATTCGTTCAACATGGCCCGATAACGATCGCCATTGACAGTAACGGCCACTCCTTGCTCATTTCCGAAGAAAAATGGCCCAATTATGCCTCTGGACCAAAATCCGCACCAAACAGTGACTCGTTTTGGGTGCATCGGCTTTTCAATGTATGCGTGCGGGTTTTCTGTGCCCCAAATGCGACAATTTTGCTTTTTTACATACCCGCCAAGATCAAAATGATCTTCATCTGAAAAGATGATTTTTTTGGCAAAATCGGCATCTTCTCTAAGTCGATCGCAGGCCCATTTAGCGAAGCGAAAACGCATTGGATGGTCAGTTGGCTTCAACTCCTGAACCAATTGGACTTTGTATGGCGTCATAATAAGGTCTTTATGCAAAATTCGTCTCAATGATGTTTTCGAAATGTTCAATTGTTGAGAACGACGGTGAATTGATGTTGATGGCGCTTCACGCACACTTTCTGCCACAGCAGCAATATTCTCGGGTGAACGAGATGCTTTCGGCTTTTCACGCTTTGGTTTATCGATGAGGATGCCAGTTTCTTTCACTTTTTTTCACAAGATAACGAACATACGGAGCTCACGGTGCTTCTCTTCTTCCAAAATCCGTACGCAATTTTCACACACATTCTGCAACATTACCATGATTTTCAAAGTAATGTCGCAATATTTCCCAGCGTTGTTCAAGCGTATACAAAACCATATTCGTTCAGCGGAAGGATAAAACTAATCATCTGTCAAATCAGACATGAGCTAAGTGTTACCATTCACGAAATAAGCACTAGTTGAAAAGAAACGTTAGATGGCGGACCCTCTAGTATAATCGCAAGTAAAAAATTACGTGCACTGCTTTAGGTGTAGTGTACATTTTGGTCAAAAAAAATTGTTCAGTAATTTGTTGTTAACGGTACCTGCCATGCAACCATTTTTTTGCTTTTCGACTTTCTCATAAACGGCCCGACGGATATCAATCAAAATTCTTACGTAGGAGGTCCCTTAAATTATAAATAATACTGAATACAAACATTTTCAAAAAATATTTTGTTTGGATTTTTGAAAAAAAAAAATATTTATTTGTTGGAAATTCAATATTTCGAAAACGGGTGGATGATTTTTTTTTTGAAATTTTGTTTTAAACTTTATATTATTAAATATTTAAAATTGTGGTATCAATTTTTTAGAAAAATTAAAAAAATTTCGCAAAACACTATCTTAAAAATATAATTAGATTCTTAATAGAAATCTTTTGCATACGATATGTTCGAGCATAAGAGCAAGTACGTTCGATCCTTTTTTTTTTTGAAAATGTTTGACAATGGATTTTTGACAGCCCCACACCGCATTGGGTGTGTAAATGTCCATCCAGAATAGAATTGCTTTGTCGCTAATGTGTTTCGATATTGGCGTGTAGTAGCCGTTGAGCGGTACAGTGTTTCGCGGCGTGTAATAGAGATATATGATTGGATTGTGGAATCGAATCGAATCCGAATTGAGATTTGAATTCAGGTATATGCCCTCGCTGGTTCGAAAGATTGAATTCAAATAGAAAAAATAAATAGAAAACATATATAAGTATACAAGGACTCAAATTCTGATTTATTACCTATTCAATTCTCCATATAAACGTATGTAGTGAACAGTGCTGGCTCCTTAAGGTCTAGGTAAAGCGATTAGTTATAGATTGAAGGTAAACGTGTTCATCCATAATTCTATTAGTGGAACAAGAGGAATTGGAACTGAAATGATTGGAATGATTTGTTGCATGTTGTTTGAAATACTTATTAGGCACCATGCCAGTTAGAGCTTTCATTGCAGAAACCGTTAAAAGAAGGGAACAAAAGTCAGGATTTTTTTTTGATTGTCTTTTGACAGATCGTTTAGATAGAAAAGACGCTTCTTTCCACTCAATCTACAAAGCAAAAATGAAATGTTGGCAGCACGGTGTGCATAAGCTTCGTCTGTAGTTGTGTTCGTAACATTTCAATATGTGTGTATTCACTATTTTGACAGCCATTCCAGCAGCATTGGTGCATTAGCTATTTAATCGGCTGCACCACGCTCCACTGAAACCAACAGTGCTCGTTTCCAAATTCAAGAAATATATGGTTCCATTCCATCTTTCGACGTACTCCCTATCTGTCTAGATTCTACAAAATAAATGTCAAAGAACAAAATCATTTGCAAAACCTATTTATAAACAAAATCGATTGCAATCTTGGGTTTTTTGCAAGCTCCCTACAAAAAAAATTATCTGAAATGGTTGCATGGAATTCGACATAATACATTAATTTTCTACAACCTAGTGATATCTTTTTTAAATAATTCTTACAGTTATTTTACCTAAATGAATACAGGGCGTCCCTTAATTCGTCAAGAGTATTTTAAGAGGTGATTTTGGGTTATATTCTTAGAAAAAAATTGTTCTACAGTAAGTCTCTATCTCCAATTTTGATATCTCTTATCGGGGATTTAAGAAAAGCCTTACTTTGGTGTACCCTGACCCATGTTAACGGTAATTGCGCTGTAACGATAGAAACTTTGCTTAGGCCTTTGTTTTTAGAAGAAATGCCAGCCTTTGCGTTTAAATAAAGCTAATATCTCATCTCAATCTTAAGATATACAGTTTTTAGCCTGTTTCATTTTTCTTGACCGTAAGTTTTTGAGAAAGTCCAAAATCAAGAAAATTGTTGTATACCAGGTAACAAAAATAACAAAATATGTAACAAAAATGTTAACTTAAATGTAGACGTGGACTATAGTAGTCCACGTATATTTTTTTTTTCAAAATCGTTAGAGCCGTTTTCAACACAATTAAGATGGTAGAAAAATTTTATGGGAGGTACCGTTAGTTTTGGGCCTAAAAAATAAAATTCAAATATTTATTTTAGATCATCACCTAAAACGCTTAAATATCTAGTTTGAAGGAAGCAGCTTAGGCTGTAGAGAATTGTACAGACAGACAGAGATCATACAAATAGACAGACATACAGACAGATGGAATTGCGGGACCCACTTTTTTGGTGTTCTCTATCACGTTAATGTCAAGTTTTATTAAAATCTCGAGTTCGAACTTTTTTCCAAATGCAAAACTTGCCCTATAGTACCTTCATAGATAGATAGATAGATAGATAGATAGATTTGTATTACCGAAAACAAAAAAATGTTATATAATATAATACGATTACATTTGATTGGTATATAAATTTGGAAATAAAAGTGTTTTGGCGGTGGCATTGCCATCTGCCAAATTGGCGTATGTGTTTTCAAATTATGTGCAAAGAAAAAATATTTACTTATATATTTAAGAATGTAAATGAACAAGTACAAAAGTTATATGCATACATAAAAACTTGTGTTTATCAAAATAATTAAGATGCAAATAGGGCTTTCAGTTTAGCTAAAACAAAAATAAATAACTAAATAGTTACATACAACTTTGATACGGTTAAAAAGTCAAAAAATTAACTGCTTTTGGTTTGGCAATAATAAAAAATACAATATCATAATGAATAAAACTTGGCTTACAAATTACTAAAATGAAATGGCTTTTAGTTCGGCTAAAACAAAAATAAATGCAAAAAGTAAAGTAATAGAAGTTATTTATACCTATATAAAAATTAAGCGTTGAGTATAAACTTTTAGTTCAGTTAATATCAAATTTTAATTATTAAAACAATTGTTAACTAATAATCAATAAAAGAATAATATACAAGCAGGAATTTGGAAAAATATGATATACTAGCAGATACCCTTGCGATGCTACGGACCCACTGGAATCTAATGAAATCATCTATCCACCTACAAAATTTCATTCAAAACCCTTCAGTCGTTAATGTAGGCACAAACGAGAAACATGCTCGCCTAGCATGCTCGCGCTCGTTGTGCTCTTCTTGTATGTGGGCTGGTTCGCGAGCCGCTTGCTGTTGGCCAAAAATTTAGATTTTGTCGTGTTCGTTGGCTTCGATGTTCGTCGTGTATGGTAATGTTCACGAACAAAGCCAAGATTTAATATTGGATTCAAACAGTAAGAACTACCAAAATAAAGTTGGGAAAAACCATGGCTAATCTTCCAGCTGCTTACCAAATTTCATTAAAATACATTCAATGTTTGAGGCATGAATGCGGAACAAACAACCAAGTATAAATTTTATTTATATATAAGCCTCTCCCATATAGGCATAGGAACTGTTCGGTATCATTTTTCGGGATAAAAATCACCTATGTGATAATCGAGGATGTGTGTGTCCATGTGCCAAGTTGTATCCAGATCCATTCAGCCGTTCTGGCGTTATTGAGCAAAAAACATCCATCAATCCCACCCATCCATCCATCCATCCAAACTTTTACATTTATAACATCAGTAGGATTATCCGAAATGTTCCAAGCTTCACAACGAATTTTCCACCTTTACATTGTCCAAAATCATCAAATCATGCTTTAAATTCATCTATACATCATTGAGAAAAAAATGTTCGCGTTTTTCTAGAATTTTTCGAGTTTCCACGAAGAATTTTCTATGTTTCATTCGAAAAGCCATTCCGGAATATTTGCATACACAATTACATACAAAAAATCAATTTTCGATTTTTAAAATTTCCCGACTTATCTGAAGGGCTTACCCAAAATTTTCTTTCGCAAAAACCTTCTCCTGGATTTTACGAATAACTAAAAAAGAGTTCGAGCTAAATCGGCCCATTCGTTCTCAATTATTGATGAATTACAATACATTTTTTCACACCATTTTTAAAAGCAGATTCCCGTGAGATGGTATACGGACTTTCTATCCCATGGGAATCGAATGACATCTATACACCTACAATTAAAAACCGTTCAGTCCTTGAGGCTTGAAAGCGGGACAAACACCCAAGTATATTTTTATATTTTTTCATATTTAAGCCTCTCCCATTGGAACCGTTCATTTTTTTCGGGATAAAAATGACCTATGTGATGACCCAGCACCCCAACCATCTACCAATCAAAATTCAAGTAGCATGTTGCCGATTCCAGACAATAATCTATCTCTGTACCAAATAATATCCAGATCTGTTCAGCCGTTCCGGAGTTATTGAGCAACAAACATACATACATCCATCCATCCAAACTTTCACATTTATAATATTAGTAAGATAACTGTATTTTTTTTTGTTTGTTTATTTGAGTATTAACAGAATTCTGTTTTTCTGTAACTTATTGATTTTTCAAGATAGTGGGGGTGGCCGTGGCGCGATAGTTTTGTGTTCGCCTGTCAACCTCATGGTCACAGGTTCGATCCCTGCCGTAGTCTATGTCTTCTTATTTTTCCATTAAAAACCAATTCTAAAAATAAATGTCATACAATGAGTTGCTGGTTTACTCATTACATGCTGTTTAGGCATAGAACTAACAACATGTGATTGAGTAAAACTAGTATACCGATAAAATATGACAAAGAATAAAAAAATTAATGCGAATTATAAGGGACATAGATAAATAAGACACGGAAATTCTCCGCATTAGTTCAGCCGCCATCCCTGGAGATAAAATCTGAGACAAAAACCACCTACAGTCTCCGAATATCGCGCCACACATCTTTCCTATCATTCTTTCTCTTCCTTAACCTAACCCTCACGCCCGCGCTGTGTTAAAACATTTAAAGGGTATTCATAATCCCTTGAGCGCGTGTAGATTATAAAAAAAAAAAAGTGCGTTAAATTTTTCCAATTATCACCATTTAAAATGTTTAATGTTTGCTCAATTGTTAGAGTTGACTTTCCAAAGTAAAGGAATCTAAGTTCTTTATAAATAGGCAGATTGATAAAAAAAATGAAAAGTGTCCTCTTTTGAATTCAAATTACAAAGGGTGCAGAGGGTTGTAGATGAACTTTTATAGGGTGATCCGTTCAAATTAAGTTGCTCGCTTCTTGCTTTATAGATTAAAGAAATTTCTTTTGTACTACATTCATCGCTAAAATAGTTATTTATGAGATCATGATTTAAGTCAGGGTAAATAACTCTGTTGATTGCTTATGAAATTTTTTGATAATTTTCATTACGCTGGAAGATATCGACAGCCTGTAATAACCCGTAAAGTTGTTCTTTTAGCAAGATTAAATTAGTACCATTAAGACAATAATTGAGGCGATCCCAATTTCAACTCTTCAGGCCGCAATGAACAATTTTCTGATCAGATGCCGCATATGCGTGGATGAGCGTGGAGGTCATTTGCAGTCGATCATCTTTAAAAACCATTAGTTATTTAAAATAAAATTTAATTTTTAACCCAAAAAAAAAAAAAAAAAATATGAAACGCATCGATTAAAATAAAAGTTATTTAAATTTCTTACTGTAGCACGATTCGTGGGCCAACCTGTGTATTGAAAACTTAGCTCAATTCCACAGTTCGAGGCCCAGTGTCTCCATTCTCCTATCAACTCTACTTTGTTATCAATGACGTACTTTACAATTGACAATTGAATTCTGTTCGGTGTATATGCAAGTACTTTCAAGATGAAATCAAAGTGGAGCTTAAGGGTATGAATAAAAAGCGTGAGAAGACCGGTCTCCAGGAGCGGAACATAGTTCAATGTATTGGAGGTTAAGTAGAAAAGTCTTTTCAGAAAGTAGCGTTGATGTTTTTCTACTTCTTCGTATGATTGATATCCCCATGTTTGCCAGCTGTAGCACATAACGGAGCGCATCACGGCATCAAATACTTAGTACTTTGCTGAGGTTGGTACATCATTTCTGTTCAAAACTTCTCTCCATGACGCGTTAATCATGCTTTTTGATGCATTCATTGCCAATAGACTCACCATTAAAGCACCACTTTTCATTTGATTTAAGTTTGATTGTGTATTCCTTACTATCATTACTTTCGATTTTTCCAGATTAACCGTTAATTTCCAGAGCTTACAAAAATCCACCAACTTATTTATCATAAGCTGTAAACTTTGTTGTGATTCTGCAAGAAGCACGATGTCATCTGCATACATAAGAACCTTCACGTTAAGACCTGTAAAACTTATACCCGCGGGTAAATATATCAAAATATCATCAATAAATATAGCAAAGAGAACTGCCCTTAAAAGACAACCTTGTTTGACGCCAGATGTTGTATAAAACCATTCGGACATATTTTTCCCATCTCAAACCGACGAGCGAGTGTTTTTGTACACATTTTTAAGGACCAAAAATAGTTTCGTCGACACTCCTTTTTGTGATAGTTTGTAAAATAAAGCTTGTCGGCCTATCGAATCGAAAGCAGCTTTAAAGTCCACGTAAAATATGTACACGCTTGTTTTTTGCCTAAGGAAAAATTGTGAAATATAGTTTAAGGTGAAAATGTTATCAACTGTGGAATAACCATTGCGAAAACCAGATTGGTATTCACTAAGCACTTCATTATTTGTTAGCCAAATGTTAATACGACTTAGGGGATAGATGCAAATAGTTTTGCAATAGAATTCATAAAGGATATTCCTCTATAATTACTTGCTTGGTTAGCATCGCCTTTCTTAAAAAGCGGATAGACCAAAGAGCCTTGAAAAGCCAGTGGAACCTTTCAGGTGTCGAAAATGTTATTAAAAAGGTGAAGAATTTTATATAAAAAATCCACAGGTGCGTTTTTAAAAAACTGATTGCTTATTCTGTCTGGGCCTGATGCTTTGTTATTTGCTGCATTATATAATGCCGTTTTTATTTCTATTATTGTGGTCTGGCAATCGAGTGTTTGGTCTATTATTAAAGGTTCCACAGAATAAAAATGATTTGAGCTTGGATCGGTATTAAGTAAATTTTTGAATTATTCAGCTAGACTACTTGCTTTCAAATTATAGCCCTAAATAAGATTAGATCCTTTCAATTTAATTTGGTTTAATATTGATATTGTATAGTACCTACATAATTATGTGTATCACAAGTAAAAATTAATGTCTGAAATAAGCTTCTCGCATAAGCGAAGGTTTCTATTCAAACGGTTGTGCATAACCTCCCTTTTTTAAGGGTAGGTTATAAGGTAAACAGTTACCGCCGCCGTATTCAATAATGTTAGCTAAAACATATTTCAATGGTCAACAAGGTACGAAATTAATACAAATTTATTAAGGATTTATTTAACATTATGCAAATTCATATTCATAACATATTTTTCAGCCCATTTTAGTTACAATGGCTTTGTGTCCAATAACTAGCCTTACATAACTTTCTTGAAGAACATTTCCGCGTATAGAAACCCTATAACTTTACACAGTCGTTAGTTCTCATAAGTGTGTGAACACAACCGAATTTGTTAAAGCCCTACAGCTGTCATTAATCTCTCAGCAAATCCTTCCATCAATCCCTTTGACATATCCCTGTCCTGTATAAAGGTCCGCAGTTGTTAATTTTTAACAAATTGATTTTTTTTTACGTAGTCATCATCACTCATGAAATGTGGGCTCGTTCTATGGATATTCTAAAAATTAAAAAAAAAGTTGCACGTTTTTATTGATGATGCTTTAAGCAAGTCACTTAATGTGATTTTCTGCCGATGCGGTGGGATTTTGCTGACGCATTCTTTTATTTCCTTAATCATACTTCAAAAAAAGGTACGATATATTCAAGAACGTAGGCAGACTCGAGCGCTAACGATGATCTGTAAAGGTACCTACATCATTTAGCTCTGCGACAAAAAGGAATTCTTTCAACAAAGCATCCCTCATTATTTTTTAGTCCTCACTCTACCCCTATATCAAGCCTCAACATCAGCGATGGAGAATAAAACACCCGCGTTTTTTTTTCTTTTATGCAAACAGCTTTAATGTAAATCCCTAACCGAACTGCAGGTGCAGTGTTCCACGATTTCCCTAGTGGAATATCCATTACCGTCAAGCATCATCTCCGATGACGGCAAATTGTGGAATGAAGTTATTTCCCTTCTCCTATATCCTTCCATATTTTTTTTTTATATATTTTTTATTGAGCCATGTTTATGGGCCAGAATACGAGAATGAAGAAAAAAACGTCAATGGCGATGGCAGGCAATGCGAGAAGATAGAAGTTTATGGAAAATAGAATTGTAAATGTTTTGATTCCGAAGGAATTCCGGCGCCGCTAGAGGATCCCCTTCAAAGGTCCTTCTTTTTATCACAGCAACCGAGCTTTCGATTTTTTTTTCTTTTTTTTTTGACAGAGGATTCAAAGCGAACAATGAAAAAGGTTTTTCGCTGGAATACAAATTTAAATGTGAAATGGGTTGTGGAAGGATTTTTTGTGTGCGTTATGCTTTGAAATGAGAAGAAACACTTTCTCTCAACGGATATCCTTACGAATCTGAATAACAAATCGTATATTTATTATTAACACATGTGGATCTGGATTATTGAATTGCCAATAAATTCTTTTCATGGGAGTTTGTTCAACAAAGTAAGTATGTATGTATGTACACATGTAGGTATGTACGAGTTTGTATGAAGAAAAAATAGAAACAAGAAATGCTTTATTATGGAAGAAAAAAATTCACTTAACCTTTTGATTTAAATATGGTGTATAACATTCAGGATTTGTTGCTTGTACCTACATTGTATATCGACATGAATCTATTGAAATTTACAAATAAAAAAAAGGTTTAGGAGAGGATAAATTAGAAAATAGAGATTATCCATATGATGTCCGGCCGCCGTGTAATTATAAATCGATTATTTTTTTTTAGTTTTATAGATATCATATCATCATATGATACGATATATAAGAAAAGATCCGCTCTTTCTGTCAAAATATTTCATCTTTTTGAATTTTGAGAGTTTCATTCCAACAAAAAGAGCAAATCTGATGGGTTGGCAGATTTGATCAGAATGCAAACATAAATGTAAAAAGTCTTTTCTGTCAAGGGTCAAAAGGAAAATATTTTCTTATTAATTTGTTGTGTACTTTTTAACTAGTGCTAATCCGTGCACTGGCGTATTAACCACAAGGCTCGTGACCATTTTTCCCATTTGGAGCTCGTTTTTTCCGACAAATTTGTTGGAGAATTGAGAAAAAATTAAAGTTTTTTACTTTATGCAAACAATGAAATCCAATCTGCAAAGTTTTCTTTTTTCTTCAGTCGTTTTATACCCTTTACACATTCATTGTGGACAGGACAGCTGCTCCTCAAACATTTGCAGGACTTTAGAGAGGATCTTCTGAAAACATGCATTAAGTAGTTAATCGCTCATGGCTGTCGATATCGGTTTTCTTCAAACTGCTCCTCATTCAAAATTCTAAGTGCGATGCTGAACATTCTGGATACCTATTATATTTATTTAATTGTTCACTTTAATTATTTAACTTTTAACTTTCACATTGGATAGTAAATTATTTTTTTCATTTAGTTTTTTTTTTAATTTTAATATAATATATATTTTTAATATTAATATAATATAATATTATGTCAAACAGCTGATTCGAACATTCAGAATTCTCCTTCCCGCTTTCGAAAGGAAAAACAGTTTCCCGGGGAATTCATAATTGGAGAATATTAGTCTGAATATTTTATACTGAAATGGGTATGAATGTTAAATACCTATTGTTTAAATAAAAATAATAAATTCTTAGAATTTATATACACAAATTATTTGTCTTTTTTAATGGAGAGAAAATGTTCGGGACGGTGGTTGTTGTCTCAGATTTTATCTCCAGGGATGGCGTCTGAACTAATGCGGAGAAAATTAGCGTGTCTTATGTATTTATGTCTCTTATAATTCGCATTATTTTATTAATTTCGTTGACATATTAATGAGTATTTGACTCAATCACATGTTGTTAGTGTTATACCTGAACAGCATGTAATGAGTAAACCAGAATAGGTTAAAATAGGTTTTTAATGGATTATAAGAAGACATAGACAACGGCAGGAATCGAACCAACGACCACGATGTTGACAGACGTGTTCTTTTCCTGTAATTTATGCGGGGCTTACACATGCTTTGACTACTTTCATGAAAGCAAAAAGGAACCTGCATGTGAAAGCATACACTTACGCGTCGGTTGGGAACATATATGAAAGTATAACAAAAGTTGTTTGCTGACCAACTTTTCATGAGCCGGTTACAACAGTTGCTAAGGTTTGTTAGCACTGAACTATCAATTTTTTCAAGATTGCAAGAAAATTTAGTTTCGATTATAAAAACTTACAATCGTGAAATTTTTTATTTTTACAGCTACTGTTTTTGCGTTAATCCATTTCACCCTACAAACAGCTTAGTTTTGCAAAAAAATATTTAACCCTCAAGCCACTTGCAAGCTACAACGTTCCAAAACCTTTAAATTGGAGGTGTGGTTTCTGTGTTTAGCCTTAGCAAACAAACTGATATAGATGCATTTCACTTTATGAGAATAAAATTATAAAAATCCTTGAAACGGTTTCTAGGAATTAAGCATATGCATATACTTATCATTTAATAATGAGCTGTTTTGAAAATATGAAATTATTAAAATAAGTTTTAAGATATGCTTTTAAAACCACAAAAAAAAATCATAATTAAAAATATTTGTATGCATGACAAATTGAGGTGCCTAAACCTATATAATATGTGCAGAATTTCGAAAGAATCGCCTAAACAGTTTTGGGTTTTAGACCGAGTTTTTTCGTCTTCGCTATCATCGAAATGTCATGTTTGATTGTTATCTCAAAACTTTTTTTTTCGAAGAATGCATAACTTGCCTTATATTGTACTTACCTATAATCGGAAATAAAAAAACAACCTCCGAAGAGAGAAAAGTCCCAAAATTAAAAATTGAAAAATAATAATAATAATTAGTTTTTTTTAATAATACAAATTCTATATACTACTGAAATACATCAGCCAAGTAGAAGACTTAGCACTATTATATTTGGACTTGTTGAATTATTGATTCAAAATAGCTTTTAACGGCCTTTAGTCCAAAAAAATTGGCGTATGTATTTCAGTAGTATATAGAATTTGTATTATTAAAAAAAACTTCTTATATAAATAATGCCAGGCCATGGGCAAAAAACAAAAAATTCCAATTTAATGATTAGGAATTCTAGTCTTGTTGGATATAGTTCACACTAGATGTTCTTCACGAAATCTATGTAAGATGAACTGAACTTGGAAAAAATTGCGTATTGACAAAGGTCCTCACTAGTTAACTGATGAGTCCATGTGAGATCGCCGGGACGAAACGCCAATTTTTGTTGAACTAAAGGCCGTTAAAAGCTATTTTGAATCAATAATAATAATTATTCTTTGGTAAATTTAATAGGAAAAATAATCGTGGTTAAATAAACGACAAAATAAATGAAAAATATCTTTTCTTACAAAATTTGTTTCTTAATTTTTCATTTCATTTGGAAGATATTGCATGAAAAGACATTTGCCTCGGGTGCTCGGGCAACGCCGGGGACTTTCTGCTAGTATTTAATAAATTCAGTGGAGTTTTTGATTGCTTCGTCTTCGTCGTCGTCATCTGATGGTGAAATGTGTGTCACTCATTCACCAATACTACTATTAAATCTGGAAAAAAGTTTTATTGAAATGATAAAATCTCGATTTTGAGGGGAGATCTTTGAAATTTTAATGTAAGTCACTATTAGAAAACACCTTCCTTGCCTTAGTTGTACGAATAATTTCTATGTTAATAGAGAATCACTGCAGAGATTTATGTATGTATAGAATTAGAAATGGAGCAACCGGAAGATCCTGACATGAACTAAAATTGGCATGGACTAATGGATGAAATCAATCAATTACTTAGATAAAATGGGTTATAGAGGCAGTAACGCAGTTCTACCAGTGATGGTAGATATAATTGCAATATACCCAAAAAGTGTCGTGTGTGAACCGTCTTGTCTTCCGCATTCAATATCCGATTTCAGCTTAACAAAATTCGATTAACATTTGGTTATAGCGAATAAAATTGACAGTGACAGTATTTCAAGGTTAATGGTGCTTCAGGTCACTGCAACAGTTACCCCATCCTGTTTAAGCAGCTAATGATTTGATTACCGTGAAAGCAAGAAAATTGTCACCTTTTGTGCCCAGTCATTTTCTTTGAGTTTTTTAAAGGGTATTAAGGGCTAAAGGTGGGTCAACAAGTCCTTACTTAAAATTTACAATTTTTTTTTGTGAAGTATAATTTTTCAAATTTTCAGACAGAGCTGTCATATAGTTTTGTTGTGGCAGCCATTTTGTATAGGCGCCTATGTGTATTTTCGTTAAAATAGAAAAAAGTGAATTTCGAGTGCTCATTAAACACTATATTTCATGAGAGAAAAAAACTGTCTCACAAAACTTTGACAAACACTATAGGCACTCTTCACCATCGATTGGAACTATTCACTACTCAGTTCGGTGCGGTCGTTCAAGCACAAGTGACATTGAACTTTATGTTCGTCTGTTTGAACACACACACCAGAAATTGTCCATGGTTTAATAATTGACGATGGGCGAGTAAATTGCGCGGGTACGTGTTTGAAGAGCACATGTCTCAGTGATTTCGATTTTACATAAATATTTGGTCATAAAAAAGCTTGCCGCAAGATAGGTACCGCATTTGTTCACAATTGAGAACAAATGCATTCGTTTGACAAATTTAAAGGTATGTTGGGAGATGTTCCATAAAAATACGATTACGTTTTTTCGCCAAGAGAAAAAGAAATTTTGGTCGAATGAAGAGGTCATTGCTGAAACAAACGCTTATTTTGATTGGATAAATTAATTGCATTTTTTGGAGTGCGCCAAAAAATTGCATAAACACTGGGTGAAGTGTATCGAGCTAAACATAAATACTATGTTGAAAAGCAAAAAGCGCTTGAGACTTATCGAGCTAGCTTTATGCACATCATAACGACCAACGACCGACTAACGAACAAATAAATAGGATTTAATGTCCAACTTCTGACTTCTATACAAAATCGCTTTATAGTGCCATGGCGCCAGCGCTGTCTTCCACTAGTAAGATACTTTATCCTTAGATATCTGTAACAGTTTGTCTCTTTGATATTTGTTACAATTTTGCCTATATAGTACGGCCGATAGAACGATTTACACCTACCGTATTTTAATCGTAATGCGCGAAATGTGCAATCTGGATCTGCACAATCACTATTTTTGTAGTATAAGTTTTCACAATAAATTTTAACACGGCCAATAATATGGTTAAATGTTAGATATTAATGAGCAAAGTATGAGTTGTCAAAAGAAAAGACTGTTTGTTTTTTGTCAAATACTAGTGAAATGGGAATTTATAACAAATACCTGTAAACGTTTTATAAGAGTTATTCGCATTAAAAGCATCAATCAAATACTCGCCACACTGTCGAATGTCAACCTGAGGCTGCGGTTTTGGACATTCAGTAATTTTAAAACATAGCTATTATAAATTGGATTATTTATGTCGGGATTCAATTTCTACCAACAAATCTAAATACAATGCTGAACAGACCAAATATCATGTGTATCAACGCGAAATAAAAAAAAAATACTCATCCATTTAAATTGGCAGACGGTGTTTTGTTTTTATAAATGAAACTAATGGCCTTTTCGATTGGTAGTCAGGAACACATTCTCCAAATAGAAAACTCGGGCATAATTTGATTGATTCTGAATTTTACGTATCACTGTATTTGTGGAAGCTGAATTTTGTTTGTATCAATAATAAAGCCCCTTTTAGACGATCAGTTATCAGTTCAGTTGTCAGTTCAGTTAAAAAAGGCAGTATATTTATACAAACATACTGGTGTTCAGTTGAGCTTTCATTTTACTTGTAAGCAGTCGAATTTCAATGAAATCGACCATAATATCATTCCTTTTCGACATATTAAAAGAAAAACACAGTTGATTCACCACCGATGGTATATATCGCCGAAAGGTGGCACAAATCTTTACATTGTTTTGGGGAATGTAAGATTATTAGGCTTGATATTACAATAGCATTTGATAGAGTTTGGCAACAAGCGCTCTTATCGAAAATACGTGCAGTTGGTATCGACGAATCTCTTCTTCGTTGTATTAAAAATTACCCCCCCGGAACGCACAATAAAAGTTGTGTTGGACGGTTTCATGTCTGATATTCATAAAATAAAAGCTGGTGTGCCCCAGGGCTCTGTTTTGTCTCCGACCCTTTTTCTCATTTTCATTAATGATCTCTTATCTGGAACTTCTAATCCACTAAATTGTTTTGCTGACGATAGAACTCTCAGCTTTTCATATTCATTTTCGTATTCATCCCCTTGTTCTTCGGATGCGTAACTACAATGGCAGCCTATGATAATCTCATTAAATTATGATCTCGACAGCATTGTCCAATGGGAAATAAGAAACCGTATAGAATTTAATGCTTCAAAACCTCAGCGCTGTTTTCTGTCGTTAAAGCATAACCCACACCCTATGACGCTATCCATGTGCGGCACTTGCATTGAAGAAACCGATCAGCTGTCAGTCCTTGGAATGTGCATCACAGACCACATATTCGATGTCGCCGATACCGCTGCAAATACTAGAAATTATTCTCCCCGTCTGATCTGGCTGTAATCTGTAAGGCCTTTATTCGTCCAAAGCTGGAGATAACTCTCACATCTAGGCAGGAGCTCCTATAACTCACTTGAAGCTCTTAGATAGAATTCAAAACAGAGCTCTAAGAATGATAGGCGATAAAACTATAATTGAAACATTTTCATCTGTCGAACACCGGCGAAATGTATCATTTCTTTCATTATTTTATCGCTATTTTTATAAACAATGTTCTAGCGAAATAGCCAGTTGCATTCCTCCCCCCAAACTATTTAACCGTATTACTCGCGCTTCTAGGAATGCTCATCAGTTTACACATCGGTATCTCCTTTTGAATTCTTCCCGATTTTCCTAACGCTCGCACTGTGCCTGAACATATTTAGGGTAGTCAAAATCCCTTTAGTGCGTGCACAATTATATAAAAAAAAAACAGGAATTGAAATGACGACTGAACTGAGAACTGAGATGAAACGCATTTACACATATCAGTTTAACTGATGACTGAACGGTTTTTTACGTTCCATTTTCAGTTTCAGTTAAACTCTTTATCGATGTTTACCAACTTTAATAAAACTTACAGCAATCACTCACTGTAAATTATATTTTTCTAGGGGAATTTGGTTAGATTTATGCACCTAGAAGTATGTTTTGCCCGTGGTCAAACAAAAACAATATAAACATATTGTTTTCGTTTTCTTCAATTAATTCACTGGCCAGACCACGGGCAAAACATACTTCTAGGTGCATGAATCTAACCAAATTCCCCTAGAAAAATATAATTTACAGTGAGTAATCGCTGCACGTTTTATTAAAGTCGGTAAACATCGATTAAAAAATAATGCGTCTTAGAAAGGTACTACAGCATCTAATTGATGAGCGCAGCTGTAGTACCTGGGCGAAACGCATTTTGGACTAAAGGTTACAAAAACATTCAATTGGCTTTAAATCCACACAGTCCACTAAAACAAAAACAAAAATACTCGTAATATAAAAATATTGTTTGCGTTTTCTTCAATTAGTTAAACTCTTTAGTTTTTGCATTTAGACATCAGTTTAACTGAAGGCTGAACTAATACCTCAACTGAAACTGAAATGATTGTCTAAATGGGGCTTAATAATTTACTTGCTCCTTTTTATGTTATTTTTACCAGAAAAATAGTTTAAATTCAATAGTATATTGAAATCACACAAAACAAGCCAACCCCATGATTTTGACATTTTAATTATGTGAGTGTATTAGTGCTTCTGGTTTCGATTCTGAATGCAAATCCAGATGAAGCTTTTCTCTTCTATCGAGACGAAGAATTGTATTTTGTGGAGTTGAGAAGGCTTCTGGACGACCAATCAAAAACGCCATAAGACCGAATTGAATTGGAAAATGTCAATGAATGACAGCTAAGAGTTAAATTGGTTTAAAATATAATACAGAATATTGTGAGTTCGCTCTGCTTGAAAGAAATTTATAACATAATCTATATGTGTTCGAACTCCATAGAGAGCTCATTCAAATGGCAATTAGGTTTGTCGTATGAAATTCAATCAGTTATGTCAAATCCGAACGATTCATACGTAGAATACCAGTTTACAAAGGATTTTAGGCCAGGAAAGGCGTCAGGAAATGTCAAAAATATATTGCCTGAAATCAGAGCGCCCATTTTTCAATCAAAACTATGCATACGTAGAGGAACGAGGAGTGTTGTATGAGCTCAGAACAGATGGAGTTAAAACCTGAGAATGAACATGTTCAAATAACTGCCGATATGTTAATGTATTAAATTCCCAATGTGTGTATTAAGTACAGCAGTTTTGCATAATGTAATATACCAACAACTTTAATTGAATCTTGTCGTGTAGCATGGCGTGTATTGAAAACAGCTTGAATTTCACAAATTTGAATATTCCCTTACATGTACCATTACTACCAAACATTATTGTAAACCTTTAAGGCACACGTCTTAAAATGCAAAACACATGTTGCAACCATGGCAGCTGAACTCAATCGCTTGCCTATAATTGCCAGCTTTTGTGCCTAAAATTATGTTAATTTTCGTGTATATTCACCTCTTAGGAATTAAAATCGTTATGAGGGGAAAAGGCAGTGTAGTGTGTATTGTGTAGTATAAAATTGAATTTCATAGATTGTTAGTTAAATGGAATGGAAAAATCGACAGCGACACAAACAAAACACACTTGAGGGAGGCTTAAATATTTATATGGGTCAACAACTTAAATGCTTAAAATATTGCAAAAAAAATAAAACACCACATAAACCCAACTGACATATAATATGTCAAAAAATGTCACTAAAACCTTCATGTTCATCGAAGTGAAAATCAAAGCCAAAAATGTTAGTGATTGTGAGAAAAAAATATATAGTTTATTATGTCATGTCGAACAATAACTTTGATTTATAGACGTTTAGGTGATTTGGGACTATAATTTTCAACTTATTGTCGAATTAGGCGAAATTGATATGTGTTGACATAGAAATAAGTCAATGAGATGGATGAATTATTTGACATTAAGTGAATTAGGGATGACTTCTTCTTTTAGAAATTAGGAAAATTGTTTTTCTTGATCGGTGAAAACGTATTATAGATAAATTTTTTACATTTAAATCTATTAAAAGTAAAAAATAACTGCAACTAATAAATTATTCTTCTCTTCGACTTCAGTGTTTCTCAAACTATTTAATTTTTAAATTATTTTAAATTTTTTTTACTTTTTAATTTTATTTTTCTATTTTATTTTTTTCTTTTTTCTTTTTAATTTTTATAATTTATGTATATATTAGGTCTAATCCAGACTTTTTTTGGGCAGAAATTGGCAGATTGTCAAAACTTGAAGAGTGGGGATAAAATTCTCTCATTGAGAAATAAAGTCCGAAAAAGTCTGGAACAGCTTGAGGACAATTTTCTGCCAATTTTTAAACGTCAACACATTTGTTTTTTTTTTATTTCTTTATTTGCTGTAAATTCACATTTTTTTTCTCTTCAAACTAATTATTTTGTATTTTAGTGTTTCTAAATTAATTTATTTTGTTCAAAAAATATTTTTCCACAACAACGTTTTTTTTTCGTTTATGACAAACGTCAGTCTGACAATTGTAAATTTTCTGTCCACAAATTGCTGATTCCAAAAATTTATTGGGCAGGAATTGGCAAGAAATTGTCAGGAAGGGGAAATATTTTACTCTCTCAAGAGCGCTCTCTTCTGCCATAAACTACCAAATTTGTAAGTCTGGTGCCAATTTGTGCCAATTGGCAGAGTGTGGATCAGACCTATTTTCATTATCTTTATTTTATATATATTATTTTTTTGGTTCTCTTCATTCAAATATTTTCTTAATTTTTTGTTTTCTTTTCTTTCTTTACATTTGTTCTACAAAATGTCTCTGTCTTTTTGTTTTGATCTTCTGTTGTGGTCTTTTTGACTTCAAACATTCTTGTTTGTTTGTTTAGCATGCTTAATGAAAATGTTTTTGTGCTTCGGATTCTCGTGGAACTTTATCTTGTTGCGAGCAAGAGGATGGGGGAGAGTTGGAAGAGGGTAGGGCTTGAAAAAAGGAAGTGTTTGGAATGGACGTTAAAGAACGTTAAGTTCTGAGGGACGTGGCCTGCTTGCTTAGCGCGGCATTTACCTCGCCTGAATGGGGGGGGGGGGTGGATCTTGCCCCCGAAACTCAACCTCTCTAGCAACAAATACACATATCAGGTCAGAGAACGAAAATACTCAAAAAGTGACAGCGGACGGACTATCACCACTTCACTCTTTGTTCCTATGTGCCTTTTTTTATCTTCCTTCTTCTATATGATGGCTTTAAATGATTTTTCTGTGGTTGGTGGTTATGATGGAATACTGCGCTCCATGATTAATATTTTAAGTAAACAGAAGACAGGTTTACAGATTGGTCACATAAACGCCCAGAGCCTCTACTGTAAATTCGATGAGCTTAGGGATGTTTTCGAGGAATCAGGGGTAGATAAAATTTGTGTTTCAGAAACTTGGTTTTAAAGCAAAAACATTGATTCTATGTATCGTTTGCGGGGTTATAAGCTTTTTTCGCGGATAGATGTGGTAGAAGGGGTGATGGAGTGGCGGTATATGTACGCAGTAGTATTATTTGCAAAATTATTTGTATGTCAGAAGTGAATAGTGAGATAAATTACTTATTTTTGAATATTTTAAATGACGGTTAGGTGCGGTTTATGGACCCAATAATAACATTGATATTTATCCATTGCTAATCCTCCTCGAAACCATTACTCTTGGATGTTCCAAGGTCATCATTTGTGGGGATTTTAACTCCAATCTTCTCGATCAGACATCTCTCGTTGATGGTATGAGAACTTTCAATTTGTTTCCGGTAAACACGACTAGTGCTACACACTTTTCTAGAAACTCGGCCACTCTTATAGACGTTTTCTTTGTCAGTGATTTAAGTGACGTCCAGCTATATGATCAGTTGTCAGCACCGGCTTTCTCTAAACATGACCTTATCTTCCCATCTTTCACGTTCATTGTCAAAGGAGTAGAAACCTCTTATACATATAGAGATTTGAACAATTTCGATTATGCGTGTCTTGAGCATGCTACCCTCGGAGTTCAATGGCAACAAGTGTACTTTTAGAATCCCCCGATGACCAAATTGAATTCTTTAATAATAATATCGTCAACTTGCTTAACAGTTATAGTCCCCTAAGAACTAGAATTATAAAACAGGGTGAACGTCGTTGGTTTTCGAATGAAATCCGATATCTTATTTCGCAACGGGACCTGGCATACAACAAATGGAAATTTTACAGACTAGATAATGACCATCAAACGTTTCGGATGCTGCGTAATCGAGTAGCTTGTAAAATAAGGCAAAGCAAAATCCAACTATATTGGAGCAAGTTACCTCATACCATGAATAGTCGTCAGTTAGGGAAAAATTTAAAGGATATGGGCTTAGGAAAACAGTCTCAACATATTGATACATACATCAATGTAGATGCCTTGAACCAAGAATTCGTTACATTACCATTTCTACCTCCATCCGTCCCTCGCACAGTTTGTACTGATCTTCTTCCTAATGCTCGTCAATCTCATGATTTTTTCGATTTTCAAGGTGTTGAAAGCAATGATATTGTTGAATGTATATTATCTGTTAAATCCAATGCTGTTGGTACTGTAATATCCATCCAATTTTCTTAAAGTCAATTTTACCTGTTATCTTACCCTTTTCACGCATTCCTTTAACACGATTTTAATGACTGGTTTATTTCCATCCCAATGGAAATCGGCTAAGGTGTTGCCTATCCCGAAAAATGGTAATGAACACAGACTTATTTCCATTCTGCCTTTTTTGTCAAAAGTTTTTGAGCGAGTTGTGGAAAAGCAAATTAATGGGCACCTAAGAGCACATAATATCCTTTCTCCAAAACAGTCAGGTTTTCGCCAAAAACATAGCTGTGCTACCGCCATTTTAAACATTGTCGAAGATATCAGACTTGCTTTGAATGATGATCATGTATCTTTCCTTGTATTTCTCGATTTTTCGAAAGCATTTGACACCGTGGATCACTTCAATCTCTGTCACAAGCTCTTTGCAGATTATGGTTTCTCTTCGTCGGCAGTGCGCTTGATGTCATCCTATCTTCGGGATAGACAACAAGCAGTTTCACATGACAATAAAATGTCGAATTTCCTTCCGACTACTAGAGGAGTCCCTCAGGGTTCGATACTAGGCACACTTCTATTTTCCCTGTATATTAATGAACTCCCCAATAAGATCAGAGGATGTTCTATCCAAATGTATGCTGACGATGTACATCTTTACAAAAGCTCGAAGACTGTGCTTACACAATCAATAAAGACCTTGAAGACATATCGCGTTGGTGAACTTATAATGGTTTGTTCTTAAATCATGCAAAAGCAAAATGCATCATTATTAGTAGGAAAGCGTTGAAAATCGATTACTTTCCCAGTCTGTATATCAATAATTCACCAATTGCCTATGTTTCTTCGGCCCGAAATCTCAGAATGTTATTTAATAGTAGATTATCTTGGGATATGCATATTAACGCCGCCCGTTGGTAAAGTTTATGGAGGACTCCGTATGCTTTGGTGCTCCCAGCATTATACCCCTTTCAAAGCTCTTAGCCAAAACACTAGTAACATGTATACTCACATATGGTTGTGAAGTTTTTTGTCATTGCGACTCAGTAAGCATAAGAAAGCTTAACGTCGCCTTTAATAACACTGCACGATTTGTCTTTGGCTTGCGAAGATCTGATCTCATATCAAGGTTTTCAATACAAATGTTTAATATCTCTCTCGATAACCTCATGCGCTTCCGTACTATTATACTACTGTTCAGTTTTGTTCCTCTAACAGATCGCAAAAACTAATTATTCCGCGTCACTCATTTTTTTCCCGTGGGTAGGTGTAAAACCTTCAAAAGGCTCTATGAGGACCGACGCGTGCTCATAGGAGTGTGAGATTCTTACTGCACTAAAAACACCTCCTCCTCCCGATTGCAACTAAGTTGAAACTTATCTAGCAATTTATTTATAACGAATTTAATTAAAGTGTTGCAGGTAACTACTGGTGATAGTTCCTGCTTATACCGCGATTTTAAGGTGGATTCTCATTTAGTGCACTAGATCGGGAGGCTTTATCCTTCGCAGGCGGCGTACTAAATTCGTCTCATCGATAATTTCGATTATAATACTATTGCAGTGTTGTAATAGCCGTTTTCTATGATTTCGCGCAAAATTTTTTATTTCATAGTGAACTGTGGGAATCCCGAGATCTCTGTGGAGATCTTCGTTTCTAATGTACCAAGGCGCGCTTACAAATGACCTTAGGAGTTTATTTTCAAATGTTTGTAAGGTATTTAAATTAGAATCTCGCGTACAACCCCAGAGTTGTATACCGTAAGTCCAGACAGGCTTAAGCGCCTGCCTGTACAAAATTAGCTTACTTTCGATACTGAGCTTAGAGTGTTTCCCGAGCAACCAGTACATATCTCTGAGTTTATTATTTAACTCTTCGCATTTCTTTTTAACATGCGGTTTCCATTTTAATTTCGCGTCTAGAGTCATTCCGAGATATTTTGCTTCGAACCGTATTAACAAATACCCTTAATCTATTAATTTACTTATACGTAAAATCTACATGGACTGATTTTACTTCGTTGAGCGATTTCCGCCATGTTTTTGTCCAATCATTGACATTATTCAGAGCCTTTTGTAATTTTGTCGTAGAATCATTTATCGTTTGTCCCACTGCTAGTATTGCAGTGTCGTCCGACACGTCTAGGAAGACCGCCGCACAAATTTTCTTTTCTTCAAGAATTTTTTTTCAATGAGGTCAGTGATCCTATGCACTTGGTCAATTGTCGAATGCTTGTTTCTAAATCCGAACTGATGTTCAGGTATTAGTCGCTTTTCTTCTATTATTGGCTGCAGGCGCAGAAGTAATATTCTTTCAAAGACCTTAGATATTACGGGCAGAAGCGAAATAGGTCTATAAGATTTCACGTCACTCATGTCTTACTTCGGAGGGACAGTTTTTCATCAACGCCATCCGCCTGTGGAATTTATTACCACGACACCTAAGAGGTATGAGAGGTGAAGCAGAGTTTCGTCGAGCGCTACAAATCCACTTTCATGATTAAATAAATCTTTTTATTTCTTTTCCTCCCTAACTGTTCTTTGATTTAATTTTTCTTTTGTCAACAGAGACATATTGTATTTATAACTATTTTTTCTTCTTCTTAATTTTTGTATTGCTTAAACTTAAATTTAACTCATACTTAAAGATTGTTAATTATTGTTATAGTTTATATTTGTATACTTTTAGCTTAACGCTATCTCAAAGAAGTGAATTCTTCCTGTGTAGCATAACTAATAAATACAAATACAAAATACAAACTCTACGCATCCACAAGTAATAATTGATTTCACAAGACATGCAATTAAAATTTCCCATGCAGACCACAATTCCATGAAATAAATTATTTTATGCAACATATTTCAGAAATTTGTTTTTACAGTCTCTGTGGTAAGAAATGTAAAAATAATTTGACGTCTGGTCTAACGTCAATTTGATTGACATTTATGTTTGTGCTGAGTTGGGTTGATTTGGAACTGCAGGCCGGGAAATTTGTTTGATTTGTATGTAAAACCATAGATGTCGTTTGACCAGGAGTTCTGATTTCATGCCATAATTTGTCCACTGAACGCAGAATTAAGAATGTATGTAATGATTGTTTAAATAAACAAACTTTTTGCATAGAACAATAAAACCTGTTATCAGGAAAAAAAAAATCAAAAACCCGAAAGCGTTCGCGTGGAAAATTGTTTGACAAATCAATATGGCTGTCTTAATTTTTACGTCAACAGCTGGCATGTAGAAAAAGTGCAATCCAACTGAACTCTGAATAGTTTTTTTTTTATCGTTTTCACTGCTTTTCGTGAAAACCAGTGGATAACGGAAACTTGTAGATATCCAAAAATGTATGGGAAAACTAGTGGTTTAGATGTAGGTTTTTAGGGAAAACCTATTTTTTTCACAAACGTCAATAACTGGGATGTAGAAAATTTCAGTATGGGACAAATTTTCGGATGTAAAAAAAATACTAATTGTTTTGAACGGAAAAGGTCAAAAAGTAAAAATTCTTCGCAAATGTCATATTCATTTGGGGTTACAAGAACTGTTATACTTTATTGCAGTGTATTATAGAGCTTAGTGGCTCGGCAATGATTGACTGCACATTCTGAGTTAAGTGCCGAACAGAACGATTGTCGTGAATTTGTCACGATCAAAATGGAATTAAATCAACGACATGTTATTTAATGACTGCTAAGAATTCAAGTGTGCTTAGGAAATAAATCGCAAAATGTTCAGAGCTCGCTCTGATTAGAACAAATTCAGAGCATACACTATGTGCTTAAACTATATTTATAGATTACTCTGTTATAAGCAAAAAAAAGTGCGTTATATGAACAGTAAATGTATCAGTGTTGCTGTCAAATATTGAGGAATAAGTATGGATTCGCCTTCTCTCTTTTTCACAGAACGAAATTTGTGAGATATCATTTTTCTCAAAATGGCTCATTGCAATAAGGCCACCGCAACACTACCCAGTCACATACAATCAAATAGATTTTACTTACACTTACTTACTCACCTTCTAGCAGAATAACACACACTTTAGCAACTTGCTTGTCTACTGACTTGTCTTTTTTTTTTTAAGCCAGTAGAGAAGCCAGTGAGGAGAAAGTGCTTTAAAAGAACTTGCAATGATGAATTTTGACATATTAAGCCGACTATGTCAATGCAGGTTCTGATATATGAATTTGACAGGGATTAGATTCTATTCGATGGGGCATTTAAAGAAATTATTTTAGTCTTGTCTGTTCCTACTGTTGACATTTCAACAACAACTATTGCATTTAGTGGAAAGAGGTTTTTCTACAACCTATGTAGCATTTACCTCATACTAAACTTTACTTCATCCGAGCATTTTATACTAGGAGGCGAATTCAATTTCTCGAAAGACGTCATCAAAATAATGTCCCATTGACAGTGAACTTAGACTACTATGTGAACATGTTTTCACGATTTCATGAATTGGACTTAGGGCACATTTTTGGCTCAAGGCAGAACAAAAAATGCATCAATGGCTGTGTTGAGGGAACACTTCCCCAATACATCATATCAATAAGTAGTGAATTGGAGCGCCACGTCCGTTTCCCCGATTTGTTTTTATTTTTTTTCTCATTTATTTCAAAGGTTGCTTATTCACAACATACGTACATATATAGTAAATTAACAAGTCAACCTGATAGTTCTCTAAGCTTTTACCCTACTTAATATAATTCGATTACGTTCCCATTACCTAAGACCGTTTCTATGAAAGTTCAAGTTGTCCATTTTATTTATTTTTCTAAAAAGCAGTCTAATACGAGTATTGACTGTGTCCTTTTTGAAATGAAATTTGATATTATTTCCGGTAAAATAACGAACTTACATCCGTGTAGGTATACCCTCAAGCCATGAGCAAATCGACCATTGCCACCGAATATTGATATTCAAATAGTAGCCCTGTAGTGACAATGCCTCAGTACACCATTCGACACTAAAAAGCTGAAACAACTCGACTGCATGAGAGTTTATTCATTTATTCAAGGACTCACCTTCTAGCAGAATAACATCACATTGCCATAACAAAATTACAAAATTCGTCTTCTGGGATGACATGGAATCGACAGAATTCAATTTTGAAAAAGCATCCCAAACTCTGTCCGTTTCTATTCGTCCGTTCGTTCTGTCTATCTCTCCGGGAAATTTGAGAGAATAAAACTGAATATTTTTCCAATAAAACCACAACGGGCTCTTTCCTAACATCAGACATCACCATCAACCACTACACACCGACACCATTCTTCCATGATTCGGCAGTCGGCAGTCGCACTCTCTCCATCTCCGTTATGCAGAAGTTTTGTCATTTGTTTTCCTCATCTTCCTTCCCATCAGCCAAACAGAATAGTACTAGAATGAAAATATTTTGTTGGGGGCGGTTTTTCGATGGATGGATGAGGACTGCTAGCTGGCGGTATTAGGCCTTAAGTTTGAAATGGAAAAACGTCATAACGAAGAATGACAGAGCTCTGGCATTCGACATGCTGGCAAAAGTCCCCAGTAAATCCAGCCATTCAGCCAACAGTCAAAATAATTTTCAATTTATAACGAATTCAAATGTGAAATTGTTTCCTGTCTACCTGAGGGATGAATAGGAATGAAAACGAGTATTTTTTCCTGTTTCACTCTTTTTTTCTTGTTCATGGACAATTTTTGTCAATGTGGAAGACGAATGACAGAGCAACGGCTCTTTTCAAAACATCCTCGGGATATTGATGGATTCGTGCAAATTGTGTTTAGGTTAGGTGTTGTAACAAGTTTGACAGCTCGAACGAATGGGTTTTAGGTGTGTAACATGTTTTCAGTTGGACATAAGGGATAGCGCTAGCGAATGGACTAACGGACAACACCATTCAGGCATCCCTTATAATTTTATTAACTAAGTTAGAGCTTTGGCAAAAAAAAACATAAACACCAGACCGGTGTTTATCACCGACAATTTCGGACTTGGGACATCACAAGCCATCGAAACCGAATGCTTAATGGCCTAATGGCGGTCGAAAATATTATCATTTAATTGTTGATTTGACTTTAGGGACTGTCGTTTCGATATTTGTAGGAAGGATATCATAAATCGAAACAACTTTTCTTTGAAATAAAATGAGTGTAAAATATTGATGTATTTTGTGAGTTGTCCTCTTCGGACAAACCTGATAACTATTGTTGTTATTAGCTTAATTGATCTAGGGCTTCTTGTAATGAGGCGTTGTATTTAAACTTGGAAAGGCATGGTATTAGAATTAGACATGCTGAGCTCAAATTTTTAAGGTACCTCTGCTCTAATTCTGAACAAGCCGTGTATAACTAGTGTCTTTCCAAAAGATGTAAGACGTTTCAAAACAGTTTGCTTTAGCAATAAGGAGTGACTCTAGACATTCCAATTTTTAACTTTTTAATAATTCTCTTCATACAAGAATTATTTGGCCCCGTAGGGTTAAGCGGAAGGTATACTTGTGGAACTCTATTATTACGAAAAAGTGGTAATTTCTATTGGCCTGGTAGATCACCCGACATAATTCCTACAGAATTAATGCTTGGGGTTATTTAAATTTCAAAGTTGCCAGTAATTCACCTAAAGAAGAAGTCTTAAACGAAAATATCAGAGGAAAAAAAGTACACAAACGCAGGTTGCGCTAAAATTTCGCTTCAATAGAAAACTGATCGGTTTAAAATTCTGCTTTTCAAAATTCTGCCCGTCAATAAAAACGAAAAAATTCTGCGTTTTTCTTTATTTTTAATTCAGCAAACGGGAAAAAAAAAATAAAACAAATTGATATATTAGGTAAACCTAGGTATGAAAAAAATTACAAAAAAACTGTTAAGAAAATAAGACAATGCTCTGCTTTTCATAACTCTGAAAATACTATAGAAAACAAATGTTTGGAAAATATTAAAATACGCGCGCTTTTTAAAATTTTTCAAACCTTTGTTTTCTTTATGATTTGCAGAATTTTGATGAGCGAAATGTGAGAATTTTGAAAAGCAGAATTTTGTTAAAATAATTTTGACCCCGGCAGAATTTTGACCCCAACACATAGAAAATTCTACAAAATTTAGCCAAGCATTTAAGCGGAGAGGTGAACGAGCACATGTAGCCCCAAACTATCTGTCAAAATTTATCTTGGGAGAATTGTCTCTACTGATGGCGGGACCGAACTATTTATAAGGTAAAGACCAAGCTACGACTATTCCACTAAAATGTTGAGTCCGTGCTTCTTTATGGGTGCAGCACTTGGAAACTAACACCCGATGTCATCTTCGTGAATAGATCTTTGCGAAATATCTTGAGGATTTTCTGGCCAAACCGTATCTCGAATGATGAACTTAATGCGATGACAGGCCCGGAAACCATCGAACCTATAATACGAAAACGTAAGTGGCAGTGGATTTCACATAAACTTCGAAAAGGTCATGAGTGCTTTGAGATTCATGCTGAAGGTCCCTTAATTTATTTTAACTTTATTTAATGAAGTAAGATTGTTTTTTTTTATAATTCTCGACTGTAAAGGTTAAGTATATTAAGTCAACTTAAGATAGTTCGCGTTTTTTTGTTGAACATCAGTGCCATTTTAACATTTTAAAAGAATACATTTCTGTCTTATCGGCATCGTTCTATCTCACTCCTTGCTTTTTTATAGACAATAGCAATTTCATCTTATGTTCAAAAGACACATCTATACACAAGGTAAAATATCTTAAGTGCACATAAGATTGTGTGTTCTGCTTAGAATTAAGACCAAAGATAGACTTAAGATTATATTGGGCTCAGACTTTTTTATTATTTTGAAATCGTAAATCATATTAAGTTGACTCAAGATATTTTCGCGCGTGCAAGCAGAAACAAAAGTCATCCTTAAGTCGACATTAAAAAAATCCGAAAAACTGTAAGAAGCCGAATCATCTTACATATATCCACATAAAATGATTTTTGAATATAAAACAGACATTTTTCGCGCCCTAAGTAGTCATAGCATAGTTTGCCAACCTAAAAAAATCCCGTAATAACAAGTAGGATTTTAAAATCTTGAAGAAAAACAAAGAGGAATTAACAAAGTAACGACAAGTGACGTAAACATTTTATACGATGAACCCATTAAAATGGGTTGGGTATATCTGATACCACGACAACTGCGACAGACGGACAGAATTTTTAGACCATCATTCTTCGCTATCATCGTAATGTCATGTTTGATTGTTATTTCACAACTTTTTTATTCGACGAATGCATAACTCTCAAGTAAAAACAGTCCAAAAAATTTGTAGACTCGTTAAATGTTTGCTATTCGTCCTTATATAAAACAGTTCACTGCTGTATGCCGATTGTTGCGATACGACCGGTATCTGTGGCGTCAAGTGTGCGATCTTTTCCATGCATGCGCTGGACGGTTTGATGTTGCTGAACATGTGTGGGGAAATTGAGGTTGACTATGAGCACGTTATAAATATAATGACAAAAGTTCCTAGGCGCATGGATTTTATTTTATAAAATATTGTACCTATCTAAAAATGTATTTTTTAAATTTTTTTTTTTATACATGTAAAACATATTATTACTATTATAACAGGTGACACACGAATCGTGCTACAAAACTAAAATGTAATACCTTTTTTTCAGTGTGAGTAATCGGTTTATTTCTTTTTTTTTTATAGGCTACTATTTAGATTTATCAAAATGAATGCTTAGGATATTGAAAAAAGGATTTGGATAGTGCAGCGATACCATTCTTTGCAGTCCATCATTTCCTTCCAAAGAGAATTTAGGCAGGAGTTTGGCGGTACTCCCACGACTAGATGGACAATTATGAGGCTGGTAAACATGTTTGCCGAGTCTGGAAGCATCGAACAAGGACCGTATCATCGAGATCAAAGTGTTCGGGTTCAGGATACAATCGTGGCTGTTGCCTCGGCAATACAGGCAAATCCAAGTGTTTCGACTCGAAACTTATCGGGCCAAACTGGAGTTAGCAGACGGTCATTACAACGGATATTTCATGATGACTTAAACTTGTTTCCGTACAAGGTCCAAATTACAATTACGAAAAATGATTGCAATGGCCGCAGAAGACAAAACATTAATAAATTGTTTGTCCATGTCTGATGAGACCCATTTTGACTTAAACGGCAATGTTAACAAGTAAAATTGCCATATATGGAGTGAATCTAATCCAGAAATGCTCCATGAGACGGAACTGCATCCAGAACGAGTCACTGTGTGGTGCGCAGTTTTCATCAAGGTGTATTGTCGGGCCATACTTCTTTGAAGAAAACGGTGTAACACAAACTGTCAATGGGGACCACCGTTATTCGCAGATGTTGAAAGAGTTTTTTTTACCCAGAACTTCGCCGAAGACGTACCCTTTCAGCAGGATTTGGTTTCAAGAAGATGGAACAAGTGCACACGTAGCCACACAAGCTATGGAAGAGCTCCAATGAAAATTCCCAAACAAATTGATATCCAGAAACTGCACTTTCCGGTGGCCCCCAAGGTCACCTGAGCTGACTGCACCAGACTTTTTTATTTGGTTATGTCAAGCAGCAAGCGTACAAAACGAAACCCAGGAATTTGACTGAATTAAAGCAGTCCATTAAGACAATAATTGTGGCGATCCCAATTTCAACCCTTCAGACCGCACTGAACAATTTGCTGATCAGGTGCCGCATATGCGTGGATGAGCGTGAAAGTCATTTGTTGTCTATCATCTTTAAAACCCATTAGTTATTTAAAATAAAATTTAATTTTTAATCGAATCAAAAAAAATTATTGAAATACATCGATTAAAATAAAAGCTATTTAAATTTCATATTGTAGCACGATTCGTGGGCCACCTTGTACTAATTGATCTGGTACTAACTGTACACAACCCCATTAAAATAAGTGCTGCATAAAAATAAAATACAGGACTAGATCGCACGTACTTGCTCTTATATTCGATCACATCGTGTGCACAAGATTCTTAGTAGTAACGGCTAAATATATTTTTAAAGTTCTTTTTTTTTACTAAATTTTGTATATACAAAATTTCTTTAATTTTTTTCTGAACAAAATTTGGCATGTCAATTTTATTAAATTAATAATATAAGCTGCTAACTCTCAATCGCGAAGGAATTATGTATGCATTACGTTCGCATAGAAATCGCTCATTTTTAAGACTTTGTTCCCCATTCGAATCGTAAAAAAGGTAACTCTAAGGCTTTAAAGGGACACTTGGAAATAAATATTATCAAAACGTCAAAATATAGTTTGTTGCCTATTTTTCAAGCCATAAACTGTCAAAATCAATTGCGGAATTACTCCAATTTCAATGAATGAATGGATCCAGACTTTTCATTTTTCTAGCCAACAAACTTCTGAGATACCGTACTATAACTTTCAATATGAACTCGCTTCTTATCTTACATCTTTTTACCACCAAAAAACACCATAACAAAGGATGTGACGCAGACAGAGATCGAGACTACAGATTCAAATTTTCTCGAGACTGGCTAAGCAAGACCTGGCTAAACAAGACCGAGACCGAAACCGAGACGAGACTAACAAAAGTCTCGCCTGGGCTCGTCTCGTTTCCAGCCGTAATAAGGACGAAACAAATATTAAGTTTGTCCGCGGTAATCTCAGAAAGTATTCAACCGATTTACTTGAAACCAATTTCACAAATTTTCTTATTCATATAAGAATGTAATGGGATATATTTTGTTAGTTAAACATGTTTGTTGAATTAGATTATTTAGGCCTATTCTGCCACATCTGTTATTCTGCTATGAATTTTCTTTTATGATGCATAACAGATCTTCACCATAAAAGATATTTTATAATTGTTATTCAGGAGTTCGATCTTTTATAAAAGTCTGTTATATAACTTCGAAAAAGAAAAATTTATACGAACAGACCTAAAATCTGCTATCAAATTATCAGCTGTAGTAGGTAAATAAAAACTCTCGGCAGTAGGCACTGACTAATGAAAATATTAACCTGCGCAATTATCGTGTTTTGTTTCGCGTAGATAAATAATATATAATCTTTGCAATTTGTCCATAACAGTTCCTGAATGTATTATATCCAATATAAAAACTTGTGTAAAACGAACTCCGACAAGATAAGCGACACTTTCTTTTACGTTTCATCCATCAAATTTGTTCTGTGCTTTCGTGTATTCAAATAATTAGTTTGAAATTATTTACATGTTTGTGCTTATAATTATGTATTTTAATAATATTTTGTTATATCTGTCCTTTTAAGAACAATTCATTAACAAAATAAATGTTTTTACTTCATATATTGAAATCTGTTATGATAAAAGTAACAAAAATGTGTCTTTTATTCTTTTATGATTCATAAAAGATTCCATAACAGATTGTGGCATGCTGAATACCAAAAATGCAGTTCGTAAAAGACTTGTTGAGAATTTTGAAGTTTTGACAGCTCTCTAGCAGATTTCTTAACAGATTTCATAGCAGATTTAGCATGCAGAATACCAAAATTATAATTCATAAAAGATTTTTTGACAGCTTAAACTTTTGTATGAAAATTCATAACAGAATAGCAGAATAACAGAATAAAAGATCTCGCCGAATAGATCCAATTAACTTTAAAAAAATCGTACACTTTTTTTTGAAGTTGACCAACATATTTAATTAGATACTATTAAACCTGCTAGATATTTTACAAATGAGACGTTTTATGTAACGCCAATAGTTTTATGGTTTTCTAAAGCCCTTCTATACCTTTAGAAAGTATGCTCAATGAAGATCATACTCAATCTAGGAAATTCCTGGATAATTTAAGTTCATATAATACACTTCTTTAAATGACATTGTTGACGACAAGATTTTTATTATAAAAAATTAGTAAAAAATATGTTTTCCGTAAGAAATAAAAAATGCAACCACTTTGTTGGAAATTTGAAAAAATTGTAATTTTATTGGGTCATAAGGCCTAGTGTATAGTCGATTTGTACATTGGATCTATTAATTCGTTGACGTTTGTAATGTGCTGAATAATTGTGGAACATAAGTTTGAATTATGGCTCGTTCTGATGTGTCCTTTTTACACGAGTACTTTCGTACATTCTCCGGCCTCGCAATAGAAGTGTTCAATATGGAACCCAGTTTCAATCCAATATTGATTGCCCGTGTGGATCTGTATTTTTGCAAAATGGCATCACTTCTGATATTTGGGCACTGCATTATCGTCCATATAAACCCAGAGCTTTTCTTATCGTTCATTTGACATGAAAAGAGACAAAAGTATTAATAAATGCATTCAGAAACAAACAAGTACAACAAACAAAGTCAACAATATTATGATGTACAACCAGAAGACGGAGATTTCGTTAAAAGTGTGCCATCTCGTTTTATTACTTTTATTAATGAATTGTGTTGTACTGTACTTGACATCAAATATCCGTGTCGTCGCCATTATGTGTAAAGTTGTAAATTTTCTCGTGCGTGTGCGGTTCGATTTGTGTTTTATTTGTGAAAATAAATTAAATAAATTAATTCGGTCGTACTATCCTTGTTTCAATTGGATTATCAGGTGAGTTATTGTTGCTGTGACGAATGAATGCTGATGAAGTGGGCTGAGTGGGCGCGCGCATATTAAATTCGATTTCGCGGTGTGTGCAAAATTGTGTGTGTGTGATTTGGTAATTTTAATTTTATTTCAAATGATTTGGTTTTCCTTTTAATTTTATTAGATAATTTTAATTAATTAATAATTGGCTTCGGTACCGTTATTATATAATATTAACTTCCTTATATATTAAGTGAAGAGGCGTATATACTAGTTGGCGTTATATACTAGTAATATATATTACAGTGGGGAAGGTCATTTTCCAGTTGGAAATATTTGACTTATCGAGAAGTTTGTTTACCTTTTATTTGAGTGAGTATCGAGTGATAAACAATAAAAAAAGAAGTAAGAAAAAAAGAAATATTTGTTATCAAAAGTGCAACAATGAATAATCCATTTCAATGATGTGTACTAATTGTTTAATTGTTGTTTATCAAATAATTTAATGAAACCAGTGCGGTGTGTTAATTAATTTCCTTGGATAAATTTATTGGTTCCGCTTTCGATAAATAATTTTGTGACGTTTGATCGTGGTTGTAAATATATTAAATTTTTCTTCAGTTAGAATTTGTTGCGATGATGTGGTTGACATTTAATGTGTTTGTTTTTTGGAATTTTCTGACATATTTGTGGATAGTGTTTTGCTGAATTCCAAATATGTTTTGTTTACATTAAATATTTTATTAAATTATAAATTTGTGATAAAATTAATTTTGTTTTATTTTTGTGAATAATTTTATTTCTGCATGCGTTGTTACAGTGCAAATTTTCATTCTGTGAATTTTAATTATATGCCTTGTAGCAGTATAGTTTTAAATGAAATAATTTTATTGAAAATAATTTGTAATTTCTGCAAGTGGTGTTGCTGCTGAACAGAAAGTTTTTTTTTTTTTTTTTTTTGAATAAATGATGAAAATGTTATTTGTGTTTCATTTGAATAAATGATTTAAATGTTATTTTGTGTTTCATTTATCATAAATATAATACATAATTTGATTACGTTATTGTTTAGTTGTTATTATATGTTGATTTTACAATAAATTGAAAAATATTTGTTTGAAAAATGATTTGTTTTATTTTGATGATGTGTGATGTTTACTCCTTTGATTGACGATCGAATTTTGAATTGAATTTGGAATTATATTTCGATTATCTAATTACAGGTGCGATGACAATGTTTTTTATAATTGAAATAAATTGATTTTGATTGATTATATTCAGTTTTATTTGTTACTATAGGTATATTTAATTGACGATTTTGGTAGACTAATTGTTTAATACTTCAACTATTATTTATACGATGGCGGTTTTCTCGAAAGATTCATTGGATGGGAGTAAGCAAATTTTTGCTATCGGGCGTTTCATGTGTCCGGTTTTTGTTTTTACCGTCACAACTCTCACAAGTCCATCCGCTCCAGTATGCGTGCCTTCAATCCTCGCAAGATTCCAGTACGTCGGTGGTACGCGTTCGTCTTTAATGAGTACTAAGTCTCCTATTCAAACCAAAAAACACCATAACAAAGGATGTGACGCAGACAGAGATCGAGACTACAGATTCAAATTTTCTCGAGACTGGCTAAGCAAGACCTGGCTAAACAAGACCGAGACCGAAACCGAGACGAGACTAACAAAAGTCTCGCCTGGGCTCGTCTCGTTTCCAGCCGTAATAAGGACGAAACAAATATTAAGTTTGTCCGCGGTAATCTCAGAAAGTATTCAACCGATTTACTTGAAACCAATTTCACAAATTTTCTTATTCATATAAGAATGTAATGGGATATATTTTGTTAGTTAAACATGTTTGTTGAATTAGATTATTTAGGCCTATTCTGCCACATCTGTTATTCTGCTATGAATTTTCTTTTATGATGCATAACAGATCTTCACCATAAAAGATATTTTATAATTGTTATTCAGGAGTTCGATCTTTTATAAAAGTCTGTTATATAACTTCGAAAAAGAAAAATTTATACGAACAGACCTAAAATCTGCTATCAAATTATCAGCTGTAGTAGGTAAATAAAAACTCTCGGCAGTAGGCACTGACTAATGAAAATATTAACCTGCGCAATTATCGTGTTTTGTTTCGCGTAGATAAATAATATATAATCTTTGCAATTTGTCCATAACAGTTCCTGAATGTATTATATCCAATATAAAAACTTGTGTAAAACGAACTCCGACAAGATAAGCGACACTTTCTTTTACGTTTCATCCATCAAATTTGTTCTGTGCTTTCGTGTATTCAAATAATTAGTTTGAAATTATTTACATGTTTGTGCTTATAATTATGTATTTTAATAATATTTTGTTATATCTGTCCTTTTAAGAACAATTCATTAACAAAATAAATGTTTTTACTTCATATATTGAAATCTGTTATGATAAAAGTAACAAAAATGTGTCTTTTATTCTTTTATGATTCATAAAAGATTCCATAACAGATTGTGGCATGCTGAATACCAAAAATGCAGTTCGTAAAAGACTTGTTGAGAATTTTGAAGTTTTGACAGCTCTCTAGCAGATTTCTTAACAGATTTCATAGCAGATTTAGCATGCAGAATACCAAAATTATAATTCATAAAAGATTTTTTGACAGCTTAAACTTTTGTATGAAAATTCATAACAGAATAGCAGAATAACAGAATAAAAGATCTCGCCGAATAGATCCAATTAACTTTAAAAAAATCGTACACTTTTTTTTGAAGTTGACCAACATATTTAATTAGATACTATTAAACCTGCTAGATATTTTACAAATGAGACGTTTTATGTAACGCCAATAGTTTTATGGTTTTCTAAAGCCCTTCTATACCTTTAGAAAGTATGCTCAATGAAGATCATACTCAATCTAGGAAATTCCTGGATAATTTAAGTTCATATAATACACTTCTTTAAATGACATTGTTGACGACAAGATTTTTATTATAAAAAATTAGTAAAAAATATGTTTTCCGTAAGAAATAAAAAATGCAACCACTTTGTTGGAAATTTGAAAAAATTGTAATTTTATTGGGTCATAAGGCCTAGTGTATAGTCGATTTGTACATTGGATCTATTAATTCGTTGACGTTTGTAATGTGCTGAATAATTGTGGAACATAAGTTTGAATTATGGCTCGTTCTGATGTGTCCTTTTTACACGAGTACTTTCGTACATTCTCCGGCCTCGCAATAGAAGTGTTCAATATGGAACCCAGTTTCAATCCAATATTGATTGCCCGTGTGGATCTGTATTTTTGCAAAATGGCATCACTTCTGATATTTGGGCACTGCATTATCGTCCATATAAACCCAGAGCTTTTCTTATCGTTCATTTGACATGAAAAGAGACAAAAGTATTAATAAATGCATTCAGAAACAAACAAGTACAACAAACAAAGTCAACAATATTATGATGTACAACCAGAAGACGGAGATTTCGTTAAAAGTGTGCCATCTCGTTTTATTACTTTTATTAATGAATTGTGTTGTACTGTACTTGACATCAAATATCCGTGTCGTCGCCATTATGTGTAAAGTTGTAAATTTTCTCGTGCGTGTGCGGTTCGATTTGTGTTTTATTTGTGAAAATAAATTAAATAAATTAATTCGGTCGTACTATCCTTGTTTCAATTGGATTATCAGGTGAGTTATTGTTGCTGTGACGAATGAATGCTGATGAAGTGGGCTGAGTGGGCGCGCGCATATTAAATTCGATTTCGCGGTGTGTGCAAAATTGTGTGTGTGTGATTTGGTAATTTTAATTTTATTTCAAATGATTTGGTTTTCCTTTTAATTTTATTAGATAATTTTAATTAATTAATAATTGGCTTCGGTACCGTTATTATATAATATTAACTTCCTTATATATTAAGTGAAGAGGCGTATATACTAGTTGGCGTTATATACTAGTAATATATATTACAGTGGGGAAGGTCATTTTCCAGTTGGAAATATTTGACTTATCGAGAAGTTTGTTTACCTTTTATTTGAGTGAGTATCGAGTGATAAACAATAAAAAAAGAAGTAAGAAAAAAAGAAATATTTGTTATCAAAAGTGCAACAATGAATAATCCATTTCAATGATGTGTACTAATTGTTTAATTGTTGTTTATCAAATAATTTAATGAAACCAGTGCGGTGTGTTAATTAATTTCCTTGGATAAATTTATTGGTTCCGCTTTCGATAAATAATTTTGTGACGTTTGATCGTGGTTGTAAATATATTAAATTTTTCTTCAGTTAGAATTTGTTGCGATGATGTGGTTGACATTTAATGTGTTTGTTTTTTGGAATTTTCTGACATATTTGTGGATAGTGTTTTGCTGAATTCCAAATATGTTTTGTTTACATTAAATATTTTATTAAATTATAAATTTGTGATAAAATTAATTTTGTTTTATTTTTGTGAATAATTTTATTTCTGCATGCGTTGTTACAGTGCAAATTTTCATTCTGTGAATTTTAATTATATGCCTTGTAGCAGTATAGTTTTAAATGAAATAATTTTATTGAAAATAATTTGTAATTTCTGCAAGTGGTGTTGCTGCTGAACAGAAAGTTTTTTTTTTTTTTTTTTTTGAATAAATGATGAAAATGTTATTTGTGTTTCATTTGAATAAATGATTTAAATGTTATTTTGTGTTTCATTTATCATAAATATAATACATAATTTGATTACGTTATTGTTTAGTTGTTATTATATGTTGATTTTACAATAAATTGAAAAATATTTGTTTGAAAAATGATTTGTTTTATTTTGATGATGTGTGATGTTTACTCCTTTGATTGACGATCGAATTTTGAATTGAATTTGGAATTATATTTCGATTATCTAATTACAGGTGCGATGACAATGTTTTTTATAATTGAAATAAATTGATTTTGATTGATTATATTCAGTTTTATTTGTTACTATAGGTATATTTAATTGACGATTTTGGTAGACTAATTGTTTAATACTTCAACTATTATTTATACGATGGCGGTTTTCTCGAAAGATTCATTGGATGGGAGTAAGCAAATTTTTGCTATCGGGCGTTTCATGTGTCCGGTTTTTGTTTTTACCGTCACAACTCTCACAAGTCCATCCGCTCCAGTATGCGTGCCTTCAATCCTCGCAAGATTCCAGTACGTCGGTGGTACGCGTTCGTCTTTAATGAGTACTAAGTCTCCTATTCTCGGCATCGCTTGGATTTGTGTCCATTTTGGGCGTTGTTGGAGGCGTGATAGGTATTCGGAATTCCACTTTTTCCAAAATCCTTCCGCAAGCGCTTGAACACGCTTCCATCGGTCAATATGCGTAGTGTTTATGTTGATTTCGCCTTGTGGTACTGCGTGTAGCGATTCGCCGACTAGAAAGTGCGCGGGTGTTAACGCGTTCAAATCGTCGATGCTGTCAGAAAGAGGGCATAAGGGTCTCGAATTCAAACAAGCTTCTATCTGAGCTAGAAGCGTCGCGAGCTCCTCAAAGGTCAGCCTCTCGGTTCCTACAACACGTTTCAAGTGGTGCTTGACTGATTTCACGCCTGCTTCCCATAACCCACCGAAGTGTGGAGAAGCAGGTGGAATAAAGTGCCAATTCGTACCGTGATTCGCAAGTTCTTCCGCTATTTCTCTCCAGTTGAGCTTTGCTTCAATCAATAACTTGGCCAATTCGTTGTTGGCCCCCACGAAATTTGTACCGCAGTCGCTATAAATCTGCTTACAGCTTCCTCTTCTGGCAGTAAACCGTCGAAAGGCTGCTAAAAATGCGGTGGTTGTCAGGTCTGATACCACTTCCAAATGTATAACCTTAGTAACCAAGCAAATAAAAATGGCAAAATACGCCTTCAAGATTTTTGCAGCGCGTGCTTTCCAGGATTTTATCTCAATGGGTCCTGCATAGTCGACGCCGGTATGACTAAATGGTCGAGACATACGCACTCTAGCCGCAGGTAAATTTCCCATTTTTTGTTGCATTTCAGATGCCTTTTGCCGGTAGCAAGAAGGGCATCTATACAATTGGTATTTAACACTCCGTCGTATTTGTCCGATCCAGTACTTTTGTCGTATATACCCGATCATTTGTTGAATGCCGCCATGAAGGGTATTTTTGTGTGCATCTCTTACAACCAAACTCGTGAAATGGTGGTTGCCTTGTAGGAGTATTGGGTGTTGAGCATCATAGGAGAGGAGGGAGTTCTCTAAACGTCCACCTACTCTTAGGATCCCGTCTCTGTCAATGAACGCGCTTAACGAACGTAAAGTTTTGGGCATTTTAGAGTTTCCGAGAATTTGCTCCATTTCAGCTCGAAACATCTCCTTTTGTGCTGCCTTGATTATTATTAAGTGTGCTGCTTCCAATTCTTTCGGGCTAAGTGGACCCGCCAGTAGTCCCAGTTTAGGTCGGCATTTGACTGTGAACCGACAACAAGTAGCGACAACTCGAATAACTTTGAGTAGACTGGAAAAGTTGTATATACACTGTAATACAATATCGTTGTCAATTACATGTATGCTGAGTATTTTAATTTTTCGTTTCTCTTCATCAGTTTGCAATTCAATGGGTTGATCTGGGAGATCGAATTCCCATTGACACCGCAGAAATTCCGGTCCGTTCCACCATGCTTCGAGTGACATCATTTCTAATGGATATACACCCCTGGATGCCAGATCGGCTGGGTTATGAAGCGTGCCGACATGTCCCCAGCAATCGATCCCTACTAACCGCTGGATCTCTGACACACGGTTGGACACGAATGTGGTCCATTTTACGGGAGTAGCACGTATCCAGGCTAATGCAATCATCGAATCCGTCCAAGCATACGTTTTGACGTTAGGAAGAGCTAGGACTTCCTTGGTGTACTGCAACAATTGCGCCAAAACGACTGCACCACATAGCTCTAAACGAGGCAACGTTATAATTCGTTGATTTGGCGCGACTTTTGTTTTTGATAAAAGCAGGTTCACATGAATTTTGTCTTCGCTGTCTAAAACACGAACATAAATTGCTGCACCGTAAGCCTTCATTGAAGCATCGCAAAATCCATGCAACTCGATCGCCTGGTTATCCTTACTCAGATGGGTCCACCGTGGAATACGAAGTTGCTCGATCTGAGGAAGTTCTCGATGAAAAGCTTCCCAGTCTTTCTTCAAATCGGCTGGAATTGGTTCGTCCCAATCACAACCAGCCTCCCACAATTGTTGCATCATTAATTTTGCCGTGATGACGCATGGTGAAATCCAACCAAGGGGATCGAACAACTTGGCTATTGTTGATAACATCGATCTTTTTGTTGTTGCTTCTGTTGCAGGTTGCAGATTCTGGTAAGAAAAGCAGTCATCGATGGGAAACCACTTGATGCCGAGCGTCTTAACGTGATTATCCGAGTTAAAAGGAACTTCAAAATCCAACTCACGATCCTGAACAGGAATGTCTTCGATGATTTCCTTCATGTTACTCGTCCACTTCCTTAAGTTGAATCCCGCAGACGCCAAGAGTTGTTTTACTTCGTCGCGTTTTCTCTTTGCTTCTTTAATCGAATCTGCTCCACTTATCAGGTCATCCACGTACATGTCCTCACGGACAACCTTCGCCCCCTCCGGAAAATTTTTCTGCTCATCATCAGCTAATTTCTTTAAAATTTTAATAGCAAGGTATGGTGCACTTGCTGTGCCAAAAGTAACTGTATTCATTTTAAAAATTTTTACAGGTGATGTCTTCTGCTCTCTCCACATAATCAGCTGATAGTATCGGTCTGGGAAACTAACCAAAATTTGACGATACATCTTTTCGATATCTGCCGTAAAAGTGACTCGGTGAGTCCGCCATTTTAGAACAAGATCTATGATGCTCGACTGCAATTTTGGACCCACCATTAAACAGTCGTTGAGGGATTTCCCATCCGAAGCTTTCGCTGCTGCATCAAATACTACTCTCAGCTTTGTAGTGGAGCTAGCTTCTTTGAAAACCGCATGATGTGGCAAGAAATAATGATATGGAGTATCTAAAACTGCATCGTTAGCATCAATTTCTTCCATGTGATGGAGTTCTTCGTACTCCTTTATACACTTTGTGTAATCCGAACAAAGTTTCGGATCTGCGTGAAGCCTTTTTTCGAGAAGGAGAAATCGTCGAAAAGCACTTTGTCGACTCGATCCCATCGCTGGAAGACCTTCATCCTTGAACGGCAGCTTCACTTCATAACGCCCGTCAGGTAAGCGTCTTGTGTGCTGTTCAAAATGCTTGTCGCACGCGATATTCTCCTCGGTTTCATGTGTCTGGAACGGCGTTTCTTCCATGGTCCAAAACTTCTCCAACTGTGACGTCAAATCCATGGTTTGGACGAAGCTTCGAAATTGCCGGGGAATTTCCGCTGGAACTTTCCCTAACACGATCCACCCTAGCTCTGTCTTTTGCGCAATCGGTCCGATGCCATCGTCTGGGCGTCTTATCTGAGGAAGGAGTATTTGGGCGCAGACTTCACTTCCGAGAAGTAAATCGATCGGTGCAGGCTCGTAGAGATGGGGATCTGCTAACGAGAGACCTTTCAGGTGGTTCCATTTGCCGGGTATCACTCGTTGGGTCGGGAGATGCCCAGTCAGCGACTTGAAAACCAAAGCCTGTACCGCAGTCTCAAACGTTAAGTGGCGGGATGCAAAACGTACTTCAACGGAGTGTTGCGTAGTGCCGCTGCTGACCAACCCTAACCCAGATACCTCGGCAATGGTGCGTCGCTTTTCCAGCTTCAACAGTTGTGCAGCAGCTTCGGTGATGAACGAAGTTTCTGACCCTGTATCGATCAAAGCACGTAGGAGGCGTATCTTCCCATCTGCAGCTCTTGCTTTGACAACTGCTGTCGCTAGAAGCACCTGATGTGCAAAACTGCGATCACCATGCGACGCGTGGTAGTTTAAAATTTGTCCGTTTGACTGGAGCTGTTGTTGTGCCAGTGGCTGGAACTCAGGCGCGTTTGGGTTCACGGACGCCTGAAACGTATTCGTAGCAGGATTCCTCGACTGCTGTGATGTACCTGCCACAGGTTGTTGGTGTGCTTGTATGTTGCTCGTCTGTTGGTTGTTCACATGCAAAAGCGAATGGTGTCTTTGCTGGCAAAAATGGCAAGAGCTGAAGCTGAGACATGCTTGAAGAAGGTGGCCGTAAGAGAGGCAATTTTCGCATACTTGGAGCCTGTGAACAGTCTCTTTACGTCCAGCAATGTCCAAGTTCAGGAAACGTTGGCACCTTCTCAAGGAATGTTTGCCCTGATTGCATAATTTGCATGCTAACTGCTCAACATTGCTAGTTTTAGCAGCTGATTTTGATGTCTGCTTAACTACCTGCTTTGCATGTAAAACCTTTGTTTTGGCTGCTTGGACACGTGGCTTTGTGTTGACGGGAGCCTCTTCTCTGGTCCGGAAAGTTGATCCATGTTCCTGCTGACTAACAACCTCGAGAGTACGAAAACGGGTCTCCAAAAACTCGGTAAATTCGCTGAATTTTGGTAAGTCTTTTCTGTTTCCTAATTTTTCTTCCCACAGTTTTTGGCAGGAACTAGGAAGTTTCTGGCAAAGAAACCAAATAAGGACGGTGTCCCAACTTGCTACCGGAACATCCATGTTTTCGAGAGCTAGAAAACATTCTCTTGAGGTGTATAAGAGATCCTTCAACCCTGTTGCAGTCTCACGAGTTTGAGAGGGTTGACCAAAAAGCGTTTGCATTTGGATGTGGACCAGAATGCGCTTGTGATCGTACCGCTCTTTAAGAAGATCCCATGCAGATTCATAGTTCGCTGCTTCCACGCACAAATTTTGCAAAAAACGATGTGCATCGCCCTGCAAACATGATTGCAAAAAATGTAGTTTGTCGATGTCATCCAGGCTTTTGTTGTTGTGTACAAGGGCCTGGAATCTGTCGTGGAAAGCGCGCCAGGTGGTTTAAGCACCGTCAAACTTCGGCAGATCGATTCGAGGAAGTCAAATACCCGTGTGTGACGTTGGTGCAGCTGTAGAAAGGTGCGGAGCACCCGTGTTTGCTGACGCCGTAAGATGGACTGAAGCCTTTTCAATCACATCAACCAACTCTGCACGGTACTCAAGATATATTTCATTTATTTGCTCGTAAACAACTAAAAGTTCTTCCATTTTCAGGTTCTCTTCCAACAAACCTACCCCTATAATAGCCTCATGGTATGATTTTGCAGTCTGCAAATCTTCCTCTAATTTGGATAAGCGCCCCGCAGTATAAACTCGCCCCTTACGCTCTTTTGGCGCCTTTTTAAAATTGGTGAGGTCCTTAATAACTTTATTTAAAATACCCTTTTGGAGTTCACCATATTTATAGTTTTTATTTTCTGCCATTTTATTAAAAAAATCTATTTTTCTATATTATATAGACTGGATATATTTGACAAGTTTTACAACACGTAACAAGTAAAACTTACGCTTATACTGCTGCTGCTGCCGTCTATGTTGCTGCCAAGTTAAATTCTGGAACCTTCGCTGGATTTTGCAAGTTGAAATTTTGTTTAAAATGTTAGTTTTAAGTTTAATTTTAATGTTATTTTAATTACTTTAAGTAAATTTAACAATTAAAACCGAAAAAAAATCACAGATCAAATTGAAATGTACATAAGTTTTAAGTCATGTGACTATGTTTGATCAATCGTAGATTGGATCTTTTTTTTTTTTTTAATTTTAATTTATGAGCACACACTGCACACACTTAATTATAATGTTTATTGTTCAAATTGTTCGAATTGTTTGTAAAAAACTGATTCTTAAAAAGGCTCGAAGGACCAATGTTGACGACAAGATTTTTATTATAAAAAATTAGTAAAAAATATGTTTTCCGTAAGAAATAAAAAATGCAACCACTTTGTTGGAAATTTGAAAAAATTGTAATTTTATTGGGTCATAAGGCCTAGTGTATAGTCGATTTGTACATTGGATCTATTAATTCGTTGACGTTTGTAATGTGCTGAATAATTGTGGAACATAAGTTTGAATTATGGCTCGTTCTGATGTGTCCTTTTTACACGAGTACTTTCGTACAGACATCTTTCATTGCAGAGAATGATTTTTTTTTCATGGTCCACTGCATGTAGCTCTTCTAAGAGTGGACTTAAAAAATAATCAGTATTTACTTCTTCGTGAAAACAATAAAACTGCCAGACGCTTTAAAGTAATCATGTTCTAATGCATGTTCAGACGTTTATTTTTTTGAAAACTGTTTCAGTGAGACAACATACAAGTCTTTATTTGGTTACGCATATGTAAGTATGTATATATAAATTTTTTGTTAGGTAATAATATAGTAGAAATTTGCGGTCAGTCTCATTGACCATTTGATATGCTTTTAGTCATTTTAAAAAAAGATATTAAATGCTTCCAAAGCAACTCAAGCACGGGTCAGCTAGTATCTACATAAAAAAATTGTTCGTTAATATTTAGATACTAGATTTTTTTTAAACCCCCCTCCGCCACCCAAAATTTTTGTCAGCGTTCGCCCCCTGCTCTAACTACCAAAAAATAGTTGTATGGCAGGTACCCTTAATAACAAAATATGTAACAAAATTTTCGACCAAAATATAGACTATGCCTAAAGTAATCCGCATAGTATTTTTATTTAGAATCGTTAGAGCCATTAGCCGTGTTTTATCGCCAATAACCTATATAGCTCACCCCGTAAAATTAAAATGATCTGGGTTATGTAATAATATGTACCCCCTGTTCGCCGAATTTAATACTTATAGCTATTTGCAAACCCAGATATAAACCCCGATAGAAACCAGTATCTCGTGTTGTTTTTGTAATACATGTTAAAAAATAACCTAGACTAAGACTCGTAGATAATAAAACAAAGCTATTTTATAGCAAGTACCGTTATTTTTTGGGAATCGAAACAACCTTATCAAGGAAGCGTCAGTCACTTACCAAAACTAATTATCTGACCAGAGATATTGGTTAAATTAAACCAAATAGTACTACTTATTATTTATAAATATTGTAGTGGTCAAATCACTCCATTCGTTTTTTTTTTAGAGTCAAGTAATTTATATAAAATTTGTCTCAGCTATACGCGGTGTTTGTGATTGTACCAGTGTGGATTTCTGACTGGGGTACTAATATAAACGTGAAATAACCCCGAAGAGAAAAAGGTCTAACCATCATTCAGAACCATCATCAAATTTATCCGATTCTAAACCGAGAACTCGTAAAAGGGAATTCTAACCTAACTACTTACTGAACACTTTTCCTAATCAAACGCGGGTGATGCGTGGGGTTTTCCACGACATCACAACACCCAGTGCCGCACCCGATCCATAACGCATCATAGCAAACATTACACCCAACTGCCAAGACATTAACCAACTGGCAAGACATTATCCACCTGCCAAGACACCAACTATATGCTATATTCAAAGCCCAGCATCTAAAACTCCATTTTCAACCAGTGACGTATAAGCATTACCGACCTCAGTAACGGATCTGGCATCGAAATCAATCCAAACATCACAGCTTATTCTAGGGTTATCATTTTTATCAGGACAAGGATAAGAGCTGCAAAGCAAAGAGCGCTCAAAGCATAACCAACCAACGAAAGGAGTGCGTACGTCTTTTTTTGGAAGGAAGATCTCACTATATGTATGTACCGATAAAACAACGGTAACCATGGCGACTATTACTCTAAAGTAGTAGTCTGAGGGATGGTACACTGAGGAGAGGGCCAATCTATCTTAATGTCACAGAGAAAACAGAATTTGGAATAGATCTCAAAACAAAAATGAAAGTTCCTACCCCGCCGTCGAGTTAGCTTTTGGCCATCGCGAGCATGCCTGCCCGCACTTTGCTGGCTGGACACCCTACTTCATACCCCATAGATATTTCGGAGAATCCTGGGGTTTCGGATGGAACGTGGGACGGCCAAACATGGCTTTAGTATGAAGCAGGAACATCTTCCGTTACAAATTCTACCCTTGAAAGGTTTTTTGGCAGTCAGATTTGAATTGTTTTTTAGCTCTCCTGAAATATCTTCAAAATTGACTTAAGATATCCGAGTACTTTAGCTTTTCAGTCGAAAATTATATATAATTTTTTTATTTAAAAAAAAATCTTTATTTAAAAGTTATTTAATTTGAATTTGAAGCTTAATACAAGCATAAGTAAAACTATAAATTATAAATATCTTAGATCTAAATTACAATTAAATCTTAACTGAAGTAAACTACAATTAATTAGATAAGAGGGTTAGATAAAGAGGAAAGGGGATTATTATAATTGGAGAGCATGTTTGATTCCGATTTTAGAAAGGCTGAGATCAAAAATGGAAGAATTATTTACTTTCCGAAGCATTTTAGTGATAGGTTTATTTTGGCCATATTCAGTACGGTGAAATGGGATATTGAAGAGTGGTATGGATCTCAGACGACGAATATTAGTATTCAGCTTACATTTGTCAAGAAGATTTACACTATCTATGCAACCAGTCAATAGCTGGTGTACGAAAAGAATGTCAGCATTATCGCGACGTCTACTTAAGATCTGTAAACTTATTAGTTTCAGACGGCTTACATAAGGTGGTAGATTGTATGGATCATCCCAACGAATGTCACGCAAGGCAAACCGGATGAATCGTCGTTGAACAGCTTCAATACGATTATTGTGAACATGATGGTAAGGTTACCATACAACGGAGGCATACTCAAGAAGAGGTTTCACAAAGGTGACATAAAGAGATTTAGTAACATAGGGATTTTCAAATTCTCTGGACCAGCGTTTGACGAATCCTAGAGTAGAATTAGCTCTATTAATTACTATGGAAGTAACAATCGAAACAGGTTCATCATTAATGAAATATTGGCGGACTGATAACGGAGGGCGTTTTCTAGAGTACGTAATTGCTTGACATTTTTTTACATTTAGCTCAAGAAAGTTGTGTTGGCACCAGATGAAAAAATTGTTTAGATCAGTTTGAAGTGTTTGAGCCAAATCAGCCATACATTTTATGCGTTTAGAAATACGCATGTCATCAGCGTAGATTTGAAGGCCAGATCCAACTGGGGTAAGTTTTACATCATTAATAGCTAACAAGAAAAGCAGTGGACCTAAATGGCTACCTTGAGGAACCCCAGATGTTGCACAAATTGGGTTTGAACTGCATGATCTAAGCAGGACTGTGTACCGGCGATTGTATAAATACGTCTGGAGCCAGGATATAAAAAATAATGGAAAACCATACGCCTTAAGCTTGAAAATGATAATACTATGTGATACTTTGTCAAATGCTTTACTGAAGTCGGTTGCAATCACGTCGACTTCATTGCCTTCTTCCAAGGAACAGATGGTATTGGATACAAACTCAGTAAGATTTGTGGTCGTAGATCTACCACTAAGAAATCCATGTTGATTAACAGAGAACAATGGCTTACAGTGAAATAGCAAGGTGTCATAGATTATGCTCTCAAATATTTTAGGTATGCAGGAAAGTTTGGCAATGGGCCTGTAATTTAAAATATCTCCCTTGCATCCTTTTTTATGCACTGGTATAATGAAAGAGTCTTTCCTTATTTTCGGAAATAAGCAATGCGAAATCGAGAGTTGGAAGAGGGCAGTGAGTGGTTGCGCTAAACTAGAGACGCATTTTTTAAGAACAACGGGGGGAACACCATCATGACCCGAAGAGTAATCATCCTTCAGCAGACGGATTTTTTTATTTACTGAAGGAGCACATATATTTATCGAAGATAAAGTGGTTTGGGTGCAACCATTCATATAGTTGAAGTAGTTTATATCAACGTCCTTGTTGCTAGGAGAAAATGCTTCACCAAAGAAATCTGCAAAAAGATTCGAGATAACTTGAGGATCAGTTGATGAGGAAGCGTTGTATTTCATTGTTGAAGGGTAACCATCAGATTTCCTTTTTGAATTAATAAATTTGAAAAGGTGCATAGGGTTTGAAATTAAGTCTGATTGAATTTGGAAAAAGTGACTGGCGTATAAAGATTCACTCAAGATGGAGAAGTTGTTATAATATGAGATATAATTTAAGAGGTTATGATTTGACTTCGAAATAAGAAATTGTTTCCAAAGTTTGTTGCTCCTATTTATTAGTGAACGAAGTTCTTTGTTGTACCAAGAAGGCGAGGAATTAAAATACTTTTTGGAAACAATGGAATAGATTGAGAAAAAACAATTTCGTCATTGATATTATCGAACTGTATCCATGTTTGACCAAAAAAATTAATTAATTATGAAATAAATATTTTGCTTCATTTTCACAAGTATCAATAGACCCAAATCACTGTTTTAAGTTTCAACCGGTCCGAGATGGGGGACAATTGAAATAAAGTGACTTATTTTTAAAAGTTTACACACCGGGCATTCAAAAAAACACTTCCCCTCATAAAAATTTAATCACGATCTTGCCTTTCACATAACTCCATCATGGCTTATCTTAATAAATCGCAATCCTATGGACGATGTAAGAAAAATGAATCCAACCATACGTAGCCAGTCTGTCCTAATACGTGTCATACCGGACACTGTCTTATTGATTCGTGTCCATGCAACCGAAGAGGACTTTTTTGATAAATGTTCATTTAAGTGAATCTATACTAAATGTTGAGTCACTTCGCTCTCCGTAACTATAACGAATCTGGCCCAATATTTTTCAACAATTATCTAGATCCCATTCTAACTGACATTGATCTCATTGAAATGATTGCGAAAGGATTCCTAAATTGACCACTAAAATTAATATATGAGTTATGTCCTATTTACATTCACTTAAGTGAATAATTCTTAATGAATTATATTGCTACCCAAATCGACTTAGAAATGAATTCACAAACGAAGTTTTTCTTCACTGACTCGTAAGTGAACGATTTATTGTGATATTGATTATATTACGCATATTATGCTTCGTCGGTGATATATATTTTTTCCCTTGTGATATATGTGAGTTCAGAGATAATATATTTCTCGCATAACATTTTCTTATTTAAAAAAGGATTTATAAAAAAAAATAATGGATGATTTAATGAACGTTATACATTATAGAACCAAATTACCTAAAACATTCAAAACTTCGTATATTCATATTATATACTTACTTTTGTATCTTTGGTCTGGGAGCCACATCACCAGCTTCCTACCTTAAAATTCACATAAATTACACTCATATCAGTATATTTCGTGCAGACACATTATATTTGGAAAAGCAAACAAAAATGTAATCCTCTTCTGCATGATTTCGAAGAAATTTTTCTTCTTAGAAAAAAAAAAAAAAACTCATTGAATTTTTCCATCACACATTTATGTACCTAATATCTTTGTTGAGTCTTGTCTCCTGCTTCCGGTTTTGTCTCCCTCGTAGTTTGCACTTGGACGAGATTTATGTGGGGCACTTATGAACTTCACGCAAGTACACTCTCGAGAATGATGATAAGTGGGCGGGCGGATAGAGTCCTGGGAATATATTCAACCCCATACCGTCAATATGATTTATAACCAATGCGTGAATGTCTGAATTCTTACAAGTGGTGATATAGTGAATTGTTATAAATAAACCCACATCCATGCATGGAGCACTGGCTCAGCGTTGACATATCGCAAATGACACGCCGTAAATGAACAGCTATATCTTCATTGGGAAGTTTATTGTAAATAAGTCGAACCATAAGTTAAACCTGAAGACATTTGGGAAGGTTTTATGGATCAGGAGCAATTTCTTCTGGTTCTTCTTCGTGACGAACTTGACTGCCATTTATCGACACATATTGACTTCGTTTTATTTTATCGAAGAACTGCAGGCCAGTTATTTTTTCTATGTCTTCTGGTGGTCGTCGGAATGTCTTTAAGTCAATGTCGTTTCTTATGTACTCATTAGGAAGAGCATACGATTCCAACACAAATTTCTGATCCTTGGTTATGCAGAGAATGATTTTGAAAAAATGCGTTGGCACAGCAACAACGCTACTGCCAATAAAATTGTACTCAACGCATAATGAGGAATTCTTATATTTCGGTTGATACATTGAACCCGTGCATATGTATATTTCAGGATACGAATTCAATAAATTTCTGGTGTACATTTCGAGATTATTCCAGGAATCTCGGTTGAATCCAACACCAACTTGCGGAGCAATGTTTGACAATATGAAAGTATCATTCATGTGATTTTGATCACATTTGTGATTAGCCGCTGCTGCCAAATGACCTCTGTCAAAGCCGGAACGGTAATAGTCTTGGTTGGTGGATCGGAACATTGTGGGAATTGCAATGTCCGATCGAAAAATGGCAATTCTTCGATTTACTCCATACATGTTGCTTATGCATGGTGCCGTCAGATGTTCCAGCACCCAGTGTGCTACTCTGTTTCGACGGTCGTATGAGAGGACATGATCAGAAAAGACTCGAATGTTGTCTAAGCCTGGGAAGCCATACATCATGATTTTCATCATTCTATTTAGTGGTTTCGAAGCATCTGGGGAGCAATTCTGGAACTGAAAAAACCCTTTAGTTAACATCAAAAGAATACAATTGGATAAAAAAAATTGAAATAGATTTCATTTTGAATATGGTTGAATTCTTGATAAGTTAATAAGTTTATATTAATACACTCAACCTGAAAGAAGTTTAATCGTACCATAACGAAAATTTACCAAGAAAGGGCGCAATTATTCCACCGGACCAATTGTGTCTACCCTGGTCACTACTTACGTCCTTCACTATCGTGCCTAAAAGTCATAAATTAAAATTGCATGATGGAAAGCAGTCTATCTGATTGCTACGATCTGTCAAACATTATTCGCGTTCCACATACCATTCACACTTAAGTGAATAAATAGGTTTGATACCATACTTTAATTTTGTTGTAATTTTTTGTGCATTTGTGCATTTTCAGACCAAAGTCGTGCACATACTCAACATTTTTTCAGTTTTTGACATAATAGAATGCTGTCTAAGAAATTTGTTTGGCCACAAGATCAAGGACTGCTGTGATTTGACATTTAGTGAGTTTCTATACAGAAAGCATGGGATCAAACCTAATCATTAGCGTGCCACTAAAAACAGCCCTAATCAACGAACATGCTCATCGAATTTGTTCGTGTTCGCTGTGTTTTTTTCGTGTAAGGTTCACGAAATGCTGGCTGTTGGCAAAAAATTTCAATCTTGTCGTGTTTGTTGGCTTCGATGTTCGCCATGTAGGGCCATTTTCCCGATCAAACCTCATTTTTGCTGTAAATGGCGTCGAGTTCATAAAGCGGATGAAACACAATGACAACAATAGCATAACATAAGCGCTTTTTATCGCACATGTTAACACTTTGAAAAATTAACAAGAAATGAATGTTGCAAATCCTTTCAAGTTCTTATGTTTGTATTTGATTGTATGGTATTTGTGTAGCTGTCAAAATAAACTCGTAGGTCTGATCCAAACTTTTTTGGGTAGAAATTGGCAGCTTATTAAATATTAAAGAGTGGGGATGAAATTATTTCTTACAAAAATAAAGCCCAAACATATCGGGAACGGCTTGAGTAAAATTTTCTGCCAATTTTTAAAAGTTAACCCGAAATTTGTTTTCAACCATATATATTTTTTTTGTTTAAAATTACATTTTTTTCTCTTTAAACTTATAGTTTTGTATTGAAGAACTTTTGAATTTATTTATTTTTGCCAAAAATATTTTTTTGTTTTCATTTATTACAAACGTCAACCTGACATTTGTAAATTGTCTGCCATGATTTGCTTCCTACAAAAATTTACTATGCAGAAATTGTAAGGAAGTTGAAATATTTTACTCTCTCACGAGCGCTCCCTTCTGTGCAAAACTACCAATTTTATAAGTCTAGAACAGGAATTGGCAGAAATGGATTAACATTGACAGTTTTTGGCAAAATTCTGAAAATAACTTATGTATTTGTAAAAATTGAGAACATTTTTTTGAACGATTTTGTTCGGTTCATATTTACGAAGAAGTATATAAAAAGTGGGTCGAGTTGAATTTTATGGAAATCCTAAAATTCAACTCGACCCATTTTTTATACACTTCTGCTATTCTATAAAAGTTTCCCAATAAATTAATTGAAGAAAACGCAAACAATATGTTTATATTATTTTTGTTTTTGTTTTAGTGGACTGTGTGGATTTAAAGCCAATTGAATGAATTTGTGACCTTTAGTCCTTTAGTTTCCCAATAAATTTATCAGCATCACTACAAGGTTTCATTCATGTATTCGATTTTTTGTTTTCAATTTAAAATCTTAGCATTAACAAGACAAAATTCACAAAAAATTACAGTTCACGAATTTGACGTTTATGACATATTAAATTTTCTCTTTTCAGAATAAGAACTATCATCTATTTCCAATTGCACGCCTTTCACAACCAATAATAAAAAAAACAAGCAGTTTTATTGAAACCCGAATTAACCAGATTACGCAAACGTCATCACAGATCAATCCCATACTTTAACTTTTATAAAGTAAAAAGATATACAAAATATAAGTCGAGCAAAGATTGTTATAATCCTAAAGAACACCGAATAATTGCTTCGATTTTTATGCGGAATGGTCTGTTGGTGGTTATAACGCAGACCGATTTTTTTCCACAGATTTTCAGGTCATCTCGTCCAAACACCAACTTGGCAACCATTACGATCTTGGCCTCTCCTCAAGAACAGCACGGACGTTAGAATCTGCCTTGTTTGTGCGTCCCAAGAACAGACGATCTGCTGAGAATACCTCAATTGTGACTAAAAATGTCGCAGAAGATCCCAGACTATCCATCAGACGACCTATCACGCAATTCCGATAGGTTTTTCTACACTGAAAGTGAACTTGTTTTTAAATTTTGAGCGAAAGTTTGACGTTTCCTCCCCAAAAAAATTAGAGAAATTTTCTAAATGCTCAAATGTAGTTATCTAAACTATATTTTTGGCGCACTAAAGATCTAACTCACCCTACTTTTCTTTGCATAGTGTTCATAAGAACCTTAAGAAATTTCATACAGACGAAATCTTAGGATACCAGACATATTAATTGTGACGGGACCAACGAAACGCAAGAAGCTAAACAATTTATAAAAGTTTATCAGTAGCATCACGAACACCCCATAAGATGTTGCCGAGACTGGTACAGAAAGATTAAGGTTGCTTGGCAATTTGACCTCTCGTTTCAATTATTGTTTTACTTACCACTTCATAAAGCTTATCCTTTAAGTACAAAGCGTATGCATCCGTTTCAATTAGGCTTGTCAATTTTTTGCAAATTTCCGCATTTTGAGTTCGTTGCCCGAGAATAAATGAACTGGAACACGCTGCCAACACTGCAGCCCCAGCAACTGCAGGAATTAAATTTTCCGAAGACATTTTCTTAAAGTGGTATTGGTAACTTGAATTTTTCCATGGCCGAAATAGGTTTATTAATTTTATTTTAATTTCATTTTGTTTAACAAAAAATTTAATTTTGAAATTCGAAATCGTATTTAAACTAAACTAAAAGTTATGAAATTAAAATCTATGAACAATTTTAAATACATAAATTATAGATACATGGAAGTAGAAATAATTAATTAAGCTCTTATTCTCTCCCAAGTGGAACTATATAAAATGCCGATTATGTGTTCGCTACAAATCGCTATGTTCGCTTATCATTTTATGACAAATTAAATAGTTGTAAATAGTACCCACGTAATACTGCGAAACAAATATTGCAAGCTCGATAATAAGACTGCTACAACAACAATATTTTAGTACGAGATCATGCTTTTTCTAGGATTAGGTCTGAGTTAACTCCTGCAAAGTTTTTTTTTCAGTCAACTCAACAAATTGGAGAGTTAACTCTGGATTAACTGAGAAGATATTTCTGAAAGATACGACTCGTCTAAAGAGAAAACTATTGAAATAAATATGCGAAACTATGGAAAGGGAAATTGTTGGCATTTCAAAGCTAAAATAAATTCTCTATTAAAAACACTTTCTAGTTAATCCTGGATTAATTTTTTTGCAAAATTAAGTTAGAATTAACTCAGGCACAGAAAATTAGCCCATAGAAATAAAAGTGGTGCGTCTTATACCACATATGCATGTAAAGGAAACCCCATTCTGAACACCCTTTTAAGTGTACGAGATACCCGTTTTCTCTATAGCTATCCAGTACTGTCATTGTAGCAGACATCTCCCTGATGGTGCCTAAGTCTTTGAGAGAGTACATTGTGCAATGTGTACACTTGAGTGATCATTGAAAATGCTTTCCATCATTGAAAAATCAAAAGTGAATTTACAAGAAAGTTGTACAGCAAATAAAATATTTTTTTGACAAAAAATATTATATATCTTATTGTTATTACCTTCATTTTGGTACCAAAACGACATCAGCTTTATTTATTTGTTTAAGTGCCTCAGAATTGATAGTCAAAGTTTTCAATGATAGTTTCAATGAACGCTATAACTGGCGCCTAATAGACCACGTTTCTACAAAAACATGATTGAAGATACCCTAAGCCACGATGCGTGCTTACGCCAATAACACTAGGCTCTAGTTATAACAGTACTGAATTAATGAGCCAATCTGTTTTAATAGCTGTGTTTTATTGGGATTCTATCCATTGTACCGTAACTATTTCCCAAAAAAACGCATCGACCGTAGCATCGATCGTAGCTTTTTTATTTTTGTAGAAATGGTACCCCTGTACAGCAGTCACAAGTAATGAAAGAGTCTTTTCCAAAGTAAAATTAAGAAAATATCAAACTTATGAACAATAATTAGCTTTTATTCATATAAAATAGAAAGTAGAAAAACGTACCAATATTTAATTTATGTTTCAAACCTATTTCTTATTTTTATTTTTTCTGCATTTGTAATATTAAATTCGAACATTCATTTTGCACCAATGGAAAGGAAATGATAAGTGAATGGGTTTGTTCATAGACTGTGGTCAAGTCCCTTTTTACACAGGGAAATTTTTGTATTGATTTAAAAATCGTATATGCCTTTCACACCAGGAAACAAAATTGCCGGAGATTTACTTGTTTCCTTTTAATGTTTCTTGGTTCTGAACGCACACTACAAGTAGTTTAAATTGCCCACACCCTTACATTTCCCCTTTATATTTCATGCTTTTATTTATTTTCTGAGTAGATCGATAGCTAGGAGTTTTATTTTTCAAGTCGATTTACAAATTTATTTTCTGATGAGTATGTTTTGCTTTCAATTCAATATTCACTCATCAGACTGCACTAAACATACGCGGAGTAAGGAACACATAGTTAACATTTGGTTTGCCATTACCATGCACATGTCAAAAAAAAACATAATGGAATCACAAAAATGTACGCCCAGTCGAAGTCCATGTAGTGAAGCCAATACCGTTCATTGCCAAACGTCCATTAAACAGTGAAGAATATGAACATTTTGTAAAGTTCAGTTGCCGCTTAGTGTGTTTAGCCTAGTCGCGCACATGCAATTTTTCCGAAACGAACAAACCACACAGAAATATTTTGATTTAATGTGCGCTCAGTTACATTATAGTTCGGTGTGATACAAACTGCATGAAATCATTTGGGGTTATCGTTCGATTTGTTCCAAATCAAAAACATTTAAGTTGCTCGAATCGCGGGCTGAATAGTTTTTGCATGTGCGCGCACTTCATATAAGCCCATGGTATTCACTTTAACAAACAAAATGTTGCAAAACTAAAAGTTGCATATATGTGCGCGCCTATCCTTATAGCTCATAGAATTTCATACGAATAAATATTTTGCGGCGCAGTGTCGAGCAGTTCCTCTATAGCGCAGTGACACCCAATGCGGTTTGTGTTCTCTAATTGCTTTTTTGTATATCTAAATAAAAAGATGATTTTTTTCACCAAACTCCGTTTTTTAATAACAATCAATAAAAATTGAGCACAAACGAATATTGGTCTTAGTTAATCAAAAATAAAGCTAAAACGGAATTTATTCAAAGGATTTTGATTTTTTTTTTTTTCAAAATGGAAATCGAAATTTGTTAAAATTGATTAAGTGATATTATGGGTATGCAAAATTTGCAGATATAGGTGGAATTTTAGACAAAAGAATACATATTTTAATACTAAAAGTGAGAAACTTTTCAGAAGAACAGCTTATAATTTATTAAAAAATGGAGTTATCAAAGATTTTAGAAATATAAACTGGCCAACTATAAAAAAAGAATCAAAAAGATCGATTTGTCTTACAAATGAAATTAATAATTATAACACTCCATTAACACATCCATCGAGATTCAATCCAATTATCAATCGTACCAACAATACTAACAAAATCAAATTCGAGACTCGAATAAACGTCAACCAGCCATCCACCGTATCTTCTACTTTAGCATTTTATCGACCGTAGCGAATTGTATGTAAAATGCTACGACGGATAAACTTACGGTGGATAAATTTCCCAATAAAACACGGTTATTGTATATTAAATACAGTCGAACTTCAATAAGTCGAACTTCGATAACTCGAATATTTGATAACTCGAATGAAATTGGTTGGCAATAGCGCGAAGCCTGAAGTTTGTGTGTAATTTTTGTTTGATAACTCTAACTTCTATAACTCGAATGTCTAGATAACTCGAAGATATTATTTGGCGTCAACTTCGATAAGTCGATTTTTTAAGGATAATTCCCGAAATCTGTGGACTTTTACTGACAAGGAAGCTATGCTTCCATCGTCAGTGAGCTCTATTTAAATAATAATTACATTTTGATATTAATATTAAAATTCAATACAAACAACAAATTCAATACAAACAAAAAATTACACAAGCAAATTTACATTGAAATTAAGGTCTAGTATAAACTTTTTTTAAAATTGGATTTCTTATTGGTCCATCGTCACTATTCATTAAATTATTTTTATTTTTATATATATAAAGAGATTCGAAAGCATCTAGCTCATAAGGATTATGTACATTACGTATTAATTTCAAATTTTGTAAACTAAAATTATGGTTATTATCTAGCATGTGTTGTGATACACTTGATTTTTCTGGTTCATTGTATTTTAGATGCGCAAAATGTTCTTTGAATCTTTTGAGAATTGGTCTTCTTGTCTGCCCTATATATTCTTCATTACAATTGTTACATCCAATTGAGTAAATCTCTGATTGCTGTAATGTTTCAATTTTGTCCTTTGATCCACTAATCAGATTTTTTTTTTAAATTTTTATTTCACTGCTTTGGCTAATTCTGATATTTTGTCTATTAAATATTGGTTTTAGCTTAGATGTAATTTCTGAATGGAAATTAAATTTTGACCATTTCTTTTCTGAATCTTGTTCATTTCTGATTAAATCTAAAGTTGTATAATTCCTTAGGTTTTGTTTTCTTTTATGAGTAATCAGTAGATCATAAATTAGTTGTTCTGTATACCCATTGCTATTTCTTTGATTTTTTGAATTTCACTGTATTCTCTTTCTTTTGTCATTGGAATATTTAAGGTTCTAAAAATAATGGAATGAAAACCTAATGTCTTTTGTTCAAATGAATTAAATGAATCAGATGTTATGTATCTAACTAAGAGTATTTGTAGGCTTTCGATAATTATCGAATTCGAAGTTTTCACCTTTTCTAATTATAGTTAAATCTAAATAGTTTAATTTTCCGTTTATTTGTTCTTAATAAGTAAACTTGATTGATGGATGTTTTGATTTATTTAACATGTATATTAAACTTCGAAGTTCATGCTTTTTGACTATGCCCCAAACATCATCTATATATCTGAACCAAATTCTTGGAAAATTTCTTTAATTTTTCATTTTAGTCTCTAAATTTGACATGAATAAGTTTACTAAAAATGGACTTAAATGGACTTAAATGGGCTCCGCGAAATAAGGCCCCAGGAAATTAGGCAAAAAAAAAAATGAAATAAGGCCCCAAAAAAATTCATACAAACCAACAACAATGAAAATTCTTGAATTTTGGGGTGTTATTTCTTTTTTTGGGGCCTTATTTCATTTTTTTTTTGGGCCTTACTTCATTATGAAATAAGGCCCCAATGAAAAAAGACCCCAACATTAAATTTGGGGCTTAATTTCATTTTATTTTGAAAACCAATTTGGGGCCTTATCCAAAAAATGATATACAAAAAAAATCAGTGTATAAAGACATTATTAAATATGAGTGCTGGAGAAGTTCTTGTAAGGCAAGAATTGTTTTATTGCCAGATGGAACTTGTGAGAATGCAAAAAATTATGTGGACCATAGCCATAACTTAACATAACTTAAGGCTTTAAATAAAATTAAAGACGATTGCGTGGATGCAGCAGGAACTCTTGATGCGGAAGTAAATGCTCTAAGCACAATAAGAGTTGCCTTTCGCAATACTTGTAGCAAGTAAGAACTATTAAGTACTTCTAGAACATGAAAATTCGTTTATTTTAATTTTGTGATTTATGATATACAGTGTGTGAATTTTCTTAAAAAAAGATTTCAGGAAGAAACCCAGAATTTATCGTTTGCAAAGATAAGAAGGGGTCTGCAGTATATTGTAAATAAAGCGTTTGTCACATCTCCAACAAGTCCGCAGCAAATAATTGAGGCTTTCCAATTGGAAACGGTTTGGAACAATTTTGGAGTCTAAAAATACATCATGTATAGTTGAGGAAGGGCTGTTCACATTTTATTTGTTTTCATCATATAAAACAATAAAACTTATTAAAGAGAACGTTCCAACCAACAGAACCATCTTTATGGACGGAACATTTAAAATTGTCCCGCAAAGGTGTTTCATCAAACAACTGTTGGTTATTTATATAGAATATTTTGACGAGGTAAGATTAAGCAATTATTTTTAATGCTTAAATTCGAGCATCGTGTTGAAAACCATCAGCGAGTAACAGAATAGCTGACAAAATCGCGCGATTTTTTTCAGCTATTCTGTTACTTACTGATGCTTTTCAATATAAGGATCGATCGTTTTGAAAACCATCAGCGGATTTTTACTTGCATATATAATTTTTAACATATTTTAAAATTTAAGATTTTTCCCATTTTTTTTTGTTCTTATGGATAAAAGAACAAAAAAGGCGTATGAGCAGCTGTTGATATACATAAAAAATCATATTTTTGATTTAAACCCTTCGAAGTATTTAACGGATTATGAACAAGGAATGAGACAAGCTGTTAAAAATGTTTTCCAGCAGGCAAAACTAATCGGTTGCTGGTAAGAATTTTTCATATATAATAAAATGGTTTATACATAGTAAATTTCAACAATGTTTTCTACAATTAAAGGTTCCATTTTTGACAGGCCGTAAGGCGTAACATGCGAAGCAGGCACACCTTGTTTGAATAGATCAGAGCTTTAAAACCAGCTTCGTGCGCATTTCACAAAATAATGGCTCTTCCTCTACTCCCACCAAATATGATTCCAATGGCATTTCGGGACATCAAATCAAGGATTTTGTTGATGGACAGTAATAATAATTTCGGATCATTCCTTAATTATTTTGAAAAATTCTGTATTCAAAAGGTATTTTTAAGTTTTAGCGGTACGTCTTGTTCTGTTAATTACTCATGTTTTTATTTTTAGGTAGGGTGTGTCAACTTTTCTGTTTTTAAAGAAAACATCCGAACGACGTCTGCTGTTGAGGCATACAACGGTGTTTTGGGTCGTTCTGCCTTAAAAAATGGAAACTTCTTCAAATTTGTTGCCATGATAAGGGATGAAGAGTTTTTCAAAAGCCGACAGTTTTCAACTTTAGCAGAAAGTGGTGGTTCAATGGGGGCCAAACGTAAAAAATACAACGTTGAACGAGGCTCCAAAATTGAGGAAGCAACTTCGTTACTTGAGGAGCGTAAACTAACCGTTGCTTCATTCATTTCAAGGATGGTTTTCAAGAAAAATGGTATATGTGTAGAGATGCTTCCAGAAGAAGATATTTTTAACGTTGAAGAATCCTGTGAGGAAGACATTAACGAAGAGGATGAAAGCACGATGTGTTGTAAGCACATCCATTGACGAACAACATATTTGCTTTATTTGTAAGGACTTGCGAGCAAATATTGTTCTGTTGCCTTGCAGGCATTTAAAAATTTGTGCTGAATGCAATCTCAAAATTCAAGCTGAAGCTATAGCTGAAGGAGAGGAGAGTTACAAGTGTCCTTGTTGCAGGGAAATTGTACAGGATATAATCCAAGTATTTGTTTGATGGTTTGGGATATTATTTCATTTTTGAAAATAAACTTTAATATAAAAAAAAACAAATTATGGTCTTATTTCATTAAAAATAAAAAAAGACAAAACAAGCTGGGCCTTATTTCATTTTATTTTTCATTATGAAAAATTACCCCAATTTGGGGCCTTATTTAATTTTTTCTGTTGGGGCCTAATTTCGCGGAGCCTTTAAATGTGAACCCATACTGCAACCAAATTTTTGTCAATAGAAGTTTTGATTAAACTGAAACCAAATTTCATCTCTGCATAATTTAGTAATACGGATCAGTTCATTAATTTCCTCTCGTTTTAGAGGATTTTTCTCTAACCATTCTCTGAGAAAATTCAAAGTTTCATTAATTGGAACATTTGGATATAACGAGATAACATCAAACGAAACTTGAATTTCGTTACTGGTTATTTTTAAATCTTTTACTTCTTTTGCGAACCAACATTCAAGTTTTGTAATTACGGATCCTGTTGTTGCTGTTATTGGTCTTATTTTATGGTTTATGTAACTTGAGTAAGGAATATATTCTTGGTAAAATTGGATTCGAAACATTTAATTTTCTTGATAAATTTTGGTCAGTGTATGGCTCCTTTAGTTCTTCTTATCATTCCTTGTAAAGGATTAAAAATAACTTCTTCGTATGGACTATTTTTAATAAATTCTTCGTTAATTTCACTATATTCTTGTTTATCAAGTATTACAATATTATTACATTTGTCTGCCTTACCAAAGATAACCAAAGCTTTCTTTTCTTACAGATTTTTTGCAGCTTTTCTGAAATATTTCATTTTTGTAGATAAACTTGTTAAATTTATATAATTTATTTTTTCTAAAGCCTAGCATCTAACTCTTGCTTTTCTATTTTCATCATTGAAATGTTTAAGAGCTGTTTCAATGTTAACTAAAGCACTTTCTACGGCTTGTTTTTCTGGAGGTTGTAGCGCGAAATCTAATCCTCGGTTGAGTAATTCTAGTTCACTTTCTGTAAATTGAACACTTGATAAATTTTTGACAAAGTCCTGCACTGGTTCTACTTCTTTGAAAATTTTCTTTTGTTTTAAGTTTGTTGTTCTTCCTGTTAAAATATTAAATTTATTTATTAAACTTTTTTTTTTCTTACCAATTTTATTAAAATATTCCATTCACTTGATTGTTCTATTATTTCAATTTGAGTTTCTCCTTCGTGGTTTAATTTGTTGCTTAGATATAAATGTAACGAATGTGTTTCTCTTTCTATTATAGATAACTTGGAATATTTTGCTTTGATTTCAAGATTAAGCCACATCTTTTGTCCTGCACTAATAGCCTTTTCAATAATCTTGTTATTTTCTGAATTGGTTGGACCCCACAGCTGTATAAATTTAGGAATAATGTTGTTGTTTTTGCATCTCCGCAGAACAAATATGTCAGTATGTATATATTTAATCTTTGTTCTTAACTTTAAATATCGGTTTTTTGCTTTCATTGTCTCCTGTTGCACGTTAGCCATATTGAATTAATTTAATAGTGAAGATTTTTTAAACGTTGGTGCTGCAACATTGCATTTGTGAAGTTTCACAATAGAACCAGACGAACCGTATCGATGACAGTTTACATAAGATTGAAACGAAATTTCAAGTTACTCATTTAGTAACTATCAGCAATCCTTAATTGTTTTTGTCAGAAAGCTGTACAGCTTCAATTTGGGCAGATTCAAAATCTAGTACGACATTTTTTTGCCCGTATTCAAGTTGCAGCTCCATTCAAACACAGTTGCAGCATTATATTGCATTTAGCATTTTTTTTTTATTTTAGAATCTATGAATAATTGAGGACAGATCATCCTAAAATGGACGTCGTCTCTGTAAATGTCCAACATACATCACTTTCTAAAGTCCAAACCTTCCATGGCAATTTTACTTTAAATCAAGAAAACAATAATGAAAATAGGAGATAAAACAAGTTGGCTGCCATGAACTGTCAAATCTACAGGACAACATATTTTTATTCAGTTTAAAACTGTCATATCTAGAAGATAATAAGTCACTTAGAGAATATTTTTTTTAAATTCTGACATCTGACTTGCATCTGGCCTTCACATCGAGACTATTTCGTCCGGACTAGAACCTGCCCTCAGGAAAGTCAATGCTTTAATCAACTGGCAATCCAAAATAAAGAATTAAAATTTCTTAAGCCTTCTACCTCCCTGTTAAATCATTGTAAAAACAGTTAACAGCATGAGAAACTTACTCAACAAAAATCTACAAAAAAAAGTAGATCTACAGTATTGGAGCCATTAAGAAAAAGCGTTTCAACACATTTCCATGACATACCATTCCCACCTTCACGAAAGCAATGCACCCCCGTTGGAGGTAGTGCTGAATAAGCATCTGCCACTGGAAACTGGATTTGCAACACAGCTCGCTCCGCGAAATATTATTGCTCGTTGCTTGCCTCATAAATTCTGTTGTCAAGCAATATTGTTCTGGGGATGGTTTGTAGGGTAAAATGGTATACAATAGTGCATCTATTCATAATCCCCAAACCACCTTTACAGATACACACTTTACTTGAAAGGAATCGAAGCCGCAACAAGTGTCTGCAACAGTTCACAATCACTTAACGGAAATGCGTGGCTAATCCAATTAAGGACCACTAAGGAGATAGGATTATCGCCTAATGGTTGCCGTAAATATGTTTTTCGACCACTTCTGCTGCATACTGGTTTTCTACCAACGGCACCCTGTCGCCGAAACACTCTGAGCTGTGGATAGCCTTGGCTCTAAAGTGGAATGTGGGCTACTAGAGCAGTGGAAGACACCGTTGAATGGCTTCGTAATTCATGTCATAACAACAGAAGAGAAGGTATTATCAGAACAACGCGTCTCTCTGGCACCACCGCTGTGTTTCCAGTCCTCAGCAGACATTAGATACATTCCGCCCGCATCGGTCAAGTATATTGTATACCTAAGTACCTACGTATGTATGAGTATATATAAAGAAGGGAAACAGGGAGGTACTTTGAGGCCAACAGAACAAGCGACGATTGTAATGAGATGTCAACCAGGGGTGCTACGGCTTTTATTTTCGCCACAATGGTTTTATACAGCTTGGCTCCAAAGTTGACCCGATTCCCGCAACCCGAGCAACGAGTACAGGAGGATTTTTTATAGCGTCTCTCATTTTAATGCAGTTGATGCAATCTGTTTTGAGGTTTAATTAATTTTCGTATATAATTGCGTTACAGCGCGGTTGTCTGAACGTCGAAAAATCATCGTTGTTACCCGCGTTTTTGGGTTTTAATAAGTAATTAAGTCCTTTTCGGGTACGAGGAGGTTATAAGGGTAGCAGCGAAGCGAAAAGTCCGTATACTGCTGGTGCGGCGCGTACACGTGTAGTTAATTAAGTCCTTCTATACATACATATCGTTGGGGCCTGGGGGAGAAAGCTGTGCAATACCTTTCATTTCAGGTTTGGTTTATAATATTTGCGGGTATCAAAATCAACTAAACCATAACCGCAAGGGAAGTACGTTGTATACTCTTTTTTTTTTGCTTTTTTAAATGAATTAAATTAGTGCGGTAGGAAATGGGTTGAATTAGCTGCTGAATTGAAATTGATTAACATAAAACAAGGTGTGGTCGTGATTATATTTAATGGCGCACCGTATCGTTAAAAATATTTTTTTATGAGGTTTTAACTATGAACCTTTACAGTAGACTGCGCGTAATGAGTATGTAAAGCTTAATGTTAGTTAGAGGGTAAAATAAACACAAAAGGCATAATCAACTTTAAGTGATTTGGTGCCTCAAATTTGTGTTTGTGCTAATAGACATCATGAACAAAAATTAAATACTTTAACAGGTTTTTTCTTGTACAAAATGCTACAATATATTTATGTAGTTATAGTTAAAGGTTTAATGAAGAAATATTGTTATTAAAAAAAATGATAATTAACTACTTTGAAATATGTTCGATTTTGATGTGATTTTGCTATCGAAGCAAAATTCTGCTCGTTCGTTATCGTTAGCCAGAAGAACACACGAAACTCCAATGGAAAGGTCTTTTTTATACTTGTAGTTAAGGAATTCCCCGATTTGGTGCATGCAGATCTAACATTTCAACTTCGATAAGGCTTCGGAAAGTCATTTTAGCTTCGATAAGACCTTACCGAAATCTTATAAAAACTGTACCTATAAGTAGATGAGTTTGTAACGTAACTTGATGTTGCTTCTTCACGGATATGCGTTGTACTGCACTTTCACTCATCTCTTTGTTCCACAGGATTCCAAAAAAAAAAAAATAATAATATAAAAAATGCTAACTCGTCGGTGGGGTAGGTTGTTGCAAACGCCGCTGGACTACCGTTGAACTTTAACATGCCTATTCATTCACTAATACAAAAACAAACTCTTCAAGGATCCTCTTTGACTTACGCCTTCACTACAGTTTATTTTAGGAACCGGAAGTTTGTTTTAGTTCCCGAGTGTAACCGTTTATTCCATACCCGTGGTGTATGAACTCGTTGGTAACCGGGTATCTAGGCTGCGATCACCATATCGCCATTTTCAACTGAGCACCGCAAAAGATAACTTATTCATAAATCATAATTCAAAATATAAAATCAGGTAGTAGTGGATACATTTCCGTGTTATTCAATTAAAAATAAAATAATAATGAAATTCTAAATAATACCTGTATTATACAAAAAAAATAAATGTAAATAACATGAATGTATGAGCGGGTATCTTGTACATGTGTCGTAATAAGGACGAATAAAAAAACATAGGAAATTGATACCCTTAGGCAACTAATGATCGTTATCATCGTTATCGATTTGTAAGCTCACTGAACTCAGTCAATGTTTGACGTTATCAAAAATTCGAGCGAGCTAATACATAGTCTGACGCCAACAATACGGCGCTTTCGAAATCACTCGAAGGCTTGTAACGAGATTCAAATATTTTTTTTTCCTTTTTTGTTACCGTTGCTTAATACTACGTTTTCACTACTTAAACTACTCATAAATATGACAACGAAATAAAATAAAATAATACGAATTATAAGAGACGTAAATAAATAAGACACGATAATTTTCTCCGCATTAGTTCAGCCGCCATCCCTGGAGATAAAATCTGAGACAACAACCACCGTCTCAATACATCGGGCCACACATCTTTCCTATCCTTCTTTCTCTTCTTTCGCCGGATGCCCGCGCTGTGTTAAAAACATATAAAGGGTATTCATAATCACTTGAGCGGGTGCAAAATTATATAAAAAAAAACAAAACAAAAATATGCCACTTTGACATTTACAAACGTCAAAAGTTATGTTTGCTTACTTTTTCGCACTATTTTACTATTTTAGGCGTGTTTAGTTGTAGTTTATTAAGAAAAGAGATTTAGTATGGTGCTAGTTAAAAAGTGTTTAAAATTAGGAAAATATTAGTAAAGTGCTTTAGTATTAGCAAACTGTTAAGTAGTATCATGTTAAGCCCTTAACATCAGGCTGTTAAAAATTTTGCGCCATTGAAATCTTCTTCGAAGTAGAAGATTATCAAAAGAAACAAACCTTATTTCATAGAACGCGCCTATGCTAATGTCATTTCCTGCATTGGCATTCAACAACAACAAAAAACCTGTCCATCATTATTTAATTTGTTTTTGTCTGGTGACATTAGTTGGTGCCGTCGAATTCTGTTTTGTTTATAAAGATATATGTGGGAGGGGTTCGCCGACAAAAGACTTGTTTATTCAGTAGAAAACGGATTAAAATGTTTTATTTCACTAATATTAGGATATACAATTTATAGTTAATTTAGGTTTAAGTAAGTAATTCAAAAATTAGAAGTAAGTTCAACAAAGTGAAAATTAGCAAAGTTATACAGGTAAGAGAAAGTGTCGATGCGTCACGATGTCGTAGCCGTTGCGTGGTCTCGTTCCCTTTTTCATAAGTTTTCGTCGCTCATGGGTATTTGGCTATCGAATGTTTTAACGGTAGCAAGGATTGACAGAAGATGATGGGATGATATGATAGGATAGTGGCGTACGGACTAGGAGTATTGAATAGCACATTCTACATCCGGCCATCCTGTGCTGAATCCGTCTCGAATGAACTAGATTCGGTATCGTCATCAATATCACTTATCCATCGTTTCATAAGATCCGCAGCAGATGAAGTTTTATTGGGGCCTTCGTGGTCTCCAATTTTACTTAGTTCATAGCTATCGTTGCGGTTTATATTTGTCACTTCATACGGACCGAGGTAATTATGTTGAACTTTCAGCTATGGTCCAAACTGCGTACGTTGTATTGACACAAGGTCGTGTACGGCATATTTGTGGGCTGGTTTTCGGTGTTTGTCATAGCCTTTTCTATTTTCCTTTTGCATCTTTTCTATTTGTACTTTAGCGTCTTGTCGTAGCTCAACTCTGCTCGCTTCAAATTCGTTCCGTATCTCCTCTTCCATCATTTCCGAAAGTCTCTTATCATCTTCGTTTCTCATGGGCACACCGATCAAAAGTTCAAATGGCGTCTTTTTTGTAGCTCTGGAAACTGTTGAGTTAATGGTTCGTTGAAGTCGTGAGACATGTTGATACCATTTAAGTGGATTTTCAATCGATAACTTGGTGAGCATTTATATGATGATACGGTTCATACGTTCAACCTGACCATTACCCCGGAACTCCAGTCGTGATTTGAACATTTTGAATACTTCTTTGCTCGCAATACTCTTTGAATCTTGTCGATGTAAAGGCAGCACCTTTATCAGATGTCATTCGATGTTGGTTTGCAAATATGTCCTCAAGGAATGCCATCTTTCTAAGAACTTCATCCGTTGTTGTGGTCTTGTTCGAAAAGATCCACAAGAATTTTGTGAAACCATCTATGACAGCGAAGATATACTTATAGTTCTTGGCTGTTGAGGGCATATGACCAAGGTGGTCAATATGATAAGTGTGAAGCGGTATATCTACTTTTTCTATTGGGTTTAGGAAACCTTCTTGTTTTCCGCTTTTCTTGACTGCAAGAATGCAAGACACACAATTCGAAATAACGTCTGAAACTTTTTGTTGAATAGAAGGGAAGTAGTATTCCTTCCTAACTATCGTTTCTAGCTTTTGTGCGTTGATGTGACCTGGTTCGTGCACGTTTCGAAAAATTTCTTTTTGCATGTTTTTTGGGACAACAAATAAGTAAGAACCTTTAACAAACTTGTATAAAACACCAGATCTGTTTGCTCGTAGCTATCTCGTTGCAGTACATTAAGAATCAACTTACAAGTTTCGTCTTTGCTTTGCGCGCTTTTTATTCGATGTAAAATTCCCCTGCCAATGTTTGTTATTGTAAGTACTCTGCTAAGGGCGTCCACATGTTTCATGGCAGTGGCTGGTCTATGCAAAACCTCACAATCGTATTTTTCTAGTTGTAGGGCCCACCTAGCTACACGTGAACATAAATCTTTTTTTTTTCATAGTCATCTGAAACGCTAAACAGTCAGTGTAAACTTTAAACCTGAGTCCCATTAGATAAACGCGGAGTTTGCTTAAAGATCTAACTACAGCAACTACTTCGAGCTCATATCTGCTCTATTTTTCCTCTGCAGGTTTAGTTTTAAAACTCAGATAAAAAACTGGGTATAAAGCGTCATCATGGAGTTGAAGAAGCATTGCACCAAGGCCTATCTTGGTGCAATTCTGTATGCAATTCGGTTTGTAAATTCGGGTTGAAAATTTTGAAGACAGGGTCATTACACATAAGATCTTTTAAATGTTCGAACGCGGATCTTTGCTCATTTCCAAACCGATAAACAGTTGTAGAATTTCTAGGAATATCTGATAGGGGTTTTGCGATTCTCGAATAATTGGGTATGAATTTTCGGAAAAATCCCGTTAACCCGAGGAAGCTTTGCAGTTGTTTAACGTTTTTTGGTTCAGGGAAGTTTCTTACTGATTTTGTCTTTTCGATCGAGGACTTAGCCGTACCGTGTTCGACAATATATCCCAAGAACTCTATAGATCGTAACATAAATTTGAATTTTTTCCAATTAAATTGTTTGGCGGCGACCGACGTCTAAAACTAACATAACCGTATCAAAATTTTCGTGTTCATCTTTCGAAGCGATTATAAAGCTTTTTTGGGATGAGGTTCTTAAACATTTTATTTATATCCAATTGAATGAATTTGTGACCTTTAGTCCAAAATGCGTTTCGCCCAGGTACTACAGCTGGGCTCGTCAGTTAGATGCTGTAGTACCTTTCTAAGACGCATTATTTTTTGATCGATGTCTACCGACTTTAATAAAACTTACAGCGATTACTCACTGTAAATTATATTTTTCTAGGGGAATTTGGTTAGATTCATGCACCTTTAAAAATATCGTTTTCGTTAAGTTCGTTGACACATGAGTTTAAAAATATAGGGGTTAACTTAACTTGTTCGCTTTAAGTTTGAGTATTTTAAAATCTCTGTTCCAATTAATATATCATCTGATAACCATTCATCGCCAATGATATCAAAAATAAGCGTATAAGTCGTGCCCTGAATCATTACCGGTAATTTTAAGGATCCAACCGATTGTCGATTTTCTTGGCTCAAAACCTGCAAGGAGAGTACCCGAGTTTTCAATTTTTTCATCTAGACGATCATATACAGATTTTCTAACAAGTGACTACCTGTGTCGATAAGTGCACTAAACGAAAAATGTTTGATTTTTAATTAAACTAATACGGTCGGAGTGGTAATTCGGTTTATTTTCGACACTTTTTTTGGACAGTTCTTTGACAAATGCCCAAAATCACTGCAATTCAAACATCGTGAACCTTTTTCTTTGTGAGCACACATATTTGTGTTATGGGTCTTCGCCCCACAGTTCACACAACGCTGTTTATTTGATTATTGGTCTTTCGCGATTGTTTTTACTGTCTGAGCTTGCGCGCGCTCATCACCCCGATTTCGTTGCCTTTGCACTTTCATTTCGTGATAAATTTTGAATTTTATTTTAGTTCATCGAATGTTTTTGCCTCAAATAAAATGGTCTTATTTATAACATTGTCAGGTATCCCGCCTACTATATAAGACAATAATGACTCATCATAAACTTTTCCAATACTTGCTATCCGTTTCATCTGAAACATATACTCAAGGTACGTTTCGGCGTTGCGTTCTTTCGCGATTCTAAATAGCGGTGTGTGACCAACTTAGACGTTGTCTGGCCAAACTCTTTTATTAACAACTTTTGCAATTCGTTCCAACTATGTACAACCGTTTCGGACTCTATCGCTAACTTCGCGGCACCAATCAAAAGTCTTCTTGCATACAGATAGTGCTGTATATCATTCCACCCACATACATTTGAAATGTCATCAAATTCTTTTAACCAATCTGTTATTTGTTTTCCCGTTTCACCATTAAAAGTTTCAAGTGAATCTTCTACGTCCTTAAATACAAAATGGTTATTTTGAACCATTTTTACCGATTCACCGTTGTTGTTATTTTTCGGAGGACTGTCAATTCCGTTTTTAGTTTAAAATGGATTGAAGCTTTTTAGTAGATAGCTCCTCTAACTTCATTTAATGCATATACAATTAGAATGATCATACACAAATTAAAAAAAAATATCTAGCTGTCATAATTTTTTTTTTCTAATAAACGATTTCAAGTTTAATATAAAATAAAAATGATACTTATCGGTTTTAATCTTTGCTCTTTTGCGTTATTTCTTTGTGCCGACTACGCATAGAGAATAATAATTTTTTCTCTGTGAGAATGGGAATGTTTTTTTTTCATATAGCACTTTCACACCTTAATTTTCATTTTGCATGTAACGTCCAATTCTACCTGTCAACCTCGTGGTGCAGGTTCGATTCCTGCCGATGTCTATGTCTTCTTATATTCCATTAAAAAACCCAATTCTAAACATTGTCATAAAATAAGTTGCTGCTTTGCTCATTAGATACTGTTTAGGCATAACACTAACAACATGTGATTGAGTTAACTAGCATACCCATAAAATATGACAACGAAATAAATAAAATAATGCGAATTATAAGGGACATAAATAAATAAGACCCGGTAATTCTCTCCGCATTAGTTCAGCCGCCATCCCTGGAGATAAATCTGAGACACCAACCAGCTCTAGTCTCAGAACATCGCGCCACGAATCTTTCGTATCCTTCTTTCTCTTCTTCCACCGGATGCCCGCGCTGTGTTAAGAAAAAACATATAAAAGGGTATTCATAATCCCTTGAGCGCGTGCAAAGTTATAAAAAAAAAAAACATTCGTCAAGTTATGGCTGAGATACCGCCCAATATGTGTCAAAAAGTGGTCGATGCTTGCAACAATTCGCCTGGTGGTCATTTAAATGATGTAGTGTTTCACACATAATGTCAACGTTCAAACTTTATAATAAAAAAGAAACATCATGAAAAAAAAATATTTTATATGTGTTTCATTTACTTTTACTTTGGAAACCGCAAAATGGATAACCCGTTACATTAATTCAAAAAAATGTAATAAATGTATGTTTTTGAGTGGGGACTTTTTTTTGTTTATATTTATGTTTGCAAAAGCATATTCTATGGAAAATAAAACAAATTTTAAGTGTGGAACCGGAAGTGTAATGCTGCCATCTTAAAAATTCTATTTTTTTATTTTGCTTAATAACTCCCAAAATCTCTTTTCCTGAAAAAACTCTAAGAGCGGATAAAAGACAACAGAATTATCTACAAAATGACATATTAACGACTTCTGTATGTCAATTCGTTCTTAACTTATAGCTTGTCAAAGTTTAATTGTTCGTCATTAAACGTTAAAAACAATAATTTGATATTTATTTTATTTTATAATTAAACTTTGGTACGCTAAAACTTAAGAACGAATTGACATACAGAAGTCATTGATATTTCATTTTGTAGATAATTTTACTGTCTTTTTTGTGTAGAATAACATTAGCTACAATGCGTACCTACAACTTTTTTCAAAAGACCCTATAGTTTTGGAGTAATTTGGAAAAAACCTGAATCCCCCCCACACCTAAAAATGTTTGCTCCGCACCAAATTTAAGGTACTTTTAAGGAAATGCCTAGGACATTAAAATTTTTTCGAAGTTTCATCATTTTTTTTGTCTAATTTTCCTGGACTAATATGTGTCAAGAAAAAAAATGTGAAGAAAAAAATAATTAGATACAATTAAGTTGGCGAAAGATGATGATCGGTCGTTGGTTTTCTGTATCTGGTGTGTATGTATCTGTTTACAAGAAATTGTAGGTCTTGTGTTATATTGCTTTTTATGCTTAAAATGAAAATGTATTCTGATTTGTGTGGTTCAAGTGTGTGTTTAAAAACATATCGCACTATTTGGAACAAGTTCAGTGCATAATCTATGTATTCGAGATCTGTGTAGAACAAAAAAAGAAAAAAACCTATTGTGAATGAACTGGGTGAACTTTGTATGGGTGGACGTCGACGAATCATCCAATAATGCGCCATTTTTGGTACAGTTACTAAATAATTAAAAACTACCAAAACAATTCAGCTTTCATAATGCTTCGGTAAGTCATTTTAGCTTCTATAAAACCTTACGGCAACCTTTTATATGCCTACATTTTTAATTTTTCCCTTTTTGTCTTAAACGAATTCTCTGCTTTTACCTGCAAAATAACAATTTTTTAAAATTTGTTACATTCCACACAATAAAGTTCTACTGTAGGTATGTTTCTTGACTTCTTAACTCTGTCAGTTACTATACCTGCTTGTCAATCCCTTCCCCTTTTTGCGTATTTTATTGAAAATCTTTTTCTATACTTTATTAAATTATTCTTAACAAAACTAGGTTAATATAAAAACAATGGAGAAAGTTAATGTAGCTTGGAAAAGCTTTGAAATTTGTCAATTGATTACTTTCATTTCAAAATAGAAGTTGTGAAAGTAAAAGTTGAAAAATACACGCTATCAAAATAAAATCAATCTAAATGTTTATTAATCGAAATGTGAAAGCTACCAGGACTAATTGCTAAAACTTTTGAAAAGCCACCAAACAAAAATCCATTTTTATATTGTTAACCGATCCATTTCTTCTATTAAAATTGTCGATTTCTGACACAAACATCTCAAATAAAAAAGTGTACTTCAAAAATTTGATAATGCTTCTTTATTGCAAAAAAAAAATGCCTCACTTAATTTTTTTCCCATGGAGCAGTGTACAAAGTTTTCTAAGAAAATATGTTCTCATAAAAAGAATAATGCCAACCACAAAGTAAGCGAAGAACGCAATTCTCCAAAGCTGCACTTAGTTTGCGTTTAAAGCAGCATCGAATGATGTTAAGCAAACCGAATTACGGAAACGGAAGTGCAGGCAAAAGGCTTGGCTGGCGCATGAAGAACACAGAAAATAAACAACAACAAAAAAAACTTAAAGGTGGGAATACCCAACTTTGTGACAATTCACTAAGTAAGCGAAGAAGCACTCCTTTTTTTCGTGTCGTCTATACTGTCTGTTCTTCCTTGTGAATAAACAAAACTTAAAAATAAAATGTTTTAAAGTTTATTTTTCGTGTTCAAGCCAGGAAGCAGTGGCAACTTAATACATATACTTCCGTGTGGTTAAGGGTAAGATGGGGTTTCGACGAAAGGCCTGGTTGTGATGAGATAAGCCTTGAGTAATTATTTGTTGAAGTCACTACATGATTGAGTTGATGAGTATGTGTAGGCGGCGTCAGCCTAATTGAACTTCCACACCCACCCTGTTTAACATTTCAATCCATCACCTCCACCTTGTAGGACAGGATGACAAATATTTGTGAAACGTGCAAATTACATTTCACCGAATAATTTCCTCTAAAGGCACGTCAACGTACATACACATCTATTATACCGGACTCTGGTTTAGTATACCAATACCAACAAAAGGAGTATAAGGATTGCCTTGACTTGTTCAAAAGTTTTAATATTGAAAGTTCCATCAAAGAAGTTCCAGTCCGAGGAGATTATTTATTTTTCCGACCTACTTCCAAAAACACCCAAGCGAGAATCCGCCCAAACTGAACGCAATAAAGTCCTCTTTTATCTTTAGTATTGGTATTTTGTTGAAAAAAAGAGTCTTGTTCTTTGGAGGATTGGGATTTCTAAAGGCTATTTTCTGCACCTTTCGATTTGTACGTCTAGAAAATTCAATTAAACTTTACTAATTGACACGAAAAAGTTATAGTCAAACTATTGCTTAGTTCTTCTGTGTATAAAGGGAGAAGTAAGAGTGTTTAAGGTTGAAGAAGTTTGGCAGTGGTGTAAAAGCAAGACATACGTCTTCCCAATAGGATTTGTACAAATGGCTCAAAGTCCAAAATAAAGTTTTCTCGTTTAGGGATCTAGTTGGGTTTTATTCTAAAAGTGCCATAGTTCTTGGGCATGGTTAGCTATATACAGAATGATTTTGATTATTCTATTGAATACTGCAAGGCAAATAATGTTTAACACGCTAAATTGATGTTTCTTTAGTCGAATAGCTAAGTACGAATTAATTTAATAGTCATCAGGGAGGAAAAATGTGTTTTAGGTATTTCTTGCAGAGTTTTGTATTTCTGGTTGGATCAAAAATTTGAAAACAATAGCCCAGCTATGGCCGGAGTATTAGTGGAGAATTTCGTTTAGATAAATTGAGGACTAAACTTCAAATTCGATAAAAGACTCAAAAAGTTATTGACGAGTCTCTTTTCACATTAGAGCTTAGCTAACCTTATTCAAATTTAAAATTTGATTATTGAAGACTTAAGTGCGATGGTAGATTAAAATTAACTTGACTGAAATAATCGAGGTTATGTAAAAGTTGGTATACTATTCACTGCTTAACATGAGTATTAGCTGGCCCTTGTAGAAAATTAAAATCCCGAAATTTGATTCACAAAATAGCAAACACTTATATAAAATGAAATATTTGAACTCAGTTTTAGGGTGGATTAAATTTATACATTTGAAGAGTTTTATTGGACAGTAGTTCCTTGACGGGACAGTTTGGCGGGTTCCAAAAATTTCAACTCCTCTTTTGTGCCCCTATATTAATCAAGTTAATATATAAGCAGGTTCTTATGTCAACAATTCTATTGTTGGCCAACAGTAAGTTGGTATTGGGTATTTTTGCCCTTCGAGATTGTGACTTTTCGCGATTTTGGGTTTTCCTTATTTGGAATCTTGCAATAATTGTGTCCGACTACACATACTTATTAGTCCTTAACTTGACGTTGTTCATCGTTTATTTATAGAATATAATTAGTTACATATTTCTTTGGATTTTATTTTTGCCTATAGTACTTAAATAAAATGACGACTGAATCGCACGTACTTGCTCTTATGTTCGATCACATTATAGGCAAAAGGTTCTTAATAGAAACGGCCAAATATATTTTTAAAGTCGTTTTTTTGTTAAATTTTTATACATAAAAATTCTTAAATTTTGTTTAAAAAAAAATTGGTATGAATATTTTAAGTAATTAATATTATAGATTTATAAAAAAAATTCAGAAAAAATCGTCCACTCATTTTCGAAATATTGAATTTTCCAAAAAAAAATAATATTTTTCGAAAAAATTGAAGTGCAGTATTATTAAGAATTCGAAGGAGCCCTGAACAAAAAATTTGATGGAAATCCGTTGAGCCGTTTATGAGAAAGTCGAAAATCAAAAAAATTGGTTGTATTTCATGGTACCGTTAATAACAAAATAAGTAAAAACATTTCTTGGCCAAATATAGACCATATCTAAAGTAGTACACACACTAATTTTTATCAAAATCGTTAAAGCCGTTTTCAAGATAATTAAGATGGTAGACAAATTTGCATGGCAAGTACCGTTATTTTTGGGGCTAAAATAACGATTCAAAAATCTACTTTGGGGGTAGCCGTGGCGCGATAGTTGTGTGTTCGCCTGTTAACCTCATGGTAACAGGTTCGATTACTGCCGTAGTCTATGTCCTCTTATTTTTCCATTTAAAACCAATTCTTAAATAAAATGTCATACAATGAGTTGCTGGTGAACTCATTATATGCTGTTTAGGCATAGCACTAACAACATGTGATTGAGTAAAACTAGTATACCGATTAATATGATAACGAATAAAAAAAATAATGCGAATTATAAGGGACTTTGATAAATAAGACACGGACATTTCTACGCATTAGTTCAACCGCTATCCCTGGAGATACGAGTACAATCTGAAACAACAACCACCTACAGTCTCAGATGATCACGCCACACATTTTTCCTATTCTTCTTTATCTTCTTTAAGCTCACGCACGCGCTGTGTTAACATTTAAAGGGTAGTAACGTGTTACCACAGGTTTAATTTGTAATGAGTCCCAGAGGCTGAAAAAATGAGTCATTTTGAAAATAAATGAGTCCCAATAAATAATCTATTTTAAGTTTATAATAATACCTTTTTTTTAAAAAGCAATCAAACGGAGGGGGTAAAATTCAGTTGTTTTCCAAATTACTAGAAAACCGAAGGTTTTTTTTGAAAGAAAGTTGTTGGTAGGTACATATTCTAGACCGTCATTCTACACAAATGCGAATTATATTATGTCAAGCCTGTTGCTTTAACGAATGAATTTCATTCATATATCCGTTTTGACGAAAAACATTTAATTAAAAATTTAAAAAGTCTTAAGAACACATTTAGTAAAAAGTAAACAAAAAGGAACAATTCAATAATAAGACAAAAGTAAGAAAAGATATAAGCTAAAGCCTAGTTTTTAATCTGGAGTCCAAACTTTATCGTTTATCGTTTTTTATTTTGATTAGCTGAGATCTGAATTTTTTTTTCTGCAGCTGCAGAACTTTGAGAAAACTTCATAATTTCATAATAAATTTAGAAATGTGCTCAAAAAAGGCTCTTCACATGCATATCTTAATTTTAAAACGTCCATCCAAGTTCTTATGTGTTTTATCCAAAGGAAGAAAATAAAATAGAAACGTAGTTCAGACTATTCAATTTTTCAAATATTTTCTGCATAATCAAATAAAAGTGCTTTAAACTGTAAATTGACTCGTTCTTAAGAAAATGAGTCAAATCTAAAAAAGATGAGTCCCTGAGCCAACCTTAAAAATAAGTCCCTTTTGACTCAAATGAGTCCCAGTGGTAATAGTGGTAGTATAATCCCTTGAGCGTGTGCAGATTATAAAAACAAAAAAAAAAACAACCAAAACCGCCTAAGTACCAAGTTTGAAGAAAATCGGTTCAGCCTTTTAGGCTGTAGATCGTTCTACAGATAGACAGACAGGCAAAGAGATTGTCTATGGAATTGCGGGAGCCACTTTTTTGGTGTTCTCTATGATCGTAATGTCAAGTTTGATTAAAATCTCGAGTTCGATTTTTTTTATATATCGCAAGTAAAACATGAGAATCTTCTAAACCGACTTCTACGGTTGTATTCTACTTTAGGCTTATTCACTTGATAGCGACCAATGATCAACATATTGGAGTAATTTCTCTAGGTTCGCAAATAAAACCTATTTCTTTCAATAAGCAACTTCCAATTATTTTCTTCACAATTTAACAATTTTCTTTCTTAACTAAATAAATTGCCCTATTTTTCCACTTGTAAAAGTAACAATTGACTATCTTGGAATGACGAGAAGACCGTTTTCGCAAAACTCAACAAGCGCCAAAAATCGAAGAATGAAATATTGGTATCGAAATTTTTTGTATCTCAAGGCGCATCGACTAAACCAAAAAATTTTTTTTTGAAAATTTGAGTATGCAGTTTTATTAATAATTTTAGGGAGCATTTGTATAAAAAAATTGTTTTAATCGGTTCATCCAATATTGAGGAAGTCGAAAATATGATAAGTGGTTCTATGGGAAGTCCCGTTAATAAGTACGTCGAAGTGGACTGCACTAATTTTAGAACACACTTTTATAAAAAAAAATTCTTGGAGCTGTCTTCGAGATATACATTTTTTTCTTAAAGTTTTTTTTTTAACATTTGTATGGGAGGTACCGTTGTTTTTTATTTTAGGAATATATTTTTTTTAATTATTTAAGAAAATGTCCAAAATTATTAAATACGAAATTTCGAAAAAATCCATTAAGTCGTTTTTGAATGTTGAGAGTTTTGGCTTACAATAGTGTTTAAACTTTTTAGGAGCTTCTGCGCAAAAAAATTCCAAAAAAAATCACTTTAACCGTTTTTTAGAAAATCAAAAACCAAAAAAAAGAGGTACCAAAAATAACAATTTTTTTCCGAAAAAAAAATTACCGAAATGTTCGTTTTCCCTTCATTAATAAACAAATTTTTTTTTATAAAAATCGTTGGAGCCATTTTTGAGAAAAATAAGATTTTGGTTTTTGGCCGAAAAGAAAATATATATTTGTGGTCTTAAAAAAAAAATGAAAAAAACGTGCGGGCATCTCATCGAAAAAACAATATCTACCAAGTTTGAAGAAAATCCATCGAACCGTTAGGGCTGCAGACTCGAGGACAGACAGACGGATTTTTTTGTGTTCTCTATGATCGTATAATGTCATGTTTGAATGTTAGAAAACAATCTTTTTTTACGAATGCATAACTTGCCTTATAGTACGTATAATCGCAAGTAAAAAACACTGATCCTAGTAAAAGCCTTATAAAAACGGTACTCGATCTTAGCATATTAAATAAGGTAAATTACACAAGGTCTGTGAATAAATGAGATTTGAATAAATTGGATATGGCGTGTCGCGTTTTCTTACGTTGAACTTGTAATGAAGCGTGGAAACTTTTCAAGTGCCAATAACGGTTCCGAACCTCCCATCTGGTAAAACATCTCCTACCTAATTCGAAATAGAAAACGATATGGAGCGAAATATATTCCTAAGCCTGAAAGTAAGGCAAATTTTTCTTACAAGTTGAAGGAAGTGTAAAACGCTGGCGCTTGGTTATTTTTGCTATTTCCATTGCTATTTGTCTTCACAGTATATTTTCTCAACGAATATAATATGGGGAAGCTCAATTTTGGGCCAAATTCGTCTGCTATCTGTAATTATGTTGTTCATACAAAACCAAAGGTGTGTTGGGGCAAAACCAGGAATCGAGTTAGTTATGTGAGTCTCACTCTACTTTTTCCGCTTGCTTACCGCAAAGCTGTTCACTTATCGCCGCGATTAAACATGGAATTACATTTAGCTTGCTGCTGAAGATATGAGGACGGAGACGCATCGCCTAAACATTTCCATTCAATAGTTCCTTTAAGTAGACGACAGATGCTTCCAGTGAGCTGGGCTTAGATCCGCCTTTAATATAAGGAGTTTGCTTTTGGCAATTAAATCCTGTTGTAATTCAATTGTATGTATATGAAAAAAAAACAAAGGAACCGCTCTTAACGGTCATCCTTCATCCACGAGGCGTCGTATGCTACTTTCTAGATATAAAAACTTACTCCATGCAGATAACGTGCTCACGTACGCCACTTCAAAACATCAATCTCACTTCTAATCACAGTCCAATAAATGGAGACTCACATATACAACACTCTTTATATTCTATAAGAAGAGGGGAATCCGAATCATTTCTCTAAATCGGAACTGGCCTACTTCAAGATATCTTCAACTGATAAAGGCAGTCAGTTGCCATTGCAAATAAATGGGGCTTATCCCCACATGTACACAGCGATCGTTAGACCGATACTTACTTATGGGGTAGAGGTATGGTGGACTGCATTGGACATAGTCACATATTGTGACAAATTAAATAAGGTCCAAAGGTCAGCCAGCTTATGTATCAGCGGAGCACTCTGCTCCACACCCTCGGCTGCCCTTATATACATACTACTTAACCTTAAACCCCTCGAATTTTTAGCAAACAAGTGGCTGCGAGTATAGCTATTCGTCTCAAAGCCATCTCTCAATGGACTAGCAATTCGATATGCCATTGTAATATTCTGAACAAGGTCGGAGCAAAACTAGGACGATCCGACTACACCACACACCAGCTTACCTTCGACAAGGACTTCCAAGTTACCATCCCACCAAGATCAGATTGGGAGGATGAGAGGTTCTTAAAATATGGGTCATTCAACTTTTATACGGACGGTTCGAAAACCGAAGAGGGAGTGGGCGGTGGTGTGTACTCAGACAGACTAAATCATATTCTTTCTTTCCGTCTCCCTGACCATTGTAGCGTGATCCAAGGGGAAATTTTGGCGATTAAAGAGGTGTTATGCTGGCTAAGGGAAATCGTGATATCTACATCGTATATCCGCATATTCTCTGACAGCCAAGCAGCCCTCAAATCACTTGGCGCTGTTTCCACAACCTCTATAACTGTTCGCAACTGTCGATCATCTTTCAGAGAGATGGCAGAATACTTTAACATTCACCTGATATGGGTGCCGGGACATAGTGATTTTTTGGGAAACTGCAAAGCCGACGAACTCGCCAGAAAAAAACACTAAATACCTATTCTTCCGAAAATGGAAGAAATCGGTATGTCTATCGCTACAAGCAAACTATTGTTGCATCAAAACTCCATAAAACAAATTAATTTTAGATGGTCAAACATCACTACGTTGCTGGCCACCAGCCAAATCTGGCCAGTAAAAGACCCAAGACGCTCAAAAAGTTTACTCTCTTTGAGCAGGAAACATCTGGGCTCCGGAATAGGTGTTATAACTGGACACTGTTTAATTTGTAGACACGGCAAAAGACTTGGCGTTTTCTCCATTGACTTTTGCAGAAGCTGCATGGGCGAGGAGGAAGAAGAGACTATCTCACATCTTCTCTGTTCATGCCCTGCTCTCTCCCAAGGACGAAGATTACAGCTGGGGGAATACTTTTTCGACGACACCAGTGATCTTAGACACATTGAGATTCACCGACTTCACCGCTTCATTCGAGGCTTCAACAGGTTTGATTAAAGAGTAAATTTATCTTCATGTGGTATCACAATGGACCTGTCTAAGGTCTAAGTGTGTCAGCTGTTATCCTGGCGACCACTTCAACCTAACCTAACTATAAAGGCAGTCGCACTGCAACTAGTTAAAGAAATTTAGTCTTTAAACTCAACGACAAGCCTAGGTGTATACTTTTCAGTTGGTAGCTAAGGTTTAATTTGTACTCAAGAAGCGTGCTCAAGAAAGCCAGCTAGGCCTTCCACAATCTATATAAGTTTTGACTTAGCCAACAGACAGAGAAACTGATATAAGAAAACTCCTGCGTCCCATGATCAGCTACTTCTTCCCAATCTGGTTCTCAATTTTTAAGACGGCCATGAAGCAACTTCAAGTATTCGAAAGTAAGATTCTTAGAATTAGAACCGGGTTGCACTTTGAATGAGAGCGACAAAATTACTGAAGGAACGAGCATCAAAAAAGTGTGATTTTCCCGAAAACGGTAGTAAGGAATATCATCCAACACCCGAATCAGCTAATGAGATAATAAGCCACAAAATAGCGACATCCATAGCAACTGGATGACAATTTAATAATGGACATGCAGTCTCAGTCTACGTAGTCCACTACGTAACTCAAACTGAGGATGAAAGAGTCAACTACTGTAGTTCATTACATATTGGGCCGTATCGGGAATCTTCCGGGGAATTTCGTTCGTTACCCACTGAATATTTTTTTTTCCCTGGATACTGAAATGATAGTAAAACTCCTTAGGAAAGTTCATTCTCGATACCAATAAATTCCGAGGGAAGCTTTTGAACATCATTCACGTTCCCTACATTCGAATGAGGGAACATTTCCAGGGAAATTTTTATTCACGATAACCCCCATTAGATTTGCCATTAAATGTAACACCGTCTTATTTATTTTACGAATAAAGGAATAAATAGAAATTCTAAAATTATACAACAGGGAGTAAATAAATATAATTGGACCAAGTTCTAGTCCCTCAAATCCTTGTTTTATTTTATTTCTTCGGGATACCGTTTGGCTACACCGACAAGATTTCCGCACCGTCAAAAAAAAAGTAATCTACAAAATTCTTTAATTTTAGTACTGTGTTAACACTTTTTCATTCGCAATTTTATTGTGTTACAACGCCTTTCCGTTTCCACGCGTTAAATCCTTGAAGCAGAATACCAATTTCGTTGATCAAGTCATGCATTTAATTTTTAACATAAAAGTCACATAACCGGCTGCTCTAAAGTACAAACCAATCTACGGAAATACATTTTCCAGCAATAAGATAAACAGACGTCAGCAAAGTGGAAAATAAATAAAATGGCAAACATCCTTTAATAAAAGTTCTCAAAAGGTTCTGCTGCCTGTAACAAGTTGTATGATGTGCGTCCTTCAGGTGTATTTATTTCTGTCGTCTGGAATATTTAATTTTGTGGGTGAAATTTCAAGTATCTAAGAATAATCCTCATAAAACTAATATCAAACTTAAGTCCTTATAACATATAAGATAGAGTTCGAAATCAAGTTTGCTGAACTTTCCAAGGATATTTCTTTCCATGATGTTAAGCAACAGAACAGAAAAATCTTCCAATAAAGTGTCATCCTCATCAAAAAAAAAATCCCAGAACTGTCTCGTATAGGGAAAAAAAATCAACTTACATACATTAGATCTTCAATGAATGCAGGTTGTAAAATACTTGTCTCCTTATTTGATATACTTTGTTTTGTGTTTTGGTTAGACAGAACCGTAAAACGAAATATTGTGGGTGTCCTCGCCTTGGCAGAAGAAGTATTTCTCTTGGAAGGTGGGTGGACGTGGAATTCAGTGAGAGAACGAAAAAGAGCAATTTAAAAGAACTGTGTCATAAAATGTGAGACTGGATTCCTTCCTTCAAAGAACTTCTTCTATGAATCATCATCATACAGCTTTCCCATGCAAAAGAAGGCAAGTTGGGTTTGAAGTTGGTGTTAGAGTTGGAGTTGTTCAGCAATTTATAAAGCTCATGAATGAGTAATGCAGCTTTGGTCCCAATGGCCTGTCAGTTGTCTCGTTGTCTTACTCAACAGTTCATCATGATTATGTGGGGGAGCTCTTTAGATATACCTACGTACATCCCTACTTATTGGAGGATTCGGACGAAAGAAGATGAGACCAAGTGCAAATATCCACAAGCAATGGTTGGTAACACACATTCTTGTGAATGAAGCAATTTGAGGGAATGGATCTCTGGGACCGAGATTATCTTAAATTAGATGGATGTGGATATGCTTTTGGGGATGTATGGTGCGGTTATTGCGGTAAGTACTTTGGTTTTATATTCCCCCTCCTTTCTATTTCTGCGTAGATTTATCTGTCGTTCATCATTTTTTTCCTGGTTTTTCTTTGCTGATAAGATTGTGTACTCAATTGGGTCTCCCGTGCGTATGTGCGATTTTTTTTAGATTCTTTTCTGATATGTTATTTTTCATCGTCGGCGAAGTATAATTTTCTTTAGAAAGTCTACTGAATGAGATGGAGTATCTGATTGTTTTTGTAAATATATTGTGTGTGTGCGGTGAAAATACGTGTTATAGCTGATGTGTACTTTGCAAGAGTAACGATGTTAGGAATTACTTAATGAGCAATCTAAGTGATGAGCAATCTGAGTGATTATAAATGTTCTATTTTTAATTTGAGATGCGTCTTCTTGTTTATTTCATTAACGTAAATGAGGCTCTAAGATGATGACAAAAGGGATTTTTTTATTTATCACTGTGGCAACAAAGTAGTATTAAAATGTTGGGACTCTTTTGTGTAGTTCCTTCTTCTAACCAATTGAAAGGAACTTACGAGTGTACAAAGTGCATACTATGCACAAAAGTAATAAACTAGATAAGGATGTAGTAGTATGAAATAAGATTAAAAAAGGATATTTTAAAGTCAACGAAATTTTTTTAAATTAATTTTTTATTAATAGGGCTTTGTGTTGGAATACGACACATAATAACCACTATTAAGGAGAAAGAATGTATCCGGTATGAAGAAGAGAACACAAACGCAATACTACAGCTAATGCGATAAGATATTGCATATTGTATTGAAGAGTTTTGTGCTACATCAACTTTAATTTTAATGAATTGCAAATAGCCAATACCAAGGATTTGAATTACGGTACCAGCAGAGGATGTTCAGCAAAAATGACTGTCCACTAAAATATAATTCACGGTTATTATGGTCAGGTGGCATCACAAAAAATTCGTTCATCAACTTAATAATTCACATTTAGTTATTACCAAATACATTAGATGAGGACCTAAGATAATTAATATAATTCACCTTTTCGACCACACTTGAAACCTCTCTTGATATTAAATTTGATTTATTAATCAGTTTAAATTTGATTACACATGATTTAAGTCAATCTACTCAACTTATCTTATTTGCTTAAACCTCATTGGCAGTGACAAAATCTAGCTTAAAATTCTTACATACATGTTTGGTGCGGTAAGGGGTCGTTTTGGACTAAAATCATACTTCCTTAGATTTCCATTACTGCTGACCTGGGGCCAAATTCCGCAAGCGTGAGTTTTCTCTGTGTACACAAAAAGCGGGTACACAAACATATTTGCGATTCCGCAATGTTTCAATAAATTTTTTTTTTTGACAGATAACGTGTAGACATCAGATAGGCAATTTTATTCACGCATATTTTGAGGGTAAATACATTTTTTGCACGGAAAATCATTCACGCTTGCGGAATTGGGCTAGGATTTTGTAGATGTGAGTCATCAGAGCACAGAATACTTGAACGCAGAACCGAAGCAGAAGTTGTGTCAGAAACTCTGATTATAACCAGAATACTCTAAAACCCTGGATGTTAATTTGTACATTGCATTCGATTAAGATAAAGAATTTCGGAGTTGTGATTGCGACTCTAAATCTCAATCATATACCGTCTTCTGACTAAAATATTTTTATTTATTTATTTCATCAAACGGATCTTATAATCTTCTGATTTCCTTGAAACAAATTTTATAATTTTCCTTATTCTCTTAAAAGTCTTAGGATATTTTTTATTTGTAAAACATATTTGTTGAATTAGATTATTAACTTAAAAAAAAAAACATCGTACACTTTTTGGTCGATATTGATCAGCATTCAAAACTGAGATTTCTTGTTAGAAGTCAATAGTTTTATTCAAATTTTAAGACCTAAATCATTTCCTAGATGCAAATGTATTTACAAATTATATATTTATTAAATTTTTGTGTTTGTGCATCTATGAATTCGATTCAATCGCTATGACTGGGTAGCTGTTTGGTTTCATTTCATTATCGTTCCGTATTTGTTTACATTTTCTTTTGTTTATTTGCTTCTGAATTTCTTATAGTAAATTGTTCGCTCATTGACGTAGGACGAGAAAATATTTATACACATATTCAAAATTAAATATATATGTTTTAATTTTGAAAATGTGTGTAGTAAAGGACTTAATTATTTGCGTTTATTCTTTCTTTTTTTTTCTCTGCGTCTTGAGTTGAAACCGTAAATAGAGTCTTAAAAGATTTAAGGTCTTCTTCGTCGAAGCTTATTGGTGGAGTAACAATGGTTTTTTCTGGAGATTTTCATCCGATGCCAATTATTGTCAAGGGGACTCGGGCTGAAATCATAAAAGCTTGCCTTAAATTATCTTTTATTTGGAAGAGTGTCCAAAAAATTTAAACTTCAAACCAATATGAGAGTAGAACTTACTAAAAACACTGACAGTTCGCATCTCTTCTGCTAAAAATTGGTGATGGAAAATATATTATCTCAGGATAAGATAATAAAGGGTTACCCATTTTGTGGTTTCAAAAGTATAGGGCTGGAATTCGACATCTATCAAACTAAGTTTTTAAGCCAATTATTTTTTTCACATAAAAGTCTGACATTTACGAAAATGGATCGCACAACGCATACAAATTGTTAAAACCTACTACAAAAATGGCGATTCTGCCACAGCCGCATATCGTGCTTTAAGAGGAGATTATGGTTATGGATTATTAAGCAATTGGCTAAATTGTGAAGAAGATGGAACAGACTGGATTGGTTACAGATATTGTAAGGCCTGTCATCATCGTTTCGCTCGTACCACTTAAAATATCACTGCTGTAAGCGAAAGTGTTGCCGAAGACACGTATGTATCGATTCCTCGTCGTTCTCAGGAATTAATAATGTCTTACGGACCATTATGCCGTATTTTGCTACACCAACATCCATATAAAGTCCAGCTCACACAAAAACTGAAGCCAGCTGATCATTCACAACATCGTACATATTTACGTCGAATGGGTGCTGAGCAACAGGCGGTGGACGGCGATTTTTAGAACAAAATTTTCTTCAGCGACGAAGCACATTTCTCACTCGGTGGATATGTTAATAAGCAAAATTGCCATATTAGGGGTAATGAGAATCCTCAAGTAATTGAAGAGAGGCCATTACATGCACAAAAAGTTATTGCTTTGGGCGCTTTTTGGTCCGGACGTGTGATTGGACCTTTTACTTCTTCGAAAACGACGAGGGAATGACTGTCACCGTCAATTCGGAGCGTTATGGTCATATTATAACCGATTTTTTTTGCCTGCTATTGAAGAATACGACTTGGAGAATATGTGGTTTCAACAAGACGGTGCCATATGCCACACAACTCGAGCGAATATGGCTTTATTGCAAGAGACATTTCCTGGCCGCGTAATTTCTGGTCGTTGCGATATCAACTGGACACCAAGATCATGCGATTTGACACCGCTGGACTTTTTTTTGTGGGGCTACATGAAAGACCGTGTTTATGCAGATAAACCTTTAACTCTTGAGCACTAGAAAACCAACATTCTTAAAGTTATGGCTGAAATACCGACCAATATGTGTCAAAAGGTGGTCGAAAATTACCTCAAAAGAATCGATGCTTGCAACAATTCGCGTGTAGGTCATTTAAATTCTGTAGTGTTTCACACATAATATCAACGTTCAAACTTTATAATAAAAAAGAAATATCATGAAAAAAAAATATTTAATATGTGTTTTATTTACGTTTACTTTTGAAACCGTTAAATGGATAACCCGTTATAATAATTCAATTAAGCGAACGTTTCGGAAAAATATTTCACAGCACACAACAACTCATTCAGAGCGCCTATGGAGACTTGAACTCTTTGCAATCGGGACCGTTTTCTTGGTTCTGCGAAAGAGCTATTGTGTCACCAAAAACTAGTTCAGTCGATGAAATTAATTACGATGTGCTCCAAGTTTAAAAACAGATTCATATCAGTACAAAACAATTGGCAGTGCTATCAATAACAATGGCATAGTAAATTACCTTCAAGAATTTTTCAATTCTCTCAACCCTGCAGGTCTTCCACCATACAAATTGAATTTAAAAGTTGGCACACCGATTATGCTAATAAGAAATCTCAATACCCCAAACCTATGCAATGGCATAGATTTGTAAAAATATAATACAAATTCAAATTCTTACCGGACCTGCAGTAGGAACGTATGCACTTATTCCCAGGATCTTCCCTTTCGATTCAGATTCCAGTAAAACCATACCTTTGCATGATGATCAACAAAGCTCAGGATCAATCATTTCAATTCATTGGGGTAGATCTCAGAGAAAATGTTTTTTCCATTGGTCAACTATATGTTGCACTTTCAAGAGTAGGCTCAAAAAATAAACAGTTTTTACTTCTACATGGAAATGCTAACATTGTATACCCAGAAACCTTTAAATAAAACAAATTTAATATGTGCAAATATCAGTCTATTTTATAAGAATTTATGGGACAACATCAACTCTTTTATTAGGCTACGTTAAACATAACCGTATTATTAACATTTTACTAAAAATATGCCACAAATCACAAAAAAGGCCTTGGTTGCGTTTTGATACGATATAATTTCATTTCATTTTTATTATGAATAGTAAAAATATGACTTATAGTAAAACTAAATATTCTTAGCCTTTGTGAAGCAACACGAGCACGGGTCTGCTAGTTACATATAAATTCCTTACGATTACTATATAATTAATAATTATAATTACCACTCAGGTCACCAACAATAAATAATAAATGGTTTTTAAATAAATCTCTACTGCTACAATTAAAAATATCTTTTCGATTAATTATAGAATAAGCTTCTCTTAAACATCTTGTAAGATGCTCACTAAGCCCATATTTCGTTCTGTGCAACGGTTCACAAAATAAACATCTTCTTCGTAAATCTCTTGAAGGGGCATAGAGTTTAATAAAGGATAACAAACGGGAACACTTGATATGATTACATAATAAATCTCTATTGAAGATAAAATATTTACGACGATTTCACAGCTTAACTAAACCAATAAGTTGGCATCTTAAACCATACGAGGGCAGTTTTATATTCAACTTTAAACGATTCTTGTGAAGTGTTTTTGAATATTTTCAATGCTTTTCGAACTTATTATACAGAAAAGTATTCTTAAAATGGATCTTACAAATGCAATCAAGAGAGATTAAAGAGTGTAAGAGTCAGTAAACTCCTTCGAATTTCTAGAAATAAATCCTAGCATAGAATTAGCTTTAGCTAGTATGATGTCATGAAGTGTGAAAATCAGGTTATTTTTAATTGCTATATAGGTACTATAGGGAAAGTTTTCATTGGGAGAAAAAATCGAACTCGAGATTTTAATCAAAGTCGACATTACGATGTGAGAGAACACCAGAAAATTGGGTCCTGCAATTCCGTCTGTCTGTCTCTCTGTAAAACTAACAACATCCTAAACAGCTGAACCGATTTTATTTAAACTTGTTGCTTAGGCGATTTAGGTGATTGTCCAAAATAGATTTTTGAATCATTGTTTAAGCCCGAAAAATAACGGTACTTAAATTTTTCGGTTTTTTACGGTAAATTTTTCTACCATCTTAATTATCTTGAAAACGGCTCTAACGATTTTGATAAAAATTGGTGTTTGTACTACTTTGGGTATGGTCTACATTTTGGTCGAAATTAAAAAAAAAATATTTTGTTATTAACTGTACCTGTCATAACGGGTTTTCCAATAAGAGGTGTTATTTTGAATAGCCCGCTATTTCGGTAGCTGTCACTTTTGAAGCTGTCATTTTTTGACATTTGACAACTACGCTATTAATAAAAATGGAACGATACACGCTTCAACAACGCATTGAAATTATTAAAATTCACTATAAAAATGGTGAAAATTTGGCAGAGACGGTTCGTAAAACTAAAACATTTTTGGGTCGTCGTGAAGCACCTTGTCGGACAGCAATACAGAAATTGGTGGACAAATTCGAGCTGTTGGGACAAGTTAGTGATGTGAAGAATAAAACCCGTGCACGTCGCTCAAGAACAACTGAGAATATTGCTGTTGTAGCCCAAAGTGTTGAAGAAAACCCAGGTTTGTCCATTCCTCGTCGTTCTTTGGAATTAGGCATTCCACAAACGTCATTACACCGTATTTTGCATAAAGACTTGGGTCTTAAGGCTTATAAAGTTCAGTTAACACAAGAACTCAAGCCGGCTGATCATCAACAACGTCGTGTCTTTGCTGATTGGGTCCTTGAAATGCATGAAAATGAACCGGAATTTCATCGAAAAATCATCTTGACTGATGAGGCCCATTTCCACCTCGGAGGCTACGTCAACAAGCAAAACTGTCGCATCTGGGGCTCGGAAAACCCAAGAGTTATTGTTGAAAAGCCTCTCCATCCTCAACGCGTGACTGTTTGGTGCGGTTTATGGTCCCGCGGGGTCATTGGACCTTACTTTTTCGAAAATGAGGCTGGAGCAACAGTTACGGTCAATGGATTGCGCTATCGAGAGATAATTAATGATTTTTTATGGCCTGAATTGGATGATATTGATCTGGACAACGTTTACTTTCAACAAGACGGCCGGCGCTACGTGCCACACAAGCAATGAAACCATCGATCTCTTACGGGAAAAGTTTCCGGACCGTGTTATCTCTCGAAGAGGTGATCAGAATTGGCCACCGAGATCTTGTGATTTAACACCTTGCGACTTCTTCCTTTGGGGCCACGTGAAAGATAAGGTCTACGCCAACAGCCCAGCGTCGATTCAAGACCTCAAAGATGAAATTCGTGAGGCTATCGAGGACATAGGGCAGCCACTTTGCGATTTGGTTATGGAAAATTTCATGAAAAGGATATGGTCCTGTAAGCGTGGTCTTGGCGGCCATTTGGCTTATGTTGTGTTCCATTATTAACGGCATACCTTTCTCTTAATAATGAAATAAACATCCGATCATTTATCTCCAAAAATGCCATTTTTGTTTGAATATCAAAATAACACCTCTTATTGGAAAACCCTTTACAACCATTTTATTGATTTTCGACTTTCCCAAAAACGACTCAACGGATTTCGATCAAATTTTTGTAGAGGGTGCGGATTTTATATAATACTGCATTTCAAAGTTTTTACAATTTTTTTTTTTTGATTTAAAAAAAAAAATATTTTTTTTTTTGAAAATTCAATATTTCGAAAACAGTTGGACTATTTTTTCTAAAATTTTGTTTTTAAATTTCTATTATTAAAATGTTCATACCAATTTTTTTTAATAAAAAATTTAAGAATTTTTATACATAAAAATTAAGTGAAAAACGACTTTAAAAATACATTTAGCCGTTTCTATTAAGAAACTTTTTCATATAATGTCATCGAACATAGGAGCAAGTACGTGCGATCCAGTCGTGCATTTTATTTATTAAACATTAGTCTATTTGTGCGTACTATATTATCATTGCATGGAGGTTCCTAATTCAAACCCAAGTAAAGAATACATTTTTTTCTTTTAAACAAATGCACCCATAAAACTTCAGAATAAAGGTAAGACCAAGAACCCCGTAAGCTAAGATTGTGATAATTCACGTAATTCAAAAACAATTCTTAACAGTAAACTACTGTATTCTACTGTTTTCTTAACAGTAAACTACGGGTATTGAGTATACAGTGTGCTGTAATAATTACAGTGCGCTCAATAATTCATGTAATGAGTTGTCGCGAATTGCAATCTGATTGTCAGAAAACGTCAAAATCTATTCGTGTCGAAAACTTAAACAAACTAACCTCAAAATCAGAAATTATCATCATAAAACTTCATGCACGTGTCATCTTAACGAAACGTCAATATGAGCGCTCTTATGTGAAACAATTTAACGATTTATTTTTAACTTTATTTACAATTTGACGTTTACTATTAACATTGAAGAAAAGGCAAGCAAAAAATAAATATTATTACAAACTGTAGATTTTTTTTTGATGACCTGTGCAAATTGCATTTTTAGGGGAATTTAATTTTGTCTATCTGGGATTACTCTAATAATTCTACATTCTATTGTTGGTCGTTTGAAGTGGACATACTTCGAATGAGTTAACCCGGATGAACCTTTTGGTGAAAAACTCAAAGAGTTTGCATATTGACAGCTATTAATACGAGTAATTACAACGACGCGACGTAGGGTATTTGAGTGAGTCATCAGCGAAGATATGGTTGGTCAAATGTCATTATGTTGTATAGAATCTGCCCAAATTTAAAGCATTATGCAAATCTAGCTCTCATACTCTCCACTTCCGATTTAAAACACAAAAAGTTTTCTGAAAGAGCTAGTATATGAAGTTTGTATATAGGGACTTCTTTTCAAAGTTTTCTCAATATTCTAAAAGTATCCGACGGTACATAACTTTATCACTATAAGGGTGATGTCGTGCTGAAATTTAAGGAGTGGGTGCATTGTGAAGTGGTTTTCACGAAAGCTGAAATGAATTTCAGGAATGACGAGATTTTGGGTGCAAGACTTCTTGAGTTTCCTGTGCAACAATTCTTCCAAGAGTCTTTTAAAATTATTTAGGGAGGATATATAGGACTTTAATTGAAGACCATATCCCGCACTTCTTGCAGAATAATTCCTTCTATCCATTGTTGGTTAGATGATCTTATGCCCTTTAATAACAGAAGAGTTTTACAGCTTTGTAGTTCTTAAGCTTTAGCTAAATTTATCTGGAGGTAATTGGACTTGTAACTCATTGATTGGAGATAGTTGACCTTTTATTCTTTTTGTATGATTCACATTTAGCAAACTTGCATCATCTCTGCAGATCATGAGTCATATTTTAAAATCAACAGAAAGTAGTTTTACTATTAAATTAAATTTTCAGGTGCGCCGTTTCGATTTTGAGATATTTCAAGGAACTTTAGCTGAGATATCTTTTTGCTTCTATGCTCTCTGTAAAATCTAACTTGTCAAAGAATGTCCAACGTCGAATTTCTTTTGTGGCCAGTTTTCAATTTGTTCTCGTTGCTTATTTCATGGTTTGACAGTCTGAACAGTAAATTCGTAATTTTACTTATCAGAGTATTAAGAGTTCCGCCAAAATTTAATTTTAATAAATGATATTCCACTTCAAATCCGATTTGCTCATAAATTTATGTTTGCTGATGACTTAAAAATATTCCGTCACATTAAATCCATTTCAGATTGATTTGTCCGGTTAAAATACCTTAATAGACTTGGTGAGTGGTGCAAGAAAAATTATTTATGTTTGCATATCTCAAAATGCCAAAATATGTCATTTTTTCGTAGCATATCTCCTATATTCTATTTTTACAAAATTAATGCAGAATAATAGAAAATAAAATGCACTACTGGTTCGCACGTACTTGCTCCTATGTTCGATCACACTATATGCAAAATATTCTTAATGGAAACGGCTAAAAGTATTTTTAAAGTCGTTTCTCACTTAATTTTTATATATAAATTTCTTAAATTTTTTCTACAAAAAAAATGGTATGAACGTTTTAAATATTTAATGCAGTATTTTTTAGAATTCAAAGAAGATTCTGTATACAAATTTTGATCGAAATCCGTTAAGACGTATATGAGAAAGTCGAAAATCAATTAAATGGTTGTATGGCAGGTACCGTTATTAACAAAATATTTTAAAATTTTTTCAGCCAAAATGTAGACCATACTCAAATTAGTACACATACCAATTTTTATCAAAATCGTTAGAGCCGTTTTCGAGATAATTAAGATGGTAGAAAAATTTGTATGGCAGGTACCGTTATTTTAGGGGCTTAAACAATGATTCAAAAATCTATTTTGGACAATCACCTAAAACGCCTAAGCACCAAGCTTAAACAAAATCGGTTCAACCGCTTAGGCTGTAGATCGTTCTACAGACATACAGAGAGACAGACAGACAGACAGACAGACAGACAGACAGACAAGACACACAGACATACAGATAAACAGACAGACAGACGGAATTGAGAGATCCACTTTTTTGGTGTTCACTATCATCGTAATGTCATTTTTGATTAAAATCTCGAGCTCGATTTTTTTTCCATATGCAAAACTTGCCCTATATTATCTATATCGCAAGTAAAAATACACCAGTTTTTGGCAAATGGTTTTCCAACATTGTTGTTCTAGGCATATGTTTATTCAGTACATTAGGTATTATATTAACTCAATACATGCTACTGTATTCAGTACATACATCTTCTATTAAAGTCTCATGTAAATGAATTTTACATTAAAATCTATCTTTGATTCACACTTTATTTGACAATATATACAATTGTCGAAACGAAAAAACAGGCAGACGGCAATGCCATTGCCCACGTATTTTATTTTACTCTTGTAATACTATCATGTAAACATTGTTTAATAACATAAATAAATTTATATCTATCTATCTATCTATCTATATAATTGTCCTCTTATAGATTTCGCTCCGTCAAAATTAGATAAGATAAACAAATTTTTTTTTAGTACTGGACAAGCAATACTGAGAAATTTTGCTGAGGAAGCTTTCTTATTCCTACTTTTCTTAAGCTCAATCAAACGCATTGAAAGCAATTTCTTAAAATTAACTTAAGAGTTCTGTTTTGTGAAATTGATGTTTTTGTTTTTTTTTTCTAAAAAAAATGTCCTTAACCAATAAAACGGATTTAGTTCTTAATTACCCTGTATGTGGCTGTCTTTCAATAAATTTCGCCACCAAATTCAGTTCATTAACGTTATTTACCCTAAATCCACCAATTAGGCTTACATAGTATGCGTGAACTATTGAAAATGCTGAAATCCATTAAGTTCAAAACCCAAATACTAAAAATAAATAACACGGTCTATATAAGGTTGTTCAAGTTTAAATAATTCCAATCGCGAAATTATATTTTATAATATTTTAAACTAATATCAAATATTTACATATTTTGTATTTTGTAAATTACTAATTAGTCGGCGGAAGTTTTATTTAAAATCCAGAAATTCCATTAATAGCTGGCTTGTAAGTTGATCATGCAAAACTAAATATTTGCTAAAAATTATATTAACAGTCTACCGAATCGGGTTTTCCGCAAATGTATACTCAAATACATTGCAGCATTTACATCCAATTATATCTATTTCAAATGCATTGGTAAAATGAAGCTAGAAAAGTATTGGTTTTTTGGTACAACACGCACTGCTATAACGCACTTAAAATTTTATTGACAAATCCGCGATTGAATTAAAATTAACACAATGTTAGTGTTTGTGAAAGCAATGCTTCGATTATACACTCCGCTTCTTTTGATTGAAGCTGAATGGGAAAACTTTGAGTATGGTGCATAAGAATGTTTAAACTACTCCGCTATGTGGTCAATTTAATTGCTTTCGAATTGTGACAGGTGACATAAGTCCAGAGATTAAATGAGAACTTTGGAGAAAGAGAGCTTCTAAGGTAATGAATAAAAAAAAACAGTATTGGAAAGCAAATTAAACAAAAATGAAACTAAATATTTGGTTTGTAATGCAATTCGATATGATTTCGTATTTATCATTATTCTAGACGAATATTACAGATTATATATTTTGCAATCATATGCTAGATTCCCACAATTAATAATTAATTTAAAACACGTAAATTTTTTCGACATGCATGAACGCCATCTATGAACCACCTTTAAAAGCAAGACCCCAACCATCTACTTAACGAAATTTAATTTTCTTTTCTTATAGACGAGTTTTATTTGGTCTCTCAATGGAAAGGAAATTTGCAAATGCAAGAAATAACAATTGAAGACGTGTGAAAGAACCAACGGAATAAGCCCAAACGAAATAACGCAGAACATTGCATGTGAAATAAAGCCGCCGAATTCAGATAGAAAATAAATGTTACACAAGCAAATTTGCATCCACCTAAACTCTACCCACCCCAAATCTTGTACCTGGTGTTGATTCTCAGAAACGGGAATTTAATAAGAGGAATGGTGAAAACATAGGATCTTAAGAATAGGGATAATAAAACGTATGTTTTATGCGTTGATCCATACTTCGACAACAACATAGATGATGTCAACACAGATGTCACAGCTTTGATAACATTTTTTTATTGACATGACACAATTAGGACAAGTGCTTGGCATCATTTTTATGTCAGATATTCAACGCGTTGACTATTTACGTTGATCGTCTAATTGTAACTTTCTTCTTCTATGAAATAAGAAAATAGGGTTGTACAATAGCCTTTGGCGAACCAGGCTTGGACTTGCAGCTAAACAAAATTTAATAACAAAAAGTATAAACGAAGTATAATAAATAGCTGTCAATTAGGAGGTAAAATTACATAACATTATCATAGTTATTATAAATGTATGCTGTATGAAATTCCTTTTACAAAAATTTTTCGCGAATGTTTAAAGAGATATTGGCGCAAAATTTTAAACAGTACTCGCTTAGAGAAAAAACCCAACTCTATTTAAAGCATTAGATGCCAGCCCTTGTCTAACTTTATCTTAATTTTAAACAAAGTAAACAACTCTTCTCATTAAATTAGATCTTTAGGGCTAAGTTAATCTAACTTAATTGAACACATCTTATTTTGACAGATAGAGCAATGGAACAGAACGAAAATTAAACATAACCACAAGGACACAAAAAATATATTCATACATTTATAGAAGCTCATGTTTGAGGTAAGATTTTTAAAATTTCAGAAAAACATTTTCATATATAATCTGTTTCAGATGAATAAACAACAGACCTTATCAAGTGGGGCCTGCAGTTGATTGCTCTTATCCTCATATAAGCTTCAGCACATCTCGTTATTATCACTTTTGAGACACACTACTTTCCCCGAAATTAGTTGCGTAAAGTTCGTCTTCCTTATCTGCGTCGTTTTCCACCGAAAGTGCGTCTTCTGACCAGCGAAGAATAACGAGCAAGGCGTTAAGGAAACAACGAAAGCCCTCGACGAGTTGCGGGATTTTTTAGATTTCGAATTGAGCGAACAAGAAGAAGCGCCAACTCATCGTCATGCTATTTGTAGGTCCGACCATCGTACAGAGGACATTAGTGTAGACGATACCGACTCCGGATATCGTTCCACATCAATGTTAAATAATTCAATATCATAGTTTAGGAATATTATTAATGGTCGGCTCACACGACCAACCACCGATTGAAAGCATTCGAATGCACTAACTATGCGAAGGGCTATTACTAAATTATTATGCCTCAATAACGTATGACAACATATTTTTTACCTACGATATAGGTACTATAGGGCAGCTTTTGCATTTAGAAAAAAAACCGATCTCGAGATCTTAATTAAAGTTGACATTACAATGATGGAGAACACCAAAAAAGTGGGTTCGCAATTCCGTCTGTCTGTATGTCTGTAGAACGCTCTACAGCCTACCGTCAGAACCGATTTTGTTCAAGCACCAGGCGTTTTAGGCGATTGTCTAAAATAGATTCTTGCATCGTTGTTTTAGCCTCAAAAATAACTGTACTCTACCATCTTAATTTACTCGAAAACGGCTCTTACCATTTTGATAAAAATTGTTGTGTGTACTACTTTAAGTATGGTCTACATTTTGGCCGACATTTTTTTTTTTATATTTTGTTATAAACGATACCTGCCATACAATCATTTAATTGATTTTCGACTTTCTCACAATCTGCTCAACGGATTCCGATCAACATTTTTATACAAGAACTCCTTCAAATTCTAAATAATACTGGATTTCAAAATTTTCGAACAATTGTATTTTTTTGGATTTTTGAAAAAAATAATTTTTTTTTTAAATTCAATATTTCGAAAACCAGTGGACGATATTTCTAAAATTTTGTTTTTAAATTTATATTATCAACTTTATTTAATTGAATGCCCTTAGGGAAGCCACCTTGGCCAACTGATCTTCATTTTGACTATCAACGACGTCGACTGTATAATAAAAGACTCTTTAATATCAATGTACGCCGATGATAAGAAAATCCTTAGGTGTCTAACATCTCCTGCCGACTATTTTCTACTACAGAATGATCTTAAGAGATTTTCAACCTGGTGCCGTAAAAACTCTCTTGAGCTCAATGTTAACAAGTGTCAAGTCATCACCTTCTCCCCTAAGCGCTTTCCACTTCCTCCTAGGACGTATCTTATCGAAAATGTTCCTGTCCCCTCGGTTGATTCATTGTGCGTTCTAGGAATTATATGCGATAGAGAATTGAATTTTCGTTCTCACATTGATAAGTCCATTAAGAGAGCTAACTCCGCACACGGCTTTGTGAAACGATGGTGAAAGGAATTCTCCGACTCTTTTGTCAATAAATCTCTCTATACCACATTTGTTAGGCCACTTCTTGAATATGCAAGCCAAGTCTGGTCACCCTATTACCTTAATCACTATCTGCCAATAGAAGCTGTTCTACGTAGATTCCTTCGTTTTGCCCTCCGTGGCCTTCCCTGGTCTGATGCACTTAACCTGCCTCCCTACCAACATCGTTTAAATTTAATTAATGTGGACTCCCTCGAATTTCGGTGACGAGTGACTGATATTGTCTTCTCCCATCAGCTCTTAGCTGGTAATATCGGATGTCCAGCTCTTCTTCAAAAAATCTCCCTACAAACACACTCCAAAAATCTCCGATCCATACATCTGTTCCAAATCGATTTTCATCGCATCTACTATGGGAGCAACGAACCTATTAACCGTATGCTACGTTCATCTAATAGCGTGTACAACTTATTCGACTACCATTTAAGTAAAGATAACCTCAAAACCTCACTTTACCGTACATCGTACCCTTCCTAGTCTTAATAAATGTTAGTCTTAAGTTAGAATGTAAGTTTGCTTGTACTAAGCTGAATAAAAATTAAAATATTTAAAATGTTCATACCAATTTTTTTTTTAGAAAATACTCAAGAATTTTTATATATAAAAAATTAAGTGACAAACGACTTTAACGATACATTTAACAGTTTCTATTAAAAACCTTTTGCATATAATGTGCTCGAAAATAGGAGTAAGTTCTTGCGATCCAGTCGTGCATTTTGTTTTGTTTAAATCTGGCGTCAATCAACTGAAACAGAGTGTAAGTATACACCAATCGAATACACAGAGATCTACTTATTTTAATTAGTTGTTTATTTAATCAAACTCACTCCCATATAATGTGATTATATTGATTAGAGCCGTGTCCAGCAAACAAAACACCAATTAGCATAGAAGTAATATTTAAACAGTCCACAGGACATCGTTTGGCTTTGGCTCAGCGTTTTAATGGCGTTTCTCTCCAAGTGCATAAAATTTGTAAGCTAGTATAGCTGCAGGGATATCTTCCAACTTTCCCAACTACATAACTTTTTATACCTACTCTCTTAGCCGGAGTTTAACAAAAACTACTCCGGATTCGAGGTTTTATTTGACAGACAAATTTTAAGTTCTATTTCCCTTTGGTTTTTTTTCCGGCCAGCAAAGGGATTTTTCCTTGAGGCTTTATTTTACTTGTGCATTCTAAGGAAGTATGCCAAAAAATTCACAATTTTTTCAAAAGTCATTTTCAAGTTATGGTTGTGTCAGCGTTTTTTAGTGTTTTTGTTGTTGTCTTATGTTATCTTTGAATTACAGAGAAGTCGCTTTAATTGAAGATACCTCTTCTTTCAGTTTGTCTTATTCTTTTTTAGGGTCATCCTAAGTGCTTGAAGAAATTGGACTTATGATTGCGCTACAAGCCATTATTTTTTGTTCTTCATTCTTTTTGCCGTTCCGCCAAGGCTGGTCGGTCGCCCGAGCCCGACGGTAATAGGACTTACGAGTTCTAAAGAGAAAGACTGAAAAATGGGTTTGTTCTGGTGTGAAGGGTTTGGACATTGGTGAACATTAAACAAAAAAAAAAGAAATCTATGTACCTACTTTTTTTTAACGATGATGAAGAGGGTTGTTATTTTTAATAGTGAAGATATGTTTTCCTTAAGCTATGGCATTTATGGGTAATTTAAAAACACTTGATAGCTTTTTTCTTGTTAATTTCCCCCCCTAATTTACATAGCTAAGAGGAGAAGAAGTTTTCAAGGATTTATGTTGGCAAATAAAAGGGTTTGATATTTGTTTTTTTTTCGTTTATGTTTTTGTGTTAGGTTTGGGGCCCTGAGGTTTTGAAAGTGTTTATGTTTTTCTTTTTAATGAATGAGGGTGAGCAGTTGCTATTTGAATGAAATTAAGCCCCTTAATTGCAATTAAAACAAATGAAATTTAAATAAAAAATATTTTTTGATTAAAAAGTGTTTTGTTTTAGAATTAAAATTAATTTATAGACTTTGTCGAAAGGTGAAGAAGTATTTTTTAACAACTTCTTGACCTGTTTTATTGAAAAAATACGACCAATCCTTTTTTGTGTGGGTAGATATCAGATTTTAACAGGTTTTGCATGGGTTTCTGCTGAATTTGTGTAATTTATTGTCTTATTTTTTAAATACAAAAAAATTATTTGATTTAAAGAAGCTCATGACATTGCTATTTGTAAGAAAAAAAATTGATGGTAGATTGTTTTAATTTGTGCAAGTTTTTATTCAGTTTTAATTTTACGTAACACAAATCTTTTATTCTAGACCTGGATCAGAAATCTGGAAGCTTGAATAAATTCAGTATGTGAAGGGATCGAAATTTGCTGTTATCTATCTGGTGTTGTCCCAGATGTTTTTATCTTCTGTCCATGTTTGATGGTAAGAACCTGAAAATTAACACAAATTGTGTCAATTGTTATTTTTTTTTGTTAAGAATTATCTTTCGAAATTACGCACCTAAATTTTCAGACAGACTTGTCAAATAGTTTTGTTGTGGCACCTATTTTATATAGACGCCTACGAGTATTTTCGTTAAAATGGAGAAAAAATGAATTTCGAGTACTCATTCAACACTATATTTTTTGAGAAGAAACTATTACGGAAACCAAACAAAAGCTTGCCAAATTATGGTGACTCTTAACCATATTTTGGATTGGCACCATTCACCATTGGTTTACTTAATTTCGACAACTAACGCATTCGTTTGACAACTTCAAATGTGTGTTTGGCACTGTTCCAGAAAAAAATGACTAAGTTTTTGCGAACCTCGGATGAAAACCGGATCCACCACAATCAGAATCCAGAATCAGAACAGTCAACCAATGGACTTGTCCTTGTAGATCAAAAAGAAGGCCAAGGAAGGTTTGTCAACAAACGTAATATTCAAATCGTTTACCTTGAAGAGGGTAAAACGATCACTGGATCTTGGATCGGTTCCAAGCCGATTTGAAGCAAAGCAATCCGCTTTTGGCGAAGAAAAAAGTTCTATTTCATCCGGGAAACTTACCGGCACACTGTTAACTAAACCCAGAATGTTCACCTATCATCTGAGATTATAATGTCCAGTTAGGAGACCCGCTGTTATTCTTCTCACCGTGAATCATTTTTGGTTGTATTGGTTGTAATTTCTAACTAGCATTTAACCCTATGACAGCTTGTAGAATTGTTTCCAAAATTGTGCTCTTTTCACCATCTCTTCTGTTTATATCACGCTTTCTCCTGTACCATATCTTATAAGCTTAAGCGATATCATTATGCCCCCAGAGTTTATCTAGGAAGTCTGTGTCATCATTTACGTGGACATGGCATGGTACCAAATAAATTCTGATTTTATTGTTCTTGCCAAGTACATATTAAACTTGGTCATATATTCCAATTTCAGTTCTTAATTAAGGAGTTTACTGATGCTCTTAGAGCGACATTGCTGTTTTTCTTAATGGCAATATGGACGAAGTAGCAGTATAGTGATTGCTGACGAACATATAAAATCATGCGATATATCGACCTAATAACCGGGCAGTTTCCATGCATAATATGGGAACTCATCGGTCATTATAACTCCGTTCACCGGTAAGATACATTAAGATTGTTTCAGCCATGAATCAAATAAGGTCAGCAGCATGTGCACTCTCTTTTTTTTTCAAATTTCAAGATTAAATTAACAAAATCAGATATTAATAACAAGCTTTTAATAGCGACTTACACAAAAAACGTTTCTTTATTTCAAGAGATGTATTTAAAATTTAAAATTAAATGTACGGTTCGAAAAGTAAAATTACTTTCCACATTTCTGTATGAAATATGAGTTCCCACTGAGTTTTTGGAAGCTTATAAAATAAAATGCGCGACTGGGTCGCACGAACTTGCTCTTATGTTCGATCACATCGTAAGCAAAAGATTTCTATTAAAAATCTTAATATATTTTTAAAGTCGTTTCTTACTTTATTTTTAATATATACAAAGTTTTTTTAATTTTTTTCCAAAAAAAAATTGGTATGATAATCTAAATATTTAATAATATAAACTTAAAAACAAAAGATTAAATCGGCCTAATTAAACAAAACATTTTTCAAAATTCTGAAATAAATACTTAAACTAATTTGAGCTCAAAAACAAAAAAAAAGTTTTATTTCTTGTATAAATTTGAATTTATGAGAAAAAAAAATTTTTTAAATCTGTGGAGCGGTTTTTGATAAAAAAAGTTTTTTTTTAAACTTTTTGAAAAAAGAATTTCAAAAAATTCAAAAACGCCAATTAATAGGTATTCAGCAAAGCCATATAACTACAATTTTTGAAAAAAATGTTATTTATCAGTTTTCAATATATATATTAAAATGTTTCTTTTTTTAAATGCTTTTAAAAATACAAAAAAATATTAATTAAAAATATTGGTACGCAGTAGAAACTGGGCAACCTAAACCTATATATGTGTGAAATTTCGAAAGAATCGATTAAGCCATTTAGAGGTAGTCGAAATAAAAGAAAAACGGTCCTATGGAAAGTACCGTTTTTAGACATTTAAAATTTTTTTTTCAATCATATGATCGGTCGTACCTTAAAAGCGGCACTGATTTTTTTAAATCAAAATCGTTAAAGCCGTTTCCGAGAAAAATTGGCTTTATTGGAAGGTACCGTTATTTTTTGAGCTAAAAAAAGTTCAATTTCCCCTCTGTACAATACCTACAAAACTCTATATACCAAGCTTCAAGCAATCCGGCCCACCCGTTTGGGCTGTAGGTGTCTATACATACATACAGCCAGACAGACAGAGAGACATACAGACGGACAGAATTCTTCGACCATCTTCTATCGTCTTCGCTATCATCGTAATGTCCTATTTGATTTTTATCTCAAGACTTTTTTTCGAAGAATGCATAACTTGCCTTATAGTTCCTATAATCGCAAGTAAAAATCGAACAATTAATTTCGAAAGACTTAAATTTCGCTTCAATCATTTTTTTTTAAACAAAAAAGTACCGTTTGTTTTTAAAGGAACACAGTTCTGTTGCTTGGCGCCCCATTAATCACACCGCCCGGTTTTTGTACAGTTACATATCGTAAAATGGACAAATATAATGGAAATATTATTTTTTCTGTTACCCTCGACAGCTTACTTGGCGGTACTTGGCTGGTGACGATATAGCTGTGGCGCCCAGGTAACTCTACCCCAAATCCGGAACTGTATATAACCCTCAAACTATTGAAGTAAATATAACCATTCCAGGAAAATTTATTACGTGTTTCGTACAAAAATCCTGAATATTTTCACGTTCCGCGTTGGATTTTCTGTAAATATGCAGGCATTCAATTTTTACCTGCAGTTTTTGGTTTACCAAATTATAAATTATACAAATGCCTCTCACTGAATTTCACTGAGTGCAGAACGATTTTCGCATCAATTTCCAATTCCATGTTACAACATAATTTGATTAGCACACATTGCAGCAGCAGCAGCAACAGCTGAATGTGAAACAATACATGCATAAGCAATAAAATCCAATATGCTTCAAGCAAAATCATAAAAACTAATTGGAGTTGACGGTGCAAAATAGTGTTTTTCTATTTTCGCAAGCGCACGGCTATTCCGGCTGTCGCGTCGCTCCGCGTCAGTCGTCGTTTCCCGTCCAATTTGCAATCGATTTCATCAAATTTATTTAATGACATGGAAAACTTAATTACACGGTTCGTTAGCACCACACTTATTTTAATCCACGAGTAATTTATATTTGCAGCTTCTCCAACCTTCAACTCTCAACCTACTCAACATGCACGTATCTACATAAGTATATAACGTGCATATATTACTCGCGTGTCCTACTCTCCCAACCCAACACATTTAAATTGCCAAAAAGTCAACAAAATATTTGCGCTCTTACATATAAATCGTTTCAATATAAAGCCTTTTACGCCCCATAACCATCAGCCAGAGCACCAATGAATGTTTCCCACATTGTTATGAAAGAAAAGTCTCCTGCATAATGCCTGGTGAATAACGGCGCGCGGCGCGGATTCAATGTCATAAAAAATCAACGCATATCCTTTTTTTTAGAATCACGATCATATTCTTAAGTGAATGACAATTTAACGTGCACCATTTTGTATCCTTGGCCAGAATCGATTTCACAGAATAAAAAAAAAACGAAGAACGATTTCGCAGAAGAATGAAAAGCCGATTCGGGTGAATAGCTCGAGACTCGTCCTTCATCACATTCTCTTGAAACCTTGGAACACACTCACCATATTCATTGATAATAATAGATGGCTGAAATCGGAAACGTCTCCTTCATTATTGGGAGGGCGTGAATTGGGCGTTGAATGACTATGCCAAATTGGAATCAGTAGCGCAGACAAGGGGACCAGAAACCCTATTGTAAGCAAAACTAAGGAATATTATTCTAAAGCGTAGACAAACTTAAGTGCTCGACTGAATTGGTCAACGTTTCTGTTTTGATAGAATGTTAAAAAAGAAAACCTGAATTGCAGTTCCATTACAACCGCATGGGATATTGCAAGTACCCTTTTTAATCAAAATCGTTAAAGTTGCTTTTGATACCTTTAATCAAATATTCGAATATCACATATGTGCGATATCTCCTATACCAAATCTTAAGCAAATCGATCGGCTTAGGTTCTACTTTTATGCACATTGTCCAATTGCAACCACTTTGGGCCTAACTAGTCCGAAGTTTAATCAAAATCGTGAAAGTCATTTTTTGGAAAATTAAAAAAAGAATATAATTATGATGGGAGTTCCGTTCGATTTTAATTAAGCTTAAGACAAACAAATTTTATTTCATCGCCGGATATAATGGTTCCCAAAACTAAGCTTTCCTCCCTGGAAAAAAACTACGAACCTAAGGTAGGTATAACTGGAGCGATGAGGAGTACCCCAACAGCGGGATTAGAAGCACTATTCAACTTAAAACCAATTGACCTATACGTACAAGAATCAGCAGCCACGGCTAAGCCAAACTAACATCTGGCGCAATAGCCACATAGGACATGCTTAGATTCTGCAGAAAATTATAGGCAACAATGTCAGCACAGTCTACATGTCACCAAAACTCGACTTTAAAAGACCCTTTAAAACCTGTTTCCCCTACAGACAAGTATTGGTAAACAACGAACTCCATACTGCTGGGTCGACACTATCCTTCTATACCGACGGCTCAAAGATAGACCTTGGAGTTGCTGCAGGGTTTTTCTCAGAAAACCTTAAAGTAGCTCGTTCCGCTAGGCTACTTGATTACAGTAGTGTCTTCCAGGCTGAGGTCCTAGCAGTGAAAAATGTTGCAAAACACGTATCAATGCAGGAAATACCACATACAGACATAACTTTCTTATCGATATCCAAGCAGCAATAAAAGCGATTGATGCTGCAGTTATCAAGTCAAAGCTTGTAACTAGCTGTCACGAAGAGATGAAGCACAAAGCACAACATTAGACTCTGCTGGGTCCCGGGTCACATTAGTGTACCGGGCAATGAGAGAGCTGATGAGCTGGCAAGGAAGGGTTCAACACTTGACATTACCCAAATAGACCTGTCGATTAAAATCTCACTCTGTGTCATAAAACAGAATATTGGAAAGAAGATTCGTTTAAAAACCAATAAAAGATGGAATGGACTCGACACCTGTGCTACAACCAGGAAACTATGGCCGAACTTTGAAAAGAAAAGAACAGAAAGTACGAGTATTACCCACATAAACAAGAATTCCCTTCGGACTCTTGTAAGCATACTTACCGGACATAATCTACTGGGATATCATAAGAAGAAAATGGGGCTTAGTAATGATGACCTATGCAGAGGCTGCAATGACGAAGAAGAACAAGAGGACACCACTCATTTCCTATGTCATTGCCCATCATTTTGTCAAATAAGGAACAAATTCTTGGGCAGCTATTTCTTCGACAATTTAGAAGAGCTCTGAAATCTTTCAGGCAAACGCCTGTTGAACTTCATAAAAAGCCTCTAAATGGCTCGATAATGACTATCCATAGTAATCGTAGGTTATACAATTCGAAGTTACAACACTTCGAGGTATCACAACGGATCTACCTTGATCTAAGTTTGCCGGTAACAAGATCAACTGGCAGCCCATTTACCTAACCTAACCTAACCCCCTCCTCCCACTCAGACAATGATACGCAGCTGAGTGAAATTTCGATTTGAAAGACGGCGGTGGAGTTGGAGTTGGAGTTTCAGTTCGTTTAATATACAGATTCATTGTTAATGTCATAAAAACTAACGATTATGAATATTATCCCTATTTCCAGGACTTTGCCGCACTCTGCATGAGCATTTGGATGAAGTCAAGTGGAATGAAAAATTCCTATGATATATGTTCTATCATGTCCGAAGCAGATGCACAAGTAATGGGGGCCTTCTTCTATAAAATAATGTGGCAAAAGTTAACTTTGGGCAACATTGAGTGTCACCATCATCAAAATACCAAAAGTTTGCCATTTTCATAAATAATAGAAATAGTATTAAATAAACACTGCATCTATATTATCTACTCGTGTGTATATAATATATTCGAGTAAATATCCATGATGATGTAAATGGGGAGGCAATTAAAAAGTTTTCCTTGAAATAATAATAAATATTGAAACCCAAGTGTTCAGCACCTTGTCGTTTGAGTTTTATTACACCCTCATCAAAATGGCTTCTCTGCTATTGTGAATGGTCATTGAAGAAAATTGCTCTGTTAATGGGGTCATCCAGTAATCAAAAATTTAATCCCATACCAGATTTTATTATTTTTGCAGCTGAATCAGGAACCAGGGCTAAAGTTGAATTTAATTAAGTGTTACTTAAAAGTTTTTAGATTAGGGAGTTTTTGCACTTTTCATATTTAACTTCGAAATTAATTTAACGAAGAATAAAGTTGTGGAATTATCTGATTTCTGAGTGTCTTTATACATTTTCAGATTCAGAGCACTATAGAACATTGAGATAAGGCATAAGGGAGATAAATGGCACAGAAGTCCATCATTGTGTTAGACGTTACATTGTTACATTTTTTATGACGGCTTTACACGACTTGCAAAATTCCATTCCATTATTTCTGCCATTTTGTATGTGTTGTTTTGTAAGGCCGCATAGAATTGGATAAAGAAAAAAAAACGAGCAGGGGAATTAGTGACACTATTACAAAAAATATGTTGACATTTCTATAGAAACTGCAAGTATCGATAACGAAAATGTAATACGCGGCGGTAAAACAGTTTTTTGTTTGCCAAAGATTCCGAGTTATTCATCATTTTCACGCCACTGGCCAAATGTAAATATTTTAGAATTTTACACTGATTACTTGTCCCAAAAGGTGTGAGCTGAATTGGAACGAAAATAAACAACACCGGGAGTTAATGAAATTGGCATTTCCATACAAATTATCGATTACAAATGGTTCATTGGAACCGGCAATACATTTTTTTTGAAGAACAGTTAATGGCCGAAAAATGTCAGTGTTTGATAACATGGGAGAGAATTAGTTGCTGTTGTATTTAAAATGAGCCGTTATTACCTGTATTTTTCTTTACAATGGTCGGAAAAAGTATTTTGACAAAACTATTTTCCTTGTTATATTGCTTGTTTTAAAGAGCTGAGAGATATATCGGAACTCGTGTGATGCTCGAAACAAAATATCTACGTGATTGTAACTGTAAATTACAAAATATTTTATTTTTCCTTACGCATTCGTTCTTAATCATGTTCAATGTATGGAGTGAGTTGAAATTAACTGGAAAAAAGTATTTTGACATCATATTCTTTTTAGTTCATTTCGTTTCGTGGGTGCGATCAAAGTTAATATTTGTTAAAATTACGCACATTTAAATACAGAAATTTTATTACATTAAATTTTTTTTTCAATTTAATTGATTATAATGGGGAAAGCGGCGGAAATACGCGAAGTTTTAAGAAATGAAATGGTGATCAAGTATGATGCTGGTATTTAGGTTGAATACTTAAGCAAACTATACAAAGTGCCTCGTCAAACCGTGTATTACCAAATAAATAAAAAAAAAATCACAAATCAACGCGAAACTTACCACGTTCAGGACGCCCACGCAAGACAGCCAAAAGAGAAGACCGTTTAATCGTCGGAAAATTTAAACAAAACGTGCTAAAAACGCCAAAATCTGCAATAATAGAAATGAAAAATCAGTATGATATTGAAATTTGTGAGCAACTAACAAATATTAACTTTGATCGCACGCACGAAACGAAATGAACTAAAAAGAATATGATGTCAAAATACTTTTTTCCAGTTAATTTCAACTCACTCCATACATTGAACATGATTAAGAACGAATGCGTAAGGAAAAATAAAATATTTTGTAATTTACAGTTACAATCACGTAGATATTTTGTTTCGAGCATCACACGAGTTCCGATATATCTCTCAGCTGTTTAAAACAAGCAATATAACAAGGAAAATAGTTTTGTCAAAATACTTTTTCCGTCCATTGTATTTTCGTCGGGCTTAGAAAAACTATTCTTATTGATATGAGGAGACAATAATCATTATAATTACCAGAAATAATTACTTGAAAGTCTTGCTTTTCAGGGTATAAGAGACCTCGGTTTTGCTGATAAAGTTTCTATAATAGAGAAATGCGAATAAACAACATTAGTGATATAATGATGTGTTTTTGTAAGTCCGGATGTAATCGGTTGAAGAAAAAAACGACGAGGGGAATTAGTGATGACATTACAGAAAAATGATGACATTTCTATACAAACTACGATTATCGATGACCAAAATGTAATACGCATCAGTAAAATAATTTTTTGTTTGTCAAGGGTAAGAGTTACTGATCATTTTCGCGGGACTGGCCAAATGTCAAAATTTCAAAGTTGTACAGTAATTAATTGTCCTAAAAGTTGCGGAAGAAATTGGGTGGAAAAAACGACATCGGGAATTAGCAAAATTTTGATATTTCCATATAAACCATCGATTACAAAGAGGTAATTCAAACAACAAATTTGTTTTTTTATGAAGAACAGTTAATGGCCGAAAATTGTCTGCATTTTGATAAGCTTGGAGGGAATTAGTTTAAGTTATTTAACATGTGGCCTCATTATCTGGTTTTTGATTTATTTTCTTCGGGCTTGGAGAAGATAGGCTTATTGATTCTTGAATTATAGGACTTTGCTTTGGCGCAGTGCAGTGGATGAATTGTTGGAAAGTCTTACTTTTCAAGGTATAAAAGCCCTCGGTTTTGCTGATGATGTTCAATATACTTTTAAGGAAACAATGGGGTTCCAAGCTCAATATTCAGAGATGGATGTAGACGATGATAGTAAGTTCCATGGTTCATCACTACCTGTAGTGCAAAATAACAATAACTAGAAACTTACTTGACAAAATTAAAAGGGTCGCATGTTTATACGTATCACTGGATTAATAAGACCTTGACATTCAGCGATGAAATTGAGGTCATCTCCATCTGAAGTGTGATCATATAAAGTACTGCCAAAGGAACCGATTTTGTGATATGCCAAAGAATTAACATTATTGAGCATAAAGAGACTTCCTCTCCGGGTTTACGACAACATATCTTCTTGACATTCCAAGAGTTGTCTTATGATCAAAAATATAACTTGTTCAAAAATTTAACATCGGATACTGACGACTCCAGAACGTCTGTCTGATAGCAAAGGACTAATATTTGGGCCTATAAAATCAGATTTTCCTTACGATTGAACAGAAAGTTAGCATTTTCCAGAAAGAGGTAAAAATTATAGGGCAATGGGCAGGAATAAATCTCAAAAGATATTACCAATACCAAAATATTAGCATTATTTCTACGAGCATCACTAAAATCCCATGAAATATGTTCAAAACTTATATGGGATTATCCAATCAAGTTTTATGAACTTGTCAAGAAAAGCAAGGTTAGACTTTGCTGGGTACCAGACTCCACAAGTATCTAAGTAACAAGGAATACTCATCTGCAAATTTGGCTCCCATAAAGGACTGGTGCTTTTTTGGATATGGAAGAAGTTGTGATCAAAAACTGGATCAAAACAGAAGTGGAATGAGCACAAATTTGTAAGAAACTCTCCAAGGTGATACTGGCCAAACTGCTAATTGGATACTACAACCAAAAACTGCTCTGAAGCATACTGAACAGGAAAACCGTCTGAATTATAACCGGGCTCTATGAGTAGTCCCGGACCATATACTAAGGTTAATTTGTTACACTATTCAACGAATATATTAATATCTAGGATAATAGCAGCAGAGGCAATTTGCCTATCTGAATGTACTCCAAATGGTCTATAAATTTCTTAAAGGAACTAGGTTAGCAGAAGAGCTTCACACAGGATGAGTATTCTCATCCAACTTTAGATGGAAACACAATTTGAGTTTACGGCTCGTACAGATAACCACTCAATATATTTATCCAACCATTTGCTTGTCATAAAATAGGATTACGCAAGTTAATGGCTAAAATATGCAAATATACCATTATTCGGTGACAGATTGCCCATGCGACCATGAACCAATTTAGATCTATAATGTACATAATATTCTATAGATAACTTTAACACACACCTTACAGACATTTTATAACGAGTAGAAAATAAATCAAATCTTCGGACTTCCTTTGTAATGATTGTTTTGCACTATTATGTTAAGAAAAGGTACAAACTTGGCTACTTTTTAACTAAAAAGATATACGTTCGAATACATACTTGTATTTCGCTTTTGGTATACTCTTTCACTAAGAAATATTTCTAATTTAAGGACTCTCCTAAAACTAGATGGGAAATCAATAATCATTGTTTCAGCAAATCCTTAAACTGATATTATGTATGTATTTCATGGTTACCATCAATCACAATGAAATGTGTAATACTCCTTCCCCTCACAATACCCAAAACATGCATTTATTAAACTGAGTTTTGAAGAATTTTCAAAAATAAAATTCTTGACCAAGAAATTTCACCCAAGGAATGAATACTCGAAGGTATTAGCATATCCTTTAACAAAACTACGAAGGGTATTGTGTATGTTACTTTGATCAATTATTCAGAACACAAAATTCACAGAGTTCCAGTTTCAGTTACATTGTGTTACATACGTGAAATGAACAATAAGCCGAAATACGAAAACATTCGGTTCTCATTGGTATTCCTAGTATCTCGATATGAATGGTTGTGTTTTATAAAAGGCTCTTTGTTTTGCTCGCAAAAATAGAGCAAGATAGTTTACTGTTAACATATTTTGTAAGGCATTTTTGATGTATGCGGACATGTAATTTTATCCTTTATCGACATTTTCACAATGAGAGATAGTGTTATAAAAGGTCTGAGTATATTTTACTTTTTGCGGAACTATTTAATTTGTTTCTGCAATTTCTATTAAATTTTCAAAATTATCAATGTACATTACATATATCGTCCGAAAAAATAGGTTTTGAGTGATCAATAGACTTTTGAAGTTAACCGGAACCATGAATACAATGAATGAAGTATGAAAGCCACAGAATATGCTGAGTTCGTAATTGTAAAACTTCCGCAGTACTGCCAAAATTGCGTTCATAAATGTAAACAACCAACACATATATTATAGTTAATTGTCTGACTTGTATTTTATTTGTTTTTAAATGTTAAAATGGTTGGTAGTTTTAGAGTCGGTTGTACCAATATTCGCGGGCTTAGGAAAACATTTTTGTGCCGGGTATGTCCACACTGTTAAAAACAGGCCAGCTATTTTGGCACTGAATGAGACCCAAATAGGCGAAAATTCTGATCAATCGGAATTTCGTCTATTTGGGTACAACTTAGTGCCATTATTCTTTTGCCACCATGGTCTCGCCGTATAAGTAAGAAATGATGTATCGTACCAACTCCAACCACAATATGGCTTGTGCTCAAACACAAATTTTAATTTCATGGTTAAAATTCACGGTAAATAAGCACACCATACACACTTGCCTTATCTTCGGAGCCCAAATTTGGACAGAGACTCAACTTTTAACGAATTTGATGCTTTGTCCGACTTCATTAAAAGAATTGTTTCCCATTATCATCACACTGAAATCGTCATTGCGGGCGATTTCAATGTACCCAATTCTAGTTGGATCAGCTTTTCGAGCCAGACAACACCCAAAGGAAGGTATGTTGAGGTCTTTGCTGAGTTAAACCAACTGACTCAGCTAGTTGACGAGCCGACACGAATCCCTGACGTTGCAGGTCAAACCGCTAACACTCTTGACTTGTTCCTTACCTCCGAACCTAAAAAATACACGGTAAATGTATTATCGCCTCTAGGCACATCAGACCATTGTGTCAAATTTCTCATGCCAACAACACTCAGTTAAAGAAAAATAACCTATGAGAACCGTTTGGCAATATGGGAAAGCCAACTGGGACGTTTTCATTAACTTCTTCAGGAACTTTAACTGGTCACTATGAATCCTCGATAGTGACGTAGACTCCAGCGCAGATATGATAACAAATTTAATTCTTCACGGAATGAGAAATTTTATCCCGAATAGGGTGAAATCCATCAAACCGAAAGAATATGCATGGTTTGATTCGAGGTGTAAAGAGGTTATTAGTGTTATAGAAGTAAGTTTCCGGAATTATAAAGCCAAGCCCACTGAGGAAAACCAGAAAAAGTTTCAACAATCTAGAAAGACTTGCAACGTTCAAATTCGTAGGACCCAATTTTTGCATGACCAAAAATTAAGGCAAAAAATACTACAATGTCCCAAAAGTTGTAAGAATTCGAAATTCAACTTCTTCTTCGGTTCCAATGCTCGTCTTTAATGACACCCCTTTTGTCAGTTCTCGCGAAAAAGCCAATTTGCTTGCAGCGCAGTTCGCTGTTAATTCGATGCTGCCGAAAAGTGATATGACTCCTCCAGTACTTGATAGCGTTAGCGATTCTATGGGACGAATCTTCTTTCGCACTCGTGCAGTTGCTAGAGTCCTCAAAGATCTTGACACACACAAATCCGCTGGCCCGTATAGTATCGCTCCCATCGTTCTGAAGAGCTGTTCTTGGACGCTGGCAAAACCACTGCGTAAGCTTTTCTATCTGTCCTACTCTACAGGTATCTTTACGAGTGGATGGAAAACAGCATTTGCCCAGCCTTTCCCTAAAAAAGGCGCATCTTCTTCACCCTCTAATTACCGTCCAATTGCACTTACGTCCCTTGTTTCCAAGGTTATGGAAACGCTTATTAATTATCAGCTCAAGAAATATCTTGAAGAACGGAAGCTCCTTAATGACCGGCAGTATGGCTTTCGTAGCAATAGGTCCACTGGTGATCTGATGGTATATCTCACCGAACAGTGGCACAGATCTTTTCATCGTTTTGGAGAAAGTAAGATTATTGCGTTTGATATTTCAAAAGCATTTGATAGGGTTAGAAAATGAGTGCATTTGGTATCGATGAATCTCTTCTTCGTTGGATTAGAAATTACCTTCCGAACCTTTCAATACAAGTTGTATTGGACGGTTTCAAGTCTGATATCCACAAAATAAATGCTGGTGTACCTCAGAGCTCCGTATTGTCTCCGACCTTCTTTCTCATTTTTATTAATGATCTGTTATCTGGAACTTCTTATCCACTTAATTGTTTTGCTGACGGTAGTAGTCTCAGCTTTTTATATTCGTTGTCAGATGCACCTCCTTGTTTTTCGGATGTGCAACTGGAACGGCAGCGTATGATAAGCTCATTAAATTCTGATCTATACAGCATTGTCCAATGGGGAATAAAAAACCGCGTAGAATTTAATGCTTCAAAAACTCAGTGATGTCATCTGTCGTTAAAGCCGAACCCACCCCACATGCCGCTATCCATGAGCGGCACTTGTATTGAAGAAACCGATCAGCTTTCAGTCCTTGGCATGTGCATCACAGACCACCTATTTGATGTCGCCAAAAACGCTGCAAAATGTTGGGGCTTTCTTCCAAGATGCAAGAAATTCTTTTCCCCGTCTGATCTGGCTGTAATCTATAAGGCCTTCATTCATCTAAAGCTGGAGTATAACTGGCACGTTTGGGCAGGAGCTCCCAAAACTCATTTGAATCTTTTGGATAGAATTCAAAATAGAGCTCTAAGAATGATAGGCTATAGAACTATTGTGGAAACGTTTACATCTCTAGAACATCGGCGAAATGTTATATGTCTCTCACTATTCTATCGCTATTCTTATAAACAATATTCGAGCGAAATAGCCAGTTGCATTCCTCCCCTTAAACTTTTCCACCGTAATACTCACGCTTCTAGGAATACTCATCAGTTTACACTTGAGCCCAACTTCGGTCGTACTGTTAAGTACAGAGAATCTTTCTTTAGCCGTACAATGCGAATGTGGAATACTTTACCCGGCTCTATCTATTTTCCGCTCGCACTCTGCTTGTTCATTTTAAGGGTAGTCAAAACCCCTTTAGTGCGCGCAAAAAAAAAAAGGATCTGCATGGGCATGGCAACACTTGTGTTCATAAAAGTAAAACGACAGTCAATTTGCGGTAAAGTTGGCATTTGTTTTTATTATGTTTCTGAATTTGCACGAAAATTGCAGAGGAAATTAAAATTTCTTGGAAATTCAAAATCATTTTCCTTCTTTTTCGGTTTTTTTTAAATTTATTATTTCTACCAATTTGTGTCCCATGTTTTCAAAAACGGTTTCTTCCACAAAGCTTAGAACAATAAGTTTTAAAATATTTTTGTAGATAGCCAGTTTTTAAATGTGTGTACTACAAATCAAATCTAAAGCTTCTATCAAATAATTTATGTTTCTCATTTTGACAACGTTTGTTATAATGAACTCATTAAAAAATTCAATTTAACAAAGTATGATGACTGCACAAATGCAGTTGTAATTGTGTTCATAAACGTATTTAATCATATTTTAGGCAGGGTATGGGCAACAAAGCCTGCAATTACAAATTCAGCCAACATTTAAGGAACTCTGAGAGAGAAATCACATCATTTTATTTTCAGCATTTCAAAACCTACTGATTTAATTTTTATTTATTTATTTATTTAACATATGACATTTTCAGTCACTCCCTGAATAATAATTATTGAACAGTTAATCGATTCTGAGAAGGCTTTCGACAGCGTCAGCAGAGAATTTATCTAGCTTGCTTTTCTCAGTAGGCAAATTATAAAGGATCCAAATGTCAGATAAGTTTGCAGTCTAAAGTGGAGTTAGGCAGGGTGGCATGTGTCCCCAATACTGTTTTTGCTGCTGATATGCAGTGTCAGAAATGAAATAGGCGAGATTAGGTGGACTTTGATTTCCTGCCTGAAATATCTTTATTATGCCGACAACTTATGTTTGCTCTCTTATAGGATCATACATCTCAATTAAGTGACAACAAATATGCAAAGAGAAGCTGAAAATGTTGGACTGAAAATGAATACCGGCAAAATAAAGATGATCAGCCTCGGAAGTCGGGACCCGATCATCCTCTGAAAAATATTTCTCAACAGCCGATAGATAAAGTACAGAGTTTTCAATACCTTGGGAGTATCATCTCTTCCAAAGGCGGAGGCAAAAGCAGCAGCTGTATCGGGAAAGTAAGGGCTGCTTTTAGTATGTTGAAAAATATATGAAGAAATAACTCTCTCAGCTTAAGGACAGATGAACGACTGTTCCGCTATAATGCATAGAATCCGTGCAGCTATATAGATGAACAACTTGGAAAGTCACATAACCACGAAGAAAGCTGCAAACGGTCTTTAATATAAATGTCTACGAAACATTATAAGGATTTCCCGGCTCAATCGAATATCAGAGCAAGAGCTCTCCAGGAGAATATTGATTCTATTATATGATGATGAAAGTTGCAATCGGATATACGCTTCCCAAGTCAACCATTGTATTGCAACTCAAGCAATGCAGCGGAATCCGCTCACACAAGAAGGAAGAAGAGATGGGCGCCGAGAAGAACATGGTGTAGAATAGTCGAGATGAACTTAGCGAAACTATGTATATGATAATGTTGGAAATCATTCACGATGGCGCGTAGGCGTAGTTGAAGGAGTGTACCGTTTTTTTCTTTAACTCGACAAACAAAATACTCTGCTTGCAAGAAAATACATTTAAGGATAATAAGACAGTATTGGATGAACTGAAGATGTTTAACTGGTTTAAAACTTCTTCGGGAGTTATAGAGGGTTACGAGATTTTCTTTAGATTGTTTTATAATAATGTATATATTATATATAATTGAATAACATTCAAAAGCCTGGGGATGAAATGTCTAAATGTTTACAGATTACTTTGTCCTGCCCTGCTACCCAATGTAACTTTAATATTAATAATTAATCCTACAAAATCAAAATTTATGGTTTTCCGAAATAGTGATGGTCAATGTACGAGTATCTATATGTACCCGTGATGTAAATTGATCTAACTCTAATTTAGGATTCTTGCTGGAAGCAGCTATCACACAGAATCGCTTAGTCCTCTAGAAGACGATATATTTTTTTATTATTTTATTTACGTGGCAAATCAACAAAATTGTCAATCATCGAGAAAAAATAAGAACATCTTTGGATAAAAATCAACATCGGAAATTGGAAACGACACAACTGAAAATATGTCCATACTTTCTATTACTTCCGTTGGTAAAATAGATAAAGCCAGGAAAAATCTATGTAATTAATGGGGGTCTGTAGGATACTTGTCCTTCACAAGTTGGAGTAATTTTTGATATTTGTTCGCAGATTATTTGTGAAAAGAAGAAAAAGCACAGAGTCAAGTTCATATGTGAGACATTATTTCTGCGACCACATCCTCAAAAAATATAACCGAAAATCCATCCCATTTAGTGAATTAAAATGGCACTAGAGGATGATCAGCAAAAATTTCAGTCCACCACAATGGTGGAATATAAGCCAGGATAATTATGGAAATATGACATCACCGAAAATCCTCTCTAGATTATGATTTTCGTTTATCAGCTAGAATGTACAATTCCTTATTACCGAAAACATTACAAGAGGCCCAAAAATGAGGAACGAATCATGATCCTGTGGACAACACTTGAAATCATTTGAAGATATTAAATTTGATCGATCAGTTTGAATCTGACCATATTCGAGGTATATCGATCTGGTCATCTTAACTTGTTTCCTCGAAGCGTCATCTAACTAGTGGTAAGAGGTTTCATTGCAAAGATAATTTAATTGCCATCAAGGGGCATATTATTACTAGAATTTTGGCCTGCTGTGTCGAATTCCACGAGGGGTATTGTACCTGCTGATCTGGTTTGGACTATACTTGTATGCCAGCAAATACTTCTATCCGATACCCAAAAAGCCAGCACTAAAACTCAATAATCACACTTGCCATCACATCAGTATATACCCCAACCGAAAGTAGGACTGATTTTAGAAATTTTACCAGAAACCGCTTATTTCCGAAATACGACTTATGGAATGAGGAAATACCATATCAAGATATAAAAATACAAATTCTTCTAAAATTTCCCCAGATTTCTTTGATACTTATTGAGCCATTGAAAAGTTTGGAATATAAGGCAATATTTGATTTACAAATGTCCATACGGTTTGTAAGTTAGGCATTCAAGCCTTCCGTTTTAACGAAATTATAACGTTGCTATTTGTTTATTTTTTTTTCATTGTGATTGTTTTTAGAAATTTGGAAACTATACCTATCACTTCGTCAGCAACACTATTCCTGAATAACTAAGGCCTATAGTTCCTTAAAATTCCACAATCTCAACAAATGAGTGTTTTAATAGGCAGGCGTAGAGCAGACCTACCTACATTTTATTGCTGAAGTTTAGTTTAAGAGACACGATGGCAATTTAATCCCCACAACTATAGCTTGACAGTCCAATACACTTACCTCTCGGTAGGTTAATATCGAATAATGTGTTTTATTCAAAGACTACCAAAGGCACTTGCGTAATTTTTCTTTCAATGAAGCTGAAAAACATATTATAAAGCTTAAATGTCATTCTTCAGCTGATTATGTTAGCGAGTATTCTAGGCAACCTTAAACTCGTTAGAGGATCCACCACCTCTTTGCGTACTCTCCAGAATAACATGTAACGAACTTATAACTTATAATTGAAAAATTCCAAATCTCACACCGCTTATGAATGTTTTAGTATCTTTCTTACACTTTTTCAATGCCATCAAACTTGGCTTAAGTCAATATAGGTAAAAGAAATGTTCCGTGATCAGAATTAGTTTTAAAATGTATTCATTCTCCAAAGCACCTTCTGTTGCAACACCCTGTGATGCTATATTAGTGAGCATATATACGAAACATAATTTGTATGAAACTTTTTTCCCTGCTGAATTATTTTTCTTCTTTCAAAAAGTCCAAAAGTCAAAAAGAGCACATCACGAAAAACATTTAACAACAAAAAATAAATAATAGAAGTTCTAACTTGCCTACAAAAAAATCTGCAGCAGACAACACAAATGCTTCCACATCCTTGAGAAAGTTTTTCATATTTTATTTTATGTTTTTGGGTTTTTCTTTTCCTGGGAACTTTTCAGACGGATGTTCCTACAAAAGTTTTATGGAACATTGCAGATATGCACTCCTTGCAAGATAATATGAAGATAAGATTTCCTACGATTTCATTCTTATTTTTATTTTATAATTTTTGTTCTCCCCTGGTTCGACTCGACTCAAGGGAAACTAAATTAGAACTTTTCATGAATATAAGACAAGGAAACAGAAACAGAAAGAAAGAGACAGAGGCAGAGTACGTCAGCCAAACGACCTGAATCGTTGCGAAAATTCTTTTCATTGAATTAAAAGATCTCAAAGAATATTTAAAAAAATAAACACAACGAACTTCATTCGAATGGATTTCGAAGCAACAGCAACAATAGCCATAGAACAGAAACAAAAACAAAAAAAAGACTCCCCTCAGGGTCCGTTCGGTAATTCAGATTTCAGCATCAATTGAAATCTTTGTAAAAACCATTTGCAACAATTTGTTATTCTTGTCTGCATGATTGCATCCTATGATTGCAGTTTTGAATAAAAAAGAAGAAGACGAAATAAAAAACGCCAAATCGTTCAAAAACTCAACGGAATTCGAAATTGTAACGACCACCTACTCGGGGGAGAACAAAAAAGAAATGGAAAACATAAAAATATCGAGACTTCGTTTCCACTCGCCTTGTATCGATATCGTCCTTTTAAGACGAAACTGAGGAAACTTTTTCAATTTAACTTTCGTCTTTACAACATACTTTGTCATAGAAGAGTGTCGTCTTACAAACTTCTCTTCTTCCTCTCTCTTATCCTATGAATACAAAAACACCAGCGACAACAAAATTGCTCTGAAATTTTATGATTTCCGCTATACAGCGGATTTCACACTTATGCAGAGATGGGTTGTAATATATATCGTGAGCTAGGCTGTAGGTATCCTTGCGAACATACGCAGTGTTAATAGCGCTATTATGGCTGTAAATGTGTGGGATTATGCAAATGCTACACAAAAAGTTATCCTTGCTCTAAATTTCTTATTTAGATAAAAAATATAAAATATGTAAATAGATTTAGATACATACATATATATACATACCCACTAGTGGCATATTTTGGGGCTAGATTATGAAGATATTAATTTTACTGTTTACAGGTTTAAATAATGCGTCGAGCTGTAGGTACGAGTAAGCTTAGAAAATCATGAACTCTGGAGCACATAAAGTGGCTTTTAGCTATTTTACGTCATGACATTTGTTTTGTCTTAAGCGTGTTTTATTGAAAATACAACTGAGGATAACTATATCTTTCGATTGTATGCGTTTATTTAAGTTGTGTAATAAAAACAAACTATTACATTGGTTAATGAATTGTCTGGATCTGAAGTTCGGAAGTAAAACTTCTTTTGCGGCCGACCGGCCGGGTGGCGTAGTGGTAAACATTTTCTATGGAGCTGTCAGTGAAATGTCAACTCGACAACTTTTCTGTCATATATCGCCAGAATCTTTGGCTACGGATTTTGTTTGAAAAAACAAATGAAATGCACGAGTGGATCGCACATATTTGCTCCTAGGTTCGATCACATTATATGCAAAATATTCTTAATAGAAACGGACAAAATTTCAGAAAAAATCGTCCACCCGTTTTCGAAATATTGAATTTTCAAAAAAAAAAAATATTTTTTTTCAAAAATCCAAAAAAAAAAATTTTCGAAAATTTTGAAATGCAGTATTATTTAAAATTTGAATTATCTATCTATCTAAAGTCGAAAATCAATAAAATGGTTGTATGGCAGGTACCGTTAATAACAAAATATTAAACAATTTTTTTTTAACAAAATGTAGACCATACCCAAAGTAGTACACGCACCAATTTTTATCAAAATCGTTAGAGTCGTTTTCGAGGTAATTAAGATGGTATACAAATTTGTAGGGCAAGTACCGTTATTTTTGGGGCTAAACCAACGATTCAAAAATTTATTTTGAACAATTACCTAAAACGCCTAATCACCAAATTTGAACAAAATCGGTTCAGCGGTTTAGGCTGTAGTTCGTTCTACAGGCAGATAGACAGACACGCAGACACACAGACAGACAGACGGAATTGCGGGACTCACTTTTTTGGTGTTCTCTAGCATCGTTATGTCAACTTTGATTAAAATCTCGAGTTCGATTTTTTTTCCAAATGCAAAACTTGCACTATAGTACCTACATCGCATTTAAAAAACAACAAGCATCTCTTTTTTTAAATTTTTACTTGCTTATAATCGCAAGTAAAAATTAAAAAAAAAGCCAAGTTATGCATTCGTCGAAAAAAAAATGTTTTGAGATAACAATCAAACATGTCATTATGATGATAACGAAGACGTAAAAAATGGTCTAAATATTCTGACCGTATGTTTGTCTGTCTGTCTGTATGTATGCATGTATGTATATACACCTTCAGCCCCAACGGGTGGGCCAATTGCTTCAAACTTGGTATATAGAGTTTTTTTGGTATTGTACAGAGGGGAGATTGAATTTTTTTAATTCAAAAGCTAACGGTACCTCTCATATAACCGTTACGTTAAAGTCTATTTTTCTCGAAAACGGCTAGAACGATTTTTTTAGGTACAACTGATCATATGGTTGGAAAAAAAAATTTTAAAAAAGTCTAAAAACGGTTTTATCCATAGGACAGTTTTTTTCTGTTTTGGACTATCTCATAAATGGCTTAGCCAATTATTTCGAAATTTCACACATAAACATGTTTATGTAGCCCAATTTATACTGCATACCAATATTTTTAATTAAAATGTTTTGTATTATTAAAAGCATTTAAAAAAAAATTATATGTTGAAAACTGCACATTAATTTTTTTTTAAATTATATTCATATGTATTTGCTGAATGCATGCTTTCAAAAAGCTAAAGAAAAAACCTTATTTCACAAAAACCTCTCCACAGATTTTTTAATTTTTTTCTCATAAATGCAAATTTATCCAAAAAATAAAATGGCGTAATTTTTTTGAGCTCTGACTTTAGTTTAAGTCATTATTTCAGAATTGTGAATTATTTTTTCTTTGATTAAGTCGATTTAGTCTTTTGTTTTAAGGTTTATACTATTAAATATTTAAGATTGTCATACCATTTTTTTTAGAAAAAAATTAAAGAACTTTTGTATATATAAAAAAAATAAGTAAAAAACGACTTTAAAAATATATTTAGATTTTTAATAGAAATATTTTTCATACGATGTGATCGAACATAAGAGCAAGTTCGTGCGACGCAGTCGTGCATTTTTTTTTTTGCAAATAGCACGGCGTGTAAGAGTGGATGCACCTTTAATAAAAAGTTCTTTTCCGAACTTTAAATTTTTCTTCAAAGAGATATTATTATGTACTTTAAAAAAAATTAAAAAAAAAGTTGGTAAAAAAAAAGTTATTTTTTAAAATATTTCACGAAAGAACTAAAATATTTAATAAATAAATACAATATTTTTGATAAGTACGAAATAGTACTCTTCCAAAATTTCATCGTGAAAATTCATATTTCCTTATGCGGGAAACTATTCTGTAAAATTCTAAAAAAATTTACGGACAATCGTTATTCAAGCAATTCTTTTCCGATAAAAAGTTACTTAACCTCCGCGCACCACAAATTAATTTGTCTTAACCAAATTGTGCAATTTTACAAGCATGATTACTTTTAACAATAAGATGAATTACAAATTGTTTATTGGAATCATATTTCAGTTTAACAATAGGCAAATTAAAATCTCCATTTAATTTATAAGTTTAAACTAAAGGTAGGATTTAAGCCTCCAACTGTACAACTGGGGGTGGGAATTAGCGTCTATACTCATACTGCTGGACATGATCTTATATTCGAAACTTTTCACTTATGTTCTTCAATATATTTTGTCTAGCCAATTTCTCGCGAAACCTTGCTTTGTTTCATAATTTGTTTGATGATTTGATGTAAGCAACTTGTCCCCTACTAAAACTTCATATTCGTGCTTGAAGATAGTTGTAAGTAAGACCTAATTTATAGTTGTAAGACCCTATTTATAGTAATCATTTCTAGGATTTGTTAGATACTCTCTCTAAACTCTCTAAATTGCAAAGAAAGAAGGTAGGAAATTTTAAGGTCACATTCCATACGCTGAACTACATGGAAAAAAAATGTTTAAAATTTCAATGGCATCTCAATTATTAAAAGATTTAATTCTCTAATTCTTAATGTACTTAAATATGTTAGTATGAACGAACAATGTATTCACATTCACATGACACATAATGGGCGTTATTTGTTTCCAAATCAACAGTATGGTAACCAACATTTTGTATGATTGTAACTTGTAATTCTAGGAAGAATTTTAAATTAACAACCTGGACTTGGTAGAGGTATGAAGTCAAAATGTATAATAAAATTTTCAGTTGAAAAATTCATTTGATATACATATGTGCTCGTACAGAGAACCCTTACAGTGGAAACTAAACAATTCAAAGCCAGCAAACAACAGTTTGCTTCCATTAGGCAAAAATGAACTAATTGAAAAACACCCACATTTCACACAAAGAGAACACGTATACGTTGCGTGTATGAATGTATGCATGCGACTATACTGTGTACTAACGTCAAGGTGTGGGTGTTGAATGTCGAAGAATTCAATTCGGTGGCAACCAACCGTATTTCACATTGACACAAATAACTACCAGCTAAATAAGATGGGTGGAAATAATGTTGGTTGGCTCCAACCTACTGAACGTATTTTGATAAAACACTTCGAGCTTACCCCCAAACACACTTTGATGGCTAGATACTTAGGTGGTCGCAGGCGATAAATTGACGAAAGACAAGTGAGTTATTTTTATACACTATTCGAGCTGTTAAGGGTTTTTTTTTGTTTTTCTACCCTATTTTCTTTGTAGAACGGTTTTCTTTTTTGTTCTTTTTGGACAATCTAATGTGAGTTCCTTCGAAGCCATCATACGGATTGCGGGTGGGTGGTAAAACGCATTCTTGTGGTATTTTTTTTCTGTGCAGCCTTACAATATTTCGTCTCAATGCCTTTACGATTAAATGGTTTTCTTTTTCTGGTGCAAATAGATCATGGTAGAGGGCCATCAGTCGAAGCCGAAGTGGAAAGAGAAGACGTGCAAAAGCTTGGAGAGAAACATTTTTGTATTCCTTCAAATCCATTTAAGTTTTCTTGAAATTCTTATTGGAAGAACGAACAACATAATAATTTCGTCGTGTGTTTGTGGCTTTAGCTGAAATGAATGTTGCAATAAGGGAAGATATGAGGAGGAAAGTCCTTACAAGTATACTTATATGGGAGACTAAAAATAGTACCATTGGCATTCAAAAGTGAAGACTTATGCCAGAGATGTGAACTGCACACAATTGTTGAAACTATAGAAGGGTACAGAAACGGGGTATTATTTATGTCATTTTTTTTTTTAAGCTCAGTACGAGAGGAATGCAAGAGAACAAAAGCATTCTGATGGTACAGAGCTGGTCTTTATTTGCATAAAGCCTTTCAATAAGATCCTGCATCGAAATTGTTGCAGAGAGCAGATATATCTTCATGCGTTATGAGTAACAGAAGCATAATGAAGGTAAGTTTTTGAATGACTTCTTTAAGAATGTTCAATATCATTTCTTTGAGATTTTTATGTTGGCAGGATTATATTATAATACAAAGGATATTTCAGTAGAAATAACTGTTTTCGTAAGGAGAGAATTTTTATCTTAGAAATATGGAGTTTGATGGTTCGAGTTATGCACCCAACATATATACGTTCAACTGATATGAAACAAACACAGTTGTACAGGGAACTCGTATAACAGTTTCAAGAAGGGCAATTTCTAAGTGTTTTTTCATAGAATTTTTCAGAAAACATCTGTTTTTTTTTTGCAAAATCTATCAATCTATCAGTAAAATTTACACGCATTACAAGCACACACATAAGAAGCAAACTCTAGTTATGACATTTCTTCGAGTATCGAATGAAGTTTTAGTTCTTTCGTTGGCACTCGTAATGAATTTCATGAATCTCAAAGCGGCATTGTTCGTAGAGTTAAAACAAATATGTTAGGCGTTTTTTCTATCAATTTTTATATTACAATGCATATAATTGATATGATATTCAGTTTTTGCATGATTACATACTTGCTTGATCGACCTTGGCAGGTCGTGAAATAGCTATAATTCCAGCCAAAAATAATTGAGAAAAAAACTTGGTGGTAGCACACTCAAGTTGTTGTTGGGCATTCAAAGTCATCATATAATTGATATGGTTCAATTATGTGTTAAGAACCAGCAAGTAAGGGCTAGTTGTATAAATATTTGTATAAATATTTGTTTCAGACTTGGTTGAATATTTTAACCCACAGATTTTATTGGATTAAGTGAGGTTCAACCATGGTTAAATGATGGAATTGGTTCTTAACACATAATTGAACCCTCAATCGATCATTGAACTTCAATTAATCCATGGCCGTGGGGGTGGCCGTGGCGCGATAGTTATGTGCTCGCCTGTCAACCTCGTGGTCGCAGGTTCGATTCAATTGTAATAAAATGAGTTGTTGGCTTACTCATTAAATGCTGTTCAGGCATAACACTAACAACATGTGATTGAGTAAACTACTCATAAATATGACAACGAAATAAAATAAAATAATGCGAATCATAAGAGACATAAATAAATAAGACACGGTAATTTTCTCCGCATTAGTTCAGCCGCCATCCCTGGAGATAAAATCTGAGACAACAACCACCATCTCAATACGTCGCGCCACACATATTTCTATTCTTCTTTCTCTTCTTTCACCGGTATCCGCGCTGTGTTTCAAAAACATAGAAAGGGTATTCATAATCCCTTGAGCGCGTGCAAAATTATAAAAAAATTCCGTTCATATCGGTTGGTTTACGACTCAAATTAGACTTAAACGCGGACTAAATATTGATGTGACAAGTTGCACAAATATTTGTCACCAATTTTGACAGATTAACTGGGGTTCGATCATGAACTGAACTGTATCGTGTAATTCGACCTTGGACTATCGCCAAACCTCTGTTAATCCGCAAAAATACGGAGGCCGAATTGTGAATCCCCAAAAAAATTTTTTTTTCCATAAAAATGTTAAATAAATTTAAAAAAAACTCGTAAAAAACATTTGAATAATAGTTTAAAATTATTAATATAACTTATTGAAAAAAGAAAATAATACAATTTGGGCGATAATTAAAAATTTTGTCACCATATTAAACGAATTATTATATCAAAAACTTGAGTTAGAAAATCAAAACTTTTAACTGTTTCTAAGTATTTGATCCGTGGTTTTCTAATTTTAGCTCACTGCATTGCGCAGATAAACTGAGGTTCAAGTTTGATTGTTATAACATACTTGAATCTTGAACCATCTTTGAACCTCAGTTATCCTTCGGGTTAAAATTGCTTAGCCACCAAGTTTTTGAACAAAATTTTCAGAACAGGGTTTTAGAAAATTTTGTTAGAATTGAAAATGCTTTTAAGATAATTATTGAACACTAATATTCAAACCATTTACGAGATTCGTATCACTAAAACTGTTGTTGTCGTATGTTAATCTTTTGGTTTAATATCATCTTTTCCGGTAGTAACTTTTCGAAATTATAAAAACTTATTTGAACATACACCTCTACTTGCATAACATCTGATTTTTGTAAAAGAAAAACGTCAAACACTTAGAAGAAATTTTAAAATTAACATTTAGGACAAAGATATCTAAAAATTATTTTTTTATTATTTCTTACTGCTTCATATAGGTACATATGCTCATATATTTATTTTATTTCGATTTTTGAAATCAAGTTTTAATTTTCTTATTTGCTTTTAATATGAAGAATTAAAAACAAATCATGTGTTGATATTTTGCATTTAATTATTTGACAGACGACCGGGAACTGCAACATTAAACTATAAAAATCAGGCAGCTGCGGATCCGTTCTTTTTTTGGAAATCCTGTGTGGCTGCGGATAGATTTCCCAAACAAATTGATAATATGACAGAAAATCCAAACAATTTCGGATTCAAATGGCTGAGTTCAAGACACGAATATCGATATGAGTTCCACCTTAGACGTGCTTGGTGGTGCACGAGACGTATAGTTGTGCCATTTTGCATTCGATTTCGGCCTCTGATTTAAAAGGGCATAAGCGGACTTTATTAAATATTTATAAGATTCTCAGATCGCATTGAAAAATATGAAGTCAAAAGTTTTTTTTTGAAGTTTTCAGACATATAGTATTCTTATTTCAAATATAAACTACGGGTGGAAGGAAGCATGCCTGGTGACTAGAAAATCAGCTCCATATTTCCCACTTCCAATAAAAGTGATCCTATGACGTGCAAGAACGTATGAGATATATCGCTGCTAAACGTCGAATACATGATCCTATAAAGCATGCTGTTTGATCGCCGTATGCACAGTTTGCAAAACTAATTAGTACAAATTTCGACCCTACATTAACCATAGACAACGGAAATTCCTTATAAAATAAGGCAAGCAAATTTCTAGTCGGGTATCTACCACAATCTCTTCCTCGACTTCACGACTCCATTTGGCTAATAGCATTAATTTGACAAGTGCCCTATGGTGATTGCCGAACTCAGGCGTAAGCACCAAGGCACTACTTTCAACAAATCCTACCAACTCCTTGTATATTCAAACGTTTGGGTAGACCGTCCGTGGCTCTTCTGAACACACCAGGTATCCTTGGTATTGCTGATGTCGACCGATGCACACAACAGATACAGCCACCCAGGCAGCGCGACACTATGTGGGATCGGTATGACGAAGGTATCTTTCCACTGGGCACTTAGGCACCCCTTAATTTCCTTTGCTTGATGCAAAAAAAAAGGCAAATCGTTATAATTTACACAATTTAATATTCGTTACTCTATTTAAGAACAAATTAAAAACAGAATTAATGACATCGATTATTATAAAAAATGGAGCTTAACAAAAATGATTTATTTTATATCTCTGGTAGGAAAGAACGATATTAGGCGTGGTCGAACGAAAAATGCCGCCATATGACCAGACACAATCGACAATAGTATATTTTTACCATTAGAGGAGCACCGACATATAGTTGTGATATATAGGTTGGTACTCTCCTACTAGGTTGATTGGGTCTGTTCATGTTGGGTACATAGTCCACATTCAGCTTTTTATTGTGGTGTGTTTACACGCGTAGGTAGTGACCGTCACAAACGATATTGACATTAAGAACCGCTCCCAAGCCCTCTATCCTTTATTCCTAGTGAATAATAGTCCAAATTTGTTGTTCTTGAAGTAAACGAGGACCAAATATCTGCCATCATCAAACAAACAAGCATCTGTCCATCGCTCAGCCCAAAACGTCACTATTGATAGCAGCTATTTCAAGGAAGTAAAGAAGTTCACCTACCTTGGATTGAATATTAACCCCACGAATGACATATAAGTAAAAATTAGACGCAGAATTACCCTAGAAAACCGCTACGGCTTCTGAGTTTGAGCTCAAACATCATATGGCAAAATACTATGCGGACTTTAAGCAGAAAAGGAGAACTGATACTGGTCTGTTTCGAAAGAAAAATTCTTCAATGGATGTTTGGTCATGTGTGTGAGGAGGACAAATAGAGAAGAAGATAATCATGTGATCTAAAAAGTCAAAACTTGTCAACCAAATGGACCACGAAATGCTCTAGCGAGGAGGTTCTTCGAATCCCAGCCTTCAGGTTCGAGACGACACAGAAGACCGAACCTGTTCCAGGTCAGAAACGCAGCTATCGCGGATTCTAGAGCATTTGGTCTGGATGACTGGAAGCAGCGTTCCTGGGGGATAGAGGAAAGTTCTTAATTTGTGAAAATTATGGGATATATGAAATTGATAGTACTTTTTTAGAGTGAAAAACTGGCTGGTTTTGCATGTTTTTCAATAATTTAACAAACCTCTGATTCTGAATCAGCATTTCCCAAGAATACAAGCAGAATGGAAATCAAAATGCTCCCAAGACTTTAAACATTTTAAATGTTCAAAAGTGATTTTTTTCCCAACACTGTCCTGATTTGATGTTAAGATACTTAAAATAGATTACAGATTGTGGTGAAGTACATGTTTGTGTAAGTATAACGATGTTCAAGAACCGTACTCTGAATTCTGAAATTACCACTATCCATTTGTTAAATGGCTTAAACGAATATTTAGTGTTCAAGCAACTCTCCATGTTTAGAGATGATCTCGAAACTTCTAATAATGCCAATGGAAAAATGTAAATTTTAAGTCCACTAGGACGACATTTAATTTTAAACTAAAACAAATGTCCATTTGACAACACCCAAAAGGACTCAAGTGCACATTAGACCCTTCCTTTGGAAGACCACTATATGACTTGTGCTGTGTATATTTGCCAACTAAATCCATGAGTGCGTTAGACATTATTGCGAAACTATAAATGAAGGCAAGGGTTTGTGTGAGTGCTCTTAATCACATACACCTTAGTGTGATGCTGTCGTAAAATAATAGTTTAGGTTTACCAACCGATGCGACGTCGGTGACGTTTGTCTAGGTTTACCTTTTCATTGCAGCAAACCATAATCCGGTTCAAAGATGAGAAAAGAATTATTTAGCTACAGTGTGGCAGAGTGTGTGTAGCCCTTATATACCCATACAATTGAAGACGGGCTAACTGAATGAGCCACAAAAATGTCCTTCCTTATACCAGCACAACCAGCAATCACTTCAGAGACTAGGTATGGAGGCTAAGATATCGAATTAAGTGTGAGCGCGTGTGTATGACACGTATACGGGTATCCTGCTGGCATAATGCTCTCCTGAGGATCCAACACAGGGAAGCCATTATATGTTCGTAAAGTTAACTCGAATATGGCTCTCGGATAAAACAACGCATATTCTATAAAAGCACAACCGCACTCTGCCTCATACACAGACTCTTTGGTGGTGGAAGCAAAGATGGCCAATATCCTACCCCTATATAGTCGTAGTATTGTAGACCATCACCATACCACTTGGTGCTATAGTTTTAATGCAAGTGTCTCTCGTCCTGATGCACACTACACACTACAGTATGCTCTAGTTACAGTTCTATTGCCTGAGGTAGGAAATTAATTAAATTGGCTAACGAATCGTAACAGGTTGGGCTTGAGCTTCATTCACAATGATTGCTCATTACAGCTTCAGAGCTTGCATAATATGTTTGTGTTCTTTTGACCAATCTCAGTAAAAGAAGCGTGGATTTTGTTAACCTACATAAAGCGCACGATACAGTGCGGTGCGGTATGGTGGCTTATTAGTCCATCAAAAGTGCTTTGCCGTAGGTATAGTATCGTGAGTTAAATTAGGCATGATTTAAGCACTCGGTAATCAGGTTATTCCTTTGACGTGAGTCGATGCTCCAAATTAAATGAACTGGTAGTGTTAATATGCTTTGATGAATCCACGTGTGGAAGGTATTTTATAATTTTTATTAAAAAAAAATGGTGTAAGGTTGCATGAGAAACTCAAATCCCGAGAATCGAAATTTTATTAAGCGCGGCCTTTTGGTGTTCAGAACACTCAATCGGATCGATTTCATGCAGTGATATGGAGCAGATGGAGTATATTCACCCCAATTAAAATTTCCTTTTATTTTTAATATTTCAAACTTTTGTTTTGTTTCTAGCTGAACCGACAGATTATCCCAATTTCTATAAATTTGACTGCAGTGCAAAGCAGCTTGCTTTTTTAGAATATAGAATACGTATGCATATTCATATATGCTCATTGAAGAGGGATCCAAGTACCAGTAGGTTTTTTCTACATCCACCTTAGATTTCAACCAAACGAACACCTCGTGACAATTTGCATCAAGAATAAATTCGCCAACATAAGGCTCACAAATGGGCGCATGGCCGCACGCACCGGAGAAAAACAGGATGACACCAAATACATGTTCTACGAGCTCTTGAACATGACTTAAGTGCCAGTGCCCTAGAAGGAGCGAAATATTGTCGTAGTTCGTATGTATTATCAACATCCACAAAGGCATATGGAGATCTTCCGATTAATCAACCGTCAACCAAATTGATCATATTTCGATCGTTCTAAGACAATCCCCCATAATTAAAAAAGTCCGAACGTTCCGAGGGCCCATTAACTTGGAACACTTCCTTGTTGTAACCAACGTACGGTTACGGATATTCCAAACTGTAACAATGGGATAAGATACTGGCATTGGATGTCTACGTATTTATTAAATAAAATAAATGTAAACAATAAACTAAGAATAAAACGAAAAGAACATCCGAATAACATATCGCACCGCGACTTATATGATAATCTGTGTGAAGAAATTAGACTTGAAATATCAATTTGTAAAGAAAAGTTTCATAAAGAATAAGTTTCATAAAGCTAAAGGTGACCTAAGAAAGGAATGGGGTATAATAAATGTAAAACAAATCTTCGAATATTCCTCTTTTTTTGACTTACGATTTTTAAAGCGTCTATGATCATGCTGACATGGCTAAAATCTTTAATGATTACTTCTTACAAATAGCTACTTTTACAATCGTTAATGATGGAATTATTAACTCCACCTATAAATGTTCTGAAACTTGTTTAAAAAAAAATTTTCTACCTTGTAGTTTCTTTTTTTAACACATTTCAGCTATTGACATTTTTAGAACTATTCAACATCTTGATAGTTCGTTTTCATCTTCATCCAGTAGTTTTTCTAATAATTTAATCAAAAAAATTAGTCTAAATATATTTGATATCTTGCCCCACTTATTTAATAAGTGTGTTAATAACGGTATTTTCCCGCATAGCTTAAAAATAGCTGAGATTACTCCAATTTCAGAAAAAGGGGATACAAAATGTATCTCTAATTATAGACCTATTTCTATTCTACCAGTTTTTTCTAAAATTTTTGAAAAGGTTGTAAAATCAAGAGTTGTAAGCTTTCTAGAGCGTATTTCTTTTTTCAATGATAGTCAGTTTGGATATAGAGCTGCTAAATCTACGGAAGATGCTCCCTTAGCTCACTGTAGCTTAATTTATGAAAGTTTGAATCAAAAAAAATTTACAACTTCATTATATAACGATATAAGAAAAGTGTTCGATACAGTAGACCATGAGATATTAATTAGAAAATAAGAGAAAGCAGGATTCAGAGGATTAATGCTAAATTGGTTTTGCTCCTATCTCAAAAACAGAAAACAAATGGTCAAAATATGTGATAAATTTAGCGCAGTAAAAAATACTAAAATAGGGGTCCCACAAGGTCCCGTCTTGGGTCCAATAATATTTCTTATTTATATTAACAGTTTATTTGGTCTTTATTTAAAAGGTAAAGTAGTTGGCTTTGCTGATGATATAGTGTGTGTTTATTCCAGTCACACTATATTTGATATGTTTTCAGACATTAATCATGACTTAGATTTATTTAGACATTGGTTTGGCATTCATAATCTCGTGATTAGTGAGAAAACAAGAATTTTATACTTCAAATCACTTGCTGTTGATTTGAATCTTCCTTCTCTTGTCGAGCATTGTTATGACTGCAAAAAAATACCACTAAGTATTAACTCTTGTTGTACTTCCGAAGAAATTCAAGCTATGTTTTGCCTATTCACTGTTTCCCATATTTTTTCTGTGTTGAACTAGTTACTGAATATAAATATCTTGGAATAAATATTGACAGTAAAATGGACTGGAAAGTTCACACTCAAGCCTTTAAGAATTATTTATCTTAAACCGCTTTTTTCTTGTTTCATTTGAAAAATCTATGTAGTAGAAAACTTATGGAAACTATATATTATGGGTTAGTTCAATCAAAACTACAAACAGTATAATTTGTTGGGGCAGTTGTTACAAAAATCTATTACAACCTCTTTTGGTAAAACAAAAGAACTTATTAAGAACTATATGGAAGAAAAGGAAATATGAACAAAGCTTTACTTTGTTTATAATCTCTGGTATTCTTCCTCTCAAACATCTTTATTTCTATAAAGTTTTAGAAATATTTTTTTTTGAGAAGTGGCTATCTCATAAGTCACACGCCAGCTTACACATTGCGCAGTAATGATAAAAACCTTGCCATAATTCCAGTGCACAATACTAATCAATTTTTAAATTTCTTTACTTCAATAGCACCCAGACTTTTTAACTCATTACCTTTTGACTTACGCAGCATTCGATCCACTCATTTATTCTACAAAAACAAAAAAAAAATGGCTCTTTAACTTTGATCTCTATGAACTCGATAATATTATCAGAATCCTTAGTTAAATCTTAAATTCCCATTATTTAGTTAATTTTCATTCGTCTCTCCAAGTATTTACCCCACAACACTACGAGTACTTGATGAATAATTATGTATAATTTTTTATATAAATTAAATTTTATTCGGTAATTTCGATTCTTGTCTTTAGGCAACAGATTGTACCTTCTTCTTATCTACCTTAATGAAAAACACTTAAATATAATAATAATCTCTAAATAAACTTGTTTTTACTTTCTCTTTAATTTGTATTATTAATAATTTGTGTTATATTTAAGTTTATAATTTGTTATTAATTTATCAATGTTAGAAGAAGAAAATAAAAAAATGTTAAAAAAAATGCTATGAGCTGTGCAATGTCTAGTATGAATTTTTTTATAGAATCCTATTTGTGGTCTACATGAGCAATTTTCATAAAATGCGACCTAGCTTGATAGAAAATCTAGAACGTGGAGACCCCACGTGAGGCAAAACGATCCATTCAGTATACGCGAGGTCAAACAATTCAGCCCATCATACTTAGATGAAGTTAAGATAGCTGTATCGATAATCAAGTCCATATCCAATAAAACTGCTGGAGAGGATGGCTTAGCCGCAGGGCTCTTCAAAGCAGCAAGCGATGATTTAGTTAGAGCAATGTACAAACTCATCTGCAAGATACGGTCGGAAAAAAGCATGTCTGACGAATGAAATATTAGCATTGTGCGCCCGATCTTCAAGAAAGGAGTCTTTCTCAATTAAATCAACTACAGAGAGGTCACTTTTGCATACAAGATCGTCTTTGCTGTATTATGTTAACGTCTAAAGCCCTTTGTAAACAAGCTGATGTGTCCAATTATTCTTTTTCTGGTTGAGCTTGGTACGTTCAACACCCGCCAACAGAAGACAAAAGTCCGACCTCGTACCCTTCTGTCATGCTTGTGGTCAATAATGATAATGTGAACTATATGTTGGACGACAAAAATACATTATTATTCCGTGCATATATGTCGGTGTTGATGTCTGCGCTTATTATTTGTGGTCAATGGTTGACGCCTGCATCATTTGAATTTAAATAAAAACGGATGAAGCAGCAAGTGTGTATTCATTGGGTGCAATGTTATGCGTAGAACAGATTATCCCACTTCCAGCATCGTCAACAGCAAACAGCACGTCGCGTCGGCCAGCAAAAATTTGTCAAACGCATTGTCGCTAGCTTAAGTATTTAGTATTTTTAATTGCGATATAGGTAGATACTAAAGGACAAGTTTTGCATTTATAAAAAAATCGAACACGAGATTTTTATATAAGTTTGTTATTTTTTTTAATTTTTTTTTTTACTAAAATGTATTTTAAAATTGTATTTTTTAGCTATTTATATATTTTTTTTTTAATTTATCTTAGATGTAGATGCATTCGATACTTGTCTTAGATAACAGAGTGTATCTATCAGTCTTCTCGTATTGGAAAACACTATTAATTTAAAATATACTTATAACAATGAATTTCTTAAATAAATATTATGATTTGATCTCAAGTCTTCTGTATCATATTGTTAAGTTTAAAATAATTTATGTAAAAAATCTATTATGTATTTTACACTGAAGATGAAATAATAAATTTAATACAAAGAAAAAAATCAAACTTGACATTCCTATGAGAGAGAACACCAAAAAAGTCGGTCCCGCATTCCGTCCATCTGCCTGTATGCCTGTCTGTCTGTACAACGTTCTTTAGCCTAAGCGGCTCAAGCGATTGTCTTCAAACTTGGTATTTGAGCGTTTTAACTGATTGTCTAAAATAGATTTTTGAACATTTTTTTTAAGGCTCAAAACTAACAGTCCCTGCTATACAATTTTTTCTGCAATCTTATTTTTTTTTAATCTACACGAGCTCCAGGGATTATACTTTCCTTTAAATGTTTCTACACAGCGCGGGCGTGAGGTTAAGGAAGAGAAGGAAGGATAGGAAAGATATGTGGCGCGCTGTTCTAAAACACCAGGTGGTTGTTGTCTCAGATTTTATCTCTAGGGATGGCGGCTGAACTAATGCGGAGAAATGTTCGTGTCTTATTTACCTATGTCCCTTTTAATTCGCATTATTTTTTATTCGTTGTCATATTTATCGGTATACTAGATTAACCCAATCACCTGTTGTTAGTACTATGCCCAAAACAGCATGTAATGAGTAAACCAGCAACTCAATGTTCGACATTTATTTTAGAATTGGTTTGTAATGGAAAAAGAAGAGGACATAGACTACGGCAGGGATCGAACCTGTGACCATTAGGTTGACAGGCGAACACACAACTATCGCGCCACGGCCACCTCGAAATGGGTCGAACGATTTTGATAAAAAAAAGTGTGTATATCTACTACTCTAGATATAGTCTAGATTTTGGTCAAACATTTTTTATTTTGTTATTAACGGTACCTGCCATACAACCAAATTTTTGATTTTCAACTTTCTCATAAACGGCTCAACGGATTTCGATAAAGTTCTGTACGTAGGAGGTTTTTTGTATTATAAGTAATACCTACTGCATTCCAAAATTTTCGAAAAATATTGTTTTGGATTAAAAAACAAAATACTTTTTTTTTTTGAAAATTCAATATTTCAAAAATGTGTTAATGATTTTTTTTTGAAATTAAGTTTTTAAGTTTATATTATTAAATATTTAAAATTATTACACCAATTTTTTGTTTGTAAAAAAATTAAATGTAGGTTATACAAAATTAAGTAAACACGATTTACAAATATATTTTTATCTTTTGCCTACGATGTCAACATCGGACATAAGCGCAAGTACGGGCATTTTATTATTTTAGTATCCATTTAGTATATATTTAAGGATTTATTGTGTATATATGTATATCACCGTATTGAATATGATAGTGGGAAAGTCGTCAGTAATGCACCAGCAACAGGAATTCCAGGAATTTGTCCTAACGACGCTGTTGACGTTCCTGGAGCTGTTACCACACCTTCAATGCGTTGACCTAAAAATGTAGCTATATCAACGCAGGTGTCAATGCTCCGTCAACGCATGTTTCTATTGACAATCACCATAGACTTTTGACATCATTTTTACGTTAGAGAGTCAACTCGTCGTCTATTTACGGTGACCGTCTAATTGTAGCTAGCAATAACAAAAAGAAAATTTCAGTGACTTAATATTTATTTTTGTTGGTTTCGTGTTACGAAAATGTAGGTACCCATTTTTTTTTTTTAGTAATATCGCACTATAGAACTTAAAAATATTATAAACTTTTAAAAAATTAATATTTATTTTATATATTCCATGTTCTTTTAATTATTCCATAATATATAAATTTTTATAAATAAATTATCGTCATTAGCCGCCTAACGAACACAATACTTTTGCCATAGTACTTTCGGTGCAGTTAAACTCTTCAGTTAAAAATGAATATGCTAAAAGCAACAAGAAAGTAAAGGGTTTTCCAATAAGAGGTGTTATTTTGATATTCAAAGAAAAATGACATTTTTGGAGATAAATGATCGGATGTTTATTTCATTATAAAGAGGAAGGTATGCCGTTAATAATGGAACACAACATCAGCCAAATGGCCGCCAAGACTACGCTTACAGGAACATATCCTTTTCATGAAATTTTCCATAACCAAATCGCAAAGTGGCTGCCCTATGTCCTCGTTAGCCTCACGAATTTCATCTTTGAGGTCTTGAATCGACGCTGGGCTGTTGGCGTAGACCTTATCTTTCACGTGGCCCCAAAGGAAGAAGTCGCAAGGTGTTAAATCACAAGATCTCGGTGGCCAATTGTGATCACCTCTTCGAGAGATAACACGGTCCGGAAACTTTTCCCGTAAAAGATCGATGGTTTCATTGCTTATGTGGCACGTAGCGCCGTCTTGTTGAAAGTAAACGTTGTTCAGATCAATACCATCCAATTCAGGCCATAAAAATCATTAATCATCTCTCGATAGCGCAATCCATTGACCGTAACTGTTGCTCCAGCCTCATTTTCGAAAAAGTAAGGTCCAATGACCCCGCGGGACCATAAACCGCACCAAACAGTCACGCGTTGAGGATGGAGAGGCTTTTCAACAATAACTCTTGGGTTTTCCGAGCCCCAGATGCGACAGTTTTGCTTGTTGACGTAGCCTCCGAGGTGGAAATGGGCCTCATCAGTCAAGATGATTTTTCGATGAAACTCCGGTTCATTTTCATGTATTTCAAGGACCCAATCAGCAAAGACACGACGTTGTTGATGATCAGCCGGCTTGAGTTCTTGTGTTAACTGAACTTTATAAGCCTTAAGACCCAAGTCTTTATGCAAAATACGGTGTAATGACGTTTGTGGAATGCCTAATTCCAAAGAACGACGAGGAATGGACAAATCTGGGTTTTCTTCAACACTTTGGGCTACAACAGCAATATTCTCAGTTGTTCTTGAGCGACGTGCACGGGTTATATTCTTCACATCACTAACTTGTCCCAACAGCTCGAATTTGTCCACCAATTTCTGTATTGCGGTCCGACAAGGTGCTTCACGACGACCCAAAAATGTTTTAGTTTTACGAACCGTCTCTGCCAAATTTTCACCATTTTTATAGTGAATTTTAATAATTTCAATGCGTTGTTGAAGCGTGTATCGTTCCATTTTTATTAATAGCGTAGCTTCTACTTGTCAAATGTCAAAAAATGACAGCTTCAAAAGTGACAGCTACCGAAATAGCGGGCTATTCAAAATAACACCTCTTATTGGAAAACCCTTTATTTATTTCTCGACAAGTCATTTTACAACCAAACTACAAAAAAATATATATACGTATATTCCGTAACGTTTCTTAGAGACCCTAGTACTGATAAGATATTCATTTAGAAGCTAGAATTTATAAGAAATTTTTTATTAGCATCTTATATATTAATTATTTAGTAATCAAAGAGTTAAACTAATTGGTTTGTCAAGGTAATTAAAAATAAACATAATTTGTTTGGGTTTTTAAATAAAGGTGACCAGCCGTTATATATTAATGCAACAAAAGTATTCACACTGACAAATATGTATAGATTGCGACATCTTTGATTTTACATGGAAGGTTGGTGTGCACATCGTCAACGGTTTCGTTTCTTTCAAAAAAAGCACCCTTTTAAGTTGTTGTAATTCATCAATCCAAACCGCGCAGTCATGTGTTTGTTTTTCTTCAAGCTTAAATATAAAATAAAATAAAAAGCCATACTGGAGGCGGCGTTCGGTAGCGCACAGCTTTGCTGTGCAATACGTTCCTTGTTGATGTAATACGTGTTAAATATCTGTCAATTAACATCTGACGACCATAACAACGAGTAAAACATATGATTTCCAAATCGAAGCCAAGCTAACGCTAAATTTCTGGAATACTTAGGTATCGCAGTGCAAAGCTGACTACGAAATCAGCTGTCTTTTCAATTGTTGTATGTGAACTTTAATTACGTACCTAATACATCATCTTCTTCTTCTGAATCGCTTGAAACATTTGTGGTTCTTACTTCCTGATTCATTTTTAATTTATATTTTAGCCAACAAATGTATGTTTAATTCACTTTGAGGCGAAGCGTTATCATAAGTAAATAGTTTTTTTTTCTGTTTTGACTTTTGACAGAAATGGTTACCTATTGGGTTTTATACGTTCACAAACGCACAATATATTTTTCAGCAATGTATCAGAAAGCTGTGCGTTACCGAACGCCCCCACTCTCTCTCTCGTTCTTATCTCCTTATAGTCTATTCACACCATACCATAAACGAGATTTTACTCGTTTTCCTCAAAACGAATACTAAAAACTACTCGTTTTCCAATACATTTTTCATAAACGACTTGTTTTTGATAAAACGACTTGAAAACCAGTTGCAATTCAAATATGAATTAAATGGACAGATCTTCCGTCAAGGGAAATGAATATGATTGTGAATAGGCCCTCAAAAAAACAACAACAGCTGATTGCTTGCTGTCAAAAAAATTAATTTCAAATCGTTCAAACAATTATGACAGCGGTAAGGACATTTTTTCAAATACTTATTTGTAATAAATTTTTAATGCATGAGTTCTTTTTATTTACAGCAAATTCAAAAGAAAACAAACTAAACGAATTTGGGGAGGTACGGACGAGGAGTTCTTGATCGAACTTCGGATTGAATACGAGCCGGGCTCCGAGGAAGTCGGAAAAATGGCCATATCTATAGAGAGATGGCGGCGGCGTTCGTTTATTTTATTTTCCAATGAAGAAGATCCTGCTTGTAGATACTTCAGGCTCAAATATAAAGTTGGTTAAAATCCTCATATTTAGTTTTGCCCTCTTTTTATGCACTATTATAAGATTTGATTGCTTAGCATTCATGTTGTATCAACGTTTTGACAGCTTTTTCAAAAACAACTGAAATGTCAAACAAAAACAAGTAAATGTTTGGTGTGAACGCTCTACTCGTTTTGGTTAACGAAAAGGGTAAACGAGTTTGGTGTAAATAGGCTATTAGCGTTACAGTGAAAGATGGTAATTTGCACAGAAAAAGCTTCTTACCACAGTATAGGCGGCTCAATAAGTCCGTGACTTTTTGAATTTCTGACCTCTTTACTGAAACAGCAACACTGCTCCTGTCAACAGGCATCTGTCAGTTGACTCCTGTCAAAATTTAAACTTGCTGCGTCAGTTAGTTTGTGTTTGACAGCTATTTGTATCAGACTACTCACTAATTTGAGGAGAAAATGGAAAAAAGTGAATTTCGTGTGCTTATTAAGCATTATTTCTTGCGAAAAAAAACCATTACCGAGACCAAGGCTAAGCTTGATAAATACTATGGGGACTCTGCACCATCGATTTCAATGGTAAAAAAGTGGTTTACTGAATTTCGTTGTGGCCGTACAAGCACTGAAGATGCCGAACGTCCTGGACGCCCAGTTGAGGTCTCTACACCCGAAACAATCGAAAAAATTCACGATATGGTGTTGGCCGACCGAAGATTGAAAGTGCGAGAGATTGTGGAAGCCGTAGGGATCTCGCATGGCTCAGTGGTTTCAATTTTGAATGATCACTTGTGCATGAGAAAGCTTTCCGCAAGATGGGTGCCGCGTTTGCTCACAGTCGACCACAAACGCAATCGTGTAACAACTTCACAGGAAGGTTTGGCGTTGTTTAATCGCAATATGGAGGAGTTTTTGCGCCATTTTGTAACCGTGGACGAAACATGCATCCATCACAACACACCAGAGACCAAACAACAGTCAAAACAGTGGATTTCAAAGGGTGAATCGGCGCCAAAGAAGGCCAAGGTGGGTTTGTCAGCCAATAAAGTTATGGCGACTGTTTTTTGGGATGCACGCGGGATAATCCACATTGACTACCTTCAAAAGGGAAGAACAATCAATGGGGAATATTATTCCAACTTATTGGACCGATTCAATGACGATTTGAAAAAAAACGACCTCATTTGGCCAAGAAAAAATTTCTTTTCCACTAAGACAATGTAAGGGTGCACACATGTGCAGTTGCCATCCATGAATTAGGCTATGAATTGCTCCCTCATCCACCCTATTCTCCAGATTTGGCTCCGAGCGACTACTTCTTGTTCCCAAACCTGAAGAAATGGCTTGGTGGAAAAAGATTAGATTCCAATGATGAAGTCAACTCGCAAACAAGGGCTTATTTTGAGGACCTCGACAAATCATTTTTTTTGGAAGGGATAAAAAAATTGGAGAAGCGTTGGACAAAGTGTATAGAGCTCAAGGGAGACTACGTTGAAAAATAAAATTATTTTTTTATCAAAAAATCTGTGTTTTATTCCAAAAGTCACGGACTTATTGACCCACCTATTAACTCTAAAATGGGCTCGTTCAATATTAACGTAATGTGACTTCAACGAAATCTCGCATTTCGAAATTCCAAAACTATAGGTGCGCTTTATTGCAATCCCCAGGGGAATTGGTTGAAAAAAACGACAAAGGCGCTTAATAAAAAAAACTTGGCAGCATTGTTAATTTGCAAGATGACATTTTGGAAACAGCTGTAATGCAATAAAAAACAAACATCCTTCTAAAAATCATCGGGTTGATTTGTTTTGTGTAATTTGGAATTTAAACTTTTCTGGTAAAACTTTTCTGCTAATATAACATAAAAGAAGCAAGTTACATAATTATTATTTATACAAGGAAATGTGTATCTAAATTGAAACTCTTTTTTTGGGGGTGGCCGTGGCGCGATAGTTTTGTGCTCGCCTGTCAACCTCGTAGTTGCAGGTTCGATTCCTGCCGTTGTCTATGTCTTCTTATATTACATTAAAAAACCAATTCTAAAAATTGTCATAAAATAAGTTGCTGCTGTGCGCATTACATGCTGTTTAGGCATAACACTAACAACATGTGATTGACTAGCATACTGATAAAATATGACAACGAAATAAATAAAATAATGCGAATTATAAAGGATATAAATAAATAAGACACGGTAATTCTCTCTGCATTAGTTCAGCCGACATCCCTGGAGATAAATCTGAGACATCAACCAGCACTTGTCTCAGAACATCGCGCCACACATCTTTCCTATCCTTCTTTCTCTTCTTCCACCAAGGATGAATGCTATTGGGACATTCTGCGGAGTTCTGGAAGCCATACTCTGCCATCACTCAATATTACAGTGCTAGGCCAAAGTCCAAGCCAACTAAATATACATATGATATTACACGATAGAACCCGCAACGAAAAAACCGAACATTACTGAAGTCACTGAAATGCCGAAGATTCTTAACAATAGTATTCGCATGATATCGAATGTCTCTTTGAGTGAAACCTTTGAACTCGATGTCACCACAACTATCTTGTTGGCTGACGACGTGTTCCCACAAAACGACGAAGACGAGAATGACAGTGCAGTAGTCGACAGCAGCAATATTGAATTGGCGGCGCAAGTAGGAACCAGCCATGTACCCAATCGGACCGGCTCAAATGTCGTTTGCATAGACGATGTTAAGTTCCTTACCGTAGACCAGAGTGATTCCGTTGAAGAGACGGTTAGCAAAAGCACCTTTGAGCTCAATTCCGACTAGGATCTTACGAAGGAAAAATTACAGCAATCAGGAATCATGGCTACAACGTGGAAATTCAGAGTCGGTGAGTGTGAGAGGAGAGTATCGGAATTAGAAACAGAAAACCTAGAACTTCTAATGGCAAAGGCAGCAGAGCAACCTCCGGTAACTGCCAGATCTACTGCCACATTAGCCGCGTTTTATTATGCACGAAGACCCATATGGGTCAGAGCTTTGCATGTGTTACAACATCACTACAAGATCTTGACATTTATCCAGTTCAATATTCCTGACCCAGAATTTAATTACATATCTCACCACCAGGGTTATCTTTTAACTTGTACAAGTTGGTATTCCAATTTTTAATTGTGAATTGAATGAAATTTGGCATTCCTAACAAACTCATCTGTTTTTGCAGGATGAGAAGGGAAAATTCTGGATAAGATATATAGTTCTACAGTTCTGCGAGAAATACTGAGTGGAAAGTAAGTTTTCCAGATTACTAGATGATTTATGCAGTCTTTATTTGGCAATCCGGAACCCTTCTCCGATTTGGGATCCCATTTGAACACTTTTGTGTGATTCTGGCTGTTCTGAATTTTAATGAGATTGTATGTGTGAAAATAATTGTGTACGTGGAAATATTCAAATTCAAAAAAATGTGTGTTGCCCATAATTATGATACAAGTAAAATGCACGACTGGATCGTACGAACTTTCTCTTGTAGCTAACAACTTTAATGTAGCTAACCATTGAGATTTTGTTAGTTAGGTGTAGATGTGTGGGTAGCTATATGCATATAACAAATAATTTAGGTGCATTATCATAAATAAGATTCGTGTGATTTTTAAAGACACGACCCTACATTGTATTTAGTAGTCAATGACGTACGCAAAAAGAGGGAGTAATAATAAAGGAAGAAATTAATGAATAATACACATAATTAAATGATTTTATATTGCCTATTCATTATAGTTTGAGCGAAAACAAAGATGCCATTTGAATTCATTAATATATAAGAATATATAAAAAAAAATTCAAAAATCGTTTTAGCGGTTTTTTAATAAATTAATTTTTTATGTACAAAATTTTGAAAACATTTTTAGAAAAAAAATTGAAACGCCATTTTGAAAATATTATGAATATACATACATATAAAATTCAAATTTCAAAAAAATTCTGTGACTGGTTTTTGAAAAATCGATTTGAAAAAAAAAAATTTATTTACTTTTTAAAAATCTAAAAGCTTTTTTTTGGAACATTTTGGTATGGAGTTTTATTAACATCCTTAAGAAGCATTTGTAAAAAAAATTGTTTTAATCGGTTTATCCAATATTGAGAAAGTCGAAAATATGAAAAGTGGTTTTATGGGAAGTACCCTTAGTAAGTACGAAAAAAAATGTTCTTATACTTGAAAGTAGACTATACTAATTTAAGAACACACACATTTTTTTTATAAAATTCTTGGAGCCGCTTTCGAGAAATAAATTTTTTCTTAACGGTGTTTTTTTTAACATTTGTATGGAAGGTACCGTTGATTTTTATTTTAGGTATATAGTTTTTTAACTTTTCAAGATAATGTAAAAAAACTACTAAATACGAAGTTTCGACAAAATCCATTAAGTCATTTTTGAAATTTTGAGTTTCAAAAAAAAAAAAGAGTTTTTTTTAATTTCCAATAAAAATTTTTTTGAAAAATTTTGGATTACAATAGTGTTTAATCTTTTTAGGAGCTTCTGCGCAAAAAAATTAAAAAAAATTTAACTAACCGTTTCCCATAAAATCGAAAAACAAAAAAATGATAACACTAGAGATACCAAAAATAACAATTTTTTCAAAAAAAAAAAAAAAATTACTAAACGTTCGTTTTCCTTTATTAATGCACTTATTTTTTTTTTATATAAAAATCGTTGGAGCCGTTTTTGAGAAAAATAATATTTTTATTTTCGGCCAAAAAAAAAAATTTATCGGAGCAGCTGTTATTTGTCGTCTTAAAAAAAATGAAAAAAATTGTGGGCATATTACCGAAAAAACAACATCGACCAATGTAACGTTTAAGCTTTTCGCGGTTATTTACATATGACATATGTAAATATGTCGCTACTTATTCATGTCATAAATATCTACCAAGTTTCAAGCGAATCTATCCAACCGTTTAGGCTGTAGACCCAAAAACAGACAGACGGAATTGGGGGACTTACTTTTTTGGTGCTCGTAATGTCATGTTTGATTGTTAGAAAAAAATGTTTTTTTTTTACGAATACATACTCGTAACTTGCCTTATAGTCCTATAATCGCAACTAAAAATGACAACAGCCGAATTTGACGTTCCAATTCTGATTTAAAATCCAGACGTAAGATTCGCTTCTTTTCAGAATTGGAACTGTCATTTTTTCCCAAGTGAACACTATCAGAAGAGTCGAGAAGGCTTCCGGGTTGCCAAATAAAAACCACATTAGTGCACAATGCCATTATTCGACTCCGATGCCACAACCACGGTACCATATTTTAGTAGTAGTAGGTGAGTTCGAGCCCGGCTTTTCCTTGCTATAGACTCCCCTCTTTCCCACCAGAGAGTAGTAAGTGGTGTAAACTTGAAGGTAATTGTGGGGCCCTTGGGCCCTTTTATTACCTGTTGCCTGTTGTGTTGCGAGTCGTCAGGGTCCGTATACGAACCTGTGCTTAACAATTCTTTACACTGCCAGAGACCAGTGTTTGAAATCAGATATACGAGAAGCATCCCAAGACTGCAACCGGCGTAAGCGCAGATGTGATAAACACAACGATGAACACATTGGTAATACCGGTGACCTTGGTCACATCAATTAATCGTGAAATATAATATCCAAATATATATTTTTATCCTGTGACGTATCTTGAACTATCTATCATGACAAAAGTCTGGGTTCGATTCCCAGCCACTTCGACCTAAAAACAAAAATGTTTTTTCAAGTCTGCTACCTCTTGCGAGGAAGTAACGAATCCTCCAAGAGTAGTTCTTGTCATAGAATATTGCCACTCACTTTAGCAGTTCGGATTCCGCAATAAACTGTAGGTCCCCTCCATTCCTGTAGAAACGCAAAAACATCTTCCACCAGAGTTTTTTTTTTGAGATTTCTTCCAGGGTTTGAAGCAGTATTCAAACTATTAAAAAAAAAATTTCTTCACATCTGGATATCCTTCCAATTGATGGGGGCTTGACGTTGAGTTGCTGCGCTTCACTGCATGAGGTAAAAACGTAGCGGTTATACTCCCACCATCATTGCAACACAAAACATTTGATCCATTCGGTAGGTAAATCTAAACATTTACAAATCTATGAAACTCACTTTTCGAAATGCACATTAAACACGCTTGCATTGCACAATAAAGCTTTAAATACTTATTAAATCAACTGCAGCACATTCCTCACAATATTGTAACCCAGTATAAATCCTATAAGGCTCTTCATAAGGATTTCTAGACAAAAACCATTTATTGCAGAACTGAAGGGTTCCAACTTCTAAAGTCATTGTGTTTATCATTCGAATGGCTCTCGCTGTCGCTTATCGTCAGAGTGTAATGTTGCGCGAGAGAATTCTATCTGGCTGCTTCTATTCTGCTGCAAATCCTTACAATTGTTAGTATATATGTATAGCTATACCACTATATAACTATACACATACACGAGTAGCAAGCAGCCTTGGGATTTTCAAAATTCTAGAATCCTCCCGCGCTTAAGGGATATTCCGGTGATATCGCCGCAATATAATTTAAATTTTCTGGAATGCATCCAAGCAATAATTCTTCATGTGGCCGCAGGGCGAAATCTGGGTGCGAGCGGGTGGTGATATACCATCGTATGGGTGGGACGTCATGCCACAGTCTCTGGTATAAATAAATACTTTCGAACAAATCTCTTTTGGAATTTTTTTTTCACAAATTTTATGGACGAAGATTATTTTTTTGTCATTGGATAATGATATTTATGGTAACATTTATGTAAGATGGGATTCGTCCTCCCTCCATCTGGGGAGAACTCGTAATTCACAAAAAAAAAGTAATTCCATTCTCGACTATGTGCCGGGTGAAAATACAAATTGAGTGAAAATAAGCTGGAACGGGGGCCTAGAAGGTGAATATAAGCCTAGATACTCCCCTATGTGTGGGAAATTTCAACTACATGAAATGTGTGGAAATTGGAAAACTATTTTCATTTTTTAAGGGAATTTTTCACTCGATATCGCCACCCTCTCTCAAAGGATGCCAATGTCAAACAATAATACTTTTTGGTCACATATGGAAGCTTGAGCAAAAGAGGAATAAAATTGAAATCTGTTGGATGTATCTTCCTTCTGCGTATATTTTGGACAATTTTTGAATAAAGCTTAAAGGAACTTCTGTGTGGTAAAGAGAAGAAGTATAAACAAGTTTAGTTTTTTTAGTCGTTCCTTTTGGGCTGATGCTGTAATGTTTTACATGTGTGGCGTTTTCTGGTTTAAATAAAACTTTTCGACGGGAAATTGAAATTTTGAAGTTGCTTGAACGGGGCAAGTTCTCCGTGTACACCAAGATAGGTCATGGTTTATGATATTCACTTCATTTAGTTTTCCGACATTTTTCATATATAATATTATAATACGAGTCGACGACTATGTAGCTATAACATGGAGAACAACTTCTTGGATATTAAATTGACTTGATCTAAGGGTGTTTGTTTTTATGTTGCTGATGGTGAGGCAACGGCTTTCTTATAGTTTTGTGTAATGAAAGTTTTGCGGGGAAGTTCATATTATGAACTCCATCTGTTTCAGTTTTGGTTTTTTCTTATTTTGAAGGTAAATATTTGTGTGGTTTAGTTATGAAAACGTGTAACACTTGAATGGGTTTAGTTTTAGGATTTCGGTCTTAAAAGCTATAGATTCGTTTAATAAAATAAGAACACAGGCAGTAAGACTTGATAATGCTAAGCTGTTTTTTATTAAATTGGTATTTGCAAGCCGGTTAAAGCCAAATCACTCCAGGTCCATTTGCTAAAAGGATGTTTTAGTATCACACAATATACATGCAAATCTGATGGACTAAGGGCTTGTAAGCTTTTAGTAGGGAAGATTTGTCGAATGAAATGTACGTTCCGATGGTCATGGATAGGTCAAGAATAAAGATAAGATGTCCCTCAAGAGTCACCGAATAATTCTAAATTGAAGTAGGTGTACACCAGGGGAACATGTTGGGTGCTTTACTTTTTATTGTATTTCTAAGCTATCTGAACTAAGGGCAAAAAGTCGATAAATTAATTGTATGTTGATGACATGTACAAGTAAAGAATTTATCTTTCTTGTAATAAATTGAGCGTGCACTAAAAGGATTTTGACTACCCGTAAAATGATCAAGATAGTGAAGCGGATACCGATACTTTTTGGTTTTAAAGTTCTCAACATAAAAATGGAAGGGAAAAATATAGAAAGACTTGGTATTCCACATTCGTATTGTACGGTAAAAGAAATTTGGACAAATTCGCGCTTACCAGATTGTAGGACAGATAAATTTCTTGCATCTTAAGAAAAAAAATTATTTAGCAGCGTTTTTGGCAACATCGAATATGTGAAATATGATGCACGTACCAAGGACTGAAAGTTGATCGTTTGTTCCATCCAAGAGAAGTGTGTAATCTTTAGCGATTGAAGATAGAATTGAGCTTGTGAAGTATTGAATTCCTCGCAAATTAACGTGACCAATAAAACAAGCCATGTTAGAATAGCCGGATTTCTTTTTGGAATAGGCTCCAACAGGGGAATGGTCTGGTCTGTTTTCTCTTCAACCTGGCATTGTCGTGACTTTGGAAAGCCAACAAGTGGGCGGACACTGACATCATCGAAAGAAGCGAACATGGTGAACATGAACAGTTCAATCCAATTGGGTGGGCGGTACAAAATCTGGTAGCTGCCGACAACAAGATGGAAGAAGAATTATTCGGGCGGCCTGTCAATTCAAACAAATTCTACTATACTCTAGCAAGGCTTTTTAAATCTAGAAATCCAACCATAAGTTCTAAGCCGTTGCTGTTTAACCTGGTAAGACCCTGGTCCTACCAGTACTCACAATATTCACATCAGAGACTTGGGTGAAAAAAGCTGTGTTCGAGAGAAAAGTCTTGCGCAGAATTGTTGGACCGATAGGCGAGGAACGATGATTCCGGAGATTCTTCAATCACAAATCGTATGTGACTTAGATCTTAGGAGATATTGTGACAAAAAGTAATCTTGACAGACTACTAGCTTGTATGAGCGAAAAGAAAGACGTCAGTGTTGTAGCCAATAATTACGCTAGATATACCCTCAAAAGTATCTAGGTGGATGTCATCGACTCAAGACCGGGATTGGCGAGGATAATTTTCAAAGGACACCAAAGACAGACCGCGGTTCCTGCTATGATGATGGTTATGATGAATTCTTTGCATTTTCGTCCCTATCACAACATGGGAATTTAATGAGCTTGTCATCGCTGCTATTGTAGTTCCACATCCGAAGAACAAGGGAATTAATTGAAGAATGAATATTAAAAAAAAAACCGAGAGCATTGTCGTCAGCCAAAAAAAATAGTAGATTAGAAGTTCCAGATAAGAGACCATAAGTGAAAATGAGAAAAAAGTGTCGCGGACTGAACGGATCCCTGTAAATTTAACACTTTAAACGCAACTTAGTAAGTAATATTTCAGTGAAGAATTACATGCATTTCCATTGTCAATAAGAAAGCTGTATACCAAACTCTGTCAAATACCGTAGAAATATCAGGCGCAATAATATTACTTTAAAGATTTGAGCCATTGGTGCAGTGAGATATTTCATTATGTCACAGGTGGACCTATTTGGAGCTTGCGTTCTTCAAGACATTTCTTAAGCTTATGATTAATCACCGTGAAATTACTTTGAATAGAAGGGGAACATACGAGTAAGTGCAGTTTAACGATATTCAATGCAGAAGTTTTTGTCACATTTACTCACAAAGAGGTCAGTCAAGAAGAACAGATAAGAAAACCACATCGAGTAATTTTTACATAAGTAAAGTTTTAAGGCTGTCGTAATTCTATGATTATGCTCCCCACGAAAAAAATCTCTTAGTCGAGAGATTTCAGTTCAAATCTTTACATTCCCCATATACAGCTTTAATATTTCATAAGACAACATTTTATCAAAAGCTTATTTCACTAAACTGTAATACAAGCTTTAACATACCTACATGAAACACTGCTTTTTTTGAATGAATTACAAAACATTTGTTATTAATAAGGGTTGTTGTTTGCGCATTTACAAAATAATAGTTTTGGCGATGTGCACAGCAATTTGAAACCTCGAAAGCGTATAATATTGTGATAGTAAGCAATATGGTTTTAAGGTGACTTATTATAATGCGTATTTATATAAGGCAGCTGGTCACCTTCATTTGAAAACCAAAGTTAATTATTTTTAATGTTAATTACCTTAACAAAGCAATTAGTTTAACTGTTTGATTAAAAAATTATTATGTAAGATGCCAATATAAATTTTCTTATAAATTCTAGCTTCTAACTAAATATTTTATCAGTACTAGGATCTCTCAAAAACGTTACGGAATATTTAGTTTGTTTGTAAAATGAATTTTCAAAAATTTAATTCTATATTGTTGCTTTTTGTAGCAACTGTAGCTGAAGGGTTTAACTGCGCTGAAGATATTATGTCAAAAATGTTATGCTCAGTACAATAGTTAATAATAATAATTTATGTATAAAAATTTATATATTAGGTATAATAATTAAAATACCATGAAATAGATAATATTTCTAAAAGTTTATAATCATTTTGATTTCTAGTGCGATATTACTTCAAAAAATGTGTATTAAATATAGTTTATAACAGATTTAACCAGCACCAACCTCGTTATCAGCAACAACGGCCGCCATTATTTAGACGCGACAGTAAATAGAGCCGTAAGGCCAAACTCCTAAAATGTATGTTGCTGGTGCATTGCTGACAACAATGGATGGAAGATGTACCTATGCTTTGTTAGGTACGAAATGTCAAGCAGATAGAAATGATAGTCGTGGTGACAGCGTGCTTGTGCAGAAGTAATAGCCATTTTTGTTTTTGCCATGCTGCCATGCTGGTGCATTGCTGACAACAATGGATGGAAGATGTACCTATGCTTTGTTAGGTACGAAATGTCAAGCAGATAGAAATGATAGTCGTGGTGACAGCGTGCTTGTGCAGAAGTAATAGCCATTTTGGTTTTTGCGAAATCGATCTGCAACACAACAGGATTTCTCCAAACAACGGACCGGCAACAGACTGATTTTTATACCGGGTGCTTTTGTTTTTTCGACATATGGTTTTCAATCTGGCAAATTTTTTTCGGAGTTGATCTTTTTAACAGCTGTCACTAGATTTATGCTTAGTTTGGTTGCCCATTTCAAGAATTGAAGCCGAACGACCATCAAGCGCGTGACTCGTTCGGCGAATGGGCAAAAAACAAATCGACACCGATCCCGATTTTCACAAGAAAATTTTGTTCAGCGATGAGGCTCACTTTTGGTTAAATCGGTACGTTAATTACCAAAATTGTCGTATTTGGTGTGATCATAATCCACAAGCCATTGTGAAGACGCCTGACGTTTCATCCTCAAAAAATGAGTGTTTGTTGTGCTCTATGGGCAAATTGCCCGGACTCATTGGTACATATTTCTTCAAAAATGAAGCCGGCCATAATGTTACAGTCAATGGGGAACGTAATAGAGCCATGAATAATGACTTTTTCGTGCCTGAATTGGAGGATGTTGATGTGAACGACCTTTGGTTCCAACAATACCGCGTTACATGCCATACAACCAACGAAACAATCAATTTATTGAAGGTAACTTTTGGTTGGCGTTGGTCGTGTCCATGTGGCGTGGCCTCCAAGTGCGTGCGATTTAACACAGCTCTGAACAATTTTTTGTAGGGTTATGTTATGGCGCTTGTCTACGCAGATAAGCCCGAGACCATTGACACCTTGGAAGAGAATATTCGGCGCGTTATTGCTGACATACGGCCCCAACAAATAAAGCATTTCGGTTTCTTCAGCTTCGGAGATAATTTGATTTTTTGAACATATTTTTGTATCATCAGTGCATAAATGCTGCTAAAAGCAATATAAAAAAGAATAGTAAATCCTTTTGGGTCTTTCTAAATTCCAAACGTAAAACATCCTTTTTGCCAACATCAATGGAACTTGATGATGAAAAATCAAGCGATATTCAATCGTCTTGTAATCTTCTTGCTAAATACTTTCAATCGAATTATAATACAGATGTTACGAGTATTTCAAATATTAATGACTTTTATTCAAACATCTCCCCCGTCACAGATTTCGATTTAAAGTGTTTTTCAAAACAAGACGTTCTTGGTGGTTTCATTAAACTCGATTCAACTAAAAAAGCTGGAGTGGAAAAATTCCCCCGCTTTTATTGTCAAAATGTGCCTCGACTCTCTGCTACGCTCTTAAAATTATTTTTAATAAATCTTTATCATCTGGTGTTTTTATTGATGATTGGAAGTTATCGTTTGTTAACCCAATTTACAAAAGTGGCCTTAAACACATCGTTAAAAATTACATACCAATATCAAAAGTTTCCGCTGTACCAAAGTTATTTGAAAAGTTAGTACCTCAGAGGCTGCCTTTCGTAGTCAAGGAATCAATAACGTCAAGACAACATGGCTTTATTAGTGGCCGATCAACTTCGACTAGTTTGTGCATTTCTTCCCAAATTTGTTTAAAATCTATGGAAGACAAAAAGCAAGTCGATGTCTTATACACAGATTTTGTTAACGCATTTGACAGAGTTCACCATGGACTATTATTGCAGAAACTTCTAAAGCTGGGACTTAACACAAATGTTTTGAAATGGTTGAGGACCAATCTGTCAAATCGTAAGCAGATCGTCCAGATTAATGGTTGTACATCAATATTTATAGAGGTGGAGTCGGGTCTCCCACAAGGTGGTCACTTGGGACCACTATTGTTCGTTTTGTTTGTAAATGATATTCCTGGCATTTTTAATTATTGTCACTGTTTGATGTTTGCAGATGACATTTTATAGGCAAATATCCGAAGTTAGTGACTGCGTAAGCTTTCAAAACGATATTGATTTATTTTTAGATTGGTGCTTATAATCATCTCGAACTAAATACATCAAAATGTAAAATTTTTGGTGCTTACAGAACGTTAACTCCGTTAACTTTTACTTATAAATTTGGAATGGAAACTCTCTTAAGGGTCACTAAGTTGAAAGATCTCGGTGTTATCTTTGATTCCAAGGTCACATTTTCTTCCCACATTGATTTTATTGTATCGAAAGCTAATTCTATGTTAGGTTTCTCCAAACGAACTTCTCGCGTTTTTAAGGATGTGTATACTTTTGAGACAATGTTTGTTTCATTAGATTTGCCCATATTAGAGTATGGCCGTGTAGTTTGGTCACCATTTTATGAAAAAAAGGTTCTCGCGTTTCGGGTTACGAAATATGAGATGGTCCGACGGAATGCCTGCATACTTTTCAAGATGTGCGTTATTAGATTTAAAAACCCTTAAAAGCCCAGACAAGCCCAATGCATTCTTTTTATAAAAGACATATCAACTAATTGTATAAATTCTGAAGAATTACTTGCTCAAGTTTCTTGGCACGTTCCAGAAAGAAATCTAAGAATACGAAATGATCTGTTTTATGTTCCATTCATCGTACAAACTATGGTTTAAATAATCCTGTAACTCGTTCTTTATCATTGTATAACTCCATTTGCAGTGACGTGGACCTGTCCATGAGTAGGGATAATTTCAAAAGTTTTGTTCAAAATATATTTCATTCAAGTTGAGCTAGAATAAGTAAATTAAAATTAATGTAAATATATACCTATTTGTTATCAGCATCTTGTTAAATCAATCCATTATAAATAAATAAATAAATAAATAAATTAATGCGGGACTTAAAAAAAAACTGATTTTAGGACACTGGCTCAATATTTGAAGGGAAACGGATTTTTTCTTAACTTATGATAAATGGTTAAACATGTTTTATTACCTTCTATTGAGCACCAGATTCATAATGGAAACTTTTTGCGAATGAACAAAAAGCGTCAACACGCAAATCTTGAGAATTGCGGTACATGTTAATGTCGTCATAAGCTCCGTTTTATTATTTACGGGCCTGGGTTATTTTTAACACGTATTACAAAAAACAATACGAGATCCAGTTTTCTATCTGGGTTTGCAAATATTAGTATTAAATTCGGCCAACAGGGGGTACATTTTAGTACATAACCCAGATTGTTTTATTTCCACGGGGTAAACCATATGCGTAATTGCGACAATAAAACACGGCTATAATTATCTTACCTAAAGGAGCTTACGAGCCTCCGGAAATATTCAAGCCTACAATTTTTTAAAACAACCAATAGATTTTTCGTCAATAAATATTTTGCTGGTACCTCAATCTCACCATAAATATCTTATTCGCAGTGTTGTGCCATGTAGACTATAAATGTATACTACATGATTGTCTACATGTATACAATTCAATGTAGACAATCCCCAATTGTCCACATAAATTTGTCGGCAATGTAGACAATTCATAAAACCATCATAATTCATAATTTTTCCTACTAAAATTTATCAAACCCCAAAACATAAATGTTAACAAAATGAACCAAGCTCTTCTATAATAAAAAAACATTGGCGCAAGATTTTAAACGATTTAGTAAAATGAAAGCCACTTTTAGCAATTTACTAAGCTAAAAAGATGATTGAACTAATTTTAAACGATTTTAACATTTTAATAAATTTAAAATCACGGAATGGCTACTTTAACTTTTAGCAATTTGCTAAATCCATTATGGAATCTGATAGTATAACAGCCTTGCACGCGGGGTGCCCAGGTTCGAGTCCTGTTGGTGCACAATTTGTTTTGTTTTTTTTTTTTTTGTAAATAATGAGTTAAAATGATGAAAATAGAAATAACTTATACCTTTTTAGAGCACATGTTGGGCTTTCATCAACATATAATTAATTTACAACACATAACAACAATAATTGTGTTCATCAAAATTCAAACCCTACAAATGCTCAACTTTCTGCTTAATTAGCAATTTACTAGTTTAGAAAAGGTTTAAAAATTTTGAAATAGTTATTCAATCAATAAACACTTAGGAAATTGCTAACTAGTAAAATGTTAAGCCCTTAACAATGGGTTGTTTAAAATTTTGCGCCATTATTGTGTGTAAGATAGGCGTGAAAAAATTATTTGATCTAAATCCAAACGTATAAATAGTCCTATGTTTATAAAAGTTTCAAATATTTAAATTATAGATATCCAAAAACTTTAAATCATGGGAGGAATCTTTTATGATAAACCTACTTACTAAAATTTGATTTGTCCACTAGATCACTTCATTGGCTTGCTACTTTTAAAATTTGAAGAATTTAGTAATAAAATTCAAAAATTTCAGTAAACCTTGCAATTTTGGTTCAGTAATTATCGTTAACTGACAATTTCTCACAAAATTTGGAGTTGGCTTTATTTTTGTTTGGTCCGATTTCAATCATTTTTTCCAAAAATATTGGCGCAGAATTTTAAACAATCCCCATTTAGAGAATACGCCCCAAATCTAGTTAAAGCAATCGTGTAGTTCAATCTAATTTAAAGAAGATCTTTAGGGTTACGTTATTTTGACCGATAGAGTAATGGAACAGAACGAAAATTAAACACAAGCACAAGAACACCAAAAATATATTCATACATTTAAATAAGCTCAGGTAAGATTTTTAAATTTCAGAAAAAGATTTTCATATATAATTCGTTTTAGATAAAGAAACAAAGTGTTCACCAATTGGAATTGGCTGTATTACCAATCGGCGTACCTACATTTTTCAAATAAAAATCGACCGTTTTTTTTCAAATCGGTATCTTGAATAAAATTCAAGGTTATCAAGTTCTTCGAAGGGGTTTGTTCGAACTTTATATATTTTTGGCTCTCTAAAAAGCTCAAAATCTTGAAAAATATTATAATCTTCTACTTCAGAAAACATTTTCGTTCACTTTTTGCCGTGGGTGGTCGTGGCGCGATAGTTGTGTGCTCGCCTGTCAACCTCGTGGTTGCAGGTTCGATTCCTGCCGATGTCTATGTCATCTTATATTCCATTAAAAACCAATTCTCAAAATTGTTATAAAATAAGTTGCTGCTTTGTTCATTACATGCTGTTTAGGCATAACACTAACAACATGTCATTGAGTAAACTAGCATACCCTTAAAATATAACAACGTAGTAAATAAAATAATGCGAATTGTAAGGGACATAAATAAATAAGACACGGTAATTCTCTCCGCATTAGTTCAGCCGCCATCTATGGAGATAAATCTGAGACATCAACCAGCACTTGTCTCATAACATCGCGCCAAACATCTTTCCTATCCTTCTTTCTCTTCTTCCACCGGATGCCCGCGCTGTGTTTAGAAAAACATATAAAGGGTATTCATAATCCCTTGAGCGCGTGCAAAGTTATAAAAAAAAAATAAAACGTCAACAACTGGAAAAGGTTTAGTTTAAGAAAGATAAGGAAGTGTTTTGCTGTGTTTAAATTTAGACGGCCACTTTAACGTTTAATTATATTATTTTAAAACTCATTTTTAGAGCCGACTCCCATTTTAAAACTTGTTTAAAATGTTGCCCTTTTGGTTTTGATCTGATAAAATGGTTGAATGACATGGCATTTAAATATTGAATATCATCAAAAAAGCATTGAGACATCATCCGATTCAGATGTCTTTGTTTGAGGTAGTTTTGAAATCAATATTTAGATTATAATAACATTTTTCATTACCTGTGCCTTTAATAAGATTATTGATCTATTAATGAATAAGCAAAAATGTATGTTATTAGCAAGATTAAAAAGTAATAAAATAATGCAATACATCTTAATAGCAACCACGCCTTATATTATAATTTATTGCTTAATCTTATTTTTTTATGGAAAATATTAAAATCGTTGAAATGATTTTATTTGTGAGATTTAAGATATTAAAGTTATTGTTAACATTGTCGGCATATTGTCTACATTCTCGACACATTGTCTACATTGTCAACATAGTCGACCGATTGTCTACGTTGAAATGTAGACAATTAAAGTCGATACGTAGACGAACAACACTGCTTATTCATGGCCGATAAATTACATCATCTCCACTTTTGATGAACGTTCAACTTTCGGAGGAAGCATGCGCAACACAGACTTACAAAAAATCCACAAAAACTTCTAAAGAAAATCAAGCTGTGAAAAAAGAATGAAAACGTATTTAAGTTCTCTTTACTGAGCTGTAATCCGATATTATAACACACATCCAACCAAAAATTCCATTAACAAAAATTACTGTCTTTTCAAAAAGAAGCACTGAAATTTCAAAACCCCCAGTTTTCCACGACAAAAAACTCCATTTAACGGTATTCTGCCCCACTGAGAGTCGTCTGGTTGATATTGTTAATAAAAAATTGTTTTTACCAGGAGCAGATGTGTCAGGTCTGGATTTTCTCTAATCTCCCACAACACCGATATGTTCTTGGAATATTTTCCAAGTTAGCTTTTTGAGTTGGAAAAAGTTTAATGGTAATTCAGGATTATCTTTTATAAAATTATTAATGAATATGAATATTAATAATAATATTATTATCCATAATCAACAAGTCTTGTTTGTATTGTGTGATTGGCACGAACATGTGGGAGTACTAGTAGGTATATTGTGGTCAAAGTTTTTTTTAAAGTCTAACTAATCTAATCTATGACATTCTAAACTAAAATTAAACAGGCCTCTTGGTGTTAAGGTATCTCTAGAAAGTATCTTATTGGTTTAGAAATATAAATCAACTATCTATCTATAGATACAATTGCAATTCATCATTTTACAAGTATGTCCTTCCGAAATACTTCACCTAACCCATTCATAAAATTCCCCTGAGAATCCAAATTACACATAAAATGTCCTTAGTATTTTTAATAAAACTAATTGCAGAACCAGACGAGAAAATCCTTAAGCTCACAGAACGAGCATGAACTGCAATGTAATCCTATTTAAGGTTAAATTATTGCTTTTGGTTTCATTCTGAATTGAATTGTTAAAAGCTAAAGTTTTTCAAAAGCTGACAAAAAAAAACTAGAAGCAAACTTATAGAGGACCGACACCCGAGCCCAGCCGGCATGGTGACACGGTGGAGTTTGTTGGGTTAGGTGTTAGGATAGAGCAAACATAAACGATAACCCTTTAGACTTTGAATCTTCTATATTAGATGGGGAGGTTATATTGCCATACATTATGTATATATGTATAGCCCACCTCTTGGCCTTGTCTTGCTTAATGTTTAAACTTTCGCTTTATATCGTACAAGGAACTTTTCAATGAGTGAATGAATAAGGTGAATAAGTAGACTTACATATGTAGGGTAAGTATACGCTACGCGCACCTAACTACCTAACTACAAAATGAATGTCGTTACAGCAAAGTGAATTTAAGGACAAACTTTTATCCTTGAAACGATGACTTATCACCTGATTTTAAGTCTTCGAGCTTGAGCGAAGATGAAACTTTTTAGTTGAATCCTTTAAAATTATTTAACGACTTTGTTGAATTTTCTGATAGGGCGAGAGATGTATGAGTTGTATGATGGCAATGGCAATGGTAAGGGAAAATATGAGTTTGGCAAGGATGAAAGCATATTCCATAATATGTATAGAGGGCTACCTTGTTACAAGAGATAATGTATATATAGGATACGAATGTTTGTATACTCTTATTTAATATGTAGATGCAGATGGAGAGCCTTATACCTGGAATGAGTATAATTCATTGTGGATTAAAATTGCGAGGAATTTATCATTAAGGTAATGGATTAGTTCAATCAAGACAGGGTCCCAACTTTAGGAAGAATATATCAATCCTTCAGGAAATATAATTCCTGTATATTAATAAGAGCTATAAAAGCTGACATAATATTTAGATAAATTTAACTCTAGCTTATATACCCAAGATGCGGGAAGATTATGACTAGATTTGGGTACATGGATGCACGGGAAACTTTTATCATTTGTAAAAATTAGATAAAATAAGGGTATCAGCATTATGTTTAAATTTATGTTCAGTAAAGTCAAGTCTTTAAATGCAAGATGACTTTGGAAGGAAAAATGACAACAGAGCGGGTTTGAGATTGAAGTTAATTATTTTCTGGGTTAAATTTGAAAATGAAAGTTTTTTTTTGTCGGATTTGGTTTGAAATTTTTGAATTGATATTTTTACAGATAAATCAACAAGCCAAAGGATCGCCATGCATAATACGTCAGTGATATAAGCGCAATGTCAATTTGGGAGTGTATTGACTGGCCGTTGTTTGACAAAATAGGACTGTGGCTTAAGCTTTGCGCAGTTTTGTCAGTTCCTTGGAGTTTATCCCTGTTATAGAGTGGGTTTATACTCCGCCGTAAGTCGGTCGGCATCGTTAAAGTAGTAGAAAAATCAATGAAGGCACGCGCAAGTGGAAGGGGACCACGAACAACTTCACGTGCGACTCTATAGGCAATTTTATAAGGACCGACCTGGATTAAGTCTTGAGAAACTTGTCAGCTTAGGCCCAAGTCCAACCTGGACTGTAGCGAGCACCTGATTTGAAACGAAGGGCTATACTTTAAACCACTAAACTTAATACAAAACCCGGAAACGAACATAACCAACCGAACACGGAATGTGTCATCCAAAAAGGAATGCCAGCTGCCGTCAACCACCTTTTTAGGACCCAACAATAATTTTAGTTTTATAATACACATTTGCTTTCAACCAAAATCATTAAAGTAAAAGTATAGAAAGTACATCGATAGAAAATATTTTTCGTTAGAAAGAGTTAACCATAAAATAAATATTGATCCATGATGTGTTTGGTAATAAAAATTAGTTTCCATTGTTTTCCTTTTCTCCATAAGACTGGGTGATTCCCTGCTCTTGGTTCCACCATTCAAGTAAGATTTTAGCGCTTTCATGCTTATATATTCTTTGCTTCTTGATTATAGTTGGGCGACTTCCTCCTCCCATTCTCCCAATAAGGGAGTTATTTTTTATTAGACCCACCGTATAACTAAGCCGTATTTATCAAGTTGTTAAGCCCGTTTCTCATAAAATTAAGATTATATTTTTGAAATTGATAATTGGAGAGAGTTCTTCTTCTTTATCCGAGTTTTACTTTACTCTCTTCGAGAAAACCGTGCGATCCGCAGAGGTTACCCCAACCTTTTGAAGAAAAAGGATCACAGTTCACAGATTTAAAATCGTTTGACTTTTTAATACGAAATTTGTTACTTCAATAAGCCTCTCTCAAAGTCAATACAATTCAACCTGATATATGCTACAAAAGTTAACATCAAGGATCCTTATCAGCTTGCAAAGCAGTAGCTATAATATTTGAACGGTGTTTAATTTCATACATACCAGTATGCATGGGGCTTTCAAAAGTTTAAATTGCTTTGCTTTAATCTCACTCGCAGCGTATTTTATTTCACTTCGATACCACTCTTAATGAAAACTACTTTACACTTTAAATGAAATTAAAATAATATTAAAAATAAAATTGAAATAATATTAAAAATAAAATTGAAATAATATTAAAAATAAAATTGAAATAATATTAAAAATGAAATTAATTATTTATTAAATAAAAACGATGCGTGTCAACTAAACGCCAGCAATGCATTTACAGTTTATTTCATTGCCAATTGCTCTATGTGACACAATTTACTAAATATATAAACGTCAGAAGCGCTTAAGATCTTTTATCAATTAATTTGCCGGTCATGAGTAGGAAGTGGGCAGAAATTGTGGCGGATGCAACTACAACAAAAACATAATCAAATTAGCTTATTGTTAATTTTGTTTATGGCTACATACATATGTATGTTCGTCCAAGTCCTGAGGACTAGAAGCCTAGCTTAGTTTTCTCCGAAAACATGCTAGTTTGGCAGTATTTTCTTCTTGAATATCATTTGCACAAAAAATGCCTATTGCCAACGGCCTTGGCTACGATGGAAGCATCGCTTCCCGTAGATCAGCGAAATCAAGCATCGTTGCGCGTGGTTAGTGCTTCGATGGTGGACCGTCAGAAACCAACCACGTGCTGTTGACATGTTTTTCTTCTGTTGTGTGTTCTTCCTATCTCTGTCTCTCTCTGTTGTATTAATGTATGTAAAAAGTGTAAGCCAATGGTCAAGTTGCCAGTGCTTCAGTGTCTCTACTTCGTAGATTTATCTACGTATAAAATGTAATGTAATGTAAATGACTATTGTAGACATTTTTATTTAATAACCTTATGCGACCCGTAAAATAGTTTTATCAACACCGAATTTCTAATTAGTTTAAAATTTGAAACCAAATAATAATTTTGACAACCATAATACCAAAATTACCAAGGGACCCATTCACAATATAACTAAAATCTGAAGATCATAATACCAATTTATTTAATTTTCTGAATAAACATCAACTATCGTAGAGAGAGACAATTGACAACGGTAATAAGGGTGATAGATGATAGCCTAGCGTAACGGATACAATTGTTGGTACCCTTAAGGATTTTTCAATTTTAAATGCGCGTAATTTTCGCAATTAAAAAGTTAAAAATATGAAAAATATACAAAAGAATTTTCTTTGTTTATTAAAAAAGCTAAACATGGGATATTAAAAAAGCTTGCCACAAACTACAATTATTGGCCTCCGACTACAATTATCGTCACCCCAAAAATGTGAAATTATTGGCACCTATGAATTATAGGAAAACAATATTTTCTTTTAGTTTTTTTATTTATACAATTTGTGGTTCATTTAATTTCAGTAAAAAAAATAATATAAAAATTTACCGCTTCGTCCGGGTTATAAGGAATAAAAAGTAACAATATATATTAAGTAAACTCTAAGCCAAATATGAAAAAATAAATAAAAAGACAACAACAAAAATAAATTACGACATAATATTATATAAGTTGAAATAAAAACTTAAGATCTGTAACTAATTTAATTTTTAGTAATGCATTGTGAAGTGATAAAACTTGGAAGAATGTGATATTTTAGTTTTTTCAAACATTTTATATGATATTCTCTTACACATATAGTGCACATCTTAAATTACAAATATCAGTTCCAACTGTTTTGGTCATGGTTCACATTGTACAGGAAAAGCATATCTGTCAACTACGAATTGTATTTTCTCCTATTTATTCGACTGGATTCGCAAAAAAGTTCCTGATATGTTTTGCACTCTTAAGGCTTGTGTAAGAAATAAAATTTTCCTGTTTAAATTCGGTGTACATTTCAAGCAACATCTGGTTTTCTAAACCATCTAAACCATTCTTTTTCTGGCAATACTTAGCTACCGAATGGGTGCTCTCTTTTGTAACTTTGCCTTAGAAATTCCTGGACAGGATAAAGAACATCTTCTTTTCTTTTCGGAAATCCTTTTTCATGAGAAACTTTTAGCCATTCAACACTGCTCAATTCTTCTTCCTCGGTTAAAACTGTTGCTGATCCTGGGCGTACTTTTTAAAATGTTGGGCTCAAACGGAACTGCAGAGTAAAACGCAGTATTTTGTAATATTTAGAACTTGCTTTTTTAGATATAATAACCATTCCTTATGAACAATAGAGCTTGAACATCTATTTCTTTGTACGTTTTTCTTGTTTTCGGTATTTTTCAAACTTAAAAAAAGTAATGGTTTAATGGTATAGTTATTAGCAGTCTTGAAAGTATATCTATTGTCAGTGCCAATAATTAGAGTTCCATAGAACCAGTTATTGTTTTTTTTGGAAGCAATTATTGGCACCCTTTTAATTAAAAAAAATAGCAATTAATTTATGAAAAAATAGTTAAATACGAATAACTTATTATTATATGATACTAGCAGATACCCGTGCAATGCTACGGACCCACGGAAATCTAATGAAATCATATATCCACCTACAAAATTACATTCAAAACCCTTCAGTCGTTGAATGTAGTCACAAACGATGAACATCCTCGCCTAGCATGCTCGTGCTCGCTTTGCTCTTCTTGTATGTGGGCTGGTTCGCGAGCCGCTTGCTGTTGGCCAAAAATTTAGATTTTTTCGTGTTCGTTGGCTTCGATGTTCGTTGTGTATAGTAATGTTCGCGAACAAAGCGAAGATTTAATATTGGATTCAAAAAGTAAGAACTACAAAATTAAAGTTGGGAAAAATAAATCATGGCTAATCTTCCAGCTGCTTATCAAATTTCATTAAAATCCATTCAATGTTTCAGGCATGAATGCGGAACAAACAACCAAATTTTGTTTATATATAAGCCTCTCCCATATAGGCATAGGAACCGTTCGGTTTAATTTTTCGGGATATAAATGACCTATTTGATAATCGAGTATGTATGTGTCCATGTGCAAAATTTTATCCAGATCCGTTCAGCCGTTCTGGCGTTATTGAGCAAAAAACATCCATCCATCCCACCCATCCATCCAAACTTTTACATTTATAATATCAGTAGGATTATCCGAAATGTTCTAAGCTTCACAACGAATTTTTCACCTTTACATTGCCCAAAATCATCAAATCATGCTTTAAATTTATCTACGAGTATATATCATCGAAAAAAAAATTTTAGAAATTTTCGAGTTTTCCACTAAGAATTTTCTATTTATTCATTCGAAGAGCCATTCCGGAACAATTGCATACACAATTTAATACAAAAAAATCAATTTTCGATTTTTAAAATTTCCCGACTTTTCTGGATGGTTTACCCAAAATTTTCTTTCGCAAAAACCTTTTCCTGGATTTTACGAACAACTAAAAAAGAGTTCAAGCAAAATCGGCCAATTCGTTCTCAATTATTGATGAATTACAATACATTTTTTCACACCATTTTTAATAGCAGATTCCCGTGAGATGGTATACGGAATTTCTATTCCACGGGAATCTAATGACATCTATACACCTACAATTAAAAACTGTTCTGTCGATGAGGCGTGAAAGCGGAACAAAAACCCAAGTATATGTATATATTTTTTTATATTTAAGCCTCTCCCATAGGAACCGTTAATTTTTTTCGGGACAAAAATGATCTATGTGAGAATCCAGTAACCCATCCATCTACCAATCAAATTTCATTCAAATCCGTTTGCTTCTATGCGCGTTGTGAATAAAAGCTTTGTTGGTTATTTGTAGAATGAGCTCTATGAAAAATTCTAACACACCTATCCCACGGGAAGCACACATTTTTCCGAGATAAGAAGTAGCTTGTAGCCTATTCCAGACAATAATCTATCACTGTACTAAATTTCATCTAGATCCGATCAGCCGTTCCAGAGTTATTGAGCAACAAACATCCATACATCCATCCAAACTTTCACATTTATAATATTATTAAGATTAAAAAACATATTTTTTGTAATAATAACTAAAAGCGGCTCACCAAATCTGTAACTTTTTTAAAACGTGTTAACACTTTCACTTTCACACACCGGCTGAAGAACTAATTAATCAAAACAAACACCTACAAATGTGAGGAATAAGTAGTAGTTTAAGACTAAAATTAAATTGGCTTGATAAGATTGATAGTTTTTGTAAGAATCGTTAGTGAATGAGGGGGTGCCAATAATTGGTCCAAAAAAAGGGGTGCCAATGATTGTAGTCGGTACGCTAACCGCAAACCATGATAACACACGATGCAATAATCCTTCGCCACTGAATCTGTTTTGCTCTTCTTCGAGACTGTCTGAAAAAAAAACTTTAGATTTTAATTAAATCTCTCTGTCAACAATGTTTGCAAGGTCATTGCCTTTGCAGCAGAATTTCGTCAAACAGAATGAAAATTTCATTAGTCTTGGCAATTCTTTTACTTTATTCCCGTCACATATGTATAGTTTGTAGTAATTAACTCCTTTGCGAAATCAGTAACAAACTATGGTGTTGCATTTGCCGCAAATCGTATTAGCTGGATTCTTCTTGAGCAGGAAAACGTGTTTGCACTGTCAATCGAAATGGATTCCGAACCAGGACGTGAGACTGCCATCATAAACAAACCTATAGATAAAGATGACTGACTCCTACATCCTTGGTTAGGATGCATTCCCCTTTCCATAAACTATATACCTACCTACTCTCTCATTCATAGTCCACAATGCTGCCAAGTAAGCATCATGCTCATGCCTTTGCTTTCCCATGCAATCACGTGCGTCAGCGTGTCGGTCGCGTCATCGTGTCGTGTTCGTTCGTTTTTGAACAAACGCGAGAGAAAATTACAATTTAATTATAAATTGAAATCCCGTTGACGTTCAACTTTACCTACCACCTATACCACTGCCGACGACGACGCCAACACCGCCGCCGCCGCCGCTGTTTTGGTATTCTGTGGCGCTGAATTTTGACACAACTCATCCGGGTATGCCATAGTAAAACCTGAAAATGTCGACACGTACACACGCACGCACATAACAGACATGGTGTTTTGAAGTAAGGCTGCTTTTAATAATAAAAGGCTTCGCATTAATATTAGTAGTAAGTAACTGTAGGTTAGGTTGTAGAATAAGGGATCTAAATTGACATTGAAAACTTGGAGAAAATGCTAATAACATTCCAAATGCCGTTTCCTCTTTGGAATAAAATATATGAATTCTGTATTCTTGGCAGTAATTTTTTGTGTGTTTGGCTCCGTGTGTGCAAAAATTATGTCAAAACCATTTGGTGGTAATTATGATGATGTGTTGTATGAAGTCAAAGTGGAAAGAGAATTTCCTTGAGAAAATATATAATTTCCACATGTTTGACTTTGTGATGTTTCGGTGTACCTATTGTTATTATTTAATACAGATGTGTGGCGTGTGGGGATTAGTAGAGCCAGAAGTTTAACTGGCAATATGGGGCTTTTAGAAACCAATTTAAATAAACAGAAAACCTCATAATTGTGGTATCTGTTTTTTTGTGTTTTTGAATTTAAATTAAATAAACATTAAAAACGGCACTCACTCTTTTCGGTAAATATATTACATAATTAAAAAGTCAAATATGTAAAATGTACTTAGAATTAGAAAAAGTTGAAAAATAAAATAAATTTTGCGGAGAGATAGGTTGGTATATAGAAATTCCCTCCACATAGTTAAAAATAAATAAATAAAGTCAGTGGCTTTGTATTTTGTCAATTTTATTTCATTACTTTACTAGCAATGTGTAGTTCCATATCTACACATAGAAACGGCAAATAACAGGAAGAAAGTTATTCGGGCAGATATTGTCAAAGATGTTTTGAATAATGTTGGACACGAATTGGTTGATATTGAGAATAAGCTCAGTGCATTCAGGAATCTGTATGCTAATGTTTAATGCAGACCGCACACCTTCCTATGATTTAAATTTGAATTATGAAGTATTTTGAAAAGTAGACGAGTTTTGTAATACACACTTAAATAACCATCTTACAACATTTACTCAATTAAACACAGCTAGTAAGCAAGTTTCTCTACCTTTTACTACACATCAAAAAGTTAATATATTTAGAAACAATTTGAATAATAGAAAGTCTTTTGGTCTCGACAGAATTTCAAACTTTTTCCTAAGGAAATGCCCGTATTCACTTGATTATACCCTAGCCATTCTTTTTAATTATTGCATAAATAATGGATACTTTCCAACTGCATGGAAACAGTCCAAAATAATGCCTATATCAAAAAAGAATAATGCCAAAAATATAAAAGATTTTAGACCAATTTCCCTACTCTCCAATATAGGAAAACTACTCGAAAAAGTTATAGCCGAAAGCCTGGATAATTTTTTCGATGACTCAAATATTATTCCAAACGTTCAGTTTGGATTTAAGAAACAACATTCAACAGAACATTGGCTCTTAGTTCTTAACAATAAAATAATTCAAATTCTGAGACAAAAGAAGTGCACAGTTGTTCTGGATATTGATTTAGAGACAGTGTTCGACTCCATTTGGCATAAAGGGCTTATCTTTAAGTTAGTAAGCCTGAACTGCTCCATACCTCTTATAGGAATGATAATCAGTTTTCTTGATTCTAGAAGTGCGTCTATTGCTATTGGTTCACAATATTCAGAATCTCTCCCAGTTCTCCTAGGAGTTGCTCAGGGAACATTACTCGGCCCAAAATTTTCAATGTATTCATACATGATATGCGATTTTGCAACTTAGAACTTGAGCCTGAAACACTTTTATACGCAGATGATACAAAACTTATAGCTTCTGATGTAAAGCCTAACTATGCTTTACAGAAATTACAAAATGATTTGCCCATATTACTTTCTTATTTAAAATCTTGGGGGTTGAAAATAAAAACTGAGAAATGCGGGCTAACCTATTTCCGAAACTCCTACGGAAAAGGTCATCGAAAAGCTGTTAAAGAAAGTATGCTGATATGCTTAACTATTGACGGTGAGATGGTTCCATTAAAAACCGAAACAAAGTATCTAGGTATTCATTACCAAAACAAATTGAGATTCAATAAACATGCACGGAATGTATTTTGTAAAGCGAGAATGGCGAATTCGCTCTTAAAAAAACTGCTTTCGTCAAAGAATTTGTCCCAAAAAACGAAGATTCTCATGTATAAAACTCTCATAAGACCCATAATTCCATATTCTTTTAGTACCTGGTTTAGTATTTCTCCATCTGCAGCAAAAGTGCTAGAAAAATTTGAGAGAAAAATCCTAAGATTTTGCTGTGGAAAATATCGCAGACCGAATAAAAAATGGTTTTCCAACTATACCTAGTATAATTTAACAAAAGTTAAACCACTAATGATTTACATGACAATTTTGTTAAAAATAGATTAGAAGCTATAGCCAACCATCCAAATCCACTTGTCAAAGTGCTATGGGATTCGAATTTTAATGAAGGCACAGACCTTTACTACTACCAATCGCCCTTCAATCTTTTTCATAATAGATCTCGAACTTTAATAGAACCTCAGTTGAATGATTTGCTAACTCTTCCTTTTTATGAGAAAGCCTCATTGAATGTCCTCAGAGGATAAATTTATTGTTTTTAAATTTTAGAAAAAAAAAAACATTTATTTTTTATACATGTAGGGTAGAAGAGGGAGCATTTGCCATGATTTCGGGAATTTGACCTTACGCAAAACTTTTAGCCCGTTTTCAGTTTTCTTGTTATCTAATATGTTTCCTCCTTTATTATATTCATTTCAAAGTAAAATTCATCTTGATACTTTAATGATTTATATTTTTAATATTTAATTTAAAAAAAAATTGATGTGGCAAAGCCTCCCCAATAGGGATGCTTTACCATGGGGATGGGGACCGTTTGCCAGGTACCTAAATATCAAAGTCAGTAAATAAAAAAAAAACGTAACAAAAAATATTTATTAATTCAAAAGTAACTTAAATTCTTATAATTCAGACTTTTTTGTTTCATTTTCAGTCGATATTTTATTTAATATCTATCGTTATAAAGGTAATTTAAATTAAATTGAAATGCATTTAATGCTTTGTATTTTAAGTTCTTAGCTTAGCATTTGATTTCTTCTCATGAAAGCTTGAATCCAATCTAGTCCAGCACATTTATTTTCAGTCCAAGACGGGGGAAGAGGAATATCATTGTTTGGGGCAAAATCATAAGCAAAGCGGCGAGCCATACCATACGTAAATCCGTATTTCAAATCAGAACATTCTTGGAAGTAGGAGGCAAGTTGTTTTTCTTGTGCAATATTAAAGATCTGGTTGCTGCTGAACTTATTATTATACTTTTGTTCACTTTCACTTTCTTCGTCGCCGTCGTCAAAAAGCTGCTTGGAAGCTCGCCACTGCTTGCACCTCTCTCTCAAAGTTGTAGGTTTAAGCCCATATAACTTAGCTGCTCCACTAATAGACATGTCTTTTTTTATTTCGACACCATGTATTGCTGCCTTCATTTTCTCTTCATCGATTTCTATGCGATTATTCTTCCTCACATAATTTCGTGGCATCTGAAAAACAGGATTGGTTTTTGGGCTTACTAAATAAAACTAGCGATAAAACCGTTTAGTAACGAATAATTGCAAGTGCGCGACTAGTTTAAAAGGACTCACACCCCTACGGTGGCTTTACCAATTGTCAACTTAACCCATTATAAGTGACTATGCCATTGGTAAGGGCACCCCACGTCGTGCCTTTGCCTATGGCAAAGCCACGTCATGGGTTGCCTTTGCCAATGGGAAAGCCACGTCATGGGGTGCCTTTGCCAATGGCAAAGCCACGTCATGGGGTGCCTTGGCCAGGCAAAACCTACCCACGAACAATTGGCAAAGGCTCCCCACTAGCTGTTTTTTTGAAAAATTGCTTATAACTTTTTTTCCTTTTAATAAACTAATGTTAATCAAAACTATTTACCACAAAAAAATATACTACAGTAAAATATATGTAAAGAAAAGGTATTGAATAACAAAAAAATGGAAACTTACGAAAATTGCTTACCTTGTTATTTTGTTCGCGGCACTTCCAAAAACAACACTCACGTCCAACTTGGTTGGTGTCAAGCGGAGAACTGCCGAACTTAGTCAGAAGTTTCTACACAGGGATGTGCAATAAAAATCGTTTTTTCTATATTTTACATTTCGTTCGTTCGACTTAAAAGTTCGAGTGGCAAAGGTCCCCCTATGGCAAAGGGTCACCCTTCTACTCTACACATATTTGAATAATGTTTATTATATTTAATGTAAGTTATATCATATTATATTTAAATAATGTATTATATTATGAATAGGATAATATATATCAAAGTTTAGTTAGTATTTATCTTTAATAGGATATCTGCCTTATCATATAGTAGTTTATATAAATAAATCATAAGTTTCTTGTTCCAATATATTAGATTATATCATGAACTAAGTAACGGCCTTTATTAAACTTATATCAAACTCTTTTCTCGCTGTTATGAGAAACATCATTTATAAATGTACCTATGCATCAAATGCATCTTTTGTTATGTTATTTTATTTTATTTTAGCCCTAGTCATTATTAGATTTAAGTTTTGCCTTTAAGAGCAATTATATGAACGTATGTCAGGAGCAAGCATATGAATATATAATAAAGATACAATTTACAGTTAGGTAACTATTTTCTTAGAGAGAAAATTTATTTATATTCTTTTCTTAAAATTATTGTTTAAGCCAGACATATTTTTAAAGTCGGCTGCATAAAAACAAATACATTGTAATCAAAAATAAATTTGTGAATTAAAGCCTCAATAAATAAAACTGAAACTGAACTGAACATAGAAACAGTGTTTTTTTAGAGGTGTAGAACTTAAGGTTGGCAGCACTGTTTTCGGTGATAGCCATTTTTTCATCTGCCACGTGATTTATTTTTTAATGTTGTTTGGTTTGCCAATTCAATATTTTAACTCGCACAACCCCCGGGCACGACGTACATTTGGGAATGGGGTCGAAACTAAATTGCTGTTGATAACGGTTTTAGCAATGAAGGTCATTTTTCTTTAATGGATACTTTAATAAGCAAAACTGCCGCATTTGGAGTGTAAATAATCCTCAAGCTCAATTCACTGTGGAGACGCGCCGGGCGTTAAATACTTAAAACTGACAGTTTGGCGTGATTTATGGTCTGGTGGCATCATTGAAATCATGTTTATATAAAAATGGCAAGGTATTATCACTCAAATATATGTAGTCAATTTTATGACAATTAATAACTACAATTTATCTGTTTTTTTTTTTATTTTCTAGTTACATACCTCTCAAAATCACAACAAAAAAGCAACAACAACAAAATGCTTCTTAATCTCAATTTTAAACTCTTTACTATCAGTTTCACAGCGAAAATAAATTACACAGGTTCTTACGAGGGTTGACCCAATCCAAAGTCTGCATGCAGCCCTCGCTACACGATGTCTCTATTTCTAAATTATGTGCGTTTTTTTTTGCAATCCCCGAGGGAATTGGTTGAAAAAAACGATCAAGGCGCTTAGGGAAATACTTGGCAGCACTATTAATTTGCAAGATGACATTTGAAGAACAGTTGTAATGCAAGAAAACTGTTTGCCTCATCCTCATCCTTCTAAAAATCATCGGGTTGATTTGTTTTGTGTAATTTTGATATATTTATTGAATTTAAACTACTTTTCTATTAAAATAACATAAAAAGAACCAAGATAATTATTATTTATACAAGAAAATGTGAATGAAGTAATTTGAAAATTGAAATCAATTATTTTGGGAATTGTTTGTGAAATTGCCGATGTGATTTTGTTTTAATTTTAATTTTCTTAAATACAGTGGTACATAGAATTCAACTACTTGAAAACTACCCCAATCGTCGGTCACTGGTGACATGATATTAGTGGTCGAGTTGCTTATTCGGGACGGAACGCTCAGTTGCTATGTCATTAGGAATATAGGTCTGAGCAAGAGCGGACGACGATCAAGAAGATTGAAGTATGCCTAGGATGTAGCAGAGAATCTGTATTGGGTTGCTCCCGTGTACAACAAAACGCAGCCGAAAACAATTTTCTCAGAGAAACCTTTGTTTTGTAGTTCATTCAATTCTTGTTAATTGAACAAATATCAACTTCAGGAAATACTTTTTTATTAAATAATAATTTCACAGTCAAGTTTTAATATACATATAATAAAAATAAACGCAAAACTGAAAATCGCTGTAGAAGGTTGTGCTCATGGCGAGGTGGAAAAAATCTACGACAGGCAATACGAAAGCCGGAAATGTTAAAATTGATTTGATGTTGTGTTGTGGAATGTATATTAAAAGGTAGGTTAGGTTAGGTTGATATGGTCGTCAGGAAAACAACTGACACACTTAGAACAAAAGCTCAACCAAACCAAACAAAATTGATAATTATTTGACATGTCAAAATGTCAGTTTTGAAGTTTCTATACATTTTATCGATAACTTAATGAAAAAGTTTTTGGTAGCACAGTTTTTATCCTCTCCAATAACTAAGCCCCGAGAATTCTCTGCGTTTAAGCTAAGCATCCCCGGGGATTAGTTGTTGTTGGATTTAGTATGTAAATTGTTAATCCTACTCATCGTTTTTTCGTCCAATTTCCCCGGGGCTTAGAAAAAAAACTCCTATTGGCTGGCAAGTTTCATTGCAGCCACAACAGCAAATAAAAAAAATCTAAAATAATTGGTCTTTGGCATTACTCATATTGACTTAAACAATTTTTTTTTTGATTATGATTTAAAAAATTGAAGAAAATCTATGAATTGGTCACGGAAAATTAATTGTTATATGATTAAATTCTTGGTATAAGAATTTTCATGGGGGACATAAGGAACATACATATTTGTTTTTCTCTTGTTATGTCAGTAACATCAATTTTCAATGAATTTAAATTGCTTGAACACACAATGACTATTGCCATTGGGCGCGTTCAGATGTCGATACGATAGATAATTAAGACTGAGTAGTATTTATCTAAGTTCGTGAATACCCAAGACCGGGTTGATTAAATTTGTGTATTTTCGGGCATATGATATGACATATTTCTCATGAGATACAAGTTTATACCAAAGTTTTACGAATAGATTGAGATTTATTTTTTGGTTGCAGCTGTTTTGTCAGCAACTTTGTTTTTAGACCGGATTGCAACAACACCAACATATTCGGATGGATACGGATCGATTTTTGAATGCGGATATAATTTTGGCAAAACTGCATCATAAAGTTCAAGAGTATGCACATGTGTTTTGGGCGCAGCGTTGTATGCAGCGATGCGTGCAGACATACTGCACATCTGTTTTAGCCATAACTCATCCGGTTTCGCAGTGAAATCTGATCTTCAGATAAGTTGAACTTTGTTTAACTAGATTTTATGAAAATAGTTGGCAGCATTTTTCTTGCCTTGTCTTCCCTTTCTCTCACTGACACAAAAAACACGCGAAACAACAACAAATGCTTTTTGCTATTGATAAGCGAGGGAAGATTTATTTTGCTTCAAAGTGCCGTCATTATTCTGATTTTGGCCAGCGATAGCGAAAGGAGAAAAATAATTAAAATAATATTCAAAGTAACTTTCACAACTCGATAACAATTGTTTTTTCGTTAATAATATTTTCTGAAAAAAGCAATACAAAATGGCAGAATAATCTCGGTTAGCTTAAACGACACTGCGGAACCTAATAAATTTTTGATCTGAAGTTTAAACCGAAATTTTGAGTCTAAGCTTGCACTGTGAAACTGGGGATTACACGTTTGATAAATAATAAGATTCCCACTGAACGATTGCTTTAGTTTGTGCATTTGTGCACTTGGAATTAATTGGAATCAGTATCCTACCGTTTTGTCGCTCGTTCATTTCTTCGAAGTGGATTTCGTAGGTTGAGTCTAAAATAAAAGAAATTGTAAAATCTTAAAATCATAATCATCATTAAGTAAATAAATACGAGTACAATTATATAAAGTTTTGGCATTCTTAAAACAAAGTTTTGTTTGTGAAGCGATATCCTGGTTACATCAGCCTTTGGAAAGAAGCAACTCAGCATCTTAGGGGATACCCTAGAATCTACTCTAAGATATTTATTCCTTAATTTTGTTCTAAAAAAATAATTTATTTAAAAATGTTAATTTAATAATATAATATCAAATAAAAAATCATCCACCTTTTTTCGAAATATTGAATTTTCAAAAACATAATTTTTTCTTTTAATTTTTACTGTATTGTCGAAATCCATACACGTTAATGAGAAAGTCGAAAATAAAAAAAAACGGGTCTGTGGAAGGTACCATTAATAACAAGAAAACAAGATAAAAAAATAGTATGTGCACCACTTTAGTTGTACAGGGTGGCACACGAATCGTTCTATAATAAGAAATTAAAATAACTTTAATTTTAATCGATGTATTTCATTAATTTTTTTTATTGGATTAAAAATTGAATTTTGTTTTAAACAACTAATGGTTTTTAAAGATGAAAGACCGCAAATGACCTTCACGCTCATCGACGCATATGCGGCACCTGATCAGAAAATTGTTCATTGCGGGCTGAGGGGTTGAAATTGGGATCGCCTCAATTACTGTCTTAATGTACGCTTCCTGCTTGACATAAACCCACAAAAAAAAGTCAGGTGCAGTCAGGTCAGGTGACCCTGGGGGCCAGCGGAAAGTGCAGTTTCTGGATATCAATTTGTTTGGGAATTTTCGTTGGAGCTCCGCCATAGCTTGTGTGGCTACGTGTGCACTTGCTCCATCTTGTTGAAACCAAATCCTGCTAAAAGGGATACGTCTTCGGCGAAGTTCTGGGTAAAAAAACTCCTTCAACATCTTTAAATAACGTTCCCCTTTGACAGTTTGTGTTACACTGTTTTCTTTAAAGAAGTATGGCCCGACAATACACCTTGATGAAACTGCACACCATACAGTGAGTCGCTCTGGGTGCAGTTCCGTCTCATGGAGCATTTCTGGATTAGATTCACTCCATATACGGCAATTTTACTTGTCAACATTGCCGTTTAAGTCAAAATGGGACTCATCAGACATGAACAAACAATTTATCAATATGCTGTCTTCTTCGGCCATTGCAATTATTTTCGGCAAAATTCCAGGCGAACAGGCAAATCCTGAGGGTTTACTTGCTTGTAATTTGGACTTTGTACGGAAACAAGTTTAAGTCATCATGAAGTATCCGTTGTAATGCCCGTTTGCTAACTCCAATTTAGCCCGATAAGTTTCGAGTCGAAACACTTGGATTTGCATGTATTGCCAATGCAACAGCCACGATTGTATCCTGAATCCGAACATTGGGATCTCGATGATACGGTCTTCGTTCGATGCTTCCAGATTCGGCAAACATGTTCACCAGCCTCATAATGGTCCATCTACTCGGGGGAGTACCACCAAACTCCAGCCTAAATTCCCTTTGGACTGCAAATAATGGTATCGCTGCAAATAATGGTATCGCTGCACTATCCTAATCGTTTTTTCAGTACCTAAAGCATTCATTTTGATAGATCTAAATAGTTGCCTATAAAATAAAAAAAATAAGCCGATTACTCACACTGAAAAAAAGTTATTACGTGTTATTTTTGTAGCACGATTCGTGTGCCACCCTGTAGTCTAAATATATTTTTAAAGTAGTTTTTTACTTACTTTTGTATAAGAAACATTTCATAAATTTTTTTCTAAAAAAAAAAAAATTGGTATAGCAATTTAAAATTTTGAATAATATAAACTTAAAAACAATATTAAAAAAAAAACGTCGATACAATTTTTTCTATTTGAGAAATTCACCTAAAACGCTTAAGTCCCAGCTACCAAGTTTAAAGAAAATCGTTCCAGCCATTTAGAATCGTAGATCAGACAGACAAACAGTTAGACATACAGACAGACATGCATACAGACTGAACTTACGGGACCCACTAATTTTTTGCTCTTCTTCATCATCGTAATGTAAAGTTTGATTAAAATCTCGAGTTCGATTTTTTTCCAAAAGCAAAAATTGTTTTTGGGAATGATCTACATATAGTTTTTTTAATAGAAAATATAAGAGCCATGATATGCCATTTTTTTTGTATACAAAAACAATTTTTTGAAAACGAGCTGATAATTTTATAAGCATTTAAACTTTTTCGAAAATATTTTATAATTTATGATTTTATTTAAAAATTATTTCAAACTTTAACAGAAATTACAAACGTGCGTCTTATTTTTCGTAAGTTTTATTATTGTTATCAAAATATACATATAAATTCTTTATTAAAAAAAATCTTCGTTTGAAATTAAACAAAGGAAATATGAAGGTAGAATATAATATAACACATGTGGATATCTTATATCTGCGCTTATAAAAAGATCTGCTTCATTAAAAGTTGTTTGAACATTGATAGAATAATAAGTTACACATTTTCCAATTTTTACGATGTAAGAGCACAAAACAAGTAAAAAGAACAAAAATGATTAAATTATTTTCTTGTCTAATGCTAATGTATAACAAGGAATACAGGACGCAAAATGAACTACACGGCGGTGTTGTATTCCACATCCATGAGGCTGTGTTAAGTGATAATTTTTTTCACAGCTTCACATGTAATTCGATTCTGGGATGTGTGAAAACGTGAAATAAAATGATAATATTACTCAATATGATGAATAATTTTTTTTATCACAGCCAAATCATTCATTCTGTAAAGACACTGATGTGAGGAACAACAAAATTAAGGCAATGAGTTGAATTTAATTATTAAGGAAAAAAGTTTTATTTTTGATGTACGGATGTGAATTTAATTATGTAAAGTTGTCTCAAGGGGAATGCTGGAATTTCCTGAGTTTATTCATATAAAATGAGTCACGTATATTTATTAATTTTTTTTTGAAACAAAGGCACGAGTTATCCAAACTTATTATTTTATATAACAAAAAAAATACATAATACAATTTTCCATAGAATTAAATTTCTTCCCGTTAAGTGAGAAATGTCAGAAGTGCAACATGAAACAAACAGTCTCCATTGAATATTTTATGCTGTGATTTGACGTCCGTAGATAACTTTGTGCCACGTGGAGTCGTCTTTGACAGTACACTTAAGAGCTCAATCTTACAGCTATTTATTATAAATGAGTTCGAATATCGCACAGCGAATGTCCCTGAAGTGATAAAATTTCAAACGTTGGTATGAAAGCAGAAGTAAAGTAACAGCACACCTCATATTTTTATGGGATCGTCCTCCTCCTTTAATCCTATGCATTGTCCTTTCATTTAACCTTCCTTTTTTCTATAATTTTGTCAACAAATTTCATCTACATACTTTCGGCTAAAGTAAAGATGGAAATATTTGTACATTTCACGATCCAAAAACCGATTGCTTAATGTCGATCGCGGTAAATAATGCAAACATTTGCAATAATACAAATTCCACTGTTTTTCGGTAATGTGGGCAAATAGAAATGACAGCCAACCAACGAAATGTTTGCCGTCTTTGAGTTGAGTGCTTTTAACAGTGTTCACAATGAACTCAATCAAATTAACTGCACTGATCTCTGTAAAACACTGGATAGCGCATTCATACAAAAAACATGAGGCAACCCGAAGATGGTTATATGTGCACAGGTACCATGTCATTATAAATTTATAACATTTCCAATTATTTTTACATGTGAAATTGAGCGATATTTTAAATGCAGGTATTATTTATTTGTATAAAACAATAAAATACAAACATATTTTTTTATTTTGTTTGTACAAAACACAATATCAACTTACTTTTTTACTCTGATAGACGTCAAGGATGGTATCAGCGCATCTTATTTCATCTTCAAATTGCCTACAAAACTCAGTTATATTTATACATTTCTATATTAATAAAAAACGCTAAGTCCTCCTTTAGTCCATGGACTTGCAAAACCATGAAACAAGAGTTAGACCATGGACTAAAATTTCCTATTAATAAAAAATCAACTACAATTTTTATTCTATGTCCCTATAAATTAAATTGATAAATGTCAATTCTTAGTTCTTCACTAGACCACCGTCTTCGATGGTCCAGCGAAGGACTTAGTTGGTAAACGTGAAATAGCATTTCGCACTTAGCCCACGGAATAAGTCCTAAACCTTCCCTAGTCCACGTTTTTTTTAAATTTTGGTGATAGAGAATACACTATCGAGTGTAATATAGTGATCAGTGATCAACCAATTTAATTTGGCGTACATATCTTTAATCCGTCTTGCTTAGACACAGAGTAGTATCAACACACCCCATGCACTTTTATGCAATTGATTGTTGAACAAATTTCTCTGACCGAGAATTATTCACTGTTTAAATTGTATTTTACTCATAAAGCATAATGAGCTCCAATATTTGTGTCAATAACATATTTTTAGCATTTAAATTGTGAAATATTCAGCGAACTTGATGCGGTTATACGAAAAGCAACAACTTCGGGAAAACAAATGCCATTTGAAGAATAAAATTAAACAAGCCAGACCACGGATATTATTTTCTAGGTGTCTGAATTCGACCGAATTCCCCTAGAAGAATATAATTCACAGTGCTTAAAAGCTGTACATTTTATTTGTGTCGGTAGCAATCGACTAATATATTGCGTCTCAGAAAGGTACTACAGCATCTAACTGATGAGCCCAACTGTAGTACTTGGGCGAAACGCATATTAATTAGGACTAAATGTCGCAAAAAAAAACTCAATTAAAATCTAATTCCATTTTGACATTAAACAGATCTATTATAAATTGTTATGTCTGATGGAGTCACATTCTTGTATTTCATTCCATTTACTCATTTATTTAAATTATAGAGCCAGTGAAAAAAAATAAAAGCCGGTTGAAACAATTTTAAAAACAAAATGTCGGAACACTAAATGTCAAAAACCAAATCCAGTGCTTAAAAAAAATTAAAAGTTTCTATGGCAGGTACCATTACTTTATAAAAAAAATTGTAGAATTTTTTTCACATTAAATAGGTAGGTACACAGATTTTTTTGGTAACTCCAAAGTACTTAGTTTCAAGAAAATCGCTTCAGCGGCTTAGGCTGTATAAATTACCATAAAGACAGTCAAGCGGAATTGCGAACAAAAGTTCGCCAACAAAACAAAAAATGACTGACCTTTCCTACCTTCTCTCGTGTAATCGTCAGAGTTTTAAGTATGAACGCATGGACAGAAAAGAATAAAAATCACATTGACACATGATATCAACACGTTTTAGGGCAACATAAACGACTTACATCGAGAACCGCTGGCGCTGTGAACATTGATGGTATGGTGAAACAGCGAAGATTGAAATCAGAGAACTAACGCGATGACAGCAGATTTTGTTGACCATTGTAGCTTAATTACAAAGCGTACATTATGGATCTGCACGAATTCTCCAAATTTATACTTTCACGCTTATTTGTTTGACGTTTCACAATAAATCTATTCAATTGTTCAGTATTTTCACCGAATTGTCATCTCTTGTAAAGATTCATTAATCTCAAATAGTGCTTTCACCGCTCCAAAAGTAGATTTAATATTGGCAGCACTGCTCAAAATGCAAATTGTGTTTCATTTTCTCTTATGATGTAGAAGTGAGACAGCCGCTGCTTCATCTGTGTCAACCAAAGCGAAAAATTCATTTTCCTGATGAATGTGTTCATTTCGGTATGGGAATTAGTTAGTTATATTTGTACATCTATTGGTCCTAGGTTAGTTTGAAGTGGCCTTCAGGAAAACGACAGATAGGTGCTCTTTAATTAAACCAATTGGAATTTCTAAGGAAGCGATGTAGCAGGTGAATATCTATGTGTCTTATATCACTGGCGTCGTCTATTGGACATATGAAGATTTGAATGTGGTTTCATCTGGAAAGAATAAAATTTGTATGGTAAATCCTCAAAATTTGTAGGATATTTAGCTAAATCTACTTAAATCTCGGTTTATTTAACGTAGTATTGTTTGTTGAGACCCTAAGTCACCAGATTGTCACTCTAAAGAGGTTTTTTTTCAAACGTGAATTAAACGCGGTGAACAAATTCTGTTTTTTATGTTAGATCTAGATTTCTAAGTGTGGTAAATTGAGGTGAATAAACTGGCAAAGTGACATGGGAATGAAGCTTTTGTTTTGTTGTGTATTCGTGTTTCGCAAATAACTTGTCACTTTCGAATTTAAAATTACTAAACTCAAATTGTAGGAAAAAAGAATCCGTTTAAATTCCAAATAATATTCTCAACAGATTTAAAGCTTTAATTATTATCAGAAGACAAATATACGAATTTCAACTCAACGCTTCAATCTACATGTAAAGGCGGAAAGCAATATAAATGTCAGTCGAACTGCTAATATGACAAATTACCATTATTTTTTCCATTTTATTGACGTTAATGACAAATTCGTGTAAATGGTTTGAAAATTTGTCATAATTTTAGTTTTTTTAAAAAATGGCTGGGAAAACTGACATTAAATATTGCCATTAATATGACGTCATATAAATGCACAGTGACACCATTTTGATAATAATGGCTTGCTCATTCTTTAGTGGCAGATTGCCATTATTAATCAAACAGTCATTATTTTGCCCCGTGTAAATGCTTATCATTAATGATTTGATTTTACCACTATTTTGCCAGTTTATTGACATGAGTTAATAGCAATTTGTCACTCGCGTGTAAGTCCGGCATTAGTCGTCAAATTGTTGCTTCATTTATTACCACAAATATGGTACGAAAAAACTGTGAAATCGCTTTCATAGAATAATTTATTTCATGAAATTTGTGGTTTGCATTGGAAATTTAAATTCCGTGCGCGATTTTCTGAAATCAATTATTGCATGTGGAGACGCAGGTTTAGTTTTCATTCAGTTAACTGACAAATCTATTTAAGCGCCTAAATGTACATATAATTCTATGGAGTATTTCGTTACCTCCGGGGAAGCACAATTAAGCGGGGAGCGCAGCAATCCGAGAATTACTATAAGAGTACAATAAATAACAAACTAACATAGGAGTGTTCTTCCCCTTTGCTAATTTTAATCATTAATTTTGGTAAAAAAAATACTTATTTATAACTAAATTTAACAAAGCAAATCCATAAACAAATATTCAAATATTTATGATGTGCCTCCAAGTCATACTCGCTTAAAATTAGGAATTTACCATTCCTCATCTCCATTGTTATGACTTAAACGTGTATGGGCTAACCTCTGTGTTTACCCCCACATTATATTTCGCCCAAGACCTCACAATATCCTCTTTTGTATAGGATAGGTTCCTATATAATACCCACATTTTGAATATAACCTAAACGCCCATTAAGGTGTAACGTGAATATAAGTTCAAAATTTATTGAGAGAAATGTTTGTCGATATTAAAATTTATGGTTTCTGTGGGTTCCAAAGTGAATTTGAATTTTACTACCGCACCGTAGGGAGTCCTTTTTTCATATCCATACCAATAACCTAACCTAACCTATGTTTAAGTATATCTATATGCTTATAAGGAATAAGCGGATTACGGATAAAGGTAAATATAGGTGATAGACTTGGAATGCTATGTGTCGAAGAAAACTATAGGAGTTTGTGATGAGATGTGATGTATAAGCACGCAAATGGTGATTCTACATTTTTTTTCTTTTGTATTGAATAGAAATATGTTGTTTTATGGATGTGTGTGGTGTAAAATAGGGAAAGGATCTATACAAGCTAAACAAAGGAAGGATTTAAATATTATGAAATTTAGAGTAATTTATGCAAAGTCATCTGTTTTGTTGCAAGAAAAGGTCAAAAGTTAACATCGAAACATTGAATTATTGTGAATATTTCTTCAGGGTACAAACGTTCAATCAAAATTGAGCCTATCTTAAGGCAGGTAGGCATAATTCTTGAAGAGCTGTGTGTGTAAAAAGGTCTCAAAGTAATCATTCATTTTTGATTAATTTCATACAAAAGTATTTCATGTTTTAAAGGATTGCCCCAAACTGCCTTAGAGGAGGACTGCAGCATGGACGAACAAATCGACTCTATCACACTATAGTATATATAGTTTCAAGAGGAAGCCCAAAAAATGGGCATATCACTATATGTATAAGCTTTATGAATAAAGAAAAACTTAACTCCTACTAAAGTTGTATAAAAGAGCTTTGAGCAATTTATTTAAAATTACTATACCTATTCATAGATACTCGTACATACATATTATGTAGTTATAGGCATAAAGAATTTAAGAACAAGGACATTCAAAAGCACGACCCTAAAATAACCCTTTTATTTCTTCTATATCTAATTTTATAATCAAAAAGTCTAAAGGCCCCAAGGTCTGCTTACTTTATACTGCACACCACACGTTCCATTCTCATTTTACACACATTCATCGATCCACAGCGAACTATGTTCGTTCGTTCGTTATTATTAAAACAAACGGTTATAGTGTATGTGTACTGTATGTATAGTGTACATATATGGAAGGGAACATACACATTATGATGGTAAAGTGTAACTTTTATATTTTATCATCCTAGAGATGCCGAAAATTTCAAATTAATGAACAAACTTTTCACATAACACTAATTTTGAGCATCAACCCCTCTTAAATACGTATTTAAGGACGAGGAGGTATATTTCGGCAATGTAATAGAAGGTTCTCTCAAAGTTATCCACTAAATCTATTCTCTCTCTCTCTATTCGTGTTTAAGCCGGCATATTGGTTGGTGGTACCTAGAATTTGATATCACTTATTGGGTCTTCTTGCGAGCTAGGGCACACTTAGGGGATGATTGGAATTGAAATACCTCTTCATCGGCTCTTCAGAGTGATTCCCCAAATATATACACCACTCGGCAGGATATAATCGATACGCAAAGACACTTATAATATAACGATGCGGAAGAAGAGGGCACACATCTCAAGGATCCAAGGAGATTCTTTTTTTTTCTTCTTTTGGAGGGAAAACAATTTGAGTGTTTGCTGGCGGTATATTTTAAGAAACTATAGCTAGTCCTTGTTTTGACAATATACACGAGTAGAAACCGAAATCAATTGGATGCCGTCATGTAAATCGGATATCTGCACAATATGCTCTCGAGAGTACTTTATTCCAAGGAATATAATCGGTAATTGATATAAAATTCTATTTTAATCATCAAGTGGTTGGATGTAATTCTACAGTTTGATTTCCAATTACAAATTAAATCGGATGGCTATACTCGTATTAGGAATTCCACTAGAACCTAGTCCTCAGAGACTATATAATGGCTTAGTTGTTTTACGATGTGGTTTTTATTTTCCATTTACATTAAAATCCTGCTAGCCATTGGGGCAGTAAATTAAAACAAAAATCCGTGTAGGTGGAATTTCCATTGCCATTTACCATTTACCATTACCATTGACAAATGACAACTCGGTTGTTGGGCTATGTTCTTTGTTGTGGTCGGTCGTTGCAATTATACTTGTCAGCATTAAGCCACGAACCAAACACTCAAAGAATCCCGGCGAAATAAATGAATGCATTAATTTAATTCGGCAGGAGACCACGATTTTTAGTCGTCGCCATTCAGGCCCCTCTCCCTCCCACAATTGACCCAGTCATTTAATTGAAATTTTGAATTTTAAAGTGATGGACGGTACGCGAGGAAGGATTAAGCTATGTTGAATGTGGTTGAAGTTGGTGGCAGTGGTTACGTTGAAATTGATTGTGGATTTTGACAGTAAAAGTCAGCACTAATTATGTTATTGACACGACCCGATATTCCGGTAAATATAAGCGAGTCAGAAAAATGCATGATATGAGGTTAACCTCATAAAGGAAATGAAAGATTTTGTAAGAAGGAATTTCAATTTCGCAATGAACATCTGCAGACAATGGCGTTATAGCGATAAATAAGAGACGTTTGTTGGAAGTGATAAAAACCACAATAAAAATCTACAAATAGATATATGTAGGTATGAAGGTTGAGTTCAATTAACTACATTTTATAGTTAATTGAACTACCCCTAATGGCTAAAACAGATGTGCGGCATGTCTGGACTCATGGCTGCATACAACGCTGCGTCCGAAAAACATGTGCATACTCTGATATTTATGATGCATAGTTGTGCCAAAATTATGTCCATTCAGAAATCGATCCATAGGTATCCGGATAGGTTGGTGTTGTTGTAATCCCGTCTTAAAACACAGCTGCTGACAAAAGAGCTGCTGACAAAAGAGCTGCTACCAAAGAGTAAATCTCAAGCTATTCGAAAAACTTTGCACGAAAATATACAAATTTAATCTATCTGGTTTTTGATGTTCAGGAACTTAGATAGATAGTAACCTTTCTTAGATAGGCTATCGTATCAACATCTGAACGTGCCCCGTGAGAACAGTCATTGTGCGGTAAAAGATTTTTAATTTACTGAAAATGGATGTTAAATGAAATAAAAAGAGAAATTCGTATTCTTATTTTTCCCCTCATGGCTATTCTTATAACACAACCTTTATCACATAAGAGTGTATTTTTCTTAACCAATTCATAGATTTTTCTCAGATTTTTCAAATCATAAAACAAAAAATATTATTTTTTTAAGTCAATATGAGTAATGCCAAATTCGAATTATTTCAGATTTTTTCTTTGCTGTTGTGGTTGCAATGAAACTTGTCAGCGAATTTAGAAACAGAGACATCATGCAGAGAGGCCTACATGCAGGCTTTGGAATGTGTCAATCCTCATAAGAACCTGTGCAATTTATTTTCGCTGCATGTGAAAAAGGTGCACATCTGCTTAGGGCATAAGAACCCCTTTCGTAAGATCTTGAAATACTTAAAATTGCAGCACTGTTAATTGAATGGCAGCATTCACTCACTTATTAGATATGTTATCTCAGATACCAAACTATCCGCGTATATTTGTGAACAATTCAGATAGGTTAGATGAAAGCTATCAAAAAACAAGAACAAGAAACATACCAAATGAAGTTTGCAGTCTGCTGTTCTATACTTTTGTTCTCGGATAGCTAGTTATTTCCAAATGAGAATAAACGAGTGAACACTCCAAATAAAAAATGACAGCCAAGTATACTCAATGGAAAAAATGGCACCCAAATCCAATTCATATTAATGGCATTACATTTGTTTTTTTACCGAAACTTACAACACGATTCTCTCAAAATTACTAATGTAGCCCACAATTCACAAGAAGATGTGAAATTATTATTGTAACTTTTTCGTATTCTACCCCATAGTCACAACTTGTGAAAGTCACAATCGAAATTGTGATCTACTTCAGAGCAGGTCATTTGACATTTCGATTCGGCATTCGATATAAATTTTGTGAACAATTTTTAACATTCTTTATTTAATCTAAATTTTGTTCAGCTGTTCCAGTAATAACAGTACAAAATTCACCTTTCATGTGGTGAATTTCTTTGTGATATTGCAACTGTCAAACAAAGAGTGTCACCAAAGAATTTTTAATAATTTTGTTTTCTTTTTGGCAGTGCATTCAATCTACTATTATATATCAAGACGAAACAATTATCAACTTTGTCATGGGTAATCTCAGAAAGCATTCAACCAATTTACTTGAAACAAATTTTATAATTTTCCTTATTCTTTAAAGAATTTTTTAGTATATTTTTGATTTGTTAAATATTTTTTGTTGAATTATATAATTTACTTTAAAAAAAACCAAACACTTTTTTGTCGAAGCTGACCAATATTTTACAAAAATGAGTTTTTTGATATATAAAGTCAATAGTTTTATTCAAATTTGAAGCCCTAAATGAGTTATTAACTATACTTATAAGCTGGGAAACAAATGTATGTACAAATTATATATTCATCAATTTCTTGAATGTTTGCATTTATGAATTCGATTCAATCGCAATGGCTGGGTTGCTGCTTTGTTCCATTTCATTATCGTTCCGTGTTCTTTTGTTTATTTGCTTCTAAATTTCTGTCCACTTAATTGTTCGCTGATCGATTAATGTAGAAACAGAAAGTATTAATATTTTAAGTCCTAATCAGTTTTTGAGGAGTACAGGGGCTTCTAATTATGTACTAGAGTTTTCATTTTTGAATAACGATATAGCAGATTTAGGAAAAATGGATAAAATTTAAATAAAAATAACCTGAGGAATTTAGTAGCATGTATTATGCTAATGGTAAAGTAAGCATCCTTCTATTGCCTATCCACCTGAACCTTTAAAAAGTATATTCAATGGAGATCTTCGACAATCTAGAAATTTTGCTGCATAATTTGAGATCGTAGGACACTTTTTTAAATGACATCTTTCGCTGGAAAAGGATCTTAGGGAAAGTTATGTCGCTCTTTCAAGAGTGGGTTAAAAAATAATCAATATTTACTTACTTCTGAAAATAAAAAAATTGCTAGTATTGTGTATCCAGAAGTTTTGAAATAAAAAATAATTAAAATTAACGTACACTGTGCATGTGCATGTCCGAACGTCTATTTTTTTTTTTTTTTGAAAACTGTTTCAGTGAGAGAACATAAAATTCTTCATTTGGTTACGGAAAACATAATGTAAGTATGTAGAAATTTTTTTTGTTAGGTATAGAAACGCATATTAAAAGCTTACGAAGCAACGCGAGCACGGGCCGGCTAGTATATTATATTTGTAAAATTTATTTTCCTTGTATTATTCTATACGATAAAAAACAGTTTGAAGTCGGAGTTTTATGCCACTCATTTTGTAAAAATATTCTAAATATTCAACTACAGAAGAACTAATTGAAAAAAAATAAATAAGAAGTAATTCTATTCTTTATGACTAAATTTCATTGTTATATATTTTAATATTTTGTTTTGTTTCAATTTTCCTAATTTTTTATTGTTTTTTTGACAATTTGCTCTATACAACATGCACAGCTATATCGCATTCATGTCAGCTGGGCCCATGTTCTGCAACTCAGGCCATAACTTTTCGTCACTTAACGTCTCTAGAAAAATGGGGTTCTGTAAGTTGAGGCGATACCTTAAAGTTTTAGTTTGTTTGAATGGGATTTTTAAATTGAAGGCGATAAATTGAAAAAGTCATTTTGGCATCTTAACAACAAAACAAACGTTTTTTTTTTTTGTTTCTCGACTATTTTTATCGATTCGAAAGTTACAGAACATGGGCCCTGGTTATTGATCGCATTTATATGAAGTGACCAACTCTATCGCGATCGCCACTGACATCGTTTCGGTTTTGAAAAGGCTTTTCGTATTAGTTTACATATGCTGGATTTTTTTTATTTTTCAAGTTGAAATAATTGTAAAATTTATTATACCTATTTTAACTAAAAACAATTCTAAATATTTTTATTTCCATGTTTCGCAGTTTATCAACAAAAGCGACCAATTGATTAATTGACAGCTATCGCTCTTTCGTCGTTGTGCTATTCTCAAAAGGTATATCATGTAAAGAATATATTTCACTCGTGATATTGTTCTCGCATAATATTATTTCATGATATATATTTCTCACAACACACATATATTTCGGTTATGATATAATTGTTACATGCGATTATTTTTTATGATCTACTTCTCGTATGATATGTGAATTTGTTTTTTTTGATGTATATATTTTTCGCGCATAACACGTCTTCATTCTAAAGTGGGTTCCACTAGGCGATTCTAACCTAAGGTTAGGTAGGTGTAAAAATGATGGTCACAGGCAGCCGATCCCTAACTCTGATGTGGCTCATTATCCACACAGTGCACCGTTTAGATACCAAACCTTGTGTGAACATATATGAATGGATTTGGTATGGGAGTAGTCCCCAGGAAATCTTCCAGTTTGAATTGAATTCAAAAAAGAATTAAAAGGTCTTGATGTATCTTATGGTTTTCATATAACCTAGATTAACCTCCGGCAAAACCCTCAATCTGATAGTTTTCGGTATCAGCAATCAGGTTAAGGTAACGGCGCAGAAGTATTTAACCAAAGTTCGTCCAAGAGATATTTCGTCGCATTGATAAAAAAGGTAAACTTAGTGATCCTCATATCCGAATGTTTATGAATTTTTTTAAAACATGCCCCTCCTAGTGGTTGCGCTTGGATTTTAACCAGAGCAGGGTATTTGCAAAGAAAAGGAATGATTATTTGCATAACTTGCTGGTTCCCACAGCTCGGAGAGAAAATATTTTGAAGGAAGTCTGGCTTTGCCACATGCTCTTCTATTGGGTTGTGTCCCCTACATTTAGTCATGATCTTATTTATGTATTGGCATTTATTATAAAGGGTGATTTTTTAGGGGTTGACAGCACTGTTTTCATTGAAAGCCTTTTTGAAATCTCCTCGTGTAATGCTGACTCTCTCCTTCCGTAAGTAAGCTATGAAGGTGGTGATCCTTGGCTGAGCAGGGCATCAGCCACTTTTCCCCTTCAATGATCAATATGACCCTTCCAAGCTCTTTTGTTGTGTTAATCGAAACAATGGCTTTTGTGATAATTTATGTATTCTGGTTCGGGCTCGGAACTTGTTTGCGAGTAACATACATGCTTCCCTAAACTAAAATAACTCAGCTTGAAATATAATATCAAAGTCGGGTAGCCGTAGCCGAAAGGGCGTAGAGATATAAAGAGATTCGGAAAATATTCCCGAATCAACACCACATTCCATCTTTTTTCCACAAGTATGGATGGTTGTATTGAAGTATTTCGTTACAGCGAGCAGCCGTTATCATCCCTTTTGGAAGGAAATCCGACTTTAAAACCTTCACTGATGTTAGTGATAGTCAAAACCATCTAAATTGATTTAAGGTCTGTGACATAGGCGTGACCATAGGGCTGAGCAACCCAAGAGTTCTATTATTTTAGGCTTAGAACTCATCAAGAAATTTGATGAGAAATTGAAGTGTTAATAGGTACTAAAAAATTCTTAATGTATGAATTGGGCAACATCTTCTGTTTTGCCAACCACCAGTTCTTAGAACCGTCTAAAGTTGATCAATATTCGTCACACATATACCATATGCCATTGGTCGTAGCACGGCTGTGTTCATTCAAACTTCTTATACCGATAAGGTGTATAGAGAAATATATTTCAACTAACATTTTAGCTTCGATAAGGCTTTGATAAGTTATTTTAGCTTCGATAAGGCATTAACCCCTCATTCAGGTGAAATTAAGCTCGTGTATCAAATTTTCTACACACATTAATTTTTAACAATGTAGTTTTGTTTGTGTTGAAATAATCCTGATATAAATTAAGTGAAAAACTAACATAGTTGCCATTTTTATATTTGTCGTAGTAATAAAGATATTTTCCATAACAAACCACCCCCACCCGCACCTTAAATTAAACTTAAATAAAGTTCAAACTTACTTCTACTATCATCGTCATCATCGCGTCTCGTTCCTTTTGGCCACACTTTTCGAATTTGCTGCCAAAATTAATTTGAAGAAATGGTTGCACCCTTTTACACCACGATGAACTTTTAAGCTAAACTTTATTTAAATGACAAGATAAGATGATAATTTGCATGCCTTATATTCTGTTCATGCAACCGCAAACGAAGTTGGAAGAGTTGGAACACTTAATTCTGCACACAATTGCATCTTTATTTATATTCTATCGAGTACACAAACCTCTCTGATGGCGTTCACCATCACACCAGTATATAGTCTCCTTGTGGCCCCTTTTGTTAGCAGTTTACAGAGTCTGAGTAAAGAGTGGGTGCAGTGGTGTATCCATGGATGCAAAAGGCAGTATACTCCGCAGGGACTCCAAGACAAGGTGTTAGCTATAGCCGTTGTTCCAATTCGCACTTTTGTTCTGTCTTTTTTGGTCCTATCCTGAATATTGTATTTTCGCAGAGCCTTATAATGCAATGAAAACAGCAAGCTCACAAAGTGCTATTGCCATAAGCAAACTTTAGCCAGGCTTGTGCTTGACAAACAGAGAACAATGATGCTTTTATTCTATACCTATGTATCCCGACGACAACTACAAGGACAACTACAACGGCAACGACGACGCCAACGGATCAAAAAGGACATGAAAGTCTTAGAAATGCTCAATCGAGTTGTATATGCGAAGCAATACCGTCCTAGAGTGCTGGATGGTAAGGTGACATGGTAATCCCTTCTATCGCTAGCACTTATTACTTCTGCCCTCACACAAAATTGCAAATGGAAACTTTTCAGCGATGCCGGCCGTGCGGTGGTGGTGAGGGCTCCTCCTCGGCATTCGAAAGCCAACCGATCCAGAGGGAATGCGAGTACGGACCTAATCAAAAATTGGCTTTGTTGCTAGAGGGAAATCGTTTTTTTTTTTTTTTTTTTTTACTGGGAACATCGACAAGCAAGACTCCTAGGCAATACAATACTTTGTTGATCCTTTTTATTGCTTAGAGCTTGAAGCAATATTTTTTTTTGATTGCTTGTGCTTTTCATTCCCCAGTTGCTAGTGCATCTCATTCAATTGTGCAATCAAATTGTAGCCTGCTGCCGGATATCCCTTTTCAATAAAAAAAAAATCAACTAAAGGCTATACGAAGAGGCCAGGATATACTATATGCACACATGACTCTGCATCTGCATAAACTACTGCTAGGATGGACTGCAGCAGAAGCAGCAGCACCATCAATGAACACCCAGACATTCGAATCGGTTATGGTTATTATGAAGGATATCTCTTCAATTTGAAATGGCCCTTTTGTTATGCCCTCTATGCTTAGTAAAGAATATTTTTGTGTTTTTCCTTTTCAATTTGAATCCAGATGATTGGGAATTTATGATTTTTATTAAACGAATGATAAACTACTACCAGTCACTGTTGCCATCTGGAAATAAAACTTTTGACCAAAATTGAAAATAAAAAGGACCAAAACAAGTAAAAAGTGAACAAAAAATTAAAATTTGAAAGCTTCATAATACACAGAAAATTTATCATAAATAATTATAAATAATTAATTAGAAAATAACTAAAATAAATAAATAAATTAAAAGGAACCAAATAATTCACTAAATTACTTTAAACTTTAAAGGATTCATAATAATTTTTTAATTCAATAGAATATATCTATTCATTCGAATGAAATTTGTATAATTTAACATTCGAACGATAATATTCATTTTCAGTCAATTGCTCAAAATGAACTTCAATGAATCTTATTTTCAAAGTCCTCTGAAATTTATATTTGATTTAGTATGACTCAAGCGACTTTTTTTCGTAAAATTTTTTTTTACGAAAAAGGAGGTCGGAAAATAAATCCTTCTTATTACAGAAATATAAAGTAAAGTAAAGTTGCTTGGTAAACCTAAGTATTTAAAAAACAAATCAATAAAAATTTCATTTTTTTATTTTAAAGCATTTAAGAAATTAATTACGAAAAAGAATCAAAACAACTATAAAACTTTTGTATACTAAAATACTAGATTGATGCTGAACTTTTGTTGCCAACAACTCCTATTTTTATTAACTTTGTAATATAATAGGGGTATTCACGATCTGGTGTACCAAGTTTTTTTTTTACATCAGACTGTGAACACACCTTTACTAATCTGTAGCAACATTGAAGCAAATGTCAAAATCTGTTTGTGTTAAAAAAATCTTACACCCTTGTATTTTTCTGTTACAATAGGGTTCGGGTATTGTAAAAGTGTAAAATTGTAAGATTTTGACATTCAGTATATTTTGTTGTTGTAGTGCAAAAAAATGCTACACTTTTACACTTTTACAATGATACAAGACCAGATACACCGGATCGTGAATACCCCTAATATCAAATAAGTTCAAGATAAGCCGATTGTAATTGTTTTGTGTGTGAAAAGTAAAGTGAAGACAACGAGGAGTATCTTAATAGGAAAAGGATAGTGGATGCAACAAATCCATTCGATTTTTTAAAGTGATAGTTATAACCATGAATCCATGAAGCTCGAAGTGCTCGTGACAAAATCTCTGCATTATTTTATAAATTTTTTGTATTTGTTGGAAATAAAGCTGTTTAAATTTGGAAAGCAATACTACTTTAACCCATTTTTAAGGTAACTGACCAAAATTCGAATATACCCATTTATCGTTAAGATTATTATTTGAAAAACTAAGCAATTTTCATTGCAACATCTTCAGGATCCCCATAAACCCATGATGGAAGACTATCACTCAGCGTCTAAATTGAAAGTTCGGAATCCGACAGCATACTTTTAGATGTTATTGTAGACAAATTTCTCAAATCATTGTTATTAAGATCAAATCTTAGTAGGTATTACACAGCGCGTGACTGTAACGCGCAAGCCTTGGTTATTTTATTTTGAACTTCTATTCGGTAACGCGCGTGTTATTATACGAAGCCTTTATTTTACAGCTATCTTTCATTTTATCTTCTTTGCCCAGTGCATACATTGAACAAAAAATAATTTTTAAAAGAAAAATGGAAGGCGAAGTTATTTATATAGGTATTCCGGATGACAGAGATAAGAATTGTAGAGAATAGTTTTCATCACAAATAAGCCATACTAAGATCGGAAACCTTCGTACGTTTCACCCCCCAAAACGCATTTGTTTACATTGTTGTATTTGTACCTTTTAAACTCTATCCATGAATAGATGTGAAATCGAAAAACAAAACAAAAACAAATTACTAGTGCTGTTGTGTCAATGTGTCTATTGGAAGCGGAACAGAAAAGTTATTTGTGTGCGTGTTTCAGCTTTTAGGTAAATGTCAAATGAAAGCAGAGGTTTCGGGTCTTTAAGTTATTAGTTTATGGTTTTCATTTGGTAATTTAAAATAAGCTTAGAAGTCTTTTCTTTGCTCCATATAAATTCGTCAGCCATTCGGATTAGTGTTCATTCATCAACAGCGAACATTAAATGAAGCAAATCCGAAAAAGAATAAAAAGTAGAAAGCGAAACGTCAAGAACACGCAAGGAAAATCCTACTCGCTCGTGTTCAGATAAACTTATTTCTGTTTCATCGTTTCGTTCTTTCTTTCTCTTTTGCACTTCATTCACGCAGGGTTAAACACGCGCTGTGTAATATCGGACTTAGTAGCAGTTGTTTCAAAAATAAAAATTTCAAGCCTTTGTTTTAATTTCATTTTTGTTAAAACTGGTGATCGATTTTTTTAAGAACTTCCTCAGCATTGTTTCCAATAAAAACACCTTCAACGGATAAATAATATTCTCTGGTCTCTACGGAAGATTGGAGCTTATCTTCTTCTGTGCGGATTTCCGTGACTTTTTCGTGGTTTTTAAGTCACAATAATAAACTTTCAATAATGTTGGTATAATCTTACAAGAAAGATTTAATAATATATTTTATAACTTACATATCTATTTGATTTATCTTTAAAAAGACCCAACAAGCGAAATAGACGGCGACACTTAAACGTTTAAACACAAAAATATCTTAAGCTTTCCATCTGTCAATAATTTTCAAATAAAGAAAATGAATTCATTCATCCTTCGTCTATTTAGTGGTTGTGGATGTATAATGCAGTATGTTCAATTTAACACATGAATCGCTTTCAATAGCAGATGAAAAACAATTGCGCTTGAGTTTTGAGAACAGGAACATGGAAAGTCGAAGTTTTCTTATTTCTTCTTCAAAAAAGTGACCAGATGGAGAACAAAATGACTAGGTGACTAAGCGAAAACAAAATGACCAAATTTGATCACAAATGACCAACGTGGCAACCGTGCTACCAGTTGAGATGGATCCAATGAATAAGCGAACATGATTGCAGAAGCAGGATTTCATAACTACCTACCATTTTTTATTCCTATCCTTAAATTTGCCTGAATTGAATAAAAAGCTTGCTTGTATTAAATTTTATATTATTACGTTAGTAGAAATGCATATTTATATCTGTTACTTATTTAATTGGGTTTTATTTATGTTTGAGGTTCTTTTTTTCCCTACTCTGTTTGATGAAAATTCAAGACGGCAATTTTTAATTTTAAGCCGGAACATCACAATTTGTATAAAATTTTCTGGATCAACAATTTAGTTTCAGTCAACAGAAGTGCTGCCAATAAAATGGTTGCAGTAAGGGTAGTGAAATTGCAGAGTAAAGGTACGTTTAATCATGATAGCCATGAAGAACTATATGCGGGTATACTCTGTCCAAGAAAAATTGTCAGTACAAGGAAGAGGACGTTTGTTTCTAACACTGGTTGCATTGGATTTTATAAAGCTGTCTCTCATTATAAGATGTACAAATGAGATAGAAAAGTGCTCAGGTTTGCCGTCTGCTGATTAAAAATTATTAAATTAAATTAAAATTATTTTTTTTTATTTCTAATTTACCAACTAGACAGAAATCACTTCTCTATTAATTGAACACAGAAAATATAATTACACTATTAATGAAACACAAGTCACGTCGTAATTATTTCAAAAGAATAGCACTCACTTTTGACTAAAAACAATTATAATCATAATCGTAAGACGAATAACTTAAAAAAATGATAACGTAACCAAGCCTAGAGACAACACGTTTCCACCTTCTGAAGCTCCACAACAATTACCAAAGGAAAGGTCGGAACTATGTATCTACGCTCATAATATGTACTTATCAAGGTTTTTTTTTAATTTATTGTATTTTATTTTATTTTTATTTTATTTTATTTTATTTAATTTTATTTTATTTTATTTTATTTAATTTTATTTTATTTATTTTAATTTTATTTTTTTATCATTTTATGTTATTTTATTTCATTTAATTTTATTTTATTTATTTTAATTTAATTTAATTTAATTTAATTTAATTTAATTTTGTTTTATTTTATTTATTTTTATTTAATTTTTATCATTTTATGTTATTTTATTTTATTTGATTTTATTCTATTTATTTTATTTTATTTTATTTTATTTTATTTTATTTTATTTTATTTTATTTTATTTTATTTTATTTTATTTTATTTTATTTTATTTTATTTTATTTTATTTTATTTTATTTTATTTTATTTTATTTTATTTTATTTTATTTTATTTTATTATATTTTATTTTATTTTATTTTATTTTATTTTATTTTATTTTATTTTATTTTATTTTATTTTATTTTATTATATTTTATTTTATTTTATTTTATTTTATTTTATTTTATTTTATTTTGTTTTATTTTATTTTATTTTATTTTATTTTATTTTATTTTATTTTATTTTATTTTATTTTATTTTATTTTATTTTATTTTATTTTATTTTATTTTATTTTATTTTATTATATTTTATTTTATTTTATTTTATTTTATTTTATTTTATTTTATTATATTTTATTTTATTTTATTTTATTTTATTTTATTTTATTTTATTTTATTTTATTTTATTTTATTTTATTTTATTTTATTTTATTTTATTTTATTTTATTTTGTTTTATTTTATTTTATTTTATTTTATTTTATTTTATTTTATTTTATTTTATTTTATTTTATTTTATTTTATTTTATTTTATTTTATTTTATTTTATTTATTTTAATTTTATTTTTTATCATTTTATGTTATTTTATTTCATTTAATTTTATTTTATTTATTTTAATTTAATTTAATTTAATTTAATTTAATTTAATTTTGTTTTTTTTTATTTATTTTTATTTAATTTTTATCATTTTATGTTATTTTATTTTATTTGATTTTATTCTATTTATTTTATTTTATTTTATTTTATTTTATTTTATTTTATTTTATTTTATTTTATTTTATTTTATTTTATTTTATTTTATTTTATTTTATTTTATTTTATTTTATTTTATTTTATTTTATTTTATTATATTTTATTTTATTTTATTTAATTTTATTTTATTTTATTTTATTTTATTTTATTTTATTTTATTTTATTTTATTTTATTTTATTTTATTTTATTTTATTTTATTTTGTTTTATTTTATTTTATTTTATTTTATTTTATTTTATTTTATTTTATTTTATTTTATTTTATTTTATTTTATTTTATTTTATTTTATTTTATTTTATTTTATTTTATTTTATTTTATTTTATTTTATTTTATTTTATTTTATTTTATTTTATTATATTTTATTTTATTTTATTTTATTTTATTTTATTTTATTTTATTTTATTTTATTTTATTTTATTTTATTTTATTTTATTTTATTTTATTTTATTTTATTTTATTTTATTTTATTTTATTTTATTTTATTTTATTTTATTTTATTTTATTTTATTTTATTTTATTTTATTTTATTTTATTTTATTTTATTTTATTTACATTCACAATGCTCAGTGATTTCGATTTAACGCAAATATTTCGATATGAACAAGTTTTCGGAAAGATTGGTGCAGCTTTTACTCACAAACGAAAACAAAAGTCATTCATTTGACAACTTCAAATAGGCGATGTTCCAGAAAAATTTGGCAGAGTTCTTGCTTTGTTTTGTAACCGTGGATGAAACCTGGATTTACAACCAGATACCAGAAACCGGAACAGACTTCTCCTGGTGTATATCTGCCGATGAGGGCTAAGGTGGGTTCGTCAACGCGACAGTTTTCTGGGAATGCGCGCGGTTTTATTCACATTGAAAATGGTAAACCGATTACCAGTGCTTACTACGCCGAGCTCCTGGTTCGATTTCAAGCCGATTTGAAGCAACATTTTTTTTGTCGAAGAAAAAAGGTCTTTTTCATCAGGAAAACGCACTGGGGCAAAAGTCTGCAGTCGCAAAGGCAAAATTGCATGAATTAGGTTACGAACTCCTACCCCCCAGATTTAGTCCACTGCGACTATTTCTTGTTTCCAAATATGAGAAACTGTTCGGTGGTAGTGATATGAAGAAACAAATGCTTATTTTGAAGGGCTCGAAGAATTGAATTATTTGGAGGTCATTAAGAAATAATTGGATAAACTCGCATGTTGAAAAATAAAATTATTTTTATGCCAAAAAGAGTGTTCTTTATTTAAATTTTTCAGGGACTTATTGTATTGACCCGCCTATTCTGTGGATTTGTGTGTATTGGCTGATATAGTTTTCTATTATAGATATCCTAGTCATCATTTGGTACATTGAAAAGCTTTATAAGCTTTGACGAATTGCGCCTTCATTTTTAATTGATTTCACGTAATAAAAAATAAAAACATTCTTTGGTGAATACAATCTTTTATGAATTCAATCGTTTGTGAATGAAATTCAATTAAAAAACTTGAGTCATTAACTTCGTTTTGCAACTCCAAATTCTGCGATCACCATGTATTAAATATTTTAAATGTATGCAATAATTGTTTCCACATTCAATCAATTGATTGGTATTTATTCAGGTGATTCAAAGAATTTAATTTTTTTAAATTGTTTGAATATCAAATGAAAAGGTCCCAAAAATGAATTCAATGAACATAATATTTTAATTGAATTCAATGAATGATTTTTAAGGATTGCATTCGTAGGATTTCTTTTATAATTTCATAAAACTTACACTTATCTATTTCAAAACCCTTGACGTTGAGTTGACAATTAAAGTCTGTTTTCTATTTAACCGGTAGCTATCGCCGTAATAACTGGACTCTGAGCTTATTCGGAGTATTTTTGCACAGTTATATAAAAGTAGAACAAACAATATCTTCTTCCAAGAGTTTAATTTAATACGTATCCTTACTGTTAGTCGTATTGATTTCAGTAATTTTTTTTCAAATAGGTACCATAATAATGAAATTTGTCTAACAATAAGCGTCCTTTTTTTCTTACTGAATATGAAAAAAAAGTTGTTATTGAATTAAAAAGGGATATGTCACTTGGGTGATACTAATACCTGATACCTTTGCGCTGACCTAAATTTGGGTAAAATATTGATTTGCATAAGAATCCCTTTGGCAGGAAAGTGACTTCCCTTTCACTTATACAAAAGAATGCCACTGGAGTATATAAATACCTTGTCACTCTAGTCGTTTATCAGCAAATGGAAATCCATTAGCTGCAGAATTTGGTTCTCTATAATGTTGAGTGGTAGTTTATTAGAAGTCCTTTAACTGAAAGGATTTGGGTTCCGAATAGAAAATGATAATTTAATTTAAATGTTCATTGGCCATGACGTGACTTTTGTATTTGACAAATAGTGGTATATTTGGCGTAATGAATTTCATTTGGATCGAATAAAGTGAACATGTGAAGCGAGGACGAAAAATGAATGCTCCTTTTTGCAAAGGTTGGAATTTAATATATGTGAGTACCTTTGATGAAGAAGAATGTTAACCTATGTCACATATTGCGCTGTCACTCTTGTTTTATGTGATAATGAATATTAAATGTGACAGGTCTGGAATTCCTGTTATTCGATAAATACGGTGACAGTTGATAGCTTTCAAATCGTGCTGATATTTTTGACATTTTTATGTTTAACTTTGTTTGACGAGCCCTTAATAGAAAATAGACCTCATTAATTTATTCAAATTTATTTCCAAAATCGGTGGCCCATTCAAAGAAGATACATCTGCTACCTTATCCTTATTTCAGATTTTAAATTTAAATAAACGTCAACGGCCTTGGCTCTGATGAAAGCATCCCTTCTTAGCGATCAGTGAAACCAAGCATCATTGCGCATTGTTAGAACTTGGAAAGGGGACCATTAAAATCCAACCACGAGCTGTTGAAATGTATTTCTTCTGTTGTTTCTTCTTTGTTTCTATGTCCTTTTCTTTTGTATTAGTTTTTCTGGGTTTAAGAATTTACATCATCTTCTTACCTTAACTATTATAAGGAGATGAGCTTTTGCAATTTTCATTAACAAGCTGCCAGTGGCTTGGACCAATTAGTTGAAGCACAAAGAGGACTACAAGAATATAGGGCAATTAGCCCAAGAGGGAGGGCCATATATCCGAAGGACCTGGAACAGTATAAAAGTAGTGATCACCCAAGGGCTCCCAGAAAACAGATAGAAGAGAACAGTCAATTACAAACAGTCATCAGCGTCTATTTCAATTGCATTTATACTAGAAATATTCACAGTGAAGCACGCGTCCTTAAAAGGGTTCTGCAATAACTTGCCGGTTCAATGGCGGCGATTTCTTCCGCTCTTCCCCTTCTTTTGTTTGTATACTTACAGAAATCACCTGTCCAGCACTCCATAAGTACCAAGCAACATGTGCTACAACAACAACAATGGCACAAGAGAATTTATTCAACTACAAAGGGATTGTATATCGAGAGTCTAGAAATGAACGTTGAAGAAACCCTTCTTCTACTACCCTCAAAGAGGCCTTCAGAATTATGAAATTGATAATGGCATTGACTGCCTGAAATAAGCTGTTTTCATTACCTTAGAGGAAGTAAGAGATAGATACCAGGATCAACACTTTCAAGTCGATACCTGACGTCATGATAATGAACCGCATCGACGTAACATGAACAGTTTACAAAATGGAATCTTTTGCCACCACATTAACTGATCCGAAATTCTTGGACGAAGTCCAGATATTCATCCCAATCCCACATTCTCTGCATTCAAATTTGGACGAAAAGCAGTTTGACAACATTTATCTAGCAACATTTTCAATCATTAAAGTCAAACATGCCAGTTGGAGTCTACAACTATGTTCTCAAAGCCCTTCAACAACCAAGGATCATATCTGTTTAAATTATCTTAAGCATTTGCTACTTCCTCTAATACTTGAACACAGCTGTGATTAGTCCGAAGACATGCGCTAACAATCTGGTTTTCAACGATAGGTATTCCTCCTATGGATGGGAACACCGGAAGGCTAAAACCGAAACCGATTATTTTGTTTCGGTTAACCGGTTTTCACCGGAGATTTTTTTGTTTCCGTTAAGACCGGTGATTTTTTTGAAATCCATTATTCGGGTGAAAAAACCCGGTTATTTACATTGACACTTTTATCACCACAGAAATATAAAACGTCTTACATAAAAGTTGACTTTGTTTCATAAGACATGCATATGTGTGTGTGCAACCTTCAACGTTATTCACCACTGCCAACTTTTCTTTTATACAGAAATTAACTGAAGTGGTAGGAAGGTGAACTCATTCTGAACTACACACACTTTCGAAAAATTGCATTGTTTGATGTCGCAACCTACACTATTTTAAGGTAGGTGACTTTTGAAAATGTTTCCATCCTATCATCTTGGTTTTCCTTCAATGAGATATACAGACGGTGTACGAGTATGTTTACTGTTCCATCTGTCAGCTTATTTCATCTCATTGTGATGTTGTTGTCCGGTTAACGTTTGCGAACTTGAATACAATTTATTATTTAAACTAAAATTATTAACTGAAGTATGTATGTCGTCGCATCTGCAATTTTCGTTTGTGTGGAAGTATTTCACGAAGTGTAGTTTTTTTTCTTGAAAAATAATAATATTTTCTTTTCGTAAAAAATGCTTATCTACATATATATACATGGTCGTATGTAGATATATTTTATTTGTCATAATCGTTTTTAAAAACAAATTAAAAAACTAACAATTTGTATATATAAGACCGAAAACCGGTTATTCCAAAAAAAGGTTTTCTTGTCCGGTTAAAACTGTCAGGTTAAACCGGGAGTGAAAATAACCAGAAAAACCAATACCGGATGATTTTGAATAACCGCCATCCCTAATTTCCTCCCCCTCAAAAATATCGGGAGACTTAGAAAGTACTGCCATGGACATAACATCGCCGATATGCAGTTTGGCTTGCGTGATGAACACTCGGCAATTATTCGCTTACTAAAATTTCTGTCTGACGTTCTCATAACACTGTTCAACCATTGTGTCACCGTTGAATACTATTGTAAATGCCATTAAATCATTTGTCAGAGTGTGAATAAAAGCTTTTATCCATTAGCTTCATTCGATTGGACTATACATTCGTCACTTACAAAAAATGTTCTTTTTTATTCTTTTTTAAAGAAATTTCTTCGGTAAACTCGAAAACTGCATGTCTTAAATCGAATCCATTGAAGCTGAATTTGCCAAAGTTCGAACCTGTGACCTAAACTCTTATACCATAATGTCATCGGATAAATTTAGACCAATTGATTATAAGAAACTGCTTTTTCCTTATAAAGCGCACAAATTCGCCTCTTCGGTATAACATTATAGTAGCCCGTAAGCGTTTTAGCCAAAATTACTAGAATTTTTCAGTATACTATAAAAAATGGATCATACGGAATTGAAGCTTTAGATTTAGAAGATTAAGCAATTACCCGCTGGCGTTGTTTACCACCAACCTACCGATAGGTGTGGAAAAAAGAGCCTGAAAGCCAAATGGAAATTAAGGAAGAAAATTAATATATTCTGGCCTAATTAGATGGGGGGGGGGGGGGGGCATGCGGGCTTATGCAACCCCAGGGGGCCCAAGTTTGGGTATATGCAAATTTGTTTTGGAACTTTTTAAAAAGTAATCTTTACATCCCAAAAACAATAAAATGCACGACTGGATCGTTGCTCTTGTAGCTAACAACTTTAATGTAGCTATAAGCATTGATGTTAAGTTAGTTAGGTGTAGTTATCCTATGCGGGTTTAAGCCCTATGTAGGTTAGATTACCTTGATTCTTAGTACATATAATGAATTGTCGAATGGATGATTCAAGGAATAGTTACATAGGTACCTACCTACAAATGTATATTTAAATCTAAGTTATGGATTTTAATAATATAAGTTAGGAGAATACATGTATCTAGATACATATATAGACGGAACCTAAGTATGTAAACATGTACATATAATAATGAAAATGACGAATGTAGGTGGTTAGGTATAGCTATATACATATAACTTAATAATTAAGGTGTAATATACAATATAGTGCATACATAAGATTCGTGTGATTTTTAAAGACACATATGTATAAATAAATGTATGAGGGCCTAAATTGTGTTTAGTATTCAGTGACATACGCAAAAATTCGTAAAAAGGGAATAACAATAAGGTAGACATAAATGGATAATACACATCCTTAAATGTTTTTATATTGCTTTGTCGTTTTAGTTTGAGGGAAAACACAGATGCCATTTGAATTCATGGATAAATAAAAATATATCACAAAAAAATTCAAAAATCGTTGGAGCGGTTTTTTTTTTAAATTAATTTCTTATGTATAAAATTTTTAAAACAATTTTAGAAAAAAAAATTTAATCGCCATTTTGGAGATATTATTAATCTACATATAAAATTAAAATTTAAAAAAAATTCAGTGACTAGTTTTTGAAAAATCGATTTTTCAAAAAAAAAAATTATTTATTTTTTAAAAATCAAAAACTTTTTTTTTTTTTGAAAGTTTTCGAATGCAGTTTTATTAACAATTTAAGGCGCCATTTATACTAAAAAATTATTTTAATCGGTTCATCCAATGTTGAGAAAGTCGGAAATATGAAAAGTGGTTCTATGGGAAGTACCGTTAATAAGTACGCAAAAAAAATATTTTTATACTTAAAAGTGGACTGTACTAAGTTAAGAACACACACATTTTTTTTATAAAAATTCTTGGAGCCGTTTTCGAGAAATAAAATTTTTTCTTAACGTGTTTTTTTAACATTTGTATGGGAGGTACCGTTGTTTTTTATCTTAAGAATATAGTTTTTTTTAAATGTTCAAGATAATATCAAAAAACGTTCAAATACGACGTTTTGCAAAAATACATTAAGTCGTTTTCAAAATTTTGAGTTTTCAACAAAAAAAAAATTTTTTGAAAAATTTTTGCTTACAATGGTGTTTAAACTTTGCAGGAGCTTCTTTTTTTTTTTTTTATAACTTTGCACGCACTCAAGGGATTATGAATACCCTCTATATTATATAATATAACGCGGGTAGAAGAAGAGAGAGAAGTGTGAAACTGTGAGCAAAGCAGCAACTTATTTTATGACAATTTTGAGAACTGCACAACAATTTTCAAAAAAATCAAAGTAACTGTTTTCCAGAAAATCGAAAACCAAAAAAATGCTACTACTAGAGGTACCAAAAGTAACAATTTTTTTCCAAAACAACAATTACTGAAATGTTCTCTTTTGCTTCATTAATGAACTGATTTTTTTTTATAAAAATCGTTGGAGCCGTTTTCGAGAAAAATGAGTTTTTTTATTTTTATCCAGAAAAAATGTATGGGAGCTACTGTTATTTGTAGTCTTTAAAAACATGACAAAAAAGTATGGGAATATTACCGAACAAACAATATATACCAAGTTTGAAGCAAACCCATTCAACCGTTTAGGCTGCAGACTCGCGGACAGACAGACAGACAGACAGACGGAATTGGAGGACCCACTTTTTTTGGTGTTCTCTATGATCGTAATGTCATGATTGATTGTTAGAATTTTTTTTTTGCACGAATCCATAACTTGCCTTATAGTAAAAATTCGCATATAACTTGTGCCCATCCCCAGTTGGGTCAAACAAGGGGGATGCAGAGGGACAGCATGCCCATCCTTACGCACTTAGCTTTTTGTAGCCCATGGACCTAATTGCAAAAACACTTCACGCAAGCCCGATTTTTTTTCTGGCTTTTTTCCTATTTTTTTTTTTTTTTTGGAAAAAAGGCCAGACATTTTGGAAAGATTGAGAAAACTTTGGTTTTTTTCCTAGAAACAAGGCCAACATTTTGTATGAAGAATTTTTTGGCGTAATTTCCGGGAACAGCTCTGGGGCGATGTTTGATCATAATGTGTCTTGACGAATCGAAAATAGTAGTTAAAAAGCAAGGTTCACTCGGGCAAACTTCGACAAGCTGTTCAAATCCAAATGTTGGAAGATACGAGTTCAATCGCCATCTGCTGTTCTTGCTAAGCATAGACCTAAACCGGCAAGAAACTTGTAGTATAGACGCCAACCCACGAACATGTTATAATTATGTACTACAAGTGTAAGCTCAGACAGCAACCCAGTTTCAGATAATTGAAATAAAATTCTCATACCGCATACGCGTCACATGCCCTTGCCCTTGCATGTGCAATCTTGATGGTAATTTTCTTATGTCTTCAGATTTCTCCAAGTTTGAATCTATGAATTTTGAGTACAAGGAAGAGCAAGACGAAAAAGAATTACCAACCAGCAATATACTGCTGGAGACGTTCTGAAGTCCTGAACTGCTGAAATACCACCATATTTATGTCTTTGTTTCGGCTGGAGAACTCTATCCCTCAAATTATAAATGGATATTTGTATGCTAAGTAAACATAATTACTAATTAATTGCAGTTCTAAACTCTTTTATTCTTGCCTTCTTTAGTCAGTCCCTGGTTCTACTGTAGTTAAGAGCAAAAGAATGGTGTTGGTTTCTTTACAGAAAAATCGAAATTATTCGGTTGGAATTTAAATAGGTTTGGAAGATAGGATTAGAGAATAGAACCCTCCTCAGACTATACCCTGTTGAAAAGTGTGAGTTTTTATACCTGTTGAGAACTCTACCAAGGGCGTTTGGAATTTTGAACTGAAGCTATGCACAATTGGAAATTTGTTCTCTTTCCATCAAAGCCTATACTTTGTTCTTCAATTCTGATTATTCACGTCACAAAGACTATACGTTGATCTATAAATTCTCCAATATCAAAGCTATGCGAAAAGGTGACATATAATTCGTTTGAACCTTACCATAAATCTTATATTAAAGCAGGGCAAATACGTGCTTAACAAAAAAAAAATCGCTAATACCACGTTTACATTTACAGTCTCAAATTAACACCACCAATAGAATTCGTGTTATATTATTTTGTACCTATCTATAGAAGCCCCATAAAGCTTAAATTTTATTTACTTGTCCCAAATTATCTTAAGAGCTCAGGTTGAACTTGATATACAATTTCATCCGCTTATGGGTTATATCTTGTAAAGAAATCTTCTTAGGTCCAACAAAAACATATAAACAATATTAGGTAGGAGTCAGATTAATTCAGTGTTTCCATCATGTTAAGAGCATAATGCGGTCTTTCAGAACATCTTTCAAAGGACTATAAATAAAACCAAAATACAAACAAATAATGCTGTGTAGGTACTTCAACCACACCGGAGTACATTAAATAACTACCTTTCCACAAAGTAATGAACCCTTTTTCATCATCACATGCCTACAAACATATTTCTATAGATATATGTATCGGGATTTGTTTGCTTTAAAAGCTAACCGGGGGAAACCAACGTCCGCCATGGAACATTAAATTTGTACGCAATTATGGGACCACAAAGTCCTGCAAGAGAGCACATTTCCGTTTGCTCATTCTTTACGAGTATTATAGTCTAGATGTTAGCTTTGTTCCCAAAGGAGAGCTTGTTTGCTTTAAAAATGTCATAAACAACGATAAAATGGTCACCTCTCTGCCTTCGTGTATAACTCGCCATGCCATAATGCCATATAGGTCAGGGAAAGAAGATTGCTCATGTTCCAAACTGGAAGAACTGAACAGAATGTAGAAACTTCCTCTCACCACTAAGTAAACCACCGCATCAGTGTGACGACAAAGGCTTTCATTACAAGGCAAAAGATTAATCTTAAGGCTTATAAACGAGCACAGAATAATTGTTGCAAAGGCAAAGAGCGCCATCTAGAGAAATAAAGAGAGAGAGAGAGAGGTTTGCAATTATTTCTATTTCCACACATACATATTTAGATATGGTCGTATACTCGTACACCGCACGTTACAGCTTAAAGGCTAGGCTAGGCTAGGGTGGCAGAACGTGCATTTGAATAAATTAAAATATTCTATCTTCTGCCGAGGCACCCAGAACCAGAACCGACCGAAAATCTGAGATTAAATTTCCGTCGACCATGGTGGACGATAATTTACCCTTGTGGCCGCCCCCATATGAAAAGTGCTTGCGTTCATGTTTTCCGCCTTCTTTTGGTCCAAAGGAGAGACAAACAAAGCTAAGGATCAACTTGGTTCATGGACAAAGGCTCCCAATGTTAATATTCAACTGTACCAGTTATGCAGTTTTTTTTTTGTTGGTTCAAAGAAGCAAATGAGTATCCTTTATTAACATATATCCTTGGAGAATTTTGAGCTGAAACTTTTTACTATTTCATGCACAGTAACAAAAAGCCATCATCAGCTGAGGGATTCACGAAATCAGCAGATTGTTCCTAACTGATGATAGATTATCCGCCGGCTTCGAGTATGAGTCTCGTATAAAGTTGACAGAAAATATTGCAAGGATGGGTTGTGCTAGTGGGTCAATAAGTCGATGAAAATTGACATAATAAACACTCTTTTCGGCATAACAAAAATTTTATTTTTCAACATAGTTTCCTTTTAACTCGATACACTTCATCCAACGTTTCTTCAATTTTTTTTATGGCTTCCAAACAATACGATTTATCGAGTCCAAAATAAGTCGTTGTTTCAGTGATGAACACTTCATTCGCCCCAAGTCTCTTACCTCCGAGCTATTTCTACATATTTGGAAACGAGAAATAATCGCAGTGGGCTAAATCTGGGAAATATGCTATAAGAGGAGGGAGTTTGCAGACTAACTCATCCAATTTTGACACTGATACTGCAGACTTTTTTCTTCGCCAAACTCGGCCGTTTTTCCTTCCAATCGGCTTGGAATCGATCCAGCAACTCTGCGTAATATGCCCCGGTGATCGTGTTACCCTTTTCAATGTAATCGATGTGAATAATCGCGCATTAAAAAAAACCGTCGTCTAGACCTTATTTTCTGACAAACTCACCTTTGCCTTCTACGGCTTCGATTCACCAAAAGTACATTGATTTTACTGTTCCTTAGGTTCTGGTGTGTTGTGGTGAATACAGGTTTCATCCAAGATTACGAAACAGAGCAAAAACTCCGTCGAATTTTTCTGTCAAACACTCCTTTGAAGTTGTCAAATGAATGCGTTGGTTATCGATTGTGAGCAAACGCGTCACTTATCTTGCGGAAAGCTTGGCCTCTTCATGCTAAGCTTTCCGCCTCCTCAAGCTCGCACACTTTCACTCGCCGATCGTTCATTATCAAATCATTAATTTTTTCGACTATTTCTGGTCTGGTGACATCAATTGGGCTACCAGAATGTTTGGGCTCACTTGTAATTGAACGACCACACTGAAATTTAGTAAGCCAGTGGTGAAAGGTTCCAATCATTGGTGAACAGTGCCCATAATATTTGTCAAGCTTTTGTTTGATTTGGGGGATAGATTTTTCTCGCAAAAACTAGTGCTTAATGAGAACTCGAAATCCACTTTTCCTATTTTGACGAAAATGATCGTAGGCGTCTTTATAAAATGGCTGAAAAAACAAAACTATTTGATAGATCTTTCTGAAAAATTGGGTGCCGGCACAAATTGTGTGAATTTTTAGGGACCTATTAACACACCCTGTATGGGAAGAGTATGACGCGAAAATGGAAACAGGGCTTAGACAAGGATGTGCAACCAGCCCTAGTTTGTTTTTACTTTTCGTCGAAAGCTTAGTAGATTATTTACTAGCAGACATTGAATATGCTGATTGATTTCAAATAACAGCCTTCTATTTGCGGATCATGTTGTATTGATGGTATACTCACCTTCATCTCTACAGCTTATGGGAAATAATTGTGGTACCTTGTGGTAAATCGTAAATTGTGAGAAACCAAAAGTAATGGTATTTATAAAAAAAGGAGGCGGCAGACTTTGTAGAAACGAAAAATGGTTTTATGTTGGGGAAATAATTGAAGTGGGTAAGGAACACAAATATCCCTAAGTCGGCGTCAGCCAAAGTATGAATATTAGTATTTGAAGGAGAAATTAATAAATGAGAAAATGACAATCAGCGTTACATGGTAAAAAATGCCTAAGCAACGACTAAATATCACAACAGCAGCAAATATAGAGTTTTCGAGGCAGTAACTATTGTAAATCGAAGCGATACAGTATATCTCCCCGACGGTCTGCGTCGTACCGTACCCAATCCATCACCGCCACCGCCGATATAGCAACACCAAACGACCCCTACACCACCCTAAGACCTCACCACTAGACACACATTACATACTAGCGACCCACCACCCACAGAGTCAACATCAGCAGTTCACATTAATATGCGACGTCAGCACTGCAAGTACAGAAATTTTATTGCTCATTCTTACAATTCACACTGCATCATACCAGAATACAACAAGATGATGTAAGAAATGATGATTCGAGTCGAAAACTTATATACTCGAAGCACACTCTCTCTAGTCTCGATTGGGATTTGCTGAGGAATAAATTTGCCATTGATCATAAGGAGAGGCCAATTTTTCCTCGATTCCGGTATTTGCCGTTTAAAGCGGTAATATTTTGGGTAATAATGGGTTATCCATTTTGCGGTTTCAAAAGTAAACGTAAATAAAACGCATATAAAATATTTTTTTTTCATGATATTTCTTTTTTATTATTATTATTATTGAAAGTTGACATTATGTGCGAAACACTACATCATTTAAATGACCACTACGCGAATTGTTGCAAGCTTCGATTTTTTTGAGGTAATTATCGACCACTTTTTAACACATATTGGGCAGTATCTCAGCCATAACTTGACGAATATTGGCTTTCAAGTGCTCAAGAGTTAAAGGTTTATCTGCATAAACACGGTCTTTCGCGTATCCCCAGAAAATAAAGTCTAGCGGTGTCAAATCGCATGATCTTGCTGGCCAGATGATATCGCAACGACGAGAAATTACGCGGCCAGGAAATGTCTCTTGCAATAAAGCCATATTCGCTCGAGTTGTGTGGTATGTGGTACCGTCTTGTTGAAACCACATATTCTCCAAGTCGTATTCTTCAATATCAGGCAAAAAAAAGTCGGTTATCATATGATCATAACGCTCCGAATTGACGTTGACAGTCGTTCCATCGTCGTTTTCGAAGAAGTAAGGTCCAATCACACCTCCGGACCGAATAGCGTTCCAAACAGTGACTTTTTGTAGATGTATTGGCCTCTCTTCAATTACTTGAGGATTCTTAGAACCCCAAATACCACAATTTTGTTTATTAACATACCCATCCAGTGAGAAATGTGCTTCGTCGGTGAAGAAAATTTTGTTCGAAAAATCGCCGTCCACCGCCTGTTGTTCAATCAGCCATTCGACGTATCTTCGACGTTGATGGTCAGCTGGCTTCAGTTGTTGTGTAAGCTGGACTTTATATGGATGTAGGTGTAGATCCAAATGCAAAATACGCCATAATGTGCCGTAAGACAGTTCAATTCCTGAGCACGACGAGGAATCGACACATTCGAGTCTTCGGCAACACTTTCACTTACAGCAGCCATATTTTCAGTGGTGCGAGCGAAACGATGATGCACAGGCCTTACAATATCTCTAAACAATCCAGTCTCTTCAAATTTCTTCACAATTTTGCCAATTGCTTGCGTAGTTGGACGATTATGTAAGCCATAATCTCTTCTTAAAGCACGATATGTGGCTGTGGCAGAATCACCATTTTTCTAGTAGGTTTTAACAATTTGCATGCGTTGTGCGATAATTATGCGATCCATTTTCGTAAATGTCAGACTTTCAGCTGAAAAAAAAAATGGGTTTAACAACTTAGGGGGTGGCCGTGCGCGATAGTTGTGTGCTCGTCTGTAAGCCTCGTGGTCGCAAGTTCTATTCCTGCCGTTGTCTATGTTTTCTTATATTCCATTAAAAACCTATTCTAAAAATTGTTATAAAATGAGTTGCTGGTTTACTCATTACATGCTGCTCAGGCATAACACTAACAACATGAGATTGAGTAAACTACTCACTAATATGTTAACGAAATAAATAAAATAATGCGAATTATAAGAGACATAAATACAGAAGACACGGTAATTTTCTCCGCATTAGTTCAGACGCCATCCCTGGAGATAAAATCTGAGACAACAACCACCGCCTCAATACATCGCTCCACACATCTTTTATATCATTCTTTCTCTTCTTTCACCGGATGCCCGCGCTATGTTAAAAACATATAAAGGGTATTCGTTATCCCTTGAGCTCGTGCAAAATTATAAAAAAAAAACTTAGTTTGACAGATGTCGAATTCCAGCCCTATACTTTTGAAACCGCAAAATGGATAACCCTTTAGTTAGTAATTGTTTCTCCCTCGAATTAGCAGTGTACTAGAATTGGATTCGTATACGCCGTCTTTCTTCTGCGTGAGATCGTCGGCTATTGACATAATATGAAATACCGTATTATCTAGTTTAACTTTAAAATGAAAGTGTAAGATTGTAAAAACGTTATTTTATAAATAATAAGTTTACGCAGAGGAAAAAGTAGCCCTTAAGAATTTAAGTTGAACATAAATATTTATGATTCGTATCAGCAAACGGGCGTTAATCTGTGTTTGACTTGCTTTTTTCTGTATACCTGGACACGACGACCTGAATCTGTTCCTGGAACTAAAATCCATACAACACCCGGACGATCTACCAATATTCTGCGATTTGTACAATCGAATAGAGAGCGGGAAAATGTTTTTTTTTAATTTTTTGGGTAAATGTCCCATTTAAGGAGAGATATGAAGAAATATTTTTGTCAGCTATCTTTGCATCGCACAAGAGTGTATAAGCATACTCAACCAAATAGGTAGATCGAAAAAAATTATACAAATTCCGAAAAACTGCACTATTATATAGCAAAATAAAATGCACGACTGGATCGCACGAACTTGCTCTTATGTTCGATCACATCGAATGCAAAAGATTTCTGTTAAAAATCAATATATATATATATTTAAAGCAGTTTTTTACTTCATTTTTATATATACAAAATATCTTAATTTTTTTGTAAAAAAAATTGGTATGACAATCTTAAAAATTTAATAATAAGAACTTAAAAACAAAAGATTAAATCGGCTTAGTTAGAGAAAAAAATAATTCAAAATTTTGAAATAAATACTTAAACTAATTTAAGCTAAAAAAAAACGTCATTTTATTTGTTAGATAAATTTGAATTTATGGGAAAAAAATTTTAAAAATCTGTGGAGCGTTTTTTTTTTAACTTTTTGAAAACATTTTTCAAAAAAAATTCAAAAACGCCAATTCATAGGTATTCAATAAATACATATAAATATAATTTTTGAAAAAAAATTGAAATATAAATTAAAATTTTTTTTTTAAATGATTTTAAAAATACAAATAAATATATATGTGTGAAATTTCGAAAGAATCAGTTGAGTCGTTTATGAGAAAAATAGGTTTGAACGCAAGGGTTATATGGCAGGTACCGTTATTTTATGAGCTAAAAAAAAATTTCAATTTCCCCTATGTACAAGACCTAAAAAACTCTATATAAATTATTGAGAAATATGAATTGTTAATCAGGCAGACTGGAAAGCCATACGTTAATAATTTGTTGTTTTATGTCTAAGCCAACAGTTGATTTTCCATTTGACAGGGCTTAGAACTCTCCTCGAGAAAAAATCTAGAGCCGGGCAGTGCACGCACCGAGTGCTGGCTCCGAAAAAAACATTGAACAGATTGGAAACACACTAGGGCAAATCAAGTGTGAATTCGAGCATTTCAGTGCGAATTCATTAGTGCGCCCTAGTGCCTCAAATCATTGTAAAGTTCAGCCTCGGCTTCATTCCTTTTTCCATCGCTGACCATCCACAACAACTTATTTTTGCGCTTGTAGCATAATAATTATTTAGGCGATCTGTTCCGCTAACCAAAATTACCAAACATTGGCAAGTTGTATGCAAACATTTGAGGGAGGGTCCACCTCAGGTATACTGTAGATTATATCTGCCATCAGCATCAGCGCAAATTAGCCTATTTTTCCACAATATCAGCAAGTCGACAGGATGCTGGCCAGGCAATGGCTCTCCATTTCCATCTCCATCTCCCTGTTGGCCTAATTCGTTTTGGCCATCAACAATTTTGGCAATTGATGATACCATCTCTTACCAAATCCATGCTGGATAAAACCGACATGTGATGGACTAATTTGGCAAACAAACATCTGAACCTGTTGTGCTTGCGCCTATGCCGATGCATGATGGTTGATTTCTGTTGTTCTTCATCCTGTCATTGTGCGGCTGAAAGTGGGATATATCTGTATGTATACAATTCAACATAATATCCTGCCTGTGATGTATGATTTGTGTGTATAATGTTATCACTTGCTAATTGCTGCGCCAAACTGTTTCTGGTTAATGATTTTGATTCCGAGCCCGTAGACTCATAATACATACACACACACACACGGAAGGAGAATGTGGTGATGACATTTCCGTTAACGCAATGTTCTACACACATACCTACTAGCACCTTGAGAAATAATGGAAACCAATCAAAAAGGACTCACATGCTCTAATAGGTCAATCCAATTAATGAATGATGGTTGTAAAGTTGTGTTCTCTTATAGTGCATTTTATTGAATCATTAGCAAGACATTATGTTTGAGGACTAAAAGGCAAATCCATATAAAACTTCCGGTTAACAAGTAATTCGCTAAGCCTCGTTAGATATTAAGTCAGGCGAATTTCTATTGAATAAAATTGCCGGTAATGAACAAGTTTTCCTGCGATTAGAACGCAAGATATAATTCATGCAATTACACAATCATTTAAATTCGAAGGTTGTGCATATACTTATATCCGAACTTTTTGACTTAACATCAGGATGGAATGGAGCAGCTACTTGACTGTCAAAAGGAAGTAATTACCCGTATCCAGCATACACTACACGCTGTGAAAAGTGAGAAGCAATCTTGATAAATTTTTAGAATCAAATGGGCGTTAAGTAAGGAATTAAAAAGCATGACGGCCGTGCAAAAGGAACATTTCAAATAATTTAGTTATGGAATAATGTTATGTAAGGTCGTGGAAGAAATTATGAAAAGGATGTTGTTTTAAATGAATGCAAGCGTAACACGACCCTTAATTGAAAGTCGAAGAAATAAAAAATTAACAATAAAGCGGGAAATTGCTTGCTCTTATGTTATGATATAACTTTTGATGGCCAATAAAATTTTTAGAATATTAAAAATCCCACGTTGCAATCATAAAAATAATCAGAAGGAGAATCGTTGTTCGTTCGAAAGCTTAAAACTCGAAAAGGATTGCCGATAAAAAAAATATCATGATTTCTTTCATGAGATAACCAACAAAAATCATGAGATTGCTTTTTCTTCGTTGAACATACAAAAATGACTGCAATCTTATGATTATAGACTTTTCCCTTTTCGTCTTATTCCTCTTCTATGGTCAAATGAGGATTTGCTAACATGTAGGCGTTTTTTTACGCATACATGTCCGAAATCATCATTGATTTGGCAGCTCAATTTGGGGCATTGTACAAAGAAGACACATCTTCCTCCTTATAATACTCTCTTTATGCTTACGATTCACAGAAAATTTTTAATTAAAAAAAAATTACTAATAGGGTTCTATTTCATTTGATGCTATTTCCTTTCAAGCTTCAAAAATAAAATAAATTATTTATTCAAATAATATTATATTAAAACGGTGATTTTTTAAGAGCTTGGTTTTTGAAAATTCAAAAAAACACAGAAACTTGTAAAAAGTGAATGAAATTTTTATTTGGATCGATAAATCAATTTCTGCCATTTACTTTTTAAAAATAATTTCACTTAAATGTTGCCCGCGGCTACGCTTCAGGTGGTCCATTCTGAAAATCCAATTTTGGCAAACTTTTTCACACATTTCGGCCGGAATCTCACCAATGACGCGTTCAATGTTGGCTTCCAAGGCAGCAATCGTGTTTGGCTTGTTCCCATAGACAATAGACTTAACATAGCCCCACAAAAAATAGTCTAACGGGGTCAAATCACATGATCTTGGTGGCCAATTGACTGCGCCAAAACGTGAGATCAACTGCTCACCAAATTCGCCTCTCAATTGATGCATGGTTTCGCGTGCAGTGTGGCATGTGGCACCGTCCTGTTGGAACCACATGTCGACCGAGTCCAATTCTTGCATTTTCGGCAAAAAAAAATCTGTTATCATCGAACGGTACCTTTCTCCATTGACCGTAACCCTGCGGCCTTCATCGTCCTTGAAGAAGTACGGCCCAATGATGCCGCCTGCCCATAAACCGCACCAAACAGTGCATTTTTCTGGATGCATTGGTAGCTGCTGAATTGCCTCTGGCTGCTCTTTACTCCAAATACGGCAATTCTGCTTATTCACGTATCCATTTAGCCAAAAATGAGCCTCGTCGCTGAAACGGACGTAGCTTGCGAAACACATTTTTCACAGAACACGAATTTTAATAATAAATTTCAATAATTTGCAAACGTTGTTCAGGCGTAAGTCTATTCATGATGAAATGGCAAACAATACTGAATCGAAATGTCAAATGTTCGTGGAATTTGTCATGTGTGATCTGTCAAAAATATAAACGTCAAAAACCAAGTAGCAAAAAAATCACCCGTTATAAGTGACTATGTAACCATAGAATTTAAGAAACTTAAATTTGTGTCGAAAAGAAAAATCTCAATAAATACTACTACTACTACTATTACGAAACTTTTTTTTCGTTTATGACAAACGTCAGTCTGACAATTGTAAATTTTATAAATAAAAAATTATATTCAAAAGCTTACTGATTGTAAGCTTTGCTAAAATAATTGTAACTTTATAATCGAAACAGTCGAAATCATAAAGCAGAATTTTGAAAGTCATACATTATATGTGTTGTATGATCTGTGAAACAGGGGGCTGATTCTTAATTAGGTCATTTGTATGAATAAGCCTTATGATTGGATCGACCTCAAATCGATTTCTTATTTTGGTCATGAGAAGCGTAACCTTGGAAAAAATTTGTTCAGTATTAGCTGAAGAATGTAGCAACGAAAAGATTTCAAAAACAAATACCGTCAGAATTGGATGTGCTAAGCTATCTTCAACCAGTTTAATTTGTCCAACATATTGCCAGACTTCTTCTATGTCATTTTTTACTTTGTCATTTTCTTAATTGTTTGAATTAACAAGCATTCTCCAGTCTTTTTCTATTTTCTGAAAAAAATCTTCAGCTACTAAATTTGGAAAATGTTTAATAGGGGAAAAATTGATTGGAATTTTTAGCTTATACAATTTATTGGATACAAAGATACCATATCTTTGAAGACACTTTTGTTGAAATTATATCCTAAGTAAATATGTTTAACTTCAACTAGACCAACAACGGCATTCAAAGCCTTGTATTGTTCAAAAATGTTCCCAGATTTTGGGTTTTCGGATTCGGATATATTTGTTTTCTTTTAATTAAAAATTTGTCCATTGACTGTTTTACTTCAACAAACTGAATTGCCATTCTGAATTAAAGTGAAAGTACAACACATAAAAATAAATAGGGGTATTCAAGATCCGATGCAACTAAAAGGTGTAAAATTGCGACATTTCATTTTTTTTTCTGTAAATCGTGAACTCAGCTTTTCAATTTTAAAGCAAAAATGCAAAATCAGTTTGACCACAAACATTTTGGACAGAAAATAACAGCTGCCAAACTGTCAACGACACCAGGCAAATTTTGCACCACTGTATTTTTCTGTTGCAATAGCGTTAGAGTTCAAGCAAATATTAGACGAGTCGAAGTTCTGTGGGTAAGTTAATGCCATATAAAATTGACGAATTATCACCTCAGAAAGTCAAGCATTGATAAAAGGCTTGCCAACTGGTCAGTCAAGATTACCCGTAGAGTTAGCAATGCGAAGCTTTGTGGCTTTTCTTCTTGAAGTTATTATGAGTTTTGAGGTATGCCACAAGGTGGTGTTCTATATCCCCTTCTCTTGAACTTGGTAATTGAATCAATGAATGATTTGAAAGCGGAAAGTTACGCAGTATATTGTCGTATCCTAACACGTTTAAGGTACTTTTATAAAATGTTTTAAATAATCTTACACTCCCGGCTGATCCATGTGGTCATCTTTATACACCCCCTTCTATTAAAGGTGAACCACTATCTTTTTTTGTTGGAACTTAATATTTAAGTATTGTTTATGTGATAATAATTTAAGTTATAAACCTTATATAAGTGCTATATTGTATACTGAAAGTCAAGAAAATCCATATTTGTACTCTTCTCATGTAAAAAAAACTCCAGATAACAAATGGAGTCTCCAACGTTACATAAGAGTTTGAAGTTTAGTCTCATTTATTCGACCAGTTTTAACATATGGTTCGACACTCTGGTATATAGCTCTTAATAAAGCGCCAAATGGTGACATTTTCAGCTAGGCAAAGCGTTCAGCATGATGGCAGTAAAAATTACTCCATCGGCTGCACTAAATATTCTATTTCATATGATATGCGAAGCTACGGTATTCTTGGAAGATGAATTGATCCATTTTTATACTGTCATTATTTTAAGTACTAATAGCAGACAGGGACATCCAAGCTGCTATTATATTTCTAGATTATGTCTCTACAAACTGCACAACAGCTCTCAACTGTTGATAATTTTTTTGTGGAGATGGCGCAGCAGTTTAACATTCGCTTCTGGTAGGCGTACGCGCGCCGCTTTCGACAAAACTTCCGATAAACTTACTGTCCATCCTTGGATTTGAAATAATTTTCTGGGAATAGATATTAAATAAACCATTGAATTCAGATCTGCTCCCTTTCTTAGTTACCTACGGTGTACCGCAAAGCAGCTACTTAAGACCACTTCTCTTAATTCTGACTATTAGCGATAATAAAACTGTTATTAATCATTGCTATTACACCACAATTTTTTCAGGACTACTTCCTAGGAATATGACTCTTCTTTTATTTCAATCGATCTTGGCTGTGCTAGTGCTTAACATTGATAAATCATTATGTTCGCGTAAAATCATAAAATATCATCCAAGGATATTAATCAATAATTTTTTGGAGCAATTGGTCGAAGAAAACAAACTCCAATATTGGCTTACAACTGCCAACCAATCCTTTGTAAGTGTTACTAGCTGTCAGGAATAGAAGAGATCTATAACTTTTTGTCGAATCTGAACGACTTTAAGGTGACAAGAACTTTTTCGAGGCAAAAGATACTTCCGCATGATTTTTCAATTTCTCGCAGACTCGGGAAGGAAATATTTTTGTTTTTTTTTTTAGTTGACCTCTAACACCAAAGTGCGCTTTAAATATTGAACCAAATACATTCTATATTGACCACATTGACCACAGGAAACCATTTGAGCAGAGAGATCAATCCTGGACTTTCATCTATTATAGTCTATGGACGCAAAGGATCTTTCGTGCTTTCCCTGATGCCATTTTGGACTCCAGCCTTGTGGATGGTGAGTTTGATTCAAATATCGGTTGGTGGAACACAAGAGCCAAAAAAGGGGCATATTTAGTCGAAAGCATCCTGACATATCTGGTGTCCTTCCACTTGAGAACAACTATTCTCAATTGGATTCGGGAACAATAAGTTCTATTATAACGGCCTCATCAAAACGAAAAATCTGAAAGCCTCCAGACCACTTATGGTTGAAGGGTTATCTTATACAGGAAAAGGGCAAGTTTTTTGGCGGGAAGAAAACCCAGTCCAGCGTACGAAGTTACTTGTTACCAGCTGGTATTTACTCGGCTTCGTCTTGCATCTCTTCCACTTCATTTTCTTATCCTTATGCCTTAACAGTATTCAAATCTTCAGGTCGCGAGTCTATGTCCAAGTTAAGGTCATCATTTGGAAGAAAATTATCATCAAACTCGAAGTCATCACTTGAAAAATTGTAGCCATATTCTTAAATTTCTGGTTATCCACCACTTTAATTTTTTGTCTTGCCATTTTGTTATTAATTTTTAAGAAACTTAAGTGTACAAAAATATAATTGACATCTGAGTCATTACAAATTACATTAACTAAAAAAAAACAAAATGTTGAATTGTGTAGTTAATGCAAACCTCATTTTTTATGTGGCCATAAGGAGCCCATATACACATATAGCTTAAGCCATTTCTGCACTTGGTTTCGTGAAATATTGGTTTATAGAACACTCCAACCCATACCTGACGCGACATTCCGGAGACGAATGTAATAATCTACTAAATTTCGTCTGATGTGGTAAGCTAAAGAAGATGAAGACATGTGTCTCTATACTATTAGAACTGAGCTCAAAGTATCTCCTTTGCATACGTACATAACTAAAGGATATAGCAACCTGTCTACAAATCTAATTTGGCTTACACCTATGTATGTACCTCTAATACTATTTCTTAAAATTCTTCAAATTAAATACCTCAGACTTGTTGACATATGACATGAAGTCTTGAGATAAAATCTAAAACTCTAACCTAATATAAGCACAATAAATTAAATTCCAAGGTAAATGAGTCGGTTAATGTTGGAATCTTATGGAATTCCGGTCGCCAGGGTTGACTGCCATCAACCAAGGGTATCTCGAGGCGGCGCGGCGTATATATACATATTATAGGCTCGGCACTTTCCTCCATAGAAAACTCTTTCCAAAAGTCTTTCCACTCCTCCACACATACTCGTATTCCTAAAACCAGTCGGAAATACCTGTGGTGAATATTTATGTGACACAGATTTCGAGCACGTATAGACTTACGACATGGCCTTGCTCATATAACAAATCTCTAGAGTACACAATGGGATGCGATAGTAGGTAGTTGGGGACCACACTACAAGTCTACCTTACTCGCTTCTCAAACAATGAGCACCTGTTTCCTGTCTCTCTCTTCCTTCCTTCGAGTGAAAAACACAAAAATAATTCTCACTTTCCGGATGCTCAGGCACACACACGGGGAATTGTCGCGTCGCGCCATACTCGTACGACTATAAATTAATATTCAAGAAGCATGCTTTCGGGTTCATTCGGCGGCGTGTTGAGCCAGCGACAGCGGCAGCGGCAACAGTCCTTGTTTTCCCTGACAGGATAGATTCTTTATGTTTCTCTGGAACACAGCACACAGGCGAGATGTGACTGTGGGAGCAGATCACAGCACAAGCAAATAAGGCTTAAAGTTCGTTGGCTCTGCACTGTGCAGCCATAATTAATGAGAGAATAAAATCCACCAAGGACCACAATTACCATTTATTTTACTTTTCACACGCTGACGTTGGTAAGTACAACAAGGCTATCAATACCGAGGTCTGAACCTGTTGTGGTCGTTGCTTAAATAAGAGGAGACATATTTATGACTGAAAGTAGAATAGGTCGCCCCAGAGCAGGTAAATAATAAAAACTAGCTATAGTGTTGCCATATTCATCTAAATTAAACAGTTTTCTTTTCTAGTCACCATTGTATCGTATCAGGTACGATGTTGTGCAATTAGTCTTTTAAAAATTACTTTTTGAAGGTGAAAGGCTTATTCGGCGAACATTTATTTCATCGGTGTTTCATGTTGGGCGCCATTTTTGATGATAAATTACCTTCTAGGGAAAGAAAGTGTGTTCCCAGATTTGGAAGTATCAAATTTTCAGAAATTAATGAAACAATAAATTAGCAAGTTTTTGGTTCAAGGTCGTAAGTTTTTGATGTTGAAGTTGAGCCTAATACAATAAATAAATTTTATTACCTCTGATTTATTGGAGAAATCTCTAAGAGTGATATAGTTGGTGGGAGTAGAAAACACATTTATTTAATTAAATAGAAGGTTATTCATACAAACTAAAAATCTAAAAACTAAAATTGGGGTTAATAGTGTGGTTGAAATCGAAACGGTTAATGCTCGAATTAACACTTCATAGCATGTGAGGGAGAGATAGCATTATGTGGATCCATTAGATGTTAGGGTGGATGGTCAGCTATTTACAAAACTATCACATTATGAAGGTGGAGTTTTGAAGTTTAAAAGGAAACTGCAGTCAACGGAACCAGAAATTGAGATAATTTTGAAACTAAGCGAGGTCGAATTATTTACATAGTTTAACGTGGTCCAGAAAGAAGGGCAAGGTTGGATAAATACTTGATAGAGAAGATACGAGAAAGAGTGTGGAAATTGGATGACATAGGGTTAAGAGAATTCTCTGGACCGGTGCGCGACCTTAAAATACAACATAGAGCATGTATAATATCATCTAGTTATGTGTGCTTGAAAGTTGAAAATCTCGAATCTTCTTTACATATACACTCAAGTGAAGAAGCAATTTATTGATACAGTGCATTCAATGTTAAGCTCCAAGCCCTTGTTATTAGCACCAGACTGAAAAACTTTTAAGATACTGTTGAAATTGAAGAAGTGTTTTCTGTCTTCATTGCTCATGGAACGTGTACTGTATATTTAAATATCGTTGACAGTAAATAAATACGAGATGTGACCTTAAGTATCTGCCTTAGGACACACCTAATGTGAACTAAGAAAGACATGCTGTACAGTTTTCCAGGTAGGAAGAAATCCATCCCCAGAAAAGAAATTCAAAGACGAGTGTGGATAATTGGAAAAGCTATAGTCTATGGAAAATATTGGTAAAGCTGTAACGAAATCGGTTTGAATAACGTGAAAACCTAAGCCAATTTTCTAAATTCGTGAAGATAGAGGAGGACACAAAAATTAACAAGTTAAGTGTTTGTAGACCTACATTAAAAATATAAATCAAGTGCCGAATGAAAAAATAGAGTCTTGCAGTGAAAATATATTTTTGTTAATTGTGATTATAAAAGTTTTTTTTTTAATACACAAGCTTATGGCACTCTGCTCAAGTTCATTTATGCCCCTGTGTCTTGTAAAGAAAATCTTAAATTTTTGTTTCAAGTTGGAAGAAAATTCTATAATTATATATGTATTGACGCAGAGAATTTTGGGGCTTTACTGATATTTCGCTGAATACTGTATTACCGGTATAAATTAGCTCCTCGTTATGGATAGTTTAATCGAAAATGTCAATTTTTTCCCAAATTACTCGGATTAGCAAAAAACAGAACTATAAATTGCAAGGACAACTAATTTAAAGAGACACTTATTTGACATTTCGTTGGACAGATAAACCTGTTAACTTATACTTACATTGATTGCTCCAATACTGTTTTCTACTTTCTATTTAAATAAAAGTATTTATTGAATTAAGTAATATTATTGAAAAATAGTGGGAAATAAAGTTATTGTTTACAGATTCAAAATAGCTCTTAACGGCCTTTAGTCCAACAAAAATTGGCGTTTCGTCCCGGTGATCTCACATGGACTCATCAGTTGACTAGTGAGGACCTTTGTCAATACGCAATTTTTGCCAAGTTCAGTTCATCTAACATAGATTACGTGAAGAACATCTAGTGTGAACTATGTTCAACAAGACTAGAATTCCTAATCATTAAATTGTAAATTTTTGTTTTTGTCCATGGCCTGGCATTATTTATATAAGAAGTTTTTTTTAATAATACAAATTCTATATACTACTGAAATACATCAGGACTAAAGGCCGTTAAAAGCTATTTTGAATCAATAATTCAACAAGTCCAAATATTATAGTGCTAAGTCTTCTACTTGGCTGATGTATTTCAGTAGTATATAGAATTTGTATTATTAAAAAAAAAAAAAAAAAAAAAACTTCTTATTGTTTACATAAAAACAAAACGAAAAGCAAACCTAAATCAAATAACTAAATCCCAAAAAACACCATAACCAATGACCAAAATAACAGCACTGCTGTGAAAAAAAAAACTAAACTTGCTTTTCCCTTTGACCATATCGTTAGCACAAGGTGATTAATAGACACATCTAAATTTAATATATTATAAAAGCCAATTTTAATTAATTGTGTGCACATCTTCAAAATTTTTACTTGGAAGTTTTGGATTCGTAAAATATAACGAACTCGAGATTTTGATCAAACTTGAAATTACGACGATAGCAAAGATTTTCATACAATTTTTTGGAGCAAAAATGGTAAATCTTAATTATCTTGAAAACGACGCTAACGATTTTGATAAAAAAAAATTCAATTCACATTTATAGGTATCCTATATTTCCTCAATAAAATTTTGAATTAAAATGTTCTTAAAGGTAGTTGCCATATAAGATAACCGTTTTTTTTTTTTACTATATCATGAATGGCTCAACGGATTTCAATTAAACATATATTTTTGATTAAAAATTAAAATAAATTAATTTTTTTTTTTGAAAATTCAATATTTCCAGAACGGGTGGAAAATTAATTTTAATTATGCTTTTATTATTAAATATGTAGTTAAAATTTAATATCAATTTTGTATTTATTTGGAGATAAATCTGAGACAACAACTACCTCTAGTCTCAGAACATCGCCATCGAACATAAAAGTAAGTACAGGCGAACCAGGCGTGCATTTTATTACTATGGGAAGGGGAGGTCTATCTGGTCGCCCTTAGGAGGTATGTCTAAATTTAGAATAAAATGACTTAAAAGAAAAAAAAATATTAAATAACAACGACAAAACTTATAATGAAATACTTTATCGGTTAGAGATCTACTTTTTTAATCCTAAACTTTTAACTAAATTATTTATGTCAATAGTTTTTAAAAAAATTACATGCAAACTTAAAATTTTAATTAAAAAAAAGTTTTAGAGCAATTTTTTTTTCAAAATTGTGAAATTAAGTCCTAAAGTGGCTTCCTGTGGGAAATGCTTTTGTCAATTTTGAATCGAACAGGAAAAAACCGAATGATTTTATGCTTCCTAGTAATTGAAAAAAAAAAAATTTTTTTTTCGTGGGTAGGTGTAAAACCTTCCAAAGGCTCTATGAGGACCGAAAAACGCGTGCTCATAGGAGTGTGAGATTCTTACTGCACTAAAAACATCTCCTCCTCCGGATTGCAACTAAGTTGAAACTTATCTAGCAATTTAGTTTTAACGAATTTAATTAACGTGTTGCAGGTAACTATCCGGTGATAGTTCCTGCTTATACCGCGATTTTAAAGCGGATTCTCGTTTAGTGCACCAGATCGGAAGGCTTTGTCCTTCGCAGGCGGCGTACTAAATTCGTCTCTTCGATAATTTCGATTATAGTACTATTGCAGTGTTGTAATAGCCGTTTTCTATGATTTCGGGCAAAATTTTTTATTTCATCGCGAACCATGGGAATCCCGAGATCTCTGTGGAGATCTTCGTTTCTAATGTACCAAAGTGCGCTTACAAATGATCTTAGGAGCTTATTTTCAAATGTTTGTAAGGTATTTAAATTAGAATCTCGCGTACAACCCCAGAGTTGTATACCGTACGTCCAGACAGGCTTAAGCACCTACCTGTATATAATTAGCTTATTTTCGATACTGAGCTTAGAGTGTTTCCCGAGCAACCGGTACATATCTCTGAATTTATTATTTAACTCTTCGCATTTCTTTTTAACATGCGGTTTCTATTTTAATTTCGCGTCTAGAGTCATTCCGAGATATTTTGCTTAATTAGCAAACGGAACTTGAACCGTATTAACAAATACCGGTAATCTATTAATTTTCTTATACGTGAAATCTACATGGACTGATTTTACTTCATTGAGCGATATCCGCCATGTTTTTGTCCAATAATTGACATTATTCAGAGCTTTTTGTAATTTTGTCGTAGAATCATTTATCGTTTGGCCCACTGCTAGTATTGCAGTGTCGTCAGCAAACGTGGCTACGATAGTGTCTTCTGTTTGAGGGATATCACGTGTAAATAATAGGTATAATATTGGACATAAAACACTTCCCTGTGGTACCCCAGCCACTATTTCTTTGAATTCCGAGTAATCGTTTCCATGTCTTACTCTAAAAACTCTATTTTCTAGATAAGCTTTTAGTAGCGTATAAAGTGCTTTAGGCAGAATTTGTCTTAATTTAAAATTTAGGCATTCGTGCCACACCTTATCAAAAGCTTGCGACACGTCTAGGAAGACCGCCGAACAAATTTTCTTTTCTTCAAGAGTTTTCTCAATGACGTCAGTGATCCTATGCACTTGGTCAATTGTCGAATGCTTGCTGATATTCAGGTATTAGGCGTTTTTCTTCTATTATTGGCTGAAGGCGCAGAAATAATATTCTTTCAAAGACCTTAGATATTAGGGGCAGAAGCGAAATATGTCCATAAGATTTCTTATCATGTGATGGTGTTCCTGGTTTGAGAACCATTATAACTTCCGCAACCTTCCATTGGCTAGGAACGTACTTTAGCCTTACAGTGGCATTTATTATATAAAGAAGATTAATTAACCCTTTGCGAGGAAGCATTTTGAGAACTTCAGCCGTAATTAGGTCATATCCCGGAGCTTTCTTATACTTAATCTTTCTTATTTCTCTACTTAATTCGGCAAGGGTAACATTTCTTGTTATGTAATTTTCGCTTGAGTTAGAACTTATATTTAAATTTTCGTTGAGTACTTGCCCATCAAAAGGTTTAAATGTGTTCTCTAGGTAATCCGCGAAAACGTTTGCTTTCTCTTTGTCGCTTTTTGCCCATTCGTTTTGATCATTCTTAATCGGAGGCGCTGGGAGCTTTGGTTTCTTCGTTACTTTAGCAGCTTTCCAGAGTGAGTAGTTCGATTCTTTTCCTGCTATCAAACTTTCAAGAAAATTTAAACTTCAGAGTTTTTGAATTCTACTATAGTCTTTTTTAGTAAATTACACAAGCGATTTAAATTTACCTTGTGTTGAGGAGCTCGAGTTTGTTGCCAGTTCTTACGTGCTTTTCATGTCTCTTTTACTAAATCTTTTATTTCCTGCGGATATTTTAGGTTTTTAAAGCGCGGCATTTCTCTTTGGTACGGGGTGTTTTTCCATGCGGCTTGTTGTACGATATTGACGAAGTTATCTACTGCGTCTTCAAGTTCGAGAGGCGTTTGCAGTGGTACCCTTAATTCAACGTTATCCTCCATATCTTTCTTAAAACCTTCCCAGTTGGTTTTCCCATTGGTTAGCGTGGGTGGTTTTTCATTTTTAACAAGATTTTTGCTCATAGTGAGAATAACAGCAGAATGATCTGAGAAAAGATCAAAGCTTTCTGTTACGCTAATTTTATTTGAGGGTATTCCTTTGACCAGAAAAAAATCAATAAGGTCAGGTACATTCGATGGATCAGTCAGCCAGTAAGTCGGGTTGCCAGTCGAATGAAAATCACAATTAATTTCCATTACCGCTTCGTAGAGCATTCGACCCTTTTGAGAAATAACTCTAGATCCCCAAAAGCTGTGCTTCGCATTAAAGTTACCACCAAGAATAAAATTTTGCTTAAGTAACTTTAGCACGTTCATAAATTCATTCTTTTCAATTTTACATCGTGGAGGACAGTATATGGAAGATATATTCAGTACAACATTCTGAGTTCTAATCTGTACACCGATTACTATCATTGATTCAGCCTCTATTTTTGGGCCTATCGTGTGTTCGATGCATTCTTTTATAAATAAAGATGCCCCACCTCTTGCTTTGTTCGATGGATGAGCTGTGTGGTATCCTAAATATCCATTGATCTTACTATTTGATTGTTTCTTGACATGCGTTTCCGATATCAAACAAATATCAATATCTTTCTCATGTATAAACATTTCTAGTTCTCCAAGTTTTTGCCATAATCCGTCGGCATTCCAAGTAATTATTTTGAGCTTTTCCATCATGTTTTTCTTTTTGTAGGGCGTTTTGGCCGAAAACTGTTTTCGAGTTTAGTTAGCCTATGAAATATAAGTTTATTTGTACCACATTGCTCCTCAATTTTCGAAAGGATTATGTTTAAGACGTTCGTGAGTGGATCACTAGCAGTATCTTTTTGTAAGGGTATGTTCTTAGCCGTTATTTGGGCATATGTGTTTACACCACCTTTCTTTGGTGTTTGTTCTGGTTGTGTTGATTGATCTTTTCCTTTGGGTATTGGGGCATTTAATTTCTTAGGGGTCTTAAGAACTTGCTTTTCTACTTGGCTTGGTTGTTTTCTTTGTGACTGCTTAAATTTTGATCGCCGTTTTTGTAATTCTTTTGCTACTTCACAGCCTCTATAGTTGGCCGGATGAGTTTTATTACAATTTATGCAGGTTGCTGCACTTTTGATATCTGATGTGCAGTCTTTAGTAAGATGATTTCCGGCGCACTTTACACACATAGGCTCTTTTTGCAATAAGTTTGCGTGTGATTGAATTGTTGACAGCGTTTACACTGCGGAATCAGTCTTGAACTCTTTCTTGAAGGTTCGATCTTAACAACAATATTGAGGATTGTTTTAATTTTGTAAATATCGTCTATTTTCTCTGCCTTATAAAAAGTAAGAATAAATAGTGGGAGACAACGCTTTACCACATTTTTTTCGCTATCTTTTTTGTGTTTCGATTTTGACGATGTTCACAGCATCTAAGATCTTATAGTTAGTTCCTCTTTAGATCTTAGATGCTCTTTAGTCTTTTGGACATGATGGGTGCAAACCTCTCGCTACAACACGTAAAGATCTTTCCGACTTATTCTCATAAGTGTACCATTCCACATTTTCTTCGTTTAGTTTTCGTGAAAAAAAAAGAAAAAAATTACTAAAACTTTTTTTTTATGAATTTTGTTTTTTACATTACATTACATTACATATTATACTAGTCCGTAGATAAATCTACGAAGTAGAGACACTGAAGCACTGGCAATGAAACCATTGGCTTTAAACATCACATACATTAATACAACAGAGAGGGACAGAGAAAGAAAGAATACACAACAATGGAGAAGCTACTAAAACCAAATTTTTGTTTGTTCGAAACTTTGTACATACTTAGTAATTTTATTAAAATTGAATGGTTTACATAATCGTCCAACTACGCAAGCAATTGGCAAAATTGTGAAGAAATTTGAAGAGACTGGATGGTTTACAGATATTGTAAGACCTGTGCATCATCATTTCGCTCGTACCACTGAAAATTTCGCTGCTCTAACTGAAAGTGTTGCCGAACACCCGAATATGTCGATTCCTCGTCGTTCTCAGGAATTATGACTGTCTTACGACACATTATGGCGAATTTTGCATTTGGATCTACACCTACATCCATGTCCAGCTCACACAACAACTGAAGCCAGCTGATCATTCACAACGTCGTAGATACGTCGAATGGGTGCTTGAACAACAGGCGGTGGACGTCGATTTTTCGAACAAAATTTTCTTCAGCGACGAAGCACATTTCTCACTCGGTGGGTATGTTAATAAACAAAATTGTCGTATTTGGGGTTCTCAGAATCCTTAAGTAATTGAAGAGAGGCCAACACATCCACAAAAAGTCACTGTTTGGAGCGCTCTTTGGTCCGGAGGTGTGATTGGACCGTACTTCTTCGAAAACTACGATGGAACGACTGTCAACGTCAATTCGGAGTGTTATGATCATATGATAACCGATTTGCCTGCTATTGAAGAATGCGACTTGGAGAATATCTGGTTTCAACAAGACGGTGCCACATGCCACACAACTCGAGCGAATATGGCTTTATTACAAGAGACATTTCCTGGCCGCGTAATTTCCCGTCGCGGCGATATCAACTGGCCACCAAATCATGCGATTTGACACCTCTGGACTTTTTTTTTGTAGGGCTACGCGAGAGACCGTTTTTATGCAGATAAACCTTTAACTCTTGAGCACTTGAAAACAAACATTCGTCAAGTTATGGCTGAGTTACCCCCAATATGTGTCAAAAAGTGGTCGAAAATTACCTTAAAAGAATCGATGTTTGCAACAATTCGCGTGGTGGTCATTTAAATGATGTAGTATTTCACACATAATGTCAACGTTCAAACTTTATAATAAAAAAGAAATATCATGAACAAAATATTTTATATGTGTTTTATTTACGTTTACTTTTGACACCGCAAAATGGATAGCCCTTTATATTAATAATTACTTAAAATTGGCCGTTTTAATAGTACAAAATTTATTTATTTAAAAACCTTTCTAACGATTTTTGAATGTTTTCTTCTTTGAGAAATTCATATTTGTCCGAGAATTCTAATAGCATCTTTTTTTTATAATCTAAAAATATTTTATTTATTTATTTATTTATTTATTTATTGCAGTTAGATAGTTTTACATTTACGTATTTGGTATTTAAGAGAAATAGAAAATTAAATTCTTTACAACTTCAATATAATTAAAGCTAAAATGAATAGAAATGAAATGAAGATAATATATTTTTTAAGGGAAAAGCTACAAGAAAAAAACCCTTATATAATACTTAACAACTAATATTGCACATAAACCCAAAAGCGATATAAATAATATCTAATTTAAAAGATGAAGAATTAGTTCGTTATCAGAATAAGAACATCTTCTAAAGAAGTTATCTTGTAGGTTATATAGTACAAGTTTAATTTGCTTAACATTAGTTTTATCTTGAAGCCTTATTGTTGAATAATGTCACGGCAAATTTAGCATTAATTTTAATATTTTTGTTTTGCACTCTTGAATATTTTTTAAATGGGTGTCACCACAGTCAAACCTCTGCAGCACCATAAGTGAGTATGGGTTGGAAAATGGTTTTGAATATTAATACTATGCATACTAAGACATGATTTGTGATTTATGAAAGGGTATAAAATTCTTATAAAAATATTTGTTTTGTTAATCGTATTGGAAATATGTTTCTCAAAAGTCAGCTTCTTATCAAGTGTAAGACCTAAGTACTTGCAGCTTTCAGACCAAGAGATGTCAGCAGAATTAAGCTGTAACATTGCTTGTGGCAAGAATTCTGCTTTTCTTCGCCGAGAAAACCAGGTGGCACATGATTTCTGAGCATTAGGTTAGATTTTCCACCTTAGAAAAAAAGTTTGTAAAATGTTCAGAGAACATTGTAAGCTCTCGAGAGCGACTTGAGGCAATACGCTGGATGCGAAAAGGGTTGTATCGTCTGCAAACATAGCTAGTTTGGTGTTTTCATCCAAAGCTGGCAGGTCAGACAAGTAAATGTTAAAAAGTATGGGCCCGTGCACAGAACTCTGAGGTTTACTGCTGCCCATATCATACAAAGAAGGTTTAACATTGCCTGCATATACAGCAAACTTTCTGTTAAGTAAAAAGCTCCATAAATATTTTATTTATTTCTAAATGATTATATTTCATTTCTACGCTTTTTTTTGCACGTCGCTGAATATACCTATGTCAATTATTGTACTATGTAAGCCTTCATACATTTATATATATCCTTAAAAATCACATCAATATATTGACAAACTTGGTGGTTATATGTATACAGCCGCTGCAAAAATATCGAATGCATTCAACTCTTTTTTGTGTTTAATTTAATTTTTCTCCATTTGCATGTATTTTTTTTTTGACATTGTATTCAATATTTCCTTTAATTTCTTCACGCAATTTAATATAAAAAACTGAAATGACGCAATTAATTTAGGTCATGCACAAAAAAAAAATTCAAAATCCAACGATCTGGCAACGGTATGGCAGCGCATTGAGTAAACGCATTCAGCATATTATTCACAATCACATCACAACCCAAAAAGCATTAATGGCGTCTGATCCTAATTTTTTTTTTTAAATATGAATCCGAACAAATCATATTCAAATTTAGATTACTCGCATTTTACTAATGGACACCATTCGAAGCTCAATGCGACGCCACGGTCAAGACCGTATGCTGTTCCCAATGCACCAATAACCATGACTTTTTCATGTCCCGATGGCCAGTCAGTATATACACATACACACATATATGTATGGATGTGCAATGGCCAGTGCATTCTGTGAATGAGGTTGGACAGAGTGAATTGCACTTAAATATTTATTGCAATTTTCACACTTGAATATAAAACGTTCATTAAACAAAAATGTGATCCTTTTTGCTGCGGATGCGGGTGCGGGTATGAGGGTGTCTGAATTTGAATGTGATATTTATGGGTTTCTTTCAGTTTGTTTGAATTCAATATTCACAAATCATATAGATTGCAAATCTACATACAAAAATATAAACAAAAAATTGAAAAAAAAAATAAAACTAAAAAAAAAATGATAGATATAAAAGAAAGCAAACAATGATGATTTGCTATAAATATTTGTATGATGTGAGACACATTATTTGTATACACAGCCGGGAGCATTTCAATAAGTGGCCTCCCCCATCATTTATGTCCTTTCTGTGTAGACCTTCTATACAAATGCATATAAAATAGCAGAATAACTTTCAGAGAGAGTCTCTAAATCCATTTCGATTCGTCTTTATTGAAATGTGTCCTGAAATGAGGTTATTATATTTCTCATTTTTTCGTCATCCTTAGGCTGATTGGATTTTTCAGAATGAACGAAATTGAAAATTTGTCTGAAATATGAAACGCTATTGAGGAGTTGAATAAAAATGGATATCTGAGAATATGCGCCCAAAGATCCTTTAAAGAGGTTTTTGATGAATTGGTTTTTTGTTTGTAATTTAAACTATTTAATGGGCCCATAAAGTAAGCCATTTGAATGATTCCAATATTAAAATTATGTCAAATCGGAATGTCGCATTATTATTAAACAAAAATTTAAATAGCTACTGTTCACAAATAGGTATATTAACTCTATTTTAGTTAGTCGAAAAAATAATAACAGCAAAGTGATTGCCGGCCGGCAGAATTGATTACAGTATTCGGAACCGATTTATGGGATGACTCGTATCTGCAATAGGTATACTCGCATTCTTGACGAATATTTTCTTTAAAAGTTTAAATAGAACTAAGGTGCGTTTGACTTAAGAGTGTGACGCTATCTTTCCGGCCCTGTACCCATTGAAATACAGCCCACAAATTTCGACTGTGTCTCGGGCAGCACCAATGGACATTCTAAAGTTGTTCCATCCTCTTAGGACCACATGTTCTTCACTTATTCAGACAATCGATTATGAAAGAAAATATCGTTGAGTATGAATCTGCACCGTCCACAAAAGCCATTTGGGCCACGATATTTTGGGTCAAAACAATCCCGATGTCGCCTCCAGCGCAATCAGTATACCATTCAGTAACTTTGAACGGGTGTAATATGGCTCTTTATAGTGTATGGGTTAAACTGGGTGCCCGCCCGTCACATAACTTTGTCATAATATTAAACACCCTATTATAATGAAGAAAGATACAAAATATCTTCCTATAAACAAAATGTAATGCTCAAACAATGATTCATAATTTCATCCCGTAGCGGGTGATGATATCCGATATTATAAATATAAAACTGCATATCGGCACATTTTGCCTTCAGTAACATGTGTGCTCAAATCTTCTTTCATAATTCCAATAGACTTCTTGTGTTAGCAATTTTATAAGGTAAAGACAAAGCAAAGATCTTCAGTCGAATATAGATTTGCTGAACGAACATAAGTATATAATGGGTTTCATCGATCATGTTAAGTTCAGTTCATAGTTTAGTCATCCTACGTATAGCCGAAGATTTCCCCCAACATTGGTAAGGGATCTGAAGCTTAGAGTTTCAATAAATAGTATTAAAACTAAAATACATTCCTGTGTTTCATTTATTTGTTGTTGAAAGTGATCTTCTGCGATCATATAAAATATATTTTTTTATTTACATAAAGAATTGGAGACAAAATTATACTATACTACTGTTTGTTTATAATTTTTGATTAAATGAATGAGAATGAATTTTATACTGATAAATGTTTTATTAAATGTCGGCAATTATGTATGGAATGCAAGCCCTTTTGAGAACATTTTTCATTACATTCTCACACATTTCACGCGGTATTTCATTAATTTCATCACGAATAGCTTATTTGAGTTGCTCAAGCGTTTCTGGTTTGTTTGCATAACCCTTGCTTTTCAGATATCCCCACAAAAACAAGCCCGGAGCAGTCAAATCAGGTGACTGTGGAGGCCAATCAACATCACCATTTCTTGAAATCACTTGTTGTGGAAAGAGGTCCCGCAATAATTCCATTGTAATGCTGGCTGTATGCGATGTGGCACCGTCTTATTGATATCACTTATTATCTTATCTTATTAATCAAGCCCAAAGCATGCAGCTGTGGCATTAAAAAGTTTTCAATCATATCACGATATCGCTCCCCATTCACAGTTATCGCTACGCCATTTTTATTTTCAAAGAAGTAATGTCCAACGATTCCTCCTTCCTGACCAAATTGCACACCAGACTGTAACTTTTAATAGATGCAAAGGTGACAGATGAATAATTTTAGTGATTTCCATTGCCCAGAACCGACTATTCTGTTTATTCACATATCCATTCAAAAGAAAATGTGCCTCGTCACTCATTATGATTTTTTCATGAAAATCGGGGTTGTCATGGGCTAGCTGTAACATCCTATGGACATATGTACGGCGACGTAAATGATCTTGTTGAAGAATCTCTTGTGCCAACTGAATCTTTAATGGAAACAAATGCAAATCTTTGTGCAAAATTGTAGCTAAAGTTGTTCTTTGAAGACCAAGCTGCTGAGCACGGCGTCGAATCGAGTTTGATAGATTGCTTTGAACATTCCCTTGAGCAGCAGTAACCTACAAACCCTCTCTCTTCGAAATTATTTACTACACGATAAATAGTGCGTTTTGTTGGCACATTGTTTCTCCCCAAAAATTCACTTAACTTTCTCATCGTCACAGTAATCGATGGTTGATTAATGTTTTATCGATTAAAACACTTTGGTTTATCGAATATTTTTCCATAATAAATTTGCCACGTGTCTACTTCACGACTGCCCAATATGAACTTTCAAGGCTAATGCTTACCAAAATGGCGGCAACACAAAGTAGGTTACCTTCCCGGCGGATACCCTGTACGTGAAATGTCGGTTTCCCAGAAACGGTAATTTAGATTATCCACTTTTCACAGATATGGGGTTGGGCCTCGATACTCTTATCGATTTCCGATGATCACCCTTGTGGTCTAGATTTAGGATGGCTTGAACACGTGTGCGATAAATTAGATAGAAGAATTCGAAGTCATGACCTACGTAACAAACAACAACTTAAAAGCCGCACACTTTCGCCTACTTTCGGAGTGAATTTAAGAAGCAACACAGCAAGATGCATCATCTCATTCAGTTCGGAGTGGACCTGTTGTGCTGGCCAAGGTATAGTGAGCACGTGCTTTGTAGCAAACCTTTAAATTATCCCTCACGCCCGCCGCTCCGCATTCAATTCACCACCATCATTATCTATTAGGCAATACCACATGACCACTGCTCGAACATGACCCTTACCTTCATTAAAATTCGCACATACACATTACATGCGAGCGACCCACCACCCACCGAGTCAACATCAGCAGATCAGACTACGATGCCACGTCAGCACTGCGAGCACAGAAATTACATTAGTCATTCTTACAGTTCACACTGAGTCACTCCGAAAAATATAAAAAGAGGGTGTATGAAATGACGATACCGGGCGAAACTTATACTCGTATAATCGAACCGAACCAACCCTAGTCTCGATTAGAATTTACTGAGGAATATGTGTCTGTGAATTGTTTGACATGAACTTTATTTGGCGTGAAAGTGGAAATATTTTGTGAAATAAAAGTAATAGTTATTTTTTTAGACGTGTGGTTTTCAAGAGGAAATAAAACGCATGGAATTTAATGTTAAGGCCAAGAGGTTAGCTTCATTATAAAGATAGGGGCCTACAATTATATTTTACAAATGATTTTTGGCATAACGCGTCCGCGCCGGGCTCGAATAAATTCAAGTCGAGAAGACCAATTTTCGACCACTTCTTGCAGAAATTAGGGCCGTATGTCCAAGGCGTCAATCGTCTCGGGCTTATGTATATAGACAAGCGACCTCACATAACCACACAAAAATATTCCAGCGGTATTAAATTGAACGATCTTGGAGGCCACACCACAGGCCCACGACGCGAAATAATGCGCTCACCAAAAGTTTCCTTAAATAAATTGATTGTTTCGTTGGCTGTATAGCATGTAGCGCCGTCGTGTTGGAACCAAATATCGTGCACATCGACATCCTTCAATTCAAGCACGAAAAAGTCATTATTCATTATTAACATTATGGCCGGATTCATTTTTGAAGAAATATAGACAAATGATTCCCTCTGCTCATATAGGGTACACCAAACAGTGACTTTTTGAGGATATAACGTCTCAGCAATGGCTCGTGGATTGTGGTCACTCTAAATACGGCATTCAACCAAAAGTGATCTTTTTTGCTGAAGAAAATTTTCTTCTACCATTACTTTGGAAATAAATTTGCAGGATTTGCAAAAGTTGTTCAGGAGTAAGTCTATTCATTATAATATGGCAAACCAAACTGAGCACAAATCAAGTGACAGCTGTCAAAATGTCCAACTCCGAAAACCGAAAAAAGTATTGCCAGATAGAAAAAAGATAGTGAAATTTAAGTGTGCTAAATTCAGAGAAAATAATAATAATAATAATTTCAGGATATTCTTTAGTGGCAGTGGCGAGATTTCGGCCAAACTGTCGAAAAAGTATTCGCTGATAATTGCTTTTCTAGTTCTTGCTATAAGGCGAGCCCTCTTCCGCTTCTTCATCCTGGCAGCCTCTAGTTGATGTCCCATCTGCTCATGTGGGTTCCCATTGAGTTGTGATCGGTTAGGATTCCAACCAAACGGGATATTTGAAGCCTGCTTAGGTAAATATTATGTGTTCTTCTTCGAAAAATCCGTCCATAAATTTTTCAAAATGCTAACCTGTATCTCTGTCGTTCGAGCTTTTAGGAATCCTTGATGAATTTTGTTCTTTTCTTGCACCAGTGGCACAATTACTGATGATTCTGTTCAGCTTGGATTAAGTGACGACAACTTTTGGGTTCGGGATTTTGAAAGGAGAGGAAAAATGGTTTCAATTTATTCCGTAGTTTGTTCGATTCTTAATGCTTTCGTCTGGTCTCTCTCAAAAAGTTAGAAAATAGTGGGAAAATGGTTGAATGAGTTCATGGTGTTCGTGCACTCCTGAAAGTGATACCAGTGATCGTCGAATTCCACGATGACTTGCGAAAACTAGGGTTTATGTGCGTATTAGTAGAACCACTGGAATTCGTCAACGGTAGCACCGTTCTGCAACATAGCTGACAATTGCTAACAAGTAAATGAGATAGAAGTCCGCGCGCTCCAATAGGCTAAAAGCGCAGGGGAAAAGAAAAAAGTAGAAGGTTCCAATAGACAAATAAAAGTTTGCTGGAACTTCTTCTGTCGAAAGAAAAAAAATAATGGATTCAATTTTTGAGAGATCTTATTCGAAGACAGATTAAAAAAAAATCGAAGAAATTAATTTTGAGTGATTTTTATAAAAAAAAGTAATTTTAGTGACGTCGTGGAAAAAATATAATTAAACATTAAAAGGAGAACTTAGGGAGAACAAAATTAGAGGAGGACATTGGATAAGGATAGTTTTTTAAGTTTTTTTTTTTAATTTGATTATTAAATTGTATGCATATTTCGTTCGTTATTTGTTGGCAAAATTGGAAACTTTCTTTTGGTGAAATTCAGTTAGTTTTTCATCCGTTGTTTTTCCTGAAATTGCAGGACTCGCGAACCCGCTATTAAAATCCGCTTTAGTTCTTCCGTGACAAAGGGATACAGTTTCATCTTCTTTGTTCTATTTTGAATTTGTAAAATTAACTTAAAAGATCTTGTCTTTTAGCGCTCCGTTTGCAAGGTTTACCAAGCAAAATATCAATAAATATTCTTCATTTAATATTATAATTTTTTATTTTACTTCAAAAATATTTTCACCGTGGCGCTCTGCTCCAAAAGGTTTGTAATTTCCTTTATAAAAAAAAATTGCTGGCGCCCTTTGTACTTTATAATTTTCAGCATAGGTCAATTTTTCACATTTATGCGGCCACTTATATTGTTTCTATTGGGTTTTATATGACGAAAAAAAATATAATTTTAATAAAAACAACAATTTTGAAATAAGTTTAGAAATATTTTCATGTTTTTTAATTTGTAATAATAACATTTATTTATAATTATTTATTTAAAAAAAATAAAATTTTTTAACTTCATTTTTTTACTTTTTCAACAATTTTTCAGCTTACAAAAAATAATAAAAATAATAATTATTTAAAATTAATTCATAATAATTCATTAAGAGATTCGTATTGTGGTTCAATGTCTGAATCGGGTTCGGTGTTAGATTCTGCTGGCACAAGCATATTTCTTGCTTCAGGGCAAAATGATCTTGAAATGGTTCGCTTTTTTGGCCTAAGGCTGCTTATGAGGGGATCGGAGCTAAGTAATAATCTGTTATATACATCCAAATTTTACTGTTCTCTTGAAAATTTCCTTGCAAAAGTTTCGCGATATAAGCAAAAATGTTTATTGCGGGCCTCTGCAGCTTCCTCTGATAATTGGCTATTGGCAACAACGAGTTTTCGATTATGATTGCACCGTGTATCAATATCTTGTGCATTGTTGGAGTCATTGGGTGCCAATTATAAAGATTGATGTATAGCTGAGCTGTATCTTTGGCATATTGGTCATATTTTTGTGAATCAATTTTGTGTCCACTTGAAATGGTTTCCAATATGACCTTTAATCTAACGGGTGATTTTTTTGCTACTTGGTTTTTGACGTTTATATTTTTGACAGATAATACATGACAAATTCCACGAACATTTGACATTTCGATTCAGTATTGTTTGCCATTTCATCATGAATAGACTTACGCCTGAACAACGTTTGCAAATTATTGAAATTTATTATCAAAATTGTGCTCTGTGAAAAATGTGTTTCGCAAGCTTTTATAGCAAAATTGGCTTCAGCGACGAGGCTCATTTTTGGCTAAATGGATACGTGAATAAGCAGAATTGCCGTATTTGGAGTGAAGAGCAGCCAGAGGCAATTCAGCAGCTACCAATGCATCCCGAAAAATGCACTGTTTGGTGCGGTTTATGGGCAGGCGGCATCATTGGGCTGTACTTCTTCAAGGACGATGAAGGCCGCAGGGTTACGGTCAATGCAGAAAGGTACCGTTCGATGATAACAGATTTTTTTTTGCCGAAAATGCAAGAATTGAACTCGGTCGACATTTGGTTCCAACAGGACGGTGCCACATGCCACACTGCACGCGAAACCATGCATCAATTGAGAGGCGAATTTGGTGAGCAGTTGATCTCACGTTTTGGCGCAGTCAATTGGCCACCAAGATCATGTGATTTGACCCCGTTAGACTATTTTTTGTGGGGCTATATTAAGTCTATTGTCTATGGGGACAAGCGAAACACGATTGCTGCCTTGGAAGCCAACATTGAACGCGTCATTGGTGAGATTCCGGCCGAAATGTGTGAAAAAGTTTGCCAAAATTGGACCTTCAGAATGGACCACCTGAAGCGTAGCCGCGGGCAACATTTAAGTGAAATTATTTTTAAAAAGTAAATGGCAGAAATTGATTTATCGATCCAAATAAAAATTTCATTCACTTTTTACAAGTTTCTGTGTTTTTTTGAATTTTCAAAAACCAAGCTCTTAAAAAATCACCGTTTATATATCAATTCAAAATTTACTCCGGTTATGTCTGCAGCCAAATAGGGATTTTTAAAAAACCTTCTACTAGTGTTGCCATCATTGGCATTCCCAAAATTTGATTTCGGTATGTCTACCAATAGTCCAGTATCAGTCCGAAATCTTTTTTGAATGTGGCGCTAAGTTTGTTCTTCCAGTTCTATTTCTTTCTTAGTCCTAGTTTTTCTATATTTTTTAACAGATAGTTTGTATGCCAAGTGTAGAATACTTTCGAAAAGTCTAATTCTGGCGTGCAAAACGGATAGTCCAAAACTAACACCAGTCAAAGTAGATTTTTCCTTATAATCAATGTTGTTGAAATTTTTCGATGTTGCACCACAAATATAGCACTTACTTGCAGAATTCGTTCCAGTTGCAGCATTACATATTTTTCCATCCACCATTGTCATCTCAAAAGAATGTTTAAAAGAAAACTTAATTTCGTTTACAGTTATTTCTGTTGCTTTCAGCGCTTTCACAGATTTTTCTATGTACTCTATTTGTTTTTTTGTAGCATCATTGGACTCTTTCAAAAACTGAAATCTTATTGGGTGGCAAAACCGTGGAGACGAAGGCGTAGGGTTTTACCAAACAACTTTTTTTTTCCACATACTATTTGAAGAGGTACGAATGAGGTCATAAACAAGCTAGCATCTGATTCATTATTATTTTCAAACTTTTGTTTGTATCTTGCTTGCTGGGAGCCATCGCAACCCCACTTACAGACTATATTCAAAGAATTACTTTCATATTCTTTAAGCGTCAATAGCACTTCTTCTAAGAAAATAGACAGCCGCGTAACGGTATTATCAATAAGGCCTTGTAGGCTGCTTTCCGCGCAAGTGCTTGTGACTCGTAAGCATTCCTTTGGTGGATAACATTCTTGTTTTGCTTGCAATAGTAGATAATATGGTGAATATAAGGGCTTTTTTTTGTCTCTGATGATTTCGTACTGACGTCTTGCTAGGTCAGCCTCAACGAATATTTTTAAAGCCTGTAGTGGTGTCAAAGCAGTAGCACTATCTTTATTTCTTTTTTCATCTATTGTTTTTTTATATTCGTGAGCTCGAGTAGGACAACTTGATATTTCCTTGAGAATTTTTGATGCATCTATTTTTCCTTGTGCCCTTAGAGTTGTTTCTGCAGCATGGACAATGACTTCATCTTCTACAGTTGATCGGAGTTCTTCGGTTTTTCGACGCTTACTTCGTTCACTCGATTCTTCAAAAGATTTCGAAGGCCGTCCTTGTTGCAACAATTTTAAAGGAAGTTCGAAGGTTCCGTTTAGCCAAGACTCATTATTTTTTCAAAAAACGCCTCTTCTTTTCTATTTGCCCATTTTTCCTTCAAAGTCGATTTAAATAAGGAAAATCTATGTTTCAAACTTTTTTTATCATCCACAGTACTGCCATAGTTCGAAAGTAAGCAATTTTCTAAATGATTTATTTTAGCTTCAAAATCCGGTAAATTTTGTTATTTCATAAGCTCATAGAGGTACCTCCGACTAACAATTTTCACTCCTGATGTGCTCGGAGTTTCTACAGCAAGAAAACACAATGATTGTTTCCCTAATGAGAATTTTAATTTTTTGGACCAAAAAATCTGTGCTGTTAATAATGTCAATATTTTTGTCATCTGCAGTCTTCTGCAGCCAATTTTTATCACATTTGTAAATGAAGATGTTATACTTCACAATTCAAAAAGAATTATCATCCGATCTAACGCGGAAATATAACAAATTCAATTTTGAAAAGTAAAATATGGTAAAAATATAGCCAAAAAACACCCAAAGATTAACAGCACTAAATTTTTAGAGTCATGCATTTCAGCGGAGCAAATTCTAATAAAAATAAGAAATCATACCTCAGTTATCGAAATCCATCACTATATTATTAATAAAACACACAGAAATAGAAATATTGACCTTACAACTTTATTTTTTCTGTAAACTATATGGTAAGAAAAACGTGTACTGCGGTTAGAGATCAAGTTACAATTACACGTATTTGCAAACGGTGTGCTTTTGGGAGGTAAAAAGAGTAAAATTAAAAACTGGGAGTATTCTCCTAACGATCGACAAACAGTTTTTTTTTTGTTTACCGTAAGTTTACAAAATCGACTTTTGACCGCATAAAAGCTATATATTGACCTATGTGACGTCTCTGTAAAAATCAAAAAAAAAAAAAAAAAATAATATAATTTCATCATCCACTTATTAATTTTAATTAAACACCGATTAATTTGATCGTGTACCCACACGCTTATAAGCATAACTGTGGTGGCAGCACTATAATTGTCACTGCACATCGCAATTTTAATTCGCCCCAACTTTGACAGTCCAAATTGAACTTCGCTATCCCATTTATCGTCTCGAAAGTCGGTCGCGCCGGTGCGGTGGTTGTTTTCTTATAACATTTGTTTTGTTTTTTTTTTTACATTTTTTTTTCTTGCAAAAATATTTATTTAATAATCGCGAAGTAAATTAAAATCGCAATAGCATGACAAGTGTAAATCACTTATTTGCCATACTGGGGTTGTATTGTTTTGTGCTCTGCTGATGATGTTCATCTTCAATCGGTTGATATAGGATGTGTGCGATGTTGGGGGGCGTATGTAGTTGCTTGTTAGTATTGTTTGTTTGGTGTTTGATGCGGGTGAGTTACACGGCGCTGTATAATTATTAATTATTTATTAATAGCTTACCTTCTCCAAAACTGTTCCTCGAATGAATAAAAACTATTGACTATGTTTTGTAGTAAATTAAATTTTCAACATATTTATCGATATTTTAAGACTAAACCTATTTTCGAGAATTTTCACCCACATTAATACTTAAATGAAAATTAATTCTTCCGGTCTTCAATGCTTGTAGATAAAGTTGTGGTGAGTAATCCTGATGATTTAGCCAATAACAAAACATACAACACACACAAGTTCAGTATATGATACAGTTTAATTTAAACACAAAACGATAACCCTCAGAAAATAAGTTCAAAACTAATTAAAGTCTGATTAAATTTTGTAGCAACCTTCATTTTACAAACTTATGCAAATTTAAAAGTTCACAACCCAAAAGACGTAGCAACATTTATATACCTAAATACCCAACCCATATCCAGGCTAAGATGTTGTTATAGAATTGATCGGCCCTATAATATTCATTTATGTAAATTGCATTAGGATACATAGGAGGAGTCAACTTTGACACTTTATTCCTGCATAAATATTCATCAACATAAAACGACCATGAGTCAATAAAATCAGTGTCGACTGTCGGCATCGACGACATCGTTGGGTTAGACGGGTGATGGCGTCGGTCGTCGTCAACGGCAATTATCCTGTCGAATTTCGAACTCAAATTACAATTTTGCTTCGAGTAAATTATAGACTTTGTCCTGTTTGGTCTCTAAGAAATAAATTTAACCCATCAGCCGTCGCCATCGAGAGCAAGATGGCCTTCGCCGTTCGATTGAAAGACGACATGCGGTTGATTTATACTCAGTTACCGTAACAAATAATTTAAGATGTCTTGGGACGATGACGGAAAATTAATGAAGCTAAGAGATGTTTTTGAAGAGAAAAGGACTTTCATTTTTACTTCGAACGTGCTCGATTAATTGGAATGGAATTCAGATCCCAAATTGAGTTCCAAATATAGGACTCAAACCACTCTAACACTTATTTGCATTAAGAATTCATTGGTTGCGATAGACCGTTAAATGTCAATGTTGTTTGAAGGTAAATATTTGTCTCTAAGGATATGAAGAGATTTTGTATTTAATTTGTTTTCTGAGATGTCTAATGCATTTAATCAGTATGAAAGAAGATGAACATATAAATATAGGAGTTTACCTCAACAAAATTGTGTGCGTAATGGCCGTAAAAATGTCTTTCCTTAAGAAATATCTACCTATAATCTATAATTCGAAAAGTTTTTTCGCACGACCACTTAAAGTGAACAAAAAGCATTAACGATAGTGTCGTCAATGTGTGGGAGGTGGAATTCACGGGGACATCGTTGATAAGGCTCTGAAATCACAATAAGCAATGCCCAAGAAAAAAAAAATATTTATTTTTAGGAGGATTAGGATATTAATCTCACGTTATTTTTTCTCAAAAAAAAAATAAAGTGGGCAATCAGTAGCTTACACGTGCTTGTACAAAATGTAGAATATTCATTGCATCATAAAGATTACATTTTGGTAGTATTCCTAGCGACTTCAACAGCGTTAGTAAAGTGGAAATACTTACAGCGCTATGAAGCCTTAATGCTTAATGTGTGTGACTCACAAGGCAGCAGACTAATTGGCTCAAACCTTGGGGACTATTCAGAAAGAAGATATCGTCGTCGTTCTATTAAAACTCACTAAGTCCATTTTTTGTGTTTTAAGATATTTCCATTTAAAGTTAGTAATCAATATAAAAAATCCAAAAATGATCACATGATCTTGGGCTTCAATTGAAGAACAGGTTTCGCGTAAACATTGTCCAATAAAATTTGTTGCAAATAATGGATCTGGAATGAATTTAATGGGAAAAATGGACTTAAGGAGTTTTCTTTTAAAGAAAAAACAGGAAAAGTATGATTTTTCGTTCAACTTTTTTATTACTTAAAGCCATATTATATTGACAACATTACAAGAAGAAAATTATTGTTTATTATAAAGAAACTAAACATTTCTATTTTTTAATTAATAGATATGAAATCAGTTCAATCTCGAAACTTAAAATTAAGAAAATAAGTTGTTAAGAAAAAATTTAAAAAAAATCAGAATTCAAGGTAATAAAGCTTTCGATTCGAAATAAAAACTTTGCAACCAGATGCAAAATTTTTATTTTTTTCATCACTGGTGCTTTCCAAAGCTGCGTCGGGAATCCGATCTGCTTACGGAAGTCTAGATACAGGAAGCGATTTGTACCATCCGTGAAATTCTTCTGGAATTACGTATTTTTTTTTATATAAACCTTTTTAATTTCTTGGATTTCGGGAGTTTTAATACTTTATAGTTTGATAATAGAACAACGTAAAGCTTATGGAGTTTCGAAAGAACATAGATTTTGTCATTTGCATAAACTTGGCGAATTTATCCCATTTTTGCTAAAAATGGACTTAGGGAGTTTTCATAGAACGACGACGATATGTCAGTAGAGGGACTCCGCAGGGAAAGTGGAGTCTTATTGCCACTTCTATGGAATGCAGTTGAAAGCGAACTTGGGTTGGCCGTGGCGCGATAGGTGCCATCCCTGCCGTAGTCTATGTCCTCTTATTTTTCCATTAAAAACCTATTCTAAAATTAATGGCATACAATGATTTGCTGCTTTACTAATTAACTGCTGTTTAGGCATAGCACTAACAACAGAACAATGAAGAGAGTTTAACGTGTACACCGGCCAGTTAAGGCATAATTACACGGTGGGCCTACCCAACTACGGGCTCAACGAGAAGACATGAGCGATCCTTACAACAAACTTCTATCTATGAGCAACAACACCGCCACTCATAGTATGCGCGAATTGTATAGCCACCACAGCCACTGCGAGCTCTCCGAAGAGGCTATCCCAAGACTTGTATTTTCGGGCATTAGCTGGAAAATATTTAGATACAAGTCCCCGCAGTACCGAATTACGGCATTACTGGAGTCTTCTCATTCATCTAAGTGAAAAATGCACAACCAGGTTTTCTTTGGCGAATGACTACCCAGGAACGATAATCTTTTTTATGTCAGGTTGCTCAATTTAGGGACAAGGGAACCCTATGTAGAAATTATTCCTCACCATCGGGATAACGGATCATCGTATTTCTACTAAAATCAAGGCCATATAGGCCATGCCACATGGTTAGTATCCCACAACTAGCCATATTAAACTTTCGTTCTTTATTGGGACAGAAGTGCATCCCCAAGTCAAGCTTGGTTCGCACCTGCACTAAACAAACCATCCTTTGGGATAAGTCCCGAAAGATGACAAAAGAGATCTTATGAACCGCAGCTCATTCAAAAATTGCATGTATTAAGAAAATTAATTTAATTATAATTAATTTAATAATATTAATATATATGACCCTTGCTTGAAACAAGTGCCATTCATCTATCAATTTTCTAGACCTATTTCCTCTGGATATGTAATATTAGTTACACAATCTCTACTGTGATCTACAATGATCCCAACCAATATGCCGTTTGATTTTAAAAGACTTCAATTTCCGATTTGTCTTGCATTCGTCATGACCATTAACAAATCACAAGGCCAATCTTTGAAAGTTTGTGGTTTGAATCTTGAATATCCATGTTTTTCCCATGGTCAATTATATGTGGCACGTTCACGGGTCGCAACACCATCTGCGTTGCTTGTTCTAGCGCCTGATAATTAAAAAAAAATGTCGTGTATCACAAGGTACTTAATTGAATACTGCAAGCAATGCATCAAAATATATGAGCAATAAAGAATCATCAAAACACTCAATTTTTTTTTTTGTATTTCCTAATAAAAAATCGACCTTAATAATATCCAAAATCTGCTTATTTATTCAATCTAAGGCGGAAGAGAGTTCGCCGGGTCAGCTAGTTTTTAAATATTTTTGAATAACAGGCAATTTCGATCTTCAAAAACTATCTGCTAATACCTGTAGCTAAATGCTTGTTACTAAAAATCAACCCATCCCTAGTGGTGAAATGTCAAAGTTTCGGAAGCAATTGATGTCGGCGGCAATTGCATTGAGATCAAGAAGAGTGGAGAATGATTGTACTAAGATATCTAGTACAGCCACCTTCTCACTAAAATAACACAATTCGTCATATAAAAGCGTACGGGAAAACAAAAAGTAAAGTGATTTTTTCGTTCATAATTTTTCTCGTGTTATTTTTGTGCGATTTTTCGTTACACGTCAGTAGAGCCATTCATCTATCAATTTTCTAGACCTATTTCCTCTGGATATGTAATATTAGTTACACAATCTCTACTGTGATCTACAATGATCCCAACCAATATGCCGTTTGATTTTAAAAGACTTCAATTTCCGATTTGTCTTGCATTCGTCATGACCATTAACAAATCACAAGGCCAATCTTTGAAAGTTTGTGGTTTGAATCTTGAATATCCATGTTTTTCCCATGGTCAATTATATGTGGCACGTTCACGGGTCGCAACACCATCTGCGTTGCTTGTTCTAGCGCCTGATAATTAAAAAAAAATGTCGTGTATCACAAGGTACTTAATTGAATACTGCAAGCAATGCATCAAAATATATGAGCAATAAAGAATCATCAAAATACTCAATTTTTTTTTTGTATTTCCTAATAAAAAATCGACCTTAATAATATCCAAAATCTGCTTATTTATTCAATCTAAGGCGGAAGAGAGTTCGCCGGGTCAGCTAGTTTTTAAATATTTTTGAATAACAGGCAATTTCGATCTTCAAAAACTATCTGATAATACCTGTAGCTAAATGCTTGTTACTAAAAATCAACCCATCCCTAGTGGTGAAATGTCAAAGTTTCGGAAGCAATTGATGTCGGCGGCAATTGCATTGAGATCAAGAAGAGTGGAGAATGATTGTACTAAGATATCTAGTACAGCCACCTTCTCACTAAAATAACACAATTCGTCATATAAAAGCGTACGGGAAAACAAAAAGTAAAGTGATTTTTTCGTTCATAATTTTTCTCGTGTTATTTTTGTGCGATTTTTCGTTACACGTCAGTAGAGCCTTAAGCATTTCAAAAAAAAAATACCTTTTGTGATCGTGACCACAAGAGGTCTTACTACCCTTTCAAATGATCAAGCATAATCCGAACGTTAGGAAAGTAGGGAAGAATTAAAGAGGATTGCACATTTTTTGTGAATTTCTCAATATCAAAATGGGAGGGGAAAATAGAACCATTCCACATTCGCTTTGTACGGTTATAGAAATCATTTCTGTAGTTGACAGTAAGTCTGAAGTTGGGCTCAAAGGTATTCTGATGACCATTCCTGGAAAAGCGAATATTACGGTTGAATAGATTAAGGGAATGAATGCAACTGGATATGAACATTGCTAGAACATTGCCTATAAAAATAGCGATAAAATAATGAGTCATGAAACATCGGTGCTCTATAGAGATGTAAGTGTTTCTATTATATAGTTCTATCGCCTATCATTCTTAGAGCTCTATTCTGAATTTTATCCAAAAGATTAAGATAAGCCTTGGGAGATCTTATCCAAATGTGAGAGTTATACTTCTGTTTTAGACGAATGAATGCCTTATAGATTATAGCCTGATCAGACGGGGAGAAGAATTTCTTGCATCTTCGAAGAAAGCACAAGCACTTTGCAGCGTCTTTTGCGACATCGAATATGTAGTTATTCCACAAGAGGTGGTCTGTAATGCACATACCAAGGTTTGAAAGCTTATCCTTTGCTTCAATGCATGTGCTGCTCATTGATACCGGTATGAGGGGTGGTTTCTGCTTTAACGACAGAAGACAACACTAAGGTTTTGAAGCATTCAATTCTACACGGTTTTTTATTCCCCATTGGACAATGCTGTCAAGATTAGAGTTTAATGAGCAGATTTATTGATTGTGTGGCAGATTTCTGAATTTAATTAATTTCGAATCGGAAATTAATTACAGAAAAAAAGTTAAGTTCCGTTGTTAACCTCTAAGAAACATTTAAACAAAATCTAATATATACGGCTAAGATATTTTAATTAAAATTTACCATTGGACTATATTAATTATGTAACGAGAATGTTTAATAATAGATTTCACTTTTAAAACAATTTAGTTCTCCTTTTAGATATAATTTTTACTTGCGATTATAGGTACTATTTTTTTTTTCATTTTTGTTTAATATTAGATAACTTATAACTATCTTAAAGCTAGACAAGAATGTTTAAAACTAGCCTAATTATCAATAACTTACAACTTATTTACTGGCCCTATACAGGCGCCCTAAGGTAAACAATAACTCTTAGAACGAATGTCTTTCGCCCTAAAAACTATTTTAATTAAATCTAATTATTTAATTTTTTTTTTAACCCAGAAAACTTATTAACAAAAAACTCGGTATCTTATCATATTTTTATTTTTTTACTAAACCTAAAGCTATACTAAAAATAATTAAAACTAGATACAACTAACTTATACTAACTAAAAATAACTTAAACTACTTAAAATACTTAAAATTACCCAAAACCACTTAAAACTACTTAAGAACTAGAACAGCCACAGCAGCATTTTTTTCCGTTTCTTAATTTTTTTTTGTTTATTTTTTATATGCATGCAGACACACAACATCATGTAGAACATGAACATGTAGAACGATCTACAGCCTAAGCGGCTGAACCGATTTGGTTCAAACTTGGTACTTAGGCGTTTTAGGTGATTGTCCAAAATAGATCTTTGAATCGTTGTTTTAGGCCCAAAAATAACGGCACTTGCCATACAAATTTTTGTACCATCTTAATTATCTCAAAAACGGCTGCAACGATTTTGATAAAAAGTGGTGTGTGTACTGCTGTGGGTATGGTCTACATTTCGGCCAAAAAAGTTTTTAAAATATTTTGTTATTAACGGTACCTGACATACAACCATTTTATTGATTTTCGACTTTCTCATAAACGGCTTAACATAAGATAAACAATTTTATGCAGGAATTCCTTCAAATTCTAAACAGTATTGCATTTCAAAATTTTCGAAAAATAGTTGTATTGGATTTTAGAAAAAAAAATTTTTTTTGTGGACAATTTTTTCTGAAATTTTGTTTTTGAATTTATATTATTAAATATTTAAAATGTTCATACCAATTTTTTTTTGAAAAGCTTAAGAATTTTTATTTATAAAAAATTAAGTGAAAAACTTTTAAAATATTTATTAGCCGTTTTATTAAGAATCTTTTGCATATAATGTGATCGAACTGGAGCAAGTACGAAAAAAGATGGTCTAAAAGTTCTGTCCGTCTGTATGTCTGTCTGTCTGTCTGTGTGTCTGTCTGTCAGTCTGTCACTCTGTCTGTATGTATGTATAGAAACCTACAGCCCAAACGGGTGGGCCGAATTGCTTCTAACTTGGTCTGTGGAGTTTTTTTAGGTATTGTGCAGAGGGGAAATTTTTGTTAGCTCAAAAAATAACGGTAGCTGCCATATAACTGTTACGTTAAAGCCTATTTTTCTCGGAAACGGCTCTAACGATTTTGATGTAAAAAAATCAGTGCAGGTTTTTATATACGACCGATCATATGATTGAAAAAAAATGTTTTAAATCTCTAAAAACTGTACTTTCCATAGGACGTTTTTTTGCTTTCGACTATCTCATAAACGCTTACCCGATTCTTTCGAAATTTCACACGAATATAGTTTTAGGTTGCCCAATTTATACTGCGAACCTACCTATATTTTTAATTAGTATTTTTTTAATTATTTTTAAAATCAGTTTTAAGAACAAAATTTAAAAAATTTATATTTTGAAAACTGCTCATTAAATTTTTTTCAAAAATTATATTTATAATGTATTTTATTTTTTTTAATTTTTTTTTTCAAAAAGTTAAAAAAAAAACTTTTTTTCTCAAAAACTGCTCCACAGATTTTTAAATTTTTTTTCTCATAAATTCAAATTTATCCAAGAAATAAAATGGCGTACTTTTTTTTGAGATCAAATTAGTTTAAGTATTTATTTCAGAATTTTGAATTATTTTTTCTTTGATTAATCCGATTTAATTTTTGCTTAAGCTTATATTATTAAATATTTAATATTGTCATACCAATTTTTTTTTAGAAAAAAATTAAAGAAACTTTGTGTATAAATAATAAAGTAAAAAATGACATTAAAAATATAAATATTTAGATTATAAATAGAAATCTTTTGCATACGATGTGATCGAACATAAGAGCAAGTTCATGCGATCCAATCGTGCATTTTATTTTTGTTTGTTTATTCAATTATACGTTTTAAAAGAAGGAGAGTTTAACTAATTTTATTTCGCGGATTTACTAAGTCGTTGGGCTTTTGCGCAGATTTGAGTCCCATCTTTTATATAGAAAATATAAATAATTCAGTTAGGTTGTGCAAGCAGCCATTTTCGCAACGAGTAACTTCAGCATCCCAGACCAACTGTCATCTGTGCTTCTTTTTATACAGTCGTACAACCGTCCATCGAATGAGATGAAGTGGATCACCTATCCACTAAAGTGTCAACCTTGGCAATCTCGATATCTTGTTTCTTCACTTTACTTAGAGAAAGAACCGATGGCTGATGGACCATGGATGCCCTCTATCGCTCTCAGTAAGATGAAAGAAACACCTGTAAAAATAATATGAAGAAAAGGGAAAAGGGAACTTAAACAATTTTTCCTGAAATTTTGTTGTTTTTTTTAATGTATATTAATTAAATATTATAATAATTGTTTAAAATGATCAAATATATTTTTTAGAAAACATTGAAGAATTTTTGTATATAGAAAATTAAGTTAAAAAAGAGTTTAAAAATATGTTTAGCCGTTTCTATTAACAATCTTTTGCATACGATGGGATCGAACATTAAAACAAGTACGTGCGATCCAGTCACGCATTTTATTTATTATTATACACGCAAAGCATAATTTAACCCAATGAATCCCTTTTCATAATTTTAACTACATGTCTGTAAGACCTAAGGCCTTTTTAAATGCAACCTGAACTGCACAGCACTAGTTAGAAGGAATAGAAAGATAGGTAAGAATTTTTTGTTGGCACAGGGGATTTGAGAAATATGTCTTTATTATCATTATAACCCACGGGTGGCATTCAATTAAAATCGGAGGTATAGAAAATATTGTTGCCTAACCTGGGATTCAAACCAACACGTCTAAGTTAGCAGTCAAGCACTATATCCACTGCGCCATTGTCACTCTTTAAATAGCCCTCCAAGATCTTATAATTTGATGCCCTCTAGAATTATTTTTTTTTTGCATTTTGTAACAACAAATTAAACATCAAAATACTTAGAACTGGCTACAAAAAAAACCCTATACATTTTAAAAATATTTATCTTGCTCAATAATTCATGAAGAATATATGTATGTATACAAAGAACTGTCTAATTCAAGAGTCTGAAATCGATTTTTAATAGCTCTCTGCATATTTACTTCAATAAATTAATTAAAATGGATGCCCCAATAGTAGGTACATGCATATGTATGAATAATATATATCCTTCTGAAATTGTACACACACTTTACAAAACACGTGTACCTACCTACTTTTACTTCAAGTTCACTTCTCTATCACGCGTGTCAGATTTAACATCAGACAAATTGTCAACTTTGTCCCACATTTACCGGCTTTTCGTTTTACCGTTGCGTTGCGTTGGTTGGATACATAGATGACGTTTTCCATTTTAAAGGACACGGCTTTAGCATTAAAAGGAATGAAAACAAAAGCATTGCGCAAACTCACCACATCAATATTTCCACTTTTTTCAGGAGAAGATTAAAGCGAAATTGCATCAGGGGAAACATTTATAAGGAAATCCTGTCTCTCTTCTATTATTGAATTCACAGAAAACAGACAAGAATCTTAACTCGGCAATAGATCCTTGATATCCACCTCGACGCGGCTTCTGAAAATGCTTAAAAGGGATAAGGGTCCCTAATGAATTAAACTCCAATGCTATTTGTATTTGTATTAGTATTTTGTTTTGGTTACATAAGTTGCTAGGTGATTAAAAAAATGTGTTTTCCAAAACGCCCATTAAATTTTGGTTTTTCGAGTTTCATTTTTCACCAGGATTCAAATAAAATAACAAAAAATACAGTATTTTTCTTTATTAAAGATTTGAATAAATTGTCATAAACTGCCTTAAGGATGAAAAGCTGAAAGCTCAAATCTTCGCACCATGTATCTTACGAGTACATTAGGTATTTATATTTTTCATTACCTCATCCTGCGGCGATGATTTGCATATGAAGCCTAATATCCTAGCTACAGGCCACGAGGCACAGGAAGATGCCTTTATCTCTTGCTACTAGCCTACAAAATAAATCAGGTAACTTTGTCTGCCCCAACATCATCGACACGGGATGGCTTGGGCAATCTGAATAAAGTTGAATCCTTTTTTCCAAGAAAACTTTTTAATAGTCTCATTTATTCTGCAGGACAAAAAAAAAGGAAAAAACGCGTTGCAGATGTTTTAAGGCAAAGTAGGAGTAAAAATATTTATGGAAGACTAAGGCAGGTAACTTATATCACCCCTTAAAACGGGTTCAATCAAATTTCTACTAAATAAATAATTCTATCAAGCTTATTAGCATTTTTATCCTTTCAAGTGTTCCTTTAACAGTTCTAGAATTTCCATAAATATTTTTGAATAATTTTACTCGCTTATGAATAATAAATATTGTATACATTTGACAGCCCCCGCTGCACTGCATATTGACAGGATTCTTTCAATAAGCCTTCAGGTCGGTTGCTTTAAATTGTCACGGTTTAATAAAGCGGAAAGGCTCAAAAGGTTTTTCAGAACAAAAGAATTTTAATACCTCTTTTGGCTGTGCTCATACGAGAGTATAGAGGAGTGGAGAGCAAAAAATGAAATAAAAATGTGCGATGATTGAAAGTGAGGGTTTCTATAACAGCACCATTTGACCATAGAAGAGCAAGTGGAGCCAATGGAGAAGACTTGGTGCTACGAGTACTCGTATAGGGGATAAAATCGAAATTGAGGATTTTTCCCTTTTTTTGCAGCTCGTATGGCGGGATTTTTAATTAAAGGATGAACTGGACATATAGTGTTTAGTATAAAGGATGTTGTTCACAGGGTTGAAAAATACAAAACATTGCTTCAAAGAAGTTTGAATTACATTCATTGCATTGGGTGGATTATACCAAGGCAACCTTCACTTACCCATCAAAGGGGAGGGTATTTTCAATGGAATTTATTAGGGAGAAAGTTTAAAAATGATTGCGGAGGGAAGGGACGGCATCCTTACATGAGAGATAAAAAGTGGAATATACCTTTGATTTTTTGACGGTTATAGCCTAAGCACCGTAATATAAAGACTTTTCGAGAGTTCGTTAAACAATTTTATAAAAATGAAATGGGGTTACTAGAATAATACAAATGTTTTTAATTATAAATGATTCTGAATTTATTATGAAAAAATGGTTTATTTTTAAATCTGTTATAAAATTATGTGCTATGAAGGCCAGTCGGTAAAATCAATAAGAATTATTCAGAAATATAAAACTTTGTTATTTTATTTGGGTAAGGAGGTAGCTTAAGTAGCTAGTGTAGCCTTAACACACATATACCTATATTCTCAACTCCAGCACCGCCATTTTTGACAGTGCGAGAAAGGAGATTCTTCGTCCAGTCTTATTTAAATTTTTTAAACAATTGCCTGTTCAATCGGAGATTTTATTTACGTTAAGAAATTTTTGCTTCAATAAGGAATGAAATCACCAGACAGAAAATTGTTAAAAAAAATTCAAATTCGGACAACTTTAAATAAATCCTTGTATTGGAAGAATCTACTTCTTTACCTATTCCAAAATGGCGGCTGGCGTTCACTTTGTGAAGTTGCGAATATTGCAATGCTGGCCTATGTTTTTCAATAAGATAGTTTTTTTTCTGTTTTTTTTACGAAAATTTATGTAACTTTAACTTTTTTAATTTTTAACGTTTTTTTTTATTATTTTAATAAATTTCTTAAATGAACATAAGCAACTAAATAAATAATTTTTATTTATATATATTTATATATATAACGGGTGATTATTTTGCTACTTGGTTTTTGACGTTTATATTTTTGACATATCATCACACGTGACAAATTCCACGAACATTTGACATTTCGATTCAGTATTGTTTGCCATTTCATCATGAATAGACTTACGCCTGAACAATGTGTGAAAAATGTGTTTCGCAAACTACGTCCGTTTCAGCGACGAGGCTCATTTTTGGCTAAATGGATACGTGAATAAGCAGAATTGCCGTATTTGGAGTGAAGAGCAGCCAGAGGCAATTCAGCAGCTACCAATGCATCCCGAAAAATGTACTGTTTGGTGCGGTTTATGGGCAGGCGGCATCATTGGGCCGTTCTTCTTCAAGGACGATGAAGGCCGCAGGGTTACGGTCAATGGAGAAAGGTACCGTTCGATGATAACAGATTTTTTTTTGCCGAAAATGCAAGAATTGAACTCGGTCGACATGTGGTTCCAACAGGACGGTGCCACATGCCACACTGCACGCGAAACCATGCATCAATTTAGAGGCGAATTTGGTGAGCAGTTGATCTCACGTTTTGGCGCAGTCAATTGGCCACCAACATCATGTGATTTGACCCCGTTAGACTATTTTTTGTGGGGCTATGTTAAGTCTATTGTCTATGGAGACAAGCCAAACACGATTGCTGCCTTGGAAGCCAACATTGAACGCGTCATTGGTGAGATTCCGGCCGAAATGTGTGAAAAAGTTTGCCAAAATTGGACCTTCAGAATGGACCACCTGAAGCGTAGCCGCGGGCAACATTTAAGTGAAATTATTTTTAAAAGTAAATGGCAGAAATTGATTTATCGATCCAAATAAAAATTTCATTCACTTTTTACAAGTTTCTGTGTTTTTTTGAATTTTCAAAAACCAAGCTCTTAAAAAATCACCGTTTATATATATTTTTTTTTTTTAATGAAATATTTAATTTATGAAAATTTATTTGATTATGTTAAGTAGTTTGATTGTAAATACATCATAAATAAAATGCACGACTAGATCGCACGTTCTTGCTTCTATGTTAAATATATTTTTAAAGTCGTTTTTCACTTAATTTTTTATATCTAAAAATTCTTAAATTTTTTCTTAAAAAAATTATTATGAAGATTTTAATTATTTAATAATATAAAGTCAAAAACAAATATTCAGAAAAAATCGTCCACCCGTTTTCGAAATATTGAATTTTCAACAAAAAAATATTTTTTTTTAAATCAAAAAAAATTGAAATGTAGTATTATTTAGACTTTGAAGTTGCTCCCGTATAAAAAATTTGATCGAAATCCTTTGACCCGTTTATGAGAAAGTCGAAAATCATAAAATGGTTGTATGGCAGTAGGTATCGTTAATAACAAAATATTAAAAAAAAATTTTGGCCGAAATGTAGACCGTCCCAAAGTAGTACACACACTAATTTTTATTAAAATCGTTCGTGCCGTTTTCGAGATAATTAAGATGGTACAAAAATTTGTATTGAAAGTACCGTTACTTTTGGGACTACAACAACGATTCAAAAATCTATTTTGGACAATCGCCTTAAACGCCTAACCACCAAGTTTGAACAAAATCGGTGCAGCAGTTTAAGCTGTAGATCGTTCTACAGACAGGCAGACAGACAGAAGGAATTGCGGGACCCACTTTTTAGGTGTTCTCTGTCATCGTAATGTCAACTTTGATTAAAATCTCGAGTTCAATTTTTTTTCCAAATGCAAAACTTGCCATATAGTACCTATATCGCAAGTAAATATAATGCACGACTGGATCGTACGAACTTGGTCTTATAGCTAACAACTTGTAGCTGTAGCTGTCCATTGAGGTTTAGTTAGTTACGTCTTAAGTGTAGTTATCTTATGCAGGTTTAAAGCCTTTGTGGGTAAGATTACCTTGATTCTTAGTATAATGAATTGTCGAATGGACAATTCAAGGAATAGTTACATAGGCACCTATACTTATAAGTGTATGTTTAAATCTAAGTTATGGATTTTAATTATGTAAATTAGGAGAGTAAAATATATCAACATATACATATATATACTGATGGACCCTAAGTATATTAACATGTACATATAATAATGAAAATGGAGGATGTAGGTGGGTAGGTAGCTACAATATACAACTTCATAATTTAGGTGCAATATGCATACATAAGATTCATGTGATTTTTAAAGACACATATTATGTATATATATACATACGTATAGGGCCTATATTGTATTTAGTTTTCAGTGGGGTACGCAAAAATTCTTAAAAAGGGAATAATAAGGTAGAAATAAATGGATAATACACATAATTAGATGTTTCTATATTCCTCAGTCGTTATAGTTTGAGAGAAAACAAAGATGTAATTTGAATTCATTAAATAAGAATATACAAAACAAAATTTCAAAAATCTTAAATTTATATATAAATTTTTTATATATAAACTTTTGAAAACATTTTTAGAAAAAAAAATTTCAAACGCCATTTTGAAGATATTATTAATATAATTAATATACATATAAAATTCAAATTTAAAAAAAAAAATCTTTATTTTTTTTAAAATCGAAAAACTTTTTTTTGTTGAAAATTTGAGTGTTCAGTCTTATTAACAATTCTAGGAAGCATTTTAATCGTTTCATGCAATATTGAGAAAGTAGAAAATATGAAAAGTGGTTCTATGGGAAGTACCGTTAATAAGTACGCAAAAAAAATATTTTTATACTTAAAAGTGAACTGTACTAATTTAAGAACACACAATTTTTTTTTATAAATTTCTTGGAGTCGTTTTCGAGAAATACATTTTTTTCTTAACGGTTTTTTAACATTTGTAGGGGAGGTACAGTTGTTTTTTATTTTAGAAAATTGTTTTTTTTTTAACTATACCAGTAAATGTCAAAAAAACACCAAACACGAAGTTTCGAAAAAATCTATTGAGTCGTTTTCGAAATTTTTAGCTTAAAAAAATCAATTTCCAACAACTTTCAACTTGTGATTGTCTTTTTCTTCACTCGAATCGAAAGTTGAAACTGTCCACTTTAGTTTCAACTTTCGATTCTCAACTCTCGAGTTAATTAACATCTGGTTTTCTCAACTTCCGAAAATAGTAGGATCTGAGAGAGCAAACTTTGGAGTTTTATGTTAAATTCAAACTTGTAATACATTTTGTTGCATCTTCTCTCAAAAATTATTCTCTGTTTCGTTTTGAATAAAAACTTTTTTAAAATAATATGTTCCGAGAAAATTATTATAGGGTAAATAATCCATTGTCTGCTTCCGCAAGCGAAGATGAGGAAGAATTGTTGGCGATTGAAAGAAGACAATATATTTATAATGTGATTAGGGGTCGGGCTTGAAAAATGCGATGACCATGAATTTATTCACCGATTTACTTTAATAATTTGAATATTTTTTAGTTTAAATTATGCTAACTTACATATGTGTAGATCGCGCGTATTACGACCAATTTTGATTGTTTTGTGGTATTATGCAGTCGGGTCAATTCAGTTTGTCATTGCTGATTTTATTGGCGTAAGTATTTCAACAGTGCATCTTATTGTGATGCGGATGTCAATAATTGTAATTAACTACCTTGCGCCTCAGTTGGTTCGCATATCCGAAACACGAAAAGAACGGTTACAAGTATGATACAACTACACAAGAAATCGCATTCCCGTGTATATTTTCACAAATTGCTTTGGTATTTAGAATTAAAAAAAAAAAAAACAGGAGTATTGTTTTTATGAACAATATTTCATATTTACTTAATTATTAAATGTACGTCAAAAAATTCCTGATATGAATAATAAATTATATTGCAGCACTCACTAAGCAATTATTCTGGTGTCACCGATTGAATCAAATTAAAAATAGATTAATTCTTTATTAAAACCGCCGAAGCAAAAATATTTAAATTGCAGAAAATTAAATTTCAGTTAAATAGAATTTTCACTTTTACTTTTAAAAAAATAGCTCACATTAAAAACGACACCCCGAAAAGTACATACATACGTTTTATCGAATATATATATTTTATGCATACATGATATTCCTATCAGGTAAGAGTTTGGTTGCATGTTTTGATTCAATTTTGTTACGTTTGTTACGAACTCGACCGTTTTGTCACCTTATATAATTCGCGACACATAACATCTGCACAGAATTTTGGAAACAAACGCGAATCCGTCGAAATCATAGCACATAATAAATTCAAATCTCGCAGAATAAATTCAAATCTAAAGTTGAAACATACGTGTCTGTCAAAAATATCCCAGGGAAATTAAAAAAAACACAAGTTGGCTAACTTTTAAATTTCAACTCTCGAGTATAGAAGAGAATGGTGAAGAAAAACAAATTTCAACTTGTCATTCAACTCTCAAGCTTGTTTCAACTCTAGAGTTGGCTAACTTGAGAGTTTGCGGTAAGTTGACAAATAGTGAAGAAAATGGCTCTAAATTCATCGGCAGCAGTAGATTTCGTTATGTTGTGAAGCGTTTGACGAAAATCTCCGCTGAGCAATATCATACCCCCACCAAATTATCTCGAATCACCTTGTAAGTCCTTCATTGTTAGGTCAACTGCCTACACGTTATTTGTTTGTCAACCGTTAAAAAATTCATAGCCAGTTTCAAAGCGGAATGTGCAGTTCGACCGAATTCAAACGGTGTGGTATCAATGCCATATATGCCATAGGATACAACAGGCAACGAAAGAAATCTTGGCCGAATTGTTGCTAAAATCAACTAAATGACGAATTTCTTGCATCTCCCACCGGGAGCATCAAACAAGTAAATGCGATTGCGGAATCGTATTCCAAAGCAGCGCGATTGAAGTCTACGACTTTTCTTCTTCTAATAACTTTTTGTCGAATTTGTGATGCAGTTTGAAGCTGTGCAATATGGACACGTGTCCATTTATTTCCTCTGCACGTACCTCTTGCGTTCGATTATCACGGACATTCTGATAAATTATTGCAAGACGTGTACGTCGTCCGAGGTTAGGTCGGAATCAGTGTAAACGTATTATTTAGAAATCATTTTCATTTTTTACGCAACACAAAAACGAATTTTCACTCAGCGTGTCAAAAAAATACACCGACTGAATTAACAAAGGCGAAATCAGAAATTTAAGTTTAATGGCTCACAAAAACAGCCATAAATCGTAAACCAATACACAGAAGTACATAGCTTAAAACCTTCTTCTCGACCATATCTTTCATAAAAAAAAGTATCAAAGAACAATTCGATTAAAGCAAGCGACTAAGAGACAAATCACAATCTATACCTCTGGAGATTGAAATATTTAGCACGACCATCCTTAAACGAACTTCAAGTTAAAGTTAAAAAAAATATCAAAACATTCGTAATGAGCGTGGAATTTTCATACTCCAAATCAATTTCCCGCAGCCACGAATAAATAATTGAAAAACTCAACAAACATTCTTCCCTGAGCATTAAGTGTCCTCTTGAAATTTTAAAATGCCCAATAAACATACAAACTTTCGAAGTCCTTTTGTCAGAATAAAACTTTCAAACTGCACGTTCATTGAATCGAATCACGTTGAAAAGTAAATGCATACTCCGCATAGGGAAATAGAGGTAGCTGGAAAGCTTTTAACAATTCCAAACAATAATAATGTAAGAAAACTTCTACACACTTAACAATTTGCCAGCTATTTTGTTGCATTGCATCTTTTGTGTTTCCTATTGAAAAAGTAGTTATATGTTATTCCTTCGATAACGATGCGATCCGACCCACCGACGACGACGAGATGAACGAGTACGGAGGTACCTATGAAACGGAAATTAAAGTTCGTCGAATTAAACGAAAACGTTAGAATAATTTCCTAACCCATGGTCTGGTGTGTTTCTATTGCGAATGAAAACTTTAACTTCACCAACAATATTTGGAAAATAAATCATACTAGACTGTGTGTTGTGTAGAGTATCCCCGTTGGGCGCCATTTAAACGAGTATATAGGAATTGATTGGATTCATTCCTATACATTTTGTGTTGTGCGATAATTAATTGAAATTGCGTTTTCATTCGAATCCGTACACGATGTACCTACCTACTGGGAAAACTTTACAAAGATTTTCTTTGGAAAACATCAACTTTCGGAAACAAAAAACCCCAAGGGAACGATAAATAAACACTTTACGTCATTAAAGACTCTAAACTGCACTCCCTTTTCTCTGCTTGTGTGTTTGTTTCTCCCCACCCATATCTGTTAGTTCTTGAGTCAATAAATATTCTCAGAAAAACAATCGATGGGAAACGATACCTATAGCTACTTTATACTCGTAGGTTAGGTGGTTATTTTCCTCCATCAAAAACAGTCCTCTTTTTCGTGGCGCTTCAAGTAATGCCTTACGAGTATCATGCCTGGGCTTGAGTTATCCCGCACTTGGGTTATCTTTTAGAAGACTGATACACACAAGATTCCATTGTCATGTTTATGTTGTTGTTATTGTTGTTTGTAACTGTTGTGTCAAGACACCCACTCTCGTATAGTCGTCGACTCATCGTCATCGTATACCAATGGAGGTTAGGTAGTTCTTGTCGGTTGTGGGTTATGTTTGTGGTGAACAATATCAGCGCAGCGGTACGACGAGGATACGATAGGATAGGATAGATACCTCCTAAACCAGAAGGGTTGTCTCTAAAGGAGCACATGAAAGAGTCATTATGATGGGCTTTGAGTGGATTTTAAAAGTATCTTATGCCAACAGCTATGTCACCGTGATGACATTTCAAGAAGGTGGATTACAGAAGTAATGAATTTGAGATTATGGAAAAGGCCTCATTTGGAACATCAGCAACAAGAAAAAAATTCATATATCTTTTGTGTTGTGTACAATGGGTCTACGAGTATATCTAAAATGTTAATGTTTTTTTTTTTTTTGTCCCAAGAACACATCCTCGTGCGTAGTGCTTGTGCTTAGTCGTATGGTTGTGATGATGTTCAATGGGTAGATATGTCTTCTTGCTATTTATGGTCATTTCATCTTACTTTCGGTTTCGGATTTTACATTATCCTTATAGGTGGATTGTAAACGAACAAATACTTACATACCACACAAGTTGGAATATATAAATAAATGCTTTCGTCCTTTTATCTGATTTAGTTTGATGGCTCGTAAAGTTTTCAAGTATATACCGATATACGGTTGATGACAAATTGTGATAAGGGTTTTCATCCATTAAGTTATTTTAGGATGTGCTTGGGTTATCCTTACTTGGGACTCCTTAGAATGCGTACAGGTAGGTTACAAAAAAAATTATGAAGACAAGAGAAATAGGTTAGCTTGATTTTTATAAAAAAAAATATTTATGCCAATAAACAGGAATATTTTAAAAATTATACTTCATTGATGTTTAAAATTTTACAGTTAATTTTGGAAACATTTCTTTGAAATAAAGTTTGGTTCTGAGAATTTGACGCGATATAAATATTTAGAGGTGTAGTGTTTGTTTTTCCCTTTGGTATGGTTAGGGTAAATGCCAAGAATGTTGTTGAAGAATCAGATTATCTACAAGAATTTAGGTCGAGAAGAAGTAACAGGAGGGGAAAGAGGTTTTGTTTCAAAACTTTATTTAGTTTAAAATACACCCTATAAACCCCACGTTTTGTGTATGCTTTTGAGGTAAGTAAGTTTCTTCAGAAAATTTGTTGGTAAAAGACAGTCCTAAATTACCAAATTCATAATAGGTACCAATTTACTTGTCTACACGTCGTGCGTCGTAGTAGCATCGCACAGTGGAAAAGGATACCTTAGAAACCGGAATAATTTGATGAGATTGATTTGTTGGTGAAATGTTTTTTTGGTTATTTAAGAATCTGTCAGAAATACATAAAAAACTTTGCTCTCTCCACTTTGTCATAATCAATTTTAAATCACGTTTACTAGCTGGCGTTTTAGAAGCAGGAAGGACGATTTTCTTTTCGAACTTCGCTGAGAATAAAAAAAATAATAAAACAGCAGCGACAACTTACAAACAAGGACCCTTTAACTTTTTTAAACGTTAAAATTCTTTTATACTTTAAAATTTCTAAAACCATGTACAATGAATATTTTTTATAATTTTCATTTTAATATTTTTTTTAAACAATTTAATTTTTTCCAAGTACTTCCTTAACTGTTATGTATTTTTAAAAATCACAGGCGTGTAAAAGCAGACTTAACCGATTGGTTTTTTTTTGTTTCCTCTTTCGACTTTTCAAAGATTAAGTGATAGTAAAGGGTATAGATATGTAGAGGAAAGGAAGTAACGAAAACACAAATAAAAATTTGAAGACTTTTCTCGGTTAAACTTTAAAGTTTCTGCGTGCTTCTCGTTGTTAGAAAACTCGATGTAAATAAAAATGTTTGTGTTATAAAATTTGTTTTGTCTCATTAAATAACATTATATATATATGAAATAAATAAAACAAACTTGCTCTTGTAGCTTACAACTTTAGTATTACTCACTGACCCTGTTGGTAGGTAGCTATAGCATATAGTTATCCTATGCGGACTTAGAGCCCATGTAGGTAAGATTACCTTGATTCTTAGTATAATGAATTGTCGAATGCATGATTCAAGGAATAGTTTACATAGGTACCTACCTACAAATGTATATTTAAATGGATTTTAATTATGTATATTAGAAGGGGAAATAATATAAATATGTATATTGAAAGTGAATGGTGTAATGTTGGCAAAAATCGTTTTTTAAACTTATTTAAACTGTTAAGACCATCACTTTAGTCAGTTTTTTCGAAAAAAAAACGAAGAACACCATTAGATACCAGAGATCAATGAAAATCGTACAAAAAAGAATCTCGAAAATTGTAGAACGGATTTTGGTGAAAATCTGTTTTGTTTTTAGTTTTTTGAAAACAATTTTTTTTTTTTTTTGAAATTTTGGTGTGCAATTTTTTAGAGATTATTAATCAACATGTGAATATAAAATGTGATATTTTTGTTGATTAGTTTTAAAAATATTGCCGCAAAATTTTAAGCAGCCTGATGTTAAGGGATTAGCATGATACTACTTAACAGTTTGCTAATACTAAAGCACTTCACTAATATTTTCATAATTTTAAACACTTATTAACTAGCACCAAACTAAATCTATTTTCTTAATAAGCTACAACTAAACACGCCAAAAATAGTGCAAAAAAGTAAGCGAACATAACATTTTGACGTTTGTAAATGTCAAAGTGACATATGGATTTAGTACTTTACTAAAAAAATAAAGTAGCAATATTGTGATTTTAACTTTAGTAAAATGTTTAGAAAATAGTACAATACTAAACTGATTTAAAATTAGCAAAATCCTCTTTTTAGCCTAGTATCATACTAAAAATGATTTAACATATTACTAAATCGACTAAAACTTTGCAAAAAAAAAAACGTTATATGACAGGTCCGGTAAACTTGGTTAAAATTAAATTATAGCTACTGCCAACAAACAATTTTTTAAAATTTTTTATCAAATTCGTTAGAGCCGTTTAAGAGAAAAATTAGATTTTCCTAAATGGTTATACGGCAAGTACCGTTATTTTTAGGCCTAAAATTAAAATTTCAATTTCCCCTCTGACGAATGCCAAAAGAATCACACATACCAAATTTGAAGGTAATCGCTTAAGCCGTTTCGGCTGTAGCTCATTATACATACAGACTGACAGACTGACAGACTGACAGACTGACAGACTGACAGACTGACAGACTGACAGACTGACAGACTGACAGACTGACAGACTGACAGACTGACAGACTGACAGACTGACAGACTGACAGACTGACAGACTGACAGACTGACAGACTGACAGACTGACAGACTGACAGACTGACAGACTGACAGACTGACAGACTGACAGACTGACAGACTGACAGACTGACAGACTGACAGACTGACAGACTGACAGACTGACAGACTGACAGACTGACAGACTGACAGACTGACAGACTGACAGACTGACAGACTGACAGACTGACAGACTGACAGACTGACAGACTGACAGACTGACAGACTGACAGACTGACAGACTGACAGACTGACAGACTGACAGACTGACAGACTGACAGACTGACAGACTGACAGACTGACAGACTGACAGACTGACAGACTGACAGACTGACAGACTGACAGACTGACAGACTGACAGACTGACAGACTGACAGACTGACAGACTGACAGACTGACAGACTGACAGACTGACAGACTGACAGACTGACAGACTGACAGACTGACAGACTGACAGACTGACAGACTGACAGACTGACAGACTGACAGACTGACAGACTGACAGACTGACAGACTGACAGACTGACAGACTGACAGACTGACAGACTGACAGACTGACAGACTGACAGACTGACAGACTGACAGACTGACAGACTGACAGACTGACAGACTGACAGACTGACAGACTGACAGACTGACAGACTGACAGACTGACAGACTGACAGACTGACAGACTGACAGACTGACAGACTGACAGACTGACAGACTGACAGACTGACAGACTGACAGACTGACAGACTGACAGACTGACAGACTGACAGACTGACAGACTGACAGACTGACAGACTGACAGACTGACAGACTGACAGACTGACAGACTGACAGACTGACAGACTGACAGACTGACAGACTGACAGACTGACAGACTGACAGACTGACAGACTGACAGACTGACAGACTGACAGACTGACAGACTGACAGACTGACAGACTGACAGACTGACAGACTGACAGACTGACAGACTGACAGACTGACAGACTGACAGACTGACAGACTGACAGACTGACAGACTGACAGACTGACAGACTGACAGACTGACAGACTGACAGACTGACAGACTGACAGACTGACAGACTGACAGACTGACAGACTGACAGACTGACAGACTGACAGACTGACAGACTGACAGACTGACAGACTGACAGACTGACAGACTGACAGACTGACAGACTGACAGACTGACAGACTGACAGACTGACAGACTGACAGACTGACAGACTGACAGACTGACAGACTGACAGACTGACAGACTGACAGACTGACAGACTGACAGACTGACAGACTGACAGACTGACAGACTGACAGACTGACAGACTGACAGACTGACAGACTGACAGACTGACAGACTGACAGACTGACAGACTGACAGACTGACAGACTGACAGACTGACAGACTGACAGACTGACAGACTGACAGACTGACAGACTGACAGACTGACAGACTGACAGACTGACAGACTGACAGACTGACAGACTGACAGACTGACAGACTGACAGACTGACAGACTGACAGACTGACAGACTGACAGACTGACAGACTGACAGACTGACAGACTGACAGACTGACAGACTGACAGACTGACAGACTGACAGACTGACAGACTGACAGACTGACAGACTGACAGACTGACAGACTGACAGACTGACAGACTGACAGACTGACAGACTGACAGACTGACAGACTGACAGACTGACAGACTGACAGACTGACAGACTGACAGACTGACAGACTGACAGACTGACAGACTGACAGACTGACAGACTGACAGACTGACAGACTGACAGACTGACAGACTGACAGACTGACAGACTGACAGACTGACAGACTGACAGACTGACAGACTGACAGACTGACAGACTGACAGACTGACAGACTGACAGACTGACAGACTGACAGACTGACAGACTGACAGACTGACAGACTGACAGACTGACAGACTGACAGACTGACAGACTGACAGACTGACAGACTGACAGACTGACAGACTGACAGACTGACAGACTGACAGACTGACAGACTGACAGACTGACAGACTGACAGACTGACAGACTGACAGACTGACAGACTGACAGACTGACAGACTGACAGACTGACAGACTGACAGACTGACAGACTGACAGACTGACAGACTGACAGACTGACAGACTGACAGACTGACAGACTGACAGACTGACAGACTGACAGACTGACAGACTGACAGACTGACAGACTGACAGACTGACAGACTGACAGACTGACAGACTGACAGACTGACAGACTGACAGACTGACAGACTGACAGACTGACAGACTGACAGACTGACAGACTGACAGACTGACAGACTGACAGACTGACAGACTGACAGACTGACAGACTGACAGACTGACAGACTGACAGACTGACAGACTGACAGACTGACAGACTGACAGACTGACAGACTGACAGACTGACAGACTGACAGACTGACAGACTGACAGACTGACAGACTGACAGACTGACAGACTGACAGACTGACAGACTGACAGACTGACAGACTGACAGACTGACAGACTGACAGACTGACAGACTGACAGACTGACAGACTGACAGACTGACAGACTGACAGACTGACAGACTGACAGACTGACAGACTGACAGACTGACAGACTGACAGACTGACAGACTGACAGACTGACAGACTGACAGACTGACAGACTGACAGACTGACAGACTGACAGACTGACAGACTGACAGACTGACAGACTGACAGACTGACAGACTGACAGACTGACAGACTGACAGACTGACAGACTGACAGACTGACAGACTGACAGACTGACAGACTGACAGACTGACAGACTGACAGACTGACAGACTGACAGACTGACAGACTGACAGACTGACAGACTGACAGACTGACAGACTGACAGACTGACAGACTGACAGACTGACAGACTGACAGACTGACAGACTGACAGACTGACAGACTGACAGACTGACAGACTGACAGACTGACAGACTGACAGACTGACAGACTGACAGACTGACAGACTGACAGACTGACAGACTGACAGACTGACAGACTGACAGACTGACAGACTGACAGACTGACAGACTGACAGACTGACAGACTGACAGACTGACAGACTGACAGACTGACAGACTGACAGACTGACAGACTGACAGACTGACAGACTGACAGACTGACAGACTGACAGACTGACAGACTGACAGACTGACAGACTGACAGACTGACAGACTGACAGACTGACAGACTGACAGACTGACAGACTGACAGACTGACAGACTGACAGACTGACAGACTGACAGACTGACAGACTGACAGACTGACAGACTGACAGACTGACAGACTGACAGACTGACAGACTGACAGACTGACAGACTGACAGACTGACAGACTGACAGACTGACAGACTGACAGACTGACAGACTGACAGACTGACAGACTGACAGACTGACAGACTGACAGACTGACAGACTGACAGACTGACAGACTGACAGACTGACAGACTGACAGACTGACAGACTGACAGACTGACAGACTGACAGACTGACAGACTGACAGACTGACAGACTGACAGACTGACAGACTGACAGACTGACAGACTGACAGACTGACAGACTGACAGACTGACAGACTGACAGACTGACAGACTGACAGACTGACAGACTGACAGACTGACAGACTGACAGACTGACAGACTGACAGACTGACAGACTGACAGACTGACAGACTGACAGACTGACAGACTGACAGACTGACAGACTGACAGACTGACAGACTGACAGACTGACAGACTGACAGACTGACAGACTGACAGACTGACAGACTGACAGACTGACAGACTGACAGACTGACAGACTGACAGACTGACAGACTGACAGACTGACAGACTGACAGACTGACAGACTGACAGACTGACAGACTGACAGACTGACAGACTGACAGACTGACAGACTGACAGACTGACAGACTGACAGACTGACAGACTGACAGACTGACAGACTGACAGACTGACAGACTGACAGACTGACAGACTGACAGACTGACAGACTGACAGACTGACAGACTGACAGACTGACAGACTGACAGACTGACAGACTGACAGACTGACAGACTGACAGACTGACAGACTGACAGACTGACAGACTGACAGACTGACAGACTGACAGACTGACAGACTGACAGACTGACAGACTGACAGACTGACAGACTGACAGACTGACAGACTGACAGACTGACAGACTGACAGACTGACAGACTGACAGACTGACAGACTGACAGACTGACAGACTGACAGACTGACAGACTGACAGACTGACAGACTGACAGACTGACAGACTGACAGACTGACAGACTGACAGACTGACAGACTGACAGACTGACAGACTGACAGACTGACAGACTGACAGACTGACAGACTGACAGACTGACAGACTGACAGACTGACAGACTGACAGACTGACAGACTGACAGACTGACAGACTGACAGACTGACAGACTGACAGACTGACAGACTGACAGACTGACAGACTGACAGACTGACAGACTGACAGACTGACAGACTGACAGACTGACAGACTGACAGACTGACAGACTGACAGACTGACAGACTGACAGACTGACAGACTGACAGACTGACAGACTGACAGACTGACAGACTGACAGACTGACAGACTGACAGACTGACAGACTGACAGACTGACAGACTGACAGACTGACAGACTGACAGACTGACAGACTGACAGACTGACAGACTGACAGACTGACAGACTGACAGACTGACAGACTGACAGACTGACAGACTGACAGACTGACAGACTGACAGACTGACAGACTGACAGACTGACAGACTGACAGACTGACAGACTGACAGACTGACAGACTGACAGACTGACAGACTGACAGACTGACAGACTGACAGACTGACAGACTGACAGACTGACAGACTGACAGACTGACAGACTGACAGACTGACAGACTGACAGACTGACAGACTGACAGACTGACAGACTGACAGACTGACAGACTGACAGACTGACAGACTGACAGACTGACAGACTGACAGACTGACAGACTGACAGACTGACAGACTGACAGACTGACAGACTGACAGACTGACAGACTGACAGACTGACAGACTGACAGACTGACAGACTGACAGACTGACAGACTGACAGACTGACAGACTGACAGACTGACAGACTGACAGACTGACAGACTGACAGACTGACAGACTGACAGACTGACAGACTGACAGACTGACAGACTGACAGACTGACAGACTGACAGACTGACAGACTGACAGACTGACAGACTGACAGACTGACAGACTGACAGACTGACAGACTGACAGACTGACAGACTGACAGACTGACAGACTGACAGACTGACAGACTGACAGACTGACAGACTGACAGACTGACAGACTGACAGACTGACAGACTGACAGACTGACAGACTGACAGACTGACAGACTGACAGACTGACAGACTGACAGACTGACAGACTGACAGACTGACAGACTGACAGACTGACAGACTGACAGACTGACAGACTGACAGACTGACAGACTGACAGACTGACAGACTGACAGACTGACAGACTGACAGACTGACAGACTGACAGACTGACAGACTGACAGACTGACAGACTGACAGACTGACAGACTGACAGACTGACAGACTGACAGACTGACAGACTGACAGACTGACAGACTGACAGACTGACAGACTGACAGACTGACAGACTGACAGACTGACAGACTGACAGACTGACAGACTGACAGACTGACAGACTGACAGACTGACAGACTGACAGACTGACAGACTGACAGACTGACAGACTGACAGACTGACAGACTGACAGACTGACAGACTGACAGACTGACAGACTGACAGACTGACAGACTGACAGACTGACAGACTGACAGACTGACAGACTGACAGACTGACAGACTGACAGACTGACAGACTGACAGACTGACAGACTGACAGACTGACAGACTGACAGACTGACAGACTGACAGACTGACAGACTGACAGACTGACAGACTGACAGACTGACAGACTGACAGACTGACAGACTGACAGACTGACAGACTGACAGACTGACAGACTGACAGACTGACAGACTGACAGACTGACAGACTGACAGACTGACAGACTGACAGACTGACAGACTGACAGACTGACAGACTGACAGACTGACAGACTGACAGACTGACAGACTGACAGACTGACAGACTGACAGACTGACAGACTGACAGACTGACAGACTGACAGACTGACAGACTGACAGACTGACAGACTGACAGACTGACAGACTGACAGACTGACAGACTGACAGACTGACAGACTGACAGACTGACAGACTGACAGACTGACAGACTGACAGACTGACAGACTGACAGACTGACAGACTGACAGACTGACAGACTGACAGACTGACAGACTGACAGACTGACAGACTGACAGACTGACAGACTGACAGACTGACAGACTGACAGACTGACAGACTGACAGACTGACAGACTGACAGACTGACAGACTGACAGACTGACAGACTGACAGACTGACAGACTGACAGACTGACAGACTGACAGACTGACAGACTGACAGACTGACAGACTGACAGACTGACAGACTGACAGACTGACAGACTGACAGACTGACAGACTGACAGACTGACAGACTGACAGACTGACAGACTGACAGACTGACAGACTGACAGACTGACAGACTGACAGACTGACAGACTGACAGACTGACAGACTGACAGACTGACAGACTGACAGACTGACAGACTGACAGACTGACAGACTGACAGACTGACAGACTGACAGACTGACAGACTGACAGACTGACAGACTGACAGACTGACAGACTGACAGACTGACAGACTGACAGACTGACAGACTGACAGACTGACAGACTGACAGACTGACAGACTGACAGACTGACAGACTGACAGACTGACAGACTGACAGACTGACAGACTGACAGACTGACAGACTGACAGACTGACAGACTGACAGACTGACAGACTGACAGACTGACAGACTGACAGACTGACAGACTGACAGACTGACAGACTGACAGACTGACAGACTGACAGACTGACAGACTGACAGACTGACAGACTGACAGACTGACAGACTGACAGACTGACAGACTGACAGACTGACAGACTGACAGACTGACAGACTGACAGACTGACAGACTGACAGACTGACAGACTGACAGACTGACAGACTGACAGACTGACAGACTGACAGACTGACAGACTGACAGACTGACAGACTGACAGACTGACAGACTGACAGACTGACAGACTGACAGACTGACAGACTGACAGACTGACAGACTGACAGACTGACAGACTGACAGACTGACAGACTGACAGACTGACAGACTGACAGACTGACAGACTGACAGACTGACAGACTGACAGACTGACAGACTGACAGACTGACAGACTGACAGACTGACAGACTGACAGACTGACAGACTGACAGACTGACAGACTGACAGACTGACAGACTGACAGACTGACAGACTGACAGACTGACAGACTGACAGACTGACAGACTGACAGACTGACAGACTGACAGACTGACAGACTGACAGACTGACAGACTGACAGACTGACAGACTGACAGACTGACAGACTGACAGACTGACAGACTGACAGACTGACAGACTGACAGACTGACAGACTGACAGACTGACAGACTGACAGACTGACAGACTGACAGACTGACAGACTGACAGACTGACAGACTGACAGACTGACAGACTGACAGACTGACAGACTGACAGACTGACAGACTGACAGACTGACAGACTGACAGACTGACAGACTGACAGACTGACAGACTGACAGACTGACAGACTGACAGACTGACAGACTGACAGACTGACAGACTGACAGACTGACAGACTGACAGACTGACAGACTGACAGACTGACAGACTGACAGACTGACAGACTGACAGACTGACAGACTGACAGACTGACAGACTGACAGACTGACAGACTGACAGACTGACAGACTGACAGACTGACAGACTGACAGACTGACAGACTGACAGACTGACAGACTGACAGACTGACAGACTGACAGACTGACAGACTGACAGACTGACAGACTGACAGACTGACAGACTGACAGACTGACAGACTGACAGACTGACAGACTGACAGACTGACAGACTGACAGACTGACAGACTGACAGACTGACAGACTGACAGACTGACAGACTGACAGACTGACAGACTGACAGACTGACAGACTGACAGACTGACAGACTGACAGACTGACAGACTGACAGACTGACAGACTGACAGACTGACAGACTGACAGACTGACAGACTGACAGACTGACAGACTGACAGACTGACAGACTGACAGACTGACAGACTGACAGACTGACAGACTGACAGACTGACAGACTGACAGACTGACAGACTGACAGACTGACAGACTGACAGACTGACAGACTGACAGACTGACAGACTGACAGACTGACAGACTGACAGACTGACAGACTGACAGACTGACAGACTGACAGACTGACAGACTGACAGACTGACAGACTGACAGACTGACAGACTGACAGACTGACAGACTGACAGACTGACAGACTGACAGACTGACAGACTGACAGACTGACAGACTGACAGACTGACAGACTGACAGACTGACAGACTGACAGACTGACAGACTGACAGACTGACAGACTGACAGACTGACAGACTGACAGACTGACAGACTGACAGACTGACAGACTGACAGACTGACAGACTGACAGACTGACAGACTGACAGACTGACAGACTGACAGACTGACAGACTGACAGACTGACAGACTGACAGACTGACAGACTGACAGACTGACAGACTGACAGACTGACAGACTGACAGACTGACAGACTGACAGACTGACAGACTGACAGACTGACAGACTGACAGACTGACAGACTGACAGACTGACAGACTGACAGACTGACAGACTGACAGACTGACAGACTGACAGACTGACAGACTGACAGACTGACAGACTGACAGACTGACAGACTGACAGACTGACAGACTGACAGACTGACAGACTGACAGACTGACAGACTGACAGACTGACAGACTGACAGACTGACAGACTGACAGACTGACAGACTGACAGACTGACAGACTGACAGACTGACAGACTGACAGACTGACAGACTGACAGACTGACAGACTGACAGACTGACAGACTGACAGACTGACAGACTGACAGACTGACAGACTGACAGACTGACAGACTGACAGACTGACAGACTGACAGACTGACAGACTGACAGACTGACAGACTGACAGACTGACAGACTGACAGACTGACAGACTGACAGACTGACAGACTGACAGACTGACAGACTGACAGACTGACAGACTGACAGACTGACAGACTGACAGACTGACAGACTGACAGACTGACAGACTGACAGACTGACAGACTGACAGACTGACAGACTGACAGACTGACAGACTGACAGACTGACAGACTGACAGACTGACAGACTGACAGACTGACAGACTGACAGACTGACAGACTGACAGACTGACAGACTGACAGACTGACAGACTGACAGACTGACAGACTGACAGACTGACAGACTGACAGACTGACAGACTGACAGACTGACAGACTGACAGACTGACAGACTGACAGACTGACAGACTGACAGACTGACAGACTGACAGACTGACAGACTGACAGACTGACAGACTGACAGACTGACAGACTGACAGACTGACAGACTGACAGACTGACAGACTGACAGACTGACAGACTGACAGACTGACAGACTGACAGACTGACAGACTGACAGACTGACAGACTGACAGACTGACAGACTGACAGACTGACAGACTGACAGACTGACAGACTGACAGACTGACAGACTGACAGACTGACAGACTGACAGACTGACAGACTGACAGACTGACAGACTGACAGACTGACAGACTGACAGACTGACAGACTGACAGACTGACAGACTGACAGACTGACAGACTGACAGACTGACAGACTGACAGACTGACAGACTGACAGACTGACAGACTGACAGACTGACAGACTGACAGACTGACAGACTGACAGACTGACAGACTGACAGACTGACAGACTGACAGACTGACAGACTGACAGACTGACAGACTGACAGACTGACAGACTGACAGACTGACAGACTGACAGACTGACAGACTGACAGACTGACAGACTGACAGACTGACAGACTGACAGACTGACAGACTGACAGACTGACAGACTGACAGACTGACAGACTGACAGACTGACAGACTGACAGACTGACAGACTGACAGACTGACAGACTGACAGACTGACAGACTGACAGACTGACAGACTGACAGACTGACAGACTGACAGACTGACAGACTGACAGACTGACAGACTGACAGACTGACAGACTGACAGACTGGCAGACTGACAGACTGACAGATTGACAGACTGACAGACTGACATTTTTTCTCGATCACTTTTTTAGGCTTCTTTATGATCGTAAAGTCATGTTTGATTGTTAGAATTTTTTTTTTTTTTACGAATGCATAACATGTCTTATAGTACCTATAATCGCAAAAACCAGATCAGGTAGCAGGCGACTAGGGTGGATCATCTCTACTCTGTCTTGCCGAGCTTAACGCAACTTAGAGATTAAGGGCACGCTGCCGGAGAGGCCCGTTTAAGATCCTAGCTCTGAATGTAAATTCACTGATTAGGACCGAACGTAGAGCGAATTTATTCCAATTGCTGAAAGACATAAGTCCAGATTTGTTTATGGCTAGCGAAACTAAGCTTAACCAGAAACAGAAATTGACTAAACACAATTACAATATCGTAAGAAGAGACCGACCCAACTCCACTCAAGGAGGGATCGTCGCAATCTTTATACGTAAAGGCATTAGTCATAAGGTAATATATAATAGTGCTGTCTGTAAATTTCGGACGTTAGAGGCATGCATCATATGCATTCATCTCCAACAGGGGAAGCGAATGTATGTATGTGATCGCTGCCTTTGCACCGGAAACACCTCAGCCCACATAGTTTATAACAGAACTTGCAAAGGTTTTTGAATGCTTAAGATGGAGCTCGGAAGAAAACTTTTACATATTAGCCGCTGATTTAAACGCCAAACACTTAGATTGGGGAAATCAAATACAAAATCCTCGAGGTAACCATTTGCATAATTGGATGGGTTGATACCACCTTGAGTATCGCCTCGATCTTCTAGCTACAGAGAGGCCATCGTTTCCAAGAAGCGGTGCCTATCTGCATCTATTGCTGAAAGACGCAAGACTAACAGTTACTGACACTGTGGGTCAGCGACCAAAAAATTGTTTACGAACGATCGAGTACGTCCCCGTTATACAACTTCCGAACGAGCTTATGGAGTTGGAGGAGTATATGTGCCTGTGCATACTTACAATTACAGTAAGGTGCGCTGGCCACGCTTCTCCAACGCCTTATTGAGCGATTTACGGTCAAATGGTATATCCCCACCAAATGACGAAACCTAACAAATACTGAAATCGACAGATACTTAGAACAAATTGACGAAACGATTCTACGAACAATGAACAGAACAATACCGAAATACAAAGAACGTAACGCAACTGACATGTACTGTAACGCGACAGTTGACGCACTTCCCAGACAAAAAAGTGGACTACTAACAAGACTAAAACGCTTCTACAGACGGTTTACTGATACACGAGATCTGGAGATTAGGACACTGAAGTCGTCCATCAAAAACATCAACCAATTGATCCAAGAAAATTATAGGTTGTCTATTAATTTGTTCTGGGACAATAAAATTCGTGCCGTTAACTCTAGCGACCCAAGAATGTTTCCAAAAATTAATAAGATTCTTATAAGAAAGGATCAAAATGATCTCAATTGCGTACAGAACAGCTAATACAGTTGAGGTCATCAAAAGTCTCTTGCAGAGTGACTTCGACAAGATTCAGCGATATTGTGATGACTGGAAGTTGAAAATCAACTTCCAGAAATCAGAAACTATTTTGTTTAGGACTCCGTTGTCTAGCGCCTCAAGGGATACGAGAAAGAACTGGCCCAAGCTGGTGATCGTAGGGCCACATGGACATCCACTGGCGAGTTAAAGTGTAGTAAAGTACCTTGGCATCTGGTTGGATCAGTACCTGTATTTCGACAGACATATAGGTGCTGCTTTGGCCAGGGATAGGGGAGCATTTGCCTTGACAAAACGACTGTTTTATAGCAGCCGTCTTGACAGCAGGGTGAAGGTGATTTGCTACATGGCCCTCATCAGGCCGATGATTGCCTATGGATGCCCGGTGTGGTTCAACGTTGCCCCATCTCAAATGGAAAAGATTCGGGTGTTTGAGAGGCAATGTCTTAGACGTTGCCTTGGATTACACAGAACACCAGAGTCGGAGTACATAAGATATTATTCCAACCAGGTTCTATACAACGGAGCCAACATAAACAGAATAGATAATTTTTTGTTCAAGCTGATTCGGGGTCACGTTGCAAAAGCGATGTCCTCAACTAACAACTTAATTTTTGGGGCGTATTACCCAAATAACCAATATTTCGAGAGTGCGCGGTTAAGTGGCTACATCCCTCCCGAGGCATTCCTCTATTTAGACAGTCGAGGGCTGATACAGGATGGAGGGGCGGTTCCGTTCATCTACCACGTCAGCCGGAAAACTGTGGATAGGCGACTCCTGTATGGTCGAGACGTCATCGCTCAAGGTGGAGAGGAGCGCCTTCGGTTCAGTAGGACTGTGTCCGATCGAGACCGAAGGGATAGGGCGAAACAGGAGAACCAGTTGTGGTGGCTCTCTAAACAGCATCATGATATTTAAGGTCGATTAAGATGGTATGTCTTGGCCGACTTACATAGATTTAGGGTAATTAGGTATAGGGAACAGTCGGGGTGGCACCAAAAAAATTAAAAATATGCATGTATGCGGGGGGATATGTGCATGTATCTGCGTGTCTTTGAATGTATGTGCGTACGTATATGTATGTGCGTATGTACGTGTATGTGTGGGTTGCATGTTGTTGTGTGTCTGCATGCATATAAAAAATAAACAAAAAAATTTTTAAAAACGAAAAAAAATGCTGTTGTGGCTGTTCTAGATTTTTAGGAGTTTTATTTTTGGGTATTATTAGGTATCTTAAGTAGTTTAAGTTATTTTTAGTTTGTATAAGTTAGTTGTATCTAGTTTTAATTATTTTTGGTTTAGGTTTAGTTTATAAGTAAAAAATAAAAATATGATAAGATACCGAGTTTTTTGTTAATAAGTTTTCTTGGTTAAAAAAAAAATAAAATAATTAGATTTAATTAAAATAGTTTTTAGGTCGAAAGACATTAGTTCTAAGAGTTATTGTTTAGTCTTGACCGCCCGTAAAGGGTCAGTAAATTAGTTGTAAGTTATTGATAATTAGGCTAGTTTTAAAAATTTTTGTCTAGCTTTAAGATAATTATAAGTGAATATTAAATAAATATGAATTTAAAAAAAAAAAATTTAAATAAAAAAAAACCTATAATCACAAGTAAAAAGTAAGGTACATAACTATTGTAACAAATATACAGTTTTCAAATAACCGCACTATATACAACAAGGTGTTTTCATATCACAACCTTTAATCCAGGGTACTCAATAGTTTTTTAAATCATGTTTTATCCTTTTTGTTAAACAGTCTAAGCTTGCGCCACTCGTTTTTGTCACTTCTAATGCGAATCACTTTGTATATTTATTTAATATTTTATTTTTTGTCATTTGGTGTCTTCATTCTGTATGCTACGGTCTTGGAAGAGCTTGAGTTGATTTAGAAAAAGTCAACGGATTAGAACCCCAATAAAAAAAAAGAACCTTTTCATAACATTTTTCCGGGTTACACTTTCTCCAATAAATTTTGCAAATATTTCTAAAAATACAACAAAAAGTACTTATTTTTCTTACTTTATTTTTTGCATTGATCCTAGTTTTGCAATATATCTAGTCTGCCCCACTGTTCGTCGTAGTTCCCACAATTAAGTGGTAGTGTATTGATTACTAATTAAAATGTGTGTGTGGGGGGGGGGGGCGGATATTGAAAATTAAATTTAGAAACTTTTTATTGATATCCAGGTAGTCAGAAGACCTAACGGTAAAAGGAAAGCTTAAATGAAACAAAGATGTGGATAGAAGAAATTCGAGTAGCTGATGAAATAGTTTTAGAGAAAGTTGATTGTTTAACTAAGAAACTTAAGTGCCATGGCATTAACCTTAAGTAAAGTTATGCAATAGTAAATGTAATAATTGTATAGCAAGATATAACAAATGAAATTAAGGTTTCCAAGTGGATTTTTTTTTTAATCCGGAAAATAGTATTAGAGTGGAGGCCTACGTCTATGAGTCCTAGAAATATTGCTCGTTTTTTTTGCCATTCGTAACTAAACATGTCAAGTGAATACCTCAAACGTCTTCGATGTTTCATATTTGTATCATTGAAGGCTTTCTTATAGAAAATAGGAGATGTTAAAATTGAAAAGAAACATAAAGTTGTGTGTGAAAAATTAAGGATAATTATGACATCAGCTGTGGGGAACAAAGCATTTTGAGCACATGCTATAATATTATTTGGGTAAAAAAATGGTAATACCATCGTTGCTAAATTTCATCATAATGAACCCCAAACAAATAAACAACAACAAAACTTGTGTAGGTAACAAAATCGCTAGCTGTTTTAATGTAATTGACAAACAAGTAAAAAAAAAACCTGCATTGGATTGGACCTGATCATGTGGGCTCAATAGCTTGATGAGTAGTTCATTGGCTTCTAAGGCGGTTGATGTTGGTTGAATACTCGATAGAGGAAAAATAAGAAGTTCTTAAATCAAAATGACAAAAATAGACCAGTATCACTAGAAAAACAAATGAATCATGATCGACTAGGTAAGTCGTGGAAAATCTATAATTCCATACGAAAATACATATAAAGAAAAAAACTTGGTAGTAGCACACTAAAGTTGTTGTTGTTCGTTTAAAAACATGGACATAACCTAATCTTCATGTGGATGTAAGCGGGGCTTAATATACCCATCTATTTATATCGCGTAATACAAAAGGTCACTAAACCCTTTTGAGGCACGAGCTTCCTAAGTCAACAATTTAAAGAAGATCTCAGGTACGAAATTCATGATTATGAAAATTGAAATTCAAAGATTTCCACCGAATATTAGAAGAAAAATGATTTTCCTCATACGCCGCAGTTTACAACTCGAGATACTCTTATCATACGCTTTTCTGTGTAAAAGCCCACTAAACCTGCATGAATTTTCTACCGTGGGGAAGGTTGTGTCTCACAGGTGTGCTCAAACCAATTAAACTGTGTGAAAAGGCGATATAATTAAAAAGCGATAGTTCAGAAATCTGCAAATTTAGCGGACATTTTTGGTAAAGAATCGTAGTTTCTTATCGTTAATTTGCAATGTGTGAACACTGATCATCTTAACAAAGAAGTGGTAATGGAGTAGGAGGAGTATGCACAGTCTGAGAAAAAGGCCTTAGCATTACATTAGGCTGTTGAACGTTTTCACTTCCTTTCATCGATTTGATTTGACGGATCAAAATAACGCTTTAGAATCACCTTGTGTCAAATTCGAAATCAAGTCTCCATATAGAAGGATGTGCCATTAGCTATAAAAGCTTAAAATTATTTACAAAACAGGTTTGCTCCTATCCGCGAACAAAATACTTTTTGTTTTTTTTAAATCCATCCTCTGCCACGGCCATTATTTTATTTCATGGTTTCTCGGAAATGGCGCTTTTTCTTGGAGAGTACTCAAACGATTTGGTTGAAAATTTCAGAGTTTGTTTTAATGAACAAGAAAAAAATTCAAAAAATATTTAAAGTCAGTTCATACCATTGCCATGCTCACCTGAAATGATTTCCATGAAATTTTTGTTTGTTCCGCCTGCAGCCACACCCATAAAAGTTTTGCGGGAATTTATATTTAAGTGAAGTGTATGCCCACCAGGGCAACCACATGAAAAAAACGCGTTTTTTTCGTACTACTTGGCCGTGTGGAAAAAAATTATTCTAATTTAGTCCAATCAAAATATTTATGACTTCATTTGTATTTAAGACGCCAGTTATAGCTTTCATTAAAACTCATCATTGAAAGCTTTGACTATCAATTAGAACAAATAAAACTGATGTCGGTTTTCTACCAAAACTAAGGTAATAAGATATATAATATTTTTGTCAAAAAAATATTTTATTTGCTCTACCACTTTCTTGTAAATTCACTTTTTATTTTTCAATGTTTATTGAATGATCATTGAAAATGCCTTCCATCATTGAAAAATCAAAACTGAATTTACAATAAAGTGGTAGAGCAAATAAAATATTTTTTTGACAAAAAATATTACATATCTGTTTACCTTTATTTTGGTACCAAAACGACATCAGTTTTATTTGTTTAAGTGCCTCCGAATTAATAGACAAAGTTTTCAATTATGAGTTTCAATGAAAGCTATAACTGGCGCCTAATTAAAAGTGTAAAGAAATGTTCTTTGTTTAATAGATCGTGAAGTAATTTGAGTTTAATTAGTAAATTATGTAGTATCAAAAAAAAAAAATTATTTAATTTTTTTAAAATTTTTGTTTTTAATCAGCAGAAGGTAACCCTACGCACTTTTCTCTCTCATTTGCGGCGATTTAAAAAGTAAACTCTGAGAAACCCGAGGTAGGTTTAAAGAGGGCAACGATGCGTAATCAGTTGTCGAACATCACAGAATATTTTGACAGCTGGATGTCATTGGTAATTTTGACAGCTGCTGAAAGGCAAATATTGTAAAAATAAAATGCACGATTGGATCGTACGAACTTGCTCTTGAAGCTAACAACTTTAATGTAGATAAGCATTGACGCTGTTAAGTAGGTAGATAATCTAGTTATCCTATGCAGTTTTAAAGCCGATGTAAATAGATTACTTTGATTCTTAGTATAATGACTTGTGTCGAATGGTCAATTGATGATGAAAGGAATAGTTACATAGGTACCTGCAAACAAATGCATATGTAAATTTCGATTATGGATTTTAATTATGTAAGTAAGGGGAGTAATATGTAGGTATATACATAGATTGAGCCTAGGTACATATGTTACATATGAAAATGAAAATGATGGATGTAGGTGAGTAGGTAGATATCTGCAGTATAACTTTATAATTTAAGTGATCCATAGTCCCAAATGCGGGCACGATAGTTGGGCTCATCAATTAGATACTATCGTACCTTTATATTTTTCTAGGGGAATTTGGTTAAATGCATGCATACAAAAAAAAATATATATATATAATTTGCAGTATATATATGCTGCAAATTCTATTAGAGTCGGTAGACATCGACCAAAAATATTGCGTCTTAGAAAGGTACGATAGCACCTAACTGATGAGCCCAACTATCGTGCCCGGGCGAATCGCATTTGGGACTATGGGTCACAAAATATTTCAATTGGCTTTAATCCACACAGTCCACAAAAACAGAAACAAAAATAATATGTAAATATTGTTTGTTTGTGTTTTCTTCGAATATATTTATAATTTAAGCCTAGTACGCTGCTGATGCGAAACGAAATTTTTCGGTGGTCTCCACTAGGAGAGCGAAATGCTAACGAAAACCACAGCGGAAAAATATTTGCGGAGAGTTCTGTAAGCTGTCAAAAACAATTGACAAGTTGTAAAAAAAAAGTAATTTTGTCACCAAATTATTTTTAGATGGAAAATTTTTTGTCGCCAAATTACTTTTAGATGTAATTTTCTTGAAATAATTCTTGGATTTAAAAATTGTTCTTGTTACACATAGAGGATTTAAAATAAAACTCAGAACCGTTTAAATGATGGAAATTAAGCAAATACTTTGGGACTTATTAACTGGTTTATCTGCCGATTTGATGAAATTTCTATCAATTTTAAGAAAATCAATGAAATAGGGAGGTAAACCACTCTATAATTCGAAAACTACGTCCTTCATTGGGATGGTGTGAACGGTTATGAGTTCTAATTTATGGTTTCTTACTAATTCCGGATACCATTTCCAAGTCCAAGAATTATTTCAAAAAAAATATATGTAAAGGAAATTTGGTGACAAAAAAATACATCTAAAAGTAATTTGGTGACAAAACTACTTTTTGTTTTGTTAATCCTTCCTTTGAAAGTATGAAGTTTTGATTCAAAAAAGATATAGCTCGCCTTTATTGGACAACCCGTTCCAAAGATATAGTTGCAAAGCTATTCACTGTTCACCTTGAAATACATAATCTGAAAATACTTTGAAGTGTATCTTTGGAACGGGTTACCCTAAAAACTTGGTTGATACCTTTTTGTAATCTACTCTTGATGCTCTCAAAATCAGCATCAAAAGTTTTTATGTAGAAGCCTTATTGCAAAAAATCACTCTTGAAATACGCATATTTAGAATGATGTATGCGTATTCCTGGAGCTATTTTTTTTAATACAACTTCTTTGCAAAAAATGTTGATGTTTCCTTTGAAAGTATCAAGTGCTGATTCTAAAATGATATCGCTCGCCTTTATTGGACAAGCCGTTCCAAAGATATAGTTCCAAACCTATTCACTGTTCACCTTGAAATACATAATAAGATATAAGATTATATATTTCAAAGTGAACAGTGAATAGGTTTGGAACTATATCTTTGGAACGGCTTGTCCAATAAAGGCGAGCGATATCATTTTAGAATCAGCACTTGATACTTTCAAAGGAAACATCAACATTTTTTGCAAAGAAGTTGTATTAAAAAAAATAGCTCCAGGAATACGCATACATCATTCTAAATATGCGTATTTCAAGAGTGATTTTTTGCAATAAGGCTTCTACATAAAAACTTTTGATGCTGATTTTGAGAGCATCAAGAGTAGATTACAAAAAGGTATCAACCAAGTTTTTAGGGTAACCCGTTCCAAAGATACATTTCAAAGTATTTTCAGATTATGTATTTCAAGGTGAACAGTGAATAGGTTTGGAACTATATCTTTGGAACGGCTTGTCCAATAAAGGCGAGCGATATCATTTTAGAATCAGCACTTGATACTTTCAAAGGAAACAGCAACATTTTTTGCAAAGAAGTTGTATTAAAAAAAATAGCTCCAGGAATACGCATACATCATTCTAAATATGCGTATTTCAAGAGTGATTTTTTGCAATAAGGCTTCTACATAAAAACTTTTGATGCTGATTTTGAGAGCATCAAGAGTAGATTACAAAAAGGTATCAACCAAGTTTTTAGGGTAACCCGTTCCAAAGATACATTTCAAAGTATTTTCAGATTATGTATTTCAAGGTGAACAGTGAATAGGTTTGGAACTATATCTTTGGAACGGCTTGTCCAATAAAGGCGAGCGATATCATTTTAGAATCAGCACTTGATACTTTCAAAGGAAACATCAACATTTTTTGCAAAGAAGTTGTATTAAAAAAAATAGCTCCAGGAATACGCATACATCATTCTAAATATGCGTATTTCAAGAGTGATTTTTTGCAATAAGGCTTCTACATAAAAACTTTTGATGCTGATTTTGAGAGCATCAAGAGTAGATTACAAAAAGGTATCAACCAAGTTTTTAGGGTAACCCGTTCCAAAGATACATTTCAAAGTATTTTCAGATTATGTATTTCAAGGTGAACAGTGAATAGGTTTGGAACTATATCTTTGGAACGGCTTGTCCAATAAAGGCGAGCGATATCATTTTAGAATCAGCACTTGATACTTTCAAAGGAAACATCAACATTTTTTGCAAAGAAGTTGTATTAAAAAAAATAGCTCCAGGAATACGCATACATCATTCTAAATATGCGTATTTCAAGAGTGATTTTTTGCAATAAGGCTTCTACATAAAAACTTTTGATGCTGATTTTGAGAGCATCAAGAGTAGATTACAAAAAGGTATCAACCAAGTTTTTAGGGTAACCCGTTCCAAAGATACACTTCAAAGTATTTTCAGATTATATATTCCAAGAGAACAGTGAATAGCTTTTAGAATATATTTTTGGAACGGGTTGCATTTTTCACTTGTTCATCAGTGAGTTTTCTTAGTGGGTTTGTACTTGACCGCTCTGCTACGCTGCGAATGCTCTTTGATGGATTCCCATTTTAACTATAGGTCTTGCTTCCTCAATTAATACCAAAATCGAATGAATAGTAAAAATGCATGGCCTTATATATCAAATCCAATTGACAAGTGACCAGCTTGCAAGCAGCTTGATTTGCTATCAAATCCACGAGCAGGGCATCTGCCATACGATGGTTCAATAACATTAAAAAACTTCGTCCAGAAAAGAAAAAGAAGGTAGCGATGGCAATGCGAGGTAAGTGATTTGTCATCATCTTCTTTCTATCAACACAACAAAGGACTAGCGAGGTCATCACCTGAAATTGTAGACTAAATAACAATGTCCATCCCGTGCCGATTTTCACGAAGTAAACATTAAACAGATTATCTTAACTTAGAAATAAGTTCTGGGGTATGGTATAAAATCGCCAATCAATGAGATCGGAAACAGGCTTTCTAAATAGAGGTGGGTATCGTTTAAGATGGCCTTTTTGCAACCAAACATTATTGTGGTAACGATGATTTCACTAAATTGTCGTCGGTGCAGCGGAAGGCCGCTTACCTTTGGCTTCCGGCCTGGATACATCTTGTCCCGACCAGGTCGGAAATTCATATTCGTACTGCCAGTAGCGGGCGGTCGATTTGATTTTTTCTTTGTGGCAATTGAGTTAATTTATGTGTTGAAAGTATGTAGTTAGAAATGGTGAGTGTTTTTTTTATATTTATATGGTGTCAAAGGTCGCATAGAATTTAAAAGTCGGAGTAACAAATGTATTTGTGTCCATGACATGGACAGTTAATTGCAGAACAAACTACTGAATCTTGATTATAATATTTTTATTTAGTAGTCACTTAAAATAAATTAATTTTAAAAGGACATTGGTTATTTTTAATCTAAGCACTAGCACTAGGTATGAGAAAAGTCGATAGTTAGTTATAATCAGCACTCCAAATAAAGATCAGCTATATCTTGTTCGCCGATAAGATATGTGAAGGGTGTGCTTCTTTCCAACTTCCCATTTGCATTTTGCAGACTTAGTTTAGTCGATTTTAAAATTGGTTTTGATACAAAATTAGAATTGAATGTATTTTGATTAATTTAATTCAGGAAATGTACAGAAAAACCCGACACTAGAGAAAACACAAAGCCAAAGAAAAATCAAATAAGCATTACAAGAGCTTGACTTTTTTTTTATAAAAAAAATGAAATGTCAAAATTTCGCAAGCAATTAATGTGCAGGTCAATTAAATTGAGAACGAAAAGAGTGGAGAATTGTACTAAGAAATCTACTACAGCTATCCACTAAAATTACACATTTCGTCGATCAGCAGCGTACTGGAAAACGAAAAGTAGAACGAAATTTTTCGTTCATGATTTCGTCGTGTCATTTTTGTATGGGATTTTTCGTTTCGCATCAGCAGCGTACTAGGCTTTAGGTGCAATATGCATACATAAGATTCCTGGGATTTTTAAAGATACATAAGTATATATATAAATGTATGAGGGCCTACAGTGTGTTTAGTATTCAGTGTCGTATACGCAAAAATTCGTAAAAAGGGAATAATAATAAGGTATTTGCTTAGTTGTTATAGTTTGAGGGAAAACAAAGATGCAATTTGAATTCATGGATAAATAAGAATATATCAAAAAAATATTCAAAAATCGTTGGAGCGGGTTTTTAATAAATGTATAAAATTTTGAAACAAAATTTTTTTAAAAATTGAAACGCCATTTTGAAGATATTATTAATATACATATAAAATTCAAATTTAAAAAAAAAACTAGTGAAAAAAAATATATTTATTTTTTAAAAATCGAAAAACATTTTTTTGAAAATTTGAGTACGCAGTCTTATTAACACTTTTAGGAAACATTTGCATAAAAAAAATTAGTTTAATCGGTTCATCCAATATTGAGAAAGTCGAAAATATGAAAAAAAGGTTCTATGGGAAGTACAGTTAATAAGTAAGCAAAACAAAATATTTTTATATTTAAAAGTGAACTGTACTAATTTAAGAAAACACAAATTTTTTTATAAGAATTCTTGGAGCCGTTTTCGATAAATAATTTGTTTTCTTAACGGTTTTTTAACATTTGTGTGGGAGGTACCGTTGATTTTTATTTTAGGAAAACAGTTTTTTTATCTGTTCAAGAAAATGTCAAAAAACCACCAAATACGAAGTTTCGAACAAACAATTAAGTCGTTTTCGAAATTTTGAACTTTCAAAAAAAAAATTTTTTTTTACATAATAGTGTTTAAACAGTCTAGGAGCTTCTACGTAAATAATTTCAAAAAAATCAAATGAACCATTTCCGAGAAAATTGAACACCAAAAAAATTTTCCAAAAAAAAATTATAAACAGATACCATTTTCCTTCTTTAATGAACTGATTTTATTGTATAAAAATCGTTGGAGCCGCTTTTGTGAAAAATAAGATTTAAGTTTTTGGCAAAAAAATTATGGGAGCTACTGTTCTTTTCCGTCTTAAAAAAAAATGAAAAACACGTGTGGGCATATTACCGAAAAAACAATATGTACCAAGTTTGAAGCAAATCCACCGAACCGTTTAGGCTGCACACTCGAGGACAGACAGACAGACAGACGGAATTACGGGACCCACTTTTTTGGTGTTCTCTATGATCGTAATGTCATGTTTGATTGTTAGAAAAAAAAAATTTTACGAATACATTAGCCAACATGTATTTTCAGATTTAAAAACTCTTACACATACATTCGAACCAGTAGATATACACAAGTATGTATACAAACACCGGATATCAAAAACGAAATCGATAGACTGTTAAATTGGCCGCGCACTTATAAATGACAAAAATCCGCTTTCAATGGAATATGTAAAGGAAAAAACGCAAAAAAAAATCTTTATGGACCTACATCGAGAGATCTCTCTGCAATGTCCATTGTTGATACCCAACTAAAAGCAAAAGGGATAACTGCGAGCAGGAAGGACTTTTAATTTGCCGCAAATCTCTCTCAGATTTCTGTTTGGTTTTCATCTTATTTTCTATGTCCTGATGTTCAATCCTGATTCCTGACCAAACTAAAATGGAGAAAAAATAATGGAAAACTTTTTCATTATTTGCTACCACCGCAAAATCCACAAACCCTGAACTAATCAGTTTTGACCCATCCCTCCTATTCCGCCCCTCCCTCTAAGCATTGTTAATTCAATAAAACCAAACGCCATCACCATCGCCAACGCATTGTTTGCCGCTACATGAATTGCTTGAGTGTGAGTTTTTGTGGGTGAGTGATGGTGAGTGGCGGTTCTGGTGAGTATGTATGATGGGATCCGTTATATAAGGGCTACCTCTTGCCTTTGCTCCAAAAAGCATGCAGAAAGAAAAGTTCAAAACAAAAAAAAAAATTAAATAAAAATAAAATCAATTCGTGGCATTTTTAAAACCCTTTAATTGCATTTCTTTGCTGAAACCGCATTTTTATGGGTTACCCACCATTGTTGGGGAGACCACCACCCCACCGACCGTTCCACTAACCAAAACACAAGTGCAAGAGAAAACAAACAAAAAAATCTCTGTTTGCAATTCACTGTGGCAGGTTGAGATTGAGGGATTGTTCACTATCACCCCACTCACATTCAACCCCAAATGTGGGCTGTTGTGGGTTTTGGTTTGGGGTGGTGGAGGTTCGTTATTGATGCGGTTGAGTGAATCTAGCTTGTCTGCGGCTTGACTTTTGGTTAAAGTATTTTTTTTAGCACACAATTATAATTTATGTTCACACAGAGTGCCATAACTGGCGCACGTGTGACGTCACAAGGGCCACAGAATGCCATGGTGTTGAGGGGCCAAAGCCAATTTGCTCTCCCCTTCTATCTCCTTGTTCTGTGAAAAGCATAAAATTATTTTTGTATGCATAAAATACGAGTAATACCTTTTGTTCGAAAACGAAGGCCATTCGAATTATGGTTCCAGTTTTAGTTTTCTTAAGTTTTGAGTAAAATTAGTTGCAGTGCTGCGCTGCAATGCACTGAGCCATCAGGTTGGGGGTGCAGTGGCCCGTTGAAATTGTAGAAATTTTTCATCATTTTTTTTTTTGGTCTTAATGTACCTATTGTTTTGTTGTTAATGAGAACAAGAACAAGAATTATGTTTAGGTTGGCCTCGTTTCCATAAACAAAACACATAATTGGCTTCAATTTATTGTTGAGAGAGCACCTACAACATCGAAACGAGGGTAAACAATCATCAAGAATCCTTTTAATGGTTGGCGGATGGAACACAATTATAACGGCTTTTGTGCAGTTTTGATTGTTGTTGTGTGTCCTATGATCTTTTCCGGAATGAGTGACAATATGTTTAAAGCCACATAAAAGAAAATCGCACTATTTCTGGTCGATAAAATTAATTGGATTTGCGATTTGCGTTTAAAATGGATTATGTTCATGCATGCCGTTGCTCAAGGCTACAAATAAATACTACTAATGCTCCATTACAAAGTAATGGGTAAGAAGTGAAATCATTTAATGTATATGAGTAGGTATTAGAGATTATTGTTTTGAAATTAGATTAAGTTAAGATGGGGTTATCGACGGCTTATAAGGGTTGGTAATTATGTTAAGTGAAAAAGACAACGCCTGAAGCTCTGACACTCCAATAATTATGTGTGTGCGTTGTAACCATTGCTACTGTGGTAGCATGTTGATGATTATTTGATGAAGAAAGTGCTACTGTGCCTTAACTACCCCATTTAATTTGTAAAAAGTATATAAGAGTCCCGAGGGTAGTAGACGATTGCTTATTATTACATTTTAAATTAAGACGAGAAACCAATGTTGCCAAAGCTGTATGGAATTTACAAAAAGAAGAATCTTAGAATAGTTTAAATTAGGAATGTAGGTCATTCCTTCCCTTGTGATCTATTTTTAAATTAATAAAATCACAAACATAATTGTGTGTCATTAATGCGATTAAAGAAACACAGGCACTGCATTATTTTTGAAAAAAATATTACTGAACACACTTCGATCATATATTAAAAGAATGGAACAACGCTGATGTTTTGCTTTTTGAAGAGGCGATGCCGATTTATACCAACCAAGTCCCACGTTGGGCGCCAATTGTTTCAATTATAATTTAACTATAAAAAGTTAAATCTTTATTATCTCGAGAATGACTCCATCGATTTTGATTTTTAAAAAACTATGTACACTTCTTTATGTACAGTTTACATTCTGACAAACAAATTTTCTTACATAATTTTTGGCTTAGCGGTACCTACAGTCCAAACATTTTATTGATTTTCGACCACCTCATAAGCGATCGATCAAAATTTAAATTATGTAAGAAATTTAAAATTATGTACGAGGTTCTTCGAATTGTTAATAATAGTGCATACCAACATTTTTGAAAAAAAAAATTTTGGGATTTTTTGAAAAAAAAAAAAAATTTTTTTTTTTGTAAATTCAATATTTCTAGAATGGAAAGACGATTTTCATTAAATAATGCTTTTATATTTATATTCTTAAATATCTTGAATTTACATCTAAATTTAGAAGAAATACTTAACGAAATTTTGTATATAAAAAAATAAGTAAAAAACGACTTAAAAAACATATTTAGTTGTTTCTACTAAGAATATGGTACTTACGATGTACACGACGAAAATAGCAAGTATGTTCGACCAAATCGTGCATCTTTTTCTGATATCCTTGCATCCGAGTAAGAATTTCAGTTTCCCGAAAATTGTGTAAGTTTTCCTCTAACCGGAGCTGGCCTTACGTAGAGTTTTTACTGTACATATGTATACTCTCAAGATAAGGGCGAACAACGAAGTGCGAAAAAAAGTTCTCAAAAATTGCCGTCAAACGACTTAAGGTCCAAAATAGTATCATTTTTCCGTCATTTACACCTCATTTGTTTTGATTTGTCGGTGACTTTTGAAAAAAGTTAAATAAAAACCTCAAATTTCGTATGTTTGCTCTCGATGGGCTAAATGGAGATTTATGAAAATTGCTTGTCAACGAAATGTAGCTATTCATTTACGATACTTCAGAAAGTTCGATTCTGTCGTGAGAGAACGGGTTCCATATCCACTGCTTCACGATAACTGAACAAAAAACTACTTCCTAGTTATTCTCTTTGCATTAAATAACTCTGATTTAACTCTGATTTAACCCAACCACTGAAAAATTGGTCCTAAATTAAACAAATCAAAGACAAATTGTAATTAACCATACCCAATTCCGAATACGCCCTTAGTTCATATGAAAACTACCAAGCCTGTGTTTTAGACAAAGGTAGACAACTTAAGATATATATGAATAGATATACAAACCAGTAAGATTACGGCAAAAGTCAAACAATACCAACAAAAAGTATATTAGGGGTGGCCGTGGAGCGATAGTTGTGTGCTCGCCTGTCAACCTCGTGGTTGCAGGTTCGATTCCTGCCGTTGTCTATGTCTTCTTATATTCCATTAAAAACTAATTCTAAAAATTGTCACAAAATAATGGTGTTTTGCTCATTACATGCTGGTTAGGCATAACACTAACAACATGTGATTGAGTAAACTAGCATACCCATAAAATATGACAACCAAATAAATAAAATAATGCGAATTATAAGGGACATACATAAATAAGACACGGTAATTCTCTCCGCATTAGTTCAGCCGCCATCCCTGGAGATAAATCTGAGACATCAACCAGCTCTAGTCTGAGAACATCGCCCCAAACATTTTTCCTATCCTTCTTTCTCTTCTCCCACCGGATGCCCGCGCTGTGTTAAGAAAAACATATAAAGGGTATTCATAATTCCTTGAGCGCGTGCAGAGTTATAAAAAAAAAATATTAAACCATTTATTTAGTTCTTTTCTTGTGCGTTGCGCCGCCCACGCACTCATTTTAAAACATAATTTGCCGCCGTTTTTCTGTTTATTTCGGAGTGCATACGTGTATGAGTATCTTTGGCATTAATTTTTTAAAACGAACAAAACTTAACTTCTAGCGGAAATAATGATGATAAAGAAGCTTAAGGAAATCGCCCGCTGTTATTTTGCAATAAGAGCTGTGATTTTTGCCTGATGTTTCTCCGAGTGTAAAGAAAAGGCGCTCCTATAATTCGAACGATTTCTAAAATTTAATATTAAGTGGGGAAATTTTGCAAACTACGGATTAAGTGTTTTCATCTAAAATGATTTGTTTAACAGATCATGAAAATATTAGTTTCGTGCCAACACTAAGTCCGGTACAAATTTAGTTTTTAGTTTTTTTGTTGCTTTTTTTGTATTTTGACATTTATGTTGAAGTAGATAAATTATAAGAATTGATTGAAAACAAGCTATAATGCGATATACAAACGAAGAACGTGCAATTATTGTTGCTGTATTTTTGACAAATATCCGGTCTGTAGGTTTTACATAAAGCAAAAAGTTAAGTATTTGGCAGATCATCTCATATAAACTGGGTAAACTTCAAATATCCGAATAAGAAAAATGATAAGTAGTTAACAGTGTGTGGAGTATATATTTTTCCCCGTTTTGAGTACTTGGCTGGGTTAGATTAGGTTGAGGTTAGGTTGAAGTGGTCGTCAGGAAGACAGCTGACACACTTAGACCTTAGACAGGTCCATTGTGATACCACATGAAGAGAAATTTACTCTTTAATCAAACCAGTTGGAGCCTCGAATAAGGCGGTGAAGTCGGTGAATCTCAATGTATCTAAGATCACTGGTGTCGTCGAAAAAGTATTCCCCTAGGTGTAATCTTCTTTCTTGGGAGAGAGCAGGACATGAACAAAGAAGATGTGAGATAGTCTCTTCTTCCTCCTCCTCCATGCAGTTTCTGCAAAAGTCATTGGAGAAATCGCCAAATCTTTTGGCGTGTCTACCAATTAAACAGTGTCCAGTTACAACACCTATTACGGAACCAAGATTGGGTCTAATTCTGGCCATATTTGTCTGGTGACCAGGCACGTAGTGATGTTTGACCATCTACAATAGTTTGCTTGTAGCGATAGTCATACCGTTTTCTTCCATTTTCGGTAGAATAGGTATTTTGGTTCCTTTTCTGGCGAGTTCGGATTTGAAGTTCCCAAAAAAAACACTATGTCCCGGCACCCAAATCAGGTAAATGTTAAACTATTCTGCCATCTCCCTGAGAGATGATCGACAGTTACGGGCAGTTATGGAGTTTATGGAAACAGCGCCAAGTGATTTGAGGGCTGCTTGGCTGTCAGAGAATATGTGGATATCCGATGTAGATATCCGTTTTCCCTTAGCCAGGATAACACCTCTTTAATCGCCAGAATTTCCGCTTGAAACACGCTACAATATTCAGGGAGACGGAAAGAGAGACTAAGATTTAGTCTGTCCGAGTACACACCACCTCAAACTCCCTCTTCGGTTTTCGAACCGTCCGTATAAAAGTGGGCTGACTCATCTTTTAAGAACCTCTCATCCTCCCAATCTGATCTTGGTGGGATGGTAACTTGAAAGTTCTTGTCGAAGGTAAGCTGGTGTGTGGTGTAGTCGGATCGTCCTAGTTTTGATCCGACATTGTTCAGAATATTAGAATGGCCTATCGAATTGCTAGTCCATTGAGAGATGGCTTTGAGACGAATAGCTATACTCGCAGCCACTTGTTTGCTAAAAATGTCGAGGGGTGTAAGGTAAAGTAGTATGTCAAGGGCAGCCGAGGGTTTGGAGCAGAGTGCTCCACTGATACATAAGCTGGCTAACCTTTGGACCTTATTTCATTTGTCACAATATATGACTTTGTCCAACGCAGTCCACCATACTGCTATCTCATAAGTAAGTATCGGTCTAACGACCGCTGTGTACAACCAATGGGTAATCTGTGGGGATAAGCCCCATTTATTTCCAATGGCTTTTTTGCAAGAGAAGAGTGCAACTGTTGCTTTTCTTACTCTTTCTTGTATATTGGATTTCCAACTCAGTTTTTTATCTAGTATGATACCTAGATATTTGGCTTCGTCTGAGAAAGTCAGTTACGTACCATTTATTGATGGCGATATAAGTTGGGGAATTTTATGTTTCCTAGTGAAGAGGACAGGGTCTTTCTTGGTTGGGTTAATATTCAGACTACATTTAGTTGCCCAAATTTTTAGTCGATTGAGAGCATTTTTTATTAAGTCTACTAGAGTTGGAGCGTGCTGTTACAACAATGGCAGCATCATCGGCATATGCTATTACCTTATATCCCTCTGCTTACATGTCAATCAGCATTTCGTTTACCACTGTATTCCATAGAAGTGGAGATAAAACACCACCTTCTGGAGTCCCTCTGCCGACATACCTTCTTTCTAAGTAGTCCCCCAGGGTTGAGTTTATTGCTCTGCTGCCTAACATGAGACTAATCAGCTCTGTCAATGAGTTGGATATCTTAAGGTTTCTCAGGGCAGTGATTATTGCCACCTTACTAAAGCACCTTCAATATCTAGGAATGCTACCAGAGTATACTCTATGGTGCAATGAATATTCTATATTTTGTACCAGCGTGTAAGGCGGTTTCAACCGATTTTCCGTACCAATATGCGTGTTGAGCTGTAGAAATGAGATTGGGTTTATTGTACTGCGTAAATGAATTTCTATCAGTCTTTCTAGAGTTTTTAAAAGGAGTGAAGATAAACTTATCGGTTTGAGGTCCTTCCGATTTACATTTGGCTGAGCAGTACCTAAAAAAATTTAAAAATCATGCCAATGTGTTTCAAAAAAAAAATGTACTACAATATTTGTGACTAGTTTGATTACTTTATCAAAGTAATATTAATTTTCAAACGCAACCAATTCGTATTCGGGATCATACTGCGGATACAATTCTCTACACTCCACACAGTACACATAAGAATATTAAAGGAACATACAAATACGATCCACAGTTCATTGCGCATAATTTTTACATTTATCTTAATCGAATCCATTGTTGGCTCGCTGTTTCACGGCATCTACTATTCTGCAATCCTTGATTTTTGAAAGGAGAAATCATTGCCGATTTAAAACAACAATTTAAATAAAGCATGACTTATTCGCATGCAGGTATTTCACATCGTAAGCAAAAGATTAATCAAAGAAACAGCTTAATATATTCTTTACGTTTAATATACCTACAGAATTTCTTCAATTTTTGTTTGCAAAAAAAAAATGTTGGTATGGCAATTTTATCCTAGCAAAAAACCTCGTATTGAACCCTACAAGTGGGTGCCGGGCCGTATTGATATCTATAGAAATCTTGTGCGATGACAAGATGGTGATCAGCTAAGGTTAAGTTAAATTACCTAACGTTCCTTTAAATCTCAATATTTCAATTCTCAGTAAATCGATTGAACCATAGAAAGGAGGTCCCTAGTTTTCAGTGGTGGTGCGAACGGCTTCATAATCCGTGCCGAAGAAATGGAAGGCCGGTGGGTCGCTACCCAGCTCATTCAGACGCCTTGGGAGTCCGTCTCAGTTCTTACCTTACTCCGGTATATCGGCTCTGTCGGGGCTGACATTTCCTTTTCCGACTTACTCATGGAACCAAAATGTCAAGTTTTATCTAAAAAAAAAAACGGACGATATTGGCATGATGGGCGTGGTACCATCCGAAGAGGATGAACTCTTGGCCTCGAACCAAGAAACCACACCCGGGACCACTCCTGATTTGGTGGCTTCTGGATCTATAGTGAGTCCAAGCCATAGAAATTCTGTAGTTCCTAAACTGTTAACAAAAACAATTAAGCTTTCGTGCATCAAAGCCAGCCATAAAGGAGTTGCACGGGCCAACAAAAAACTTTAGGCGCTGTTCTCGAGAACCAGTTCAAAGGACATCGTTCATTCTACCCAAAATATGCAAAAATAAGGATGCTACTGGAACGGTTCACGAAAAGGATGGTGAAGATACATTACCAGAAGACTGTTGACGACTATAATAGCTTACTTGCAGTTTAAGATAAAGCCCAAACCGAGTACGAAAGAACTTATAAACGGCCTTCAGCAAATGAATATATTTTGCTGTATATGCATGACTGGCCACCGCTTCTTATCTCCTGATTATAAGCGAGGAGAGCAAAAAAGTTCTCGAAAAAAATGGGTCCAAATTGCGCTTTGGCTTAAGAAGCGTAAAGATAAAAAATCCTGCCAATCAGCGGCCAAGACAATGGTAAAGCAAATGAGGATGTTGAAATCAACGGCCCGTAAGTTGAACCCTGCCATTATCAGGACTTTCAAAATGCGCTAAAGAACTCTGAATGTGGCTGCTGTTGACCCGATCCTTTACAATTTACAATAATGCTTTTTTTTAGAATCAATTATAATCCGAATTCTGTCTCCGTTACATTACATACCATATTTAAAGCATATTTTGTAAATTTATTATCTTTAAAAGAGAAACGAAGAGCACGTAAGAAATGGCAACAAACTCGAGCTCCTCAAAATAAGTTAAATTTAAATCGCTAGTGTAATATATTAAAAAAGACGATATAAAAATTTAAAAATTCTGAAGTTGGGAATTATCTTAAAAGCTTGACAGCTGAAAAAGAATCCAACTACTCACTCTGGAAAGCGAATGATCAAAACGAATGGGCAAAAAGCGACAAGAAGAAAGCAAAAGTTTTCGCGGATTACCTGGAGAACACATTTAAACCTTTTGATGGGCGAGAACTCAACGAAAATTTAAATATACGTTCTAACTTAAGCGTAAATTACATCTCAGGAAATGTTACCCTTGCCGAATTACTCGTAAGTAGAGAAATAAGAAAGCTTAAGTATAAGAAAGCTCCGGGTTATGACTTAATTACGGCCGAAGTTCTCAAAATGCTTCCTCGCCAAAGGTTAATTAATATTCTTTATATAATAAATGCCACTCTAAGGCTAAAGTATGTTCCGCACCAATGGAAGGTTGCGGAAGTTATAATTGTTCTCAAACCAGGAAAACCATCACATGATAAGAAATCTTATAGACCCTTTTCGCTTCTGCCCGTAATATCTAAGGTCTTTGAAAAAATATTACTTCTGCTCCTGCAGCCAATAATAGAAGAAAAGCGCCTAATACCTGAACATTAGTTCCGATTTAGAAGCAAGCATTCGACAATTGACCAAGTGGATAGGATCACTGACGTCATGAGAAAACTATTGAAGAAAAGAAAATTTGTTCGGCGGTCTTCCTGGACGTGTCGCAAGCTTTTGATAAATCGTGGCTCGAAGGCCTAAATTTTAAATTAAGACGAATTCCTCTCATATCTAGAGAATAGATTTTTTTAGAGTAAGACATGGAAACGACTATTCGGATCTCAAAGATATAATGGCTGGGGTACCAGAAGGAAGTGTCTTAGGTCCAATATTGTACCTAATATTTATACGTGATATACCTCAAACAGAAGACACTATCGTAGCCACGTTTGCTGACGACACTGCAATACTAGCAGTGGGCCAAACGATAAATCTACGACAAAATTACAAAAAGCTCTGAATAATGTCAATGCTTTTACAAAAACATGGCGGAAATCGCTCAATGAAATAAACTCAGTCCATGTAGATTTTACGTACAAGAAAATTAATAGATTACCGGTATTTGTTAACACGGTTCAAGTTCCGTTTGCTAACGAAGCAAAATATCTCGGAATGACTCTAGACGCGAAATTAAAATGGAAACCGCATGTTAAAAAGATATGCGAAGGGCTAAATAATAAACTCAGAGATATGTACTGGTTGCTCGGGAAACATATCTCTGCTAAATATCGAAAACAAGCTAATTTTGTACAGGCGGGTGCTTAAGCCTGTCTGGACTTACTGTATACGACTCTGGGGCTTTACGCGCAATTCTAATATAAATACCGTACAAATATTTGAAAATAAGCTGCTAAGATCGTTTGATCTCCACAGAGATATCGGGATTCCCACGGTTCGCGATGAAATAAAAAAATTTGCCCGAAATCATAGAAAACGGCTATAACTAACTCTGTAATAGTACTATAATCGAAATTATCGATGAGACGAATTAAGTACGCCGCCTGCGAAGGACTAAGCCCTCCGATCTAGTTCAATAAATGAGAATAAATTTGTTAAAAATAAATTGCTAGATAAGTGTCAACTTATTTGCAGTCAGGATCGGGAGGAGGAGGTGTTTTTAGAGTAGGAAGAAACTTACACTCCTATGAGCACGTGTTTTTCGGTCCTGATACAGCCTTTTGAAGGTTTTACAACTACCCACGGAAAAAAAATTATTATCTTTGGCGAAAAAATATTCGTTTCGAAATTGTTTTGGAGTTGTAGATTATCTCTCTATATGCCATATTTGTGCTTATTGGACCCAAATTTACTACGTTGTTTATATTGCAAATGACAATATCAGGTTAGGTTAGAAGAGGATAGTGAAACGGAAATCCGCCTCACCTCATTCAATCGCACGTTCTTAGAAGGAATGGTGATAAGGTAATAAGCATGAGCTCATTCAGAACTTCTTACCCTTGCACTGGAGAATGGAATAGGTCTTAACAACAATTAAAAAATCGTAACTCCGAATTGCGATGCATATAAAAGCTTTTTATCATTTCTGGGTTGTTCAAAGATACATAAAAGAAGTTCATTTCAGCATCACGCAACCAGAGGCCTGGTTGAATACAAAATGTTTGCCTGAAGAGCTGTGGGACTTTGTGTCTTGTACAACTTCCTAAAACCATTAGTCCCTTTCATTTTGTTTTTTTTTTTTTTATTTTTGTAAGGGAAAAGTTAAATTGAAAACGATATTAATAAATCTCTTAAGATTCTATTTCCAAGAGTACCTCACGACCTAAAAAAAAAAAATTCTTCAGTCTTGAACATTACCAGTCAATTGACCAAATCTGTTGCCAAAAACTTTGAAAACAAATTTTCACAGCATGAATAGTCAAATAAAAAGAAATAAACATTATTGCAAATTGTTAAAATAATGTCTGCGTCGAGAAAGGACGAAAGGGTGAAATAGCTAGCATATCTGCCTATACCATACACCCTGTAAGCACTTCGTTTTGTCATTATTTCAGTCACGTCCTTTATTTTCGCTTACAATCCGAACCCGAACCCCAGAAACAAGCGCAAGCCAACTACACACTTACACAAGACTAAAAGTGTCAGCATCTCTCTCAGCAGTGGAGTATACTGCATTTGGCCAATTCATACCAAATTTGTTATCAAAACGCTCCTTTCATCCTAGATATTATCCAACAGGAAAATGCAAGAGAGGTTGAACTAGAAGAAGAAGAAGAAGAAGAAGAAGACGATGACAACAACGACAACGTCGACGACGACGAAAGTATGGTTGAAAAGGCGAATGCGGCATATAAAACAAAAATAATAGGGAATGTTCCAACTTCAATTCAACACGAACAAATGAAATTAGTCTGAAGCGTTGAAGCGTTCTCGTGTCGATGTTTCCTGGCCCGGAGTATAGCTCTTGTCATCGTCCTTGGTTTTAGTTCGGTTGGCAAAAAAAAAACAAAAAATACAACAGCAACAGCGGAAAAGAATTCATGTTTTCCAAATGAGGAGTTATATGATTCAAGTAAGTTGAATATAGTTAACGAAAAAATAACAGGATGGTGCCACAGGAGCAGGAAACTCATTTATGCAGAGAAAAATCTTAATTGGCTGAACTTTCGTGAGGTTATTGAAATTGCCAATAGTATATTTTACTTCTTGGAGTTTATGTATTTAACTGCGGTGCCTGAGATTCAAAATCGAGTAATCGTGTCAGTAGAATGGAAATCTTCAAAAGACACTCAGTAAGAATCGGTACCGAGTAGTGTGGGACTCTTACCGCACTAAAACCACCGGTTAAATCAGGACCAATATATGAAAGATCGACAAAAGATTTTACGAGTACGTTCTTAATTTATATTTAAATCGCATGGGGGGAAGTTTAAAGTTATTACACCTTCCCATAGCTTTTAGACCATCAGCTCATGAGGATTGGTTCTTCTTAATCTCCGAACATTGTCTCGTACATTTAAGACGGTCTCAATTTCGGAGTTGGTATGACTTTGCAGTCGCTGGTTGTGTGATACAGCGTGTTTTTTAACCACTTCTGTAACCATTTCAATTTGAAGGTCACGATGTATATCGCTATTTCTAATATACCAATGGGCATTTATTATTCCACGAAGGGCATCGCTTTGGAATTTTTGGATGGGTTCAGCATTTGTTTTCTTTGTTCAGCCCCATAGTTGGATGTCATATGTCCAAACGGGTTTCAGTACTTGCTTATATATCATTAGTTTGTTCTGGATAGATAGGTCAGAGTTCTTTCCTAGTAACCAGTACATTTTTTTATACTTCAAGTTTAGTTCTTCTCGTTTCTTTTTGATGTGCTCTTTCCATTTAAGCTTTGCATCCAAAGTCATTCCAAGGTATTTGGTGGTATTGGAGTAAGGTACTACTGTATTATTTATAAATATTGGAACATTGCTTATGTTTTAGTTACTTACTTACTTAGGTGGCGCTACAGTTCGGGGCGAACCTGGGCCTCAACCAACATGCCTCCCCAGCAACCTCGGTCTTTGGCTAGCTGCCTCCAGTTACGCACTCCAAGTTGGTTGAGGTCATCTTCCACTTGAGCGCGCCACCTTAGGCGAGGTCTTCCTTGACTGCGTCTTCCCTCCGGGTTGGAAATCGAAGATCTTGCGAACCAGAGCATTGTTGTCCATACGATCTATATGACCTAGCCATCTTAAACGTGATATACATACGTATTTTTTGTACCAGGTCAATGTCGCTGTAAAGCTCGTATAGCTCGTGGTTGAACCTTATCCTCCAAAGCCCGTTAACGCAGAAAGGGCCGAAAATCTTGCGAAGAACCTTAGGCTGGAAACGACTAAGGATATCTTTATCCGCTTTTGATTGAGTCCATGTCTCCGCGCCATAGAGTAGGACTGGGATGATCAGAGTCTTATAAAGAGTCTCCTTTGTTTTTCGAGAGAGGGCTTTACTACTCAATTGCCTCCCAAGCCCATAGCAACAGCGATTGGCAAGAGTTATTCTTCGCTTTATTTCTAACGAGATGTTATTGTTAGATGTTATAGCGGATCCGAGGTAGACAAAGTCCCTAACTACCTCAAAGTTGTACCTGTCTATTGTGACGTTTTGTCCAATCCGCCGGTGTTGTGTGCCCCTTTTTGTAGACAGCAGGTACTTCGTTTTGGCCGACTTTGACTGCTAGTCCCATCTTAGCCGCTTCAGCTTCAATGTTAGCAAATGCTCCAGTGACAGCTCCCTGGGCTATGCCAATGATGTCTATGTCATCAGCCTATGCTAACAATTGCACAGACTTCAAAAAAATAGTGCCAGTAGAGTTAACTTGGGAATTTCTTACAATTTTTTCAAGTATTATGTTGAAGAAATCGCACGATAGCGCATCACCTTGTCGGAATCCTTTCTTGACATCAAAAGCTTCTGTGAGGTCAGTACCAACCTTGACGGAGCAGCGAGATTTCTCCATTGTCATCCTACACAGGCGGATGAGTCTTATGGGAATGCCAAAACCAGACATGGCTCTGTATAGCTCGTCTCTAAAAATGCTATGGTACGCGACCTTAAAATCGATAAAGAGATGGTGGGTATCGATTTGGAGTTCTTGGGTAGTTTCCAGGATCTGCCTTAGCGTGAACATTTGATCGATTGTGAACTTTCCTGTACTGAAACCGCACTGATAGGATCCAATTAGGTTGCTGCCAAATGGTTTCAGACGTCCAAATAATACAGCAGAAATGATCTTGTACGCGATATTCAGGAGACTTATTCCTCTATAGTTGGCGCAGTTTGGAGGGTCTCCTTTTTTGTGGATCGGGCAAACGATGCTGAGGTTCCATTCATCAGGCATACTTTCTTCTGACCAGACTTTAGAGCTGAGGTGTATGCACTGTACCAGGTCATCTCCGGCTGATTTGAAGAGGTTGGCGGGTATTCCGTCGGGCCCAGCAGCTTTGCTGTTCTTTAGTTTGGATATGGCTATCCTCACATCATTTTGTTCAGGTGGAAGTTTTGTGAATGGTTCATTCTGCCTGACAGCGGGATTTTGGTCTTCATCGCCGTTTAACAGTCTGCAGAAATGGTCCTTCCATATACTCAGCACCGACTGTGACTCTACTACGAGGTTTCCATTCCTATCTCTATAGGCTTCTGTTTGCGGGTTTTTTTGCCTTTTTGTTTTTACTTGTTTGTAAAACTTCCGCACGTTGTTCCTGGAGTAGCATCTCTCAATATCTTCTATCGCGCGCTTCCCATGCTCTCTCTTTTTCTTCTCTAGAAGCCGGTGTTCTTCCCGTCTTTTCTGCTCGTAGAGCTCGCGAGCAGCTCTCGCCCTTCTTTGCAGCGCCGCATTATATGCCATTTACTTAGCTGCATGTGCTTGCCTGCATTCTTCATCGAAGCAGCGGTTTCGTGGTGCAGGTCCGGTGAAACATAGCACATCAGTTGCGGCACGTGTGATGGCTTGTTGACAGCGTTGCCACTGGTCTGCGGCACTTGATGCTGGCGGCAATGGATTTCTTGAGAGGTTGCAGGATATTCGATCGGCATAGGTTCTGGCGGTCTCTTGCGATTGCAGTTTTCCGACGTCATACTCCCTCACAGTATTACTCCGCTGTTGGGACGTTCGGGTTATTCGCATTCTTACTTTGGCTGCAACAAGGTAGTGATCCGAGTCGATGTTAGCTGCTCGGAAGGTGCGAACATCCTGAATACTTAAGGCGTGCCTTGCATCGATCGCAACGTGACCAATCTGATTGACGGTGCTTGCAATGGTGACGTAACGTACCGCCGCAAAGTCAATTAGCCTAAGTCCGTTTTCAGACGTTGTTTCGTGTAGGCTATGTTTTCCGACAGTCCTACCAAAGAGTTCCTCCTTACCTATTTTGGTGTTAAAATCGCCTAGTACGATCTTAACGTCATATTTAGGGTACTGCTCATAGGTTTTGTCGAGGAGCTCGTAGAAGTCATCCTTGGTGACGTCATCCTTGTCTTCTGTGGGGGCGTGAGCGCATATTAGACTAATTTTGGCGAATTTAACCTTGATCCGGATTGTCACAAGTCGCTCAGTCACGTGTCGAAAGCCCAAGACTTCCTGCCTAAGTCTGCCGCTTATGACGAATCCGCACCCAAATTGACGCTGTTTTCTTCTTTCACAATCACCGTAGTATACGTCACAGTTTTTCATCTTCCTTTTGCCCGGCCCATCCCATCGCACTTCCTGGATGGCAGTAATTCCTGCTAGGTAGCAGTCTAGGGCCTCCGCTAGTTGTTCGGCTGCACGCGGTCTGTTAAGAGTTCTAACATTCCACGTGCAGATCCGAAGGTCGTTGTCCTTTATGCATTTTGCCGGGTCGTCAACAGTTAATCCGTCCCTTTCCGAGGCTATTGGTCGCTTCGCAACCAATTGTTAGTAAAGTTTATATGCGTCGATTTTATGTCGTTTAATTTGATACGCCATTTCTGCGTCCAATCACTAACTTTATCGACAGAATTGTGCAATTTTAGTGTAGCCTTCGTACCGGATTTATCTGGCACCAATATTGCCGCATCGTCAGCAAAGGTGGCCTTGATAGTGTTGATGTCCACTGGAATTTCCCTTGTATATAACAGATACAGGGTTAGACCTAGGACACTTCCTTGTGGTACACCGGCCTCAATTTTCTTTAGTTCCGGGTAATGTTGGTCGTACCGTACTCTAAAGAGTCGGTTCGTAACGTAGGATTTCAGTATTTCGTAGTACTGCCTGGGAAGGTCCCTATGCAGTTTGTACTCAAGTCCCAAGTGCCAAACCTAGTCAAAGGCTTGAGCAACATCTAAGAATATAGCCGAGCGTACTTGTTTTTCTGCAAGTGACTTTTCCACCACATTCGTAATTGGATGCACTTGGTCTTCTTTCGTCTATTATTTTGTTAAGCCTTTCCAGTATCAGTTTTTCAAAAACTTTAGCCATGATTGGTATAAGCGATATTAGTCTGTAAGATGTTACTTCTGTTGGTGGTTTACCTTGTTTAGGTATAACAATGACTTCTGCAATTTTCCAATGATGTGGAATACATCTTAGTTTAAGGCATGCGTTAATTATAAATTGGAGTTTCTTGAAGGCTATTGATGGCATTTCTTTCAAAACCTGAGCAGTTATTAGATCGTACCCTGGTGATTTTTTGTTAGACAACTTATGTTGACACATGCTTATTACTTTTTGAGTGTGACAAAATATATTTCACATTCGTCGTTTCTATCAACAAACTGTAAGGGATCTGTAGCTATGTTTGATGGGAATGGCTTAAAAACATTCGCGAGATGTTCGGCGAAGAGATCAGCCTTTTGTTTCGGGTATGCGATCCATTTACCATCTTCAGATTTTACTGGCGGGTTTTGTGTCTGAGGTCTTTTTAGGCGCTTAGCTGCTTTCCATAAGGAGTATTCGGAAGAAGCATCCGTCGTCAGATTTTTCAGGAATCTACTAAGTGAATCATTTTTGAACTCACAGATTCTTTTTTTTAAATTCGGTTAAGACGGTTAAAAATTGCCTTATCACCAGGGAATCTCGTAGTTTACCACTTTCTTCGAGCTCTTTTTTTTTCCAATATTAGCTCCTTTATTTCGACAGGATATTTTATTTCTTTTTCTCTCGCGTATGAAATAGTTGGAGTACTTTCTTCTGCAGCCTGTTGCACATCAGCAATAAATTGTTCTACTTCAGGTTTATAAAACTTTCAAGTTTATCTCTGAATTCGTTCCAGTTTGTTCTCTTATTCACGAGCTTGGGATTACTTTTTTCTGTTATTTCTGCTTCGCTCAGTGATAAAATTACTGGAGTATGATCTGACAATAAATCACAATTACTTTCGACACTTATATGATTTCGTTTAATAACTTTAACTACGAAAAAGTCTATAAGGTCTAGTATTTTGTTAGTATCAGATGGCCAATATGTTGGCGAACCAGAAGAATAAAATTCGCAGTTGTATTTGCGGCCTGCTTGGTATAGACGTTTACCTTTTGTAGTTATGAGCCTATATCCCCAGTGCTTAGCATTGAAGTCGCCAACAACAAAGAAGTTATGTCCTAACAAATTTAGGAGTTCTGCAAAGTCTTCTTCAGTTGGAGAGCGCCTCGGTGGGCAGTATATATCTGCTATTTTAAATTCTTTCTTTTTTATACCAATACTTATTGTTGTTACTTGCATGTTTTCATTCGTAAACTTTGGTTCTTCATAGTGTGTTAAGCACTTTTTTTATAGGTATTGCTGATCCTCCCCTAGATTTGTCAGCTGGGGGCGGAGCATGATAACACGTATAATTTGGCAATTTATTATCAAGACTTTGTTCTATAGCGAGGTGAGTTTCGAACACCAAACAAATGTCTAAATGCTTTATTTCTAAAAAGATATTTCCATGTGTTCTGTCCATCATTGTTTTTTAAGAGCGACTACTTCGCTTAGATGTTTTATGTTTAAATCTTGTTGGTCAATTCTTTTCAGGATAAGTTCCAGCATATCTTTTATAGAAGTTTCCTCGTTCTTCCGCACATTTATTACAATCTGGGAATAGGATATATTCTCATCTTGATTGAATTGATTTTTAGTTTTGTTTTTTATGGTTGCTTTTTTACTTTCAACTATTGCTTTTGTGTCTTTTGCGTTTCTAAGCTTGTTCCCAGTTTTGTTTTTTTCTTTTTGTGTCTTGGAATTTTTTGGCCACTGGACATCCTCTGTAACTCGCAGGATGATTGCCTGAACAGTTAACACATTTCGCTTTCTGTTCTCTGCCCATGGGACAGTTTTTAGTTGCATGCTTGCCTTCACATTTAAAACAAGCAAACTCGCGATTGCAGTATTTTTGTGTATGTCCTAAGGCTTGGCAGCGTTTACATTGTGTAACAATTTTCGACTTTCGTAGTGGTTCGACAACTATGCCCATAATTGATTTAATACTGTAGATCTTATCGAGACTTTCTTTATTTTCGAAAGTGAGCATAAATAAAGGTGGAGACCTCTTTTTGTCGTTGTTTCCCCAGTGGAGTCTTTGATTATCTCATTTTTAATAAGATTATTGATAACAGAACTTATGAAACTTTAAATAGAAGAAGATTTACTTATTTATTGGATATTCCAGCTGGGCGACAACTTAGTCAAGCCAACGAAAATACGGCATTGCATTTAGATATTGTGTCACTTGGTATTTTGAAATTTGTTCCAAGGGAACATCGCTATTGATAATAAAGTTTTATTAGTTGCAGATGTCATATTAGGCGATCATATTTTCAATTAACTTTGTTCCAGAGTTTCAAAAAAAACAGAACACATAAGGTTTGTTCTATGGCCGCACTGGGGAGCACTATTTTAATGTCATTTTTTTTTTTCCACTTTTGTTCGTTTCCACCACTGCGTAGCGTACGCACTGATTAGCACCATGTGAGAAGAGGCGTGAACGTGAACCAAATCAGTTTTTTTTTAAATAAAAGTCGCCTTGTTGATAATCTTAAATGACAAAAAGAGTACTTTTACGTTAAGGAGGATCTAATCTTAAAAGGTGCAAAACGCGTATGTATCTTTTTTAAACCATACTTTATCTAGTTAAAGCTTTTAATTTCATAACAAAAATTTAAAGAAAAAGAAACATGTTTTCTGAAGAGAATTGAAGGAGATTTTAATACTTTTGAAGAATTTGTGCTTTTTAGAAAGCCATAAATATATGATGTTCTATGATGTTCTAGAAAATCCGTTCGAAGAACTTGGCCATCTAGGATTTGATTCAAGATACCGATTCGTCAATACAAGACAATACAAAAAATAAATATAGAAAATCTCAATATAAGAGAGCCAGTACCAATTATCAGTTTTCTATTTTGCCAAATCATTGTAATTGCAATTTTTACGGAAGAAATATGCACCAAGCCGATATGAATGAGTACCTTTGTTTCAACATAAACTCATATCAAATTCCTTTTCTTCACGATTTCTTAACACTAGCCGAGCCCTTAGATTATTTTTCGTTTTCCCAATCCACATTCTCAAAATAAATACGATAGCAAATGCAAATGGATTTAATTTTAATTTGAAATTAATAGTGGTATTCACGATCCGGTGCAACTGGGGTAGTATCATTGTAAAAATACAAAAGTGCAACTTTTTTTGCGCCACAACAACAACTTACACTGATTAAGATTTTACAACACTCTTGCACTTTTGCTATACCCTAACCCTATTGCAACAGAAAAATACAATGGTGCAAAATTTGTCTGGTGTCGTTGACAGTTTCGCAGCTGTTATTTTCCGTCAGAAATGGTTGTGTTCAAACTAATTTTGCATTTTTACTCCCGAGTTGCAATAGATTAGAAAATGTGCGTTCACGATTTATAGAAAAACTAGCTGACCCGGCCACGCGTTGCTGTGGCTAAAGTTTTTGTTATATTACATTATAGTAAACAATCTAAGAGGAACAATAAGAGAACATCAGTCACGGAGTCCACTATGCTTTTTCACACAGATGGTATTTGTAAAAAAAATATGGTGATCTCCTTATTTGACTTTCTACTACTATAACCCTTTAGTACAATGAAATTATTTACGAACAAAGACGAAAATGTTGATGTTGGTATACAAATTCACTGGATTGAGATTTGAAGGGGAAGTACGTTGAACACAATTAATTAAAATGTTCTTACACTTGATATTAAGCATAAATCAGTAGGTACAAAATAAAAATTTCTCAGATTTATTATTTCCATTTAATTTTATAACAAATATAAGTATATTACAGTATAATACAGTAAATAACATGTGACGCTTAAACTCATGAATGAGGTAGGCAAGGCAGACAATCTTAAACTTTTAAACATTAATATCTATTTGTTTGAATTATAAATACTTTCAATTTCAATTTAATTTAACACCAATCGGTGCACAATGTTTTTGGTTAACCTGTCTTTAGCTAACACAAATAGATTCGTTTCCCAACACGTGAACACGCAACATATAGTTGCCCATGAGAAAAACATGGATTTTCCAAATCTAAACCACAAATGGACATTGTTTGACCTTGAGATTTATTTATAGACTTGGCGAAAGCTAAACGAATTGGAAACTGTAGCCTTTTGAAGGGTATGGTAGAATCTGATGGTATCATCGGAATACGTGGCAGCAGGACCACTTTTCCTTTAAACTTCCCAGCCAAAATGGTTGCTTCAAGAATGTTTCCGGTGATCTTTTTGATGATCAAACGCGTACCGTTACATAATTGAGGTGGATTCAAATTACGGAGGAGAATAATAGGGGAACCAATCTTTAATCGAAGATTATGTGGTGGCATTCCAGGGATATCTAATGAATTTAAAAATTCAATCGGAAAATTTACACTTTCATTTTCATCAACAACAGTATCGATTGATTTAAAAGACATCATATCGCCTGGTAACAACTGTTGTATCTGGAAGTTAATTTCGTCAACATCAACGTTTTTGGCTGCCAAAATCGCCCGTTGACTAAGCCATTCATGATTCAAATAATTATTCTGTATATCCGGGAAAATACTCTGAATCAATTAATTTTTATCCTGAACAACAGTGCAAAAATTGTCTGGTAGTTTAATGCATTGCGTATTTGGTTGCAGTTCTATTTTACCGTTCCCAATATCTAGTAGTTGTTCGGAAAATATTTGTGCTGATGGATCATTTTGCAATTGTACTCGCATATTTATGGTCAATCGAAGTGTTTCAACACTTCGCCATAAGAATGATTGTTTGCATTAATCTCATCCGCGAAAGTAGAGCGAGGTATAACCGGTAAGGTCTGCCGGTAGTCACCAGACAAAAGTAAGATAGCACCACCGAAAAGTTTATTATTGCTGTTTAAATCTTGCATAGTTCTGTTTAATGCTTCAAGTGAATATTTGTGTGCCATTGTGCACTCATCCCATATTATTATAGAACTCTTTCGCAACACTGCAGCTATTCCACTATTCTTTTTGATGTTACACATTGCATCTGGTTTATTATGAACGTCCAATGGCAGCTTGAATGTTGAATGTGCTGTTCGCCCACCATCCAGTAAAGTAGCCGCAATGCCTGGCGATGCTACTGCTAATGCGATTTTTTGTTGCGACCGTATTTTGGCAAGAATCAACGATATTAAAAATGTCTTACCGGTTCCACCGGGTGCATCTAAGAAAAAAAAACCGCCTTGTTCAGCAGCAACAGCCAGCATAATCCGATCATAAATAATTTTTTGTTCTGCTGTCAGTAATGGTTCACTGTTCATGATAATTGTTGCTAAACTTCCATGGTCATATTGATTTTCTCGTTGTAAATCGGTATTGACTAAGTCGGTGGCTGGACGATTAGGTGATGGCATACCATAATGATTAAGTGGTAAATTTGAAATAAGAACACATAAATCCTCGATCAAGACCAATGCTTCATTGTACATCTCTGGTGTATAATCTATGTTTTGGCATTGATTTGTTTGCCTAATTGGGTGCAAGATGTCTTCTGTCATACAATTTTTATATTTTTCCCGCAAAGTTTGTGCTTGCGAGGGATAACATGTCGTCAAAATAATTGCAAACAACTGAAGAATGTTATTCGGTGTTGATGTCAACGCAGCATCAGCAAGCGTTAAGTCCCAATGGTTATCGTCTTCTAGCAATTGCAGTTCACGACTTGCATCCTGGTATGTATTGAATACTCGACCATTAACTCTTCGTAAAAATTCAAAAGACGTTGGTCCGGGAACATTCACCAATAACAAACGTAAATTGAAGCACTCACGTTGCTTTGGATGTACCGTGTAAAGTCTCCCCAATGTCTTAGCTTTGAATATGCCTGTAATGGAAGGATGTGGTTTTCCTTGTTTCCGTGGCTCCCATTTTTTACTGGATTTGTTCCATGTGAAATAACGTGGAACATCACCATACACCAATGTTTTCGCGAATTGGCCAAAAACATCAGGTTTTTGACACAATGTAAAAAATTCAGTTAGAGTCGTTTTCGGAGCTTCGAATGCTCTTTGGAGAACATTTTCTTCAGTGAAGTATACACGTTGACCGTTTTCAAGATGTATTGCCAGATGTTGGACAGCAGGATCTCTTTCGTGGATGGGAAAGCTGAGAATATGCCAAATAGCTTCATTGCTGCTAATGTATCTGCATATTTGGTATCGTGCTATTTCGTCATTTTTATTTATGTTTTGTACTTCAAATATGGCCAAATCACTGCCCTTGCTTACATATTTACAAATATACTTAATTGATTTAACAGAACTGCAAAGCTCAACATTGATATGAGCTTTGTAAGTTTTTGAAAGTAGTGGTGAGTATGGTACCACCCACTGATTATCAAACTCAACTTGATTTGGAAAGTTCGGCAGTCGCATTGTAAATGTATGGCCACCATTCTCAGTACTTCTGCGGCGATACATTGGATATCCATCAATATCCGTGATCGTGTCATTCGTATGCCGCTTTGGGAAGTTTTGTTTACATTTTCCATTTTCCATGCACGGTGACGTCATGTTGAAAGCACCGCATGCCCCATGGATCATGTGTTTGGTGACAATATCAAATAATTCTTGATCAATTAATGGGTCTGGAATTTCGGCTGAAATTATTTGATCGATTTCTTCAGGACGGATTCTATCTTTAAGCCAAACCAAAATGTGGGCATGAGGCAAACCTCGCTTTTGCCACTCTATCGTATACAGCCAACAACGTGTGATACCAAAAATTGAATATTTAACAATAAAATCAATTAAGGATTTCAATTTTTGTTTTAACACACGTGCAGTTAAATCATGACGATGAATGGATTGTTGTCCTGGCAATAGTAAAGTTTGTATATCTTCCCAATTCGGATTACATGTGAATGTAATAAATAAATCCGCTCGGCCGTAATGACGTACGTAAGTCATCGCATCTTGTATGTATTCCTGCATGTTCCGTGGACTGCCGATGTAGCTTGAAGGTAAAATGAAAGCATTACCGATGTCATTGGGATTTAAATTTCCATCGATGTTTCCAGCAACAGCATCTCGTAAGTGAATATATTCTTCCGATCGTAGTTTTGCCTGGTTGAATCGAAGGAATCGCAAGCGTTCGCTTTCGACCTTAGCATACATATCAACAATGTATTGATGGAACAGCTGACGATATCGAAGGATATAATTGTCTTGATGTTGTCTAACCATTACCTAAAAAAATAAAAAATAAAATGCAATACGAAATTAAAATCTATACATACAGTAAGAAAGTAAATAGATAATTGTCAAATTTACCGGTATTTGGATCATACTGTTTGATATTAAGGTGATATTCATCTTGTCCTTGCCAAAATATCAATGGATATTGTAGTGCGTCATATGAACGGTGTAGATCCGAAATCGTACTGACAGTGTTGTCTCGCCGTGTAATTTTTATAGATCTTTTTTCAACTGGATCACCAACCATGATAACAGCAACCTCATCAACAGTTGGAGCGTTGAATCTACCAGCATGTTCACCTAATGGTACTTTGTCGGCTTTTATGACGATTTGATAATTGTCATTTTGCAGTCGTGGCGAAACTCTTTTGATCAATTGAATTAGTTGACTGTGATCTTCTAAAAAATTTTCCAATAATATCACAATTGCTCTTTCCTCTGCTTGTTCAATAAAATTATACAGGCACCGAGTCGTCGCGCGCTCTTCACAATCGCCCATAAAATAAATTTGAAGAAATTTCGGATTGTTATCAGGCATTGGCATCAGTGACCCGATTTTATGGTACACCTGGCCTTGAATTTTGAATGTAGTTTCAAAATTACGTCCATCGGATGCACGATCGCAAATTTTAGTTGCCCCAAATGACGTCATTTGGAAGCAAGAATTAAATTTGCGTATCTTACGCAAAAATAATTTGGAATCATCTGAATTGCCAGTAAGAAGGGATAATAAAGGCTCCGGCGGAGCGGGGAGAGGTGACAGCACAACTTTTCCTGATGCGCAGCACATGCCGGCTGCTTCATTCCGAAATTTCAATGCCTGACAATATTGACATACTTTATCCATTACACCAATAGCAATTTTTGAATGCCCTGAGTAGTTAATATCTGGTGCATATTCAAAGGCAAGCCGAACGAATGATGCACGTGTTAATGAGCGGCTGATCCGTTGCCTTTGTCGATTTAGTACTCGTACTGTAGCTATGTTTCGTTCTCGTGCCGCTCTTGTTCTCGTAATATTCTGTTGCAGACGTTCGTCACGCTGTTCTTGAGATTCTTGTGCACGACTTTCTGCAGTCCTGATTCTTTGAGCTGCATTTCTTGTTTCGATTTGTTCTGGTAATTGCTGAGCTCTTTCAACACGTTTGCGTCGTGACCCTTTGCTGCTCGCGTTGTTGAGGTTAGATTTTTTCAGTGGCATTTGACTGAAAATAATAAATTAATCGTTTAAATATGAGAAAAAAAAATTAAAAATCATTCTAATTAACTTTTATAATTATGTGATAATACTGACATGTACATATTTAAATTATAGAGTTTAAATAATAATTTCAATAAGAATTGAAATACTAATTTAATCCTTTAAATATAAGAAAAAAAAATCTGAAAAACTTGTTATCATAGCACATTGAAATAATAAGTGCTAAATATTTTTTAATAGAGGTTAAATAAAAACAATAAAAAAAAATATTTGTACAACTATTGAAAAAGTGTAGGAAATTGTGTATCATTTTGGCATTGACATTTTAATTAAATTTTATAATTATGTGATAATACTTACATACATATATTAAAATTAAATTATAAAGTTTTGATCAATGAAGCACAAATAAGTAAAAAACAGGATTAATTTCACTGTATTATCTTCATTATAATATGAATGCAATTTACACTTCAGTCTAAGTAACACGTGGCCGGCTATGCTAACACCAAACATTTAAAAAGTGGAAATAATTGAATTATACGGTAATTCGTTCATTACAAAATAAATTTAATTAATTTTATACCGTCAACAACACGTGGTAATTATGCTGTTAAAATGAAGCTTATATGACACGTTCGTAGATTTACCATAGCAGTGCCATCTATTGATTACTTACTCAACCCAGTCGAAAGGTATCGACATCTGTTAGAACCATTTGGAGTTAACAGATAATTGTGTCTGTCAAATAATAACAGACAAATAATTAGCAATAAATTAAAATTGCGACTATAATTTGAGATTTAAACTATCCTATCTCTCAAGTTGGATCGAACTGCACATGGTGTGCGAATTTTATAATAATCGGTTAAGTGGTTTAGGAGTCCATTGAGGACAAACATTGTGACACGAGATTTATATGTATTAAGATATAAAATTTCGCAATTTTACAACTTTTTGTTGCATCGAATCGTGAATACCCCTAAAGTGTTTATGATTAATTCTGGTTCTGTTTGATTGCAAAATCTGTCAAAAATAAGCGCGTTCAACTGAAACTCGAAAATAAACGACTTCTTTAACTTAAGTCCGCTTTTTTCTTAAACGATTACTGTTTAAAATGTTACGCTATTATGGTTTTGTGATTATCGACAATTTGTTTGAACTTTCATTATATCTGCTTTCTGTTTTTGATTTTCGTTGCTCATTTTCATTGTTATGTAGGAAGACCCACAAATAGGACATCTCTTCCTTTGCATAAGGTAGCATAACGTTTTCGAGTATACTAACGTAAACATGTTGATCCATGATGGGTTTAATCCAATATATGGGCCCAACTTCATATTAGGAAAAACAAGCACACACCATTACCTATGCTTAAACCTCCGTGCTTAAGCACTTTATTTGGGTATTTGGGATTCGGAGGTCTTTTCACGTAGGAGCGAGATCCTTTGCCAACAAACAATACGATTTTAGTTTCATCTGTCCATAGAACGTTGCGCCATTTCCCATTTGCAAATTCAAATGCCTTCTTGCAAATATTAAATGCCTATTAGCATGTTTTGCAGTAAAAGAGGGACTTTTCTTATACTACAAGCAGTTAAATTATGCCCCCTCAATCTGTGACGAACGGTTTCCACGCTAGCTGTAATATTCAGCTCTTTTTTTTCAGCTCAGTTGCAGGTTTAATGGGATTTGTATGGCTTTCCCGGACAAGGTGCCTGATGAGTGTTGTCATCATAACAGGTTTTCGCCCACTAGATTCGGTTTTAGGTTTGTATGTTATTGCGTTTCGAATAATTTTGTTGGAACAGACATAAACCGTCGAACTTCTCCATACGTTTAACCTTCCGTGATCATGTTTTAATAATTTCCCGTTTTTCGTTGGTACAATGCTTTCCACAAACAATTTTCTTTTCAAAACTGTAAATTTTGTGTTTTAAATAAAGATACCAAATAAATATAAGCAACTTCTAACACTTGACCGCATTACCTTGAAATATGCACAAGAAAAATATTTTTTTGGAACGAAAACTGCTATGAATGCTATTATTTTTACCGCACAAAAAATGGGATTTCCGCCATTATGGCCTCGTAAGAAAAAAACCGTTACCATTTCAACGCCAGAGATATACAATAGACATTACATTACAAAACATTTTATACTACTCCGCAGATAAATGTGCGAAGTAGAGACACTGAAGCACTGGCAACTTGACCATTGGCTTAAACTTTTAACATACATTAATACAACAGAGAGAGACAGAGATAGGAAGAACACACAACAGAAGAAACACATGTCAACAACACATGGTTGGTTTCCGACAGTCCTCCATCGAAGTACTAACTACGCGCAACGATGATGCTTGATTTCGCTGATCTATATACAATAGAGAGAGCAAAAACATAATAATAGTAGAGGCTATAAATATTTTTCTATTCACTCAATTAAAGAAGTTAAAATGAAACTTGTACCAGTGGTGCTATTTTTTTTCCCAGCACTGTATATCTTCGAAACAAAATAAATTAAATAAATATCGACAAATGAAGAATGTCAAAACATTTAGTTCTAATATGTTCGATTTAAATTCAAGTCCCCAACGCCTTTTTAGTTTCTCAATTAGTTGAATAAATTTCACTGATAATTTTCATTCAATTGGGTAGAAAACGTCGAACATAATTATCATATAAATACCAGAACATGTGTTCGATATTCGTCTGGTGATCGAGTATACACTCCGAAATGCGTCGCACATATCAAACAATGTTATAATAAATTGAAATTAAAATAAAACAATATAAAGTTAAATTTTCCTTTAATTTTTTTTATTTTTATTTAATACATATTATTACAAAATTAACTCTAATTCCAAACTAATTATTAAAGAAGATATTCGGTATACAATTTTTAGTGAAATACATTACCCTATGAAAATTTGGTTTTTATGCCTTGAAATTTTCACAAAAGAATTTAGAAAAACTGTTGGGATATTGTACAGATCTCTAAGTAGTTCTGATCGTGAATTTTGTACAACATTTTCGACTTGGCTTGATATAGTATTCCATTCGAATTCCAATATAATAATTTTAGGGGACTTTAACATAAATTTAATGGATAATAATTATACCTACACTAATGTTTTTTTTTGATATTTTAACAAAAGCAACCTAAAACAAGTGATAAATAAACCAATTAGGATCACGGAACGTTCGCGGTCACTAATTGACTTTGTTATATGCCCTAAAGAGAACCCAATTTGGGCAGATACGGCTCCGGAATTCAAAGTGAGTGATCATTAAGCTATTCAAATAAAAGTGCCAGTGGCAAGTAAAGGAACTAAAATCGATAAAAAGTGTATTAATCTATTTAAATACAACAAGAATCAGTTCAGAGGTCTTCTCGGCGAAAAATGTGAACAGTAAAATATTAATAGTACTGATTTTAATATGTTATCAGTATTGTTACAAGAAAGCTTAAAATGTTGTGTTCAAAAACTAACTAAAAAAACCATAGTCAATGAATCAAATAAATGGTTCACAAGCGAATTAAGAATCTTGAAACTTAAAAGAATTCGTAGGGCGAGTATATTCAATAGGTCAAATGACTGGAATAATTACAGAATTGTACGTAATTCTTACAAAAATAGACTTTTTCCTTACAAAAAAGAATTATATTTGTAATAAAATTGAACCATGTAAAAATCAAAAGGATATGAGGCGAACGATTAAATAATTGGTTTTAAATTAAAATAAAGCTGAAATTAGTGAAGTTTGTTTCGGTGATAAGTTGGAATCCGTAAACTCTGTGATTGTTAATAAGTTTAACTTGTATTTTATTGAAAGCATTAATTTAATTAGTAACTCTATAGCATTTAACAATATTCAGTCTGACATTGAGTTATCTGAAATACAAAGTGTATTTAAATTTAGGGAAATCGATCTAAATGAATTAAGAAAAATATGCAAAACCATGAATACAAAAATTGTCATTAATCTTAATATGAACACAATTCTGGATTGTTTCGATATTATGGTCCAATAATTTTTAAAATAGTTAATGAATCTTTCATCCATGGTGAATTCCCGATAAATTTAAAAGAATCTACTGTCATCCCAATACCTAAAGAAAATTGAACTAAGGACTGTGAAAAATTTAGTCCAATAAACATGATGCCTATACTCGAAAAAATAGTAGAAAAGTGTGCTTATCAACAATTTTATAAATATGTACGTGATATTGAATTATTAGTTTATAATCAGTCAGGGTTTCGACATAATCACTCGTGTGAAACGTCCCTTAACTGGCTGATAATGACTCTAAAATAAGAAAGACATAGTGGTAATAGAATTATTGCAATATTTCTGGACTTTCAAAGAGCATTTGAAACAGTTGATCGCAATAGACTTCTCAGTAAATTATCAAAATATAATGTAAAAGGCATTGAACTCAATTGGTTTAAATCGTATCTATTTGATAGAACCCAAGAGACCTGTGTGAATAATTCTAATTCAAGTGCAATTAGTACATATTTTGGTGTACCGCAAGGAACTATACTTGGGCCATTACTGTTTTTAATATACATTAATGATATTTGTAAAGTCTTAAGAAATTCTAAAATATCCTTGTTTGCCGATGATGCTCTCATCTTCGTAAGTGGTAAAGTACTATCTGAAATTTTGGAAGATATTAAAGAAGATTTAAATAATCTATGCATGTGGCTAAAGTTCAACAAACTTAAAATTAATGTGAATAAGACTAAATATATTGTGATTAATAGTAGTGATATAATAAGTTTATCGATTGAGGGTAACCCCATAGATCAAGTAACAGAAATTAAGTACTTAGGGGTAATATTAGATAATAGTTTAAATTTCAATAGTCACATGGTATATGTGTGGAAAAAGGTTTAAAAAAAATTGAATTTCTTAAACGTGTACGAAAAAATATAACAACAATATGTGCCATTAATATTTATAATACGATTATTAAACCTTACTTCGAGTTTTGTTCTAATTTTATTTTTAGGAAATATTGAACACATAAATCGACTTCAATTCCTACAAATTTAATTTTTTAATTTTGGTGGGGGCAATACCCCCATTTATTTGGCTTAATACAAGCTTCATAACTTAACCTAACTTAAAACTATGAAACTTAGGGCTATGATTGGGTTGAATTGGGCGGACAATTTAACAGGAGGATTTTAAGGCTGGGAGTGCTGAGATTGAAGTCGAAACAGTTTTCGTTTAAATCAACCCTTCGCAGCATTCGGGTAATAGGTTCATTGAAGCCATAAGAGGTACGATGAGTAGGCAGGTAGAAGAGGCGAGGGTTTCTTAGGTTACGGGGGTTAGTGTTGAGAAAGATAGAGTTGTAGAGTGTTTCAGAGTCAACGGAACCTGAGAGAAGTCGATGAATGAGGAGGATATCTGTTATTTCTCTTCGCTCTTGCAGGGTATTGAGGTTAATTAGTTGGAGGCGATTTTGATAGGGGGGCAGAATCAAAGAATTATTCCAAGGCAGGCCACGAAGGGCGAATCTTAAAAAACGGCGTTGAATGCTCTCGATTCTAGAAATATAAATTTTTTGATATGGGGACCATAATTGACAGGCGTATTCAAGTAACGGGCGGACAAAGGCTATGTAGAGTGATCTGGTGACGTAGCTGAATTGAGCTTCCCTAATCTATTAGTCCAGTCTGGTAAGTTCCATGTGGTTCCAAATTTTCCGATGAGTGTTGGTTCTATGATTGGAGACTCTGCATTTAAAGTAGGAGGTTGTTGACTTATAGTAGGAAGTTGTTTACTGACACCTGGAGGCAGAGATGTAGTATTAAAGACTGATAAAGGAGATTGGCCGACTGTTGAAGGTGAAGGTGCCAAAGAAATAACAGGTAGGGGAAAACGTTCATGTAGAGTTGTGTCCATTTCATCTAGCAAGGAAGTGTTGTACACAATGGGAGAAGGTTGAAATTGACCGGTTATCCCATCAATCTTACATGTAGCAGATTTGATGTCGTCCGCTAGTTCGCCAATGCTAATACGAGTTTCGATTAATTCACTACTCATAGCATTGATAACACTTACGGCGTCTTCGAGCATGGCAACAGGTTGACGTAAACCAGGTGTTGTTGTTTTTGAGGTAGATTGAAAATGACAATCGAGGTCACTACGCAGTGTATTTAATTTGTCTATAACTGTTTGTACTGAGTTGGCAGTTGTACAAGGACTTAGCAATGCTTTTAACTCAGTTTTAAAAACATTTAAAAGTTTTTTTCCGTTTTCTTCACTATTATTGCTTATAGTGAATTGCGTTAATGCCGCGAATTTTTCGATGGAATTAAACTTGGTAAGACACCGTTTATTAACGTTCTCAATTGTATCATTTAACTCCTCGAACGATTTTGAAAAGTTATCAATTTTGTTTAACTGGCTCATGACGCCTTTGTGAAAGTGTTTATTATTAATAAGGATGGAATTGGTTGAATCACTTTGGCATTTGATGGCAAATAACACGTGCGAAAGGGAGATTTCTTTGCATTCATCACAGTAAAATGAGAAGTGCAGTAGATAATCTTTTAAATACGCAGTGGACCTTTTACTTAAGCCAATACATAAAGGGTGAAATGATTTACCACAAATCCCCTTACACTTCACAATGTCATCATTTTTTTTGTCAATACAATTGGCGAAACAATTTTCCATTATTAAATTCACAACAATTGGGTCAGATAAAAAAAGCGGAGGAAACAAAATTAATTTTAAATAGAGGGCTAAGTAAGCACTGATTTGGGGCAGGCAGTTAAGTAGGTTGAAAAAATCAGCAATTAATGATGACACTGAAAGAAGTCAATCACGCGCGTTGAAATTATATTGGTTTTCGGGGTTATGTAATTATTTTTTTTTTTGGTTTTTATTGCTTTTAATGGTAAAGGAAAATTATAAGTATTTGCGGAGCGAAAAGAATACGACTGCACTTGACGGAAGTTCGAAGCAAAGCTATGAGAGCCATTCTTAAATGCAGCTTGCGTACATCAATAAATTGGATGCTAGATTCCTTAAGATGGCTTAACATCAAACAAAGAATCATGTTTAATGCGTAACTGTTTGTGTTTAAATTAAAAAATGATCTAGCACCTAAATACCTTACGGCAAGCTTGTCATACGTGGGAGAAAGCTAACCACATTATTTCAGATCGAACTCTGATTTCAGACTTCAATTTTATAGAGACTCTCGAACTCAAAATATGATATACTATAGCGGACTTAAATTATTTAATGAATTGCCTATAGAAATAAAAAATGAAACAGTTCTAAGTAAATTTAAAAAATTGCTTATATCTCATATTAGCGAAGCAATTGTATAAAAATATTTAGTTTTCCAATTATATACATAGTTATTTAAGTGTTACTATTTTTTGTTTATTTATTGAATTGGAATAGTAAAATTTACTAAATAAAATATACATACATACATACATACATACAACAAAACAGCCCAAAAAAATAATATTTATATTTTTCACGGTTCTGTCTAAGTTTGCCCTTAATCCTAGTAGTATGCAGTTGATCGTCAAAAAAAAAACTATACTTGTATTTGTTATGTGCCTGGTTACAAAAGCGTAAAAAGTAATCAATTTAAGAAAGAAAACGGATGATTTGTAGAATGAAAGAAAGGGAGGGGGAAAGAGGTCAAGTTTCATTATATTCCTCATTTTCAGTTATGAGTATTGCATTAAAAATTCCATTCTAAAACGTTCTCCATTATTATTAGATATTTTCATTTGAATTTTGCCGGCGAAGGAGAATGTACCAAACAACAGCTTGGCTTTCCTCGTTCCATTTCCATTTCGTTTTATTTTTAACTGACTTGGTTACTAGTCAATCTTCCAATCCCCTTGCATATCCTACCAATTTGTTTTCTGCTTGTATCCACAAAACTGACTCTATTGTACGATTCTATTTATAACCATACTGAAGCATGTTGGTGGGAAGGTAGATATATGTATATAACTTTATAATTTAGGTACAATATGCATAAATAAGATTCATGTGATTTTTAAAGACACATATTGGTATATAAATGTATGAGGTCCTACATTGTATGTACTATTGAGTGACGTACGCAAAGATTAGTAAAAAGGCAATAATAATAAGGTAGAAATAAATGGAAAATACATATAATTAAATGTTCTTATATTGCTTAGTCGATGTTGTTTGAGGGAAAACAAAGATGCAGTTTGAATTCGTTAATATATCAAAAAACAATTTTAAAAATTGTTGGAGCGGTATTTTATTAATTATTTTTTTATGTATAAAAAATTTTAGAAAAAAAAATTTGAAACGCCCTTTTGAAGATTATATTAATGTATATCTAAAATTCAAAATTTTAATTTGAAAAAAAAAAAATCTTTGACTGGTTTTTGAAAAATCGATTTTTCAAAAAAAAAATTAATTATTTTTTTAAAAATCGAAAAACTTTTTTTTTTGGAAATTTGAGTATGCAGTTTTATTAACAATTTTAGACAGCATTTGCATAAAAAAATTATTTTAATCGGTTCATCCAATATTTTCTTAAAGTCGAAAATATGAAAAGTGGTTCTATGCAAAGTACCGTTAATATGTACGAAAAAAAAAATATTTTTATATTTAATAGTGAGCTGTACTTATCTGAGAACAAACTCATTTTTTATAAAAATTCTTGGAGCCATTTTCGAGAAATAATTTTTTTTCTTAACGGTTTTTTAACATTTGTATGGGAGGTACGGTTGTTTTTTATTTTAGAAAAATAGTTTTTTTTAACTATCCAAGATAATGTCAACTACTCACCAAATTCGAAGTTTTGAAAAAATCATTTAAGTCGTTTTCGAAATTTTGAGTTTTCAAAAAAAAAAAAATTAATTTCCAAAAAAATTTTTTTTTGAAAAATTTTGGTCCACAATATTGTTTAAATTCTCATTAACCGTTTCCGAAAAAATCGAAAAAAAATGACTCTACTAGAGTTACCCAAAATAACAATTTTTTTCACAAAATAAAATTATCAGTAGGTAACCTTTCCTTTCGTTAATGAACTGATTTTTTTATGATAATCGTTGGAGCCGTTTTTGAGAAAAATAAGATTTTTGTTTTTGGCCAAAACAAAATTTATGGGAGCTACTGTTATTTGTCGTCTTAAAAAAAAATTTAAAAAACGTGTGGGCATACGAACCGAAAAAACAATATTTACCAATTTTGAATCAAATCCACCGAACCGTTTAGGCTACAGACTCGACGACAGACAGGCGGAATTGGGGAACCCACTTTTTCGTTGTTGTCTATGATCGTAATGTCATGTTTGATTGTTAGGATTTTTTTTTAACGAATACATAACTTGCCTTATAAACGGTGATTTTTTAAGAGCTTGGTTTTTGAAAATTCAAAAAAACACAGAAACTTGTAAAAAGTGAATGAAATTTTTATTTGGATCGATAAATCAATTTCTGCCATTTACTTTTAAAAACAATTTCACTTAAATGTTGCCCGCGGCTACGCTTCAGGTGGTCCATTCTGAAGGTCCAATTTTGGCAAGCTTTTTCACACATTTCGGCCGGAATCTCACCAATGATGCGTTCAATGTTGGCTTCCAAGGCAGCAATCGTGTTTGGCTTGTCCCCATAGACAATAGACTTAACATAGCCCCACAAAAAATAGTCTAACGGGGTCAAATCACATGATCTTGGTGGCCAATTGACTGCGCCAAAACGTGAGATCAACTGCTCACCTAATTCGCCTCTCAATTGATGCATGGTTTCGCGTGCAGTGTGGCATGTGGCACCGTCCTGTTAGAACCACATGTCGACCGAGTTCAATTCTTGCATTTTGGGCAAAAAAAAATCTGTTATCATCGAACGGTACCTTTCTCCATTGACCGTAACCCTGCGGCCTTCATCGTCCTTGAAGAAGTACGGCCCAATGATGCCGCCTGCCCATAAACCGCACCAATTTTTCGGGATGCATTGGTAGCTGCTGAATTGCCTCTGGCTGCTCTTCACTCTAAATACGGCAATTCTGCTTATTCACGTATCCATTTAGCCAAAAATGAGCCTCATCGCTGAAGACCATAAAACGGACGTAGCTTGCGAAACACATTTTTCACAGAGCACGAATTTTGATAATAAATTTCAATAATTTGCAATCGTTGTTCAGGCGTAAATCTATTCATGATGAAATGGCAAACAATACTGAATCGAAATGTCAAATGTTCGTGGAATTTGTCATGTGCGATCTGTCAAAAATATAAACGTCAAAAACCAAGTAGCAATAGTACCTATAATGGCAAGTAAAATGCAATGGAGAGTTCTATTTATGTTTCATTCTGTGGCTCTTTCAAAGTGACTCAACGCACTTGCGAAATTTGTAACTCTGCTATTAACTCAAAAGAGTTATGACTTTTCTTCAATTTGTTTTTTTTAATGTCCTTATAACAAGCCTCAAAAGTCGTCGTGTAATAGCTGACTAATCTTTCATAAATATACGGTTTCCTCAATGAAAGTTGTTCTAACAAAGCCGCCGTCAAATATTTAAAAAACACGAAATACAAGAAAGAAATTCCAGCTAATTCAGCAATTCTTTAAGACTGATAAGCTTCAAAAAAATTTGATTACATTGAATGCCAACAAAAAAGTTATTTTATTATGTATTAAAAATTATCCACATAAGTACGAATAACGATTAATCAATTAACGAATATTCGCCCATTTTGACATTTTTGTTTCACATGGATTTCTTGTATTCGTCGCGAATAACGTTTCATAATTCATACTTTCTCATTTTGATGACAGCCGATGAAGTGTGGATGGTATGTGGAGTGGAACGTTAACAGGTTTTGACAGTTAGTAACAATCAGATAGCAAATCACGATGACTAACTTGTTTTCTCAAATTTCTGTAGCTAAATATTAAAATATTATTACAATTTTGTTTAGAATATGTGAAGGCATTAGGTTTATAAATTGTTTTAAGCACTTTAATTCGGTAATTCATCGTTTAAAAAAAATCAAACATAATTTAATTTTAAACCAAAACTATGCTTTCTCCTCCAGGGAATCATGTAAAAAACCTCGATGTACAATTATCATAATTTTGTTGGAAATTTTCAATAATTTTTTTTTTACGAATACAATATTTATCCCAAGTCTCAATTTCAAATCAAAATAATGTTGAAATTGTTCCTTATAGAGAATACATCCTCACTTTCTTCATTGTAAGTTACAACATATCAAATACAGAACCATAACACAAACGTGAAACATTTTTATGTAGACAAACAGTGACCAAACAAAATCGATTTTTGACATACAAAAAATAAGGCACATCTACACAAAATATGAGTTTAATTTTTTTTAAAGCCTCATGAATAATTTCCATATTAAATAAAATGACGTAGATTCTAATAAAATCCTTATGTCAAACAACTCCTCTTCCTCAAAAGAAAAGAAAAATCCCCTTGAAATATTTTAATATTAAATAAGATACAAGATATACCTACTTACCTACCTACACTATTTTATTAAACCATCTGCCAGGAAAATATTCAGAATATATAAAGCTGTAGGATATTGAATAATAAATCAGGGCGGGCGCGGCACCTCGCAGCGCAGCAGAGGACAACAGGGGCAATATTCACAGGATTCACCACGTAGAACATCACGCAAATAACTGTGATACAGTATTTATACAGGAAACGAAAACTCGACACCTCTTTGCACCACGTGAATATCTTCGAGCAGCTCACAGGATACAAAACCGTGTTTTTCAATGGTTCATCCTCGCGGATACATACGAGTGCTCGTATACACAAAAAAAAAAAACCTTTAGACTTTTTTGTTAGATACACCTACAATTTTTTGTGTTCGGTGTGTCAAAGATAAGTAGGTACCTTATGAATATGTAGCTGATGCTGTTTTCCAAAGACTTTTTGAGGTACACATGTTCATTCTGTAAATCTGCGCCATGTTCCTGGTACACACACTTCCGGGAAGAAAAAAAAAACAAATTGAAGGCAGAAGGATGGCATGGCGTGCTAACGTCGTCGTCGGTCGGCGTCGTTTTATGTCAGAAAGATAATTCGTGTACAAAATCGATGCAGCACCACACGTTATTCAAGCTGTTTCTGTTCGTCTTTTGAAATGACCATCTGTCTGTCATGAGAGTCCTCCGTCTCCCCCTAACGACCGATCCAAAGAACCAAACTCATAGAAGGATGTCAATTTTCTTCCGGGCCACAGACACGTACTAAAAACACCCCAAAAAGAACACCACCTAACTCACGTAGCCTTCTTTCAAACAAAAAATCGACACAACTCAATTTTACCTCTGTCTCAAGGAACACAGGTACTTCCGATGAGATTGGGAATTCTTCGAAAAAAAAACTAAGGATGTAGGATGCTTCTGTTTACAACCAAAGATAAATGACCAAATGGATTCTTTAAGGGCCGCCGTTTCCATTTTCACGATTACTACTCCTCCCTGTCGAAACAGTCAAAGGAAGCTGGGGAGGGATCATCAGGAAATCGGCAGTACATATTTCACAATCTGTTAAGTGCATAGTTTTGATTTGAGAGCAGGTAGCTTTTAATCAAATTTTCATTTAATTCAATTGTATATAGATTTCTCTTAGCTAACAAAAAGTAAACTATGGATCTAAGAGATACCAGAACCATCAGAAATGCAAAGCGTTCAACCTTTACATAAGTGTCTTAAGCAAAATGGAAAATTTAAAGCTCGATGAGCAGGAGCACATATGATTTAAGGACAACAGCAAAAAAAGAAGTAGAAAAAGAAGGCTCGGATATAGGTAGTATCCTGTGAAATGGAATTGAAGAGTTGGTTCGAGTCCATTGAGCAGGAATGGAAGTAAATTTAGTTCAACTTCCTGATTCGCTGCTCTTGTTTGGGGATAACTACACCAGCCTGAAGCTCGAATCAGCTCTGCTGTAGCTATAAGAACGTAGGTTGCAATTTCCGAAAGTTGTCAGACAGGAAAACTTTCTAATTCGTTTCGTTATCGTTTGTATGTTTAGCTTTTTTTATTTATTTCTTTTTTCTTTCCTGTGATAGGGTAAGTCTCGCTTATTTTGGCCTTTTGAAGTTTAGACGACATTCGGCTGTGGGGGACATTTTATGTTCATCCACAAGCAGAGAGTTCGATTTGTAAATCCAATTTGTGTTCGATTCACCCCTGATGGTTTCGATTTGTCCATCATGGGAGTCAGATGGTTTTTTTCTTCTGTTTTTTTTTTTGTAATCTGCTAAAGGTGAGATATTGTGAATTTCAGGGCATAAGGGTGAGAGCATTGTGATTGAAAGGACTTAGGTGGTGATTTTAATTGTTTTTCAAAACTATTTTTTCTTACAGAAACAATTCCTCGTTGTTACTAAAAGGAAAATATCATCAACCTTGTTTTTAAAAATATCAGTGGTATGTAGTCAAGTTCTTATTTATCAATTTTCAAGAGCAAAATCTTTAGAAGGAGTTTTATGTCGACAAGTGACTTAGTACTATATATCACAACGAACAGTTTCAAAAATCTTTATATCGTCTCGGAGAAAGTAAAATTATTGTCCTTAATATTTCGAAGGAATTTTGTAGAGTTTGACAACTAGCTGTCTTATCTAAAATACTTGCATTTATGACGACAAATATATCATTCGCTGGATTATAAATTACATTTCTGACCGCTCAATTTACGGCATGATTTTAAGTCTAAAATAAACAGAATAATAAGATGTGCCGAAGGGCTCCGTTTTATCTCCCATACTTTTTTCATTAATATCGGAAATTCTAATCCACCAAATTATTTTGCGAAAAACACTTTTTAGATTTTCATTCTGGTATTAAGATTCACATCCTAGTTCTTCGGATTTGGAACAACAACGGCAGTGATGATACGTTCATTAAATTCTGATCACGATATTAGATTTAAAAACTGTAAAAAGTTGTATGATTTACAAGCTCAATGTGTCGTCTGTCCTTAAATCAGATGATTATTCCACAAGCGTCTTGGGGATTTTGTTAAATCTAACCACTGCTACGCCCACTTTTTTATTTCATAGTTTCTCTGGATCTATTTCCTGGAGACGACTCAAATTATTTAATTGAAATTTTCAGTTTCACCACCCCGCCAACTTTGTTCATATCATGAATTTTTGGAAACAACTCTAACAATAAATAAAAATTTCAGAGTTTGTATTTATGACTAAAATAAAAATTCGAAAAATATTTTAAGTGTGATTCGCCCATATTTTAACCAACTTTTCTTAATTTTTAGAAAACTACTCAAATGTAGGTATTTGTATGAACGAAAAAGAATTTAAAAAATTAGGTTTAAAAAAGTCTGCCTATCAGTAGGCCCACTTTTATCATTTTTTTGTTTCTTGGAAACATTTTATAGTTTGTTCTTATAGGCAAGAACGAAATTTCAAAAGGGTTTTAAGTAAAATCCGCTCACTACCACAACCATTTATCTTATTTCTTAGTTTCTTGAAAACGACCCAAACGATTTTTAAGAAATTTTCAGAGTTTATTTAAATAATCCAGAAAAAAATTACAAACCTTAATTAAGTAAAATCCGCCAACGTTCACACCTACTTTTTAACATTTATTGGAATTGCTGATTTTTCGGTTCTGATTAGACGTGTTTGGTCTTCAAGGTTTTCTTTAAATATAGAAGAAATTTCAGACAACATTATACGAATTATTGAGAATGGGCAAAACATATCATAAATAAAGGGTAAATGTGTTTTTTTTTTAATCTACACGCGCTCAAGGGATTATACTACCCTTTTAATGTTTTAACACAGCGCGGTCGTGAGGTTAAGGAAGAGAAAGAATAATAGTAAAGATGTGTGGCGCGATGTATTGAGACGGTGGTTATTGTCTCCGATTTTATCTCCAGAGATGGCGGCTGAACTAATGCGGAGAAATTTCCGTGTCTTATTTATCTATGTCCCTTATAATTCGTATTAGTTTTTTTATTCTCTGTCATATTTTATCGGTATACTAGTTTTACTCAATCACATGTTGTTAGTTCTATGCCTAAACAGCATGTAATGAGTAACCCAGCAACTTATTGTATGACATTTATTTTTAGAATTGGTTTTTAATGGAAAATAAGAGGGCCTAGACTGCGGCAGGGATCGAACATGTGACCATGAGGTTGACAGGCGAACACACAACTATCGCGCCACGGCCACCCCCAAGAAAGCTGGGAACTATATTACACAATTTTTTTAGGGAAAACAGTACCCAGAAAGAAAAAAATATATTTCTTGCATTCCTCGTTACGAATCGAATATGAACATCACTTATGGCTGCGGCACGACATGACCGAATGACGATCTGAGAACATTGGTTTTACCGGGTTTAATGATGAATATTTGGCAAACGCCATAATCGCCGACCGAAATGGACCCAGTACCTTGTAATTTCGAAGAATGAGCTCCAGCTCATCTTCGATTCATTAAAGAAAAAGAAGTCAGCAGGAGTCGATGGTATATCCAACGTTATACTACAACATTTGCCTCAAGAAACAGTTGACATTTATACCACACTGTTTAACAACGCGTTGAATAGTGCATATTATCCAGTGCGGTGGAAGACAGCAGTGGTGCATTCTCTCCCTAAAAAGGGAAAGAACAATTCCAATCCGGCGAATCTCAGGTCGATAAGTCTTTTTCCGAGTATCAGCAAAGTATTTGAAAAGGTTATTAATAGGGCTCTGTTCAAGTGGGCGGAGGAGAACAATATCATACCGGATAATCAGTTCGGTTTTAAGGCCGACTTGACACAATTCATGCCGCGTCTAAGCTGGTTTCTGATATCCAATGGAACAAAACTAAAAAGCAGTGCACGGGTACCTGTCTGGTTGATTTGGAGAAGGCCTTTGACACCGTATGGTTAGAATGTCTCTATCTAAAGCTTACCAGACTTGGTATAAGTAAACCGCTATTTTATGACATGCTAAATTGTAGAAAGTTTGTTGTCAAGAGTGGCAGCTTTTAATATTAAAAATGGTCTTCAGCAGGGAACGGTTAACTCGCCGATTCTGTTCAGCAATTGCGTACGCCGACGATCTAATTGCGTACAGAATAGCTCATACATTTGAGGTAATCAAAAATCTTTTGCAGAGTGACTTCGACACGATTCAGCGATATTGTGATGACTGGAAGTTGAAAATTAACTTCCAGAAATCAGAAACTATTCTGTTTAGAACTCCGTTGTCGAGTGCCTCAAGGGATACGAGAAAGAACTGGCGCAAGCTGGTGATCGTAGGGCCACATGGACATCCACTAGCGAGTAAAAGTGTAGTAAAGTACCTTGCATCTGGTTGGATCAGTACTTGTATTTCGACAGACATATAGGTGCTGCTCTGGCCAGGGCTATTTCGAAACTTCATTAAGCGAAACATAATGAAAAATAAATAAAATCATTAAATAACAAATAAGTCTTTAGGTGGTATGAAGTGCTGACAAGCTTCAGCCTTTTTATTTTATTAAATGACAAAAGTGATTTTATTACGTTATAAGAAAGTCGATTTTTATTATGGTATGGGCTGATGTACTACCTGATTTGATCATGAACTTGATTATATTTGAAAATATTTGCTCGTCCTAGAGTGTCATTTGAAGCGTTTGAGTGACACAGTGCATTTTAAATTTAAAAGTGCCAAAAGTGCATGATCGTGCCACTTTGGCAACCTTGATAAAACATTTAGCCAATACGTATTATCAATCAGAAACTTACTCCTTAGTAAATCTCAATGGCGACTATATAAGTTTCCTGCAGAGTGCAGAATCGTTATTTCTTACATCCTCTTGTTTTATTTTTTGGTGTGACACAGTGTGAATTGTAAGAACGACGAATGAAATGTGTATACTCGCAGTGCTGACGTCGAATCGTAATTTGATCTAATCTAATGAGGGCTCATCACATTTCCAATGTCATTGTCCAGAACTCGTTTTTTTTAGGAACGAACTTTCGTACATTTCAGGCAACAGTATGTTGGAATTTATCAAGTCCTTCTAATAGCTTGGTGTTTAATGGATATTTTAGTATAAGACAGTTACAACCGTTCAGGGTACCAAAATGGATCTTCGTTGTGTGGCGGTAAGAAGCTTATTCTAACTATAATAGTGCAAACTATTGTCGGTTATGTTCTGTTCGGTCCCAATTTTGCATAAATAAATAACTATGATTACACCTATCTGCATTTTTGTAGATGCAACGGTAGTTCGAGACTCTATTCGGGCTTGATCACCCCATCAAATGCGGTGATGAATGAAGTTCAAGGTGTAATTCAAGTATGGCGATTCAATCTTGTGTGAAATTCCACAAGTTGTCAAACGCGATAAACCCAAATGTTTATATCGGTGACGAGTCAATTGATCTTAGTTTCCAGTCATACTTTCAACAGCACCCGCAATATTCTCCTTTCAACACTTCTATTCTATCGCGCTCGTCATTCCTATAACCTAAAATTTTCGGATGATATTTGGCAATAGTGACAAAAAATCAATAAGCTAAGCTAATGTAAGCATAAAAACATAAACATTTTCTTCACTTGGGTTTAATTGAGTTACATCCAAAATGAATGGTTTTTCAAAAAAAAGTATCACAAATATCTTAACCAAAAAAATGTTGATATTTCTATTTATATCTCTGAATCAAAGATTATTAACATTACCCTACAAGCAAGGACTTTAGATAGAATTAATCTAAATTAATCGATTGGGTGTGTCGAAAAGGTCTTTAAAAAAAAACAAAAAAATGAATCCAGTACCTCACTTCAAATTAATCCTTTTATTCGTTTGCATTTTCCTTCCCTTGCTAGAGATTTTATATTTAACCAGAAATTTCGTTTCCTGCATTTTGGCCTTTATTTAAAAAAAATAATATTTGCTGCTCAAGAATCTTCTTCACAGCAACAGCTATCTTCGTGCAATTACAGATTTCTTCGTATTTTTTTCTCCTTCCTTTTGTAGAATTATTTATAGCAATGTCCTTGTTTGTTCGCGAAAACTGTGTGCACAAAGCCAGATAAGCCAAATGCAAAAGGATTTGCTTATTTTAACTCTTCCTCTCCTCCCAAGCTTAGCCATCTTATCGTTGTGTTGAATAGGCTATGAAGTAAATCCTCGAGAATACCTCCCTGCAACTCACTCGACCTGCCATCACTGTCTGTGATCTGCTCGATTACAGTTAAACACGTGCCAAGGCCCCTGGAAAACGAATGCATTTTCTTTTTGCCTTAAAAATTATTTGGAATTTGTCCAAATAATATATCCTTGTGCGGGGATTTGAATGTTTCAGTTCCAACTTAACAGCTAAGCTATAGCTTTGTATGCTCGTATAGTGTCGAAAAAGCTTCCAAATAAAATGTAGTTCCACTGAGGCTCCCATTCAGCAAAACTGGATTTCCATAAGATAAGTTGATTTTAACCTCAATCCAATAACTTTCTGTCTCATCCTTATGCAATTTAATTTTCGGCTGCTATTTCAAATTCTCCTTGCTCCTAAGTTTGTATAAGAAATTGTTTCTTAAACACACTTAGTTAAATAATTCTCAGCAATGGATATTCACAATTTTAATGGTTTCAAAGGATTTATCTAAGAAATCCTGGCATAGCTAAAAAGGAATTTCGATTTGAAATTTTCTATTTATTCTTAAGGCACAAATTTAAATCGAAATTCTCTCTTGGTCATTAGAACTCGTAAATCGACAACAGAATATTAATCAAATACTGGAATATACAGGGTGTCCCAAAAGTCAACGTCGGAACGAGAACGGGTGATAGGGTAGGTGGTGAGAGTTATCAGAAAACTCTTAAAAAAAATCGTAGCCATGTATTTTGTGAGTTATAGGCATTCGAAAAAATTTCGAAAAAATGGTCAACCTGTGACGGTCTTTCAAGTGCCGTGATTACAAATCTTAATTTGTCTCGTTTTTTTTTGTTATGAAACCTTGAATAACCCTTATAACAAATGCATTCAAAAATTTGATCACATGTGCATCAGTTTTCAAGAAAACATTACTTTTTAACCCAACTAACTACTCGAAATTTTTACATGAGTGGAGTGTAATTCAATGGAGTGTAGTGTAAAAAGAGTTGGCGTGTTCAATTCTCATTTCAAAATGGTATAACATTTTTGATAATATTTTATAAATAATGGAAACAAAAATGTTTTTCTCAAATAAACCGGTTTTAAGATAATTTCTTTTACTTAATTAAAAAAAATCTTTGAATGCACTCTAGGCTTTCTCGTCAAGTTTGAGTTCGAGGGAGATGGTCAGTAATTTCTAAGTAACTCAGGCCCAGAGTAACGCGTGCTATCAGATAGTGATTCATTTCTATTGATTTAGTTTAAATTTTAAATAAAATTCAATTTTTCAACAAAAATTACATCAAAAGTTTATTTAGATTAGCTATAACAAATGTCCAATTGTTTGCCTACAACGGCAATGCAAGACCTACATCTTCTTAAAAAAAATCGACTTAAAAGGCGGGCGAATCTCATTGAGTGGATGGCTGCAACAGCCTCCGTGATTTTTTGGTGCAGCTCGGCTAAGTTTTGAATCGATTTTGAGTAGACTTTTTCTTTTACTGCCCCCCACAGAAAGAAATCCAGAGGGTTTAAGTCAGGTGAACGGGCTGGCCACGAAATTGTACCAGACCGCCCAATCCACCCGTCTGGATATATTTTATCAAGAAATTATCTCATTGGGCGAGCATAATGTGCTGGGCAGCCGTCTTGTTGAAACCACATATTTCCATAAATGCTAAGTGGCACATCTTCCAATAAATTTGGTAAGTGGTTTTTTTAAAAAATCTAAATAAACCTCGCCGTTTAAGTTATCTGGTAGCTCGAATGGTCCAATAATTTTACCATTACCGGGTGGCCGTGGTGCGATAGTTGCGTGTTCGCGCGTCAACCTCATGGTCAAAGGTTCGATCCCTGCCGTAGTCTATGTCCACTTATTTTTCCATTAAAAAAAACCAATTCTAAAAGAAATGTCATACGAGTTGCTGGCTTACTTATTACATGCTGTTTAGGCATAGAACTAACAACATGTGATTGAGTAAAACTAGTATACCGATAAATGTGACAATGAATGAAAAAAAAATAATGCGAATTATAAAGGACATAGATAAATAAGACACGGAAATTTCTCCGCATTAGTTCAGCCGCCACCCCTGGATATAAAATCTGAGACAACAACCACATCCAGTCTCAGAACATCGCGCTAAACATCTTTCCTATCCTTCTTTCTCTTCCTAATCCTAACCTAACGCCCGCGCTAAACATTTAAAGGGTAGTGTAATCCCTTGAGCGCGTGTAGATTATAAAAAAAAAAAAATCCGGTCCACATATTAATTAAGCGATCTTTCAGCACCAAATGTGGGTTTTCTACATGCCACTCGTGCAAATTGTTAAGGTTCATGTATCCATCGTTTTTAAATGTTCATTCATCGGACCACAGAATTTTGTCCAAGAACCTCGGATCTTTCCTGCACCGTTGTAGTATCGTTCGACAAAATGCAACTCTTTCAGGGTAATCTCGGGGTAGTAGACTCCGCACTCGTTGAACATGGTATGGATGGAGCTCATTTTTCTTTAAAATTTGGTGTGCCGTACTTTTGGGTACTCCTGTTCTTATTTGAATTCCACGTACTTGTGTATTGATCGACTTCTTGTAGCTCTAAGTACTCGTTGGACATGAGACGCCTGCCTTCACTAGTCCTTTGTTATGGAAATCGACCTTCGGACAATGACTGGTGCAAACTCACAAACACCCGATGATCCGGATAACGCTCAGCATTTGGATATTTCTCACGGTAAAGTCTAGCTGCAGCACAAGCATTGCCTCTGCATTCTCCATAAATAATGTGCATGTTCGCATATTCCTGCGCAAGAAAAACATTTTGGTTTCCGTTACTTATGAAATATTCTCAAAAATGTTATACGATTTTGAAATGAGAATTGAGCACACCAATTATAGGTAACTTGCCAAAATTTCGTAGTACTTTTTTTTTACACTACACTCCATTGAATTAGGGTCATGTAAAAATTTCGAGTAGTTAGTTGGGCAAAAGAGTAATGTTTTCTTGAAAACTGATGCAGGTGTGTTTGAATTTTTGAATAAAATTATTAGAGGGTTATTCAAGGTTTCATAACAAAAAAAAAATGAGAAAAGTTAAGATTTGTAATAACGTCACTTGAAAGACCGTCATTTTTTCGATTTTGGGGCGACTTTCCATTAGGGGAGCACGCGTAGAACTTTGATTTTTTTACAGTAAGCTAGGGGTGTCTATAAAAAAGCTTTTAAATATTACGGTGAGGAAACACTGTTAAATATGATGAAAAAAATGTTTTAATTTTCAATTTTGGCCTTTTTGGTACAACACATTTGTTCAATTTGTCTTTAAATTAGAACGTACTTCAACACACGGATACTTTCTTTTTTCTATTTTTAACATATTTTTAAAATTTACAATATTAATACACAATATACAAAATTCGCGGCAACGAAAAGCAGTTTTGACAGTTCTTGTTAATACTTGCCTCTGGTCGTGTTCTGATAAGTTTTTTTTTTTTGTAACTAGGTACTTTTTTTGGGGAAATTTTAGTGGAAACAGTTTTTGGATTAAAAGTGTAGTTACAATAAAACTTACGTGAAAACATTTAATTAGATAAAATATCATATTTTTCGAAAAGTAAGTATGCATCACTTTTAAAATACATAATGTATTTTATTTACTTTCAGTAAAAACCAATTGCGAATTAAAAAAATACATTAAAAACGACGTATGTACAGAAAAAAACATACCTTTGTGAAGTTTTTCTGTAATTAAGTTCAAGGCGTACAAAAAGCTCGGAGGGTAAGGGGGGCTATGCTGTCCCCCTGCGACCCCCCCGCCAAGATAAATCAAAATACCGGCCAATCTATTAACACTAACTGTCCACTTAAAAGTGTTGATATTATAACAACTTCGGTTGTCCATGTGATGATTGTTGCTTTTCGATTGTCGCATTGACAATTGCAATCATCAATATGAAAATTCACACAAAAATATAAGGGTGAAAACTGAGTTTTCTCTTGTTTTTAATCTATATTTTTAGTAAAGCTCGTCATTCGATTCATAAAAGTTGAAGTAGTGATTTTGTCGTGTTGGCAGTTCATCAAATTTGTTAACGAAGAAAGTGAAAGAAAAACATAAACATAAATTAATTTCGTATCATAATCACGTGAGTAATTAGTGATTTTTTTCTTCATTTTCTTGAATGTGTATGGTAAATTATTAAATATTTATGATAGGTATCAAGTGCTATTTTTTATCTAATTTTCGTCTGAAATGGAGTGCTTCATATGCCATCTTAAATGTATGACCTTAAACGAACTTATTAAACATTTAAAAAAAAACTTAAATTATCTCCTTTATGATTATTTGTTTCCTAAAAGTTTTGTGCTCTTGCAATTTTAAGTATGAATTAAGCGGTTTTTAATTTTCATAGGTATTGAAGTCATTCAAAGGACAATCGTGGTTCTCAATATGAAAATCGTAGTTCTCGATATGACCATCATGGCTGTCAATGTGACAACCGCGATAATCGTTATATTGAAAAATGCAATCGTCGTATTGACAACCGCAATAATCTTATTGATAACTGCGATCATCATATCGATGATCGCAGTTATCATATTGACAACTACAATCATCCTATTGACAACCACAATAATCTTATTGAAAACCGTGGTAATCAATATGATGACCACAGGTTTCAGTATAATAATAATCGCAGTAGTCAATACGTTAATTGCGGCTGTTAATATTTTGATAGCGGTTGTCCAAATTTTCATATTGATGATTGCGGTCGTTGGCTGAAAAATAACAACTTTTTTCATCAATATGATGAAAAAATTCATCAATATGACAACCGTTTTTGGTTCAATGTACATGGTTTGAAATCAATTTATATTATCCCTAGAAAAATGCGCATACCACAACACTTACCATACAGAAAAAAGTTGTCGGTAGTCATCATTTGCATAAATTTTGTATGGAAAATGAAAACTTTAAAAATTAATTTAAAATAGAAATAAAAGTTTCCTCAATTTAAAATTGTTATATTTATTGTTTTTAAGCATAAATTTACTTTTAAAATTCGTGCTCCCCTAAAGGAAAGTTCAGCCCGATTTTTTTTCGAATGCCTATAACTCACAAAATACATGGCTACGATTTTATTTATTATTTTTTTGCTAACTGTCACCACCTACCCTAATCACTCGTTTTCATTTCGACACTGACTTTTGGGACACCCTGTATGTCCAGTAGGTAGAATTTTCGGCTAAAGCGTTGATGGTGCTTCTGCATTTTCAGGTCATTTATGTTAAAGTATTTACCTTTAGACAAATTGTCAATGCACATTAATACTGAATTTAATATGTGTTACTCACTTTTAGCACTATAAAAGCTTGGACAATTGGTTTACAAACAAATTTTGAAATTTCTCAGAAATGGGAAAGAAGAATGTCTTTATTTTGATTTAAGTTTTGGTTTTAGAATATAAAGAAGTAATTTGGTCAATCGACAGCAATGATTTTAGAATTTAGATTACACATACTGATAAATACATAAAAAAAATTGTAACTTGGTTTCTGAAGAATTAAAATGAAAAATTTTAGTATTTGAACAATATTTTGTGGTCGTACATTTGTACCTCATTTAAACGCAACGAATTATATAAGAACCAATATTAACCAAAAAGTAATTTTATGTAGATGTGTAGTGTAGTATATGTAGAATATAAGTTTTAAACTTAAACGTTGCGCTTAACGCTGGTAAAATGCAGCAAAACGCGTGTAGGTAGGTAGAAATACCGTTCGCTGAAGTTCGCCGTTTTGATATCACAATCGCTTGAACGTATGGAGGAACTGATGTCAAGGATTTGTACAGTATTGCTGTGATAGTCGTGATAAGTAATCGGATCATTCTCCCAACCCGACCACCGCCCGCCTCTGAACTGTATACACAGTGTCAAGCTAGATAAATATTTGAGTGGTGTTGGTCTGACACATCTAGCCACTGTGCGCCATAAACCCCCCTGCAAAGTCCCTAATACAATAGCTTGTGGTCTAGGAATTCGAAGAAGGTTTGTAACCGAAGTTTGTTTTAGAGCTTGTGATGCGTTTTTTGATTTCCAACTGAAGGTGTGCTCACCACTTAGCTAGGGTCGTAATGAAGAAAACACGAAACACATTGTTTTTTTGTCAAAAAATCCATGTAAGTTGAACTGAACTTAACAAAATGTGCGAATAAGTAAGGCGCTCAGTAGCTAGTGGACTAAAGGCCGGTAAAAGCTATTTTTAATCAATAATTCAGCAAGTCCGATTAAAATATAATTCTAAGTCTTCTACTTAGCTGAATAATTTCAGCAGTATATAGAATTGTATTATAAAAATAACATTATAAAATAACTCCAACGGAATTGTCTTTAAAAACTTATTTCAAATTTAGTATTAAAAACAACTCATTAAATCACAGCAATCGATATTTAGTTGAAATAATTTCTGGCAATGACCCCAGTGGCACTCGACACAGGAGGCCGAAATTCTGGTAGCGGTAGATCATAGGAAGGTACCGAAATTCCTGGTAGCAATTGCCTAATTTTGCAACGAAACCCCTTACCACTGGTGTGGGAAGCTTCTTTTTGGTTAGATTTAAACTGAGGAATAGAAGTAGAAAGTCCCATGTAATATTTTTGGTAAGAACTAACTGCAAACTCTAAAATGATGAACGAAAATCGTTACCTCTGTTGAATTTTCGGTTATGTCATATGTCTGTAATGGCAGAGAATTGTATACAATCAGAATATAATTCCAGCAGTATATAGGAATTCTGTAGAGGATATAACTAAATTTTCTTTCTTGAAACGCTTCTTTAAGTTATTTCGTCCATTTGAGAAAATAGACCAAGTATTTGATCATTATTTCAGAAAGTTCGTCGATGTCGTCAAAGAACGCCAACCCCAGTGATTTTGTTCAGATTTGGCGAAAAGCAGGCCATTGGCAAATGAAATGAATAACTGTTTCCTTTTACTTCTGGTTCCCATAACTTCGACAGAGAATATTGGGTGGAATTACCACATGTTTTCCAATTGGACATTGGCCGCTATATGTAGTTGAGATCCAGGATATGTCCTACCTGAAGATTTAGAAAAGATTCCTTAATTATAATAATATACTCCATCTTTGACCTATTAGTAAAGATAGTAGTGTCGTAATATTTTATCAAAACGTCACTTGTCATAAAATAAGTTGCTGCGTTGCTCATTACATGCTGTTTAGGCATAACACTAACAACATGTGATTGAGTAAACTAGCATACCCATAAACATATGACAACGAAATAAATAAAATAATGCGAACTATAAGGGACATAAATAAATAAGACACGGTGATTCTCTCCGCATTCGTTCAGCCGCCATCACTGGAGATAAATCTTAGACAACAACCAGCTCTAGTCTCAGAACATTGCGCCACACATCTTTCCTATCCTTCTTTCACCGTATGCCCGCGCTATGTTAAAAACATATAAAGGGTATTCATAATCCCTTGAGCGCGTGCAAAGTTATAAAAAAAAAAAAAAAATCAAAACGTCATCGTGCCAGTTCTTTCTGCATGGAAGCATACGTTTAAAATCTTCAATGATCCTTATTGTAGGGGTGCAGTTGTAGTCGGTGGTATTTAAAATCATGTCAATTGGAATTAAGTCTTTGATATTGCTGTGACCATAGGGTCTGGCAAATCATAGGAGTTCCTTTCTGTTGGTCTTACCGCATCGCAAATTACTAAATATATGGCGTATAAATCAAGTGGCAAAAGGTGCCGAAAAACGCTTAATGCTAATACCTATGTGCCAATATTAACAGATTCTTGAACATTCTTCAGTTGATCGCTGTAGTAAGCTTTGATACTTATGCGGGCAACAACACAATCGAACCATAATTGAAGACAGGTCGTACCTTCTTCTAGAACCTTTCTTCATTGTGTATTTTCCGGTTTAGTATGGGCTAAGGTTATTCCACAGCTTATTCTGCATCTAAGTGACTGCATTTGATGTCCAATAATATTTAATAATAATAAAAAATAAATTTAATAATATTGTGCTATGTTCACGTAACAGTAATGGGTTTTCATCGCTCATTATGAGCTTTTAAATGAACTCGCTATTCTCTGGGAAAAAAATCTTGAAAACTTCGAGCCAGTGTTGTTTCTCTACGTGTCGAATTTAATTGTCTACATTTCAACGTAGACAATTGGTCGACAATGTAGACAATATGTCGACAATGTAGACAATAATGTCGACAATGTAAACAATAACTTTCACAAATAAGTAAACAATAAATCTCACAAATAAAATCATTCCAAAAATATCGCGGTTTGATTTAAAAAGGAGTATAACTATTGACAAGATTTTGATTTGGGCGTTTTTTCCTAATATTTGGGCGTTATTCCCTTATTTAGGCGACATCGCCAATTGTGGGTGTTCTTTCCATTTGAATTTTGGGCGTTATTTCCTTTAAAAAATATAGAAAGATGAGAAATAACGCCCAAAACGAGAAAAAAAATACAACAACATTTTCCTACGATTTTTTTCATTTCTCTTAAAAAACGTTTTTTTTTTCTTTTTTTGACGGAACAGAAATGGGATTTGGATTAAAATTAAATTTTTGGAAACTTTGGGACTTATTCCTTTTTCCAATTGTTGGTTCAATTAATAAAAGCTATTTGGACCGCTGTAGGAGCATAAAATACGGTAGATCGGAAGGTCTTGACTTGAAGTTCATATACCTACAAAAGAAAAATCGAAAAGCTTAGGACTTCCGTTCTGGGAAGTGGTATCCACTCACTCTCTTAAAATCGATACCAATAATGAAGCACTTCGGATTGCTGTAGAAAAATGAAATGTGGTGAAGTGATGTGATTTGAGTTCATATTTAGTATGAAGGTAAAAAATGTAAACTGGAGATTTTCGCTTCTCAGATTTGTTGTGTCAATTATTAGAAGTACTTTCAGGTAGAATAATGATCTTTAGACTATTTACAGGTGTTCCTGTTAATAGGGAATCGAAATATTGAAAATTTGATATTCAATACTTAAATGCCATATTATTCAACCATTTTATCAGAGTAAAAACAACATCAAAAATAAACAACTCCAAATTATGTGAAAAATTTGTCAGTTTATGATTTGATTACTGAAACAGATTTGCAAATTTTACTGGCATTTTTTAATTTTATTACTAAATCCTCAGATTTAAAAGTTTTTAGGACTTGAAAAGTAGTAAACCAGTGAAGTGATTCAGAAGAACTCGATTCTGTTTTTAACATTTATGTTTAGTTGTTTGATAAATTTTAGTTGAAAAACTTATGAATTATGATGGTCTTACTAATTGTCTATATTGTCGACAAATTTATGTCGACAATTTTGAATTGTCTACATCGAATTGTCTACATATAGACTATCATGTAGTCTCCATTTATAGTCTACATGGCATAACACTACGTCGAGCACACTGAATGCGTACTAGTGGATCATTTGTTGTAACTGTTCTAAGATTCCTTGCTTGCGGACATCACAAACTAAACTGAACGTCGCCTGGAACATGTTTCGCCGTTTTATACTTGCTTACATCCCGGCAATGATCACATTATTGCAAACACTCAATTTCAGACAGCACCTTTCTGCTAAAAAACGCTAGACCAATTGGTAAATTCTTAGACCACTAGGTGCATTTCCAAAATACAATTGAACAACTTTAGTTTATTGTTCTCTTTTGTGTCTTCCCATTAACATTTCCCAAAGTTAATTCTAAGCAAATATACGAACCTAAACAAACAAATTATAAAATAATTAAATGCAAACGTTACATATGCTCCGGCCTGTAAATCTAAATAGGTTCCTTGAATATATTCTTTAAAGTTGATAAAGGGTTATCCATTTTACGGTATCAAAAGTTCGCATTTCTCACTCGATGGGAATGTTAATAAACAAAGTTGTCGTATTTGTGGTTCTGAGAATCCTCAAGAAATTGAAGAGAGGCCATTACATCCACAAAAAGTCACTGTTTTTGGCACTCTTTGGTCCGGAGGTGTGATTGGGCCTTACTTCTTCGAAAACGACGATTGAACGACTGTCACCGTCAATTCGGAGCGTTATGGTTATATGATAACCGACTTTTTTGGCCTGCTATTGAAGAATACGACTGAGGGAATATGTGGTTTCAACAAGACGGCGCCACATGCCACACAACTCGAACGAATCTGGCTTTTTTGCAAGAGACATTTACTGGCCGCGTAATTTCTCATCGTGCCGATATGAACTGGCCACCAAGATCATGGGATTTGACACCGCTGGACTTTTTTTGTGGGGCTTCGCGAAATACCGTGTTTATGCAGATCAACCTTTAACTCTTGAGCACTTGAAAACCAACATTCGTCAAGTTATGGCTGAGATACCACCCAATATATGTCAAAAAGTGGTCGTAAATTACCTCAAAAGAATCGATGCTTGCAACAATTTACGTGGTGGTCATTTAAATGATGTTGTGTTGCACACAGAATGCCAACGTTCAAACTTTATAATAAAAAAGAAATATCATGAAAAAAATACTCGTATTTTACGTTTAATTTTGTAACCGCAAATGTATAACCCTTTAGTTTACTCAAGGGTACGCAACGCACTACCTCGATAAGAGCCGTTTATATGGACTTGCCCTGATGATATGCATGTAAGGAGCTTCCGAGAGGATATCCTTCCAGAAAAACTACTCTTACCTGCCTTGCTCGGCTACATAGTCCAGTTCCTTGATCTATGAAATTTTTTTCATTTCTATTTCTTCTGCAAATATTTATTCAGCTTTGAACAATGTTTTCTCAGTATAAACACCGTAATGAAGCACAAAAACAACACACACCCACAATTCATTAATTTGTTCAACACTGGCTCATGACAGTTACGTGTGGATTAGTGATGTTCACTCGACGCATTATCACTACTAGCTTTAGCATGTTTCCTAGGTTTGCATGTATTAATAATAAAGATCGGCTCTTGGAAGCACAGAATCAAAGGTCATTAATATATATATGGGACAGGTATGACAAAATTGCCGAGCTTACCACCGACATATATTATCAAAACACTATCGAGACTGAGATGCAAGGCAGTGGCAAAATGCCGAAGTGTACTAAATGTTATCGCCAACAACAACCAAGTCAAACTCTGTGGAGGTTCCTGGACATAGCAATATATAGAGGAGGGTGATATAGCAGATTAGACAGCAAGGAAGGGTTCAACAGCAGAAAGGGACAGTAGGAGCTTATTGGTATATGGGTCCTGAATTCTCGATTAGCGTAGTAAGAACGAAGATAGACATAAAAATGAAAGAGCAAATAAGTAACGCATAAATATCCAATGAGCGACTGTAATCTCTAGAAGTTTATGGCATAGAATTAAAGAATAGAAAACCCAGTATATTTTATCACTGAGTAAAAAGAACATCGAAGCCTTAAAATTTGTATTAACAGGATATTGTCCCATAGGTACAATGGCTACTATAGGTGTGTACCCAATTTCTGTAGATGGAGTCAAGATGTTGACACCTGACCTGCTCTGCGACTGTCGAAATCTTTACACAAATCATCTCCCTCACTTCGGAAATAGCTAGTGCAGGTGCCAATTTCAAATATGAAAAAAATGTAAGTGTAAATCAACCAGTCTTCATTAAACAATAGTTTAGGGACATCTGTATCAAAGGGGATCACAATGGACCAATCCCTTGTGGAACAGCCTTTTAGCTTTTCTAACCTAACATAACCTAACAAAGAGCGGTGTGTATTCCTTCGATTTAATCTAGGCCCACGCTCTCTCTCTCGATTTGACCAGAGCATTTTATATTGAAAGAAATGCATTGTTTTTTAATAATAATCAATCCGTAATATCCTGGAAGTTCTTATTTAAAATTAATTATATAATGCCAGCGAAGCCAGCAAAGGATTAATTTTACTAAAACCACAAAGTTCTCAGGAACTCCTATACAGTAAAATCTCCCTTTGCAGACACCTCCCTTAGGCGAACACCTCTCCTAGTCGGACACATTTAATTGTACGGTAATTGGTTCATATAAGTTTCATTGGCGCAAAGTTTTAGCCGATTTAGTAATATGTTAAATCATTTTTGGTATGATACTAGGCTAAAAAGAGGATTTAGCTAATTTCAAACCAGTTTAGTATCGTACTATTTTTTTAACATTTTTCTAAAGTTAAGATCACAAAATGGCTACTTTATTTTTTTAGTATCGTATAAAATACATATGCCACTTTGACATTTACAAACGTCAAAAAGTTTGTTCGTTTACTTGTTTGCATTATTTTAGGCGTGTTTAGTTGCAGTTTATTACGAAATTAGATTTAGTATGGTGCTAGTTAAAAAGTGTTTAAAATTAGGAAAATATTAGTAAAGTGCTTTAGTATTAGCAAACTGTTAAGTAGTATCATGCTAAGCCCTTAACATCATGCTGTTTAAAATTTTGCGCCATTGTTTTTAGTTTCTCTTGGACGGACACTCCCTTGTACGGACACGGACAGGAATTTCACATGACAAAATATGAAATATGACTTTGACGTGATGCCAGAAAATATTGCAGTTCCTGTTGAAATAAACGAGTCTGGCGGTGAATCTGAGGAACAGGATCAGCACCTGATGTATTAATTCTTACCAAGAAGCAAACACTCAAATTGAAAATTGACGATTCCAAAATGAGGTCTTTTCTAGAAACAAAAAAAAATATATTGATAAATTTTTTTTTGAAAAATACAATTCTGAGGCTGATTTTTCATATGTATTTATGTGTTAAATCTTATCATTTTATTTCACGTCATGTGATAAAAAAGAACTGAATCTTATTTATTTTTTTTTTGTTTGCTGTTAATAATTTAAAAAAATCATTATTAATTAAGTTAATTTTAGGAAAGTGAAGTTAATTTATTTTTGTTATCTTTATTTTCTGTTAATAAATAAATGAATGTACCAACAAAAATTCTTTCCTATCTTTCTATTCCTTCTTACTAGTGCCGTGCAATTCAGGTTGCATTTAAAAAGACCTTAGTTCTTACAGGCATATAGTTAAAATTAATTTTATTATTAAATACTCTTAATTTTGAAAATTAGTGTTTTTGTTTGATTCCCTTAAACTGACAACTCCCTTAGGAGGACAAAAAATTCTGCAACATGTATGTCCGTCCAAAGGGGATTTCACTGTATTTGAAACAAACTTGTAAATAAATTCTTTCATATACAAATAAAACATTAAATTGTAATTAAAAATATAAAGTCAGCTCGAAATATATAATCAGTTTTTGTACTTTTATTGTACCATAAAATTTTTAGTATTACTTATTTTAAAACTGCCTTTAAATTACATTAAATCAATAAAAACCTCCAAGTTTGATTACATCCCCTTTTTCTTTGAGTATAATGCATCTTTGTTCATGTTCTACAGGAAGTAACCTAAATGGTCTCATTACTTAAAGCTGCCTTTTCATCCAATTAAATTGCTTCCTTCTAGCGACATTCTCAAGATACTTACGTAAAGTACCAACCAGCCAAGAGAGTAGAGTGTTCTTACGCTCGTCATCAATTAATCAATCAGAAGTGGCGGAGCGGCGCGGTGTTTCTTTTGCAGCATTCCTTTTCCAAAAGAGTCTTCGACGTGACAAATGGTGTAATTTTAATTCTACCCTTCCCCAACACCTCAATCACATAACCAGCCTCTTCCATTTCATCCATCCCACCACCCTCAACCCCACTCAGTCATTCTGTATTATATATCTGAAGCCTGTTGTGCGAAGTGAATGAAGATTGGGCGCCCCGGGATTGAATGATCTGTTGCATCCCTAGCGGGGGGGTTTTAACTGTCGTGTTGTTGTCACAAAACGCAAAGGAAAAACCCTCTTGGGTTTCGCATGGAAGCAAAGTCATCACATCACCATTTCAAGCGAGCAATTTATAGAACTCCTGCCTAAAGGGAGCTCTTTGATTGCTCGCTCGCTATGGCTATTCCATTTCCATTCAGCGAGTTCGTGTTGGATTTCACTCTAGGATACGTTTGGTTGGAGCTAGCGGTATACAATACACAACACACAAACACATATAGTGTCGTGTAATGCAGAGCCGCGGAATCAATTTAAAATTGAATTTAAAATTTAATGGTGAATGACTAATCGCAACGGAAAGGGCATTTATGTACAGGGTTCATGTTAAAAACTGCGACTGGGTATATATTTTTAAATATAAGAGGCTTAAAATAAAGAACGGGTCATAATGTTCACTTCAAGTAGAATAACTTAATTGTCGAATTTGTTTTGCCCAACTGATTGAATTAACTCGATTGTCGTAATTATGCGTTCATCAAACTTTAATTTAATCCGAAACGTGAAAATAATTGACATTAAAATAAAAATTGGGCTTTAACCGCAAACGGATTATGCTTAAAAAAAGAACTTCCGATGATGTTATGCTGATGTTAAAGCATTTTTAGCATGACAGACTTAAACGAGGATTTTGCTAATTTTAATCGAGTTAATCATGCAACTTTTTTTTAAACATTTTTAACAATTAAAATTAGTCGAACGCTATTTGATCTTTTAAGTATCAATACATTTTAAATTGTATACATAATTGAATTATGGTATTATGTTCCTCGTCGTTAATGGGCTAGCTTCCATTCAATCTTTTTTCTCGAAGTCAAAAAGTGAAATAATAATGCAAATTTAAAAATCTACGAGAGGCCATTTTATTTAATGTCACATATAACATAATGTATACCAATCTATGGAATGAAATATTAAAAACAAATTGCCTAGTCTCACTAATAGGTTTTTTTGATGTTCGCACTGTGTTCGATGTAGCGATTTAATTTTTAGGCAGTTGATTGAAATGCACTAACCAGGACCACTGATATACTCCAGTGCGTCCTATGGCGGTGAATGTCGAACAAACCTAATAAACCAAAAAACAATCATCAGTCAAACGTTGCTTTCAAAGATACTCCAAGCAAAGATACTCAACTGAAAGAAAGGAGGTAGTTCATTTTATGACCACTGCGCGTCGTCGTACAAAGAGCGTTTCTGTAAACTGGAACACGAGTGAAGTTGGGTACCTGTACAAGAATTCAATAATAAAACCTGAATGCTTTTATAGGAAGAATATAGCGGCTGGATGCTTCACTTTTTCATGCGAAGTCGGTTTACTACCATATTACATATAAGCCTATGTTTAAAACAGCCAGCGACCCCTGTACTATTTAAATTTATCAAAATGAATGCTTGGGATACTGATTTGATTTGATTTGGATAGTGCAGCGATGCCATTCTTTGCAGTCCATCATTTCCGTCCAAAGGGAATTTAGGCTGGAGTTTGGCGGTACTCCCCGAGTATATGGACCATTATGAGGCTGGTGAACATGTTTGCCGAATCTGGAAGCATCGAACAAGGACCGTATCATCGAGATCCCAATGTTCGGGTTCAGGATACAATCGTGGCTGTTGCATCGGCAATACAGGCAAATCCAAGTGTTTCGACTCGAAACTTATCGGGCCAAATCAAATTGGAGTTAGCAGACGGTCATTACAACGGATACTTCATCATGACTTAAACTTGTTTCCGTACAAAGTCCAAATTACAAGCAAGTTTAACCCTCAGGACCTGCCTGTTCGCCCGGAATTTTGCCGAAAAATGATTGCAATGGCCGAAGAAGACGACACATTGATAAATTGTTTGTTCATGTCTGATGAGGCCCATTTTGACTTAAACGGCAATGTTAGCAAGCAAAATTTCCGTATATGGAGTGAATCTAATCCAGAAATGCTCCATGAGACGGAACTGCACTCAGAACGAGTCATTGTGTGGTACGCAGTTTCATCAAGGTGTATTGTCGGGCCATACTTCTTTGAAGAAAACGGTGAAACACAAACTGTCAATGGGGACCGTTATTTAAAGATGTTGAAGGAGTTTTTTTACCCAGAACTTCGCCGAATACGTATCCCTTTCAGCAGGATTTGATTTCAGCAAAATGGAGCAAGTGCACACGTAGCCACACAGGTTGGCGGAGCTCCAACGAAAATTCCCAATCAAATTGATATCCAGAAACTGCATTTTACGCTGGCCCCCAAGGCCACCTCACCTGACTGCACCAGACTTTTTTATGGGGTTATGTCCAGCAGGAAGTGTACAAAACGAAACCCCGGAATTTGACTGAATTGAAGCAGTCCATTAAGACAATAATTGAGGTGATCCCAATTTCAACCCTTCAGGCCGCAATGAACAATTTTCTGATCAGGTGCCGCATCGTGGAGGTCATTTGCGGTCTATCATCTTTAAAAACCATTAGTTATTTAAAATAAAATTTAATTTTTAATCCAATAAAAAAAATTAATAAAATACATCGATTAAAATAAAAGTTATTTAAATTTCTTATTGTAGCACGATTCGTGGGTCACCAAGTATTTATATATATACATTTCTATGTATAAACAATGAGCGACCTACAAATAAATGAATAAACGTATTAAATGTGATTTGAAACAATTTAAAAACTTAAATTCTTCACAGATCTTAACAGATGTTTAATAAAAAGGTAAATAAAATGCACGACTGGATCGCACGTACTTGCTCCTATGTTCGATCACATTATATGCGAAATATTCTTAATAAAAACGGCTAAATGTATTTTTAAAGTCGTTTTACATTTAATTTATTATATATAAAAATTCCAAATTAAATATTTATTAATATTAATTCAAAAACAAAATTTCAGAAAAAAAGTCCACCCGTTTTCGAAATATTGAATTTTCAAAAAAGCAGTTTTATTTAGAATTTGAAGGAGTTTCTGTATAAAAATTATGATCGAAATCCGTAAAGCCGTTTACGAGAAAGTCGAAATAAAATTGTTGTATGGCAGGTACCGTTAATAACAAAATATTAAAAAAAAAAAACAATTTGGCCAAAATGTAGACCAATATTATTTATCAAAATCGTTAGAGCTGTTTTCGAGAAAATTAAGATGGTAGAAATATTTTGGACAATCACCTAAAACGCCTTAGCGCTAAGTTTGAACAGAACCGGCTTAGCCGTTTAGGCTGTAGATCGTTCTACAGGCAGACAGACAGACGGAATTGCGGGACTCACTTTTTTGGTGTTCTCTATCATCGTAATGTCAACTTTTATTAAAATCTCGAGTTCGATTTTGCAAAACTTGCCCTATAGTATCTACCTACATATGTATGTATATCGCAAGTAAAAATAATTCATGTTAATGCTTAGGCAATAAAATTAACTTTTTAATTGTCAAAATAAAAAAAATTTTATAAAATAAATTATCGTCTCGTATTGCAATATAATAGCTATGAAGTGTCAAACTCTATTCGTGTTCCACATTCTATTAACACTTAAATAAATTGGTTAGTAGCGACTAACCTCAAAAACAAATACATATTATTAATTATAAAACGTCAGTTGCGACTTTAAAAAAAAACATCTAAAAGCAATATAAAAATGGAAGAATATTCGTTGGACGCGTTCATAATAGTATGTACAATATAAGGAAGAGTGTTGAAGTAAAGCAAATCAAAATTAATCACTTAGGCCCGCTTACTGATACACACCTTAAGCATTTAAGTTCTACTTAAGCACTTATGGGATAGTTTTCGCAGAGGAAGAAGTAGCCCATAAGCGTTTTAAGTTAAACATAAATATTTATAATTCGTATCAGCAAACGGGCCTTAGTCCTCATTCATAATATCTTCGTTATTTTACATCCACTTTATAGAAAATTTTATCCTTCGAGATTACTGATAAGCCTAGCAAGATCTATCTCGTGAAAGCATTTAAGTAGAAAGGCCACTGTTTGCGTCAAAAATTCGGTAAAAAAAGTATTGGTTTCAGGGGCAAAATTCAGCAAGCGTAAGTTTTCTCTGTGTACACAGAAAGTTGTGTACACATACATATTTCCGATTCCGCAAGAGGTGCGATTAATTTTTTTTGACAGATAACGTGTACACTGATAGGTAAGCATATTAAAGCATATTTCAAAGGTGAATACATTTTTTGCTCGGAAAACATTAGCGCTTGCGCAATTTGGCCCCAGGTTCATTTTTGGCTCAATAAGTGTATCGCAAATAAGCAAAATTGTCGATATTGAAGGGATGCAAATTCAATTACAATTTAAAAATGCATTAGAATTTAATGTTAAGGACTATGCACCAACTGCCAGCGAATTAATGAATATTCTCCCATTTTAATATTTCGTTCATAAGGCTTTTTTTAATCGTCACAAACTTAAGTTGATAGTTTGACTTTGAGGTTAGTCGCACATTACCAATTTATTCGTTAAAGTGTGGATGGTATATAGAACGGGAATAGAGTTTGACTGTTCGTAACAATTAGATGCAAATCTTTTTCAAACCATTTTCTCAAATTTATATTATTTTAGAAGTTGTGGTATCTAGACATTAATATCTATTAGAATTTCCACAATATTGTTTAGAATTTGTAAAGAATTATCGTTTATTCGTCGGTCGTTGGTGCTCCCGCATATGACAAAGTCCTTTAAGCAAAGTACAGTGGTCGATTTTCTTTGGAGTTTCTGATCTAGTGGCAAAACAAAAACACACTTAACCAAAATAAGATCTAAGTGTAAGGCAGGTGTAGGAGAGGAAGAATTATGGTAGATGCTCGAGTCTAATAAGACAGGTATTAAGATTTTCTTTGCATCTACGTTTTTTTAGACGTGTGCTTTTCAGTTTGGCAATATCTTTTTCAGAGTTGGTCACTTTGACATCTGTCACTTGATATATATTGAGTTTGGTTTCTTATTTCATAAGGAAACCTGAACAACGTTTGCAAATCGTGCAAATTTATTACCACATTGCGCAATGAAGCGATTCAGTTATGAAGATCACTTTTGGTTAAATGGGTGCGTTAATAAGCAAAATTGTCATATTTGGACTGATCATAATCCACAAGCCATTGTTGAGACGCCGTTACATCCTCGAAAGCTACTGTTTGGTGTGCTCTATTGGCGGAGGGAATCATTGGTCCATATTTCTTCAAAAATTAAGCCGGCCATAATGTTACAGTCAACGGGGAACGATATAGAGCCATGATTAATGAATTTTCGTGCCTGAATTGAAGGATGTTGATGTGGACGACCTTTGGTTCCAACGAGACGGCGCTACATGCCATACAGCCAACGAAACAATCAATTTATTGAAGGAAACTTTTGGTGAGCGCATTATCTCGCGTTGTGGGCCTGTGCGATTTAACACCGCTGGACTATTTCTTGTAGGTTATGTGAAGTCGCTTGTCTACGCAGATAAGCCCGAAACGATTGACGCCTTGGAAAAGAATATTCGGCGGGTTATTGCTGACATACGGCCGCAATTGCTGGAAACAAAAGTCGAAAATTGGACCGCTGGGCTGGAATTTATTCGAGCCAGCCGCTGCTGCCAATTGCCCGAAATCATTTTTAAAACACAATGACAAACCCTTATCTTTACAATAGAGCCCAATTTTATTTCTTCTTAAAAACCACACGTCTAAAAAAACACCCTTTATATGGAAATCAAATGAACTTGGCAAGCTATTATCTGAGGGAATGATCGCTAGTGCGATGATAGTTGATATGTGGAGACACGTTTGTGGATACACATAATGTGAGTTGTTTGAAAAAGATAATTTAATTTATTGCCACTTGTTGATATTCAGTTCCGATAAATGTTTAAGGCATCCGGTGGAATATCTATTGGAATCACTTTGAAGATATTTGGAATCAACAAATAAAAATATATCTCATTAAAAAAAAAACCTTTATGATCTAGTCGAAATTACTAATAACTAATAAAAATAAGAGGGCCAATTTTAGAGTCCTGTGAGCCATGATCCATAGTTTTTTTGTTATTAAATTGAGTGGCATGAATGTCTCAGGGACATATGTGTGAATCTAGCAGAATGGCGCTATTCCATGAACTAAAAATTTCGCCAAACCTCTAAAAATTGGCATCCAATATCTTGTGATTTGACTATTGTTTAATATATTACTTGGGGAAAATCGACAATGGACAAATGCTCGGATCAAAAAGAACAATATCCCAGCCGTTTGTGCAAGTGGGGCATAACGTTGCATCATGCTGTGCTCTATGATGATGATGTTGAGTGGGTGGGTGGAAATGGACAGTTGGTGGTCGAAAAATACATTTACAAATGATTTATTTTATGTACGTCCAATCTATCTTGATCAGACTTACAGTAAGAACACTCCGAATTGACAAAAACACGTGGAAGCTATGTAAATCAACAAGTGTCACAATACCAAATGCCAAAATATGTTGTGAGTTCTAATACTATAAACAGGGAGAGACATGCCAGTGTCAATACCGTCAAATGATTTTTTGCTCATTCTACTCTTCTCTTAGATATGGGTAACTTTAAAGTTAATTTTTAAGGCGCATCACGACTCGCTTGGTGACGTCATCGTATCTTCGAGGTGAAATACGAAATTCGGGAAATTGTTAAATCTCGATTGAGCTCGCTGATGGTGGAATGCATGTTAGTCCGATATGTATGTGATTGTAAATTGAATATAAAAGTTTGTTTGTTTAAAAATATTGAAATTTCAATTTTTTATTTGTCAAAAATGCCAGACGAACAAACATTCGCAATACACAATTTATTTTTTCAATTTAAATCTTTATTGGAATTCAAAAAACCTCATTAAAATAAAGCCTATTGAACTGTGAAAATATTGTAAGGAATCTTTATATCGAATATGTTATTATGACGTAGACCAATTCAAGGTGTATGGCAATTAGCAACAAAGAAAAAAAACAAAGTACACGCTCAAAAATCTAAGGTATATTTGTTTGTAGTTTATATCGACAACAAGCAAAAGCTCATAATTAAATTATTTAATTTAATAATGTAGACTTTTGTGGACTTGTTCAAGTGTATTAAGGTTTTCTTATACAAAGAGTGGGAGAGAAAGAAAGGGTGGTATTAAAGAAATATGTGCTTCTTCAGAAACGACCTTGGTTAAATAAAGAAAAAGACAAAGAATGGCAATTTTGTGAGGCCTTTTTCGATGAAATGGACTAGAAAATTGGAATGTGGTTTCAAAACTTGTATGGTTTTATCACAGACAAAAAAAAATACGAACAAAGAAAACCAGTACGAGAATATGTATAATATTGAATTGAGTTATTTTTTCTTGGAACTTAAATGTTCAATTTCCAAATGATATGGTTAGTCCTTGCGTACGATAAAGGATAATATTATGTACATGTGTATGTATTTACGTATGTATACATCCCAAATGACAAATAGTCTGCCGTTTAATAAGATCTCACACCTCAGATATTGCCTCAATCTTCTCCTTCACGCAGGAATTTTCTAAGAAAGACCTACCCTACATACTTATTTTTGTCAAAGATACATTTTGAACAGAATAAAATTATTGAGTATGAAACTTACACCCTGGGAAGGAGCTGAAAAAGAACGTTTTCAAAAAGGTCCTTTAGATATTTATTCAACCATTTCTTAACTAGGGTACCTAACCCAGTTATTATTTTTTAAAAATTATTTAAGCTCCTTTAAAGTACCAATCTTTTGCTGCTTTACATTGCCAACTATCTCTTCAGTGTTATGTCACGTCAAAGGCATTCCTACCTATAATACGAGTATAAGCTTAAGAAAAACAGAAGATTCTACTCAACCGATATCCCAAGTAGGCACTTCTTTCTGTGCAAATAATATGTACACTAAACGGGTGTGGGCAGGCAAAAAATAAACTATTTGCACAAGGATATACCAAAGGACTCTCCTCCAAAAAAAAAAACAAGTGACTTCCTCACGTTTTGCATAATACGTATAAAAGTACAGCTACCTACTCGTACACGTCCTATATGACATGGAGCCACAGGCTTTCTTAAACTTGATGCACACTTTTCAAAACCCTATAAAGAAATCCCAGAAGGGCTTACTTCAAAATGCTATGCGCTATTCTTAGGCACAAGAGTGTAGCTTGTGGTGTGAATTCATTTCAGAGCGTGATCCAACCTGAAGGAGTTATACTGGTTTTGGTAAATGTACATAATACATAATATGAATTCATTTTGCTGAAAATCCCTAAGTAGGTAATCTTTGAGTGATGTTGTCATTGATTCAACAGAGGCAAACTGTCTCCAGATGTACTAGTGTGTTTACTTCATGTGAATTTACCAAGGACAGCAATTACTGCGACACATACTCGGAGTACCTAAGCACTCTATATCCAAATGTTTGGTTTTGCAAATAGAAACAAATTTTCTGAGTGGCGCATAAGACACTTTGACATTTCCCACATTCTACTTTCGAGACAAGAGGATTTACGGAAATAAATTCATACTGAAAAAGTGTTAACGTTTTCAAGAAAATATTTATGTCAATAAGTTAAGCTGTACACAAAAATGTCCTGAGCTTCAGAGCAAAAGTAAGATTTTAAGGCAAACAATATGTAAAGAAAAGAGCATTCCTTGAGATGTAGAGTTATATAGATAAGGTAGTCATGTTGAGAGGAAAAAAGATGGTTTGGAATGATTTTAAATAATTTAAAGGTCTATTCGTTCTCGTTAAAGCTTAAAAGTGTTTTTGCTTTAGAATTAAAGCTCGATCTAGTCAGCCTCGAAATCGAAAGAATAAGTGCTTTTTTGTGAATACATAACTAATGTTGAATTGGCTTATAGAATTTAAAATTTACAGAACATGTTCCTCGCTTAATTGAACGAACCAAGCTGTCAGAATGTTCGATCATTTCACAGCAACTTTAAATTACCGAATGCATCCCGCTTTATTGGCCTTTTTAACCCGTTTAGTTGTACGAGTCGGTCCATTATAAGATTGAGATTAATTATTAACCTAAGGAATTCGCTTTAAAAATTTCATACCATACCTCTATGATGCAGGAGAGCAGCCAAGGCGTGAACGTTTTTTAAAAACAATTTTCACATCCTTTGAAGATTTTGGGTGTTTCTCAATGTGAATAAAATAAAATAAAATAAAATAAAATAAAATAAAATAAAATAAAATAAAATAAAATAAAATAAAATAAAATAAAATAAAATAAAATAAAATAAAATAAAATAACATAAAATACAATAAAATAAAATAAAATAAAATAAAATAAAATAAAATAAAATAAAATAAAATAAAATAAAATAAAATAAAATAAAATAAAATAAAATACAATAAAATAAAATAAAATAAAATAAAATAAAATAAAATAAAATAAAATAAAATAAAATAAAATAAAATAAAATAAAATAAAATAAAATAAAATAAAATAAAATAAAATAAAATAAAATAAAATAAAATAAAATAAAATAAAATAAAATAAAATAAAATAAAATAAAATAAAATAAAATGATATAAAATAAAATAATATAAAATAAAATAAAATAAAATAAAATAAAATAAAATAAAATAAAATAAAATAAAATAAAATAAAATAAAATAAAATAAATAAAATGATATAAAATAAAATAACATAAAATAAAATAAAATAAAATAAAACCAATTAAGTCCAATTAAATCTATTCTATAGAACCTTTATGAGAATTTTGACTTGTCAAAAATGGAGGCTTATATTTAAAGTATATTAATAAAAACAAATGCAACTCTTACCCTTGACTTTACTAAACTATAGAATAGAAGTTAATCGGGACTAAGATTTTTAATTAATAAGAAATCGAAAATTAAATATAATATTTGTCAACTCTGTCTCTTTTTATTATATGTCCCTGTAAATTTTGTTCTTACTGTCAATTTGTATCCTTTTACTCACCCACGGTTTGCGATAATTTTAGCGAAGGACTAATTCTGTAAAAAATAAAATGCACGACTGGACCGTACGAACTTGCTCTTGGGGCTAACAACTTTAATGTAGAAAAACATTTAGGTTGGTTAGTAGGTAGATAATCTAGTTATCCTATGCAGTTTTAAAGCCGATGTAAATAGATTACTTTAATTCTTAGTATAATGACTTTTTTTCGGTTATGGATTTTGATTATGCATGTAAGTAGGGGGAGTAATATATAGGTATATACATAGATGGAGCCTAGGTATGTAAATAGATACGTATAACAATGAAAATGAAGGATGTATATGCAGTATAACTTTATAATTAAGATGCAAAATGCATACATAAGATTCCTGTGATTTTTTAAAGATACATAACTACATATATATAAATGTATGAGCGCCTACATTGTATTTAGTATTGAGTGCCGTACGGAAATAATAATAAGGTAGACATACTACACATAATTAAAATTGTATTTATTTTTTAAAAATCGAAAAACTTTTTCTTTGAAAATTTGAGTGTGCAGTGTTATTAACAAATTTAGGGAGCATTTGTATAAAAAAAATTATTTTAATCGGTTCATCCACTGTTGAGAAAGCCGAAAATATAAAAAGTTTCTATGGGAAGAACCGTTAATAAGTATACAAAAAAAAATATTTTTACACTTAAAAGCGAAATGTACTAATTTAAGAACACAAACATTTTTTTATAAAAATTCTTGGGGCCGTTTTCGAGAAATAATTTTTTTTCTTAACGGTTTCTTAACATTTGTATGGGACGTACCGTTGTTTTTTATTTTACAAAAATATTTTTTTTCAGCTATTCAAGAAAATGTCAAAAACCACCAAATAAGTACGAAGTTTCGGAAAAATCTATTGAGTCGTTTTCGAAATTTTGCATTTTCAAAAAAAAATTAATTTCCAAAAAATTTTTTTTTGAAAAATTTTGGTATACAATAGTGTTTAAACTTTCTAGGAGCTTCAAGAAAATGGTTCTACTAGAGGTACCAAAAATAACAATTTTTTTTCCAAAAAAAAAATTATCAAAGGTACCTTTCGTTAATGAACTGATTTTTTTTTATAAAAATCGTTGGAGCCGTTTTTGAGAAAAATAAGATTTGAAGCAAATCCACCGAACGTTTAGCAGACTGGAGGACAGACAGACAGACGGAATTGGGGGACCCACTGTATTGGTGTTCTCTATGATCGTAATGTCATGTTTGATTGTTAGCAACGACTGGTGGAAAAAAATGTTTCGATTGTTTGTGCTTTCATTTATAAGACGATTTTTTAAAAACTATATAAATATTATTCTAATGAAGTGCAATAGAATGTGATTTAAGCCAGAATGCAAATAAAGGTGTTTTATTTAGAGATATGGAAATTTAGGTTGGCACCACTGTTTTCATTGGCAAAACCATTGTCAGTCATTCATGAACCATTCATGAATCGACTGATGCCTGAACAACGCACGCGAATTAAGCATTGTCCTGACCCTCTCAGTAAGCAAAACTGTCGCATTTGTTGTGTAAATAATCCTCAAGCAATTGTTGAGACACCACTACCCCCAGAAGAACTGAAAGCTTGTTACGATTTTAGTCTAGTGGAATTATTGGTATATACTTCATTAAAATTGATGCTGAACAGAAAGTTACAGTCAATGTAGACCATTATAGAGCCATGAGCAATGGCTTTTTCGTTAGTAAATTATTTCTCCTTTGATGTAGTGTAGAGTATAGTGTAGTCTCAACAAGAAGGCGCGAAGTCGTTTCATAAAAGATATCAACGTTCTTGTCAACACATTGACAGTAATGGGATTTTTACGTTAGAGAGTGAACGTATTAACTATTTACAATTCAAATAGAAGTGAAATAAAAAAACACAAAAATGCCCAAAATTTTATTATGTTAAATTATTTTTAGTATGATACTAGGCTAAAAAGAGGATTTCGATATTTTTAAACCAGTTTAGTATCGTACTATTTTCTTAAAATTTTACCAAAGTTAAAATCACAAAATGGCTACTTTATTTTTTTTAGTATCGTACTAAATCCATATGCGACTTTGACATTTACAAACGTCAAAAAGTTATGTTCGTTTACTTTTTTGCACTATTTTAGGCGTGTTTATTTGTAGTTTATTAAGAAAATAGATTTAGAATGGTGCTAGTTAAAAAGTGTATAAAATTAGGAAAATATTAGTAAAGTCCTTTAGTATTAGCAAACTGTTAAGTAGTATCATGCTAAGCCCTTAACATCAGGCTGTTTAAAATTTTGCGCCATTATTTCCAGCAATTTTATTTTGTCAAGTATCAGCTTATCCAAAATGCGGCTCGGAGCTGAAGATATAATTTTTTTTTTGCTGAAATCGGATTCCGCTATTAATATAAATTAATTCAGAGCCCAATCAGCGCTTCTAATGGTCGTTTTTGTCGGATCTGATGATTTGGAAAAAAAAATAAAATTAACAATATAAATAAGACAACATGGCCGCCAGTCAACCTGTCTATCAGTCCCTTTTGAAAATTCTTAAAATGGGGTTTCTGTCCGAAATAATTAACGCGCTTATACTTTGTACCTTTATTTATGAAATTTGTGTCAAATTCAACATTTTTTTTAAAGCGTATGGAAACCAAAAAAAAAGCCGCGATGTCCTTAATAAAAAAAAAGAACAAAAATAGAAAACACTCAACACAAAATATTTCTTTTTCAAGCAAGAGTCTTATACATTTAAATTTCTATTTTAATATTTAATACTCGCATACATTTGTTGAACGTTGGCCTCTTGGCAAATCTAAATGAGTGCCGTTCCAGTCTCGGTCTCTAGTCGTTGTTGGCTTATAGTAGACATAGTTTCTTTGCCAAATTAAAGGAATTTTAAATGAGATGCGCGCATGTTTGCAATTCAAAAGGAAAATGTTAGCGGAGCAATATGAGTTCTTGAATTATTAATGCTGGACAAAGAATAAAGAAACTAACCAAATATTTTATGCTGTTGGCAGGAATGGCAGAATGTCTGTTGACTGCTGTTGCTGTAGTTGTCTGGCTATTTCTGTGAGCTTCTGTGGGTCGTTTTTATTTTACCAATACCAAATTCGTGTGTCTATTAGTGTAGGTATTACTTAGGTAAGTTATATCAAAATATGTTTATCGTTTCTGCCAATGGTTTTGACAGTTGTAATGAAATATTCAGGTACCTAGTGAATTGTATTATATATAGTATGTGAATTCTATTTATTTCATATTCTTGTATACAAAATTAATGCTAAGTAATTGTTTTTTTCGTTCCTATTGATCTTATAGCTAGGGATGGTCAGGGGACAATAGAGGACAAGAATTGTGTAGCTATAAGTAGTCTCGATTACGTTTGACTGACTGTTGACTCTTTGTTTTGTATCTATGTCAATATTGTTAATGCAGGGAAGTGAAGCTGGGAAGTGTTATAAAATATAAATCAAATGTCATACACATTGACTGGCGACCTAGATATTTGACCCGAGCTGTCTAAAAAGTTTACATTTAACTCATAATATATTGACAAGTGACATAATGGCCATAGTAAAATGTCTAGTCATAACAGTTTTGACATGTCAATTTTGTCGTTAGCAGGTTATGATAAACAAGTCGGGAAAAGGAAGTTCACTGTAACGCAGCGGTATATAATTCGGGAGGCGGGAGTATTTGCACTGCTTGGTTTCGACTAATTAGAGTGTGTGTGTTTTGCGTAAAGAAACGAAAAAACTCACATACTTATGTAGCACAAAGTGTTTCTCGAACTTATGGATAGTTTTGAAATTGCAATATTGAGTAATGCCCAGTGGCGAACGCAGGGGAGATTTTGGCGGTTGGGGAAAATTAATTTTTAGTTTAATTTAGTTTTTTTTTTTATTATTTAGAGTTACATTATTACTCTTACGAAATAACATTTATTTATATATAAATTGTTTTTCTAAAAAATACAAATTAAGTATATTTTTAAAATGTTGTCTACTGTAATGAAATTTGAAATCAAAATCAAAACTTATGCTATTTATTTCTCTCACACAGCGATTTAAAGGCTCATTCATTGCATAATTGACTATGATTCTCTTCTTGAAATAAATTTCTATTTCTAAGGACTCGACTTGGAACATAAGGATTTATTAAGTTAAGTAAAAAATATGCAATTGACATAATTAGACAAAATATCTCTTATAAACATAATTGATGACATCTTGCGACGCGACGGTTCACAAGAGTATGTAAGCCAAGAAGATGACTTCTTGTTTTATAATGAGGCATATTATCCATATTCCAATTAAGTTTATTTAAAATAACACGAGTATATTTTTTTTGGACTTGGATTTTGAATATGGATTTTTTAAAACCTTAGAATTTTGAAATATAAGAACTAACATTGAACTAGCTTTTTTAACAATGAAATCAATATGATTACTGAACTTTAAATTTGTGTCGAAAATAACTCCGAGATCCTTTTTAACACAAACTCTTTCAAGATCAACATTATCAATATAATCAAGAGACAACAACGGAAATAAGCGATGAGTGAATGAAAAGGATTGACATTTAGAAATATTAAGATGCAGTTTATTTTTACTGCTGCACCAATTTGAAAGCCTATTAAGGTCTTCTTGTAACAGAAAACACTCGGGCGGATTTTTAATACATGTAAACATTTTTAAGTCTTTTGAAAATAAAAGACATGTCGCATTTAAGAAAAATTCAGGTAAATCATTAATATATATAAGAAGAAAGAGTGGACCAAGATGGCTTCTTTGAGGAACTCCAAATGTAACGTTTATATGTTTTGGAACTGTTGAAGCAATCTTTACATACTGAACGCGCCCCGATAAATAAGAACTTAACCAAACAAGCATTTGTGAATGAATCCCTATTTTCTTAAGTTTTTGGGCCAAGAGATTATGATCAACTCTGTCAAATGCTTTAGCAAAATCAGTAAAATTGACATTCACTTGATAGCCCCTTTCAATATTATTTAAGATAAAATTTGTAAAAATGGTCAGATTAGTACAAGTTGACCTACCAGGCACAAATCCATGTTGATAAGGAGATATTATTTCCTTAAAAAGAAAAGAAAGTCGATCGCAAATAATTTTTTCGAATAATTTTCGGATAACAGATAATTTGCTAACTGGTCTATAGTTTGAAATGATCTGTTTTGGGTAACTTTTATAAATTGGAGTAATATAAACAATTTTCATTCAAAAAGAAATTCGCCCTTTTTTAATGAGTAATTAAAGATATAACACAGAAACCTAGCAATCGAAGAAGAACATTTCTTCAATACAATAGACGGAATTTCATCAGGTCCTCCAGAAATATCTTCATTAAGACCCAATAAAGCTACCTCGATTTCATTTAAAGAAATTTGCAAACTGCCAATATTAAGAAAATTTTCTGCAATAGTATTACAGATCTCACTGTTACAACATTGAATTGTGCTTAAAAAGTTCGACTGAAAATAATCAGCAAAGGCATTACAAATATCAGACAAATTATTGTGATGTGTACCTAAGTTTTCCATATTTCTTGGTATTCCAATACTATTTTTTTTTTTTCATTTTAATGAAACAAATTTACTATTAGTTTTTAATTTAGATGCAATTAAATAAATGTAATTTTTGTAAAGAAAATTATTTAAAACATTAAAACTTTTTTCGAGGAAAACATATTTTTCATGCAAATAGTCATTAACTATTGAGAATCTGAGCAATTTGTAAACTTTATTTTTCTTATTTTTTAAATTAATTAATCTTTTATTATACCAAGGTGGCTTAGAATTATTCTTCACTTTAGTTTTAGGAACAAAAATTTCAATTGCATTTTTAAGATTGGTAATAAAAATATTATAGAACAAAGAAAGCTCATTATCACCATTATTTTTTACAGACGGTAACGATAAACGATCCATATAATTCGCTATGGCGGCAAAATTTGCTTTATTAAAATTATATTTAAATAAACTAGAATTATAATTTTTAATTTAAAAATTCGAAAGATAAAGCAACATGATGAACAGAATTCGAAAAAATAGGAAATTCTCAATCATTTACATACTCACTTACTTAGGTGGCGCTACAGTTCGGGGCGAACCTGGGCCTCAACCAACATGCCTCCCCAGCTAGCTCGGTCTTTGGCTAGGTGCCTCCAGTTACGCACTCCAAGTTGGTTGAGGTCATCTTCAACTTGAGAGCGCCACCTAAGGCGAGGTCTTCCTTGACTGCGTCTTCCCTCTGGGTTGGAGTCGAAGATCCTGCGAGCCGGAGCATTGTTGTCTATACGCTCTATATGACCTAGCCATCTTAAACGTGATATACGTATTTTTTGTACCAGGTCAATGTCGCTATACAGCTCGTATAGTTCGTGGTTGAACCTTTTCCTCAAAAGCCCGTTAACACAGATAGGGCCGAAAATCTTGCGAAGAACCTTACGCTCGAAACGACTAAGGATATCTTTATCCGCTTTTGATTGAGTCCATGTCTCCGCGCCATAGAGTAGGACTGGGATGATCAGAGTCTTATAAAGAGTCTCCTTTGTTTTTCGAGAGAGGGCTTTACTACTCAATTGCCTCCCAAGCCCATAGCAACAGCGATTGGCAAGAGTTATTCTTCGCTTTATTTCTAACGAGATGTTATTGTTAGATGTTATAGCGGATCCAAGGTAGACAAAGTCCCTAACTACCTCAAAGTTGTACCTGTCCATTGTGACGTTTTGTCCAATCCGCCGGTGTTGTGTGTCCCTTTTTGTAGACAGCAGGTACTTCGTTTTGGCCTCATTGACTGCTAGTCCCATCGTAGCCGCTTCAGCTTCAATGTTAGCAAACGCTCCAGTGACAGCTCGCTGGGTTCTGCCAATGATGTCTATGTCATCAGCGTATGCTAACAATTGCACAGACTTGAAAAAAATTGTGCCAGTAGAGTTAACTTGGGAATTTCTTACAATTTTTTCAAGTATTAAGTTGAAGAAATCGCACGTTAGCGCATCACCTTGTCGGAATCCTTTCTTGACATCAAAAGCTTCTGTGAGGTCAGTACCAACCTTTACGGAGCTGCGAGAGTTCTCAATCGTCATCCTGCACAGGCGGATGAGTTTTGTGGGGATGCCAAAACCAGACATGGCTCTGTATAGCTCGTCTCTATAAATGCTATCGTACGCGGCCTTAAAATCGATAAAGAGATGGTGGGTATCGATTTGGAGTTCTTTGGTAGTTTCCAGGATCTGCCGTAGCGTGAAATTTCATCGATTATGGACTTTCCTGGCCTGAAACCGCACTGATAGGGTCCAATCAGGTTGCTGACAAATGGTTTCAGACGTTCACATAATACAGGAGAAAGGATCTTGTACGTGATATTCAGGAGACTTATTCCTCTATAGTTGGCGCAGTTTAGAGGGTCTCCTTTTTTGTGGATCGGGCAAACGATGCTGAGGTTCCATTCATCAGGCATACTCTCTTCTAACCAGACTTTAGAGATGAGGTGGTGTATGCACTGTACCAGGTCATCTCCGGCTGCTTTAAAGAGTTCGGCGGGTAGTCCGTCGGGGCCAGCAGCTTTGCTGATCTTTAGTTTGGATATTGATATGCTCACTTCATTTTGTTCAGGTGGACGGAAGTTTTGTGTATCATCGTCCATATTGAATGGTTCATTCTGCCTGAAAGCGGGATTTTGGTCTTCATCGCCGTTTAACAGTCTGCAGAAATGGTCCTTCCATATACTCAGCACCGACTGTGACTCTACTACGAGGTTTCCATTCCTATCTCTACAGGCTTCTGTGTGGGTTTTTTTGCCTTGACACGTTCTTTTTACCTGTTGTTAAAACTTCCGTACGTTGTTCCTGGAGTAGCATCTCTCAATATCTTCGATCGCGCGCTTCTGATGCTCTCTCTTTTTCTTCTGGAGAAGCCGGTGTTCTTTCCGTCTTTTCTGTTCGTAGAACTCGCGAGTAGCTCTCGTCGTAGCGCGCTTCTGATGCTCTCTCTTTTTCTTCTGGAGAAGCCGGTGTTCTTCCCGTCTTTTCTGTTCGTAGAACTCGCGAGTAGCTCTCGTCCTTCTTTGCAGCGCCGTATTATATGCCATTTGTTTAGCTGCATGTGCCTGCCTGCATTCTTCATCGAACCAGCGGTTTCGTGGTGGAGGTCCGGTGAAACCTAGCATATCAGTTGCGGCACGTGTGATGGCTTGTTGACAGCGTTGCCACTGTTCTTCGGCACTTGATGCTGGCGGCAATGGATTTCTTGAGAGGTTACGGGATATTCGATCGGCATAGGTTCTGGCGGTCTCTTGCGATTGCAGTTTTTCGACGTCATACTTCCTCACAGTATTACTCCGTTGTTGGGACGTTCGGGTTATTCGCATTCTTACCTTGGCTGCAACAAGGTAGTGAACCGATTCGATGTTAGCTGCTCGGAAGGTGCGAACATCCAGAATACTGTAGGCGTGCCTTGCATCGATCGCAACGTGATCAATCTGATTGACGGTTAATTGATCTGGATGCCGCCCGTCCATTAGTGTATCTCGAGATGAGGAAACCGTGTGCTTGCAATGGTGACGTTACGTGCCGCCGCAAAGTCAATTAGCCTAAGTCCGTTTTCAGACGTTGTGTCGTGTAGGCTATGTTTTCCGACAGTCCTACCAAAGATCTCCTCCTTACCTATTTTGGCGTTAAAATCACCTAGTACGATCTTAACGTCATATTTAGGGCACTGCTCATAGGTTTTGTCGAGGAGCTCGTAGAAGTCATCCTTGGTGCCGTCATCCTTGTCTTCTGTGGGGGCGTGAGCGCATATTAGACTAATGTTGGCGAATTTAGCCTTGATACATATTGTCACAAGTCGCTCACTCACCTGTCGAAAGCCCAAGACTTCTTGCCTAAGTCTGTCGCTTATGACGAATCCGCACCCAAATAGACGCTGTGGTCTTCTCTCACAATCACCGTAGTATACGTCACAGTTTTTCATCTTCCTTTTGCCGGGCCCATCCCATCGCACTTCCTGGATCTCAGTAATTCCTGCTCTGTAGGAGTCTAGGGCCTCCGCTAGTTGTTCGGCTACACGTGGTCTGTTAAGAGTTCTAAAATTCTACGTACAGATCCGAAGGTCGTTGTCCTTACTGCATTTTGCCGGGTCGTCAACAGTTTATCCGTCCTTTTCCGAGGCTATTGGTCGCTTCGCAACTTATATTTTTTTACATGGTGGGGTTGTTAACCCCACGCACAACCCCCAAGCTGGAGGGCCAGGTCCTTTGTTGGACTCCTTGGATGAAAGGAGCCGGAAAGTCCGGAGTCAGTAGCCCGCTTCAGGGATATGAGCGCTGCCCTTGGCCTATTAAGTGCTCATCCGTCACCATCTCTATTTCAATGCCCTGACTTTCATTGAATTGTCCCAATGACCTTTTCTCCAAATACGTCAAAGTAGCTCATTAGGGCATCTGCTTTGTTGACTGTTGAAGCCGCCGGCCGTTGGTCCAATTATTTGGGCTCATCCGCCGTACTTCCTCTTTCTGAGGAGATCATGCAAGACTTCTGCGAGTCGATCAGAACAGTCATTAAAACAGAGCATTATAGTGTTGCTTTCTTTTCTGTGTTTAACACTCGCGCTTATAAGTTTAGCAGGAATGTCCGGATGGACAAGCCAGTACCCGGTGGTTACCGCAAGGAGGTGAGTCATTTACTGACATCAATAATTCCTTGTCCACAAATATTAAGTCTAATAACCTATTTAAATTATTTTTAATGTAATTAATTTGAATTAAATCATAAGATACAAAGATATCTATAAGTTCGGAATCATAATCATTAGTGACGTTAAAAGGAATAAGTTGAGATTCATCAGAGTCATAAACCCAATTAACAGTTGGCAAAATAAAATCACATCATATAATAACGTTCTGCGCCTGATTCAGATCTGATAAATAAATTGGGGGAAATTAGTGTTGGGTCACAAATAACGGGGCCTGCGACTGAAGCACCCAAAAATGCACATCCTTATTTTCAAATACATTTAGGTACTAAAAGTCTAGATAATTACGAAGGTGATCCTGAAGAATATTGTCATCGGTCTATTTATGTCCCTTTCTTGTACCATGTGTTCATGCAATTAAAAATTAGATTTCTCGATCGTCGTGTATTGCTTTCCAAAATTCAAAGCCTCTTACCGAAAAATGTGGCAAGCTTGAAGAAGTAGAAATAGAAAAGTCTGCAGAGGTATTTGCCCAAGAACTGCCAGATGATGTAAAAGTATTCTTAGATGATTTTCTGGTCGAATTGAATATGTTGCGCAGGTAAAAATGTATTGTTTTGATTTCCTTGATATAAATATGTCAGTGTTAAATTAACTATGGTTGCAATCATTCTCCGAGTATGACAAATGAAAAAAACGGCCAAAAAAAAATTGTAGACTCGTTAAGTGCGATTCGTCCTTATATAAAACAGTTCACTGCTTTATGCATATTGGTGCGATACTTCCGGTATCTGTGGCGTCAAGTTACGCCGATTAAAAACCTATCTGAGAGGCAAAACCGGAGAGAAGCGACTGAACGGTTTGAACGGCTGAACATCTGTGGGGATATTGAGGCAAAAGTTCCAATTCACATGGATTTTATTTTATAAAATAATGTACATGTCTAAAAATGTATTGTTTTAATTTTCTTTCATATACATAATGTGTATTTATTCAAAAAACATATTATTACTATTATATAAAGACTAAGCCTGGCAACGTTAAGGGGCACTGGAAAATAAATATTATCGAAACGTCAAAATATAGTTTGTTCCCTAAATTTGTCAAGCCATAAGCTGTCGAAACCAAATTCGGGATGGCTCCGATTTAAATAAATTAGGCAATTAGCCAACAAACTTCTGAGATACCGTACTATATCTTTTCAATATAAGCTCATGTCTTATCTTACATCTTTTTACTACCAAGAAACCAAGACTAAGGATGAGACCAAGGCCAAGACCGAGACGAGACTACAGATTTTTTCTAAAAAAGGCGAGGTACCAAGCCCGAGACGAGACTTTGGTTAATCCTGACCGAGACCGAAACCGAGTCGACCGTGACATTTTTCGATTTGGACAAGACCATCACGAGACTACTAAAAGTCTCGCTTTGCCAGTCCTAATAAGGGGGAAACAAAATATTAAGTTTGTGCGCGCTTTTTTTATAACTTTGCACGCCCCCAAGGGATTATGAATACCCTTTATATGTTTTTGTTAACACAGCGCGGGCATCCTGTGGAAGAAGAGAAAGAAGGTTAAGAAAGATGTGTGGCGCGATGTTCTGAGACTAGAGCTGGTTGATGTCTCAGATTTATCTCCAGGGATGGCGGCTGAACTAATGCGGAGAGAATTACCGTGTCTTATTTATTTACGTCCATTATAATTCGCATTATTATTTTATTTTCTGCGTTGTCATATTTTATGCGTATGCTAGTTTACTCAATGACATGTTGTTAGTGTTATGCCTAAACAGCATGTAATGAGTAAACCAGCAACTCATTTTATGACAATTTTTGTTTTTTTTTTAAATGGAATATAAGAAGACATAGACAACGGCAGGAATTGAACCTGCAACGACGAGGTTGACAGGCGAGCCCACAACTATCGCGCCACGGCCATCCCCGCTAATCTCAGAAAGTATTTAACCGATTTACTTGAAACCATTTTTATAAATTACCTTATTATTATAGAAATGTAATTATTCATAATATAATTACATTTTCAAATCCTACTTTATTTACCTGCTTGCTATTTTTCTACTTACTAAATATAAATAATATAAATCTATTTTATTTGGCAGAGTAAAAATTTTCAAATGTATTAATATTTCAAAAATTATTATTCTTAAGCTATCTGTAAGACTAAACAGTTGATTTCTTTGGGTAAATATAAAACATTTAAAACCAAATCTTAGTCTTCAAATTGGATATTTTTTATTTGTTAAATATGTTTGTCATTAGATTATTAACTTAAAAAAAAAACGTACACTTTTTTGTCGAAGTTGACCTACACATCGTTTTGGAGAAAGTAAGATTATAGCGCTTGATATTTCAAAAGCATTTGATAGAGTTTGGCATCAAGCTCTCCTATCGAAAATGCGTGCATTTGGTATCGATGAATGTATTTTTCGTTGGATTAGAAATTACCTTTCGGACCGTTCAATACAAGTTGTATTGGACGGTTTCAAGTCTGATATTCACAAAATAAATGCTGGTGTGCCCCAGGGCTCCGTATTGTCTCCGACCCTCTTTCTCATTTTTATTAATGATCTCTTATCTGGAACTTCTAATCCACTTAATTGTTTTGCTGACGATAGTAATCTCAGCTTTTCATATTCGTTTTTAGATGCACCTCCTTGTTTTTCGGATGTGCAACTGGAACGGCAGCGTATGATAAGCTCATTAAATTCTGATCTTGACAGCATTGTCCAATGGGGAATTAAAAAACCGCTTCAAAAACTCAGTGCTGTCTTCTGTCGTTAAAGCAGAACCCACCCCCCATGCCGCTATCCATGAGCGGCACTTGCATTGAAGAAACCGATCAGCTTTCAGTCCTCGGCATGTGCATCACAGACCACCTCTTATGGAATGAACACATATTTGATGTTGCCAAAAACGCTGCAAAGTGTTTGGGCTTTCTTCGAAGGTGCAAGAAATTCTTCTCCCCGTCTGATCTGGCTGTAATCTATAAGGCCTTCATTCGTCCAAAGCTGGAGTATAACTCGCACATTTGGGCAGGAGCTCCCAAAACTCATTTGAATCTTTTGGATAGAATTCAAAATAGAGCTCTAAGAATGATTGGCGATAGAACTATAGTGGAAACATTTACATCTCTAGAACATCGTCGAAATGTTATATGTCTCTCACTATTTTATCGCTATTTTTATAAACACTGTTCCAGCGAAATAGTCAGTTGCATTCCTCCCCTTAAATTTTTCAACCGTAATACTCGCGCTTCTAGGAATGCTCATCAGTTTACCCTTGAGCCCAACTTCGGACGTACTGTCAAGTACAGAGATTCTTTCTTTAGCCGTAGAACGCGAATATGGAATACTTTACCCGGCTCTATTTTCCACTCCCATTTTGATATTCAGAAATTCAAAACCAATGTGCATCGGTATCTCCTCTTGCATCCTTCCCTACTTTCCTAACGCTCGCACTGTGCTTGTTCATTTTAAGGGTAGTCAAAACCCCTTTAGTGCGCGCAACCGTTTAAAAAAAAAAAAAAAAACATATTTAATTATTCTCTTAAACCTGCTGGACAAAAATGAGATCTTTTGTATAACGTCAATAGTTGTATGCAAGCCTTAAGCCGTAAATTATTTTTTAACTGTACTTATAAGATGAGAAATAAATATATTTAAAAATTATAAATTTATCAAATTTTTGTATTTTTGTATTATTTCTTGTGCATTTTCTTTTATTTATTTTCTTCTGAATTTCAGCCCACTCAATTTGTCGCTCATCGATTAATGTAACAAGTAATACAATTTTAAGTTTTAATTAGTTTTTTTTCGGGAGTAGATTGGGTATTAATTATGTACCACAGCTTCTGTGTTTGAACAACAAAATAACAGATATAGGAAAAATTAATAACATTTGCAATTCTTGCAAAGGCAAAAAGTGGCCTAAGTAATTTAATAGCATGTGTTGTTGTACTAATGCTAAAGTAAGCATTCCTTCTATAGCCAAGCCACATGAACCATTAGAAAGTATGCTCAATGAAGATCATACTCAATATAGGATATTTTAAGTTCATATAATACACTTTTTTAAATAAAATCTTTCAGTGCAAAATGATCTTAGGGAAAGTGTTTTTTCTCATGGTCCATTGAATGTAGCCCTTTTAAGAGTGGGTTCCAAAAATAATCAGCAAATCCTTCTTCGTGAAGATAATAAAACTGCTAATTTTCTATACTCATGTTCGAATGCCTGTTCCAACTTCTATTTTTTTTTTTTTTGAAAACTGTTTCAGTGAGAGAACAAACAAATCTTTATTTGGTTACGGAAAGTATATGTAAGTATGAATATACATTTTTTAGGTAATAATATACAGAAGAATCTCGGAAATATGAACGGTTCTATAAGATGAACAGTTCGGAAAGATGAGCGTTTTCTTTCATGTGCAGACGACATCCAATGTTATTTGTTCCTATTTCATGTCCTCAAGTTCGTCTTGTTATATTTAAGTTTTGGTACCTATTTATTATTTTTGGGCGTCTTTTAACTTTTAAATGTGTGGATATACATATGTTATTCTTCTGTAACTACAATTATATGCTTAGAAAGATGAACTATTCGAAAAGATGAACAGGTCATGTTTTATGCCTGTTCATCTTTCTAAGATTCAACTGTAGTAGAAATAACGGTCAGTCTCATTAGATATCAGGGTCAGCTAGTACACGCACAAAATTGTTCGTTAATATTTAGTGAATATATGCTTTGAACCCCCCCCCCCCCCAATATTTTTCTGCGATCGCTCCTGGTAATGCCCTAAGCACATGTGCAGCTTTTTGAAATGCAGCGAAAATAAATTACACAGGTTTTTATGAGGGTTGCCACACTCCAAGGGCCCTACCTGCACCATGTCTCTATTTTCTAAATTGGCTGCCAAGTTTCTTTGCAGGCACAACAGGCAGGAAAAAAAATTGAAATAATGGGCATTTTGCATTACTCATATTGACTTTGAAAAAAATATGTTTGTTGATTTGTTTGTCTCTTGCTATTTCATTAACATCCGTTTTCAGTAAATTTAAATTTTCTTTTGCCGCACAATGATTTTGCTAATTGGGTGCATTCGGATGTCGGTACTATAGCTTATTGAAGATAGTTTAATATCTAAGTTCCTGAACACCCAAAACCGGTGTCATTAAATTTTTATATTTTCGGGCATATGTTATGACATTTCTCAAGGGATACAAGAGCATACCAAAGTTTTTCGAATAGCTTGAGATTTATTTTGTGGTAGCAGTTGTTTTGTTAGCAGCTACGTTTTTAAACGGGATTACAGCAACACCAACCTATCCCAAAACTATGGATCGGTTTCTGAATGTGGACATATTTTTGTCAAAACTATACATTATTAATGTAAAAGAGTATGCGCATGTGTTTCTTGCTCAGCGTTGTATGCAGCGATGCCTCCAGACATGCTGCACATCTGGTTAAGCCATAAGCCCGACTACAGTCGTCATTTTGGTGTATATTTTCACAAACTATGGAACTTCTTCCATATCAAATTGCAGATACATTAAAAATAAATTTTAAAAATACCTGCAATTAATAACTTTTTTATTTGTTATTACAACTTTAAAAAAAATTCTTTTGTGTCAAACATAATTCTTGAAAGATTTAAATAATTTCAAACATATAACAGGTCCGCCATCTAACGTTTTTTTTTCAACTAGTGTTTATTTCGTGAATGGTAACACATAGCTCATGTCTGATTTGACAGATAATTAGTTTTATTCTTCCGTTGAACGAATATGATTGTGTATAAGCTTGAACAACGCTAGCTAAGTGGGCCTGCGATCGACTTAGAGAAGATGCCGATTTTGCCAAAAAAAAATCAACTTTTCAGATGAAGCTCATTTTGATCTTGGCGGGTATGTAGACAAGCAAAATTGTCGCATTTGGGGCACAGAAAACCCGCACGCATACATTGAAAAGCCGATACACCCAAAACGAGTCACTGTTTGGTGTGTATTTTGGTCCAGAGGCATAATTCGAAAATGAGCAAGGAGTGGCCGTTACAGTCAATGCCGATCGTTATCGGGCCATGTTGAACGAATTTTTGTTCACAAAAATTGAAGAGGAGGATATTGGCAATATTTGGTTTCAACAGGACGGCGTTACGTGCCCCACAGCCGAAGCTACACTCGATGTTTTGCGCCCATTTTCAAAACTTTATTTGAGTTTTTTGGCGAAATTAATATGTGTTTCGCCCAGGCACTACAGTTAGGCTCATCAGTTAGATGTTGAAGATGTTGACGCAGTATATTAGTCGATGGCTACCGACAGAAATAAAATGTACAGCTCTCAAAACCTGCGATTTATATTATTCTAGGTGAATTCGATTGAATTCGGACACCTGGAAAATAATGCACGTGGCTTGGGTTTTTTAGTTTTAAGACAAAAACAAATACAATACAACGAATGTACTATTCACTTAGTATTCCTTTTGCAGGTTTTTTTTGCAAAAAAAAACATAAATATGAACCGCACAACAGTTGAACATAATATTTATATTAAATAAACATATGAAAGCATAGTATTTTTTTAACTAAATTCAAGCACAAGTGCCAATAGCATTAGCATATATACATATATACTTGTTTACAAGTTTGTTTATTTAAATGAATAAAAAGTCAATTCTACAAAATACTTTTCACCTTTTTTATGCAATAGCATAAAAAAAAGCAAAACTATCTTTTAGGCAAATGTAAGCCAGAATTGCCATATAAGATGAATCCCAAGTCCGCTGACAAATCTAAAACAGCATTGTCATGCATTTGGAAAAATTCTTTATTCTTGAACAAAATGGATGCCATCAGAAAAGAGAGACGTGAGTGTGAAGTTATTTCGTCGTTCTTGTAACATTAGTGTCAAACTATGACGAGTATAGATAATAAAGCAATTCACGTCGTCACGTAACGTTAAATTAAACTAACAGAGTAGGTAATTTTAAATCAGTTAGCTTGAATATTATTTTCTTAAACTTCATCTTGACAAGTTTCGTTCATTCGATTGGGGTAACGAATTTACAACTTCAAATTAAGACAGTTAATTTAATTACGCTCTGGTCATTGTGAGTCATTCTTTTCATGAATATTGTTCCCATTTCGTAGATTTTACTGAGGTAAATCGGTGAGACTGAGTTGAAATTGGTGAGTGTAAATTTGAGCCAACTTTGTCTCCCTCTTTAATTCACCGAAATTGGTGAACTAGAATTCTTGAATCACGGATCAAATTTTGAACCGCCTTTGTACATCTGGCCCTTATTGATGTAACTTGTACAAACGTGGATCAATTCGTTTAAATCGCCGATGTCGGCGAACGATGCATCAGGGTTCAAGTAGGTGGAAAAAAAACAATAACCATCATGTCAAACCATCCTTGAATCTTATTTAACGCAACTAAATCGGTGAGCTCACATTGGTGAGCTCTTAATCAAAATTTGAACCATGTTAGTTCAATTGCCGACGACGACTTTTGTTCCATCGATATTTAAGAAATCAAATGAGTGCGAATGAGAAAAAACATTACTTCACATTCCCACTCAATTAATTTTAAAAAAATGTCATAGATTAATTTTAACCTAGCGGCCATAAATTGCCTAACTCATTGCTATTGCCTTGAATAATACAAACGGAGATGTCTTGGCGATCAAGAAATTAGAGTAAATAGTTTTATGATATCAGCGTTTTGTATACATCAGTTACAAAAAATTAAAAAGAAAATTAGACGAATTCTTGTGTTATATTCAAAACGCTTGATTATTATTATTGAGCCGCTCTTCTGAAACCTAAGTGTTAAACAATTTAGAAAACTTATTTATCCCTGCAAACCAATTCTAATAATTTCCACGCGATATTATACAAAAATCCCCTTCACTAATAATAATCGATGAATAGCAGCAAATTACCACTTTGACGTGTGTTAACTTTTTATTTTTATTAGCAATAATTCTAAAATGATATACTGGTTACATTAGCAGTTAAGCAACAATTAAACGGTTAACGTACTAGGTCATCGCGTTGACTACCACACGTCAACTTAATATCAATTTTCGCTCGCAATGTCAATTTTTATAGCGTAAGTGCATAAAAAGTCGACTGACACACGAATGACTCAAATCGACAAATGAAACTCCAAAATTCTTTGACATGCCAACCTTATATTTATTTTTCAATGTGAATGCGTTGACACTCAATACTTTGACGATCACACGAACTTTCATTTTTATCGTTGAAAAAAATTAAACGAACTTTCGTTTCATCATACAATTGACAGAAATACAGACTTGAGCCATTCTGTTCTTATGAAAAAAATTAACTGTAATTATTACTTGCCTTTAATAAAGGATTATCCAACGCAATAAATCGATGTTTACCTGTCTGCGGCAGACATGTTTTTTTACAGCGTCTTTTTCTGTTATTATTAAGTCAGTGGTGCCAAATTACCGGGGAAAGTAACGTGATACAATTTTATTTTATGCCGAAAAATCTTTTTAGATACGAAGTGCATTTTTGAATTGAGACAACATGAATCCCATCAATGATGAACGAATTTTGGTATGTGAATGATGGCGTAATTGGTCTGCCTTTCTTCTTCAATGACGACTTTCCTGAGACCATCAACATCAGGGACGAGCTCTACAAATCAGTGGCCCAAATTGAACTGTATAGACGTGAGTGACATTTGGTTTCGTCACGATCAATAATCTGCATAAGCATGATGGATGCTGCAACTAGAAAACGTTATATAACCTGAACTCGGTTATCAACTCAATCTCCATAACCTAACCTACGTTTTAGACCACTAAAAACGTCATTATGAATAGGTTATATGAAGGCCAAATAAAGTTCGACTTGAAGTTTTTAACAAAAGAGTTTGGCTATGTTTTATTTTTTAGGAGATTTTTAAGATTGGTTTTGGGGAAGATATATTTTGAGAATGCTAATTCAACAGTTTGAAGAAAGCTTAATTTAGCTATAAACATTTTGGTCCTTCGAACTGGACTAAACGATTTGAGGGCATGGTGAAGAAGCGACGTAAAATGAATACTGAAATCGTGTGATTTGACGCAAAACTTGTTTTATTTAACTTCAACAACGACCCAACTTTAATGGAAATCACCTTATATTTTTGGAAAAAAACAAACACGATTTCGTTTACCAAAAGACTAAAGCAGCTTAAGCCGGGTTAAAACTATGCCTAGTGAATATTGGAATACGGTCGTTGCCATTACGAATAGTCCTAAACATTACCTTATATCCCAAGGCTTCCTATAACGTTGAAAAACTCATTCCATGAAAGTATACGTTGAATTTATTGACCTGTACCTAAAATATCTATTAAAAAACACACGACGTAAACAATTACATAACATATTTTTTTAAGGCAGAGAGTCATTTATTCGGCTGAATATCTTCAAGGCTCATATTATCTTGTCAATTTGATTTTAAAATATTTTATCTTAATGGAACACAATTCGCAATAATTTCGAGAAGTTAAAATAAACTTGTTCATCCAAAATTCTCCGAAAGTCCTTGAAAGTTGAATAAACTTCAAAGCACGTACCTATTCAATTTTAATTAACCATTTCTTCTAACTGCTAAAACATCACTTAAGTATAATTTTCTGCCTTCTTTGTATTCAATTGAGAGTTAAATTCAACTTATTCTAAAGGTATCCTCTATGAAATGTAAACACACAATATTTACTTCAATCAAGGATAATCGTATTTATTCGTAGTTTATTCCGTTCGGAGATTCAAAAGCGCCAATTAAATTGACATTATACAAACATTCGTGGAATTTGGAAGAAAAAAAAAGCAAAATCAAACAAACCGCGAAGAATCAAGAGTACCTAAGACTGTTTTTATTAACGAGTTCCCAGCAAACCTATATATAACATCCTTAAGGCTCTGAGTAAACTCTGTCGTAAGACTGAAATTATAATTAATTCTTGTTTGTTTTGTTAATATCCTGATGCCTCTCATAATGTACAAGGAGTCAAACTCTAGCGAATTCATTCCTGGAAATTATCTAAATGATAATTTGGTAAAAATATACTCTGGAACTTTTTATCCTTTTACCTAACCATAAGGAGATAAGTTTTATGATATTGATCACCGCAAGACTGAAGCTATACACAATTTAAAACATATTTACCTAAAAGTCAATGCCGCAAAATTTTGAACAACCCATTGTTAAGGACTTAACATTTTACTAGTAAGCAGTTTCCTAAGTGCTTATTGATTAAAAACTTTTCTAAACTAGTAAATTGCTAATTAAGCAGGAAGCTGAGCATTTATAGGGTTTGAATTTTGATGAACACAATTATTGTTGTTATGCGTTGTAAATTAATTATATGTTGATGAAAACACAACATGTGCTCTAAAAAGCTATTAGTTATTTCTATTTTCATCATTTTAACTTCATTATATTTACAAAAAAAAAAAAAAAAAAAAAAATTGTGCACCAGCAGGACTCGAGCCTGGGCACCCCGCGTGCAAGGCTGATATACTATCATATTCCATAATGGATTTAGCAAGTTGCTAAAAGTTAAAGTAGCCATTCCGTGATTTTAACTTAAGTAAAATGTTAAAATCGTTTAAAATTAGCTCAATCATCTTTTTACCTTCGTAAATTGCTAAAAGTGGCTTTAGCATTTTACTAAATCGTTTAAAATGTTGAGCCAATGAATTTCTACCACAACCCACTTCGAAATACAAACATCATTAAATTTCCCCCTTTAACCAAGTTGAAGCTTAAACGACTTTACATATACCAAACTAATATCCTGTCCATGTCTGTTATCAAAAGTTGTTAACCAACATAGAAGACACATTCTTTAGTTCACACCAGATCCGCGATAAATCCTTGCAGCACACACACTCTTATGATTTGTACGCGTATAAGCCGGCTATCCTTGCCTTGATGTCAAAACTAAATAACCTCGTTTGACAGCTGACAATAGCATAAAGAACACAACAAATCGTTTCCAAGAACCGCATATCGAATGTATGTACTCGTATAAACTACCCATTCTCTTACGTACACGAAGTAACGTTCATGTTTCGTCCGGAGCTGATTTAAGTACTTCCATCCTACTCCACATAAATAAAACAGAAGGAAATGTCCGCCTCCAGGGCGCAATATAGAGATAAGATTCTGCCAGAAAAAAAAAATTATCGAACGTCCTTTTTAGCGACTCAAGTTGTGTTTGTGGTATGGTTTGTGGACAATGTACATAGTATTTTATGTACTGACATCACGAAGGGACGTGTTTGCTTGATTGGGAGGGAGGGTGGATTGAGCCTTAAATAGCATCTCATAAACGTGATAGTGAAATGCCAAGCACCGAAGGCAAGGTTCAAGAGAGAGCTTAACGGGTGTTTATAAATATTTACGAGTATATGCATTGGAATCGGTTAGAAGATGTCCTTGATGAGGTACTTTTGAGGTTCCTGTTTTGGTGGTATAGAATTACAGACAATGCCCCATACCCATCTATTATCAGTGACCCTAATTTTTTTTTTATGTATAATTTTTGGTTTGGTAATTTTCATAAGAACTTAATAAACTTTTAAATGAAAATTCACAGGTGTGTAAAATTGTTATTTTGTTGTTGTTTTTGTTTTTGTCTAGGTTTCGGGTCTTTACCTGTCGGCTTTCTGTATTGTGTCCTCAAAACAGCCTTTTGCAGATTTATGATGGTGAAATTTTAATTTTGTGTTTCGACCAAACCCATAAAAGGACAGCGGTACTAAGTTAAGTTAATGGAAATTCTAAAATCTGCTTTTTTGTGTCCTTTTTTGTGGATGCTAATCGCCTGCCGCGGTTATTTTGCTATCGTTTTTGCATTATTATTTTTTTCATTTAAAGTTTCACTTATTAAATTTCTTTGTTCGGGTAATGTTTTGCTAAATTAAAAGTGACAGCTCCTAACGTATGCAGAATCTACAACGAAAACCTTGGGTTTGTATGACAATATTTTCAAAGGCCAACTTATATATTTATTTGCTTTTATTTTTTATTTATTATTATTATTATTAGAAGCTTAATTTTGATAATTTTTTAAAAGTTTCACAAATTCTTAATTTATCTTAATCTTAATATTTAATATTTTTAATATCTTGTACTTATTTTTAATATTTAGATTTAAGTTTTAATTCATATTTACTTGCAATTATGGGTAAAGGCAAGTTATATATTCGTAAAAAAAAAAATCTAACAATTAAACATATCATTACGATCAAAGAGAACACCAAAAAAGGGGGTCCCCCAATTCCGTCTGTCTGTCATTCTGTCAGCCTGTCTGTCTGTTCTCGAGTCTACAGCTTAAACGCTTTGATAGATTTGCTTCAAACTTGGTTTTTCGGTAATATGTCCACACGTTTTTTCATTTTTTTAAGATGACAAATAACAGTAGGTCCCATGCAATTTTTTTGGGCAAAAACCAAAATATTATTTTTCTTAAAAACTGCTCCAACGATTTTTATAAAAAAAAATCAGTTCATTAACGAAGGGAAAGGGTACATTTTAATAATTTTTTTTTTTGGAAAAAAAATTGTTATTTTTGCTACCTCTAGTAGAACCATTTTTTTTGTTTTCGATGTTTTCGGAAACAGTTAATTTGATTTTTTTTAAATTTTTTACGCAGAAGCTCGCAGAGAATTTAAACACTGTTGTATACAAAAATTTTTCAAAAAAAAAAAAACTTTTGGAAATAATTATTTTTTTTTTTTGAAAACGTCTCAATAGATTTTTTCAAAACTTCGTATTTGGCGGTTTTTGACATTATCTGGAATATTAAAAAAAACTATTTTTCCAATATAAAAAACAACGGTACCTCCCATACAAATGTAAATCGAAAACGGCTCCAAGAATTTTTATAAGAAAATTTGTGTGTTCTTAAATTAGTACAGTTCACTTTTAAGTATAAACATATTTTTTTCCGTACTTATTAACTGTACTTCCCATAAAACCACTTTTCATATGTTCGACTTTCTCAATATTGGATGAACCGATTAAAATAATTTTTTTTATGCAAATGCTCCCTAAAATTGTTAATAAGGCTGCGTACTCAAATTTTCAAAAAAAAGTTTTTTTTTCAAAAACTAATCATAGATTTTTTTTTTAAATTTGAATTTTATATGCATATTAATAATATCGTCAAAACAACGTTTCAATCTTTTTTTCTAAAAATGTTTTCAATACTTTATACATAAAAAATTAATTTATTAAAAAACCGCTCCAAAGATTTTTGAATTTTGTTTCGATATATTCTTATTTATCCATGAATTCAAATGAAATCTTTGTTTTCCCTCAAATTATGTGTATTATGATTTTACATATTTCTACCTTATCATTATTCCCTTTTTACGAATTTTCATTATATAAACGGTGATTTTTTAAGAGCTTGGTTTTTGATAATTCAAAAAAACACAGAAACTTGTAAAAAGTGAATGAAATTTTTATTTGGATCGATAAATCAATTTCTGCCATTTACTTTTTAAAAATAATTTCACTTAAATGTTGCCCGCGGCTACGCTACAGGTGGTCCATTCTGAAGGTCCAATTTTGGCAAACTTTTTCATACATTTCGGCCGGAATCTCACCAATGACGCGTTCAATGTTGGCTTCCAAGGCAGCAATCGTGTTTGGCTTGTCCCCATAGACAATAGACTTAACATAGCCCCACAAAAAATAGTCTAACGGGGTTAAATTACATGATCTTGGTGGCCAATTGACTGCGCCAAAACGTGAGATCAACTGCTCACCAAATTCGCCTCTCAATTGATGCATGGTTTCGCGTGCACTGTGGCATTTGGCACCGTCCTGTTGGAACCACATGTCGAACGAGTTCAATTCTTGCATTTTCGGCAAAAAAAAATCTGTTATCATCGAACGGTACCTTTCTCCATTGACCGTAACCCTGCGGCCTTCATCGTCCTTGAAGAAGTACGGCCAAATGTTGCCGCCCGCCCATAAACCGCACCAAACAGTTCATTTTTCGGGATGCATTGGTAGCTGCTGAATTGCCTCTGGCTGCTCTTCACTCCAAATACGGCAATTCTGCTTATTCACGTATCCATTTAGCCAAAAATGTAGCTTGCGAAACACATTTTTCACAGAGCACGAATTTTGATAATAAATTTCAATAATTTGCAAACGTTGTTCAGGCGTAAGTCTATTCACGATGAAATGGCAAACAATACTGAATCGAAATGTCAAATGTTCGTGAAATTTGTCATGTGTGATCTGTCAAAAATATAAACGTCAAAAACCAAGTAGCAAAAAAATCACCCGTTACTAATATAGTAAGAATAAAGTTTATCTTAACTACATAGGCTTTAAACCTGCATAGGATAACTACACCTAATTAACTAAACCTCAATGGTTAGCATCATTAAAGTTGTTAGCTACAAGAGCAAGTTCGTGCGATCCAGCCGTGCATTTTATTTGTTTTTGTTTTTGTTTTATTTCGACTATATTTTATCCGGTGTCTTACAGAAACATCGACCTGATCATATATGTAGTTTTGTTATGCAAAGAACTTCTACGCCAGAAAATAATGTAAGTAGTGGTAAGCAACAAAAATATTAGGTAAAAAACAAAGAAATAGAAAACTTTGCTTTATAATTAATTATCCAGAGCACGTTATCCTTGAACCTTTTTCGTCTGCAGATCCTATTGAATCTCTAAATGAATATGATAAGCATTTACCACTAGATAGATAGATAGATAGATAGATAGATAGATATATAATTTTATTTCATTAAAAGGTTTAACAAAAACATTTTATATACTGGTATAAAAATTAATTATGACAATAACATACAGTTGCCTGTCAGGTTTTAAATTTGACGATAAGCAAATTAGTAATTTGAACAAAAAAATTATTATGAAAATTCATTTAATATAAGGTAGCGATACTTCAGTGACGCTTTTAAAAACTTATAGAGATTAAAGTAGCAGCTGCCATTTAAAACGTTTAAAAATTGTGTGCGTGAAAGCACGTCATTTCCAAGAAATATCCTTCTATACATTTTGAAGATTGGGCAGATTCCAACGAAGTGATAGGTATTTTCAGAGGCGTCTAAATTGCAAAGTGTGCATAAACCATTTGTATCTCTTTGGAAGGATCTTCCATTTAGACTTAGAAGTCCACAGCGAGTTTTTAGGATAAGGGAAATCATATCTCGAGGGTTTGAGTCATGAAAGTAGTTTGGTACTTCAGAGTAAAGCAGATTACAGTAATCATCATGGAATTGGGACTGATTGGCGTTGCTGATAAAACTATTCCAATGTTTTTTCTTCAGCTTAGACAAGACGATCTTATGCAGTTCTTGCCATTCATTTAAATTTGTGGTGAAAGAAAAGTCCATTGACGTGAAATGAAAAAGATCCAGACATTCCTTGGCCCAGAATATCTTCTTACTAATTATAGCTTCTGACAAGATTTTTGGTAGCCTGCCGTTTGGAAGATGCAGTGTTTTCCGTATAAATGAAAAATGCATGTCTAGGGTCGTTAAAAAAGCTTTAGGAAGTCCAGTTTCAATATGTAAGGCATAGTTTGGTGTTGTTTCTGGTAGGAGAAAACATCTTTTAATGAAAAATCGTTGCAACTTTTCAACTTGTGTGTGTTCTCTATATCCCCAAACTTGAGCACAGTACAACATTATAGATCTCGTTGCAGCATCGTGAATTTAAAATTTTGTTGAGTGTTGAACTGATTTATTTCTAAGCAGCTTGGACCATATAGCGTTTATGGAATTTTTTGAGGATGCAAGTCTATTATTTAAATGTTCGTTCCAAGACATATTGTAGTTGAAAACAACTCCCAGATATTTATAATGGTTTGATACAGTAATCTCCGTGCCGTTGAAAAACCATTTCTCACACGCAGCTCTACGTCCTCCGTTTCGAAAAATGACTATTTCAGATTTTCCAAGATTTACTTCAAGATTCCACTTGATGCAGTATAATTTAAAGCTGTTAATAAGTTCTTGTAGCTTTGAAGGATTATCGGAAAGCAACACAATGTCGTCGGCATATAATAGGCCATTAATTCCGAGACCATTAATAGTTAACCCAAAGGGTAGATTAACGTGCAGATTAGATTAACGTTTAGATACAGAACGAAAAGCAGTGCACTCAAGACACAACCTTATTTGACTCCTTTTTCGGTGCAGAAGAAATCCGACAAGCCTTGACCATCCCAAACCACAGCAGACGTATTCATGTAAAGTGCTTTGATAATAGTTATCATTTTTGTAGAGATTTCTGAAGCAGAAAGTTTGTAAAATAATGCATTTCTGTTAATGTTATCAAAAGCAGCTTTAAGATCTATAAAAAACGCATATAGTTTCTTTTTTTGATTGAGTTGAAGTTGTACGAGGCAGGATAGGTTATAAACTTGATCAACAGTAGAATAGTTAGATCAATAAGCAGCCTGAAGTTCATTTATTATTTTGTTTTCTTCTAACCAAGTCGTTAGTCTACTTAGAAGAACAGTGGTAAATAGCTTATAAATCGTGTCAAGGAAGGACAGTCCTCTATAATTACATACCAAGTTTACATCTCCTTTCTTAAACAGGGGATATATAATTGATTTTTTAAATGAGCCTGGGACAGTTGCAGTTTCAAATATTTTAACAAATAGTTAATGAATGTCAGTGATTAGAGATGGGCTTGCATTTTTATCAAATTCGAATGGAATTCCATCCATACCTGGGGCTTTATGATCTTTTGACGAGGATAATGCAGAATAAACTTCTTCAAGCTCTATTGTGCGGTCCAACTGAGGTGTTAGTACTTAAGGTGAACAGGAACTGATATCAACATGGTTTGGCAATAGTGACAGCAACTTTTGAAAATATATGCTGAATTCAGTAGCTGATAAGAATGTTGGCATGTTGAAACTGTCGCCTCGTATCTTTCTGGCAATCTTCCACCAATCTGGGGCTGAATTAACATTTTTTAAACTATTTACTAAGTTTTGGAAGTAAGCTTCCTTCTTAGATTTACATAAATTCCTGTATCTTTTGTTAGCAGCATTATCAGTTCTGTATTTGCTCTCGTATCACACAATTGAATCTTGTTATTAAATTGTCTGTCTGTGCTTATCATGATGTCTAATGAATGCTTTATTTACGAAAACAAAACCACCGATGTCGATTATGTGTCGTGTGTTATATGTCATTTGATTTTTCACATTAATTGCTTAAAACTAAATGATAATGTGATCGAATTATTAAATGAAAGAAATAACATTTGTTGGAAGTGTGAGTTATGCAGCAATTATAATTCTCCCAATTGTGATGCGAAGTTGAATGTTGTAACCAAAAAGCTTAATAATCTATATAATGAGTTCAAGTTGTTCCGCGATTCTTTTGCTTGCACAAGTAAAGCTATTAAATCTGTGAACACTCGCTCAAAAGCTAAGCTCAATATGAATACTCCAGTCAATTCTAATGCAATAAATAAAAGCTTTTCATCACCTGCTTTACCACGCAAAACAACTAAGTCCATAAACGTAACCCCCATACCCCTGCGCAATGCTAAATCTAAGCCAGTCTCTTCTGCAAATAAAAAATCTTCATCGGTATCAGTCACAGCTGACAACAAAACAATAAATGTGAATTCGAATAATAATGTACCGCTTAACTCTGAACTTGTTAAAAGTAAAGCAAAAACTGCAACGGTCATTGCTGATTTTGCTAGTGATAACGTTTCTGATGGTGTTGCTGACGACGACGTTGGAGCTGGTATTGCTGATACTATAATTGATGCTGATTTTGCTGTTGTTGCTGATGTTGATGGTGTTGCTGACGCTCTAAATGCTGGTGGAAATGCTGTTACATTTAACAATGGTTCAGCTGCTGAGAAAGAATCTATCGCACGTAAGGTTGTCAATCAAAATCATTTTGCGAGAACTGTTAGAGGCTCTTGTGATATTCTTCAAAATGATGTGGTGCTAAAACTAAATTGGTTTCACCTTGGTAGCTTCCGACCTTCTATCTCATGTGAAGTGATTGTTAATCATTTAGCTGCTGGTATCTGCTTAAATCCGAGTGTAATTTCATGCTACAAGCTAATTAAACGAGGTGAACTGGAAGAAAATATTAAGTTCATAAATTTTAAAATTGGTGTTTCAGCTGAATACAATGATGCAATGTACCATGAAAATATCTGGCCTATAGGAACGAAGCTACGTGCATTTCGATTCAATTTAAAAAACGAAGGAGTACGGCTTCAGGAAGACCTGACATAAGCTCAGTATCATTTTTGTCTAATTCTAATCCTAATACTACTGTTCAGTTGCCTCTTCACTTGTCTCCCTTTAATTTGGCGCCTTACTATCATAATGTGGGTGGCATGAGATCGAAAACAACTGATTGTTGCTTTGGCTGACTCTCCATATCCTCTAATTGCTCTCACTGAAACCTGGCTCACCATGAATATACTTACGTCTGAATTGTTTGATGCTAGATTTGTTGTCTACAGACGTGATCGATGCTTAGCTGCAACTGATGTTACTAGAGGAGTAGGAGTATTGTTCGCAGTTAATTCATCTTTTATTAGTAGGCAAATAGATTTGTATGATTCATCTGAATTGATTGAACACATTTGTGTAAGAATTGATTTTTTTTGTTCTATTGATAATACTTATATTGAATTATATTTTTTTGTATCATATATACCACCGAAATCCCCAGTAAGTATTTATTCAGCTCATGTTTCCAATATTAAGCACATAGCCAATGCTTTAGATTGTAATTCATTTTTAATTGTATTGGGTGATTTTAATCTTTCTCATATTAAGTGGTCTTACTCCGAAGATGATAAATGTTTAATTGCATATAATTGCATATAATATTTAAATATGATTTCTTTAAAGTCGATTATAATGATGTTAATAATTATTTGTCGGTTATTGATTGGAATAGTGTTCTTGGCAGTGGTGGTTTAAACCAAAAATATAAAATGTTTAGGAATGTCGTAGATGAAGTTTTCTCTAAATTTGTTCCTATGAAAACATGTAGTAACTCTGGTAAACCGGTTTGGTTTCATAAAAGACTTTCTAATCTAAAAAATGCTATGTATCGGGTTTTAAAAAAAAGCAAAATTGATCTCTCTTTTAGGAATGAATTTTGCCGATTAAGAAAAGAATACGAGTTCCTTAAAAGATTCTTATACCGGCAGCATCTTTGGTCAGTTGAATCAAAAATTAAAAAAAAATCGAAAGCTTTTTGGAGTTTCATAAATACAAAAAAGAAATCTTCAGGTATACCATCAACTATGAGCTATAACAAAGTAACTAGTAGTGACCCTAATCAAATCTGCGATTTTTTTGCAAGCTACTTTCAATCGAATTTTGTTCTGGAGGATTCTGATCTTGAATTTCTAAGTGAAGTTAGCTCCACCTTGGAATTGGGTTTCTTATCAATTTCAAATGAAGAGATTTTTTTTGAATTATCATCTCTTGAAGACTCTGTAAGCCTTGCGCCAGATAGTATACCTCCAATCTTTCTTAAAAAACTAAAATCTTGCTTCGTTATTCCTCTTCATTTAATTTTCAATCTTTCTCTTACTAAAGGTGTGTTTTTGGATTGCTGGAAACACTCCTTCATATCTCCTATTCATAAATCTGGATCTAAACAGGCAGTCGAAAATTATAGGCCAATAGCTAAGCTTCAAGTCATACCTAAAATTTTTTAAGCTATTGTAAAAAAGAAAATTTATGCATTGATAAAGAACTATATATCTGAATTTCAGCATGGTTTTGTAGGTGGAAGGTCAACTGCGACAAATTTGTCAATCTTCACTAGTTATTGCCTTAAATCCATGGAAACTAGAAATCAAGTAAATGTCATTTTCACAGATATCGCTAAGGCGTTTGACCGCGTTCAACATAACGTTCTTATATGTAAATTACAAGGCATGGGTTTCCATTCAAATTTCTTAAAATGGATAAGAAGCTATCTTATCAATCGCACTCAATCCGTAAAAGTAGGTAGTATTTCATCTAAAACTATAAATAATTATTCAGGAGTGCCCCAAGGAAGCTCAAGTCAGATGTCGAAAAAAAGTTTTTGAGAGCTACAAAGTCTCTGTTCCAATGACTACAGTTTAAATATAATGGAACCAAAGTCCAGTGATTCCCAGCAAAACACCCTTGCAAGATTACCACGTCTCCAAAGTTTGAAAATTTTAGTTTGTAGATAGATTCGATGTCTTTTCTATAGCCAAAAACACATCCCCCACTAGCTCTCCCGAAATTGTTTGTTTTAACTGCAGAGATCCATCTTAGTTTGAAACCAGCAAAGAATTTTTCGAAGTTCTTAAAGTTTTCAGCAAGTACAAATGTTTCAAATAAAAAAAGATTTCAAATTTACAAATATATTTAAAAAAGTTACATAACAGTGATTTACCACTATACCAATGGCCAAAGAAATTTTCAATGTATGATTATTCAAATGGTAATCAAACAAGCGAATCAGAGTTTCATTCTCAATCGATTCCGACCAACCAATTCGAAACAAAGTCTTCAATGAATGGCATCGATATAACATGTTTATTAAGAGGTAAGAACATATTTATTTTTTTTGTTTCTTTTAATTTAAAAGGTAGTGTTTCGTTTTGTTTAGTTAACGTTTAGCAGAGAAAGCAAGAAAAATATTTTCGCAAGTTTTAACTGTGATGATCTTCCCGAATGGGAAAATTCTGATGATTCGGTTAAAGATCCAAATTTTCAAATTATTACTAGCCCCATCGATTCAAGCGCGGAGGATGAAGAGATAGAAAATAGCTGTGAACAACTGCCAAGTGTACAGACATCATCAGAACGTGAAAATAAAATACTTTGCCGGCAGAAGACCAGGACTGTTGGTAAATCTTACGAATCTACTTCTGGAGTAATTAGGCCAGCTAGAATTTGTCTACCGTTTGGTATGTGTCGAATTAAATGCCAAGAAAAGTTTTCGTTTGACAAAATTCAATCCATTTTCAACCACTATTGCTCCCTGGGATCTTATGATCAAAGAATCCTATACATTGGTAATCTGTTAGTTATTGAACAAAAAAAAATATACACTGACAAATTCAAATGAACGAAAACGCAATCGTCAAAATATAGTTCAGTATTTTTTGGAACACGTTGGATTACGTACTAAAGTTTGTCGAAAACATTTTACACAGTGTTTTGATGAAACTTAAAGTTTTATTAGGAGTGTAATTTCCAAAAAGCTAGCTGAAATGTATTATTGGCAGTACCTTAAAAGCCAGTATTATCTAACTTGTCATTATGTCGAATACTTACATACGTTAAGAGGAGGGATTCTCTCGCAGGCCTTCAAGAAGTACAGACAAATTGTTCTATTTTAACTCTAATACCTAATCATTGTAAACGAATTATAATTAATATATTATTAGCAATTAAAGAAGTTCGTTTTATAAAATAATTGTCGACGAGGATGTTTTTGAAGTGCTAATTTGTAAAAAATAATTGGTGATTAAGCGAATATAAATAGATTAAAATTATCCACGTGACTAGTCAACTAGTGTTGTATTGTAATGTCTAAAAATGGTGCAAAAAAAGAAATCGTACCAAAATCAGAAGAATCTGATGAAGACGTCGGAAAAAGCCCAAAAAGAATAATGTCATTTGTAGGAAATATAAATGAGTTTGTACCAGGAGAAGACTTTGAATCATAAGTATTTTTGAAAGTCTTCTTTAGTTCGTCTGATGTTTCTTAATTCTTCTTTGTGCCTTGTGTTTTGACTGCAGAGAAACTAAAGAAAATAAGTTAAAGTTCTTGCTTGTTGTAAAGTGGACTCATAGACCGATATTAATGTTAAGTTTGAGTCAATTAGTTCAGGTACGGGGATCTACGGTTGTGAAAGGTTGATATTTTGAAAAACAAGGTCAAGTTTTTCAAAATATGATCCAAAGTTCAGCAAATTAAGTGAGGTTCACTAATTTGTCAATCATGAAATTTGCTCTTTTCACACAATAAATCTGTGAATAATAGTTGAACCTCAGTTAATTTCCTAAACCGACGTGTTCAAATTTTGATCCGGGGTTAGCAATTTTAACTCAACGATTTAATCTCACCGATTTACCCCTCACGATGCATAAGAAAACGAGAAGAAACCGTGACATGATTCACTGTAAGTGTTTTGTAATTATAAAAGTAACACCCAATTCAGTGGAACGAAACTTTTCACAATGAGTTCTAAGAAAATAATATTGAAGCTCACTGATTTTCATTTATTTAATCCTCATAGTTTAAACTCATTTCCCGTTTTCTTTTCCCATCCATTCCGTTCGAGAATAAAGAATTCTTCCAAATGCAATGCAATGCTATTTTAGATTTATTATTCTATCGCGAAAAATTCTTTCGGTTTTTGATAGAAAACATGTCGGATTGACATTTCACTGACAGCAACTTCGCAAAAGAAGCTTTACCTCAAAAATTTCATACGCAACATTGTCGGTTAAAAATTAATGGCATAGAGCATGAAAAGTTAAATCACAATCTGTAAATGTCTTCAAAATTCAGAGGTGGTATTGGCATTTTGAATAATTTGCTTAAAGTTGAGAGTTAGATTTCTGTTTTTTTAACTGGCATCATTGCATGCAACAATATTAATGAGTATGTCAACATATTCTACTTATTGTTAAGTTATTGACCAATTGGTTGAATTATTATAGGTGCTCGAGATTTAAAATATATCTCTTTTGGCTGTTTTGGTCGTAATGTTTTTTTAATGAAACAATTTCATTTCCTTTCCCGACGTTTCGACGGTGGTTGCCGTCTTCTTCAGGGGATCTTATATTTACAAAAATAAATTGAACATGTTATATACATAAGAACATTTGGTGTAAAATTTTGGCAAATTTACATTTAGTAGCTATTACAGATATACATAAATAAAACAATGAAAGACAAATATAAGGCAATGTTTAAAAAAAAAAAGAATTTTTTATGATATAAAAATAACACTTCGTTTGAAGCTTAGTCGGCCTTAAATTGTCACGGATCCTGCCTAGTCACCAAAAAGCAGTAAACCGATGAAATATTTTGGCTATCTTGTTTACGATTCATCTTGTTTTTGTTATTGATAATATGAAGTGTCTCTAGAGTATACCGCTTTGAGACACGTTTCTCCCTTTCCAGGATTTCCACTCTATCAAAATCTGGTTTGTGTCCACGCTCAATGGAGTGTAAGGGCAATGCTGTCTTCACAGTGCTTTTTAAATAAATGTCGGATTTGTGGTTGTACCGATATAGGAAAGATTTCCATTTTCTTCCGCATTGCCAAGACAGTTAATTTTATAGACTACGTCAGTGCACTTATCCTTTAACGTTTTTGTTTTCATATTGGTGAAAAGAGGTGCCAGCGTCCTATTGGATTTGTACGCTAAACTGACACTGCGCTTCAGTTGTTCCCTCTCCTTAAAAATCGTTGTATTCAGGTCTGTACGGGTTCTTTGGTATCAAAACGGTGCTTTCCAGCGCTACTTGGGTCTAGATGCGAGTTCGATCTTACCAAGATTTTACCTACCTAATTGCCTCGTTGAATAACCCACCCAAGTGACTGAAAATTCCACCACCAGAGGTAAGAGTTTTCGATAAGAAAAAACATAGGTAGGAAGCCCTGAATAATTTTTTTATGACTTCCTGCCAGTAGTATTAATAGTATAAGCTTGAAGCTAAAAGTGTTCTCCTTGTTACCTGATGGACCAAATGGGTATGAGGAAGCATGTTCCATGACTGGACAATCACCTCCATATTTGCCTTGAACGATCGCCGATCTTATATACTAATATTTCGGTAAGGCCTAATAGAAGATTAAATTACTTACCGTATTCTTATCAAAGCTGTAATGTTAGTTGGCCTATTTCTTGCAAGAACTATCTAGACATAAGCATGAAAGCTGCTGTCGCATACAAAATCCTATCTTTCGACCTTCAGGTCGATCATAGTCCAAATATTCACACTAAGATTAATCATGAAATCAATATCAAAACTGAATAAGATGGCAGTTATTACCAACAGCTCTCTATAGTGATGCCCAAACCCCAAATTCCGGGAAAAACTTATGCAGTTTTGTCACGACTTCTTCAATATCCTTCTGGCACCACTAACTTCATGGTATGTAAAGGTTAATATCATCAAAGCCCTTATTTCGACTGATGGGTCGTCTAAATGTGTTTGTCCAGAAATAAGCGAGCATCACAATTTTAAATATATATTCTAAACAAACAAGTAGGCATCTGCCCAAGGATACGACTATTTGAAAAATTTAGGTTTAACTTCTTTCGAATGAATACTTACTTCACAAGCGACCACTAAGTAGAAATTGGATAAAGAACTAACCTAGCTTTCGCTCCAATGTGCGATGAGGTCGAGTGGAGATAAAGATACAACTGCGAGCTGTATGGTTCTTATATAGATTTGGATGTACTATAAAAAGCCAACATATATGTCTAATATTGTTTAGGTCAAATCAAGCGAATGGACATCAGTGACCCAGCCAAGTTAGTCTTAGATTTCCTGCCTCCAAATTCAAGTCGACAAGGAAAACCGAACCTCCGGCTCCAGTTCAATGTACACGATAATGTGGATGCTAGATCGCGTGGGCTAAATGACTGGAAGGAAGAGGAGGACACAAAAATTGCGTGTATCCGACAGGGACTTTTCTCTGTGTTCGTGAGCCCATTAAAAAATTGTGTACCCTTTGGTATAGTTTAATTTATTATTGGAACAAAACAGCAGATGTTCCAAATAATTGTTGTCATCAAATTAAGGGTCCCACAAAAGCTCCAAGCTTTTACATATCATTTACCTACCTAAATTCTTAATAGAGAAGTATTTCCAGCGCAAGTACTTACAAAAGTCATTACTCATTACCATCGACAAGGAAAATCTGCATAAAACAACACCTACATCAACATCATCAATTAGAAATGTCGTCCAGAAACTTTATGATATAACTTCTTTAAACAACAGCACAATCTCAATTAATCTCAAACACATTGTGTCGCCATGGCCTAACCATATTTAAATGGTACCGGGTACATGAGCAGCAGCCAAACGGTCCCTTCACGTTTCAGAAAACACCAAAGCACACAACAACTAAATTAAAACTGATTTGCATAATAATTGGATGAGGACCACTACCCACCTATTTTACAACCGCCATTCTTCCACACCCCTTTTGGCTTACTTTATGGTCATGATAGAAGTTAAAACCATGGATAAGCAAAGCAAATTTTCAATGTACAACCAAGCAGAGCTATAAGGGAGGTTTCTACACAATAAAGAAATTTGTAAGTTTTAATTGACTTCGTGGTAATCAATTTTCTTAAATTAAATTTATTTTTTTTCTCTGTTAGAAATATGTGCATAAATCTTCTCTTCTCTAAAATACTCATAACTTAATAACCTTCCCGGAAAAGCACTTTGTTCCTGCCTTGAAATAATTTAATTAAATCATTCCAATTGAATTTTAATAGTAGGTACCGCGAGCCGGTAGTTTTTTTTTTTTATTTTTTTTAATTAGTTAAAATTATATTAAAGAATACCAAACCCTCTCAATTATGCAACGAATATTGTTAGCAGCTTATGGTGCCACACAAAAAAAATACGAACACCACCGTGCAACAACACAAAAAAATACTCTGACTTTGACCATCCGTCCAAGCAAATAATGAAAATATGAAACTCAATATGGTTCGTACTTTTTTTTGCTTCTTCACTTTGTGACGTTGCCAAGTTTTGTACATGTTTTATAATTTTAGCGAAAAATTCTGCAAATGGGTCATAAAGTACAAGCAAACACTGGAACTAGATGGTTGATTTAAGGACTGAGGCTTTTCAAGAGAAGAAGGAGCAGTTTTCATTAATATTAATGAGGTGTAGAGTTTGCACAAAAAAAAAACAAACATTGATTTGAGAATTAATATTTTAATCTGGCAACGACATTTTACACAAATTGATTTTGTGTATGTACTTCTATTTCTGTTCTACTTTGTGCTTATGACTTTCCAGTTTTGATTTGTTTCAAAAATTTGCCCAAAATACTAAATTTTGTAAAAATATTCCAGCAATATTTTTGAACTACTATTACCCAGAGTAGAGTAATTTGATTGTATGTGTACAGTGAGCTTTACTAGAAACTCTTCAAAATGCAAGATTTTTTTTTGTCTTAAATAAAAGAATCGTTTTTTTTAAATTTTTTTTTTTTATTTTAAACAATACACAATTAATTTTTTACAAGTTTTTGTATAAAATTCTGTCCTAAGGGAAATGTATTATTTTTGTGACCGTTAAATATCAAAGTTCGATAAATACTACTGTGACCTGTGGTAGAAAAGTGCATTCAACCCCCCGAAAAAGGATAATCATGGGGCAATGTTGGGTTTTGCGCACTTTCCCAAATTTTTCAGTTTAAGTATACTTTCATATTATTTCCCTTATTTTGCGATGTTTTAAGGTTTAATCGAACTCTTGAGGGGAAAGGACTTATGGTCCTGTTGAAATAATTGTGTTTGTGGTGAAAATGAATTTGGTGAAATTGTGGCTTCCGCAATGTTTGTTTTACTGGAAAACTGAAAATAAAACGCCGGCGGCGGAGGCGGCATATACGTATGTATGTATGTACAACATTTGGCAATTAAGAAATAGGAAAAAGTCAGGTAGTGTTATGTATCCTTTATGTTTCATGAGTGTCATATTTTTTGTAAATTAACAACACGCAACAAAAAAAAAGTTTCCCAATTATTTTGTTTGTCTTTTTGTTTGACGATTAAGGACAAGACTAGAGACAATTATAACAGACTTATAACAGTAAAACTGTTGGAATTCAGCTAGGCACGTCCAGAAATGAAATCATAGAAAATCAAACTCGCTCAGAATCACTAATTTCTCGCGAACAAATTTTATGCACCTGAAACAAAGCAGAAAATACGTATTTTTGAATGTGTTTAGTAAACTAAGCGAATTCACGCGAGTTAAAATCGCTTACATTTGCTTAAAATTAAAATTTATCAAGCAAATATAATAAAATAAATTAATAAGGCCAGCGTTGCTGAGAAAAAACATCGAATGTAGTAAAAAAGTCAAAAGTTGAACAGGCACTTAATCTTTAAAATAAAGGGACGGATAAGCTTTATTATGGCCTTTTCGATTGGTGCATGATCGGAGAGTTCTTCCGGATTACCAATCGAACAGGACATTAGTTCATAATTTTTTCAGATACAAGGCACTGACCACCACACAACTTTTCAATAATAATCTGACAGATGACAATTGGTGGCGTTCAGTCACCAATTAGATATGTTATCTCGGATACCATACTATCCGTGGGTATCCGTAAACGGATTAGATAGGTTACCCAGCGGCTCCACATGCAATATTTAAGGCAATAAATTGCCTCACACATAGCTGTTTTTTCATCAGATATGCTTTTGCACGTATTATACAAGAAAACAAAAGAAAGTTATTCCAGATTGCTTAGAATAAATGAGTCAATAGCTGTAAATTATTGGGAAATTTATCCATCGTAAATTAATCCGTCGTAGTAATTTACATACAAATCGCTACGGTTGATGAAAAGCTAAAGTAGAATGCTACGGTGGATGGTTGACGTTTATTCGAGCCTCGATTGGATTTAGTTAGTTTTGTTGGTACGATTGATATTTGAATTGAATATCGATGGATGTGTTCATGGAGTAGTTATAATTATTAATTTCCGTTCGTAACACAAATCGAACTTTTTGATTGCATTCTTTTTTTGTAGCTGGACAGTTTATGTTTCTAAAATCTTAGATATCTCTATTTTTTTAATAAATATATACGCCTTTCTTCTGAAAACTTTCTCAATTTTACTATTAAAAAGTGTAAGTAAAAGTTTTTTTAATTCTTTGTTTAATTATTTTCTGGAGCAAGTCTTCCACCTATATCTGCCATTTTGTATACCCCTAACGTCAATTGATCAATTTTAACAAATTTCGATTTAAATTTTGAAAAAAAATCAATCTCTATGGACTGAATTCCGTTTTACTTTTATTAAGGCCAATTTTTGTTTTGTGTTGAATTATTTATTGGCAGTTATAAATAAACGGAGTTTGGTGAAAAAAATCATCTTCTTTATTTTTTTTTTCGTATGAAATTCTATGAGTTATATCGCACTAAGAGGCAACTTAACTTCACAAAATGTGCTTTTTATTCACTATTTGGACGTTGGCCATGGACATACTTCGCTTCACTACATGGACTGGTCGTACATTTTTGTCATCTACAGTGTTGTAATAGCCGTTTTCTATGATTTCAATGCAAACTTTTGTATTTCATCGCTATCCGTGGGAATCCCGAGATCTCTGTGGAGATCTTCGTTTTTAATGTACCAAGGTGCGCTTACAAACAATCTTAGGAGTTGAATTTCAAATGTTTGTAAGGTATTTAAATTAGAATCTCGCGTACAACCCCAGAGTTGTATACCGTAAGTCCAGACAGGCTTAAGCACCTGCCTATGCAAAATTAGCTTGTTTTCGATACTGGGCTTAGAGTGAAACACACCGAGCAACCAGTACATATATCTGACTTTATTATTTGACTCCTCGCATTTCTTTTTACATTTCCATTTTAATTTCGCGTCTAGAGGAACTTTAACCGTATTAACAAATACCGGTAATCTATTAATTTTTTTATACGTAAAATCTACGTGGACTGATTTTACTTCGTTAAGCGATATCCGCCATGTCTTTGTAAATTCACTGACATTATTCAGAGCTTTTTGTAATGTCACTTATGGTTTGGCACTGCTAGTATTGCAGTGTCGTCGGCAAACGTGGCTACGATAGTGTCTTCTGTTAAAGACACTTCCTTGTGGTGCCCCAGCCACTATATCTTCGAGATCCAAGTAATCATTTCCATGTCTTACTCTAAAAAGTCTATAAGGCATAGACGATTTTGTAAGCAATACAAAAATTGCCCTCTGTAAAAACGGGCTTTGACCATAGTCTATGAACAAACCCATTCACTTATCATTCCCTTTGTTTGATTTGATGCAAAATAAATCTTCGAATTTAAAATTGAAAATGGAGAAAAAAGATAAACAAAAAATGGTTTTCAAAAATAAATTAATATTAGTACGTTTTTCTACTTTCTATTTTATATATTTAAAAGTAAATTATTGGTCATAATTTTAATAATTTCTTAATTCTACTTTGCACAAAACTAACTATTTAATTGCAGACGTACCATTCTTACAATACTAAAAGAAAATCTACGATCAATGCGTTTCTTGTGGGAATTTATTACTGTACAATGGATAGATTCCCAATAAAACACCTCTAATGCATACATTAGATGTGTTTCATTGGGAATCTATCCATTGTACCGTAAGTAATTCCCAAAAAAACGCATCGACCGTAGCATGGACCGTAGCTTTTTTTATTTTTGTAAAAATGGTACCCCTGCACAGCAGTCACAAGTAATGAAAGAGTCTTTTGCAAAGTAAAATTAAGTAAATATCAAAATTATGAACAATAATTAGCTTTTATTCATATAAAATAGAGAGTAGAAAAACGTACCAATATTTAATTTATGTTTCAAACCTATTTCTTGTTTTCATTTTATCTCCATTTGTAATTTTAAGTTCGAACATTCATTTTGCACCAATAGAAAGGAAATGATAAGTGAATGGGCTTGTTCATAGACTCTGGTCAAGTCTCTTTTTACACAGGACAACTTTTGTATTGCTTTAAAAATCGTCTATGCCTTTCACACGAGAAAACAAAATTGCCGGAGATTTGCTTGTTTCCTTTTAACGTTTCTTGGTTTTGAACGCACACTACAACGTAGTTTAAATTGTTCAGTCCCCTTACATTTCCCCTTTATATTTCATGCTTTTATTTATTTTCTGAGTAGATCGATAGCTATAGTTTTATTTTTCAAGTCAATTTACAAATTTATTTTCTGAGTATGTTTTGCTTTTAATTCAATATTCACTCATCAGACTGCACGTAACATACGCGGAGTAAGGAACAAATAGTTAACATTGGGTTTGCCATTTCCATGCACATGTCCAGAAAAAAAAAACAATGGGATCACAAAAATGTACGCCCAGTCCATGTCCATGTAGTTTTGCGAATACCGTCTATGGCCAGCGTCCATTAAACTGTGAAGAAAAAGCACATTTTGTGAAGTTCAGTTGCCACTTAGTGCGTTTAGGCTAGACGCGCACATGCAATTTTTCCGAAACGAAATAGTTTAATCAATAGTTGAACGATGATCTCGCACATAATCAACTTAAAATAAATCAACGAGATAAACCAACACACATACAATATTTTGCTTTAATGTGCGCGTAGTTACATTATAGTTTGGTGTAATACAAACTGAAGAACTTTTAAGTTGACGGACTGCATATGCGCGCACTCTCATATAAGTCCATGGTATTCACTTTAGCAACAGAACTGTTGCAAAACTGAAAGTTGCATATGTGCGCGCCTAGCCTTATAGCTCATAGAATTTCATACGAATAAATATTTTGCGGCGCAATGTCGAGCAGTTCCTCTATAGTGCAGTTCCACCCAATGCGGTTTGTCTTCTCAAATTGCTTTTTTGTAGATCTAAATAAAAAGATGATTTTTTTTCACCAAACTCCGTTTATTTATAACTATCAATAAAAATTAAACACAAAACGAATATTGGTCTTAAGTTAGTCAAAAATAAAAGAAAAATGGAATTCATTCGAAAAATATTGGTTTCTTTTTCAAAATTGATATCAAAATTTGTTTAAATTGATTAATTGGCATTAGGGGTATGCAAAATTGCAGATATAGGTGCAATTTTAGACGTACTTCAGAAAATAATTGAGCCAAGAATACAGTTTTTAATAGTAAAAGTCAGAAACTTTTCAGAAGAACAGGTTATAATTTATTAAAAAATGGATATATCTAAGATTTGAGAAATATAAACTGGCCAACTATTAAAAAAAAAAAAGAATCAAAAAGATCGATTTGTCTTACGAATGAAATTAATAATTATAACACTCCATGAACACATCCATCGAGATTCAATTTAATTATCAATCGTACCAACAAAACTAACAAAATCAGAATCGAGACTCGACTGAACGTCAACCAGCCATCCACCGTAGCTTCTACTTTAGCTTTTTATCGACCGTAGCGAATTGTATGTAAAATGCTACGACGGATAAACTTACGGCGGATAAATTTCCCAATAAAACACGGCTATTGCCTAAAGCCAATGGCCGCGGTCGATAACAGAATCCAAATCCAGATTGGTTTGTGTTGTTGTAATACCTTTGGAAAAAAGCATTTGATGTCAAATATTCAATTTCTATACTATACAAGAACAATTTATAAACTTAATATTTTTACAAAGTCTAAGCAAATTGGCATAAATATATTTTAAAGTACATAACGCTGTAATGTTTAAATTAGTACTAAAATTTGTTTCTTAATTGACAAAATACAACAAATTTGAGAAAACCAAATTTATCTTTGCGATTTACAGTCTGAACTGTCAAACTTTTCGCATTCCACTTACCATCCATTATCCAAAAGCTCAACTCGGATTGAGTACCATATCCCGATAATCAATTCCGAATGTCTAAATTCCCGAATATAGAATCTCAAACCCGTAAGGTAAGGCGACGACGGAAATAAGAACGGCGGAAACGCACGGTCAAGACGCCAAGAAAAGGGAACAGTCAAAAGTTTAAGTCATGAGTCATGTGTGGCCCACTTCGCCGGATCAAAACATTTTTAATCTCTCTTCTTCGATGAGGCAGTAACATATATAATTTACGTTAACAAGCCATGAACCTTTAGCAATTGTTCTTGCGAGTGACAGCAATACACATATGTATGCAATATGCATATATCTGGACATAAAAGTTGAAACCTAAGTACTTTTTTTTATAATATAACCAAAACCTTTAAAAATAAAACAACTTAACTTTTTTATGATAATACATTTTATGCATTAAAAAATTACGATTATGTTCGAACATAAACATACATAGGTAAATAATCGATTTTTAATTCAAAAATACCTTAAACTTCCATAAAATAAAATGTCCTTTCATGTTGCAGAGATCCATATACATTTTTATTTTTATTATAAAGGAAGTCACGTTCTTCTTGGCTAAAATATTCACGAAGTGTTTCTGTTTTATTGGTTAAAAAAAAAAACTGCAATATATGTTGTGTTCTCTAAATGACATATTGAAATTAATATTTGATGTTCTAAGAAAACACACGTACATATTTTTGAATAAAAACTTTGTTTTTATTGAAATTTTTCAAAGTTCTAGCAATACAAAATTAATCTATGTATTGTCTTTACGAATTCTGGGGAGAATATAGAAGATGATGGCAATCTTCCCATCAAGGAAATTTAATACGAAATTATCTGAAAATCCTAGAAATAGCTTGTTTTAGAAATTATTGATGTTACTAATCGACATTTACATTGGATTATTGAATAAACAATGATAAAGTATAATATGACTATTTCAGGGATTATCATGTAATATTCAAGGAATTTTTAAGATAAACAATATTATTTATTTAAATTTGATGCAATTAAATTGAACATTCAAAACGACTTTATAGAAATACTCGTAATGTCCATTCTTTTTAAGCACTCTTGGAGTAGGATCTTAAATTTGTGAACATCTGTATATTTTCGAAGATTTTCTTCTAGGATCTGAACTGATTTTGTAAATACCTGCCCGACTGAAATCCTCCACCAAAGTGGTCAAAATCGCAAATCCAGATGGAAATTTTTTTTTATACTTTGAAAATAATTTGGGTCTATTCGGCGAGATCTTTTATTCTGTTATTCTGCTATTCTGTTATGAATTTTCATACAAAAGTTTAAGCTGTCAAAAAATCTTTTACGAATTATAATTTTGGTATTCTGCATGCTAAATCTGCTATGGAATCTGTTAAGAAATCTGCTAATGAGCTGTCAAAACTTCGAAATTCTCAACAAGTCTTTTACGAACTGCATTTTTGGTATTCAGCATGCCACAATCTGTTATGGAATCTTTTATGAATCATAAAAGAATAAAAGACCTATTTTTGTTACTTTTATCATAAAAGATTTCAATATATGAAGTACAAACATTTATTTTGTTAATAAATTGTTCGTAAAAGCACAAATATAACAAAATATTATTAAAATACATAATAACAAGCACAATCCTGTAAATAATTTTAAACTAATTATTTGAATACACGAAAGCACAGAACAAATTTGATGGATGAAACGTAAAAGAAAGTGTCGCTTATCTTGCCGGAGTTCGTTTTACACAAGTTCTTATATTGGATATAATACATTCAGGAACTGTTATGGACAAATTGCAAGGATTAAGTATTATTTATCTACGTGAAACAAAACAGTCAGTGCCTACTGCCAAGAATTTTTATTTACCTACTACAGCTGATAATTTGATAGCAGATTTTAGGTCTGTTCGGATAAATGTTTTTATAAAAGATCGAACTCCTGAATAACAATTATAAAATATCTTTTATGGTGAAGATCTGTTATGCATCATAACAGTAAATTCATAGCAGAATAACAGATGTGGCAGAATAGACCTAATTGTCTGTTTAACATATACATTAGAATAGTGTTTAGTTACAAATTCGAAAATTTTCAAAGACATCCCTGCTTAAATAATGGTTCAAGCTAAGTTCAAGGGGCTTACGTTAAATATTATTATAATTACAAATGTTGTAAGTGTTTTGCTTTATATTTTTTTCAAGATCGAATTGTTACTATGGAAGTAATCACAATTCATATTGTCTTAAGAAATTAATATTGGTCCTTTAACATTTCCACCACCGTTACAATTGAGTAAGATTTTTTAAAATCGAATTGATCCCATTCCTTATTTCATTTGCGATATGATCACTACTAAATATTTTCAAAGTAAGGTCTACTATTTCAGTCTTCCTTTGTCTGTGCTTCATTTTTCCAAAATTCAAATAGGTCAATTTTTGGTTGTTTTTTCTGAAACAATTCATCATAACTTTGTACTCGGTAGAGAAAGGCACTCAAGAAAGATGATTATAATCCTTCTAATGATGTGTCCACAACAAAGGAACATTTCAGGAAACATTTTTTACAAAACATTTCTGAAACATTGTAAAAATGTTTCGCGAAGCGTCCAGACTTAAACAAACATTTTACAAAATATTTCTTTGTGTCTTTGATGTGGAAATACCTTAACAGGCAACATAAATTTCATCAGTTCTGCCGAAAATTCTACCGGCCGAAACTACTAAATTCCATTAGGTTGGAAACTTATTCCGACTTACATTTTATAGTGAAGATTTCAAAAGAATTTCTGCTTTGATAAGCTTCTATTTTCTATAGGAATTTTATTTTTACTAATAATAATTTTAATTGGAAGTAAATGTGAATTATAAGAGATTAAATACTAATTCGTAAAATACACTAATTCTAATGATGGTATGTAAGTGGTTAACGGCCGCTGTCATTGTTTATTCGTTGGTACACTCCGGATCGGCGGATGGGGAATTTTTGTATTGTTGATATACACTCCGTATCTGTCGGTTAGGAACCTTTTTAGGTGTTGGTGATTTTATTGCGATTTTTTTAATGTAACTCTTCGTTCTTATATATTATATCTTTGCCAATAATGATTAATAATGGATTAACTGATGCAATGCCTGGACCATATCCTTGATTTCTTCAATGGGCAGGCTTAAAGGGAATTTTGAATGCCAGTTCAAAAATAAGAAATGTAGGGTTCTACACTCTTAAATTCACATGGATGTGTAGTGTGCAGTGCTAGTAATTGCTTTGGAAACAAGTTCGCGAGCAGCAAGCAAAAATATGATGCGAAAATACTCGCACAAGCAGTAAGTTCAAGCCACCCTTTCTGCAAATTTTATGCTAAAACAAAAGTTAATTTTTCTTTTTTCAATAATAAAATATGCAGACCTTTTCTTCTGCGTTATTCCGTCAAATTCCGAGAGCAATAATGTGGTCAAGTGGTGAGATGGTATTTTTTTTCATTTCATCGTGTGTATGCATTGACATGGCTAAAGTTAAGGTTGTGGGTACAGCAGTGGTGTATTTTAAAAATTGACGCCCCGGGCCAATCAATCAGATTTGCCACCCTAAAGGTAAAAAAGAACAATTTCGTAAAAAAAAAAGATACTTAACTATGGACACCATTCATCTTATTTTTACATTTTTTTTCGATGAACAGATTGGTTGACAAATTCGTCAATAATGCTTTCATAACTAACGGATTTGGTTAAGTCGGCTTCAATATTTAATATGGCTTAGGTGCTTAATCATTATTCGCTTAGATGGGAACGGAGATAATTTCTAATTCGTTTTAGGACGAAAAACGAAAGTTCTGTCTGCTCTACAATTTCTGACTGCAGTGCAAAGGAACACACGCAATGCTATTTCCGTTTATGGAAGAGTTCATTAAAAATATTTTGTTTTAAAAAGAGGTTAAGTTGTAACATTTTCAGATTATAAGCGTTTACTCTGACTTCAGCTTCAGACATCAGGTTCAGTTTACATAAGAATGCGAAATTAATGGTTACTGGCAGATTTTCGCCTCCTCGGGTAGCTTAGACCCATTTGCTAAAATGGATCAAAAATATTTATGTTCAACTTAAAACGCTTAGGGGTTACTTTTTCCTCTGCGTAAACTGTCGCATAAGTGATGAAATAGAACTTAAATGTTTAAGTTGTGTATCAGCAAACGGGCCTGAATCGCTTAAAGGACAGCTATACCTGTTTCCAATCTTTATTAATGCTGGTACAGGGATCGTCCCATCTGACCATCGCGTATTTAATAGATTTTTTACAGTAATATTATCTAGTTTAGTCAAAAAGGATTGCAATAATTTTGCACGTTCCGTTGATGCTGTGGAAAAACATAAAAATTTTGCACCAGCCTGAAATATTTAGCAGCTTCAGGGCAAGATTCAGCAGACGATGGTCCAACTCAGTTCAACGATTGTGCAGCGCAGTTACATACGTGCATAGTGACATTTTTCTTTAATCTTTACTTTTAGGCCAATTTACTGCCAGATATATTTATTAATTTTTAGTTAGGTTGCGTATAAGGAAAGGATGAGTGTTATATGTTGACATTTTCACTGCAAGACACGGTGGAACATAATGTAGGCATCTACTTTTGCATTAAAATAAAGTAAAAAGAAAAGGTTTTTTCCCTTTCAAATACGAAAACTATTTATAATAAAATGTGTATAAATAAATAATTATAAAAAAATCTAAAGTTGAAAGTAGGGCTGGCCTCGTAGAATGCCGCCCCAGGCCAGGGTCCTCTTGGCCCTAGGGGTACAGAGTGAACATGGATTTTCTGGGGACGCAAAGAGTCAACAGGGGGGTTCATATGGAACATCATGCTCGACAGCATGACTCGACAACCTCCAATGTTTGACCATTAAAACGCAAAAGCAACCGCTGGACCAACATGCTCGTCGGATTTCAACATTTTTTTGATAACTTGTTGGCTCGTCCAATGCTCGTCTAACCAACCAACTTGTGTAAACAGATGTTCGACAACTTCGTTTTCTTTTTTCATGCTAGATTTAGGTTTATTTTGAGTCTCATAAATGATACTTTCGGTTATGGCAATATAAAGCAAATTATGCGTTCGTAAAAAAAATCTAACACTCCAACAGACAAAAGTAGGTCCCGCAATTCCGCCTGTCTGTATGTCCCCTAGTCTACAGCCTAAACGGTTGAATGTATTTGCTTTAAACTTGGTAGAATTGTTTTTTCAGACAAAAAAATAACGATACCTACCAAACAAATTTTTTTTGTGAAAAAGGAAATCTTATTTTTCTCAAAAACGGCTAGAACAATTCTTATAAAAAAAATGAGTTCATTAATGAAGAGAAAGGGTAACCTTTTGATAATTTTTTTTGGAAAAGAAATGTTACTTCTGATAGGTGCCTACCTAACCTCTACTAAAACATTATGTTTTGTTTTCGATTTTCTGGGAAATTTTAAACACTATTGTAAACCAAAATGTTTCAAACATTTTTTTTTGAAAATCAATTTTTTTTTGAAAAATCAAAATTTTGAAAACGACTCATAGAATTTTTCGAAACTTCGTATTTGGTAGTTTTTCAACATATCTTGAATACTATAAAACAACTATTTCCTAAACAAAAAAACAACGGAACCTCCCATACAAGTGTACATTTCGTTCATAATTATCGCCGCCAGAAAAATCTTGCGTCCGTTCGCTTGGAAAATTTAAAAACACTAATGTTCGACAACATCAGTATCCATGTGAACGCAAAAGTTGGTTTAAGTTCGTCGAGCCATGCTGTCGAGGATGTTGTTCCATGTGAACCCCCCTAACGAGATGACCGATTATGTTGACTGTAGAACTGTTTGTTGAAAGGTTTAATCATTCTAAAATTGGGCAAGCCGCAGCTCGTCATATTAGTAATTATGCTCGAATTACACGGTCAATGTAATCGTTCATCAATGTGTTCGGTCATCCCGTTCACTCGCTGAAGTCATTGGGTAATTTATTTTCAATCTGTCACAACTCTGTCAATGCCTTGACCGGAAAATTTGTGTTAACGTTCTCGTTAACATATTTCCAACATTTTTCGTTGACAATAACAATGACGTGGTACAATTAGAAATGATTTTGATGTTATTCTTACGTTAGAGGGTCAAAGCGTTGATCGATTACGTTGACTGCGTTATTCTAACTTTAGAGCAAATATTGCGTAGAAATTAATGTGAGCATGATTTGAAGGGGTTAAATCTCTCCTGTAATCCTCTTCTACCTTCACACATTATTATTTATTATTCTCCTCACTTACCGACCGAACTCTGTTAGTTTAAATCTAGACACCATTTAGTTATTACTTGCCTTGAAATAAATAATTTTCAACGGTTTGCTTTTAAATGCAGTGTAAATTCCTTCCATGTCCAAATTTAAAAATAGAGATTCAAGGCTATATATTGCAATCACTTAAGTGATAAATGGTGTTTCTAATATCATTCGACATTTAGCAATGAATTTCCATTCAATCTGATGTAATCCATTATGATAGAAATTGAAAAACAAATAAACGAACTATTCAGATATTCCTACACCTACACACATACATAGTTCCGAGCGTTCTATTTTAAGGATTAATTGGATCACTATGGAGTCTAGAATCGACTTTTTCCCAAACCAATATAACTTTGATTTCCGAAATTTCACGTACAATTCTCTCTTGTTTTATCTTTAGCTGTTCTTCTGGAATTTATCAATATTTCTTCTATTATATTTTTTTCTCTAAATCATCACCAGGGTGCAATAAATCTCATGGTTCCCATGTGTTCATCAATATTCAAATGAATGTTTATTCCGCACTAGAAACAAATTTCCCAAATCCAATCTCATACATACATAGTTTGTGATTGGGCAAAAAGTATGTATGAATGTGTTGTGTGTATGCGGACGAGAATAGGGCAACAAAATGCATCCTCAGCCTATGAAATCGTACCTTAAAATTACATCCATTCATTATTTGCTGTCCGGATTTTTGATTAGGTTTTTGAGCAAATGAAATATAGATAGATATTTGAATGACCTGAGGTATTCATCCATACATTTGCAAAAAAAAAAATTAACAACAACTGGATCGCACGAACTTGCTCTTGTAACTAACAACTTTAGAGTAGCTAACCACTGACGCTGTTAGTAGGTATAGGTTGTCTAGTTATCCCTTGCAGGAATTAAGCCGATGTAGGTAAGATTACCTCGATTCTTAGTATAATGAATTGTCGAATTAATGATTAAATGAATAGTTACCTACAAATATATATTTAAATCTAAGTTATGGATTTTAATTATGAAAGTTAGGAGAGTAAAATGTATCTACAATATATATTGATGGAACCTAGGTATATAAACATGTACATATAATAATGATAATGAAGGATGTAGGTGGTTAGGTAGCTATATGCATACAACTTTATAATTTAGGTGCACTAGGCATACGTAGATTCATGTGATTCTTAGACACATACATATATGTATATATACATAAATGTATAAGGGCCTACATTTTATTTAGTATTCAGTGATGTAGGCAAAAATTAGTAAAAAGGGAATAACAATAAAATAGAAATAAATGGATAATGCACATAATTAAATGTTTTTATATTGCTTAGTCGTTTCAGTTTGAGGGAAAACAAAGATGCAGTTTGAATTCATTGATAAATAAGAATATATCAAAAAAAATTTCAAAAATCATTGGAGCGGTTTTTAATAAATTAATTTTTTATGTAACCAATTTTTAAGACATTTTAAGAAAAAAAAATTGAAACGCCATTTTGAAGATATTATTAATGTACATGTAAAATTTCAATTTAAAAAAAATTCTGTGACTGGTTTTTGGAAAATCGATTTTTCAAAATAAAATTTTATTAATTTTTTAAAAATCGAAAACAAATTTTTTTGGAAAATTTGGGTATGCAGTCTTCTTAACTATTTTAGGGAGCATTTGTCTAAAAAAAATTATTTTAATCGGTTCAGCCAATATTGAGAAAGTCAAAAATATGAAAAGTGGTTCTATGGAAGTACCGTTAATAAGTACGCAAAAAGAAATATTTGTATGCTTAAAAGTGAACTGTACTAATTTAAGAACACACAATTTTTTTATAAAAAATCCTTGGAGCCGTTTTCGAGAAATAAATTTTTTTCTTAACGGTTTTTTAACATTTCAACCATTCCAGGTATGGTTTTTTTTATATTAGAAAAATAGTTTTTTTAACTCTTCAAGATAATGTCAAAACACTACTAAATACGAAGTTTCGAAAAAATCTTTTGAGTAGTAATCGAAATTTTGAATTTTCAAAAAAAAAAATTTATTTCCAAAAAAAAAATTGTTTTGAAAAATCTTGGTATACAATAGTGTTTAAACTTTCTAGGAGCTTCTGCGTAAAAAATTTCAAAACAAATCAGATTAACCGTTTCCGAGAAAATTGAAAACCAAAAAAATGGTTCTACAAGAGGTACCAAAAATAGCAATTTTTTCCAAAAAAAAAAAATTATGAAAAGGTACCCTTCATTAATGAACTGATTTTTTTTTTTATAAAAATCGTTGGAGCCGTTTTCGAGCAAAATAAGATTTTTGTTTTTGGCCAAAAAAATGTATGGGAGCTACTGTTATTTGTCGTCTTAAAAAAATGAAAAAAAAACGTATGGGCATATTACCGAAAAAACAATATGTAGCAAGTTTGAGGCAAATCTATCAAAGCGTTTAGGCAGTAGACTCGAGGACAGACAGACAGGCAGATAGACGGATTTGGGGGATTCACTTTTTGGGGTTCTCAATGATCATAACGTCATGTTTAATTGTTAGAAAAAAATATTTTTTTTACGAATACATAACTTGCCTTATAGTTCCTATAATCGCAAGTAAAAATTAGACTAGATCTTCTAAGTTAGATCTAAAAGTACGCCAAGTTCTAAATTTAATAAGGCTAAATAGAAAATAGTAGAGTTAGAAGAACCTCAAACTTATCAGAGAGATCTGTTATTCAATCATTTCTGATTTTAAAAGATTCGGACACTTTTTATCGTACAATTGATAGATTTGGAGAAAAATGGTGGCGAACATTGGGGTGTAGTACATTTTTTCAAAAATACGTAACACATTTATCTTTTTTAGTGCAGACATTTTTTTTGTTTTTAGTTATGTTTGTAAAAACATGTTCCATCAAAAAAAAAAATGTTAAGTGCTTAACTGAAAGAGAATTTAAAAATAATAATTTACTTTATTTTGTTCCATAACACCCAACACCTTTATTTTTCTCAAAATGTTCTTTTATCAAATATCTACAAAATGACATATTAACAGGGATATTCCAGGGAATTGCAAGGCTGATGAATTTGCCAAAAGTGAAACGTCACTACCTTTTGTTACCTGATAAACCAAATATAAGTATACCCATCGCTTATGTAAGTTAATGCCGAAACAAGATGTTTTAAAAAGAACAAGCCAAAGATGGAAAAATACGGCCGCCTGCCATGACGACAAAACAGTTCTGGTCAAAACTTGATCTGAAACGCTCTCAGTGTTTGATATCCTTAGAAAGATTGCACATCAGCTCCGTAATTGGTGTTATAACCACTGCCTCATAGGCAAGCACGCAACCAGGCTTGGCGTTTATTCAACGATTCTTGCAGAAGCTGAATGGACGAAGAAGAGGTGGAATCGATTCCTCATCATTTATGTACATATACGCTGTTCTATCTCAGAGACGTAAGCTCCATATTGGAGACTTTCTTCGATGATTTCAGCGATCTTAACAAAATAGGCATCTACATTCTCTTACGAGGAGCTCCAAATGGTTCAACGAATAGGGAGATTATCTGAGGATTCATGTGGTATCACAAGGGACCAACTCTGGTCTAAGTGTATCAGATGCAATGCTGATAGCCACTTCAACCTAACCTAACCTAACATATTAACGACTTCTGTATGTCAAATCGTTATTAAGTTATAGCGTACCAAATTCAAATTGTTCGTCATTTCGTCGCTCATCATTCGACGCTCATATGCAGCTTTTAAAGTTTATGTACCAGATAGTTTCCCCTGATGACCGATTTAGGACAGATGAAACGTTTCCAATATGAACTTCAGTAGATAACACAATTAAAATCAATATTTCGAAGTCATAATATCCAACTGCTCATATGCACCAAAACGCCTTCATGAACTCGTTACATTAGATAATCGCTTGCGAACCAGATCGAGAACAAATAGCATAGAAAGAATTCGAACTCCAAACTTCCGGAACTTAAGTCGTCAAAGCAAAGACTGAACCTAGTTCCGCTTCTCTTTCAATGACTTATGCTCGTCTTGACAATTCTTAGTTTTTTCTCGAACCTATTTTGTGTTTTTTTTAATTATTTTTTTGTAAATTTTAACCATATCCCTGTAAGACCTAAGGTATTTTATATGCAACCTGAATTGCACGTGTTTTTAGACAAAACATACTAAGAGTTATTTTTGAGGTTTCTAAAGCTAAATGAATCCTTTAGTTAAGTTCTGCCTGTCCTCCAGAATGTTTTTTTTTTTTGACAATTTATTAAATCATTGTCAATGTGTTTTCTTTTATATCCTTTTAACCTCATTTTGACTTCAAAAACTATGTAGTGAAACATGACAGAAAATTAGATAAAATCCGAAACACATAAAACCGATATTTCTAGGTAAAACCCTACAACTACTTTTTGCCTCAAATGAATATTTGAAAGTGTTCTTCTATGTCAATATTTGTATTTTAATAAAAAAAAATATTTTCAAATTTGGCAAAAAAAAAGTGTAATGTAATGTGTTTGTTTCATTTCAGCACCACAATACGCGAAGTGTGATTTTATACACACCCATTAAGTGGAGAATAGCTATACAATTTTTAATGTTAAATATTTAATATCCTGAACATTGAACATCAAAGTCACAACCATAGACAGAGAAATTCAATTATTTCATGGAGTTTTTTTTTTAATTTAAAAAATATAAAAAAAAAATTAACATGAAATTCATATCAAATAAATATTTTATGGTAATTTTAGAGCCCGCTGGTGTCCAGCAGGTTTAGATAGCTAACAATAATACTCGTTAAATAAACAATGCCGCTGATGGGTTTATTTTGGAAGCTCTTAGGTATAGTATTTTATTGAAATGAGAACCATTAGTAAATTTTTTTAGCCAGAACTATTTGAATGGGAATTGTGAAGGCAACATAAAGATTATATTAAAAAATAGACAATGAGATATGAATTCCTAGAATTGATGAAATAAAATGTATTCACAACAAATGACTGCCAATATTTTACTTCTGTATGTCATTAACTTAATATCATGTATGTATAAAAATGACAGGAGTTTATTAAATGAACACCATTCAATAAAGCGTACAAATATGAAGTGCTTAAGTGAATACATAGTTATTAAAAAGAAATTTTTTATTTAAACAAAGATACTTTCATAGTATTATTGTCATAAACAGAGGTAATACTTACAAAAATGTAAGTTTGGAGACCGATCCTTGCTCAGGATTTTCGAATTTAACATTAAAGCTTAATGTTATTAGTCCCCTTAGGAAAAGTTATTATTTTTATTCCAAAAATAGTCAGATATATATTTGCATACTCTTTTATTATAAATTTAAATTAAACATATATTCTAGGTATATGTAAGATTAACAGAAGTCGATTATCATATCTTGGTTGAAGGACTAATTTTACTAAATCAATCCTTAATTTTTTTTCGTATTTATTAAATTAAATTGAAAACCTTCTTTAAAATTGATTGAGTCGTTTCTGAGAAATTAATAAATTTTATAGGTGGGAGTGGCATCAAGAATAACTCTTAGATGTTTTTCAAATCGTTTGAGCCGTGACCAAGGAACCAAGAAATGATAAGACTGGGCTTGGCAATAGGCGGACTAACCAATTTCTTAATTTTTTGTCGTTCAAACAAATAAGCTATTAACATTTCATTCAAATCTTTGAGTCATATTCCAAGCGCAATAAAAAAGGTGGGCGTGGCAGAGAGGGTATCTCATTTAACCCTCTAACGGGCAAAATAGCAAAAATAGTCGGATCAAGTTGATAATTTAATTTCAGGTAGATGTAGGTGAAAGAGGCGTACATTTAAATTTTCAGGTAAAAAATTTATCCAGATCGACGGCCAAGTAAAAATTATTGGAGACCGTCTCAAGACGGTCTTGCCCGGTTTGCGTGTAAAAAAATTACTTTGGTGGTATTATTAATTCCATTGATTTTAACTGATGTTTTCGATTAATTGGAAATTAACAAAATAAAAATTTAATCTTCGATGACAATTCAATAAATTCTTGCACTTAATTGATGACAGCACTTATACACTTGATTGAAATGAAATGACAAATGTGCAGAAAAGTTAACAATAACAAATTTCCGTGATTTTAAACAAAAATAAATGCTAGGTTTGATACTGGAGTCAAAAAACGGAAGAGAGTCTTGAGACGGTCTTACCCGTTAGAGGGTTAAGATATTTTTTGAATTTATTTCTCTCTGAAATTTTCATTAAATTCGTTACGAGTCGTTTCCGAGAAACCAACAAATGGTTAAATAGGCGTGTTGGTGGGCGGATGTTACTAAAATATTTTTTTCAATGTTTCTTTGCTCAAAAGAACAAAAAATGAAAATGTCATCCAATTCATTTGACTATTTTCCACGAAATATAGCTATTTCTGAGAAACCATGAAATAATATAGTGGGCATGGTAATGGGTGTATATAAATAATTCTATTTTTCTTTTATTGTTTTTATCTTGCTAATAGCAACAAACTGAAAGTGATATCTAAATCGTTTGAGATGTTTCGGAAAATCCAAGTGGCATCACAAGGGACCAACTTATGGTGTAAGTGCGTCAGTATTATTCCGCTTAATGATGGCAACGTTATTGCATCAACAAGAGTGTTACGTCATAGTAAGAATTAACCCAAGCTAGGATGTGCGAAGAATTCTAAGTTCTGCATATTAGCTTTGAAATAGTGGAGTCTCGATCCACAGAGATTTACCCGCATCTACACGAGCCTGACGAAGACTTCTTATATCACTTCGTAAAGATATTTACACAAAGAATAAATCACTGAAAACTCAAATAAGAGGACAAACATTAATTATCAAAGGTAAATCATTCTACAGGGTGGCACACGAATCGTGCTACAATAAGAAATTTAAATAATTTTTATTTTAATCGAAGTATTTCATTGATTTTTTTATTGGATTAAAAATTAAATTTTATTTTAAGTAACAAATGGTTTTTAAAGATGATAGACCGCAAATGACCCCCACGCTCATATACGCAGCATATGCGGCACCTGATCAGAAAATTGTTCATTGGGTCCTGAAGGGTTGAAATTGGGATCGCCTCAATTATTGTCTTAATGGACTGCTTCAATTCAGTAAAATTCCTGGGTTTCGTTTTGTACACTCCCTGCTTGACATAACCACATAAAAAAAGTGTGGTGCAGTCAGGTCAGGTGAATTTGGGGGCCAGCGGAAAGTGCAATTTCTGGATATCAAATTCTTTAGGAATTTTCGTTTGAGCTCCGTCATAACTTGTGTGGCTACGTGTGCTCTTGATCCATCTTGTTGAAACCAAATCCTGTTGAAAGGGATACGTCTTCGGCGAAGTTCTGCGTAAAAAAACTCCTTCAACCTCTTTAAATAACGGTCCCCATTGAAAGTTTGTGTTACACCGTTTTCTTCAAAGAAGTTTGGCCCGACAATAACCCTTGATGAAACTGCGCACCACACAGCGAGTCGTTCTGGGTGCAGTTTCGTCTCATGGAGCATTTCTAGATTAGATTCACTCCATATACGGAAATTTTGATTGTTAACATTGCCGTTTAGGTCAAAATTTTCCTCATTAGGCATGAACAAACAATTTACCAATGTGTTGTCTTCTTCGGCCATTGCAATCATTTTTCTGCAAAATTCCAGGCGAACGGGCAAATCCTGAGGGTTTAACATGCTTGTAATTTGGACTTTATACGGAAACAATTTTAAGTCATCATAATTACCGTCTGCTAACTACAATTTGGCCCGATAAGTTTCAAGTCCAAACACTTGGATTTGCCTGTATTGCCGATGCAACATCCACGATTGTATCCTGAACGCGAACATTTGGCTCTCGATGATACGGCCTTCGTTCGATGCTTCCAGATTCCGCAAACATGTTCACCAGCCTCATAATGGTCCATCTACTCGGGAGAGTACCGCCAAACTCCAGCCTAAATTCCGTTTGGACGGAAATGACGGCCTGCAAAGAATGGTTTCGCTGCACTATCCAAATCCTTTTTTCAGTATCCCAAGCATTCATTTTGATAGATCTAAATAGCAGCCTATAAAATAAAAAAAAATAAGCCGATTACTCACACTGACAAAAAGTTATTACGTTTTATTTTTGTAGCACGATTCGTATGTGGCACATGACAGTGATAACAATCTGAAATGCGATGGCGGGTGCGGAATGTCAATGTTGAACCAGCTGATACAATATGACATTTCTAAAAAAGGCGTTCCTGGGCTTAGCAAACATTTTGGAAAGCAGTTGTTCACACGAGACATATTTGGAACAAACATCTCATATTTAGTAATAATACTGTCTGCCAGACAAGTAGTTCTAAGAAGAAGAATATAGAAATAAATATAGGTAAAAATTTAATAAAAAATGTAAAAGAAGTTAAAATGTTGTCGTACAATATAGCAGGACTCAGTAAGAAAAGTATATTTATAGATTTCTTAAGTTTTGTTAACTAATGCAATATATTCTTTTTATATGAATCATATCTTAATAGTAAAAACATTATAAAATATGAAAACAAATTTAATGACTATAATCTTAAAATTATACCATCATTAAGACGACATGTGAAAGGAAGAGCGAGTGGAGGTTGCATTTTCGGCTATGAAAAAGATGTGGGTGGTAACATCTGCGAATTCAAATTGTATGGGGAGATAATATGTCTAGATTTGAACATTCATTGAAAGAAATTTCGTATACTACCAACTTACATAAATTGTAGCCAATAGGATACGGATTTTGAAAAAATAAAGGAATTATTTACATCGGAAAATCGGATTGAAAATTTGCTGATGATTGGGGATTTGAATGCGAGGATCGGCAACGAAGGAGGCACAGAAAACTAACGAGTGGGCCTTGATACGTAAACTAAAGACACAACTAAGAATGCAAGAGGAACGAAGCTGTTGGAATTATGCAACTCTTTTGGACTCCGAATCCAAAATCGTAACGGTGAAGGAGATAAACTCGGAGATTTCACTTTTGTTGGAGAGCAAGGAAATTCGGTTATAGATTAAAAGTGGTGAATGGAGCTCACTTATAACCAATTTCGAAGTGAAAAAACAAAATAATTCTGAACCATATGTCGATTATTGTGACATTTAATTGTGGAGAAACTGCGCACGAAGAAAGGGTTGCGCTGGAACTTCTGCCGAAACTACAGTTGACGAACAGAACATCGTCTAAATACAGAACACGGCTGAATTCACTTTTACAGGCCGGAGAAAATGATATTGATTTAAGCAAAATCGAAAGCTATATAAAGGAGGCGCATGACCAACTTTCATGGTACAAAGAAGTTTAGTGAGCCTTGGTTTGATGTGGATTGCTTGGAGGCGAGAATACTATCATTTGTTTGGCTTAAGGAGTTTAGGCGAAATAATGAAGGCTATGCGAAAAATCGATACATACAACAAATGTTATAAAGCGCTTTGTAACGCAAAAAGTAAAAATTACTATGAAGTAAGGGCAGGAAAACTAGTTACGTTTAACAATCCCTCAGAATCTTGGAACTTGGAAATTAAATCGAACAAAGTATATTATTTATCGAGGATTATGAATACCACTGTTTTACAAACCCATTTCAACCAACTGCTGAACCCAACAACTTCGAATCCATACATGGTCCATTATGCCCAACCACGTTTTTTTGTAGTCATTTTGGACAGAGCAATATCGGAAGAAGAGGTCCGCGTATCGGGAAATGGAAAAGCATCATTTTCGGACAGGATACCAGCGGAGTTTTACAGACATGGTACTGCAGAACTCTTCAAGAAACTCTTAAAAATCTTTAACCAAATCTTTGAAACTGGAATAATTCCACAACAATTTGATTTGAAGATGCATTAATTTTTCCAATTTACAGAAAAGGCAACATCGAAGACCCAGCTAACTATAGAGGAATCTCATTTCTGAACGCCCTATATACAATTTTTACATCGATTCTTCTGAAGCGGCTTAATACGTGGATAGACTCGAGAAATTTATTAAGTGAGTTTCAGAACGGATTACTCTACCAAAGACCACATAATTGTGCCAATTAGCATCGCTGAGTCATTACTGGCAAAAAATAAAAAACTATACACTTTTTTTGTAGATTTAAGAGCTGCATTTGACTAAGTTGATCGAAATGCGCTGATGGTAATGCTGTTCGATTGCTAACTTAGACGTGTGGGTTCGATCCCCACGATAGGCGCATTCTTTTCTATACCTCCAATTTTAATTGGATGCTGCCTATGGGTTAAAATGACACAGTCAATACCTGGTTCTCAAATCCATTGTGTTGTTAAATTGAAAAAAAAAAAAAAAAAAAGGACCTGTACGTGCACATCACAGCACCTGTCTGAAATGGTAAAGACATATCCGAATGGTTCCAGACACAGTCAGGAGTAAGACAGGGTTGTGCGCTCAGTCCTAGCTTATTCGCACTATTTATTGAAGATATCGCTGATGCGCTATCAGGAGGTGTAAATTATGCTGGAGACGTCATTAAAGCCCTACTATTTGCAGATAACATTGTCTTGTTGGCAAACACACCGGAATGCATTCAGCTTATGATAAATCGACTAGCGGAGTACTGTAGGCGATGGAGTTGGGTGGGGGACCTGAATAAGAAGATACATAATTGGCAGAGACTTTTTAACTGAAGAAGAAACTCTAGCTCTCCTTAATGAAGTGGATGTCCATAAAATGATATAATATTGCAAAACCGCATTTAAATACAGAAACAGAATCATAGAAGAAGACGTTTAGCTAAACTAACTGTAACTTAATAAATTTCAATCAGGCAGACCGCCAAAAACCATTCTTTAATAATTTGTATCTATTAATTGTGAAAATATTTACAAGTAAATAAAATTAATTAATCTTAATCATTTTAACTTAACCTAACCATTGTAGAAAGTTCCTTTGTGGAATCAGTTGTGTGGGACAGCTGCTTGGGACGAAGCACCGGCTATCCTGGAACCATTATATTATCCATTTGGCATATTCTATTTCGAAAAAAGCAATATGGACCGATGATTTATTTGGTTTTTGATTCAGAGCTGGCGAGATCAGCTACCATTTGAGTTCCATATTCGAAGCAGAAGGAGGTGGACCTGGAAAGGAATATGAAAACATGAGAATGCTGTCTTCAGCAAAACAAGTTTTTCTGGATTGGATGTTCCAGATAAGAAGTCAATAATGAAATTTAAAAAAGAGTGTTAGGGACAAAACGGAACCCTGAGGTATATTTACAATAAAAATATAATGGATGCTAACCTTTAAACCGTCCAACACGACTTAAATAATATTGAACGGGAGAACAATATATCATGGTCTTTAAGGACTCGACCAAAATATCTTACGTCTTAGAAGGGTACGAAAGCATCTAACTGATGAGCCAACTATCGTACCCGGGCGAAACGCATTTTGGACTAAAGGTCATAAAATTCATTCAATTTGGCTCTAAACCACACAGTCCACAAAAACAAAACAAAAATATATTACATATTGTTTGCGTTTTCTTCTACGGGCTTTAGCAACTGCATGAGTGCAAAAGTAGAAATAGTGTCTCGAAACACGATGTGCTAGCTCCGAATAAGCAGCTTATTTGAACTTTTCCCAGTTTTCCTCAGAGATGTTTGACTTACTTCGGAAAACTTTTATGAATAACCCTAATACACCTTTTGAACCTCAAATAAAGCCATGAGCTCTCTTTCAGCTTGTCAGATTTTTCCCTAGTCGGGATAAGACTTCTTATTCCATAAAAAGTGTGTGATAGTGTATACAAAAAATAAATATGTTATCATATGTGCGTTGGAGTCTTCGTCACTATCGGTAAAGCACAGTGACCGGTTGAAGTTCCTGAAGCAATTTCTGTCCCAGATGGGTTTTGCATAATTATTGGCAAAGAATTTTCTTTTGGGAGTTTTCTGTAACTGGAATAAGTTGGCATTACAAACTTGTGGATTTGACACAATAGTTTCTGTTTTATGTGCCTATAAAAGAGGTAATTGACCTATAGTGTATATATACAGATCAGATGTAAGAAACACGTATAGAATATTAGCGGATTTGACCAGCACCTTCAGGGATACGAGTTTACTCAGTTGGTACTCGCATTCTCCAACGCTTACCCTTTTCCATAGTCGGAAGTTAATCCAATACTGGTCACTGGGTCAATAACATTTTCCATTTCTAATACCACCCCTTTTTTGTGATATCAATTCGTTAGTTGCCTGAGCTTTTCATAATCGTTTTCAGATTAATTTCCTTGTTATTCGAGTGTAGAACTGCAACGGAAGCTTCTGATAAGCTCATTAAATTCTGACCTCGACAGCATTGTTCAATCGGGAATAAGAAACCGCGTAAGAAATGTGCTGTTTTCTGTCGTCAAAGCAAAGCCCACCCCCAGTGCCGCTATCCATGAGCGACACTTGCATTAAGGAAACCGATCAGCTTTCAGTCCTTAGTATGTGCATCACAGGCTACCTCTTATGGAATGACCACATATTCGATGCCACCGGATAGAATTCAAAATAAAGCTAGAGAGTGAAACAGCCGCTTCCATCCCTCTCCTTAAACAATTGAACCGTTATACTCGAGCTTCTAGGAATGCCCATCAGCTTACCCCTGAGACGAACTTCGGATGAACTGTGAAGTAGAGGTGGAGAACTATTGATGGCCCTACCGACTATAATCGATAGTGTGTCCACTATCGAAAACAATCGATAGTTTTTCCCCACTATCGATTGTTTTTTGATAGTCATATAAACCTAATTTTAGGGAAAAATCGTCAAAACCGAAAAGTTTTATCTAGAGTAGAATTCTTATAACAATGTTATGTTGAGTTAAGACTAGCTTAGTTCGAGTCGAACACGCTATGGTGCGTTCTTTTTCTAACCAAAGATTACAATGAGTTCAATATATGAAGTTAACTTTAAATTCAGATGATATTACGATTTATTCAATTCATGTTGTGGTTGTGTTCTATTAGCTGTTCGTGTACAAATTTGGACTTTTTTTTCATTTTTTTATTTACTTACTTAATAATTGTAATCTATTTGAATATCAATTTTAATATTTGTAATTGTTTTCTGCCTAATGCAACGTTTTTGAAAAGTTATTAATTCGATTTCTTTAAATTTGCAATAATATCCGCGTTTTATACGGCATTTTATAGCTAGCTAATTGCACATGTCAAAACAATTATTATCGCAACGAATTGTTTTCATACAGCTTGATTTAGTGTTCTCTAAAGCGGCGTTTCTTCCTTGTCAAAAATGATCGGATTGATATGAAATATATACTTCTTGTTTAGGTATTTCTTAGCAAATAATTTGTTTAGATTAGATTAGATTAGATCAAGTTTATTTAGCTTAAGTTTGCTATTTAACAATTTCATGTAGATAATTATCTTATTTAAAAATTTCTTAATTTAATAAAATAGTGAATTTTTTTAAATATTTCTTTCAGTTTTCATATTATTTGGAAGTTCATTGAAAATTTTAATTCCTTTAGAGTCAAGGGGGGTAATGTAAACGATTTTCCAATTTCTTTTTTTTTTTAACTTATAGTGTTCAGAAAAGCTAAACTATGCAAAATTGAATAATTTTGTTGTTTGTTTGTAGCCTACGTTTGTATTATCTAATCTATTAAAAAGTAATAATTTTAAACGTGTTCGCTTATTTTTTTTCACAAAATTTGATCATTACATTCACCACCGTCTTTTTTTCGAAAAACGGGGAAAATGAAAACAAGGATCTCAGTATCTTAAGCAGGCAGAATAAAAACATTTGGTAAGTGCTCATGCCGTGACATGAAACTCCTCTACCAGTCATCTCTTGACCTTCCATTGTGGAAAGAAGTAGCCAGGTTAATTTTCGTTATGAAGAAACCAATTAAATCAACGAGGTCCTTCTTATTGGACGGGTAACCAACACGAGCTCTTGAAATAAGACATCTTATCTTGCTATAGTCCCTTCCACGTTTGATGACAATGCAAGTTTTCTGCCTCGAGATATATTAACAGTAAGATTTTTCCTGCCATCGATTCGCTAGTAAATATCCGATATCGGAACATCGTATACGCTTCTGCGGCTTGTCTACATGTTTTGTATTTGTTGCACAAGTTCTTCTACTGAATTTAAAATATCATCTGATGTGTATGATAGAGCCGTGGTTTTTCGTTGATACCTATGGTATATATTTTTGATATAAAATAAAGTTAAGTCAATTCCAAAGACATTTAAAAATGTATGTTTATAATTACCCCAAAATTTTCACTTTTACCCCATTTTGGTGTTTACATTTACCCATGGTATGGAAAAAATGGGGTAATTGTAAAAAGCTAATAACTTTAAAATGTTGTTATTAAAAAGAATAAGAACATAAGACATGCATTAATAGTTGTGTTTGACTACTTTAGACATAAAATTTAACTTACTTTGATCACCTTTATTTGTTTTTAAGCAACTTAACTTAAACAGCGAAAAACTGTAAAAGAGGGAAAAATTAATCAAGCGCGAAAATGAACAAAACGCAAAAAATCTATGATAGACATATCACTTTTCACGTCTGAGTATATTGGAATTTCAAATAAAGTAATTGCATGCAGGAAAATATAAAAGGTTTTTATAGACTAAAGAGTGTTTACAATTACTCCTGTTCACAATTACCCAACTTGACCCTATAAAATAACATATTTTATGTTTTTGTGTTTCTGAATAATTTCACATTAAAATTATTATTATTTCTTAAGTTATAAGGCTGTAGACTTTTTCTAATTGTTAATCGCCTATTAAGATAATCAGTTAACGTATTGTTTTTAATTTTAAATATAAAAATGTGTGTACACATAACAATTCTTTGTTTAATGTTCAACCACTTAGGCATTACAAGCATACTTCGAATAGATGTATGTATATCTATTACAATATAAGACTGAACGCATTGCTTTCTTTTGTAACTTTTATAAACATTCCATCATAGTTGAAGATCCCAACAAAAGTATTGTTGGACAATACTCAAAGTGGGGTCTTACTATAATAAGGGGTTTTCCAATAAGAGGTGTTATTTTGAAGAGCCCGCTATTTCGGTAGCTGTCACTTTTTGACATTTGACAAGTAGAAACTACGCTATTAATAAAAATGGAACGATACACGCTTCAACAACGCATTTCTTTTTTTTGAATATCAAAATAACACCTCTTATTGGAAAACCCTATATTATAAATTTGTATTGCCATTGGATTTTTTTTTTCGTATATGATGAAAAAAGCCGATTTTGTTGGCATTTTTTTTTTTAAACATATTCAAAATGTTTCTCAAAATTAAGTTAACTATCTATTAATTTATTGTAGATACCTTAATTGTGCAATTATAATAAATAAAAGTATACTAATATTTTGATGATTTTATTATTATTATATTTTAACCCTTCTCTCTTAGGTAAAACAAGTGCGAGAAAACGACTTTTTGTACAATCTGTTATATACCAGATTTTTAGATGTACTGATATTTCTGTAAATTTTCAAATGCATTCAATGAACTATTTCCCCACAAGCGGAAAGTAATATATTGGAGTAAGAGTTTACAAGTAAAACATTTTTTATCTATTCATAGATGACAAAAAAACTATCGATAATTATCGATGGCGGTGACTATCGATAGTTCTCTACTATATAGTTCTCACTACTGTCAAGTACAGCGATGAATCAAAGAAAACAAGATGTGTTTCGGTATCTCCCCTTAAATCCTTCCCTACATTCCTAACGATCAAACTGTGCTTGATCGTTTTAAGGGTAGTCGATACCACTTAACTATGGAAAAAACAAACAAAGTTGCTGACAGTGGCGTTAAGGCGGTTCTTATATTTCATGTTTTTAGCGGCCTTGGCTTTCACCAATTTGCTTGGGTGATGATTTTTCAGAAATTGAAATGTTTCTGAAGACTGCTAGTTGGTTCCCAACACCATATCATCTACCAACATCGAGAATTTGAAGGTATATCCATACCAAAGAACCATTTTTAAAACATTTCTGAAATGGATCTTAAATGTTTATTTTGGTCTGGACTCTTTGCGGTAACAGTCTTGAAATGTTTATGAAATGTTTCTCTGTTTCCAATTTCAAATGGAGATCTCTGGAATTTACAAAGGTAAGTGAGTGATTCTTAAATCATAATTATTAAACACAGCGCTATCAGTAATACTTATTTACAATCCATCTTCAAGCAAAAATTTGGATACATAAAATGGGAGACATTTCAGAATCTGAAACGTCTTTTAAACAATGTTTATTTGGTTTGGACACACCTTTAGGGACCATTCGTTGGAACTGTACCAAGTTCGCACTTTGATGTTGAATGAAAAAAAAAAATATTTTTCCTTTTGTGAAACTGCCGATTAAAGTGTCAAAAAACACATGTTTTTTTTTACAATTAAAACAAGTTTCCTAATGGCCTTTTCTACCAATGCTACCATTTTCCTCAAAATAAATTGATTTCAGAAAAAAAAAAAATATTACAAAAAGTTGATATTAAAGAAAAAAACTTATTTTTACTACACTTTTTTCCTTGCACATCAATTTATTGACCACCAGACCGAAGATACTTTAAGAATACTGAATTCATAAGCTTTTCTATATTAGTACTTTTTTCCTTAACGGAAAAATATATTATGTCTTCTTTCTTTGAATACTCAAGGTTTTTTTTTTTGTCTTGGAAAAGGTAAACCTACAATTAATTTTCATAGCCATTAGACAATTTTTTTCTCTCGCTCATAATTGCTAGTCCTGTCTAATGTCCAGTCCATTAAGAATGTCCCACCCAAAAAGCTTTCAGATAAAAGGAAAAATAAATAAAACCATCCGCTAATGGATTCGCATACCCATTTTTATACCGATGAACTGTTATATGGTGACAGCTACTCAAACCTGTTTCAAACCTTCTATTTTCAAAAAAAAATATTTCAACAAATTCTTTGGTGTATTAAATGCCTACATTTTTTTTCTTTTCTTTTGAAACATTCTTATGCAAAACCAATTCATGAAACAAGCCAAAAAATGGCCAATACGGAACTATTATTTCCGTATCCATCTCTCTTGATATCCTTTTCGGGAGTGACATTTTAATAATACACATTTAACCGTCCTCAAAGGCGAACAATGTTCCTTTTTTTTACATACAGGGCAGGACATTTTTTTTTTTTGGGTATTGTGTCTCTTTGTCTGGAACAGACATTGGAATCAATTAATCAGCCACCAAGATCCGTTTCTCCTTTATTCATTTATTCATTCATGGCATCAGACACTTGAAGTGATAAATGAAGTGATTCGAATTGTGTATAGTCTTTTAAGCGGCGACGACGACGTCATTGTGAGAGAAACCTTTTGATGTCCTTCATACTATGTACGAGCACACTTGTTTGGAGATCGAAAGAATGGAAAAAATCAATTTTTTTTTTATTTTGATAGAAATTTATTCTTTTCTGGTTTGATTTTCGCCAAAATTGATTATTCTGTCAATCAGGAGTGATATTGTCTTCATTATTTATCTTCTTTTTTTCTAATATGACCTCATAGCTTGACAGCGGATGTTCAATGAAAGTCTGAAGATTTTGCAGATACTTGGTGCCGTAAAAAAAATTAACAATTAGGGACTTTATCGTGTTTGTATTGAAAATAATTAAAAAAGCAGACAATATATTGACTAATTTTTAGCCCTTATTTTCCATAAACTTTAGGGTTGAACCCTAAGTTAAGTTGCTTTTTTTGAGATGCCAGTCTTTTTAATAGGTATATTAAAACAAAATATCGTAGATAATCCGAGATGGAATCAAAAAAATTCTGAACAAAATATGCAAATAACGGCAGAAGAAGTTGCCATGGCGCTGGCTAATGTTGAGAATGGACGAACTGTACGGTATTCCTCTAATGATTGAAAAACCGGAGACGAACGCTAAGAAGACCCATTAAAATGTACAGAGAGCCAATTATTATACAACCGACGTCAAGGCTCAGGTTGACCGACAGCAACATCTGCAAAGGATGACCGATTTTTGGTGTTTCAAAGCCTTCGAGGTCGTTACCAAACAGCTGTCGAGCTGTCTCACAGACTTCGATCAGTTAGAACAACAGCTAAGAATGCACAAACGGTGAAGCGGTGATTAGTCGCGTGCCGAGACTGACAATACAGCACAAGCGAAGTGTCGGATGGAATTTGCTGGCCTTCAATAAGATTGGACCGAGGTCGACTGCAACAGAGTTCTTTTCACTGATGAGTTAAGGCAGGTATTGTCTGAGCTCACCAGATGGACGTAGCAGAGTGTGGATATGAACAGGTGGGACATACTCATCGGCAACTGTTGCCCAGCGGGAAAATTACTCGGGAGGTTAATTCATGGTGTGGGCAGGAATTTCCTCGCGCGGAAAAACCGATCTGTGTATTATGGAAGGATCGGCGAACTCCAATTAGTATTTAAACAACATTCTGGAGGGATATGTGGTTCCATTCGCACCATTTATTGACGACGACTTTTTGCTGATGCACGACAATGCCAGACCACAAATTACTAGATGCGTTATTGACTACTTATAATAAAATTAGAATTTGAGGAGATGATGGACATGAATCCCATCGAACACGCTTAGGAGCTGCTCAGGAAAATGATAAGACGGTAATCAGTCCTTTCAGAGACACTCAGAGGGCTGATATCTGCTCTGATCGGAGAATGGAAAAATTTGGACGACACCGTTGTAGCATACTTTATCCAAGGTATGTCCAAGCGAATTAAAACTCTGCTAAGAAGGCAATTCTCACTATTACAGGAACGAGAAATCGTTGAATAAAAATTATAATATTTATTTATTTGATCTGCTGATTACAAAATTACATACAAAAAATAATAAGGATACAAGATATACGTATAAACAATACACATTTACAAGATATAGCAAATTGTCTTAATATTTTAATAAATTAATTATTCAATTACATATTTGAAGAATTTTTTATTAAAACATTCTATATTCATAGAAAGATCAATTTCAATGTAAACAATATTAAATAGATTTAGAGAACGCGTTATTGGTTCATTAAGACCATCATTTGTTCTATGAAGAGGAGGATAAAATAACTCATTTCTGTTGCGAAAAACTCGTGATGGTGCATAGAAAGTGAAAGAGAGTCCAAAAGAGGTTAATTTATTATCAATAATCAGCTGTATCTATAATAAAATTTTAAATCTTACTTAACTTTAAAATACCTTTAAACAACACTTAAGTTCAATATCCGTATCTATAAGCAATTTTCTCATTTAAACAACGTTACTTAAAGGTGTCTTAACTTAAACAGCATTCAGAGCGTTTAGAGGTTACTTAAATCCCTTTACAATGTATTTCCACATATCAGTTCTCATCTATTTTAGTTTGGAATTGTGATTTTAATTAGTTTTGTGATTTTTTCTAACATATTCAATTAAAATAATGGATAATAATTTTAATTCATTTATAAAAGGCTTAAATGTAGTTAGTTTATTAGGTTGCAATTCTAATAGAATAAGAACATCCTACATTTATAAGCCACGGTTGCCACCCCATGAAATTTCTTTTCGCCGAAGATGTAGGTTTTCAAAAGCAAATATGGTTAAGATCATAAACCTTTTCCGATCCGATATCGAAGGTTCTCCTAAGAGGTGGTCTCATTTCTGTTGATCTAGATAAGTAATGGCTGCCATAAGATATTGAGGTGCTGATATAAATATTTTAATTATTCTTTATCCCACTAAAAAAGAAATAATTTAAAATTTATTTTTCTTTATGTATATGCAAGATGAAGGGGCGGATATACCCGGAGTTAGCCAATCCACGATCTGTGTGATAGGTCTAAGGGTTGCAAAGGCATTCGCCTCAAAACCACCCGAATGTGTAAAAATGACAAAGTTGGAAGTCTATCGGTTCAGTATTATAATAACCTATTCACTTAATACACAAGTGGTTTGTGGCTCTTCACTAAAAATTCCAGATATCGTATGCCACTGGAAATAGATAGTACACACGATTCCAGAATTGTTAAAGAGAGCAGAATTAAGATGATGGGATGTGCCCCTGGGCTCCGTTCTGTCTCCGACTCTCTTTCTCATTTTCATCAATGATCTCTTGTCTGAAACTTCAAATACAATATACTGTTTTGCTGACGACAATACCCTCAGCTTTTGTTACTCGTTTTTAGATTCTCATCCATGTCCTTCGGATGTGGAACTTGAACGGCAGCGTATGATTAGCTAATTGTCCATTAGCGGCGCTTGCATCGAGGAAACCGAACAACTTTCAGTTCTCGGTATGTGCATCACTGACCACCTTTTGTGTAATGAACACATATTCGATGTCGCCAAAAATGCTGCAGGATGTTTTGGTTTTCTGAGACGATGCAAGAAATATTTCTCCCCTTCTGATATGGCTGTAATCTACAAAGCCTTAATTCGTCCAAAGCTTGAGTACAATTGTCATATTTGGGCAGGTGCTCCCATAACGCACTTAGGTCTCCTGGACAGAATCCAAGAAAGAGCTTTAAAAATGATAGGTGATGAAACAATAACTAAAACAATTGAGCCTCTCTCGCCCCGTCGCAATGTTTCATGCCTTTTATTATTTTATCGGTATTATAATAAACAGTGTTCTAGTGAAATAGCCAGTTGCATTCCTCCCCTTAAACTATTCAACCGTAACACTCGCGCTTCTAGGAAAGCCCATCAATTTACCCTTGAGCCCAACTTCGGACGTACTCTCAAGTATAGAGATTCATTCTTTAGCCGCACAACACGAATGTGGAATACTTTACCCGACCGATTTTTTTCCTCCCATTACGATAATGAGGCATTTAAAACCAATGTACATCGGTATCTCCTGTCTAATCCTATCCCATTTTCCTAATCGCTCGCACTGTGTATAAACATTTTAAGGGTATTCATAACCCCTTGAGTGCGCGCATAATTAAAAAAAAAAAAAACTCAAAGCAATTTTATTTGGTGATGAAGGCTATGCATGCTCCAACATTTTATTTACACCTTTACTAAATCCTCGAACCCGTGCTGAAGAACAATACAACATAGCACATATTACTACACGCAATTCTGTAGGAAGGTGCTTTGGAGTATGCAAGAGCCGCTTCAGAATCCTACTTACAGGCTTTCGATGCTCTCTTGAAAATACAAAAACAGTAGTTATCACTTTGGCTGCTTTGCACAACTTAGCCATAGATTTTCAGGATATTACCTCAGATGAAAACCAAATAATAAAACATTTTAATTTATATATTTATATCTTTATTTTAGATGAGCTCGAAAACGATGATCTTGATCTGGAAAGCCACATAGAAAATGAAGAAATACGTCGGCTAAACAATCGCAATTTGTCCCGCGGAGTATTTATCGAGCAAGGCTTTTACTAGTTTATTTTTTTTCATTTTTCCTAGTATTGTAAATATTACAAAAAAAAACAACAACAAAATCAAAACATAATGCGAAGCATATATAATATGTTGCTTCTAACCCAAAGATGTAAAATAAAAAGAAAACGGATTTTATACCTACCGCTTCTGGCTTAACAAAAAGTCTTCCGAAAATGGTTTTTATGTCTTTTGAATCTATTTTTCGTCACCTCAAGCTTGGCATTCACCATTTTTCAAATTGGTTTATATTTACAAAATTCACTTCCAATGTTTTGCTTTCAAATCGACAACAATCTCAGAAATGTTTGTTTATTTACAAATTAAAGTTGTCACAATTGCTGAATTTATTGATTTTGAATTTCTTTGCGTTACGTTACATTATGATCGGTTAGTTAAGTACGAATGAGTAATCGATTATAGGTACGAAATTAAGTAACGTTGTTTAAAGACAATTTAAATATTTAAGCAATCTTAATTAAATAACCTGTGAGAGGCGTTTTAGAATTCACCGCAGCAGCAACACGATCCTTATCAACAATAGCAGCAACACCACCGCAACATTATAAATGTTAATTGTTAATTTATCAAGTTTTTTACATTTTCAGCCAACACATCCAGACACGACGTCTTCACATAAGGAAAATATTTCATGCGCTCTCCATACTACATAGTTCACACTAACTGATAAAAATATATATACGGGGTATCCGTATGGAATACTCAGAAATTCGTAGTGTTCCTACTCGTGGATTCTCTAACTTGTGAGTGGAACGGTACAGAAACAGAAGCTTAAGTTTTAATAATTCATAATTTAACTTCGTCTTTTAGTAAAGCAATTGAGTTGAGGTTAGATTCAGCTCCCGCTTTCGTCGGGAATACCATGGACACAACTAGCTTCCCTTAGCCTTAGAAAAATAAAATGCTCGACTGGATCGCACGTACTTGCTCCTTTGTTCGATCACATTATATGCGAAAGATTCTTAATAGAAACGGCTAAATATATTTTTAAAGTCGTTTTTCACTTAATTTTTTATATATAAAAATTCTTAAATTTTTTCCAAAAAAAAAATTGGTATGGAAATTTTAAATATTTAATAATATAAATTCAAAATCAAAATATCAGAAAAAATCGTCCACCAGTTTTCGAAATTTTGAATTTTCAAAAAAAAAAAATATTATTTTTCGAAAATTTTGAAATGCAGTATTATTTAAAATTTGAAGTAACTCCTGTATTAAAAAAATTGATCGAAATCGGTTGAGCAGTTTATGAGAAATTCGAAAATCAATAAAATGGTTGCATGGCTTGTGTCGTTAATAACAAAATATTTGAAAAAAAAAATTTGGCTAAAATGTAGGCCATATACACAGTAGTAAACGCACAATTTTTTATCAAAATCGTTAGAACCGTTTTAGAGATAATAAAGATGGTAGAAAAATTTGTATCGCAAGTACCATTATTTTTGGGGCTACAACAACGATTCAAAAATCTATTTTGGACAATCACCTAACACGCCTAAAAACCAAGTTTGAGCAAAATCGGTTCAGCGGCTTAGGCTGTAGGTCGTTCTACAGACAGACGGAAGTTCGGGACCCACTTTTTTGGTGTTCTCTTCATTAAAATCTCGAGTTCAATTTTTTTCCAAATGCAAAACTTGCCTTATAGTACCTACATGTATCCCAAGTAAAAATTGCTTAAGGAAAATTATTTTAATAAATGGAACAGCTTTTTATGCGATTACCTGAACCTTGCTCAATGAGTTATAAGTATGGGAAATCGGCATCATTATACTGCTTTGACTAATTCACTCGATACAATTTTTCTGTTCCATTCATAATTTCTAACTTTTAAAGCTCGGGCAGAGCTGGCAACGAGACCGAGACTCTCGCTTGTATCGGTTGTCTCGGGCGGGCGGCGCAGTCTCGGTGGTGCGGTTGCGGTTTTCGCTGGAATAAATATTTTTTTATTTAAATATTATTATTTTTTAGAACTAATGTTTAATTTTTTAGAATATTAACAATTTTTGTTTTACCAAATATTCTATGCGCGTTAAAATATCAAATCAAATATTGTTCATAGTTATACTGAGATAGGCAGACTGCGAAAATCCAGAGAAGAAAATATGCGATTTATGTATGCATGCCGAAACACATCTCTAGAACCATTTAAAAAAATATCTATATCGCCTATCACAAAATTTGTTTCTCTCATACATCGTGCAAATGGTTCATTCATAGTATAATTTCTTCTACAGAAATTCTCCTGTAAATGAAAATTTACACGAAAAATTCGACATGGAAAAAAGAAATTAATACGCTCCAACAATTGAGGACCATTTACATGATTGTTTATTAAGTCTTTGATAAGAATTATACAAAAGTACTTTCTTCTAAGATCGAGTGTTTGAATATTGAAGAGTAGACACCTAGTTTCATAAGAGGGAACTTCCATAGACCAATTTAGTTTCAAAAATAAAAATCTTGTAAATCTTCTTTGAACACGTTCAAGCCTTAAAGAGTGGATTTCATAATAAGGGTTCCAAATAATGCAGCAATAATCAAGAACTGACCTAACTAGGGAAACGTATAATATTTTTAAAGTAAAAGGATCAGCAAAATCTTTTGAGTTTCTTCGTATAAATCCATGCAATTTGTTTGCTTTGTTAACAACATAATCAATATGACTTGAAAAAGAAAAACGTTCATCCATGATCACTCCGACATCTTTCTTAACAACTACTCTTTCCAGGAATATATTATTAATGGAGTAGGTGTAAATGATGGTAGAAATTTTCCTATGACATGTAAAACTTTGACATTTACCAACATTAAGAAACAATTTATTACCATCACACCATTCAGCCAGCTTATGAAGATCTTCCTGAAGAAGTTGACAGTCATTTGAAGATTTAATAGACCGATATATCTTGATGTCATCGGCATACATCAGATTTTGTGAAAAAAAAATTCCACATCGATATATGGCCTCTTTTTTCAGAACTTATTGAATTTTAGGACGATAACTCTACTGCATAATATAATGCAAACTCATCAGCCACACTAACTTTACAATCGGATTCCTGCATCGCGGTCAACAACAAATCTTGATCTTGCACCAGTACGATACTCTTTTTTGGTATCATAACGACAATTTTTTATCAACGCTTTTCAGCTGTGAAATTCCCTTCCCAGATGTATTAGATTAATAGTTGGCACGTAGCAGTTCAGGTAGAGACTGTGGCGGCATTTTGAGACGTTGAGATTATGGTTTCTTGTTCTTGTATCCTTATATGCCTTTTGCATTTTTCTTCTTTCTTTTTATTATATAATTATTCTTTCTTCTTATTCTTTTTTGTTAATATATAATCTTGTAATATTATTCATGAAATAATCATTAAAAATCATTTACATTTCTCTTCTTATTATTGAAGTCATATGTAGTTATAGTATTAAATGTTTCACATATCATCCACATATTGTACACATGGTATTAAACCGAAGCTTTCACTAATTTATAAGATATTGTATCTTACAGTGTTAAGACTATTTCAGAAATAAAAATAAATAAATAAAAATAACCCCAGAAAATTCGAAATTTTTCCGATTTCATTTTTTGCTCCAGAAAAAATTGATTTTAAGCCTTTTAGGTGACATTTGGGAACAAAATATTATTAAAACGTCAAAATATAGTATGTGGTATACCTGTCAAGCCATGAACTGTCAAAATGGAATGAGGGATGGCTCCGATTTAAATGGATTATAAAACCTCCACAAAAATAATTTTTTTGAATCTGAACACGTATCTTATCTTACATATGTTTACTAACAAAAAACACAAAAAGCAGTAAGACTAAGGGTGAGACCAAGACAGAGACGAGACTGAAGTTTTTTTTTTTGTATTTGTACCGTGGCGAGACTAACAAAATTCTCGCCTGGTCTCGTCCACTGATCTCTATAATACACTGGATAGTGTATTCCCTACAAAGTATAACAGTTTTTTTGATTCCATTTGAATTTGACAGTAGCACCATTGCAATTGCCTATCTCGTTTTTTTTATAAAAAGAGAGAAAGAGATAGATTGCACTCCTTTTCAAAAAAAAAAAATAAAAAACAATTTATTTTTATTGTCAGCTTCAATCAAGATAATAAGAACTACAAATAATTCAGAAAAGGTATGACGGAAGACGGAACCTGGACAATCAGAACTCGCAAGAGATTATATCAATCAAGACGAGGGAGGAATTGATATTGAAAATGCAAAGAAGTCCTTCGTGAAGAGGATAAATTCGATAAGAACTTTTCAAGGAAATTGTCAAAGCAAAGCACAAAGTTGAAAAGAAAAAATCAAAAAGCAAGAATTTCGAAGACGAAGATGAAGTCGACGACTTTGGTAGTGATGAACACGATCAACATGATGTCGATGTCATGTTTGCCGAATACAGATAAGATTTAGAGGAAGACGACAAAGAAGATGAACCACGTCACAAGAACGTGAAAGATATTGCAGAAAAATTATCATTAAATATGGAAGCTGAAATTATTGCAATGTAATTGTTGGGAAAATAAAACAAGTTCAAGTTCTTTTACAAATGGAAGTCAATATTGTGCGTTTCTCTGTCTTTTTTCGTCTTAAAATTCTAGGTTATTTTCTTGTCGGTGGAGTTGAATGATTATGCTGTTTTTTTCGATTTTCTGGTCGATTTTTATCCAATCTCAATGGTTTATGAGAACTTCAACGAGTTGACCCTCACCGCCACCCTAAGATAAATTTGCCGTTATCAGTGAAACAAGGTGGTGCGGCTTAAGAAGCACTTTTGGCAATATTAAGCTAGCACCGAAACCACTTTCAATTCAATATTTAATATTTAATACACACTAGAAACAATCAAATATATCATTAGTATGGCTTTTTTATTAAGAAAAATTCGTACTAACATTTGTTGAAAATAGATGTGTAATTTAAATTTTATATTTTTTTGAAGAAGGTGCCCTTGGTATGGTTGATAAAACAAATTTAATTTCAAGCACAAGCAACCATCTTGAAATATAACTTTGGCAACAAAAATGTTATACTGTTATACTAATAGTGTAGTTTATTTTGTATGTGACCTTTTTGTTTAACTGGCTAGAAACTATTTCCTGCGGGCTTTAGGTCAATAAAAGATGTTATTTTTATGTTACGACGGTTCGAACATGTGTATGTTCTTCATCAGGCTTTATTTCTACGGATCAAGCATAAAAACAGAAAATACATATATTAGTACACCACATGATGTGGAATGTCAATTAACTTACAAAAGTAAACAAAGAAATTATTTTAATATTTTACAGCATATTTAGGTAGTTTACAATTATAATTGTATGAAAACCTATTACAAACTAAAAATGCAAAAACAAAAATATTTTAAAGTTTAATTAACAAGTATAAATCATTTCACAAAATTACTTTTTTTTAAGCACACACACAACAAGGAACAGACAGTCGTCATCGACCACGAACAAAACGTATTTAATTAAGTAAACTTGTTGTTTCTCTTAATAAGCTGGCTGTATGCACTGCTTAAATTTTCACAATCTGAACGGCGATTCACAGTATTCTTTGTGTTAATAATGTGCAGCATCTCAAGTAAATATCTCTTAGCATGGTGTTTCTCTGTTCCAAGATACTGACTCTCTTCAGGTCTGGCTCATGCTTCTCTTGCAGACAGTGAAGTGCAAGTGCTCTTTTCTGCTCTCCCCCGCTATTGATAGCCGATCTATGGCCAGAGAGACGCTTTTTTAATTTTTGCTTAGAAGTTCCAACATAAACAGAAGAGCATGCTTTCCCGTTTGCTCCTAGGCAGTTAATTTTGTACACCACGTTTGATCTCTCCATATCATCAACCTTTCCTTTTGTGTTTGTGAAGAGGTGGTTACGAAGTGGATTTGCAGGTCTGAAGGCAATTTTTGTTTTTTCTTTGTTCCTTATGGGTGCTGATAGCATACGGTTAGAGAGGAAGGGGATGTATAAAGAACTTCTATATAAGATCGGCTGAACATTTTGCGTGGGTGTTTTTTCTTCTTTCTTGCCATGATTTGATATCAACTTGCTTATTAATTCCGATGGAAAGGAATTGGATAATAGGGTGTTCTAGTTGTGAATCGCCGTTCAGATTGTGAAAATTTAAGCAGTGCATACAGCCAGCTTATTAAGAGAAACAACAAGTTTACTTAATTAAATACGTTTTGTTCGTGGTCGATGACGACTGTCTGTTCCTTGTTGTGTGTGTGCTTAAAAAAAAGTAATTTTGTGAAATGATTTATACTTGTTAATTAAACTTTAAAATATTTTTGTTTTTGCATTTTTAGTTTGTAATAGGTTTTCATACAATTATAATTGTAAACTACCTAAATATGCTGTAAAATATTAAAATAATTTCTTTGTTTACTTTTGTAAGTTAATTGACATTCCACATCATGTGTCGTACTAATATATGTATTTTCTGTTTTTATGCTTGATCCGTAGAAATAAAGCCTGATGAAGAACATACACATGTTCGAAACGTCGTAACATAAAAATAACATCTTTTATTGACCTAAAGCCCGCAGGATACTGTTATACTAACATGGACCCTCTACAATTATTACAGTTTTCTATTGGGGTCGATTTTTTTGTGTGAATACACTATTCAGTGTATTATAGAGATCAGTGGTCTCGTCTCGTTGCCAGCCCTGTGTGTCGGTTTTATAGGTAGCGCGATAAAATTCGGATATAAGAGGTCTAGTTTAAGGTAAAGTGGATTGTTATATTAAGGTGGGAGATTTAACCATCACGTATGTCAATACTCCATTTTTTTTTTGTGAGGAAACCTGACAGACTGCCAACACATTTGAACAACGTCCAGAATTAATTTTAAAAAAAATCTGGAATACTAAATTCACATTTTACCATAATGTCATATAATAGTTTAATATTTCTTTTTTTTAATACCATTGAATGCCTCCCCACACTTAGCTATCTCATTCTTATTATTTCAATAGCAATACCTTGCAAATTCAAAACATGTATCTATCAATGGACATTATTCCCTGAGAGCTCAAAACTTCCAACAAATCCTAAAATCCCGTCGTGATTGTATTTATGCCCAAATTGAAGTCAACTTAGCTTGAATTCTCAAATCGATCATTTTCATCTCTTTTGGCAATAATAATGGCTCCCCTGAGCAAAATGTCATTCATCGTGAGTGAAAAACGACCATAGCCGGAAAAAAAATAAACACAACCAATAGCGAAACGAATTACAAAGTTTTGATGTCTGAAAACTTTCATAAATTGCAAAATTCTCCATTCTACAGTTCGGATCTCAAATCACATAAGATGATGCCAACTGATGCTATAACTAAGCCATATTCCCTTTCCAACTCTGAATTCACTCCTCAATTTGATTGCCAGAAATAAATGCCTCTTTTCCAAAGAGCACACATGTGCCTTCCTCCATGTACACTATACAGTACATCGCCATAGAATATGTACATAAATTAAGCAATTGTAAAGCTTTAACTTTTCTGTTTGATTAAGGCAAATACAACAATCAGGGCAGGATGATTGGCAACACAGGGGGAAGATTTTGCATGTCTATAAACTCTGTTTCCGTCTTCCATCAAAATACATAATAAAAAAAAAGGAGAAAAAAATCAGATAGACTCGTAGCTATACAACTCAATTGAGCTGAGATTTGATTAAGAGCAATCTGCTATCAAATCAAAGCTGTGCACTTAACAGATTGACTGAAACTCTTATAGATACAGCACCATACATGTGTGTGTGTATAGGTACGAGTCTATACAGTTTTATTCCCTAAAGCAGTAATCGCGAAAATGGAAAAGCCATAGAGGAATCCATTTGGCTATTTATCTTTGGCCGTATAAGCACACAAGGATCCTTCTCAGATTTCTATGCCATTCGTTATCCCTCCAAAGTACATATACCTACTCGTACACAGGTAAAATTGAGTTAAGGATGTTGAATTCCTTAAAATAGAGGGCTGTATTTCTGCAGCGGCAGCGCTGATGAGGCAAGCTTTTGGAATGTTTTTATTCCATTACGTTCAAAGCCTGTAAGGTGAATGACACCCAGAAGAATTTCTAGCTCCTTGGGGGAAAAATTCTCGCAGACAGAAGGTCACCAAAAGATGAGACGAATTTGTAAAGTTTTCTCGTAGGTGACTTTGCCATAACTATTACAAAGTCGTTTTTTTTAATGGATTCTTGCTGTAGGAATTATGCAGGAGATGAAAAATTTTAACGTCTATTAAGTGAAATGGAAAAAAGCCCTTCAAAATTATAATCCAAAAAGTCTCGAGACCGGAAATGAGCTTCAACTTGTAGCCATTAGGGTTCAATTGCCCGAATCTCTTGCCAGGAACTTGGAATACAAATTTTTATAGAATAGATTATAACAGAGCTAGCCAGCTGCAGGCTTCTTAAGCTTAAGCAGAGAGCATTAAAAAAAAAAAAAAAAAAAAAACATGAATGTTGATGCGCAATGGGGTGCAGTTAGATACTGGTGGGGTTCTTTGTCCGGAAATATTTCCCAGTTTCATTATTCAAGTCACGTCCTTTATTACATCTCAAAAGTAGCTACGGCAACTACAAAACTATAGTGTCAGCAACACCAATGGAGCAGTGCATTCCGCCAATTCATGCCAAATTTGTTATCAACACTCTATCCTATCAAATCCTTAAATAATCCCAAAGGGAAGTGAATAACGAAGTAGACAAACTTTGAACTCAATGGGGAATAAAACCAAAGCAACGCCAACAAAAAACCAAGAAGAAAAACAAAGAGTTCATCTTGAATTCAACACGAACAAATGAAATTAGTCTGAAGCGTGTTCAACCGTCTTTATGTCAATGTTTCCAGCAGCAGCGGGTCCTTCACGCGAGATTTCTTCGTATCCTTGTTTCATTTTTTCACTTGGCCCTCACTGTGTCCTTCCAAACACAAAAAAAAATTACTTTTAAGTATTCATGTTCGTAAAAATGAGATTGGGTGATTTTGCCCTATGCATGACTTGTGCCACAAGTTGAATATTTTAAAAGTTATTATGCAAGTGTACTTAAATTAGCCAGGGTATAACATTTTGATTGGTTTTCAAGTAAAATTTAATGAATATCTACTTAAGTTTGCTAAGAGAGAGATCCGATGATAATGGGTTGTTTTTTATTCTTGTAATTTTCTAGGGCACAAAAAAAAACTAATCATAATTCAGCAAGACAAATGAAAAAGTCGAAGAAATATAAAATGCTTATGGCGAACTTAGCCAAAAAAGTTATTATCTTTATGCAATACAAATGCCCATCACTTGAGGAAGGCTTGGACGATTTGGGCGATTATTCCTTTGCTGTTTTTGTATTTTCTAGAACAAGGTTTATATGGAAAGATTGTTTGGAAAATACACGGAAAAGACGGAAATTGGTATGGTAATCATATTTATATATATAAATATATTATCTATAAATATGTATAAATATTTTATAGATTTCGCTAATTCTTTCTTTGTTGTGTTTTTTATTGTCAGGAGAAGGTTCTTATGAAAGAAAAAATTAAGAAAATTGCGCGAAAAATTAGAAAATTTATGGATACTTAACCACCATATAAAATTATTTCTAATCTAAGTTTTCTTTAATTTCCATTTGAATTTTCGATTTTGAAAATGCCAGCAATTAAACGTACGAACTTAAGTCGCAGATATCGCAATGCTGCGAGTCAAAAATATATAAGAGCAAGTCAAACATAGTAATGTTTCGTTTAACCCCTATCGAGCTGCATTCAATTATAACGTGGAAATCTATTAGACTTCACAGCAAATCGTTGCTATTAGGCCAATGAACACTGTGTGCCAAAATTGCAAGGCGTACAGTTTAATTCACTTATAGTGACTTCGGTTATAACGGCATTTCGGTTATAAAGACGAAACTTAAAGGTAAAGTTTGGTTTCGCACTGAATAGTGAATAATATCTTTCGGTTATAACGACTTCGCCTATAATGACCATTTCGGTTATAACGACTATTGTGATGGACTCTGTTTGAAATTTCCCATTTTTTCTTTTTCCCTGTGTTGCGTGTGTAGACAGGTTCCTTATTGCGAACGTCAAATATAGTGACTACAAATTTTTGCAAATATTTGTATGTGTGATTCGGCGAAACAACTCGGTGGAAAGACCCATAATTGTGGAAAAGCTCTAAAGGTTTTTTCATTAACATAACGAATTGGTTGCATTGTTAACGACCTCTTTGGACCGCATGCCACCTGATAATCACAAAATTGTCATCAAAACTGAAAGACGCCTGCAGGACAACACAACACGCGAGACGTTTTAAATGCGCCAACACTATTGACGAAGTCGCTAATGTCGTCGTGGGTGAACATTTTTTAGAAAACCGAAATATCGTTTTAATTCGGCGTAGCAATCAATTACAGCGTGTGTCTGAAACACATCAATCATATGATGCGTTACATTATCCTATCTTATTTTATCAAAGTGAAGATGGATATTATTTTTCAATGAAGATAATAGATATAGGTACAGGTACCGAAACTAACAAAAAAGTTACTTCAATGAATTATTATTCATACAGACTGATAATAATCTGCAATTAAAAATCGGATCGGTAATCATTATTTTGCGCAATATAAACCAGCCACGTCTTTGTAATGACACCCAAATTGTAGTGAAGAAATTAATGAAAAATGTCATCGAAACCACAATTTTGAAAGGGAAGTATAAATGGGAAGACTTTTTGATTCCACGGATTCCTTTGATTACGAACGACATGCCACTCTAAGAATAAATCGTGTAATTTTACTATCATTAAGCGAGGAAACTTGTTGCCTATCATAATTGCAGTTCTTTACATACGTATTAATTCTTAATGTGTAAATGTTAAATCTTTTATGTGTAATTTAAGGTAAAAATGTGTATTTCTCCACCCAAAATGTTTAAACTTAATATATATTTACATAATTTATGTTTTAACAGAATCTAAGCAATTTTTTTTTATATATAAACAAAAAATGTGTAAAATTTTTATTTGTAAATTCATAGCGAAATTAGACAAACAATGTTTAAGGTCCAAACAAAATTAAGTATTAAAATGCTTAAAATTACACTTTTATTTATGCTATTTCGCTTTAAAAAGAGCTTAATTTTTTTTAAATCTCAGCATAAAATGTGTAAATTTTAACTTTTTATGTTCAAATTTACAACGAAATTCGATAAGCAATGTGTAAACTTCTAACAAAATTAGGTATGAACACGTTTAGACTTAGAACTTATGAATATGATTTCGCTTTTAAAGATGTTAAACATTTTGCAGAGATTCACTATTCAATATGAAAAATTAAACAAAATTTTACGCTTGTTTGCCTATGAGCGTTCCTTAAAAATGTATTCAAATTAACACAAATAAATACGTTTTGATGTTGTTGACCACCTCTGCCAAAATTACAATGTTGCGATAAACACGATTTTTTGATCTGTTGAATATCACTGAAATAAATACTATTATTTGTGCTTACAAAGTAAATAATGCAGACAAGAAAGCAAAACAATAAAACAATATTTTTTGCTAAAAATTAAATATAGTTTTTTTCTTATTAAAATTCAATTTGAGTAAAAACACATAACAAATCGAGTCATTTTAGTTTTTTTCTTTACTAAGTTCAAATCATTAAATGCAAAATATTATAAGACATAATTTATAAATACAGAACTAGGACGTTCTGTGTTCGCCAACGGTCTGATTACTAATGAAATTAATAATGAACGTGCAAACGTATCATCATCGTCACAAACGAATTGCAAATTTACACATTATAGTAAGTATAAGCATTGATTGTTTAATTACAAAGACTTTATGTGTAGTTTTCATGGTGTTTAAATTTAAACAATATTTGTATAATTATAAACATTGTGGGCGTAATGTTAAACATTATTAGTTTAATACTGGACAATGGTGATTGAAAGGCACACAGAGGGTGAGAATTTGCAACAAATGTTTGTAATATCCAACATAATGTGTTCAAATTTTGCTTACCTATTGTCATGTGTATAAATACGCAACTTGCCTAATTTTACACTAAAAACTACATACAATTTCGTGGAAAATTTACACGCAGTTTGTAGAGTTTGCCATTCGATTTTAAACGGTTGCAATTTCCAGTGCGGCAAGCAATTGCAATGTCGATAAATAAATCTCAAGGCAAGTCGTTAAGTATTTGTAGCATCAATCTAGAAAATCCATGTTTTTCACATGGCCAGTTATAATATGTCGCCTGCTGATGTGTTGGAACACCAACAAAACTATTTATATACGTATATAAAGCATTATAATAATAAAAACTTTTTTTTTTGAAATATTTTTGTTATTAGTTAGGTGTACCAATTCGAATTCAATATTCAAAATTAAGACAGGATAACGTCTGTCGGTTCAGGTAATTTTGTATAAAAAAGCCACTAATAAAATGCTATATTTAATTTGACAGTTCGGCTGTTGGGGCGAATTTATCAAATCATCAACAAAAAATTGGGTGAATGAAGCTTGTCCGAAGACTTGATTATCAGCTTCATATGCTTCATCCATACGTGGGCGATACAATGGGTTCCTAGAACCATTAAGGCATATTTTTCCTAAACGTCACATACAAGATCCTATCTTACATACTGTGTGAGAGTCTTATGTCGTTCTGTAACTCTTTAATCTGTCAGTATCAGTGTTGCTGATTTTCCCTGATACCAACAAATTTCAAGTCCAGACCCATTATATCTTCATCAACTTCATATCTGAATAAGATAAGATACATTCTCAAGAGTTTTATATGGTGATGACCGAATTTGGGACACCTGGAAAACTGATTTAATTGTTGTGTGCCATGATATTAGAGAATGTACATATGGGAATTTGTACTTTCAAGCTATTCCAAACATGTATAAGGCTTTAGCCGGAAGATAGGGTACCATGTTATCGTTCATCAGATGATACATATCGTTCTGGAAGAGATAGTGCGTAGAGAAGGTGCAAATAACAAAATCCGTACAGTTACTTGAGTATGCGAACGGTATCATCGGCTGCTTCCAACGTCGGGTTTTTAGATGCCTTGGCGGCGATTGAAAAACAGTCGATAAAAGTAGTAATATTAGACGAAATACCTGCTATATTTATCAAGCATCAATCACCTGCTTCGGAAAAAACGTCACTATTGAAGGAATTTGATGTAGGAGTTCGTCTCCACAAATGACACCTTAATAGAAATCCGTCGTAGAATGATTTTAGCCTGCTGCTGCTTCTTCGGTTTTGCTGAAATATATGCATTCAGGACTCTCTCTTCTAATTGCATGCTTAATAAAACACTTATACTAACAGTCTAGCTTTACGGAGCTGCATAGTGGAGTATAAGCAGAAAAAGAAGTTATACTGGGCTTTTACTAAAGCAACCATTCTTGGAGGGATATTTATATTATACATATGAACTTTATGATCTCTTCAAATTCTGGATAGAGTCCAAAAAGTCAAAACACGTCTACGACACTGGTTAGGTCAAATTATTCAAATGACAACAATGCCAAGAGAGTCTTTGAATCCCAGCCTATGATTCGAGTTGACATGGAAGACTGCACCTCCGGTTTTGAAATAAAGCTATAGAGGATGATCCAGGACTGCCGTTTCTCATTCGAGAATATCTTCCAGATTTCAGGAGCTATAAGTTAAATAAGTAGGTAAATAAGGTAGTTCTAAACATAACTCATTGTAAACTCGCATTGTTCATTTTAGAATATTGGTCATTAAACCACAAATCCTTGAATTGCCGTGTTTTATCCTTGGTAGTCGCGTTGGATTGAATGAATTCCCTTTCCAGGAATTGAACCGGGTGAGAACAACTAGTATTTGTTATATAAATAGATTTAAAAATTGACGTTTGCTAAAAATCTTAAATCTCTAAGTTTTGATTCTTTCGAAATTTCCACACCACTTGAGAATGTATATAATTTCTTTTAAACATCGCCATGTTTTGGGTGTAAAAGCAGCACATATTTTAGTATACATTGCTGATGCTGAATGGCGTGAAATGGGAAATAGAATAACTTTAATAGTGGAAGATTGTTGTCGGCAGCCTTAGGAAGTGAGAGGGTAATATTAAGTAATAACATACACTTTAATTTATAAGCGCTGCCTTCCAGCAAATAAACCTTTACCTTGTAAAAGTTTTTTTGGTGAATAATTTTGGTGTTTTTTTTTTTTAATGGAAAAATAAAATGTTAATTGTATAATGTATATGTATATCGGTTGCATTGCTGTTGTATTATTTCTTCAACAAGCCATTGATTCTCTTATTCGTTTATATTTCCGGACAATGAGAGGAAATGTTCTTGCTTCTGTGCCATAGGTTTAGTACCCAATCCTGCATGCTGACTTATTAGACCATCGCCCCCTTGATTTTCTTCAAAAATGCTTCATTATTAAACTGTTAGATTTATTTGATTTGAAAAATTTATTCGACGTTATAGCTATCAATAGTTACTCTGAGACCAAATTTGGGCCTTCCCTTATCTAAAGCCGCATCGGCAAATACAGATTTGATAATAGGCAAAAAAACATACAGATCTTACAGAAAGACGTTATGGAGATAGATGACTTGGTTTTTAAGTTGCCTTGTAGTTATCGCCAGTTATATTTTTGTTATCTGTTGAACGAGATCTTATCGCAGAAGTACATTCCATCTGAAAATCTAACAATCGATGAACAGTTGAAATGGTTCGTGACCGTCGTAAATATCACCAATACATGTCGAGCCGGACTGCTAAATACGGCTTGAACTTTTAGTGGGTCAATAGAGCCATTAAATTTCTACCAAAGTTATATCAACTTCTTCAAAACCGTCGAATTGAAATCGATTAATAAAAAATCTTTCGTATTAATGACCTATTGCCAGAAAAATTTCTCTGAAAATTCTATAAAATGACTGATCATAAGGACATAGAAAATTGAATTTTGTTAATGGATAATTAACTCCAAGACCAAAATATGAAGTAAGGTACTAAGGTCGTTCTGCCAGACTCCAAAAACCTGCTCGGCTTAGTTAACATAGGTGTCGTGGAAAGACTTTAAATACTTCCACAATACAAGAGTTAAGATCTCATTGATCCACTTATTGGAGTTGAAAATTCAGTCTTCGGTCATACTTCCTTATACCGCTACAGCAAATGACCGATATACTCAAAAATTCTCTGAGAAGCGAAAAGAAATTGTGACTTTGTTGACTTTAATTTTTGTAAGCCTAAAAACTTCTGCTCTAAAGTGAATAGTGAAACTTCCTCTAAGGCCACTTTGCTGATACACAACTTAAGCATTTAAATTCTACTTAAGAACTTATTTGACAGTTTACGCAGAGGAAAAAGTAGCCCTTAAGCCCTTATTTATGATTCGTATCAGCAAACGGTCCTAAGTGTATTTTCGCTATTTCTATACATTTTATGCTTTTTACTTACGATATAGGTACTATAGGGCAAGCTTTGCATTTGGCAAAAAATCGAACTAGAGATTTTAATCAAAGTTGATATTACGATGCTAGATAATACCAAAGAAGTGAGTCCCGCTATTCCGTCTGCCTGTAGAACGATTTGCAGCCTAAACGGCTGAACCGATTTTGTTCAGACTTAGTGCTAAGGCGTTTTAGGTGATTTTCTAAAATAGATTTTTGAGTCGTTGTCTTAGCCAAAAAAAGCTGTATTTGCAATACAAATTTTTCTACCATCTTAATTTATCGAAAACGGCTCTATATATTTTGATAAAAAAGTATGTGTACTATTTTAGGCATGGTCTACATTTTGCGCAACATTTTTTGTTTTTACATATTTTGTTAGTAACGGTACCTGACATACAACCATTTTATTAAATTTAACTTGCTCATAAACAGCTCAACGGATGTCGATCAAAATTTGTATACAGGTGGTCCTTCGACTTCTAAATAATCATTTCAAAAAAAAACGTTTTATTGGATTTTTGAAAAAAAAAAAAGCATGTGCGTCTCTGGACGTCCAACAGAAGTGTAGGTTATCACTAATCTAAGTTCGACTATTTAATATTCAAATTGTTTAACTTGCTCTAAGAGTTATTATTATAGGTGTTCGAGATTTAAAATATATCTCTTTAGGCTGTTTCGGTCGTAATATTTTTTGTTTTGATGAAACAATTTCATTTCCCTTCCCGGCGTTTCGATGGTGGTTGTCGTCTTCTCTAGGGGATCTTTTATTTACAAAAATAAATTGAACATATTATACACCTAAGAACATTTGGTATAAAATTTACTTACATTTAGCAGGTATTACAGCTATACATAAATAAAACAATGAAAGACAAATATAAGGCAATGTTTAAAAAAAAAAAAGAATTTTTTATGATATAAAAAAACACTTCGATTGAAGCTTAGTCGGCTTTAAATTGTCACGGATTCTGCATAGTCACCAAAGAGCAGTAAACCGATGAAATGTTTTGTCTGTCTTGTTTACGATTCATATTGTTTTTGTTATTAATAATATGAACCGTTTCTAGAGTATACCGCTTGGAGACATGTTTCTCCCTTTCCAGGATGTCCACTTTGTCAAAATCTGGTTTGTGTCCACGCTCGATGGAGTGTAAGGGCAATGCTGTCTTCCCAGTGCTTTTTAAATTAATGTCGGATTTTGTGGTTGGAAATTCGTTGACGAAGAAGTTGTTTCGTTGTTCCGATATAGGAAAAAATTGCAATTTTCTTCCGCATTGCCACGACAGTTAATTTTATAGACTACGTCAGTGCACTTATTATTTTCGGTTTTTGTGTTCATGTTGGTGAAAAGAGGTGCCAGCGTCCTATTGGATTTGTACGCTAAACTGACGTCATTGGTACTAGTTTTTACAGTCCCTTTAAAGTTTTGGAACATAAGCTATACTCTTATAAATACCTTTCTCTTTTTGACGTTTATCAATAGGAGCTTTGTGTTTTCGGCGAAGTATCAAGTTCCGTATGATTTCAATTGGATGGCTATTATCTAGGAGAATTTGTGTGACTATTTTTTCATTTGCGGCGTGGAATTCCCGGTCACTCAAACTTTAAAAGTTATTCGTTAATTTCAAAAGTTCTCCGTTTAGGTGAGAGAAATGGAAGCCAGACAGACTGGCGCCGTAACGCTTTAAGTATACGAAGTAGACGATGGCTGGGGCAATAACTTTGTGATATACGGTTTTTAAAAATATTGAAGTTTATAATCACCTTTTGCATTTAGGCCCGTTTGCTGATACGAATCATAAATATTTATGCTCAACTTAAAACGCTTATGGGCTACTTTTTCCTCTGCGTAAGCTGTCACATAAGTGCTTAAGGTGTGTATCAGCAAACGGGCATTAGACTGTCAAGAAACCCTATTAAGCTATACATTTATAGTAAGACACATTCTTATTAATTTTATACCGACATACAGCCTCAAGTTTTACCTCAATTTTAAGACCTTAACCTTAAACTGATAGAACATATGAATAAGCTCAAAACAACCACATCTCTTCTTTTTAATTAATTTTCAAACACAACTGTTCTTCTACACGGAACATCGATGAGAGGAGTAGGCAGGCAATCTTGAATGTTTTTCTTCTGTTTTGAAATAAACAGTGCAAAGCTTGTATAGCGCATAGAGTAATAATTTGATACATGCAAATAATCGTCATATTGTTATTGTCTGCTTATAATTAAAGAAAACCAAATGCATTTATGGAACCAGTCAAATGTAAATGACTGATATATGTAATCTTCTTAATATTCAGTTTTCTTACGGTTAGTTACATTCTAGGAATCCAAAATCCTTACAACTTAAGCATTCAAGTCAATATACTGTGTCATTCCTGAAAATTACAGATTTTTTAGGTCCACTCCTTAAAAAGATAAAATTGTTTTCTTTCCGTAACGCATCGGTTTACCCACCCATAAAAAGTAATCACTTCAAAAATATATATTTTTTTTTGAAAATTTAATACTTCGAAAACGGTTGGAAAACTGATTTAAAAATATATTTAGCCGTTTCTACGAGTATTAAGAATCTTTTGCATACAATTTGATCAAACATAAGCTCAAGTACGTGCGATCCAGTCGTGCATTTTTTTTCCTAAGACTGAGGTAAGCTCGGCCTTTTCATTTCATTCCAAAGAAAGCAAGTATCTAAAAGTAAGAAGACTGGAATTTTGTCTTATCGATTTTACAATTTTATTACAATCTTAAACTAAATATAACACAGCATTTCATATTATCGAAAAATTAGCCCACGGTCTCAATAAGAAGAAGCTTGGTGCTCATCAGAGAAAAAACAGATACTTTTATTACCCAAAATTTTAACACATTAAACGATACAGGAGTGTACGAAATAAAGTATAATTATAAGGTTGTGCACCTCTTATGAGTAAGGGGAAACCTACTCCTCAGAAAATTTCAATCGAGCCTAGGGTTCGCTTCAAGTATATATTCATCATTTCCTGGTATGACACAATGTGAACTGTAAGAATCAATAATAAAATTTTTCGCAGTGCTGACATCACTCGCATCGTAATGTGATCTGCTGATGATCCATCGTGAGTGGTGTGTTCTTTGCATGTAATGTGTGACTGGTGATAATATTCGTTAAGGTAGTGCACTGAACGTGTGGTATTGATCGAGTAATTTTGCTGTCGATAAAGTACTGCAGTGGTTCGTAAATAATTTCGAGTAATAGACGGGTAGTGGTCATGTGATTTTACTGCTGTTGATACTGCCTGTATAAGAGTAGTGTACTGGTCGGCCGTTGAGGGATAATGTAACTCTTAGTTACAACACGATGACTATTTTGCTGAACATTAATTCTTTACAGCATCCTGCACTTAATTGCTCATGTTGCACTTGAACACATTCCAAAGGAATTTCGGGTCCATTATAAAACTATAATATGTATGAGATTGCCGTAGACCCCCATCCTTAACAGCGAATAGATACACACATTAAATATAAATTTATCTTCATATCAAGACGAAATACAATTCTTGGATTTTTTGCAAGCCGAAAAAAACTTTCAACATGAAAAATGTTCATTTAATGGCTCCGTTTGACATTGAGCTCCGCATCCATAATCTCGATTAAATGTTTAAGTTCACTACTCCACATCACATCATCCTGATGGCATGTTATGGCCCTCCACATAAATAATGCAAGCCAAGATATATGTACATTCTTTTGAATTGCAAACATTCGCGTATCTCATTTGAAATTCCTTTAATTTCAAGAAAAGCTCCACATACGTAACGTATATACAATCTACATATAGGCACCGGCAGGTAAACTGTAGAGCCATATAAGTTTCACCTCACGTCGATGTCGAGCAAACATAAGGACTCTGTTTTTTTTTTTTTTTGAATAAAATATTCAGACTTCCATTTAAATTTCTGCTTTTTTTCTTCTGTGGATTAAATCTTGCATTTGAACTTCCTTTCTTGTTCATGTCCATCATGCAAGCTCGACTAGACGTAGCTGCTCTGTCGGATACATGCATACATGCATCTTCATTTCCATGCAATCTGCATGCATCTTAATATTTGACTGCATATCTTGTATCTATTCAACGGAAACAAAATGTTTTATAAAATTTATTTTGAAAATATAAAGTGTACCAGCTGTTAGTTAGTTTAGTTCCATTTATCAGACTTTCAGAGACATGGTGTGATTAATTCTCAGCGAGACCATAGAAATTAAGCGAATCACTCCCAATTGCACGTTCCGGGGGTTGATATAATTAAGAATGCACAAGTGTTATCCCTGAAGCCATTGATGTCCGCAAGACCTAATTACGCTAATGCCAAGCAATGACCGAACTAATTTACTTTTTCGCTTTTTTTTGCTAATAAAGTCTCCGTTAATGAATCTTCGTCGTCATGAAGAGTCAGCAGGGTCGATCCAATTGTCCTGGGATATTAGTCTTAATCACTTGCCACATTGTGCTTAGTAAAACTTCTCCCAAGACACCGATAGAAGAGGCAATGGCAGAACAAAAAAAAATATATGAACAAAAAAGCGACACATCAAGCGTTAAGTTTGACATCTCTTCTTAGTTCGTCTTGAAAGAACTCCTTAATCCTGATGAGAGAGGAGCCAGTAAGCAAGCGATGCGATGCGATGCGACGGCGGCGATGGACGTAAAGAAAACCCACATGCTAAAAGAAAATCGGGCTAGAACAGGCAAAAAAGATGTTCTCCTAAATGAAGTATAAGCCGGAGGGAAAAACTATCTCACAGATACGAAAGGTGTCAAGTCACGATGTTCTTTGATCGCACAATCTATTAAACGGCTCACGAGGCAATGGGGATGCATGACTGAACTGCTATACCGCAAAAGGAAGATGTTTATTCGCATCAGGATTCTCTGTCTCTTTCACTCTCTCTTTGTCTCTTGGGATGATGCTTTGGAGAAGTCCTTGCTAACAGAAAAGGAATGGCTTCAATTGTTCGCCATGACGGATGAATTTAAGGATTTTTTCGTCACTCTCGCTTAGTGGAAGGGGTTACGATGTGAAATGTTAGTAAATGTCTGAAAGCGAGCATAGTCTCTTTCTTTTACATTTATCCTTTAAGGATCTCTATTTATCTGAAGTTTTTGGTATATTGGTGGGTATATTTGTTTGTAAACCAAACTGAAAGGAATAAATGGCAGATGGAGAAAAAAAGCAGTTAACAGTTACAAAACTTTTGTAATTTTTCATGCAATTCTTTTCGTTGGAGTTTACAGTATTGGGGTGACAAAGAGGAAAAGTTTTTCGTTTGTTTAGAATTTAGGATCTTATGGCCGATTAGTTTGGAGCAAATATATCTTTTGCAGGTGAATTGGCAGTCCATTTTAAAAAGGACAAAAGAATATCAGCAGTACAGGAAGTTTATCAAGGATTTTCTATTGAATTGACATTAATACCTACCTTTACTTTAACTTCTAAATGAAATTTGACCATTTTTCCAGAATGAAAAGTTGGCGTGTACTTGTACTTAGATAAGGAAAAATCTTACTCACACATACAAAAATAAATCGTGGTTTATTCGGATGATTTAAGCTTGAAAACGACTGGACCAAATAGTATACTTCCTTCTGCGTGTTTGTTGGCAATTACTACGCGATGGTTTAGGAAAAAATAAAAGTCTGAAACATTCTCATTAGTTGGCACCTTTTGAGCAAATTTCGTTTGACTATGGGAGTGTTCCTGCAATAGGATAAAACTGCAGAAGCTTTGTCCAAAGAACTACTGCGATCCCAAAATCGGCATTTTGAGATCTTAGCAATTTGATAAAAAACATTTTAAAACTAAACTCTTTTCCTTAAAATTTTATACTTTTTTTTAATAGTAATAATGCTTTTATAACATCTTAGCAAAAATTCATCAAGTAAAATACTGGCCAATGGAAAACAATGTTGATAACAAAATAAAAACCTTTTATCTTACACACCCATAGTTCGATTCAATAATTCTGAATCGTATGATCCGAATCAAGTAGCCTATCTTCTATCCCACTCCAGTGAAACCCGTTTAAGTGAAACTCTCTTAAGTGAAAACCCGCTTACCTGAAAACATTCACATATACCCGGGTATATTTAGATACAAACTACCTCGCTTAACTGAAAAACCTGCATAACTAAGAATATCCCTTCAAATTTTAAATTCGTCTATAAAAAATAACTCGGCTAAATGAAAAATTAAAAATCGAACAAACAAAAAATTAAATGGGTGCTGAATTGTTTCATTTTTTTATACGTTCAAATCCACTTCCATTCATATGACACTTGTAAATGCTTAGTTTTATAACCGTAGGAAAATTAGAATTAACACAAGTTGTTTTTCAGCTGATTAAGCTTAATATATGTATAGTAAAAATTGTTTCGTATCGCGAAGTCTGCCTTACTGAAATATGTCTTTCTTTATTTTGTCGGATATTTGTCACTTATCCTAGATCCGCTTAACTCAATTTTTACTTGCGATTATAGGTACTATAAGACAAGTTATGTATTCGTAAAAAAAAAAATTCATATCAGATCATAGAGAACACCAAAAAAGTTGGTCTCGCAATTCCGTCTATCTGTCTGTCTGTCCTCGAGCTTGCAGCCTAAACGGTTCGGTGGATTTGCTTCAAACTTGGTACATATTATTTTTTCGGTAATATGCCCACACGTTTTTTTCATTTTTTTTTAAGACGACAAATAACAGTAGCCCCCATACATTTTTTTTTTGGCCAAAAAAAAAATCTTATTTTTCTCAAAAACGGCTCCAACGATTTTTATAAAAAAAAATCAGTTCATTAATGAAGGGAAAGGGTACTTTTGATAATTTTTTTTGGAAAAAAATTGTTATTTTTGGTACCTCTAGTACAACCATTTTTTTGGATTTCAATTTTCTCGAAAACGGTTAATTTGATTTTTTTGAAATGTTTTAGGCAGAAGCTCCAGAAAGTTTAAACACTATTGTGTACCAAAATTTTTTTTTTTGGAAATTATTTTTTTTTGTTTTGAAAACTCAAAATTTCGAAAACGACTCAATAGATTTTTCAAAACTTCGTATTTGGTAGTTTTTGACACTTTCTTGAATAGTTAAAAAAAAGGTACCTCCCATATAAATGTTAAAAAACTTTTTAGAAAAAAATGTATTTCTCGAAAACGGCTCCAAGAATTTTTATAAAAAAAATTGTGTGTTCTTAGATTAGTACAGTTCACTTTCAAGTATAAAAATACTTTTTTTTTGCGTACTTATTAACGGTACTTCCCAAAGAACCACTTTTCATATTTTCGATTTTCTCAATATTGGCTGAACCGATTAAAATATTTTTTTTTTATACAAATGCTCCCTAAAATTGTTAAGAAGACTACATACCCAAAAATTCAACAGCAAAAAAGTTTTTCGATTCTTAAAAAATAAATATTTTTTATTATTTTATTATATTATTTTTTTTTTGAAAAATCGAATTTTTTTATAAATTAAAATTTTATATGTATATTAATAATATCTTCAAAATGTCGTTTCAAATTTTTTTCTAAAAATGTCTTCAAAATTGTATACACAAAAAATTAATTTATTACAAACCGCTCTAATGATTTTTGATTTTTTTTTTGATATAGATATTCTTATTTATCCATGAATTCAAATTGCATCTTTGTTTTCCCCCAAACTATAACGACTAAGCAATATAAAAACATTTAATTATGTGTATTATCCATTTATGTCTACCTTATTATTATTCCCTTTTTTTATTTTTACGTACGTCACTTAATACTAAATGCAATGTAGGCTCTCATACATTTATATGTACATATGTATACCTACAATTGTATAATCTATATTATAATCATTATAATAAGAATCAAGGTAATCTTACCTACATAGGCTTTAAACCTGCATAGGATAACTACGCCTAACTAACTAAACCTCAATGGTTAGCTACATTAAAGTTGTTAGCTACAAGAGCAAGTTCGTGCGATCCAGTCGTGCATTCTTTTTTTTTTTTTTGGTTACATATCCGAGGTCCGCTTAGGTGAAAAACCCGCTTAATTGAATGAAACTTTATGATTTTTTTGTCGTTTCGTTTAAGCCGGTTTCACTGCATCATAATTTATTACTACATTTTGTGTATAACAAGTTTTGGATTCATAAAAACCTGGACATTAAAATTATTGTAGCGAAGACGAAAAAGTCGGACTTACAATTTTGTCTATCCACGTCTTCATCCTAAACGCTTTTATGGATTTTCGTCAAACTGGGTACATTATTGTTTTTCGGTATTATATGCACACGTTTTTTTTTTTATTCTTTAAGACCAAAAATAACGGAATGCTTATAGTTTTCGTTTGCCCCAAAAGCTTAAATTTATTTTCCTTAAAAAAGGATCCAACGGCTTAAAAACAATTGGTAATTAATTAAGGAAGAAAATACTTTTTGTTTATATTTACTTGCGAGATAAATACTATAGGGTAAGTCCTGCATTTGGAAAAAAAACGAATTCGAGATTTTAATCAAAGTTGACATTACGATGATTGGGTCCCGCAATTCCGTCTGTCTGTCTATCTGTCGATTTTTATGTTCGATTTTTATTGAAAACAGTTCATTTGATTTTTTTGTATTTTTTATGCAGAAGCCACTGAAAAGTTTAAACAGAATTGTAAGCGAACATTTTTTTTTGGAAATTAAAATAAAACATTTCTTTTTTCAAAATACTCAATAAATCGAAAACAACTTTCTTGATTTTTTCACAATCTTGTATTTAGTACCTTTTTGGTATTTTCTAGAATAGTCGAAAAAAATGAGTCTAAGTAAAAATCAACCGTAGATAACTACCCACAAATGTATAAAAAAAACCGTAAAATTTTTTTTCCAAGAATTTTGAGAAAAATTGGGGTTTGAATTAGATTATTTAAAAAAAAATTAAAATAAAGTGCATGACTGGATCGCACGAACTTGCTTTTAATGTTCAATCACATTATATGCAAAAGATCCTTAATAGAAACGGCTAAATGTATTTTTAAAATCGTGTTTCACTTAATTTTTTTATATATACAAAGTTTCTTTAATTTTTTTTAAAGAAAAATTGGTATGACAATCTTAAATATTTAATAATGTAAACTTAAAAACAAAAGATCCAATATAAATCAAAGAAAAAATAATTCAAAATTCTGAAATAAGTACTTAATTTAATTTCAGTTCAAAAAAAGTACGCCATTTTATTTCTTGGATACATTTTAATTTATGTTATTATATATTAGCGGTTTTTGAGAAAAAAAGATTTTTTTTAGCCTTTTGAAAACATTTTTCAAAAAAAAAATTAAAAGCCCCAATTCAAAGGCAAGGTATTGAATTCATAGGTGAAAAATGTAGAGAGCAGTTTTCAAAATATAAATTTAAAAAAAATTTAACTATAATCGCAGGTAAAAATAACAATTATAAATTTTGCATTATTCTGCGCCGAAAGTTTACCAACAAGTAAGAAGATAAACATCAGATCAGTATTAATTCAATAAAGTGGTAAACACTGATTACAGATAATGGACTGACAAGGGAGTGCCCTTAATTTTTTTTTTTAAATTGCATATTTAAATTTTCAAAAAAGTGATTTTTTTTCGATTGATTTTGAAATTAAAATCGATTGATTTTGAAATTAAAATCTTATGCACACGTTAATTATTACCTTAAACTGGAGATCCCAATTTATTTCCTAAAAACATTATTAAAATTTTAGACGAAAAACACATTTTTTTAAAAAACCGCTTCAACGATTACAAATATTTTTCTTGTATATATTCGTACTTGTCCAAGAACTCAAATGCCATCTTTTTTCCGTCAAACTATACGAGTCTATCACCCAAGCAATCTTAACAAATTTATCTGTTTCATCTAAATTTTAAGTTTCTAGACGACACGAGGTGATTTAGCCCCATAGTTTTTTAAATATTTTTTCAAATATTGGACAGTATGAAGTCCGTGGGGTCAGCTAGTCATACATAAACTACAAATTTCGCATTAGTTTAATATCATTTGATTTTTATATCTATTTAAATCAGTTCGCGCCGAATCTAATACAATTCAATTTGAAATCAATTAAATTAAACGTAATTCGTATTGAATTAAATTTACAATCTATTACAATTCAATTCAAACCAATTCAATAGATTACATTTTAATTAATTTCAATTCAATTCAATTTAAACTCAATCAAATTCAAATAATTTAAATTCAATTAATGTAAAGTTAATGCAAGTCAATCGAATTCAATTTAGGTCAATTCAGTTCAATTGATTTTAATTCTATTCAATTTAGCTTATTTAAAAAATCACCATTTTAATAATAAAAATTTGCTTTAAAATTGAACCTTCCCTAAATTAATAGTTACAGATTTGCTTTATATTCAATAAACAGGACACAAAAGTCGCAGCAGGCCTGTAAAAAAATTAAATCTATCGTCAATGGAGCATTCCCAACAGATATTATGCAAAATTAAAATAATGAACAAAACAAAAAAAAATTCAAAAATATAAAGTGATTTTATTATAATAATGCAAAAATGTAAAAATGTAAATTTTTCTCCATCAATGGGCATAGTCAAATATGTTCCATACACTCAGTAAGCACATTACAAGTAGATCAGCACAAAAAAAAAACATAAAATTATGCTCAGCAGCGCCGCTATCGAACCGTGTAATTAAATTTTCACATCTCATTAGTTGAATTTAATGAAATTTTCAATACTAAAAGTACTCTGGGCAACAACAAAGCAACGATGTGAACTTGTTTTTTTTTTTTATTTAAATCACAAATACATGCAATGTTTGTAGTGGAAAGTTATAGATATGTAACGAAAAGCATGGATAACATTTTTTAATATAAAAATATTTTAACATAAAGGAAGTACTTGCATGAGCCAACATCTGCTGAGCGTTGGAAACATGAGGAGCGAAACTCTGTGATAGCAAAATGGAGGGAAAGCTATTGTCGGCGTCAAAGGACCCTTTTTTAGATGCAAATGTTATGAAGCACTTGGATTGTCTATTAAAGTTATTAATTTTTGTTCTTGCTTGAAACAGTGTAACATTAAATAATTATATTCAATTTTTGTATGATCACATACTTGCATTTTAAAGCACTTTTTGTATTATTTTAATTATTTTTGAATGACCGACAACAACCGCCAAATTTTTTCTCATATTATGTTTGGTTGGAATTATAGCTATTTCACGACTTGTCAAGGTCGATCATCAGATTCCTTTTCTCTGGTGGTGCTGGTCTACTTTGTTCATTTTAATCGAAAAACTTCGTGTTCCTTTATCGTGTATTGAACCATGACCAAGCTGCTAAGAAGCCAGAGCACTACGCATCACGCCACCGAGCCCACATAATCATCATCACTAGAGCAAGGAATCTGCTGACCGACCTTGGCAAGTCGTGAAATAGCTATAATTCCAGCCAAAAATTATATGAGGTAAACTTGGCGGTAGCACACTCAAGTTGTCGTTGGTCATTCAAAAATCATTAAAATTAAATAATTATGTTTCAATTTTGGGTTAAATGGCAGAAATAACAGAACGTGAGTTTAGTGCTAAGAAACTAAGGGCCAGTTTCAGAGTGCAAACACTTAAAATCGCTCTGAGTTTGAGTAAAGTGTCACTTAGGTTACTTTTATGTTTCACAGTCGCTTAAAATCATTTCACTCAAAAGAATGAATAACGATGGCAACCCGTGTATTGTTGACATTATTATTTAAAGTTTTATTCAAAATGAAAAACAAATTAAAAAGATATAAATGAGTGTAAAAAAATGGACGCAGTTACCAACGACGCAAAACTGAGGGCATGGAAGGAAAAGAGGCCGAATTCAATACCCGTAGTGAATTCTTGAGCCACGGAAATGAAAAGATCTTGAGCAAAAATTTCAAATATTTAAGCAGCATTTAAGTCACAACAAATCCCACTTCAATTTCGCTTGTGTGAAATTGTAATCTTACCCTGAGTGAAGTTAAGGGGGCAATTGGCACTGAGCGATAAAGTATGAAACTGGTCCTAACAATCCTTAACTTTTTCTATATTCAAGAGTTCAATATTGCTCCCGACTAAATCAACAGCGTTGCGAAATTGGATCCACTTAGATGAATATGTATGTAGATCCATTGTGAAACCAATATTATCCAGTAAATATCAAGCCATTTGGAGGCCTTGATAAAGTTCAACAGACTTTTTCCTTAGAAAGTACTGACCTTCACGTTCTTCCTCACAATTTGATATTCGTGGCAGTAATAGCTTGTTGTATTGACATCACTGCTTTAACCTCAGATTGGAAGAAGAAGTTTTAATTGGAAAATTCAGTTTCTAAGAATAAGCCCGAACCAACTACAGTTTTCACCGTCTTTAAATATGTTATCGTGTTTACCCAGCGGCATACGGTTTGTTTTTCTAAATTCTCCCAGCTGGGAAAAGCAGCCATCTACGGTGTAGGCAATAATCTTTGTGGTGTTCCTGCTAATAGACTCGAGCGATGGGTAAAGCACAATACCATTCTTTCGGAATTGCAAGCTGAGTTCAGAAAATGTTTTTCGGCAGAAACCAGCTAGGCTACTTCGTGATACTAAGAATGGTTCCAAACAAATACGGTCATTAAGCAGGGATACTTGTTAAGCGTTATTTCATGTTAACTATTTATTAACGATCTAATAACTCTTCCAGGAGGAATCTGAATGGTTGCAATCAATGCTAATCTGCTTCTATATGCTATTGAATTCATGCCAAGGAATTAACTGGAAATCTAAAACTTCTGAGGAGCCGTCTATTACAGTACTATTCTAAGTAGTTTCTCCCTATTAGGACTAATAAACCAAAAGTATTGGTGGTTATTACTTGTGATATATGTAGGTACTATAGGGCAAGTTTTGCATTTGGAAAAAAAATCGAACTCGAGATTTTAATCAAAGCTGACATTACGATCATAGAGAAGACCAAAAAAAGTGGGTCCTGCAATTCCGTCTGTCTGTCTGACTGACTGTCTGTCTGTAGCACGATCTACAGCCTAAACGGCTGCACCGATTTTGTTTAAACTTGGTGGTTAGGCGTTTTAGGTAATTGTCCAAAATAGATTTTTGAATCGTTATTTTAGCCCCAAAAATAACCGTACTTGCCATAAAAATTTTCTACCATCTCAATTATCTCGAAAACGGCCCTAACGGTTTTGATAAAAAATGGTGTGTGTACTACTTTGAGTATGGTCTACATTTTGGACGAACATTTTTTTCAAATATTTTGTGATTAACGGTACATGCCATGCAACCATTTTATTGATTTTCGAAGTTCTCATAAAAGGCTGAACGAATTTCGATCAAAATTTTATTACTTCGAATTATAAACAGTAAAAAAAATGTTTTTTTTGGATTTTTGAAAAAAAAATTTTTTTTTTGAAAATTCAATATCTCGAAAACGGGTTGGTCATTTTTTCAGAAATTTTGTTTTTAAATTTGTATTATTAAATATTTGAAATGTTCATACCAATTTTTAAAAAAAAAAATTTTTTTTTTTTTTATATACAAAATTAAGTGAAAAACGACTTTAAAAATACATTTAGCCGTTTCTACTAATAATCTTTTGCATAAAATGTGACCTAATGTAAGAGCAAGTGCGTGTGATCCTGTCGTGCATTTTATTTAAATTTTTTTTTTTAACAATCAAACAAGACATTACGATCATAGAGAACACCAAAAAAGTGGGCCCGCCAATTCCTTCTGTCTATCTGTCTGTCTGCCTGTCTGATCGGTCTGTCTGTAGTCAAGTCTGCAGCCTAAACGGTTCGGGGGACTTGCTTCAAACTTGGTACATATTGTTTTTTCGGTAATAAGCCCATACGTTTTATAAATTTTTTTTAAGACCACAACAGTAGCTCCCATACATTTTTTTTGCCAAAAACAAAAATCTTATTTTTGTCAGAAACGGCTCCAACGATTTTTATAAAAAAATCAGTTCATTAATGATGGGAAAGAGTACGTTTGATATTTTTTTTTTGGAAACAATTTGTTATTTTTGGTACCTCTAGTAAAACCATTTTTTTGATTTTCGATTTTCTCGGAAACGCTTCATTTGATTTTTTTTGAAACTTTTTACTCAGATGCTTCTAGAAAGTCTAAGCACGAAACTTCGTATTTGGTGGTTTTTTGACATTATCTTGAATAGTTAAGAAAATTATTTTTCTAAAATAAAAAACAACGATACCTCCCAAACAAATGTTAACAAACGGTTAGGAAAAAAAATGTATTTCTCGAAAACTGCTCCAAGAATTTTTATAAAAAAAAGTGTGTGTTCTTAAATTAGTACAGTTCACTTTCAAGTATAAACATATTTTCTTGCGTACTAATTAACGTTACTTCCCATAGAACCACTTTTCAAATTTTCGACTTTCTCAACACTGTATGAACCTATTAAAATAATTTTTTTTAAACAAATGCTCTATAAAATTGTTAATAAAACTGCATACTCAAATTTTCAAAAAAAAAAATTTCGAGTTTTAAAAAATAAATCAAAATTTTTTTTTGAAAAATCGATTTATCTAAAACCAGTCATAGTGTTTTTTTGAAATTTGAAGTTTATATGTATATTAATAAAATCTACAAAATGGCGTTCAAAGTTTTTCTTTAAAAATGTTTTTAAAATTTTTTACATAAAAAACTATTTTATTAAAAAAACCGCTCCAACGATTTATGAATTTTTTTTTTTTGATATATTCTTATTTATTCCTGAATTCAAATCCCATCTTTGGTTTTCCTTCAAACTATAACAACTAAGCAATATAAGAACATTTAATTATGTGTATTATCCATTTATTTCTCTTATTATTATTCCCTTATTTTTAGGTATTTTTGCGTACGTCAATGAATACTATACATACAATGTAGGCCCTCATTTATTTATATATACAAATGTGTCTTTAAAAATCACATGAATCTTAAGTATGCATATTACACCTAAATTATAAAGTTATATGCAATGAATATATGTACCTACATCCTTCATTTTAATTATTGTTGGTAGGTAGGTTCATGTTTACATACTTAGGTTTTATCTATATATGTATGTAGTGTAGATACATTTTAATCTCCAAACAAGAGCAAGTTCGTGTGATCCAGTCGTGCATTTTATTTTTAATGTTTTAAATTATTTTTTTCACATTATGTTTTAAGCTTGAGTTAGTTCCACATTTTTTTTAATTAAAACAGATTTAAAAAAACTTAAAAAAGGATAAGATTAGGTTGTAAAAATGAGGACCTAAGAAGATCCTTCCGAATTAGGTCCCTTTTTCAAGAACCAATTTATGATATTCAGACAAAGTTTTTTTTTTTATTTCGGAGTTACTTCATCACAGCTTTGTCGAAGTTATAATGACTTAAGATTAGATAGATATGAAAATCAATTTATTTCTTAATGAAATCTGTAAAATATTTTCTAGTAAAATGGCATAACTCATAAAAGTGTCATTTGCAAAACAAGTTTTTTTTAATTTATCAAGAAAAGTGAACCATTGTGTTTTAAAACAGGAAAATATTACAAAAAGGTACTCATATATATTTCCTAAATTATCTTGCAAAAACAAATCCCGCGTAAAATCGGATCTTTTGTCGACGATACACCTGGCACTTACTGAATTATGTCTATGTTATCAATTGGCAAATAAAGAGATGTAACAAAGTGCAAATTGGCACAAGATCCATCCAGCTGAATTCTGAAGAGATACAGTTGCGCCGATTTTACAGAACGATAGCGAATTTTTTTTAGTCGATTTTTGAGTTAATGAGTTTTTTGATTTATGCCGTTTTTCTTAAATAGCAACGATATATCCTTATTGGAATTGTTAATGTAAAAGACAATTAAAATAGTTATACCTATTCCTAATTAGATTTCTAATCAACTGTTTAATTTGTAATCATTTTAAAAATTGGTAGTTTTTGTTTTTTGTAATGCATAGGTATTTTTTTTTTTTAGTATGCCAACTCAGTGTCTAACTCTTTTTAAACATTTCTTTAATGATCTCTGCTCTGGAACTTGTAATCCAATAACCTATTTTTCTGGTGAAAGTACCCTTAGGTTTTTAGATGCACCTCCTTGTTCTTCGAATGTGGATAATTAAGTTCTGATCACAATGCTGTCTTATGTCGCTAAATTGCATGTCTGGGCGCTTATTTTAAAACCAACAATACCAATTTCTGCCCTGAAGTCATACACCTTCCAGTTAATTTAATCCTAGGTTAAGGTCAGTGTAAATAAATTTTTAAAAAATCACAAAATATCGTTTTTTTCTCTACAATAGATTTGATGATTATAGCCTGAAACTTTGGGCATCAAACTTCCCCTTTCCCAGTACCGGGGCTCGTTGGTTACACATATACACAAATTATCAAACGTGGTACCTTGGTATGACACACAAATTAATATCTACCAAATGACCGCTGTTATCAAGAATCATACTCACCTAAACCATTCAGAACTAAATAATTTAACAGATTACTAATAAAAATTTAAAAAAAATTAAATATGTTGTCAAGTCAGTTTCCTTCATCAAAATTTGTAAGATAGTTTTACGTACTTGTGGGTATATACACCGCATTTCGCTTAATGAGACGCGACAACAAAGTCTGAATAAAATTATTGTTCTTGTCAGGGAATCCCAAGAAAAAATACAGAAATCTGAAATATCTTTAAATTTCAGATTTATTCAAATCTCCCACAGATATCGATTAAGCTCTTTAACTATGCGGCGGTCGGCCAGCCGGCGCGGCGGCCGGCGGCGCGTAAAATGGAATGGAATATGAATGAACAATCTGAAGTTCACTTTTAAAATTAAAATAGTAAAACCCAATGGCAATAACGCGACAAAAAAAAGCGCCCTGGTGTAGGAAATTAATAATAAATAAAACGCACAACTCTATCGCATATACTTGCTCTTATGATCAATCATATATTAACTAAAAGATTCTTAGTAGAAAATATAGCAAAATATATTTTCAAGTCGTTTTTAACTTAAATTTTATATACTAAATGTTGTTAATTTTTTCTAAAGAAAATGGTATGTTAATTTTATATATTTAATAAAATAAATTTAACAACATAACATCAAAAACAAATTGTTCGCCCGTCTCTGAAATAATGAATTTTCAATATACATAGAAATAATTTTCATAAAATTTTTCTATACATTATTATTTAATATTTGAAGAATCTCCTGTAAAAACATTGTGATCGAAATCCGTTGAGCCGTTAATGAGAAAGTCGAAAATCAAAAACAATCGGTTTTATGGCAGATAAAGTTAACAACATTTTATTTTAAAAATAAGATAAACTAAACTACAAAATAGTGCACTAAATTGCACTTGGGGCTAAAAAAAAAAAATTATTAGAAAAAAGAATCGAGCCAATTACCTGAAACGCTTAAACACCAAGTTTGAAGAAAATCGGTAAGCCGTTAAGGCTCTAGATAAATATACAAACAACAGACAGACAGACGGAATTGTGTGACCCACTTTTTTGGTGCTGTCTATGATTGAAATGTCAATTTTAATTAAAATCTCGAGTTCGAATTTTTTTCCAAATACAAAACTTGCCCTCTAGATCACACGTGTAGTGCAAGTAGAAATTGAGTGTTTTTAAAGTTCATCTCTCACTTTTCTCTTGACATTAAAATTATGTAAAATTCAATTTATCCCCGCTAAAAATTTAGTCAATTCTATAGTCTTTAAATAAACTGTATTTTAATAAACTTTGAATTTTATTTTTTTCCCAATTAAAATGTAATTTAATGAAAACGGTACCACCAGCAAAGAGGCCGCCATGTTTGTAGACCAAATGGATTTAACACCACGTTGTTTCAAAGTACTAAAATCACATTTGCCGGTGTTTATCTGACAACATTCTCACTAATATATTAATTCAGTTGCATGACACTGCAAAAAATAAGAAAAACTACAGGAATTTGATGCTGCATTTATTTTGATACAAAATTCCAAATAGTTGAAAATGACAGTGCTGGTGGCAAGAATTATGTTTGCCAATTTCTATTCGAATACGATGGAACCTTTGATTTTGTTTCCACTATGTTCCACTTAGGCCCGTTTGCTGATACACAACTTAAGCATTTAAGTTCTACTTAAGCACGTATGTGAAAGTTTACGCAGAGGAAAAACTAGCCCATAAGTGTTTTTAAGTTTAACATGAACATTTATCATTCGTATCACCATCAAACGGCCCTTAACGAATTTTATGTTTATGTATTACTTAAGCGTTCATGTGGATCATAATCCCTTAAATTTCGTATCAGCAAACGGATCTTAGTTTTAAACCGCATTATCTGCGGTGATTTGATGCAATTCAGGTTTGAAAGACATTGATCATGTCTCCATGATGGTCTCTATTAACTGGAACCCTTTGGCCGGCATCGCTTTTAAAGAAAAAAGCACCAATGATGGGCTGAAGCACACCAAACTGTCAGTTTTTCTGGATGTAATGGCGCATCTCAACTATGACTTAAGGATTATTTATGTACACTTGTAAAAATTGGGACAGCAGCAATCTCGTTTCGAGCCCATTCGAAATAAATGTTCCCAATTGGGATGCGTTGTTCAAGCGTAGTCAATTGATTAATGACGAAATGGAAAACCAACCCAAAGATATGGCTGATGACAAAATGGCTGTCAATGAAATCAGTGCTGCCAACTAAAGTTATATACATACCTCCAAAAAGAAACACCCTTAAATTTTAGATTTAAATCAGTTTTAGAAACTGCTGCCCAGTTGTAAAATGTAGACTCCAGATTTGGACTGAATACATTTATAAATTACAGCCATTGTAAGAGAGGAGAAGAATTTCTGACATCTTCGAAGTAAAGGGCCGGTTTTTAATACATATACCGAGAACTGAAATCTGATCGGGGATCTTCGATGCAAATAACGGCCATGGATAGTCCCATAAGAAAATATGTAATGGCTTCTTTAAAGATCAGTTAAAATCACCACAATTCCAAACAATTTGTGCGTCATATTTTCTCCAATGGCACCAACATCGGTCATATTGTTGAAAACACAGGCATTCACCGGTATCGATTGGTGGAAGTCAATAAAATCGAGAAAAAATCAAACACTTTTGTCCTAGTTGTTCACGGACACAAGCACAATTCTGAATCCAGGCTCATTCTCAACGTTCAAGACTTCGCAATGATTAAGAGGAAAAACTCCAAGTGCAGTCGACCAGTACATCAGAAGTTATTTTAATATAATGAATCTTCTTTAAATAAAACTCAAATTAAACATAAGAATTAAATACCGCACTTTCAAATAAATTAACACAATATAACGCGTGATTTTTTTGCTACTTGGTTTTTGACGTTTATATTTTTGACAGATCACACATGACAAAATCCACGAACATTTGACATTTCGATTCAGTATTGTTGGCCATTTCATCATGAATAGACTTACGCCTGAACAACGTTTGCAAATTATTGAAATTTATTATCAAAATTCGTGCTCTGTGAAAAATGTGTTTCTCGCAAAATTGTCTTCAGCGACGAGGCTCATTTTTGGCTAAATGGATACGTGAATAAGCAGAATTGCCGTATTTGGAGTGAAGAGCAGCCAGAGGCAATTCAGCAGCTACAAATGCATCCCAAAAAATGCACTGTTTGGTGCGGTTTATGGGCAGGCGGCATCATTGGGCCGTACTTCTTCAAGGACGATGAATGCCGCAGGGTTACGGTCAATGGAGAAAGGTACCGTTCGATGATAACAATTTTTTTTTGCCGAAAATGCAAGAATTGAACTCGGTCGACATGTGGTTCCAACAGGACGGTGCCACATGCCACACTGCACGCGAAACCATGCATCAATTGAGAGGCGAATTTGGTGAGCAGTTGATCTCACGTTTTGGCGCAGTCAATTGGCCACCAAGATCATGTGATTTGACCCCGTTAGACTATTTTTTGTGGGGCTATGTTAAGTCTATTGTCTATGGGGACAAGCCAAACACGATTGCTGCCTTGGAAGCCAACATTGAACGCGTCATTGGTGAGATTCCGGCCGAAATGTGTGAAAAAGTTTGCCAAAATTGGACCTTCAGAATGGACCACCTGAAGCGTAGCCGCGGGCAACATTTAAGTGAAATTATTTTTAAAAAGTAAATGGCAGAAATTGATTTATCGATCCAAATAAAAATTTCATTCACTTTTTACAAGTTTCTGTGTTTTTTTGAATTTTCAAAAACCAAGCCCTTAAAAAATCACCGTTTATAAAAACGACGTATGCCTGTGTATACATCATCATAACAAAAACTCATTAAAAGTTTTCGCTGCCATTTTCGACAAATTAATGCAACAACTCGCATCAGCCAATTTTATTTGCCTGCCGAATTCAATGCAAACAGAAATGCACACATGTAAAACTTTCACCATATCGCCCATCGACCATCAACCATCAACTGATGGCAAAGGATATCCGGTACCGGTTACCAGCAGACTCATATATACTTTCGCCCGCAATCCTTCTCCATGCAATTTATTTTACATTTAAATAACTATTTATCGATGTTCAAACGTTAATTAATGGTGGTTTATGTTGCAAGCCAATGATACTGTCACCAAAACCACCAATGGTATTACCACCACGAGCTCTGGCTCTGGATCCTGCAACAATAGCTACCCATTGAATTAAACTCAAACTGTGTACGGACCAAAAATGCCGTGCAGTGCAGATGTGGAAATTAAGCCAATTAACCGAAAAGCATCATTATTTTTTCTCTCAGGAACTTTTCCACTATACTCCAACTCGTACTGTATACTTTTTGACTTACAAAAAAAAAAAACAAAAAAAAAACATTTTGTATCTTTTATGTTTGTGGCGCTGCTGCGCGTATTCTGGAGATAAAGAGGTGCTTTTCGGATTGCCAATGTAAGCCTCAGCTTGTATAATTATTTTCCCAGACACATTATTAAATAAAATTGTTAAGCGCGCCGGAATCCGCGTGTGAGTCACGAGAGCAGACAAGGTGTCCTTTTGTAGATTGCATTTTACACGACCATTTTGATTGTGGCTTCACAAAGAGGTGTGTGCACTTTTTAATTTTTTTTATTTAATTATTTTTTTTTAACTTAATCGTTCATTCCAAAGGATTTACGAAGATTATTAATGAGTGTATTTAAAATGAGAAATAAAATATTAAGCGCGATATGATGTATTTCGCACGTTTTCAATTTTTTTCTTTTTTTTTTTGAAAATTATAATTTAAATGGAATAAGCTGATGCTTAAAATGTTGTAGGCTTGGTAATGCTTGGAAAACAGCAGAAACATGATAGTTGTTCGACTCGATTGTGGCGGTTATAATATAGGACTGATTAAAATTAATAAATTGATGTTAACTGGGACACTCTGCTATTAACTTTTCCGACTTTCAATAATATACACTATTAAAAATATTTTTTTTAGTTTGACACAAACATTGGAAAGCTGATAAATTGTTTCGGAATTTCACAACTATAAAATATCAAATATTTAGGTAGGCACTTTCAGAGGCATTACATAGATTGAAAAAGCAGATATATGCATACTTTGAATACAAAACACGTTCAAGTAAAATGCACGTGTCGCTCGTAAGCACAGGACTACAGTAGACGCTCGATATAGTGAAGTAATAAAAACCAGGCATATTCAGTATTTAGAGATTGTTCACTATTTCGAGAGAGAATTTAATACAAACTACATTGAGTAGTGTTTGTGTACACACACATTTGTTTATAATTCTTAAGCATAATTAAGCAATTTTACAAACATTAAAAAAAATACATAGCCAGGGTGGAGTTTGACAAAAAGCATAAGCAGGTAGGTAACTAATTTTTTTTTTTTGAAAAAATTTCATCAATAAAACAAAAAAAGAACATTTCATATCACGTGAATACCACAAAAAACATAAAGTAAAGCTTTACAACTCATAAAAACAACAACACGAAAATTAGTGGAAATTAATATTAAGTATCGGGTACAAAGGTAGAAATAAAGTTTTGTACTCGTATAACAAAAAATTAAAATGAGGAAAAATAATTCGTCACTTTCGTTTGTATCTATCTTAATTTTAAATTGTTTTGGACAACTTTTTTTGTAATGTTTTAAAACTAAAATGTCAGAATAATCTTCATTATTATATACCGCCCATTCAATGACCTTATCAATATAAATAACTGCATACTTTGATGAAATATGACACAGACCCAATTTGAAGAGTTTATGTTTAAAACGACATGAAACTAAACGGTAAAACCCTATCGACAAGCTATGGACGCATTGTAGATGGAAAATTCTGAGAAATAAAATACACGACTGGATCGTGCGAACTTGCTCTTGTAGCTAACAACTTTTGTGTAGCTAACCGCTGCCGCTGTTAGTAGGTGTAAGTAGTCTAGTTATCATATGCAGGTTTAAAGCCGATGTAGGTAAGAATACCTTGATTGTTAATATAATGAATTGTGAAATACATGATTCAAGAAATGGTTAATTAGACACCTATCTAAAAATTTATATTTAAATGGATTTGAATTATGTAAAGCAGGAGGGTAATATGTACCTACATACATATAAATAACCTGGGTACGTAAATATGTACATTCATATGTATATAATGAAAGCGAATGGTCTATATGTAGGTAAAAATCGTTTTTTCAACTCATAAAAACTGCCAAAACCATCACTTTAATCAGTTTCCCGAAAAAACGTAGACTGCCATTAGATGCCACGGATAAATGAAAAATTTATAAACAAGTATCTCGAAAATTATAGGACGGATTTTGATGAAATTATGTTTTTTATTATTAGTTTTTTCAAAACATTTTTTGTTCGAAATTTTGGTATGCAGTTTTTTAGACTTTATTAATATACATGTGACCAATAAATTTAAAATTATTTATTTTTCAAACAAAAATCAAAAATTTATTTAATTATTAACAAAAAGTTATTTAAAATTTTAATATACAGAATAAGTTTGGCTACCTAGATCTTTTTAGATACAAAATTTGACAGAAATCCAAAGCACAGTTACCGAGAAAACCCAAAATTAAAAAAAACGTTATATGAAAAGTACCGTTAATAGACTTTTCCCGTAAAGTTGATTCATACAAAATGATAGCTTTTCCAACAAAAAAATTTTCAAAAAGATTTATCGAAACCGATGGAGCCGTTTTCGTGAAAAATAAGATTTTCCTTCAAGGTCATATGGCAGGTACCGTTAGTTTTAGACAGACAGACATTTTTTGTCGATCACTTTTAGGCTTCTTTATGATCAATATATCATATTTGATCGTTAGAATTTTTTTTACGAATGCATAACTTATGCCTTATAGTACCTATAACCGCAAGTAAAAAATCAGAGTTCACTATATCGAGATTTTTCTGGTTCACTATTTAGAGTACTCTGTATAAAATTTTGTGTGTTCACTATATTGTATAGTTCACTCGAACGAGATTCACTATATCGAGTGTGTACTGTATAAGCAAAATCAAATAAATGTGTTTTTAAAGGCGTTTTACTTAATATGTTCTATACAAATTTTGTTTAAATTTTTTCTGTAAAAAAAGGAAATATTTAACAGCATAAATTTAAAAACATAATTTAAAAAAAAAAATCGTCCGCAGGTTTTTGAAAAACAATAGTCTGTGTCCTTTTATTTTGCATTAAAAACCAATTCTAAAAATAAATGTCATACAATGAGTTGCTGGTTTACTCATTACATGCTGCTTAGGCATAGAACTAACAACATGTGATTGAGTAAAACTAGTATACCGATAAAATATGACAACGAATAAAACAATTAATGCGAATTATAGGGACATAGATAAATAAGACACGGAAATTTCTCCGCATTAGTTCAGCCGCCAAGGTTGGTACTGACCTCACAGAAGCTTTTGATGTCAAGAAAGGATTCCGACAAGGTGATGCGCTATCGTGCGATTTCTTCAACTTAATACTTGAAAAAATTGTAAGAAATTCCCAAGTTAACTCTACTGGCACAATTTTTAGCAAAGGCTGATGATATAGACATCATTGGTAGAACCCAGCGAGCTGTCACAGGAGCGTTTGCTAACATTGAAGCTAAAGCTGATAAGTTGGGACTAGCAGTCAATGAGACCAAAACGAAGTACCTGCTGACCACAAAAAGGGATACACAGCACCGGCGGATTGGACAAAACGTCACAATAGACAGGTAGAACTTTGAGGTAGTTATAGGGACTTTGTCTACCTCGGATCCGCTATAACATCTAACAATAACATCTCGATAGAAATAAATCGAAGAATTACTCTTGCCAATCGCTGTTCCTATGGGCTAGGGAGGCAATTGGGTAGTAAAGAGGGCGAAAAACAAAGGAGACTCTTTATAAGATTCTGATCATCCCAGTCCTGCTCTATGGCGCGGAGACATGGACTCTATCAAAAGGGGATGAAGATATCCTTAGTCGTTTCGAGCGTAAGGTTCTTCGCAAGATTTTCGGCCCTATCTGCGTTAACGGGCTTTGGAGGAGAAGGTTCAACCACGAACTATACGAGCTGTACAACGACATTGACCTGGTACAAAAAATACGTATATCACGTTTAAGATGGCTAGGTCATATAGAGCGTATGGACAACAATGCTCCGGCTCGCAAGATCTTCGATTCCAACCCAGAGGGAAGACCTCGCCTAAGGTGGCGCGCTCAAGTGGAAGATTACCTCAACCAACTTGGAGTGCGTAACTGGAGGCAGCTAGCAAAAGACCGAGCTAGCTGGGGAGGTATGTTGGTTGAGGCCCAGGTTCGCCCCGAACTGTAGCGCCACCTAAGTAAGTTAGTAAGTAAGTAAGTAGTTCAGCCCCCATCCCTGGAGATAAGATCTGAGACAACAACCATCTACAGTCTCAGAACATCGCGCCACACATCTTTCCTATCATTCTTTCTCTTCCTTAACCTCACCCTAACGCTGGCGCTCTGTTGAAACATTTAATAGGGTAGTATAATCCCTTGAGCGCGTTTAGAATATAGAAAAAAATAGTTTTAGAAAATCTTAGTATGCAGTATTATACTCATATCTTAAGGGACTTGGTATGGCTACCTAGGAATGACGGAAAGCAGCTGCAGGTGTGACGTTGCGAAATCCAAACTGGGGGTGTGGGTATCCGGATAGAATTGGCCATAGGTCACCAGAGGAGGTATTATTTTTTTGTTTTTGATGTGGTTTCGTCTTCAACGGAACAATTCTGCATTACTCAGATTATTAAAAATTAACTTTCCACTTTTTAAGATAAGTATAAGTAGAATTCAATTAAAGGGGTTTGTTAGGTAGCTATGTACTGTAGGTATGATGTTGATATTGGGATAGGGCGTTACAACGGAGCACTCAGGCTAAGGAAGACGATTTAATAGCAACAAGTTAAAAACGTTCACGCCACGAAAATAGTTATAAATGTTTTAATCAAATTTAGGTAGAAATTCATTTATTGCAGCTATGTACATAATATAATTTACTTCTTAAATAATAAATACCTTTGTCCAAGACTTCTTTGCAGTTTTCCAAGTTGAAATTTTGGTCGACATTATGTCTACATATATTTGAAAACTTTCGATTCTTCGCCTTCTTTTTCGCCGCTCACGAATGTATAGTACAACCTCGTTCTTAACAATAAAAATAATGTATCATTGAGTTGTTTTAGTGAGGTTGTTGAATTACCATGACTTGCAGCCAAAATTAAAAGATTTCTATTCATTTTCAGTAATTTTATGTAAATTAATTTATGTTGAGTTTGTTTTCTTTCGCAAAATTCAAATGTCAAACAGAATTATTGAATTAGGCCAAAGTGTCAATCGAAATTAGCAAACTTAGATGAAAACACTTTTTCTAAAAATTTAGAAATGAGGTAATTTCGGCTCTAATGAAAACGTAGTACCAAAATCTTCCATCCGTTTTCCAAATAATTTTGAATTAATTTTTTTTTTTTTTTCAAAAATATCCAAAAAAAATATTTTTCGACAGTGGTGGTATGCAGTATCATTAAGAAATATTTTGGTTTTCTCTATCATTGTAATGTCAAGTTTGATTAAAATGTGGTGTTCGATTTTTTTCAAATGCAAAACTTACCATCTAGCTCCTACATAATATGTATGTATATCACAAGTAAAAAAATTAGTTAATTTATAAACGAAAGAGGTACTTTATTCAATTTTTTTTCCTTTGGAAAATATGTTTATTTTTGGTAGAACCATTTTTTTCGTTTTGGATTTTCTGGAAAATGTTTCAGTTGATGATTCTTTTACAAAGTTCAAAACGTATTGTAAATAATCCAAACTTTTTCGAAAACTTGTTGTTTCATAGAAAAAAATATTATTTTTTTTTTTTTTTGAAAAATCATTATTATGAAAACGCCTTAATCAGGTTTATATTTATTATTTAAATAATCTTTCTTAAATAAAAAAAATAGTGCCTCCCATACAAATGCTTAAGAGACCGTAAAAACATTTTTTGCTTGCGATTATAAGTACGAGTACTATAAGGCAAGTTATGTATTCGTAAAAAAAAGAAAATTCTAGCAATCAAACATGACATTACGATCATAGAGAACACCAAGAAAGTGGGTCCTTCTGTCTGTCATTCTATCAGCCTATCTGTCTTTCCTCGAGTCTACAGCTTAAATGGTTGGTTAGATTTGCTTCAAACTTGGTACATATTGTTTTTTCGGTAATATGCCCACACGTTTTTATTTTCATTTTTTTTAAGACGACAAATTGCAGTAGCTCCCATACTTTTTTTTTGGTCAAAAACATACAATCTTATTTTTCTCAAAAACGGCCCAACGATTTTTATAAAAAAAAACAGTTCATTAATGAAGGGAAAGGGTACCTTTTGATAATTTTTTTTTTTGGAAAAAAATTGTTACGGCTCCAAGAATTTTTATAAAAAAATGTTTCTGTTCTTACATTAGTACAATTCACTTTTAAGTATAAAAATATTTCTTTTTGCGTACTTATTAACGGTACTTCCCTTAGAACCACTTTTCATATTTTTGACTTTTTCAATATTGGATGAACTGATTAAAATAATTTTTTTTATTACAAATGCCCCCTAAAATTGTTAATAAAACTGCATACTCAAATTTTCAAAAAAAAAGTTTTTCAATTTTAAAAAAATAAATAATTTTTTTTTTTTTGAAAAATCGATTTTTCAAATACCAGTGACAGATTTTTTTTTAAATTTGAATTTTATATGTATATTAATAATATCTTCAAAATGGGGTTTTAAATTTTTTTTCTAAAAATGTTTTCAAAATTTTATACATAAAAAATTAATTTATTAAAAAACCGCTCCAACGATCTTTGAATGTTTTTTTGATATATTCTTATTGATCCATGAATTGAAATTGCATCTTTTTTTTCCCTCAATCTATAACGACTTAGCAATATAAGAACATTTAATTATGTGTATTATCCATTTATTTCTACCTTATTGCTATTCCCTTTTAACGCATTTTTGCATACGTCACTGAATACTGAACACAATGTTGGCCCTCATACATTTATATATACATATATGCTTTAAAAATCAAATGAATCTCCACCTACATCCTTCATTTTCATTATTATATGTACATGTTTAAATACTTAGGTTCCATCTAAATGTATATGTATGTGTATAGATACATTTTGCTCTCCGAACTTTCATAATTAAAATCCAAAATTAGATTTAAAGATACATTTGTAGGTAGGTACCTAATGTAACTATTCCTTGAATCATCCATTCCACAATTAATTATACTAAGAATCAAGTTAATCTTACCTACATAGACTTTAAACCTGCATAGGATAACTACACCTAACTAACTATACCTCAATGGTTAGCTACATTAAAGTTGTTAGCTACAAGAGTAAGTTCGTGCGATCCAGACGTGCATTATATTTATTAAAACTGTTTTTATTTTTTTAAGTAAAATTTCTTCTGCGGCATTATGCCTACAAATTTTCTATAAAACTGTAAGTGCCATGTCAAGGCGACAAGTCTTATGTCAAAAACCGATCGAATTGTTCATAACAGATTTTGTTTTAGCTTTCCAAAGAAAATGTTACCCACTCATCATAATTAAAAAAAAAACATCTTTTTATACAGAAATTGCACAAGAACTAGAAAGGTTAACCGGCTCAATATTTAAACACCTGTTTTCATTATTTGTGCGAAACTTGTAAAAGGTACGTAAGTTAACGCCATTTTACATTTTTCCCTATTATTTTCATTTAACTTTAGCACTTGTTAAACAAACATTTCTATAACAGTAGTTTAACTGCAAGGTATGATAGATAATCTACCTTTCGGCAATTTTTGATTTAATACTTAAACTTTTAGATTAAATTCTTGAACGTTTCTCGTTCATCTCATCTAATTAAACCAAAAAAAAAAAAAAACATCAGTGAATACTGTTAGGTAGCGCAAAGTAAATTGCAGTACAAACTATTACCCCTAAAGCAATGACTTATCACCAAGCATTTGCTCACTCGTATAACTAGAAGCTGGAAACTTTTCTGGGAGAATCGTTTTAGGTTATTTAATGACATATTTTAATCTCTCCCTTAAAAAGGAGCAAACGAATTGAGAATGTTTTGTAATTAATTTATAAAAGTTAACCCTGAATTAAACAATCATATTACGAACGGTATGTACATATGTTGCAGGAGTGTTGCCTAGAGTTATTTTTTTTAAATAATTCAATTAAGGCAATTTGCTGAGAAATGTTATCATACCAAAAACATAAATGTTAATAAAAGAGTCAAGTTCTTTTATACAAACACCTCTATGCAACAAGTCAACCATGAAAATTGTAGGGATCTAAAAGTACGGCTAATTCTTACTTCAAGTCTTAATACCAAATATTTAACGTATAATATTACTACCGGACCAGGCAAACTTCGTCTCTCCCCAATCTAACGCCTCCAATTGAATTGCAGAGCTATAATAAAACACAGATAGATCAAATTTCAATGTGATTTATTTGAATGGAATACAAATTAGGAGAGAGTGATATGATAAACAATGTTTTTCGATTTATTGTCCGGCGCCAAAACTAACAACAAACACCGTTTACCAAGCTATCGACGACATCCTCTTTCTTCACTTCTAGTATTGCCTGTTCACAAATCCAATCGGGATATTTATAATTTCTTGCAATTCCGGGGAACACTTTATTTTGGTGATGAGTTTCTCCTTCGACGTTGTTAACTCGCAAAAATTTGACGGGAATGATTTCAATCCATTCGAGACATTAACAGAAATTTGGCCATTGCCAAGCGCCAGCTGTTTTCTTGATGGGTCGCTCTGCAATGCGACTCATATATTACTTGTCAATTTCAACTTCTTGACATACCCACACAAAGACGACGATATCAAGCATGCATTAAATTCATCGGCAGCAGTAGATTTTTGGGATGACGCGAAGCGTTTGTCAAAATTCTGCGCTGAGCAATATCATATCCCCACCAAATCACCACAAATCACCTTTTAAACCTTCATTGTTTGGTCAACTGCCTTCAAAACTCGTTTATGCGGCATCGTGCATTCATCTCAAATTATGAGTTTGCATTCTCGCATCAATTTCGCTGTCACCGAATTCCTGGTCATTGTGCATTATTGGCTGTTTTGGCTTGCTGATGTGGCTGTTGTTTTTGTAATTTTTCTTTTTTCTGTTGTTGTTCTTGTTCGCCGAGTTCTTTTAGTTGTTTCGCTCGGCGCGCTTCTTGGCTGGCCTTAACTTTACTTTTCAACTCTTGGATTTCTGCCTCCATTGTTACAATTTTAGCGATCATTCTTTGTTCCTCGTCCTCCTCAGATGACGCCTCTGATGTGGAGAGGTTCACGAAGGCAGTACTATCGCCCGTCGTGAAGTGCCCTTCTCCTTCCTCAGACATATATGCAATACCCTCTTCGGGTGAAGTGTCTAGCTGGGTTTGTCTTGCTGCCTCTGACGTCTCGTCTATATCGGACGTATTCACCCCAGCTGGCAGCTTTGCTGAGGTGGCCGTGGATCTCCTCCTTACCAAATTTGGTGCGCACTTGATCCTCTTTCTGCGCTTCTGGTTAGCATCGGATGATGTTGCCGTTGTTGTTAATGCTGTTGATGTTGTTACTGCAGAATCACTGCTTGTAATTGGAACATCTTTCGATGTTCCCTCAGCTGATGCCATCGCTGGCCTCATTGGCCGTAGGACACCTTTCGATGCCCCGGTGCTTAAGCTCCTCCTCCTTTGCTCGTTTTCCCAACCAATAAAGTTTTCCACTTCACGGTTGTGAAAAAAAGCTGCTAAAGTTCTGATGCCCGGCTGGGAATCGAACTGGCGACCCTCGGATTCTCGGTCGGCCACTCTACCTCTGTGCTACTGCACCACTTAAGAAATCTTGATTTAATATTATACTTAAACGCACACACGAAATTTAATTTGGAAAAAACTGGGAAGCCGAAAACGTGTTAACACCTCCACAGTACGAGATCGACTGGGTCATAACTCTGGTTCTAGACATCGCATGGCAAACAGATTTCTTATATGCACTGTCAAAATATGAAGATCTCCTGAAAATTTCATTCAAATCGATCGAGCCAAAAAAAAGAAGAAAGCGCACAAACAAAATTTGAATTGTTCTTTATATATAAGAAGATTTGAACAACTAGAAATTAAAAGACATATTTTATTATTTAAAAAAATATTTACTCTTTAAGTTTTTGGGCAAAATAGGAAGAGAAAGCCATTACCGCTCTACAAAATTTCATCGTTCTGCAGCAATCAGAATTGCCCCGTTCACCTAACACCAGTTCTGAGGAAGTGGCTGGATACCACGCCCCTTGAATGTGAGATCTCGAATTTTCGATGTATTTATTTCTTGCACAACAAATTTACAAAATTCTACAATGACTGGATGTGCTCCATAATTTTGATGATCTGTCAATAAGTGATTCAGTTACGCCACTATGCTTAAAAGTTGAAATTTGGTGAGGCGTCTCAAGTTTACAAGCTTAGCCAATACTCGGAATTTGAAATCTCTGTCTTCATTAATACTGAAGGTAGAGGGGTTCGAAAATCGCCTGAGCTTGGTCCTGTAAAAGGCTGTGGTGCCAGAAATGCAAGCTAGTTAGTGCTAACAACTTTTCACATAAGAGTGACCAATGAGCAACAAATATTCGCCTATTTTGACATTTTGTTCATATGACTTTTTAAACGTGCGTCGCGAATAACGTTTAACATTCCCATTTTTATAATTCATAACCTCTGATTTTGAGGCTATTTGCAAAGTATTCGTTAGAGTGTACATGGATGGTATGTTGAACGCAAATAAAGTTTGACAGTTCGAAACAATCAGATTCCAATTCTCGACCACTAACTTGTTTTCTCAAATTATTATTTTATCTTAGTAAAAAGTGTAATAAAGATTTTCTTTTAATAAATAATTTATTTTTCAATTCATATTAATTTAACTTTCTCATAAATTGGTTTAAAAATTAAATTGAACATGGCAACGCCTATTATAACATTAATCTAGGTCGAATAAGAGACAAACGGAATCGGCCACATCTTTAAACATCTTTAGTAAACCATATTTTTTTTTTTTTTTTTTTGTATATAGTTGGCGCGCACTAAAGGGATTTTGACTACCCTTATTATGAACGAGCACAGTGCGAGCGTTAAGAAAATAGGGAAGGATTTGAAAGGAGATACCGATGTACATTAGTTTTGAAGCTTAGAATATGAAAATGGGAGGGGAAAATTGAGCATGGTAAAGCATTCCACATTCGTGTTGTAGGGCTAAAGAAGGAATCTCTGTATTTGACAGTACGTCCGAAATTAGGCTCAAGGGTAAAGTGATGAGCATTCCTAGAAGCGCGAGTATTACGGTTGAATATTTTAAGGGAGGAATACAACTGGATACTTCGCTAGAACACTGTTTATAAAAATACCGATAAAATAGCGAAATACATGAAACATTTCGACGATGTTTGAGAGATGTAAATGTTTCTACTATAGTTCTATTGCCAATCATTCTTAGAGCTCTATTTTGAATTCTATCCAAAAGATTTAAATGAGTTTTAGGAGCTCCTGCCCAACTGTGAGAGTTATATTCAAGTTTTGGTCGGATAAAGGCCTTATAGATTACAACCAGATCAGACGGTGAGAATAATTTCTTGCATCTACGAAGAAAACCTAAGCACTTTGCAGCGTTTTTGGCGACATAGAATATGTGTTCATTCCACAAGAGGTGGTCTGTGACGCACATACCTAGGACTGAAAGCTGATCAGTTTCTTCGATGCAAGTGCCGCTCATGGATAGCGGCACGGAGGGTGGGTTTTGCTTTAACGACAGAAGACAGCACTGAGTTTTTGAAGCATTAAATTCTACGCGGTTTTTTATTCCCCATTGGACAATGCTGTCGAGATCAGAATTTAATAAGCTTATCATACACTGCCGTTGCAGTTCCACATCCGAAGAACAAGGAGGTAAATCTGAAAACGAATATGAAAAGCTGAGAGTGCTATCATCCGCAAAACAATTAAGTGGATTAGAAGTTCCAGATAAGAGATCATTAATGAAAATGAGATTTGTACGAGATGCTCAACCAAATATATAGAGAATTACTACGAGCAAAATGACGGAAATTGATAATAACAATGATACTTGAGCCATTTTCAAAATAATTATTGTATGTTAACATTGCCCTACCTTTTTATTATGACGTATTTTTATACGTCAACTTGAATGTCAATCGATTTGACTCTCTGAAGTCACCATCACATCCATCTACACTCTGTCACCAGTCACCACATCGTGTATGCATAAAACGTTCATCCATTGACGGATACCTTCATGAATGTCATTCTTCACTGTCAATGGCATTGACTTGATATGAATTTAGGCATTCACTCAAGGTGACTACACTTTAACGCATTTACCCAATATCAAAATGAATAATGATGGGGCGCTGTCGGGTCCGTGGCGGACATGTTGTATTCACTTTTGTTTTTATTCAGTCAGTGATACCAAATTACCACTCCGAGTTAAGCAATTCAGAAAATCTACAAAATTATAACATTTTAGTGTTCACTTTTTTTTGCTGAAAGAATCGTTTTAAGCGACTTCTGCATTTTTAGATCAATGAACAAGCTAAATTTGCATATATTGGACGACGCTAGCCCATGAAAATTTCACCAGCTATCATTGAATGAACAAAAAGTTAAAATATTGTGTTCAGTTTGTGCAATGCATAATGGCGTCAATGATCTGGTAGTTTTGAAAACGAAGTTGGTGAAACCATCAAGGTCCCGACGTCGACAATAAAACTATACAGATCAACGATAATCTACTTCTGTTTGCCCGAATTTATCTATTTGGCCGTAGGCTAAATGTGATTCTAGTAGATAGCGCTACTTTTCACACAATTAACATACCAATAGATAACTCATGTTTATTTGGCTGCATGAGAAGGTTCAATGGTTATTGGCTATGGTTTGACAGTTGAGAATGTCAAACTCTTTTGACATTTCTGTTAAATTAGGTTTGGCAATTCATCATGCTTAACGCCGGAACAACACTTCAAAATTGTGGAAATTTACTTTGAAAAAAATTAATCTGTTCGCAAAGTTTATAGAGTTCTTCATCCATTTTAATTGTGCTAAGTGATGAAGCTCATTTATGTTTAAATGGGTTCGTCAATAAGTTAAATTATCGTATATCGAGCGCAGACAATCATCGAGTCATTAATGAATCCCCATTTCATGTATTAACTGTTTGGTCCTTCGAAATGAAGAATGAGCTAAAGTTAGGATAAATGGCGAGCGCTTTCGAGCCATGCCAACTGATTTCTTTGTCTCCAAAAATGAATAAGCTAAGCATCTACGACATTTGATTCCAATAAATTGTTGCCAATTGCCATACAGCACGCTTAACCATAAATATAATGCAAAATCAATTTGGTGACAGCCTTATTTCCAGAAGTGGTCCTGTTAACTGGGCCTCTCGTTTGTGCTACTTAAACGCCTCTCGACTACTATCTGTGGGGCTAGTCAAGACATCAATCAAATTCAGCTAAATTTATGCAAGAAAATATTTAAGAATTGATGCCCATGGGATCCTTGTCAAATGAAAAGCTGCAGGGAATATGGTTTTTTTTTTTTCAAAAAGTCATATATCCTTTCAAAATCGTCCCTACGCACTTAATGGAAACCCTCTTTCATTACGCGACAAATCAAAAACTGTATGTGTCAACTAAACTCTTAAGGTGACGTTTGTCAGCTATAAAATTGAACCATGACAATCCAGGTCGTCGTAGGCGTCAACGTTCTTGTCAACGATTTAAGAACACTTGCGTTGACACCTGCACAACATAACACAACAAGGAGATTATTTTGACATCACCTCTTAGCTCAGAAATTCAACGGTGAATATGTCTAATTATAGCATCATTATTATGTCAGCTTCAAATTCGGAAACACACACAAAATAAAACACAGTACAAGTCTAAATTTTGTTAATTCGTTGGCAGTTTGAAATTTGAAAATATAAATTTACACGAACCTCTTGTATGTATACTCGTACATATGTTATAAAATAAAATTGTTTTACATTTTTCAAAACGAATCATTTCGATCTGGGTAATATTTTATATCCCGTTTGTCTTGTAATTCCGTCTGAGGATCAATATTTCTGCTGCCTTAAAATAACCTTTTAAGCTTTGCTTTGTCCCGAACATGTGCTCGGGTATGTACCGCATTTAACCGCGCATAATATTTCATTTGGCAGAGTTTCATTGAATTTCCCAGGATAAAGATTTAAAATAAAACACATGCCAAAGAACGAAATATCTGTAAAAAGAGCTAACATAAAAATTCCAATATAAATATATGTAGGTGTTGGTGTACGCATTCCTATATGTCGTGTCGGTTTCGGTTGGTCCGGTCGGTCAGGAGGAGTCCTTCAGGTACTTTTTTCCCTTTAAATATTTTATTATGTCCCAAATTTTATTCATATAGAAAAAAAAGCATAAAAAAGATCCTATGATTATGGTCAAATTGGGATACAAAACATTCCAGAGTCCTTCTATTTTCTCCTGATGCTCGATGCGATGCCTCTATGGTTGTGTTTCATTTTATTTTGTCTGGGTATGCTGGATTGTTGGGTTGTGGGAGGAAGTGTGTGATAGAGGATATTTTTCTCATAAACCTAATGGCGAACTACACTTCTTTATCGTCGGACTATGAGACCGAAATTGCTTTTCTCTGTGAAAGTTTGTGGGGCTCCTATTCGGCCACATCATGGCAGACGATTATTTTTATGCTCTAGTTTTATTGCTGATGTTTAGTAATAGAAAGGGAATATTCTCCGATAACGTGCCACAAAATGAAATCGATGTTGGCACAAGGATGAATGTAAAAAAAAACAAAGGTCCTTCAATGAATTCAGGTAGTAAAATACTTCCACTTTCATTAATTCGATTTTTTTCTGTTTTTTTTTTTTAGATTTGTGGTTCAGAATCGTTAAATAAAATGGAGATCCTTCACTCAACGAAAAAGAAGGAATTTGTGAAATAAAAAAAAACACTTATACTTATCTAGAAAATAAAACAAGAATAGGGATACTACAATGAAATGTTGTGACACTCGTGTACTTAATAGAACTGTGCAACAATTTATACAGCTCATGAATGTATAAATGTGGTCGTCAGTTGCCGTATGTATTATTATTCAACAGTTCATCGTGGTTTGCAGAAGGGATCCTTAAATATAATTCTTCTGACAGGAACTCAAGTGCAAACACGCAAACACACACTGGTGACCAAAACATTCCTGAGAATAAAGCAATTGCGTTTTGAACCCAGATTATGCTTAATAAGGCGGAAGTTTCCAAATTGATGTTGTGGTTAGTCCTTTGGTTCGTATTCCCCCATCCATTTCTATGAGGATTTTATTGCCCATTTATTATCAGTTTGTGAGAGATTTGCCTTTAATTTGTACACTATGGTGTATATGGAACCTTTTTTCAATAAAAGGTTAATCAGCTCTAATATATTGAACAGGTATGTATTTTAATTTTACTTGTATTTCAATTTAGGATTTTACTATACCCTATATAAAGGTGGGACATACTAACTCTAATGTTCGTGTCTATCATAATAACAATGTTCTTAGTAGGAGTGGCTAAATATATTTTTAATATAATTTTTAGTTAATTTTTTAAATAAAAAATTTATTAGATTTTGTTTTTTCTAAAAACAATTGGTATGGCAATTTAAAGCAATTAAGAATATAAACCTAAAAAGATAATTAATTTATTGAATTTGCCAAAAAAAATGATTTTTGTTTTCAAAAAATCCAAAAAAAATATTTTTCCTAAATTTGTTAAATTATAATTTAGAATTTGAAGGACCTCCTGAATACATTTTTTTATCAAAATCCGTTAAGTAGTTAATGAAACAGTCGAAATTAGAAATAAACGGTTATTATATACAGATACCGTTAATAACATTTAAATTAAAGTAAAATGAACGACTGGATAGCATGTACCTGCTCCTGTGTCCCGAAAACATTATATATTATGCTAAATATTCTTAATGGAAACAGCTAAATGTATTGTTAAAGGCATTTTTCACTTAATTTTTTTATTTATAAAAATTCTTTAATATTTAAAAAAAAAAATTGTATGAACATTTTAGGTATTTAATAATATAAACTTCAAACTTCAAATCAAAATCAAAATTGCAGAAAAAATCGTACACCCATTTTCGAAATATTGAATTGCCGAAAAAAAAATATTTTTTTTTCAAAAATCCAAAAAAACAATTATTCGAAAATTTTTAAATGCAGTATAATTTATAATTCGAGGGAGCTCCTGTATAAAAATGTTGATTGAAATCCGTTGAGCCGTTTATGAGAAAGTCGAATATCAATAAAAAATTTTATAATGATGCGCGCACTAAAGGGGGTTTGATTACCCTTAATATGTCCAAGCACAGTGCGAGCGTTAAAATGGTTGTATCGCAGGTGCGGTTAAAAACAAAATAATGGGTTATCCATTTTTCGGTGTCAAAAGTAAACGTAAATAAAACACATATAAAATATTTTGTTCATGATATTTCTTTTTTTATTATAAAGTTTGAACGTTGACATTATGTGCGAAACACTACATCATTTAAACGACCACCACGCGAATTGTTGCAAGCATCGATTCGTTTGAGGTAATTTTCGACCACTTTTTGACACATATTGGGCGGTATTTTTTTTTTTTTTTTAAATTCATTTTTATTTCATATTAACTTATAACTATCTTAAAGCTAGACAAAAATGTTTAAAACTAGCCTAATTATCAATTACTTACAACTAATTTACGGGCGCTCTAAATTAAACAATAACTCTTAAAACTAATGTCTTTCGACCTAAGAACTATTTTAATTAAATCTAATTTTTTTTTTATTTTATATTTCAAGAAACTTTTACACAAAAAAAAACTTGGTATCTTATCATTTTTTTTTTTTTTTTTTTTTTTTTTTTTTTTATTAAAAATAATTAAAACTAAATAAAACTAACTTATACTATAAAAAATAATATACTAACTAAAAATAACTTAAGCTACTTAAAATACCTAATAATACTTAAAACTACTTAAAAACTAGAACAGCCACAACAGCATTTTTTTCGTTTTTTAATTTTTTTTTTGTTTATTTTTTATATGCATGCAGACACACACCAACATGCAACCCACCCATACATGTACATACGCACAAACATATACGTACGCTAATATATGTACAGACACGCAGATACATGCACGTATGCCCCCGCATACATACATACATATTTTTAATTTTTTTTTTTTGGTGCCACCCCTATACCTAATGCCCTAAATCTATGTAAGTCGGTCAAAATATACCATCTTCATCGACTTTAAATATCACGATGCTGTTCAGAGAGCCACCAGAACTGGTTCTCCTGTTTCGCCCTATCCCTCCGGTCCCGATCGGACAGTCCTACTGAACCGAAGGCGCTCTTCTCCACCTTGAGCGATGACGTCTCGACCATACAGGAGTCCCCTATCCACAGTTTTCCGGCTGACGTGGTAGATGAGCGGAACCGCCCCTCCATCCTGTATCAGCCCTCGACTGTCTAAATAGAGGAATGCCTCGGGAGGGATGTAACCACTTAACCGCGCACTCTCAAAATATTCGTCATTGGGGTAATAAGCCCCAAAAATTAAGCTGTTAGTTGAGGACATCGCTCTTGCAACGTAACCCCGAATCAGCTTGAACAAAAAATTATCTATTCTGTTTATGTTGGCTCCGTTGTATAGAACCTGGTTGGAATAATATCTTGTGTACTCCGACTCTGGTGTTCTGTGTAATCCAATGCAACGTCTAAGACATTGCCTCTCAAACACCCGAATCTTTTCCATTTGAGATGGGGCAACGTTGAACCACACCGGGCATCCGTAGGCAATCATCGGCCTGATGAGGGCCATGTAGCAAATCACCTTCACCCTGCTGTCAAGACGGCTGCTATAAAACAGTCGTTTTGTCGAGGCAAAGGCTACCCTAGCCCTGGCTAAAGCAGCACCTATATGTCTGTCGAAATACAGGTACTGATCCAACCAGATGCCAAGGTACTTTACTACATTTTTACTCGCCAGTGGATGTCCATGTGGCCCTACGATCACCAGCTTGCGCCAGTTCTTTCTCGTATCCCTTGAGGCGCTAGACAACGGAGTCCTAAACAAAATAGTTTCTGATTTCTGGAAGTTGATTTTCAACTTCCAGTCATCACAATATCGCTGAATCTTGTCGAAGTCACTCTGCAAGAGACTTTTGATGACCTCAACTGTATTAGCTGTTCTGTACGCAATTAGATCGTCGGCGTACGCAATTGCCTGAGTTAGACTACCTATCAGATCGCTGGTGTAAATGCTGAATAGAATCGGCGAGTTAACCGCTCCCTGCTGAAGACCATTATTAATATTAAAAATTGCGGTAGAAGTTACATTGCCACTCTTGACAATAAACTTTCTACCATTTAGCATGTCATAAAGCATATACAATAGAGGTTTACTTATACCTAGTCTGGTTAGCTTTAGATAGAGACCTTCTAACCATACGGTGTCGAATGCCTTCTCCAAATCAACCAGACAGGCACCCGTACACTGCTTTTTAGTTTTGTTCCATTGGATATCAGAACCTAGTTTAGACGCGGCATGAATTGTGTCATGTCCCGCCTTAGAACCGAACTGATTATCCGGGATGATATTTTTGTCCTCCGCCCACTTGAACAGGGCTCTATTAATAACCTTTTCAAATACTTTGCTGATACTCGGAAGAAGACTTATCGACCGGAGATTCGCCGGATTGGAGTTGTCCTTTCCCTTTTTTGGGAGAGGGTGCACCACAGCTGTCTTCCACCGCACTGGATAATATGCATTATTCAGCGCGTTGTTAAACAGTGTGGTATAAATGTCAACTGCTTCTTGAGGCAAATGTCGTAGTACAACGTTGGATATACCATCGACTCCTGCAGACTTCTTTTTCTTTAATGAATCGAAGATAAGTTGGAGCTCATTCTTCGAAATTAACAGGGGACTGGGCCCATTTCGGTCGGCGATTATGGCGTTTGCCAAATCTTCATCATTAAACCCGGTAAAACCAAGGTTCTCAGATCGCCATTCGCTTATATCGTTTCGGAGCCTTATACTTACCTGGCGAAGGGGCTACCGTGATCATCATATTGGGCAGTATCTCAGTCATAACTTGACGAATGTTCGTTTTCAAGTGCTCAAGAGTTAAAGGTTTATCTGCATAAACACGGTCTTTCGCATAGCCCCACAAAAAAAGTCCAGCGGTGTCAAATCGCATGATCATGGTGGCCAGTTGATAATATCGCCACGCAAGAAATTACGCGGCCAGGAAATGTCTCTTGCAATAAAACGATATTTACAATTACAATTACAATTACAATTACAATTACAATTACAATTACAAATACAATTACAATTCCAATTACAATTACAATTACAATTACAATTACAATTACAATTACAATTACAATTACAATTACAATTACAATTACAATTACAATTACAATTACAATTACAATTACAATTACAATTACAATTACAATTACAATTACAATTACAATTACAATTACAATTACAATTACAATTACAATTACAATTACAATTACAATTACAATTACAATTACAATTACAATTACAATTACAATAACAATTACAATTACAATTACAATTACAATTACAATTACAATTACAATTACAATTACAATTACAATTACAACTACAATTACAATTACAATTACAATTACAATTACAATTACAATTACAATTACAATTACAATTACAATTACAATTACAATTACAATTACAATTACAATTACAATTACAATTACAATTACAATTACAATTACAATTACAATTACAATTACAATTACAATTACAATTACAATTACAATTACAATTACAATTACAATTACAATTACAATTACAATTTCAATTACAATTGCAATTACAATTACAATTAAAATTACAATTACAATTACTATTACAAAAGATACAGTGTCGAGTAATGCAAGAACCAAATTGACATGTTATAGTCACTCCTTTTATTTCAACTTAAATCAGAATTAAATGCAAACAAATAGACATGCAATTTCAACTGTATTATTATACCACATTATAGAAATACTGATAAAGTATGTGAAGAATTACTATACCGCATGAAGTCCTAGTTTTCCTTCCTAGTTTTAGGACAACGAGCATCCTAAAATATTAATGAGTAAAGATCTACGCTTGCAAGGACAAAAATTATGATTCTGCGGCGAAAGTTTTTGAAAGCCTATTTTTAATTAAAAAAAAAAATAAAGGTTAAGCGCGGCAGTTGTTTTTAAGTAGGTCTACTTGAAATACACAAGGTGTAGTTTGCGTTAGCCAAAGCAAAAAAAGGTCAATCAGATTCTTCAGCTTTTCAAGAAAAGCTGGTTGTTAGTTGGTTGTCCTGTATTTCCGGTCTACATATTTCTGCATATTTTTTTTATATTTGTCTATGAATTCTCATGTTAACTTTCATCATTTGTTCAAATGAAGTTCTTATGTAGGCCCTGTTAAGAGCAGAAATAAAAGTCTGAGCCCTTTGAGTTTTTATAGGTTTCTTTTTGTTGTTTTGTTTTTATTTTTGTTGGACTGGCTACCAAGCGATGTAGAATAAGGGGCTCTTGAGCGAAAGTTCACAGACCTTCGCTTGCAAAAGCACTAAATTAAATAAATCAAAAAATGATTTGAAATATAGAGATTTTTTTTTATGTAGAAACTATTCAATATAGGCAAAGGCGATGAATGGTCTTGTTGAAAATGGATAAAAGGGTAAAGAGTTTCTATCTGTTTTTGTGAAAGAGTTATTTTTAATTAAAGGATGGACAAAACTATATCTGGTAGCTTTATGCGCTTGTTATCTTAGTCCTTTGTGAGATTTTTGTATTGAGTTCACAGGAAAATGCTTCAAGGAAGTGCTGCTTGCTATTGACATTTCACATTGAATGGTAGCATCATTGCAGGAATCGAAAAAAAGCTTTTGGTAAAATATTTTACCACGATAACGTTGTAACTTGTAACACTGATGTTTTTAAATGTTTGTTGTATAAGATCTAGGGTGAGGTTCCTTATTTAGATACCTATGTGTTCTGTAGAGCTCTTCAAGTATTTCTTTTAATTTTTATATGAAATATTGCCCGATAGATATGTACAATCCAAATGGAATTCTTCAGCACATTTTATCATTGCAATGTTACTTACGCATATCAAATTATTAGAATAATTGGATATCCGGATACAAATAAAATATATATATGCAAATATATAAATGAGACAGAAGAATAATTCTGGATATCCGTATAATAATAAAGCATAAGGTACTTCGTTAAATAACACGTACAAATAATAAAATGTTTTCATAAAAAAATGTCGATTCCTGCAGATTTCAGAAAACGCATATGTATTTTGACGTACGTCAAAATATAAATACCTTGGTTTGGTAATATTCCAAGCTACATACAAAAATTCAGTATTCAGTAAAAGTATTAGGGCAAAGATACACTCTAAAAATAAATCGTGTAATTTTACAATCATAAGGCGAGGAAACTTGTTGCCTACCATAATTGCAGTACTTTTACGCATGTATTAAGTCTAAATATTTAATGTGTAAATATTAAACCTCTTGTGTGTAATTTCTAATAAGGATTTAAGGTAAAAATGTGTATTTCTACACCAAAGATGTTTAAAGTTAATGTATATATACATAATGTATGTTTAAGATTCAACAGAATTTAAGAAAACGTTTTTATATATAAGCATAAAGTGTGTAAATTTAAACTTTTATGTTCAAATTTATAGCGAAATTCGACAAGCAATACGTTAGCTTCCAAGATTTTATATTCTGTTGTCGCCAACGCCAACGGGTTGACTACGAACTTGGAAACGGATCGTCATCGTCACAAACGAATTGCAAATGTACACATAAAATTTGTAACTTACATCAACAAATGGTAGTTAATATAAGCATTGATTGTTTAAGTACAAACACTTTATGTGTAGTTTTCATAAGTTGTTTGAATTTAAACAATATTTGTTTAATTCTTAACACTGTGGGTGTAATGCCTAAGCATTATTAGTTTAATACTGAACAATGGTTATTGAAAGATGTTCAATTTTTTTTACCTATTGTCATGTGTATAAATACGCAACTTGCCAACTTATACACTAAACATTAAATACAATTTCATGGTAATTTTACACACAGTTTTTAGAGTGTATGTAGCACATTCGTAACATCTCACACAGAATTAGTTTTATTTAATTTTACTGACGGGTGTCTTTACGGCATTATTTGAATTCCTTTATGTTGCTATTATTGTTTCCAATTTTCTCTCAAAAATATTTAAAATATGTTATTCGTATAAATACTGCAATATGCTATCGAATGAACACAGCTGAATATACACTAAAGTCTTGTACAAAGTTTTCTCACCACACGACATGAATGTGTTCAACTGTGAATGAAACGAAATGAGGGTTCGACCTGTTCTTGTGCATGCGACTCTGCGTTTTGCAGAGCTCACTTTTGCATTTACTCAGGCACACTCGGCTGCAACTGTGTCAACAACTCGAAAAATCGAAGCTAAAAAGCCAGAGATAATTTTTAAAAGAGGCGAGGACCGATTCTCAATCGTATAGAGTCATTGATAATAATAATTGTATGTCACTAAGAAAAAAGTCCTTAAAGTCCTCCAATTCGAAAATTCCACGTAAAACATAATTTCATAATGAAATCCTTCGCTTTAAATGCCTCAATTGAGCAGGACTAACAGGACTTAACACTTGGTAAACAGAATTAAAACAAATTAAGAAAAACAACAAAATTATTCACAATGGATAAACAATGTTCAGCCGTTAAGTATCGAAAATAATTGGAAACAACAAAAAAATAACAAGTAAACTTAAAAACCTCCCATAAAGTATATATTTTTTTTGTTTCGTTTATTTGCAACAATTTTAAGAATTGTTCGCAATAATTTGCAGGGTTCTGTTTTTTTCTTGTTTGCACAATAGTTCGAGAACAATGGAATAATTGCAGCAGGAATCCGTTTTTTTTTTTCATTTTTGTTGCTTTTTTTCTTTTTTGTTCAACCTCAAACTGCAACCATAACAAAAGAGTCCAATATACAATGGTCGGTTAGGAAAATTGTAGCTTCGTTAAAATGCATTGCATACAATGAATCTATATCCCAAAGCAAGGACATCAAAGGCAGAAAAAAAAATAAAACACACACTTGAGAATGGGGAAGTACAAAATGATAGCAGGAGCTTAAGTGCGGAAGAGGAGCCCACACAAAGTGTTCTTATGCCGGAAAGCCTATAGTAAGTTTGAAATACGAGTATCGTTAAAATTTTAAAGCTTCAATTTTGAAAGCAAAAATATGTTCGATTTTCTTTATACGGATAAACTTTCAACCTCGTAACTTTTATTAATTTGTATCAAATTTATATATAGTTTTAGGCATTTAATAAATGAAGAACATGCTGATTTTCTTAAAGAGCGACAAATTACTATACATGGTATATATTGTTGCAGGGTGTTTTGGAGATGACGTATTCTTAGAAAAATATTGTATGGGTGAAAAATCCCTCTTTCACCCTGAGGATGTGGAATGAAATTTCTGAAAAATGAAATTAAAATCAAAAGAAATAGTGAGCTAGAAATTAACACTTCTTTTTATTTTTCAAGCCCTACCACTTAGAGTTTTATTGATTCAAATCAAGTGAGTAATTTTGAAAAAAAGGACTACGCTTTGTATATAAACTTGCAAGAATTTCGTTCGACTTCTTATTGAAATCCTATGACCCAACATGGATTGAAATTTCTGATAATTCTGTATAGTAATAATGTTCTTTTGGGAAAAATTGCCATTATCATTAACAAATCATCTCCCTTTTTGTTATTCTAGGCAATAATAATGAGTGAATGAATTTATTGCTTCAAATATTGGCAATTGAGCCGTTTGGTTGACACGAAGTCATAGCTTTTTACTTGCGATTATAGGTACTATAAGGTAAGTTATGTATTCGTATGTTATGTTTTTTTCTAACAATCAAACATGACATTATGACCATAGAAAACACCAAAAAAAGTGGGTCTGTCTGCCTGTCTGTCTGTCCTCGAGTCTGCAACGGTTCGGTGGATTTGCTTCGAACTTGGTACGTATTGTTTTTTCGGTAATATGCCAAGACGTTTTTCTTCATTTTTTAAGACGACAAATAACAGTAGCGCCAAAAACAAAAATCTTATTTTTCTCAAAAACGGCTTCAACGATTTTTATAATAAAAAATCAGATTAATAATGAAGGGAAATGGTACCTTTTGATAATTTTTTTTTTGGAAAAAAAATTTATTTTGGGTACCTCTAGTACAACAATTTTTTTGGTTTTCGATATTCTTTGAAACGGTTAATTTTATTTTTTTGATTTTTTTACGCAGAAGCTCCTATACATTTTCAACACTATTGTATACCAAAATTTTTCAAAAAATTTTTTTTTTGGAAATTAGTTTTTTTTTTTGAAAATTCAAAATTTCGAAAACGACTCAATGTATAAAATTTTGAAAACATTTTTAGAAAAAAAAATTGAAACGCCATTTTGAATATATTATTAATATACAAATAAAATTCAAATTTAAATTAGATTAGAATTAGAATTAAATCCTATGTTTATTTATTTTTTAAAAATCGAAAAACTCATTTTTTTGAAAATTTGAGTATGCAGTTCTATTAACAATTTAAAGGAGCTTTGTATAATTTTTTTTATTTTAATCGGTTCATTCAATATTGATAAAGTCGAAAATATGAATAGTGGTTCTATGGTAAGTAGAGTTAATAAGTACGCAAAAAAAATATTTTTATACTTGAAAGTGAACTGTACTAATTTAAGAACACATTCATTTTTTTATAAAAATTCTTATAGCCGTTTTCGAGAAATACATTTTTTTCTTAACGGTTTTTTAACATTTGTAAGGGAGGTACCGTTTTTTTTTATTTTAGAAAAATAGTATTTTTAACTATTCAAGATAATGTCAAGAAACCACCAAATACTAAGTTTCGGAAGTTTCTATTGAGTCGTTTCCGAAATTTTGAGTTTCCCAAAAGAAAATTAATTTCCAAAAAAAATTTTTTTTTGAAAAATTTTGGTATACAATAGTGTTTAAACTTTCTAGGAGCTTGTGCGTAAGAAATTTCAAAAAAATCAAATTCACCGTTTCCGAGAAAATCGAAAACCAAAAAAATGGTTCTACTAGAGGTACCAATAATAACAATTTTTTTCAAAAAAAAAAATATCAAAAGGTACAAAGGTACAAAGGGTACCTTTTTTTTAATAAAAATTGTTGGAGCCGTTTTTGAGAAAACTAAGATTTTTTTTGGCCAAAAAAATGTATGGGAGCTACTGTTATTTGTCGTCTTAAAGAAATTTAAAAAATAGTGTGGGCATATTACCGAAACAAACAATATGTGCCAAGTTTGAAGCAAATCCCCCAAACGGTTTAGGCTGCAGGCTCTAGGACAGACAAGCAGACAGACGGAATTGGGAGAACCAATTTTTTGGTGTTCTGAAAAAAAAATGTTTAGGAATACATAACTTGCCTAGTACCAATAATCGCAAGCAAAAAAATAATTATTTTTGGTATAAAAAGATGATTATTAAAATATTTATTGGTGGGGCACACTGTTTTTGGAGAGTTAAGGCAAATTCTTCCATCAACATTCTGGCAACTCTCCAGAAGTTTTAATCCAAAAATCTGAATAAATTGTAAAACAATCTTGGAAATACTAGTACTACTTTGTGCCATTTTTTCGCCTTCTTACCCTACGCCAACGTTCAAAAACTATAATGAATATTTACCTAATAATTGGAAACAACTTATTTTGAAATAGTAACTAAGTGGTAACGATAAACACATTTACAATAAATTGTTTCCTCATTAATTACAGCAATTACCTTATTGAAATCTGATGGGAAATAATGTCAGACATTATCAGACTTAAGCTAATTGCTTACCATTATTCAATAATCGATAACTTGAGATAATGTCATAACAAATTAAGATCAAATGTCGAAATTATTCTTAAGGCGTGCATCGCGTCATCAACAATTGCTGTCAGCCCGAAGTCTTCAAGCACTTTAAGACTATAATTCAAAGCATTTATCATTCAATGCAATCGCTATTGTTAAACATTAGAGTATAAGCAGTAAAGTGTTAAGTCGATGATCTTATTCATAATGTCATACGTCTATTGAGGCACCAGGCATATGACGACTTCACCATGAAAATACAAAAGAATATTCCATCACAAATCTGAAATTCTATAATTTTTTCAGACGCGTTAAAGGTTACGCTTATTAACTTTATACTTATCTAATGTATCTAAATCGTCAGTTAATAAAAAACCATTAAATTAAATATGTTGTCAAGTCAGTTTTTTTTATTAAATTTTTTATGCTTAGATCTGATTCAGTGGAAGTGAACACAAAATCAAGAAGTTAACTTACTTTAGGTGATGCTTGTGGGTAAATACACTTGACATTTCGCTTAGTGAAAAAACGCGACACCAGAAGTCTGATTTAAATTATTGTTTTTGTTATAGGGAATCCCCAAGAAATCCACACTTCACTCGTAGCACACGTCTGAATTATTCAAATCTCCCAATAATACCGATTAAATGCTTGTTTATACTTTTAGAATAATTTATAAATATCTTGCGGTGGCCGGTGTCTAAAAATGGAATATAAAAGAACAATAATTTCAAGTTCAATTTTAAAATTTAATTATCTTGCCTTGAAGCCGGCCGGCGCTACTTTTATTTGGACAAGTTTGTAGTGAGGAAGTGAAGCGTATATTTCTTTGTTTGTGCAGCAGTTTGCAGATTAATCGTGTGAAAAGTGATTTTGTTTGTTTATGTATTTTTTTAATGTGCATTTGTGAATTGTGGATATTTTTAGCTCAGATCGAGATTGGTTTTGTGGGCTTGTCGGTTTTTATCTAATAAAATGACTTTTGTTGGTTTAACGAATTAATTATGATAATTAAATTGGGAAGCACAATTTGGTTTTAGTGAATGGTGACTTATTTAAAACTCAGAGTTCCAAATACATGCAAGTTTTTAAAAGGAACCCCTTTTGAAATGATGCATCCTTTTGGAGCAAAGTGCTTATCCCAGTGCCAGAAAATTACCCAAAAATAATTGGTTTCTTTTGCGATTGCAGTTTTTCCCAGATTAAGTGTTTGCAAAATCCCAAGTGGTTTTTTTTCCTTTAATTTTTGGGGTGATGCGGCTTATCAAGAAGTGTTTGAGTTGGTGTTTTGAGTTTAAATTTCGATAGAATTTCTTGAAGACCTGGAAGAAGAACTACAATTTTTAAACTACGTGGATTAGGAAATGGCAGAAAACCCGTATTTTTCTACAATACATATTTTGCTTTCGGATTTGTCCTTGACTTTATTTCTAATTAATATGGGATTGGTTGTCTATGTTTTAACAAATCCTAGTGTATTGTTAATTTGGCTTTATATCATTATTATCTTTCCTGTAAAAGCGAAATATTGTTTTCATTTAAGAAAATCCAAATTTTGTTGAAAATTTGTATTACGAAATGTGGAGGAATCCAAAAAAAAATGGATATCCTGGGTCGGTCGGTGTACCTGCTTATGTTCTTTTCAGCTCTATACAGATATAAATACTAGGTGACCCAAGAAACTTTGTTCTACCTTGAGTAGTTTTTTAATTTCAAAATTGTTTTGAAATACATTTCGATGGCAGGAGGAATTTAGCTTTTAATTGACAATGAGCGAAAGATGAGCTTTTCAAATCCAAGCCGCAGATGCATTGCATTGATTGGTAATTGGGGAATATATAGAAATCATCATGATTCTTGCCGTTTAGACTTGAAATTAATAATTATTGTCAATTTAGAAAAAATTACGATATTTTTACATAAACGTTACATAATTTTAGTGCATTTAGGTTTGGTAGTAGTATGATTTATGATATAACTTTTTTAAATTAAATTATGTGGTGGAAGGCAGGGCATATCAAGTCGGTGGATTCTTGGAAGAAATTTGCGACAAGGACACCTGCCATTTGTACGTCTTTCACGATACAGTCTAACTAATTCTTACCGAGAGTAGTTTGCCATAATGATGTGTTGATATTCAAATTGGAAAAATAATTAACAAACCAGAATCCTTAGAGACCCACCATATGCGGAACCACCCTATTCATTGCATATCCTTGAGATGTTTGTTAATAGTTAATACAGGATGTAGGTCAATGAAAGATTGTTGTTTTAAAGTAACGTTTCGAACGTGTTTACGTCCTTCCATCAGGCCTTTTATTATTGCAATAAAGAAACAAATGAGATGTATCTTTTGAACTGTTGGCCTGATTTTAGTTTTTTTTTTTCATTATGTTGACAAAATTATAATAATAAAATATATAATAAAAAAGTTAGTGGCTACCACTATTTCGAGCGACAACATTAGAGCCCGATGTATGTATGTTATTTAATATCACTATTGTTGGAAACTCTGAAAAATTGGTCCTGATTCCTTTCGTGAATAATATTCTGTCTTTGGGGCTTCAAATGTCCGAGCCTTTTTCACATAGACATGTGATTTCGAAAAACGAACACACAAAATAAAGACTTAAATGGTTAAATTCGGGGATTTTGCCAGTTACTGCCAATGCCAAACGAGACAGGCGCATCGGAAATGCAGCCCTCAGAATTTCCGTTGTAACTTGTGTAGTATGTGCCGTTCTTTATCTAGGGCCATATAGCATACCATGCAGTAACTTCGGCGGGTGTAATTCGCTCTCTTCGCCCGCTATTTGCGGATCATCGTGCGGCAATAATTTAGCTTTACGAAAGCCAAGATTCTCGTGGTCGGAATTTGAGATGGCTTGAGCGTAGGTTATACCATCTTGGCGGCCAAAAACCAACAGTTGATACATTGATCATACTTTGTACGGAAACATTTGTAAATTCTTCGCCAAAATTCTCTGCCAAGAAAGAATCTGCCGCAGCTTGCAATATTATCAGAAAACGGCTGCTGCGGGGCTGGTCAGACTTGTTAGCATCTCGGGGTGTCACATATGCTTGTTGTCGACCAAGCGGGAAATCTAACCGAAGTTCAACCTGCTCCAACACCACCGACAAATTATTCTGCGAAAAATCGAAAATAGATATTCATGTCTTGTTGACTTAGTGACTTAGTTGACTTCATGTGAAGGTTAGTGAGTGTTTGTGGGTTATCTCTAGTTTTTAGGACTACCTCTCCTCCTTTGCAATTTCATTGAAAAATTACTTTCTCGAGTGGATAAGGTATTTTTCTAAACATTCCATCGTAGGTGTCTTTGAATTCTTGAAAGTAAAGTTAAAGGAATTAATGCTGGCGTGCCACAAGGTTCCGTTCTCCTTCTGATCTTGTTTCTCAATTTTATAAATTATCCCCTGATTAAAAACAGCACCCTCAGTTTTTCGTACTTATTTCCAAATTTACCTCCACTTTCTATTGGTATTGGAGAAGGGAGAGTATCATAAGCTCGTTCAATTCAGACTAATGGAGCATTATCAACAGGTGGTGAATCAATGCTTTTAAGACACAAAGCTGTTTGCTCTCATTAAAGCGAAATATTCCTATTTTGCCATTATCCATGAATGACAAATCCATCAATTCTAATCTTATATAGCTACACACCTCGTTTGGAACTAACACTTCCTCCGACGATTAAATTTGTTTCCCCTGATCTGGCGACCAAAGTCTTAAAACTGATAATGTGCTTTAGATTCAGGCAGGCGGCAGTATTGCCAGGTCCTAATCTTAAGAATACAAATTGTTCAATTTATTTGAAAAGAAAAAATACAGAATCTATCTATCTATCTATCTATATTTCCAAAACATTCGTCTCGTTCTCTTGACTGTCATTATTTTCCCGCTAGCTTAGAATATCATCAAACTTATTTTATTATTGATACTTCTAGTAGAACCGTTTTTTTTTTTTGTTTTCAATATTTGGAATTGAATGTTTTTTATTTTTTCATAGGGAAGTTTTTTAAAAGTTTTAGAGGTAAACCAACATTTCTTAAAATATTTGTATTCTTTTTTTAAAACTTATATTTTGAAAATGACTTATTCTACTACTTTGAAATTTAGTATTTAGTATTTTTTTGGCTTTTTTCTCGAATACTTGAGAAAATCATGTTCTACTAGAACAAAAAACGGTATTTACAAATATTTAAAGACCTTTAAAAAATCTTCTTTTTTCAAACACAGCTAGCAGAATTTTATTAAGAAAATATTGCTTCTTAAATAAACAAAAAAACCAGTCCGATTAAAATATATTTTTTATACTGATGCTGCTTAAAATTTTAAATGATAACTTAAAAAATATTTTGTTGATTAAATTAGATTTAAAAAACGTATTATTTTTGAAAATAATGTCTTATACACATATTAATATTTACTTTAAAATTGGTACCAATTTTTTTTTCCTAAGAATGTTTTAATAATTTTATTCAATAATTTCTTTTTTATAAAATCGTTCCAACGATTTGTACTTTTTTATATATATTATTACAAATTATTTTGTATATATTGTCCAAAAATTCAAATAACAACTTTTTTAGGGCGCGAGCTGCAACAGCTAAAAAGTCGGTTCGAATTCTTAATAATACTGCATACCAACATTTTTGAAAAATAATATTTTGTATTTTGAACATTCCATACTTCGATAACTGGTGGATAATATTTTTTTGAAAATCAGTTTTTTTAAATTTATATAGTTAAATACCTAAAATTATCATACCAACTTTATTTTAATAAAATTTAAGAAATTTTGTATAAAAAAAATTAAGTAAAAAACTACTTTAAAAATATATTTAGCAGTTTCTACTATGCATCTTGTGCTATAGATTTGATCGAACATAAGATCAAGTTCGTACGACCTTTTCGTGTATTTTATTTTAATCGGTACCCTAGTGAAAAAGCAAATTCCATTTCTTCCCAAAAAAATGTCCGGTCCACCGTGTATGCCATGAATATACCATACCCTTGAATCAACCTTCTGAGGTAACATCAAATAAAGGGTTTCTACTGATCATACTACACGAAAGGGAACTACTTATACCCAACTCTGGTTTTCTTTCCCATTTCAATACCCAAACTTTTAAGACAAAAAAGTATATCGTAATCTAAACTTAATGTACAATGTCCATTTCCTTAATATTTCACAAAGAACAAAAAATACAAACTCAAACTTATAGGTACTGTTGATACTTTATAATAAAAGAAGCTAAAGCTATCACAATACACACATGCAAATGTTTTTCTTTTTTTAAGTTTTAAATCAATGCAATGACGAGAATAATTTTTTAACAATTAAAAACCCATTTCTTTTCTAATTTGATGACAACGAATTTGTAATTCCCACTAATTTATCATACCATTTATCACAGATTGGTGCATTTTTTATCACAAACAGTTGAAGTTGTATTTATAATAAAAAGGTTTTCAACAACTTAACTCGTTAGCAGTTGTAGTATTGTATCCATCGCGTTAACTCCATACTAGTTGCACTTCAAGGCAATTTCTGTTAAATAAAAAAACGATAACCATGAGCGTGTCTCTAATTGCAGTCTTAGTGCTAGCTTTACCCTCAAGTAATGTCTATCGAACACAACACAAAGAATAATATTATTAAAAATGCTTTTTTTTATTTTAATTTAGTTCTAGTGATGGGTGAAACTGAGAAGTGGGACGAATGTGGTCTCGACTTGAGCAAACCAACTGGTCTGGACGGTCTCATTGATTTCAAATTTCTAGGCAGAGTTCTGCGAAGTCTGGTGCCATTTCAGAAACCAGATGTTACCATGCATTTCTATCTCTACAAAAAGGCTTTCCCGACTTGTGGCCAGGAGCTACGCATGGACGATGATTCTCTCCAGGAATCGGGATTTAATAGTAAACATCCAACAAGGTTTGTAAAAAAAAAAGTTCTATCAAAAAAAAAACACCGACCGCATTGAACTCATTGTTCTGTAATTATTTTAGAATAATCATTCATGGATGGATGAGTCAGAGTAAGGCATCTTTGAATCGTGACATTAAAGACGCCTACTTAAGCATTGGCGACTTCAATGTGATCATAGTGGACTGGAGTGTGGCGTCAAGCACTCTCAACTACTACCGGGTCGTCAGATTGATTGAACACTTTGGTCAGATCATCGCTGACTTTGCAAGACATCTGCATGACACACTCGATGTGGATTATGACAGCATTTATTTGATCGGTCATAGCTTAGGAGCTCAAATTGCTGGCAGTGCTGGAAAACGTTTGAAACCTGGCCAATTCAATACGATTTTCGCCCTTGATCCGGCTGGACCGGCTTTTAGAGAGAAGGACATGGAGTGTAGAATTGATCCCACCGATGCCAAATACGTTGAATCCATTCAAACGAGTGTGAATCTGGGATTGCTGGAGCCCGTTGGTAATGCAACGTTTTTCCCCAACAATGGGGTTTACCAGAAGTGCCTTGGATTCGGATGTTCACATAGTCGGTCGTATCAGTTCTTCGCTGAATCAATCGTTAGTTCACGGGGATTTTGGGGAACCGTATGCGATAATGCAACCAGGAAATGGCACTGTCCGGAAAAGGGGAAGCAATACAAAATGGGCGGGGAACCCTCACACCCCAAAAATGGAACTTTCTATGTGAGAACTAGAGCCAATGCGCCATATGCAATTGGGAAAAATCTTAAATACGTGTATTCTTAAATGAGATCTGATATTAAAATCAGATTTTTTTTTAAATATTTATAAGTTAATGTAAATAATTATTAATAAGACTGCCTACATATAGAATAAGAGAATATAATAGTGTAAATATTTTACTAAGTAATTAAATATATGACGAATTGGAAATTCTTAGGAAATATTCTTTCCAACGAGATTGATTAAATTCAGCAAATAATTTTCAAAATCACAAAACAAAAAATTATAAGATTAGTGTTATAAGAATCTGTAAGAAACTTAATAAAAGTTTACAAAAAATGTAAAAGCTTTCACGAAAAATATTCTAAATAGTTTTTCAAGTTTCTTTTAATAGTATGTACTTACAAATAGACATACATAATTTCAGTAGCTACTTAAAGTAAATGGAAATATCCCAAGTTTTTTGGACTTATACAGCCCTATTAATAAAAAAAACGCTTAGTCCACATTTAGTCAATGGACTTAAGCCACGGAATAAGAGTTAGACTATGGACTAAAACTCCCTATTAATAAAATATTGAACAAAATCTACTACAACAAGTATCAACTCTATCTCTTTTTATTTTATGTCCCTTGTAAATTTTGTTCTTAAATGTCAATTCTTAGTCCATCGCTAGACCACCGTCTTCGATGGTCTAGCGGAGGACTAAGTTGGTAAACGTCAAATAGTATACATTTTGTTTTATTAATAGCATTTCGCACTTAGTCCACGAAATAAGTCCTAAGCCTTCCCTAGTCCATGTTTATTAATTTGGCTGGTAAGGTTTAAAGGTTAGAATAGGTTTAACGGGGTAATAATACTGCAAGGACCATCTGATTGGATATGAATGGATCCAGGGTTTTCCTGAAGAAAGCACAATAAAAGTGGGATAAACAAGAAGAGTTCTACCTAACTATAAATTTCGATAGTATAATTTTTAATATATCAAAAACGGTCTTAACAATTAAATACGGCTTAATAATACCTAACCAATACATACAGAACTATACTTTTTTAATGGAAAGTAGGCGCGCAACTCTCGTTGTGGTAAAGAATCTAGAAACAGGGTGTTGGTCCACATCTTACTAGAGTGGAGGAACCAGGAGCAGGAAGTAATTTACCACGTCTCACTAGTTTGAAAGAGGAATCTAGAAACAGGAAATCGTCCAAATCTTATTAGAGCAGGAAAGGGAAAATTAAAATACTTTTTCAATTTCTAGCCAAAGATTTCACTGGTTGGAATCTTGGAATTAATAAATTCCTGGGAAAATTATTCCGATTTACTTTTTATAACGAAAATTATGATGGATTTTCTATGGAAATTTTACATTTACTTCAAATAATTTTGGTTAAGAGCAAATATGAATTATAATAGACTAAAGATAAATTTATAAAATAAACTTATTCTAGTGCCATCAAGTAGGTGGTTGACGGCCGCTGGTATTACTTGTTGGGTGGTACACTCCGGATCGGCAAATGAAGTACATTTTATATCGCTTAGGTACACAGTGGGTCCGTCTGTTACATTTTTGGGTGTTGGTGGTTTTATTGCTTTTGAAGTGTAACTGTTCGTTATAAGGAGTGAGTGAAACATAAATGTGTAGTGCTCCCTAAAACTACTTTAATTCAAAGTGACTGTATAGACTGACTGTATATTTTTTTTAAGCTGGGGCATTCACACAGAAAATGATAAGAGCACTTCTCCGTCTCTTCATCCTCTACAAGTTTACAAAAATAAGATGTGCGTTCACCCATTCTACACAACCAACTCCAACTGGCCCTTCCAGCTAGCTTTGTCCCTAACTAGCCGCTTTCGGATACACTCGGTCTATCTATCCCCGAGTCTACAGCCCAAACGCTTGGGTGTATTTTCTTCACGCTCAGTAATATCCCACATATATTTTTCCCAAAAAGTTTTATTTTTTTTCTCAAAAGTGGCTCCAACGATTCATATATAACTACAAAAAATCAGTTCATTAATGAAGATGCCTTTCGGTACCTCCAGAAGAAATTTTTTTTTTGATTTTCTGGAAAACGATTCATTTCCCTTTTTTTTATTTTTTTTTATGGAGAAGCTTCTTAACAGTTTTGTAACCAAAATTTGTAAAAAAAAAATAAAAGATAAAAGACTCAATATTTCGAAAACGACTCTATCGATTTCTTCGAAATTAAAAAAAAATATTTTACTAAAACAAAAAACAAGGGTACCTACCTATCATACATATATTTAAAAAAAAACGTGACGAAAAAACATTTTTTTTTTTCAAAAATTTCTCCAAGAATTCTGATAAAAAATGTGTGTTCTTATCTAAGTGCAGTCCACTTTTTAATAAAAAAAAAACATTTTATTTTGCGTACTTATTAAAGGTACTTCCCATAAAACCACTTTTAATATTTTTGACTTTCTCACTATTGGATGAAATGCTCTCTAAACATATAAATAATATTGGATATTCAAATTTTCAAAACTATTTTTTTTTTTTCGATTTTTAAAAAATAATACCATTTTTTTAAATAAATCGATTTTTCAAAAACATGTTACTGATTTTTTTATTATTTTAATAAAAATAATTTCATTTTTATTAATGCTTTAAATTGACGTTTCAATTTTTTTTCTTAAGAATATTTTCAAATTTTTGTACAAAAGAAATTAATTTAAAAAAACGAGATTTTTATATACTCACATTTGTGCAAGAATTCAAATGGCATCTTCCTTTGCCCTCACACTATAAAAATATTTTATTATGCGTATCATTTATTTCTACCTAATTGAATTATATTTTTGACTTAACTCTCCTCACTTACATAATTAAAATATATATTATAGATTTATTTATACATTTGTAGGCAGGTACCCATGTAACTATTCCTTGAATCATCCTTTCCACAATTCATTATCTAAGAACAAAGTAATTTTACTTACATCGGCTTTAAGTCTATATAATAAGAACCAGACGCGATTTTTGTTGCTGTATTAGATAGTGCGGAAGAAGTGCATTTTTTTTTGAAAAATTGGAATTAAATAGTTGTGTTCTAGGTATTTCAAATAATTATTGACCATAATTTTCTAAAAAGCAATTAAACAAACATTAAATCATTATCTATAAAACAGAATGCGGGAAAAACCAGGGTAGAAGAGGTAATACTAAAGGATGCGGAAAACCCCAGGATCTCTTACTTAATGAGAAATGATTAAGTTAACTTCTCAGGATATACAAAAAATGAGAGAAAATAATAAAATGCATACAACTAAATAATTCTTCAATTATGCATATACAACCTTAACCTTAATGGCGCAAAATTTTAAACAGCCTGATGTTAAGGGCTTAGCATGATACTACTTAACAGTTTGCTAATACTAAAACACTTTACTAATATTTTCCAATTTTTAAACACTTTTTAACTAGCACCATACTAAATCTATTTTCTTAATAAACTACGCCTAAAATAGTGCAAAAAAGTAAGCGAACATTTTTTTTTTTTTTTTTTTTTTTTATAATCTACACGCGCTCAAGGGATTATGAATACCCTTTAAATGTTTCAACACAGCGCGGGCGTTGGGGTGAGGTTAAGGAAGAGAAAGAATGATAGGAAAGATGTGTGGCGCGATATTCGGAGACTGTATGTGGTTGTTGTCTCAGATTTTATCTCCAGGGATGGCGGCTGAACTAATGCGGAGAAATTTCCGTGTCTTATTTATCGATGTCCCTTATAATTCGCATTAATTAATTTTTTTATTCTTTGTCATATTTTATCGGTATACTAGTTTTTACTCAATCACATGTTGTTAGTTCTATGCCTAAACAGCATGTAATGAGTAAACCAGTAACTCATTGTATGACATTTATTTTTAGAATTGGTTTTTAATGGAAAAATAAGAAGACATAGACTACGGCAGGGATCGAACCTGTAACCATGAGGTTGACAGGCGAACACACAACCATCGCGCCACGGCCACCCCCATAACTTTTTGACGTTTGTAAATGTCAAAGTGGCATATGGATTTAGTACGGTACTAAGAAAATAAAGTAGCCATTTTGTTATTTTAACTTTAGTAAAATGTTAAGAAAATAGTACCATACTAAACTGGTTTAAAATTAGCAAAATCCTCTTTTTACCCTAGTATCATACTAAAAATGATTTAACATATTACTAAATCAAAGTGGCTTTAGATCAGGCTACTCTACAATAGATAACATATTCATTCTCAGGAGTCTAGCGGAGAACTTCAGTATGCAAGGCAGAAAATTGTCTGTGTTTTTTATATACTTCAAAGCAGCTTTCGACACAATCAACCGAGGTGCTTTGTTTTACAATATGTATGGTCTTGTATTGTCGCTGAAGTTCGGACGTGTGCTCGAAGATTTGTACAAACGAACCCAGGCTGCAGTGTGGAATGGAAATAATCTTTCGGATTGGTTCGCAACCACTTCGAGAGTGAGTCAAGGTTGCACATTGAGTCCCACCCTGTTTTCGTTCTTCATTAATTATCTCATAGATTACCTTCCTATGGGTGTTGATTTCGCAGGGGTCCGAATTAAGGCATTGTCATTCGCTGATGATATAGTCATGTTTGTGTATTCCCCAGAAACTTTATAGCACATGATTAATAGAGTATACCATTACTGTTATCTGTGGAACTTAATCGTCAATATTCAGAAGTCTAAGGTAATTATTTTTAAAAAAGTCGGTAGTCGAAACGCATCGAATGAAAAATGGAAGTTTAACGGTGAAGCTATTGAATGTGTCAACGAATACAAATACCTAGGCTTAATTTTTTCGAGAAACTTGAGTATGGAGAAACATCTAAATGAAAAACTGCATAAAGCCAAAACCGCTATTAATATCTCGTGGAAAAGAATTTTTATGAACGTAAATATAGCTCATAGCAGTAAATATAAGATATTTGAAGCGGTTGCAGAGAGTATCCTTTTGTATGGCGCTCAAGTTTGGGGATGTAAAAAGATTCTCAAGGTTGAGAAACTTTTAACACACTACGTGAAGAAAATATTTCGCCTACCAACGAACACACCAAACTATGTTCTTATGTTTTAAAAACTGGTCTATTACATCTATACGTTAAAACCTTAAAACTGCAAGCGGACTATTTACTGAAAGTTTTCTAGATGCCTGATTTCCGACTAGTCAGTAAAATAGTTATAAAAGGCATACAAGACCAACATATCTGGTACAGGGAGTGGACATGTCTTGCCGAAGAATGCGATGTATTATTTAATTTAAACTTGGAAAATATATCGAGCTGTAAAACTCTCCTGTACGATTTGATATCTAAGATAGATATAAAATGTAGGGAAGAATATGTAGCTGAAGCCTGCACTTCCCTATTCGGAACGATATATAGCAGGTTGAACCATAATCTCGCAGAAAGAAATTACTTCCGTGATTCAAATAAAGTAAACGAGATTGCTACAATGGTCAGACTTCGGAGCGAATTACTCAGCCTGAACTTCATACCGCACAGACCCGATTTACCTTTGGAGTATAGTATTTGCAATTTGAGGGAAAGAGAAGACGTTATTCATTTCGTCGGAAGGTGCCCAACTCTCAGAGAAACACGAAGAAGTATTCTGGGAAATGACTTTCTGTCAGAGGAACAAGTTCTTGTCCGCCTGAATGAGATGGATGTAACCAAGCTGTATGAATACTGCAAAATCGCGCTAAGATATAGAGCAAGAATAATGAATTATAACTTCTGATTTTTTTTTTCCTTTTTAAATATCAAAATCGTAGTATTAAATTCTTTTTAAATTACATAAAATTATGTTAGCTTATTAAAGTATTTGAAGTTGTTTTAATTGTCAATCTGGCAGCTGTCAAATGCCATGTCATAATGATTTTTTGTTTGTATAAATATGTATTAACTGTTAGGTAAATTAATACGTAATCCAATAAAAATCTATTCTAATGTAACAAAATTACGCCGTAGAATAGTGGGCTGACTAGCTTTCCTATACTAAATGTCAGTTGTGGAGACTTCCAAGAAAAGACTATTAATAATTTTAATTTCCGTTAAAAACTTGAATGTTTAACTAATGCGGTCATATATGGTTTGACAGCTTAACAAATCATGTTTGAATAAAATGGGGATTCTGATTTCCCTCGGATATCGGACATTAGATATCAGTGCATTGTGATAAATGCGCACTATAGAGACTTCAAGTTCGCTGACTGACTTCGCAAATCACCCTAAGACAGCATAACTTAATAGTTGACTTATGGAAAGGAAATTATGGTATTGAGTAAATTTAGTTTTTAGTCTTAATAAGTCAATAGAACAAAACGGAACTGATTTAATAAATTAATTTATTTGCTTAAAATTCATAACTTAAGTCGAACTGTTCGTGTTTTTTAAGCATCTTCGTTAGGAGAATCATTTCCCGGGTGATTTTATTTCCTGTAATATTGTTCACCTTTCTCTCCAAATAACAACTACATATTGGCTTAAATCTCACATTGAGCTTTCTAAATATTACTTGAGAATAATATTATCGTTAGCGATTTTTTAACAAATTAGTAACGAGAAGCAACATTTTATTTTCTAGCTGAAACTGTGGATCACTCCGTCCTAGTGTTAGGTTTAATTTTTGGAGAGATTTTTTTATATGGAAGCTAAAATTTAGTACATTATTTTCCACTAAAACCTAGTATAAACAGATCGAAATAAATCTTCTAAATTTTAGTTAACACTTTTCTCTACAACTTTTTACAAAAGAGGATAGTGGAGAGTACGTAATAAATTACCAGCTGACAGTTCAAAGGAATTGGTTTGCATTTGATTGTGTTATACATTATGCTTTGCCCCAAAAGTTGTAACAAAATGAAGTCTACACAAACATGTCAAAATTAATGCACAAATCTAATATGCCAAACAATTAATTAAATAGCTAAAATTTGGCAGATAAGTTACGATAAGTATGAAATAATGAATATGAATTTTTACTTTTCTAAATTTTGGAGAGAATCTTGGATTTAGTGCGGCTTAAATAGTTAAAGTTGAATAATAATTGTTAATGCTCACTTATTGATATAATGTAATTACATACATACACATGTACATAGCATACATACGATATTTTTTAAATTCATAAAAATGAATGTCAATGACAAAACATAATAACACACAGCACACATAATAACACTCTCGCACATAAAAGTTCAACGGCACGATAAAGTTCAAAATGACTAAATTGCCATTACAGATGATTTTTTAATTCATCTAGATACACAATATACAGCATCTTAATCCAATATCTTCTCTTGTGTACCTATAAAAGAAAGCGTATACCGCTCCATTGCTCATAGTATTCTAGTTCTAGCATTGCAAACTGCAACTGCACACACAAAATATAGTAATAGTAAGGCAAGGCGCGCTTCACACTGTTCGAACTGACCTCCGATTCTAGTAATTTTTTTTTATAAAATTTAAACAGAAAATTCATCATGATGAGCTTGGCGCAATTCAAAACCTTAGTTTTAGTTTTAGTTTTACATTTGGGTAAGTTAAGCAATTTTGTGATTATTTTTAACCAAGAGATTTAAATATATTTTTTATCTTAGTTTTAGTTACAAGTGAGACTGATGATTGTGGCCATGACTTAAGCACACCGACTGGCTTAGACAAATATATTGACTTCAAATTTCTGGGAAGAGTTCTTCGGAATATGGTTCCGTTCCTTAGTCCAGATGTGAGAATGAAATTCTACCTGTACAAAAGAGCATTTCCGACATGTGGGCAGGAACTTCGAACTGACGATGATTCCCTGCAAAGATCAAGTTTTAATGTTTCACATCAAACGAGGTATTAAAAAAAATCTGCGTTCGGCTTAAAGACAAAATTTTAATGAGAATTTTATTTAATTTCAGAATAATTATTCATGGATGGATGAGTCAGAGCAAGAACTCACTTAATCGTGATATTAAGGATGCTTACCTAAGCGTTGACGACTTCAATGTGATCATAGTTGACTGGAGTGTGATCTCAAGCACGCTGAATTACTTCAGAGTAGTAAAACTGATCGAAAACTTTGGCCGAATCGTGGCTAAATTTACGAATCATCTTCATTTAAAATTGGGTGTGAACTATGACGATATCTATTTGATTGGTCATAGTCTAGGGGCACAAATCGCTGGCAGTGCCGGGAAACAAATTAAGCCCGCACAGTTTAACACCATATTTGCACTTGATCCAGCTGGTCCAGCATTTAGATTCAAGGGAATGGACTGTCGCATCGATCCGACGGATGCGAAATACGTGGAGTCAATTCAGACGAGTGTGAATTTGGGACTGCTTCAACCAGTGGGTCATGCCACGTTTTTCCCCAATAAAGGTATCTACCAGAAGTGTTTGGGTTATGGGTGTTCGCACAGTAGGGCGTATGAGTTCTTTGCTGAATCAATAACCAGCCCGAGAGGATTTTGGGGCTCATTGTGTGACAAGACGGAGAGGAAATGGACTTGTCCGGAGGTGGGAAAACAATACAAAATGGGTGGCGAGCCATCACAACTTAAGACTGGTACTTTTTATGTTAGAACTAGAGCAACTTCGCCCTATGCACTTGGGAGATATCATAAATATATTTATGCGTAAGATCAATACTGAGTTTTTTTTAATTTCTAGCTCTGCATTTATTTGGGAACAAAATTGTCTGTTTGACAAAATTCTATATTTCCCATTATAGTATTCTTATAATTTGAGTAGATGTCCGTTTAATGATTGTGAACGCATCCATTTGCATGGTCTGCCAACTTCTGTTGACAAACTTTTTCAAGTTACAATGTTCGCAATTAGTTATATACTGTACTAATCAGTCCTCTTACACCTAAGAGGTCAACAGCGTCGTTAGCCCAAAGTTCCAAAATTGCTATTACCTAGTGCATTTGTGACAACTTTTTGACTGAAATATACAAACAGTGGAATTACACTTACGAAATGTCAAACAGCTGGCTGTTGACGAAGCTGGTGCTGATTTAATCTGTTTAACGCATAAGACACGACAGCTGCCAAACAATTATGTATGATCCTGAGTACACACTGTTAACATTCATCCATACCAATGAAGGTTCAGTCCTCCTTGTCGCATTCGATGATTTTGTTAGTAGGAGCATTTTGTTGTCAGCCAAACAAATCTAGTCTAGGTGTTTTGATGCTTTACACTACAGCCACATATTGCTTTGGCAATGCTTATTCCTTTATTGGTCAATCTATCTTCATCTCTCGAAAAAGTCAAGCAGTAACTCTTTCTGCTTATCATTAAATAGTGATCGCAGCAGATCACAATTGGCAGTAAAGTTTAACATAGATTATGGAGTTTTGAATCCAAATAGCAGAGACTTGCCACTGTAATTCTTGTGTGAATATCTTCTCCAGGTTGTCAGTCGTGGAGTGAATGATTCCTTCATTGTAGACAAACTGCTTACAGTTACTGCTAAGTTACTTCGTGTCGTAATTTTTAATTTTTAATTGACAAAATCTGGTGTATATTTGCTGATATCTGCTCTAAAAAAATAAGAAATCCCACATGATATTACTTCACCATCTCTAATATTTCACTTCTGTAAGGTTTCCGTAAGGTCTTATCGGAAATAAAGTGGCATACCGAAGCATTATTGAAGCTGAAATGTTAGTTTGATTGTTGAGACATGGGTTAAATTTGCGGAAGCTCTTCTTTTGGTACAGATTTTATCACATATTTTCTAATATGTTGCGACACAAACTGATCTAATCCTCAAAAGAAATGTCAATGATCGCTTGTTTCCTTCAATATGCCGTAGATGATTCGAGGCATGCAAATGCACACTACCAACACGTTGCCTCTATATATGAAGAATTCTGTTACATTGCGTCTTGGTTGAATTGAAATGAGTTATTTTATGACTGTTTGAGTGATATCATTCCTGACATTTTATTTACAGTTCACTCATTCCTCATAATATCAGGAGTTTTTTTCGGTGCGTTTGAAAACAAACTTCGATTTCTAATTCTTCATCGATAATGTCTAGATAAGTGAATACACATGGCAGAAATCCTCCGCTAAGTTTCTAGTGTAAATTTGGGGCAACTCCATATGAGCTTTTCTTCAGGTCCAAACGGTTCGAAGTCTTCTTTCGTGAGACAGCATTAGCTCTGAATTTTATTTTGTGGCAAAAAGAAAAGTAACAATTTCTTCATCACATTAAAATTCGAACCAAGTCAAAATAAGTTCATAGAATGTATAGAGCCTGTTTTTCATTGCGAGACCATTCTAACTTAAGGGTTAGTTCTTGCAAAATGTTTCAGTCAATTTAGATGCGAAGTTAACTCATAAAATTCCAGTAGTTAACTCTGAATTAAATGAGGATATATTTCAAAAAGATGTTTTCCAAAACACTATAAAATTGTTATTTTCGATAGTGTCGCCATCTACACTTCGATAATGAGAGGGCAACTTCTATAGAACAACTCGTCAATTCCGATAGAATTTTGACAATTGAGAATTAAAGTAAATTTATTTGCAGGATGAAATAACTCTGGATTAAATTAGGTCCACAGTTTTCAATGGCTGATTTAACACAAGTCCAAGCCGAGTTAGTTAATCTTACAAATAAATTAACCTAGATTTAACTGGAATATCATATCCATTTGGCTATCGAAATACAGATGGCGACAATATCGACAAAATTTCCAAAGTTTTGCAAGTTAGTTTTATCTATTAGAAACGTCTACTCTTTTTAATCCAGAGTTAATCCCGCAAATTTGTTGAGTCAACTCAGGAGCTAAATTAACTCAAAATTATCGCTGGTAGTAGGATAGTCTTGCCATAACAACTGTACCAACACACCATAAATTCAACTTGGAACAATAATAACTCAAAAGAAGAAGCTCAATCAACATGAAGAATTAAAGCACATGTTTAATATAAAATTAGACATTTAAGGTAGAACCATACTGGGCGGAAGTGCACTTCAAAGGAACTGCGCGACACTGTGCGACAAAATTCCCAAAATTTATACGAATACATTGTGAAGTAGTGTAGTTCCGTTACAGTGAAGTTCGGTCTTACCTTTAATTTTAACAATATTCAGTGGATATTTATTTCTTTTTCATTAAAAGCGTGAACTGGGATTAAAGCTAAATATCATTCTTCTCAATATATAATTTTCTTTCCTTAAAATAAAAAAGAAAAACATAGGTAAATTACCTTCTGATGGCTCTTGGCAAAAAAAAACAGTCGATTATTCTTCTTTTAGATCAATGACATCTCTAAAAGCTTTTATGTACGTACCATTTTCAAGATATGAGCTCATTAATCAGTATAGCTGCTGCTACAAAAGTAATTCTTTCAGACTTGCAGTCATATTCAAATGAATTCACATCACTAAAAGCCAAGCCTCTTGACAAATATATAGCATCACATTCCGAAAGTAAACCACCCACTTCACCCGTACAGCAGCGCCATCATGCGGAAGAATGCACACACCTCTAGCTTAGCCCAATGTACCCTCACCCTAACCCTTACCCAACCCAAAGCCGCACCCGATCCTGAACGTCAATTTGGAAAACGTTAAAACGTTTCTCCCTTCAGAAATACTTTAGAATCCTTGTGCAAATGGCTTGCCTTTTTTTTTTTTCTTGCTGCTGCAGGTCCTCGGAAAATCGGTTGAGTGGCCACTTTTCCGCTAGCCAAGCTGAGTGGCAATCTCTTGTGCGAATTAACAGCCAGAATGAGACGAGAATGGTGGTGATTGGGGGCAAAGACCACGAGGACGAGGATTATATGGACTAGAAATGTTTGGGCATCCCGCAGGAGATTGACTATTCTCATTTGTGGTTCGAATGGAACTCGCTTGATTGATTACAAGAGAATTTTCGTACGGCATTTGGGATTTATGTGGCAGAGAATGTAATGTGAGTCAAGATTCAACAACCATCCAGATCCAGACCACCCCGCGCTGCCAACATTCAGCAATGTCTATCTATATTGTCATTCGGGATTCAGGTGAGGTGAGATGGCTGCAGTGTGACAATTTGTTTGTGTTGCTTCTTGTCTAGAACATCGATTATGTGGCTACACACGCTTGTGATGGTACTAGTGGCAGTGCCATGGCAATAGAAATGGAAGCAATGGATTGCAAAAACTTGCTGTCAGTTCAATTCCAGCGCATAAATTGTTTGCCTCTGCGCGGAATTGCTTGTTGGGGTGTAAAGGGTTTGGTATTTTTGTTCTATTTTTCTTTTGTGAAGGGTTGTTATGGTAGTAGTGTGCTTTTATAGTGAAGTAGAGTTGGTATTATTTTTTGTTGTCTTTCCGTTTGTTGTAAAAACATCCTGCTACAACTTGAAGTCGTGTTTTTAGTGAACAATTTTTTGACAACAAATGTCAGGATAAGTTAGCAAATTTTTGCAACATTGAGGAAAAATTGCTTAACTCATGCATGCTGCAGTAGTTAGATGTTTTAAATAAACAACATGGTGAGCCAAGCAGACTAAACATTCTAGTTTTTTTTTTGAAACAGTAACATTTTTTGTTTAAAAAAAAGTTTTGTAAGCAAAAACGTTCATGCAAAAATTAAATAGAGAAATCTGTCTAATATATACAGAAGAGTGACAGTTTTATAAAAAAAAAATAGGTAGACAATCTGCATGAGTAGAATTTGACATTGGTCCTCAACAACACAATTAAATGGCTTCAGAAAACAAGTCGTCGCGTCGTGGGGACTTTCATTAATTTACAAAAAATAAAAAATGAAACCCACATCATACAAAATCTGAAATGTCATTTTTTCACATAGAGTTTATTGTGTGAGAAAGATGGAGGCTTCTCCTCCAAATAAATATTTGTACACTTATAAATTTCGCTTTCCTTACATGGGGTCTCCACGAATGAGATTTTCTAGTGAGCTAGAAAGCATTCTATGAAAAATGATAGCGGAGACCACAAATAGCATTCTATACAAAATTTCATACTAGACCTTGCTCAGCCCTCAGCTCATCGCATTCTATCGATAGTATACTATTTGGCTGTCCCCTGTTAATTTCGAAGAATGAGCTCCAGCTCATCTTCGATGCATTAAAGAAAAAGAAGTCATCAGGAGTCGATGGTATATCCAACGTTGTACTACGACATTTGCCCCAAGAAGCAGTTGACATTTATACCACACTGTTTAACAACGCGCTGAACAATGCATATTATCCAGTGCGGTGGAAGACAGCTAGCTGTGGTGCACCCTCTCCCAAAAAAGGGAGAGGACAACTCCAATCCGGCGAATCTCCGGTCGATAAGTCTTCTTCCGAGTACCAGCAAAGTATTTGGAAATGTAATTAATAGAGCCCTGTTCAAGTGGGCGGTTGACAAAAATATCATCCCGGATAGTCAGTTCGGTTTTAAGACGGGACATGACACAATTCAGGCCGCGTCCAAACTCGTTTCTGATGTCCAATGGAACAAATCTAAAAAGCAGTGTACGGGTGCCTGTCTGGTTGATCTGGAGAAGGCCTTCGACACCGTATGGTTAGAGGGTCTCTATCTAAAGCTTGCCAGAATTGGTATAAGTAAACCGCTATTGTACATTCTTTATGACATGCTAAATGGTAGAAAGTTTGTTGTCAAGAGTGGCAATGTAACTTCTACCGCAATTTTTAATATTAACAATGGTCTTCAGCAGGGAGCGGTTATATCTCCGATTCTCTTCAGCATTTACACCAGCGATCTGATAGGTAGTCTAACTCAGGCAATTGCGTACGCCGACGATCTAATTGCGTACAGAACAGCTAATACAGTTGAGGTCATCAAAAGTCTCTTGCAGAGTGACTTCGACAAGATTCAGCGATATTGTGATGACTGGAAGTTGAAAATCAACTTCCAGTAATCAGAAACTATTTTGTTTAGGAGTCCGTTGTCTAGCGCCTCAAGGGATACGAGAAAGAACTGGCGCAAGCTGGTGATCGTACGGCCACATGGACATCCACTGTCGAGTAAAAGTGTAGTAAAGTACCTTGGCATCTGGTTGGATCAGTACCTGTAATTTCGACAGACATATAGGTGCTGCATTGGCCAGGGCTAGGGGAGCCTTTGCCTTGAACACGCAGCTGCTATGGGAATTTCTGACACCACTGTTCGACGAATTCTCCATGAAGACCTTCAATTTCATCTCCATAAATTGGCTGTTGTGCAAGAATTAACTGAACGCGATTTTGTTGCCCGCGACGCCATTGCCAACATACCGATTGATATGCTGCAAAGAGTGGAGACGAATTTCAAAAATCGACTTCATCAGTGTATGCGCAATGGGGGTCGCCATTTATCCGATGCCATTTTCAAGACTGCATGAAAAAAAAATTGGGATATTGTATTCTCAAATAAAAAAAAATTTAAACAATAATTGAAGTACTTTTGTTTTATTGACCTTTCAAATAAGTAAGTTTCTCTGGCGCACCCTGTAGTTTAGTTTAGAGCGCCCGTAAAGGGCCAGTAAATTAGTTGTAAGTTATTGATAATTAGGCTAGTTTTAAACATTTTTATCTAGCTTTAAGATAGTTATAAGTTAAGATTAAATAAAAATGAATAAAAAAAATACTATTTGGCTGCCATTTTCACTTTGACATTTCGAGTTTGTGGCTGGTGAACGTTTGTAGTGTATGTTATTGTTACAATTCCTTTTTTTTTTTTTTTAAGTTCCTTTTGTTGAACGTTTTTTTAGTTCTTGTAAAGCTACTAGAGCAAGAACACAGCGATACGTCATCCTTCGCGACATTTGTGCAATTGAAATAGAATAAAATGCTCAATGCCAAGTTTTCTAGCATTGTATTTTTTTTTCTTTCTATCAAAATGAAAGATAGCAGATATACCATAAAATAGAGAACGTGGTGACACCCACACCGTGTTAGAATAAGAACCGGAGGGAAATTTTTAATTTCTCATCAAGATGTATGAAATCAAAATCAACAATCAGAAACTGAATCACTGGGCAGCTCAACTCAAGACATTAATACAGCAGAAAGAGAAACAAGAGAGAAAGAACAAACAAGAGTATAAACACATCTCAACAGCACGACGCACGGGTCCCCCATCCCACTACATACTAAACTAACCGCGCGCAATGATGCTTGATTTCGCTGATCGATAGGAACCGATGTTTTCATCAGAACCAAGACCGTTCACTAGATATAAGTTTATTTATTCCTTAATCTGGATGCCTTCAAATAAATAAATACATGCGTACTTTGTTTGAGCACGACTCAATTCATAGATATTCATATATATGTGTACCTAGATACATAACCTCACATTCCAAAGTGAAACCAAGACCGCCATTTTGTTTTATGGTGCATCTGCTAAGATTTCGATCGCACTAAAATCCTAGGTAAAATTTGATATGGTCGAAATGTGGAGAATTTTAGATTTGACAAAAAATTTCTGTGGGGATTCTGCAAAAGCAGCTGTTCTCTGAAAAAAAAAATATTCAAATTTTAAAAAACAAATAATTGAAGTGATAATTGAAATGAATATTGAAAACAAGTTGAAGAAGTGTTCATTTGCATTTATTATTTATTTATTTGTGGTATTTAAATTGCTGTATTTTTTTTTTGTTTATTCTAGGCAAGTTTTTTGACATCCAATGTTTTTTTTTCACCGCATTTTCTTTTGACTGAGGTGTATTTGTTGGATTCTCAAACATTCAAGTCGGGTCCATAACTTTTATTTATCGCAGAAAGCCGAAAAAAGCAAGAGATAATAAATGCCACATGACACAAAATCAAACAGAAAAACAACCTGTCAAATTTAGCTTAATGAGGCGGACATTAATATTTCCCGTAATATATTCCTAATGCTTGACTAAATTTTAGCTAGGCTAAATTTTGGAGCGAATTTTGTATCTGAGCGAAATTTTAGCGTGAGCTGCATAATAGAATTATGCAAGAGAGGGAACTCTGTAAACTAGTACAGCTTTCTCATATACTTGCATCAATTACTATAAGAACATGATCGCTCAACTTAACTTTGTTTACTGTAAGTTGTAAGTTAACTATCTAGATATTTTTGTATATCTATGGTTCAGTTCATCTGTCATAGATTTGTTTTTACAAAATAAACTGGATTTTGACAAATCTGTGAAAACGTGAAAATTCAACGTGCACGTTTGTACGTTGAACTGAATTCAGAAAAAGATTTTATTGCGGACAGGTAAGTCCTTACCTGTCAATTATTATGCCTCGAACAGTGCTTCCAAGTTGTTCCAATTTATATTTTATAAAAAAATGTTTTGTGTTGCAATTTCTTTTTAATATCAATGAATCGGAGCTTAAACTGTATACATACCATAGCTGTTCTGTATGGCGCAGGGATATAAAACCATACCATGGTCAAGCACTTTAATGTGCCACTTTTATAAGACTTGAACATAAGTCCATAATAGATGTAATAAAAACTAAAACAGCGACAACATTCAATTAATTTTGATGGAATTTTGATAATTTTTTTTTTATTTGTTAACTAATTGTTCCGTTGAATGGGATTGAGGTTTCGTGATAACAGCTTTCTTGGGAAAGAGAATACCTCGCCTGAAATTTTGCAGCACACCTTAGGTGACCTCTGTCCCGGTTGACTTCTTTTGTGAAGAAAAGCATTCAAAGTAAATTCAGCATTCGAATAGTCATGTGGGACATTAGTCCACAAAAACAATTTTTTATAGACTAATGTTTCGCTAAGTTGAGAAGTACGAACTCCTTCAAATTCAAATACAGCAAATCTTAAACGCATTTTATTCTTCTACTGTAATACTGTACGATTAAGATCCAATTATTTTACAAGTAGGAAGAAGATACGAATTTGAATTGTATACCCTTGAATATTTAAGTACCTGTACTTTTAAATGTGTTTGTGTAACTTTCGAATCGATAAAAGTAGTCGAGAAATAAAAATAAATATGTTTGTTTTATTGTTAAGATGCCAAAATGACTTTTTCAATTTATAGCCTTCCATTGGAAAATCCCAGTCAAACAAATTAAAAATTTAAGGTATCACCTAAACTTCAGAAAACCCATTTTTTCAGAGGCGTTAAAGGCGGAAAAGTTATCGCCTGAGTTATAAAACATGGGCCCTGGTTTGCTAATTTATACGTTGTGTCAAAAAAAATTTCAGAAATTGATTGTCATTTTGACAATAACACCTCATATATAACACTTACTTCAGAAGGAAACAAATGAATATAATATATGTTGGTAACATTGTTTCGTTGTCTCGTCTATGTTTTTGTACTCTCTCAAACTTCATCATTTGCAGCAGTTAAATACACTGTCGGAGGAGAAATATTAGGTAAGACTGTTTTTGCGACATCTATAGTTGAGGAAGTTTGCAGGAGACGATCATGCTAATTGCTCGTGCATACTAATATTCCACAGCGAAATTCATACTGCTATAAAATAACAGAACAGATATTCGTCAAATAAGCAAAACCTAACAAAAAGCTTACGACTCCTTATTTTTGTTGACTCCATTGCATATTATCAACTTATTTTATATCTTACCACCAACGTTGCCGAAGTGGAATCAACGGGCAAATGTTTTGAAATATATCCAAGTTCATGAGCAGATCAGGTAGTGCATCAGCTGAAAGGGTTGTTTCACGCTTAAATAACATTAAAACCTATAGTAAAATCGACTTTCTTATAAAGGAATAAAATAAATTTTGTCGTTTAATGAAAAAATAAAGGCTAAAACTTGCCAGCAATTCTTATCACATAAAAATTTATATTAAGCTTGTTCAGTGACGAAAAAGTTAGAACAGAATAGAACAGAACAGAACAGATTCGTGAGAAACTTCGGAACAAGATAGAACAAATTATTATTATTATTATTTATTTATTTAATACGTTTAATGCTAACGTAATTAATTATAATTATAAAAAAAATTCAACTCCTCAGGGCAAAAAAATTACATTAAGCTTTCAGATTTAAAATTACACAACCAATGAGAATAGAGAATTTATTGAAATTTTTGATTAAATGATTAAGAGGACTATTAGCGCCATAATTTGATCTGCTAAAAATAGTTCGAAGCTAGTCTGACTTACATTGAAACCTATTCGAACGAGAAACGATGGACATTAAATAGTCCCATTCATTACTCCAGTTATGAAGCAGGGCAGCAAGTACTATCTGCGACCAGAAAGAGATGGTATGCAGGTAATTAGAACAGTCAGTAATCTGACAGTTCGTTCTATTTCGTTTATTTTTGCAGAAACACTCTTAAAAATAAATTGAAATGGAGTTAAATTTATTCAAAAAATATTTTTCTTGAAAATGAGATGATTCCGATACGGAAAATGATTTATCAACTAAATCTAACACCAAAATGTTTTTTTTTTTTTTTAATAACATGAATTGGTTTTGACAGTTCTCTAAAAAGTAAGTGCAGAAAATCCTGTTCTTAAGTTTTCCAAACAGACACATTGAACACCAAACCGAACAGTTAAAAACAGAAAATTTCTCATTGAACAGCAAAATCCTGTACTTTTCTATTCTAAGGTATTCTAATGTGTTCCGAACATCTTCATTGAATACACATATTGTTAGTTGATGCTTTTATTTATTTTTTTTATGTTTATTTAATGAAGTTCTTTTATTTTATCTATTAATTATTTTTTTATTAATTTTGTGTTTATTTATTCTTATTATTCCTTAAGTTTTAAGGTGCAATAAATAAGACTTATAATTACATTATGAAATCTTCGGAATTTTGTTACTTTTTTGTTGGTGGCACCCAGTGGCCTAAAATGGCACATTCTGTTGTCAGAATTGGCACTTACAAAATGTTGTTTTCGGCAACGCTACTTACCACAACTATGTCAAAGCGCAATAGGGGGGATAAGAACTCTTCGAAAAGATTTTCCGTCGATTCCTAAACAAACTCGAAAGCTATCTCATTTCTAAAATTGTTTTTTTTTTCTCTTTTTGGAAATAAATTGTATGCATACTTTGTCATGCGAAACAAAAACTTAAAGAATTTTTCAAACTTACATAATAACACCTAAGTACTTTTTGAAGTAAGTTCCAGAATCACAAGGCAATATCTTCCAAGCACATCTCTTTCAAATTCCTTCCCTAATTTATCCATAATTTAAAATTTATTTCCATCTTTTATATATGTGACGTCAAAGAAGATTAATATCAAATTACAATAATGTTCATGCAAATATATAAATAACCTTATATATTTTCCTTTAAGGCAAACTTGCAACGCAATATTTTCTTGAGAAGACTTTGTAATCCTGTATAGAATGATAAATAATACCTTTTCTTTAATGGTTGTTTTTTTTTTTTATTTTTTTTTATGTAAAACTTTGTTGACGTCTTGGATATTTTCGGTCAAATGGCTATTCGATCAAATAATGTTTATTGTACTACAATACACGACCACTTGGGCAGACTGGGACTGGTGATGTTGCTGGGTTACTCTTGAAGGTTTCAAATTCGTTTAAGCTAATGTTTCAACATAAATTTGAAATTGGGATGAATTTGTGAGTTATAATAATAAATGGGGCTTAAGTTAAAACCTATTGAGGCTATTGAACATAAATTAAATTTTATATTTGGTGTTACCAAAAGTAATTTCGTTAAGACAGTATAAAATTACAATAACCAATTTTAAATGCTATAGATGAAATAAGGCTTAATTTTTTTGACATTTGTTATTGTGACACATTATACACATATTGACGTGTTCGACTTACATCAAAATAAATCAGTTGATAGAGCCCAATGGAAATACCGTCTTGTGTTTTTAACTGGTTGAAAACACTAAAATGCTGCAACTGGAGCTGCAACTGCAATATAATTGTCAAACAGTTTTGAAAGTGATATTTTGCATTTGCCTACAATGAAGCAAGAAACAACAAAGAAGTGCTGACAACTTTAATATTTATTATTGAAGAGAGTTTGAACTTCAATTCAACCGTTTGTAAGCCATTATCGGTATGGCTTGAATCGCTTCGGGTTTCAATTATCAAAACTGCTACATGCAAAAGTTAAAAGTTGGCAAACTATTGCAGTCCGGATTATTAAAAAAAATTGATGTTATCTCCTAGACGCAAAAACTAACAACAGATAAATCATCATGGCCGTCAAAGTATGTCTACCCCTCCATATTGAAAATGAAATAAGGAACTGTCAAATCAGCTAGTGCTAATCGGCGAAATAAGACATTAGTAGACCAGGAAAAAGATTTAATCAAATAAATCGAATAATATTAAATTAAATAAAAGCCGAAAGAATATCAAGGCAATTGATAAACGACAAAACCGCATTGGGTTGCAGCTTGCAGCTCTGATTATGTGGATTCGGTGGGGTAATGCAAAACGCATTGACTCTGAGATTGCTTGCCAAGGTTCAACCCTCGGTGGAAGCATATAATTTAACAATTAAAATGCAAAAGTAGATTAGCATCACTACCTGGAATCGAAAGTCGTGAAATATAACTATAATTGCAGCCACAGGAAAAAATGTATGGTAAAACATACAAGTGGTTGTTGTTTGTATCAAAACATTCTAATAAAATTGACTGTACATTTGTCTTTGGTTTTATAATTCAATCATTGAATGTAGGTTCTCTCAATAATTCTAAGACTCACCCATTTCAAAGATATTTTATTATGACAGCTGCAATTGACAGCTGACGCAAATCTCTGTTTTATTCGTTTGAGCTTATGGTTTGTTTTTCTTGCAATATAAAAGGGACAGGAAAGTACACGTTTTTTATCTTGTTTTTTGAAAAGTCCGGATTTTAGGAAGATGGATCTTATATTACATTTATTTGAAAATAGATGGCGCTGTACATCGGCTTTCAACTTTGTCGATGATTCGAAAACCGCCAGGTGCCCTAATTGATTAAATTGCTATTGTGCTACATGATTCTTTCATTTCGTGATTCAAATTGAGTTAGATCATTGTATATAGATAATAGGTTTATATACAATGATTCATATACAATGGTTAGATAGAATAAAATCTTATTAAAATTTTTCACAATATTCATTTTGTTAAAGGTATTTGTGAATAGTTATTTCAAATGTGAGATTTATTGTTGATATAGAAACTTCGTTGTGAAAAGTGAAGATATCCAACTACTTTTGATTTTGTTCCGATGGAATTCGAGTTAAGTAATTTGTGAATCAGCGGAAATTTTACTAATTGTTGTGAGTTAAATGAAACTAATTCATATTTTGAATGCCAGTTGAATCATTCAAAATCTAATCTCCCAGCGCCGGTTAGTTACTTTCGTAATGGATGAAAACAAAGCCACCAACCCCACGAATTTTTTGATTTTTATCCGTTCTGAGAAAGAAAGAGCGAAGGGATGAAACAGAAGGTTCGTTCGTTGAACTTTACCTAGGGTCGACCCAGGTTTTTTTGACAACCCCAAGAGTTGTCAAAAAAAAACTGGGTTTTTCGGTTCTCAAAAAACACCAGAGGGCCATTAAATTTATGTGGCAGAAAAGCAAGTTATGCCATTTAATAATTAAAACTTATAATATGTTAAATTGAAGTTCTTAGTACATTTTTTGTGGCCCTATGCACAATCCATAACTCCAAAGCTTCCCATTTTTCATGTCTGTGTCTGAAAATTAATTTGAGTATTGTTTTATTTACATTTTAAAAATAACAATTTGCAACAAAACAAATGCTTCAGATTAGGGATGATGGATAAGTCCATCTATGTTAGTGAGACATCGATATTAAAACAAAAATCGATGATTCAATATCGATGTTGAAGAAAGAATAGGGGAAAACTGGAAAACCCTTCAACACATCGATGTATTCGATTCGATAACTATTAAAATCGATGATGAGTACTCGATATTCTCCTCAATATCGCCCATTCCTACCTCAGATCTCATGTGACTGACGTTTATTCATTTACCTCAAGTTGTCCCTGCTAAAAACCTAGTTCTACTTCAGGGCGAGTTGAGGGCGACCCTAGGTTTCAAAAAACACAGAATTTGTTTATCAGGGTGACTTTAGGTTTACAAAAAACGCTTTAGGTCGACCCTAGGGCGACTTCAGTGCTCAACGAACAAACCTAGCAATAAATCTATCTGAACACGCGCGGGTAGGATTTTCCTTGCCTGTTTTTGACGTTTCTCTTTCTACTATTTCTTATTTTTTCGGATTTGCCTCATTTAATTTTCGCTGCAGATGAATGAACACCAATTCAAATAGCTGAGGAATTTAAATGGAGCAACGAAAAAACTTCTAAGCTTATTTTAAATAACGAAATAAACCCCATTCTCTACAGTCATTGTCTTTGTCATCCGGAATACCTATATAAATAACTTTGCCTTTCATTTTCCTTTTAAAAATTATTTTTTGTTCAATATCTGCACTAGGCAAAGAAGATAAAATGAAAGATAGCTGTCAAATAAACTCGCAGTAGGTACTGAAAATTAGAAAAGTCTTCGTGTAATAACAAACGCGTTACCGAATAGAAGTTCAAAAGAAAATAACCAAGGCTTGGGCGTTACAGTCACGCGCTGGGTAATACCTGACTTAGAATGGAATTTTTTTTTCGACATGTTGCTTCATGGATATGATTTTTTAGAGTCCATTGAATTTTTCTTGGCATGTTTCGTTAATGACTTGTGAAGGCCGCCTGTAATGGAACGCATTTCAAATGTCATTTAAGCGATGAACGTTTTGATGGAAAAATTGAAGATGTTGTCTTTCCGCGGATTGCTCTTATTACGAACGAACGGCTTAAGGTGGGCAGAAACGATGAACATGCTCGCCGAGCATGTTCGCGCTCGCTGTGTTTTTCTCGTGTATGGGGTGGTTCGCTAGCCGCTCGCTGTTGGCCAAACAGTTCGATTTTGTCGTGTTCGTTGGCTTCGATTTTCGTCGTGTATGGCCATCTTCGCCAGTAAAGCGAAGAATTTACACAGGATTCAAAAAGTGAGAACTACGAAAATAAGGGTGGGCAAAATAAATCATGGCAAATCGCATATATTAATGCTTTCAACAATCAGCACGAAATGAATGTTTGGCAAATGTGCAACCGAGCATGCTCGTCGATCATGTTCATCGTCTGTGCCTAGCTTTAGGTACCATTTTTATTTAAGGGTTTTTAAATCCATCATTTTTTTGTCGCTTATTTGTTCACATGATGCGTGCTCAAGTGCTGCCAAAGCACCCACTTGGTATGTGTACCCTCCTAAAAGTTGATGGCATAGTTTGAACCATGACCATAACGCGGTAATGTTAAAAAATTGAAAATTAATGCATTTGTTCACACCGTATGAAAGACAAACTACTTGAAGAAGATTCACATTGGCATACAAGCATTATTGCGATGCACCAGAACAATCTTCTCCACATTAAACACACACAGTCGCACATTCTTCTCAATTTATCATTTGAACTAAATAATTTATGTCAACCCTAAAGATATACTTATTGGAAAATGTAGATACTTCGAGCGATGATATATGACATCGATTACATGAAGCGAGTAAAAACAAGGATGTACAATTTACTCCACTTATGTAAGCTACAGGCCAAAATTTGGTAATCGTAAATAAACAATACAATTAAAAATCACAAAATCGATAAAACACAGAAAAGTTGCAACGCTGTTAGTGTACCAAATTGAATACAACTTCAACCAATACTAAAAGATTCAATATCTCAAAGATCGAATTACAATGATTTATACTATATACCCATTATAGGTACGCCAAGGTAAAATTCTAAATTACCACCCACACTATGAAATATGTGACCAAAAAATAAATGCAAATTCTCTCTGTTGTCACAATCTGAAAAGTTATATTTCTCTTTCTATTTTTAAGTGAAAAATATAAAAAAATAAACAACTTTTCTTATATTAAACAAGGCAATTTCTGTTCCTTTTTATGTTGATTTTCTTTTTATTCTACTTCTAAGGACTACGACCAGATATTTCCTTTCATAAAAAATACACCACAATTTTAACTTTTCCAATGCTAAGAGTATACTGTCGGAGTAGGAGTCGGTATATAGATGAAGCTAAATGAGCTCATTACTTAAAAATTCGCCATCGTCATGAATAAAATTATATAAAGTATATATGATGTTGTTCTCAACTTAAAAATACAAAAATACTATATGTACTTGTTCTACGTTATAGCTATACTCAAGAATATCCTTTTATTTGGAGTGAACAGTGAAGTGTTTGCGTAAGCTTGTCATCAATTAATCAATCAGAAGTATAGTGTGCTTGTAGATTTATTCTCTCTTGATAAATCCTCAAAATGATAAATTGTTTAATCTTACTTTTATTTTCAGACCGAAAAACATGCTCATAAAATCCTAGTGGATCTGGAAGGACTGTTGCACAGCGCGCGCAGTAAAAAAATTCATATTGTTGTCATAAACAATGAAACAGAAAAATAAACCCATTTCGCCTCAGGTTCTACTCTGCTTCCTACAAGGCCATCAACTTCGAGTTTATTATTCGAAAAAAATCAATTGACACATGAGTTCAAAAAAGAGGAAATTATTGAGTATTTAACTATGACCACCAGCACGACCAGGAGGACATTACGTGGAAATATATTGATTCGTGACGTATTTTTATAATAAAGTCATATAATTTTAACGTGCGGATTGATTTATTATTTTTGGTTCTTGGCATAATAATTGCAATGATAAAGTTAAGTTTGAGTAAATATCTGAAATATACATTTTTAATGCCGATAAATGATGACAATTTTTAAAAGTGAGCGAAGACATGCAACGGCTTTTTAACACAGATATTGCATTTTAATTAAGTGATTGAACTTCGTTCTATAAATTATTCGATGGGAGCGCCCTTGCGGATTATGAGTCAATAAATGGAACGTCAGAATTCAGATTTTAATTAAATAAGGCATTTCGATGGTAGAAAATACGGATCATTTGGGCCTTAATTTAAAGTATATACTGCTTAAGTGCCTGTCTTGAAACGTGTGTGTTAAAATAAATATATTGAAGGGAACATGTATGTACATCGATTTTTAATTGTCTGAAAATAACAACAAATCTATATTTATCGACGAAAAAAAATATTTACCGCAGGGTGACACCCACCACAAGGCCAACTTTTGACATCGCAGCCATTTTTTTGTACCACGGACATATGGCGGACTTATACGACTGACAAATTGCCATTAATTCATGCCATTAAACTGGCAAAATAATGGTGAAATTAAATTGATAATAATAAGCATTTACACATGGTGAAATAATTACTGTTTGATTGACAATGGCAATCTGCCATTAAAGAATGAGCAAGCTCATTCTTCCTTGCGGTGTGCCATAATTTTCAAAGTGGCATCATTGTGCATTTACATGACGCCATTATAATGGCAATATTTAATGCCAGTCTTCCCTTCCATTTTTTTAATGATAAAAATAATGACAAATTTTTAAACCATTTACACGATTTAGTTAGTAATGTCAATAAAATGGAAGAAATAATAGCAATTTGTCACTCGTGTAAGTCCGGCATTAGTTGATACCGCCGATTTTTTAAAACGCACGAGTCAACAAGAAATATTTTTAGATTATATCGTCGAAAAGTAAAACAAAATTCCAGAAGGTTGGCAACCACCCCAAGGTATGCTTACTTTCTTGGCTGTCTTATAACACCATATCCATATTTATTTATACCACGGGCTTAGTTGTTAGCGTTGATTTTCGAACACAACAAAAAACACAAATTTTTAAATTCTACTTTCGAAAAATTACAAAAAAAAATATATTGTTACGGGTGGCAACCACTTCAAGCTACGTTTTATTTAATTTTGCTTGCGATAAATAGGTACTATACGGAAACTTTTGCATTTGGAAAAAAATCGAACTCGAGACTTAAATCAAACTTTGTAAATACATTTTTGTTATTAACGGCACATAAACGGTTCGTCGGATTTCGATCAAAATGTTTACATGAGAGGTCCTCTGAACTATAATAATACTGCACACCAAAATTATCAAAAAATAATACTTTTTTGTATAAAAAAATCTAAAAATTCAATATTTCGAAAACGGATGACGATTTTTTTTCGAAATTATATTTTTACGCTTATATTATAAATATATAAAATTGCTATTCTAAATCTTTTTTAAAAAAAAATTAAAGAGATTTTGTATATAAAAATTTAGTAAAAATTTAGTTTAAAAATAGATTTAGCCGTTTATAAGAGCAAGAACATAAGAGCAAGTACGTGAGATTCAGTCTTGCCTTTTATTTGAACTATAAGACAGGGATTTTAATGCAATCGATTACGCCAGACTTGAAGAAGATGCTCGAAGTATAGATTGGAATAACGTTTATAATTTACCTAATCCGAATGATCAAGTTGAATATATTAACTCTAAAATAATTGATCCTTTTAACAATTTCGTTCCTCTACGCACGAAAACACGAAAACCTGGTCAAAGATCATGGTTTACACCTGAAATTCGTTTGCTCATAATGCGAAGAAACGAAGCGTTTAATACCTGGAAACGTTATAGACTTGTGGAATTTCAGCAAAACTATAGAATCCTTCGTAATCTTGTTGTAAGCAAAATACAATCTGCTAAGAGGGTATTTTATAGTGCGAAACTCAATTCATCTGTGAATGGGCGAAAACTTTGGAAAATCTTGAAAGAGCTAGGAATAGGTAGTAAAAAGAGTTTTCGGATGACATTGACGGTAATATTTTAAACCAAAAGTTTGTTGCACTACCTCTCCCTTCACTTACTGCTTCATCATCTTCTCAAGATGAAAATTTGCCGTTAAATGAAAATTGTTTGGTAGATTTATTTGAATTTTCAAGAATAGAAAGTACAGATGTCGTTGAATGCTTTTTGTCGATTAAATCGAATGCCACCGGTATAGATGATATATCTCCGAAGTTATTGAAAGTTATTTTACCTATCTTATTGGCACATCACGCACATGTTCAACACAATTTTAGCAACAGGGTTTTATCCTAATGAGTGGAAAATGGCTAAGATTCTACCTATTCCAAAAAAATGAGCATAATTTTAGACCAATTTCAATACTTCCCTTCCTATCAAAAGTTTTCGAAAAAGTTATACAAATCCAAATTAATTGTTATCTCCAGAGGAAAAATTTCTTATCAACAAAGCAATCTGGATTTCGACAAAAACACAGCTGCTCTACAGCACTTATAAATGTTATAGAAGACATAAGAGGGGCATTAGATGAAGATAACGTAACATTTTTAATACTTCTGGTTTGTTCAAAGGCATTTGATACAGTTGATGATTTGAATCCTTACCAAAAGTTAGCGCGATTGTACAACTTTTCAAATTCTGCTATTCGTCTGATTTATTCCTTTCTAACTGAAAGAAAGCAGGCTGTTATGGTGAATGGTAGGTTATCGCTTTTCTTTCAACATCAAGAGGTGTACCCCAGGGTTCGAGTCTTGCTCCTCTTTTGTTCTCCATATACATAAATGAACTGCCTCAAATCTTTTCACAAACTTAAATACAAATGTACGCTGATGACGTTCAATTATATAAAAGCTGCCCTCTTAGATTGACTAAAGATTCTCAGTCTTGAACGAAGAATTACAAATTATCTCATCTTTCGGTAAGAAAAATGGCTTACTCTTAAATCCAAACAAATCTAAATGTATTATCATTTCCAAGAAACCGGTAGACTTGTCATACTTTCCACAAATCCTTCTTGATGTTCTTCCTATAGAGTATGTACAAACCGTGAAAAACCTAGGAATGATATTTAATCGGAAGTTAACTTGGGACACACATATCAATAGAACTGTAGGTAAGGTATATGGAGTGTTTCGTCCTTTATGGGCCACCCAATACTTACTCCACTTAAAACTAGAATAATGCTCTCCAAAACGTTAATTATTCCTATACTGCTTTACGGAAATTATGACTCCATAAGCAGAAGAAAGTTAAACGTTGCATATGATAGCATTGCTAGATATATCTTTGGTTTAAGAAGGTATAATAGAATATCTTTATTTTCAAAAGCAATATATAATCTCACATTCGTTTAGGATAATGCAATCTCATCAACCTTGTTATATTTATAACAGATTGCGTATGTCTTCATCAACTAGGTCACCACATCTTCTAATATCTCGATTTACTTGCTTAACCTCTGAGCGGCAGTTCTTTATTTTTGCGACTCGGTTATGGAACGCACTTACTCTAAATTTAAAAAGAATTAGTGACATTAATATCCTTAAGACAGAGTTAGGGGTACATTTATCCCAACATTAATTAATTAATTTTCTCATTTTTTATATTTGGCTCAAGGTAGAAAGGAAAAGGAAATGTTGATTGATACAAAGAAACATGAAAAAAAATTTAAAAGAATTAATATTAATGAAAATTTCATAAATTTAATTTAAGTAATAAAGTTCTTTAATTGATTAGAATAAGTAATTTGAAAGGCTGTATAACATATTTAAATTTAAATTAGTTTATAATAAATACTCATTACAAACTTGTATTAGTTTATAAGATAGTATCTTAAAATGCAAGTATACAAATAAACAAGTAAATAAATAAATACGAATCAAGCGAGTAAGACCTAATGTCTTTTAAATGCACCATGCATTTCACGGCACTATAGTTAGAATAGGAAAGTTTTTTTTTACGGCAAATTAAATTGAGAATTATAGGTTTCGGTGGCATCCAGTTAAAACTGGTAGGTATACAAAACAATGATGCATAGCGTAGTACTCGAACCCACACGTCTAAGTTAGCAATCAAACACTATGTCTGACAATGTGATAAATTGTTATGCACGATGAGGTTTAAAATTACCAAAATGGTCACTCTGTCAGCAAAAACAAATCTATAACAATTTTCGGACCATCAACATTTAATAGTTTTTTCCCATTTCTTATCGCCATCCCATAAGAGATAATAATTCTGTGAAAGATAGAACAATCCCTTTAAATCGAATTCAACTATCTTGTTGTGTGCCAAGTAAAGAATTTAAAAAACAAATCTTTTAGATTATACCACACCAAATCTGTTTTAGGGATAAAATCAGCTTTAGGAATGAATTGTTTTAAGTATCTACATCTTTCGCTGTGTCAGCGAATTTACTCTTCTTGTCTCTTTGTTTGTTTTTCTTATTTTGTGTTTAGGTCCTTAGAGAGATGTTGCCAGTAAATCCTTTTTTCTGTCTTAGCTGTTGAAAAATATGTATAGCAACAGCAAGGCTGTGTCCTTACCTTGTTTTTCGCGGATATTTTAACAAAAATAAGAAAATTCAGCTTATTCGCAAATAAGGTTAAGTTGTCTTATTCTCCACCAAATCACTATGATTATACCTGGATCCGTTATATTTTCACAACCCCAACCTAAGGATGCATTTTAGAGAATATAATTTGAAAGTTTCTTGGAGTTGTTCCAACTATTAATTTAAGGTATAGTTATCCTTGCCGAATATTTCACAACACTGTAAGCCATTAGGGTGTGTCTTATGTCACATTGAGGCATAAGTGTTCCAGGGAAATGGAATATATTTCTGAATAACTTTTCAGACAAAAGGCTCCAGAAGTCCTTCGAAATTATAACTTCCATGTTGCCACAATCTTGATGACCGCATGATTCAGAATGGCCAGGAGCTCAGTGTTTCCCTTTTGGTTTGATTGGAAAAGGTTCAAGTTCAAATAGTATACTCAATTATTTAATCGAAATCCCATGTAGATACATGTATGTATGTATTATTGGAAATCTTCTATGGAATGAACAACTATGTGAATGGCCAATAATAATTAAATATTGAACACAAGAAAGAACATTATTTGATTTCCCTTGTGGAATAATTTCTATCTATAACAATTACGAATTAAAATGAAAGGTAAACGTTTACTTAGGTAAGAAATTATTGACAGAAATAGTAATAATTACTTTATGTGCGTTATTCGAAAACCCACAAAGCCTAATAAATTATTAAATGGTAGATGTTAGGTATATATTTAAGAACCAGAAGCTTTGGACTCCCTTGTTGGAGCAATTATTATTTATTTTTGGTTCAACACAATATTTGGGCAAGATTAGAGATATAAGCTCCTACATAGGAGTATCTGCCTATAAATTTCTGAATTGGAATTTAAGCTTTTATTATAATATACATTTAATCAACTTATTGAACTTTTAAGATTTAAAAATGATCTATTATTAGCCTTAAACCAATATAGTACCAACTTTAAATTTGAAAAAAACATATGAGATTTTATTAAATAGTCAATTATAGGCGTTTTTTCTTTTTTATTCAGAACAGAGTCTGAGCTGTCAAAAAATATGTTTGTGTTTCTTTTTAACTCAGAGCATGCAGAGCTCCAAATGTGTGTTTCTTTTTTCGTTCTGAAACATATGTAGATCGCCCTCGACGTGCTCGAGCATAATTGACTGAGCATGTGAGTAAATTCCTGAACGCACCAAATGCCATTTGTGCCAAGAAGGAAAATGTGAAGAACAAAAAAATTAGATACATAAGTTGGCGAAAGAAGTTGATCGCTTGTTGATTTTCTGTATTTTTTTTTTTTTTTTTTGTATCATGGTGTGTATCAGTGTTAACTCTAGCGACCCGAGTATGTTCCCAAAAATTAATAAGATTTTTAGAAGGAAGGATCAAAACGATCTTCCATTTCTTAAGCTGCAGAGAACCACAGAGAACAGAGACGTACTTCTGACAGCAGGCATAGACCCGGATAGCACAGTCTTGGACGATGACCTTTACATAGTCGAAGATCCGCAGGATAAGGTGGAGGCTGTGGGCGCTGCTTTCCAGCAAGTGTACAAGGTGAATGCTAGCTAGAAAAAAAGTCAGCAGGAGTCGATGGTATATCCAACGTTGAACTACGACTTTTACCTCAGGAAGCAGTTGAAATTTACACCACATTGTTTAACAACGCGCTGAATAATGCAGATTATCCAGTGCGGTGGAAGACAGCTGTGGTACATCCTCTCCCCAAAAAGGGAAAGGGCAACTCCAATCCAGCGAATCTACGGTCGATAAGTCTCCTTCCGAGCATCAGCAAGGTATTTGAAAAGATTATTAATAAGGCTCTGTTCAAGTGGGCGGAGGACAACAATATCATACCGGTATCAGTTCGGTTTTAAGGCGGGAAATGACACAATTCATGCCGCGTCTAAACTGGTTTCTGATATCCAATGGAACAAAACTAAAAAGCAGTGTACGGGTGCCTGTCTGGTGGATTTGGAGAAGGCCTTCGACACCGTATGGTTAGATGGCCTCTATCTAAAGCTTACCAGACTGGGTATAAGTAAATCTCTATTGTATATGCTTTATGACATGCTAAATGGTAGAAAGTTTGTTGTCAAGAGTGGCAATGTAACTTCTACCGCAATTTTTAATATTAAAAATGATCTTCAGCAGGGAGCGATTAACTCCCCGATTCTATTCAGCATTTACACCAGCGACGATCTAATTGCGTACAGAACAGCTCATACAGTTGAGGTCATCAAAAATCTCTTGCAGAGTGACTTCGACAAGATTCAGCGATATTGTGATGACTGGAAGTTGAAAATCAACTTCCAGAAATCAGAAACTATTTTGTTTAGGACTCCGTTGTCTAGCGCCTCAAGGGATACGAGAAAGAACTGGCGCAAGCTGGTGATCGTAGGGTCACATGGACATCCACTGGCGAGTAAATGTGTAGTAAATTATCTTGGCATCTGGTTGGATCAGTGCCTGTATTTCGACAGACATATAGGTGCTGCTTTGGCCAGGGCTAGGGGAGCCTCTGCCTTGACAAAACGACTGTTTTATAGCAGTCGTCTTGACAACAGGGTGAAGGTGATTTGTTACATGGCCCTCATCAGGCCGATGATTGCGTACGGATGTCCGTTGTGGTTCAACGTTGCCCCATCTAAAATGGAAAAGATTCGGGTGTTTGAGAGGCAATGTCTTAGACGTTACCTTGGATTACACAGAACACCAGATTCGGGGTCACGCTGCAAGAGCGATGTCCTCAACCAACAGCTTAATTTTTGGGGCTTACTACCCCAATAATGAATATTTTGAGAGTGCCCGGTTAAGTGGCTACATCCCTCCCGATGCATTCCTCTTTTTAGACAGTCGAGGGCTGATACAGGATGGAATGGCGGTTCCGCTCATCTACCACGTCAGCCGGAAAACTGTAGATAGGCGACTCCTGTATGGTCGAGACGTCATCGCTCAAGGTGGAGAAGAGCGCCTTCGGTTCAGTAGGACTGTGTCCGATCGGGACCGAAGGGATAGAGCGAAGCAAGAGAACTAGTTCTGGTGGCTCTCTGAACAGCAGTATAATAGCTTAAGTCGATAAGAATGTATGTCTTGGCCGACTTACATAGATTTAGGGAAATTAGGTATAAGGAACAGTCGGGGTGGCACCAAAAAAAATTAAAAAATATGTATGCATGCGGAGGCATAGGTGCATGCATCTGCGCGGCTGTATATGTTTGTGCGTGCGTATATGCATGTACGTATATACATGTATGTGTAGGTGGCATGTGTTGTGTGTCTGCAGACGTATACAAAATACAAACAAACAAAAAATTTTAAAAGAAAAATGTTGCTGTGGCTGTTCTAGGTTTTAAGTGGTTTTGGGTATTTTTAGGTATTTTAAGTAGTTTAAGTTATTTTTAGTTAGTATAAGTTGTATCTAGCCTTAATTGTTTTAAGTCGAGCTTTAGGAAGTTTTTAGGTAAATTTAAAATGATCTGATACTAAGTTTTTGTAGTAAAGTTTTCTTTGTTAAATAAGAATAAAATAATTAGATTTAATTAAAATAGTTTTTAGGTCGAAAGAAATTAGTATTAAGAGATATAGTTTAGCTTAGAGCGCCCGTTAAGGGTCAGTAAATTAGTTGTAAGTTATTGATAATTAGGCTAGTTTTAAACATTTTTGTCTAGCTTTAAGATAGTTATAAGTTAAGATTAAATAAAAATGAATACAAAAAAAAGGGTAGGTATTGCTTTTTATGGTTAAAAATAAAAATGTATTCTGATTTGTGTGGTTCAAGTGTGCTTAAGAAACATATCAGTTTTCAGAGCTCGCTCTGTTTGGAACAAGTTCAGTGCATAATATATGTGTTCGAATCTGTTCAGTACTCTGCTCTGCCTTATGTATTTAAGTACACCTTCAGTCATAATGTCCCCACCACGTCTGAATATGTGTTCCAAAAGCCAAAGTTTTTTACCACTTTTTCAACCACTTGTAGCCGTTTGCACTTCAGGAACACAAATAATGTTGGCTTCAAAGGTGTCATTGTTGTTCGTTGGTTAGCGTAGAGTAGATCAACTACTTTATGATCCTATTACGAAATTAACAGATAGCACCAAAGTTGTTGTAAATGGCGGCAAAAAAAGTATTATATGCCCTTCATGTCATGTTCGCTTGTGTCTTGTATCTATTTACTTATGGGGTTATCGATTGGTAAATTTATATTTTGATCTATAAATTGATTTTTTTCGCAACGATTCGAATACGTTTTCAGACTGATTTTTATTTGCTATAGTATTGGTGTATATTTGTGTATTTGAACCATCTATCGGTATCAGCTGTCTTGTCAGATGGCTGTCAATTATAATGAGTAGTGGTGTTAGTAAAAGAGGGCTAGATCTGCCGAAAAATCCAGATCTGTAAAATTGATTTAAAATCAAAAAATAAACCATTTTATTTGGCCAATCGAAGACAAAAATTGTCAAAAACAGTTTTTTGACAGATCTAAATCAAAAATAAATTTATTTGTGGTACCAAACGAACCACATTAGTTACCAAGCGAAAACCCCATTAAAGAATATCAAACAGTGACGTGTATTCATTGGTGCGCAGGTGTTCACCGCACACCCTATCAAAATCATCTGTATTTTACACGAAATTCATTCTCCCTAATAAATCTTTCTACAGCCCTTGGTGTTCACCCTCATCAACCGCACGGTTTTCCATTTCCTTTTTCGAACAGCAAGAGAATTCATGCTCAATCAAAATACACAAATGCACACATTTGGGTGTTCTCCCAACATCAGCGCACACAAGTTAAGCCAATCCCCATATTAAAAAAATATCAAACAGAAAGAGAAGAGATAATTGCCAGTACAAGCCTATATGGTTAGGTGTTTTCAGTGCACCGCCGGCCTGCGTCGATCATTCCACCATAGGTTTTTGGTTTGGTAGTGCAAGAGAAGCAGGATCAGTACACAGTACGAAGAGAATTGGTAATTTGGTATTCATTTCCTTTGAGCGCACTGTGGATGTGCGCTGTGGTGCGGATTTATTCTCTGTACCTGTACGAAAACGTACCTTATAAAGGGTCCGCCATCTAACGTTTTTTTTTTTTTTGTCAACTAGTGCTTATTTTGTGAATGGTAACACTCAGCTCATGTCTGATTTGACAGATAATTAGTGTTATCCTTCCGCTGAACGAATATGGTTGTGTATATGCTTGAACAATGCTGGGAAATATTGCGACATTACTTTGAAAATCATGGTAATGTTGCAGAATGTGTGCCAAAATTGCGTACGGATTTTGGAAGTAGAGAAGCACCGTCAGCTCCATATGTTCATTATCTTGTGAAAAAAGTGAAAGAAACTGGCATCATCACCGATAAACCATAGCGTGAAAGGCCAAAAACTCTTCGTTCACTCGAGAATATTGCTGCTGTGGCAGAAAGTGTGCGTGAAGCGCCATCAACATCAATTCACCGTCGTTCTTAACAATTGAACATTTCGGAGACATCATTGAGACGAATTTTGCATAAAGACCTTGGTATGATGCCATACAAAGTCCGATTGGTTCAGGAGTTGAAGCCAACTGACCATCCAATGCATTTTCGCTTCGCTAAGTGGGCCTGCGATCGACTTAGAGAAGATGCCGATTTTGCCAAAAAAAATCATCGTTTCAGATGAAGCTCATTTTGATCTTGGCGGGTATGTAAACAAGCAAAATTGTCGCATTTGGGGCACAGAAAACCCGCACGCATACATTGAAAAGCCGATACACCCAAAACGAGTCACTGTTTCTTGAGGATTTTGGTCCAATCGAAGACAAAAATTGTCAAAAACAGTTTTTTGACAGATCTAAATCAAAAATAAATTTATTTGTGGTACCAAACGAACCACATTAGTTACCAAGCGAAAACCCCATTAAAGAATATCAAACAGTGACGTGTATTCATTGGTGCGCAGGTGTTCACCGCACACCCTATCAAAATCATCTGTATTTTACACGAAATTCATTCTCCCTAATAAATCTTTCTACAGCCCTTGGTGTTCACCCTCATCAACCGCACGGTTTTCCATTTCCTTTTTCGAACAGCAAGAGAATTCATGCTCAATCAAAATACACAAATGCACACATTTGGGTGTTCTCCCAACATCAGCGCACACAAGTTAAGCCAATCCCCATATTAAAAAAATATCAAACAGAAAGAGAAGAGATAATTGCCAGTACAAGCCTATATGGTTAGGTGTTTTCAGTGCACCGCCGGCCTGCGTCGATCATTCCACCATAGGTTTTTGGTTTGGTAGTGCAAGAGAAGCAGGATCAGTACACAGTACGAAGAGAATTGGTAATTTGGTATTCATTTCCTTTGAGCGCACTGTGGATGTGCGCTGTGGTGCGGATTTATTCTCTGTACCTGTACGAAAACGTACCTTATAAAGGGTCCGCCATCTAACGTTTTTTTTTTTTTGTCAACTAGTGCTTATTTTGTGAATGGTAACACTCAGCTCATGTCTGATTTGACAGATAATTAGTGTTATCCTTCCGCTGAACGAATATGGTTGTGTATATGCTTGAACAATGCTGGGAAATATTGCGACATTACTTTGAAAATCATGGTAATGTTGCAGAATGTGTGCCAAAATTGCGTACGGATTTTGGAAGTAGAGAAGCACCGTCAGCTCCATATGTTCATTATCTTGTGAAAAAAGTGAAAGAAACTGGCATCATCACCGATAAACCATAGCGTGAAAGGCCAAAAACTCTTCGTTCACTCGAGAATATTGCTGCTGTGGCAGAAAGTGTGCGTGAAGCGCCATCAACATCAATTCACCGTCGTTCTTAACAATTGAACATTTCGGAGACATCATTGAGACGAATTTTGCATAAAGACCTTGGTATGATGCCATACAAAGTCCGATTGGTTCAGGAGTTGAAGCCAACTGACCATCCAATGCATTTTCGCTTCGCTAAGTGGGCCTGCGATCGACTTAGAGAAGATGCCGATTTTGCCAAAAAAAATCATCGTTTCAGATGAAGCTCATTTTGATCTTGGCGGGTATGTAAACAAGCAAAATTGTCGCATTTGGGGCACAGAAAACCCGCACGCATACATTGAAAAGCCGATACACCCAAAACGAGTCACTGTTTCTTGAGGATTTTGGTCCAGAAGCATAATTGGGCCATTTTTCTTCGAAAATGAGCAAGGAGTGGCCGTTACAGTCAATAGCGATCGTTATCGGGCCATGTTGAACGAATTTTTGTTCACAAAAATTGAAGAGAAGGATATTGGCAATATTTGGTTTCAACAGGACGGCGGCGCTAAGTGCCACACAGCCGAAGCTACACTCGATGTTTTGCGCCCTGTTTTTGAAGATCGCATTATCAGCCGCAGAGCTGATGTCGTTTGGCCACCTCGGAGCTGCGTTTTGACACCGTTGGACTATTATTTGTGGGGTGCCGTAAAAGATAAGTGTTACGCCGACAAGCCAGAGACAATTGACGCTTTAAAGGACAATATTCGTGAAGCCATTAGTGAAATACAGCTGCACACAATCGATAATGTGCTTAAAAATTGGACCGATCGTGTAGGATACTGGATGGCCAGCCGAGGCAGCCATTTGAATGAAATTATTTTCCATTATTAACCGGAAGGATTGTACTTTCAAATAAAAAAAGAAATTTGAGAAAATATTCAGTAGTTTTTTTATAGCATTTTCAAAAAAAAAAGTTATTTGGCGGACCCTTTAGATAGATGCTACGATCAGAGAAACCAGATATGCCAGCCAATGCCATGCGACACATGAAACCCAAGATAAAGAGAAAAGAGAGCTTTAATTTCTTATTTGGTTTAGTGTTTGGCTTTTATTTTTTTCATTGCGTGCTTGCGGTGCCGATTCATTGCGTGTACCAAGTAAAAATACAAACATACTCATAAGCGACGTTCAAGTAGAAGAAGAACAAAATACAAAATTTAATCGATGCAGTTAAATGTTATTTCTGATTCTGATAACATTTAATGACAGTACTAGATTTCAAATAAATAACTTGAGAACCAGTTTTTATCATATTTTGGAAGCATCTAGAAATGCTATTGATCTTTTCCAAAACGAGGTCTAGAAAGTTTTGAACTGCGATATCGCCAATTATTTTTTAGATAATCTTCAAATTGAAATGCTGTTCGAGTTGTTGACAAAATTTAAGTTACCAGCTTTACTTTCTACGAAAAACATTGTTGAGTATGAAAAAAATGCCCTACTGAAGTTTTTGAATGCCTAAAGTGTTCATATAGTGCATATTTTTGATTTTGCAAGGCTGAAGATTGAATTAATTGTTTTTTTTAAGTTTCCTCATTTTAAAAATATCACCGTTAAAGACATTCCAAGAACGGTTGATGATCTTGAATTAAATGAAACTTTTTCGAAAACATTTAAACTTAATTCACTGATCTTAAAAATAGGCACATCGAGTGAATCTATCGAACGTTCCTTTTCTGATCTAAAACACGTTAAATCGTATGATAGAAATAAAATGCAGGAGCAAAGATTATCGCAACTTGCAAATATGTCCATAGAAAAATTATTTTTAAAGAAAATCAAAGTAAAATACAGTTTCTATGATGAAGTTTTGGAAGGTTTTTGAAGAAATCTCGGCGAATTGAACTTTAATTGAGGTATATCCTTTCTAAATTATAATTTCCTTACAAAGAAAACACAAAAAAGTATAAAAACAAAAACTCAAAAAATAACACAAAAAATAAAAACAACGTCCTCGTCGTAATCCTGAATCGTATCTAAGAATAGACAAAATTTGAAGGAGAAGTTAGTGAAAATCTTGCTTGAAGCACCACTGCACGTCACTGATGTCAAAGTAGAACTGATTAGAACTTTTGCGCCACCTATAGTACATACGTAAAAAGGGAGCAAAATTCTTGAAGGCCAATTTTCAGTTAATTACATTATGGTGAATAAATCGCCAGCTAAAGCTTTCATTGAATTTCCTCATTGGAAACAAATCAGTGAATTTTGTTGGCAAGTCGGTTATAGCTATCATTGAAACTTGGTTGTCATTCAAAAGATCTTTCATAGCCAGATGTAGATTTGATCATTTAAAGAAAACCTGGAGTGTAAGAACAGGAAAAAAAGGAAACACAAATCATTGGAATGAAAACGCTTTTCATCATTGAAAAGTCAAAAATCATTTTAAAAGAAAGTGGTAGAGCAAATAAGATATTTTTTAATATATATACATATATAAAAAATATATATCGTTATTACATTTATTTTGGTACCAAATACACATCTGTTTTATTTGTTTAAAAGCCTCAGAATTGAGTTTCAATGAAAACTATAACTGGCGCCCTAACATGTGTCTTCATCAGATTATTTGAAGAAAAGTATAGGGGATCAGAAATATATCAAAATACGAACGAGTGAAAGAGCTCTATTCTAGCTCTATAATTCGCCATAACTTTTCAAATCTGTCATGCAGCATATAAGTCTAGGAAAATAAGAATTTTGGCGGAGAGCTTCATTTTTACTTTCCCGAGATTTTCTAGAAAGTATCTCGAAAACTATTGGTTATTTTGAAAGAAGTTGTTTGATATTCATGACACAGAATTATGAAAAGCAGAACAAAAAATTTTTCAAGCGTTATTTAACCAAAAATAAGCTTACGGAAACAAATGAAAATATGTCAGAAAAAGGTCCAATTGAAATTTAAAAAGAAATCCTCAAATCCACAAAAAAATGTGCATCCTACCCAAACTTGTACCCCCCCGAAATCCTATATTGCACCAAGCAGGTGGTTGCAGGGGGCAGCATGCCACACCTTACGCGGCGAGCTTTTAGTACGCCGTGAACTTAATTGCAAAAAACACTTCAAACAAATAAAAAGAAAAACTAATAGTGGTACAAAAGTCCCAAATATTTTTTGTTGGACTTATGTCCCACCGAGGTGTCCCAAATAGTTATTGGGACGCATATATCACCTCTTTGGGACATAAGATAAGTCCCAAAAAGGTAAATTGGGACACACATATGTCACTGCGCCATAATGTGTACCTACAACATTTTTCAAAAGAAGTAGTTTCAGAGTAGTTTGGAAAAAAATTAATTCCACGCCCTTCCCCCACCCTTCAAAAATTTGTTTGGTCCAGTCCTAATTTATTGTCCTATTTTAGGAAATGTTTAGGATGTAAAAATGAAGCTCTCCATTGGTTAGTGTATTCGCTATAAGTATAACAGTTTTTAAAGGCAAATTGAAAATGACATAAAGCTGTGCTGGTGGAATAAGTGACGTCTATTTTAGTATAAAAGTAAGTAGACTAGACACTGTGTTGGGTACAAACAAAGTAAGAAATATTTTTGTATTTTATTGTTTTATACAACTAAATAATACCTGCATTTGCAATATCGCTCAATGTGACATCTAAAAGTGACCAGCGCACTTATAACAGTCTTCAAGTTGCCTTATCTTTTTTGTATGAACTCGCTATTCAGTGTTTTGTAGAGATCAGTTGGATTGGCAAACATAGCATTTTAAGGCTTTGCTTCTCGGTATTCTTTGGATTGGAATTTATAGGATCTTTGTTTTTGTATTTAAATCATATTATTATCATCAGACAGATTTTGTTATTTATTGCTTGTAGTTCTGGTTACATGTTATGTGATGAATAAAAAAATGTTATGTGATGAATAAGAAAAATATAAATGAAAATTTAAAAACGAATTAAAGATTTTTTAGTCGAATGCAGAGCCTGTAGATATGCTAATATCGCCACTGTACATTTGTACTCGTATATTATGGCGAAATTAGGATTGAACTCGAGGCATGTAGGTGTCGCTACTCTCGTACCACATGATATTATTAATACACAAAGATGGGATGTTATTTTTTGTTTGACGGTGAACAAAAATTTATGTTGTTTCGTTTGCAAATTTTTTAAAAATTATTCTACGAAGTTGAGTTACTCGTACCACGCATTTGAGGTCATCGGTTTAAACATTACAAGACATTTATACAAAAGTTAACGACAGAGAAAGAAAGAACAAACAACGGAAAAGTAATGAACCGGTCCGCCAACATGATGATTTCGATGATCGATGGGAAGCAATGCATTCATAAAAGCCATGGCCGTTTTGACAGCTTTAAAATAAACACCATTTATTTCCCATATTTTATCTTCCCTTGTACTAAAAATTATAAATGGTATTTAATGAAATATTCCCCTTGGACACACCGTGATAAAATAATTTGGCACGAGTACGATAACTTTGGCGCCAAGATATAATAACGGGTTTTGGTAGAGGGGCTTAATACAAGCATTTTTTACTATGGGAGGGGGGGGTCTATCTCCCCTCGTTTAGGCGGTAGGGGCAATTTTATAAAAATTTTATTTAAAATCTTTAAAAAAAATATTAAAAAAGAACGGCGACAGTTACCGTTATAAATTATACCTTTTTCAAAAGTCAGAACTCTACAATTTATAATAAATTTTAAGTAAAGTTGTTTCAGTCAATAGTTTTTGAAATAATTGACTTCAAACTCAAAATTTATGAAAAAAAAGTTAAAAAAATCACTTTGAGTATTATTTTTCTCATGATTATAAACACCAATAAAGAAGTAATTGATGTAGTTAACTGTTTCAATTATTTTTTAATCAAACACTGAAAACTATTCGTTTCTATGTTTTCTAGTTTTTGAGAAAATTGAAAAACAAAAAAAAATAATTTTGTATCAGATGGGTGCATGTAAAGTGTCTTTTGCATGTAAAGAATCTGGATTAAAAAAAATAATTGATATTATGTATATACATAAACGTATGTACATATGTCATGTCCATTTCAATCTCTTTTTTCTAAATATTTGAGCATGAAAATTTATTGCATTATAAAAAAATTTGCATTACCTTTACGACAACACAACGGCAGCAAATTCTCATAGTTTCTTAATATGCACATATGTTTGTGTCATACATAGATATGCATATAACTATGTACACACATATAATGCAGCCACAGTAAAAAGTATGTATATAGTTAGATCATAAAAAACAAGACCAAGCATTCGATGTTTGTACCGTTATTTTTATACAGGTTTGGTGCAGGTTATTGTTTACCAAAGCCATTCTTCATTTAACGTTTGAAAGAGTAGTGTTTCCTTTTTAAGAATGGCGGCTAAGCATTAACTTCTTCACCCAAAATTAAATAATTTTTCGATTTTTTGTTCGTTTGGCGATTTGGTGTCAACAAACGAAAAAAGTATCCCGTTTTTAGAAGAAATCGGGTTAATTCCCTCCAAAACGTCTACTCCACCTCTGTGTTGTGATATTTTAATGACCGTGGAAAATTCAAAAAGTGCAAAGTTCGGTTGGTAAATAACCGCATTAACTGTAATAAAATCACAAAGGTATATATGAAATGTACGATGCAAACAGTGAGATGCCTAAGGGGGGGCATGCTGCCCCCCTGCAACCCCCCTGCTTGGGCTCACTATAGGCTTTGGGGAGAGTGAAAATCTTAATATATGCAAAGTTTCTTTAAAATTAAAGAATCTTTTGGGTTTAAAGAATAAGTATAGTTTTACTAATTCTCAATTACATATCTTAAAAAACTAGAAGACATAAAAAGAAGTAGTTTTCTGTGTTTAATAAAAAAATAATTGGAGCAGTTAACTACATCAATTATTTTTTTAACGATATCCATAATCATGAGAAAAATAATATTCAAAGTGATTTTTGTAACTTTTTTTTCATAAATTTTGACTTTGAAGTCAATTATTTAAAAAACTATTGACTAAAACAACTTTATTTAAAATTAATTATAAATTGTAGAGTTCGGACTTTTGAAAAAGGTATAATTTATAACTGTAAGTGTTGCCGTTCTTTTTTAATATTTTTTTAAAGATTTTAAGTAAATTTTTATAAAATTGCCCCTCCCGCCTAAACGAGGGGAGATAGACCCCCCCCCCCTACCATAGTAAAAAATGCTTGTATTAAGCCCCTCTACCAAAAACCGTTATTATATCTTGGCGCCAAAGTTATCGTACTCTCCCCAATAATTTTGTATTGCTGAAGTCGTAGTCCACTTCCAAGCAATTTTTGTACATAAGCAAATATTCAGTTCTAACCAACAGAATCAAAATTCAAATATTTAATAAAAGTTTTTTTTAATTCAATTCTAATTAATTTATTCATCATATAATTACAGGTAAGAAATTTTCTCTGCGCAATAAGTTTTAACAATTTAATTTTTGCTCAATTTGAATACAAACATCAACTTAAACGAGGACATACCTTCTACGTATACAAGGGTATTGTCCAACCATGTGTTCCATCGGCAAACAGACCCGAACACGTACGTAACTTTTCCTTCATCCAGAATCCACATTATGTACCTACTGCCTTCAGCGTTGTTATTAAATTAAAATTATTTTAAATCTTGGTCTATTTAAACTTTCACAAAATGCAAAGACAGGGTGTTGTGTGAGCTGGATGCGTTTGCCTTTTGGTTGGAAATAGAGACCTTCAATTATTGATTGAACTAAAAGCTTATGCCTGAAACTGAATTTAAATTATGTTTTTAACATCCCCTAACTAAATACTCCAGAGTTTGTTTGCCGAAAATGTTATCCTGTCAAGTGCTTAGCAATTTCATGGCTATTCCAATAGCACTTGAACTAGGATGGACAAAATACCACACTGCCTAGAGTAGACTCTTTCCATAATCACCTACGAAAAGATATAGTGTCAGTTCTAATAAAATGTTTCTATTAGAAATACAATACAGGTAATTTGAACCCTTCAAAATAAAATTCGAAAACATTCACAATATTTCTTTCCTTTTTTCAAATTTTCTAAGTAATTTGCAGTACCAACTTGGATCAAGTGATGCTCACAGTTTGATTTCCAGTTCCAACAAAAAAACACCCTGTATAATCTATGAATTCAAATTTTTAATTGATAGTCATGATATGAATGAAAGCGGAATACATACGAGTACAAAGTTGTTCAGAAGTTGTGCTTGTGCACTTGCTACGTAAATGGATTGCATGCATGGTTCTGGGAAGTTTGCATTTTATGGGTAATAACGGGAATTTAATTTGATTCCAAAAAAAAATTTGCTTACCTAATAACGCATAATGGCTCCCGGAAATTACGCCAGATGCAGCTTAGCCAGAATTTTTTTTTGAAAAAAAACGCCAAAAATTCTTCATACAAAATTCTGGCCTTTTTTCCTCCTAAAAAAAAAAACAAAGTTTTCTGATAATCTTTCCCAAATTTCTGGCCTTATCTCCGAAAAAAATTCTCTGGCTATTTTCCATTTTAGGAAAGATTTGAAGATTTCTTTTTAAAAAGCTCCAAAAAAATTTGGATATAACCAAACTTGTACCCACCCCGAATCCTATTTTTTTTTTTATAACTTTGCACGCGCTCAAGGGATTATGAATACCCTTTATATGTTTTTTCTTAACACAGCGCGGCATCCGGTGGAAGAAGAGAAAGAAGGATAGGAAAGATGTGTGGCGCGATGTTCTGAGACAAGTGCTGGTTGATGTCTCAGATTTATCTCCAGGGATGGCGGCTGAACTAATGCAGAGAGATATACCGTGTCTTATTTATTTATGTCCCTTATAATTCGCATTATTTTATTTATTTCGTTGTCATATTTTATGGGTATGCTAGTTTTACTCAATCACATGTTGTCAGTGTTATGCCTAAACAGCATGTAATGAACAAAGCTGCGACTTATTTTATGACAATTTTTAGAATTGTTTTTTTTTAATGGAATATAAGAAGACATAGACAACAGCAGGAATCGAATCTGCAACTACGAGGTTGACAGGCGAGCACACAACTATCGCGCCACGGCCACCCCATCCTATATTTTGTCAAGCAGGGGGTTGCGCCGAGCTTTTTGTACGCCGTGGACCTAACTTCAAAAAATACTTCACACAGGCCCGAATTTTTTTTCTAGCTTTTTAAAATTTATTGTTTACATTTGAAATCTATTTTATGTTTTGAATAAAGATTGTCATATGGCCCCGCCCCCATCGGACGCCCAACCAACCCTCTTCGGCTTGTTTGAAAATACCTTAAAACATTTTATGGCTTTTTCCAAAACTTTATTTGGAAACTAGACAAGAATATACAAATTTTCTGGCTTATTTTCCATTTTGCTTTCAGGCTCTTTTTCCACAACTATCTGGCATAATTTTCAATATTTCTGGCTTATTTTCCAACAAAATAACTGATATAGAATTTTAGAAAAAGAATAAACTTAGATACTTCATTAAGGGCCAGTTTTTCGGTAGTAAGTAAAGCAGTCTACTAACTACTCGTATCTCACATATTCTCCAGATAGAGCAAACATCAGTTTTTCAATAGGCAGATACAACTTAATCTAGGATTAAAATTATATGCTCATTTTAGAACGGAATAAGGAATTATCTGAGGAATAAAATAAATAACTATTTTCGATGTCAAAAACACTTTGAAAATTTGTTGCTTTGAAATAAACGTTAAACAAAAATTAGTTTCTATGAAAAGTTCGATACTCGAAATAAAAGTGACGTTCAAATTAAATTATTCTATAGATTGTTTTTCTTGATTGAAAAATTCGATGTTGTTATCCGGTTCGTTAACAGTCAAGTACGCTTATTCCTCTGGCAACTAACTGTAGAGTTGGACATCACAATTTTTCAAAGCTGGGGCTTTTCGGAGATATGCAGTCTTAGCAGTGCATACTCAACTACGTTATTTTACCAAAGCTGGTTTTTTGATATGTTTAAGGGGATAGTATCTCAAACTTTATTTGAGACTTGTCAAACACCTACAGTGGGGCGTTTCATCTGGCAGACACCTTTAAGATGACATCTGGATGTTTATCTGGAGATTGAAAAATCGGCTCTAAATAATCTAAAAATTAATTCAAGGAACTTCAGTTTTTTAAACTACAATGATACCTACAAATTAAAGAGAATATTCAACAAAACCAAATTCCATTTTTAAATTTCCTGCTATTCGTTTATTTTAAAAATATTAGAGTTGTGTCTACAACGACGTGCCTTTATTATTATTCTATTTCAATTTAAATTAATGTTTATACTCAGGTAAACACGGCGAATTGTTCCGGGAGCTGACCACCGCATCATCGTTAAAAGCATCATTTTCAGAATACTAAATTGTCCAAGGAGCCATTTCATGTAGTAGGAGTAGCGGAATTCTTGTCGTAGTATACAAAAGTCACTCACTGAGCTGGAAAAATAATAACTTTCTCCAGACCTGCAGAATAATGCTCAACCACGTTAAATGAAATTTTGTTACTTTCTGCGTCTGTATAGTGATGGCGGCGGGAATGAAAATAAGTAAAAAAAAAAAATTACGTGCTTTGCATTCGAACTACTTCAAACGAAGAAGAGGAAAGGTCCTCGTTCCAATTTAATCCCTAATGGCTCGTAAATGTGCGGCCAAAAATCAAGCGGCTAATTTGGCAAAACATTTAATTTATTACACTCGCATTCGCATTATAATTGCTCTGGCACTGGCCGTAAACGTAAAAGACATAATTTTTCTGAAATAACGTATTTTTTTAAATTTATTTGGCTTTTTAATAATTTGTATGGCATAAAATTTTCCGTTTCGTCACTCAGCGGTTATGTTATCGTATTCAACTCAAAAAGTTCAGATTTTTTTTTAATCCTCAAAAAAAATATAAATGTATGTTTTCAAATGTCCTGATGTGGAAAATAAAACAATCAAGGTAGGTATTTAGCCGGAATGTTTTTATGTGAAAACACTATCAGGGATATCCGAAAGGCTTTAAGTTCTTGTTTCTCTTGTTGTTGGTCCTGGTGTGCAATGACACTTATTTTTAAAAGTTTTTGTAGTTTTTTTGTTGAAATGGCACGTTGAATAAAATGTGTTTTCTATGATCCACATCCTGTAATATATATGTAGGTGTGTATTTTTGGTTGGTTGCATATATGGTGATGAGCAACCATCGTCTATCCGTGTAGAGAAACATCATTTTATTATTTCTGTGATACCTTTAGGGTATGTTATGTATGATGCATGAACCAGTTAGTTCTGTGTTTTTGGGTTATTTATTTTGGAAATATTATAATGTTGTTCCTATGTAAAAACCACAAATTTTCAGAATATGACCTACACTCAAAAAATTCAAAAACTCTAACAAAACAATTGCATAGTTTTTGAGTTACAGCCATCATATTTACATACATATATCATGATCAGAAACAATGTATCTCTACGGAAAACAAAATCTTGTTTATTATGGGGCTGTGTATTTCCTATTAATTAAGGTATTTTTTACTGAGATCTCTCACACTAAGAAATCTGCATGGTCACCGTTAAAATTCAACAATGGCTATATAGGTTAGGTTTGGTTATAGGGCTGACAGATTATCGTCACACAGATAGGGTTTTTCTTTGGCAATTCGGAATCGCTTTCCGATCCGGGATCCCAACTGAACACTTCTTACTTGCGATTATTATAGGTACTATAAGGCACGTTATGCATTCGTAAAAAAAAAATGTATCAGCACACCAAAAAAGTGAATCCCTCAATTCTGTCTGACTGTCTGTCTGTCTGTCCTCAAGTCTGCAGCCTAAACGGTTCGATGGATTTGATTCAAACTTGGTACCTACATATTGTTTTTTTTTTTCCTTTTTTTAAGACGCCAAATAACATTAGCTCCCATACATTTTTTTGCCAAAAACAAAAATCTTATTTTTCTCACAAACGGCTACAACGATTTTTATAAAAAAAAATCAGTTCATTAACGAAGGGAAAGGGACCTTTTGATAATTTTTTTTTGGAAAAAATTGTTATTTTTGGTATCTCTAGTAGAACCATTTTGTTGGTTTTCGATTTTCTGGGAAACGGTTAATCTGATTTTTTTTTAAATGTCTTACGTAGAAGCTTCTAGAAAGCTTATGCACTATTGTAATGCCAAATTTTTCAAACAAACATTTTTTGGAAATAAATTTTATTTTTGAAAACACAAAATTTCAAAAACCACTCAATAGATTTTTTCGAAACTTTGTATTTGGAAGGTTTTTGACATTATCTTTAATAGTGAAAATAATTATTTTCCTAAACTAATAAACAACGGTACCTCAAATAGAAATTTGAAAAAAACCGTTAAGAAAAATATTTATTTCTCGAAAACGGTTCCAAAAATATTTTTAAAGAATGTGTGTGTTCCTAAATTAGTACACTGCACTTTCAAGCATAAAAATATTTTTTTTGCGTACTTATTAACGGTACCTCCCATACAGCCACTTTTAATATTTTCGACTTTCTCAACATTGGATAACCCTATGAAAATAATTTGTTTTATTCAAATTTTCCCTAAAATAATTAATAAAACTGTATACACAAATTTTCAAAAAAATGTTTTTCTATTTTTAAAAAATAAATAAATAAATAATAAAAAATCGATTTTTCAAAAACCAGTCACACAATTTGCTTTTAAATTATTTAAATTATGTATATTAATAATATCTTCTAAATGGCGTTTCAAATTTCTTTTCTATGAATGGTTACAAAATTTTATAAATAAAAAATTAATTTATTTAAAAACCGCTCCAACGAATTTTGAAATTTTTTGTTGATACATTCTTATTTATCCACAAATTCAAATTGCATCTTTGCTTTCCCTCAAAATATAACGACTAAGCAAAATAAAAACATTTAATTATGTGTATTATCCATTTATTTCTATACCTTTTTATTATTCGTTTTTTACGAATTTTTGCGTACGTCACTGAATACTTAATACAATGTAGGCCCTCATACATTTATATATACATATGTGTTTTTAAGAATCATATGAATCTTATGTATGCATATTACACCTAAATTATAAAGTTATATGCATATAGCTACCTACCCAACTACACCCTTCATTTTCATTATTATATGTACGTGCTTACATGCTAAGGTTCCATTTATATGTATATGTATGTAGATACATTTTACTCTACTAGCTTACATAATTAAAATCCATAACTTAGATTTAAATATACATTTGTAGGTAGGTACCTATGTAACTATTTATTTAATCATTAATTCGACAATTCAATATACTAAGAAGTTAATCTTACGTACATAGGCTTTAAGCCAGCTTAGGATATTTACACCTAACTAACTAAACCAAATGGAGAAGAGCAAGTTCGTACGATCCAGTCGTGCATTTTATTTTTTATTGTGACGATTATGAGCACATATATGATTGTATATGTGAAAATAATTGTGTACGTGAAAATAATCAGAATACAAAATAATGGTTGTTGCAAAATTATGAAACAAAAAATGACAACAGTCGAGTTTGACGCGTTCAAGTATATGAATGTGTGAGTGATTCTGATTTCGATTTTGATTTGAAATCAAGAAGCAAAATTCTCTTTTTTTCAAAATCAGAACCGTCATTTTTTTCCAAGTGAACACTTTCAGAAGAGTCCGGAAGGCTTCCGGATTATCAAATAAAAACGACATTAGATCAATGTAGATCCATTGTGTTACCCGGAAGTGTAATCATAATCTCTGTTTTCCGATCAAAACCTGTTTTCTCCTAATCAGTCAAGCCATTTGGAGGCATTGACGAAGTTCTATACGTATATTAATGCCTGAAGTAAATATTAGAGACCTCTTCTAAATTATTAAAGAAGTAGTTACCTACCTAGAAGATTCCTTCTCTGGTGGTATAGTGCAGGGCAATGGCAGAAAAAGTTTGAGGTGCCCTCTTCGTCACAACATGATTATAATATCACAGTAAATTATGTCCGGTGATTATGCTTACAATAGGCGTTTTTCTTTTTTTTCAGAGCAGAGCAGTGAACAGAGTTCGAACACACAGATTATGCACTGATATGTTTTTTAAACACACTTGAACCACACAAATCAAAACACATTTTCATTTTAACCATAAAAAACAATATAACACAAAACCTACCCTATTTTGTATACAACCAGGTACAGAATATCAACAAGCGATCTACTTCTTTCGTCAACTTATGTATCTAATAATTTTGTTTTCACATTTTCCTTCTTGACATACATGACTTTTGGTGCATTCAGCAATTTACTCACACGCTCAGTCAATTATGTTCAAGCACGTCAAGTGCGATCTACACATGTTCAGAACGAAAAAAGAAACACACGTTTGGAGCTCTGCATGCTCTGAGTAAAAAGGAACACAAACAAATTTTTTGAAAACTAAGGATCTGGTCTGAATAAAAAAGAAAAAGGTGTTTCGATACTTGCCTGAAGTAGGGGTATGAGTGTGTTTCTTTATTTATTCCGGATAAGGAATAGAATGGATGGAAAAGACGAAATTTTTATCTAGAATATCCAGAATGGAATGAATAAAGAAACAAAAATTCTCTCCGAAATAGAAAAGAAAAAAGATGACATCAATCAGCTCTTTTAAAGTGTTATGATGATGACAAGAAAACAGATATCTCTATTGAAAATTGTAAAAATAAATTATTATTAATTTATTAATTCATGAAAAGTCACATTTAATTGTTATTTATATATTTATTTCAATAATAAAAATATAAACAATTAGTGTGTTTCTTTATTCATTCTGGTATTTCTATGTATATGTTTCTTTATTCCATGGAATATTCCGGATAAACTATTTTGTTGTTTCTTTATTTATTCCGGAACGTTTGGAATGCACTCTTTTTATTCCCTGTTAAACATGGAATGAAAGGAATATTCTCGGAATAACCCTTTCATATGAAAGGAAAACAAATGACAGCAGCCAAAGACGAAAACCAAGTAAGTAATCAAAATGGATGTCCAAACATTGTTTATATTTTTATTGCTGAAATAAATATATAAATAACAATTAAATGTGACTTTTTATGAATTAATAAATTAATAATAATTCATTTTTACTATTTTCCATAGAGATATCTGTTTTCGTGTCATCATCACAACACTTTAAAAGAGCTGATTGATGTCATCTTTTTTCTTTTCTATTCCGGAACGAATTTTTGTTTCTTTATTAATTCCATTCTGGATATTCTAGATAAACATTTCGTCTTTTCCATCCGTTCTATACCTTATCCGGAATAAATAAAGAAACACACTAAATGTTTGGTCATCCATTTTGTTTACTAACTTGGTTTTCGTGTTTGGCTGCTGTCATTTGTTTTGCTTTCATATGAAAGGGTTATTCCGATAAAATTTTTTTCATTCCGTGTTTAGCATGGAATAAAAATAATGCATTCCAAACGTTCCGGAATGAATAAAGAAACAACAAAATAGTTTATCCGGAATATTGCATGGAATAAAGAAACGCAAAACTGGTATTCCGAATATTCTGGACACAAATAAGCCATACTAAGATCGGAAACCTTCGTACGTTTCACCCCCCAAAACCCATTTGTTTACATTGTTGTATTTGTAGCTTTGAAACTCTATCCATGAATAGATGGGAAATCGAAAAGCAAAACAAAAACAAATTACTAGGGCTGTGTTGTCTATGTGTCCATAGGAAGAGGAACAGAAATGTTACTTGTGTACGTGTTTCAGCTTGTAGGCAAATGTCAAATGAAAGCAGAGGTTTCCGGTCTTTACATTATTAGTTTATGATTCTGGACATACGAGAATGAATGAAGGAACACACTCTATATGAATAAGTCTAGACTCTCACATATGTACTTCAATTACTATAAAAATACTGCCATTTGGCTTTCATGGCAAAGTTTAAAAGTTCAGTATCTAGGTTTATATGAATGTCTATGGTAATAAGTTGTCGTCAGTTTTGTAAGCTCTGTTTGTTAACTTTATCGAAAAACTGGTATAATCTGGTCTTAGACACAATTTCGATCGCACTTTCATAGAAAATAATGTGTTTTCGAATTAAAATGATTTTGAAATTGCGTCAATGTATAGGAAATTGTGCATTTCGTAGAGAATTTCAGTTTTATATTAATTAATTTTTTAAAAGACAAACATATAAGATATCGATAGAAAAAATATATAATTAGCTCTGGTTACACACATTTTTTTCGGATTATTGAATAAGCGCTAAGGGAATTAGTTGTTTGTGCGTTTTAAATATTTTCCGCGTTTACTTTACTCATTTTTATCGGGGCTTGAAAAAAAACGCATTTTTGTAGTATGTAAATTCATTAAATACATAGGGTAAATTTGACATTTCAATTACCAACCAATAGTGTTTTCTGATTATCAGAAATGTTTTTTTTAGCATGTGGAGCTTTCGGCCAAATGTGGTCAGTTAAATGGTTACAGTAACTCTTTTTTTTAAGTCATTGTTTTTTATTTGTTTGTTTAGATTTCTCCAAAAAGTATCATTAAAATTTTAACCATTTGAAATGTCATCTTACGTGATTTATTTTAAGCCCAAGAGTTTTTTGTTAATCTTTTCACTATTTATCATCAGGAGAATAAATCGGTATTAAAGCAGCATTTTTACCATTTATCTGCAAGAGAAAAATGGAAAACATATTCGAATTTCTTCGCATTGTTCGCATTTTTTGTATATTTAAACAAAAAAAATGTCCTTATAATGGATAGCTTTATTAGATATTAGATAACCATGTGAGGTAATTTATTACGTCACCGAATTAAAAACGATTAGACGAATGTATTCAAAAGTGTGTGTTTTTTTTACTCCGAATAGTATTTTTAATTTGTGACCGTATGGGCGTTCTTTGAGTGCAGAAAATGTAAAATGTAAGAACCGAGCCCTGAATTCGTTTCGAAGTCAAAAAATAAACCTTAGACTTTGGGTGATTTTGTTTGAAAACGCAGGATTTTTTACGACATCTTGGGGTTGTCAAAAAAATATGGGTCAACTTTGAACAATGTTCAACGAATAAACATATAAAACATATAAGGTATTCATCAAAATAGCTAGCTTCTTAGGGCAAACATTGGTTGGAAGTTATTAAAGCTCTTAATGATCTGGATGTGTTGTGTTGAATGCAGAGAAGGAGCTGAGGATTTATTACTAACGCATTTTACAGTTAACTAAAATATCATGTTTTGGAATGCGAAATTTCGAAATATATATTATGGTATAGCTACCTCCATACTAAAACACTTGTCAAAAATCCAACTTGAAAACTTAAACCAAGTTGTTTCGATTTTAATTAACTAAAATTGGTCAATACATGGGCCACTTAAACGAAAAAATAAAAAGAAAAATTCCATTCATTCAATTTTGACGGCTATTTAGTAACGATTTTGGCCACTCTGTACCTACTGAGAGCGCTGCAAATCATTGGCCTATGGAAATGACAAGTAACGAGCAGTAATTCATTTCTGATAGATGAAAGTGACACAAATTGTTTTTCTTCAGAATACCTAACCCAGGGGCTCTACATTCAATATTCAATATTTAAGGCAATAAATTGCCCCAAATATTGCCATTGCCTTGAATATTGCCAATGGAGGCGCCTTGGCAAAGGTAATATTGCCCGATCGATGAAAAGCAATAATTGCTTTCCATCTCTGAGGCAATATATTGAGGCATTTAAAAATGACTTCCCTTCAATTTGACTGCCTTCCCGTTATTTTAAAAGAGTGCCCTGCGTGAAAAAATTTACTGACTGAACAAAAAAGGAAAAAAATAAATAAAATTGCCTAAAAAAATGCAAAAAAAAACACAATATAAAACAAAAATGAGTGAGCTTAAATTAACCAAAATAGAAACAATAAGGTTTATTGAAATTTAAATTGCCAGCAATGAAATTCCCACCACATATTTTTATTGCCATTAACATCGCCATTGCTTGAAACATTGTAAGTGAAGTGGAGCCACAGGGTAAGAATTCAGTTCCCATAGTTACCTGGCACATAGGGAATCACATTCAATTGCTTTTGCAGGATTTTATTTTTACTCCCACACAAAAAGTCACTATGTATTTCCATTCAAACGAAAACCTCTCGGAACTATGCATTAAGAAACTTGTGCGACAGACTCAACAAAAAAAATATGTACAATCTTGCATACTTGCAGGATGGTATAAGTTTTTAAAACTGTCATACAATAATTTCTCCTTCGAAACATCCCTACAAAACTTTTGCGACTACAGAACTGAATTATTATTATTTCTTCCACCTTCCGTATAATTATGAAAAATACAAACCATTTTTTTCTAACAACACCTAATTCTGCACTACACCAAACAAGAATAAGTATGCGAGTATGTAGGTAGGTACATAATGAAAACAAAGAAAATGAAAATTCATGGTTCTATGCCTTTCTCATTCATTAGAAAGTCAAGTATAAACTTCCCCTCACTTTTATTTTACCATTGAAACAAACTCTCAAAAGCCTTTCAAGCATCCTCTGCTGCAAGTGCTGCTGCTGCTGCTGCTGACTGACTGACTGTAGCTACATAGCTTCACATCTTATGTTTATTTTCCTTCCTGCAAAATGTTTTCATTGTCATTTTTGAAATTTAAAAAAAAAATTGCTTTTTTTTTGTCAATGGTAAACCAAGCTACTCTTCAACATACACAAGCACAACACATTCAACCATAAAAAATGCTCTTTGAGAAATTACCGTCCTTAGTGGCTATGGTTTGGTTGGCCTTGGTGTGATGATCTGTCTTCATCAGAAATTCCTTTGCATCCTACAACACATGGGTAAGGAAGAATTAATTTCAAAAACAGATACAGGCTTTGCTTGTGAAAGTGTGAAAGTTTTTCCTTTAAATAAAAACAAAACCCAAGAGCTGGGGGACACCCAGTGATTTTCATTCAAGAAGTAGGTGACTTTTTGGTTAAACTTTTGGTTTGGTCTGATGTGGATTTATTTTTAATGTTTGCTTTCAAAAATATGAATGGAAATAGTAGATGCATCGAAGATTCAAGTAACAATTTTGCAAACCATTGTTTTGGAATTTCATTTGTCATGTCTTGCCTTGTCTTCAATAGGGAAAAGTATATCTTCAAGGGGAGTCGGCGCCACTTATCCTTAGTAAAGTAGATAGAACGCTACCATTATTCAGGTCACAACACCTTGTAACACCCGCACTTACAAAACCTGCGAAAATCTACGTATTTCTCCGAATAACTGTCAACTCCTGTTCCTGAACATCAAATTTCTTATGGCGGTTTCCATTGGACATCCAAGCATTCCAAACAACGTTGCCGAATTGGCACTATCGTGCACTTTTGGCACTTTTTAATTTAAATGGCACTGTGGCACTCAAACGCTTCAAATGGCACTCTAGGAATCGACGAGCAAATGTTTCCAAATATATCAAAGTTCATGATCAGACTTTTAGTTTTACCACATGGTAGTGCCTCAAAAAGGGTTTTTCCACGCTTAATTAATATTAAAACCCATAGTAACAATAGACTTTTTATAGAGTATTAGAGTAATAAAATTACTTTTTCATTTAATGGAATAATATAGGCTCCAACTTGCCAGCACTTCATAGACTTATATTGTTACATGTAGGCCTCATTTAACGCGGGAGTTTCTTTCCTGAAAAATGCCGTCTTAAACGAAATCGTGTTGAGCGAAACAAGAGAACAGTGCAAAAAGGGGGGTTACGTTCCATGATTACAAAAAAAAAAACAAGGGAAGAATTTTATCTATCGAAATTAGGTCTGATCCACACTCTGCAAATTGGCACAAATTGGCACCAATTTCTGCCAAAACATGTTTCAGACTTACAAATTTGGTAGTTTTTGGCAGAAGAGAGCGCTCTTGAGAGAGTACAAAATTTCCCCTTCCTGATAATTTCTTGCCAATTCCTGCCCAATAAATTTTTGTAGGCAGCAATTTGTGGGCAGAAAATTTACACGTTTGACATATACGAAAAAAAAAACGGTTCGTAGTTGGTATGGAAAAATATTTGTTGAACAAATAAATTAATTTAGAAACACTAAAATACAAAATATTTAGTTTGAAGAGAAAAAAAATGTGAATTTACATCAAATAAAGAAATACAAAAAAAACAAATGTGCTGACGTTTAAAAATTGGCAGAAAATTGTGCTGAAGCTGTTCCAGACTTTTTCGGACTTTATTTCTCAATGAGAGAATTTTATCCCCACTCTACAAGTTTTGACAATCTACCAATTTCTGCCCAAAAAAAGTCTGGATCAGACCTATTGTAACCATATATAAAATAAACAAACAAAAACACAAAACAGATCATAACTACTTTTCCTGCAATATAAGCTTCATAAGACTTTAAAAACAGAAAGAATAAATAAACTTTTAAACTGAACAAAAGAACTTCGCAGATCATTCTTCATTACATACATTTAAGGGGTTTTTCGTTTGGTAACAAAAATACTTATTTTTTGCTTTTAAATAAATTTTGCAGATCTGTATTTTTCGACAGATCTATACCTCTTTTACTAACACCAATATGCATCATAATTGACAGCCATTAGTTTGTAAAGATCTTGTTGGATTTCACGAGATCTGGAGATAAGGACACTGAAGTCGTCCATCAAAAACATCAACCAATTGATCAAAGAAAATTATAGGTTGTCCATTAATTTGTTTTGGGACAACAAAATTCGGGCCGTGAACGCTACCGACCAGAGTATGTTCCCACAAATTAATAAGATATTCAGAAGAAAAGATCAAAACGACCTTCCGTGTCTTAAGCTCCAGAGGACGACACAAAACAGAGACGTACTTCTGACAGCAGGCATAGACCCAGATGACGCCGTCTTGGACGATGACCTCTTCATAATCGAAGATCCGCAGGAGAAGGTGGAGGCTGTGGGGGCTGCTTTCCAGCAAGTGTACAAGGTGAATGCTAGCATTCGCCCGAATCATGACCTGGAGAACAGAGCTCTGCTTCATCACTTATGGCTCCGAAACGATATAAGCGAATGGCGATCTGAGAACCTTGGTTTTACCGGGTTTAATGATGAAGATTTGGCAAACGCCATAATCGCCGACCGAAATGGGCCCAGTCCCCTGTTAATTTCGAAGAATGAGCTCCAGCTCATCTTCGATTCATTAAAGAAAAAGAAGTCTGCAGGAGTCGATGGTATATCCAACGTTGTACTACGACATTTGCCTCAAGAAGCAGTTGACATTTATACCACACTATTTAACAACGCGCTGAATAATGCATATTATCCAGTGCGGTGGAAGACAGCTGTGGTGCACCCTCTCCCAAAAAAGGGAAAGGACAACTCCAATCCGGCGAATCTCCGGTCGATAAGTCTTCTTCCGAGCATCAGCAAAGTATTTGAAAAGGTTATTAATAGAGCCCTGTTCAAGTGGGCGGAGAACAAAAATATCATCCCGGATAATCAGTTCGGTTTTAAGGCGGGACATGACACAATTCATGCCGCGTCTAAGCTAGTTTCTGATATCCAATGGAACAAAACTAAAAAGCAGTGTACGGGTGCCTGTCTGGTTGATTTGGAGAAGGCATTCGACACCGTATGGTTAGAAGGTCTCTATCTAAAGCTAACCAGACTAGGTATAAGTAAACCTCTATTGTATATGCTTTATGACATGCTAAATGGTAGAAAGTTTATTGTCAAGAGTGGCAATGTAACTTCTACCGCAATTTTTAATATTAATAATGGTCTTCAGCAGGGAGCGGTTAACTCGCCGATTCTATTCAGCATTTACACCAGCGATCTGATAGGTAGTCTAACTCAGGCAATTGCGTACGCCGGCGATCTAATTGCGTACAGAACAGCTAATACAGTTGAGGTCATCAAAAGTCTCTTGCAGAGTGACTTCGACAAGATTCAGCGATATTGTGATGACTGGAAGTTGAAAATCAACTTCCAGAAATCAGAAACTATTTTGTTTAGGACTCCGTTGTTTAGCGCCTCAAGGGATACGAGAAAGAACTGGCGCAAGCTGGTGATCGTAGGGCCACATGGACATCCACTGGCGAGTAAAAGTGTAGTAAAGTACCTTGGCATCTGGTTGGATCAGTACCTGTATTTCGACAGACATATAGGTGCTGCTTTGGCCAGGGCTAGGGGAGCCTTTGCCTTGACAAAACGACTGTTTTATAGCAGCCGTCTTGACAGCAGGGTGAAGGTGATTTGCTACATGGCCCTCATCAGGCCGATGATTGTCTACGGATGCCCGGTGTGGTTCAACGTTGCCCCATCTCAAATGGAAAAGATGCGGGTGTTTGAGAGGCAATGTCTTAGACGTTGCCTTGGATTACACAGAACACCAGAGTCGGAGTACACAAGATATTATTCCAACCAGGTTCTATACAACGGAGCCAACATAAACAGATTAGATAATTTTTTGTTCAAGCTGATTCGGGGTCACGTTGCAAGAGCGATGTCCTCAACTAACAGCTTAATTTTTGGGGCTTATTACCCCAATAACGAATATTTTGAGAGTGCGCGGTTAAGTGGTTACATCCCTCCCGAGGCATTCCTCTATTTAGACAGTCGAGGGCTGATACAGGATGGAGGGGCGGTTCCGCTCATCTACCACGTCAGCCGGAAAACTGTGGATAGGCGACTCCTGTATGGTCGAGACGTCATCGCTCAAGGTGGAGAAGAGCGCCTTCGGTTCAGTAGGACTGTGTCCGATCGGGACCGGAGGGATAGGGCGAAACAGGAGATCCAGTTCTGGTGGCTCTCTGAACAGCATCGTGATATATAAAGTCGATGAAGATGATATATCTTGGCCGACTTACATAGACTTAGGGCATTAGGTATAGGGAACAGTCAGGGTGGCACCAAAAAAAAAAAAAAAAAAAAAAAAAAAAAAAAAAAAAAAAATATGTATGTATGCGGGGGCATACGTGCATGCAGCTGTGTGTCTGTACATGTATGTGCGTACGTATATGTATGTGTGTATGTACATGTATGGGTGGGTTGCATGTTGGTGTGTGTCTGCATGCATATAAAAAATAAACAAAAAAAATTAAAAAACGAAAAAAATGCTGCTGTGGCTGTTCTAGTTTTTAAGTAGTTTTAAGTATTATTAGGTATTTTAAGTAGTTTTAATTATTTTTTATATATATTAAGGTTAAGTTTATAAGTTAAAAAAAAAAAAAAAAAAAATTGATAAGATACCAAGTTTTTGTAAAGTTTCCTTGAAATATAAAAAAAATAAAAAAAAAAAAATTAAGATTTAATTAAAATAGTTTTTAGGTCGAAAGACATTAGTTTTAAGAGTTATTGTTTAATTTAGAGCGCCCGTAAAGGGCCAGTAAATTAGTTGTAAGTTATTGATATTTAGGCTAGTTTTAAACATTTTTGTCTAGCTTTAAGATAGTTATAAGTTAAAATGAAATAAAAATGAATTTAAAATTAAGAAAAGCGTGAACGAGAGAAATGTTCGTCTACTTCAAAGATAACGTTTAGTATACTTTATCTGTGAATAGGACATCATAAGAAAAGTTAAAAGGGTAGTCCCCAAAATTGATTAAAAAACAGAGAAATGATGATGTATGTTTCTATTTCGTTTTGTTTAATTTTTTTCTTGGTTAAATTCATATGAATATGTATATGTAATACTGGTTTTGGAATATTTAATTACATTCCAAATTGTTATGTGATTAAATTCAGTTTTTTTCAAAAAAATAATATGTATTGATTTTCTTCTTTTTTTTTTCTAAGAATATTAAAAATTAATTAAATAGTTAAATTTGTGTAATATAAGTATTTTTAAATTTTAATATTAATTTTATAAGTTTTGGTGTTGTATGTGCAATATTTTTTGTTTTTAATTTTGCTTATAATTGATAGCTTATTTAAAAGAAGATTACAATTTTTGTTAGAAATTACCCCGGTCTATGTAACAACTTTACCCGCATATTGGGTAAGTCGTAAAAACATGTTTTTTGTCTAAAAGCTATATTTTTACAAATTCTGATCAGTATTTTTTTGTCTTTTTTGTTGAATTTCGTAGCTAAAACATTGCTTTTTAAACAGAAAAAGTTTGGCTTACTCATTTTCAAAATCTGAGGAACAGCATCAACTTAAGTAAAGGGTTACCTGTTCTCCCCTTCACCGATTGAAAGGTTACACTACCAAGATCGCAAATATCTAATTATAACAAGTAGTTTAGCCGCAAATCGAGTTTGAAGATAAAAATATGTCGGCATTTTTTTCGTTATGTTTCATTTAATAAAATAAAATAACTTAATTTATTTTATTTTATCTATTAATTTATTATTTACTAATTTTGTGTTTATTTTTAAGTTTTGAGGTGCAAAAATAATTTTTTGTTGGTGGCACCCAGTGGCCTAAAATGGCAATTACTTTCGTTAGCATTGGCACTTACAACATTTTTTTTCCGACAACGCTGATTCCAAAGCGTTAACTGAAAATCACACAAACACAAAACAACAGATTTGGGTAGAAACAATTAGCACTGTTCTGTTCCATTGAATTTAAGAATGAGTAATTACCTATGGAAAACGACATTATTTTTTCACAGAAGAGAGCGCTCACGAGAGAGTAAAATATTTCCCCAGCAGTGTTGCCGGATAGGAATGTACAAAAGGAGCACAGTAGCCAGAAAAGAGTAGTATTTTGTACAAATAGTAGTACATTTCCAGAATTGTAAGTTTCCAAAGTAAAGTGTGTGAAATAAATTTTTATTTTAGAACTTAATTTTTCAATAAAAAAAATCATCTGTATTGTCTAAAAATGTATTTAATTTTTAAGCAAATTATATAAAATAAATAAATATTACTTGTAAAATGGTGATAATAAAATCAAAAACAAAGATCTCTTCAAAAACCACCATTGTCTATAATACTTATCCTATTTTTTTTTAACCTTATTAATGATAGTTTAAAATAAGAAGAAAAAAGGGACTTTTATATATCAGTAATAAATAACTGGGTCAATAATGGCTATTTTTATGTTAAGGTATTTTGATTTATCAATATTATCATAATAATGTAAAGTATTAAGAAAAGAAACAAAAAATATTCTTTATATGATTTCAAAAGGCGTTTTGAAGGATTCCATTTACTGCAATTAACTTTACATCTCATAATTGCGTTCAAAGTGCTTATTTCCAATCTATTTCGTGTTTTATCCTTTATTAAGCAAGGTTGTGAAAAAAACTCTATCCGCAGCTGCGCTACTGTGGGGAATACTTAATAATGAACTCACAAAATCCGGTGTTAGAGAGAAAGGTGTTTCATAAAGTGAGATGCAAAAATGTCCTATCTAGATAAACAGCATCGCGCTAAAGCTCCATCTAAAGCTAAACCACTTTGTGGTGAAACATGCGCCTTGTGAATGCTCAAATATATTTTACTCACTGCAAAGAAAACAAGCACTGGGCGCGTTCGATAGCATACCCAAACTAGTCCGGATAGATTTGTGTTGTTGTAACGCCTTTGGAAAAAACAGCCGATGGACTAAACATCTGTTGTCATTTGTCAAACTCAAATCTTAAGTTACCCTAAAATGATTGGATTCGTTTAGATTCATTTGGAAATTTGAGGAACAGCTGGTTCACGACTGCATCTGTAATGCAATTCAACTGAGTTTACAGAAAAAAAGCTTTCTGGATCGTTCGAGAACAAAGCCGCCACTAAGATAGCTTGGGTAGCATAGCGGCTTTGTACTTGAACGCGATCATCTTTTTGAAGACGATTTCGTATATGACGTTATTCTGATATTCAGAAAAAGAATTCTTCCATTTGCACTGACGGAACCAATCTTAACAGCCAGCGGTGAATATGGTGACATGTGGGCGATTTTGGAAAGATTCATTTCGGAAATGAAAATTGGAATCCAAATCATCCATCAAGGAATGGCTGTCGAAATCGTTCAATCGATACAGAGACAAGTACCACAAGGAATCAACCACATTTCAAGAGAATACTCAGTAACTGTGAGGGCGGTGAAGATGAATAAAGTGCGACTTCAAAATTATTTTTGGTACCTCTCTCTAGTAGAACCATTTTTTCAAAATCATTTTTTTTTTTGAAAATTCAATTTTTCGAAAACTTCTTCAGAATTTGTATCGAGTACTTACTTTTTATTTGCGATATAAAAGGGAATATTTAATCTTGAAACAAGAATATTTGCCTTTTCATCATTTTTATTTGTTAGTAATTCAGAATTTTCCTTAAAACAGTCTATGAGAAAAGGCTTCCATTCGATAGGAATTTGCCTGAAGCGTTAGGCTTTTAACATCACAATCAGGCTTCGGCGAGGCTTTATTATGTTCTTTTTTATGAAAGTCCCGCAAAACATAATCAATTTAGCTACCTAATTGAAAAAGAAAAATGTTGCATGAATTTTCTTGACTGCGTTCAATTTTGAATATTACAAATCATATATCTAAACGCATTAATTTTTCTTTTGTTTAGTTATTATTTTTTAGAAAGTGACAATGAGTTGTGGAAAATATGATACTTTCATTTTATCACAGATTTCTATGTATTACCCAGATTCAGATACATAAGCACTAACTATCTAAAAACTTTTAGGAAATGTGTAAAAAATGCCTGAATGAATATTATTATTTGAAGTAGAGGAAATGCATCAGACAAACAAATAAATTTAAATGCTCATCACTCAGCATCTGACAGTTCACGTGACAGCAAGTTGACATTCCATCACAGTTTAACATTATATTTATGTAAATGAAGGATTTAAAGGGTTGTTAAACAATGACACATTTTGTCATATTTGATTGTTTGAGATTTGGTCTTGCAGCATCTAAATAAATAATTTTTAAGGCACACGAAGTTTACATCAAACCTTCATGGGTGGCAAACTGAAATGTGTGTGTTTTTTCTTAGTTATGCAAAATATTTGATTTTATTACTAATAAATAATTATTAAAAAAAAAACTTCTCAGCAATCCGATGGAAATATAATATAATGCATTTTAATATTGAGACACAAACATATGCGTAGCGGATCGCAATGCGACTGTTATAAAGCATCATTCGCCAGGAATAAAAAAACCATGTGAACTGAATATCAAAATGAGATAATAGTTATTATCAACAAAATTTAAGTTTCAGTGTTATTGTTATCAAAAATAATATTTTTTTTTATATAGTGAATAGTATACTTGTTGTGATTGTTGTACAACACAATTGTTATTTATGAATTATTTACTCAATCGATTTTTTTTTCATCGATCATCTTATGGCCTTTTCGATTGGCTGTCCAGCAACTACTACATTTTAATTGGTGACAAATTTCCAATCTCATTTCATCCATATATGTACGTACGAAATTTTCGAAGTAAATTAAGTTGAATTGAAATATCAAATTAAGTATAAGCTATTCACAATAGTCGTTTTGTTTGTTGTTTGTAATGACTCAACCATTTGTCAATCGTTTATAATACCGAACATAATACTACGTTTCTACCGAACTTTAATATCTTGTAGATTTACTAATCTCAAAAAGTGTTTCCACCGCCCAAAGAGTAGATAAATTTTGACAGCACTATTCAAAATGCATACATCTTTTCATTTTCTCTTAGGATGTAGAAGTGAGACAGGCAGCTATATCTGTGTCAACCGAAGCGAAAAATTCACTTTCCCGATGAATGTGTTGAATTCGATATGGAAATAGGGTAGTTCGATTGACGATTTAAATGAGATTTGTTTTAAATCTTCATCTGAGGAGATTAAAATTTGTATTCTACTTTTGGAGCGGTGGAAACACTTTTTGAGATTAGTCAATCTACAAGAGATTAAAGTTCGGTGGAAACTTAGTATAATAATACGTTTTCACCTACCACTTAATCCAGATTTAAGTGGATTAACCATAAATACTCTTTGAAATCTTCTAAATCTTCATAGAACGCGCCTATTCTAATGTCATATTTTCTCCATTGACATTCAACAAAAAAAAAACTGTCCAACATTAAGATTGTTCAGTGACGAAAAAGTAAGAACAGATCAGGACTGAACAGAACAGATTCGTGGGAAACTTCAGAACAAGATCGAACAACTTAGAATAGTCAGTCATTTGACAGAGATTGTAAATTACCTACAATTCAACTTCGTTTATTCTTACAGAAACATCCATAAAAATAATCTGAAATGGAGTTGAATTTATTTAAACAAATATTTTTCATGAAATTGAGATGATTCCGACACGGAAAATTATTTATAAACTAAATCTAACACCGTAATATTTTTTTTAACAACAACAATTGGTTTTGACAGTTCTCACAAATCTGTTATAACCTGTTCTACCTAAAAAGCAAGTGCAGAAAATGCTGTTCTAAAGTGTTCCAAACTGTTCCAAACAGACTCATTGAACACCAATCCAAAACAGTTTAGAACAGAAAATTTTTCATTGAACAGCAAAATCATACACTTTTCTGTTCTAAAATGTTCTAATCTGTTCCGAACAGCCTCATTGAACACACATATTATTTAATTTGTTTTTTTTCTGATATAATTTGTCGTTGCCTTCAAATTCTGTTTTTGTTTATAAATATAAAAATAAGAAATGCAATGAAGCTACAAAGACCAAAGCGGTCTGTGCTTCGAATTTGTAATAGAAAATGTTTTAGCTATCCTACAGTAATACTTTGAAGTTGTTCTTTCCCAAATATATAAAAAGGAAAACCGCGCAAAGGCGATTACAGTATTTATGTAAATATATCTTTATGCTGCAATATGTTGGGATAACAATATTTTAAAGTTATTACTCATTTTTATTTATTGATATTAAATTTGTTCACTGCGCCGAAATTATTATTCTTCTTCCCAATTATTTTGTTTTTGTCTTGTTGTATTGACTTTTGAATGACAATTCATAGTGAAAACGTCAAACTAATCTTTTTTTCACTGGCGAAAACTTGCAGATTAATTTTTAATCTTCTCAATTTAAACCGGATTATCAATATTTTAAAGTTATTACTCATTTTTATTTATTGATATTAAATTTGTTCACTGCGCCGAAATTATTATTCTTCTTCCCAATTATTTTGTTTTTGTCTTGTTGTATTGACTTTTGAATGACAATTCATAGTGAAAACGTCAAACTAATCTTTTTTTCACTGGCGAAAACTTGCAGATTAATTTTTAATCTTCTCAATTTAAACCGGATTATCTTTAGGTGAAAACGTAGCATAAGCTAAATCTACATAAATCTCGGTTTAGTGGTCGGTGGAAACGTAGTATAAGGCTAGTTCAGAAAAATAAGATTTCACAGTCCCTTTCGTACACATGAAAATTATTAGTTTCCAAAATTTCTCAGTTTTCCTGTTAAATACTGAGAAAACAAATTTGAATTTGCCTCCTCAATTTTTGACGGAGTGAAATGTGTGAGATCGCAGATTTTTGAACTGGATAATTTAATTGATTAAACATAATAGATTATTATTTTTTTATGAATTTTTAAAAACAAATGTGTAAGGCATGGTTTTGACATTCAAATTCGAATTAAAACAAAGAGGTTAAGTAGGTTTGCTTATAACCTATTCACACCAAACTCTGTTTGGCTTTTCGTTTACCAAAACGCGTAGTTCACACCTAGCATTTACTAGTCCTTGTTCGACATTTCAGTTGTATTGGAAAAAGCTGTCAGACTGTTTATATAACATGAATGGTAAGCAATCAAATCTTATAATGCTGCATAAGAAGAGGTCAAAACTAAATATGAGGATTTTAACTCGAACGCCGCCGCCGCCATCTAAAGTCATTTTCTTTTTTTCTTTACCATTTCCCGTAAACAAGAACAACTCACACATTAAATCATGAATAAATATTTGCAAACAAATCCTTACCGCTGCCAACAATATTGTTAGAAAGTATTGAATTTATATTTTTTTGACAACAAGCAACCAGCAGTTCTTTCTTGATGGCTTATTCACAATCAAATTATTGAGGACGTTCACTCAGTTATTCTCAGCAATCTAGAATAGCTTTCTGTTGTTGTAAAACGTGCAAAAGTACATCTGATGAAAACACAGCTGTTCCCATGAAAGCTATCTTGAGTTATCCCAAAAAAATTGGAATAACTAGTTATCCGAAATAAATATATACAACAGCTGACTGCAAAATTCATTTAATATGCGTTTTGTTCTGATTTTTTGACAGCTTTAGCTAACCTATCTGATTCGTTCGCAGATTTACTCCTGTAGCTTAGTATCCGAGATAACATATCTAATAAGTGAGTGAACGCCCGCAATTTCTCTTGACATAAAATTCTGTTCCTGTAATTCAGATTTGAATTGCAACCCGTTTTTAAGTCGTTTTGCACAACAATTCATTTATGAAAAATATATTGAAAAACGAATTGTTTTTAATTTTCGTTTTGAAAAAAACGATTAAAATATCATTTAGGGTTTTGTGTGAATGAGCTATTAAGCAATAATTGAGCAATAATTATCTAGTTATTAGCATAATTTTGCAAAATTTAAACAATTTAACTAAATACCAGTCCTAAAACAAACTATTATATCTTCTTCTCTAAATTCTCTTAATATCTCTCATCGAACAAGGAACCGGAGTATTTACATATCCTTATCTTCACATTCTTATAAATGTATACACAAGTCACATATTATTCAGTCAGGTACCTTTATTCCCTATGTGGTATGTAGTTAAGGTTCAAATAGTTTAGTTGGTTAAGGGAGTATCATCGACTATAGATGAATGTATGTATATACGAGGATGTTCCCTTGTAGTTTGCCATTGGTTGTACTTATACACATAAAATAAGTTTCTCACTCACGTATTCGTCGAGATTAATATTTTGGTACATTCCAGATTCTTCGGCAAAATTTTTACTTTGTAGCATTTGCATAACTATCAGTAATGTAATGTATCAATTTGCATTTTGAACATTAAAAAAATGGCAGTAATCCATTCTCGATCATAATCATGTATAGTTGAGAGAATTAGGTTGATTTTTACCTCCCAAAATTGAGCAGAATAAAAAAGTACGGACTCTGCAAATGCCTTCTGCGTTCTATGTGGTTACTACAGGGTGACCAGATAACAATAATAGTATTTCCAACTATTATGTTTCAGCTGTTGTGAAATTACATCTAGAGCTGTCAAAATCTTTATTAGTGCTTGCCATTTCATCATTCAATATTTCATGACTGGCCAACATGAATGAAAGAATACAAGATTACAACACTTCTATTTTTTCGCTTGTTGTTGTAATTTTTGACAACTCATGTCATCTGTCAAAACTATTATGGGAAAAAACCAAGATAAAAACCAAAAAAGGTTTAAAATTAGTTTTAGAAATTAAATTTTTTTACAGATGTGTATACTGTTTCACACTTTTAATTGTTTAAATTAACCCTTCAAAGTAATTTCTTAGCAATTATTCAATCATATAAGGCAATACAAGGGTCCTACTAGTTGTCAAAAGTTGTTTTCAAAGCTATTTGTAAGTGGTATTGTATTTTAAAGTACCATCCACTGTCCGCGTATTTAACTCTTCGAGACATAATCTCCAATTAATCCTATTCTTTTCAGTAATAAGTGCTTTACTAAATAATTAGAAAGTTGAAATTTTGCGAATTCGAAAAAAACTTTATTGTAGAATCAAATTTCATAGTTGGGCCCCAGCTTTTGTTCATTTGATCTGCTTAGTTAAGGTCCCACTTCCCACATTTTAGGACACAACGAGGGTGTTATTTTGAAAGCCCAGGTTTGGAAACGCCATTGGGCGGTTTGACGATATTGCATTTGCTTATACAAAACAAATAATCTGAAATGTCTGTTTAGGTACTATATTTCAAAGCATTGCTTGGGAACCATCAGAAGAGGATAATACTGATGGCAACAAAGATGATAAAGATTTGGACACTTTAGAGAGCGATGGCCTAGAAAATATGGCCGGATACATATACCATAAACTAAGAAACAAAATTCCAGCCGAAGAAAATGTCGCATCGTATTCATGGGTGGACCACCTAAGTGAAGGCGGCTTGTCAAAGATATCACCAAGGATGTTAAATGACTTGACGAACTTGCACAACATCTTCAAATCCTTGAACGGATAAGACTTAGTAATTTGTCCAGGCTACCAAATAAATTTAATTGAATTGGACAAAGACATTGACTGCGAATTGGAAATAAGACAAAATGTTTTCCGAGCAAGGATGTATTTTAAAATAAGAACACTTAACTGAACAATTATTGTAGAAAAAAACAAAAAAAAAAAGAGAAAATAGAACAAAATTACAACATAATTAAAACGTTTTCAATTTATTTAATCCACAATAATCTTTAAACATTGTTATGTTTTGCTAAGTTAAATCTTCGATATCCATTTAGCACTCCGACTCTCTTTATTCTTAATTGTTTTCGCAATTAATTTAAATTCAATTAAAAATAAATTTAATTCAACAATATTCAATTATTTAAACAAATTATTAGTTTATATTATTCGCTCACGAAAAATCCATTAAATTCACATCGGACAAACAAAACAATTTCTTTTGCTTTCCGATTCTTTTTTTTCACAGATGACGTGGGCAAAATAAAACGAAAAAAGAAGTGGCGTAATCTTGTTATATTTGATTCGTGCTTGGCAAACCTCTGGGAATTTCAAAAATGCTATCGCAATTCCGGCTCAGTTGTAAGCACAGAAATACTGATTCTTACCATAACTCTCCTTCACAGACGATGCCTACATTTTTAGCATATCATACCATTTTGGACTATTTTGTTGCGAACATGCGGGATGCTATATTGAAGGACTATCTCGTACATAATTAGACCAAGTCATCAGAAAATTGACTGATGCTTGAAGCACTGCCAGCGAAAATGCCGTGGTTTGAAAACACACTGATCTGATTAAAAATTAGATTTTTGATTCTGATAATTTGATATATAATATGTTCTTTTTTTTATTGACATTGGCATTAACGCAGCATAACCATTTGCATCATTAAAGGCATTAGTAATGACTCAGGTTTTTTATTGCCGCTAGGTTAAAACGAAGTCAGGAGTATTTTAGAAATCAATTGAGAGGGAACGTGGAATGATGTTTTTACTCGTGTGAACTCAACTGATTTCTAAAAAATTGACGGATCAAATTCGACATCGGCAATCGTACTAACATGTTTCAAAATTTAATCCATGGTTCATAAAGTTAACTGAGCATGAAATTTGCTATTTTCACGCAATTAAACCTTGAACTATAGTTGAACCTCAGTTAATCCATTAAAATCGTTGATTAAAAATTACTGAATCACGGATCAAAAAATTCTACCGATTTTTGAAGGAAAATATATCAAAAAAGTTTCTGACATGTCACTGACAATTCTTATCCCCAACGCCGTAAAAGAAGTTTTACTTCAAAAAAAAAAAAACAACTACGAGTATTATAACAATTCGTGGAATTGATGTTGGCCGTTGAATTCCTTCTCTTGGGAATCACGAAAAAAAGTTCTGTTCCAACTTTCAATCAAATCAACCACTAGCTTACCCTCTATTTCTGGTGGACAAACGAACATTGCCTTTTTAGACTTCTCCACTATCGTTATGTTAAATTCGATTAAAACCACCAATATTTTTATCCGACGCGAAACTGTACTTCCCCAATAAATAGAGCAGTAGTAAAAAAGAAAAACACGAGAAAGTATTGTGTAATAAAATGTAGAACACCAATTCTCCAATGACAATTCGTATAAGCATACCTCTATTATAAAAATGTAAAGAGTTCACAACCTAAAAAACCAGCAAATGGAGATTTCTTTTTTTCCTGGGTTATTTCTGTCAGTTTCTTTTTTTGAACGAAAATATTCCAACGAACACAGCTGCCAAGGTAAAAGTTCAATTTAGCCCACAAAGGTCATTCGTTAAAAGCAGACCAATTTTCAGCTTTGCACTCAACTTTGTGCATTTGGGAGTTGTGGGAGTCAAGAGTTCAGCAGACCTTTTTTTCGCTTGAAATGGTTCTTCCTGGGATCCCATCGCATCAGTGTAATATTTATTGCATCTCTGAATGCATTTGGGATTTGATATTATTGCTCCTTTTCTCCTTTTTTTTTGTTGAAAATAAAACGAATAAAAAAGCACAAAGTGCCCTCCTTAAAGTAAAAGACCTATTTAAATGGCTGGTGTGTTTCATCTCAGTGATGTGTATGTCAATTTTTTTGTTGAACAATTTCACGCCAACTGACAGAATCTAACATCGCGCGCCGCGTTGCGGCTGCCTTATGTCGTCATTTATGGCTAAATTGAGTACTTGGCAATTAGGCATGGTGACACTGTGGCAATGGTGTGACGACGGCACTGGTGTGTGAATTAATTGAGGGTGAAATGATGAATGGAATTTTATTTCTCCCTTTGCGATTTGAAAGTGTGACGGTGAGAGTTCTTGGAATTATTAACCCTGCAAGGCAGGGTGGGCTTCTGATGTGTGGTACTGTGGTGCAGCGTAAAGTTCTGGAATTGTATGTTATATAATCACTTGCAAATGAGTTGTGAAACACACTGTTTGTGGTTTATTTTACGGAATTGTTTTGTTCAACTGGAAAGAAGCATCGCATTTATTAAATTTCCCTTTCAACTTTTTTTTTTATTTGAAATTTTGAAATATTCTTGGAAATAAGTAAATGCTGGAAGAAGATGATAACTTAAGGCAAATCCTGTGTTTTATGTAAAAATAACGTGTTTTGGTGTTAACGAATTCTTTCTGGTGAATAGAGCTATTTATACTTACCTACTTTTACGAACTTTTTGGGATGAATATTTGATGGCTGTTGTAACCTCGTTTTCTCTTGCAATCAATGTTTAAGTACAGGTAGATATACTGCCGGTGGAAAAAACTGTTTTGCCGTAAAATATACGGTTTCTTTTTTGTAAGAAACATTAAATCGGATTTATTAGATTTAGACGGTTGCGTGGCACCGGTTCCGGTTGAAATTTAAGTCAAGGTTTTTCATTTCTCACTTAACACTAAGTCAAACCATGGATTGGGGTTTTGATATTTCAGAAGGCATTAGCTTTATAACTGGGTGATTCTTTGAGCGTTGAGTTTTAATTGTCAATAAAAACAAGGGAAATTGAAAAATTGTGTTACGTGAAACAGATTAAATCAACACCAATACCAGTATCGTCAGCAGTAAACAGTAACCTGCCCAATATAAATTTTGCAAACCCAGGCCGTTAAAAGCTATTTTGAATCAATAATTCGACAAGCCCAATTAAATTAAGGGTTATCCATTTTGCGGTTTCAAAAGTAAACGTAAATAAAAAACATATACAATATTTTTTTTTCATGATATTTCTTTTTTGTTATAAGGTTTGAACGTTGACATTATGTGTGAAACATTACGTCATTTAAATGACCAGCACGCGAATTGTTGCAAGCATCGATTCTTTTAAGATTATTTTCCACCACTTTTATTGACACATATTGGGCGGTATATCAGCCATAACTTGACGAATGTTGGTTTTCAAGTGCTCAAGAGTTAAAAGTTTATCTGCATAAACACGTTGTTTCGCGTAGCCCCACAGAGAAAGTCCTGCGGTGTCAAATCGCATGATCTTGGTGGCCAGTTGATATCGCCACGACGAGAAATTACGCGGCCAGGAAATGTCTCTTGCAATAAAGACACATTCGCTCGAGTTGTGTGCCATGTGACACCATCTTGTTGAAACCACATATTCTCCTAGTCGTGTTCTTCAATAGCAGGCAAAAATAAAGTTAGTTATCATATAACCATAACGCTCCGAATTGACGGTGACAGTTGTTCCATCGTCGTTTTCGAAGAAGTAAAAGGTCCAATCGCACCTCCGGGCCAAAAAGCGCCCAAAACAGTGACTTTTTTAGATGTAATGGCCTCTCTTCAATTACTTGAGTATTCTCAGGACCACAAATACGACAATTTTGTTTATTAACATACCACCGAGTGAGAAATGTGCTTCGTAGCTGAAGAAAATTTTGTTCGAAAAATCGCCGTCCACCGCCTGTTGTGCAAACACCCATTCGACGTATCTACGGCGTTGTTAATGGTCATTTGGCTTCAGTTGTTGTGTGAGCTGGACTTTATATGGATTTAGGTGTAGATCCAAACTAAAAATACGCCATTCTGTGCCGTTAAACAGTCCTAATTCCTGAGAACGACCAGGAATCGACACATTCGGGTCTTCGGGAACACTTTCACTTACAGCAGCGATATATTCAGTGCTACGAGCGAAATGATGATGCACAGGCCTTACAATATCTGTAACCAATCCAGTCTCTTCAAATTTCTTCACAATTTTGCCAATTGCTTGCGCAGTTGGACGATTGTGTAAACCATAATCTCCTCTTAAAGCACGATATGTGGCTGTGGCAGAATCACCATTTTTGTACTAGGTTTTAACAATTTTTATGCGTTGTGCGATAGTTAAGCGATCCATTTTCGTAAATGTCAGACTTTCAACTGAAAAAAAAAATTTGTTTAACAACTTAGTTTGACAGATGTCGAATTCCAGCCCTATTCTTTTGAAACCGCAAAATGGATAACCCATTATAATTCTAAGTCTTCTACTTAGCTGAGTAATTTCAATAGTATATAGAATTGTATTACCTATTAAAAAAAAAAAACACATTTTGATATTTCGTATCAAAACAAACACAGCAACAAGCAGGTAGGTATACCTATTTTTACTTGCGATATACATAGGTACTAAGGGCAAGTTTTGCATTTGGAAAAAAAAATCGAACTCGACATTTTAATCAAACTTGGCATTACGATGATAGAGAAAACCAAAAAAGTGGGTCCGGCATTTCCGTCTGTCTGTCTGTCTGTATGTATGTCTGTCTGCAGAACGATATATAGCATAAACGGCTGAACCTTTTGTTTAAACTTGGTGGTTAGGCGTTTTAGGCGTTTAGGTTTTTGTCCAAAATAGATTTTTGAATCGTTGTCTTTGCCCCAAAAATAACGGTACTTGCCACACATTCATTTTTCTACCATCTTAATTATCTAGAAAACGGCTCTAACAATTTTGATAAAAATTGGTGTTTGTACTAACGTAAGTATGGTCTACATTTTGGCCGAAAAAAATTTAAAAATATTTTGTTATTAACGGTACCTGCCATGTTATTGATTTTCGACTTTCTAATAAACGGCTCAACGGATTTCGATGAAAATGTGTATGCAGGATCTCCTTTAAAGTCTAAATAAAACTGCATTTCAAAATTTTCAAAAAATAGTTTTTTTTGGATTTTTGAAAAAAAAAATATTTTTTTTTTGAAAATTCAATATTTCGAGAACGGGTGTGCGATTTTTTCTGAAATTTTGTTTTTAAATTTATATTATTAAATATTTGAAATGTTTATAACATTTTTTTTTAGAAAAAATTTAATAATTTTTATATATAAAAAATTAAGTGAAAAACGACTTTAAAAATAATTGTATTCGTTTCCATTAAGAAACACAAGCAAATAATGTGATCGAACATAGGAGCATGTACGAGCATGTAAAAATTATCAACGGCTTTTTAGGTATTTGGCCTAACAAAGCTGTTGAGGTTGCTGGTGCAACAGTAATATAATATGGACATCGTTTTGAAATATACATTGGTTCTAAAATAATGGGACCGATTTTTGCTGGCAACGTTGCTGGTGCTCCCTTAATGTGGTTCATGCATAGGTATATAATTTTTTACGCGCGTTATAGGTACAGTAATCATTCGTGTCTATCCCTTGTCCCGGTCAAATTTTAAGACATACAATGTCCCGTAATTTTATTATTCGAAAAACGTTCAAAATTGCAAATAATTTTATTTATAAAATAATTTACGTATGTGTTAAATATTTTTGTGTCAAATTGCCAATTCACCCTTCAGAAGGATTTACTTTAAAGCATATTCACTTAAGGTGAGCTATCACATTTCTTTTCAAACTGTTTCTTCACAAACTTCAAACCGAAATTATTTACAATAAATTTATAAATTTTAATACCTCCAAAGAAAAAAAGTGAAATTAGCGATGATATTCAGAGGGGATTTATCTTTGAAAAAAAACCAACACTTGATTTTGATCAAACCTAACAAAACTTACATTACCTGCCATACAATTTTTTTTTTGATTTTCGACTTAGTTATGAGTACCTAAGTGTACTCATAAATGACTCTACGGATTTCCATCAAAATTTTTATGTAGGAGTACTTCAAATTCTAAATAATACTGCATACCACAATGGTATTTTATGAAAACAACTTAACGATTTTTTAGTAATTCCATTTTTCAATTTATATTATTAAATATTTCAAATTAACCATTATTTAAAAAAAAAAAAAATTTGAGACATTTTTTACCTATGTATATATACAAAATTAGGTAAGTAAAAAATTATCTTAGAAATATAATGTAGCCGTTTCTACTAAGAATCTTGTGCTTACGATGTGATCGAACATAAGAGGAAGTAGGTACGTGCGATCCAGTCGTGCATTTTTTTTGTATTGGTTAAAACTTAACTTGTATTTTTGTTGTTTATTTTATTAGAAAATGTGTAGGTACCTTATTTAAAATGAACTATCTCGACTGAAAAGGTAAAGTATCTTAATTTTGATGATTTTTCAGGAGCAAAAGTTACGTACGTGTTCTTGTCTGTTGGCCAATGAAACACATGGTTGGACAATACCCTGGTATACGTAGAAGGTATGTCATCGTTTAAGTTGATGTTTGTATTCAAATTGAGCAAAAATTTAATTGTTAAAACTTATTGCGTTTTGAGAGCAAAAAAACACTTCAAACCTGCCTCTCAAACATTTTTTTTTGTTTTAATTTAACTATATGCCTGTAAAACCTAAGGTCGTTTAAATGCAACCTGAATTGCACGGCACTAGTTTTTGGCACAGTGGATTTGAGAACCAGGTATTGACTGTCTCATTTTAACCCATGGGCGGCAGCCAATTAAAATTGTAGGTATAGGAAAGAATGCGCCTAGCGTGGGGATCGAACCCACACGTCCTAGTTAACAATCAATCACTTTATCCACTGCGCCATTGCCACCCACAAATTTTTTCGGAAGCATATCAATGTCAAATTTTATGATCTTTTTTTTAAATTTATTTCAAAAAAATATTTTTAATATTTCGCCCGTTATGAGGAAAAATATGACATAAGATATTTTGGCTTTTCTTTAAATTGCGTTTTAATTAATTTCCAAAATCTTAAAATGAGATAAGATAGTTTGCCTCGTGTTTTCGAAGGACGTTTTCAGTGCTTATGTCCATTTAAGATGAGTTGCGTGTTCGAAATTGGAAAATAAGAGATTTAAGATGATATTTCCAGGTTTTTATTTTTAAAACTTAAAGTCCTTAAAATGAAAAAAATCACATTTATTCTATAAAGATAAACTTTAATAATGAAAAAAAAAATAAAAGACAAAGACTTGAATTTCTTAAAAAAAACAGTACGCTTTGGTTCACAGAAAAAATAATTACAAAAAGCGAAACAGTATCCTTTTGTCTTTAAAGTCAATATAAACTTAAAATTAATAAAAATTAAATAAACCAAATAATAAGTTCATTGGAGCCAACTTAAATAGATTTCATTTTCTATTCAACCAAAAATAATCGATCCCTTAGACTTTGGGATTTTTTGATCCCGGAGGAGTTTTCGCGTTCTATTCTACCAAAATTATCGATCTTTTTTTTTAGCCGGGTTCAAAATTACAGATATGGATCAAAGAGAGGAATTGGGTACATTCAAATGTCCGTAAGATAACCTATCTATAGGTTAGTATCTACTTAAGTTCCTGAACAACCAACATCGGATATGTTTAATTTGTATGGGTTTGTGCATATGTTTTTGACATTTCTCATGGGTATACCAAAATTTTCGGAAGCATGAGATCTATTTTGCAGAAGCTGGTTTGTCATCAGCTGTGTTCTTACATGGGAGATTACAACTACACTAACCTACCTGGATAGCTGAGGATCGATTTTTGAATATACCCATTTACTCGTACATGAAACACGCACTTGAAAACACATCAAAATAAATCTGAATTTGCTGAAACGTCAAACACTTTTGTTTACTTTGCATAGTAAAAAAAATAAAAACAGGCGCATACAAATATAAAGAAGATTTTACATTCTATTTGCTAAGAAAAATCCGCAATCCCTGATCCAAATAACTATTGGCAATTAGAAAACAACATTACATTGTTTTAAAAGTCAAGTTAATAATATCAAAAATTATGTGAAAAAAACTGAACAAAAAACTGAATTTGATTTGATTTACTACTCGTATTGTTTTTTACGGCGGTCCTAAAATTAATTTTAAAAAATAATTAGTAGTTCAAACATTAGGTTTTGTATTCTGATTCGTCTGATAGATCTGGACGAACATCTGCTTGACCATCGGAACGCAGATTAAGAACTTTATTAAGTCGAGCATGTCAACAAGATCCTCTTTTACTTGGGATATAGATAATATAGGGCAAGTTTTGATCAAACTTGGAATTACGATGATAGAGAAACAGAAAAAAGTGGGTCTACAGCCTAAACGGCTTTAACCTCTTAAGTTGGTACTTAAGCGTTTTGGTGATTGTATCAAGAATAACGGTGTCTACCATCTTAATTATCTCGAAAACGACTCTAACGATTTTGATTTAAAAAAAAACTGTGTGGACTGTTTTGGGTTTGTGTATAGTCTACATTTTGCTCGAACATTTTGTTGGACCTATTTTGGTATTAACTAGCTATTTTCTTTAATTTCGACTTTCTCATAAATGGCTTCACGGATTTCGAACATTTTTATGTAGGATTCCCTTCAAATTCTAAGCAATACTGCATATCAAAATTTTCAAAAAAAATTCGTTTGGATTTTTGAAAAACAAAAATATATTGTCTTTTTAAAAATTCAATATTTTCAAAACATATGACGATTTTCTTGGAAATTATATTTTGAAGCTTATATTATTAATTACATAAAATTGCCATACCGTTCAAAAAATTTTGTATACATAAAATTTAGAAAAAAAATAACTTAAAAATATATTTAGGCGTTTCTACTAAGAATCTTGTGCAAAATGTGATCGAAAATCAGACCAAAGACGTGCTATCTAGTCGTGCATTTTATTTTTTGCAGTCCTTATTTCAATGGGTTTATCGAATGCAATGTTTACGTTACTTGTCTTTACTTTGTTAATTCCTCTTTTTCGTATTCTAAATTTTATAATTGTGCAAACTACGCAAACAAATATGTTATGTTCTTGTTATTACGGGAATTTCATTAAGTTTGCAAACAGTAAAATATCCTATGACTACTTAGGAAGAGAAAAATTTCAGTTTTAAATTCAAAAATCATTTTATATTAAGATAAGATGATTTGCCTTTTCACACTTTTTCGGATTTTTTTAAGTATTTTATCTTATGTCTACTTAAGGTTGACTTTTGTTTCTGCTTGCATACGCGAAAATATCTTAAGTCAACTTAATATGATTTATGATTTCACATTAATAAAAAAGTCTTAAGCCAATATAATCTTAAGTTGATTTTAGGTTTTACATAAAATTAAGCAGAACACACAATCTTATGTGAACCTAAGATATTTTACCTCGTGTATAGATGTGTCTTTTGAACATAAAATAAAATTGTTTTTGTCTATAAGAAAGCATACGAGTGAGATAGAACGATACCGATGAGGCAGAACTGTAGTCTTTTAGAATGGCATTGAGATTCAAAAAAAAATGCGAAATATCTTAAGTCGACTAAAGATACTTTACCTTTTCAGTCGAGATATAATTAGGTATGGAAAGAAATAAATCTTATTAGGTTGTGTATTTTTTGCGTTTTTTTTAAATAACTGTTTTATAAAATCTTAAAAACATTTTTAGAAAAAAAAAATAGAAAAGCAATTTTGAAGTAATTATTAATATACTTATAAATTTTTTATTTAAAAAAAAAATCAGTGACTGATTTTTAAAAAATCTATTTATAATAAAAAATGTTGATTTATTTTTAAAACCGAAAAAGAATTTTTTTTTTTGAAATTAGAGTATGCAGTCTTATTACCATTTCTAAGGAGCATCTGCAGAAAATAAAATAATTTAATTCCGTTAATCCAATAATGAGAAAGTCGAAAATATGAAAAATGGTTATATGAGAAGTACTGTTAATAAGTACTCAAAATAAAATAATTGTTACTAAAAAGTGGACTGCACAACTAAGAACAAAACATTTTTGTATCAAAATTCTTTTAGTCGTTTTTGAGAAATACATTTTTTTCTTAAAGTTTTTTTTTTGAAACATTTTTATGGGAGGTGTGGTTGTTTTTTTGTTTTAGGGAAACACAGTTTTTTTAATTATTCAATATAATGTGAAAGAACTACTAAATTAATATTAATTTAGATCGATTGAGCCGTTTTCGAAATATGTATTCAGTATAAAAAAAAATTAGGAGCGTCTGCATACAATTTTTTTTTTTAAATCGAAAACTTACCAAAAATAACTATTTAAAAAAAAATACCAGAACGTAGGTTTTCCCTTCATTAATATATATATATTTTATTGTAGCAGAATATTTATACATTATTTTCTTAAACTATATTGCACAATTTACAGAGTTATGGTATAAATCTACCTTAATACTGACAATAGATTTTTTTTATTTTAAGTATAAAAGAACAATGAATTAAATATGATTTGAAAAGCTACTCAAAAACCTTCATTAAACAAATACACAAAAAAAAAAAGAAATAAATAAATTAATAAAAACTTTGTAGGTATAATATTATATGGTACAGTAAGGCGTAGAAAGGTGGGTGGTGCGAATTTTTCAAACTAGGCATTATGTTCCCAAAAAAGAAGAAAGAAATCAAAAAATATATATATAAATGAAAGTATGAATAAATAAATAAATAAATTAACAATAAATAAATTAGCAAATAGATAAATTAACAATTAAATAAATTAACAAATAAATAAAATAATAAATTAACAATTAAATACATTAACAAATATATAATTTAACAAATAGATACATTAATAGATAAATAAATTAATAAATAAATAAATTAACAATTTAATAAATAAACAAATAAATTACATAAATAAATAAATTAACAAATAAAAATAAATAATTTAACAAATAAATAATGAGAGAAAAAAAATGTTTTATTAATCACAAAATAAATAATTTATTAGAATTAGTATCACAGAATCAGTCTTATTATAAAAAAAAATATGTAAACTATAAAGCTAGGTTTGAAATTAGAACGTTATCAGACATTACACAAGAAGTGGCATAATGCTCATTAAGTTTAACAATTCTGGATGTTACCAATTCAATATTTGAAATCTCGTGAAGTTAATCTGTTGAGAAAGACCATTCGGTGCTTAAGCCATTAACATGAAGATTGTTGCTAGGCAGGAAACAGGGTTTTCTTTTTCAAGTAAAAAAGATAGCCTGTGTCTTGGAAGCATTTAATTTAATCTTCCAATCGAAAAAATAATCTTGTATAACATCAAGTGTAGATTGCAAGTTCGTTTCAATACTGAAACCAATCGAATCTGATGAATAGATGCAAGTATCATCGGCGAACATTGCTTTTTCGCAGTTAGTGAGGCATGGGAAGTCGTAGTTGAAAATAATGTATAATATTGGGCCTAGCACTGATCCCTGAGGTACACCTGCTGCAATATCGTAAGTACTAGAGTACCAATTATTAATAGAAACTTTGTAATTTCTTTCGGATAAAAAAGATTGAATTATTTTGATCAAGTAGATTGGAAAATTAAGTCTAAAAAGTTTATGTAATAAACCAGCATGCCAAACTGTATCGAATGCCTTCTCAATGTCAAGAAGAACCGTTCATGTACTTTTTCCTCTTCTAAAATTAGTTTTAAAACATTTAGATATTCTATCAACTTGATGGACTGTACTATGGTGAGCCCTAAGCCCAAATTGTTCGAGTGGTAATATGTTATTTCTTGTTACCTGAGAAAGAATTCTACTTGCTCAAAGCATTTGCTTAATAGAGCTTAACAAACTTATATGCCTATAATTGGTAGGTATATTAGCACTTTAAACAGGCTTTATAATTGGAATAATCTTAGCTGTCTTCCATGCATTAGGAAAGAAGCATAATTTAACACAGCAATTAAGAAGAAGTTTTAAATATTGAATTCCTGATTTTGGCAAATTCTCAAGATAAATGTTTTTAATGCAATCAAAGCCTGCGGATTTTCTTGTTTTTAGGTCTACAAGAACATTCTTGACGTCTTCAAATGTAAGATCTTCCTGCGTACCATTAGGAGCACTTAAATTAATCATATTGACTGTGTCGCTAACCATAGATTCAACTATGGTATTACAGGGAATACACTAGTAAACTTATTTTTTTTATAAAAGTCGTTGGAACATTATTTGAGAAAAATAAGATTTTTCTGACAGACAGAATTGCGGAACACACTTTTTGGTCTTCATTATTATCGTAATGTCAAGTTTGATCAAAATCTAAAGTTCGATCTTTTTCCGAATCCATATAAGTTCTCATATAGTATACATATATATGACAAGTAAGAAAACATTGATATCTACCAAAATACGAGTATGTATACAGTATCTATGTGGAGATGTCAAAACAGATTATTGGCTTTCGGCCATTCACCTAAACACACAAAGTTTGATACTCCATAGGAATAAGATTAATTTGGCCTAAATATTAAACTAAGGTTTAAGTCCATTGCACATTTATTTAAACCGTCGCGTCGTTCAGCCTTTGTTCAAGTTCTTAAGCCACCGACTTTGACGGCTTTGGTGAGGTTCAACCAGGTAATAGGTTCCTAACTCATACATGAACCCTGAACAATATAAATATTTATAAAACTGCGGCCCTAAGAAGATAAAGAATACGAGTAGGTAACATAAGATACCTATACATTAAATAAGCCAAGGACATAAGAAAATTCAACCATATCACTGAATCTAAATTCTGGTTTAGTTATAAATCAAGAGAACCCCTCCGAATCATATCGAAAAAAAAATGTCCAATAGTATAACTATAGCCCAAGGTCGACACAGTGATTGGTTTGCATTTAAACAACAACTGTCGACCAGCACAAATTTTATGGAAACCACAGTCTGCATAACAAATTCCGTCGAAATACAAAAACCAAAATGTGACCAAAACTACAAAACCACACACCTATAAACCATGACATACCACAAGAGCTAGGTTCCTAAACGACAATCGATGACGACGTCGACTACGACCGACACGACGGGAGAGTATAACATTTTTATTCAGACCAAGAATGACAAAAAAAAAAAATAATACGCCACCAGAACGAAATTAAAAATTCGACCCGCCATACTTGCTATGCTACCACCACCTCTTTCCGTTTTTAGCACAATCCAAACCGAAAGAAGGCGGAGCTAATTTGTATTCTATTTTGGTCTCAAAAAAAAAAATTGAAAAAAAAAGAAACGCACACATAGAAATAGATTCAAAATTCATTCCATGACCATTGACGAAAAAAGCCTGCATTGAAACAATCCAGGACTTAAAAGACAATAATGATGCCTTTAGGACGATTTGTTGTGCAGTAGTTCCCCGTTGTGACAGTTTTTTTTTTTTTTTCAAAAAAAAAAATTCCCTGAGTAGATATGTATTGCGCGACTTTTTCCCATATACCTAGCTAACTATTGAGAATATGTCTATATTATGTTGAGTCCTTGTTTTAGGCAAAGTATGTGTGTGCATAGATATGTCTATATTATTGCAAGACGAAACATACAAATCCCGCGCTCTGTGACACTAATAAAATCTTTATTTGTTCATCATCGTCCAAAAGTAAGTGAAAATTTATGACGGTTTACCCGGGATTCTGGAAACTCGCATATTGTCCTCTCATAAATACACATTTTCTATTGAGCAAATGCCTCCTAAAAGGTCCTTTGATGAGCTCAAATGTAACAATTTCACGGTCACTGATAGTTGAAACAATGTACCCAAAAGGAATTTTACTGCCTTCTTCTCGCTAACTAGTCCTGATGGTTTTGTATCCTCAAAGAAAGAACTGAATTTCACTAAAGAAGAGGAACTATACCTATATGACAGTGCCAGGTCCAAAGTGAGATGATTTTCAAATTCTGTAAGACTCGCGAGATTTATTACGAGTAGTAAAGGAATAAAATATTTATCACTTTATTTGTGGCTAGTAAGGAGTCAATTATTATACAGTTTGTTGTTTTAGGTCCGATTTCGCGGAGCGTGCTTACTTATACCACGCGATACTATATAAGCGCCCTATTCATTAAAATTGCGGCGTGCACCAATTGGGAGTTATTATACAATCGGAATCATCTTATTACCTGATGGGGCCTAATTGCTTCATCTAATGTCTCAATTTGTTGCCCGAAAGGAATGTCCTCTCTGACTAAATAAGCAAGGAAAATCCATTAAAGCTTCATATTATTTCGCCGGAGAGGTGGGGAGCTGAGGGGGTTGTATAATGCATCTTAAAGACAAGTTTCTCGGACATCGAACAAAGCATTGCCATGCCAATGCCCATAATGGGTGGCAATTAACGAATATTGAGGATGTTCTTCCAGAGGAAGCGCACAAAGGAGCTAGCCAGGAAAAGCACACACAAAAATATAGGTAACAAACCAGGTCTCTGTTTTAGGAGATCTGCTCTACTGATTTCCTGGGGATTTATCCTTGAAGTCGATTGCCGAGAGGAACCTATCTAGTAGTCAAACCAAAATGTTTTCAAACATCCTATAACAAAGATCAGAGGACATTATCGCCCTGCATGAGTCCACCCCAGACAGACCCATGTCCTTGCAAGGTTTTTTTTTTGTTCATTCCTTTTGTATGAATAGGTATATGTTTCTTTCTAATTCCCCATTTAGTGTTAGAGTGTTAGACAACAACAACATACCAACAACGGTTCTTGTGATTTTGTTGTGATTTTCTATGGAAAAGAATGTGATTGTTTTATTTTTGTGTGTTTTGCAGAAAACAAGATGAGGAGATTCAGATTTGTGGTTTTGCAACAGAGTATCGTTATTATATGGAATGGGCTGGGTTGGGTATACGTACCTATATATGGCTTTAAATGAAGGAGAGTGAATCTCTGGAGTGATGATAGAGATATGCAATCGCATAGAAGAATTTCAATGTTTTGAGATTATGTTCACTAATTGCAGGAAAACAATGTAAATGTGAGTTGGTTTTTTGGGGAATGGGTAAAACGATTCAACAGCAATGCAGAGCTTTGAATACAATTTAGAAACATTTAGATAGAGATTACAGATTGGTTTATTATTTTGTGGCAATTTGTTTCTGTCAACCGGAAAGCAGAAGATTTTAAATGCTCTTCCAGGAGACTTTAGACTTAAGTCCAATTTATTCACTCTTAATTAGAATTAAAATCTCTGCTCTAAGTGGTTACTTTATAGCATTTGTATGAAACATGTTGTGACTTTTTACTTGCGATATAAGTACTATAGGGCAAGTTTTGCATTTGAAAAAAAAATCGAACTCGAGATCTTAATCAAAGTAGACACCAACAAAGTGGGTCCCGGAATTCCGCCTTACTGTCTGTAGGACGATCTACAGCCTAAGCGGCTGAACCGATTTTGTTCAAACTTGGTGCATAGGCGTTGTAGGTGATTGTCCAAAATAGATTTTTGAATCGTTCTTTTAGCCCTAACAATAACGATACTGACCTACAATCTTAATTATCTCGAAAACGGCTCTTACGATTTTGATAAAAAATTGTGTGTGTACTACATTTTGGCCGAATATTTTGTTATTATTTTGTTATTAAAAGTACCTGCTATACAACCATTTTAGTGATTTTGGACAATCTCATAAGCGGCTTAACGGATTTCGATCACAATTCTTATACAGGAGCTCCTCCGAATTTTTAATAATACTGCATTTCAAAATTTTCAAAAAATTGTTTCTTTTTTGGATTTTTTCAAATTTTGTAAACTAAAATTATGGTTATTATCTAGCATGTGTTGTGATACACTTGATTTTTTGGTTCATTGTATTTTAGATGCGCAAAATGTTCTTTGGTTAGGTGTTGTAGAACGAGGGTAGACTCTGATTGGCGTTAACTTGGCAATGCCCAGTGTTGCAACTCTGACTACACATCAAATGTGCTTATTTTTACCTCCAAGTGGTAACCATCGGCAAGAAGTCTTATGTTTCCAAGACATTAGCGAACGCATATTAACAATCCGCATCAAGGCCAAATTCGCCAACATAACCCTTATATGCGCTCACGCTCCGACGGAAGAAAAAGATGACATAGCTAAGGATTGCTTCTACGAGCTCCTTGACAAAACCTATGAGCGACTACCGAAGTACGATGTTAAAATCGTGCTGGGAGATTTTAACGCAAAGGTAGGAAGAGAAGACATCTTTAGAAGTATTGTCGGAAAACATAGCCTACACGACAACACGTCTGGTAACGGACTTATGCTAATTGATTTCGCTACGGAACAAAATTCCACTATAGCCAGCACACGGTTTCCTCACCTCGATATCCATAAGGGGACATGGTGGTCTCCAGATCAACGAACGGTCAACCAAATTGATCACATTGCGATAGATAAGAGGCACGCATCCAGTATTTTGGATGTCCGAACATTGCGACGAGCTAACATCGACTCGGATCACTACCTTGTAGCAGCCAAGGTAAGAATGCGGATATCCACCACACCACAACAATCCAGAAATACTGTGAAAAAATTTAATGTCGGAAGACTGAAATCGCAAGAGACCGCCAAGACCTTCGCACAACGCGTATCCCTTAACCTCTCGATTAACACCATACCACCAGCATCGAATGTCGAAGAGCAATGGCAACGATGCCAACAGGCCATTAGATCAGCCGCAACTGATGTGCTAGGTTTCTCGCGCCCACCAGCAAGAAACCCCTGGTTTGATGAGGAATGCCGACAGATGCTCGCAGCCAAGAACGAGGCCTACAAGGCTAAGCTGCAGGTGAAGACGAGAGCTGCCATTGAGTTCTATAGGCAAAGAAGAAGGGAAGAACAAGAAGAAAAAAGAACAAGAAAAGCGCGCGATCGAGGATATAGAGAGGTGCCACTCCAGGAACGATGTTCGCAAGTTTTACCAGAGTGTAAAACATCAAGGCCAAGGATACAAGGCTCGAACAGAATCCTGTCGAGATGAACAAGGAAATATTGTAGTTGAGACACAGTCGATGCTGAGGATATGGAAAAACCACTTCTGCAGACTGTTAAACGGCGATGACGAACAACATTCCGCTGTCAGGCAGAACGAACCATTCAATATTCAAGTAACATCCACCAACTCATAAACCAAATCTGGTCAGATGAAAATATGCCTGAAGAATGGAACCTCAGCATCGTTTGCCCGATCCACAAAAAAGGAGACCCTCTGAACTGCGCCAACTACAGAGGCATAAGTCTCCTCAACATCGCCTACAAGATCCTATCTGACGTAATATGTGAACGCTTGAAACCGTTTACCAACAACCTGATTGGCCCTTATCAGTGTGGTTTTAGGCCAGGAAAGTCCACAACCGATCAAATTTTCACACTCCGGCAGATCCTGGAAAAAACTCAAGAAGTCCAAATCGATACCCACCACCTATTCATCGATTTCAAAGCCGCATATGACAGCATTTATAGAGACGAACTGTACAGAGCCATGTCTAGTTTTGGTATACCGCCCAAACTCGTCCGTTTGTGTAGGATGACGATAGAAAATTCTCGCTGCTCCATCAGGGTCGGAAACGAACTCACCGACACATTCGAGACCAAAAAAGGATTTAGGCAAGGCGATGCGCTGTCATGTGACTTCTTTAATCTGATTCTTGAGAGGATTGTGCAAAACTCCAAAGCCGAAGATTCAACCAAGAACTATACGAGCTGTACAGCGACATGCCCCTGGTCAAAAAACTCCGCATTGGACGTTTAAGATGGCTAGATGGCTAGGACATGTAGAACGAATGGACACCAATACTCCGGCTCGCAGAGTCTTCGATCACCGGCCAGACGTCGGACGCAGTAGAGGAAGACCACGCCTTAAGTGGCGCGCACAAGTAGAAACCGACCTCAACCAACTTGGAGTGCGCAACTGGAGGCAGTTAGCTAAGGACCGGGCTAATTGGAGAGGCATGTTGGTTGAGGCCCAGGTTCATTCCGGACTGTAGCGCCACTTAAGTAAGTAAGTAAAATGTTCTTTAAATCATTTGAGAATTGGTCTTCTTGTCTGTCCTATATATTCTTTATTACAATTGTTAAATCCAATTGAGTAAATTCCTGATTGTTGTAATATTTCAATTACAATTATTATATATTACAATTATATATTACAATTATTTCAATCACACTAATTAGATTCTTAATTTTTATTTCACTGGTTTGGGTAATTCTGATGTTTTGTCTTTCAAATATTGGTTTTAGCTTAGATGTAATGTCTGGATGAAAATTAAATTTTGACCGAATCTTGTCAATTTCTGATTAAATCTAACACTGGTAAATCCACTTGCGTTTCGGGTCCGGATAACCTCCACCCCCCTGAGCATTGGGAACGTTAACTTAGTTAACTATTAATATGATAATAGGACTGTAAGTTTCTTTTCGATCAATGTTTGGTAAGTTATTAGTTCCACCTGACCATATATAATTATGTTATATGTTTATTTCCACTTTATGTTTACAATCATTGAAATTAAAACAACATTTTCGCGCCACTTGAATAGAATATGCATTAAGTTTGATTGTTATCTTTGACACGTGGACTCATATTTTTCGTTGATCAAACTTTTTTTGTTAAATTCGACAATTTGGTAAAAAAAAAAATAACCTAAAATGGGGCGAGGAAAAGCATTAATTGAGACAAAAAATAACAAATCAAAGCTTACAAGGACACTACGCCACCGGCTTATCTATTGCCAAAATAACTAAAAAGAAATCGACAGGAGCCGAACACTTATGTCTATATTTTTAAGTAATGAGTTTAAGTATGGCAAAAATATGAAAGGCCGCGAACACAGTGTGCTTACTAATGCGAAAAGACGGCTTATATTAAGAAAAGCGTCAAATTCTCACGACTTTTTATCAAAAATCGAAAAGTGTGGTATCAACCAAAATCTCGCAACTATGCGTCGTGTTGTTTCAAAAGCAAAGCATATACAAGACTTAAGATCAAGAAGACTTAACGGGGTTCGAAAAGAGCAAACGCCTCAATTTTTGTCGGGCAAATGTGACCTGGACTTCGGAGTGGCATCGCGTGGTCTTCTCCGACGAAAAAAAAATTAATTTGGAAGGTCCCGATGGTTATAGCTACTATTTTCATGACCTCCGCAAGAAACTCATTATTTGGGCCAGCTGCATAGCAGAGTTGGAGGTGTGATGGTGTGGGCGACAATTTCCTATTATGGCACCTGCAAACTTCAATTTTTGTCCATTACAATGAATGCATTGACTGACAGTGGTATATTAAAAGAGGCCTTTCGATACTTGTATACACTTTTTGGACCTTTGCCCTGGGCTTATTAACATGATAACGTACCAATACATACAGACCGGGTATTTGAAACATATCCTAGAGAGCCAATATGTGGAACTATTAAGTTTTCCGACCTACTTACCGGATTTAAACAACCTTGAAAATGTTTGGGGATGGTTGACAGGTCAAATATATGGATCAGGACAACAATATTCGAGTATATTAAAACTAACCAAATCCATCGACTTAGGTTGGGGCTCGATTTCGCTAAATTATTTGGCCACTTTGTTTGCATCCCTTACAAACCGGATGTGTAAAGTTCTGGAGGAAAAAGGCGGCTCAACACACTATTAAAAAAATTGTGGTTTAATCAAAATTACCTTTAATATGTTAAATTTAAGTAATGTTTGAAATAAAAAGAATCAACATTTTCTAAAGTGACCCCGCATTTTTGTTTATAAATTTGCACGCGCTCAAGGGATTATGAATACCGTTTATATGTTTTTTCTTAACACAGCTCGGTCATCCGGTGGAAGAAGAGAAAGAAGGATATGAAAGATGTGTGGCGCGATGTTCGGAGACTATAGCTGGTTGTTGTCTCAGATTTATCTCCAGGGATGGCGGCTGAACTAATACGGAGAGAATTACCGTGTCTTATTGATTTATGTCCCTTATAATTCGCATTATTTTATTTATTTCGTTGTCATATTTTATGGGTATGCTAGCTTGCTCAATCGCATGTTATTAGTGTTATTCCTAAACAGCATGTAATGAGCAAAGCAGCAACTTATTTTATGACAATTTTTAGAATTGGTTCTTAATGGAATATAAGAAGACATAGACAACGGCAGGAATCGATCCTGCAAACACGAGGTTGACAGGCGAGCACACAACTATCGCGCCACGGTCACCTGTCCCCCCCCCCACCCCCCACCTCCGGTTATCACGGTTCTTAGTAAATAATTTGTTTCAATACTTAAATCAATAGCATTAAACTTTTCTTATATCTTTAAATAACAACAATTATGAACTTTGATTTAAAAGTCTCTATACTCTGTGCAATTTATATTTTGAGTATAGGAAGATAGGATATTTGCCTTTCACTCTAACTGATAGAGATGCCAATAAGTTCGTACTGTTTTAAAGCTCTTACAGGGTTGCAGTAAAAAGCACACTAAATTACCACAAACGTAGCAGTGGACAGTGGTAAATCTGATTCAATAAGTTTATTTTTAAAAGCACACAACCAGTACGAGTGTTGAGTGCATACGCTTCAAAATTCAAAGTGCGATGCTGAACATTTTGGATACCTATTATATTTATTTAATTTTTCACTTTATTTATTTAACTTTTAACTTTCACATTGGATAATAAATTATTTTTTCCATTTAGTTTTTTTTTTAATTTCAATATAATATAATATATATTTTTAATATATATTTAACATTCAGAATTCTCTTTCCCGTTTTCGAAAAAAAAAATAATTTTCCGGGGAATTTATAATTGGAGAATAGTAGTGTTCTCGGGAGAACACATCTCCCGGAGAGTAATTTTCCCGGGGAATATTTAGAATTGGGCTAAATATTTTATACTGAAATGGGTAAAAATATTAAATACCTATTGTTTAAATAAAAATAATAAATTCTTAAAATGTATAAACAAAAATTATTTGCCTTTTTTAATGGAGAGAAATTGTTCGGAACTAAAATTTTTCCTACACTTGCTTTTGGGACAAACTAAAATAAATTATCTACTCTCACACCAAATTCATGTTCCACTCAACAAGTTCTTGGATTCTTTTTATAAGAAAATGTATATACCAATGCAATTTATAATATAATCCTACCAAAGACCTATAACTATTTGTCTTTTCAACAACAAATATATAAATATACCATGTTATGTGCTCCAGAGGGAGGGTCATGAGGTCATACAGTAAGACATACACCATATAATTTAAGGAGAAAAGCAATCAACTTTTAATATATATCTTACTAGATCTTATTATTAAATTAATTGCAATAGTCTATACGCAATACCCCTTTGCATTATAGAAAATGTTTGACGGGTTCCCAGTTTTAAAACTTACGTTCTTCGTTGAAATATAGGGGAAAATATATATAATATATATAAATATAGCCCATTCAAATACGATCCTTGAATAGTATTAAAAACAGGGGGCGGTAGGCACTGAGCGTGCCTCAGGGCGCCGAGAAGGTTAATAGGGCACTGTTTTAAAATAATTCTAATTTTAATAAAGCTAATTTCTGGATAAACTGCAGCTGAGCACGCCCAAAAGAGTGCAAAAAAAACTCTAAGTTGTAAGATCTACAACGTGTACCTACAACTTAAAAAAAAAACCTTATATTGTTTTCAAGTAATTTGGAAAAAAAACTGAATTTTCGATTTTCTGAAAAACGGTTGATTTGATTTTTTTAATTTTTTTATGCAGACGACCCTAAAAGATTTAAGCACTATGTAACACAAATTTTTTCAAAAAACATTTTTTTTTTAATTAAGAAAAACTTTTTTTTTGAAAACTCATAATTTCGAAAACGAATTAATGGATTTTTTCGAAACTTCGTATTTGGTAGTTTTTTGACTTTATCTTGTATATTTAAAAAAAACGATATTCATTAAATAAAAAAACAACCAGTACCTCCCATTCAAATATTAAGAAATCCGTTAAAAGAAATGTATTTCTCGAAAACGGCTCCAAGAATTATTATAACAAAATGTGTGTTCTGTAATTAATTTAAAACTAAAAATATATTATTTTGCGTATCTGCTTCACATAGAACCATTTTTCATATTTTCGACTTTCTCATTATTGTATGGACCGTTTAAAATTATTTTCCCTAAAAAGTGTTAATAAAACTGCATACTCACAAAATTAAGTTTTTCGAAATTAAAAAATAAATACATTTTTTTAAGTCGATTTTCCAAAAACAAACAACTGAACTTTTTAGTTGAAATTTTAATTTTTTATTTATATTAATAATAACTTCAAAATGACATGTCAATTTTTTTTTCTAAAAATGATTTCAAAATTTTATACATAAAAAATTATTTTTTTAAAAAACCGCTGCAAAGATTTTTAATTTTTTTTATATATTCTTATTTATCCATGAATTTTAATAGCATCTCTGTTTTCCATCAAACTATAACAACTAAGCAATATAAAACATTGTATTATATGTATTTTCCATTTATTTCCTTCTAATGAATTTTTGCGTACGTCACTGAATTCTACATATGTACATTTATATATACTAGGCATCTTTAAAAATCACATACCCACCTACATCCTTAATGTTCATTATCATATGTACATGTTTACATACTTAGGATCCATCAATATGTATTGTAGATACATTTAATTCTCCTAACTTAATTCAAATCCATAACTTAGATTTAAATATAAATTTGTAGGCAGACACCTATGTAACTATTCCCTGAATCATTCATTCGACAATTTATTATAATAAGAATCAAGGGAATGTAACCTACATCAGCTTTACACATGCATGGGATAACTAGACTATCTACCTACTAAACAATATAAAGATAAAAAATTAAGTTGGAAACATAATATAGAAGAAAAAGTTAAAAAAGCCACAGTGGCACTCTTCTCATCCAAAAAAGCTGTAGGGAATAAATGGGGCGTTCAACCCCGTATGACTCACTCGCTATATACTTCGGTAATCAGACCGATTATTACCTATGGCGTAACAGTATGGTGGACCGCTCTAGAAAAAGCTGCAAATCGTGACTAGCTGAGCAAAGTCTAACGATCAGTCTCCATGTGTATAAGCGGATCATTAGAATCAACACCAACTGCTGCGCTAGACTTTCTACTTCATCTAATAGCCCTCGATATTTTCAGTAAACAGACGGCAGCGAGCACAACCGTCCGCCTTAAAGCTTCTTCACAATAGATAAATAATGATATTGGTCATTCTATTATTCTGAACTCGTTCGGATCACTTCCAAGTTACATTGAATACACCATCTCTAAATTAGAATTCGGCAAAAACTTCCAAGTCACCATTCCTCCAAGATCTGTCTGTACTCAAACAGACTAAAATTGAGTCTCACTTTCCTTCTCCCAAATCATTGTAGCGTGTTCCAGGCGGAAATTATGGCAATCAGAGAAGTCATCTCCTGGCTGAAAGAAAACGTGATATCAACTACTGATATCCGTATTTTCTCGGAAAGTCAGGCGGCCATTAAATCTCTGGAATCGATTTCATAACTGCTCTAAACTACCGTTCATGACTTATAGAGATGGCGCAGCAGTTCAATATTCACCTATTTTGGGTGTCAGGGCCTAGGGATATTCCAGGGAATAGTATGGCTGATGAACTTGCCAAAAATGACGACACTACCTTTATATAAATAAATATAGGTATACCCATCGCTGCATGTAAGTTAGTGCTAAAACAAGATGCTGTAGAAAGGACAACCTAAGATGGAGAAATACAACAACCTGTATGACGACAAAACAGTTCTGGTCAAAACTTGATCTGAAACGCTCCTGGCATGCAGCCAGGCTTGGCGTTTATTCAAACGATTTTGGCAGAAGCTGTATGGACAAAGAAGAGGTGGAATCTATTCCTCATCTTCTGTGTACATGCTCTGCTTTATCTCAGGGACTTAAGCTCCATTTGGAGACTTTTTCTTCGATGATCTCAGCGATCTAAACACAATAGACATCTACAGTCTGTCTCGTACGTTTCATTAGGAGCTCCAATACCCAGAGAAAAAACAACGTAAAATCAAAGAAAACCACTTTGATTTAAGTATATTTAGGAATGATTCGGGGTTAAAGATGAAAATTTTAGAATCAAAGTGGAACATCATTGATTCAACGTTTTTTCCTATATGAAAACGAATAGTTCTCAGCTTGATTTAAATACGTTTTCCTTTGATTTAAGGCGGAATCATAGCAAAATCAATATCATGCAACTTAAAAACGAAATGGAACAACTTCGATTCTACTGTGCGCCGTATTAGATCCAAAGTCATACATCTTTCAAAGTATAATGCTCTAACTTTATTTTTTGAGTGATGCATCGGTAAATTAAATGTATTCGGGCTTAAAAATATTACGAATCAACTTTGAAATTACTATCTTTCAATTTTAATTTCACTACGTTTCAACGTGAAATGGAAATGTATAAGTTTTAACCTTACCAACCATGAAACGTTGTAGAATTTACTACTTTACGTTTTTAAAATAACAACTTGTGTTCACCCATGATGTACGTCAATCTTAATTTAATAAAAGTTTCCCAATTTGTTTAATAAAAAAAGATCATTTTGAAATATAAAAAATTGTATTTGAATTTTTTTAATACAAATTTGAAATTACTGGATATTAATGTAGGGATAGACTTGTGTTTTATTTCAAACAGAAATTTCCAAGAAAATCTTAACGGCCCACATTTCTTAATTGCATCGGGATTAGGGATAGGCCACCAGAAAATTGTGTCTTGCTTAAGACTTTCTCCAAATAATCAAGTGTATGTATAAAAAAATAAACAAAATTTACATCAAACTAGGATTATTTTTCTTATGATTTCTCTAAAACAAAACTTAATTTTCAACGTAGGGAAAATGCATTCCAAATTCTCTTAATAGTTTTACTAAAAGTTCAACGTCTTTAATTGATACATTAAACTGTTTAAACTCCGACTGTTTTCAAAAAGACAAAACACGACTGAATATATGAAGCCAAAGCTTCACGATCGACGACGCCGGCACCGACCCGACACAACGTTGCAGGTAGTTTTTCTTTTGCTGTTTTCATAATTCTACATGGAATCCGCTTAAGATCAACTATGAATCCCTTTGATATTACGTTGATCGTAAAATGGAAATTCAACATCAATGTGAAAATGAATACGCTTCACTTTGTTTCTACATCGCTTCCACTTTAAATTTTAAACATTTCGGTGTTACATTGGGTCCACTTAAAATTGACTATTAATGAATTCAAATTAAAGTTGATTTTACATTGAAAATCTTTCATCAATGTTTGTGGAAGAATAATTTAATGTATAAGTGTTATTTGTAAGTTGCTGCAACTTCGAAATGATGATGAACAAAGTAGAATCAACTATGTTACATTTTGAAAGTTGTGCATGGAATTTTAATTTGGGATACATTTTAGCATTTTCCACTTTAAATCAACGTTGAAGATACTTAATAATTTATGAAAGTTATTTCACTGTTGAATCGACTACGGTTCACTTTAAAACAAAAATGACAGTACTTAAAACAATGATGCGTCGTTAAATCAATATATTTTCAACGTTAAATTCATGTTCATCATACTATTTTCCAACGTTAAATGAAATACGATTTCTTCGATTTTACGTAGCCTTTTTTCCCTCAGTGAAATGGTTCAACGAATAAGGAGATTATCTCAGGATTCATGTGGTATCATAAGGGACCAACTCTGGTCTAAGTGTGTCCAGCCACTTCAACCTAACCTAACCTAACCTACTAAACAGCGTCAATGTTTAGCTACATTAAAGTTGTTAGCTACAAGAGCAAGTTCGTACGATCCAGTCGTGCATTTTATTTTATCTAATTTTCCTGGACTATTAAAGCTGGTATAAAAGTTGTGAATCTGTTACACGCTCAGCGCATTATGAACATATTTTTAGTCAATAATTCATTATCTATAAGCGGTCTATATGCCAACTGTAAACAAATTTGTTGGTAAAAGATTAATAATTGTCATTGTCAGTCCATTGTCAACTCTGGGTGCATACGGGAACAGAGTTTTAGACAACTATTAATGATTTGTTTGCTTAAAATAAAAATATGCTCTAAAAATATATCCATTGCCAGCTAAAAAATAAATTTCTGACCATATGCAAAGTTCAAGAAAATACCCAAGCAAGAATTCTACGAAAATATTCATAGGTAGCTATTCCTTTTTTTTATAAATCGTGTACAATTTACCTATGGATTCTTCAATCCTTTAGAGTAAATGCTTCATTCCTTTCAACCTTTACCAATAATAAAACAAGGGATCTGCAAAACAACCATTCAAAGAACCATCATAAAAAGAATACATACATTAAATTTTGCCCATAGTAGCTGGCAGCCCATAATTCTATATTTTGCATCTTTTTCGTGCAAATTAAATCCATTAACCAGGATAATCTCATTCAAAAGGTAGAATCATGAAATTTTTATTGATCAACATTTGTAAACGACACCCGTTTGGCCAGCAGCAAGTAAAGCACCATAATGCCAATGCCAGGTAACAGGATTATGATACAAAACAGCGACCGGTCGCACCTCCAAGATGCCATCTTTTCCAGTTACACCCTCGGTTTTATTATTTATTCTTTTTTTTTTCTTTTTTCAGGCAAGCTTAATCGAAGGATTATGCGTTTATGGGATGTTTTGTTTGTTTCGACAGTCGATTCTAATTCTGCCGAATGGTTATGAGGTGGAATTTTTGAAATTTTGCACGCTTCAATGATTGGCCGCAGAAAATATTCGCATTGTTTGAATGTGGTTTTGGTGCTTGTGTTCTAGAAAACCAAAAATCACACGCGGTTTAGGCAAAATGCGTGTCAATTTCGATGCGGTTAAACAAGCAAATGAGGTATAGAGAGAATCATATCCTGCTGTGCAATGAACTGGAAAACTACTTTTAAAGGTTGCATCTTGAATAACCACTATTCGGTTGGTGGGTGGGTTGGTTTGGTGTGGTATTGGTGGAGTGGCAGGTGTTAAAGGGTTGGTTTACCCGCCTAGCATATCAGTGTCAATTTCATAAGGTTAGCCCCGATTACCGTAAATTGAAAATATCTATCCTTTAGGCAGAGTCCTGAGTGCATTTTGAATGGAATATATAATTCCAATCAAAGTATGAGTTTTCAGGAATTAAAACACATTGCTTGTAAGATGTCAATTATTAATTACAGACCAAAAATTCCAAATGTGTTGTCTCTCATATGGTTAAACTAGACACGAGTTATACAAAATCGATTTCTCTTCGTTCGACTATTTTCGATAAGATTTGCTTTTGAAATACGAGGGATTTATTTAATTAAAAGTTTAAAGCTAAAAAACTTTTCAAGTAGTGAATTGAGTCTTACTATAATTTACATTTAAATCAGTGCGGTAATTTTTGAGAACACGAAAAAAGTGGGTCCCGCAATTAAGTCTCTCTAACTATCGGTCTGAATTTAGATAGATCTAAAGCCTAAACGGCTAAAGCGATTTTCTTTAAACTTGCTACTTAAGCGACTTAGGTGTTTGGCTCAATTTTGTTATCTCGACAACAGCTCTAACGTAGTGATTTTGATAAAAAAAAATGAGTGCACTTCTGTCGGTGTAGTCTATATTTTGGTCTAAAATAAAATGCACGACTGGATCGTACGAACTTGCTCTTGTAGCTAACAACTTCAATTGTAGTAAGCATTGAAAGCTGTTATTAGGTATGTTATCTAGTTATCATTAGGTAGTTTTAAGGCCTAGGTAATATTGCCTTGATTCTTAGTATGATGAATTGTTGAATGGATGATACAAAAAATAGTTACCCAAAAATATGTATTTTAAATCCAGATTATGGATTTTAATTATGTAAATTATGAGGGGAATATGTGCCTACACACATAGATAGATCCTAAGTACCTATATAAATATGTACTTACATATAATAATGAAAATGAAGGAAGTATGTGGGTAGGTAGCTATGCAAATAACTTTATAAGACACATATGTATATACTAGCGGACCAGGCGAACTTCGTTTCGCCTCAATTTAACGCCTTCAAATGAACTGCAAAGTTATAATAAAACACAGATAGTTCAAAATTCAATGTGATTTATTTGAATAGAATAAAAATAAGGAGAGAGTGTTATGATAAACAATGTTTTTCGATTTGTTTTCCGGCGCCAGGACAAAGACCGTTTACCAAGTTATCGGCGACGGCCTTTTTCTTCGCCGAGATTTTTATAATTTTTTGGAATGCCGGCGAACACTTTACTTTGGTGATGAGTTTCTTTTTCGACGTTAACTCGCACAAAATTGTGGGGAATGATATCAATCCAATTGAGACATCAACAGAAATTTGGCCTTTGCCAAGCGCCTGCAATAATACTCTCATATTTGCTGTCAATTTTAACTTCTTGACATGCCGGCACAAAGACGCAAGCATGCATTAAATTAATCGGCAGCAGTAGATTTCAGCGTTTGACGAAAATATCTGCTGAGCAATATCATTACCTCACCAAATCATCCCGAATCACCTTGGAAATCCTTCATTGTTCAGTCAACAGCCTCCGAAGCTCGTTTATGAGCCATCGCGCATTATGATTTTGCATTCTCGAATCAATTTCACTGTCGCCGAATTCTTGGTCATTGTGCACGTTATTGGTTTGTCAACCGTGAAAAAATTCATCGCCAATTGCAAAGCGGAATGTGCAGTTCAACTGCCTTCGAACAGTGTGGCAGCAAGGCCATAGAGGCCATAGAATGCAACAGGCAACTAAGGAGATCTTGGCCGAATTGTTGCTAGAATCAACTAAATGACGAATGTCTTCAATGTCCCACCGGGATCATCGAGAAAGTTCATGCGATTGAAGTCTACATTTAGTAATGATGATTAAATGAAAGCAATTTTCATTTTATTTTCCCAACGTTTCGACGGTGGTTGCAGTCTTCTTCAGGGGTGTCTTTTATTTACAAAACTAAACAGAGATATAATGTTTGTAGATATTGATATAAATAAACGAACAAAATACTTACATAACGTTAAATCTTAAGATTTTTCCTTTTTTAAATTACTGAACAATAATTGTTTAAGACATATAAAAAAAAAACAGATTTTGAACACTTCACTTTTGAAGATTAGTCTACGTTTTATGATATTTACTGTCAGAAACTAAGGTAACGAAACAGTAAACGGCTGATATATTTTGTGTGTCTTGTTTGCGGTTCATATTAGTTTTGTTGTTAACATTTTTTTGTTGTCTACATTTACCACTTTTCTTCTTTTAATAACTTTTTGTCGAATTTGTGGCGGTGATTGTGCAGTTTGAAGCTGTGCATTATGGACACGTTTCTATTTATTTCATCTGCACGTATCTCTTGCGTTTGATTATTAGGGACATTCTGATTAATTATTGCAAGACGTGTACGTCGTCCAACCTTATACCGAAATCAGTGTAATAACACGCAAAACTCGAATCAAAAATAGCACATTTGCTGAATAGAAAATTATAATGTGAAAAGGACACCTATCAACCTATCCTATCTATCAACGAACAGTCTAATAGCAAGTTTCATTCAAATTTCAAATATCTCATCTCAAAATGGAGATTCGATCTTTTCAATTAAACTTAGTGTCCAAATTTAATTGTAGTATTGGCTGCGTTCGGTGGCATACCTTAAGCAATCCGGATTGCTTTGTGTTGTTGTAACGCCTAAGGAAAAACCAGATGATGAATTAAACATTATGTTGTCAAACACAAATCTCAAGCTACCCAAAAATTATTATTAATTTCAGGAACAGCTGATTCAAAACTTCAGATTTGTATGCAATACAACTGACTTAACAGAGAAAGATACCTGGATCGGTCGAAACAAACACGCTACTAAGGTATCTTGGCAAGCCTATCGGCATTGCACCGAACGCGTCCAATGCCGAATGACCAACACATACATTTCTGAAAACAAAACACAAGGCAAAGCAATAAAATACTCCACTAAATTTATAAAATTTAAATTATTAACTTCTTCGTCTGTTATTTGTTTATTTTTTAGTCTAATTTTATAGCAGGGATTGGCACAATTTTACAATAAATTAATAACAAAATAGTTTCCATTTGATGTTCGACAGCAAAAACGTTTTACGTGTATGCGTGCATTCAGATCAAATCTGCCTACCCAACATAAATCAGACCTTTCGTGTTGAGATCTGATCTAGATTTGCTCTTTTTGTTGGAATGAAACTCTCAAAATTCAAAAAGATGAAATCTTTAGTCAGAAAGAATAGATCTTTTCTTGAATGAAACTCGCTATAAGAGCTTCACCACGAATTTTCTACTTATAAGTCGTCCAAAATTTCCATGGAACATTCTAGACAACCGACAAAATAAAATATCATTAGGTGTGTTTTATTGGGAATCTATCCATTGTACCGTAAGTAATTCCCAAAAAAAACGCATCGACCGTAGCATGGACCGTAGCTTTTTTATTTTTGTAAAATTGGTACCCCAGCACAGCAGTCACAAGTAATGAAATAGTCTTTGGCAAAGTAAAATTAAGAAAATATCAAAATTATGAATAATAATTAGCTGTTATTCATATAAAATAGAAAGTAGAAAAACGTACCAATATTTAATTTACGTTTCAAACCTATTTCTTGTGTTCACTTTTTCTGCATTTGCAATTTTAAATTCGAACATTCATTTTGCACCAATAGAAAGGAAATGATAAGTGAACGGGTTTGTTCATAGACTATGGTAAAGTCCCTTTTTACAAAGGACAATTTTTGTATTGCTTTAAAAATGGTCTATGCATTTCACACGAGAAAACAAAAGTGCCGGTGATTTACTTGTTTCCTTTTAATGTTTCTTGGTTTGGAACGCACACTACAACGTAGTTTAAATTGTTCACTCCCCTTATATTTCATGCTTTTATTTATTTTCTGAGCTTATCGATAGCTAGAGTTTTGTTTTTCAAGTCAATTTACAAAATTTATTTTCTGAGTATGTTTTGCTTTCAATTCAATATTTTTTCATCAGACTGCACTTAACATACGCGGAGTAAGTAACAAGAAGTTAACATTTGGTTTGCCATTTCACCATTTTGGATCACAAAAATGTATGCCCAGTCCATGTCCATGTAGTGAATCGAATACCACCCATGGCCAACGTCCATTAAACAGTGAAGAAAAACCACACTTTGTGAGTTCAGTTTCCGCTTAGTGCGTTTAGGCTAGGCGCACACATGCAATTTTGCCGAAACGAAATAGTTTAATCACTAGTTGAACGATGTTCGCGCACATAACCAACTTAAAAATCAATCAACGAGATAAACGACCATACAAACACCATTTTGATTTAATGTGCGCGCAGTTACATTATAGTTCGATGTGATACAAACTGAAGAACTTATTTGAGGAGGTCGTTCGATTTGTGCCAAAACACAAACTCTTAAGTTGCTCGAATGACGGAGGGAATAGTTTTTGCATGTGCGCGCACTCTCATATAATCCCATAGTATTCACTTTAGCAAACAAACTGTTGCAAAACTAAAAGTTGCATATATGTGCGCGCATATCCTTATAGCCCATAGAATTTCATACGAATAAATATTTTTCGGCGCAGTGTCGAGCAGTTCCTCTATAGTGCAGTTCCACCCAATGTGGTTTGTCTTCTCAAATTGCTTTTTTGTAGATCTAAATAAAACGATGATTTTTTTCACCAAACTCCGTTTATTTATAACTTATCAATAAAAATTAAACACAAAACGAATATTGGTCTTAGGTTAGTCAAAAATAAAAGAAAAACGGAATTCATTCGATAAATATTGGTTTCTTTTTCAAAATGGATATCAAAATTTGTTAAAATTGATTAATTGACACTAGGGGTATGCAGAATTGCAGATATAGGTGCAATTTTAGACGTACTTCAGAAAATAATTGAGCAAAGAATACATTTTTTAATAGTAAAAGTCAGAAACTTTTCAGAAGGACAGTTTATAATTTATTAAAAAATGGAGTTATCTAAGATTTGAGAAATATAAACTGGCCAACTATTAAAAAAAAAAGAATCAAAAAGATCGATTTGTCTCACGAATGAAATTAATAATTAGAACACTCCATGAACACATCCATCGAGATTCAATTCAATTATCAATCGTACCAACAAAACTAACAAAATCAAATTCGAGACTCGAATAAACGTCAGCCATCCACCGTAGCTTCTAAAAATTCATTTAAAAATTTTCGAAAAATTGTTTTTTTTTTGGATTTTTGAAAAAAAAAACTTTTTTTTTGAAAATTCAATACATATTTCGAAAATGGGTCGAAGATTTTTTCTGCAATTATGTTTTTAAATTTCTATTATTAAACATTTCAAATTTTTAAACTAACTTTTCCTTAGAAAAAAATTAAGAATGTTTGTATATAAAATAAAATGCACGACTGGATCGCACTTACTTGCTCCTATGTTCGATTACATTATATGCAAAATATTCTTAATAGAAACAGCTAAATCTATTTTCAAACTCGTTTTTCACCTATTTTTTCTTATATATAAAAATTACTAATTTTTTTCTAAAACCAAATTGGTAGGAACATTTTAAGTATTTAATAATCTAAATTAAAAAAAAAATTTAAGAAAAAATCGTCCATCCATTTTCGAAATATAGAATTTTCAAAAAAAAATATTTTTTTTTTCAAAAATCCCAAAAAAAAAATATATTTCGAAAATTTTGAAATGAAGTATTATTTAGAATTTGAAGGAGCCTCTGTGTAAACATTTTGATCAAAATCCGTTGAGTCTTTTATGAGAAAGTCGAAAATATATAATAACAAAATAGCTATTTAAAAAAATTTTTGCACAAAATGCAGACCATACCCAAAGTAGTACACACACTAATTTTTGTCAAAATCGTTAGAGCCGTTTTCGAGATAATTACGATGATAGAAGAATTTGTTTGTATGGCAAGTACCGTTATTTGTCGGGCTAAAACAACGATTCAAAAATCTATTTTCGTCAGTCACCTAAAGCGCTTAAATACCAAGTTTGAAGAAAATCGCTTCAGCCGTCTAGGCTGTAGAGAGTTGTACAGACAGACAGACAGACAGACGGAACTGCGGGCCCCACTTGTTTAGTGTTCCCTATAATGTCAACTTTGATTAAAATCTCGAGTTCGATTTTTTTTTCCAAATCCAAAACTTGCCCTGTAGTACCTATATCGCAAGTAAAAATAAGTGAAAACGACTTTAAAAAAATACTTAGCCGTTTCTCTTAAGAATCTTTTGCATACAATGTGATCGAACATAAGAGCAAGTACGTGCGATCCAGTCCTGTACTTTATTTTTTTTAATATAGTTTAGACACAGCTGAAAGGTCGTTGCCCTTTGCCCACACTAAAAACTTGCTACTTGTATCAATGCTAAAATACCGCCTAAATGAATTTGTCCTCCTATATATCCATAAGCTAAGATTTAATCGACGTGACATAGAAAATTTCTTAGCCAAAAAAAAAGCCAGGCAAAACACAAATGTTTTAAATAGAATATTATTTTGCTAAAGAGCTAAGGTTTTAAAAACCAATAAAAATCAGTTTCTATCATATAAGGTACGAGTATATATACCTAAAAAAAAACCTTACTAACTGTTGAATATGCAATGTCAACTGTGTTGAATATTTAATAATCCAACTCAGAATAATATGGCTTTTTTATTTCGACTTTATTGGTTCAGTTGAAAAACTTTGACCTCCATTGTCCAATTTTAATTAGATTTATGTGCACAATATAAACTTATTATTTTCTTTAACCCTTTTCTGAATTCTGACAAATGACTTCAATTTAACATAAAATATTCCAAGGATTTGTTCCGTCGCCAATTGCAAACACACCCACATTGACCTCGTTTTTTTTTGTATTCTTCTGAATCTTAATTAGGAATATTTAATTCCTAATCCAGGTTAACAGGAGTCATGGAAGATATATTTTATTACATTGATTTATTAAAATTTAAATTTAAATGTCATGTTCTTATTGCGAAGACGCAATTAAAATTCATTGCATGGCATCATAGACCACGATAATACATCTTCGTCGTGGCCTTAGTAAAATTTAAGATTAAACTCCCAACTGACAGCTGTCCAATATCTATTGATCCAGCTAATTTAAATAATCCCATCAATTGCACGTCTTATTCCCGTCAACCAAAGCAGGTGAACTGCAACAATTGCAATCAAATTTATACCGCACCGCCACCGATATAGATCAATCGTGTTGATGATTCCCTCATCGGCATCACACCTTCCAGGTAGGTAAGGAGTATAGCGACCCGCAATTGATGAAAACGAGAGGTGTTGGACATTTGCGGCGTTATGCATCTTGCACATCGGATAACTATCATCAATTATTTCAAATAAACTTCTTACGGTCATTGGTGTTGCACAGTATGGTGGGTATATGGTGGTGGGGTTAGGGGAAAGATGGAGACTTAATTAATTGCTGTGTCGGACAGTTGTTCCATGAAATTTTATCATTAATCAAATTCACGCTGCCGCCGCGTTGTGCCGACCAACGTTTGTACGAGTGTGTGGGGCACAAAGCGCGGTCCAATTGTTGTATTATTTATATGCATATCCTTTTGTTTGTTCGAATTGTTCCTTCAGCCCTCGGCATCATATGGTATTTCACTCAAACACAAAGCATTTGATTGTTGTTTTCTACTACCTGACTGACTGACTGGACTTAATATCAATCAATCGCAATCCAATGCAAGGTATAACATCCTTCCGTCGTGTTCATATTATCTTGTATTTATGAATAGATAAAATTATCTTGGCTTTATATTGTCTTGAGCAGACTCCTTTGACTTATAGAATCCACTGAATGCAAATAGTACTTCTCCGGAAGCCTTTAACTTACATTATATAATTAATGATCTTATAAGCTATATTATCAATCGTCCTTGGAGATCCTCATGTGAAATTGAAGCATTGTAAATCTTTTGTCTACTGTACGGCCACATTGGGAACCACTTTTTAATTTTCTATGAAGAATGTATGGATATACTTTACCTACTCCCCGTAAAAGGATGGATGAACATTGAGTACCTAAATAATTTGAAGACAATAATTGTTGAACAAGAAGGAAAAGAAGGAAGCTGTCAGCACCAACAGTTCTTAATTGCAAATTTAACCTTGTTCCATAATGCAGTTCCCTTTTAAATTGGTCCCGTTTAGAAGTGTCCTTGATGACAAACGTAGAGCGAAAAAAAAGTAAGAAGAGAAATAGAAATGTTCTGGGAATCAAATATAAATAAAAGGTTTGCTTTTGTTTTGTGCCCCTATTTTATCTTAAATCTAAGGGAGTGATTTTAAACATTTGAATTTATAAAAGTTCTGTTTATAAAAGTACAGTTTGTGTGTAACCGCAGTGTCAGAGGATACCCAATATTTCACATTTGTTATAACATTTATTGTTGTTATAAATTGGTATTTCTCTAGTTTCGTCCTAAAAATAATTTTATAAGGACACGTCATCACTACTTACTACTTTTAGGTGAAATTATATTATAAGATCTGGTTAATTTGTAAGCGACGATGTTTATCGCTGCGAACTTAGCACAATACATTTTTGGGGTAACATAAAATGCAAACAAAAAAACACTCATAAGTAATTATATAATGCGCTCTGATTTGAGCCAAAAAATAAAATACACGACTGGACCGCACGAACTTGCTCTTATGTTCGATCACATCATATGCAAAAGGTTTCTATTAAGAATCTAAATATACATATATTCAAAGTCGTTTTTTGCTTAATTTTTTATATACAATTTTTTTGTAATTTTTTTCCTAAAAAAAACTTGGTATGACAATTTTAAATATTTAATAATACAAACTTAAAAACAAAATTTCAACAAAAAATCATCCACCGGTTTTCCAAATATTTATTTTTCAAACAAAAAAATAGAAACAAATAGAAATTTAGAAATTTTTAATCGATATCCGTCGAACCGTTTATGAGAACGTTCAAGAAAAATGGTTGTATAGCAGGTACCGTCAATAACAAAATATTTTTAAAAAATGTTTGATCAAAATTTAGAGTATACCCAAAATAGTGCACACACTTTTTACTTACTTTTACCTTTACCTTTCATTTAACGGTTTTTTTTAATTTTTGGCTTTCTCGGTAACGGTACATTGGCTTTCAGTCAAATTTTATATCTGAGAAGATCTAAGTTGCTAAATTAATTTTGCATATCAAACTTTTGAATAAATTTTTTTTTTAATTAAAATAATTATTGATTTTTTTTTTTTTAAAACAATATTTTTAAAACTAATCAATAAAAAATAATTTTAAATTTTATATCTATATGTACATTAATAGTGTTTTAAAAAATTGCATACCAAAATTTCAAAAGACTTTTGTTTTCAAAAAACGAAAAATAAAAAACAGGATTTCATCAAAACCCGTCCTACAATTTTCGAAATACTTTTATATAAAATTTCCATTGATCCGTGGCATCTAATGGCTTTCTTCGTTTTTTTCAAAAAACCCGATTAAAGTGATGGTTTTGGCAGTTTAAATACGTTTCAAAAACGATTTTATCCCACCTACACTCTAAAAACTGCGTGTAAATTTACCACGAAATTTTATGTAATTTTTAGTGTAAAAGTAGCCAAGTTGAGTACTTATACACAAGACAATAGGTAAAAAAAGAATTGAACACGTTATGTTGGACATTTGTTGCAAATTTTCACCCTCTGTGTACCTTTCAATCACCATTGTTCAGTATTAAACTAATAATGATTAAACATTACGCCCACAATGTTTATAATTAAACAAATATTGTTTAAATTTAAACACCATGAAAACTACAAGTGTTTGTAACTAAACAATCAATGCTTATATTTACAACCATTTGAAGTAATGTACATATTTTATGTGTAAATTTTCGTTTGTGACGATGACGATACGTTTGCACGTTCATTATTCATTTCATTCCTAACCAGACCGTTGGCGAACACAGAACGTCCTAGTTCTGTATTTATAACTACGAGTATGTCTTATTATATTTTGGACTTAATAATTTGAACTTATTTTTCTTTTTCTCTTAGGTAAAAAAAAAACTAAAATGACTCGATTGTTATGTGTTTTTAGTCAAATTGAATTTTTATAATAAAAAGACTTTATTTAATTTTTGGCAAAAAATAGTGTTTTATTGTTTTGCTTTTTTACCTGCATTATTTACTTTGTAAGCACAAATAATAGCATTTATTTCATTGATATTCAATAGGTCAAAAATATCGCAATTGGCCATCGACGCGTGTTTCTCGCAACGTTGTAATTTTGGCAGAGGTGGTCAACAACATCAAAACGTATTTATTTGTGTTAATTTGTACACATTTTTAAGAAACGCTCATAAACAAACAAGCGTAAAATTTTGTTTAATTTTTCATGTTAAATAATGAGTCTCTGCAAAAAGTTAAAGATCTTTAAAAGCAAAATCATATACATAAGTTCTAAGTCTAAACGTTTTCATACCTAATTTTGTTGAAAGCTTACACATTGCTTGTCGCATTTCGCTGTAAGTTTAAGCATTAAAAGTTTAAATTTACACATTTTATGCTGATATTTAAAAAAAATTAAGCTCTTTTTATAGCGTGATCACATAAATAAAGGTGTAATTTTAAACATTTCAATACTTAATTTTGTTTGGAGTTTAAACATTGTTTGTCGAATTTCGCTATGGATTTACAAATAAAAAGTTTATATTTATACATTTTATGTTTATATATAAGAAACATTTGCTTAAATTCTGTTGAATTTTAAACATAAATTATTTATATAAACATTAAGTTTAAACATCTTGGGTGTAGAAATACACATTTTTACCTTCAATCTTTATTTGAAATTACACATAAAAGATTTAACATCTACGCATTAAATATGTAGAGTTACTACGTGTGTAAAAATAGTGCAATTATGGTAGGCAAAAGTTTGTAGGTAGGTACCTATTTAACTATTCATCATGCATTCGACAATTCATTATACTAAGTATCAATGTGATATTACCAACATGGGCTTTAAATCTGCATAGGATAACTATATAGGCTAGCTACCTACCAACAGCGTAAGTGAGTAACACTAAAGTTGTTAGCTACAAGAGTAAGTGTGTACTATCCAGTCGTGCATTTTATTTTTATAAAAATCGGTAGAGCCGTTTTCGAGATAATAGTTTTGGACCTAAAAAAAAACTGTTCAAAAATATATTTCTTTGACTATCACCTAAAACGCTTAAATACCAAGTTTTAAGAAAGTCGCTTCAGCCATTTAGGTTGTATACCGGTCTACAGATACACAGACAGAGAAGATGGAATTGCGTGACCCACTTTTCTCGTGTTCTCCATCGCAAAGTCGAGTTTGATTAAAATCTGGATTTCGATTTTTTTTCCAAATGCAAAACTTGCCCTTATAGTACCTAGATCGCAAGTAAAAAAAAGAACGTCTAATTGGCAACCAAACAAGAAAAATTTATTTTCGAATTGGACATATACAGCCCTATTAATAAAATAAAATACACGACTGGATCGCATGTACTTGAACTTATGTTCGACCACATCTTAAGCACCAGATTTGTAGTAGAAATAGATGAATATATTTAGTCTTTTTATACTTATTTTTTTTTGTATACAAAATTGCTTAAAAAAATTTTTTTTAAATGTTGAGTACAAAATGATAATTTTAAGTATTTAATAATATAAATATAATAACTGAATATCAAAAAAATTGATCCACTCGTTTTCGAAATATTGAATTAAAAAAAAAAAAATATATATATGTATTTTTTTTTTCAAAAATCCAAAAAAAATTTTTTCTGAAAATGTTGGTATGTAATATTATTTTGTATTCGAAATTCTAAAGACCTCCTATATACAGATTTGAATCGAAATACATCGAGCGGCTTATGAGAAAGTCGAAAATCAAGGAAATGGTTGTATGAGCAGGTTCCGTTAACAACAAAATATGTACAAAAATGTTCGACCAAAATGTACTCTATATAACTAAAGTAGTGCACACACTTTATTTAATCAAAATCGTTAGAGCAGTTTTCGAGATAATTAAGATGGTAGAAAAAATTTTATGGCAAGTACCGTTATTTTATAGGGACTAAGAAAACGATTCAAAAATTTATTTGAGCGTTTTAGATAAGTATCAATTTTTAAGAAAATGCCTCCAGACGTTTAGGCCGTAGATCGATCTGCAGATAGACAGCCTGAATTGCGGGACCCACATTTTGGTGTTCTCCATCATCGTAATGTCAAGTTTGATAAAAAATCGAGTTCGGCAAAACTTGCCCTATACATAGTGCCTATATCGCAAGTAAAAGTGTGTGGCAACTCAATACCGTGCAGCTGTCTATAGCACTTTGTCGGAAATCATCAGGAAAACTGTTCCATCAAATAAATATTCGAAAATTAAAACTCTTTCTCAAATCTTTAAGGTTATTTAAAAATTACAATACGTTTTTGATTCTAACGAAACTAACAACCATCGAGTCCTGCTGACTCATTTTAGTTTTCAAATATTAATTCCACGACATTTGGTTTCAATAAGACGCAGACGGCGCAATTTGTCATACATACATACATACAGTGAAAAATAAATTTGGCGCCAGCTTTATTTACAGAAGTATGGTCCTGTTAACTGACCCCTTCGTTTGTGCGAGTAAATGCCTCTCGATTCCTTTCTATTGGCCTATGTGTTAAGTCATGGGTTTATGCCACCACAACAGGCTTTTGAAGCATTGGAAGCCAATATTCAAGCCGCCATTGACGCCATACGACCAGATTTGTTGAAAAAAGTAGTGAAAAATTGGAGTGATTGAATGGACTATATAACTCGTAGTAGCGGCGGACATATGCTGGAAATCATACTTAAAAACTAAAAGCCACGAAATTATCAATCAGATTATAATAATAAAAATTAATTCCATCAATATTTCTGTCTTGTTTTATTATTTAATGTTCTCAAGCTCTCACAAAAACACCTGTTATTTTGCATTCGAAGAAAATACTATCGGATAGCAAATTACGAGTATTAATTGAATTTCAACATTAACTGGAAGATGCCACTTTCTTTCATTTATCATTGAGAAATTTGCAAGAAAATCGAACATACATACACTAAATTTCTGTCAAAATCATAGTCCATAATATCGTTCATGAATAATGTGAGTTTTGTTTTATATTAGCCGTGTTTTATTTTGAAACTTATCCATCGTAAATTTATCTGTCAAAAGATTTTACATACAATTCGCTAAGGTCAATAAAAAGCTAAAGTAGAATGCTACAATGGACGATTAGAGTATAGTTGACGTTTATTCGAGTTTCGAATTTGATTTTGTTAGTTTTGTTGGTACGATTGATAATTGGATTGAACCTCGATGGATGTGTTCATGAAGTAGTTGTATTAGTAATTTCCATTCGTAAGACAAATCGATCTTTTTGATTTTTTTTTTCTATTTTTTTTTGTAGTTGGCCAGAGCTGTTCTTCTGAAAAAGTTTTTCACTTTTACTATTAAAAAAATTAAGTAAAAGTTGTTTGCCTTATTTGCTCAATTATTTTCTGGAGCACGTCTAAAATTCCACCTATTTTTGCAATTTTGTAAACCCCAAACCTAGCGTCAAATGATCAATTTTAACAAATTTCGAATTCCATTTTGAAAAAAGAAAAATCAATCACTATTGAATGAATTCCGTGTTGCCCTTATTTTTGACTAAGACCAAATTTCGTTTTCTACTTAAAATTTTAATCATTAAAATTGGAAGATTTCGTCCTGGGCCAGACATAGTTAATAAGAAAGCGTTTTTTACAATACAATTCTATATACTACTTAAGTTATTCATTTATTGATTAAAATTTAAATCTTGTTGGATATAGTTCACATTGTTTTTTTGTCAACAAAAATCCATGTAAGTTGAACTGAACTTAACACAAAGTGCGTATTGGTAAGGCGCTCACTAGCCAACTGATGAGTCCAAGTGAGATCGTCGGGACGAAACACAAATTTTGTGGACTAAAGGCCATTAAAAGCAATTTTTAATCAATAATTCACAAGTCCACTTATATATAATTCCAAGTCTTCTAGCTACTTGGCTGAATAATTTCAGTAGTTATAGAATTGTATTATAAAAAAAAACACCTTCTTATAAAAGGGAAATGTAAGGGGAGTGTAAAATTTAAGCTACGTGTAGTGTGCGTTCAAACAAGGAAACGTCAAACCTTAATAAATATTAGTACGTTTTTCTACTTTCTCTTTTATATAATTAAAAGTAAATTATTAGTCATAATTTTGATAGCTTCTTAACTTTACTTTGCACAAAACTCTTTTATTGCTTGTGATAGCTGCGCAGGTGTACCATTGTTAAAAAACTAAGAGAAAGGCTACGGTTGATGCGTTTACTTGGGAATTACTTACGACGGTGCAATGGATAGATTCCCAATAAAACACGGCTATTGTTACCCTAAGCATCCACACTCAATTTTTATTTCAATCTTCATTTCAGCAATCATTGCAGACATTTTTATTATTCCAGGAAATGTTATTTGCAATCAGACTGCCTACCAAACAATACATATCTTTATCTTTATCTTTACTAGACGAAACAAATACAACTTACGTCACGGGTAATCTCATAAAGTATTCAACCGATTTACTCGAAACAAATTTTATAATTTTCCTTATCCTCTTAAGGATGTCTTATGATATTTTCCATTTGTTAAATATATGTATTAAATTCGATTATTAACTTTAAAAAAAAAAAATCGTACACTTTTTCGTCGAAGATCAACATATTCACTTACGCTCTTAAACTTGCTTGATATTTTACAAAACTGAGATTTTTTATAAGAAGTCAATAATTTTATGCAAATTTTAAGACCTAAGTCCTTTCCTAACTGCATCTATAAGCTAAGAAATAAATGTATTTACAAATTAAATATTTATTAAATTTTTGTATTTTTGCATCTATGAATTTGATTCAATCGCTATGACTGGGTAGCTGCCTTGTTCCATTTCATATGTGCTTTCATGATATGTCTTTCTTATTATAAATTTTGAACGTTGACATTATGTGTGAAACACTACATCATTTAAATGCCCACAACGCGAATTGTTGCAAGCATCGATTCTTTTCAGGTAATTTTCGACCACTTTTCGACACATATTGGGCGGTATCTCAGCCATAACTTGACGAATGTTGGTTTTCAAGTGCTCAAGAGTTAAGGGTTTATCTGCATAAGCACGGTCTTTCGCGAAGCCGCACAAAAAAAGTCCAGCGGTGTCAAATCGCATGATCTTGTTGGCCAGTTGATATCGTCACGACGAGAAATTACGCGGCCAGGAAATGTCTCTTGCAATAAATCCATATTCGCTCGAGTTGTGTGGCATGTGGCACTGTCTTGATGAAACCACATATTCTCCAAGTCGTATTCTTCAATAGCAGGCAAAAAAAAGTCGTAAAAGTCGCAAAAAATCATGTGACCATAACGCTCCGAATTGACGGTGACAGTCGTTCCATCGTATTTTTCAAAGAAGTAAGGGCCGATCACACCTCCGTCTCAAAGAGCGCCCCAAACAGTGAGTTTTTGTGGATGTAATGGCCTTTCTTCAATTACTTGAGGATTCTCGGAACCCCAAATACGACAATTTTGTTTATTAACATACCCACCGAGTTGTGCTTCGTCGCTGAAGAAAATTTTGTTCGAAAAATCGCCGTCCACCGACGTATCTACGACGTTGTGAATGGTCAGCTGGCTTCAGTTGTTGTGTGAGCTGGACTTTATATGGATGAAGGTGTAGATCCAAATGCCAAATACGCCATAATGTGCCGTAAGACAGTCCTAATTACTAAGAACGACGAGAAATCGACACCATAATCTCCTCTTAAAGCACGATATGTGGCTGTGGCAGAATCACCATTTTTGTAGTAGGTTTTAACAATTTTTTTGCGTTGTGCGATAGTTAAGCGATCCATTTCCGTAAATGTCAGACTTTCAACTGAAAAAAAAATTTGTTTAACAACTTAGTTTGACAGATGTCGAATTCCAACCCTATACTTTTGAAACCGCAAAATGGATAACCCTTTATGTTTAATTTTGAATAAGTGTGTAGTAAAGGACATATTTATTTGCGTTTATTCTTTCTTTTTCTCTCTGAGTCTTATAGTAATAAAGCACATATAAAAGCCGTAAAAAGAGTTTTAAAAGATTTACGGTCTTCTTCATCGAAGCTTATGGGTGGAGTAACAATGGTTTTTTTTGGGAGAGGACTCGGGCTGATATCATAAAAGCTTGCCATAAATCATCTTTTATTTGGAAGAGTGTCCAAAAACTTCTATGTTAGATGAACTGAACTTGGCTAAAATTGCGTATTGACAAAGGTCCTCACTAGTCAACTGATGAGTCCATGTGAGATCACCGGGACGAAACGCCAATTTTTGTTGGACTAAAGGCCGTTAAAAGCTATTTTGAATCAATAATTCAACAAGTCCAAATATTATAGTGCTAAGTCTTCTACTTGGCTGATGTATTTCAGTAGTATATAGAATTTGTATTATTATAAAAAAAACTTCTTATATAAATAATGCCAGGCCATGGGCAAAAAAAAAATTTCCAATTTAATGATTAGGAATTCTAGTCTTGTTGGATATAGTTCACACTAGATGTTCTTCACGAAATCTATGTTAGATGAACTGAACTTGGCAAAAATTGCGTATTGACAAAGGTCCTCACTAGTCAACTGATGAGTCCATGTGAGATCACCGGGACGAAACGCCAATTTTTGTTGGACTAAAGGCCGTTAAAAGCTATTTTGAATCAAAAACTTCAACTTCAAACCAATATGAAAGTAGAGCTTACTAAAACCACAGTGCTGAGTTCGCATCTCTTCTGCTAAAAATTGGTGATGGAAAATATACTATCTCAGGCTCGAATAATATAATGCAATTAAACAAACGTTTCGGAAAAATCGTTCACAACACGCAACAACTTATTCAGTGCGTCTATGGAGACTTGAACTCTTCGCAATTTTTACCGTTTTCTTGGTTTTGCGAAAGAGCTTTTGTGTCACCAAAAAATAGTTCAGTGGATAAAATAAATAACCATGTGCTCTTAAGTTTAAAAACAGAGTCATATCAATACAAAGCAATTGACAGTGCTGTCGATGACAATGACATAGTAAACTACCTTCAAGAATTTCTCAATTCTCTCAACCCTGAAAGTCTTCCATCGTACCAATTTAATTTAAAAGTTGGCACACCGATTATACTAATAAGAAATCTCAGTCCCCCAAGCTTATACAATGGCACACGCCTCCAAGTCAAAAACTGTGCAAAAATGTAATACAAGTTCAAATTCTTACCGGACCTGCAGTAGGAACTTATGCACTTATTCCCAGGATACCAATGATACCAACAGGTCTTCCCTTTCCATTTGGATGACAATCAACAAAGCTCAGGGTCAATCATTTCAATTCATTGGGGTAGATCTCAGAGAAAAGGTTTTTTCCCATGGTCAACGTATGTTCCACTTTCAAGAGTAGGCTCAAAAAATAAATAGTTTTTACTTCTTCATGAAAATGCTAAAACGGCTAACATTGTATAAACAGAAGCCTTGAAATAAAATAGACAAATTTAATATGTGCTAATATCTGTTTTTTTAAAAGAATTTATGGGACAACATCAGGCTACGGTACAATTAACCACATTATTAACTTTTTCCTAAAAATATGACACCAATCACAGAAAAGGCCTTGGTTGATATAACATTTATAGTAAAACTAATTATTCTAAGCCTTTGCGAAGCAACGCGAGCACGGGTCTGCTAGTTATTTATATATACAATATTGCCGGCCTAGAATTCAATTAAAATATGGAAAAGAAGCACAAATCTTATTCGAACTCAAATTATTTCTTCATTTGGAATTTCTGAAGTTCATTATTGGTTGTGGAGGGGCAGAAATGAACAAAATTATGTTTGCTTGTTGTCAAATAATTCGCCATATCACTTAAACGATTAATCAGTTTAGAAAAGTGAGAATTCACAAATTTTGGTACGTCAAAAAGCGAGTAAGTTAATTCCAAATATTTTATTTCTTGTTCGTATAAATTAGATTACTGAAATCTTATTGCTCCTAATACCCCGACTACCTACGAGATTAATGTCAAAGCACAATGACATTGATGCCATTTTCAAAACTTATGTGATTTCGAATTTCAAACAACCATTTTAAATCGATTTCAGATCGATTTTTTTATTGGTTTTAAAAAACTTGAAAGAAAAAAGAGTTTCTGTGTAAAGTGATAGATAGATAGATAGAAAGATAGATAGATTTTGTAAAGTGTATACATATATAATATGAAATCTTGCTAAAAACGCAAGATCTGCTTGGACAAAATCCTTTAAATGAAAGAATTCCTATAGTTCTAAAAATGTGAGTAGCCGTTTAACTTGTAAGTATTACAGTTGCTTTCGAATTTGAATCGACTTATCAAATGCCATTACCACTAAGAAAAATATAGGGAGATTGGTAATCAATTTAATCTATCTAAACGGAAGTGAAATCTTTAACTGAGCTACATATAGCATATTATGTGTCCATAAAAAGTTAATTTCTTAAACATCAAAATTCCCACGAGATACAAGATACATCACTTTAAAATTTTCACTTTATGCAGCTTTTGATTAATGATATCTCCTCAACACGAGTTTTATATTCATAGGTATAGGTATACAAATGATTCGTCTAAATATCCGACAAGCGGTAAGACATCTTTCACATTTCATTTACAGATATTATAGAAATTGGGACTAATATCAAATTGAAACACATCCTGACTGACCGCGAATATGCTCACATACCCCTGAAGCATATTGTGTTCCTTTTATTGCTATAAATCTGTTTCATCACCTTTAAGAACTTGGCTTGGAAGAGTGGGCGTTGAACTAATAATTCACATTGTTTCCTTTCGATCCGAAACGGCTAATGATGATAATTTTTTTTCCTTATTTGAGAAAAAAAAGCGAAATAATAGAAGATCCTTATTGCCAGCGATCTCCTACTATCCACGAGCCAAATTCTAGTGAAAATCTTCACTTTTTTTTATTCACAGCAGCGCAGGCAGTTTTTCGTTGACATCGTTCAATATCTCTAAGCACCTTTAAGTAGCTTCGCTTCGTAGGTATGTATCGCAGAGCATCGAATGTGACGTTGAAGACATCATGTTACAAGTCAAGTTAGGTCTTTCGAAATCATTATTTCTATATTTACTTTAGAAATTGATTTTTATAGAGAATTTGAAATTTTTTTCAATTCTTTAAAAGAAAAAACGAAAGAAAACGCAATTCCAAAAATCAATCTCAAACAATTGCAAAATTTTATTCGTTTATTGACCTCACAGGAGGTGTCGTCATAAATCTCTCTTCCTGAATCTATATTTGTGCCTCGTCGTCGCTCTCGTGACAAATAATACGAGACGAGTATCATTGTGAACGAGTGTGTTACTGTTAATATCCTATTTCAAGTCATGATGAAGAGTCCTTTTCCGCGTGCACAAGCCAAACAAAAAATCAAGGATAACAACCCAGGAGTATAGGGAATATGGATTTGAGAAGATGTTATATGTTTTAGCAGGGACTTAGTGTAGTTGTGATGGGAATGTCACAGAATGTGTGTTTTTTTTCCTTTGATTTTTTTATTCGGGATGTATGTTTTGTGTCAATGTGTCACAATTGCCCTGAATATGTTTATCGGTATTTTAAGGGCGTGATATTGTGTTTTTATTTTATTTGTACAAATTGATGTCATACAATAGTATTGATCAGTACCGACAATTTTTTTTTGTGTCAGATGAATAATTATAGCTTTGTTTGGAATATATGTATGTAAGTCCAAAATATTTTAAAGTTATTTTAATGTTTTTTATCAAAATTTGGCGGCATTTTAAAATATTCTATTGATTTAAAGTCATAACTGCTAGAAAAAGCTTCGTAAATTTTGGATATTAGGTATTATCTCACTAAATCACAAGGGTGCCCTACATTTGGTGCAGCTTATTATACAGGGTAATTCGCATAAGCTATCAAAAAATGCTAGAACGTTTTGAATGGGTTGTCATAATTTTGGATCGAAAACGTAAGCACCAAAGACTACGCGGAAATATGCCCCAATCATACAATTTTGTCAAGAATCCACCTAAGTTTTCGAGATCACGGAGTGCTAGATTATATAAAAAGGGTGAAAGGTCTTAGAAGATGTGGTCGATAATTATTTCTTAGAGATGAAACTGAACGGGTATATATCTTGCACGCATATCCTGGACAGATGAAATCCAGTTTACCATAGATGGAGTAATAAGCCTTCATAATTTTCATCAATAGACGTGTTTTATTGGGAAATTTATCCACCGTAAGTTTATACGTCGTAGCATTTTACATAAAATTCGCTACGGTCGATAAAAACCTAAGGTAGAAGCTACGGTTGGTTGACGTTATTCGAGTCTCGAATTTGATTTTGTTATTTTTGTTGGTACGATTGAGAATTGGATTGAATTTCGATGGATGTGTTCATGAAGTGTTATAATTATTAATTTCATTCGTAAGACAAATCGATTTTTTTTTTTTTTTTAAGTTGGCCAGTTTATATTTCTAAAATCTTAGATAACTCCATTTTTTAATAAATTATAAGCTGTTCTTCTGAAAAGTTTCTCAGTTTTACTATTAAAAACTGTATTCCTTGCTTAATTATTTTTCGGAGTACGTCTAAAACTCCAGCTATATCTGCAATTTTGCATACAAATAATGTCAATTAATCAAGTTTAACAAATTTCGATTTCCATTTTGAAAAAAAAAAATCAATATCTATTGAATGAATTCCGTTTTACTTTAATTTTTGACTAATTAAGACCAATATTCGTTTTGTGTTCAATTTGTATTGATAGTTATAAATAAACGGAGTTTGGTGAAAAAAAATCATCTTTTTTAAATCTACAAAGAAGCAATGTGAGAAGACAAACCGCATTGGCTGGAACTGCTCCACACTGTGCCGCAAAATATTTATTCGAATGAAATTCTATAAGCTATAAGGCTAGGCGCGCACATATATGCAACTTTCAGTTTTGCAACAGTTTGGTTGCTAAAGTGAATACCATGGACTTATATAAGTGTGCTCACATGCAAAAACTATTCAGTCCGCATTTCGCGCAACTTGAAAGTTTGTGTTTTGGCACAAATCGAACGATATTAGTTCTTTCAGTTTGTATCACACAGAGCTATAATGTTTCGTTCGTTTCGGAAAAATTGCTTCCCTTAACGCATTAAGCGGCAGTTCAGTTGCCAAAATGTGCTTTTTCTTCACTGTTCAATGGACGTTTTCCATGAACGGTATTCGCTTCACTACATGTACTTGGACTAGGCGTACATTTTTTTGATCCCATTGGTTTTTTTTCTGGACATGTGCATGGAAATGGCAAACCAAATGTTAACTATTTGTTCCTTACTCCGCGTATGTTAAGTGCAGCCTGATGAGTGAATATTGAATTGAAAGCAAAACATACTCAGAAAATAAATTTTAAAATTGACTTGAAAAATAAAGCTCTAGCTATCGATCTACTAAGAAAATAAATAAAAGTATGAAATATAAAGAGGAAATGTAAGGGGAGTGAACAATTTAAACTACGTTGTACTGCGCGTTCAAAACCAAGAAAAATTAAAAAAAAAAAACAAGCAAATCCCCGGCAATTTTGTTTAGTTATGTGAAAGGCATAAACGATTTTTAAAGCAATACAAAAATTGCCCTGCGTAAAAAGGGACTATGGTCAAAGTCTATGAACAAACTCATTCACTTATCATTTCCTTTCTATTGGTGCAAAATAAATGTTCAAATTTAAAATTGCAAATGCAGATAAAATGAAAACAAGAAATAGGTTTGTAACATAAATTAAATGTTGGTACGTTTTTCTACTATCTATTTTATTTGAATAAAAGCTACTTATTGTTCATAATTTTAATATTTTCTTAATTTTACTTTGGTCGATGCGTTTTTTTGGGAATTACTTGCGGTACAATTGATAGATTCCCCACAAAACACAGCTAATGGAGTATTTATTACCAATCCACTCAACAACAAAAAGCAATGCGTGTACTATTTACACGCGCTAGAAGTAAGATTAATTTTAATTTTTCTGGTCCTACCACTTAGAGTACTTTATTAAAAATTAAGAACCGTTATATACTGTTATATAGACAACGCTGATATTTCATTTCAAAGTTATATTTAGTTTGTTTGATGTTTTTTTCTCGTTCGATCTAATTTGATTTCTAAAAAATTGTTGGATTAAGACTAAGTCTAAGAGAAAGAAATTTTGATCCATTCAGCAATGTGAAGTAACCAATTTCGCTGAGTGATCAGTGTGAAATCACCGATTTCTGCGATTAAAAATGAGATTCCAGGATGATTTAATATGTGGATTATTAGTTGTTGTTTTTTCATTTACCTGAACATTGATTGGGCCAATTATAGAAAGTTAACAGTGATTCACTGATGGTTCAAGCACTGAACCATAGGTTAAGTCAGGTAAGGTTACCAACGTCACCGTTGGTCGTTCCCACTTTGATCCGTGGTTCAGTAAGCTAAGTTACCCGATTTCTGCGAGTTAAGTGAAGTTCATCGTCGGTTCAAATTTTGAGCCGTGGTTAAGCAATTTCAAATCACCGTTTTCAACTAAACGATTTAATCTCAACTATTTACCTCAGTAAAATTTCTGAAATCCGTACGAGTTTTAAGAAAATCCGCAAGTGAAAGAAAACGAAACTGTTAGCATTTTGTAATTTTAAAACCTTTGCCTAATTCAATGGGACGAAACTTTTCACGACGAGATTTAAGAATATAATACTGAAGCTAACTTATTTTCAATTACATACTTAATCTTAATTTAATGTAACGCGATGACATGAAATGCTTTATTATATGTATCCTCGTCATAGTTTGACACTTATTTAACAAGAACGACGAAATCTCGTCACACTCACGTCTCGTTTTCTTATCTTTTCAAGAATAAGAAATTTTTCCAAAGTCTCCCGGAAATTGCGCCAAAAGTTTTTTTTTTTTTTTTGGAAAAAAGGCCAGATTTTTTTCTGGCTTAAAATTGGATAAAAGAGCAGAATTTTATTTGGAGAATAAGCGAGAAATATTGGAAATTATGCAAGATAGGTGTGGAAAAAGAGCCTGGAGCCAAATGGAAATTAAGCCAGAATTAAAAAAAAAAGCCGTAAAATGTAAACATGACGAAAGGGGTGGGTTGCGCGTCCGATCGTGGCGGGGCCACATATGTCACATTGTGAAATGTTTATTCAAAACATAAAATAGATTTCAAATGTAAACAATAAATTTTTAAAAGCTCCCCTCTGCTTGGCTCAATATAGGATTTGGGGTGGGTACAAGTTTGGGTATACACAATTTTGTTTGGGAACTTTTTAAAAAGAAATCTTCAAATCCAAAAAAAATTTGCTGTGTATATGTACTTGTACCCACCAAAAATCTGATATTGGGCCAAGCAGGGGGGTCGCGCCCCAATTTTTTTTTAGTTTTTGCGACTTACATATGTTTACCTCGGTTAAATTGGGACTTATGTTCCGGGTACTATACAAAATGCTAGAATGCCTAGCATAACTATTCATTTTTTACAGCAATTCAAACAAAATACAGTTCTCTGGCTCTTTAACACTGGAGTATACGCGTGGCCTACTATTAGACCACACTAACAGTTTTGTTCATAACTTAATGGTTTTTGATGTAAGAGCTGTGCCATTTTATATAAGCCTTCTCAACTAAATTTTTCAACAGGTCAGCGCATCTCTTGATTTGTTCGCGAACGCATATTTTTATATTCAAGTGTCAAAGTCAATTGTCTACCAAAGTAGTCCGCGCGAACATTTGTGTAAAATTAAATTATTGCACTAGGGCCCATACAAGATCAACAAAAAAATTGATTTGTCCCCATCACCTTGCTGTAGTGTGTCTTCAATCCTATGAAAATTCATTTTTTTTATACATATATACATTAATTATCTAAAAAAAATATGAAGAATTGATTATTGAACAACCATTTTGGTTTTTTTTGGTACTGAAAAAGTATTTTTACTAAATTTGAATTTGCTAACTAATATTTATAAGTTCAAACTATTAAGTGGTTAAGACAATAAATAAATATAATATTTAAATATTTGATTCATTTAAATGCTTATAAACTAAAAAGATAATGGCATTTTTAAATGGTCTATCCTAGTAGGCCATGCGAGTATCGGTGTAAAAAAATAGGGCGCGGGTACTGAAGTGTTAACCAAAACGAGAGAGGAAAAAGAGAATTAGAACATGTAGCGACAAATTTTAGTCAGTTTTCGATTAACGACAAACATGACTCTTTATCTAACTTTGAGATATTTTTAAACACTGAACAACTCTTCTAACTATTTTACGTTTGTAACGCGATCTTAGATGAACGCGCCTATTTTTCACAGATACAAAACAAGAATTAAACACACGAAATGCATCAATTTCATACCATAATTTACTAGATTTTCATTTGCTTTGGTTTTAACTTTGATAAATATAATAAAATGTACGACTAGATCCCACGTACTTGCTCCTATGTTCGATCACATTATATACAAAAGATTGTTAATATAAACCGCTAAATGTATTTTTAAAATCGTTTTTCACTTAATTTTTTATATACAAAAATTCTCAAATTTATTTTTTAAAAAAATTGCTATGAACATTTTAAATATTTAAAAATATAAATTCAAAAACAAAATTTCAGAAAAAATCGTTGACCTGTTTTCAAAATATTGAATTTTCAAAAAAAAATTTTTTTTTTCAACAATCCAAAAAAAATATTTTTCGAAAATTTTGAAATGCAGTATTATTTAGAATCTGTAGGAGCTCGATGACAAATAACAGTAGTTCCCATACATTTTTTGGGGCCGAAAACAAAAATCTTATTTTTCTCAAAAACGGCTCCAATGATTTAAAAAAAAATCAGTTCATTAAGGAAGGAAAAAAAAGTTATTATTTATTTTAAACCCTATTGCAAACCAAAATTTTTCCCAAAAAATTGTTTTTCGAAAATCAATTTATTTTTTTGAAAACTCAAAATTTCGAGAACGACTCAATAGATTTTTTTGAAACTCCGTATTTTTGAGTTTTTTTAATACTTAAAAAACCTATTTTCCTAAAATAAAAAAACAAAAGTACCTCAAATACAAATGTTAAAAAATCATTCAGAAAAAAATGACTCCAAGAATTTTTTTTTTAATTGTGTGTGTTCTTATATTAGTCCCTTTTTTTGCGTAACTACTTATTAACCTACGTACATCAGTAATTCCCATAGAACCACATTTCATATTTTCGACTTTCTCAACAGTGGATCAACCGATTAAAATACTTTTTTTTATACAAATGTTCTTTTAAATTATTAATAAAACTGCATACGAAAATTTTCAAGAAAAAAAGTTTTTCGGTTTTTAAAAAAACTAATAATTTTTTTTTTGAAAAATCGATTTTCAAAAACCAGTCACTGTTTTTTTTATTTGAAATTTGAATTTTAAATGTATATTTATAATATCTTTAAAGTGGCGTTTCAATTACATACAAAATTATTTTTTTAAATATATTCTCATTTTTTCATGAATTCAAATGAAATCTTTGTTTTCCCTCAATCTATAACCGCTAATCAATATAAGAACATTTAATTATCTGTATTATCCGTTTATTTTTACCTTATTATTATTTCCTTTATACGAATTCTTGTAACTGAATACTACATACAATCTAGGCCCTCATACATATACATATGTATGTGCCTTAAAAATCAAATTAATCTAATGTATGCATATTACATATCAATAACAACCTACATACTTTATTTTCATTATCATAAGTACATATTTACATGTATGTAGGTACATATTTCTCTGCTAACTTACATAATTAAAATCCATAACCTAGATTTAAATATACATTTGTAGGTACCTACCTAGTAACTATTCTTTGAATCATCCATTCAACAATTCATTATACTAAGAATCAAGGTTATTTTAATTACATCGGCTTTAAACCTGCATAGAGTAACTAGACTACTTCCCTACTAAATTTAGATACATTAAAATTGTTAGCTACAGGAGCAAGTTCGTACGATCCAGTCGTGCATTTCATTTTATATTAGAAGGCCTCTTTACATTAAAGTATACGTTTTGTAGCTTGAAATTATGTAAAGTTAACTCTTATTTTCGAACTCATTTCTAAAGTCGATTCCTATTTTATAACTGTTTTAGGGATAGGAGATTCTTAGACTAAATATAATTTAAAACGTTGTTTTTTACTTAAATTTTTATAAACAAACTTTCTTAAATTTAAAAAAAAAATGGAATTTAATAATGTAAATTTAAAAACATAATTTAAAAAAAAAATCGTACATCCGTTTTCTAAATATTGAATTAAAAAAAATACATTTTTTTCAGAAAAATCCAAAAAGTCATTTTAGTATACAATATTATTCATAATTCCAAGGACCTCCTATATAAATATTTTGTATCGAAATTAATTGGGCCGTTAATGGAAAAGCCGAAAATAAAAAAAAAAAACAACAGTTCCTTGACAGGTTAATAACATTTTCTGTAAGCAAAATTTTTAGTCCAAAAACTAGACTTTACCTATGTCTAAAATTTTTTTTTCAAAATCGTTTTTCAAGAAGTCTAATCAAAATATCAAAATAAATATATATTTATTAAGGCAAAACTTACACAATGTTAGGTACCTACTAGATAAAATAAATGAGCAAGTAGGTCTTAACAATTCTAAATTTAAACAATAAGGACATTGCATGTATACATATATAAAGTTTTACTTACAAAATATTACACAATACATAAATGCCAATCAGGTATCTACAGAAAAAATCCAAATTTAAATTATTATCCATTTTTCATTAAGTTGGTGCGAATAGGTATATTGAAAAAAAGGGGCCAACAACTCAAATTAACTTCATTAACACTTTGCATAGCCCTATCATAACGTATCGGTAATAAAATACCTTTTTAACCTCTATTAAACCGAATTAGTACGTCATATAGTTTCGCACTTCTTACTAACCTCATCAGCCTAAACAAACACAACCAATAAAAAAAAATAACTAGCAATAAATAAAGCAAAATGCGCGATGTGCAAACAAATTCAAGTTAATAATATCAATAACTTCTAGCAAGAAGGCGGTGCTTATGGCAAGTGTAACTTAGAAACGGGTATTTTTAATAACACAAAAGATACAATATCTATAATCTACCTTTCGCATTAAGTCTAAGGTTAGAAAGAGAAGCCATCAAACAAACTCCTACCATTCGCTGTATTTAAACAACCTGCTTTCAATATATATGTATGCATTGTATACATAGTCGACATCTTGACGAAAGAAAGTATGTATTGTATATTGTGAAGAAGTACAGAAAAAGATACACATCCAAACAGGCTACAGTCAGTGGCATTCGGAACACGGATAGAATCGATGATCTGAACGAAAGATCTTTCAAGTGAGCCAGTTCAAAAAGTTCTTCGCATCTGACAAGACGTGTTCGGAAAATTCGTTTTTAATTTTTTTTTTAATTTTTTAGATCCAAAGATACGATTGGAATCCTTCAGATACATTTTAGGAACAATAATTGAAACCAATAAGTGAAAAGTGATTTGAGCGTGAAGTTGAACAATAGCAGCTAAGCATTAAGTGATAAACACAAATTTTGGATTACCAAGTTACTTTTATATAAGATGACAGTTACTGCCTTTGCAGCAGCAATGCACAGACCTTTTCTCGATGGATATCCTTTGCAAGGTAAGTTTTAAAATCACATGATCGGAAGCATTACCTGAACTAAGGAGAGCCATAAATTATCTCATGAACACCGTAAATAGATGCAGATCAGGTAGTCATATCTGAGTACCTAAATTTTGCTCACGCTTGTTCTAGGAATTTTTCCGAAGAAATCATCCGTCGGCGACTTTCTTTTCTGTCGAAATTCCAAATACCTAATGAGTTATGAATTTTGTTTTCCCAGCAGACATGTCTAATGGGCAAGGACGAATGAACCAACTCGGTGGGGTCTTTATCAATGGCCGCCCGCTTCCAAACCACATTCGCCATAAAATTATTGAAATGGCCGGTGAAGGCATTCGGCCGTGCTCTATATCACGACAACTACGTGTCAGTCATGGATGTGTGTCGAAAATTCTTAACCGCTACCAAGAGACCGGTTCCATCCGGCCCGGTGTAATTGGAGGATCTAAGCCAAAAGTTCCTTCACCGGAGATTGAGAGTCGCATAGAGAAGTATCAGCGTGAAAATCCGCGAATGTTTTCATCCGAAATTCGCGAAAGGCTCATACAGGAGGGAATTTGTGACAAAATAACGGCTCCCACTGTTTCGGCAATATCAAGAATCCTTCGATCTCGCGATAGTTCTTCCGAAGACGGCTCCACCTCAAAGCATTTAGACATAAATGCGGGCCATCTTGAAGGATCCATAAAATCGAATGACGATGGGAATCTATCTGACTGTGATAGTGAACCAGGGATTCAGTTGAAGCGAAAGCAACGGCGGTCGAGAACTACATTCACTGCAAGCCAGCTGGATGAGCTAGAGAGGACATTCGAGACAACACAATATCCCGACATCTACACTCGCGAAGAACTTGCTTTGCGCACCAAGCTCACCGAAGCACGAATTCAGGTATGGTTCAGTAACCGTCGGGCCCGTTTGAGGAAGCAACAAACATCTCAGCCAAATATGACTTCTTACGGCTCCACTATGCACACAGTTCCTCACGCAATGTCCCACAACTTTTACTCTTCAATGATACCGAATGGCGATGCAACAATTCCAGATCCAACTGCTTACGCTCAACCTCATATGTACGATTTCTATAATAACCACGCCGGATCACCAATCAGCACAACATCTTCGGTCACACCACCCCATCAAGTATACAACTCGTTAGCCACATATCCGGGTCATCATCAGGAACAATACATTCATCAGCCAAACATAAACTCGGTTTATACGAAACTGGAAACAAATCCAACTACTCCACCAAATGTCAGTCCAACCGAATCCAACCCGGGTTATTCGTGCGGGCTTCAACTTCCACCCACACCAAACAGCCTGTCCACAGCCATAGGGACAAATTCCATAAACGGCAACAGCAATGAAGATATTCATTCAGCAACAAAGCTTGAGGAGACTACAGTGCCAGGAGTTCAACAACAGGCCAACACATTTTCGCCATGGAACCCCTTATCCAACACAACAAACACACGCCCACCTGCAATCCAAGAAAATGCCCACGGAGTTAGCCACTCTGTCAATGGTTTCGCCAATAATTCCAACTCATCCTACGGCGTACATCATCCTCATCACTATCACCATCATCATCATCCTCACATACCGATGCATCCCAATCCACCAGCTTTTATGCATTCCAATTTTTCAACTGCTTTCCCATCGCCACCAAAGAATTTCGGAATGCCGCAGCCGTTCTATCCATTTTATTCTTCCTAAAAAATATTGATTCATTTATGTATATTTTCATTTAAATTTAAGGATCTATCTATTTTGTTAGTGCCTACATATTATATTGAATTGAAATATTTAAATATTAAATTTTAATTAGATTTAAATTTAAGTGTTAAGTTTTAAGATGATATTTTTTTCTTTATAAATTTTTTGATAAATAAAATTTTATTTAAGGAATAAATGATTATCAGAAAATTATGTGTACCTAATTTGTCATATTTTGTAGGAATCTTTAAAGTTTTTTTTAATGGATTTGAATTTTAACAATAAAGTATGTTTAAAGTTATGACGAATTTCATCTGTGGAATGAGTTTTTTTTTAATTGAAATTCTGACATTGTGTATTAAAAAGTTAAGCCTCGAGATTTTTTCTACTACCCTCCAACTTTCGCAAACTTTGAACACCTGGATAAAATTTACCATTGAAAATATTGGACAACAATTCCTAAAAAATATATATGTTGTATATAAAATGTCTAATACCGTGGCGTGCCCTTGCGTTTTACGTCCGAAATCTTTAGTTCGAAACCCAGTCTATGCCGCTTAAGAACAAAGAAGTTCTTACACTGGGTACTATGGCTTTCGCGAGGAGAGGAAATGATAGGTAAATTGCAGTTAATTTGGACTGTCAACCGATGTTCTTCGACATATTTTTTTGGAAATGAAAAATGCCCGTCTTATGACATTTTCCATCACTCTTGCTAGAACTTCCGGCGATAGGCTCTTAGCTTTAAAAATAAATCGCACGCCTAAATCGCACGTACTTGCTCTTATGCTCAATCACGTCGTATGTAAAAGATTCTAAGTAGAACCGGCTAAATATATTTTTAAATTAGTTTTTTTCTAAATTGTTTATGTATACAAAATTTCTTTAATTTAATTTCTTATAGCAATTTTATGTAGTTAAATATATAAAAAATCGTCATCCGTTTTCCAAATATTGAATTTTCAAATAAATAAAACAAAAATTGTTTTTCTTAATCCAAAAAAAAATATTTTTTTTTTGAAAATTTTCGTATGCAGTATTGTTTAGAATTTGGAGGACTTTCACCTCCTACATAAAAATTTTGATCGAAATCCATCAAGCCGTTTATGAGATAGTTGAAAATCAAAACAAAATATAAAATATAATAATATAAATGGATTTTGGGTGGCAGTGGTGCAGTGGATATAGTGCTTGACTGCTAACTTAGACCTGTGGGTTCGATACCCACGCTAGTATTCTTTTCTATTCCTCCAAAATGAATTGGATACCGCCAGTGGATTATAATGAGATAGTAAAGAACTAATTTTTAAATTAAATTTGGCAACAAAAAAATTCTTTCCTACCTTTCTATTTCTTCTAACTTGGTACATATTGTGTTTTTGGTAATACCTATGCCCAAACGTTCTTTGTGCAATTCATGTTGCATTAAAAACATCTTAGGTCTTACAGGCATATAGTTAAAACTATTATTATGTAGGTAGGTAGGTAGCTATATGAATTTAACTTTATAATTTATGTGCAATATACATAATATTCATGTGATTTATAAAGTTACATATATATATAAATGTATGAGGGCCTACCTAGTATATATATAATGTAGGTATTCAGTGACGTAAGCAAAATTCGTAAGAATAAAATATAATTAAGTAGAAATAATTGGATGTTACACATAATAAAATCTTTTTCGATTGCTTAATTGTTTAAATTTGAGGGAAAAAAGGTGTTATATGAATTATTATATAAATATGAATATATGAAAAGAATAATCAAAAATCGTTGGTGCGCCTTTTAAGAAAATAATTTTTTATTTATAAAAACAGTTTTAGAAAAAAAAAAATTTCAACTCCATTTTGAAGTAATTATTAATGTACATATAATATTTTAAATAGAAGAAAACGCAAATAATACCTACATATTATTTTTGTTTTTGGTTTAGTGGACTGTGTGGATTTAAGTCAAATTGAAATACTTTATGACTTTTAGTCCAAAATGCGTTTCGCCCGGACACGATAGTTGGGCTCATCAGTTAGATGCTATCGTGTCGCTCTAAGACGCACTATTTTTTGGTCGATGACTACCAACTCTTAATAAAATTTTCAGCACATACATGCTGAAAATTATATTTTTCTAGGGGAATTTGGTCAAATTCATGCACCCAGAAATATATGTATGTTACGCATGTATGTGCTGAAAATTTTATTAAGAGTTGGTAGTCATCGACCAAAAAATAGTGCGTCTTAGAGCGACACGATAGCATCTAACTGATGAGCCCAACTATCGTGTCCGGCGAAACGCATTTTGGACTAAAAGTCATAAAGTATTTCAATTTGACTTAAACCCACACAGTCCTCTAAACCAAAAACAAAAATAATATGTAGGTATTATTTGCGTTTTCTTCTATTTATTTACCACTAGCCAGACCACGGGCGTAACATACATATATTTCTGGGTGCATGAATTTGACCAAATTCCCCTAGAAAAATATAATTTTCAGCATGTATGTGCTGAAAATTTTATTAAGAGTTGGTAGTCATCGACCAAAAAATAGTGCGTCTTAGAGCGACACGATAGCATCTAACTGATGAGCCCAACTATCGTGTCCGGGCGAAACGCATTTTGGACTAAAAGTCATAAAGTATTTCAATTTGACTTATAATATTTTAATTTCAAAAAAATTCATTGACTGGTTTTTGAAAAATCAATTTTTCAAAAAAAAAAAACTTTATTTATTTTTTAAAAATCGAAAAACCAACTTTTGAAAATTTGAGTATACAGTTTTATTAACACTTTAAGAGAGTATTTGCATAAAAAAAAATAATTTTTATTGGTCCATCTGCTTCTATAGGAAGAATTGTTAATAAGTATGCAAAATGAAATAGTTTTTACTTAAAAGTGGACTGCACTCATCTTAGAACACACATTTTTTTACCAAAATTCTTGGAGTCGTTTTTGAGAAATATATTTTTTGCAAAAGTTGGGTGGCAATTGCGCAGTGGATAAAGTGCTCGATTACTAACTTAGACGTGTGGGTTCAATCCCCACGCTAGGCGCATTCTTTTCTATACCTCCAATTTTAATTGGACGCCACCCATGGGTTAAAATAAGACAGTCAATACCTGGTTCTCAAATCCACTGTGGGAAACTAGTGTCGTGCAATTCAGGTTGCATTTAAAAGACCTAAGGTCTTACAGGCATATAGTTAAAATTGTAAATAGTTTTTTGTTTTAAGAATATAGTTTTTTCATTAACAATTGAATATAGTGTCAAAAAACTACCCAATACGAAGTTTCGAAAAAATCGATTGAATTGTTTTCGAAATTTTGAGTTTTAAAAAAGTTAATTTTTAATTTTTAAAAAAATCAAAAATGTTGGTTTACATTAGTCAAAAAACAAATAAACTGTTTCCCGGAAATCAAAAACCAAAAAATTGTAAGAAGGTACTGTTATTTTTCGTCTTAAAAAAAATTAAAAAAACGTGTGGGCATTTTACTAAAAAAAAAAAAAAACAATATGTATCAAGTTTGAAGCAAATCAATCAACAGCGTATAGGCTGTAGACTCGAGTACCGACAGACAAACAGACGGAATTCGATATCATGGTAATGTCAAGTTTGATCAAAATTTCCAGTTCAATTTTTTTTACGAATCCATATTTTTACCATATAGTGCCTTTATATTGCAAGTAAAAACTCACAGGAAAGTATGGAATGGTTAAATTCAGGCAATCTAAGTTACCTTCGATCTAGTTAACCGAAATGCGGTATTCCACAAGTTGTCTCAGTTGGGTCTTTTTTTGCAGTTTATACAAGTGATGAAATGTATACAGCGAAACGAAAGATGCTGTGTGGGATGCAACTGTATTTTCTGAATGGCTTGAAACAAGAAATGGAGTGAAGCAATGTTGCATACCCAGGGCCTTACTTTTTTCACATTTTTTATAAATGATATACATAGTAGATGATGACGTCAAAAAGTGGGTCGACAGTATTGAACAAACACTTAGCTCGAAAACTGATTCCGACAATTGAACTTAACTTAATGGAAATACCCGGCATCACAGTCGAAGAAGTTTGCGAGGAAGTTAAGAACTCCCAAAAAGGCAAAGGTGCTGGGCCCGACGAGATAGCATCAATTATTCCTTCCTGACGATGGACCCATCATAGGCGAGGATCCTACATCTCAGAAACAAGCACATGCAGTTTGGCTAGACGTTCTAGAAGAAAGTGGGTACCGCGACAACCCGAAAAATACTGAATTTGTGCTGCTTATTTAAATGAGCTTCCAAGGTGCGAAAAGTTTAAATATCTGGAATCTATGATCAATAGGAAAGCAACTTGTGATGACGACATCAATCATTGAATAAACTTAGGGTTGATGAAGTGACTTGAAAACTCCTCTATCTTCTGTGGTCGAAAACCTAAATTCCATACAAAAATGACAGAACGAAATCATAAACTAAAATTTTCCTTCTGCAGTACGCTGTTTTATGACGAAATTAATAAGCTCTCCATTGTGTGCGGAAAATTAAATTTGAGTTTTTAGTCGTGTTTTTGTTGTTGTTTTTTCATCAAAACTTGTTTATTTGTGATATTTTTGTGATTGGGTTTGTTTTTTCTTCTTTAAAATTTGTTCTTTCATGTTTTCCTTATCATTTCGATGTCATAGTGGAGACTACCGAAAATTTTCGTTTCGTAACAACAGCGTACTAGGCTTAAGCTGAAGGCAAGACTCTACACCACTGCTGTTGTGCATGCAGCACTCACATACGGTGCACAATGTTGTAATTGGATCTGGATTTACCAATGGAAAACCACATTAATTATTTCTTTCCGCTGACTTTTCTGAACATAAATTTATTTAAATTTGTAGTAGATTGATATTAGCGAAGATGTTTTGCGCGTTCCATTAAACAGGCAGATAAATTAAAATTACTTCCGAGTAATTTGTCAACCCCAACTGAACACATTTATTATATTCAGTTTTTCGTGTTAAAAAAGTGATAAGTAGGGGGCGCTGCGGACCAAAGCACGGTCCAGTCACAATTATTGAACAAAATACGGACTTAAAGTGAAGAACTAATTTCTGTTTTGTCTTTGAAAATTGAATGTTGCTCCATGTGTATTTGAAAATTGGGATGTTTACAATTTCTATTTGTTACATATTTTCAACAAGTGCCAGCGCCAAAATCATTTCATACAAAATAATTTTACAAATTGAGTGCTAACATATCCTTTTACATATTATGTAGCTACACTTGCAAAATCTTAAGCGAATTGAAGGTAGCTTAATTCTCCTTGCATTACAAAATATTATCTTCCGTTGCCTTACTCAAAATCTCATAGTTCGTATTATCCCAAAATCTGTGTGTTTTGTTCGTCCCTATTCTCGTCTATGTTATTTTTGCAAATGGGTCTCATCTCTTTTGTTGAATAAGAATCTTTATATTTCTTTCAAAAAACAATAAAAATAGAAGCCCTTGAACAGTCATTAGGACATGGACTGGACATCGAAATATAGATCAGATCAAAATATTATCCCCGAACATGCAATTATAGGGGACAAAGGACCACAAAGGAGTCACTTGTTTATTTAGGTGTCAACACTTAAACGAGATAAAATCAAATCCTTGTGCATTAGGTGTCTGGCCGAAGGTAATATAATCCTTATCATCATTAATTTATTATTGAGTGTGTCGCCAGGATCTTTTTTTTATTCAAATTCCAATGTTAATCCAATCTTGTGCAATTTTTTTTTTTTTGTTTTGTTTCTTTTTTTTTCAAATTAAGTTCTTCTATCATTTAGCCAGAGTGACATTTTGGAATCATAAAATTTATTACCGCTCATCAATTCAATTCAACCATAAATTCCGCAGGTAAATATTTCGCAAATCTTGCGGCAAAGCAACGGTAAAACCTTAACGTTTTGTTTGCTAAAATAAGGTCAATCAGAAGGAAAACAAGAACACCTTCAGTATGAATGTTGAATTCGTAGGAACTAGCTCGCCTACATGTTTGGATTTAGTAATCCTTTAGTTGGATAGAAGAAGGCAATAAAAATACTCCTTTTCTACAATTTGCTTGTTAGCAGTGGCGCACTTAGTAGACGATGGTCGCCCTGAAATAATATTATTTTTTTTTTTTTCAAATATCATTTGAAATTTACATAAATATCCGGTGAAATTTACATAAAGGATTTTTACACACACTAAATTTAGACTACTAAGTCGCGTCTCAGATATTTACTCTACTATAATTTATCAAATAATGGAAGTGCATTGCAGCTCACCTTGCCAGACCGTGCCACATTGCGTTTTTTTTGTTTTCAAACTAATTCGGAAACAAAATTATAATATATATCTGGCAGGGATTTGGCATACTGAAAGTTAAATTTGTTTTTTTTTTCATCAATAAAAAATAAAATATTTTGTCAGTTATGAAATCAGTTGCTCGTTGCCATATCATTCACTCTGACACATTCACCTACATATATAATATTGACCAATAAATTTTGGGCCACCCTGTTAAACCCTGGCAGACGACTTAACAGGCATTAGTAAAAAAATGTTTGTTACATCTGGCAGGCATTTGGCACTTGTACTTTTATTACGTTTGGTACCAACCTACCAAAATTATATCCTTTAAAAAGAGCTTATTTTGTCAATTAAAAAATCCATCACTTGTTGCCATACCATTGTATTTGACACCAATCATACATATAATATCGACTTAAGGATTTTGGGCCCCCTAGAAGGCCCCACCAGACGACTTAACAACGACTTTTTTAAATCGCTCTCTAACCAAAATAAAAATGCTCAAATAAAAAACTGTTTGATTGCATCTGACAGGCGTTTGACGCTTTTACTTTATTTCGTTTGACACTAACTTATATTTATTTCTCAAATGATATCCTTAAAAAACAACTAATTTTGTCACATGCCAAATCCGCCACTGGTTGGCAAAATATTCCCTTTCACACATTCAGTAGTTTCTAAGGAAAGGACAAGATAGGGTTGGTTGGTTTGAAACGAAGTAAAAGAAAAGACTCTTCTATTTTTCTAACTCACTCCTTTCGAAGACGACGACGACCGACGGACGTTCTTTCCCATTCGGTTCGGGTTTACAAATGTTGATCAATAAAACTTCCATGATGTATCTATTGACTATGATTATCCATGTTAATGGTTGTCATTTTCGTCGCCCAAAACAAGAGTTTAGCCAGTGCCATAAGTCAAGGATAAGCCTGAATAGAACATGAAAAAAAATAACTGAAAGAGCATTTATGTATGTATGTCTAGTCTATGTATAGTTTGCTGCAGGTATATAGTTCCAATTCAAAGTCAATTTTCTTAAAAGAAAAAGGATAACTCCTGTAGAGCTGTAAATGGTTCCTGTTGCTTATGGTGTTATATCCTTTTTCACTATTCTATTAGGATACTGATTTATATCCGTTATAAACATCAATAAGATTGCATAGAAAATTTTAGTACCTACCTATATATTCAGTTGAACTATACGATCAGAGGACAATGTTTGGCAATACCTATACCTTTGGATGGTTGATAGAAATCAGAACAGTTTCTGGGTTATCAATAAGTGGTTTTTCATTATTTTACCACAACATTGATTTCCAACGTGATGCAAGTGTAAATAACTAAAGCAATAAAACTCTAAAAAGGATTTTCACATTCCGTCCTTGCACGTGAGATAGGTGGATGAGGTCTACTAAAAAAGTGAACAAATGTGTCGCACGTACTTGGTCTTGTGGTTAAGGCTACTCAGTGGTTAAGAATACTTTTTTTTAATTGATACATAGGTACATTAGTGGAAGAAGTTTTCGAACATTTTAAAATGGAATGCTTATATGAACAACATCCGATGAGTTATTAGCCTGAAAATTTAATTGAATTGAAAAAAAAACATGGCCATTTCTCAAAAAGAAAAAGAATGTAGGTATATAATAATTGACATTCACACAGCTTTACCATGTCAGCGTGCTTTCACCGTTTACAGAAGGAAATTTTAATTTTTCTCTCGTTGACGTTTAAACTTTAAACGGTGGTGAAGTTGAAAAAGCCAAATTTGATTTAGTTCGGGTTGTTCAATCACTATGTTCCGGAACAGTAAAACTGTGAAGATATCGATCTTTTAGAGGAAGAATGGAATTTGACAGTTCTTAACTTGACAGATGCTCGACGAACTATATTTCAGGGGAAATATTATATTTCGTTTCAAATATCAATGTTCTTATTGACTTGTTAGTGCATCGATATCATTAAAACTCGATTTAAATATGTTCGTTTTGAATCAGCTTAATAAAGTGATTTGACATATCACTACTTTCGAAGTTAAAGCTAGATTTGTTGGAACAAACCAAATATATGTTAAATAAAACAGCGAATTGATGTTACCTTTAAAGTTTTATGAGAACGACTAAGAGGACAGTTTTTATTTGCTTTTGCTTTTATAGCGTTGAACGTTGATAGTGTATTAGTGTAATTCAAATAACATACTTTATACAAATATAAATGCAAAATCTAACAAACCTTCCCTTAAAAACTGGCAACTAAGAATTTTAAAAATTTTAGGCAAAACAATGTAATTCAAAAAAAAACTTTAAAATAACAAAAACAAAATATAATTAAATTGGCAAAATCAAAAGAAAAACTTGATTTACTCTATGATTTTAATCCCAACATACTAGTGAATTCTTGGTGTTTGAGTTTCTTCAAATTCTTAGTGAACACATCAGCGGTCATTTTATCAGTTGGTATAAACTTCAGCTCCATGAGCCCTTTCTCGTAGACTTCACGAATGTAGTGCACCTGAATGTCGATGTGCTTCGTTCTGTTATGAAACACAGGGTTTTTCGCTAGTTTCTGAGCACTGATGTTATCACCAAAAAGTTCTGTAGGTTCATTCACCAGTTGGTTGAAACCAAGCTCCTCCAAAAACCGCCGAAGGTATACAACTTCCTTTGATGCTGTTGATAGAGCAACGTACTCGGCTTCTGTACTACTCAAAGCGATGGAGATTTGTTTTTTACTCCCCCATGTAATAGCGGCTCCGGCAAGAAAAAATGCGAAACCTGTGTATGATCTGCGGTCAACACTGTTGCCACCCCAGTCAGCATCTGCGAAGCCCTTCAATTTTTCACCAGTCTGAAAATATTTAAGTTTAAAATTAAGGGTTGAATGTAAATACCTCAACAAGTGCTTTGCGGCATTCAAATGTTCTGCATGCGGATCGGTGTTGAACTGAGCAAGCTTGCAGACAGAATGCATTATGTCCGGTCGCGAGCAAATACTCAAATACGTCAAAGACCCGATCAATGACTGGTACTGTTTCTGATCCACCTTCTTGCATTTGGAGCAGTCATCGCATTTGTAAAACTTGGTCCCTGGCTCCAATGGAGTTGCACAGCTTCTGCACCCCTGCATACCAAAGTCATCAAGTAAATTTCGAATCAGCTGCTGTTGTGATATTTGTATTCCATCTTTCCCTCTTGTAATCTCCATACCAAGGAATTGATCAATTGGTCCTTTGTCGACAACCTCGAATCTATTACCTATTTCAATCTTGATATCCTCTAGTGTCATGGAATCGGAGCACGCAAGTAGAATGTCATCTACGTATACTGCGACTATGATTACCTCGCCTGGTTTCTTAAGCACGTACACACATGCATCCCCATGACATCTCTCAAATCCAAGACTTTTCAAAAAACAATTTAACTCCTCGTTCCAGTTCCTTCCCGACTGCTTCAAACCATATAATGCCTTCCTCAGTCTGCACACCTTGGTTCTATTTTCTTTGTCTTCAAAACACTCGGGCTGGTACATGTAAACCTCCTCTTGAAGATTCCCATTTAGGTACGCCGATGATACATCCATCTGGTGCACGATCAACTTATACTCTGCCGCTAAAGCCAAAATCAGTCGGATTGACGAGTATCTCACCACAGGGGAAAAAATTTCGGTGTAGTCAACCCCATACTTTTGGCTGCACCCTTTTGCCACCAACCGTGCTTTATAACGAACAGCCGCTCCATTTTTGTCACACTTGACATTGAAAATCCACTTCGATTTAATAGGAGTGCGATTCGGCGGTGCATCCACCAACTCCCATGTCTGATTCTTAACCAGTGAGTTGTATTCAGACAGCATTGCAGCTTTCCATTTGTCTGCATCTGGTCCTTGAAACGCTTCTTCAAGAGTGAGGGGGTTTGTTGGCCTTTCCTTGTGACAACTCTGCATATAACTCGTATAACTTACTGGTTTCCGGGCGCGCAATTTCCTTTGAGATTCCACTCTAACATCATCTGAAACATCTCCAGCTTCGCCCTCAGCTACATCCTCTTCATAAGGATTATCATCGCCACTACTTAACGCCACACAAGCAACTCGCCGCTCCTCAGGGTGCAAAGCAGTATCAGGGACATTTTCTTCATTTGTCAGCTCATCTTTAAGAATCACTGCACCTGACTGGGCAGTTTTTTCTCCAATAATTGGTACCTCGGACTCGTCAGCATCATAAAAATCTTCATCGTCAGAAGACTGTGGGTCTTCCTTTAGTGAAACTGTAGCTGGAGTATTAGTGTCCATTATTACACCTGCACAGTCATCCAAAAAAACTTTTGAAGAACAAGGAATATTGTCGTAATGAAGGAACCTCACATCTTTCGCTATAATTACAGTCTTTCTACTTTTGTCGTAGAGCCGATATGCTTTTGATTCCTCTGCATACCCAACCATGAAACACTCATTGCCTTTCGCTGAAAACTTTGACCTTTTTGGCGTCTTATCTAAAACAACACCTCTTCTGCCAAATACCTCTAAATATGAAACATTTGGTTTTCTACCACACCATGCCTCATATGGTGTCATGTCATGCAAAATCTTCGTTGGTGATCGGTTTCGCACAAAAACGGCAGTATTTACAGCTTCTGCCCACAAAAACTCTGGCAAAGAAGAATCAATAATCATGCATCGTCCCATTTCAACTAAAGTTCGATTTACCCGCTCAGCGATCCCATTTTGCTGCGGGGTATATGGAACTGTAAGCTGTCTGCGGATGCCTTCTCGCTTAAGGAAATCGGTAAATTCACGGTTAACGTACTCTCCACCGTTATCTGACCGCAACATCTTCACTTTCACACCCGTTTCTAGTTCTACTGCGGCTTTGAATGTCTTAAATGTTTTAAGCACCTCACTCTTGTTTTTAATAAAATATACGAATATTTTCCGGCTAAAGTCGTCAATAAACGTGACAAAAAATTTCGCCCCACTAAGAGACGAAGTTTTCATTGGCCCACAGACGTCACTATGCACGAGCTCTAAGACGCTTGTGCTCGATTTACCTAGGCATTTAGGAAACGGCAATGCACTTATCTTTCCTTTTAAGCACACATCGCAATCAAAATTTTTTACATTTTTCACATCCATACCAAGAACCATGTTTTTCCGGCAAAGTTGCTCTAGGCTGTTCACATTTAGATGGCCAAACCGTCGATGCCACTCTAAAACATTATCATTTGCTGCTGCTAAGCACAGCTTATTGTGCATCATTTCATAGATAAATAAATCACCGCTTCTTTTCAACTGCATGAATTTTTTACCACTATTTGATTTCACAAGTGCAATGTCTTTACTAAACTCTACTATGAAATTACTCTCCGTTATTTTTGTGACTGACAAAAAATTAGTTTTAAGTTGGGGAACGTAGAGTACATTGTGCAAACAAATTTTACTGGTCTCCGTCTCCATACAAACTTGACCTATACCTTCAGAAGGAATATATTTGTTTCCCGCTAACTCAATCTTCTCTTGATGCTCTTCCATATGATTGAAATATGATTTATCACAACACATGTGACAAGTGGAACCACTATCTAAAATCCAAACGGAACTATTGAGTTGTGTGTAGCTGTATTTGGAGAGATTTAGCAAAGCGCAATTTATGTTTTGTTTAACTGCACTGTTATTGCGACATGAAGCAGCATAATGCCCTCTCTTTTGGCATTTATAACACTTGCCTTTAACTTTTTTTCTATTCAACTGGTATTGCGGTTGATTCCGTTCGTTACCTGCTTGTGACAAAGCCCGTTGCTTATTTGCAAAAAATGCTGTCTCATGGTGCTCATCGTTCTTTTTGTCACTTTCTCTACGTTTTTCTTCTTCAATTAATTTAGTCTTGAGTGCGGTTGTACTTGGCAAACTATCCCTTGATTCAATTGCAACGATAAAATTTTCGTAGCTTTTTGGAAGACCAGAAAGCAAAATAATCGCAAGCAGTTCATCATTTAATTTAAGGTCTAGTTCTGCAAGCTTTTCAGAAAAATCAAAAAACTTGTTTAGATGCTCACTCATAGATGTTTCCTCACACATTTTTAGATTTATAAGTGATTTAAAAATCGTGACTTTTCTGGCAGGTCCACTTGGAGCATGTAATTCACAAAGTCTGGTCCATGCTTCTTTGGATGTTCCGGCGTTTTTAATGTGGAGGAGTTGACTTGGCTTGACAGACAAAACCATCGTCGCTAGCGCCTTTTCGTCCTTAGAGTTCCATAGTGTTAACGCATTGGCATCAGTCGGTTGTTCTATTTTACCCGATACATAGTCCCAAAGACCACAGTGCACAAGAACCGATTTCATGAGGACCTTCCATCCGTCAAAGTTGGTATCATCCAGCTTCTCTATTTGATATAACCCGGAACTCATCCTGGTTAAAAGTGACTTTTTTTTTTTTCTTTAAAGAGTAATACAATCAATTAAAAGGAAATAATCCTGAGCCCATAACCACTGTTGGAACAAACCAAATATATGTTAAATAAAACAGCGAATTGATGTTACCTTTAAAGTTTTATGAGAACGACTAAGAGGACAGTTTTTATTTGCTTTTGCTTTTATAGCGTTGAACGTTGATAGTGTATTAGTGTAATTCAAATAACATACTTTATACAAATATAAATGCAAAATCTAACAAGATTATGTTGTTGTTTTTTTAATAAAATAAATCAAGCAAACATAATATCAACGCCAGCTAATACGACATGACCTAAATCATGGTGTCGTGTCAACAAAGCTGTCAATGAGTCCTTATAGTTCTAATAGAGTAATTTCTTATTACAAATTTAACAAAATTCACAACCTATTAAAACTGTGATTGTTTTGACTTCGGTTTTTTTTTTAATTCATTTTTATTTAATATTAACTTATAAGTATCTGAAAGCTAGACAAAAATGTTCAAAATTAGCCAAATTACCAATAACTTACAACTAATTTACTGGCCCTTTACGGGTGCTCTAAACTAAACAATAACTCTTAGAACTAATGTCTTTCGACTTAAAAACTATTTTAATTAAATCTAATTATTTTATTTTTTTTAACCAAGAAAACTTATTGCCAAAAAACTCGGTATCTTATCATATTTTTTTCTTTTTTACTTATAAACTAAACCTAAAGATAGACTAAAAATAATTAAAACTAGATACAACTAACTTATACTAACTAAAAATAACGCAAACTACTTAAAATACCTAATAATACCCAAAACCACTTAAAACTACTTAAAAACTAGAACGGCCACAGCAGAATTTTTTTTTTCGTTTTTTAAATGTTTTTGTTTATTTTTTATATGCATGCAGACACACAACAACATGCAACCCACACAAACATGTACATACGCACATACAATACGTACGCACATACATGCACAGACACGCATATACATGCACATATGCCACCGCATACATACATATTTTAATTTTTTTTTTGGTGCCACCCCAACTGTTCCCTATACCTAATTACCCTAAATCTATGTAAGTCGCCCAAGACATACCATCTTCATCGACTTTAAATATGAAGCCACCAGAACTGGTTCTCCCGTTTAGCCCTATCCCTTCGGTCCCGATCGGACACAGTCCTACTGAACCGAAGGCGCTCTTCTCCACCTTGAGCGATGACGTCTCGACCATACAGGAGTCGCCTATCTACAGTTTTCCGGCTGACGTGGTAGATGAGCGAGACCGCCATTACATCCTGTATCAGCCCTCGACTGAGGAATGCCTCGGAAGGGATGTAGCCACTTAACCGCGCACTCTCAAAATATTCATTATTGGGGTAGTAAGCACCAAAAATAAAGCTATTGGTTGAGGACATCGCTCTTGCAGTGTGACCCCGAATCAGCTTAAACAAAAAATTATCTATTCTGCTTATGTTGGCTCCATTGTATAGAACCTGGTTGGAATAATATCTTATGTACTCCGACTCTGGTGTTCTGTGTAATCCAGGGCAACGTCTAATCTTTTCCATTTGAGATGGGGCAACGTTGAACCCGGACATCCGTAGGCAATCATCGGCCTGATGAGGACCATGTAGCAAATCACCTTCACCCTGCTATCAAGACTGCTGCTATAAAACAGTCGTTTTGTCAAGGCAAAGGCTCTCCTAGCCCTGGCCAAGGCAGCACCTATATGTCTGTCAAAATACAGGTACTGATCCAACCAGATGCCAAGGTACTTTACTACACTTTTACTCGCCAGTGGATGTCCATATGGCCCCACGATCACCAGCTTGCGCCAGTTCTTTCTCGTATCCCTTGAGGCGCTAGACAACGGAGTCCTATATATATAGTTTCTGATTTCTGGAAGTTGATTTTCAACTTCCAGTCATCACAATACCGCTGAATCTTGTCGAAGTCACTCTGCAAGAGATTTTTGATGACCTCAACTGTATGAGCTGTTCTGTACGCAATTAGATCGTCGGCGTACGCAATTGCCTGAGTTAGAATACCTATCAGATCGCTGGTGTAAACGCTGAATAGAATCGGCGAGTTAACCTTATAGTTTTGACTTCGGTTTAATGTATGCTATTCACCACTAGTGTAAATTATATAACAGACTATTCCTACCCTGATCCAACGTTGCCGAAGTGGCACGATCGTGCACTTTTTAATTTAAATGGCACTGTGGCACTCAAACGCTTCAAATGGCACTCTAGGAATCGACCAACAAATTTTTTAAATTTTTTTCAGTATCCAAGTTCATGATCAAATAACATTAAAACCCATAATAAGAATCGACTTTCTTAGTGCCATTCGTCTACTAGGCGTTCAACGCACTAATTTCAAGTTCAACACATTCAATTCGTATGTACGATGTCCTCAATTCCATTCAACCAACGAGCTTAAACCGGTTGGAGATCGTAGCTCAACGAATTGTTGAACAAGTGTACGGCTAGTGTACGAGCTCGTGTTGCTCGTTGAATTTTGGTTTAACGCGTTGAGCAACGTTTTCAAGATAATGTGTTGCACATTATTTGTTCAACTCGTTGATCAACTTTTTAATTTTGTTTGGTGTTAATTGCCGTTGATGTGAAAATATTTGTTGTAAGTTGCGTTAGATGATACCGTCCATCAACTTGTTGAACAAGCATATCAAAAACGCAGTTGATCAACTTGAAAAACTCTTCTTTTTTTTGTCAAAATGGAATAAGTTTATGAACTTTTGAGTAAGTTTGCCAACTATAATATGTACGAAGCTATTCAATAATTGAATACGTTGATCAACTAGGTGTACGCAGTTCTCCAACAATTGAACGAGTTGATCAACTAGGTGAACGAGGTTATCAAACATTTCACTAAGTTTGTCAGCTATGCCCACGTTTTGTTGTGATCTCAAGGTTGTGCACTAGTGTAAGAGGTTATAAATTTTTTCATTCAAAGATGGAGTTGAAAGAAAAGTACGTAGTGGACGAGCGGCATTATACGGTTATAAAATACTTTTGTCGTTTAATGAAATAATAAAGGCTGGCCGTGGCCGTGGCGCGATAGTTGTGTGTTCGCCTGTCAACCTCATGGTTACTGGTTCGATCCCTGCCGTAGTCTATGTCTTCGTATTTTTCCATTAAAAACCAATTCTAAAAATAAATGTCATACAATGAGTTACTGGTTTACTCATTAAATGCTGTTTAGGCATAGAACTAACAACATGTGATTGAGTAAAACTAGTATACCGATAAAATGTGACAAAGAATAAAAAAATTAATGCGAATTATAAGGGACATCGATAAATAAGACACGGAAATTTCTCCGCATTAGTTCAGCTGCCATCCCTGTCTTTCTTTCTCTTCCTTAACCTCACCCTCACGCCCGCGCTGTGTTGAAACATTTAAAAATAAATAAGGCTGAAACTTGCCAACACTTAATACCACCTGAAGTATTATATTGTTAATTGATGCTTTTATTTATTTTTTGTTATATTTCGTTTAATGAAGTTCTTTTATTTTATCTATTAATTTATAATTTATTAATATTGTGTTTATTTATTCTTATTACTCCCCAAATTTTGGGGTGCAATAAATAAAATTAAAAATTACATATGAAATCTCCGGAATTTGTGTACTATTTTCTTGGTGGCACCCATTGGCCTAAAATGGCACTTTCTGTTGTCAGCATTGGCATTTACAAATTGTTTTTCCGGCAACGCTGCCCTGATCCTTTTGTTTACGAGTGCCAAAAACATAATTGTATTCTCTTAAGCAAAACATATTCATCTACTTAAGGTACTCACTCTTTCACACATTTGTATTTTGGACCAGAATTGAACTACAAGATGATACGTGTAAATCCAGGAAAATCCCTACGTACAGTGCATATGAGCTACGACTAGCAAATAAGAATACATTTTTTAAGGAAATCTCTAGAAGAAGTATTTATATAGTTTTGTTTTAATTTTCCGACAAGGAAAATTGTCTGGATTATAAAATTAAATAGTAAACTCTGAGTAAAATTTTTCCACCAACAAACAATATAAAGGGCTATCCATTTCGCGGTTTCAAAAGTATAGGTCTGGAACTCGACATCTGTCAAACTAAGTTGTTAAACCAATTTTTTTTTAGATGAAAATCTGACATTTACGAAAATGGATCGCTTAACTATCGCACAACGCATACAAATTGTTAAAACCTACTACAAAAATGGTGATTCTGCCACAGCCACATATCGTGCTTTAAGAGGAGATTATGGTTCACATAATCGTCCAACTAGGAAATTTGAAGAGACTGGATTAGTTACAGATATTGTAAGGCCTGTGCATCATCGTTTCGCTCGTACAACTGAAAATATCGCTGCTGTAAGTGAAAGTGTTGCCGAAGACCCGAATGTGTCGATTCCTCGTCTTTGTCTGGAATTAGGACTGTCTTACGGCACATTATGGCGTATTTTGCATTTAGATCTACACCTATATCCATATAAAGTCCAGCTCAAGTAATTGAAGAGAGGACATTACATCCACAAAAAGTCACTGCTTGGAGCGCTCTTTGGTCGAAAATGACGATGGAACGACTGTCACTGTCAATTCGGAGCATTATGGTCATATGATAACCGACTTTTTTGCCTGCTATTGAAGAATACGACTTGGAAAATATGTGGTTTCAACAAGACAATGCCACACAACTCGAGCGAATGTGGCTTTATTGCACGAGACATTTTCTGGCCGTGTAATTTCTCGTCGTGGGGATATCAACTGGCCACCAAGATCATGCGATCGAAAATTACCTCGAAAGAATCGATGATTGCAACAATTCGCGTGGTGGTCATTTAAATGATGTAGTGTTTCAACACATAACGTCAACTTTTAAACTTTATAATAAAAAAGAAATATCGTGTAAAAAAATATTTTATATATGTTTTATTTACGTTTACTTTTGAAACCGCAAAATGGATAACCCTTTACAACGGCAGTAGGCACCCAATTTAGTACTAGTTTGAAACTTTGATCCCTATTTAATTATTTCACATTTTTCCCAAAGTCCTTTAAATTTTAACACTCGCCAAGATTTTGAGCTAGGTTCTCGAAGTATTCTATTTTTTTTTTTCGTTTTACAGATAAATTTTAAATTTGAGTTCGCTTTTAAGATTTCCTCTTATAGATTTGTCGTCTCGCCCTGGAAAATTCCTTCTAAAATCACGCATATTAATTAATGTTGTTCTTTTCGCATGTCCTCTTTTTGACCTGGTACGTGTTCTTAATCACTCCTTCAAGGCTTTGTACACTTAAATCGTCATTTTCTTCTCCAAGTTCTTCTTGCACGGCCTTATAACGTATTTTATTAACGTTTTCTTATATGCATTAAAGTTGTAACTCCATTACATCGCCATAGTGATTGCCAACGGAAGGTGATCAGAATAGGTTACAACTTGTACTGCCATATATCATCTATTGCGGACTTCTAATCTGCTTCATAAAGACAATAATCACCTATGGAAACTCTCCCTAGGGCCAATGAATATGTCATCTCAGCATTTGGATCTGCTTTACTGCACTCATTTAAAATTCGGAGCCGGAAAGAGTCGCATAAATCGAGTATTTTCTCTACATTTGTATTTATAATTAGATTAGAGATTAGATTAGATTTATTGACTTTAAAATATTAATACAAGTTACATTTTCACACATTTGAGATTACACTAGGGATGGCGGTTATTCAAAATTAACCGGTTTTCGGTTTTTCCGGTTATTTTCCCTCCCGGTTTAACCGGACGGTTTTCAACGGACCAAAAACCGGTTTTTTTAATAACCGCTGTTCGGTTTTGTATACAAAAATTGTTAGTTTTAACGTTGAAGGTTGCACACACCCAAATGCATGTTTTATGAAACAAAGGCAATTTTTTTACAAGACATTTTATATTTCTATGGTGATAAAAGTGTCAATGTATATAACCGGTTTTTTTCAGGCGGTTATTGGATTTCTGGAAAATCACCGGTTTAACCAAGACAAACAAATCTCCGGTGAAAACCGGCTAACCGAAACAAAATAACCAGTTTGGGTTTTAACCAGGCTTTTTTCCCATCCCTATATTACACAAGTCTTCAAATGGTTTGGCCGAATGCCGTCTACCAGGCTGACATTTGTATTATAATTTACATTAAAAAAAAACTAATACACATACATTGTTTACTTTTTTGTTTTGAAAAAATATATATATTCTTGTCAAATTTCAAAGGTAAAAACTAAATATTTTCCTCAACTATGCGTGTTCTGTAACGAAGAACATGCAAAGAGTATTCATAAAAAGATCCCACTTCTTTCTCCATTCAAAATGTTGATTGTTTCCTCAAAGTTTAGCACTTCTACCCCAAAAACCTGCTTTCGGAATTCCCTGATTATTGGACACACTCCCAGGAAATGAAGCACATCCTAACGCTCTTTACGATTACATAAATGTCACAATATTGGAAGCTTTAGTCGATGCGAAATATAATTTAATCCGATGAGTTCTCCTCTTACTTTGAATAACAAGCTAATTTTTTCAAATGTGTAATCAGCTAACAAGTAGGTTTTATGGTTCAAGAAGTGGTTCACTTTACTATAGTAGGCTCTGTAAATGGACGATTCAGCTTCACTCCTAAACTTATGATTCACCATGTTACCGACATTCTTTAGCAAGTTATCAAATATCACCTTGAGCAAATCGAGTTTCTCCGGCTAATATTGAAAAAAGTTGATGAACATTCGGTTGCCAGTTCATTCCACTCTTTTATTCACGTTCCTCCCAAATTCATTACTTGTTCTAGTACTTGTTTTGGAATCCTTTCATCACACATTGCCAAGACTCTTGCCACGTAATTAAAATGTAATTTGAGCGTGTCCAAGATGAGCGGTGATATTCCTGTTTCAAGATGTATCATATAGTTTGGTGAAGAACTTGGCAACCTGAAAGTACTTTTAATTTAAAAAAAACGTAAGAAGTTTTCCAAAGTTTCAAACGGATGGTATCCCCATACTTGAGCTCCATAAAATAAAATTACGATTGAAGAAGCTCGAAAGGCTTTATATTTAGCTGTGTGGGATACGCTATTCTTAAGAATGCAACTTCTCCATACAGAGCATATAGCAAGTTTAGCTTCAGATAATTTGGATTGTAGATGCTTTTCCATGTTTAAGTTAAAAGCAATCAAGACTCCCAGATACCTATACTCTTGTACTATTTCTATCGGCTAGTCTTCAAACGTCCCACTTCTCACTCCTAGAGAATCTCCCACCGCCATCTCTGAATATCATCACTTTTGACTTTTAAAGATTTACCGATAAGTTCCAGGCTTGCAATAAAGTTGAAGCCGGTTAATCATCAGCTGCATCCCGTTTATACTTTCAGCCCGAAAAACTATATCGTCTGCAAATAACAGAGCTGGGATATTCTTGCCTCCGATAACAATATCACCTTTCACTGCGTCAGTTATGTCATTTATATATAAAATGAAGAGCAGCGTACTTCACACACATCCTTGTTTAATGCCCATCGACATATCAAACTCATCCGAGAGTGATTTTCCGTCCGTTTGCTTCGTATAATGCTCTTATGACAGCTGTGATTTTAGTTGTGATTCCACATTTATAAAGCTTGGGTGGCGCACGAATCGTGCTACAAAAATAAAACGTAATAACTTTTTTTCAGTGTGAGTAATCGGCTTATTTTTTTCTTATTTTATAGGCTACTATTTAGATTTATCAAAAGGAATCCTTGGGATACTGAAAAAAGGATTTGGATAGTGCAGCGATACCATTCTTTGCAGTCCGTCATTTGCGTCCAAATGGAATTTAGGCTGGAGTTTGGCGGTACTCCCTCGAGTAGATGGACCATTATGAGGCTGGTGAATATGTTTGCCGAATCTGGAAGCATCGAACGAAGACCGTATCATTGAGATCCCAATGTTCGGGTTAAGGATAAAATCGTGGCTGTTGAATCGGCAATACAGGCAAATCCAAGTGTTTCGACTCGAAACTTATCGGGCCAAATTGGAGTTAGCAGACGGTCATTACAACGGATACTTCATGATGACTTATACTTGTTTCCGTACAAAGTCCAAATTACAAGCAAGTTAAACCATCAGGATTTGCCTGTTCGCCTGGAATGTTGCCGAAAAATAATTGCAATGGCCGAAGAAGACCACACATTGATAAATTGTTTGTTCATGTCTGATGAGTCCTATTTTGACTTAAACGGCAATGTTAACAAGCAAAATTGCCGTATATGGCGTGAATCTAATCCAGAAATCTCCATGAGACGGAACTGCACCCAGAACGAGTCACTGTGTGGTGCGCAGTATCATCAAGGTGTATTGTCGGGCCATACTTTGAAGAAAACGGTGTAACACAAACTATCAATGGGGACCGTTATTTAAAGGGGTTGAAGGAGTTTTTTTACCCAGAACTTCGCCGAAGACGTATCCCTTTCAGTAGGATTTGGTTTCAACAAGATGGAGCAAGTGCACAAGTGGCCGCACAGGTTATGCCGTAGCTCCAACGAAAATTCCCAGACAAATTGATATCCAGAAACTGCACTTTCCGCTGGCCCCCAAGGTCACCTGACCTGACTGCACCAGACTTTTTTTATGGGGTTATGTCAAGCAGGAAGTGTACAAAACGAAACCCAGGAGTTTGACTGAATTGAAGCAGTCCATCAAGACAATATTTAAAGCGATCCCAATTTCAACCCTTCAGGACTTCAGATCAGGTGCCGCATATGCGTGGATGTGCGTGGAGATCATTTGCGGTCTATCATCTTTAAAAACCCTTAGTTATTTAAAATAAAATTTAATTTTTAATCCAATAAGAAAAAAATTAAGGAAATACATCGATTAAAATAAAAATTATTTAAATTTCTTATTGTAGCACGATTAGTGCGCCACCTTGTAGAAGAGTGCTTCACGAGGAATTGAATCAAATTCACCATTTTGCTGCTTTCCAAAACTCCATTGAGTTTTTAGCTTTATTTATTACTAGCGGACCAGGCGAACTTCGTCTCGCCCCAATTTAATGCCTCCAAATGAATTGCAGAGCTATAATAAGACGCAGATAGTTGAAATTTCAATGTGATTTATTTGCATGGAATAAAAATAAGGAGAGAGTGATATGGTAAACAATATGTTTCGATTTGATTTCAGGCGAAAAAACAAACAACAAACACCGTTTACCAAGCTATCGACGACGTCCTTTTTCTTCACTGCTAGTATTGCCTGTTCAAAAATCCAATCTAGATTTTTAGAATTCCTTGCAATTCCGGGAAACACTTTATTTTGGTGATGAGTTTCTCCTTCGACATTGTTAACTCGCAAAAATTTGCCGGGAATGAGTTCAATACAGTCGGGACATTAACAGAAATTTGGCAGTTGCTAAGCGCCAGCTGTTTTATTGACAACTCAGCAGGCGATGGGTAGCTATGCAATCCAACTCATATATTACTTGTCAACTTCAACTTCTTGGCATGCCCGCACAAAGACGACGATTTCAAGCATGCATTAAATTCATCGGCAGCAGTATATTTTTGGGATGACGCGAAGCGTTTGTCAAAATTCTGCACTGAGCAATATCATATCCCCACCAAATCATCTCAAATCACCTTTTAAACCTTCATTGTTTGGTCAACTGCCTTCAAAGCACGTTTATGCGCCATCGTACATTCATCCCAAATTATGAGTTTGCATTCACGCATCAATTTCGCTGTCACCGAATTCTTGGTCATTGTGCATTATTGGCTTTTCAACAGTGCGAAAATTCATCGACAGCTACAAAGCGGAATGGCCAGTTCAACTGCCTTTAAACAGTTTTTCAGCAATGCCATAGATGCCATAGGATTCAACAATCAACGAAAGGGATCTTGGCCGAATTGTTGCTACAATCAACTAAATGACGAATATCTTGCATGTCCCACCGGGAGCATCGAGAAAGTAAATTCGACTACGGAAACGTATTCCAAAGCAACCCGATTGAAGTCTACGTTTACCACTTTCCCTCTTGTAATAACTTTTTGTCGAATTTGAGGTGGTGATTATGCAGTTTGAAGCTGTGCAATATAGGCACGTCTCCATTTATTTCTTCTGCACGTATCTACCTCTTGCGTTTGATTATCACGGACATTCTGATTAATTATATTAATTATTGCAAGACGTTGACGTCGACCAAGGTTAGATCGGAATCAGTGTAATAATACGCAAAACTCGAATCAATTTCAGCTAGAAAATAGCACATTTTCTGCATAGAAAATTATAATGTGAAAAGGACACCTGTCAAAATGCGCACAGCCTAACCCAATATATCGGGTTTTGGCATTGATCGCAGCACAGCGTCATCTAATAGAGGTATATCTCATAATTTTCTCTTCCCAAAATGCACGCAAAACGTCTTCTATCACAATGAATTTCACAAGTAACCGACATTTTCCAAGCTTCACAACGAATTTTCCACATTTAAGTCGTCCAAAAAATCTATGGAACATTCTATGGAGTTCGACAAAATAAAATACCAAAATCCATTTAATGAGAATCAAATGCTATAGATGTGTGCCTACACACGGCAACAGGGAAAAACTAAAATGAAGTGCGTGTATAAAAAACAAAACACGTTATTTATACTAATAAAGCAATAAACAAACATGTGAGTGCATTTTTGGCAATAACTCCGGTTCTAGACCTCAGACCGCAAATAGATTTCTTATATGCACTCTTCAAACATGTCTTCAGATCTCCTGCAAATTTTATTCAAATCGATCGGGGCGGAAAAAAGATGATAGCGCACAAACCTAATTTGGATTGTTCTTTATATATAGGGTCCGCCAAATAACTTTTGTTTTTGAAAATGGGCGCAAATCATCGAGTGTAGCTTCGGCTGTGTGGCACGTAGCGCCGTCCTGTTGAAACCAAATATTGCCAATATCCTCCTCTTCAATTTTTGTGAACAAAAATTCGTTCAACATGGCCCGATAACGATCGCCATTGACTGCAACGGCCACTCCTTGCTCATTTTCGAATTATGCCTCTGGACCAAAATCTGCACCAAACAGTGACTCGTTTTGGGTGTATCGGCTTTTCATAGTATACGTGGGGGTTTTCTGTGCCCCAAATGCGACAATTTTGCTCGTTACATACCCGCCAAGATAAAAATGAGCTTCATCTGAAAAGATGATTTTTTTGGCAAAATCGGCATCTTCTCTAATTCGATCGCAGGCCCACTTACCGAGCGTCGTTCAAGCGTATACGCAATCATATTCGTTTAGCGGAAGGATAAAGCTAATTATCTGTCTAATCAGAGATGAGCTAAGTGTTACTATTCACGAAATAAGTCCTAGTTGAAAAAAAAAACGTTAGATGGCGAACCCGTTATAAAAATTTCAATATTTCCTTCATCAAAATTTCGTTTTTTAGCATTACAAGGATTTCTTAAGTTTTTGCTTGCCGTTGAATATAGGATTCTAAAGTAGTAATTGTTACTCATTCTAAGTAATTTTAAGTGTGCGAAAGATAAGTTTCGCGCTTTCTTGCATTCCATGTCAAACCACTTTTGATTATTTTTTTAAAACTTTCCATCCCTTTGCTTTGTGGGGTGTCGCTTTCTTAATTACATTTGTTAGCATATCCATGTCTAGATTATGTGAACCCCTCAAAGTCATCTGTGCTTCAAGTTGTCTGTCCAGATTTCTTTGAAATGATTCTTTATAACTGTCTTTCCAGTAAAGCTTCGGAAGAATGGCAAGCGCAGGTTCAAATGTTTCGACTCGGGAAGTTCTCATTTTAAAGGTTACCTCTAAACGCATATATGATCGGAGAATGGTTTTACTGCCACCAATCTGCAGTCAAAAAACAATAATCAATAACAGAACAAGCTGTTCCAGGGATGAAGGTGAGTTCACCATTTCGACCTCCTTCACAGCTTCCATTCAGTACCCCACAATCCAAGGCGTCTGCCAACTCAAGAATGTTTTTCCCCTTTGAATCACATAATTATGTCTTTTGATTTCCTAATTGTGAAGTCTTTCAGATTTTCTAGCCCATTTTCATCTCCCTTTCTTCCGTTTAGACCAGCAAGAATGATATTTTTTCTATTTCACTTTTTCGCAACGAAGTATTCATTATACTCGTAGTTTGCCAAAGTCTGAATTTCAATTTTTAGGGTTCAAGATCTAAAACCAATATTTCATCTTTTGTTAGGAATTTGCATTTGATTTATTTTTTCAAACACATTTTTGACTCCAAATAACAGACTTCCAATACCCCTCCCCAGCTGTAAATTGTTAAGCAACTTAGTCGTAGTCCTACAGAGAAAATAATGGAAGTGTTTTTTAGTGAATAATAATCGCACACTACTATGAGCGAGCACCGGGATCATGGTGTCCAAGAAGATTCTTCACTTACCGACGCAAAATCATATTAAATTCCATCTTTTTTATCTCTTCATCAGTAAATAATTCATTGACACAAATTGATATTAAAATAAGTCTTGTATTTTTTTAAGTAACTTTCGCCAGTCGACTCTTGTTCCAAACTCTTTACGGAACGAATTAATCCAAACCGAAAAATATGTCATTAAATATATTTTTGCCTGCCACGTACCATATATGTATATAAGTATCTATACACCATCTACTATTGCAACCATAGCAATCAGACGCCAAATCTTCTCCAGAATGTTTTGACATGATATTATTACCATGTCCCATTACTAATGCATTAACATACGCTGATAAATTGTTCTAGTCAGAATATGCAATGGCGACAATAATATGAAACATTTACAAAAACATGACGACCCAATAAAAAAAAACTCTGACTCCCCGAGATGTCGCCATCAGCAAAGCATCACATAACTCAATTTCCTTGGTAGACCGTTTGACAATACGTCATGACAGATTGCTCGTAACATTTTGATGATGAAGACATTTTTTACAATTTCCGGTCAATGACAGTTACGATGCACCCAGGTTAACTGGCACAAATTTAATTTAACTGCGCGCAACTAATTTCGTTAATTTTCGGTAGCGCGTATATTAGATTCGAAGATGAATCTGTGAATTCAAAAAAAAAAGTGGGCACTGAAGATGTGGAGCATGGAGCGAGCATATATGTAAAAAAAGGTTACTCTGTCGAACTTAGTAGACAGCTTGGGATGCCCCATGAGGCCTGAAGCCTGATGGATTTGAGGCAATTTAATTAAAAACAAAGTGAAGGCGCTTTATACTATATGTATATGGAGAAGTTGCCTCCATCCATAACGCCTCGACCCACAGAAGCCTGTAACTCTGAAAAAATGATTAATGAAAGTTCCTCTTCCGAAGAGAGTGCCATCAGTTCAGTACCTCTACCACAACAAAAACAAAACAAAAAAAACGCCGAAAACAGATTATTGGATGATCCAACACTTTGTTGAACATGACGTGAGAGATGTTTTTATTGTTTCAGGAAAAAGAGGCGAGTTGCATCTTTACACTGTACTGGTGCTCCTCGGATGCGCATTGTTCTTTCAGTGAGTTGGTAACACCCCTCTGGAATAGATTTTCACTCAGTTCTCAGCCCACATGGTATCTGCTTACATGCCAGCCGCTCTGGCACTGGCATTGGCATTCTAAATTAATGATGACCCCTCACTTATACCAAGGAGAAGTATAGTTATAGAGAAATGCCGCGTGTGTTAATGACTTTTCATCCTCCAACACGACCACCGAAAAATGATTAATGTTGGGGGTGATACTTGGGTTCCTTTCTCTTTACATCCATATACTCGTATCGTAAATAAACGGAGGGTCCTTGAGATGACGCTTGACATATGTAGAACAAGTTTTCGTTCTATAGTTTTGCCTGAGTTTAGGAATTGCCAATAAGTGCCCTTAATGACTGATTAGTCCTTGAACAGTAAACACAACTCCAGGACGTCATTATCCTAAACACCTTTAAGTAGCCGAGAATTCTCTGGCATATCATGAAACTTTTTGGCAATTTTTGAGTTGACCCATGTCACTTCTTGCATTGTTGTATAAAAGGTCCTTGTTGTTCATAAACTGTCATCACATTGAAGGTAGGTATTTTAGAAGTTTTGTATTTCCTCATACGGATGTTTCTCTTTTAGCCCTCCTGCGGAGAAAAAGAGAGACGTCTTTGTTTGTCTTCACAAATCATAGCACAAATCATGCGAGGTGTTTATTTCCGCAAACTGCTGTTCAAATTGAAACACATTGAAAATAAGGTGTTAATTGGAGACTATAACCTGCAGTCACAGAAAACAGACTTTATTAAGTCGCATTTACCCACATATATATATTTTTAATGCTCGTAGTCTGGAGGATTTTTGATGTTGATGTTGATGTGAGAGAGTTTGCCATTTCTTCGGATTTATAATTTTTCTGGGAATTGAATTTTATGTCTTTGGGGCACTTTGTGGTCCATTAATTTTCACGTACATTATAAGGTACCTAGTAGTCGACTTAACTTGTCGGTCGTCTTGAGGATGAAGTTGTTTAGTGACAGCAATTTTTTTTTATTACAATTCGGTCTGCAAATCTTATTACTGTTATATGTTTGTACAAGTATGTATGTATGAGTTAAGGGATTTTATCAGGTGAACTATATATATATAAGTTTTCAGTGAAGGGTGACGTTACATCGTTAAATTGTACTCTGGGAACTTTTTTATACTTCTGGGGTTTTAAAGAACATATTAAATTCGAGGCTTTATTCAAACTTGACACTTTGATAAAAAGTGTTTCGAGTTAAACAGATATTGATGCGTTTTTTTTTCCTTTTTTCCAGTAACCATGTTTGAATAGGATATCTCAAAATAGGATGTCTTTTGGGAGGGATTAAGAAGACGTGTTAATGCAACTATATACGCATAAGGTATTTCGTGGTTTCTTTATAACGAATGTCCAAATATTTCAAATGAAATATGTCGAAATAGACAAATTCGTAAGGCAGAGATATTGCGAGTTTTTAATTATACTTGCATTTTAACGATCTGTAGACTAATGTCGTTTTCGATTGGATTTTCGGAGTGTTCTTCTCATTTTTGATTCCAATCAAATATGAAAATCTTTTATTCAAAAACTCACTCCTGCTATGAAACTTAAAGCTATGCGATCGCGGATCTCAATTTTGCAGCAGGATAGCCCATGTTCGATAGGTCTAAGTAAAGTAGGATGTCGCATGTACTAATTACCTGCAACGAGAGAGTGTTGGCGCCAAGGTACTTTCCAAACGACGATAGCGGAAGAATTCTCTAGGTAGAATCAACGGTAGCGTCTCCAGTTCTACTTAGAATGAATTACTTGGTGAACAACGTATAAGGGCTACTATTACATATTCGTAGCTCAGGCCTATAAGGAGCGGTCTATCCGGCTTCCGACCTTTGAAGTTATATTAGGAATCTGGTCGTCCAGGTTGGGTGTTGTGCATCGGGATAACTTTCCTACCACAGAAAACTTTTAACTAATCCGAAACAACTACAAGACTCGGATATGGATGATTGTAATATTGACCACCCAAGTAAACGAAATAAGGATAATGATTTTCGCTTCTGTACGTGAAATATACGGACCTTAAACAGGCCACGTGCAGCCGAAAAACTAGTAGAAAAGGTGGATAGGCCAACGTCAGATGTAACAGTCATCCTGGAAAAACGATGGAATGGTTAAAGCATACGAATGATGAAATCGTTTGAAAGGGTTATCCATTTTGCGGTTTCAAAACTAAAAATGTAAATAAAACACGTATAAAATATTTTTTTTCATAATATTTCTTTTTTATTATAAAGTTTGAACGTTGGCATTAAGTGTGAAACACTACATCATTTAAATGACAACCACGCGAATTGTTGCAAGCATCGATTCTTTTGAGGTAATTTTCGACCACTTTTTGACAACTATTGGGCGGTATCTCAGCCATAACTTGACGAATGTTGGTTTTCAATTGCTCAGGAGTTAAAGGTTTATCTGCAAAAATACGGTCTTTCGCGTAGCCCCACAAAAAAAAGTCCAGCGGTGTAAAATCGCATGATCTTGGTGGCCAGTTGATATCGCCACGACGAGAAATTACGCGGCCAGGAAATGTCTCTTGCAATAAAGCCATATTCGCTTGAGTTGTGTGGCATGTGGCACCGTCTTGTTGAAACAACATATTCTCCAAGTCGTATTCTTTGATAGGAGGCAAAAAAGTCGGTTATCATATGACCATAACGCTCCGAATTGACGGTGATAGTCGTTCCATCGTCATTTTCGAAGAAGTAAGGGCCGATCACACCTCCGTCTCAAAGAGCGCCCCAAACAGTGACTTTTTGTGGATGTAATGGCCTCTCCTCAATTAGTTGAGGATTCTCAGAACCCCAAATACTACAATTTTGTTTATTAACATACCCACCGAGTGAGAAATATGCTTCGTGTCAGAAGATAATTTTGTTCGAAAAATCGCCGTCCACCGCCTGTTGTTCAAGCACCCATTCGACGTATCTACGATGTTTTGAATGGTCAGCTGGCTTCAGTTGTTGTGTGAGCTGGACCTTATATGGATGAAGGTGTAGATCCAAATGCCAAATACTCCATAATGTGCCGTAAGACAGTCCTAATTCCTGAGAACGACGAGGAATCGACGCATTCGGTTCTTCGGCAACACTTTCACTTACAGCATCGATATTTTTATTTGTACGAGCGAAACGATGATGCACAGGCCTTACAATATCTGTAACCAATTCAGTCTCTTCAAATTTCTTCACAATTTTACCAATTGCTTGCGTAGTTGGTCGATTATGTAAACCATAATCTCCTCTTAAAGCACGATATGTGGCTGTGACAGAATCACCATTTTTGTAGTAGGTTTTAACAATTTGTATGCGTTGTGCGATAGTTAGCGATCAATTTGCGTAAATGTCAGACTTTCAACTGAAAAAAAAATTGGTTTAACAACTAAGTTTGACAGATGTCGAATTCCATTATACTTCGTTGTTGTTTATTTTTTGATAAGGGGAAGACTTAGGCAGGAAGTCGGAATATTAGCGATCGCTTGGCCAAAATCTGCATCCAATCAAAATTCAAGAAAACCACGTTGATGTGTGTACATGACCCTACGGAAGAAAAATATGACTTAACCAAGGAAGCATTCTCCGATCTTTTCAAAAGGACATGTTAAATGTGACCTAAATATGACGTCATAATTTTTCTGAGGGAGGAAGGCAACTTTGGTTCGATAGTCGGACGACACAGGCACGACAAGTCTTCCGGTAACGTATTCAGTCTGGACTCGGATTACTACTTGCTAGTTACCCAACTACGTATACGGATATCCTTGAAGTCACAATGCCGAACTGTTTCTATGCAAAGATTTGATGTCGCGAAGTTGAAATCATCAGAGATCTCCACGACTTTTGTTGACCAGGTGTCTCTTAACCTTTCAGCAAGCCCGTCACCAGCATCAAATGTCGAGGACCATTGGAAACACTGCCAAAATTCTAGCAGAAGTACCGCTACTGATGTGATGTCAGGCGTGATGTTCTAAAGTTCTATCAAAGGGTAAAGTGATCTCCAAAGGATAAAGCCCAAGGCTACAACAGAGGCCAGAACAGAAGCCTGTCGATATGATTTACGCAGTCAGTGTTGTTGAACTCTGATTTTCTAGACTGCTAAACGATGAAGATGGCTAAAATTCCACTTTTAGACTGGACACTCCATTCAACTTGGATGATGATGGCAAAAATATACGTCAACCCGACCTACAAAAAGTGCGGTTAGCGATATCCAAACCTTAATTTTATAATGCTGCTGATGTAGACGGCCTTCAAGCTAAACTATTCAAAACAGCTTGAGATGACTTGGTTGGTTATAGTGTACCCCATCCACAATGAAGATTTGTACAGAACTATGTAGCACAAAGTCTAAAAGAACACCAGCGATCCATTTAATGTCGAGAAAGCTTTTAGGCAGTGGTGTCCAATGCGTAGTTCGCGGGCACTTGTTAGCACGCGGCCTGTTTTCGAGGCGCCCGCAAATCCCCTTGAATAAACTTAAGGAGACTTTTTAATCTAACATCACGCTCTATGTGTCGTATACATACTCATGTGAACGGTTTCAATAAGTGAGAAGGCTGCATTGTCATCCTGCTCGCTCAGTAGTTCATTCAGTCAAATACAAATAAGTTATCACGCGCAGGGCGAGACTTGCAGATCGTCATTCAATCCGTTGTTCTTTCCTAAATTCGTTGCGATTTTCTTAGTTTTGTATGACAAGTATTAAACACCTAACGTTTTTTACTCAGTAGTACCCGCGTAGATTTGTTTGATTTTCGAAAAAATCCTTGGAGCAATACCAGTTGGGCACCACTGGCAACGTGTTATCATTCAACCTCTTTAATATCATTCTTGAAGCAATTGTACGCAAATCCCAAAACAACAACCGAGGTACAATTTTTAAAAGTCTGTTCAAAAAATCAATTATTGAGATGACATCGATATCATTTAGCGAGCTGTAACCGGCGCGTCTTAAAGAATTGAAGATGAGGAGGCAAAAATGGATTAAGGTCGACGACAAGACGAAGTATATGCTGTCATCGAGAAAATATGCTCAACATCGTCGACTCGGGTAAAACGTCGTAATGGATAGTTACAATATCGAATTTGTTAAGGACTTTGAAAGGACATCATTCCAGAGATCAAATGAAGAAATACTCTTGGCAATCACTATTTCTTCGGGCAAATATAGCATTTGACTAGTAAAGCCCTCACTCAAAGAACCAAGGAGATTTTGTATAAGACCTTTACCATCCCGGTCCTACTGTATGGGGGAGAAGCATGGACCCTTTCAAAAATGGATAAAAGCCTACTTCAATGCTTTGAAAGAAATATTCTTGGACGTACAAAATGGACAAGTCTTCGAATGCAAGTGGAGAATGATCTGAACTAACTTGGAGTGCGTAGCTAGATGCAACTAGCTAGGGACCGACCAGGCAAGGGGGTTTGTTGGCTGAAGCCTAGTTCGTCAAATTGTAGCCTAATATTTCTGTCATAATACATGTTTCTTTTTCAAAAAAGAAGAACATTTGACAAAAAAAAAAACAAAGTAAATATTTGTTAAAAGATTGGTTATGAATACCCTTAAAACTATTGAAGAATCAGATAACTTGAAAAAATGAGTTAAGTTTTTTCGGGGGAGGAATGCAATTCTAGGTAATTTCTCGTTTTTTTTTTTATAAAAGCAGCGATAGAAAAATGAAAGATATGCAAATGTTTCTGTAAAATATCTATCACCTTACATTTTGAATGCCCTTTTTTAAATCCTATAAAAAAAAACTCAAGTGAATTATTATACCAGTTGTTTCCCATCTAGTCGAAAAGAAACAGAAAACTACTTGTTTAGCCAAGCAATGCACTTATCCAATCTTTACTCTTATTCCAGACAAAGTGTTCATTTCTGATTTCCATATTTTTGTTCATAAGATTCCAAAAGTTAATAGTTGAACATTTTGAGTACGTTTTTTTATTCATTCCTTGATGTCCAGAATATGGAGAATACCAGTTTTGTCTTTCTTTATGCCTGGGAATATTCCGGGTAAACTATTTTGTTGTTTCTTTATTCATTTCGGAAGGCTTAATACTAAATTAAAAGAATATTTTCGTAATATCCCCCTTATGACAATGTCAAACAAGCAACAAAAATGACAGCAGACAAAGTCAACAAAATGGATGGCCACAATTTATCACATAACATTCAAACAGCTCATTGATGTCATCTTTTTCTTTGCTATTCCGGATATTATTTTTGTTTCTTTATTCATTCCACTCTGGATATTCTGGATAAACATTTCGTCTTTTCCATCCATTCTATTCCTTATCCGGAATAAAAAACACATTATTTAACAACACGTGAGATTTGTAGGCGCATTCAAACAACAATGTTGTCATCAGATATTCTCTGGCATCTGTCATCTGTCAATCTCGAATGAATTTGAATGAACTTTTGGATATGTTCATGTTGAATGAAGATTTCATTATCAATTAAAAACTGGAAACTTTTTAGATATTTACCTCATTGGTTTTGCCAGTCCTTTTCACTGTCTAATTTGGGACGGATGAAAAATATATATATATATAGACAAGGTTTTGCAGTTGCACAGTGTTCGAAAATACTTAAACCATTCGAATGAATATCCCGATTCTATTTTAAAACATGTGTGTTTTTTTTAAAAGCTCGCACATAATCTTTGTTTACACCATTCCGGTACTGCAGATAACTTTGTGCCAGTTGTTTTTTCGCGTGCCGCCCAACCAGTGTAAATAAAATTTATATAATATCACATCTCCTTTTCACCCTCTATCTCACCCCTTTTGTTACTTTGTTACTTGTGTATGAAATGGACCAAAAAGGTCTGCAGATAAATTATTATAACGAAAAAAAAGGTTAAAGTTCGTGATGAAGGTTAGCTAATATAATGTGAGAAAAAAATACATGATTAATTTGCCTAACTGTGACCTTTTCATATTTATATACCTCGAACTTCAATTGCGAAAAAAAATTAATTCCCCCAAAACCACAGAATTAATTTCAAATGCCCGCAGCTTTATTGTCAATACAATAACGACTCGCTTTCATCCCTAATCCCTAATTCCTTTTACCGCATAAAACATTCCGATAAATTAACACTTATAAAGAAACGAAGCAATAGCCCCCCGTATTCAACCCCATGCCATGCCAATACTAACCAAACTTCTGGTTCTTCTGTAATTAAAATATGGTCCTTAACTTTTCGGTCAAGACCTTGGACTTTAGCTTGACTAACCATAGTACAGGAAAAAGTTTTACTTGATTTTTGTGGTCGGTGGAACTTTAGAACTTAGGGTGGACATAAAACTACGGTAACAGCAATGGCAACGACGACGACGACGCCGACGGCGACGGACGGTATACCGCTTGGCTGATCTCAATTTCTTCTCGGCCAATGCAATTGGATATATACCGCTTTTAAATAGCTTTTGAATGCATACATATATACAAAGTGAAAGTTGGCTTTTAGGTTGTTTCGAGTTAACTAACTTTGTTTCTCAAAAAGGACACTGGTCAGGTCATACACAAGTATACAAGAACCAGCGAAAAAGCAACTTTTCTCTAGCAGCAAACAACTTTTTGGTGTGGGTTTTTGCAAAACTTAGTTTTCCTCTGATAAAAGTAAATATGTATTCCTGTTTCAAGATGAAAATCCTTTTGAGAATTCACAATTATCCCGACCATGTCACGATGAAAGGACAAATACTTAACAACTGGCAACAATAAAACGAACACAGAAAATTCCCTTTTCTTAATTAGAAAATAATTGATGCTACAATTTCAAAACCTACACTCTTTTGAAAAGTATTTGGATGCGGGTTTAACTTGAAATGAATGCAATTGAAATTCAATAGATGACGAGTATGTACAGACATTGTTCTCAAGGACATCACTCCCACTAGGCAACACAAATCGAAACAACAGTTCATCTTTTCCGAAGCAAATCAATTTCAAAAAAAAAAATCCACAAGGAAGCTAAAATCTACCCAAACAGGAGACACCAAAAAACACGCATCCATACCTTAAGCCAAGCGATGAAAATCCATTTCGATATTCTTTATTCATCATTGAATCGCACACTAGAACCAGAACCAGGAACAATTCAATCCACTTTCGAATAATGCCGATGGCAACCGAAACAGAATACATACACGATATGAAATCCCAAATACCAGCATTTCTCTACCAATGGGTGGCAAACAAAACAGAAGTAGAAGAAGGATCCTTTAAATTGACACGTAACTAAGAACTGCATAGTGCCTAATGTCCTTGAATAAGACATCTCATCTCAATTCTTTTCAACGTCGCGTCGTTGTGCATATAGCCTAGTAGTCAAACCAAAAACCAAATGTTTTCAAACATTTTCAAAAATCAAATGCCATTAGAACGCTCAGCATGATTTAGCCCATCCGGTAGGGATATGCAAGAAAAAACGATTAACTGTGAATGTCCTTGACAGACAGTTTTGCAATTCACATACATTGAATGCCGAATGGTGATGCATTTTGTCCTTTTTTTGTATTTTCTATGATGAACAGTCGTAAATCTTCGATGATCTTTTTACTCTGAGCTATGATTGAGTTGTTGTCCTTTATTGTTAAACAAAAGTGTTGTTATATGTTGTTATTTGTATGTGTGACAGGTACGACTAAATTTGCACTTTCCAATCATGATTCCTTATAAGTGAGATGAAATTTTTAACAATGAAAAAATCAGACATAAAACAGTGATGGAAACAAAATGACTGATTAGACGTAAGTTTGTTTATGGAATGAGACGAAAATCGAAGAAAATTTATTGAAATAGGGAATAATCAAGAAGGTCCTCACTATTCTTACATTAAAAATATCAATTTTTATTTGCTTAATTATGGAAAAAAATGATTAACTACAACGTAACCATTTATAAAGGCTCGGGAAGGTGAGCACTTTCACTTACTGCAACATTCATCCATCGTCCGCCGACATATCGGTGAGTTAAACCACGGTTCAAAATTTGAACTATATTTGTAAAAGTAACGTTTAGGACCATTTCTACAAATGTGGATCAAAATGTGGTCCAAGGTTCAGCAAGTTAACTGAGGTTCAAGCATGAAATTTGGCATTTTCACACAATTAAACATTGAACATTAGTTGACCCTCAGTTAATCCACGTTATCGTTGATTTAAAATTGCTGAAACACGGATCAAAATTTAATTAAATGTGTAGAAGTAGTCTTAAGGACCAATTGTACAAACGTGCTTCAGCAACTTAAGGTCACGGATTTCGGCGAGTTTAGTGAGATTTAACGTTGGTTCAATTTTTGACATGTGGTTAAGCAATTTCGAATCACCATTTTCAACTCAGCGATTTAATCTCACCTATTTACCTCAGTAAAATTTCGGAAGTCAGAAAGAGATTTAAGAAAAGAATAACTCACAATATGCAAGCAAATGAGACGAGAGTTTGACATGAATGATTCACTGTCTGTAAAGGATTTTGTAATTATAAAACCATTCTCCAATTAAATGGGATGAAACTTTTCACGACGAGATTTAAAAATATAATACTAAAGCTAACTGACTTTCAATTATACTTACGCACCAAATTTCAAAGTGGGAGTTTGAACTTAAGATCAGCTGAACCTTAAACTGAGTTTAAATTTTTTGTTTAACTTGGTTACTTGGTGAAACGAAAATAATAAATTAAATGAAATAATATTAAAAATCGGTATATATTTAATAAAATGCTCCACGAATATAAGAGCACGAACTTGCTCTTATGTTCGATCACATCGTATGCAAAAGATTTCTATTAAAAATCTAAACATATTTTTAAAGTCGTTTCTTACTTAATTTTTTATATATACAAAATTTCTTTAATATTTTTCAAAAAAAAAAATTGGTATGCCAATCTTAAATATTTAACAATATAAACTCAAGAACAAAAGATTAAATCGGCTTAATCAAAGAAAAAATAATTCAAAATTCTAAAATAAATACTTAATTACATTACATTACATTTTATACTACTCCGCAGATAAATCTACGAAGTAGAGACACAGAAGCACTGGTAACTAGACCATTGGCTTAAACTTTGTACATACATTAATACAACAGAGAGAGACAGAGATAGGAAGAACACACAACAGAAGAATGGATAAATTTGAATTTATGAGAATAAACTTTTAAAAATCTGTGGAGCGCTTTTTGAGAAAAAAAGTTTTTTTTTTAAGCTTTTTCAAAAAAAATTCAAAAACGCCAATTCATAGCTATTCAGCAAATTCATATAACTATAATTTTTGAAAAAAAATTAATGAGCAGTTTTCAAAATATAATTTTTTTTCTTTAAAAGGCTTTAAAAATACAAACAAATATTAATTAAAAATATTAGTACACAGTATATATTGGGTAACCTCAGCCTATATATGTGTGAAATTTCGGTTAAGCCATTTATGAGATAGTCGAAAGCAAAACAAACTGTCCTGTGGAGAATACCGTTTTTAGATATTTTGTTAATTTTTTTTTCAACCATATGATCGGTCGTACCTAAAAATCTGCAGTGATTTTTTTAAATCAAAATCGTTAAAGCCTTTTCCGAGAAAAATAGGCTTTAACGTAACTGTTATATATGGCAGGTACCGTTATATATTGAGCTAAAAATAAATCAATTTCCCGTCTGTACAATACGTAAAAAAACTCTATGTACCAAGTTTGAAGCAAATCGGCCCACCCGTTTGGGATGTAGGTGTCTATACATACAGACAGACAGACAGACAGACAGACAGACATACAGATAGACATATTTTTTCGTCTCCGCTATTATCGTAATGTCATGTTTGATTGTTATCTCAAAACTTTTATTTTCGACGAATGCATAACTTGCCTAATAGAATAGTACCTATAATCGCAAGTAAGAAAACAATTCGTGTTGATAAAAAAAAAACAAATGTTTTGCGACATTGTAAATACTACTCCGTCTTCACAAATACAATTCTATGCAAGCTAGCTGTCAAATTGAAATTTCACCGTAGTAAAAAGTGGTTATAAATGCTCTCTAATTGCAAACACGATCAAATCACCTGCAATTTCGAATAGTGGTACCTAATTTAATGCATTCGGTTTTTTATAAATGAAAAAAAAATTAGTGACAACAAGAGAAGTGACAAATATATATGTTTCTCCTCCACTCATTCATGGAGCAGCGAAAAAAATGTTTCTCCTCCACTCACTAAATTGCAAGCGAAAAAAGAGAATCATAAATTGCAGAAGTAATACTTTTTTTTCGCTCGCTCATTTAAAGGGAATTGAGGAATTCCTTATATAAAATTATTCATTTATTAAATTACTTACCGACATATATAGAAAATAAGGTGATATACAGTAACAATTTTGTGGAATGTCATTGATATGTATAAAATCTAATTATCTCATTAAGTATATTTGAGTATTTTATAAATAAGAAAAAAGAAGTTTGACAATAGAATTAATATAGGTATATGATTTGAGATAACAAATTGGTAGTCTAGAATTGCAAACTGATACTTTTGAACTGTCAAACTTTATTAACGGTTCACCTACTATCCACACTTCAACCAATAAATTGTGCGTGAACGAATAACGTCAAAATAAAGATTATCTATTATAAAACGTCATTCTCCACAAATAAAACCCATAAAAATGAATTGTCAAAATGGAAGAATATGTGCATAGACATTTGCCATACATTTCCGTTGGTTATATACTATGTAGGCAATTGTTAAATCCGCAGAATTGAATATTTTTCCTAGTAGTTTGCGGGTGGCCGTGGCGCGATAGTCGTGTGTTCGCCTGTCAACCTCATGGTCACAGGTTGTTCGATCCCTGCCGTAGTCTATGTCTTCTTATTTTTCCATTAAAAACCAATTCTAAAAATAAATATCATACAATGAGTGGCTGGTTTACTCATTACATGCTGTTTAGGCATAGAACTAACATGTGATTGAATAATACTAGTATACCGATAAAATATGACAAAAGAATAAAAAAATTAATGCGAATTATAAGGGTCATCGACAAATAAGACACGGAAATTTCTCCGCATTAGTTCAGCCTCCATCCCTGGAGATAAAATCTGAGACAACTACCACCTACAGTCTCCGAATATCGCGCCACATATCTTTTCCATCATTCTTTCTCTTCCTTAACCTCACCCTCACGCACGCGCTGTGTTGAAACATTTAAAGGGTATTCATAATCCCTTGAGCGCGTGTAGATTATAAAAAAAAAAAAAAGACTGTCTCACTTTATTATTTGCTTTGGGGGGATGGAAAACATTCATACAAATAAATTGGCAACACTGATGAAAATGAGTTTCAGTGTTTCCGCCTAACCTTATAGACTCTCACAATCGAAGATTTCAAATGACTTTAAAATGGTCAGGTTTTTTCGCAATGAAATAATAATGATGTACATATAATATATTCCTACCTGAGTATATATGTATGTATTTATCAACATAATACTCTCGTGTTAAAAGCCCATTTCATTCAGAGACTCCGTCCAACCTTGTCACCAACTGGCATTGTTAGTATTATAATTCTTCTTGTATTTAAATATTTTCTTTCAAAAAGTAATTATTTAAGGTCAAGTTATTTCTGACAAGCAATGATGTTGAAAGTGCAACTATAGTAACATTGTATCAAGTAACTACGAATTAATATCTCATTTACCACCTCACCATAATTAAAGCCTCTAAATATTTGTTTTTCGTCGAAACTGCTCAATAAGCTTCACAAAATATTTGTATGGAAATTGTCTCACATTCAAACAAACAACAAAAAAAAGACATAAAGATTAGCAGCAAAAATGTATCATTCAAAATGTATCTACTACATACGACTTGGGACGGCACTACTGGCAGACTGGCTCTGGTGTCGTCACAACCCATACCACCCCTTAATCTTCTTTTTACTCAAATATTTGTATTATTATTATTCGTTCCGAATTTGAACGTGGAACTGTTATTACAATAACAACAGCACAACATTAAAAAGAATACCAACAATTATTGCAAGGAAATGGCTCTTAGTTTCATAAGTGCACTTACAATATACATATAAAGCGATCTGGTAATCATGCGGTAAACTTTTAATTTACCCTCACAGTTAGGTATGTACGAGTAGGTTGGTATTGAAATTTTAGAATAATAGATTGAGGCTAATAGCATTTTGGTTAGTCGAGTCATGCATTGCGCCTAGACAAATTAAGAAATTATAAAAAAATTGTTATACTAACTGTTATACTAGGGTTTTAATTTGACTTATCAGCCTAATTGTATGCAATGGAATTAAGAAAAAATTACCCCACACTCTATAAAGTACGTGCTATTTGATGGTGTAGTTTTTGGTTTAAATGTCGTTATTATTTAAAAACAAATCAAACTTTATATGACAATCGGTAAAATTTGTCGTTTTCGTTTTGATTTTTGAAAAAATGTCCGCTAAGGATTCACCAGTTGTTTCGCAATGGATAACCAAATTTCAAACTGCAATACACCCACAAACTTCTGCAGTAGATTCGACGACGAGTTTTGTTGAAGACTTAAATGATTCTATGGTAATAGAAGACTTGGATTTTAGTGATTTGGAAATAAGTGCTGCGACAACTGTAAGAACAAGTTTGACAAATGGGAAACATGATTTTGATTTCGAAGACCAAATTCCTGAAGTAATATCCGAAGCTTGTACACAAAACAATTTCTATATCCTCGTTAGAGTCCCGACTAGACCAACAAACTATTTGAACACAACCTCGACATTTTCCCAAACTACTCCGAATATGTCTGAAGGATCACAAAATCCACCATGTTTGAATGCCAATCGTAGTATATTTCCCATTCTGGAAGAGGAAGTTAATTATTCAACTTCAGAGACCCAAAGTACAAAATCAAGACACCACAAAGTGAATTGCTGGACAAGAGAGAGCGAATCTAAGGAAGAATTTGCATCGACAACAAATATAATTTATGAGCCGATGTCATGTCTCCTACCAAATCAAGTTCCTCATCCAACTGAGAATAAAGAAATATTTGTCCCAGATAATAATCATCCAGTTACTATTCAAGGCCAAAAGGAAATAGAACTGCAAGAATTGAACATAAATTCGATTGATTTTGAAGATCCTACTAATGTTACCCTAGAAAACTATGGAATCTTGATTACGCCAACAAAAATGCCAAAGACAGATAACCTGCTCGTCTTCCAGGTGGATACAGAAGCTGAAAAAACAAAATCTAGTAATAGATATTCTTGTTTCCGGTGGCTCAGAAACTTATTCCACATTCGACAACGAAAACCTGGCCTTGTCCATGCAAAAGTTTACAAAACATTCTTTGTGACATGGAAAAAGTATTCGGATGAAATCGAATGCACTTGTCCAAGGAAAAGTTGCCCAAAACATTAAAACTTCCGGAGATAATCTGCTTAAATATGTTTATATGTATTTGTTGTATATAACATAGCTTTATATTTAATTTAAACGATAAGGGACTAATAAAATTCGGGAAGGTAATGTATTGAACAAATAAGATATATGAACCGTTTTATTATTTTATTTGTAAGTTGCTAGCCAGCACAGTGAAATTTTTCCTTGGAAACAATCCAAATACTGTTGCTGACGCAAAAGAGTTCATTAAAAACACAATAGCGGTACCTGAATAATGAACTTTGAAACGTTAAAATGAAATGGGTCCTTAGTAGGTTCTTAGTCATTAGCTGTGCCTCCATACTTTGTGCACAAAAATGTACAGACAGCTATTTTTGCAAGAATGGGTTAAGCTCTCTGAAAGAGCGATAAAGTTTAATTTTTTAAACGTCAGAATAAAAGTTTATTTTCCATTGCGTTTGTCAATTATCAGTTTGATCATTGATAAATACTGAAATTTGGTTTTAAGACCCTAATTTGTTAACAAACAGCAAAACTATCCATTATTTATTATCAATTTTCTTGTAGGACTCAACGGTCTGCATCATTCATTATCAATGACTAAAACTCTTACTCGTATTTATCAACTATCAATTGCAATTGACAATCGCAATAGGGTTGAAAGTGCTTTGTAAAATTAAGCTCTTTCTTCTGTGAAAAATTACGAACATTTTGGTGGACAGGTGCAGGATTTGACAGTTTTTCGTAGAAATTCGTAGAATTTCGCAATTTTAGCGAGTACGGGAACATACCTATTATTATGTGTCACCCGTCATTAAGGTTGACAGACTTTCATCGAAGGATGTGTTCATTGATAATGCACTTGTCTCCTTGACCACAACAACTTTTTCTCCATGACTTTTTTTAGAATTTGTTTTTAAATTTAATTTTTTTGAACCATTCTTTATTAAAAGATAATTTAAAAATCTTATTTTCTGGATTTCATTTAAGAATCGAAAACAGAATCATTAATACACTCACAAAATTAAAATGTCAAAATTATCGGGTTGATTTGTTGCGTAATTTCGATTATTTAAATTTATTGAATTTAAACTACTTTTCTGGTAAAATAACATAAAAAGAAGGAAGTTATAATTATTATTGATACAAGAAAATGTGTATCTAAATTGAAATCAAATGTTTTCGAAATTCTTTTTAGCCGATGTGATTTTTTTTAAATTTTATTTTCAAAAATACATACAATTCAGAATCAGTCAAATTGTTTCCGGGTGTTTTATTGGGGGAACTTGTTCCGGACGGCCAATCGAAAAAGCCATACAAAAGAAAAACACTTATTATAAAATATATTTGATTTTTCGTCACAATAAAATATTTAACAAATAAGTATTTCGTAAAATTCAATATTGTTAAGTTATCATATTCAATCAAATTAAACGTTTTGTTGGTTTTTAAAGTAATTTTAAGTATTGCATTATTTTCATTCAGTAGGGTACACAGTAGGGGACAGTTTTTCTCACGATCGATAATATTATTACAAAAGTATAGGGTTATTTAATCCTGGGATAGTAAGAACCTGAAAATAAACTTCCAAGAGAAACAAGCCAAGTACTCGAAAAAATTAAACTTTATTCTTTTCTTTTTACGACTTCGTGGCTTTTTTTTCTTGTCTTCTTTTTCTTTTTATATAAGAAATGACTCTGACGTTTCTTTTATTATGTGAGACGACTACATAGCTGGTAAAGGAGACGACTGTATTTCTGGTTGCTTACAGCTCGAGGGGTATTCAGAAAGTAACTTGTGTTACACTCCCCCCTTCTTGGCCTGGAGCGTGTTGAGCAGAATCTTTCTCCCAAAGCTCCCATGGACTGAAATTGGTTCCTTGGTAAGTGGCTAAGCGGTCAATGTGGACGATCTTTGGCTTACTCCGGGGCAATTTTTTGATCTTGGCGGTAACATCTGTGATTAATTCCATAATCCGATAGGGTCCCTCCAAATCCGACTGTAATTTTGGACAAACACGAACTCTGCGCTTAGGGTTATGGAACCACACAAAGTGTCCAACCAGAAATCGAACAATATTTGAAGATAAGTCATACCTGGACTTCATTTTTGCAGCGGCTAGATGCATCTGGTGTCTAGCTTTTTCATGTATCTCCCCCAATTGTTCGCGCAGTGACATTGCGTAATCGCTTGCAGAAACCTTTTCTGGTATTGTTCCAAAAAGCAGGTCCGGAGGTAGCCTCATCTCTCTTCCGAAGAGCATCAAGAATGGAGATTGTTTGATGGTTTCTTGTTGAGCGGCTCGATAAGCCATGGCAAATAAGGACAGGCATTCATCCCAATTATCCTGTTTTTCATTGACAAATTTCGATAAAAATTGCAATATCGTCCGGTTCATTCGTTCCACAAGACCATCCGACTGATGATGTAAAGCTGTAGTTCTTGTTTTATGGATTCCCATTATACGCATCACATCTTGGAAAAGCACAGCCTCAAAATTCCTTCCTTGGTCGGAATGTAGTTCCCGTGGCACACCAAAATGAGAAAACACCTCATCTACCAATTTTCTTGCTACAGTGCCAGCTGTCTGATCAGCGAGCGCAAATACCTCAACCCACTTCGTGAAATAATCCATAAACACCAGAACATACTTGTTTCCATTTTTGGTAGACGGCAATGGTCCCAAAATGTCAACTGCTACACGCTGAAACGGCTCGCCAGATAAATAAAGTTTCAGCTCAGCTTTTGTTTTGCTTTTCGGGCCTTGCTTAATAGAGCTTTGCAATAAAGAGCCACGTCCTTACCTGCGCCGACCCAGTAAAAGAGTTTTCTTATTTTCTCCAGGGTTTTTTTTTGATCCAAAATGCCCTCCAAAAGGTGTGTTATGAAACATTTTAATCACGTCAACTATCTGGCACTTCGGAACAATAGCCAGTAGACGTTCAGATTCGCGAGGCGAAGTGGGTTCCCATTTTCTACAAAGAATCCCGTTCTTAATGACCAAAGCTGCAAACTGAGCCCAATATGCTTTCAAAAGATTATTATCACCAGATACACAATTCCAATTTGGCCGTTGACCTTCATCTACCCATTGCCGAACGAGCGACAAAACATTGTCGTGAATTTGGGCCTCTTTTAACTTCTCGGAGTCCAATTCACTTTCGATGAATAACAAGGTTTTCACAGAATGCACCAATCCACCATCACATCGGCGTTCTTTATTTGAGCAGTGATTACAAATCTTTATCGGAACATGGCCTTCGAGACAGCGCATCGGCGTTTGCGTGCTTTGTACCCTGCCGATGTTGAACTCTATAGTTATATTGCTGCAGTCTTTCTAGCCAACGGGCGAGTTGTCCCTCTGAGTTCTTGAACGACAATAGCCATTGTAGAGCAGCATGATCGGTGCGAACAAGGAATTCACGACCATAAAGGTACAAGTGAAAATGTTCTATTGCTTTGATCATAGAAACTGGCTCTTTTCGGGTAGTACAATAATTTTTCTCCTGTTTGCTTAAGGCCTTGCTGAAGTAACCTATAATAACTTCCTTTTCATCTTGGACTTGGGTCAGAACCGCACCAATTGCTCGATCGCTGGCGTCAGTATCCAGAATGAAATCGCTATCAACACGAACATGGACTAAAATCGGTGGTGTGGTGAGACATTTCTTAAGATACTGAAACGCTTCCTCACATTCGTCAGACCAGACGAACTGGATGTTTTTCTCGGTTAGCTTGTGTAGCGGTCGCACAATATTGGCAAAATTCGGAACAAACTGGCGGTAGTAGGTGCATAAGCCCACAAAACTTCTTACTTCCGAAATGTTTGTAGGTATTGGCCAACTTGTGATGACATCTATTTTTGATGGGTCGGGTAACGGGCCCTTTTCATTGATTACGTGACCCAGGAAACGAACCTCTCTTCGGCACAAATGACATTTGGAAGGATTGATTTTCAAACCGGCAGCACGAAGGCGACTGAAAACAATTTGTAAGTTAAAAAACATTACGTCAAAGATTTTACCATGGATAAAGACGTCGTCGAGGTATACAAGACACTATTCCATCGGAAGACCACGTAGCACATGAGACATCAAACGTTCAAATGTTGCTGGAGCATTTGTGAGGCCAAAGCCAAGGAAACTGCCATAAACCATCACGAGTAACAAAGGCCGTTTTTTCTCTGTCCCTTGGGTGCATCTCAACCTGCCAATAACCGGACTGACAATCCACGGTACTAAACCAAGAAGATCCGGCTACAGCATCCAATGTGTCATCGATTCTTGGGAGAGGGAACGAGTCTTTTATGGTGACATCGTTGAGTCTGCGGTAATCTACGCAAAACCGCGTAGATCCGTCCTTTTTTTACCATGACGATTGGAGACGCCCATGGGCTAGACGATGGCTCTATAATATCACGATTGAGCATGTCTTCTATAATTTGGCGAGATTCTTCATGCTTTGTTATTGGTAGGCGGCGCGGAGGTTGTTTTATCGGTTTCGCAGAACCAACGTTGATTGTGTGTTGTACAAGTTTAGTGCGCCCCAAATCCCCGGAGTCTGCTGAGAAGATTTCACAAAATTCGAGTAGAAGTGATTTTAAAGCTTCCGACTGCTCTGTGGGAAGATCCTTCTGTGACTCTTCTAATAGTTCACTTAGGTGCGGAGGTATGGTATTTGTAACCTTATAACCAGAACCCATGCATTCAGCTTCTTCGAACGTAGCGATTCTAGTTTGCGATGGTAGATTTACTACGTGGTCAGCTAAATTGGCAAGCCGAACCAGAATGCTACCTTTATTGTTAAGATTCATGGATTTGGCAATCAAAACCCCTTTCGGTAAATCACTATAGATTGGGTTAACTACCCCTTCAGCTGGAGCTGGACCTGACGTCTTCGTATAAATAAGCGATTCACTTCTCGGAGGAAGATCCATAGACTCTGACGTTGTAAGGGATATAACACGAATATTTTCTTCCACTTGATCACCGATTTGGGAAGGGGTAGATTCGCTGCATTCGTTGGTTAATGGAATTTTACCGCCGCTAATGTGCAAAACTTTTGATGAAAAATCTAAAACGCCCTTGGACGGTCTCAAAATATCGATGCCCAGAATTCCTTGGCTGTTTGCAGACAGATAAAAATCCACCACTTTGAGCCTCACTCGACGTTTAAAATGACCTAGTTGCAAAGTGGTCCGCCACTCATGTGAAATTTGAAGAGTATTTCCACATAACGTTTTAATGATTGCTTTACTGGGATGTAAATGTGTTCCGCTCGGAATGATGTCTCGACTCACTATAGTAGTTGACGAGCCAGTGTCAATCAACATTTGGCAAGACATTACCGACACAGACAGGCACAGGGAATCCACCGGACTGACCATTGAAATAGATTTGGGATATTTGAGGACTTTTTGCTTGGGTCAACGGCTGCCTCTATACGCTGACCTCTCCAAGTTTCCCGAAACCTGTTGCCTGTTGTTTGACGACGATTCGCCACCGTTATGAACATTTTCCCTACGGCGAAAAGATGACTGATGATATCTCCTGTCATCCACGGCCGCAGCACGAGCTAAATGACTGGTCTGAGTAGAAATATGGGCTGCTTCTATAGAGATTGCTTTATTAAGCGCATCAGCTAAAGTTGATGGATTAGCCACTCGAACAGAATCTTGGATAAAGCGGTCGGATATTCCGTCAAGAAACTGCATCATCGAGATTCGATCTTGGGCTTCAGGTGGGCAATCACTAAAAACAATTCGCGTTAATCGTTGGATGTCACAACCGAATACAAATAAGTCTTCTTTGTAACGCTGGCGTCTGCTTGTGAAAGTTGCGTGCGTAATATAAGCTTGCTGAGAAAGAAATCTCAGTTCCAGGGTAGAAGTGAGTTTGTTATAATCACCGCGATCACTGGCACTTAAATTAGACAGAACGGAAACAGCATCTCCTCTAAGCATAGAAGCTAGAACTTGTGCTTTTTGCTGGCTCGCTGGCTCCCCCAATTATTTACTTCAGCTACAATCTCGAACTGTAAACGGTAATCACGCCAATTAGCGGCATTGCTGTCGAAAGGCTGAGGCTTGATTTTGCAGGAGCTTGTTACACTAGCTGGCACATTTTCGGTATTCACGTTCCCATTGCTTTGTTTTTTTGCTGGAGTCTCCTGGTTAGGTGTTGATTGGTTGTCTGGAGTTGAACTCTGAAAAACCTTTTCTACGAAAGTCGTAGCTCCTAGCGTTCGCAATTCAGAGAGTTGTCTTTGTTGTTCATTTTTTAATTCTGTAATTTCAGCGCTTTGCTTGACGACATTCTCACTTAGTAGAGTCAATTTAGAAAGAATTTCTTCGAGTTTCTCTGAATGTTCTGATGCCATCCTGACAGGATCCCACTTCTGACACCAATATTACAAAAGTATAGGGTTATTTAATCCTGGGATAGTAAGAACCTGAAAATAAACTTCCAAGAGAAACAAGCCAAGTACTCGAAAAAATTAAACTTTATTCTTTTCTTTTTGCGACTTCGTGGCTTTTTTTTCTTGTCTTCTTTTTCTTTTTATATAAGAAATGACTCTGACGTTTCTTTTATTATGTGAGACGACTACATAGCTGGTAAAGGAGACGACTGTATTTCTGGTTGCTTACAGCTCGAGGGGTGTTCAGAAAGTAACTTGCGTTACAATATGTACACTTGCATGATCATCTCACAAAATTTTTTGATATTGCCTGTAAGACAACGTTCTTCATTAATGATGTGTATGCAAATCATTCATCGAGCAACATTCAACAAGTATTTTTGTTGTTATTTAGTTTATTTCTCAATCTTTGTCAAAATGAAAATTTTGTTTGACGGACGGCCAACAAAACTGATAAATTGAAGCGTTCGGTGGAGCATAGCCTTGCTGTGCAATATGTTCGTTGTTGTTGTAATACGTGTTAAATAACACGCCATTAACAGCTAACGATCATGACAACGAACAAATCATATGATTTCCAAATCGAAGCCAAGCTAGCGCTAAATTTCTGGTATACTTAGGTATCGTAGTGCAAAGCTGACTACGAAATCAGCTGTCATTTCAATTGTTGCTTGTGAACTTTAATTACGTGCCTAATACATCATCTTCTTCTTTTGAAACATTTGTGGTCTTACTTCCTGATTCATTTAAAATTTATGTTTTACCCAACAAATGTATATTTAATTCACTTTGAGCTGAAGCGTAATCGTAAGCAGTTAGTTTTTTTCTCTGTTTTGACTTTTGACAGAACTGGTTACCTATTGGGTTTTATACGTTCACAAACACACAGAATATTTTTCAGCAATGTATCAGAAAGCTGTGCGACACCGAACGCCCCCAATGTGTCACCAAAGCTTTTCACGCTTATTTGATATCCAACAGGAGTGTCACGCAAGTTCGATAATGTGTACCCTACTTTTGTTAAAATTGAATGGACTGTTGGTTTTTATTGCAATAAATGAAAAGAATATATACATAGTACTTTTTGTTTATATTTAAGGTTTTCGTTTTGATATTCTTGCAAGCAACATTTTTATTTTAAATAAATATATACGGTCACCCTAAGTGTGCAGAACGTTTTAATCTAAAAACTAAAAAAATGTTATCATTGCATAAAAAAATATTTCTCCGCGGGTTTTTATCGCCGCTGTTGCTATATCAATCGTATTCTCATTCTTTATCTTTTCAGCGTTTAATATCGATTGGTCAAAAATAAATCGTCTTTACCTAGTGTCAAATTAATAGACTTTGTTCTCACTTAATGTGAAATTAACGAACTTTAGCCTTACATGTTTTTATGAAAAGTGAGAAAAAATTCACTATTGGGATAGAAACTAATCATTTGTTCTCCCCTCAATTATCTATAGATATAGATACCGTGTGTCGTATGTACATACATGTATACCTATATGTATTTACGTGCAGTATGAGAAATTATTGCTTACAAATTGATATGGGTGAAATAAAAAGGATACAAGTCAAATTGTTATAAATGTTGTAAATTGTAAGTTTCAATGAAAACATTCAGGTATCTAGCAACCTAAACAGATAACAGCAGCGTTTTATTATCTACGGGTCTGGGTCTGGGTTATTTTTTAACACGTATTACAAAAACAACACGAGATCCAGGTTTCTATCGGGGTTTCTACTATCTGAAACATATGGGTTATTGGCTATAATAAAACACGGCTAACGTTTGTTCCCGCATTCCCTTAAACTGCGAAAATCTACGAATTTTTTTTAACTAAAAACTGTCGCTGTTTTTACAGAAGAGCCCCCTCAGTAGAGAATTAAATACTTCCTTATGCTGCGAAATTTCTTTGGACAAATCTGTGTTCCAATGCTTTTTGGAAAAAAATTTACAGACTCACAATGAACACAAGTTTAAGCCATTTTTTTAACGTCAAAACAAATGTTAAGTGTCCTGTGAAAAGTTTTTTTTTTTTTTAAGATCAACAATTTCATATTGCAAATATTAATTTATTGCACAACAGACTTAAAATATGTGTATAATATTTGTGTCAGGCGAACACAGTAAATTCGATTATTTTCAACTTTTGTAATGCCACAACTGACAGCTTATGTATTATTTGATTACCTTCTAATTTGACATCATTGACAGTCTCCATAATTTTGTCCATGCCTATTGCCTGGGGCAATATTTAATAATCTCGTGAACACTCTCTTCTGTGTAAAACTAGCAAAATTTGATGCATGAGAACAGGATTTCAGGAAGTTTCTAGATTTTCACAGTTTAAGAAATTACGGGAACATACTTAAAATTATGAAGACTGTCATATAAAAGAAAGAAAAAAAAAACAAAAAAAAAACTGTTAGTAGTGTCACAAAAGCAATCAAATATTTAGGACCAACTTATTTATTAATGTATGCGATAGCAAATTGTCTATTAAGAAAAAAAAAACAATTCTCAAAAAGTTGGTATTGCCAGCGTTTGCACAGTTATTCTCAGCAATCTGGAATAAGTCTCTTCTGCTGGATCGCGTGTAAAAAAATACAGCTGATGAAACAACAGCTGTTCTCATAAAAGTTATATTGGGTTATCCCAAAATATTTCAATAACTATAGCTATCTGACGACAAATATTTTGTTCTGACAATTGATTATTTTCAGCTAACGTATGTATTTGAATCGATCACAGACATATTTGGATTGTAACTATAGTATCTGAGATAACTTATCTAACAAATATGTGAATGTGGCAAGGTACGTGCCAATGAAATTGTCAGAGCTTGTGGCAAAATCTACTGATTGTGTAAGCTGACACCTAGAAAAATATAATTTACAGTGAGTTATCGCTGTAAGTTTTATTAAAGTCGGTAAACATCGATCTAAAAATAATGCGTCTTAGAAAGGTACTACGGCATCCAACTGATGAGCTCAGCTGTAGTACCTGGGCGAAACGCATTTTGGACTAAAGGTCACAAATTCATTCAATTGGCTTTAAATCCACACAGTCCACTAAAACAAAAACAAAAATAATATAAACATATTGTTTGCGTTTTCTTCAATTAATTACTTTAGAATTTTAAGTCAAGCACATTTTTAGCGCATTGACTCATACCCACACATCTGAAAATAGCATACGCTGAAAGCCTTTTCACAATAAACCAAAAACCCGCTTCCCTCGAAAAAACTTATTTCGTCAAAAGCCTAGGTACCTGTCTAGATCAAAACCACTAATTTTTCATAAGAAAATTTCTGTAAGCAAGTTTTCGTCAGCAACTGGTTTTTCCGAAAACCTCTCAAACTGTCTAAACCACAATATGAATTTATTAAGCCATCAATTGGATTGTACATTTTTGTTTAAAACGTCTACATCCCAGCATTTATCTCACACTAAAATTTTCTGCATTTCAGCTGTTGACGTAAAGTTAAAACAGCTATATCAAAACAATTGATATGCCAAAGAAAAACACGTAAGTGTTGCAGTGACCGCTTTTTATGTTTTTGAAAACTTTTTGCCCAAGTCCGGGTTTTAGGTTAGGTCAGAAAATGCTTTTATGTTGTTTTTGCTTGGATATTCGAAGGTATACTCTTTTTCTACAATCTATTATCGCAGAAATAGTGGATTCACTGTTCCTAATTCCGATAAAAGCCTGAGTAGTTTTTTTCTTTTCTTGATTTCATAACCGAATAGACATAAAATACAAAAATTGTACAACTTCAGCCCTTGAAAATACTCTTATTCCATACCTAATCCACGATATTAGTTTACCCTCTGTTCGCCAAACTTAATACTAATATTTGCAAACCCATATATAAACCTGGATTTCGTGTTGTTTTTGTAATACGTTTTAATAAATAACCCCGACCCTTACCCGTAGATAATAAAACGCATCTATTTATACAACCATTATTTTTTGAGGCTACCATATCTGCCAGAAAATAAACTCACACTAGAACTCTCCATTTACAGATAAAGTTATGTTCAGCATGCATTAAAAATCAGATATATTTATTTTTTTCAGAACATACAGAAAGGTCTACTTACTCACGCACCAGATCAGCATTATCGATAGTAAGATAGTAAGTAGTCCGTTAGCACCAACACCAATAGAAAAAAGACTCATTAATATTGATTTTTTTTGACTACGTATATGTAGATTTTACAATACGTTTAGTTTTTGTAGTTTGTTTAAATTATTTAATGGCTTCCGCTTACGTATGTGGTTTTTTTTTAATTTCTGTATCTACGCATTTTTTCGATTTGTATCTATATATTAATGAGATGTTTTAATGAAGAAAAGGCCATAACAATAATAAAACACTTCCTTGGTGTTTATTGTTTTGTAGGCTGTATTGATATATATGTACAGGGTGAGCCAGAGAAACTTACTTATTTGAAAAAATTCCCGCGGGGTGATTTGGGTGGTTAGATTGGCGAAAGGGGGCGCTAGAGGGGGAAGTTCCCAAGTTTGTTTCTCCCTCCAGTCAGTTGCCATCATGCTCTTTTGTAGAGAGCAGCGGGCCTTCGCAGTCGAGAGCTTCTTTTCTAACGGTCGCTCACTTGTTCCTACGCAACGTGCCTTCCGCGCTCGCTTTGAAATTCCTCCTCACAGACTCGTTCCTGGCCGTAATTCGATTCTGTCGTGGGTTTACTCATTTCGGGAGTGTGGAAGTGTCGCTAAACCCAGAAATGGACTTCAAGGCACCATCAGAACTCCGGAAAATATCGAAAGAATGAGGCAGTCAGTTGTGCGTTCTCCCCGGCGTTCGGCTCGCAAACACGCAGCTGCTATGGGAATTTCTGACACCAATGTTCGACAAATTCTCCATGAAGACCTTCAATTTCATCCCTATAAATTGGCTGTTGTGCAAGAATTAACTGAACGGGATTTTGTTGCCCGCGACGCCATTGCCAACATACCGATTGATATGCTGCAAAGAGTGGAGACGAATTTTAAAAATCGACTTCATCAGTGTATGCGCAATGGGGGTCGCCATTTATCCGTTGTCATTTTCAAGACTGCATGAAAAAAAAATTGGGATTGTCAAATAAAAAAAAAAAATTAAAACAATAATTGAAGTACTTTTGTTTTTATTGACCTTTCAAATAAGTAAGTTTCTCTGGCGCACCCGTATATAGGTCATAAAAGACTTCCAAGTTGACTTTTGATTCTTGGGCAAGCTGAAATGCCATAGTGATCACGATAGCATTGGTCGCGCGATATAAATGCAATCAAAAACCAACTCACATTAATGCGATATAGCGATATATGTTTGTAGCGAGCAAGTTGTCAGAAAACAATAACAACCGTTGAAAATTAAAGCAAAATAAAATTTTGACAAGATTTAAAATTCAAATTTGGTCATAAAAAATACTCGCACAATTTTTTATAGAACTAGATTTTAACAGACAACTTTTGCCGCCCAGTGACTAAAAAGTTTGACTTAAAACTGTTTCTTATTGTTATTTAATTTATAAAATAAGGAAATTAAAAATTAATTGTACACATTATAAAATATTTAATACACTGCAAAAAAGAAAAAAAAATTAAAATTATTTGTTTACTCTTTGTTTGACAGTGCGCTATGGCGATCTATTAAAGGCGCGGTACTGGAACGCAGCAGTGAAAACGTATTCGCAATCCACATATTGCGTTGATGTATGCCTTTCTATTGTGTCATGCCGGTCGTCCACTAAGTGTGCAACAATCTCAACCAACTTCATTCAAATCCATCGTTGGATGTCAAAATTTACAACCTCTTATATTAGCGCACAAACTTGCGTTCTTCACATTGAAAACGAAGCCACAGGAAAAATTGTACAAAACGTGTTGGGAGCCTCGTACATATAGTTGACAAACTTAGTGAAATGTTGAATAACCTCGTACACCTAGTTGATGAACTCGTTCAATTGTTGGAGAACTCAGTACACTAAGTTGATCAACGTATTCAACTGTTCAATAGCTTCGTACATATAGTTGACAAACTTACTCAAAAGCTGAATAACCTTGTACACTAGCTGATAAGCTATTCGATTTTGACGAAAAAAAAAGTTTTCAAGTTGATCAACTGCATTTTTAATATGGTTGTTCAACAAGTTGATGGACGTGTTGATACCTTCGTACACCTAACCAAGACGAACTCGTTGAAGGACGCGTTCAACGCACGCACTATAAAGCTACTCAGATATTGATGACATTTTTTTTCCCGTGGGTAGGTTAGGTTAGGTTAGGATCTATGAGGAGCGAAAAACGCGTGCTCATAGGAGTGTGAGATTCTTACTGCACTAAAAACACCTAATCCTCCCGATTGCATCAATTTATTTTTAATGAATTAAATTAACGTGTTGCAGGTAACTATCCGGTGATAGTTCCTGCTTATACCGCGATCTTAAAGCGGATTCTTGTTTAGTACACCAGATCGGAGGGCTTAGTCCTTCCAGTCGGCGTACTAAATTCGTCTCATCGATAATTTCGATTATAGTATTATTAGAGTGTTGTAATAGCCGTTTTCTATGATTTGGTGCAAAAATTTGTATTTCATCGCGAACCGTGGGAATCCCGAGATCTCTGTGGAGATCTTCGTTTCAAATGTACCAAGGTGCGCTTACAAACGATCTTAGGAGTTTATTTTCAAATGTTTGTAAGGCATTTAAATTAGAATCTCGCGTATTGATATTGATGACATAATTTTGACTTGTAAACATTTTTAATGTCAGTGTCACACACATCTTTGTTGAAAAATATTGAAATTAAACTTTGTCTAGATTAAGGTTTGATTTCCTCTCAAAGAAAAAAGTGGTTGCCGTATTAATAATATTGGAATATGAACTACAAAAAAAAAGATAAGAGACGATGACGAAAAATCAAAAAACAATAAACAACACTGCACCAATTTTCAAATTGATGTCAACGCAATACTTCAACTCCTGCTAGCACACACATTTTGTCTCGGCCAACGCGACGCACAGCAAATAGTTTCACGGCAACCAACACCAAACAAAATTAAAAAAGTTGATCAACGAGTTGAACAAATAATGTGCAATACATTATCTTGAAAACGTTGCTCACCGCGTTGAACCGCAATTTTCAACGAGCAACACGAGCTCGTACACTGGCCGAACACTTGTTGAACAATTCGTTGAGCAACGATCTGCAACCGGATTAAACTCGTTGATTGAATGGAATTGAGGACATGTACATTAGAGTTGAATGTGTTGAACTTGAAATTTGCGTGTTGAATGCCTAGTGGACGACGGGTATTACATGTTTTCGCGATCGCTAGGTGTGTTAACCAAATTCGCCTAGAAAAATATATGTAATTTGCAGTATGTAAATGCTGTAAATTTTATTAGAGTTGGTATTCATCGACCAAAAAATATTGCATATTTGAGCGGTACGATAGCATCTAATACTGCTTTTACATCATGCAATTTGAGCTTGCGATTTTTAAGCACGGGGTAGACAAAATTGCAGAGTTATCGCCCTTTCTTCTTTGTAAATGTTCGGCATGGTACGATTGCACTTTTCTAAATTAAATGGATAAGTGGAGTAAAAAGTGCGGGTATATTTTTGAAAAAAAGTTAACAATATAGCAGTATTTAAAAGTATGTATCTTTGCAGCCAAAAGGAGTCCAAAACGGAAACATGGATTAAAAATCGCTTTGGTGTAAAAGCAGTATAACTGATGAACCCAACTATCGTGCCCGGGCGCAACGCATTTTGGACTAGAGGTCATAAAAAAAGAAAAAAAAGTAGATATTCAAATTAATTTATATTTCAAAATCATTTTTTGTTCACCTTTTTTCTTCATATAAAATTTTAAGCTCGAAAATTCATTTTGCACGAATAGAAAGGAAATGATAAATGGATGGATTTGTCCATAGACTATGGTCTAAAATTGTTTTTGCATAATGGCATATTTTTAATTAATTTAAAAGTCTCCTGTACCTTTTTAAGGAGGAAACAAAAAACCTGGCAATTGTAAATTTTCTACCCACAATATGCTGTCTACAAAAACGTATTGGGCAGAAATTGTCAGGAAGTGGAAATATTTCAATAAATCAATATTTTCATTCATCCAAAATGTTTTTTTTTACCAAACCCCGTTTATTTACAGAAATTAATTACCAATAAAATTTAAACACAAAACGAAAATTGGTCATAGTCAAAAATAAAAGGTAAACGGAATTCGATTAATAGAGATTGATTTTTTTCAGAATGGAAATCGTAATTTTTTATGGATCAATTTGTTAAATATAATTAAATATATGTTAAGTATAAGATTGCAGATACATATATATAGGTGGAATTCTAGACGTGCTCCAGAAAATATTTGGACGAAGAGTGCAAAAAATTGCACTTAAACTTTTTAATAGTAAAAGTGAGAAACTTAAGATGAGTCACTTTTATATTTATTAAAAAATGGAGTTATCTGAAATGAAATATGAACTGCCCAACAAAAAAAAAACAGCAATCAAAAAGATCGATTTGTCTGTCGAATGGAAATTAATAATTACAACTACCCCATTAACACATCCATCGAGATTCAATTCAACTATCAAGCGTACTAATAAAACTAAAAGCGAGTTTTATTCAAATTTCAAAGATCTGTTCTCAAAATCGAGATTTGATCTTTTCAATGAAACCTGTTGTCAGATTTAATTGTAGCATTAGTGAATATATTTCTGGAAAACATATCTTAATCATCAGATGACGAGGAAGACGAAGACGAAGCAATTTATAAAATCTAAATTATTTATGTTCTTCATCCATTATTTGTTTATTTTTTAAAATTTTTAAGCACGAAGTTCCCAAAAAACTAATAACAAAATATTTTTCATTTCACAGAAAAGATTTTTTACATGTATGTGTGCATTCAGATTAAATCTGCCAACCCATCAGAGATCAAATCTTTCATGTTGAGATTTGATCTTTTTGTTGCAATAAAACTTTTAAAACTCAAAAAGATCAAATCTTTTGACAGAAAGACCACATCTTGAATAATACTCGTTCTAACAAAATTTCGAATTCGAGACTCAATTAAAAGTGCACAATCCATCCACAGTATAATTCTGTTTAAGCTTTTTGTCAACCGTAAATCGCTACTATCGACGTTGTATGTAAAATCGTATTATGGATAGATTTCGCCATAAAACAAGCTTATGGTTGAGATGGTAATATGTGTTTGAAGGCTTTAGTTTTTTTTTTCTTTTTTTTTTCTTAACATAAATCCATCTTGGTGATTTTTTTTATTTTTTATTAAACAGGTCAGAGTTGTACATAATTTCTAATTTATGAAAATTTTAAATACAAGTTCGGGATTGACATTTATAGGATTTGCTTCGGCAACTATGTTTTAATGAATGATGAAATATTTTGTCTGACTCGTAACTGGCTTCATACATTTTAATTTATTATGTTATAAATATACAATACCATAGTTATTGTTAATTAAAAAAAAACACATTCTACCTTAAAAATTAAACCATTGAGTTGAGCTTAAGCTTATTGCTCTATAACATTTATCACTTACAATCAAATAAATTTAATAAATACAAAAATAATCCCTATTAATCTGAATATACACCACTGTCAACGAAATCCTTAATCAGCTCACCACAACTCCTTGGCAGAAGCCTACCAAAATTATTCAGGTGCAAGAGTGCTCGTGGAATGGTTGTTTCCAACACATCAGTTCGCTGAGCCTCAACAATTGCACTAGCAACTCGTTTTGGATCCAACAAACCCAGGAGATTTGGAAACTTCACTTTGGGATTCTTGCACAATCCTGTATTGGTCATGTACGGATATATCGTAGTGGTTTTAATCTGTAACATAACAAGCCATATAAGAACTTCATAGAACTTCAATTGCTTAACTCATATGGGTTACCAAATTCTTGTATGGTCCTTCTCGGATCTCCTCTTGCAGGGACTCCATGAGACCACGAACGGCAAATTTTGATGAACAATATGGTACCAAATTTGCAAGCCCCACAACACCAGCAATCGACGAGATACTCACAATGTGACCACGATTCTGTTCTTTCATGTGGGGCAGGAAGGCTTCCAGAGTCCAGAACTGCGATAGCACATTGATGTCGAAGGTTTTTCGAATCTCCTCAGATGTTTGCTTATCCAGACTACGTGTGGGCATTATACCAGCATTGTTCAACAACATTGTTACAGGACCAACTTCAATTTTAATTTTTGTTGCCAGTTCGAGGACCTTTTCCCGATTGGATACATCACATCTGTATGCGGGGAGAACAAGACACAAAAAAATGAAAAGAGGTTGAGGTGAAATTCAATGAATATGAATGAAGGAACATTGCCAACTATACTATTGATTGTGGCTATTGAAACAGTAATCGTACGTGTATGCTTGGGCGGTTCCTTGTTGCAAACGATTGCAATCGGACACTGTCTGTTGATTGCCACTCTCGTTGATGTCCACACAGACCACTGTTGCACCCAGATTTGTGTATTCCAATGCCAGTTCCCGACCGATACCATGTCCAGTTCCTGTAATCTGGAATTCCAATATGCAAATCAAAAGAACAGAATACATTAGTATATGAGGATGGGATTGGTCTTGTCTTTTGTTTTATTTGAAGTGAATCTGTCCCACTTACCACAATCACTTCTCCACTGACGTCCTTTTGTTCATTTTTGGTAAACTGCTGAACAGTAGAAATGAACAATTCGAGAGCAATGCGAACAAGTAAGACACTGAACTCAAATACATCCACAAGTACATTGTATAAGCGGGTTCCGATTTGTGGAGATCTAAAAAAAAAAAAAAAAAAAAAAAACAATAATTATTAGTTATAAGCAAATGCATATTATGTAATTAATTTTACAAATGTTAAAGAAGGGTGAAGGCAGAAACAAAATAAAAGAGAGTCATAGGTGTGAAATGTCATATTTCTCAAGTTAACGCAACATTTAAGGTTTATATTTTCAACCTCCTTATACTCCCTGTTAGCGGTGAAAAAGGGCCAATTTTTCAATAGTCAGTTAAGCAGTCAGTTAGTACATATTCTCCAAATAGAGCAAAAATTAGTTTTTCAATAGTCAGATTCAACTTAATTTAGGAATAAAGCTATCTTTTATAACGGAATAAGGAATTATCTTAGGAATAATATAAATAGCTATTTTCGATGTCAAAAACACTCTGAAAAATTATTGCTTTGAAATAAACGTTAAACAAAAATTAATTTTTATGAAAAGTTCGATACTCGAAATAAAAGTGACGTTCAAATTAAATTATTTTAAAAAATATTATAATTATTATATATATGTATATATATTATTATAATTATTTATAAAATATTTTATATTTTAAGTAAGTTTATTCCTCTGGTAACTAACTGCGAGTTTAGCTGGAGATTGAAAAATCGGTTCTAAGTAATTTTTTTTATTTTTCCGAAATGATAATATTAGGCCAGCTAAAAAAAATGTGATCTCAACAATATCTTTTATATGAACAGGATGTCAGGATTTCTCTGCAAAATTTCTTAATTTTGCTGTCAAATACTGAGGAAAAAAGAACAATCATTTGGATTCTCTTCCTCGATTTTTGACGGAGTGAGATTGACTTATTTGATTGGAATCCCAGATTGGAGAATTCTTTTCAAATTTCTAATCGAAAACAGCATTAGTGTCCTTGCTTCCGAATCTACTGCAAGCTAATATGTCGTTTTCAATTGGTAATCTAGAATAACTTTCCGATCCGGGATCCCAATCTAGAATTTGGAGCTTATTGTAAGTGTACTACATTATGAGTTTGACATTTAGTTGCTTCTGACTTCAAAATCTGAAAAATTCTCTTCTTTCCTTTCAAGGAAGTGACTCGTTTTGGATCCGAAACCACTTCACAAACAACCCAAAAACGGATCCGAAACGATTCCAAACCGGATCAAATTAGTATGAAAATTAGAATCACCACGAAGCCATTATGAGTGTGTTTCTTTATTCATGCTGGTATGTCCAGAATATTCGGAATACCAGTTTTGCGTTTCTTTATTCCATGGAATATTCCGGATAAACTATTTTGTTGTTTCTTTATTCATTCCGCATCGTTTGGAATGCACTCTTTTTATTCCATGTTAAACACGGAATGAAAAGAATATTCTCGGAGTAACCCTTTCATATGAAAGCAAAACAAATGACAGCATCCAAAGACGAAAACCAAGTAAACAAAATGGATGACCAAACATTGTTTATATTTTTATTATTGAAATAAATATATAAATAACAATTAAATGTGACTTTTCATGAATTAATACATTAATAATAATTTATTTTTATTATTTTCCATAGAGATATCTATTTGCTTGTCATCATCACAACACTTTAAAAGAGCTGATTGATGTCATTTTTTTTCTTTTCTATTCCGGAGAGAATTTTTGTTTCTTTATTCATTCCATTCTGGATATTCTAGATAAACATTTCGTCTTTTCCATTCGTTCTGTTCCTTATCCGGAATAAATAAAGAAACACACTCAATATGAATGTATTGTGATAGAGAGAGTTTTATATTTCACCATACTCACCGAAAACCCAACCTAAATGGAATCTAAAATCGACCCAACAAAAATGAACTATTCTAATAAGAAATAGGTATGCTCTTCTTCATATAATTAACACTTCTTTGTTTACTTGATAATAATCCCGTTTTTCCATTTTTAAATAGGTATTATTTTATATATTCTTTACGTTTGTTATTATGTATTTTGGTTTTCCTTGAAGATAAAAATTGAAAAAAAAACTGTTTCTCTCCATTTGTTCTCATTTCTAGTCCTTAAAAAAATACTCTCCACTCGAATATCGACTAATCTCCCTCTTTCTCGGTCCATAAAATATACTCTCGATTCTCGTTCTTCTTTTTACATGCGTACACAGAAAATTTGTTAATGTGTGTGAGACAGTCAGTTTTATTTTGGATTCTAAAGTGATTCCCAAGTGAAGCGAAATTCGGGTCCGTATTTTTGCTTGAAGTGTTCAAAAGAAGAAATGTCATTTAATACTATTCAAATACTACTATTCAGAAGTGTTCAGAAATTATGCTTTAGTTGTCAACCTCATTTACATCTTACAATATTTAAATAGGCAGTAAAAGTTGTTGGCAGTTAAAACATTCACAACTGTCAGTGCGGAAATGTATTGAAACATTAGAAGATGCGTATGATGAATTTCTTCATCGTGTGGAAACAACAGAGCGTATATTTCGCATTCGACTAACTTAAGCATTGTAGAAAAATGGAAAGATACATGTAATGACCAAACCGTTTTTCCTTGTTTTTTTCTTAACAAATAAAATTCATCTAATTTCATTAGCATCGATGGGAATATCTCGATGATCGAGACAAATATTTTATCGCGTCTAACTGCCTGAACGCAATGAAGACAGAGAAATAGCTATCAAAATATTAAATATACAAACAAATTCAATGATACGAACGTAATTCAACGCAACTGCAGATGGAGCTGCAATAGTTGGCCAACTTTATGCGTGAAACAGATTAAACTAGCATTAGAAAACATCACACTGACTAGCGAAGAATTTAAAAACTCATTGTTACCAGAACCGTCATTTACATCTGTTTGGCATTTCATATCGAAACAAGCACAATACAAGAGGAAAAGTTATCAGTATTCTACCAGGAATACCAATTTTAAGACTGCAAGTACATTCGTTCTAAAATAATAAAATAACTTTGCTGGTGCTGGCTTATTCTGTTCCACGCTTTAAACTTTACATGCATCATTTTGTAAGTTTCTCATAAACAGGGTCAAACCATATGGATGAATGTTTACATAAGGTGGATGTGACCTTGAAGCTGTCTTCAATTATTCATAATCATAACTTTTCTATAAATAATACAGGTCGTTTCCACTGGCCTCCATACAAATGCCAAGAATCCAATCAACAATCCAATCCGCAAACAGTGCATTTTTACTCAGTGAGCAGTTTCATGTCATGTCGATCATTTTCTTTTCAACATACATAGGTACTATTTCTATTTTTTGCATCAACAAACTTAGCCTTAGACAAATTTACAGAGTAAAAAAAGTAATGTCATCATTTTTGACAGCTATTACAGTTACAGCATCAGTTCCATTACCAGTTGCAGCATTCTATCGAACATAAAGCCTACACTGACGTTATGTGAGCTTACCCTCTTTAATAGTAATTAATGTTTATTTTAAATTTTAATACAATACTTCAGAATAAATAATTGGATAAGATATAAGACACACCAGGTTACACTTAGACTAATAATTGTCTACAAAAATCAACTTACACAGGTGTTTTCTTGTTTTTACCTATTCTTAAAAGGTTACTGAAACTTAAAAAAATTAAATGGACGACTGGATCGCACGTACTTGCTCCGATGTCCGATTACATTATATGAAAAATATTCTTAATCGAAAAATATTTGTATGTATTTTTAAAGTCGTTTTTCACTTTTTTTTTTATTTATACAAATTTTTAATTTTATTCTTAAAATAAAATTGGTATGAACATTTCAAATATTTAATAATATAAATTCAAAAACAAAATTTCAGAACAAATCATCCACCCGATTTCGAAATATTGAATTTTCAAAAAAAAATATTTTTTTTTCACAAATCCAAAAAACTATTTTTCGAAAATTTTGAAGTGGAGTATTATTTAAAATTTGAAGGAGCTCCTGTATAAAAACTTTGATCGAAATCCGTTGAGCCGTTTATGAAAAAGTCGAAAAGCAATAAATTGGTTGTATGGCAGGTGCAGTTAATAACAAAATATTTAAAAAAAATTTTATGGCCAAAATGTAGACCAATTTTTATAAAAATCGTATGAGCAGTTTTCGAGATAATTAAGATGGTAGAAAAATTTGTATGGCAAGTACCGTTATTTTTGGGGCTAAAACAACGATTCAAAAATCTATTTTGGACAATCACCTAAAACACCTAAGCACCAAGTTTGCAGAAAATCGGTTCAGCCGTTTAGGCTGTAGATCGTTCTACAGACAGACAGATAGGCGGAATTGCGGGACCCACTTTTTTGGTGTTCTCCATCATCGTAATGTCAAGTTTGATTAAAATCTCGAGTTTGATTTTTTTTCCAAATGCAAAACTTGCCCTATAGTCCCTATATGTATATCGCAAGTAAAAAATTAATCCAAATATTAACTCAGTAGGTACCTATTATTTGTTCGTCAAATTTAGAACAATAAACCATAAATTCCTTTCAGTAGATAAACAAACCCTATTTCCTATTTGTTTGTAATATAAAATATTGCCTTTGAATTCAAAACATTAATATAATTCTGGAGGTTTGGGTTAACATTCCGTCACGTAGACGAAAGGAAGTTCAGTTAAACGACTTTTCTCTATCTGCCACCAATCAATAAGTTCGAAATATTCAGCGGCTTCGCAATTGAATTTTGGGAGTTCAAACTGTCTGGGATTTCTATTGGTTGTAGCTTTTACTTTAAGAATGAGTCGAACAGCAAGTTCTAGAATTTTTTGGCGATCATCCAGCAGCATGGCTACCAAAATATTTTCGCAGTGCCCGTAGTATCCATTGCCAACAAAAACGGGGTATACTACCATTTTTAGGTCTTTATGGCAAATATCTTTTGAGTTGAATGGCTTTATGAAAATGTTTCGCACCGTAGACAAATGAAGACTTGGAATTAATTTTGAAACCACATTACTGCATAAGCTTGCCAAATAAACTGAACCATTATGTTGTAATGGCTCTTCTGGGTGTTCTTTAGAAACATAAACTCTTAAAACGCGGTTAGATGTCGTCAACCATCTTGAATGGACCACTGCTCCAGGATTTCTCGAAAAATTACTCCTTCTTTGACACTTAGGGATGGCCTTACAAATTTCATACAGATATTTTTGGTCTGAAGTCAGGCATTGTAAAGGTATTTCAGTGATTTCAATGATTTTGTAATCGGCGACGGACGGTTAGATTCTGGCAGTTCGATCATAGAGAAACTTTAAAAAGTGATCGCCAAAAAATATCTGTCTGTCAGTCTGTCCGTCTCAGCCAATAAGATTGAAATTATTTGTTAAAACTGCAGATTCTTTAAGAAATCCAAATATTTCATTTGGTATGGCTTTTGATTCCCCATTTGTTGGCGTTACATGCCCTAGGTATCGCGAGTCAAGTTCTGTTATCAATACAATATGTTCTCCGGTGGTGAAGTCTGCAGCATTTTTTTGTAACGGCTTTCCGGCCTTTAAAATAAAGGCTAAAAAAGGCAAGTTCGCACACACCTTTTTGTCGAGATTTTGATTGTGTCCTTTTCCTTCGCGTCTTACTTCTATCGATAATGTTCAACTGTTCTATATCATTTATTAAACCGCCGTAACAAGTGTTGCAGCTGCTCTGTCTGATATTTTGAATCTATCTGCCACCTTCGCAACATTCAAGAGACTTTGGATTGGGGTCAAGAGCAGCAGTGGAGGCAATCTATTTTGGTAAAGTTGTTGAAGCTTCAGTTTCAATGTTTTCATCGGCATATGGAGGGATATATTCTGTTTCATTGTTATTTGTTCGTGCATCGGTCAGTACTTCTGGTTTGCTTGAAGCTGAAAGGCATAGACATTTTCCTTTATGGGCTTTTGAAGCTTGGTGGTGTACGCACATCGATATTCCCGATCATCAGTTTTTTTTCAGACCTTCCGAAAATGAACGTTCTTTCACTGTTTTTTTTTCTTTTCCTTGTGACATCGACAAAATTCATTCTCAATACATTTACAAGCAGCTATATCAAACAGTTTGCTATTCGAAGCTCAAAAACTCCTCTTCTGGCCTTGGGCGTTTTAAGAAGAGCAGTTCTGCTGTCATTGAATTTAATAATTCACTTCTCTACACCAATTACCAATTGTCGGAATTGAAGCAAGTCATAAATTTCCATAGCTCTTGCAGTTGTAAGTGCTATCCGCTTTTACGATGAACTTTCTTCGCTTTCCAGAAAAGTATAATGAAGAGCATTATTTTTTAGGTCGGCAACAAACGCGTCGACATTGTCTGTCCTACTCCAAATATTTGGTAGACTTTTTTTGGTAACGCGTTTCCATTTTCACTTAGGTTTATTAATTAAAAAAAAAGAGATAATAAAGTTTATTAAACTATCTGTGATTCTTTTAAGCAATGTTATATTTACGAATTCAACTTACCTTTTTTTATTTTATAAGAAACATAATAAAAAGGCCTGAAATAAAACACTAGACCAACTTTTAAGAACCAAACACAGATAATAAATAAAATAAATTGAAAACTTGAATTTATGGACCGTCAATTTCAAATAATGGCATTTACCAAGGAAAGATATTCTAGACGGTAAAAATATTCCCTCTATTGGAAAATTCTCATAGCAAAAATACTTCTAAAAACTAGTGCAAAGATTTTAAATCTGTAGACACTAAAATAGAATTAAAAACAAAGCGAAATCAAGAAATCGCAAGTTTTTATTCTGCGTTGAGTGACCCTTGGTGGTGGAAATAAAAAACTTAACAAAATCTTAAAATAAGATTTAAGGCCATATGCAACTTTTGCGAGGGAGTATATTTTTGGTTCTCAAAAATTTTAGAAATCGCTCCGGTCTAATATACAATCCAATCACACCATTGAATTGTCAGAATCAAAAAAGGGATCGGAAAAAGATTCCGGATTGCCAAAAAACGCCCTTAGCATCAACAGTAATAAGTAAGCAAACTGCTCTGATCTTCAAATGATTTGTTACGAATTTCCTTCTATAAATGTTCACTATTATTGTTCGACTATTCTGATGGGCGCAATTCTGATAGCACCACAAATAAACAAACTCATCAATAGTCTAGCCGTTGGCTAGCTTAATCACCACCTTGTACTGCAAAAAAAAACATAACCATAGATAAATGTTAGGTAAGGCTGAGGCAGGCCGTTGGTATATTTTTCACAAAAATGACAATGAAGGTTGTTTAGCACACTTTTTATAATAAAAATTAAACAAACAAAATAATGTTCATTTAAATATTTATTTTTTATGTCCAAATCAAAATTCTCGAAGAACCTGATATAAAAATACGACTGAAATACGAGTACTACAAACATGTTAAGATACATGTATATCTACTATAAATTTCAATTATGATTGCAAATTTGATTGAACTAAATTTTGTATTCACAATATATTTGCATTTATATTATTGTCTAGAATGCGATTGGTAGCAGGTAATAGTTTATGGTGCAGTTTTCTGTCTGCAATTAAATATATCTATTAAACAAAATCCATTATCTGATGGAATTGGATTTTTTTCGTGTTATTTCTTGGTAAGGAGCAACTTTCGAATGCAAATGAGTATAACAATGATATTTAATTGGTTGAAATAATAAAGCGATGTTAATTGAATAATGAAAAATAAAGATAATTTGTGTTATAATTTGATATTTTCTGACACATTTTGAATTCGTATTGCATATCAAATATTCTAATATTTCTGGAATAGTAGTTTAGTGACAGCAGAAAATTTCATGGCGAATATCACTTTCTTGGTAGAATTTTGACATAAACTTTGTTTTGAATTGATGTGCAGGTCAAAAAAGTTCAAATTTTTGCAGTTCAGTGAGAAATTTTCTGTTCTAAGTTATTCTGATATGATGTTCAGTAATGTGTTCAGTGTGTTAGATTTTGTGTAAGATCAAACTAGAGCAGAATCGTCAGAACTGTCAAAATTATTTTGGTTTGTGCTTAATTTTAATCGACTCTTCTTTTGTTTTAATAATTATTTAATAGTAACGAAATAAAACGAATGCTTTTTCAACAAGAACAAAAAACACAAACATTTCAAATTTTGTTCTAATTGCTTCTGAATTTGCTGTTGTCATCTGGTCTGTCTTCTGCCGTTCTGATCTGATCAGATCATTTCTTTAGTGTAACCCTAGACCTCCTGTTGAAATAATTGATTGCAATAATTCTAGTGGAGCCTCCTAATGTCTGGACTTTTTTATTTTCGAACATAAAATTCTGTTTTTATATCTTAACTTCTCAGAAGAAATAAGCGGATATTTAATTTTTGACATTCCATGACAATGCCATCCCACATTCATCGTGCAGACATTTCTCACACGGCATTGCATTTTGTTCATAGTTCATTTACATGTAAATTCCAAAATTTCATTAACAAAAAAAAAAATACGATTATACCTATTCTAATACTTTCTTTCCGAAAATCGAACATACAATGGAAATTTCCAATGCAGGCCATAAAATTCAGTACTAACCACGCGCAACGATGCTTGATTTCGCTGATCTATGGGAAGCGATGATTTCATCGGAGCCAAAGCCGTTGACGCATTTAATTTTTACCATCTCTGTGTAAATAAATGAAGAAATAATTTGACATCTAATGTCAGTTCGGCTGACATTTGTGTACTTTTTAGCCTGACATGTATTACTGATGGGTTGAGTTGGAGTTTCAGGTCGAGTCTGTAAAAAAGTGGTGGTTGCTTGGCACTCTGATTGTCAATTAGACTTCATGAAATAATTTGCCCACTGAACAAAGAAAAAACATTTCATGAAATAAAAAAATAAAAATTGTTTGTGGAGGCGCAGGGTAAAGTATTTACAGAAAGCGCTTAGCGCTTCTTGAAGAAAGAATGAAATTTCACGATTTATTTTTGCCCGAATAGCAAATAAAAATATATATCTCAGTAGTAGTGTCTAAATATTTCTAATAGAGTAGCGGCCATGAATCAATGAAAACAAGATTACGACACTTCTTTTTTATCTTATTTTATTGACGTCACCAGAGATCGAAATCCATTAATCCACAACCAACTTGTTTTTCCTTTGTTACAAACGTCAACCTGACAATTGTAGGTTTTCTGCCCAAAAATGACTACTCACAAAAATTTATTTGTCAGAAATTGCCAGGAAGGGTGAATATTTTACTCTCTCAAGAGCGCTCTCTTCTGCCCAAAAACTACCAAATTTGTAAGTAGGAAACAGGAATTGGCAGAAATTGGTACCAATTTGTGCCATTTAGCAAAGTGTGGATCAGACCTAATTATTCCGTTAATGTCATGTAGATTACCTATAAGTCACAAATAGCAACAATATTGACAGAACTATTTAAAATGTTTCTAAATGAAGTTTCAATTTCTCTTATGATGTACTAGTTAGATAGACGAACAGCCTGTGAAGTTAAAAATTCTCTTTTTCGATAAATATGGTTATTTCTATATGGGAATAGGTTAGTTCGATTTGTACATTTATAAGTCCTATGAAGATGTAAATGCGATTTATTTTAAATCTTTATTTGAGGAGATTTAAATTTGTATGGTAAGTCCTCAAGAATTATAGGAGATTTAGCTAAATCTATTTTAACTTCGTTTACGCAATTCAACTCGATATTTCTTTATACAATTTTTGCAGCATTAATAGCGACAAACGTCCGAAGTAAAACAGAACGAAAGCATGTTAATAATTTTTGTAAGGGCTTATTTGTATGGCAAATCTTTTCAATTTACAAATTGAGTGATTGGGTTACTCGTTAGTTGTCCATAAAAATTTTTATATAAGTACATATGTTTACCCTCACATTATTTACTGTGGTAAATATCAGGAACCAGTTTCGTGTTTTATTGAACCTTAAATAACAGACAGTAATTATAATGAATTAACTTCATTAAAACTAAAATAAAAACCTAATCTCGTATATTCATAAAAAAAAATAAGTTTTCGTTTTTTTACTGTCTGTGTGAAATAAAAAAAACCTTTTGAGTGCATCGATCTTTGCTGCTTCAATTCAATTTTAAAATGAGTAACTAAGCGTACGTTATATATATTATGATTAATAAGACATGTTATCATTTTTTGTATGAAATTTAAAATTATCAATAACATGAAACTAAAAAAAAAATATGAAACCTAAACCAAACTAGAAAGAACCAGATTCTTAGAAAAAAATTGCCCCTTTATTTTTTTTAACTATACACATATGGTTCTAACTACTTGCGATAAAGAGAAGAAATGTGGACAATTTTCTCATAATACAATTTTGTTTTACTGTTTCAAGTAATAAATGAGACCACATAACCTACAACGTAGTCATAAATGATAATGAGTAGTTCAGAGGAATACGCAAAAATGGCTTCGTAATGCCTTAATTTGTTTGTTTGTACATTTTAAAAAAATCAAATATCGATAATTATGAGTTCAAGTGCTATCATAATACTCACCATTGTCTTTTAACAACTGTTTAAATATACAGTAAGTACCTACATACATAAGGTGGGGCAATTATGCCATGTCACTGTTCTCTGTTGACGTCAATAAAATTAGAAAAACAAAGAAGTGTCGTAAACTTGTTATAATTATTTATGCAACATACCGACCACAGATGAGTAATACCAAGTTAGGAATCCTCGGCAGCAAACGGCGTACAAGCTGTTAACGCACACAACTATCCCTATATAACGCAACCATAGAGGCTTTTATCAATCCGCCACCCATTTTCGTTATAATAGGTGTGTTTTTTTCTAAGCCCCGGGGAAATTGGACGAAAAAAACGATGAGTAGGATTAAAAATTTGCATACTAAATCCAACAACTAATTCCCGGGGGTGCTTAGCTTAAACCCAGAGAATTCTCGGGGCTTAGCTATTGGAGAGGATAAAAACTGTGCTACCAAAAACTTTTTCACTAAGTTATCGATAAAATGTATAGAAACTTCGAAACTGACATTCTGACATGTCAGATAATTATCAATTTTGTTTGGTTTGGTTGAGCATTTGGTCTAAGTGTGTCAGTTGTATTCCTGACGACCATGTCAACCTAACCTAACCTACCTTTTAATATACATTCCGCAACACAACACCAAATCAATTTTAACATTTTCCGCTTTTGTAGTGCCTCTATGGTGTCGTAGATTTGTTCCACCACGCCATGAGCACAACCTTCTACACTGATTTTCAGTTTTGCGTTTATTTTTATTATATGTATATTAAAACTTGACTGTGAAATTATTATTAAATAAAAAAGTATTTCCTGAAGTTGATATTCGTTCAATTAACAAGAATTGAATGAACTACAAAACAAAGGTTTCTCTGAGAAAATTGTTTTCGGCTGCGTTTTGTTGTACACGGGAGCAACCCAATACAGATTCTCTGCTACATCCTAGGCATATTTCAATCTTCTTGATCGTCGTCCGCTCTTGCTCAGACCTATATTCCTAATGACATAGGAATTGAGCGCCCCGCCCCGAATAAGCAACTCGTCCACTAATATCATGTCACCAGTGAATTCTATGTACCACTGCATTTGTGAATATTAAAATTCAAAGAAAATCACATCGGCTAAAACCAATTTCGAAAATACTTGATTTCAATTTTCAAATTACTTGATACACATTTTCTTGTATAAATAGTAATTAACTTGGTTCTTTTTATGTTATTTTAATAGAAAAGTAGTTTAAATTCAATAAATATATCGAAATTACACAAAACAAATCAACCCAATGATTTTTAGAAGGATGAGGCAAACAGTGATGTTTATTTTTTTCTTGCATTACAACTGTTCTACAAATGTCATCTTGTAAATTAATAGTGCTGCTGAGTATTTCACTAAGCGCCTTGGTCGTTTTTTTCAACCAATTCCCCCAGGGATTGCAAAAAAACACACCTCATCCATCCGGCATGTTGTAATCGGTAGGTATGTTCAAAAACTATGAAAACTTAATGGACTTCTTTTTAGAGCTAATTCATTTTTAATTTAAATTTGCATTAAAGATATATAAAATTAATATTAATTAAATATGCCAATAGGAATAAAACTTTCTAAGCTACATCAATATCAATATCAACTAATTTTTATTTTAACTTTTCAAAGAAGTTAATAAATTATCTTATTTACAAAATTAAAAACGAAAACACTACAAACATATTGTTTAAATATCAGAAAATTACATTTTAATATTTTCTACTGTTGGTCGAGTAGAAAATATAAAAATGTAATTTTTTTATATTTAAACAATTTGTTTGTAGTGTTTTCGTTTTTAATTTTGTAAATAAGATAATTCATTAACTTCTTTGAAAAGAAATAATAAAAATAATTTGATATTTCGCCTTGAAACTGCAGTTCGCAGGTCATATGAAATGCGCTTGTATACACTAACAAGATTTGACATTTCTCTAATGTCAAATCCTAATTTTCCATTTTATCTATATGAAATTCGAATTTGAAGTTTTGTTTTATTATCTTAAAGTAGTGATATAATAAACTATAAATAATTAGCTGCGTTTTATTTTCATATGATCTAGTTCGGATTAATTTTCAACAACTAACATTTAAATAAGAAACAACACCAAATCTTGCTTTCTAATAGCGTTCGAAATTTCGAAGTCTAACTGACAAAGTATAAAACGAGCACAAAAGAGAACACGAATCGAAAATTTAGCGGTGAGTAAGTCTAAACTTCGATTGGACCAAGGCTGAAGCTGAACCAAGTTCGATTTCACACCTACATATTTATTCATCAATAGAAAATCAAATTTATTAATATAACAATGTAAACAAATTGGCTTTTGGAGAGTGAACCGTACGAAAGATTCCCATCTTGGTAATATTCATCTGTGATACCGAAATAATTATGGAATTGGAAATGACTCCAGAGTCCAGACATGCCATTTAAAAACTATTCTATTTGTAAAAGTATAGTCTATGCGAATGCGGCCAGTTGACAGTTGACTACCGGTCTAAATTATTCATGTAAATATAAATTTTAAAAAAATAACTCAATTTAAATTTAAAGATTCTTTTTACCTAATACCTAACTTATTTAAATATTTGAAGAAAAACCACTTTGATCACACTCCGAAATGACAATAATCATGTCCATAGGTATACGAATATGTGAATGTGAACTTGACTTCGTATCGTTCAGCTGAAGGTTTTGAGTATCCACATAATATTATAAGTGAAGGAGTACAGTTAGCACGTAGGTGCTAATCGTTTTTTGTAAATAATGCTTAAACACCTTAAGAAGGTCATTCAGACATGATTCAAGTTCAGAGACAAGCTGTACTCAAGTTAACATAATCATAGTTTGAGACAAAATAATAATCATTGCCAACGATTTTTAAGGTTAGGTGATGCGTAATGTCATTATTACTCATTGTGTTGAACTTCTTCTGCCCAGCTATTGAAATAAACGGAAGTTTAGTACCTTGATAGTTTGAGACATCTATAATGCCCAATTCATATGAACACACCTCATAAAAATTGCGAACAGAGAAATGATTTATTATGCGTCCATATGTGTCTATGTTGTCAATAAAAAATATAAACAGGGAAAAATGTGCAGGGAATATTAATTGACTGCACGTTCTGCTAGAAGGTCAACAGTAAAAAATAAGAAAAACTATTGAAAACTATGCTGGCATGTTCGGATGAAATGTCATTATTTGACAAGTGCTTTTTAAAAAGACAGGTTTGGCCTAAACAAAGTGTTCGAACCGCATTTTAAAATTATTTAAATAGGAAATTGATTTTGTATCTAAACGGTGATTTTTTAAGAGCTTGGTTTTTGAAAATTCAAAAAAACACAGAAACTTGTAAAAAGTGAATGAAATTTTTATTTGGATCGATAAATCAATTTCTGCCATTTAGTTTTTAAAAATAATTTCACTTAAATGTTGCCCGCGCCTACCCTTCAGGTGGTCCATTCTGAAGGTCCAATTTTGGCAAACTTTTTCACACATTTCGGCCGGAATCTCACCAATGACGCGTTCAATGTTGGCTTCCAGCAATCGTGTTTGGCTTGTCCCCATAGACAATAAACTTAACATAGCCCCACAAAAAATAGTCTAACGGGGTCAAATCACATGATCTTGGTGGCCAATTGACTGCGCCAAAACGTGAGATCAACTGCTCACCAAATTCGCCTCTCAATTGATGCATGGTTTTGCGTGCAGTGTGGCATGTGGCACCGTCCTGTTGGAACCACATGTCGACCGAGTTCAATTCTTGCATTTTCGGCAAAAAAAAAAATCTGTTATCATCGAACGGTACCTTTCTCCATTGACCGTAACCCTGCGGCCTTCATCGTCCTTGAAGAAGTGCGGCCGAATGATGCCGCCTGCCCATAAACCGCACCAAACAGTGCATTTTTCGGGATGCATTGGTAGCTGCTGAATTGCCTCTGGCTGCTCTTCACTCCAAATACGGCAATTCTGCTTATTCACGTATCCATTTTGCCAAAAATGAGCCTCGTCGCTGAAGACGATTAGTTAGTTAGTTGAAAACTTTATTAAACAAAATATAATTTAAAATTTACAATTCAATTTAATCCTAAGTTTAATATGGTTTGGCCAGAGGCCGTCTACCAGAAGACGATTATGACGACCATAAAACGGACGTAGCTTGCAAAACACATTTTTCACAGAGCACGAATTTTGATAATAAATTTCAATAATTTGCAAACGTTGTTCAGGCGTAAGTCTATTCGTGATGAAATGGCAAACAATACTGAATCGAAATGTCAAATGTTCGTGGAATTTGTCATGTGTGATCTGTCAAAAATATAAACGTCAAAAACCAAGTAGCAAAAAAAATCACCCGTTACAACTCTATAAGCTCATCATAATTTTAATATTATCTACTGAGCTGACAAAACGGACTTCGTCCCATTCAATATTAAGCAAAAATAGAATTAAATCAATTCGTTTTATCTAAGTCTGCAAATAAGAATAGAACAATGCTTTACGACTTATTTATGGTCATCGCAAATATAAGTTTTAGCTGGAATCGGTTGAAGTCAAGGAAATGGGACATTCTTTTCCACCAAATGGCCCCTTTAAAATACATTGCTCATTAGCTTCGTCCAATCAGTTGGTTTCTATTACCAATTATCTACACTGTTTCGCAGCATGGAGACTTTCTAGAAAAATGTTGACAGAGACGGGCATGCCAAGCAAATCCAAAGGACTTAGGAATTCCATTGGATAATTGACAAAAAAATGATCGAAATCATTTGGCAGTACATTTCCTTTCGCCTAGAACAGTTAGATATTCGAAAGTGTTTATTTTGCCAACTTTTGCGTTAACAGCATAGTCTGGCAAGTTTCGTTTACGCTTTTTTTGCTAGCTTATCACTTCGACAAAACGTTATGTTTGCCCCTCGTCAATATTTGGCTTAGCGTTATTTCGCTTAATGGTTAACATGTAACAGATGGCAAGATAAGCAAATTTTTAAAGCTAAATAAAGTTAAGGGCCAGTTGTACCAATATTTAATGGTGATTCAGCATTAATTCAATCACTATTGAAACCCACTTATAACGGAAGATTAATTGAAGTCAAACGTTATTTAAGGATAAATAAAAACTTGGTAAAACCTCATTTATATTATATATTCTGAGCAACCGAAAGTTAACACGCCGCATTTACATGCACCCCGTTATGATTTGCCAGGTCAGCAAATCATGTTCGAGCAAGTTGTAGGTTCCCACGATTTGCGAGTATCATGTATCAGCGCATTTTGAGGTAAATGCACGAGAGCCTTCAAGGTCGCTGACGCTGCGAATCATCGTGCGGCGTAATGGAATTGCGATATGGATTATTAAGTGTGGGAAGAGTTAGTCTTAAAACAGGTCGGACGTGTATAATAAAGATTATTTGATTTTGAATAAATAACGTATTGTTTAATTTAAGTAAGTCGAACCGTTGGGCCTGACCCTAGTGGGCAGGCGTTCGCGTTTTTTTTAGGATCCCTCGGAGGGAATCCTTTTACTGGCGCCCGAACAGGGACCGGTGTCAAAGATCCTTATCCTTATTGCTTGTGAATCTGTATCAGGACCAATACGTGTTATGGGGTGCACGTCACTGTTATCATGGGAACACAGTTGACTATTTTGGATCCCTGATACCACCTTTCCGTATTAACATGGGAACATACGGATATTCTAGAAGGCTTAGGGATGGGGTGGTGGTGTCGACCGTGCCATTAGTAGGTCCACTAATCTGGACTAAACGGGATTAACACGGCCTCACCCATGTACACCGGTTTCCGTTTGGAGGTGGACACGCCGCGTGAATTTTTAATAACCGGTTTTTTGTCCTTTACAGAACACTATCCTCACTCAATCGATATAATTTGAACAATAGTAATGATACTGTGAGTGGAAACAACTAACAACAAACAGAAAAATTTAATTAAATTTGAAAAAATATTTAATTGAAAATTTATGTAAAAAAAATTTGTAAAAAAAATTTTTTTTATAAATTTGTAAAAATAAAAAAAAAAAAAATTCAACCAAATTATAAAAAGAAAAAAATTACAAGTGATATAAAAAAATTCTCATAAGTGTGTGTGTGCCTTAGTGAAAGAAAAAAAAAAAGAAAAGACATTTAAATATTGCAAGATAAAAAAGCTTGAGATTACAAATAATAAATAATCATTCACGAAAACTGTGTGCCTGTGTCTGAAGTAAGGTAAGTCCACATTTATCTAACGTATAATACAATGGATCAAGTAGCGCAGCAAATAGTGGAACTAACCGGTGCCGTGAGCAATTTAATAAGCCAAATAAAGGGTCTCGATAGGAGGCTCGAGGTGATCGAATATAATGCCAGTTCGGCAAATTCAACTGTCCCATCGGTGGCGGTTCATGACGTTAGCCATGGCCCTGAGCTCATTCCTCCACAAACAGAGGCTGAGCTCAAAGAAATTAGTAAATTGCCCGACTGCGTTAAGGAGGTTAGGGTGTTTGATGGTAATCCGACGCAATATGTATCTTGGATACATATTGTCGAAGCGATTTTAAAAGACTACAACATATTCGCCAGAAGGTTAGGGGTAGTGCAAATGCTGCACTTGTTTCATATTACATTTTTGATAATGATTGGGCGGCCATCAAAGAATGCCTTTCTCTGCATTATGCAGATAAAAGAGACATGCGTACGCTAGAGCACCAACTTAACCAGCTTACGCAGAAGAACTCGAAGTTAGATGAGTTCTATGCGTCTGTTAATCATCAGCTTTCGCCGATGATCAACAAGATTAAAACTGAGACATACAGCCAAGAAACTGTCACGGCTTTGGTAGAAACGTACCGAAATAGGGCTCTAGATGTATTTGTGCGTGGCCTCAACGGCGATATTTTACGAATGCTTATCATTCAGCGACCTAGGACCCTCCCGGAGGCATATTCCGCTTGCTTAGAGATACAAAATCTCAACTACCGAAGCAACTCTATTCATGTCAACTCCTTTTCCAATACAATTACCGCTCCGGTGAACCAGAACTTCAAGAACTTAGAATTTAAACCCTATTTACCTCCGAGAAGGGCGCAACCGAATTCTGCAGAGAGACATAATAGGTTCGCCTGGAGCTCTCCTCGCGAAAATGGTCCTCCTAGGACTGGGCCAAAACCATTGCCGAAAATGGAAGTTGACCGAAGTGTTCGAAGCAACCAGGTCAACTACATAAATCGCTCAAAATCACAAAATCCTTTTAAACGTAGAGCGACTTCCGAAAACTTTCCTAACAAGCAGCAACGTCTGTATAATATAGAAGTGGAAAATGAAGTTGATTTAGAGGAATATTCTGCTTCTGCAGACGAGGCTGCTTGTGAGGAGATAAATTTTATGACAAGGGGTCATCCAGCGTACCATACATAGAGTACGCAACCAAGGATGGAGCCTTGTTGAAATTCCTTGTTGATACGGGGGCCAACAAGAATTTCGTAAGTTCAAAAATCAACCAACCCACCATTTCACTTGAAAAACCATTTAGTGTACAGTCCGCTGCGGGAAAGATTACAATCTCAGAATATGTCAAGGGAAGATTCTTCACTGAAGCCGGTAACGATACAATAATCAAATTCTTTGTCCTCCCGGGGTTAGATTCTTTTGATGGGATTATTGGGGATGACACGCTGAAAGAACTTGAAGCTGTCATTGATAGGAAAAATAATTTGCTTGCAATAAAATCCGGTATTAAAATTCCATTGAAAGAAAAAATATCACGACAAGTAAATGTAGTCTTTAGTGAAGATCTTACTAGTGAAATTAAGCAAGAGTTACAGTCATTGGTCGAGAAATACAACTCACTCTTTGGGCCAATTAATGTCAACGAAGTAATTTATTCTTCAATTCAGGCTGAAATTAGAACTAATACAGACGAACATGTATACACAAAGAGCTATCCCTACCCATCTAGCTTAAGAGATGTAGTTGAGGATGAAATAATTAAACTTCTCGATGAAGGAATTATAAGACCTTCAAGGAGTGCTTATAATTCTCCCATCTGGGTGGTGCCCAAAAAACCCAAGGCAAATGGTGAAAAACAATTTAGGATGGTCATTGACTATAAAAGATTGAACAGTGTCACAATTTCCGATGCATATCCAATACCGGATATAAATGCCAAACTTGCTAGTCTAGGGAATGCGCGATACTTTACAACTCTAGATTTAACTTCGGGATTTCATCAGATCTCTATGAAACCCTCTGACATCCCAAAAACAGCATTTTCGACTATGAATGGCAAATACGAGTTTTTGAGATTGCCATTCGGGCTCAAGAACGCACCAGCTATTTTCCAACGTACAATCGATAATGTGCTCAAGCCATTCATAGGAAAAATATGTTACGTTTATATCGACGATATAATCGTTTTTAGTGAGAATGGTAAGAAACACTTGGAAAATCTTGAAGTGGTACTGAAGAGGCTCGATGAAGCCCACTTGAAAGTAAATCTCGAAAAAACCCATTTCATGGACACGAGCGTAGAATTTCTGGGGTATGTCTAACACCAGATGGTATACGACCAGATAGTAGTAAGATTGAGGCGATCCAGAATATACAACCTCCTATAAATCTGAAGGAACTTAAATCATTCCTCGGACTTACATCCTATTACAGGAAATTCATTCGAGACTACGCCAAGGTCGCCAAACCCCTGACTTAACTTAACCAAGTTAAAGCTAACCAATCAAGAAAAATCCCCGTCAGATTGGATGAGTGTGCGTTGGAGGCTTTCAACGAATTAAAAATACTCCTTACTTCTGCTGAAGTCCTGACGTTCCCGGACTTCAACAAACCATTCATTCTCACGACCAGCGCCTCAAATATAGCAATTGGCGCAGTCTTGTCTCAAGAAAATGCTGGCAAGGAAAAGCCCATAGCCTTCATTTCCAAATCCCTGAGTTCTACGTTCTACTGAAGAAAAACTACGCTACAAACGAGAAAGAAATGTTGGCAATAGTCTGGGCTTTAGACAACCTAAGATCTTATCTCTACGGAGCGAAAAAAAATCCGCATATTCACCGACCATCAGCCGTTGACTTACGCCCTAGGCAACAATAATTACAATGCGAAGCTGAAGCGTTGGAAGGTGAGGATAGAGGAATATAACTGCGAATTGATTTACAAACCCGGTAAATCAAATGTCGTAGCGGATGCACTCTCAAGGCTTAGAATTGGTAACAAACACTTAACCGTCTCAGCTGAAGCTGAAATGGAATGTTAAGTGAATTAGCTACAAAATAATTCCTCAACCGAAACCGCCTCTGAAAAAAATTCTTTCACAAGTGACAATAGATCCCAGACTGACACAGCTTTGGAGCATTGCTCCTCCACAGAACCCCCAGACCATGAGACGTCTTCCACTGAATCTGCTAATGAAACAATGCATAGTGCAGAGCAGGACGCGACAGACCTGATTCCGCACCTCGAGGTACCCCTTAACGTTTTTCGGAATCAGATAATTATAAATGTGTCAAATCAGCAGGTTGACTCTCATGAGGAACCGCACCCCGGATACTTGAGACACTATTTTGCAACCCCTTATTTAGATAAAGTAGCCTTGACGGACTTTCTGAAAGCGACACTACAGCCTAGTATTATCAACGGTATTAAGATTCCGGAACCGTGTATGGAGCTACTGCAGAATGTCTATTTGGAAACCTTTTCCAACTTTAAGATCAGACTAACCCAAAGATTGGTGCAGGATGTCAAGGACGAGAACCAAGTGTGGGAACTTATTAGCAAAGAACATAAAAGAGCACACAGGAATGCTCGAGAAAACAAAGAACAACTTCTCGAGAAATATTATTTCCCAAAAATGAACAGCTTAAGAACACGCTATGTGATGTCCTGTGACATCTGTCTTACCAATAAATACGATAGGCATCCTGCAACTCCAATGTTTCAGCCTACCCCGATTCCGTCCAATCCAAGGGGAAAAATTTATATCATGCATTGACAAGTGCTCTAAATTTGACAAATTATTCCATATAAGAAATAAATCTTCTCTCCATCTAAGAGATAAAGTGATAAAAATTCTTCACTATTTCACTGTCCCAAAGATACTTGTCACGGACAATGAGAGAAGTTTCCTTAGTCCCATAATGGTTAACTTCATTAAAGTGCTAGGTATTCAAATGTATCAGACGCCCATTAACCGGAGTGAAGTTAATGGACAAGTGGAAAGATTCCACTCAACCATTCTAGAAATCTACCGATGCTTGAAAGTTGAATACAAAGAGCTTAAACTAAGGGAACTGATAAATATCTCTGATGATCGTTATGACAACACGATCCACTCTATTACTCAACGAAAACCATCTGATATATTTTTTAACAGAAGTACCAGAGTGAACTTCCAAAATATGGCAAATTTCAGAGTAAACGTTAACCAAGAGCTTAGGGAAAAGCTACGACTAAAACAAAAAACCAGAAATGCATGGTTTATTAAAAATAGGACAATCCCTTAGAAATTCAAAAAAGGTGATATAGTTTACACTACATTCAAGAGGATTCAGGGCAAACATAAGCCACTGTACCGGAAGGAAGTGGTAGCTAGGGATAATAAAGTTACTATCAAATGCATAAATTATAAGGCACACACTACACCCTACACCCAAATGGGAAAGCTAGCACTATAATAAAGAAAGCACATTCAAAAAATGTTACAAATGTAACAAAATGTACAATAAAGTACAACAAATTGTATATCCCAAAATTATGGGAAAAATCACATACCTATGTATATACATAAAACACAAAATTAAGTACTAATGAAATGTACATTCCACCACTGACAATATATATATGAAATATATAAATATAATTTGAATTATAAAATATATACAATATTAGTAAAAAAAAGAGGGAAGGATGATTGTATCCTTTAATACATAAGCACCAAAACACCTAATAAAAAACAATTCTTTTTTTTAATAATTACCTATGATTACCTATGCTAATTAATACTTTTTATTTTTATCCTTTTCCATTATTTAATGATTTTTAATTCCATAGGACTTATGTTTATAAAATATAAAATTGTTTCAGCTTAATCAATATGTCATAATATAACTTGTATAACTTGTAATTTAAAAAATTATCTCTTTCCTACACAAATAAGACTAACCATTATGATGGCAACAATCGCTGAGGGCGTAAACATCTTCGACTACAAAGCACCACTAAAATTTCCCTAAAAGAAGGCAGAGGATGGATAATAGATGGCAACTTCAAGCTGATACACGTGATTGACCTTGACCATTTCGAAGAAATGCTGTCGAAATTGGAAACAATTATAGATACCAATCTTAAAGAACAGGATCGCAAACCATTAATTCAGTACCACCTCAAGCAAACTAAGGAGCGTATAGATCTCTTGAAAGGTAAATCGCTTAGGAAAACAAGATCAATAAACTAGATAGGAAGTGCTTGGAAGTGGATAGCGGGCAACCCTGATGCCGCAGACTGGGATCATATCCTTCGAACTGAAGAACAAATTACGCTTAACTATAATCAACAATACAAGATAAACAGCAAAATTTTCGGAATAACTGCCGAAATAACTGGAAAAATCAACCTTCTCATAAGCAGAGTAAACGATGGTCCGCCAGAATCGAACAGGACATTATAAATGAAATACTCGTTGTCAAAGGAGAAATAAATTTAATAATACGTGCCTGCCAGATTGCGAAAAAAGGCCTGATTAACACCAATCTACTGGATAAGGAAGAAATTACTAGGCTTATCAACGAAGTTGAAACTTTACCGTATGCCAACGAGATCGAGGCAATAGAGTATGGTACACCAGCAGTTTTTTACGAACGAGACGATCTTGCTCTACATACTATCAATGCCTAAGGTTAGAAAAGATGAATTTAACCTCCTACAAACAAGAGCATCGATCATAGAGAACAAGCAAATCGATCTTAATTTTAATAGAATGCTTGTAAACCACGAAGAGACGTACGGCATCATAGACAATTGCCTTTCGATAAGCAACACGACAGTTTGTAGCGAAACAGCATTAGAACAGCATTAGTCTCTGAAGATCATTGCGTGGCTAAACTATTAAGAGGAGGTTCGGCAACGTGCACATACCGTACAAACACGAGGGAGGTTATTGAACTCTTCAATCCGGACACTATCTTCCTGACTAATTTTAAGGGTGAGGTCAAGTCCAATAATATTCAGAGATTTCTGGAGGGGACCTTTATCCTACAGATTCAAAATGAAACGGTACTCGTACATTTGAATAACCAAACTTTTAGAAGCCACACTGTAACAGCTTTACAAGCCCTTCCTCCAGTACTGACGAGCATCACCAAGCAGGACAACAAATTAGATCTGGGCTATGTCCAAAATATCGGTCTAACGAACATCGAACGTCTTAGTAACTTGGACGAAAGATTTAAAATCTCTCTTATCGCAGAAGCTCTGATTATCTTATTATTCGTTATTACTATACATTACCTTTGGAGGAAGATGCACCCGAAAATCAACTTTCCACCAATACAAACATCAGCGCACTCGTTTCCTATCAGAGGTCAGTATCCTACCCCACGGAATCAACCAAACCAATCCTGCAATTCTGACGTCACAACTGATCTACCGGACGTAGATCTTTGAAGGGGGAGGAGTTAACACGCCGCATTTACATACACCCCGTTATGATTTGCCAGATCAGCAAATCATGTTCGAGCAAGTTGTAGGTTCCCACGATCGGCGAGGATCATGTATCAGCGCATTTTGAGGTAAATGCACGAGAGCCTTCAAGGTCGCTGACGCTGCGAATCATCGTGCGGCGTAATGGAATTGCGATATGGATTATTAAGTGTGGGAAGAGTTAGTCTTAAAACAGGTCGGACGTGTATAATAAAGATTATTTGATTTTGAATAAATAACGTATTGTTTAATTTAAGTAAGTCGAACCGTTGGGCCTGCCCCTAGTGGGCAGGCGTTCGCGTTTTTTTTAGGATCCCTCGGAGGGAATCCTTTTACTCCGAACAAAATAAATATCAAACACAATTAGATTAAGTGAGATGTAAACAATGACTTTTGGGGGTGGCCGTGGCGCGATAGTTGTTTGTTCGCCTCTCAACCTTATTGTCACAGGTTCGATCCCTGCCGTAGTCTATGTCTTCTTATTTTTCCACTAAAAACCAATTCTAAAAATAAATGTCATACAATGAGTTGCTGGGTTACTCATTACATGCTGTTTAGGCATAGAACTAACAACATGTTATTGAATAAAACTATGATACCGATAAAATATGACAAAGAATAAAAAAATTAATGCGAATTATAAGGGACATAGATAAATAAGACACGCAAATTTCTCCGCATTAGTTCAGCCGCCATCCCTGGAGATAAAATCAGAGACAACATCCACCTAGTCTCCGAATATCGCGCCACACATCTTTCCTATCATTCTTTCTCTTCCTTAACCTCACCCTCACGCCCACGCTGTGTTGAAACATTTAAAGGATATTCATAATCCCTTGAGCGAGTGTAGATTATAAAAAAAAAAAAAAAAAAAAAAGCAAAATAGTGAACTGATGTTTCCAAAACAAGTGTAATTAAATCATATAACACACTGGGGCAGCATAGGGGGTTTGAATTCAAAGGCCTCGGCAGCCATTTTCGGCATATTGATTGGAAAGTTTCTATATCTAAACCACAGATGAATAATACCAAGAGGGGGACTTTCGTACGTTTCATCCTCCAAAACCCATTCGTTTACAATTTGAAAATTTGACTTTCTAACCATATGAATAGATTTGATGGTTGGAAGTTGTAGGATGCTGGTAGTCACTTATTGGCGTCAAGAAGGCGGCATGACATCCTGTGATGCAACGAATTCTACACTTTAATTGTGCTTATTTTACCTCCAAGTGTTAACCAGCGGATACTGGTCCCGTTCATGCAATTTGACTTGCTAAACTAATAAGTACCAGTGTTAGCACAAAAGTCAAAAAAAAGCAAAGCGCTATAATGTTTTGTCGGAAATGACTGGCTGTAAAATTCGGCTTAAGCCTTGGGCAAGCCTATCAGAAGGATGGTGAGCGGCGGATGAACTCACCATAGTAAATCAACGGTGCCATGAGCAGTATTGAAGACTGACTGACTGAAATAAAGATAATGAACTTCGGATCTGAATGTGGAATGTTCAGTCTCTCTATAGACCATGTAGGGCCGAACATTTAGCCGATGCCAAAGACTGCTACCGGCAAACATCACCGCTATCCAAGAAGTGCGAAGGGATGGGTCAGACAAAAGAAAATTGAAAGACTGTGACATCTATTACCGTGAGTGTTATCGACCACAAGGGCAGCGCCTTCGGTCGTTAGAGACAGACTTAGGCAAGAATCTTGAGTTTCAACTATGTGACGGTTCGGACGGCTACAGTCGCAGGAAATCATCAGGTCCCTTTACAATCGATTCTCTCTCTCGAGAGAGAGAGGAACGCAAGAAGGAAATAAAAAGAAAATGTGAAGAGCACGATCCAGATAATAGAGGGATGCCATTGCAGAAATGAAGTTCGGAAGTTTTACCAAAAAGTAAAAATAGCCTCCCAGGTTACAAGCCCCGAAAAGAAACCTGCAGGAATAATCAAAAGAACATCGTGGTAGAGTCGCAGTCGGTGCTGACGATAAAGAAAAATCATTTCTGCATTTGTATAATAGCGACGACAAACCGAATTTCATTCAACCTGCATGACGTATAGTTTAACAATCCCGTCCACCCGATTTTGACGAAGTAAAGATAGCTATATCTAAGCTTAAATCCAGTAAAGCTGCTAGGACTGATGCTGTTGCAGCTGAGCTATTCAAAGTGCTGGTGTTGAATTGGTTAGGGGAATGCCCCAGCTCCTCTCCAAATTATGGTCATAGGAAAGTATGCCCTATGAATGAAACTTCAGCATAGTTTGCCCAATCCTCAAGAAACGTGATCGTTTGGACTGCACCAACTATTGAGGCATCAGTCTTTTTAGATGCCTGGGTCACCTAGAGTGAATGGACATCAATTATCCGGCCTGGAAAATCTTTGAATCCAACCCCGTGGGTCAGCGCAATAGAGGTGGACTGCGGAAAAGTTGGCGCACGCAAGTGGAGGAGGACCTCAACCAACTTGGTGTGCATAACTGGAGACATATAGCTAGAACCTGAGTTAATGCCCAAAGTACATAGAAAGAAAGATAATTGCACTTGATATTTCAAAAGCATTTGATAGAGTTTGGCATCAAGACATTTTGCCAAAAATGCGTGCATTTGGTATCAATGAATTTCTTCCTCGTTGGATTAGAAAATACCTTTATACTCAATACAAGCTGGATTCAAGTCTGACATTCATAAAATAAACGCTGGTGTACCCCAGGGCTCCGTTATTGTATTATTTTTTATCTCGAACATCTGGCTGCTTTTCATATCCCTTTGCAGATTCACCTCCTTGTTCTTCGGATATGGAACTACAACGGCAGCGTATGATAATTTCATTAAATTCTGATCTTGACAGCACTGTCCAATTTAGAATACAAACCCGCGTCGAATTTAAAGTCTCAAAAATTCAGTGCAGCAAAACCCATCCCCTATTCCGCTATTAATGATCGCCACTTGCATTGCAGAAACCAATCAGCTTGGCATATGCATTGCAGAAACATTTACTTCTTTAGAACACCGTCGAAATTTTGCATGCCTTCCTTATTTTATCGCTATTCTTATAAGCAATGTTCTAGCGAAATAGCCAGTTGCATTCCACCCCTTAAACTATTCAACCGTAATACTGCTCATCAGTTTACCCTGGAGCACAACTTCAGGCGTACTGTCAAGTACAGAGATTCTTTCTTAACTCTTTTGCCGTACGACGCAAATGTGGAGTGCTTTACCCGGCTATATTTTCCCCTCCCATTGTGCATCGGTATCCCTACTTTCCTAACAATCTCACTGTGATCATTATAAGGGTAGTCCAAGCCTCTTTAGTGCGCGCATCCTTATATACAATTTTGTTCACACTCAACATTATGAAAGTGGAGAGGAATTTATTTCAAACTTCGATACAATTTCTTAGAAGAAGCATTTAATTTTTTTTGGCAAAACTGCACCCAAGCGAATATTTTGTCCACCGTTTTTTAGACAATTGTTGTCATATTACTTTATTACTCCTATATATTTCGTTCATATTATAGAACAGCTAATAATTTTGTTTCAAATTTCAAATATAAACGGTGATTTTTTAAGAGCTTGGTTTTTGAAAATTCAAAAAAACACAGAAACTTGTAAAAAGTGAATGAAATTTTTTTTATTTGGATCGATAAATCAATTTCTGCCATTTACTTTTAGAAATAATTTCACTTAAATGTTGCCCGTGGCTACGCTTCAGGTGGTCCATTCTGAAGGTCCAATTTTGGCAAACTTTTTCACACATTTCGGCCGGAATTTCACCAATGACGCTTTCAATGTTGGCTTCCAAGGCAGCAATCGTGTTTGGCTTGTCCCCATAGACAATAGACTTAACATAGCCCCACAAAAAATAGTCTAACGGGGTCAAATCACATGATCTTGGTGGCCAATTGACTGCGCCAAAACGTGAGATCAACTGCTCACCAAATTCGCCTCTCAATTGATGCATGGTTTCGCGTGCAGTGTGGCATGTGGCACCGTCCTGTTGGAACCACATGTCGACCAAGTTCAATTCTTGCATTTTCGACAAAAAAAAATCTGTTATCATCGAACGGTACCTTTCTCCATTGACCGTAACCCTGCGGCCTTCATCGTCCTTGAAGAAGTACGGCCCAATGATGCCGCCTGCCCATAACCGCACCAAACAGTGCATTTTTCGGGATGCATTGGTAGCTGCTCTTCACTCCAAATACGGCAATTCTGCTTATTCACGTATCCATTTAGCCAAAAAATTAACGGAAAAAAAACGGACGTAGCTTGCGAAACACATTTTTCACAGAGCACGAATTTTGATAATAAATTTCAATAATTTGCAAACGTTGTTCAGGCGTAAGTCTATTCATGATGAAATCGCAAACAATACTGAATCGAAATGTCAAATGTTCGTGGAATTTGTCATGTGTGATCTGTCAAAAATATAAACGTCAAAAACCAAGTAGCAAAAAAATCACCCGTTATAATAAATAATATAGCTAGAAATCGATTTATCAATATATGTGTACTTAAATTGAGTTATTCAAAACAAATAATAATATTTGTTTATTTCTTCAGTTTGCTATTAATTTATCTTGTTTTAATATAAAATTAACTGTTTGTTCTTGACTATTTTAAATTCCAGTAAATTAAGCAAAATTTTAAAAATCTCCCCAAAAAAACTTGAAACTGTTATTGATATCAATATTGTTAACATTGAGTAAAATGTGATAAGATAGTTTAATTTGTTTTAAAAACTTAATTGATTAGCAGTCCTGCTAATGATTGTAATTATCAACAAAATATTACTGATCGTATCGCGTAAAATAATATAAATGAATCAAGTTTTTTTATAGAATTTGTTATGTATATAATAGGAAAATTGAACTAATTAACAAGAAAATAAAATTATTTCACTGTAGACAAACAATTAAATCCATTCAAATAGGTATATTATACCTTCGTATCCTAAGTCAGTAGGTAGTTAAATCATTTTATTGATAATAGCTTTAGCTTGATGCTGTCAGTTATTTTTATTTGCCATAATCGCATTCAATTAATATTATCACAAGTATGTAAGTATTCTTATGGATATAACAAACACAAAGTTGCGTTGTTAAAACAAACAAATTAAATTCAATGACATTTCTCTCACTCTCAATATTGAACAAACTTAAAAGAAACGAGTTAAAAACAACAAACACGAGTTCCAAGAAAAAATTGCTGCGTATAAACACTATTTTTTTAATTTAGTTAGGAAAAAATACGATCGGTAGTGAAAATCGTTCACTTCACTTACTTCACATAACTATCAATGAGAGAGGCGGTAGACCAACTGACGTTTCGGATTAAGCGTTGTGTTTTATGTTTAATAGTTATAGAGCAGTATTCAAATGTCGTGTTTCATTGGGAAATCTATCCATAGTTACCCTATGCATGCATAGCAGGATTTTACATACAACATCGCTAGAAATTCTACGGTCGATAGAAGCTAAGGTAGAATCCAACTGTGGGTGGATTGTTGACATATATTCGAGTCTCGAATTTGAGTTTTTAGTTTTGTTTTTACATTTGATATACTACTTTTAGACAACTGCTATTTTTAATTCATGTTTCGGTTTTGAACTTCTTTCGGTTGCAGAGATACTTTTAAGCACTGCGATATTTAATACATGTTAACTTTCCTCAAACATATATCCGCACTCTGTACTCCTTTTAATTTAGAAAAGTTCAATCGTACGAATATAACGAAAATTTACAAAGAAGAAAGGGCGATAACTCTGCAATTTTTCAACCTGAGCAATTTTGTCTACCCCGGCCACCACACACGTCCCTCACCAACGTGCTAAAAATTGCAAGCTCAAATTGCATGAAAAGTTAGATCGAATCTCGACGGGTATGTTCATGCTTCATGGAGTATTTATAATTATTAATGTCCATTCGACAGACAAATTGATCTTTTTGATTTTTGGTTTCTAAAATATCTGATAACTCCATTTTTTAATAAATATACAAATTGTTCTTCTGAAGTTTTACTATTAAAAAGCGAAAGTAATATTTGTTGGCATATTTGCTTAATTATTTTCTGGAGCACATCAAAATTCCATCTCCATCTGTAATTTTGTATTCCCTACACCATAAACGTCAATTGATTAATTTTAACAATTTTCGATTTCCATTTAAAAAAAAATCAATCTCAATTGAACGAATTTCGTTTTCCTTTCATTTTTGACTAAGACCAAATTTAGTTTTGTCAATTCTGGCGCTACCACATAATAATATCACCATTTTTATTGATAGCTAAGCAGAAATAAAAGCGATTTCTGTCACAACTATCAAGTCAAAGCTTGTAACTTGCCGTTGCGAAGAGCTGAGTTTTTTTGGCACGCAACATAATATTAAACTCTGCCGGGTTACGAGAGAGCTTATAATCTGGCGAGGAAGGGCTCAACACTTGACTCTAGCCAGATTTACCCGTCGATTAGAAACTGTGTCACTAAACAGAACATTGGAAAAAACCAATGAAAGGTGCAACTTACTGGACGCCTGCAGAACAGAAAAGATTATTCACTTAAATAAGAACTCCCTTCGAAGTCTTGTGAGCGTAATAACCGGACAAAATCTTCTAGGTTACCATACAAAGAAAATGGGACTTAATGATGATGACCTATGAAGAAGTTGCATCGACAAAGGCGAACACGAGGATAGGATACCTTTCATTTCCTGTGTCAATGAACATCACTTTGCAAATTCTTATGGGCCGTTATTTCTCCAAAGATTTAGAAGAGCTCTCGAATCTTTTAGGCAAAGACCTGTTGAGCTTAATAAAGCGTTTTTCATTTTTAGATCAGAGCAGAGTCTGTGTTTTGAAAAAAATCGTTTGTGTTTCACTCAGAGCGTTCAGAGATCCCAACGTGAGTTTTTCTTTTGTTCTGAACATGTTCGGAGCGCTCCTGATGTCCTCGACGTCGCTTCATCGTCTGAGCATTCTGAGTAAATTGCTGAACACACGAATTGTCATGTGTGTCAGGAGGAAAATGTTAAGAAAAAAGTAATCAGATACTATTAAAATGGCGGAAGAAGTTGTTCGCTTGTTGATTTTCTGTATTTGATTTGATGTTTATCTAGTTTGTATGTGGTTCAAGTGTGCTTAAAAAATAAATCAGTGTTCAGAGCTAGCTCTATTCGAAACAAGTTCAGAGCATCCTCCATGAGCTCTGTTTTCTGAACGATTTTTGAATTTTCCCCGCAAAATCGTGGCTAGAATTAGATTTGATTTGATGTTCTTCACAATTAAACGCGTTCGTTACAAAGTTTTGATGCATTGAGGTGGCGCAGCAGAATTATAACTGAGCCGACTTTCAATTTTAAATTATGTGGCAGAAAGCCATTGTTCTTGAGATAATGTTTCTCGAATTTTCGACATGTTCGCTTGATTGCATACATTTCGATCTGAGTGTTCGTCTGTAGTTTCGTTTGCACGAATAGTCACCATACGTTGTGTATTACGACTGCGACATGAAAGGTTTGACCTTCTAACTGGTGGCATGATAACTTGAACGAAAACAAAAAAAAATTAATATTCATCGAAAAAATGGATAGATTTTCATAATTACCTACTTATGAAATCATAAATTAGACTTGGAACTGCTGAAATCAATCACTAAATGGTCAAATGAAAATGTTCTGCCAGCACATATCAAAACACATTGAAATGAAAACATTCGAAATATCTTTGAAAAACATTAAAATTTCCACTGCTTCGCAAATTACCCAAATCCAATTGCACCGTAACGAAATCTAAAGCGTTTTTTTTATCTCACTTTTCACAATTTTTTCAATGGCGAAATTATATAAATAAAATTAATTGAAAAACAATGAATCGCACTTAATAAACATACAAATACTTTGAGCACAATGAAAATTTAAAAAAATTAATTAAATTTATGCCTATTGACAAAGGTCCTCACTAGTTAACCAATGAGTCGCCGGGACTAAACGCCAATTTTTGTTGGACCAAAAGCCGTTTAAAGCTATTTTGAATCAATAATTCGACAAGTCCAAATATAATAGTGTTATGCTACGTCTTCTACTTGGCTGATGTATTTCAGAAGTATATGGAATTTGTATTATTAAGAATACCTTCTTAATTAAATTTAATTTTATTTGACCGCACGCAATAACAAATAAAATTCAATTTGAATGACGAAACCAAAAAGTGCCTCATATTCCAGTATCCTATATGCCCTTCCTAGGGCCAAAAGCCCTAAATCATGAACGGATTTTCCTCCATTATCCTAAGAACTTTCTTGAGACAATACGAATTTATGAAGCCCTAAATACTGAAAATCAAAGTAACCATTCTCGAGATATGCAATAAAAACAGCATGATCCGGGATTTCAAATTTTTCTGCAAATTTTCCGGGATTTTCCTCCAGTATCTTATCTTATGACCTTTCTTTGGCAAATAAGAATGTATCAAGAACTAAATCGTGAAAATCGAAGTAACCGTTCTGGAGTTATACGCGCACATACGGACGACATTTCTCTTTTATATATGTAGATATCATTACAAACCAGCGGACCAGGCGAACTTCGTCTCGCCCCAATTTAACGCCTTCAAATGAACTGCAGAACTGTAATAAAACACAAATAGTTCAAATTTTTTCAATTTGTTTTCCGGCGCAAAAACAAACAACAAAGACCGTTTACCAAGCTATCAACGACGTCCTTTTTTCTTTGCTGCTAGTATTGCCCGTTCACAAATCCAATTGAGATTTTTATAATTTTTTTACAATGCCGGTTAACACTTAACTTTGGTATTGAGTTTCTTCTTCAACGTTGCTTACTCGCAAAAATTTGCCGGGAATGATATCTATCCAGTCGAGACATCAACAGAAATTTGGCCTTTGGCTAGCATCACTGCAATGCGACTCTCATATGTGTGGTCAATTTCAACTTCTTGACATGCCGGCATAAAGACGACGATTTCAAGCATGCATTAAATTCATTGGCAGTAGTAGATTTCGGGATGACATCTCGAACCACCTTGTAAGTCCTTCAGTGTTCGGTCAACTGCCTCCAAAGCTCATTTATGCGCCATCGTGCATTCATACCAAAATATGATTTTGCATTCCAAAACCAGATCAGGGAGCAGGCGACTAGGGTGGATTATCTCTACTCTGTTTTGCCGAGCTTAACGCAACTTAGAGGTTAAGGGCGCGCTGCCGGAGAGGCCCTTTAAGATCATAGCTGTGAATGTAAATTCACTGATTAGGACCGAACGTAGAGCGAATTTATTCCAATTGCTTAAAGACATAAGTCCATATGTGTTTATGGCTAGCGAAACTAAGCTTAACCAGAAACATAAATTGACTAACAACAATTACAATATCGTAAGGAGAGACCGACCCAACTCCACTCAAGGAGGGGGCGTCGCAATCTTTATACGTAAAGGCATTAGTCATAAGGTAATATATAATAGTGATGTGCGTAAATTTCGGACGTTAGAGGCATGCATCATATGCATTCATCTCCAACAGGGGAAGCGAATGTATGTGATCGCTGCCTATGCACCGGAAACACCTCAGCCCACACAGTTTATAACAGAGCTTGAAAAGCTTTTTGAATGCTTAAGATTAAGCTCGGAAGAAAACTACTACATATTGGCTGGTGATTTGAATGCCAAACATATAGATTGGGGAAATCAAATACAAAATCCTCGTGGTAACCATCTGTATAATTGGATGGGTCGATACAACTTGGAGTATCGCATTGAACTTCTCGCTACAGACAGGCCATCGTTTACAAGAAGCGGTGCCTATCTGGATCTATTGTTGAAAGACGCAAGACTAACAATTACTGATACTGTGGGCCATCGGCCTAAAAATTGTTTAAGAACGATCGAGTACGACAGTGACCACTGCGGACTCGCCGCCGTAATCCAACTTCCGAACGCGCTTATGGAGTTGGAGGAGTATGTACCGGTGCATACTTACAATTACAGTAAGGTGCGCTGGCCACGCTTCTCGAACGTCTTATTGAGCGAATTACGATCAAATGGTATATCCCCACCAAATGACAGGAACATGACAAATACTGAAATTGACAGATACTTAGAACAAATGGACGAAACAATTCAACGAACAATGAACAGGACAATACCGAAATACAAAGAACGTAACGCAACTGACATGTACCGTAACGCGACAATTGATGCACTACACAGACAAATAAGTGGCTTACTGACAAGACTAAAACGCTTGTACAGACGGTTTACTGACACACGAGATCTGGAGATAAGGACACTGAAGTCGTCCATCAAAAACATCAGCCAATTGATCAAAGAAAATTACAGGTTGTCCATTAATTTGTTTTGGGACAACAAAATTCGGGCCGTGAACGCTACCGACCCGAGTATGTTCCCACAAATTAATAAGATATTCAGAAGAAACGATCAAAACGACCTTCCGTGTCTTAAGCTCCAGAGGACGACACAAAACAGAGACGTACTTCTGACAGCAGGCATAAACCCAGATGACGCCATCTTGGACGATGACCTATTCATAATCGAAGATCCGCAGGAGAAGGTGGAGGCTGTGGGGGCTACTTTCCAGCAAGTGTACAAGGTGAATGCTAGCATTCGCCCGAATCATGACCTGGAGAACAGAGCTCTGCTTCATCACTTATGGCTCCGAAACGATATAAGTGAATGACGATCTGAGAACCTTGGTTTTACCGGGTTTAATGATGAAGATTTGGCAAACGCCATAATCGCCGACCGAAATGGGCCCAGTCCCCTGTTAATTTCGAAGAATGAGCTAAAGCTCATCATCAATTCATTAAAGAAAAAGAAGTCTGCAGGAGTCGATGGTATATCCAACGTTGCACTACGACATTTGCCTCAAGAAGCAGTTGACATTTATACCACACTGTTTAACAACGCGCTGAATAATGCATATTATCCAGTGCGGTGGAAGACAGCTGTGGTCCACCCTCTCCCAAAAAAGGGAAAGGACAACTCCAATCCGGCGAATCTACGGTCGATAAGTCTTCTTCCGAGTATCAGCAAAGTATTTGAAAAGGTTATTAATAGAGCCCTGTTCAAGTGGGCGGAGGACAAAAATATCATCCCGGATAATCAGTTTGGTTTTAAGGCGGCACATGACACAATTCATGCCGCGTCTAAGCTAGTTTCTGATATCGAATGGAACAAAACTAAAAAGCAGTGTACGGGTGCCTGTCTGGTTGATTTGGAGAAGGCCTTCGACACCGTATGGTTAGAAGGTCTCTATCTAAAGCTAACCAGACTAGGTATAAGTGAACCTCTATTGTATATGCTTTATGACATGCTAAATGGTAGAAAGTTTGTTGTCAAGAGTGGCAATGTAACTTATACCGCAATTTTTAATATTAAAAATGGTCTTCAGCAGGGAGCGGTTAACTCGCCGATTCTATTCAGCATTTACACCAGCGATCTGATAGGTAGTTTAACTCAGGCAATTGCGTACGCCGACGATATAATTGCGTACAGAACAGCTCATACAGTTGAGGTCATCAAAAATCTCTTGCAGAGTGACTTCGACAAGATTCAGCGATATTGTGATGACTGGAAGTTGAAAATCAATTTCCAGAAATCAGAAACAATTCTGTTTAGGACTTCGTTGTCTAGCGCCTCAAGGGATACGAGAAAGAACTGGCGCAAGCTGGTGATCGTGGGACCACATGGACATCCACTGGCGAGTAAAAGTGTAGGAAAGTACCTTGGCATCTGGTTGGATCAGTACTTGTATTTCGACAGACATATAGGTGTTGCTCTGGCCAGGGCTAGGGGAGCCTTTGCCCTGACAAAACGATTGTTTTATAGCAGTCGTCTTGATAGCAGGGTGAAGGTGATTTGCTACATGGCCCTCATTAGGCCGATGATTGCCTATGGATGCCCGGTGTGGTTCAACGTTTCGCCATCTCAAATGGAAAAGATTCGGGTGTTTGAGAGGCAGTGTCTTCGACGTTGCCTTGGATTACACAGAACATCAGAGTCGGAGTACACAAGATATTACTCCAACCAGGTTCTATACAACGGAGCCAACAGAATAGATAATTTTTTGTTCAAGCTGATTCGGGGTCACGTTGCAAAAGCGATGTCCTCAACTAACAACTTAATTTTTGGGGCGTATTACCCAAATAACCAATATTTCGAGAGTGCGTGGTTAAGTGGCTACATCCCTCCCGAGGCATTCCTCTATTTAGACAGTCGAGGGCTGATACAGGATGGAGGGGCGGTTCCGCTCATCTACCACGTCAGCCGGAAAACTGTGGATAGGCGACTCCTGTATGGTCGAGACGTCATCGCTCAAGGTGGAGAAGAGCGCCTTCGGTTCAGTAGGACTGTGTCCGATCGGGACCGGAGGGATAGGGCGAAACAGGAGAACCAGTTCTGGTGGCTCTCTGAACAGCATCGTGATATTGAAAGTCGATGAAGATATTATATCTTGGCCGACTTACATAGATTTAGGGTAATTAGGTATAGGGAACAGTCAGGGTGGCACCAAAAAAAAAAAATTTAAATATGTATGAATGCTGGGGCATGCGTGCATGTATCTGCGTGTCTGTACATGTATGTGCGTACGTATATGTATGTGCGTATGTAAATTTCGTTTAAAAACGAAAAAAAAATGCTGCTGTGGCTGTTCTAATTTATAAGTAGTTTTAAGTATTATTAGGTATTTTAAGTAGTTTAAGTTATTTTTAGTTAGTATAAGTTAGTTTTATTTAGTTTTAATTATTTTTAAAATATATTTAGGTATAGTTTATAAGTAAAAAAAGGAAAAAATAAAAAAAAATAAAAAAAAAATTAAAAAGAAAAAAAAATGATTTTGCATTCTCGCATCAATTTCGCTGTCGCCGAATTCTTGGTCATTGTGCACGTTATTGGCTTGTCAACCGTGAGAAAATTCATGGCAAGCTTCAAAGCGGAATGTGTGGTTCGACCGCCTTCAAACAGTGTGGCAGCAAAGCCATAGATGCCATATGATGAAACATGCAACGAAATTTGAGATCTTGGCCGAATTGTAAATAGGATTGCGGGATCGTGCTCAAAAGCAGCGCGATTGAAGTCAACATTCACTACTTTTTTTCTTCTAATTACTTTTTGTCGAATTTGTATTGGTGATTGTGCAGTTCGAAGCTGTGAAATATGAGTAGGTCTCCATTTATATCTTCTGCACGCACCTCTTGCGTTTGATTATTATGTTTAAGTTTATTGTTTAAGCATTTTTAAATTTTAATAGCTCACAAAAACAGCCATAAATCGAAAAACAATACATATAAACACATAGCACATAGCTTAAACCTTCTTCTAGACCATATCTTTCATAAAAAAAAGTATATTGAAAATGGTCGAATGCCAACTGAGATCATTAGCGTCATACGTTTTTGCCAAAAATTTTTTTATATATTTCATTACAAATTCCTTTGATTGATTTGAGTTCTCTATTATGTACCATTTAACATACAGATTTTGTATTCGAATTGGGAACTGCTCTGCTATCTACTATAATATTAAAATTAATTATTACATTTTAACTTGAAAATAATTGTTTCATGTCTAATTTACATAATGTGTTTTTTACAAAAATATTTTTTTAAGTAAACATATGCATCATCGCCATGCCTGCACCTACATGTTTGTGGTTTTAGCCACGCAATAAAATGGATGGAAAGTTTTGACTTCAATTACTTTGGCACTTTATATTCCTTAGTTGTCAAACAGCAAACAATTACTTTAAGGATAAACTAGTTTTCAAGATACCTTATGAATGTTCGTTTTTGTATTTTATAGATATTAATGGACTTAATTCATTTTAAGTAGAATTCCCTCATCTCGAGCTCCAAATAAAATCCAGATAAGGAAAAGTTGTTTTGTTTTTTGATGGATCAAAAAAATTAAATAAAAATAGTTCAGAAGGGGATTTCTTAAATTAGTATTTTAAGAAATTTAAAAGAACAACTTTAGAACATGTACATTCAAATAAATATACGAAAATCTACAAATTAAATTTTGAGGTAATTTTCGAACACTTTTTGACACATATTGGGCGGTATCTCAGCCATTACTTGACGAATGCTGGTTTCCAAGTGCTCAAGAGTTAAATGTATATCTGCATCTACACGGTCTTTCGCTTAGCCCCACAAAAAAAAGTCCAGCAGTGTCAAATCGCATGATATTGGTGGCCAGTTGATATCGCCACGACGCTCGAGTTGTGTGGTATGTGGCACCGTCTTGTTGAAACCACATATTTTCCAAGTCGTATTCTTCAATAGCAAGCAAAAAAAAAGTCGGTTATGATTATGACCATAACGCTCCGAATTGACGGTGACAGTCCTTCCATCGTCGTTTTCGAAGAAGTAAGGTCCAATCACACCTCCGGACCAAAGAGCGCCCCAAACAGTGACTTTTGTGGATGTAATGGCCTCTCTTCAATTACTTTAGGATTCTCAGAATCCCAAATGCGACCATTTTGTTATATTAACATACCCACCGAGTGAGAAATGTACTTCGTCACTGAAGAAAATTTAGTTCGAAAAATCGCCATCCACCGCCTGTTGTTCAAGCACCCATTCGACGTATCTACGACGTTGTGAATGGTCAGCTGGCTTCAGTTGTTGTGTGACTTGAGAACGGCGAGGAATCGACACATTCGGGTCTTCGGCAACACTTTCACTTACAGCAGCGATATTTTCAGTGGTACGAGCAAAACGATGATGCACAGGCCTTACAATATCTGTAACCAATCCAGTCTCTTCAAATTTCTTCACAATTTTTCCAATTGCTTGCGTAGTTGGACGATTATGTAAACCATAATCTCCTCTTAAAGCACGATATGTGGCTGTGGCAAAATCACCATTTTTGTAGTAGGTTTTAACAATTTGCATGCATTGAGCGATAGTTAAGCGATCCATTTTCGTAAATGTCAGACTTTCAATTGAAAAAAAAAAATTGGTTTAACAACTTAGTTTGACAGATGTCGAATTCCATCCCTGTACTTTTGAAACCGCAAATTGGATAACCCATTATTTTCTAACAGCCAAATTTATACATTTATATTCGTGAAACAGATTAAACCAGCACTAGCATCAGCGGCCACCATTATTATCCATTTCAATTGTTCAACCAGCCCACACAGACACAGCATTTGGAGCAACTTTTATTCAGGGGCACCTCAATGCAAAAAATAAAATAAACAATGCATGCAACTTGTCGCTGCTTTTGTTTCTACACCAAAATAATATCTAACAGTAAAGTAGTATGCACACGAGAGCGACCAACGACCATGACATTTCGTTCACATGGCTTTAATTTTATTCGTCACGAATATAGGTGATTTTCCACCTCGGAGGTAAGACGCGATCGAACAAATTACTTATTGAAGGGTGGATGGTATGTGGAACGCGAATAGAGTTTGACTGTTCGTAGCAATCAGATGTAATTCGCTGCGACCAATATTGTTTTTTCAAATTTATCTTATTTTGGCGATTAAAAAGTAAATTTTTCTGTCGTTAACATTAATATAAATTATATTTCTACAATTTTGTTTAGAATTTGTGAAGAATTTAGGTTGCTAAATTGTCATAAATGGAATTTATTCGTTTATTCGTCGGTCGTTGGTCGCTCTCATGTGAATAGTCTTTAACAGATACCAAATGATGGATTTGATGGCAATGTGTTTTTGATGTCTGTTTGCTGGCCAGCGTGCTGTGTTTTTGACGATGCTTTTACGAGTGTAAGTAAGGATACATTTATGTTTTGGTTCGTTCGGTGCTCAAACTAAATTTTAGCTCCCACTTTTCTCTTAAATCATCACCGAAAATACTTTATATATTTTGAAATAGTTGGCCGCTGAAAAAAAAAACATTCGGTCTCTTCAAAGAACGTGGGGATCTGGTCGGAATCTGTTCCGAACTGAGTGAGCTCCGAACACTCCGATTGAACTCCTAGCTGCCATTAATTGAAATTTCGCTACTTCACTTTCGCCTTATTGTTTTATTCATTAAAGAAATACATTCTGTTAACCTTTGCCGCAATTTTAATTATATGGCGTATTTTTTTCCTTCGCGTTTCGCTTTTGGTACACATGACAGTTTTGGTCTGTTCCGCAATTAACTCAGAATGCGCAGTCGATACTGACTGAGCTCATTGAGCGTGTTTTGAACATGTTCAACACACATTCGAAGCTATGAACCACTGATCTCTATAAGACACTGGATAGTGTATTCTCCGCAGTCTACAAGTATAACCATTTTTTTAAAGTAATTGGAACATGACATAGAGTACGCTGGTACCATCCTAGTCGTCTATCCGAGTAAAAAATAAAATGAACGACTGGATCGCACGAACTTGCTCTTATGTTCGATCACATCGTAATCGTATGCAAAAGATTTCTATTAAACATCTAAATATATTTTTAAAGTCGCTTTTTACTTAATATTTTCTATATACAAAATTTCTTTAATTTTTTTCTAAAAAAAATTAGTGAGACAATCTTAAATATTTAATGATATAAACTTAAAAACTTAAGATTAAATCAGTTTAGTCAAAGAAAAAAAATTCAAAATTCTGAAATAAATACTTAAACTAATTTGAGCTCAAAAAAAGTACGTCATTTTATTTCTTGGAAAAATTTGAATTTATGAGCAAAAAATTTAAAAATCTGTGGAGCGGTTTTTCAGCAAATACATAGATATACATAACTATAATTTTTGAAACTTTTTTTATGGTTTTAAAAATACAAAAAAATATTAATTAAAAATATTGGTATGCAGTATAAATTGGGCTACTTACACTCGGTTAAGCCATTTATGAGAGAGTCGAATTAGACATTAAAAAAAAAGAAAAAAATGTCAACCATGTAATCGGTCGTACCTAAAAAGGTGCCCTGGTTTTTTTTTAAATTAAAATCGTTAGAGCCGTTTTCGAGAAAGATAGGCCTTAATGTAACGGTTTTATAGCAGGTACCGTTATTTCCTGAGCTAAAAAAAAATTAAAATCAAGAAGCAATTCGGCGCAACCGTTTGGGCTGTAGGTGTCTATACATACATACATACATACAGACGGACAGAATTCTTAGACCATCTTTTTTCGTCTTCGCTATCGTATCGACTATCGTAATGTCATGTTTGATTGTTATCCCAAAAATTTTTTTTTCGACGAATGTACATATAACTTGCCTTATAGTAACTATAATCGCAAGTAAACAGTTAAGTGACAATTTCTAAGTAAATTGTACAAACAAAGTAAGAGTTATGTTTGTATATTATTTTTTTTGTATACAAATAAATAATACTCGCATTTAAAATATCGGTCAATATGACCTACAAAAGTAATTCGAAGTGTTATATAGTTATAGTAGTATGGTACCTGCGCACTTATAACCGTCGTCAAGTTGCCTCATCTTTTTTGTATGAATGCGCTATTCAGTGTCTTATAGAGATCAGTGCTCTGAAAGCTTTGAGTAAAAGAGAAACAAAAACTAATTTATTGACAACTCAGACTCAGAACTATGAAAAGAGTTTGAAGTCTTTTTAATCCTATGTAAAAGCTTGGTTTGATTCGTGTAATTTGTAACTTTTTCAATATCGGGGAAGTTTTTCTCTTGCACTTGTAAAGCCTTTGTATAGTAATTTTATTCGAGCTAAGCCAAGCATACAGTTCTTCGATACAAAAGAACTACATGAGTTGTTTCTGGGAGTTATTTTTTCGAACAAAAAATTTTAAATTCACATTTTTATCAGTGATATTGTTTTATGAGAAAAAAAGAAGATTATACGGCTTTACATATTATTCGATTTACTCTCAGATGTTTTTCTCACCACAAATTTGTTTTCGTCCTAAAGAAGCATGTTCTATTTTTTGAAAATTTGTACAAATTCTTAGGAATTCATAAGATAATAAAATGCACGAACTTACTCTTGTAGCTAACAACTTTAATGTTTAGTTAGTTAGGTGAAGTTATCATATGCAGGCTTAAAGCCTACGAGTATGTAGGTAAGATTAACTTGATTCTTAGAATAATGAATTGTGGATAAGATGATTCAAGGAATAGTTACATAGGTACCTACCTACAAATGTATATTTAAATCTAAGTTATGGCTTTTAATTATGTAAGTTATGAGAGTAAAACGTATCTACATATAAATATATACATATTGATGGAACCTAAGTATGTAAACATGTACATATAATAATGAAAATGAAGGATGTAGGTGGGTAGGTAGCTATATACATACAACTTCATAATTTAGGTGCAAGATGCATACATAAGATTAATCTGATTTTTAAAGCACATATGCATATATAAATTTATAAGGGCCTACATTGTATTTAGTATTCAGTGACGTACGCAAAAATTCGTAAAAAGGGAATAATAAATAAAAATAAGGTAGATATAAATGGATAATACACATACTTAAGTGTTTTTATATTGTTTGGTCGTTGTAGTTTGAGAGAAAACAAAGTTGCCATTTAAATTCATGGATAAATAAGAATATATCAAAAAAAAAATTCAAAAATCGTTGGAGTGGTTTTTTAATAAATTATTTTTTTATGTATAAAATTTTGAAAACATTTTTAGAAAAAAAATTAAAACGCCATTTTGAAGACATTATTCGTATACATATAAAATTCAAATTTAAAAAAAAAAAATTGCGACTGGTTTTTGAAAAATCGATTTTTCAAAAAAAAAAATTTAATTATTTTTTTAAAATTCGAAAAACTTTGTTTTTTGGAAAATTTGAGTAAGCTTTTATTAACAATTTTAGGAAGCATTTGCATAAAAAAAAATATTTTAATAGGTTTATCCAATATTGAGAAATTCGAAAATATGAAAAGTGGTTCTATGGCAAGTACCGTTAATAAGTAGGCAAAAAAATATTTATATATTTAAAATAGAACTGTAATAATTTAAGAACACACACATTTTTTTATAAAAATTCTTGGAGCCGTTTTCGAGAAATAAATTTTTTTCTTAACGGTTTTTTAACATTTGTATGGGGTACCTCCGTTGTTTTTTATTTTAGAAAAATAAAAAAAAATAATTTTTTAACTATTCAAGATAATGTCAAAAAACCACCACCAAAACAAAGTTTTGAAAAAATCTATTGAGTCGTTTTCGAAATTTTGAGTATTCAAAAAAAAAATTAATTTCCAAAAAAATTTTTTTTTGAAAAATTTTAGTATACAATAGTGTTTAAGTTCTCTAGGAACTTCTGGGTAAAAATTTCAAAAAAATCAAATTAACCGTTTTCAAGAACACCGAAAACCAAAAAAATGGTCCTACAGAGGTACCAAAAATAACAATTTTTTCCAAAAAAAAAAATTATTAAAAAGTCCCCTTCCTCTTCATTAATGAACTGATTTTTTTTTAAAAGAATCGTTATAGCCGTTTTAGAGAAAAAGAAGATTTCTGTTTTTGGCCAAAAAAAAAATGTATGGGAACTACTGTTATTTGTCGGCTTAAAAAAAAATAAAAAATAGAGTGGGCATATTACCGAAAAATCAATATGTACCAAGTTTCACGCAAACCGTTTAGGCTGTAGACTCGAGGATAGACAGACAGACAGACGGAATTGGGGGACCAACTTTTTTGGTATTCTCTATAATCGTAATGTCATGTTTGATTGTTAGAAGAAAATTTTTTTTACGAATACATAACTTGCCTTAGGTATATGTAGTACCTATAATCGCAAGTAAAAAAACAGACCTAAAATACTATGTTATTTATTACATTATTTACCATCTCATCGAATACAGACTGCTGTGGCTGTTGAAATAAAGAAGAAAATATTTATTTTTAGGAACGATTTGTGTAATAATATTGAGTGGTACAACTTCCGCATTAGAAGTTGAATTCAAGTTGTTTGGTTTCTTTTCTATTCAAATCTGTTTTAACATTGTCTGCCCAATGAAAAATTAAATATAGATACTTACGTATATGAAGGAACATGCTCAGATTATTTTAGAAGAATATCCGTCTTTTACGTTTTTTTTTTTCAAATAAATTTAATGGAGAGTGGAGAGATTGGGCCTTAGTTGAATATTTAAACTGATTTAGTAGGTTTAATAATACTATGTTTAAAAGCCAATTTTTTTTTCAAATTTCAATGAAGTTAATTCGAAGCCTAATAACTGCTAAGCACTTTATTAAAATTAAAATAGACACTTGGACAAACTGAGGTTTAAAAGTATTTTTTTTTAATAAGAAATCTCATTTTATTGTGATTGACTTCAATTCAAACAACAGATTGGGCCAAAAATAACTTTCTTATGTTTATTTATAGATATGTTTGATTTATTGTTTTTGTTCCAGACATATTAAGTCTATTTCTTTACTCACTTTCGGGATCCCAAATTTACTCAAAACAAGTTTTTTTAATTTTTTTCTGGCACGAAAATGCCAGAGCTTTTGATTTTTCTTCAATTTTTTACATGCGAAGGCAAGTTATGCATTCGTAAAAAAAAATTCTAACGATCAAACATGATCTTACGATCATAGAAGCGTACAAATGTGATCGACAAAAAATAAATGTTTGTCTGTCTGTCAGTCTGTCCGTCTGTATGTATAATTAAAGGTACTTTTATATAACGGTTTTTTTTTTAATTTTTGGCTTTCTCGGTAACTGTTCATTGGATTTCTATAAAAAAAAATTTATCTGAGAATATCTAGGTAGCCAAACTAATTCTGCATATCAAGGTTTTGGATAACTTTTTTTTCTAATTAAAATTAATTTAAAAAAAATTTTTTTTTGAAAAATCAATATTTTTAAAACTAATTAAAAAAATTATTTTAAATTTTATATTCACATGTAAATTTATTAACTTTTAAAAAACTTCATACCAATATTTCAAAAAAAAAATTGTTTTCAAAAAACTAAAAATAAAAAACAGGATTTCATCAAAACCCGTCCTACAATTTTCGAGACACTTTTTTATAAAATTTTCATTGATCCATGGAATCTAATAGTGTTCTTGGGTTTTGGAAAACCCGATTAAAGTGATGGTTTTGGCAGTTTTTATAATTTAAAACAAACGATTTGTTCTAAAAACTATCCTTTGAATCGGATTTCATAGTAAAATTTTCTGACAAATAAATAGTTATATGAAATATTTTCTAAGCCTACGTCAGTCGTTTGTTCTTCTCAACCAAGAGGAATTGCCATTGAACGGAAAAATAAAAAAAATGTTATAATTATAAACGGTGATTTTTTAAGAGCTTGGTTTTTGAAAATTCAAAAAATCACAGAAACTTGTAAAAAGTGAATGAAATTTTTATTTGGATCGATAAATCAATTTCTGCCATTTACTTTTTAAAAATAATTTCACTTAAATGTTGCCCGCGGCTACGCTTCAGGTGGTCCATTCTGAAGGCCCAATTTTGGCAAACTTTTTCACACATTTCGGCCGGAATCTCACCAATGACGCGTTCAATGTTGGCTTCCAAGGCAGCAATCGTGTTTGGCTTGTTCCCATAGACAATAGACTTAACATAGCCCCACAAAAAATAGTCTAACGGGGTCAAATCACATGATCTTGGTGGCCAATTGACTGCGCCAAAACGTGAGATCAACTGCTCACCAAATTCGCCTCTCAATTGATGCATGGTTTCGCGTGCAGTTGCGAAACACATTTTTCACAGAGCACGAATTTTGATAATAAATTTCAATAATTTGCAAACGTTGTTCAGGCGTAAGTCTATTCATGATGAAATGGCAAACAATACTGAATCGAAATGTTAAATGTTCGTGGAATTTGTCATGTGTGATCTGTCAAAAATATAAACGTCAAAAACCAAGTAGCAAAAAAATCACCCTTTAGTTTGAGAGAAAAAAAGATGCCATTTGGACAAATATGAATGTATAACAAAAAAATATTTGTCGAAGTAAAAATATCGTTTTGTAAACTTATAAAAATTGCCAAAATCATTATTTTAATAAGGTTTTCGAAAAAAAAACAAGAACACTATTAGAATCAATGAAAATTGTATAAAAAAGTTAATAAATGTTAATTTGAGTATAAAATTTAAAATGATTTTTTTTATTAGTTTTAAAAATATTGATTTTTCATATAAAATTTGAAAGAAATCCAAAGTGCCGTTCGTTACTGAGAAAGCCAAACATTTTAAAAACCGTTATATGAAAGGTACCGTTAATAGACTTTGCCCTTAGGCATAAATTTAGTTCTGATTAAATGATAATTAGTACCAATAAAAAAATTCATTATGATCGTAATGTCATGTTTGATTGCTAAAATTAATTTTTTTTTCGAATGTATAAATTGCTTTTTAGTTTCTATAATTCCAAATAAAGGGAGAAATTTGAATAAAAACCAAGGGCACGCTCGCACTCATACCCATTAAATGTTAAACTCGAATTCAATTTAACGTCAAAATCATTGTCGTAAAAATGTTTACTTGCGATTATAGGTACTATTTATAAGGCAAGTTATGAATTCGTGAAAAAAAATTCTAACAATCAAATATAACATTACGATCGTAAAATACTATGTAATTTATAACATTATTTACCATCTCATCGAATACAGACTGCTGTGGCTGTTGAAATAAAGAAGAAAATATTTATTTTTAGGAACGATTTGTGTAATAATATTGAGTGGTACAACTGCCGCATTAGAAGTTGGATTCAAGTTGTTTGGTTTCTTTTCTATTCAAATCTGTTTAAACATTGTATGCCCAATGAAAAATTAAATATAGATAACATTACGATCGTAGAGCACACCAAAAAAGTTGGTCCCCCAATTCCGTCTGTCTGTCAGTCTGTCCTCGAGTCTACAGCCTAAACGGTTGGATATATTTGATTCAAACTTGGTAAATATTGTTTTTTCGGTAGTATGTCCATACCGTTTTTTCATTTTTTTTAAGACGAAAAATAACAGTTGCTCCCATACATTTTTTTGGGCCAAAAACAAAAATCTTATTTTTCTCAAAAACGGATTCAACGATTTTTATAAAAAAAAAAATGTGTGTGTTCTTAAATTATTACAGTCCACTTTCAAGTATACAAATATTTTTTTTGTACTTATTAACGGTACTTCCCATAGAACCACTTTTCATATTTTCGACTTACTCAACATTGGATGAACCGATTAAATTAAGTTTTTTTATACAAATGCTCCCTAAGGTTGTTAATGAAACTGCATACCAAAATGTTCAAAAAAAAAACAGTCTTACGTTTTTTAAAAAATAAATAGATTTTTTTTTGAAAAATCGATTATTCAAAAACCTGTCACAGAATTGTTTGACATTTGAATTTTTTATGTATATTAATAAAATATCTTCAAAACGGAGTATCAAATTTTTTTTCTAAAAATGTTTTCAAAATTTTATACATAAGAAATTAATTTTTTAAAAACCGCTCCAACGATTTTTGAAATATTTTTGATATATTCTTATTTATCAATGAATTCAAATGGCATCTTTGTTTTCCCTCAAACTATAACGACTAAGCAATATAAAAACATTTAATTATATGTATTATCCATTAATTTCTGCCTTTATTATTATCCCCTTCTTACGTATTTTTGCGTACGTCACTGAATACTAAATACAATGTAGGCCCTCATACATTTATATATACATATGGCATGTCTTAAGAAATCACATGAATCTTATGTATATGCATATTACCTACGTAACAGCGTCAATGTTTAACTTCATTAAAGTTGTTAGCTACAAGAGCAAATTCGTACGATCAAGTCGTGAATTTTATTTTTTGGTTTAACTAAAGAATTAAAATTATGCATATTCAAATAGCCTTAAATAATTTGCCAAATTTAACCACAAATGTGCATTTGACAATCCATACATTCAGAATCGAAAATCTCGTGTGCACTTGTTCGATTGGTATCCCGGATCGGAGAGTTCTTCCCGATTACCAATAGAAAACGACCAAAGTTTGTGTGAAAAATTTGATTGAGTGGAAAACCAGTGTGACCATCGAACACACCTATTAGTTCACACTAATAAGGACGGATGCACTGTATTTTAAGAAAATTATATTCATAAACAAAATCAGTACTCACTCTATAATATCTGCTTCAATCATTTTGAAATTATTTGTAGATAATGTAGGTATGTAGATTAATTATTTTGCTGCAACGCACTAAAATATTATCAAAAAAAAAATTAAAATAATTTTAACAAGGAGGAAGTAAATTTGATTCAATATCCGATAAAAAAAAGTCGTTGTCGTTGAATGCGTCACTTTCGATTTCACTTTTTCCTCAACACTCAATAGATATTTATAGACTTGCTATAAGATTAGACTAAAAATAAAAGAAAAGTATCAATGTATGTATCTAGCTGCTGTGTTACGTCACTTCGGCGAATAATGCAACAAACAACCGAACCAACCGTATTTATGTATGTGCAAAAATGCAATAACCACAATCTCCTTTAGCTGTGGTGTACGAGTATTTTATTTTTTGCAACAAACTAAACGAACTTATTTGCCGTACTATAGCTTAAGAGTCAAGAGTCACCACCACCGGGTGGCACGCCGCCGAAAGGAATAAAGGAAAACTAAAAAAAAAAATTAATACTATGTAGGTACATAGGTATTCCAGAGTTGCACGAACAACACAAATTTAATGTGAAGGAAATCCAAGAACTAGTTTTGTATCTTTTTTACAACTTTGTCTATCTATCACCAATAACTTTATATAAAAAGTTATATAGATTAATGCTTAGGCACAAGTCTGTTGTGATAAACTTAAAAAAATATATAAAAACTAACAAAAACTTGAAAATAAATACAATGTTAATAGTTATTATTAAAATCGAACTAAATAAAAGTACATCCGTTCCGATTGCGACAATGTACCTACGTATTTTGTATAGTGAATTAACTTGATACCTAGTGTATTGCCAGATACGAACAACTGCTGAAGCTGATCAATTACCGCGATGTGGGAGTTTTTTTTTTCAATTTTTTTTAATAGGTTTAAACTGTATAATCGTATTTATATAAATTGTTCGGAAAGTTTTCCTGAAATTATACCTACGTCCGATCGTGAACTGTGGTTGTTTACAACTGATCTGGCATCATATCAGTTTGTTGACTTTAACTTCAGTTTGAATAAGTTATCTACCCAGCCGCTAGCAGCTCCAACAAAAAAGTCGGTTAAAGTGATATGGGTAATGGGTATAGCTCGGTTTTTTGATGAAGTTTGGACGCACGCACATTGTGTGTGCTTTTAAATAAAAATACACATTTAGCTAGCTAGTGTGCTTAATATATGGAGCTAAAAAATAGATATTTCAAGTCTATTGTGCAATCCCATTCACTAAGTCCATTCAAGGTCATCTGCAGTGTATCATTCTAATTTAAGCTTCCGTGTTAAATGAAGAAGTTTATTGTTAGTTTGATCGATAAATATTTTAATTAAAACACGAATAAAATGCTCGGGCGTGCGAGAACGAATTTTCAACAATAATTTTAATTATCAAAGTTGTTGGCTCTGAGCGCAATGCCTAATTTTATCGGAGCAATCGGAGCAATGCCTAATTTTTTATTTGATGAATGATGGAACATGCGTTTCTTTTGAGCTGATACAAATAAAAAAATTGCATGGAAAGATCAATTAGTAGTCACTTATCAACTAGTTAGTTGTCAAATAAATTGACGGCTGGCAACATACTGCATAAACTTAGGGTAAGTTCGCAGGATATGGCACCCATTTTTGTTTTCCTTTATTACTTAAGAAATAAAAAAAAATTTATTTCAAACAAAAATAATTGTAATTAATATGAGATTTTAGGTTATTATTTTCGCGGATGATATTAATATTACATAAAGTTTAAATTTTTCGGAAATTACCGCGTTAAATGTTAGAAATATTTTCAATTTCTTTTTCCCGACGTTTCGAAGAAGTTTCAAACTTTATTTCTAACATTTAACGCGGTAAGTTCAGAAAAAATTAAACTTTATGTAATTGTAATTAATGTTTATATATATGTATGTATGCAGGTATGTATATATGTATATGTTTTTATAATAGGAACATAAGGAAAATTCCCAGACTGTTTTATGTTTTTTTTTTTTAGCAAAAATATAAAAACATTAAAAAAAGGATTACAAAAGAGAGAGAGAGTTACATGGCACCAGCTCGAGTGCGATATGGCACCGTAATTTTACTTGTAATTTTGTTTGTCATATTTGTTGCATGTATTGTTAAAAGGCATGCATGAGTCATGGGACCAATCCACTCATCCGGTTTCGTTGTTAGATCATTTATTTATTTATTTGTTAAAATAATTTACAAAATTAATTTGTAAACTATTTGTTTTTTTTTTTTTTGTTTAAAGCATCTGGGTAGTAAAACCATACGATGCCGTGTTTTAAATTACATAGTATGTACATATATTTACATTATTAATATATTTTTTGATCAAATTTATAAATTTACTTAAAGATAATTTAAAGCAGTAAGTATGTCACATTTTATCAAATTTATGGTGGGCGGATGTTGCCTTTTTAATGTATCCAATGGATCGGACATCAGATGGGTTCAGTATTCGAAATAATTTCTGGGATACGTCGCCTGATGATGCGTTAATTTTGCGAGATAAAGGACATTCGACAAGGATATGACAAACAGAGAGAGTTGCTAAGCAATTTGTACACGTTTCCGGTTCTTCAGAGGTGCCGTAGTGTTGCTTGTTGAAGGATGTTTTTCCAACTCTAATTCTGAAGAGTTTAATGCATTCTTCTCTGTAAAGAGATGCATTGTAAGGGTTTTGTATGTATTCATGTTGGTGTTTTCGAAGGAATGTTTCGGCCATAAACTAATAACTTAAAGACCAGAAACCTCTGCTTTCATTTGAAATTTGCCTACAAGCTGAAACACGCACACAAGTAACATTTCTGTTCCTCTTCCAATAGACACATCGATAAAAACGCACACAAGAATCTTTTCTGTTCCTCTTCATATAGACACATAGACAACACAGCCCTAGTAATTTGTTTTTGTTTTGCTTTTCGATTTCCCATCTATTCATGGATAGAGTTTCAAAGCTACAAATACAACAATGTAAACAAATGGGTTTTGAGGGGTGAATCGTACGAAGGTTTCCAATCTCATTATGGCTTATTTGTGGTTTCGGTGTTGAGCCTACTTTCTTTGAGTTGTTAGATCATATAATCCTCGCTACAGCCCAGTATTTTCGCAGAAGTCCTCTGGTCTATCTGTTTTATCATGTACTGACGTTCTACGCTTTAGGCTTCAAGTTAGGATATTTTTATTCGTTTTAAGCACATTTTTTACTTTTAACCTCTTTTTTCGAAAAATGCATATAAAGGTTCAAAAGAAGAAGTGTGGAAATGACACCGGTGCCATATATCCCGAGGTTTCACAATAAGCAAATTTAAAAACACAATATTAACTATTCTTTTTTTGTTAACATGAACAATTGACGTCATATACTTTGCAGGCATACGCTCTTCACTAATACACAAAAAAACCTCTTTTATTCAAATGTATTCATTTTGAATTAATTTGATAGTGGAGATTTTTAACGAGTTTTTTATTTTAAATTACACAAATTTGTGTTTTAAGTTGATAAAATAAAATCTTTAATTGTATTCATTTATTTTTTCTCCCGATTGTAAATTTAAATTTTGAAGCGCTTTCCGGACCTACATGATCCATTGAACTCTTACGTAAGTTGAGTGATATTTTGATCTATTTGTTTTGTAAGTTAGGCTAGTATTAGACGGTCCTTGTAATGTGTCATTGCCATGACACTCTGACGTCACAACAAAATAGGTCCTACCACCGTAATTGCCGTGGCAAAGGTAATCCTGTCATGGCTGGCTACAATGACTATCACACGAATGACACATGTATGTCATTGTTGTCCCAAAATACAATGAACGTCAAATTGTGTCACGGTGATATTTGTGTCACAACGACTATCACACGACGTGACAGCGCTCAAACAGCTGATCATTGGCGGTGAGCCTAAACTGCAATGACATTCCATCATTTTTAGCAGTGATGATCACACGGCGTCGATCAATCGAGTCATTGTGTCTTGGTTGTTAAGGAAAAGCTTATTTTTCTAGAAAACGGCACTTTTCTTCAAATGGCATCTTTTTTTGCCTCAAACTATAACTATAAGATTTTTGCAAACGTCATATATATATATACATCAGAGTGTCACGGCAATTTTTTTGACGTTTTGCTTTGCATTCCAATTAGCCCAACAAAATCTTGCCAGTTTCCTCTTCAGTTTATTGGTGCCAGTTTTTTTTTCGTGTGAAAGCTACAAGCCAATTAAAGGAAAACGTCAAAAATCTCCAGCAAATTGTTTCCCTGTGTGAAAGGGACATACGGCCATTAATTTCATGTTGCAGGAAAACAACTTATGTCATCTAATAATTGAAACTTAAAATATGTTTAAATTTAATTCCTTAATGAATTTGCTTTAGCCCTATGCACAATTCACAAATTCAATGGTTTCTATTTTCTTTTTCTGTTTATGAAAATAAATTTCAGAATTTTACGTTACTTTACGCGAATCCGTAACAAATCAAATGTTTCACATTAGGTATGAGCGATGTTCATCTATGTTATCGAAACATCGATGTTAAAATAATAAAATGCACGATCACAACTTAAGCACAGGATTTTTAGTAGAAACAGCTTTTTTTACTTAATTATTTATATACAAAATTTCGTTTTTTTTTTTGATTTTTAGTATTTAGAGCCGATTTTTCAATCTCCAGTTAAAGAATCAGTTAGTTGCCAGAGAAATAAACTTTACTTAGTTCTCTGAGTAAATGTTTTGAGAAACTTATAAAAAGTAAAATTCTTAAGTATGTAAACACGCATGATATTCTTCCAGCTGAACAATTTGGGTTTAGAAGTTGTCATAGTACAGTGCATCAAGTAAATCGGATAACAAATGATATTAAAAGTGATCTTGCATTAGGGAAAAGCACTGGTATGGTCCTATTAGATGTCGAGAAGGCATTTGATACGGTATGGCATAGCGCCCTGATACATAAACTATTAGTTCTTAATTTTCCACTTTATATTATTAAAATCATTACATTCTTTTTGTCTGAAAGGTTTTTTAAAGTTTCAGTCAATAATTGCTTCTCCAATCTTTATGAAATCCCTGCTGGTGTACCTCAGGGATCAGTTCTTGGCCCCATTTTATATATTATACACACATATGATTTCCCGAGATTTACAAATTGCAAATCAGCTATTTTTGCGGATGATACATGCTTGTATTCATCAGATTCAGTTGGTTTTAACATTGAAATCAATTTGCAATCTGCGCTTAACGCTGTGGAAAGGTATTTTAAAGATTGGAAAATTAAAATAAATGCTAGGAAAACTCAAGCTGTCTTTTTCACAAGAAAAAGAAAAGCTTGTTTCTTACCCAATAACATGCTTCAAATTAATGGCATACCGACAGAGTGGAAATCTAGAGCTAAGTATTTAGGAGTTCACTTAGACAAAACACTTACTTTTGGACTTCATATAGAAGAAACAATTAACAAGATCAACTTGGCTATAAAAATTCTATATCCATTTATAAACCGAAAATCAAAGCTCAGTACAGAAAACAAGCTTATAATATTTAAGGTTATTTTTCAAAGCATTATGTTCTATGGATCACCTGTTTGGGGTAAATGTGCCAACAACCATATTCTGCGATTACAAAGAACCCAAAATAAAATACTTAAAATGATGCTAAATCTACCATGGCACTATTCAACGGAAGACCTTCACGTATTGGCCAACATCGAAAAAGTTTCATTTAGAATTACAAATTTATTTGAGCGATATAACGCATTATGTGTCCTGTCCGCAAACTACTTAATCTCAAATTTGGCTATTTAAAAAATAAAAAAAAAAAAAAAAAAAAAAAATTTTTAAAAAATGGTTAGAGCTTTATATTTGTTATTTATTTATTTTATATATATATATTTATTTGTTTATTTATTATTTATTTATTTTGTTTATTTATTTATTTTTGTATTAGTTTATACATTTGTTACAGACTTATTTATTTCTTATTGTTCTTTGTTATTTAATTATTTATTTGTTATTTATCTTCTTTTTTTTCATATAAATTGTTTATTATTTACTTTTGTTACTAAATTATTTATTTTTCATTGTTCCCTGTTATTTATATATTTATTTTCAATGATATTATCGTTAGCGTTATTATTTTGTTAATATTTATTTATTTATTTATTTTTTTATTCGTTTGTTTACATTATTGTTATCTTATAAGCTATTATTTATTTATTTATTTATTTTTTATTTTTTTTCATCACTTGTAAATCATATTTGAGATATGTACTTTTCGGTGCCTACTAGCCTCCCATTCTCTCCAATCTTGGAAACATGTTTCTAACGATTTGAAGAAGGTTTTTCTTGTAGCTTTTCCTTAAATACATCATTACATCAAACTGTGATAATTGCTTTAAAAATGTTATTGTTTTCAGAAGTAAAGTAGAGTTATACTAAATCTCTGTAAATTGTGCAATATAGTTTTAAGTAAGAAAAAATGTATAAATTTGTGCTACAATAAAAAATATACAATACAAACTTACTTGACCGTAACAACCGGATAACGACATCGATTTTTTCAATCAAGAAAAAACAGTTTATAGAAAAAATTAATTTGAACGTCACTTTTATTTCGAGTATCGAACTTTTCATAGAAATTAATTTTTGTTTAACGATTATTTTGACATCAAAAATAGCTATTTATTTTATTCCTCAGATAATTCCTTATTCCTAGATTAAGTTGTGTCTGACCGTTGAAAAACTTATTTTTGCTCTATCTGGAAAATATGTTTAGTACTGACTGCTTAACTGACTATTGAAAAATTGGCCCTTAATAATATAAATCAAAAAGCTGAATTTCAACAAAAATCGTATATTCGAAATATTGAATTTCAGAAAAATTTGTTTTTCAAAAATCCTAAAAATTATTTTTGAAAATTTTGTTGCAGTATCATTAAGAATTCAAAGGACCACCTACATACACATTTTGATCGAAATCCGTTCAGTCGTTTATAAGAAAGTCCAAAATAAAATAAATGGTTGTATGAGAGGTACCGTTAATAACAAAACATTTAAACAAATATGTTCAACCAAAATCTAGACTATACCTATAGTAGTGTAGGGACTTTTTTATAAAAATCGTTTTCCGTTTTCGAGATACCTAATTAAGATGTTAGAAAAAATTGTATGACAGGTACCGCTAGTTTTGGGCTTAAAAAAAACTATTCAAAAATCTATTCCAGACAATCACCTAAATTGCTTCAGACGTTTAGCCACTTGTTTGATGACCTCTGACATCGTAATGTCAAGTTTGATTAAAACCTCGAGCTCGATTTTTTCCAAATGCAAAACTTTCCCCAGTACCTATTTCGCAAGTAAAAAAATCTATAATTCAATATCGACGTTGAAGGAAGAATTAAGGCAATTCCTTAAAAACATCGATGTTTCCGATTCGATAATTATTAACATAGATAATGAGTATTCGATATTTTTCTCAATATCGGTCATCCCTCCTTCACATCTCATGTGATTTTGACAATTTATTTATTTACCTCAACTTGCACCAGTTAAAAACCTAGATCTACTTCAGAGCGAGTTCAGGGCGACCCTAGCATTCAAAAAACCTAAATTTTGTTAGCTAGTGGGACTTCAGATTTTTTTTAAGCGCTTTAGGGCTAAACGGACAAACATATTGCTGTCATTTCATTACGAAATATTGAATCAGGTTTGTTGCATTTATATACAACAATATAAAAATTAATCGTGGTTTTTTCTGCCTAAAACTTAAACAAATTGGATACATCCTTCTGCGGGCTTGTAGTTTTTGTATTTAAAACGTGAAGGTTTATAAAAAAAAAGTCGAACAGTTCTCAACAAGTGGCGCTGTAGGCGGAAATTTTGTTTTTTTTTTTGGTGATTCGACCGTCGGAACTGGGAAAACGTTCCTGATATCATTGGCCATAACAGCAATACGTGCTTACCGGCATCTGCCGGAATTGCAACGCTATTGAAAAGTGGAAGAACGGCACATTGAGCACTAAGGCATCCATTAAACCGGCAAAACAACGAAAATCCTGTTTGCAACATTTTAAAGCAACCGGATTGTTGAAGTGTTGAAAAATTGTAACTGATCAAAAACCATCACTAGAAGCACTCGATCGAACATTCAAATATTGAGTAAAAATAATTGTTGTTTTGGTGGCATGATGATATTGTTGGCGGGCGACTTTCAACAACATCCATAATTCCGAAATAAACAGTGGCGGATAAATAAAACGTATATCTCAACTCATCGTATTTGTGGCGATATCATTCTGTTGAGTATGAATAAAATATGCGAGTTTTCCTGTAAATGGATAGAGCCACAGAAGTTTTCTTCAGAAAACTGATGAGAATATGAAATGGAAACATTAGGGGAGACTTGCGTTTATACAAATTGATTGATTGCGTTGAAAACGACGAATTTTTCAGTGGATTTCCTTAACTTTTTGGGTTTGTCTGGCATGATAACATTATCAATTGCCTCTCAAAGTTGGATATTTGATCATTTTTTTAAGAAATCTTCATGTCCCGACTGATTGTTGCTAATGAACGATGTGATAATGCCAAGTATTTTGAAAGAGACGTTCAGGGGTGAAAAATGCCTTATTTACGAATTCCACTGATTTCAACCGATTTTCTTTCCAGTTCAAACGCATTCAATTCCCAGTGAAACTTGTATTTCCGATGACCTTAGAATCGCAAGGGCATCCGCTGGAAATGTCATGCTCTTTAACCGGTTAGCTATACGTAGCGTGTTCCCGAGTTGGGAAATTATTCTCACTCTTCACTTATGCTCCAGATCATGTTGTTGTGTATCAATCAACCTTAAATTGAATACAGACATTGTTCTATTATTTTCTTTAGATTTCAAAAAAACGAATAGAATTCAATCAAGTTAATACGTGGTGGGACAAGGTCCGTCGTTTCAGCTAGTTGCTTATTTTTTTCCCGTGGGTAGGTGTAAAACCTTCAAAAGGCTCTATGAGGACCGAAAAACGCGTGCTCATAGGAGTGTGAGATTCTTACTGCACTAAAAACACTTCCTCCTCCCGATTGCAACTAAGTTGAAACTTACCTAGCAATTTATTTTTAACGAATTTAATTAACGTGTTGCAGGTAACTATCCGGTGATAGTTTCTGCTTATACCGCGATTTTAAAGCGGATTCTCGTTTAGTGCACCAGATCGGAAGGCTTTGTCCTTCGCAGGCGGCGTACTAAATTCGTCTCATCGATAATTTCGATTATAGTACTATTGCAGTGTTGTAATAGCCGTTTTCTATGATTTCGGGCAAAATTTTTTATTTCATCGCGAACCGTGGGAATCCCGAGATCTCTGTGGAGATCTTCGTTTCTAATGTACCAAGGTGAGCTTACAAATGATCTTAGGAGTTTATTTTCAAATCAAACATTAAGCTATTTAAATTAGAATCTCGCGTACAACCCCAGAGTTGTATACCGTACGTCCAGACAGGCTTAAGCACCTGCCTGTACAAAATTAGCTTATTTTCGATACTGAGCTTAGAGTGTTTCCCGAGCAACCAGTACATATCTCTGAGTTTATTATTTAACTCTTCGCATTTCTTTTTAACATGCGGTTTAAATTTTAATTTCGCGTCTAGAGTCATTCCGAGATATTTTGTTTCCTTAGCAAACGGAACTTGAACCGTATTAACAAATACCGGTAATCTATTAATTTTCTTATACGTAAAATCTACATGGACTGATTTTACTTCGTTGAGCGATATCCGCCATGCTTTTGTCCAATCATTGACATTATTCAGAGCTTTTTGTAATTTTGTCGTAGAATCATTTATCGTTTGGCCCACTGCTAGTATTGCAGTGTCGTCAGCAAGCGTGGCTACGATAGTGTCTTCTGTTTGAGGTATATCAGGTGTAAATAATAGGTACAATATTGGACCTAAAACACTTCCCTGTGGTACCCCACCCACTATTTCTTTGAGATGCGAGTAATCGTTTCCATGTCTTACTCTAAAAAGTCTATTTTCTAGATATGCTTTTAGAAGCGTATAAATTGCGTCAGGCAGAATTTGTCTTAATTTAAAATTTAGGCTTTCGTGCCACACCTTATCAAAAGCTTGCGACACGTCTAGGAAGACCGCCGAACAAATTTTCTTTTCTTCAAGAGTTTTCTCAATGACGTCAGTGATCCTATGCAGGCGCAGAAGTAATATTCTTTCAAAGACCTTAGATATTACGGGAAGAAGCGAAATAGGTCTATAAGATTTCTTATCATGTGATGGTTTTCCTGGTTTGAGAATCTTTATAACTTCCGCAACCTTCCATTGGCTCGAAACGTACTTTAGCCTTAGAGTAGCATTTATAATATAAAGAAGATTAATTAACCCTTTGCGAGGAAGCATTTTGAGAACTTCGGCCGTAATTAGGTCATATCCCGGAGCTTTCTTATACTTAAGCTTTCTCATTTCTCTACTTAATTCGGCAAGGGTAACATTTCTTGTAATGTAATTTTCGCTTGAGTTAGAACTTATATTTAAATTTTCGTTGAGTACTTGTCCATCAAAAGGTTTTAATGTGTTCTCCAGATAATCCGCGAAAACGTTTGCTTTCTCTTTGTCGCTTTTTGCCTATTCGTTTTGATCATTCTTAATCGGAGGCGCTGGGAGCTTTGGTTTCTTCGTTACTTTAACAGCTTTCCAGAGTGAGTAGTTGGATTCTTTTCCTGCTGTCAAGCTTTCAAGATAAATTCCAACTTCAGAATTTTTGAATTCTGATATCGTCTTTTTTAGTAAATTACACAAGCGATTTAGTTGCTTATGAAGATGAATTTAGTTTAAAAAGCTATAACATAATTCTATATTATTTCGCAAGCAAGTTGAGTTTAAAGTTAAGCCTAGTACACTGCTGATGCGAAACGAAAAATCCCATACAAAAATGACAGAACGAAATCATAAACGAAAATTTTCGTTCTGCGCAGAACGTTGTTCCATGACGAAATTTAAAAAGTCTCCACTCACTTTTCACAGACAATTTATTACCCAGACCAATTAATTGAGTGCTGAAAATAAGATTTCAGTTTTTAGTCGTGTTGTTTTTTTTTTGTTTCTTTCATCCAAAGTTTTTTTTTTGTGATTTTTTTTTATTGGGTTTGTTTTTTCTTCTTGAATTGTTTCGTTCATGTTTTCGTTAGCATTCGCTCTCCTTGTGGAGACCTCAGAAAATTTTCGTTTTGCATCAGCTGCGTACTAGGCTTTAGGTTGAACTACATATCGAAAGCCTTCTTAACTTGGTGTTAAGTTGGAATGAGTGTTGTTTGACATTTTAGTCATATGGCTTCGCTACACACAGATCAACTGAGTTGAAAGATTTTCATATCAACTTGAAAATTATCAAAATCTTTTGATTTTCTTTCAACTCAACGTCAACCGATAGATTGATCGAAAGAGACCTACTTCTAGGCAAAAATTGTCATAACATATATACCTATACTTACTCACTACTATGTCGGTAAGGGTCATGACATTTCTATTTAACTCAAGTTAAGCATACCACTAAATGTAACACTTTGTTGAAGTTAAATTCGTCGATATTTCCTGTTTAAATGTTTAGTTTCGCACTAAATTCAAATGGCTTGATTGAAATTTATAAATGTCAAAAATATGTTAAAATTAAGTGCTGTAGGCAAAGGCAAATAGGTTTAACACGATAAACAGGTTTGCATATGTGATTATTTTTTTTTTGCATGCTTTTATTCATCCACAAGAGTAAAAAAATCTGCATAATAAAAATAAAGACGGAAAAGGAGAGTAAGTACCTACACGCGAAAAAATCATGAAAAAATATTAAAACAGTGAATATAATGTAAGTGGTTGAACTGTAAAACTCGACTATCGACTAGTATATCTTGTGTATTAAGGCTTTCTAATCTAGATGAATACAATTTTTTTTCGATAAAGACGTAGGTAGGTTTCCTAGAATTACCCTTATAGATTATCACATTTATATGTATTTATATTCCTTGTCAAAATATATTTAGTCATGATCCATTGATAGTAAAATAAAATAGCTTTAGCAGATATAATGATGATGATAACAACACGCCTATACTTTTGTTGAATGCCAACTCCACTCTTAACGTTTTTTCGCAGAAATTCTACACACGTCATTTATAATAGGTAGGGGAAAGTTGCGAACAGTGAGACACTTTTCTTTTAAAATGGTATAACTCTAACAGTTTCCAAGCAATCTTAACCAAATTTGAAGTATATTTTAAAGCATATTTTGCATATTGGACCCATGAGAACAGTGTTGCCATAAAATATTTTTGTAATTTGGGAGATTTCCACATAAGAAATCGGGGAATTAAAGTAGAAATAATTTCACCTACTTTAAAAAAAATTTGTTTGTTCATCATTTTATTTTATTTAAATTCATTTTTAAAATTCATATTATTTGAACACAGTAGGTAAATTAGATAATAGATTCTTAAAATTAAAAATAAATATTTCTCCTCTAAAATAAACATTCTTGCATATGGGTAGTTTATAAAAAACTTTATAAGTGCTTCTAGATTACAAATTAGAAAATATGACATAAGGGTTCAAGTTGAACTTATGTATACATACTCGTACATATGTACACATATGCATATACTTAGAAACATGCGTTTCGTATCCCACTCGCAAACCATTTTAGTGTTTCAATTTTTAGTTAAATAAAATATATTTTTTTTATTGAATTTTCTGAATAAATCATCAGAAACCATAAGGTTCAAACAATTACACTCCTTATATTTCCAGAAGTCTTTAGATTGTAAAATTCCTTGTAAAGTGCCAACAACTAGGCGATTTCAGAGTTTTGTCTTATTTAAAATTATTTGAGAAAAAGTTCTCTCAACATTAACTGAAGAGTTTGGTAATGTTAATATCGATGAAATAAAGTTAGCCATCACTGGAAAGGCCAAAATTTGATTGCTCCTTTTGATTGAACAAACAATTTTCCAAAATATTTGAATTTTAATAGTATCAAAGCTTTCAGATATTAAGATTTTAAGGTCAAGATTTCTTATTTCTCTATATTAAATCGATTTGCTGGGTATCAGAAGAATGAATATTAGTAAATAAGCTAAAAAGATTACTTGAATCAATTTGTTTATTTACAGTTTGTTTTGGTTCTAACAAGGTCAAGGCCTGAAATTTTTTTTAAATCAAACCTTTTGAATATTTGATTGCAAAGTTCAACGTAAAAGATTATACATTTGTTTTTAAATCGTTCAACTTAACAGTTTGAAATAAGATTTCTGCCCAATTGTAACTTAATATCGCTTCGTAGGTACAAATTATTATTGCTTATTATATTGTAAGGACATTTGAAATTAATATTTTCAATAACGATAAGCTGGCTTAATGAAAAAATCTAAAATCTTTAGTACCAATGTTTTAATTTCAGTGTAAAATCTGTGAAGCTGTGGTTCTTCGTCGGTTCAATTTATTTATTTGAGGAAGAATAAACCTCAAAAATTTAAGATATAATTCATTAAGAGGATCATTTAAGATTATATACATTACCTTGAAACACCAAAAATGATAAATTATGCTCAACAACAAAAAAAAAAGCTATTTCTAACTCTGCTTCAGTTCCATAAGTTTTTTAAATGTTTTTGTACCTACATTGGGACTAGATACGTCGGAATCTGTGTTGCTTGTGTTTAAATTGTCACTCGTATTTTTTTTCGTGAATATAGAATCTGAGATATATCTTTCTCCATGTGTTGCGACATCTACCCTATTGTTAGAAATGGCGGCGGTCTGATTTTGACATTTCGTCAAAAGGTAAAGAAAATGGATCTACATTTATATTATTAGTCAACAGAAAATTATATACTTACTTAGTCGTTGAAAATACTTTTCCATTTTAACAAAAACTAAACTACCGACACGCGCCGCCAAACCAAAGACCAAATCAAATAAGATGAAGAAAACAAAGGCAATGACTAAAGTTAAAAAGAGAAAACCGATTTCATGAAAATGACAACGGGAAATTACAAATGGGATATTTTAAGTCAGTCATTGCTAAGTTAAGATGTTACAGATTTTTAATTAAATAATAAATAATGTTAATTCAAGAGCGGATAATATATGAAAATGTTTTTAAATATGAAAATCGGGGGAAAGTGCCCTATTAACATGGAAAATCCGTGTATTGGAAATTGGTCTAAAAATCGGGAGAAATACGATAAATCGGTGTTTCTGGCAACACTGTATGAGAGCATCACAACAAACTGAAACTTAGAAAAAGTCAGTGTCTCACTGTTTGCGAGCAGTGCGATCAGTGAGACAGTGTAAGGGGGACAGTGAGATGAACGAAAAAAAAAGAAAAAAAAAATATATAACGTTAAATAAGTGGGCAGTTAGCATTTTATTAAATTAATTTGGTAACGTAAATATATTTCTTCAAAGAAAAGTAACAAAGAACAATAAACTAAAAAATGATAAAAAAAACAATGAATTTTGGAAATGTCTCACTGTTCGCCATCTTGTTATTTCATATAAAAAAAATATTACAAAAATGACAAAGAATTCTAAGATTTTGTTACATAGAAATGTAGGTACATACAAATGTGTACTGTGTATTTAATTGATTATTTCCCGTAAGTGTGCTAAATTTAAGCACACTTCGAAAAATACTTGGTGGAGGATAACGAGCAACTGAAATTCCTGCCCAACAAAATAAAAATAATACTTGCATGTCTGTACATTCTTTCGCAACAGAGAGAATCGAATTGTCCCACTGCTTGCACTGTCTCACTGTTAGCACTTTTCCTCTATGTACTTAGATATATGTATATGCATGATAAATCTCATTATTTGTGGTTTTTCTATTAACATATTTTTATGCTTCAACACGTGTAGGTATTTTTAATGTGTGCAAAAGTATTTTGAAACAAAGCTTATTCAAATTATATATAGGTATTATATGCATGTACACTATTATGGCAACACAGATCTCTTGTTAAGCCACTAAGTGACATTGACATATCTTTCGTTAATACTGCGTTCTAGTTATATATTCATGTCAAAATGTCGATATTGTTTTAATTGGCTTTCATTTTTTTTTTGTCAACTATATCCTTGGTTATTTCATTTGTTTAGAACATTGACAAATGATTCAAGTTGTGTTATATGTATGAATGCCTGATTTGTGCATTGTATGACACTAATTATTATAGACAACAATAAATAAACAGGCTGAAAAAACTTTTTGAAACAAGTAGAAGACAAAAGTGTCATTTCAATTCAATTCAATTTTATTGAGACTTTTCTTTTGTTTGACATTTGTATTTAGTCATACAAATATATTTTCAAGATACTACCGACTGTTGGCTTTGAATTGGCCTAGCTTATACGTTCGCTTGTAAGATATAGTTTTAGTTACGGGTGATTTTTTTGCTACTTGGTTTTTGACGTTTATATTTTTGACAGATCACACATGATGAATTCCACGAACATTTGACATTTCGATTCAGTATTGTTTGCCATTTCATCATGAATAGACTTACGCCTGAACAGTTTGCAAATTATTGAAATTTATTATCAAAATTCGTGCTCTGTGAAAAATGTGTTTCGCAAGCTACGTCTGTTTTTTTTCCGCTCATTTTTGGCTAAATGGATACGTGAATAAGCAGAATTGCCGTATTTGGAGTGAAGAGCAGCCAGAGGCAATTCAGCAGCTACCAATGCATCCCGAAAAATGCACTGTTTGGTGCGGTTTATGGGCAGGCGGCATCATTGAGCCGTACTTCTTCAAGGACGATGAAGGCCGCAGGGTTACGGTCAATGGAGAAAGTTACCGCTCGATGGTAACAGATTTTTTTTTGCCGAAAATGCAAGAATTGAACTCGGTCGACATGTGGTTCCAACAGGACGGTGCCACATGCCACACTGCACGCGAACCCATGCATCAATTGGGAGGCGAATTTGGTGAGCAGTTGATCTCGCGTTTTGGCGCAGTCAATTGGCCACCAAGATCATGTGATTTGAACCCGTTAGACTATTTTTTGTGGGGCTATGTTAAGTCTATTGTCTATGGGGATAAGCCAAACACGATTGCTGCCTTGGAAGCCAACATTGAACGCGTCATTGGTGAGATTCCGGCCGAAATGTGTGAAAAAGTTTGCCAAAATTGGACCTTCAGAATGGAACACCTGAAGCGTAGCCGCGGGCAACATTTAAGTGAAATTATTTTTAAAAAGTAAATGGCAGAAATTGATTTCTCGATCCAAATAAAAATTTCATTCACTTTTTACAAGTTTCTGTGTTTTTTTGAATTTTCAAAAACCAAGCTCTTAAAAAATCACCGTTTATTAGACGGTATTGTACATAGGTTATAAATTTATATTTTTAGTGTTGCTCAAAGGCACTTTTGGGGAAGACAAAAGTGTTTGTAACTACACTTTGTTCTGGAACTCAGGCTAAAACTTAGCGCATCGTTAAGAAATTAAACGGTTTATTCATTGGGCCTGCACACACGAGATGAACAATTTTTGGACTAAAATCGGTTTTTGTCTTTAGTCCAAGCACACACGAGATGATTTCAAGTGAGCGAAGAATTGTATACATGAACCTCTTTTTATATGTGTTAGTATTTCGATCGTATTTGACTGGTTAAACTGTTGTGTATGTGTTAGTTTTAGTCTTCGTTCATCCTCGAAATTTAGGGTTGAAATTTCAGTCCGTTGCATACTGCACACTTCGCTTCCCTTGCTCACAAACCCGGTTTTAGTCCGGTGGAAATAGTCTCGTGTGTGCAGGCCCATTATTCCTAACTTATCGCCCCTGGAAAGAAATGGGTTTCTGTAAGTTGTTGTTATAAGTGCAATTTTCGAATTATTTTCAATAGAATTTCCATTGGTAGGCAATACGTTTCTGCAAATCTTCTGTCAAATCCCGAAACCAAAACAAATACATATTGAACATATAATATGTTAAGCTATTTAAGGAAGTAAGCAAAAAATATTTTTGCAATTTTGTTATTAGCAGAAGGTGGTGGAATATCGCAAAATAATGCGGATTCAGCGCAGAGGGCTATTACAACAATATCTTGTAATTATTAGAGTTTCCATTCGGTTGTACAATGTTTTAGTTTCTACTAGTATACAGGCTGAAACTAAGAATGAATTGACATAAAGAAGTCGGTAATAAGTCATTTTAACAATAATAATTTGTAATAATTTAATTGTACTTTCTACAAATTGTTCTTAGGTCATTTTGAGAAAAAAAATGTTTAGGGAGTTAGGTTAGTTAAGGTTTGAAGTGGCCGCCAGACTGACACACTAAGACCTCAGATAGGTCCATTGTGATAACACAAGAAGAGATATATGCTCTTTAATTAAACCAATTGGAGCCTCTTATGAAGCGGTGTAGCTGGTAAATCTCTATATTTCTTAGATCACTGGTGTGGTTTAAGAAGTATTCTCCCGACGTAGTCTACGTTCCTGGGAGAGAGCTGGACATGACCAAAGAAGATGGGGGATAATCTCCTCTTCCTCCTACTACTGCAAAAGTCACTTGAGAATGCGTCTGCAGACCTTTTGAGCGTTTTGTATTTATTTCTGGCCAGATCTGTCTGGTAGCCAAGCAAGTAGAGATGTCTGACCATATTAGGGGTATTCACGATCCGGTGCAACTGGTCTAGTATCATTGTAAAAATGCAAAAGTGTAACTTATTTTTGCACCACAAGAACAATTTACACTGACTAAGATTTTACAACACTTTTGCACTTTTGCTATACCCTAACTCTGTTGCAACAGGAAAGTACAATGGTGCAAAATTTACCTGGTGTAGTTGACAGTTTGGCAGCTGTTATTTTCTGTCAGAAAACAGATTTTTCATTTTTACTGCAGAGTTGCAATAGAATAGAAAAGGTGAGTCCACGATTTACAGAAAAAATTAAATTTCGCAATTTTACACCTTTTTGTTGCACCGGATCGTGAATACCCCTATTGTGTTTGTCTGTTTTATGGCGTTTTGTTGTAACGTAAGTCTACATGTAGCGATTCTTCCAATTTGGGGTTGAATTGGTATTTGGATTCCATTTCTGGAAAGTTCATCGGTTTTGCAGTTTCCCAAAATATCCCTTTGTCCCGGCACATAAATGCAGTGAATGTTAAACTGTTCTGCCATCTCCCTCTGATATGATCGACAGTTGCGGGTAGTTAGAATTTGTGGATACAGTGCCAAGTGATTTGAGGGCTACTTTACTATCTAAGAAGCAACGAATATTCGAAGTGGATATCACGTTTTCCCTTAGCCAGGACCCCCGTTTTGCAACTTAGGCGATGACTTTTCGAATCCTTAAAAAATGGAACACTCCATTCCTCATTTATCTCCTTTGGGAAAAAATGCATTTCTGTAAGTCGAGGCGATAAGTTCAATTTTCGAATAATTTTGACTGGAATTTCCAATGGAAGGCGATAAATTAAACTGTCAAAGTTCTGTCCCAAAACCAAAATAAATATAAATTTGTATGCACTATTATTAAGGAAGTTTTGTGAAATAATATTTCAAAACAAAGAAATGTTTGTAGTTTTGTTAATGGCTGATGTGGAGGAACGTCGCAATAGAATGCGGATTCAGCGTAGAAGACTCCGCGACAGCTCCAAACCCCTTAGAAACGCCGGAAGAGCGATTCCAGGAGCTGTACCGAATAACTCGGGATGTAGATCTAATTCTAATAGCAGAAATACGTCCATATATGAGACAAGGGCAGAGGACAACATTTATCGCCATCCCTGTCCGTATATGTGCCGCATTGCATTTTTTGTTGCATCTTTGTGTTTTTCTTCCGCTCAAAATTTAACTCTTCACCAAAATTCAGCTTTGTCGGATTATGATGATTTTTTCGAAGTGAATATCTTATTTTCCTGGACTATTATGTATTAAGAGAAACTTAAAAAAAGTGAAGATTTTTCACAAATTTTATCTTCAATTGGGGTTACAAGAACTGTTACACACAGAAACAGTGAATAAATAAACAACAATTTTATTTTACACAAACACCTTATTGTTTCCCACAAAAATACGAAGTCATATTTACAAATAAAAAAGACTTACATTTAACACCAACGCATTTCGAACGTTTCCTTGGGGTTCATCATCAACATGGACTAGGGAATGTTTAGAACTTAGGGCAAAATGCTATTAATGAAACAGAATTTTTGCTATTTGATATTTACAAACTTAGTCCTTCGCTAGACCATCCAAGACGGTGGTTTAGTGAAGGAATAAGAATTGACATTAAAAACAAAAATTACAGGGACATAGAATAAAAAACGATAGAGTTGATACTTATTATAGGAGATATTATTATTGTTCTTAGATTTTCGATTTTTTATTATTAATGGAAAATTTTAGTCAGCAGACTAACTTTTATTCTATGGTTTCGTAAAGTCATGGACTAGCGGCGGACTAAGTATATGTTTTTATTATATGGCTGTTATATTTTGTAGTCAATCCACTATGCACTATATTATAGAAAACAGTGGTGTATATGTATCAACATCTGCGCAAACTTTAAGAAAGTTATAGGAAATTAGATAAACGTCATAATACAAACGTGTACACAGGTGACAGATCTAATTCATTTACTTTAATTGACTATTATCTTTTTAAAGCTGTCATACATTCACAAACCTTCAAAAATGCAAACGAAGATGACATAAGTAATAGTATGTAGTAGTTAATAATTTTATTTCCTTATAATTGTACAAAAACAGTTGTGCTGGTTTTGAAAATTATTTCGACAATAATTGTAATATTTTGCCTTTCAGGTTAAAAGCTTTTAATAAATTAAGATATTGATGAGCTTACGTTCTTAAAAAATGTATTAATTATTTGAAAGCTGCTGCGCTAACTGCTGTGAATTGTTTATGAATATGCTCCAGTATTTCTCTTTAAGACTACTTATTAGCATATTTTGTGAGTTACGTGTCTCCAATCAACGTTGCCGAAGTGGCACGATCGTGAACTTTCGGCACTTTTTAATTTAAATGGCACTCTGACACTCAAACGCTTCAAATGGCACTCTAGGAATCAATGAACAAATGTTTTCAAATATAGCCAAGTTCATGATCAGATCAGGTAGTGCGTCAGCTGAAAGGGTTGTTTCACGCTTAAACAACATTAAAACCCATAGTAAGATCGACTTTCTTATAAAGTAATAAAATCACTTTTGTCGTTTAATGAAATAATAAAGGCTAAAACTTGCCTGCAATTCATATCACCTAAAAATTTTTATTAAGATTGTTCAGTGACGAAAAAGTTAGAACAGAAAAGAACAGATCAGGACAGAAAACAAAAGATTCGTGAGAAACTTCAGAACAAGATAGAACAAATTAGAACAGTCATCTAACAGAGATTATAAAAAAAATTATTGTTTACCTACAATTCAAGTTCGTTTATTTTTGCAGAAACATTCTTAAAAATAAATTGAAATGGAGTTGAATTTATTTAAAAAAAATAGTTTTCATGAAATTGAGATGATTCCGACATGGAAAATAATTTATCAATTAAATCTAACACCAAACTGTTTTTTTTAAGAACATCAATTGGTTTGGGCAATTCTCACAAATCTGTTTTAGCCTGCTCTACCTAAAAAGCAAGTGCAGAAAATCCTGTCCTGACTCATTGAACACCAAACCAGAACAGTTAAGAACAGAAAATTTCTCATTGAACAGCAAAATCCTACTTTTTCTGTTCTAAAGTGTTCTAATCTGTTCCGAACAACCTCATTGAACACACATATTGTTAGTTGATGCTTTTATTTATTTTTTGTCCGATTCGTTTAATGGCATTCTTTTATTTTGTCTATTAATTTTTTTTTTTATTTTCTGTTAATTTATTCTTATTATTCCTTAAGTTTGGAGGTGCAATATATAAAACTAAAAATTACATATGAAATCTTTGTGGTGGCACCCAGTGGCCTAAAAGGGCACTTTCTGTTGTCAGAATTGGCACTTCAAAATTTTGTTTCCGGCAACGCTGTCTCCAATACTCTAGAGTCTAGACTCTGGATGAAAAGGAATATGCAATTGAGATTTGTTAAAAAGAGCATTTCTATTTACGTTGTCAAATGCAGGATTCAGATCAACAAAAAAAACTCTAAAATTTGTTGTTTTGGATCAATTGCAGCTGGATAAGATAAATGTGGTATTACACGGCGCGTAAATAAAAACGCAACTCTTGGTTATTTTCTCTGTGTAATTCTTTCTATTTGGTAAGTCTGGTATTAGGTACACGTTGAAACTAGATGCATTCGACTTTTTGAACAACGTATAAGTGCAAGAGAGAAAAAAAAATCGAAAGATGAGACGTCAAATTGTTGCAATGAAAACTTACCCACGCGACACACGGCAGTGTTTTTTTCGTCTCATCTTTTCGAATCTTTTTTCTCTCTTACACTTAGGTACGTTGTTCGAAAAGTTACATGCATCTGGTTTCAACGTGTAATACCTACCTGACTAATGTACGTGTCATTACATAAACCTGTTTTTGGCAGCAGCTATTTTTCATTTTATCTTCTTTGCCCAATTCTAGATTTTGAACAACATACATATAAGTTTTAAAAGCAAAATGGAAGGCAAAGGTATTATATATTCCGGATGATACATATAGGATGCATTTCGTAATTAAAAATGAGTTCAGAGCTCCATTGGAATTCGTCAGCCATTTGGATTGGTGTTCATTCACCAACATCCAGAATTAAATGAGGCAAATATGAAAAATAAAGAAAGAGTAGAAAGAGACGCGTCAAAACACGCAGGGAAAATCCTTCCCGTGCATTTTCAGATAGATTTATTTCTGTTTCATCTTTTCGTTCTTTCTTTCTCTTTTGCACTAGATCTGGTCAACAGCCAACTACTGTTGAAGCTGATATTCATTGCGGGCGTTCACTCACTTATTAGATATGTTATCTCGGATACCAAGCTATCCGAGTATATGTGTAGATAGGTCAGCTGAAAGCTGTCAAAAAATCAGAACAAAACTCATACCAAATGAATTTTGCAGTCAGCTGTTCTATACATTTGTTCTCGGATAGCTAGTTATTCCAAATTTGTTGGGATAACTCAAGATAGCTTTCATGAGAACAGCTGTTTTTTTAACAGATGTGCTTTTGCACGCATTACAGCAACAGAAAGTTATTCTAGTTTGCTAACTGAGTGAACGTCCCCATTGAGAATGTTGTTTTCTTCAATCAAAATTGTACTCGTGTACCTCTCACACGAGGAAACAATATTGTCGAAGATTTTTTTGTGTCTTTTAATGTGTCTTGTTTTAAACGCTTAAATACACGTAAAAGCGAACGTCAAAAAAATCTCTTCAAATCGTTGACCGGGGAGATTTTGTTTAGTTTCATAACGTTTTCCCCTTCTTTCGAACAAACTAAAGGTTGGTGGCAACTTAGTATTCTTGTGTGAAAGCATTCTAATCGTCGTTTATGATAATATGTTCTACATTTGCATTGTGGTCTTCTCCTTCTATCTCACTTTTTTTTGCAGAAATCAATTAAAGATACAGTCAAAATCGGTTATAACGACATCGGTTATAACGAAATATCGGTTATAGCTAACTAATCCTCTTAGTCCCGACCAAGGTTCATGCTAATTGTATTATGCGGATTCCCGTTATCTGTTTTTTTCTTATAGGGAATTTCGAATTCCGTTTCAGAGAGGAGCTGGTATAGTCATATTTTATATAAAGAAAGGTTAAGTGTCTTAGTTTTATTTTTTCATAATGAGTTCAAAACGTAGTTTTCTGTATCGGCTTCAACAATATCTACCATTTTAAAAGACCGAGATAATATTAAGAAGAATTTCGAAGAATCCAACTTAAAAATTAAGAAAATCGATGCAGTCACCATTCCGACATACTAGAATAAAGGTTCATAAAACAAAAATGTCGGCAGCAAAATCAAAGATAACTTTGTAAATAAATAAAAGTTTCGCTAAAATAAAAATGTTGGTCCACTTTTTAAGAACAAAAAACGAAAAATCGGTTATAACGAAACATCGGATAAAACGAACAAATTTTCGAGTCCAGTTGAATGCGTTTTAACCGATTTTGACTGTATGTACTACATGTAAACCCACAAGGCAAACTGTAAAAAAAACTGTTATAAATTAGCAGTTCTCTAATCTATCGTTCTTTCAAGATCGGTGCCTAATCTCGTTGGAAAATAATTTCGCTGTTTTTTGTGCATTGGTCATCTCATCATACATAGTTAATCACTTTTTAACAAATTGTCACAAACACTTTCCAAGAGCGACATGACTAACGTTAATCGATTAATATAAGAATTCCAAATCCAAACTAAATTGAATATTTTATTTCAAATGGTACCTAATGCTTACTCTGATGAACTTGTGCTTGACCCACATCATTATGAATAATAATAAATAATAGAAGTGGCCCGGCTTAATGTGACGAGTTGACGAATTTTCAAGGTCATTTTTGCAGAGCCATATAACCATTATGCTTTCAGAAAAACAACCAAACAAAAATCAAGCATGGGTAGTAGGCACATACATGTTGATCGAAGCAAAATAAAGATAGAAGAAGAAAGATGAAGACAACAAAGAAAACAACAACAAAATAAGCAAAAAAAAACAAACTCGATTTATTGAACAACTTTTAAGTTCAAGTTCATGCATGCTTTGAATGTGTTGTCGTTGTGCCGTAGTCGTGTCGATTCACTAGCTGACCATTTGGCTTGAGAATTGGAATTGGTTGGATTGTAGGTAGGTACCTAGCTGAGCTTTGTTAGTGGGAGACAGACATATCTTATTTATTTTGCTCTTAATCCAAAATGCTTTTTTTATTTAAATTTGTTTTTAAAAGCCTTTGTTATAGCCTCATGATGCACCTTATTAAGTTACATCAGGCGTTGAAAAAGTTGGATACTGTAATAGGGGGGTTATAATAAAATTAATAGCCGAACGTGCATCGGGAGTTCAAGACCATTTCTAGAGCGCAACAAACAGAGGTTACTCTGTTACTCTACACTTCCTGTCACGCCTTTGGTTGGACTTTTTCACCGCGTTGTCACGTTCTGCAATACCTTCTCGTAAAACCCAATGAAAGTCAAAAGGCACAATAGTGGGTACATACCTATACAACCTACTTATTTGTGTTATATGGTTGTAATGTAATGAATGACTTCAAGGGACTTGTGTCCTTCAGATGACCACCCGACATAATATTAAACTGTCAGGAAAATATGTCCGCTTGCAGCAAACATGGAATGCAAAGATAAAGGTACTTACTTACACTCACTTTTATTCCACAAGCATATTCAATTACTGAGCAGTATTTGCAAGAAGACAAAAAGACCAAGTCAAAGAAGAACGAGGTAAACATGGTTGTTTTCCATTGAAATATTGTGGTAGGTTTACTTGTACCTAGCTAGTTCGCCAAGGCGATAGAACTAAATTTTGTCATTTAGCTTATGCGAAGCCTTACAAATTGGTCAGATATCTGTCACTTATTTGTATCTGGGTCAAACATGTGATTAATATTTGGCTTCGTGAAAAGTTGTTGTTTCGCAAAATACCTACCTCTGTTAGCCTACATTAAAATTAAAAGTTAATACCTAATATACACCAGTTCCAGTGCGTATACAATACCTTGAAGACATGATTTTTTAACTTTGGGCCATTTGATTTGCTTAAAAAAAATAATTGAGTATTTATGTAAACCTACATAATGTAGCGGTCTGGTAACATAGAAATAAAGTCTCGTGCGAAACTTTAATTCCTATTTGTATTTATTTTGTAATAATTTCCTATTATCAGTATTATATTAACTTAGATCAGATAAATCGTTTTGGGATGAAGTAGGGCTTTATGAAATAAATAGAAAACTCTAATTAATTACAGTAGATCGTTTCCTTTAACTTTATTTTGATAAATAGTTTAAGTACATATACATAGTATAATAGATTCTGTGCCAACTTTTAGGTTCTGTAACAACTTTCCCTTTTATGTGATCAATTAGAGTTAATAAACACAAAGTATTTTATTTCATCTATAACATGTACATTGGTATATCTGTAAAAAGATATTTCAAAATGCCATTTAGACCTGTAATAGGAAAACACGTTCTATAAGAGAAATTCCTTTTAAATTAGCCAGAAGAGTGGAGTTTTAGGCGCGATATTTTCAAAACTGTATTATGCAATTTGTCAGCGATATAACTGGAACACTAATAGCCCGATCGCACCCTGGTTCCACAAAATACCACGATGCAAGAATCAACGACGAGTACAAATAAAATGCACGACGGGATCGCATTATTTTGCTCTTATGTTCGATCACATCGTATGCAAAAGATTTCTATTAAAAATCTAAGTATATTTTTAAAGTCGTTTTTTACTTTACTTTTTAATTTTTTTATTAAAAAATTGGTATGAAAATCTTAAATTTAATAATATGTACATATAAACTTAAAAATACAAAATTAAATCGGCTTAATCAAAAAAAAAAAATAATTCAAAATTCTGAAATAAATACTTAAAATAATTTGAGCTTAAAAAAAGTACGCCATTTTATTTCTTGTATAAATTTGAATTTATGAGAAAAAAAATTTTAAAATCTTGTTGAAAATATTTTTCAAAAAAAATTCAAAAACGCCAACTCATAGGTATTCGGCAAATACATATAACTATAATTTTTTAAAATATTATTGAGCATTTTTCAAAATATAAATCTTTAAAATTAAAAAAAAATGCTTTTAAAAATACAAAAAAAAATATTAGTTAAAAATATTGGGAGTAGAATAAATTGGGCAACCTAAACCTATATATGTGTGCAATTTCGAAAGAATCGGTAAAGCCATTTATGAGATAGACGAAATAAAAAAAACGGTCCTATGGAAAGTACCGTTTTTAGACATTTTTAATTTTTTTTTCAATCTATGATTGTCGTACCTAAAAAGCTACACTGATTTTTTTAAATCAAAATCTTTAGAGCCGTTTCCGAGAAAAATAGGCTTTACGGTTTACGGTAACGGTTATATGGCACGTACCGTTATTTTTTTAACTTAAAAAATATATCAATTTCGCATCTGTACAAAACAACTCTATATACCAAGTTTGAAGCAATTCGGCCAACCCCTTTGGGCTGTAAGTGCCTATACATACATAGACTGACTGACAGATTGACAGACTGACAGACTGACAGACTGACAGACTGACAGACTGACAGACTGACAGACTGACAGACTGACAGACTGACAGACTGACAGACTGACAGACTGACAGACTGACAGACTGACAGACTGACAGACTGATAGACTGACAGACTGACAGACTGACAGACTGACAGACTGACAGACTGACAGACTGACAGACTGACAGACTGACAGACTGACAGACTGACAGACTGACAGACTGACAGACTGACAGACTGACAGACTGACAGACTGACAGACTGACAGACTGACAGACTGACAGACTGACAGACTGACAGACTGACAGACTGACAGACTGACAGACTGACAGACTGACAGACTGACAGACTGACAGACTGACAGACTGACAGACTGACAGACTGACAGACTGACAGACTGACAGACTGACAGACTGACAGACTGACAGACTGACAGACTGACAGACTGACAGACTGACAGACTGACAGACTGACAGACTGACAGACTGACAGACTGACAGACTGACAGACTGACAGACTGACAGACTGACAGACTGACAGACTGACAGACTGACAGACTGACAGACTGACAGACTGACAGACTGACAGACTGACAGACTGACAGACTGACAGACTGACAGACTGACAGACTGACAGACTGACAGACTGACAGACTGACAGACTGACAGACTGACAGACTGACAGACTGACAGACTGACAGACTGACAGACTGACAGACTGACAGACTGACAGACTGACAGACTGACAGACTGACAGACTGACAGACTGACAGACTGACAGACTGACAGACTGACAGACTGACAGACTGACAGACTGACAAGACTGACAGACTGACAGACTGACAGACTGACAGACTGACAGACTGACAGACTGACAGACTGACAGACTGACAGACTGACAGACTGACAGACTGACAGACTGACAGACTGACAGACTGACAGACTGACAGACTGACAGACTGACAGACTGACAGACTGACAGACTGACAGACTGACAGACTGACAGACTGACAGACTGACAGACTGACAGACTGACAGACTGACAGACTGACAGACTGACAGACTGACAGACTGACAGACTGACAGACTGACAGACTGACAGACTGACAGACTGACAGACTGACAGACTGACAGACTGACAGACTGACAGACTGACAGACTGACAGACTGACAGACTGACAGACTGACAAACTGACAGACTGAGATGAAAAATGATCACTGGTGCGATCCCTTCACAGGTGCTTCTTCCCCTCAACAGTACACGTCGGATCATTTTCTACATCTTTTATGATTGGCCAGTGTTCGGAACCGTTTCGGAGCCAATGGGAGCCTGCCCACCAAAGAGGGTGTTCGATAAACGTCGATGGTAGGATTCCACGGCATGCACAATCGGCTGGGTTGCACTCTTACCTACATGGAGCCATCTGTTTCTAGGAATCGTGTGAAGTATTTCTGATGTGCGATTTCCCACAAATATATTCCAAGGACGTGCATTAGATGACAACCAAGATAATACGAACTTCGAATCACACCAGAAAACGTGATAGTCAAGACAGATTGAACAGAGACGTGCAACCAAGCGAGAAGAAGAGCTCCACATACATAGCTCCAACCTGGGAATGCTGAGTTGTTTTTAGAGAGCAACTAGAGATTTCGAAGCTATGATGTGATCAGAACTACCATCAGGAAGCCGATAAAGTGAATACATGACAGCGGCAAACGCGGATACAGATACATCGGAAAATCCGTGTAATTCAAATGAAGCTTTGGCGATACCAATTACTCGCGGAATGTTAATTTTGGTAAAACCCGAAAGCTAATTGCGATAATTACTCCACTTAGTCGCAATTGAACCTGTAATTTCGTCATTCCAATCTAATTTTTTCTACCACAGTTCCTGAAATTATTTCCAACAAAATGACCGTAGGAGCTAGAAAGCCAAGCGGATTGAACATTCGTGCAATGCCGCGAAGTATCTGACATTTCGTAATAGGTTCATTTGGGATGTAATTTAAGCGAAAACTAAATAAATCACTATTAGGATTCAAATAAATCCCGAGTACTTTGGTCCACGTATCTGCGTCAGAGTCTAGGCAAACGTTCGAACTACCGACATGAATATTGTTTGGAAGTAGTTCAACAGAATTGCTGAGTTCCATACCGCACATAAATAGATGTTGAATGAGTGATTTTTGATTAGAGCTTCACGTAAAGTATTACTATACCCGAAACCACATCGTCGACATTAAAGTCATTTAACAGTACATCCGCGGCGACTTGAAATTCTTCTTTATAGTCTTTAGCGAGTTTTACGACTCGAACCGACAAAAATGGAGCAGAAGACGTTCCGTAGGTTACTGTCCGTAAATGAAAATGTTCTAGCGGTTCCGAGGGAGACTTTCGCCAAAAAATGCGGTGAAAATCCAAATCCTTATCCGACACCCCAATTTGGCGGAACATTTTCACCACAAATAAGCCATACTAAGATCGGAAACCTTAGTACGTTACACCCCCCAAAACCAATTTGTTTACATTGTTGTATTTGTTGCTTTGAAACCGCAATAAGGTTTCTTTGAATAGGCGGACCTATCATCAGCAAATCATTCAGAGACCGACCATTTGACCCATCGAAAACGACACGCAGCTTAGTCGTTGTGCTGTCCGGCTTCAACACAGCGTAATTAGGCAGGTAAGAAACGTTAGCGTTATGAATTTCAGCGTTAGGAACTTTGGTCATGTGACCTAAAGCCAAATATTCGTCAAGAAGGAATAATCTTCGAAAAAGTTCCATTGATTTATGTCGCGAAAAAGCCTAGTTAAACGCGCGAAATTCGGTGGCGATTTAAAAGGACGATCAACTATATACTTTTCAGCGGGGTCAGGGCTATGAGTTCGGAGAAAATGTTCTTCAATTTCATGATATTCTTGCGAAACAATTGATTTAGGATCCACTTCTTCAATTGTCCAAATCGCTTGTAGGATTGCGTCGACATCTAAAGTGACCGGGTGTGACTCAATGTTCGAATCACTAACCTTTGCCAACTGTCCAGCAAACACCCAACCAAAAATCGTTTTTTGTGCGATGGGATAGCCCTTTTTACTGTAGGCAACACTTCCTAGGAGAATTTCCCCAACCTTATCAGCTCCTTACAAAATGTCGACTGATGCAGATTTGTTAAATGCAGGATCAGCTAAGTCCAACTGGGTTAAATGGTCCCAGTCTTTAGTATTGAATGAAGTTGTTGGCAAATTTGAAGTCACGCCTGATAATATATAAGTATTGACTGAAATACTGAATAAATCAGAGCGTGAAGATATGACCAAAGATATGAGGCCTCTGGATTTACCAGCTATGGTAGATCCAATACCGCTTATCGGTACACTATAGCGTTTTATCGTTTGAGCCCAAGTCGTTGAGCACAAGACTCGGTCACAAAAGAAACCTGTGAGCCTGAGTCGATGAGGATCCAAACATTCTGTTATACACCATGTAAATATTGCACCTCGCCGATAGCAGTTGGAAGTAAAGTTTGAGGAACATTATTTGCGATGTTAATCGAATGGTTATTTAAAACAAATGCGTTTGAAGTCGAAGGCGTGTTTGAGGTGGTTTGAGGAATGAACTCTCGAATTGGGCCGAATCAATTTCTTTACGCTTTACGTTCACCGAATCTTCGTGTACTAAGCTATGGTGGTGTGATTTGCACACCAAACACCGAAATTTGGGCTGGCATCGACTTAACGAATGACCTATGCACAAGCAGTTAAAACAAACCTTGTTGGATTTAACGAAATCCCTTCGAAAATTAACTTTCATTTGAAGAAAATCTGGGCAGTGAGGAAGCCCATGAGAACTACTGTATTTCACGCATAAAGACGTAGTTGTATACATACTGTTCACTCCGGAGCTTCTCGACTGATTGTTTTCACGGAAAGAAATCCGATTTAGCTGGCGACGATTACGATTTTCCTATTGAATCAAGTAGAATTATTTGTTGATCTGCTAATTGGCCAATAACGTCTTTGCTCTTTTCCAGTTCTTCCCTTTCTCTAATTGTCGAACAAAGAACTTACTGCACCAACAAATATTTGTTCTCGAACTCATCATATTCTGGAGCAGGTAGCTTTCGTCCCCCACAAATCGTACATAATCGTACATACACGTTTGAGAAGCATTAAATTAGTCCCATAAGCCAGATGACAAACGTACATCTAAGTCACTTACTGAAACCTTGTCGTCTATGGATTCCGCGAAATTTTTAAGCTTAGTCAAGGAAGCTTTAAGATGACCTCGGAATTAACCGAAGAGCAGCAAGAGAAGGCGCTTCAGGCATTTTGAAAAAAAAAATGAAAAACTACTAATAATTTGAAGAAACTGAACTCTAATTGATTTCACTGATATAATAATGGCGAACACGTGAGCGAAAATCCTGGTAGCAACAAAACACGCTTTCTTACAAGGAAATGGCAGTTACAATCCAAAAATGCGGCCCAACCGAAATTTAATTTGCAACAGCAGAACAAATTATGAAAATAACGACGAAATCCTTTATATCCGAAGCAAGGCAGGCAAATTGACCAGCAAGTGAGATAGATCTCCTTTAACGTGATGCAGCGGCGAACAACACGTGATATGTGAATCAAAACCAGAAAATTGATAGCGAAATTCAACTTCATGTTAGAAGAACTTTTATTTGAAATTCAAATTCAGGTAAGAAGTTGGGACACTTAGGATGAAGGAGATGAGTTACCGGCAACTCATTTTCCTTGTGTGAAAGCAGTCATAGAACATCAATGGCCGCATTCAAAAATCGAGCCATAACCATGCGGGTAGGTTGGTGTTATTGGGTGATTTCAGATGTTGGTACGATAGCCTATCTAAGGAACGTTTATTGTCGACTTAAGTTTCTGAACAACCAAAATCGGATAGATTAAATTTGAATGGGTGTGTGCATGTTTTTGACATTTCCCATGGGATACAAGAGTATATCAACGTTTTTCAGATAGTTTCTGATTTATTTTTGCCAGCAGCTGTTTTATGTCATCAGCTGTTTTCTTAGACGGGATTACAACAACACCAACGTATCCGCATGGCTATGGTCCGATTTTGAATTACAAATGCAATCAAACTATAAAATAAACAAAACAGAAAAAATCAAATGATTTTGCGAGTTCTGAAAACTCTGTTTTTTCTCTTCTAGAATACTTCATACTTCATTCAAAAAGTTGTCATTTTCTGTCTGTATAAGACGGTTTTTCTTTTTTAGTTCAGAGCACAGTCTGAGTTGTCAAAAAATTTGTTCAAAATGTGTGTTTCTTTTTTCGTTCTGAACATGTGTAGATCGCATTCGAATATAATTGACTGAGCATGTGAGTAAATTACTGAACTCACCAAATGCCATGTGTGTCAAGGAGGAAAATGTGAAATAAAAAATTATTAGATACATAAGTTGGCGAAAGAAGTTGATCGCTTATTGATTTTCTGTATCTTATGGGTATCAGTGTACAAAAAATAGTTGATTTGTGTTTGCTTTTTATGGTTAAAATGAAAATGTGTTCTCATTTGTGTGGTTCAAGTGTGTTTAAAAAACATATCAGTGTTCAGAGCTCTCTCCATTTGGAACACGTTCAGTGCATAATCTATGTGTTCGAACTCTGTTCAGTGCTCTGCTCTGAACGAAAAAAAAACGCATATAGAACACGTCACTGAAAGATATTACCTAGGCCCAGCACATGTATCCCCATACGACTGGTAACTACTAGAGCTAGAAAGTATTTTGTTGGCTTCGAGGGAAGTATGTTCTAGTTAAAATATCATATTTGAAAAATAGTATTTTAATAAATAAAAATATGAATTTAAAGAAAATGTATAACACGAAACAGGGCCCTATTGCACCAACAACTGTTCACTAATCACTAAAGCAGAATATGATTATATATTTATGTACACATATGCATTAATGATAGACCATACGATTTGTATGCTGTTAGTATCTATAATAAAAGAAAATAACCCCATTCAAAAATCGACCCATAGTTATCCGGATAGTTTGGTGTTGTTGGAATTCGATTTGTGAACACAGTTGATGACAAAACAGCTGCTGCCAAAAAATAAATCCGAAGCTATCCCAGACTCATATAAATATAAATTTAACCTTCCCGATGTTGGTTTACAAGTACTATAGTGGATTCTAACCTATCTTAGCCGCCACGAGCTGTCAAAATCAACCCTCCATATTGGAAAACCTTTTACAAACTGCAGTAATTATTGTGCGTTATGACAAAAAATTAGAATTTAGCATTCATTATTGTGGCTTAAATTTAGATTTAATTCTAATGCACAAAGCCTTAACGACTTTCATAAGTATAATTTAAAAACATAAAATATCTGAGGTCATGAATATCATCCATTATTGGCAAAAAACACAATTTTAAAAACCATTCATAAGTCAATTTTTTCTAAGCGTATATATGCTTTAATTATCATTTTTTTCGTTAGGTGTACGAAATAATATTTTGGTGCAACAGAATTTGATAATTTAGGTATAATTCGATAAACAAATCACTTTTCTAATATGTAATTTTTAGGCTCAATTAATTGTTGTTTGGTGCAACACTTATCTAATTAGTTGGAGTACTTTTTACTTTTCAAACTCAAATTAATGTTTATCAAATCTCTTGTTGGCGCAACAAAAACTTTTCAAAATGTATGATAAGTCACTAAATGATAAGTGATAAGTTGTTTGTGCAATTGAGCCCAGGTCATAAATATCTTCAATTTGATTTTAATCCACACGGATGTGAGCGTATCATAAGCCTCAGTTGTTAATCTGTTATACTTTAATCTATTACGTGACTTCACATGCAATCATACATATTGTACATAAGCTGTGTTTTATTGGGAATCTATCCATTGTACCATAAGTAATTCCCAAGAAACGCATCGACCGTAGCAGGGACCGTAGTTTTTTTTATTTTTTGTAAAAATGGTGCCCATGACCAACAGTCACAAGTAATGAAAGAGTCTTTTGCAAAGTAAAATTAATAAAATATCAAAATTATGAACAATAATTAGCTTTTATTCATATAAATAGAAAGTAGAAAAACGTCCCAATATTTAATTTATGTTTCAAACCTATTTCTTGTTTTCATTTTTTCTGCATTTGCAATTTTAATTTCGAACATTGATTTTGCACTAATAGAAATGATAAGTGAATGGTCCCCTGTACGCCCAGGCATTGAAGCGAATACCGTCCATGGCTAACGTCCATTAAACAGTGAAGAAAAAGCACATTTTGTGAAGTTCAGTTGCCGTTTAGTGCGTTTAGGCTAGGCGCGCACATTAAATTTTTCCTAACGAACGGAGCACACCGACAATATTTTCATTCAATGTGCGCGCAGTTACATTATAGTTGGGTGAGATACAAACTTGAAGAACTTATTTGGGGAGATCATTCGATTTGTGCCGAAACACAAACTTTTAAGTTGCTCGAATCGCGGACTGAATAGTTTTTGCATGTAGGTATTCACTTTAGCAACCAAACTGTTTCAAAACTGCCTAGCCTTATAGCTCATAGAATTTCATATGAATAAATATTTTGCGGCGCAGTGTCGAGCAGTTCCTCTATAGTGCAGTTCCACACAATGCGGTTTGTCTTCTCAAATTGCTTTTTTGTACATCTAAATAAAAGATGATTTTTTTCACCAAATTCCGTTAATTTATAACTATCAACATAAAATTAAACACGAAACAAATATTAGCCTTAGTTAATCAAAAAAAAAGGTAAAACGGAATTCATTCAATAGATATTGATTTTTTTCAAAATGTAAATCGAAATTTGTTAAAATTTATTAATTGACATTATGGGTATGAAGAATTGCAGATATAGGTGGAATTTTAGACGTACGTAGTAAAAGTGAGAAACTTTTCAGAAGAACAGCTTATAATTTATTAAAAAATGGAGTTACCTAAGGTTTTAGAAATATAAACTGGCCAACTATAAAAAAAAAAGAAAAAAGAATCAAAAAGATCGATTTGTCTTACGAATGGAATTAATAATTCTGCCCTATCGCGGTAGCCGTCGGAGCAGAATTCTCTCCGATTTACTACGAATCGGAGACATTTTGCTCCGAGGTAACTCTCCGATTCGCTGATCGGAAATTCTGTCCGACGAAATTCAACGCATGTCATTTGTATGCGATGAAGTATTATGAGGTTTTATTTATGACAGATACAAACAAAATATTCTCCGAAGTTTTCCGGCAAGTTCTCGTTGCGGAAAGTGTTTTTTTTCCAAGAAATCGTTTATTAAAATGTGAGTAATGAAGAAATAAACCTTATGTACGTTAACTTGTGGGCTTTTTGTTTTTAGGCAGAACGAATAAATAAATTCACAGCAATATGAGCGGATGATAAATCTGCCCAGCGAATATCCCGATATTGCATATCTAAAATTACACAAGAAGGACACCAGAAGTTGTGGCTGTGTTTTAGTTTTGAATACATCATATATTTTTTAAAGGTTTGGAGTGACACCATCAGACCGATAATTTGTTTTGTACTTGTGTTGAATCTGCACCAAAACAAATGCAGACGCATTTTATCTAGGCGAAAGTTTTTCTTCAATCTTGACGGGAATTATAGAATAAGAGCTGTCAGGTAGTCAGCGTATATTGTTTTCGTTCTTGAAATTTTATTTTATTTTCTAAATAATTAGTATTGAATTTCAAAAGTTTTTTTTTCAAATTATTATTTAAAACATGTGTTTAGAAAAAGGGAGGGGACTTCATTCGATAGTTTTAATTTTAAAATCGGTGCATCTAATTATATTTCTTAAAAACTATAGCGCCTTATAATTGAAAAAAATTCTTTCTATAAACAATAAATTACACTCTCTCGCCAACTTTCAATGGTTCAAAACGTTTACAGTGTTTATTTAATAAAAAACTATCGAAAATATATCGCATTTTCGATATATCAGTTAAGTTGCTCATCTCTGCCTGAAGCTTACATCCATCGCAATGCGTCGTCGTAATTCTTTAAAATTTCTTCCGATGACAGCTACTTCGAACTGAAATTGAGTTTCCGACGAAGATGCGTTGCGGAGAAAACTCCGCTCCGACGGTTACCTCGATAGGGCAGATTATAACACTCCACGAACACATCCATCGAGATTCAATCCAATTATCAATCGTACCAACAAAACTAACAAAATCATATTCGAGACTCGAATAAACTTCAACCACCCGTCTTCCGTAGCTTCTAGTAGGCGTGTTTTATTGGGAATCTCTCCATTATTGTACCGTAACTAATTCCCAATAAAACGCATCGACCGTAGCATGGACTGTATCTTTTTAATTTTTGTATAATTGGTACCCCTGCAGAGCAGTCACAAGTAATGAAATAGTCTTTTGCAAAGCAAAATTAAGAAAATATCAAAGTTATGAACAATAATTAGCCTTCATTCATATAAAATAGAAAGTAGAAAAATGTACCAATATTTAATTTATGTTACAAACCTATTTCTTGTTTTCATTTTTTCTGCAATTGCAGTTTTAAATTCGAACATTCATTTTGCACCAATAGAACGTAAATGATAAGTGAATGGCTTTGTTCATAGACTATGGTCAAATCCCTTTCTACACAGTCTAATTTTTGTATTGCTTTATAAATGGTCTAAGCATTTCACACGAGGTAACAAAAGTGCCGGTGATTTACTTGTTTCCTTTTAATGTTTCTTGGTTTGGAAGGCACATTACAACGTAGTTTAAATTGTTCACTCCCCGTATATTTCATGCTTTTATTTATTTTCTGAGCTTATCGAAAGCTAGAGTTTTATTTTTCAAGTCAATTTACAAATTTATTTTCTGAGTATGTTTTGATTTCAATTAAATATTTACTCATCAGACTGCACTTAACATACGCGGAGTAAGTAACAAAAAGTTAACATTTGGTTTGCCATTTCACCATTTTGGATCACAAAAATGTATGCCCAGTCCATGTCCATATAGTAAATTGAATACCGCCTATGGCCACCGTCCATTAAACAGTGAAGAAAAAGCACATTTTGTGAGTTCAGTTTCCGCTTAGTGCGTTAAGGCTAGGCGCGCACATGAAATTTTGCCGAAACGAAATAGTTTAATCACTAGTTGAACGATGATCGCGCACATAAGCAACTTAAAAATCAATCAACGAGATAAACAAACACACAAACTTCATTTTGATTTAATGTGCGCGCAGTTACATTATAGTTCGATGTGATACAAACTGAAGAACTTATTTGTGGCGATCGTTTGATTTGTGCCAAAGCACAAACTCTTAAGTTGCTCGAATCGCGGAGTGAATAGTTTTTGCATGTGCGCGCACTTTCATATAAGTCCAGGGTATTCTTTTTAGCATCCAGACTGTTGCAAAACTGAAAGTTGTATATGTGCGCGCCTCTGGCCTTATAGCTCATAGAATTTCATACGAATAAATATTTTGAGGCGCAGTGTCAAGCAATTCCTCTATAGTGCAGTTCCACCCAATGCGGTTTGTCTTCTCAAATTGCTTTTTTGTAGATCTAAATAAAAAGATGATTTTTTTCACCAAACTCTGCTTATTTACAACTATCAATAAAAATTGAACACAAAACGAAAATTGGGCTTGGTTAGTCAAAAATAAAAATAAAACGGAATTCATTCGATAAATATTGGTTTCTTTTTCAAAATGGATATCAAAATTTGTAAAAATTGATTAACTGACATTAGGGGTATGCAAAATTGCAGATATAGGTGCAATTTTAGACGTACTTCAGACAATAATTGAGCAAAGAATACAGTTTTTAATAGTAAAAGTCAGAAACTTTTCAGAAGAACAGCTTATAATTTATAAAAAAATGGAGTTATCTAAGATTTGAGAAATATAAACTAGCCAACTATTAAAAAAAAATCAAAAAGATCGATTTGTCTTACGAATGAAATTAATAATTATAACACTCCATGAACACATCCACCGAGATTCAATTCAATTCTCAATCGCACCAACAAAACTGACAAAACCAGAATCGAGACTCGACTGAACGTCAACCAGCTATCCACCGTAGCTTCTACTTTAACTTTTTATCGACCGTAGCGAATTGTATGTAAAATGCTACGATGGATAAAATTACGGCGGATAAATTTCCCAATAAAACACGGCTACTTTAGCTCTTTATCGACCGTAGCGAATTGTATGTAAAATGCTACGACGGATAAGCTTACGGTGGATAAATTCCCCAATAAAACATGACTATAATTATCTTCTTTTTGAGTTAGCGCTTCTCGCCTTTTTGTTCATTACTTAATAAACCTTTTTCAATTAACATAGCCGTATGTGTATTTCCAAGTCTCATATTTAACACACACAGTCCGCAAAAACAAAAATAGGTTCCACTTTGCTTTATGACACTCTGAATTTTCACACGCGGATACTTTTATTCGGTAGGGGTATGCTTGAAAACAATAAATATGACAATTTTAAAGTGAGGAAACTTTTATTTCCATTTTTCATACCAAATGTATGCAAATGATGTCTAACTGACAACATTTTTTTTGTTTTGACTGTTGTTTGCCAATACACAGATGACTGATTTTAAAACTACTATTGTTCTTTTATTTCATGTCAAATCCTAAAAAAAATGTTGCATACACCCAACCTTGACCCTACTCCAAATCCTATAATTGGGTGAAGCAGGTGGGTTGCTGGGGCAGCATGCCCCCCCTTAGACACCAAGCTGTATGTACGCCGTGAACTTAATTACAGAAAAACTTTACAAAAGTAGGTTTTACAATTGTACCTACTTTTAATCCAAAAATTGTTTGCATTAAACTGTCCCAAAAAAAAAGTACCAACAAAGAAAACTAATATCAGAACACTAACCATAGGGAAGCATTAACAAGAACTGCCAAAACAGTTTTTCGTTGCCGCGAATTTTTTATATCGTGTATTAATGGGAAACTTTAAAAATATGTTAAAAATAGAAAAACTAATATTTTCATATTAAAATCGTTTTATAACCTTTAATAATAAATGTCTCGAATAAAAGTATCAGTGTGTTGAAATTCGTTGTAATTTAAAGACAAATTGAACAAGTGTTTTACTTAAAAGGCCAACATTGAAAAATTACTCCAGTAGCTCACTCTAAAAAAAATCATAATTCTAGGCGGGATATCCTAATGGGAAGCGGCCCCCAAAAATAACATTAACTTATTATTTGCGTTTTCTTCAATATGAAAACGTATAACGAATTAACGAACATTGGAAACGAAAATGAATTTAAATTGAAATATTTGTGAAATGCCTTTCAAATAACCACTTATAGATGTCGCCACAATAAATTAAGAGGAAGTTGGATATGTAAGCAGCTGTTCAAATGTCAAAACTGACAAACCCAATACGTCATTTTTATTTTCTTTGTGGTGTTTACAACGAAATTTTTTTATCAAAATAAAAGAAAATTCCACGAATAAAATTTATGTTTTTGCCTTTGCAAAGTCCAAAATCATAAAATTAAACTAAAATTTTAATTGCATAAATAATGGCATGTGAAGTGAAAACTTTTGCCACCATAAAAGATTTTCCCAAAGTTCAGGAATTCTTTGGTTTGACGCACGGTAAGAGGTCAATTTGTGAAAATAACAGAAATATTTATGCAAAATATGTATTTAAAAATATTAACAATTTAAAACCTTTAAAATTAGACGAAAGCTGGTTAAATGCAGTCCAATATGCAATATCTCCTACCAGCGAGCTGATTGCCCTGGCCATGGGTGAAAAGTTGGCACTTCTCTCATCTCAATGGGACAATAAAAGCCAACTGGCCACATTTGCACCAAGTTGGTCTGGCGAGATTGCAAACCCAAATGAAATTATAACCTCTATCATCTGCCTTCCCATTTATGGTAAGAATGTAAGTTCAGGCGCTGAATGGACTTGTGTGGCAGTAGGACTTTCGTCGGGTTATGTCAATTTTTACACAGAAACTGGCATTAAACTGTTTTCACAGCAATGCCACGACAGCGCAGTCTATGGCATTAAATCACTATACAAACGTGACTCAGAAGAGTCGGTCTTCTATATTCTTTACGAGATTGGTATTTGCATATTCAAAAGTGATGATATCTTTCCATTCCTTGTAAGCAAGAAGAACCATCTTGGTCATAACACTGAGGCAGCCTATGGCAGCAAATATTTTGGCGATTTAGAAACTCCAGAAATGATTCCATATCAGAAATTCAAATATCCCAAAGACCGGGAGTGCATAATAAATGACACAGTTGTTGCAGGACCAGTTAGACATAGGACCTTTGACCATATAGTTCAGCAGAGTTTGAGTTCGGGACTATATGCGAAAGTGGGAGACTTTCCCGCACAAAGCTCACTCATCCTTGGAGTTGGAACAGAACCATTTCTAGGACTCTATTATGCTGAGGAAGGTTATCGAACTATATCTGTAGGTGATGTGGCTAAGGATGTTCTTGGAATGGTCTACAAAAATGTTCTTGGGGGATTTTTCAGTTCAAAGCCAGCTCCAAAGATACCCGAAGAACAGCCAGCAGGGAAGGAGACTTCAATGCGATCTGGAAGTAGAATTTACGATGGCAAACGGGATGGTTTCAGCATTTGGATTGCGCCAGGGAATCAGCTTGCCGTTATAGCAGATAACCTGGATCGAGTAATCCTCATAGATTGCAGGAGAGGTGCAGCCCTTCGTGTTTGGAAGGGCTACCGAGACGCTCAATGTGCCTTCGTCAAGGTGAAAGAAAAAACCCTAAAAGGTGACAAAAGCGATCGCAGAAGGGCATTGTTCCTTATCATCTATGCTCCCCGATTGGGCTGTCTTGAAATCTGGGGAATGCAAAATGGTCCCAAAGTAGCCGCTTTTACTGTCAGCAAAAATGGTCAGTTAGCGTACACTACACACGGTTTGATGGGGGCTGCGCCTGGGTCTAGATGCAAAGCCACAATAAATTCATGCCTATTCCTCGATCCCTCTGATCAGAGTCTAAAAGAGATAACTATTCCATTTCACTTTGCTTTGCGCGAAGCGAACTCAAAAACTGCCAGAGATATCCACTTGGTTAGACGACTAAAAAACATTCTGCGTGAAGATCCTGATGGTTGCACTAAGGATACAGTCAATGAGATTTGTTGTGACTTTCAAACTGACGAAGTACGCCTGCAGTGTTTGGAGATGATGATAAAAAATAAGAAGATGCCACCAGAATTCTTCTCTGCTGTTGTTCATTCCTTTACTTCGGAGTCAAATGAAAAACTCAAACAACTCTTAGAGTTCTATCGCAGACTAACTGATTTTTACATTGCTATGAAGAATCCTCCAAAGGAGGAAGAGAAAAAGTATGAAACACTTTCCCTTTCAGACAACGATTTGGAAACAATTGAACAGATTATGGAACTCTTGGCAGATCGACCGGCACACAATGCCCAGGCTACACAATCTAAAGTTACTTTTCAGGTAAAACATCAACAGGATGGAGAGTTTGTGGAATACCTAAGAGTGTTCACATCCAACGAAGGACAACCTCATCTTAATCCTGACAAAAGTGCATTGTTTGGATGCATAAGTGAAAATTTATTTAGGAATTACTTCAAAGGTCCTTTCTGTGAGCAAAATTTCAAGGAATCTGCTGAAGCAGCTGCACTCTCTAGTGAAGATCTTATTATCTTGGCATTGAACTTCTGGCTAGAGAAGACATTCAACTATACTTCCAGGTTTGTGTCTTAATTTTATCACATTTTGAAGAGTATCACTGAATCTCTCGTTTTCTAGGGAGGAAATTATTAACGACATGATGCACCTTGGAACGATCGTTCATACGATTTGTGATCTAGCAGGAGAAAAAGTAAAAAGTTGTACGTATAATTCGATTTGTCCCTGGTGGCAGAACGTTAGAGAATTGCTTCTAGAAAGCCCACGCTCCTTAAGTTTGATGGTAGCAATTGTATGTAGAACTGTTGCAAGGTCGATAAGGCGCTCCCAAAATGATGTAGAGAATTCTTTTTGATGTTTCTTCGTTTAAATTTTATAAAACTTTGATGTTTTAGGGATCATGTGAAGAAGGAGAAGAGGAAGTCTGGGAACAAATTTCACAGGATGAAGCCCAATGGTCCTTATTAATTGGAAAACTTGATGACATTGCTGTTTTGGGAGCTATCTTAGAGTGAGTATTTGAAGACATTGAGAAAAATAATATACATATGTATTTCATCAAACTAAATCCTTTTTATTCCAAGATCACCAATGCTCAGTTTGGATCCAACGATGACGGAACTACCTTACGAAACTCCAGATTGCAGCTTAAAAGCAATAGTTACCAAAGGCAAAGGAGTAGTTTCTGATCTGGCAACCAAATGGCTTCTATATTCTCGAATTCATCCGACTAAAATTCTTGAACGTGAATGTGCTACCGACGAAGAGGAACCAGTGCCAAAGCGATTGCAAGTTCTACGCCGTCATTTTCCATTTAGTTTGGAATCTGGTGTTATTCTAAGTTTGATGTCATGGGAATATATGGTTCACTGGAGCAAGTATCTTCAGAGTCTGGACCATATGAGAGCCAGCCTGATATGTTTGGGCACTTTCAAAGAACCCGATTATGCCCTTAAGCACGGTATGTGCTGCATGATTTGGACTGCCACCATCAAATACCCCTTGCAATCTACAATGAAGATGATCCAAAAAGCCGGTCGCATTCCCGATGACAAAATCTGTCTCCAGGAAGTCGGAATGTGTGCCAGTTTCGTGGGCGATTTCCTTGATCTTTGTCTGGAATTTCTTATGCACTTCGATATTTCTATGAGTCATCGCAAGAGAGAATTGAAATTTGAAGAAATTCTATCTGATGGTCAGTTACCGTTGCATTATATTGCACTGCAGCGGAATCATGCTATTCAAGAGATCCTTCAGCTACATATTGAATTGTGTCGAGTTCTGCAGTTTATTGTTTTCTTCCAAATGAAGTTTTCAAAACCAATTACAACACTGTTTGATGCGATGGCTAATAAGACATTTTTCGCCGAAATAAATAAGGAATTGCCGTATGTATTGCCAGAAGCAGATATGGTCCTCAAAAAGCATCGAGAGGAGTTCCTTTGTCGAGTGGTTACTGCTTCGATGGATCTAATAAGAGAAGACTTAGAGCAATTGTATGTGATAGAGCACACTTGCTGGATGGAGAAGGTCTACGAGCTGGCCGAATTATGGAAGCTCGATAGAACGGGTATCAAGCGGCATCAGGTAAAATAGATTTGTAGAGTTTCTTTTTTTCATTTTGTCTTTATATTTATTGGAAATTTTGTAGATTGTTGAGATGTATGCACATGGCTGGGACTCGTATGCCAATGATCTCTTGCGCGACATGGTTGATGACATGGAAATGGGTAAACTCCTCGTCGAAATAGCAGGCCGTAGACTGAATCTCTTTTCAAAGACATCCGGTGAGCGTTTTTCAAAAATCGCATCCGTTGGCCAACAATTGCTGCATTACCTTGACAATTTAGTAAGTGTCTACTATCCTCAGACTTCAGACTTAATTTATCTTTTTTTTTCAATTTTGTATAAATATATACTCGTACATATATTTCTAGAATGACAACAAGTCAAGTGGTATTCAGATTACGGCAACGAGCCCGGATGAAATTGATCTTGTTTCATTAACTAAACTAACCACTGTTGCCTACGAATGTTTGTCGAAGAAAGAGAGTAAATTTTTGCACATAGCTGGTCAAATGTTCGACGCTTGTAGTGTTCTTCAAGAATAGGACATTAAATTATTGTTTTTGTTCTCTTGCATGTTCTTTTTTTATTTTTATTTTAAGTAAGAATGAAAACATATTGAAATAATTTTATTAGTTTGTATATCACGTGATACCGTCAGTTGTGGCAGGTAAATTATAAAAATCCCAACAATATGTTGCCACAAATAAATGTTCAAAAACTCAACAAAAAAGATTTAAAAATATATTAATTTTTTAGTCCACATACGAGTGGCTTGTTATTTTTCTAGCTTCTAACTTTTAAACACTATTTCACTATTTCTTAATTTGAAGCAAATTCTCAAGTTGACCAGATTTACAGTTGACTTCAAGTCGAGAGTTGAAACCCAAATTTTGGATATTTGTCAAAATAAAATAAGAACGATTCACTATTTATTTCTCAACTCTCCGTTCGAAAAACTAAATCTTTTTTTTTTCTTTTTCAAAAATTCTATTTGATCGTATAAAACAATAAAATTGCTTTCTTCGAGTTTGGTGTAAAATTATGTGTCAAAATATAACAATAGCTAAAAAAGCAACATAATTCAAGAACTTCCAAAACTTATTATTCTGTGGATGACGAAGATTTGTTGATAAGAAACTATGATATACCTTAATACATTGAAAATCAGGAAAACCGATGACGGTCCACAAAACGTAACAAAGATAAAGCCTAGTAGAAGATCTCGAAGTCTTTTAATGTTGTTCCACCGTGCGAGGTAGTTAGAATTTTAATAATTGTTTATTGCATAACTAAACTTAATGCACTCTTTTTTCCAGGAAAGAAATATGATGTCGTTGGATGAAAAATATGTTGGAAATGTTCTTGAAAAAATAGTGTGGTATTGCTAAGAGAGGTGAAGAAAATAAGAGAAATCCTTTTACAAGAGATTAAGGAATTTATTTTGTATGATTCGAATTTTATGAACAATTTAAGACTGAAGAAGAAATATTAATTTGTCTACAAAAATATCGAACAAGAAAATCTGTTTAAAAGAAAAATATAAATTTAAAGTATTTAAACACAAACTGTAAATGTTGATTTCAACAACATACACAAAATTAAAACAAAATTTTAAAAAATCGTATAATTTATCATGCGAACGACGACGACGTGAAAGGGTCTGTGCAGGCCCTCCCAAAAAAGAACGTTCTCCATTGAGCGAATCAATGCAGGAGTTATTCTCAATTTCATTGCATTCGACAGTTGGACTTTCGAAGAGCCCACCAGCCCCTCCAATTCTTCATGATTACAACAGGGAACAATCCGGAAGAATTGTTTTTTCTTAATGATGATACTGCCGTAACTTGTAAGTCTACAAAAGAAGAAATTTATCAAAACAACATCGATGAAGTTTCTGATAATGCATGGGACAGAATTAATCCTGCCATACTGCAAAATTTAAAAAACTCATTGTTGCATAACCGCTGCGCCGCCGTTGCCGCCGAGAGATATTGGAAAATCAACCTCCAAATAAGATACCCAAACTTTCAGTGGAAAAGTTGTTGCCCTTTAAGGAGACTAAACAACACTAGGCATTTTGGAAAGGAAACGAAAACGGGCTGCCACGGATGTTGAGTGAGGTAAATTAAAACGTGAGAAGGCAGAACTAGATCGAGAACGGTGAGCTGTTTAACTGCAGCAATAAAAAAAGCAGCTTGCATTTGAAAATGAAATACACAAAATAAAACAATTTAAATAACATCCTAATGAAATTTCAAATCCTTTGTTTCTAACAGCAGTTTCCAGGATGAAATATCAAAGTTAGAGTTAAGTTTGAGCTATTTTTAAGTTTTATATTTAATAAATAGTTAATCAATATATATATATGGCTATATTTTTACTTGCGATATACATTTTTACTATAGGGCAAGTTTTGTATTTGGATAAAAAATCGAGCTTAATTTTAATCAAACTTGATATTAGCCCCAAAAATAACAATACCAGGTATATAATTTTTTGAGCAAAAAAGGCTAGCCTTAATTATCTCCAAAATGACTAACAATTTTCATTTAAAAAAATCACTACTAGGTATAGTCTACATTTTATATATAGATCTAAAAAAAAATGTTTAAATATATGAACGATACTTGCCACAGAACAGTTTTCTCGACTTTCTCATTAGGTTTGTTTTTTTGTTCGCACTGTAGATTCGCACTGAAGCGTTCAATGTCACACTTTTTTTGTCCCAGTTCATTTGCACTCTGTTCAATGTTTGTTCTGTGCCTGCATTGATGGTGCACTGAACAGCACCAGGTTCTTTCTAGTGTAATGTTTTCAGAGTCGTCAAAGCAGTTGTAAGTGGCAAGAATATTAGTTTCAAAAGCCTTTTTGCTTACATATTTATCTTAAATTTTGTTGTTTCTGATTATTTTATGATTCTCGTTGATAATTCTTCTAAAATATGTACATACACATACATATGTCACTGAAGCAATGAGGATACAAAATAAATTAACTAAATATCAACAAGTGTTAGTAGGAAAGGATGTAAAAGGAGATACCGAAACACATTGGTTTTGAATTTCTGAATATCAAAATGGTAGGGGAAAATAGAGCCGGGTAAGTATTCTACATTCGCGTTGTACGAGAAAGAATAGGTTTGTTCGTTGAACCCTGAAGTCGCCCTAGGGTCGACATAAAGCGATTTTTGAAAAACCTAAAGTCACCCTGACAAACAAGTTCTGTGTTTTTTTAAACCTAGGGTCGCCCTCAACTCGCCCTGAAGTAGAACTAGGTTTTTAGTAGGGGCAACTTGAGGTAAATTAATAAACGTCAAAGTCACATGAGATTTTAGGTAGGAATGGGCGATATTGAGAATATCGAGTACTCATCATCGCTGTTAACAGTTATAGAATAGAAAACATCGATGTGTTTAAGGGTTTTCCCCTATTCTTCCTTCAACATCGATATTGAATCATCGATTTATTTGTTTTTATATCGATGTTTCAATAACATAGATGGACTTATTCATCATCCCTAATCTGAAACATTTGTTTTGTTGTGAATTCTCGTTTTGTATGCAAATTGTTATTTTTAAAATGGAAATAAAACAATACTCAAATTAATTTTCAGACACAGACATGAAAAATGGAAAGCTTTGAAGTTGAGAATTGTGCATAGGGTCACAAAAAATGTACTAAGAACTTATATTTAATATATTTTAAGTTTTCATTATTAAATGACAAAATTTGCTTTTTTGCAACATAAATTTAATGGGTACCGGTTGTTTTTTGAGAACCGAAAAACCCAGGTTTTTTTGACAACTCTTGGGGTTGTCAAAAAAACCTTTGTCGATCCTAGGTAAAGTTCAACGAACGAACCTAATCTCTGTACCTACTTGACAGTACGTCCGAAAGTTGGGCTTAAGGGTAAACTCATGAGCATTCCTAAAAGCACAAGTATTACGGTTGAAAAATTTAAGGGGTGGGGATGCAACTGGCTATTTCTCGCTCGAACATTGTTTGTAAAAATAGCGATAAAATAATGAGAAACATATAACATTTCGACGATGTTCTAGAGATGTAAAAGTTTCCATTATAGTTCTATCGCCTATCATGCTTAGATCTCTATTTTGAATTCTATCATATCCAAATCCAAATGTGAGAGTAATGCTCCAGCTTTGGACGAATGAAGGCCTTATAGATTACAGTTAGATTTCTTGCATCTTTGCAGAAAGCCCAAACACTATTCAGCGATTTTGGCAACATCGAATATGTGATTGTTCTATAAGAGGTCGTCTGTGATGCACATACCAAGGACTGAAAGCTGATCGGTTTCTTCAATGCAAGTGCCACTCAAGAATATCGACATGGAGGTGTGTAACGCCTTAACGGCAGACGACAGCATTGAGTTTTTGAAAAGAAAGCGGATCCCTGGAGCACACCACATTTATTTTGTGAACTTCAGACTTGAAACCGTCCAATAAGACTTGTATTGAGCGGTCCGAGAGGTAATTTCAAATCTAACGAAGAAGAGATTCATCGATCCCAATGCACGCATTTTCGATAAGAGAGCTTGATGCCAAACTCATCAAGCGCAAAAATCTTACTTTCTCCAAAACGATGTACAGATTTGATGGGAAAGCTTACGCAATGGTTTTGCCAGCGTTGAAGAACACTTCTGACGAATTGATGACATACAAATCGAATAATTAGGTTCGTTTGTTGAACTTTGCTCAGGGTCGACCTAGGTTTTTTTGACAACCCCAATAGTTGTCAAAAGAAACTGGGTTTTTCGGTTCTCAAAAATCACCCGAGGGCCATTAATTTTATGATGCAGAAAAGCAAGTTATGTCATTTAATAATTATAACTTGAAGTATGTTAAATTTAAGCTCTTAATATATTGTTTTGGCCCTATGCACAATCCACAACTTGAAAGGTTTCCATTTTGCATGCCTGTATCTGAAAATTAATTTGTGTATTCTCTTATTTCCATTTTAAAAATAACAAATCAAATCAGGTCTCATGTGACTTTGACGTTTATTCAGTTACCTCAACTTGCCCCCGCTAAAAACATAGATCTATTTCAGGGCGAGTTGACATAGAATTTGATTATCAGGGTGACTTCAGGTTTAAAAAAAAAAACGCTTTAGGGCGATCCTAAAGCGACTTCAGGGCTCAATGAACAAACCTATTTTTTTCAATAACCAAGGTGATTTTGTCAACTTTCGAAAGGAATTCCTAAATTCCCTGGAATTGTCCGGATTACCACCCCGAATATCTGTAATTAAAAGTCGGAACGGTAATAATTATTTTAAGGAATATACACGTGCAACGTATTTGTAATGGCGCTCTACTTGCGGTGAAGAAATTAATGAACCATGTCCACAAATTTGAAAGGAAATTACAAAGGCAAAGACGTGTTGATTTCACTGATTCCTTTGATTCCGAACGAAATGCTAGTCGCTCTTAAACGGTTACAATTTCCAGTGTGGCTATAGCATTGCAATGTCGATAAATAAATCGCAAGGACAATCGTTAATGTGTGTGGCATCAATTTTGAAAATCCATATTTTTCACATGGCCAGTTGTATGTCGCCAGTTCCCGTGTAGAAATACCAACAAAACTTCATATACACAGAAAATAATACTAAGAATGTTGTGTGTCATCATAAAATATTAGAATAATAAAGACTGTTTTTTTAATATTTTTTTTTATTAAGTTTACCAATTCGAATTCAATATTCATAGTTAGACAGAGAACAAGGTCTATCGGGTCAGCTAGTGCATATATAAATTTTAAGTTTCATTTTTGTTACGAATGAAAAACTATGTGTACAAACATACTTATGTACATATATCACAAATAAAGTAGCACTAAGGGATGTTTTCGCATTTAAAATATTGACAAATATCCTGCTGTAGTAATAAATCCTTTCCCGAACTAATCCTTGTTATAATCATATTTTAAAGGAAGTTGGAAAATCTTTTTGGGTGTAGACACATTATAAAAAAATGATTCAATTGATACCTAGTTGGAAATATTATAAATTTTATGTAAAATTGATGTTCACTCAGGCGTATACGTAATTTTTTTTTGTATTTATATTTTTTTAAAAACTATTTCTTGTCGCCTTCGAAAAATTCCATAAAATGTAATTCTTTTGTCTTTCTTAATATCTCAGGAGTTGGTGGCCTTTCTATTTGTGTGGTTTCATGAACTTGCAAATGTGAATACACCGGAATATAGGATAATGATGTGTCCAAAATAGGAGGTTGGACTACTGTTGATTTCCCCGGCAATTTGAAATGATTTCCCAAAATCGGATGTCGTAATGACTTTCCATACTTCTGTCCTTTAATATCTTCCACATCGTCTGTGTCATTGTATTTAACTTCCATTTTGGAGGTCTCTTGATAGTGTTTTATGCAGTCCACATATACACCAGTTAAAACCTTTAAAGTCGTGGAACTTGCTACTTTTTGAATATCCGGAGGCATGCGATATGTTTGATTTTCGTCGACTGGATCCAAAGGTGACAAATGCAACCAAGGCAATGGGCTGCCCAGAGTGCCAAGATAGCGTCCTCCTAAAGACCACAGTCTGCACGAGAAGTCGTGACTTCCTCTGCAAAATCAATAACTATTTATTAATATAAATTTTGTTTAGCAAGACTTTCCAACCTACGATAAGATAATCCGCGGTTGATTGATATAGACGAGAGAAGTTATAGCTCTAACGTGTGCCTTATACGAACTGACTAGCATCGGTTCTGGTTGATAGCGAACTATTCTCTTAGGTCTAGGAGCAAAACGTTCCTTGCGCAAAAATATGAATTGCAATCGCAATTTCGGCATGCTAACGTGGCTTCTTTCTTCTTTGGGAATACTAAAATCAAGCAACAGGTTAGTTAACAAGAATTCCACAATGAAATTCACAAACCGTTTGGGAGGTTATATTCAAATTAGTCTTAACGTATATTTCCACTAAATGAATGTAAGTACCATAAAAATGTCAACATAGCATGGAACAACCTCAAGAATTAGTATATAATTGGTTATTGGGAGGCTTACGGCTCAAATGCTACTAAAACCGCACAACCACTAAAACGCAAGGGTTTGGATTCGATTTGAGTTGTTAGTCTTGAATTGGAAACAACAAAAAAAAACAGAAATAAAGCAGTTAACCCACATTTGACATGCAATCGCATTTAACAAAATATATTCTTCGTCTTCGAATAATTTTATGTAGGGGTGGAATTTATGATTTTGTCAAGATTTCGTGTTTGTGTCACAGAAGTTTTGCAAAACTATTTTTCTTTTGATTATCTCTCTCTTTAGGTTGAATTGAGTTTTGTTTAAAAAAAAAAGCAGAAATAAAATAATGTGGTGGTACCATTACCTGATTTGAACTTCTATCTCTAAGGAATCAATCGATAAGTACATATCTCATAAAACCTTAATAGAAAAATCAAAAGCTATTACAGAATTGCAGTTGACGGTTTTTATTAAAGAAAGTACAGGTACTAAGTGTCTGGTAATAAAAGAGCTGTTTAGCTTTTGCAAATGTTTGAGGCTGACAAAATTGCATAAAAGTGCAAAGAATACAAATTATTAGCACGCACACATGCACACACTTTAAATGTTAATTGTGAAATATCACTTTTCGTTAATTTTAGTTAGTTAAGTTTAATTTTAAGATTATCGATTCTAAAGTTTAATATGACTGTAGGTCTTCTTGGTAGCTTTTTTTTGTATTACGAAGTGTAACAATTGTCAAACTTCAAGAGTGGGGGAAATGTTGTAATTCTGTCAACACAGTAAACAAACGCAAGATATTTAGTCATCTTTGACCGTAAAGTAAACTGGAGACTCAACATTCAAAAACGTCTTAGGCTAGCATTGCTTTCTTTGCTCGTAGTAAAATATCCGGAAAAAAAAGGTCTTCAATCGAAAATAATCCTATGTGCATACACAGCAGTAGTATGACAAATCATTTCTTTTGTTTCGATTGTCTGGTCGCCGCATAAAGCAAACAATACAACACTAATGGCCTTTTCGATTGGCCGTCCTGAACACGTTCCCCCAATAAAACACCCGGAAACAATTTGACTGATTCTGAATTGTATGTATCACTGTATTTGTGAAAATTAAATTTAAAAAAATCACATCGACTAAAATGAATTTCAAAACACTTGATTTCAATTTAGATACACATTTTCTTGTATCTATAATAATTACAACTTGCTTCTTTTTATGTTATTTTACCAGAAAAGTAGTTTAAATTCAATAAACACATCGAAATTACACAACAAATCAACCCGATGATTTTGACATTTTAATTATGTGAGTGTATTAGTGAGTCTGTTTTCGATTCTGAAATGAAATCCACAATCGTTTTCTGTTCTGTTTATGGTAACAACTGTCATTTTGTGGGGGTTAGAACAGTTCTGGACGGACAATCGAAAAGGCTATAATGTCCTTTTCGATCGGTAATCCAGAAGAACTCTCCGATCCGGGATTCCAAAAGAAACAAGTTACACTTCATTCTGGATTTTGAAATATAATGTGAGTGTATGTTTAAGGCGGGAAAAACAATGACATGAAAATGTAGGGATGGGTGATGTTCATTGATGTTGGCAAAAGATCAATGTTAAACAAAAAAAAATATCGATGTTGAAGCAAGTGAAACATCGCAGCATCGATGTCAAGATTTAAATCATCGTCACAAAATAAGCTGAAATCTGTTGTCAACGAAGTTCAACTGGCGCTCAGTGGGATTGAATGTAGCTCATACACACAAAAAGGGAAAAGAAAATTGCCACAAAATACATTCCTACAATTATCGAAATAATGAAAGTCTTTGAATTTATAATATATTGTATTTTTAATTGATTAACTGATATCGATATTATATTTTCGATGCTCACATCCATGATTTACATATCGCTCATCCCTATGCAACATTGTTGTTGACATTGAATTCGCATTTGACAATTACTATGTGAGTGTATGCGTGCTTCTGGTTTTGGTTCTGGCTTCAAATCGAGAAGGAAATTTCGCTTCTACCCAGTAGAAGAACTGCCATTTCATACCAATCGAACAGCATTCGGAAAACTTCGGAAGCCTTCTGGACGACCAAACCAAAAGGACATAATGAACTTAAGAATATTCAGACTTCTACTTGACTTTCACATTTAACATCTGAATTTCGATCGAATCTTTACTGACGGATCTAAAATGGATTGCGGTGTCAGAGCAGGAATTTTCACAGAGTCGCTAAGTCTCTCTAGATATTTCCGACTTCGATAGTGTCTTTCAAGCATAAGTACTAGCTATAATAGAAGCATTCAAAATTCTTAAATTAAATCCAACTCAAAATACAAATTCGGAAAGAATCACAAGGTTTGTTCGTTGAGCCCTGAAGTCGCCCTAAAGAGTTTTTTGAAAAACCTAAAGTCACCCTGACAAGAAAATTCTGTGTTTTTTGAAACCTAGGATCGCCCTCAACTCGCCCTAAATTAGATCAACGTCAAAATCACATGAGATCTGATTTGACTTATTTTTAAAATCGAAATAAAAGAATACTCAAATTAATTTTCAGACATAGGCATGCAAAATGGAAAACTGTGAAGTTGTGGATTGTGCTTAGGGCCAAAGCAAATGCACTAAGAACTAAAATTTAACATTATTAGTTTTTAGTTTTAATTATTAAATGACATAACATTCTTTTCTGCAACATGAAAATAATGGCTCCCGGGTGTTTTATGAGAACCGAAAAACCCTAGTTTTTTTGACAACTCTAGCGGTTGTTAAAAAACCTAGGTCGACCCTAGGCATAGTTCAACGCACGAACCTACAGATAGCCAAGCGGCTATTAAAGCCGTAAATTTCACAAAAATATCTTCAAAACTGGTCAAACAATGCCGAAATGAGCTTGATGTACAGTGTAATCGATGGTAATGAACGGGCAGACGAGCGTCTCTATCCCGCCGCTAGGTATAAGAATGACAAAGCACAAAGCAGAATTTAAAAAAGGAATGGAATCAATGGGTCTCTCACAGCATATATATTTGACAGCGGACACAGAGCCAACTGTGACGATGTAAGAGTACTGGACAAGGCAAAGAGAATGAATGCTAGATTTACTCTTGAGAGTCTACGAATTCAACAAAAATTAACTAAAACAATGAATACACAAGAGGATAGGGACAAAACGATCGTGAGCTATGATTTTGCAATTCAATAAATATCTGCATACAATACTGTAATAATTTTTGTTATTTGTTCAGAAAGTAATAAGGCTTTTTATATTAAATTATTTTATTTTAATGTTAATTTATTTTGGTTTGTTTTAAATTAATGTAATGCTTTAATAAAAATTACAAAATAATAATAGTCAGAAAAAATTAAAATCAGTAAGTTTTTATAAAGAGAATTAACAAATACCTGTACAAAACTATAATTACCACCTACAAATAAATCTAGATGTACCCTTGAAAAAGTCGTGGATAGCAACGAAACGTTGGGAAAAGATGGAACAAACTTGTTTTATTTGCATTCAACTACAAATTGACCAAAAAGCCTAGAGAAAATAATTAAGAACACAAATAGGATTGTGTGAAAAATTGTAAAAATTGTTACGAATTCGTACGAATTTACGAGAAACCAACAGACATTGTATATGGGTGCTTCTGTTTTCTTTTTTTTTTTAATTTAACTATATGCCTGTAAGACCTAAGGTCTTTTAAATGCAACCTGAATTGCACGGCACTAGTTTGGCACAGTGGATTTGAGAACCAGGTATTAAATGTCTCATTTTAACCCATGGGCGCCATTCAATTAAAATTGGGGGTATAGAAAAGAATGCGCCTAGCGTGGGGATCGAACCCACACGTCCTAGTTAGCAATCAAGCACTTTATCCACTGCGGCATTGCCACCCACGATTCTGACTCCAAATCGAGAATCAATGGCCAAATTCAGAAGAAGGAGTCGACTTGGAAGCCACTCAGGTTTCTGGTTTCTTATTGGCCAGCTGGCAAAAAAAATCCTTGTTATTTGGAAGAAACCAAAAACTTGACTAGCTTTCAAGTCGATTAAGTCCTTCTAAGCCTGACCAATTTTCTTTTATGTCGAATTCCAAACAACCAAACATTAATTTTTTTTCTGAACAAAATCGAATTATTTCTAAACAAAATCGATGTTGTGCTGTCAAAACAGATCTTCGTTCGTTCGTTGAACCTTACCTAGGGTCGACCTAGGTTTTTTTGACAACCCCAAGAGTTGTCAAAAAAACCTGGGTTTTCGGTTCTCAAAAAACACCCGAGGGCCATTAAATTTATGTTGCAGAAAAGCAAGTTATGTCGTTTAATACTGAAAACTTAAATGTAAAAACTTTGATGTATGCGGACGACATTGTCATTTTTGCGGAGACTCCAAATATGATGCAAATAATGATAAATAAATTGCAATTGTACTGCCGTAATTGGGGTCTTACAGTTAACATTAACGAATCCAAAGTAATGATATTTCGAAATGGCAAAGGGCGATATGCAAGGGAGGAGAAATGGATGTGGGAAAATGTGGAGCTTGAGTTGGTGAGGGAATATAAATATCTTGGAGTCATCATTACGCCTCAGATGTCGTTCAAAAAGCATCTGCAGGAAAAGCTTATAGAAGCAAAAATAGCCATCAACTACAACTGGAGGGGGGTCCTTGGGAAAAAACAGATAACCCCGAGTGCTAAATATAAATTTTCGAAGTAGTTATGAGGTCAGTGATGTGCTATGCTGGTCAAGTATGGGGGTTTCTTCAATATGAGGAAGTAGAAAAATTACTGAGGTATTTTTTGAAAAAGATCTTTTGGCTCCCCGAAAACACACCTACATTTATGCTACATTTGGAGGCCGGGGTGTCTCCGCTCTACGTCTTTTAACTCAAGTTGCATTTGTTCTACATTGCAAATGTTATGGCTCTCCCAAATCACCGTCTGCCAAATATTATCGCAAAATATCTGCTATCACAAAAATCACAGTTCTTCGAAGAATGGTCACGACTTGAAGTTCAGCACGACATCCAGTTAGTAAGTAAGTAAAGAGATACTGGTGATTGGAAAGACGTTTTTCCAGAATTGTTACTAAGGATTGAATATTATTTCTTTGTTAAATTTAAGGAGTCAGCCCAACGGAGTTGTACCCGAAACATGTATAAACCCCTGAGATACGACCTTGGACCTAACAATTACTTTAACGACCGATATACAATAGAAACAATCTCTTTAATTTTCAAAACCAGAGGAGAATTACTACGACTGAACTACATACCATACGGACCAGGGTCAATTCCCGATCTGTGAAGATGTGAAGTGATAAATTTTATCACGCTTTCACGTCTAATTCGATTCTTGATTCGTGAAAAAGTGAAGTTAAATGCCAAACATTTTTCATATGATAATTTTTTTATCACAGTCAATTGTTTTGTGAAGAAAATGTTTCTAATCGAATATTAAGAAGAAAAACAGGATTTGGCACATGACAAGTAAGCAACCATTATATTTATACACAAATATATTTTGGTTATAAGTTATATTTGTGTGTATTCGAGTAAATAACGAAATTGTTAAATCAACAGATTCACAACAGCCGACGCGACGACGGTGCTCATTCCCGCGACAGATCGTTGGAAACTACCCATTGCAAAAAAATGCAGAGAACTTAACCATATTTAAATGGCACTTATAAGTTGAGTGTTTTTCAAGAATACTCTCAATTCGCGTATTAAATCCATGCATAAATGTTTTGGGAATCTATAAAGTTCAATAAAGTGCTCCTATTTGTAACTTCGAATAGATTCTGCCCATCTCGAAGGGAAAGCCTCAATATCCTCACATAAAAAAAAAAAAAAATATTACTCAAAACAGAGATACTATTCAATATAATATAAAACCCACAATTCTTCAGTACGACGCCTTTTATTAATTTATTAAACGAATTATTATTCCGGACATTATTCTTAAGCAAATTTAGAAACTGAAATGAAATATTTACCTTTCCCAACAAAAAATCTAATCAGAAATGACAGAATTTATCATTTAGTACTTTTTAGTACAAATTTTATCACAATGAGTTCTAGAATCGCATTAGGCGTGTGCGTGAAGTTGGAAAATGATAAACCTCTGTGAAAACTGAAATGATATTTTTTTTATCACTTCATAATTTCACAGATCGGGAATTGACGATGGAAGTACGGAATGCAGTTTATGCAATCTACGTACGACAGAAAATGTTCTCCATTTTATAGGAACATGTCCGATCCTGCAAGCAATACGGAGACAGCACTTGAAGAAAAACTATTTAACTGTTGATGAAGCTGCAAATGTCTTGAATGGTCAAGATTGGATAATGTTATCAAGCTACGTTAAAACAGCCCTTGACTACAGAAATCAAATTTTAAATGAAGGTTTTTAATAAGAAAACAAAATATGTATATTTATTTTTTGTTGTTATCATCTTAAAGGAGTCTAATCTTTTCAATTTTAATTTTACTTTAATCTATACTATACATAATGTTTGAATAATACTCTTTTTTCTGGCTGACGGCAAAAGCCAATGCTATACTTGTGAATTTGTAAATATATGTAAACTTCTGTAAATTATCAAATAAAATCACATTCTACTACTACTACTACTACTGAAAACTTAAAATATGTTAAATTTATTTCTTAGTACATTTTTTGTGACCCTATGCACAATCCACAACTTCAAAGCTTTCCATTTTTCATGTCTGTGTATGAAAATTAATTTGAGTATTGTTTTATTTCCATTTTAAAATTAACAATTTGCATACAAAACGAGAATTCACAACAAAACAAATGTTTCAGATTAGGGATGATGAATAAGTCCATCTATGTTATTGAAACATCGATATTAAAACAAATAAATCGATGTTGTGCCTGCTAAAAACCTAGTTCTACTTCAAGGCGAGTTAAGGGCGATCCTAGGTTTCAAAAAACACAGAATTTGTTTATCAGGGTGACTTAAGGTTTTTCAAAAAACGCTTTAGGTCGACCCTAGGTCGACTGCAGGGCTCAACGATCGAACCGGTTTTTAGCAAAATTGTATAGACTTAACACGCACATTATTTTGTGCAAGTTCCTTACAACAGACCAAAAAATCGATCTGAAACCGCGATTGCAAATGGTTGTTTGGAATTCGACAATAGACTACATGCACAATATTTATTGCCATTTCCTAACAACAAACAAAAAAAATCAATCTGAAATCGATTTGAAATATGCAAAGTCATGTAAAGTCTATGAAATCATGCTAAAAGCGCAAGATCTGTTTTGACAGAATTTGTTTAGAAATAATTCTTTGGAATTCGACATAATAAATATTCCGATGAACAGATGTGCCAACGTTTCATTACACTTCTACAATGAAACACACACTTCTGAATCAAAATGTGTTGCAACTTGTTTGGCATTCGGGATCGAAGAGTTCCGGAAGGTTCTTCCATATTGCAAAACGACAACGCAAGCAGTATTTTAAAACTGAGAATTCTTCGTCATTGATATATCAATTTTCTTGTAAATCATAATGGCATACTTGAGGTGGCGCTACAGTCCGGGGTGGACCAGGGCCACTCGCATAATCAGATTAAAATATTTATCAATTTGAAGGGTGTCTATACCTAATCTCCCTATTGTCTTTCACATTTATGGCACACTAGCATGCAACAAAGCTCATGCATTTGGATTTGAACAGTACTGTCTGTTCTAACATTTCAGCTTCTTTAAAGTTTCAGTAAATTCTGTTTGAAGCTAAAATGACTTATCGAAGCTAAAATAGCACGGTATAGTATGGAGGAATTCGCCTAGATTCATAAATGGACCTAGTAGTATTGTGAATATGTATGGCGGTGTTTTCGTTCGGCCAACCACGTCAATCGAGCAAGATTTTAGCAAATTGACTTACCAATAATTTTGTATGAGCCAAACTTTTATGTATCCAAAAGCGCTTCCGGTGAATAAGTAACGGTTTTTTTTATCCGCCGCCATAGCCAGTATGCAATCTCCAGATTTATGAACAGCATTGAATTCATTTAAGTAACCACCACCTTGATGGTGTGAGTACACTTGAATCGTACCACTATCTAAAGCAACCAAAAGGCTTCCTACAATTGGACTAATATCTATTTTTCAATCTTCATATCAGAAATTATTTTATACAAACCATGAGTTTTACTCATCGGTCTAGATTGTAGAAATAGTAAGGCTTGAACAGAAAGTGTAAGTGTAGTTTTAGTTGCTGCAGAATGGTCGTTAAGGTCTAAGTCGTTTTCAGGGAATGCAACTTGAAAGTTTCTAGTTTGCATTGATATAGATTTACGAATGAGACGAGATAATCGAATCTGTGAAACTTGCTCGGATTTATCATCTTCGATGTTTTCCTCTTTTTTATAGATGAGCTATAAAACATGATGCAGAAATCTGTTGAGCAGTTAAAATTTCACGTAAAAATTCCAAACCTCAACAAATTTTTTCGGATGTTGAACATTATAGCGTCGGTATGGTTGTCCAGTTTCTAACTTCCAAAAAATCAACTCGCCCGAATAAGTTCCCGTTACCAAACCCTCGCCTAACTTAACATCAGCACAAGTTATATCATCGCCATGAAACTTTAGCCATTTTTTCGGATCACTATACTCTTTGCCCTCGACATCGGCGAATTCGGTGACATGGCGATCCCAGCCAACTGCAAATATTCGATCAACACTCCATGATACAGCTGTGACTTCATTACCAGGTGTTATGCTCATATTTCGCACACAAACAGCATTGTTGTAGTTCCAAACTTTCAATGAACCATCCCGAGCTCCAGTTAGTAAATATTGTTCAAGTGGGTCAAAGCAAGCAGCTGTTATCGCAATATCAGTCAATTCGCCGTAAATCATTTGTGTATGACAATTCTTAATCATAATTTGTCTACGACCTGTCCATGGATCCCAAACTATGATATAGCTATCTAGACCACATGTAACAATATTGCGAAAGAGCTTATTGTATAAAATCACTGAGACTGTTGCAGCATGAGTATTGCCATCGGTAAGATCCATTCGAATGCGGGGACAACACTTCAGTACTATGATTTTTCGGCCACCAATAAGTAGTTTTCGAGATATTTTGTCATAATAGTAGGTAATTTCTGTTTCAGATTTCGAAACCATTTGTGCAACATCACTGTAGGTCTGTATCAAATTATGTTCGGCAAGATGCCAAACCTTGATTGTCTTCAAATAGTCGACGCTATAGACCTTTTTCTCAAGTGGCTGAATAAAAACAAAAATAATCCCGCCATGATGGCCGCTTAGAATCGCCGAAGGCTTTGACGGAATGTATGGGTCCCAGATGCGAAGGTATGTATCGGGTCCACCAGTCGCTAGAACTCTGTTTGTTTCATCCAGGTAAAAAGCTGATACTCCCTAAGATATTTGCAGGTAAAAAAATTATAATCACTTTGATATAAAAACTCTGTTGTAACAAACTGCAACAGGCCCTACCAACGGTATTCGGAAAATAGTTTGACTTGAATCCTTCCAATCAACTGCTATAGTGCCTGGGCACCGACCTCTATATTTCTTTGTATTTCTGTACTCTGCTGCAGCTAAAAGTATATTCATTTTGTAGGAAAAGTAGACTTTCTGTATTAGCTCCGTATGAAGATTGAGAAATTCTCTAGGTTTAAACGTGGGATATTTTCCATTCAATACATCTGACCAAAATAATTCAACGAGTGCTGTTCCGGGTTTGCTTTGAAAGGGACCGCGCAGAATTGGTGAAAACTCCAACACCCTTACATTACCTGCACTATCTCCGAGAATTAATTTTGACATTGCAGTTCCTATTTTATCATATCTGTATGCCATGCAGTAGACTGCAAAAGGCAAGCTTCGAATAACTATTCGAAGGCTAAAATTGGAAGCCATAGTCTCATGGAAACGTAATTCTCTTTCGGTGGAGGAGGTACAAATTATGGCAACATCGGACAAGGCTTGTATAGCCAATATCCAAGTTGGCATTTTAAGAAAGTCTAAATAATTGTTTGAATCTTAAAAGGTATATCTAAGTGTTTAATAATTATAAACTACTAACAACTATCCGACATTCCACTGCGAATTGGTTCCAGTTCAGAGGACCAAAACCTGATTGTCCCTTCTTTACTTGCTGTTATATACATTCCTTTGGATTCCATTTGCTCGTCTCCCTTTAAATAAATAGATTTATTTTTAGAGAATAAAGAGCTCAATCATAAGATACCTTTTCAAAACTCTTTAGATGACTTATCGAAACAACCGGAGTACGGTGTTCCGATTTTTTTATCAGTGGTGATTCAGAAATAGGCAAAATAAGTGTTTCTTTTTCACTATTCGGATCATCATCTTGAAAGCCAAATATCAAATGCGAAACAAATTCATCCCAATCGCATTTGTAATCCTTGTTTTGGTTAATTTTTAAAAATAACCGCTTAAACTCATCATCAGTGAATGTTATGTTAAAGCTTTTGAGAGCCGCCCGAAGTTCTTTGTGATTGAGTTCTTGTTGGGGATGATCACGGAAAACCTTGTGTAACTTTTCAATCTCTTCACTTCGCAGCCATTGGTGTAGCCTAGTAGGACGTTCTTCGATCCGTGTGGCATACGAAGTAACGGAGGGTCGGATTACCTCTTCGGAATTATTATCGCTTAAAATAAATCTCTGTGACATTTTTCTCTAGTTTCACATTAAATTGATTGAAAAGTTTCAGATTTAATTTTTTTTTTAAACAAAAATTAGTACAGTACTCTCCAACTGATTTCAAATCGACTACTGCAATTGGGATCTTAAATATTAACATTATTCAAGGTCTGCTGGGAATCATAACAGGTATAATTGGTCCTTTACTGGTAAATAGTATAGAGACCGTAAATGGACATAAGTACCTTGGAGTGAAATTAAGCACAGACCTTGATTTCAACAAACAATTGATTGAAAAAACTAATTCATCCCAAAGTCTGTTTAACCTTTCATGGAGAATTTTTTTCAAACAAACACATCGCCCTATCTGCAAAATATAAAATATTTGAAGCTGGTGTGTAAACAACACTTTGTTATGCTGGTCATGTTGAGTTTTACTACTTTATTATAAGTAACTTAATTTTTATGTAAACTATTTTTCTGTGTATGTTTTGATTTTTTATTGTGATTAATTTAATTTGTTCCATTCATTGTTTATTGCTATTTGTTCAGAATAAGTTTACTTAATAAATAATTAATTCTTTTATAAAGAACTTTTTCATACTTTTGACGATACGTAGAACCACACTTAAGAACGCCTTTCAACAGATCAAGCTTGGTTTTCAACTTGCCTCTTAAGAATCCTCAAAATGCTTTATGCCGGTCGTCCACTACGTGCGCAACAAGCTCAACCAACTTCGTTCAACTCTTATATACATAGATATATAGTTTTAGAAAGCTCCGCGCTATGGGGGACATCCTTACCCCCTGCTTGACGCCCCAAATATATACAAAGTTTTTTGGATTTAAATTTTTGTTTGATTAAAAGAAACATTGGCGCAAAATTTTAAACAACCCATTGTTAAGGGCTTAACATTTTGCTAATTAGCAATTTCCTAAGTGCTTATTGATTGAATAACTATTTCAAAAATTTTAAACCTTTTCTAAACTAGCAAATTGCTAATTATGCAGAAAGCTGAGCATTTGTAGGGTTTGAATTTTGATGAACACAATTATTGTTGTTATGCGTTGTAAATTAATTATATGTTGATGAAAACCCAACATGTGCTCTAAAAAGGTATTAGTTATTTCTATTTTCATTATTTTAACTTCATTATTACAAAAAAAAAAAAAACAAAATTGTGCACCAGCAGGACTCGAACCTGGGCACCCCGCGTGCCAGGCTGATATACTATCAGATTTCTAAATGGATTTAGCAAATTGCTAAAAGTTAAAGTAGCCATTCCGTGTTTTTAACTTTAGTAAAATGTTAAAATCGTTCAAAATTAGCTCAATCATCTTTTTAGCTTAGTAAAATGCTAAAAGTGGCTTTAACATTTTACTAAATCGTTTAAAATTTTGCGCCATTGCCTTTAGCTTCACTCGTGTTTTTATACTCGCTATAACATTTATTGAGGGCTGTCTTTGTAAAAGTAGACAAGAGCGACCCGAAAAATTCGTCGTCGAATACACCCAATATACACTAATGTATGAGAATCAACAAAACGAATAAAAAAATTCGCCGCGTCGAATAAACACAATATGCACTAATCTAATCTAATCATCAAAACGAACCCACAAAAAAAAATTGAATAAAAAATATACAAACCAACGAAAACAAGACAATTTACAATAGTTTCCCAGTAGGAAATTCACTCCTCAATGAAAAATGCATTGGTGAAATCCTATATGACTGTGGTCATATGTATCATTTTTTTTTGGTTTTCCCCTCGTTCGGTTCGCGTCACTAACTACCATCTGTTTTTGTCGGGCGTGATTTCTTTGTTCTAGAATGATTTCATTTATATTTTGTGATCATAAAGAACAGACGTCAATAAATGTTCTAAGTGTTTTGTTGTGAAAAATGAAATATAATATAATTGTAGGTATATGAATATAAACAACTAACAAATGAATGAAAGCTTTATTTAAGATACTTTAGATGTACATAGTACATATACCTTTGTAAGCAGGTACAGTAGACGACAGACAGAATCCACAACACATACCAACGAAAAATTCCTCTTCAAATACACACAATGCAGATATATACATCATCTACACTATTCTACGAAAATCCGCAAAACGAACAAAAAAATTCCAAATAGCTGAAAATAATACCTAATATATCACATGCATGTATCAAAAAGTAGTTTTATAATAGTACTAAAAGTATTGTTATCCCGCCGGCAATCACGCAACAAATATTTCCGAGATATCGTGCTGCGAGCAAACGTTTCGCGATAAAGAGGTACTAAAAGTACCAAGAAAATCTGCGGGCAAATGTTAAACGGGCAACTGAGCTGCGAGAAACCGTAACGATCCCATAAAATCACTAGGACCTTGGCCACGCAATGAGCGGCAAGCGGCAATATTAAGCAGCAGCTGGCCATTTAATAAGCTGCAATTCTTTAGCGGCTGAGCGTTTAGTTGTGAAAATGTCATTGTTAAATACTGTTCGCGATTATATTTTAAATGAAAGTCGCCTTAAAATTGGGAAAATTATTTTACGTTCACAAAAAAAAAAATGCCCGACTAGATCGCACGTACTTTCTCTTATGTTCGGTCACATCGCAAGCTCAAGATTCTTAGTGGAAAGGATTGAATATATTTTTAAGCCACTTTTTGTCCATCCCCTCCGAAGAATTTTTCTCTCGAAATTGCCCAGTATCAATTCCGCTTTTTTACTTATCGTCCGGCGCTCGGCGCCGTAGAGTAGAACTGGTAAAATTAGTGTTTTGTATAGCGTGCATTGTCTTTCGAAACAGGAGTTTTGAACCCATTTGTTTGGCCAAACCGAAGTAGCAGCGGTTCGCCAGGGTAATTCTTCGTCGGATTTAAACTAAGGTGTCGTTCGTGGAATTGATGTTTGTTCCGAGGTAGCGCATCTTTTTTTCTGGACCCTGTACACGTCTGGAAAAGCTCGGATGAGTTGTTTCTCATATGTACATTGCACCGCGTATTTTGTAACGTCATGCGGCATAGCTGGATCAGTTTTTTTCCGGATCCCGAGTTCCGACATCGCCAATAGAAGATCTTGGCGACTTATGATATCATATGCGGCTTTGAAGTCGATGAAAAGATGGTGCGTCTCGACTTGAAATTCGTTGGTCTTTTCCAGGATTTGCCTCAATAGGCGTTTTTCTTTTTAAGTTCAGAGCAGAGTCTGAGTTGTCAAAAAATTTATTTGTGTTTCTTTTTAACTCAGAGCATGCAGAGCTCAAAATGTGTGTCAAGAAGGAAAATTTGAAGAAAAAAATTATTAGATACATGAGTTGGCGAAGAAAGTTGATCGCTCATTGATTCTCTGTAGCTGGGTGTGTATCAGTGTACAAAAAAAGGTAGGTTTCGTGTTGTACTGCTTTTAATGGTTAAAATGAAAATGTGTTATGATTTGGGTGGCTCTGTTTGGAACAAGTTCAGTGCATAATCAATGTGTTCGAACTATGTTCAGTGCTCTGCTCTGAACGAAAAAAGAAAAACGCTTTATGTGAGGATTTGGTCTATCGTTGATCTGCCTGGCCTGAAGCCTCACTGGTACGTGCCGATGATAGTGTTGCAGAAATATTTTAGACGCTCACATAGTACGTTGGATAGGATCTTGTAGGCATAACATTAAGCAGGGATAGTTTTTGTAGTTTTTGCAGGACATAGGATCACCTATTTTTTTGTAGATTGGGCATATGAAGCTATTTGACCAGTCGTTGGGCATGCTTTCCTTCTCCCACACTTGGTTGATGAGCTGTTGCATGCACCCTACCAGGACATCTCCTCCATACTTGAAGAGTTCCGCAGGTAGGCCATCCGAGCCGGCGGATTTGTTATTCTTAAGCTTGTGGATGGCTTTCAGTACTGGGCGCTGGGACTGGTTCTTCATTGACTGGTCTCATGCTAGCTTGTTCTCCTGATGCTTCCTCTACATAATACCCATTAAGCAGTTGCTGGAAGTGCTGCTTAAACACGTCTACAATTCCCTGTGCTTCGGTGACTGGGTTCCGTTCGCTGTTTCGAAGATCTTGCGTGTCAGTCCTATAACCAGATGGCAGTTGCTTGGCTGTTTTGTAGAACCGGCGGGTGTTGGTGGCGGTGCAATATTCCTCGAGATACCTGAGCTGAGAGGCTGCGGATGCTTTTTTCTTTCTTCTCAGGGTTTTTTTCTCGTTCCTTCTCTTTTCATGGTACTCCTCTCTTGCTGCTCTTTTTTCCCGTTGCAGCATTTGCATTCGTGAATTTTCCTGCTTCAATACCGCGCATTCATCATCATACCACGGGTTCATTTTCCTGGGTGGTTGGTAGCCTATGGTGGTCTTAGCTGTCTCCTTAATGATGTCGCGATACGGGTTCCATTGGTCGCTGTAGTTTCTGGCTTTCTCAGATGTGCTAAGGCAGACGATGTTGAATTTCTTCCTTTGGGCGGTTTTCGTTTTCTTTTCGTTTGACAGTTCGCACCTCGGAAGTTTCGCACGTCCAAGATGTTTGATGCATGCCTTGCGCCAATAAGTGCGTGGTCGATTTGGTTGACGGTTCGACCATTTGGAGATCGCCAGGTTGCTGTGTGTATCCTTCGCCTGGGGAACATAGTGCTACTTATCACCGTATTATGAGCTGCAGCAAAGTCGATTAGTCGGAAGCCGTAATATGTTGTCGTTGCTGTGGCTGTGCTTTCCAACTAATCCCCCAAAGATATTTTCTTTCCCGACTTTAGCATTGAAGTCTCCGAGCACGACTTTGACATCGTACTCCGGACAGGCTCCGCCCAGGAGATCTTTAAACTCCTCCTTGTTAGACTCCTCAGCTTTATCGGTAGGGACGTGTGCACATATTAGGCTGATGTTTTGGAAGGTAGCTTTGATGCGGATCACATCCAGGCGATCGCTAATCCGCTTAAAATCGATGACTTTCGACCTGAGTCGATTTCCCACGATGAATCTCCATATCCCAACATGTGCATTCTTTGATGACAGCTGTAATAAATGTTGCAATCTTTTCTTTTCTTTATTCCTGATCCTATCCATCGTATCTCCTGGATTGCGGTAATGTCTGCCTTATACCGCGAGAGGACAGAGTGTTGTGCATGCTCGTAGGTCGTAGTCCATTTTCGTTCCGGATCTGGTTGCCCTTTTAGGGGGGTCGTTATCCGAGGCTTCTCGCGTGTCTCTCATAACAATAGTGTTTTAACTGTGGTCGGGTCGTTAGCCCAACGCACTAACCTCCAATCTGTAGGGCCATGGGTTTAATGCTGCAATTTTTCCGTGTTCAATGTTCCCACTTACAAGTTTAACAAGTCATGACATAAAGTCAAGACCAGTATCCGGCGGCTACCAACTTGGAGGTAATGTAAGCACTTGATGTGTAGGAAAAGATACAGCTCGGGTCCCAGTTCCTACAACATCCAACCACCAAAAGCTTAAAAATACAATTCCGAAAAAAATCCTCATCCGCTTTCGAAGTATTGGATTTTATAATTTTTTTTTTTTTTTTTCAAAAATCCAAAAAAATATTTTTCGAAAATGTTGGTATGCAATGTTATTAAGAATTCGAAGGATGTCCTATATAAAAATTTTGCTTGTAATCCGTCCTGTCGAAAGTCGAAAATTAAGAAAAATGGTTGTCAGGCAGGTACCGTTAATAACAAAATATTTGAAAAAATAGACCAAAATGTAAAAGAAATGTCAGATTTTTTTCATCAAAATCGTTAGAGCCATTTTCGAGATAATTATATAATATAATGGTAACAAAATTGTGTGGAAATGACAGAAGGACCGTAAGATTTGTGGCTAAGAAGCGATTCAAAAATGTTTTTGAGATAATCTCCTAAAACGCGCTTAAATACGAAGTTCGAAGAAAATCGCTTCAGCCGATACTTACGAATGTCACAGTTCATAGTGCGAATTTAAGCTTAAGATCAATTGAACCTTAAACTGAGTTATGTTTGGTTTAATTCGTCCGGTTTCACAGTGAAATCTGATCTTCAGATCAGTTTAACTTCGTTTAACCACATCTCTCTCTCTGACCCAAAAAAACATGCGAAACAATAAAATAATATTCGAAATCACTATAACAACTCGATAACATTTGAATACCGAATTTTGTTTTGTTCATAATATTTTCTGAAAAAAAAAAACAATACAAACGCTGAATTGAAGTATTAACTGCAGAATAATCTCAGTTAAATTAAACTACAAATTGAACTCAGTTCAAGGCTTAAACAACACTGTGAAACCGAATAAATCGTTGATCTAAAGCTTAGACCAAATGTGGATTTTAAACTCGCACTGTGAAACTGACTGTAAGCCTGTCCTGACATATACAGCACGGATTTGAACAGCTGAAATTAAAATTGCCGTGCTGATTTTTGCCATAATTATGCCTTGCCGCTCAGCATTATACTAAAATATTAGAACATATTTGCAAGCTGAGCGGCGCTAAAAGTTTAGCTCGTTTAAAGTAATAAGATAGGACGATTAATATCAGAATTTGAACAATTTTATAAAAGAAAACAAACATGTTAATTAAACGTGCTACTGCTAATCGAGCGGATGGCAATGACATATAGCTTCCATATTCATCAAATTATTTATAAATGTATCAATCAATGAATAATTTACGTACTTACTTGATACAGTATTGCTAAATGTTTGTAACTTATTGTGGGTATATTTCTATTTGTACAGCACCCTGAAATGCAGTTATTACAATTACTGTACCCAGTAAAAAGATTAATTAAAATCGAAAACTTATTTCCGACTAATTTATAACTGCAATTTGAATACCGGCTAATGTGAATGCCCGAAAATGCCTATTTTATTAGGTGTCCGTGGGCAGTGTTGTTCTATATTGTTACTAAATATTATGTTTAATTATGTAAGTGCCAAAATTCTGTATTGTAAAACTATTAAAATTGAAAAAAACTAAGAAATGTTTGGCATATTAATAGTACCTGGCTGGACGGCTTTACGAGTTTTAAGTATTTTAACTTCCTTTTTGGTTCATCTGTCCTGTTCTATTAGCGTTAATAAAGTCGCCACACGAGCGCCTATTTCAACTGTTTTCTTGGACAATAATATCTTGCCTGGCCTGCTTCGCGTTTCCAAGAATTTTAAGCCTATTTTTGCGTCCTCTGCTCTAAACTTCAAGCAGAGATGAGCAACTTAACTGATATATCGAAAATGCGATGTATTTTCGATAGTTTTTTATTAAATCAACACTATAAACGTTTTAAACCATTAAAAATTGGCCAGATAGTGTAATTTATTGTTTATAGAAAGTATTTTTTTTTTCAATTATAATGCACTAGAGTTTTTAAGAAATGTAATTAGATGCACCGATTTTAAAATCTAAACTATCGAATAAAGTCCCCTCCCTATTTCCAAACCCATGTTTTGTGTGCGTTTGAACATCAACAAAAGAATAATTTGAAAAAAAAACTTGAAATTCAATATTATTTATTTAGAAAATAAAAGAACATTACAAGAAAGAAAACAATATACGCCGATTACCTGACGCAGCTCTAATTCTATAATTCCCTTCAAGATTGAAGAAAAACTTTCGCCTAAATAAAAAAACGTTTGGTTTTGTTTTGGAGCAGATTCAACACAAATACAGAACAAATTATCGGTCTGATGGTATCACTCCAAACCTTTAAAAAATATATGATGTATTCAAAACTAAAACACAGCCACAACTTCTGGTGTCCTTCTTGTGTAATTTTAGATATGCAATATCGGGATATTCGCTGGGCAGATTTATCATCCGCTCATATTGCTGTGAACTTGTTTATTCGTTCTGCCTAAAAACAAAAATTCCACAAATTAACGTACATAAGGTTTATTTCTTCATTACTTACATTTTAATAAACAATTTCTTTTAAAAGAAAACACTTTCCGCAACGAGAACTTGTCGGAGGACTTCGGAGAATATTTTGTTTGTATGTGTCATAAATAAAACCATTAAAAGTACTTCATCGCATACAAATGGCATGCGTTGAATTTCGTCGGACAGAATTTCCGATCAGCCGATCGGAGAATTACCTCGAAGCAAAATGTCTCCGATTCGTAGTAAATCGGAGAGAATTCCGCTCCGACGGTTACCTCGATAGGGCAGATTATTAGAGTAAAAAATATCCGCCGAGGACTTTATATTCAACCGAAAACGATCATTCCGATTGAATTCAGTACAATGACTTCAATTTTTCGAAAATGGGAGCTGTTATTCGCGTTTGATGTGAATAGAAAAAATACTAAACAACAAGAAAAAGTAAACAGCATTAAGTAAATTTATTGCCACAATCATATCACTCCAACAAGCAATCTATTCTTAGGTGTACAATTTTCAGGACGTAATCGTGTTAATATCACTTCGTAGCCAGCTTCCTCGGCATGAAATTTCCTATCCGAATCCACAATATCCATGCACATTTGTCCTTGGAAAGTTGTCTCTGGCTTACAATTCAATGTTCCCAATTCGTGAGCCTGGTCTGCAGCATGTGCTATATGCAAGAAATCCCTTTCGATTAATGCCGATTGGAATCTTTTGCTCAGGGGATACTTTATGTGGGGCATAGGCTGAATCGATCCGTAACAACACGGACAGCAAACAAATTTTGCCCTGCTTCGAATGCATTGATTCAGTACAATGTCAGTGGCAGTGCCGCAGGCATGCAACGATGTACCAATATCAAAGATGCCCTCAAAGTAGTCAATGTTGCATTGATAGAAGAGGCAATTTGTCAAACCCAACTCCTCAGCTCTGTTCTTGGCTTTTTGAAGTGATATTGCTTTGTTTTCTAGAAATATTACTGAGCACTTGGGTATTGTGAGAGCCAATAGTATCCCCAAATGGCCAGTTCCACTGCAAAAGTCTATTATTCTATCTCCATCCTCCGCCAGGGTTTTTACGGCATTGGCTACATTCTCCAACTGCTGTCGCTTTCTATCAAGCCGCTGTTGGGGCAGAGCGCTGGTTTTGCTTTGGTCTGGCTCGATGGCATTCCAATCGATTGGCATGTCATAAGCAACATCTGAGTCACTTGAAAACTCAACTTGGAGTGGTAACAGCTTCTCCAAGCTCGAATCAATTTCACCTTGGTCGGTGAAAATCCTATTGCGAGGTTTGTACCGCTTCGGGTCGCTCTTGTACAAACTTGTGTGCTCGTAAGCTGGTATTTTGTACGATGTATGTGTTTTCTTTGATATGTTAATCTCGGGGTAGAGTTCCTCCAAAACTTGTTGGCATTGCTCGTCCGAGGATTCAATCTTAAAGTGAGCTCAAAGTAAAGAAAAATCAGGGAATATTTTTTTTCAAATTAGTACTCACCTCCTTCATCCAACGATGCAATCGAGGAAATTCATCCGCCGTCACTAAGCTAACTGGCATTTGTCCTAAAATCAGTCTAAAGCATGGATAGAGCATCAAATCTGCGATGGTGAATGTGATTCCCTCGGCAAAACGATGTTCGATACCCAGTGTTTCCTTTGGTGTTGTGCATTCGATGATTACTTTGCCTTTTTTTGCCTTTATTTTGTTGGCATTTTGCCTTGCCAACTTGTAGATATTATGCATCCGCACTGGTTCACCCATGTGAGCTTCAAATCTTGGAAGCTCTTGTGGCAGTTCATATACCTTTGACCCTGGAATTACTTTTCCCACGAGAACTTCCTCCAAAGCATTAAGAATGTTCACTTCACAGAAGCGTGTCCATATCGAACTCTCTGCTGGGGCAAGCAGACAACTCTGTTTAAAACCCAGGAGTTCGTTTCGATTTGAATCTGAGTTGCGGTCAACAAGTTCTCTGCACACAGCACACAATCCAGAAATGAAAGTGTTCTTGTCCTTGACATACGCAGGCAGTTTGAGATCTCTGATCGCTTGAATTGTACTTTTATTCTTACATATTATCCTATCGTCGTTGAGCTCCTCTAGAGCTTCAGTATTAAGTCTTATCTTGGCATGCTCGTGGAAGTATGTCTTTACGTAGTTGAGTTTGATATTGCTCGGAGAATTCAGGTACTTGTAGACATACAGGGCAATGAACGAGTGCACGGTGGTGTATATTTCAGTTTGATTATCTATGTTGATCAGTTCGATTTCGACAAATAGCTGATCCATTTTTTGTATGGTAAAGTGGAAGAAAAACTTTGTGTAGGAAGACTTTATTACGGTTAACAGAATAGGTACATGAATTAAATAGTATAGAAAGTTTAAACAAAAAGAAATACTTTTTTGTTTTTCGTTGGTTTGGTTTGCCTTTTGACTTTTTGACAGAAGAAAAATGGATGGTGGTAGGATATGTTCAAGAAGTATGCTTGGTATCAGATTAAGGACCGTTCTTTTCATAGCTTTACAATAGCATTAAATAAAATACACTACAACACATTTCAATATTTTTGAATACGATTCATTATGCACATAAAACATGTGGAGTTGTAACTTCACCGCTTTTTTAAAATGTACTTTATCTGGCTTACTGTTATTATTTTAAGAATTGCCTTATTAAATCTTGATCTGTCACCTTTTACTAAATGAATTATTGGTATATGCATCATGTATCTATTATGAAATCTTTTATAAATTATTAAAAACTAAAACAAACTGGTGAGTTTTATTATAAAATACAGTATGTTATGTAGCCGCAATGAAAATCCGCAGACAATACACATTTTAGTATGCATTATAATAAATGGACTTTGTCAAAAATGAAGTTTTCAAAAATGTATTCTCTTATTGTGACACATAAGAGTTTTGTAACTAAAATACAAATATATTATATATAAATATATAATAGATATCTTTGCTCGGTCAACGATTGATACAAGAACAAATTTTGTTCCACAACGACAAACATACAGTTACCCGGCTTAAAAATAGGGGAATTTGACATATGGGTGATTTTAAACGACATTATAGTTCTAAACAATAAAAGCACTCAGGCTTTAAGCTTCCAAGATGTTAAGCTTATGTTGCATCTATGCAACGTGGCGTTACATAAGGTAGTGAATAAAATACATTTGGAGGTATTATATATAGATACAATTTACCTCATGTTTTGTCTGTGTAGCGTTTATAAATAAGGTTGATAATATATGTAATACATAACTGACTTCTTAATTTCTAATGTTGTGTCATTTTTTTTTCGTTTATGAATAATAATTGGCATTTTCATTACACTTTCTGGGAAATTCTATTAAAAATATTTTTATGCCAATAAAAAATGATGTGAATTGTGTTGGCTGAAGTGTAATCTGGGTTAAAGAACGAATTTTCAAAGTCAAACGGCAACCAACTTCATGCCAATTTCTGACGTTAAGAACCGAATTGACACTGACATTTCTCTCCCCTATCTTTTTAACATTGCACGTGTTTACAGTACACAACTTGTCTATTTTTTCACCAAATTAATTATTAAATTTAGTTAAATCATGTCCGACAAGTAAATTCATAAACTAATTAATACGAACGAATAAATGCCTAACTATCCCCTTTTACAGATATGCAGTTCCTAATAAACTTCCTGGCAAAACTGTTGCAGTTCTTGCACATCGTAAGCGCAGAATTTTACAAGACAAAGCGATAGTGGAGCAGAAGCGCAAGGAGCGTAAACAACGTATAGTAAAATCAAAGGAACACCACAAGTTTAGACGTGCTGAATCCTTTGTTATGAGCTATTTGAAAGCCGAAAGAACTGCGAAACGCATGAAGCAAATTATTTTACATACTGCAGTGACAAGGACGGAAGATACAAACCAAAATCTGTTGGTTGTTATGAGACACGCAGGGTAAACACATTATTTTACTTAATAATACATTTTATGAATTTTTATTAATATGTATAGAAAAAAAATATTTGACGATACAACAAATAAAATCTTCAAAACGTGGAAAATGACAAAACGTCATCACACAGTATTCCTCAAGAACAGCAAGGAAAATCAAATTCTGCTGAGACTAGCAGAGCCTTTTGTGTGCTACGGCTATCCCTCATTAACAACCATCCGAGAATTGTTATTCAAGAAGGGATTTGCCTTGGTCAACGGCAAAAAAACCCCAATTCAATCGAATACAATGATTGAAGAGCAACTCGGCGAAAAGGGAATAATTTGCTTAGAGGATATTATTCATGAAATATTCACAGTTGGGCCTAATTTCGACACAGTTACCTCATTCATCAGTCCATTTATGGTGAGTAAGTTAAATTTAAAAAACATTAAAATTTATCAAAGTCTATTTTAGCTTAATAATCCTAAAGACGGATGGCAGAAGAAGGTCAGTGTTAGTTACAAACGGGGCGGAGAATATGGCAACCGAAAAGAAGCTATCAACGAACTAATCAGCAGGTGTCTATAAGTAGATTCTTTTTTGTTTGAAACTGTAGATTGTAAGTTAAATAAATGTTTCCGCTGCCTTCGAATATCTCCATTATTTGTTTTGTGATTATTCGCTATGGCTCGAAGGAGAGAGATGTCTCCTTAAAGAGAACGATTGAATGTACTTGCATCCCTTGAGGCAAAACTTTAGTACTTATGGCATGCGAAAACTGGGATTGGCTAATTTGATAATTTGCTTGATTATCTGAACAGGGGCCAAACTCTGTAATTCTATTCTACAATAAAGGTGTTCGAATTCGTAAGATTTCAACTTGCCAATTCTTAATTAAATCACTTATTAAATCAAAACAACAGAGTTAATTGGAGATTTATGTCGTTTTTATTTGGCAATCCGTAAGCCTTCCGGACTCTTCTGAAAGCGCTCACTTGGGAAAAAAATGACAGTTCTAATTCTGAAAAGAAGAGAATTTTGCTTTTGGATTTGAAATCAGAACCAGAAGCACTCACACATTCACATAATTGAACGTCAAACTCGACTGTTGTCATTTTTTGTATCATAATTGTGTAACAAACATTTTTATTGAATTTAAATATTTTCACGTACACATTTATTTTCACACATACTATCTCATTAAAATTCAGAATCACACAAAAGTGTTCACTTGGTATCCTGGATCGCAGAACAATTTCGGATTGCCAAACAAAAACGCAATAAATGGCGGAGATTAGAATACAGTATCACTTATGGCCTTTTCGATTGGCCGTCCGGAACACGTTCCCCAATAAAACGTCCGGAAACAATTTGACTGATTCTGAATTGTATGTATCACTGTATTTGTGAAAATTAAATTTTAAAAAATCACATCGACTAAAAAGAATTTCCAAAACACTTGATTTTAATTTAGATACACATTTTCTTGTATCAATAATAATTATAACTTGCTTCTTTTTACCTTATTTTACCAGAAAAGTAGTTTAAATTCAATAAGCATCGCCTTTTCGATTGGCTGTCCAGAACTGTTCTGACCCCCACAAAATGACAGTTGTTACTCTAAACAGAACAGAAAACGATTCTGGATTTCATTTCAGAATCGAAAACAGAATCACTAATACACTAATGTCGTTTTTATTTGGCAACCCAGAAGCCTTCCGGACTCTTCTGAAAGCGTTCACTTGGGAATAAATGACAGTTCTAATTCTGAAAAGAAGAGAATTTTGCTTCTGGATTTGAAATCAGAATCAGAACCAGAAGCACTGAATTTAAACTCATTTTCTGGTAAAATAACATAAAAAGAAGCAAGTTATAATTATTATTGATACAAGAAAATGTGTATCTAAATTGAAATGAAGTGTTTTGGAGATTCTTTTTAGCCGATGTGATTTTCTTTTAATTTAATTTTCACAAATACAGTGATACATATAATTCAGGATCAGTCAAATTGTTTACGGCTGTTTTATTGGGGGGACATGTTCCGGACGGCCAATCGAAAAGGCCATTAATATGACAAGCACAGTGCGAGCTTTAGGAAAATAGGGGAGGATTAAAAGGAGATACCGATGTACATTGGTTTTGAAGTTCAGAATATCAAAATGAGGGCGGGGGAATAGAGCCTGGTAAAGCATTCCACATGCGTGTTGTACGACTAAAGAAAAAATCTCTGTACTTGACAGTACGTCCGAAATTGGGATCAAGGGTAAACTGATGAGTATTCCTAGAAGCGCGAGTATTACGGCTGATTTGTTTAAGGGGATGAATGCAACAGGCTACTTCGCTAGAACACTGATGAGCCCTTATTACGTATTACGATTATCGTTCAAAATCCCTCGCTATAGTTATTTGCGATTACGTTTTACGATAGTCATTTTTTACAATGTTAGTCATTCTTTCCCAACGATACTCGTTTTCTCGTACGACTGCGTTTGGCTCTCGTATTTTATTGTTTTGACACATTACGTTATAGTCGTAGTATTGACGAATGAAGTTGGATGCGTTTTAAAAAACTCATAATAAGATTGGAAACCTTCGTACGTTTCACCCCCCAAAACCCATTTGTTTACATTATTGTATTTGTAGCTTTGAAACTCTATCCTTGAATAGATGGGAAATCGAAAAGCAAAACAACAACAAATTACTAGGGCTGTGTTGTCTATGTGTCTATAGGAAGAGGAACAGAAAAGATTCTTGTGTGCGTTTTTATCAATGTGTCTATTGGAAGAGGAACAGAAATGTTGCTTGTGTGCGTGTTTCAGCTTGTAGGCAAATGTCAAATGAAAGCAGAGGTTTCGGGTCTTTAAGTTATTAGTTTTTGGTTTGACTATCGTTTTCTTTGGTGTCGGTTTTTTGCCTTTCGTTTCGTAATACGTATTAAGGGCCCTGTTTATAAAAATATAGCGTTAAAATAGCGAAATACATGAAACATACGACGATGTTCGACAGAGAACTTATAATATTATTTTTGATTTTTAACAGTACTCAGAAATGGATTATTCATTTTTAATGTTGGAAGAGGAATTTCTTTTAGTCATCACGGCGCGTTCGGGGCATATTATTGGCCCCTGCACCACCTGTTTGGGCAAATACATGATTTGATTTGGGATGAGGTCGAGTTATGGTGTATGCAGAGTTTTTTTCTGGACTTAAAAATTTTTGTGGACTCAACGAGTTAGCGTAACTTTTTCCCAGAAAACAATTGCCTAAATAACGATTGCCGGAAATTTCGGAAAAGTACTATAATATTTCGTACTTATCAAAAATATTTTATTTAATTCTTAAATTTTTTTTTTCTTAAAATATTGTAAGAAAAACTTCTTTTACCAACTTTTTTTTTATTTAAATAAATATAATAATATAAAAGAAAAAAATCACGATTTTGAAAACTGATTCGAGATTAGGCAGCTTCGTTGTGTCCACACCCTCATTCCAATCATTTTTCAAAATCGTCATTTTTTTTCTTTTTATATAAAACCTTTACGATTTTAACCAACTTTTTTATTTAAAAAAAGGTTTGGTAAAAAAGGGTTTATTTTATAATATTTTAAGAAAAACAAAAACTATTTAATAAATAATTAAAACCTTTTTGATAAGCACGAAATACATAATAAGGGTATTCATGAAACCGCGTAGGCGCGGTAAACGTGGTAAAATGGTAAATGTGTTAAATGAGCTGCCAAAATTTTTGTGGAAAAACTTTACCAAAAAATGTTAAACTTTTCCGCACATTTTGTGTGGGAAAGTTTACCATCTGAGTTTGGTAAATGTGAAAAATTTTTGACGTTTAATTTTGTCGTTTTATGTGTTATAATCTTGGTATAACTATCTCTCTTCCTCTTATTATTTCTGGTAGATATTTTAAATGAGAGTAATAACACTTTTGTTATTAGTCAAGTAAAAGTACAGGAAGAAAAAATAATCATTTACCACATTTGCGCAAGCTGATTTTGATAAGTGTGTTCATGAAATGTGCGTGGTAAACTTTTCCATTTTACGATGTGGGAAAGTTTACGCTGTTTCATGAATACCCTTAATACTTTATAAAATTTTCAGGGCAATCGTTACTCTGGCAATCATGAATTAATATTTTCTTATGCGGTAAACTATTATGAGAAATTCAATCACATGCGGTAAACTATTATGAGAAAATCACTCGTTATTCGCGTAACTGTTTTCCAGGAAAAGGTTAAGGTTACGCTCCCCGAAAAATTATATGAAATGGCTGCAAAATTACCAGGGAAAGCTTATTCCGAATAAATTGAAAGTGAAACTTTCCCAAGATTCGAGTTGCAGAAAAATTTCCAGGAACATTTTTATTCATTATAAGCCCCAATATGAAGTAGAAAATATTTCAACTTCATTAGTAAGAACCTAACATTTAAGGTAAAAGAGTATATTCCAGCCTATGGCTTGATTACTATTCTTAACTTACGAGTAAAATCTTTCTTCCCTAACAGCTTCTAACAGCCCAATTCTGCCGTTGTGATGCTCACAGGTTACAATTTTTTGTGAGGTTTCTTATGAGGCAGTCACAATTTCGTATTCTGTTGAGACCCCTCATAAGAAACCTCACAAGAAAACTCACCACCGGAAGGTGATTTTTTTCTAGTGATGGCGGCTAGCTGATTTGTCAAAACAAACAATTATCAAAATAACTGCAAACAACAAAAGTGACGAATTACCTAAAATTTGTTTAAAAACATCTGCAATAATAATTTATTTGATAATAATATAATCAGTCTCAATCAAATAATAATTAAAATTTGTGTTATAGCTTGTAGATGAACTATGAGCAGATGGCCGGGATTCTCATGAAGAACTTTCGGACCCAAAGCCAATTTTTTTTTCGAAATTTTGGTATGCAGTTTTTTTTAGACTATGAAAAACACAAATTAATTAAATTTTGTTGCGTTTTCCTTGACTTTCTTGAAATTCCTTGGGATGTTTCAAGAAAGTCGTTGTGATGCAGATATTATACATATTGTACCTTCAGATTTATGTACTCGGGCATTGGTTTCGATCTAGTGCCGTGTTGCGGAGAAAAGTCTTGTCGCAAAGATGACACATTCGAGTTTAGACAATACTAGCTGTGTTTTATTGGGATTCTATCCATTGTAATGTAACTATTTCCCAAAAAAACGCATCGACCGTAGCATGGACCGTAGCTTTTTTATTTTTGTAAGAATGGTACCCCTGTACAGCAGTCACAAGTAATGAATGAGTCTTTTGCAAAGTAAAATTAAGAAAATATCAAAATAATGACCAATAATTAGCTTTTATTCATATAAAATAGAAAGTAGAAAAACTTACCAATATTTAATTTATGTTACAAACCTATTTCTTGTTTTCATTTTTTCTGCATTTGCAATTTTAAATTCCAACATTCATTTTGCACCCCTATAAAGGAAATGATAAGTGAATGGGTTTGTTCATAGACTATAGTCAAGTCCCTTTTTACACAGAGCAATTTTTGTATTGCTTTAAAAATCTTCTTGCCTTTCACACGAGGAAACAAAATTGACGGAGATTTGCTTGTTTCGTTTAAATGTTTCTTGGTTTTGAACGCTCACTTCAGCGTAGTTTAAATTGTTCAATCCATTACATGTCACCTTTAAATTTTATGCTTTTATTTATTTTCTGAGTAGATCGATAGCTAGAATTTTATTTTTCAAGTCAATTTATAAATTTATTTTCTGATTATGTTTTGCTTTCAATTCAATATTCACTAATCAGACTGCACTTAACATACGCGGGGTAAGGAACAAATAGTTAACATTTGGTTTGTCATTTCCATGCACATCTCCAGAAAAAAAAACAATGGGTCACCTTTTATGAAGTTCAGTTGCCGCTTAGTGCGTTTAAGCTAGGCGCTCACATGCAATTTTTCCGAAACGAAATAGTTAAATCACTAGTGATCGCGCACGTTAGCAACTTACAATTAATCAACGAGATATACCATGACACAAACAATATTTTGATTTAATGTGCGCGCAGTTACATTATAGTTCGGTGTGATACAAACTGAAGAACTTATTTGTTCGCAAACTTTAAAGTTGCTCGAATCGTGGACTGAATTGTTACTGAATTTGCGCGCACTCTCATGGTATTCACTTGAGCAACCAAACTGTTGCAAAACTGAAAGTTGCATATTTGCGCGCCTAGCCTTATAGCTCATAGAATTTCATACAAATAAATATTTTTCGGCGCACTGTGGAGTATTTCTCTATAGTGCAGTTCCACCCAATGCGGTTTGTCTTCTCAAATTGCTTTTTTGTAGATCTAAATAAAAAGATGATTTTTTTCACCAAACTTCGTTTATTTACAACTATCAATAAAAATTGAACACAAAACGAAAGTTGGGCATGGTTAGTCAATAAAAGTAAAACGGAATTCATTCGATAAATATTAGTTTCTTTTTCAAAATGGATATCAAAATTTGTTAAAATTGATTAATTGACAAAAGGGGTATGCAAAATTGCAGATATAGGTGCAATTTTAGACGTACTTCAGAAAATAATTGAGCAAAGAATACAGTTTTTAATAGTAAAAGTCAGAAACTTTACAGAAGAACAGCTTATAATTTATTAAAAAAATGGATTTATCTAAGATTTGAGAAATATAAACTGGCCAACTATTAAAAAAAAAGAATCAAAAAGATCGATTTGTCTTACGAATGAAATTAATAATTATAACACTCCATGAACACATCCATCGAGATTCAATTCAATTATCAATCGTACCAACAAAACTAACAAAATCAGAATCGAGACTCGACTGAACGTCGACCAGCCATCCACCGTAGCTTCTACTTTAACTTTTTATCGACCGTAGCGATTTGTATGTAAAATGCTACGACGGATAAACTTACGGCGGATAAATTTACCAATAAAACACGGCTACTGTGTACATTGAAATCATGAGATTTTAATTTCAGTTCATTTCGAGAGCTGAAATAATTAAAAATTTATAGAGATTTCTAATGGTGGTTAAAAAATGTACATTTTTCCACATTGCTGCTTCGCATTAGTTTCATTGAAATCGTGACCTTTTTCGTGATTGTCTCGTACACTACAAGATATAAATTTTCTCGAACAATGTTTGCATTTGAAGAAATAACCCTTTTCCTCTTTACGTGGCAAGTTTTCTTGTGGAAAGCGAAATGAATCTTCACTTAAAGTCGGCAAATATAGGCCGATAAATAAAAGTTGTATATTGAATGACAAACGGATCATTCAAATCCCTTAACTATCTTAGAATTCTGCTGCGCTACAACAAAAGACAACCAAAGAGTGATTTATTAAAAAATCAATTAATACAGTTTTATTAATTCTTACATTTATAGATGAAACTACTTCCAAAAGATATATCAAGATCAGATTCAATTCCATGTTTGTTCTTTTTACGTTTTTTATAATTTTGTTTCACAGATATGTCAAGTAGGTGAGTTGTGATGTACCAAGAAGCAGATCATTATTTTCAAGTTTTTATGATGCTCACAAGTTGTGAGGTTTTCACCAGAATACCAAAAAAGTCACAAAAATGAGTTCAACTCAAGTTATGAGGTCATTAGCCGTGTTTTATTGGGAAATTTATCCGCCGTAAGTTTATCCGTCGTAGCATTTTACATACATTTCGCTACGGTCGATAAAAAGCTTAAGTAGAAGCTACGGTGGAAGGCTGGTTGACGTTCAGTCGAGTCTCGATTCTGATTTTGTTAGTTTTGTTGGTACGATTGATAATTGAATTGAATCTCGATGGATGTGTTCATGGAGTGTTATAATTATTAATTTCATTCGTAAGACAAATCGATCTTTTTGATTCTTTTTTTAAATAGTTGGCGAGTTTATATTTCTCAAATCTTAGATAACTCCATTTTTTAATAAACTGTAAGCTGTTCTTCTGAAAAGTTTCTGACTTTTACTATTAAAAACTGTATTCTTTACTCAATTATTTTCTGAAGTACGACCTATATCTGCAATTTTGCATACCCCTTAGTCAATTAATCAATTTTAACAAATTTTGATATCCATGTTGAAAAAGAAACCAATATTTATCGAATGAATTCCGTTTTTCTTTTATTTTTGACTAACTTAAGACCAATATTCGTTTTGTGTTTAATTTTTATTGATAGTTATAAATAAACGGAGTTTGGTGAAAAAAACCGCATTGAGTGGAACTGCACTATAGAGGAACTGCTCGACATTGCGCCGCAAAATATTTATTAGTTTGAAATTCTATGAGCTATAAGGCTAGGCGCGCACATATGCAACTTTCAGTTTTGCAACAGTTCTGTTGCTAAAGTGAATACCATGGACTTATATGAGAGTGCGCGCATGCAGTCCGCGATTCGAGCAACTTAAAAGATCTTCAGTTTGTATTACACCGAACTATAATGTAACTGCGCGCACATTAAGGTAAAATTTTGTATGTGTGTTGGTTTATCTCGTTGATTTATTTTAAGTTGATTACGTGCGAGATCATCGTTCAACTATTGATTAAACTATTTCTTTTCGGGAAAATTGCATGTCCGTGCCTAGCCTTAACGCACTAAGCGGCAACTGAACTTCACAAAATGTGCTTTTTTCACTGTTTAATGGACGTTGGCATCGGACGGTATTCGCAAAACTACATGGACATGGACTGGGCGTACATTTTTGTGATCCCATTGTTTTTTTTTCTGAACATGTGCATGGAAATGGCAAACCAAATGTTAACTATTTGTTCCTTATTCCACGTATGTTAGGTGCAGTCTGATGAGTGAATATTGAATTGAAAGCAAAACATACTCAGAAAATAAATTTGTAAATTGACTTGAAAAATAAAACTATAGCTATCGATCTACTCAGAAAATAATAATAAAAGCATGAAATATAAAGGGGAAATGTAAGGGAAGTGAACAATTTATACTACGTTGTAGTGTGCGTTCAAAACCAAGAAACATTAAAAGGAAACAATCAAATCTCCGGCAATTTTGTTTCCTCGTGTGAAAGGCATAGACTATTTTTAAAGCAATACAATAGTTGTCCTGTGTAAAAAGAGACTTGACCATAGTCTATGAACAAACCCATTCACTTATCATTTCCTTTCTATTGGTGCAAAATGAATGTTCGAATTTAAAATTACAAATGGAGATAAAATGAAAAAAAGAAATAGGTTTGAAACATAAATTAAATATTGGTACGTTTTTCTACTTTCTATTTTATATGAATGAAAGCTAATTATTGTTCATAATTTTGATATTTACTTAATTTTACTTTGCAAAAGACTCTTTCATTACTTGTGACTGCTGTACAGGGGTACCATTTTTACAAAAATAAAAAAGCTACGGTCCATGTTACGGTCGATGCGTTTTTTTGGGAATTACTTACGGTACAATGGATAGATTCCCAATAAAACACACCTATTGTCACTTGTGAGGTTTTATTAAGGTTGCCAGAATAAGGCTATAAAGCGGGGTACGAGTCGCGCCTCTATGTAGTATATTTTCTCTATGATCTAAAGTATGTTGATTATGCAGATTTAAAAAAAGAAAATAATTAGCCAACTTTTGTGTGAAGACTACATACAATAAAGAGTATCCATGCAACGGTGGAAACCATATATAAACCTCAGAAACCAAATAATTTTATCTCCGCAGAAATGAACTATCAAAGTTTATATGGGAAAAGAATTCTGCAAATCAGATAAATTATGTCAGGAATTTGATGTAGAAAGAGAATAAATAAACCTCATAAATTTAGTTCAACGAGCATCTGATTATTTCCCACATTTACGCCAGTATTTTTAAGGGGTGTTCATGCAAACGACTGGCGGAAAATTATATCTGTCTGCAATGCGGAAAATTATCACGTTATGAATACCCATATTATTTTCAATTCATCTACTGTGCATGAAAAACCTATTATGTAAATGCTTCTTAAATTACTCTAACCATATCTGTTGTGAGTTTCCTCACACATATGCTTCCAACATCTTGCAGATTACCCACACGCGAAAACCATTTTGAATCTCTCCAAACTAATCCACACTCTCCACTACACAATGACGTTTCTCAGTCGATCAGAGAAAGGGGAATTAAAATCGTCAAAAAGTGAAAAGTTCTCCAGGTGAGGACGACAAAAAGTACGGAGTTAAAATTTTAATTATTTCAAAAACGAACATAAAGTTTTACCAAAATTCAACTATTTCTTTCAAATAAAAAACTACTGAGCATTTTAAATCATCAAACTGAACAACACATCCGCAGCAATACGTTTTTTTTTGTATAACATTTTCCCAATAAAATCGATTCGTGAGTAGTGGTGTGGGCGAGACGCAAACAAAAACAAGAATTTAAAAAAAAATCCTGAAAATGTAAATTTTTCGCAAATTTAACAAAAAAAAAAGTTAATCTCAATAAGTTAATTGAATTCCTTGAAAAATTAGCCCCGAATCCGAAGTTCGTTTGGAGCGAGAAATAGAAAAGTGATGAAATATAAAAGTCTTTACTTTTATCAATCTGAAATTCCATATTTTTTATTCCAAAGGAAAATTTTGATTTCAAGTTTTTGTGCAATTTAGGATTTGGATCTTAACGCCGTTGTCGTCGTCTTTTCTTAAGGAAAGGCAAGGCAAAAAATGCAAATTTAGTTAATCGTCGTCGTCGTCGCCAATTCGTCGTGCGTTATTATTTAATTTTTTGTTTTGTTGTTTTTTTTTCATTTTATTTTAATCAAATATTTTTGCTTAAAGAAAAGATCAGGTCGAGAGGAGGGTTTGACGGTGACTCGACAACTGTGCTTAAAAAAATAATTATTAAACAGGGGGTGTAATCAGTGTTGCCAGATTGCCACCCACTCAGCTCAATTCAAGATTGTTTTCTGTTTTAATCCAACCAAACCGAGAGGAGCAGGAATCTGGTGCAGAGATTAACCTACAACCGAAGGTTAATCTTCGCCAAAGAAAAAAAAACATAAGTCGACAAAAGAGTTTGTCCCAACAGTAGCACCAACAAAAGGCACAATGAAGAAAATATTTTCTAAGTTCGACAAAAACGAGAAGCTTGAGAATAGCACCACCACCAAGGAGACGAACAGTTTTGTCGGCAAAGTGTTCGTTGTGGGTCGAGTGTCTGTGACGGTTGAAGATGTGCTGGCAGAAGGTAAGTGCGCTTTAGGAAGAACATACACCTACAAACTATCCCCACATCATTTAGGAATTCAAATAATGCATCATTTTTCTGTTAATAATTTTTATATTTTTTTTTTTAAGAAAGAAATAATCTGTAAACGTAAATAGATAGGAGGCCATTATAGAGTTTCTTGTTTTGTTTTTATTTTTCTATTGAGTTTGCACATTTTCTTTATCAAAAAGTCATCGCGAAGAATGCGTTGATTGTATACCTTAAATTAACCTTTCTATCCCCTTGTCTTCATAGCATATCTACTGAGTTATGAAGTTGTGTTATAACTAGAGTGATAAGATAACAAAAATGAAATAATTTTTAAAAAATAAATACAGGTAGGTAAATTAGTACATACTTTTATTTATCGAAACAACCTCGATGAAATTAAATCGGATTTGGAGTTCCGATAAAGATACGAAGGCCAGAATTGAACCTTAGATATTGATTGTGAAGCATTCAATTTTTGAATTTTTTTTCAGAATTCACTATAATTTTTAACTTGCGATTTAGGCTTTATAGGTATCTAGGGCAAATTTCAAACTTGGCATTAGAATGATAGAGAACATGAATAAAGTGGATCTTGCACTTAAGTCTGTATTACTCTCTGCAGGTCGATCTAAAGCCTAAACGGTAGAAGCGATTTCCTTCAAACTTGGTACTGTTTGATAATTCTTGTTTAAACTCTTTTTTAGCCGTAAAACCAACGGTACCTGCCATACAAATTTTTGTACGAAAAATGGTAAATCTTAATTATCCCAAAACGACTCTTAACAAGTGCCGGTAAAAAAAATAGCACCACTGGTACAAGTTTCATTTGAACTTCTTTAAATGAATGAATAGTAAAATATTTACAGCTTCTACTATTATTACATATGTTATTGCTTAAACTATCACCTCTCCCTATTGTATATCTCTGGCATAATAGCACTGATCGCAGTTTCCGTTACAAAAAAATATTTTTTCTTGTGCATATTTCAAGGTAAGGCGGTCAAGTGTTAGAATTTGCTTATATTTATTAGGCATCTTCATTTAAAACACAAAATTTACAGTTTTTCAAAGAAAATGGGTCGTGGAAAGCATTGTACCAACGAAAAACGGGAAATTATTAAAAAAATGATCTCGGAAGGTAAAACGTATGGAGAAGTTCGACGGTTTGTTGGCTGTTAAAACAAAATGATTCGAAATGCAACATACACACCTAAAACCGAATCTAGTGGACGAAAACCTGTTATGACGACAACTCTCATCAGGCGCCTAGTCCGAGAAAGCCATAAAAATCCCATTAAGCCTGGAACTGAGCTAAAAAAAAGAGCTGAGTATTGGAAACCGTTCGCCACAGATTAAGGGAACATAATTTAACTGCTTGTAGTCCAAGAAAAGTCCCTCTTTTAACTGCAAAACATGCTAAAAAGCGTGTAATTTTGCAACACAGCATTTGAATTTGCCAGTAGAAAAATAGCGCAACGTTCTATAGACAGATGAAAGTAAATCCTATTGTTTGGCGGTAAATTATCTCGTTCCTACGTGAGAAGACCTTCGAAAGCGGAATATAATCCCAAATACACAAATACAGTATTTAAGCACGGAGGTTCAAGCATAATGGTGTGGGCTTATTTTTCCTACTATGGAGGTGGGCCCATATATTGGACTAAACCAATCATGGATCAACACGTTGATGTTAATATACTCGAAAACGTCATGCTGCCTTATGCAGATGAAGATATGCCCCTTTTGTGGGTCTTCCAGAAAATATTCAGGTAGAAAAGGCCACCATTTGGTAAATTCAATGACCAGACGTTGTGAAGCAGTAATAGCCAACAAAGGCTATTCAACAAAATACTAATTTTGCTGGACTACCCCTAAAGAATAAAATCATAGTAAAAGATATTTTATTTTTATGATGTTTTAGTTTTAAGATGTATGATAAAGCAATGGTGCTATTTTTTTGAGTTTTTCGAAAAAAGAAATAATTTTTTTAATAAGTTGATGGATAAAAGTTGGAATTCTTTTTTAAATGTGAATTTTTGGAATTGTAATATAAGCTTTTCGCATATTCAAAATGTTCCTCAAAAGATTTTTACCGCAGCTGTATGTACAAAAATATGTATAGCTATTCTATATTTTAGTTATACATTTTGGTTTTACATAAAATGTTATTAACAGTACCTGACACATAACCGTTTTTTCTATTTTCAACTCTCATTAACGGCTAAACGGATTTCAATGAAAATTTTTATATAAAGGGTTATCCATTTTGCGGTTTCAAAAGTAAACTTAAATAAAACATATAAAGTATTTTTTTTCATGATATTTCTTTTTTATTATAAAGTTTAAAACTTGACATTATGTGTGAAACACTACATCATTCAAATGACCACCACGCAAATTGTTGCAAGCATCGATTCTTTTAAGGTAATTTTCGACCACTTTTTGACACATATTGGGCGGTATCTCAGCCATTACTTGACGAATGTTGGTTTTCAAGTGCTCAAGAGTTAGAGGTTTATCTGCATAAATACGGTATTTCGCGTAGCCCCACAAAAAAAGTCCAGCGGTGTCAAATCGCATGATCGTGGTGGCCATGTGATATCGCCACGACGAGAAATTACGCGGCCAGGAAATTTCTCTTGCAATAAAGCCATATTCGCTCGAGTTGTGTGGCATGTGGAAAAAGTGACTTTTTGTGGATGTAATGGCCTCTCTTCAATTACCTGAGGATTCTCAGAACCCCAAATACGACAATTTTGTTTATTATTTATTATACCCACCGAGTGAGAAATGTGCTTCGTCGCTGAAGATTTTTTTTTTTCGAAAAATCGCCGTCCACCGCCTGTTGTTCAAGCACCCATTCGACGTATCTACGACGACGTTGTGAATGGTCAGCTGGCTTCAGTTGTTGTGTGGGCTGGACTTTAGATGGATGTAGGTGTAGATCCAAATGCAAAATACGCCATAATGTGCCGTAAGTATACTGAGACCTATATTATGATTTATTGTTGTTTTGTCTCTAGTTGAATTTCATTCTTCTTCTTGATGTTTATCATATTTCTTTGATTTTCAAAAGTTAATCTTGGTAGGGGCTTGGTTAAAAAATCCGCTTGTTGATCTTTTGAAGAAACATGTTGCCTTTTTATTACACTTATCCCAAATAAAGTGATAACGAACATCTATGTGTTTGCTCCTTTGATGAAATTCGGGATTCTTTATTAATTTAATTAATGCAATAGCACTCATGTTGTCAACATTTAAACTAATTTGCAATTCATTAAAAATTGAAAGGTCTATTAGAAGACTCCTAACCCAGATAAGTTCCTTTACTGCTTCACTCGCTGCAACGTTCTGTTTTTTTTTTTAGATTTCCAAGCAATTGTTGAATTACCAAGCCTTAGTAAAATGTCAGTTGTGGACTTTCTGGATTCAAGATGATCTTCTTGTTTTCATGGAAAGTATAACCCATACTCTGATGTTCCTTTTAAATATTTTAAAATACGTTTGACAGCATTCCAATGTATTTTATTCGGATGTTCCATGAACTGACTAGCGCTATTGATTGCAAGTGTTATATCCGGTCGAGTAGCTATAGATAAATACATAAGACTACCAATTACTTGACGATAAGGTGTATTTGTTATTTCTTCTTTATTATTTAAATGCATATAGGCACACATTTGGTAGTGAGGATCTGTTGGTATTGCAACTGAATTCACGTCTTCCATTCGGAATCTTTTGATTATAATTTTTACATATGTTTCTTGATGAATGAAAATAGAACCTTCTCTCTTTTTTTCTATTTGTATCCCTAAATATGACTAATCGGGTTTTCGTTTGGTAAATTTATATTTTGATCTATAAATTTAACTTTATCATAACGAATCGAATACGTTTTCAGATTGATTTTTATTTGCTATAGCATTGGTGTATATTTGTGTCTGTGAACCAGCTATCGGTATCAGCTGTCTTGTCGAACTGATGGCTGCCAATTATAATGCATAGTTGTGTTATAGTAAAAGAGGGGTAGATCTGCCGATAATTCAAAAAATCTGCAAAATTGATTTAAAATCAAAAAATAAATCAATTTATTTGGCCAATCGAAGGCAAAAACTGGCAGATATAAATCAAAAACAAAATCATTACCAAACGATAACCACATAAAGCTCTCCAGATGTTAAATCGAATTCTGCATTTAATTTTGAAATTAAGTTTTCTGCCGTTGTCAAATTTTATTGCTGCAATCAATCCATCGTCTATGTGAATAGTTAATAGAATTAAATCACTTTTTTCTCCATTTGTGAAAACACACGGATCTGCATTAGTTGGATAGATCCCTAATTTGTTGAGTACTTCAGTAAATTTTACATTCCAGCATCTAGATGCCTGTTTCATACCATACAAACTTTTCTTCAGTTTACAAACTTCGTTGGACCCGTCCTCATATCCCTTGTGTTGCTGCCTGCTGCTTGTTTAAATCCCCTAGCTACTAATCTAGGGGAATTTGGGTTTCCTTTTTTTTTCCATCGAATGCAAGTATGTATATGAATTTCGCCTGTACCAATTGCTGGTATATTTTAACCATCCCCTATTCGAAATAACTTGTCTTCTTCAAACGTCTTGAACGTGGAAAACCATTCTCTTCGATGCGACAAATGATCGGTTGCTCCCGAGTCTAAGTACCATTCGTCATTAATGGAATTTGTATTTTGGGATACGGAAATTGCTTCCCTACAAAAGCATCGCGCTTTTCTGATGAACGTTTCGAATTTACAGCCTTGCACTTTCTCCAAACCTTACTCCAGTGGCTTATGGCAGAAATGACATATTCCTGGTTTATTAATTTGTTTGTTATGAAACCTTCCAGAATTCTTTTCTATTGTGAATGCTGTATTTTCGGTATTGTCGTTCATGCTTATTCTGGTTTCTTATACTGTGAGTCGAGCGACTAAATTCGTAAGTGTTCGATCGGTAGAACTTGTTGATTCCCAGGCGCTAATAAAATGCTTGTACGATGGTGGTAATGTCATTAACAGTTTAGTTATGACCATTTTATCAGGAATTTTTTCTCAAAGATTTTGCAAGCGATGAGAAAGATCCTCAAGCCTGGCTACATGAGTGGCAATATCATCATCGTGATTCTTTTGCTAACTATACCATTGTTGTAAAAGCATGTGGATACTAGTTTCGGATTTTTGCTCATATACTGACCATAATTTGTTCCACATTGCATTCGACGATTCACAATTAATTATACATATGTAGTAGCGGTTTTTGTTCCACCGATGTCGCTATGATTCATTGTGCTAAATTATCCTTTGCTGTCCATGCTACGTTTTGTTCAGGGTGGTGTTATCGTTTGTAGGAAATTTATTTGTACCATTAGCTACGTCCCAGGAGCCATTCGATAAGAGTGTTATGTGTACTTGGAATTTCCATACCCACCAATTTTCAGTTCCATTCAGATTAGTTACTCTCGCAATTTCGGATTCCATTTTTCACTTTTGTTGCTCTTGGCTGAAAAGAAAACTTATTTTTGCAAATTTGTGTATGTTCCACAAATTTCTTTAAATATAATTGAAAAAGTTATCTGCTGGGCCAATAACCTGTTCAAAGTTCCTGTATTAAAATAAAATAGTCAATAAGTTTCGTAACTAATATTAATGTTTATTAGAAAATTTTTAGGAAAAGAATAAAATATAAATTCGAGAATGAAAATAATTAAGATACAAAACAAAATTCTAAGTTACTTAAATTAATACTAAACAAGTATTACTTTTTAAATCTTAACACTTCTAGTAATAATTTGGACGAGATTCAAATTAACTGGCATTCGAAATATCACTTAGTTTCATTTAAGTCACAAATATCAGTAAAATTTACACTGATTCATAAATTTAATTACCCAAATCCACCTGCACCGGAACATAATCAAAAATAGTTGGTTAACCTACAATTTTTTGTTGGTTAACCTGCAATTTTTCGATAGAGAAATGAAACGAAATTGATGAAAATCAAAATAAATCCCACTTGATAAACTTGAAATAGTTCACAAGTACTTTAACACAATGAAAAGTATGGACAAAATCAATATAATTTAAATGACGAAACCAAACGTAGGCAAACAATGGCAAGTGGATTACCAACCGGGCTTCAAAGCCTATGTACAGCAGCATCTGTTTTCAAATAATTGTACTAAAAACCTGTTCGCCCTGGGATCCAGTATTTTTACTAGTGTTCTCTCATGGGCCAATAGGAAAATCGAACAATCCGTTCTCAATCCGTTCTGAGTTCACACACGGACGGCAATCTCTTTTATCTATGTGCATATACACATAGATGTGTGTGTTAATTAATATCGAGTTTCATTCAAATTTCCATGATCCCTCTCAAAATCGAGATTTGATCTTTTTAATGAAACTTTTTTCCAGATTTAGTTGTAGTATTGGTCACACACACACTCAACTCCTGAAAAAACATATATCTTCATCATCAGATGACGAGGAAGACGAAGCAATCAAAAACTCCACTAAGTTTATAAAATCTAAATTTTTAACATCCTGGTCCATTATTTGTTAATTTAAAAAAAAATTTTGCACTAGTTCATAAGTTCACATCAAATTAATAACAAATTATTTTCCATTTGACCCTTGACAAAAATTAATGCATGTGTGCATTCAGAACAAATCTGCCAACCCTTCACAGATCAGATCTTTCGTGTTGAGATTTGATCTAGATTTGCTCTTTTTGTTGGAATGAAACTCTGAAAATGAAACTCTGAAAACTCAATAAGATCAAAACTTTTGGCAGAAACAGCTAATCTTTTCTCGAATGAAACTCGCTATAAGAGAATTGTACTGAGTTATTTTGTAAGAGAACAGGAAAAAAGTGGATGGATAAAATTATCTGGTTTCTGAAATTTATCTGGCTATTCCGCCGTTGCAATTATTATTAAAATTCTTTCACCACATTTTATTACTTTTATGATCTTGCGATTTGAAGAAGAAAATGAAATGGATTTTAATTTTTAGAACGCCTTTCCCTTGATATTTTCAGTTCATACTGTACTACTGTAAGGTTCTCTCGTTTTTCTGTAATAGACATAGGGTCAATTCCCCTATATTCGAACACTTAGTGGCTTACAAAAAAGCAATACTCAACTGTGAGGAAACCGTAAACGTAAAAATATGATGTAAAGTTAATTACTTGCTGAAACTTAACATTTTGTATTATATCTATATATCTTTTTATTTACTTTAACTGTTTTTTTTTATAAACAAATAAAAACTGGAAAAAAGCCAAATTCCCCAATAATCGAACACTTGTTTCCTGAAGCCGCACATAAAGTTTCCTAATTTCGAACGCAATATTTTGGGAATAGACTAAACTTTTAGAAAAATAATAAAAAGCATTTGTTGAATTTTTATTTCACTTTAAATAAACAAATTTATTAAATTATTTTGTTTCTATTCAATTTTATTGAACAGAAGTGTTTAAAAAAACCTTTAAAAAAAACAAACATTAATAGCAATATTGTTAAGCAAAGTAATTCTTGGAATTTAAAAGTATAAGATGGATATATGCATAAGATGGCTATACACAAGCAATAACTTGTATAAAATGGCTATATCTACAAACTGCCTACTAATGCACACGCTTTAGCTTGCATAAGATATTTATATACAAGCTATAACTTGTATAAGATACAAGCTACCTACAAATGCACGGGCTTTAACTTTTCTGGTTGTTAATTTGCTGAAGGAAATTATCCGATTTCTGTATTCCATGTGATTTCGGTTTTCGATCGATATTTTTGTCGTTTTGTGCTCAGATACATTTTTTTTAACAATAAAGTTAAATCGATTTGAATATTAAGATCAAATACTTATTCAAAACTAATGGTGAAATTTCTATGAAAAAAATATTAATTTACAACAATAAGAAAACATAAAAATTGACGCGCTTTAGCTTGTATAAGATGGCTATATACAAGCTACCTTGTTATAGATAGCATAAGATGGCTTTATATAAGCTATAGTTTGTACAAGATGAGTATATACAAGCTAAAGCTTGTAAAAGATGGCAAGCTACTCTGCTCTAGCTTTTAAAAGATGGCTATATACGAGGTATTGATTGTATAAGATGACTATATGCAAGCTACCTTGCTTGCATAAGATGGTTATATCCAACCTATAGCTTGTATTAAATGGCTATATACAATCTTTTGATTTTAGCGCTCTAACTAACAACTTTGGAAGGCCTGTAGAGGGCCTTAAAAATTAGTTTTGAAGTTATATCAATAAAATATTAAATATGCATAAGGAATCCATATGCAAGCTATATACAAGCCAGAGTCTGCGAAATTTCAAAATCGGATCTACTGCAAGCTTATTTGTTAGTAGGTAAGGACCCATCCGCTTAAGCCTATCTGAAATTTTCCCATATTAATCCTATCATGAATCTCCAAACATGGTACTAGAGAGGCTTTACTATATGTTAGATATTTTCGTCTCGTTGTGTCTGAAAGAAGTTTTGGTTTTCTAATTTAAGGAACAATACAATACATTATGGTTTCCTTGATTCGGATACTAGTGTTCGAATAGGAAACTCGTACAAATTTGGTTTCCTATGTTCGAACAGTAAAAATATAAAACAATTATTAACTTTTTAGATAAAACTCTTATTTAATTGAATGTTAATAGATTTAAACTAAAGAAAAACCTTTAAAAATTAGTCTTTACCTTAATTTTCACACAATACACACAGTTTGCCACAACACTCGCAGCAGTTTTTTTTTCTACAAAACCTGTAAAATACCGGACTCTCTGAAGTCCCAACACAAACAACCATTTTTATAAATGTAGACATTTAATTGTACTAGTTAAATTTGGCATTTCGCATTTACAGAAGTTGAAAATCTGAGAAATTATTCAGTTTAAACGGATTTTTCCAAAAAGTGTTCGACTACTGGGAGTGTTCCAATTTAGGCGACTCTACCCTATGCATACCTACGTATTCTTTGCAATCAAAATCTTAATACAAAATATAAATATTTAAGATTGAAATTTAAGCGTTCTTGTATTATTTTAGAATATCTTCTGACACATTTTAATTAATCGGGCGAGTTAAATAACAGTTGTTCGTCAATAAAAGTGTGAAATATAGGGGCATCTGGAAATCGAATACCCGTCTGATTCTTCGGGGCCGCATAAGCAGTAATAATTTTATAAGCAGAACTACTTCTCTAACCAACTCTATTGTGAATTTCAAATTAAGTATACTTTCAAATTTTTGTCTAAAAATTAACTTTGCGCGACTTTGCTAGAAACAAAGTTTGAGATTTATAAAGGGTCCGCCAAATAATTTTTTTTTGAAAATGCTATACAAAAAAACTACTGAATATTTTCTCAAATTTCTTTTCAATCCTTCCGGTTAATAATGGAAAATAATTTCATTCAAATGGCTGCCTCGGCTGGCCATGCAGTAGCCTACACGATCGGTCCAATTTTTAAGCACATTATCGATTGTGTGCAGATGTATTTCACCAATGGCTTCACGAATATTGTCCTTTAAAGCGTCAATTGTCTCTGGCTTGTCGGCGTAACATTTATCTTTTACGGGATCCCACAAATAATACTCCAACGGTGTCAAATCGCAGCTCCGAGGTGGCCAAACAACATCAGCTCTACGGCTGATAATGCGATCTTCAAAAACAGGGCGCAAAACATCGAGTGTAGCTTCGGCTGTGTGGCACGTAGCCACACAGCTGTTGAAACCAAATATTGCCAATATCCTCCTCTTCAATTTTTGTGAACAAAAATTCGTTCAACATGGCCCGATAACGATCGCCATTGACTGTAACGGCCACTCCTTGCTCATTTTCGAAGAAAAATGGCCCAATTATGCCTCTGGACCAAAATCCGCACCAAACGTTGACTCGTTTTGGGTGTATCGGCTTTTCAATGTATGCGTGCGGGTTTTCTGTGCCCCAAATGCGACAATTTTGCTTGTTTACATACCCGCCAAGATCAAAATGAGCTTCATCTGAAAAGATGATTTTTTTGGTAAAATTGGCATCTTTTTTAAGTCGATCGCAGGCTCACTTAGCGAAGCGAAAACACATTGGATGGTCAGTTGGCTTCAACTCCTGAATCAACTAGACTTTGTATGGCGTCTTACCAAGGTCTTTATGCAAAATTCGTCTCAATGATGTCTCCGAAATGTTCAATTGTTGAGAACGACGGTGAATTGATGTTGATGACGCTTCACGCACACTTTCTGCCACAGCAGCAATATTCTCGGGTGAACGAACTGTTTTTGGCTTTTCACGCTTTGTTTATCGATGAGGATGCCAGTTTCTTTCACTTTTTTCACAAGATAACGAACATACGGATCTGACGGTGCTTCTCTTCTTCCAAAATCCGTACGCAATTTTCGCACACATTCTGCAACATTACCATGATTTTCAAAGTAATGTCGCAATATTTCCCAGCGTTGTTCAAGCGTATACACAACAATATTCGTTCAGCGGAAGGATAAAACTAATTATCTGTCAAATCAGACATGAGCTAAGTCTTACCATTCACGAAATAAGCACTAGTTGAAAAAAAAAACGTTAGATGGCGGACCCGTTATTATCTTCATAGTCAAATAAACAGAAAACAATAAATATCATACAACACTTTTAATGAAATCTGAGAAACAGAAAATTGTATGAAGTGTATGATGTATGAAAATGTTGTTTGTTGTATGATATGAGAATAGGTTCGAAATATATCTGCAAAGACAAAAATTTAAAATCTATTTGTTTTAATAAAATAGGTTACACATACGCTTGTGAATGTACTATTTAGGTAGCTAGTAATTCTAATTATGTATAGTACATATGTATATATGCAAAAATATTGAGGACTTTATGAAAACTCCTTATTATTAATGCATGTATTCTTCTTGTCGAAACATAATTGAAATAGAACAGAGCAAGTCGTCAAACAATAGTCACATTGCACCACACCATGAATACTTTTTTCAACTAAAAAAAAAATCAGACAATGAACAAAAGCACACAAAGGAGCAAGAAAAGAAGAAGAAAACTTCAAAATCTGAGTCAAGGAATAGACAGCTTGCAGCCTTGAAGAAAAATTATTTTATTTTGTTCTTATTTTAATCCATGTCTTTATTAATATAATTATATACTGAGTTGCCCACTGCACTGTACTTCTAATAAAGTAAGTTTTTTGTTTACTTACACAAACCTTTTATTGATCAAAAACCATAACTTTCAACTGATAAGTTTCATGGGTTTTTTTTTTTAAGTATTTTGTATGTCTATCTGAGATCTGACGATGGCATAATCGTTTAGTGTGTTTCTTTTAGCACTGTCCTCTAAACTTAAACATTGTATAGGTACACGTACTACATAAATTTAACACGTTTCTCAATTACAATTTATTGCACTCAATTAGCGTTGTTATTGCAAGTTTATTTTTTTTTTCTAAATTAATTTGTGTCTTACATGGAATTGTGCCGAATGTATTGAACTTTATTATCATTTCCAAACCTACGAATCATTCAACGACGCACGGGAGGGATTTAAACAGAAAAACGTATGTTTTATGTAAATTAATTAACTTTGTTTAAAAAATTCGTACCTACTTTAAATATTTTATAAGAAAGCTTTGGTTGTATTAGCACTGCGCGATAAGATTTTCTTGTGGATGTGACCTTGTTTTGAAAATTTTTAAGTCGAATTTTTGTGTCCTTTTATGTATGTACATACATAGTTTGTTCATTATGTACATACATTCAAGAATATAGTCGACATCTAAAATATTCATACCCATTCGCAAAGTTTGAAGCAAAATGTTGGTACAATTAAAAAAAGAGACAGAGTAAGTTCAAGTAAGAAACTCATACTGATACAGTATGTCTGAGAAATAATGGCATGAAATATGTTATTTTCGATGTTTTGGGTTTGGAACAATTTAGTGCTGTGCTAGAAGAGAATTATCAAAACACAAAGAAATATTTTTTGTTAGGTATTATTTTTAGTTTATTTAAAACGTAATTTCTGATCAACAGTAGATATTGATTTGTTCTTGTACCTTAAAGTTCAAAACATAGAACCTAAATTGTCGTATGTCCTTGTCTAGCACTTCCCAGGGCTTACCTCTATCAAAAATCGATTTATTTCCTTGCACATCTTCTTATAACTTATATCTTATATCTATATATATTTTATTCTATATATATCTTATATAAAGAACAATCCAAATTATGTTTGTGCGCTATCTTCTTTTTTTCGGCTTGATAGATTTGAATGAAATTTTCAGGAGATCTGAGGACATGTTTGGAGAGTGCATATAAGAAATCTGTTTGCCGTCCGATGTATAGAACCGAAGTTATGACCAAAAATGTAACTACATGTTTGTTATTGCTTTATTAGTATAAATAATGTGTTTTGTTTTATATACACAAATTTTCAATTTGGTTTCTCTTTGTTAATTCGCTGTGAAAAGCTTGGAAAATTTTGGTTAATTGGCAATTTTATTGTGATAGAAGACGTTTTGGGTGAAGGAGCTTACGAGATATATATTAGATGACACTGTGCTGCGATTAATGCTACAACCTGATAGATTGCGTTGTACATTAACTTAGGCTGTGCGCGAATTGATAGGTGTCCTTTTCACATTATAATTTTCTATTCAGAAAATGTGCTATTTTTGTTGCTTAAATTGATTCAAGTTTAGCGTATTATTACACTGATTCGGATCTAACCTTAGACGACGTACCTACAATTTTTCCATTAATAATAATTAATCAAAATATCCATGATAATCAAGCACAAGAGGTACGTGCAGAAGAATTAAATGTGCCCATATTGCACAGCTTTAAACTGCACAATCACCACCACAAATTTGACAAAAAGTTATTAGAAGGGGAAATGTGGTAAATGGACACTTCAATCGCGCTGCTTTCGAATACGATTCCGCAATCGCATTTAATTTACGCCATTTAGTTATTTATAGCAACAATTCGACCAGGATCTCTTTCGTTGACTATTGAATCCTATGGCATCTATGGCATTGCTGCCACACTGTTTGAAGGCGGTCGAACTGCACATTCCGCTTTGAAGCTGGCGATGAATTTTTTAACGGTTGACAAGCCAATAACGTGCACAATGACCAACTATTCGGCGAAAGCAAAATTGAAGCCCGAATGCAAAATCATAACTTCGGGTGAATGTACGATGGCGCATAAACGAGCATTGGAGGCAGTTGCCCTAACAATGAAGGATTTACAAGGTGATTCGAGATGATTTGTTGATCGGTGACCATCATCCCAAAATCTATTGCTGCCGATGAGTTTAACTAATGCTTGAAATCGTCGTCTTTGAGCCGGCATGTCAAGAAGTTGCAATTGACCACAAATATGACAGTGGTTTTGTAGAACGACCCAACGGTTGCTGAATTCTGAAGATAACTGCTGGCACTTGGCAATGGCCAAATTTCTGTTGATGTCTCGACTGGATTGATATCATTTCCGACAAATTTTTGCGAGTTAAGGAGAAATTCATCACCAAAGTAAAGTGTTCCCCTGCATTGTACAAAATTATAAGAATTTCGATTGGATTTGTGAAGGGGCAATACTTGCAGCGGAGAAAAAGGACGAATGCATGATTGCAGGAATAGTTAAATAGATATCTACAAATGTACGAGTATATTTAAATGGATTTTAATTATGTAAATTAGGAGGGTAATAATGTAAATATGTACAAGTACATACCTGTATATAATGAAAGTGAATGGTGTATAGGTGGGAAAAATCGTTTTTTAAACTTATTTAAACTGCCAAAACCATCACTTTAATCAGTTTTTCGAAAAAACGAAGAACGCCATTAGATGCCACAGATCAATGAAAATTTTATAAAAAAGTATCTCGAAAATTGTAGGACGGGTTTTGATAAAATCCTGTTTTTTATTGTTCGTTTTTTGAAAACAAAATTCTTTTGAAATGTTGGTATGCAATTTTTTAGAGACTATTAATATTCATGTGAATATAAAATTTAAAATATATTTTTTTGATTAGTTTTAAAATTATTGATTTTTCAAAAACAATAATTTAATAAATTATTTTAATTTAAAAAAAGTTTTTCAAAATTTTGATATGCAAAAATAATTTAGCTACTTAGACCTTCTCAGATATAAAACTTGACAGAAATCCAATGTACCGTTACCGAGAAAGCCAAAAATTAAAAAAACCGTTATATGAAAGGTACCGTTAATAGACTTTTCCTGTAAACTTTGTTCATATCAAATGATAGCTATTACCAACAAAAAAATTCTCAAAAATTTTTATCAAAATCGTTGGAGCCGTTTCAGAGAAAAATAAGATTTTCCTTCAAGGTCATATGGCAGGTACCGTTATTTTTAGGCCTAAAAATAAAATTTCAATTTCTCCTCTGAGGAATGCCAAAATAATCACACATCCCAAATTTGAAGGCAATCGCTTAAGCCGTTTAGGCTGTAGCTCGTTATACATACAGACGGACAGACTGAGAGACTGACAGACAGACATTTTTTGGCGATCACTTTTTTAGGCTTCTCTATGATAAAAGGTTGGCAATGACGCACTGGATATATAGTGGTTGACTGATAACTTATATGTGTGGGTTCGAGCCCCACACTAGGCAGCATTCTTTTCTTTTAGTTGAATGTCGCCCGTGGGTTATAATGAGATAGTAAAGACCTAATTCTCAAATCCGCTGTGCCAACAAAAATTCTTTCCTATGTTTCTATTCGTGCCGTGCAATTCAGATTGCATTTAAAAGACCTTAGGTCTTACTGGCATAAAGTTAAAATTATTATTATAAAATCGTCCATTCACTAAGAAAGTGCGCTTCTAGAAAATTAGCCTTATCTACTAAAATATTTTTGTTGATGGATATAATATTTATTCAGCCATTTAAAGTTGTATCCGAATTTAAGCTTTTAGGGCAAATGTTGGGGCTCAGATTGTAATGCCGAATTTACGCGAGTGACAAATTGCCATTATTTCTTCAATTTTATTGAAATTAATGGCAAAATCGTCTAAATGGTTTAAAAGTTTGTCAAATTTTCGTCATTAAAAAAATGGCAGTGAACACTGGCATTAAATATTGCCATTTTAAGCGTCATATAAATGCACAATGACACCCTTTTGAAAATAATGGCACACTACGAGGAAGAATGAACTTGTTTATTCTTTAGTGGCAGATTGCCATTATCAGTCATTTTTTGCCCCGTTACTGTGCAGGCTCTGGCGAAAAATGTTCGGCCTAACGTTGACTCAGGGAGATTGGCAATCTCTGTGTTTAGCAATCTTAACTGCACTCACCGCAGCATTTTTGGATACTTCTCCCACAATAGCACGTTAATCACCTACGGTTTTGGGCCATCCGGAACGAGGTCGATCTTTTACGTCTTTTAACTTTTGAATTTTTTTTTAAATTTGTTTCAATATGTTATGGCATCTGCCGTCTATTTTGGCTATTTATTTCGCGGTAAGATTCTCCTTCCTTTTTTAATTTTATAACAAGTTCTCGTTTTCAACTGCACTTTTCTTACCCATTTTAAACAAGCACTTTTCGGTGGAAATTAACTCATTAAAATACACTGATCAAACAACAAATTGTGAGTGAACCCTGTATAGAATGCTCGGCAAGGTGTACACTTTTTTGACGCCATAAAAATGTAGTATTTTTTATTTTTGTTATTTTTTTTATTTTTTGTATTATATGCCAATTCACTGAAAATGAATCGCCTTAAAACAAAAGATAAGTAACGGGTGATTTTTTTGCTACTTGGTTTTTGACGTTTATATTTTTGACAGATCACACATGACAAATTCCACGAACATTTGACATTTCGATTCAGTATTGTTTGCCATTTCATCATGAATAGACTTACGCCTGAACAACGTTTGCAAATTATTAAAATTAATTATCAAAATTCGTGCTCTGTGAAAAATGTGTTTCAAATTGTCTTCAACAAAATTGTCTTCAGCGACGAGGCTCATTTTTGGCTAAATGGATACGTGAATAAGCAGAATTGCCGTATTTGGAGTGAAGAGCAGCCAGAGGCAATTCAGCAGCTACCAATGCATCCCGAAAAATGCACTGTTTGATGCGGTTTATGGGCAGGCGGCATCATTGGGCCGTACTTCTTCAAGGACGATGAAGGCCGCAGGGTTACGGTCAATGGAGAAAGGTACCGTTCGATGATAACAGATTTTTTTTTGCCGAAAATGCAAGAATTGAACTCGGTCGACATGTGGTTCCAACAGGACGGTGCCACATGCCACACTGCACGCGAAACCATGCATCAATTGAGAGGCGAATTTGGTGAGCAGTTGATCTCACGTTTTGGCGCAGTCAATTGGCCACCAAGATAATGTGATTTGACCCCGTTAGACTATTTTTTGTGGGACTATGTTAAGTCTATTGTCTATGGGGACAAGCCAAACACGATTGCTGCCTTGGAAGCCAACATTGAACGCGTCATTGGTGAGATTCCGGCTGAAATGTGTGAAAAAGTTTGCCAAAATTGGACCTTCAGAATGGACCACCTGAAGCGTAGCCGCGGGCAACATTTAAGTGAAATTATTTTTAAAAAGTAAATGGCAGAAATCGATTTATCGATCCAAATAAAAATTTCATTCACTTTTTACAAGTTTCTGTGTTTTTTTGAATTTTCAAAAACCAAGCTCTTAAAAAATCACCGTTTATTTTACTTCAATATCAACCCCACTTTCATTACACTTTCATTATATACGAGTAAATATGATTGTTTTCTCGGAAACAGCTCTAACGATTTGGTTGAAATTCTTACAGTTTGCTCCGCCCAAAAATTCAAACTGTTCTTTTCAAACCACAAGGTAAAATGGTTAAAATTCTCTTGCAGTAGACTTCGATCCTTTGAAGATATTTATTTTTATAAATCTTCACAATCGTCTGCAAAGATAAGAATTTCGCTGTTGCGTACACAATGAGGAGCATCATTAATAGCCAATTTAAAGAGTAGTTTTCCCAGATGGCTTTTCTGCGGAACACCTGATTTGGCAATAAAGGGTCTTGAGTAAGAATTTCTAAATTTAATTTGATATAACCTATCTTCAAGATATGAGGATATCCACTTGATGAAAGATACAAGAAAAACTTATGAATTAAGTTTAAACTTGATAATCTCATGAGACATTTCATCAAAAGCTTTGGAGAAGTCTGTGGATACACAATAAACTTCTTGACCAGTTTCTAGGGAGTTTAAACATTTATTCAAAAAGACAACTAGATTAGTAAAACGTTTCTACATAAAACTATGTTGTTGTTTGCAGATAATATTTTTACATATAAATGTCAAACTATCACATACAACTAGTTCGAAAAACTGCGGAATACAAGAAAGCTTAGAAATTGGTCTATAGGTAATAATATTGGTTTTATCTCCCTTTTTAAATACTGGAGTTATAAATGCATTCTTCCAAACTTAAGGAAATTTACATAATTTCAAAGATATTTCAAAAATATTACGCAGAGGGAGAGCTAAAATAGACCTACATTTTTTTTAAAGTGCGGGTGGTATTATATCAGGTACAATAGAATAGTCCTCTTTTAAATGTGACAAAAAGCCCAACATTTTTATTTCCGCCCTATTGTAATTGTTAAATGATGCTTTTTTGATGATAATGATTTTGATAATTTTGTAAAAATCAATGAAGGATTGACTGAAATTACTTGCAATCCCTTACAGATTTCAAATCTTGGACTCAAGATTACGTCGTTGTAAATGATATACTCCGAAATTCCGTGCTTTGCAAGACGTTAAAAAAATTTTGAAAAACTTTTACGACTGCACTTCTGTACATGTTCGTCTTTTTCTTTCCGGCGTTGACATTCAAATTAGAAAAAGTTTCTAATAAACATTCGTTGCAATTTATTTGTTTTAAGGCATCAGATATGGTGTATATTTTAAATTTCAGTCAAAAAATTCACTGGACTTTTTTTCTTGATCCCATCGGGTAGGACCAACCGCAGTCGTTTTTTTAACCTGCAAGCTCTCACAGTATAAATAATAAAGGTAATATATTCAGGTTTTCATTTTCGTTCAAGTTGGCGCATGTGGCAAAATTCAGAGACACTCGTGTCACATTTGGCATGCGCATATGCTTAGACATGGGGCAAACTGCTAGTGTTACTGCTTCTTTTAAATAACAGTTATATATTCCTGATACAACAATTTTAATAAACTATTTGCCACTACCATTTTAAAATTAATTATTCATCACTTTTTCATCTATATTCCCCTGTTTGGTTTGATCAAAATACAAATTTAGAAATTTCAAATGCTATTTTAACAACAGTTATTTTTAATCTACTGTTACCTCTTACTGAACACATCTTACTGAAATATTGACACACCCCTATTTGTATGTGAAAATGTCAAAAATGAGAGTGCATGTTCCAAATCTCAGAGACATTTTCCCAAATATGACAACCGAATTTTTGAATTATGACAACAAATTTTTGAAATATTAACAACTAAGCTGTTAAACCAATTTTTTTTTTGTTGAAAGTCTGACATTTACGAAAATGGATCGCTTATCTATTGCACAACGCATAAAAATTGTTAAAACCCACTACAAAAATGGAGATTCTGCCACAGCCACAGCCACATATCGTGCTTTAAGAGGAGATTATGGTTTACATAATCATCCAACTACGCAAGTAATTGGCAAAATTGTGAAGACATTTGAAGAGACTGGATTGGTTACAGATATTGCAAGGCATCATCGTTTCGCTCGTACCACTGAAAATATCGCTGCTGTAAGTGAAAGTGTTGCCGAAGACCCGAATGTGTCGATTCCTCGTCGTTCTCAGGAGTTAGGACTGTCTTACGGCACATTATGGCGTATTTTGCATTTACACCTATATCCATATAAAGTCCAGCTCACACAACAACTGAAGCCAACTGAACATTCACAACGTCGTAGATACGTCGAATGGGTGCTTGAACAACAGGCGGTGGACGGCGATTTTTCGAACAAAATTTTCTTCAGCGACGAAGCACATTTCTCACTCGGTGGGTATGTTAATTAACAAAGTTGTCATATTTGGGATTCTGAGAATCCTCAAGTAATTGCAGAGAGGTTATTACATCCACAAAAAGTCACTGTTTGGGGCACTCTTTGGTCCGGAGGTCTGATTGGACCTTACTTCTTCGAAACCGACGATGGAACTACTGTCACGGTCAATTCGGAGCGTTATGGTAATATGATAACCGACTTTTTTTTGCCTGCTATTGAAGAATACGACTTGGAGAATATGTGGTTTCAACAAGACGGTGCCACATGTCACACAACTCGAGCGAATATGGCTTTATTGCAAGAAAAATTTCCTGGCCGCGTAATTTCTCGTCGTGGCGATATCAACTGGCCACAAGATTCATGCGATTTGACACCGCTGGACTTTATTTTGTGGAGCTACGCGAAAGACCGTGCTTATGCAGATATACCATTAACTCTTGACCACTTGAAAACCTACATTCGTCAAGTAATGGCTGAGATACCGCCCAATACGTGTCAAAAAGTGGTCGAAAATTACCTTAAAAGAATCGATGCTTGCAACAATTCGCGTGGTGGTCATTTAAATGATGTAGTATTTCACACATAATGTCAACGTTCAAACTTTATAATAAAAAAGAAATATCATGAAAAAAAATATTTCATATGTGTTCTATTTACGTTTACTTTTGAAACCGCAAAATGGATAACCCATTATTATGTGTACTGTGACACGCTCTAGCCATCTTATGCAAGATTCTTTGTATACTTAACTTAATTATTGGGGGTTATCGTGAATAAAATTTTCCCTGGAAATGTGGAACGTAAATGATGCTAAAAAGTTTCCCTCGGAATTTATTTTTATCGGGAATAAGCTTTCTCGGGCAATTTTCTTTACATTTCATACGATTTTTTATTCGAGGGAAATTTGTTCCGTGGGAAATCACGATCAGAGGAAAAATTTCGAGGGAATAAAATATTCCGTATGAAACGAAATTCCTGAAAGATTCCCGATAAGGCCCATTAAATCAATTTTAATCGAAAAAGTTTACTTTTTTACTTGAATTTTGTAATGACAACTTTAAACAAATTGGCATTTAAACAACTTACAATAATAATTACCTCGTTAACATCTGTATTCGTTTTGAAATTAGAAAAGGTTATTATTATTTCTTTTAAACAAGGTTTCAAGATTGCATTTTTTTTAATAAATAGGTAACAAAAAAATCCCCCAACACAATATAAATATCAATTTGCTACTCTTTAATTCCAATTACATGGCTTAAAGCAAATGAAAAAAAAACAACAACACATATCATCAGGCTTTTTGCAATTAAAAATACCAAACCGGTTAAAGACAATGTGAAGAACCGCCCAACTAAACTCAAATAAAAAAACGGCGCGGTGTTTATTTTTATTATTGGTTCAATTTTCATAAACAATATTAGTTAGCCAAAGATCGCTGTATTTTTTTTTTTTTTTTTTGCAAAAGAAACAAGTCCAAGCAGTATTCGCAGCTGTGTCGAGCTGTTAGCCTTAGTGTAACTTCATTGGAATTCAATGGCATATGCGGTGGAGCACCGGTCCGGAGTGAGTACTTCCATTATTCTAATTCTTCTATAATTTTTTTTTTCTTGATTATTGTGGGCTTAAAATTGACAGCAGAGTGTGAATGAACCGCAATAGTGTTTAGAAGCGGAGCACCAGATCACAGATCACTGGGAAGAGTTTATTTGATTTTTCTTTTGTTTCTTGTAGTTGCAAGTTGCAATGAAGCACACACACCTCTCAGCCAGCGGATTAAATTGTTTTCATAATTTTGCTACAAAAAAAAAAATAAATCTTAAAGCTGCGCTTACAGCAAATGTGAGTCAGCTGTTACCGCTGCCGCTAGACTATGGAATGAAAACGTGTCCTACTTTTATATTTTTATCAGAAGTCTACAAAATACTCACAGTTGTTGGCGTGTTGCTTTTACGTTTTATTCGTCCATTCGTTGTGGGTACTATGCTCTCAGAGTCTCTAGCTTTGGCATGTTAGTTGAATATTCAGCTCCTAAGTTGTATTTTTATACAGCTATCGCGCTGCTGGATTGAATGAAAGGGTGATGGAAAGGGGGATAGGTAGAAAATTAATGTCTACTTTGCTTCCTTGAGGTGAATACAGAACTTCAATAATTCCATTACTTTGCTGTGAATGATATTCTAAAACATTTAACATATGTACATGCATATGTATTGTATACATACATACATGTATAGTCAGATGGAGAATCGCCGTAATAATGTATACCTTTAGCAAATAAACACATGAACTTGACAGATGAAATAAATTTTAAATTAACTGCAATTAAAATAATATATGCACTCGAAAGAGTTATAACGTCGAGTTTGTTCTGAAACAATAATTATAGTTGGTTTTATTTGTAGGTACCTAATAGTGTAAAATAGAAATAGAATAACTTACATACTTGCAAGTATGTATTCAGACAAATTAAATTAAAAATTATAAATTAACTACCACAAGTTGCTGAGAATTAATTTTAACTCGATTTATAAAACAGTCTAGTCTATTTTCTTACCAGATTTTTTTTTGTTTTCAGGAAATAAAGGGTCCGCCAAATAACTTTTTTTTTTGAAAATGCTATAAAAAAAAACTACTGAATATTTTCTCAAATTTCTTTTTTTATTTGAAAGTACAATCCTTCCGGTTAATAATGGAAAATAATTTCATTCAAATGGCTGCCTCGGCTGGCCATGCAGTAGCCTACACGATCGGTCCAATTTTTAAGCACATTATCGATTGTGTGCAACTGTATTTCACCAATGGCTTCACGAATATTGTCCTTTAAAGCGTCAATTGTCTCTGGCTTGTCGGCGTAACATTTATCTTTTACGGCATCCCACAAATAATAGTCCAATGGTGTCAAATCGCAGCTCCGAGGTGGCCAAACAACATCAGCTCTACGGCTGATAATGCGATCTTCAAAAACAGGGCGCAAAACATCGAGTGTAGCTTCGGCTGTGTGGCACGTAGCGCCGTCCTGTTGAAACCAAATATTGCCAATATCCTCCTCTTCAATTTTTATGAACAAACATTCGTTCAACATGGCCCGATAACGATCGCCATTGACTGTAACGGCCACTCCTTGCTCATTTTCGAAGAAAAATGACCCAATTATGCCTCTGGACCAAAATCCGCACCAAACAGTGACTCGTTTAGGGTGTATCGGCTTTTCAATGTATGCGTGCGGATTTTCTGTGGCCCAAATGCGACAATTTTGCTTGTTTACATACCCGCCAAGATCAAAATGAGCTTCATCTGAAAAGATGATTTTTTTGGCAAAATCGGCATCTTCTCTAAGTCGAGCGCAGGCCCACTTAGCGAAGCGAAAACACATTGGATGGTCAGTTGGCTTCAACTCCTGAACCTATTACTTTGTATGGCGTCATACCAAGGTCTTTATATCCGAAATGTTCAATTGTTGAGAACGACGGTGAATTGATGTTGATGACGCTTCACGCACACTTTCTGCCACAGCAGCAATATTCTCGGGTGAACGAACTGTTTTTGGCTTTTCACGCTTTGGTTTATCGATGGGGATGCCAGTTTCTTTTACTTTTTTCACAAGATAACGAACATACGGAGCTGACGGTGCTTCTCTTCTTCCAAAATCCGTACGCAATTTTCGCACACATTCTGCAACATTACCATGATTTTCAAAGTAATGTCGCAATATTTCCCAGCGTTGTTCAAGCGCATACACAACCATATTCGTTCAGCGGAAGGATAAAACTAATTATCTGTCAAATCAGACATGAGCTAATTGTTACCATTCACGAAATAAGCACCAGTTGAAAAAAAAAGTTAGATGGCGGACCCTTTATAAATACCGGTTTTCGTAACAGTTGCTTGTGTCTAAATAAGAACTGTAACAAAGCGTTATATGCTACCTACTTTTTAAGAGGAAAAGATTATTTGATTATAAATTACCGTCACCGACGATACCCACTACCGAATTTTAATATGCAGCTGGAAATACGTTCTATTTCGATACAATTCACCGTCATAATAGACGTATGACGTCCCTGAAACATCCACTGTGGTTACGATTTTCGTTCATCATCTTAAAGTTCACACTTGGATTTTACCCAAAACATTAAATAAGGACTTGCAATGACTGTGATATTAATTCTGATTTTATTCATCTGTTTGAATCTGTCCATAGACGAGCAGGGTCGATATGGTCATCAGATTTTATTGCTCAAAATTTACCCCCCGCAGTTGTAAGGTGTTTGTATTTCGCGGCAAGTTAACTTTATTGTATATAACAGACGATGTTAGACAGGCTCTTGATAGGGATGAAGTGACCTTCCTTGTGCTACTTGACTTTTCTAAAGCGTCAACCATTTAAACCTTTGTACAAAACTTAAAGAGCAATTTAATTTTTTCAATTACTGCTACGAAATTGATCTTCTCGTATTTAACACACAGAAAGCAAGCAGTTCTTGTAGGTGAAAACCTTTCGAATTTCCTCCCGAACGTTTCAGGCGTTCCTCAAAGTTCAATACTTGGCCCTCTTCTTTTTTCATTTTACGTTAATGCCTACAGAAATTAAGAATTGCACAGTACATATGTATGCAGACGATGTCCAAATGTTCTTAAACTGTCCTCTTGGTCTTATAGAGCATGGTGCCACGTGCGTCAATGAAGACATTGAAAAGCTAGTACTTTGGTCTAAGTCTAATGGTCTTATATTAAACCCTAAAAAAACAAAATCCTTGGTTATATCGAGAAAGCCATTAGATCTTTCTTACTTCCCTTCAATTCGTTTAAACAATCTTCCAATCGAATATGTCGAAACTGTCAAAAATCTCGGGATGATATTCAATAGTATAGTTTTTTAACTTGGGACAATCATATAAACGTAATAGTTGGTAAAGTCTATGGTGTACTGAGAAACCTATGGGCCTTCCATTCGTTTACACCAGTTCAAATTCGTCTGTTACTCGCAAAAACCCTGGTAAAACCAATTTTGACTTATGGATGCGAGATTTCTTGTAAATGCAACTCTGTAAGCAGAAGAAAACTTAATGTCGCATTTAATAGTATTGTAAGGTATATATATGGGTTAAGGAGATTTGACAGATTATCTAGTTTTGTTACCCAACCGCTTAATATGTCTTTTGAAAGCTATCTTCAACTCCGTAGTTTGTCTTTACTCTCTAATATTTTGCTGACTCACCAACCGATGTACTGCTTTGAAAGGATACGATTAGCTTCCTCACATAGGTCTCATCAGTTAACTCATCCTCGATTTTCATTTCAAACTTCTGAATGACAATTTTTTGTTTACGTTGTGCGTCTGTGGAATTCCTTACCACGTCATATTACAGAACTACAGAACACCGCTAGCATAAAAAAACGTTAAAACTATATTTTTCTGAAATTTTATAAATTATTTTTGAATTGCAATTAATGTACACTTCTTTATAATAATTATAATATTTAAGACTTAAATAAAATTTTTAGCTCTTTTGTAAATTAAGCTTAGGACTATGTTATAAGATATTGTATCTTACTGTTTTAAGCATTCTCGTATGAATAAATAAAATAAAAATAAATAGGTAATTGCTACCAGGGAATTCGGTACCTGCTGTTTAGCCAGAGTTTCGGCGTGCTGTGTCGAGTGCCACAAGGGGGGGTAGTACCTGCTGATCTACCAGAGCTTCGCCGTGCTGTATCGAGTGCCACAAGGGGGATAGGACCTACTGATATGGATGGCGGTTATTCAAAAAATAACCGGTTTTTCCGGTTATTTTCCGTCCCGGTTTAACCGGACAAAAAAAACGTTTTTTTTTAATAACCGGTTTTCGGTTTTATACATAAAAATTTTTAGTTTTTTTACTTGCTTTAAAAAAGAAAATACTTTTTTTTTTCGAAAAAAAAACTACACATAAACTAAACATACTCGTACACCGGCTGTTTGTCTTATTGAAGGAAAGCCAACATGAACATTTTCAAAAATCACCTACCATAAAATAGTTTAGGTTTCGACATCAAATAATGCAATTTTTCGAAAGTGTATGTAGTTCAAAATGATTTCACCGACCTACCACTTCAGTTAATTTCTCTATAAAAGAAAAGTTGGCATTAGTGAATAACGTTGCAGTTTGCAAATGCATGTCTTATGAAACAAAGACAACTTGCAAGACATTTTATATTTCTGTGGTGATAAAAGTGTCAATGTAATTTACCGTTTTTTCACCCGGTTAATGGATTTCAAAAAAATTATCGGTTTTAACCGAGAGAAAAAATGTCCGGTGAAAACCGGTTAACCGAAACAAAATAACCGGCCGGTTTTTCCCATCCTACTGGTGATCTGCCGGAATTTCGGCCTGCTGTATCGAGTGTCACCATTGGCCTAGTACCTGCTCTACCTGAGCTTCCGCCTGCTCTGTCGAGTGCCACTAGGGGCCTAGTACCTGCTGATCTACCAGTGATTCGGCTTGCTGTGTCCAGTGCCACCAGAAACCGCTGATAGTTACTTCGAAAGCTAAATTTTGACAGAAATTAAGTAACCGTAAGAAACAAGTTATTTTCTTATGACTAAAATGCTTGGCTAAATGTTGGAGTAAATTTGGTTTGGGAACTAAATTTAAGCTCGACCTACTAAGACTATGATTGACTGCTTTATTTATTTGCTTGGTTTGTGATTTAATCTTTATCATTGATCTGCGGCAACCCTAGTTGATTACGCTTTAAGACATTTAAGAATTTGTGCAAAATTAGAAAGACTTAGGTCCGTTTGCTGATACAGAACTTAAGCATTTAAGTTGTACTTAAGAACTTTTCTGACAGTTTATGCAGAGGAAAAAGTAGCCCATGCTTTTGAACATACATATTTATGATTCGTATCAGCAAACCGGCCTTAGTGCTCAATTCGTTTCCGACATTGTGACAGTTGTTCTTCTCTCTGTGAGCATTTCATCCCCACTCCTCAAAATTTGACAATGCACCAGTTTTAGCTTCAAAGTATCTCGAAAACATGCTAATTACTGCTTATATAATATACTCGTACGTTAAACCGATTAGTCATTCTGTTTAGGTGTTCTTCCAAACACTCTAAAACTGCTAAAATCTACGAATTCTTACGTCAAACTGCCAAATTCTGTTCAAGTATTTTAGGTCTGATCCACACTCTGTCAATTGGCACAAATTGGCACCAATTTGGTAGTTTTAGACAGAAGAGCGCGCTCTTCAGAGAGTTAAATATTTCCCCTTCGTGATGATTTCTTGCCAATTTCTGCCCAATAAATGTTTGTAGGCAGCAATTTGTGGGTAGAAAATTGACAATTGTCAGGCTGACGTTTGTCGTAAACGAAAAAAAAACGTTTCGTAGTTGTTGAACAAATAAATTAATTTAGAAACACTAAAATACAAAATAGTTTGAAGAGGAAAAAAAATTGAATTTTAAGCAAATACAAAAATTTAAAAAAAAAACAAATGTGTTGACGTTTAAAAATTGGCAGGAAATTGTGCTCAAGCTGTTCCAGGCTTCTTCAGACTTAATTTCTTAATGAGAGAATTTCATCCCCACTCTTCAAAATTTTATAAACTGCCAATTTCTGCCCAAAAAAGTCTAGATCAGACCTTTTATTTATTTCATCAATCGATTTCAAAGATCTGTTGATTACAAAATTTAAAAGTATATCTATTTACAGTAGTTTGGGTAAGATACAAAAAATATATACAATCACTATTGGTACTAACATAATAAACAAATTTTACATACAAGAGAAATCAATTACATAACTAAAGTATCATTTTTTTTAAAAAGATCCCTGTTCATACAGGAGACGATTTCATTGCATACTCCGTTAAAAAGGTTAAAGAACGTGTAATCGGTTCATTTAATCCGTAATTAGTTCTATGTGGGACTATTCACATAGTTATAATATATAATTGTTGCAAATTGAAGAACACATAATCATTACTTGCTAATAAAACACTTTGTCCTTATATTAAATATTTACATAAGTAGCTATTGATATTTATATGTATCTGAAATTTTATTAAACTATTATTCTGTTTTGTTCCTTGATTCAAGTTGTATCTTTTAATTCAAATTGGCCTAGTAAATAACTACATGATTTTTCATCACTTCGACTCAGGAAGTTGACAGCAAAACTAATATCAGGTCTTGACACCTGTGTAGCAAACAACAAACTTCCAATTAGTTTTTGATATGGAATCTTTGACATATCTTCAACAATAATTCACTTCTATTTCGAAGCATTCGTATAGGGGCGTAGAAAGGAATAAAGTAAAGCAATTCCATAGAAGATATTCGATTGTCTAAAATATCTTTTACAAATAATATACACTGAACTTGCCTGCGACACTTAAGCGTTTTTAAATCAATGAGAGAGCACCTTGACTTATAGTTAGGTAAGGATCCAACCCAATTAAGTTTTCTCAGGGCATAGGTGGTGAATATATTTTGAATCCTTTCTATTCTTAAAATATGATTTTCGTCAAATGGCGGACAAACAACACTTATGTATAAATTGTCAAATGAAAGAAAAAAAGCAGTTCATACCTACAAACAAGGTTGTGCCAATCAATAAATTAATATTTGTGATTTCAAATTGTTCATCTTAAACAAAAAACAAATTATTAAACATTTTTCAAAAATAGGTCTTCGGTTTGACGTTTAAAAATTGCTAACATTTGTGTTCAATGCATTCCGGTGTATTTTTTGAAACTTTGTCTTTTTGATTAACCATAAGGTTTTTTTGAGTATTTTTCTGTTCGCGAAGGACTAAAAATAAAACACACATAGTCCACTAAAGATTTTCGTTGGATTGCTTGCCAAAAAGTAATCAGTCCTATTTACGATTTCCATAGTAATCGTAAATTTGTTACAAATTCCGAAAAAATCTATTACAGAATCCATTGTTGTATAAATGCTCATACAAATTGTACGAACGGATTCTGCGATAACTTTTTTTCGGGATTCGTGAAACTTTCCGATTTCGATGGAACTCGAATGGGTTGAATAATTGTTCGAATTATCTGTTTGCGTAAATATGACATTTTCATATTCAAATTAAATCAATTCATTTGGAATCAAAAAGGAGTAGAACACTTCAAATATCCCATCGAAAATGACATAAGTATCTACTGACATAATGTCGTTTTCGATTAGACCTCGGATACTGTAAGGAGTAACTTTGTGTGTCCACTCCAAAACAAAAGTTTGATAATTCCGAATAACGGAATGCAAACGGGAAATGGATTTTTTAAACAGCCAAATCCAAAAAGAAATCTACTTGCTAGTTCTTTGGATTTTGTTCACACTCGAATGAATTAATATTTTTGCAATCTGCCTATAAGATCAATATTGTTCATCCACCCATTTAGAGGTTGATAAGATTGCTGTTACCTCTTTTTTACTTGCGATTATAGGTACTATGCATTCGTCGAAAAAGAAAGTTTTGAGATAACAATCAAACATGACATTACGATGATAGCGCAGACGAAAAAAGATGGTCTAGAAATTCTGTCCGTCTGTATGTCTGTCTGTCTGTATGTATGTATAGACACCTACATCCCAAACGGGTGGGCCGAATTGCTTCAAACTTGGTATATAGAGTTTTTTTACGTATTGTACGGAGGGGAAATTAGTTACGTTAAAGCCTATTTTTCTCGGAAACGGCTCTAACGATTTCTATTTTTTTAAAAATCAGTGCAGCTTTTTAGGTACGACCGACCATATGGTTGAAAAAAAAAAATTTTTAAATGTTTAAAAACAGTACTTTCCATAGGACCGTTTTTTTTTTTGCTTTCGACTATCTCGTAAATGGCTTAACCGATTCTTTCGAAATTTCACACATATGTAGGTTTAGGTTGCCCAATTTATACTGCGTACCAATATTCTATTATTTTTTTTTTCTATTTTTCAAAGCATTTTAAAGAAAAAAAATTGAAAAAAATGTATGTATTGAAAACTGCTCGTTAATTTTTTTTTATTATAGTTATATGTATGTATTGGCTGAATACCTGTGAATTGGCGTTTTTGATTTTTTTTTTGAAAAATGTTTTCAAAAAGTTCAAAAAAACAACTTTTTTTCTCAAAAACCGCTCCACAGATTTTTAAATTTTTTTTCTCATAAATTCCATTTATCCAAGAAATAAAATGGCGTACTTTTTTTAGCTCAAATTTGTTTAAGTATTTATTTCAGAATTTTTAATTATTTTCTCTTTGATTAAGCCGATTTAATCTTTTGTTCTTAAGTTTATATTATTAAATATTTAATATTCTCATACCAATTTTTTTAGAAAAAATTTAAAGAAATTTTGTATATATAAAAAATTAAGTAAAAAACGACTTTTAAAATATATTTTGATTTTTAATAGAAATCTTTTGCATACGATGTGATCAAACATAAGAGCAAGTTCGTGCGATCCAGTCATGCATTTTATTTCAAATATATGTACATATTTCTATATTTCTGTGAAAATTTTGAGAATTTGGAAAATCTTCAGAGATGATTCATCAACTTCCAAACTATTTTACTTGCGATATATTTACTATATAGCATAGGGCAAGTTTTGCATTTGGAAAAAAAATCGAACTCGAAATTTTAATCAAAGTTGACATTACGATGATAGAGAACACCAAAAAAGTGGGTCCCGCGATTGCGTCTGTCCGTATGTCTGTCTATCTGTCTGTACAACTCTATACAGCCTAAACGACTTAAGCGATTTTTTTCAAACTTGGTATTTAAGCGTTTTAGGTGATTGTCCAAAATAGTTTTTTGAATCGTTGTTTTAGCCCCAAAAATAACGATACTTGCTATTAAAATTTGTCTACCATCTTAATTATCTCAAAAATGGCTCTAACGATTTTGATAAAAATTAGTGTGTGGTATACATTTTGGGACACAATTTTTTTTTTCAATATTTTGTTATTAACGGTACCTGCCAAACAGCCATTTTATTGATTTTCGACTTTCTCATTAACGGCTCAACGGATTTCGATCAAAATTTTTAGACAAAGCTCCTATAATTCTAAATGATACTACATTTCAAAATTTTCGAAAAATAGTTTTTTGTATTTTTGAAAAAAAAATGTTTTTTTTTTTTGAAAATTCAATATTTCGAAAACGGGTGGACGATTTTTTTCTGAAATTCAGGTTTTGAATTAATATTATTAAATATTTAAAATGTTCATACCAATTTCTTTTTTAGAACAAATTTATGAATTTTTACATAGAAAACATTAAGTGAAAAACGACTTTAAAAATACATTTAGCCGTGTCTATTAAGAATGTTTTGCATATAATGTAATCGGACATAGGAGCAAGTACGTGCGATGCAGTCGTGCATTTTATTTTACTTGCGATTATAGGTACTAGAAGGTAAGTTATGCATTCGTAAAAAAAAAATCTAACAATAAAACATGACATTACGATCATAGAGAAGTCTAAAAAAGTGATCGGCGAAATATGTATGTCTTTCTGTCTGTCAGTCTATGTGTGATTCTTTTGGCATTTCTCAGAGGGGAAATTGAAATTGTATTTTTAGGCCTAAAAATAACGGTACCTGCCATATAACCTATTAGGAAAATCTTGTTTTTTTCGAAAACGACTCCAACGATTTTGATAAAAAAATTTTGACAATTTTATATCTGAGAAGATCTAAGTAGCCAAACTAATTCTGCATATCAAAATTTTGAATGACTTTGTTTTTCTAATAAAAACTTTTTTTTTTCAAAAATTTTTAAAAATTATCAAAAAAATGTTTTTAAATTTTATAATCACGTGCATATTAATAAATTCTAAAAAACACCATACCAAAATTTCTAAAAACAATTGTTTTCAAAAACTAAAAATAAAAAAACAGGATTTCATCAAAATCCGTCCTACAATTTTCGAGATACTTTTTTATAAAATTTTCATTGATCCGTGGCATTTAATGGCGTTCTTCGTTTTTTTCGAGGAACTGATTAAAGATTAAGAATCTAGACTACCTATACCTACTAACAACGTCAGTGGTTAGCTACATAAAAGTTGCTAGCTACAAGAGCAAGTTTGTACGATCCAGTCGTGCATTATTTTTTTTTTGCAATTGGAAGCAGTTAGCTTTATACCCAGCTAATTTAGTTTGATTGAAGCCCAGGTTCACATCTAAATCTAGCGGCACATAGTGTAAGTATAAGTAAAACGAATATGAGTATGACTAATGTAAATATCATAAATAAGAACAACAAAATAGTAGTAACTTTATCACTTTCATTTTATCATTAATTGTGTTCCATTTTAAACGTTTAATTGACTAAATTCCAAACCAAACAGTGAAACAATAAAACCCACACGTTCTAAATACATGTTCATAAATTGAAAGTACAAACTGACAACATTCGTGATTCATTCAAATGTTTGATTTACTCGCATACTAGGTATGTGTAACTTCTTTAATACGTGATTTCTCATTATGTACCTATTTGCTTTTTTTGGCTGAACACTTTTAAGCTTCAACAATTGGGCTTAAAACAAGTTTGCGTTTTAATTACATAATTTAAATAAACTATTCATTAATTTACCTACATAAATGTATGTTGTACATAGATAACCAAAAAAAGCTTTATAAATTTCTTTATATGTACAGTATGTTTTGAAAGAAAGTTTCATCCAATTGAATTGAAACTACTTTGGGCGCGTTGATAGTGAAATTTCAAGGTTGAATTTTTGGGAAATGGCAAAACGAAACGTCATTGGAGAAAAATGTACATCATTGATTAGCTAAGCTAAGTGGCTGGCGGTAGAGAAAAAGTTAATATTTTTATTGATAGGCTTATACAATATACATATAGGTATATATATGATAGTGAAATAAGTCTTGATTTTCTGAAAATTCATATTATGGATATACACGATCCGATGCAACAAAGAGGTGTAAAATTTCGTTGCAACACTGGAGTCAAAATGTCAAAATCAATTTGACTCTGACCTAACTCTCTGAATCTGATTAAATCCACAAACATTTCATACCAAAAATAACAGCTACCAACTGTCAACGACTCTAGGTAAATTTTACACCATTTAATTTTTCTGTTGCAATAGGCTTAGGGTATAGCAAAAGTGTTGTAAGATCTTAGTCAGTGTAAGTTGTTGTTGTGGTGCAAAAAAAGTTGTACTTTTACAATGATACTGTACCAATTGCTCCGGATCGTGAATACTAGTTAGCGCTAAATTAATCACTCTATCGGAAGATTTTATAAATTTTGAAAATGGCATCGTACGTCAACCATATCCTCGTATTTGACAATTGTGAACTAGCCAGCTGCAGTATTAGGTCTGATCCAGACTTTTTTTGGGCAGAAATTGGTAGATTGTCAAAACTTGAAGAGTGGGGATAAAATTCTCTCATTGAGAAATAAAGTCAGAAAAAGTCTGGAACAGCTTGTGCACAATTTTCTGCCAATTTTTAAACGTCAACACATTTGTTTTTTTTTTATTTCTTTATTTGATGTAAATTCACATTTTTTTCTCTTCAAACTAATTATTTTGTATTTTAGTGTTTCTAAATTAATTTATTTGTTCAACAAATATTTTTCCACACCAACTACGAACCGTTTTTTTTTTTCGTTTATGACAAACGTTAGTCTGACAATTGTAATTTTTCTGCCCACAAACATTTATTGGGCAGGAATTGGCAAGAAATTGTCAGGAAGGGGAAATATTTTACTCGCTCAAGAGCGCTCTCTTCTGCCAAAAACTACCAAAATTGTAAGTCTGGAACAGGTTTTGGCAGAAATTGGTGCCAATTTGTGCCAATTGGCAGAGTGTGGATCAGACCTAATCAAACAGTCAAGCAATTGACAGCTATGCTCCGCAAGAGCATGGTATAATTGTGTGGATTTTTTTAACCGACCGATTGGTGGTGTTAGCGCAGCGTGATTTTCGACGTTGATTTGCAAATCTTGGGAGGCGTTAAACACAAAGAAACCATGTAAAAGTCGGATTCTTTACTTCTCAATTTGTTTTTGTTTACACGTAAAACTTCTTAATTCTTGTCCAGTTCAGAGATCGTAGATCTCACCAATTTCGTTCCATCAAAAATTAGGAACGCAAATTGAATCCACCAATTTTCCCCCAGTATTTGACAGGAAAATTGAGAAATTTTGCCGTAGAGAAATCCTGTTCCTCTCAGATCTTATTTTTCTGAACTAGCATAATAAATTATTTTGAAATGTCAAAACAAAATAAGCAATATTCACAATAGTTGTGTTTGCTGTGTGGAAAGTGAGTCAAACATTTGTAAATTGTTGTAATAATACCGAATATTCGATTGATTTATAAAACTTATCAATTGTCAAATAATGGATCTTTGACAACCGTAATAAGGATGGATTTATTTCCGTTTCTGAAACTGATGTGGTTATCCATTGGTACAAGAATCAAATTCGTTTTTGATACGAATCTATCAAAACATGGATTTGACAATTAAATCCTTCCATTGGGCAACAAAAAGTAATATTTTTTTTATTCTGAATCAAATTCGGAGATTCGTATTTTTTGGCGAATCTACCCCTCTTTTATTAACACTACTAAACACAAGTGCAATTGGTTGCGTTTATTTTGACAGCTACCAGTTTCACTGACGCGAATATAAACCAACACCTTAACAAAAAAAATTAAATCCAAACAACATTCAATTCGCCACGAAAAAAATCAAATTCCGCATCAAATTCTTCATTTACCAATGGAAAACCACATTAAATTGCCACTCCAGATACAAAAATTTAGAATCATGTCTATTACCGAAGTCGTCTCGTTTTTTTTTCGAGACTGTCGTTTTCTTTGTCATGTCGTTTTTCAAGTGGCATTCCATAACTTTTACGTCGCGACAAATCTTTACCAGATTTCTAAACGATGAAAAAGTAAAGCTTATCTGTCAAATTCAAATGAAATTGAAAAAAAAAGTCATTGGAAGAAAACAAATTGGGTTTAATTTCATTATTAATAATTAATTCAAATGAATAGTGTAGAAATGATTTCTTTTCTTGGAAAACGGACAGCTTTTTTAGAAGCACAGCCCTTTTCTCTCTAAAAGCGTAACGTGCCGTCGTTTCTTTGCTGCGGGCTCTACATTCTCATGTTGCGGTTCTTGATGTTGCTTTTCCGAAACTTTACATTGAATTTCGTCGTCACTATTATCTGTATTTTAAATTATATCTTCTTAATAATGAAGTGAAGTGTCTTCAGCCTGAGGTTGTGTTGACGTGGTTTCCGTTGCAGTTGTCAAGGGGTTTTAGAATAAATTGGGATGCGACATCCCGATGTGATTTTCGTTTGGATTTAACCACGTTTTCAAATTTTACCAAATTTGCTACAGCATTTTCCAATGAAGATAAAGCTTGCAGATTTGGGTCTCTCCAGGTGTATTTACTTCCTTAGTTTTGTGAATAATTTTTTTAATTTAAATTTCACATCGACCCAAACCTGAAAAAACAACGATTTAGAACTTGTATATTTATTAAAATGAGTGATTCAAACCTTTTGCCATCCTTACTAGGGACCTTCACTGTTCAACTGATCAGCTAACAAATCCCATTGTTTTTTATGTCGATTTTATATATTCCCTTCAAAAAAACCTCTAGCCAAGTGCTCGTTTCCCTGCATCAGCTGCACAAGTGCCTGGAACTGATTTTGATTTGTTAATTTCAACTGCAAATACAAAACATTATATATTTTTGTTAACATACATATTTTAAATTAAATAAAAATAAATTGGATAAAATAAATTATAACAAGAATAAAATACTGTTTTGTGACCTTCCATTTCTGTGTCGTGAACAAATATTTGAACGAGAGATACCGTCTTTTTTTTTTATCGTCGTAGTTTTGTTCGTCTTATAGAATACAGAATGTAAGCGTTCAACGACGTTTGACATTTACACACGACAACAAAACGAGTCACAAGAATTGAAAACGACTTATGGAATGCAGATTGTGTCGCGTCGTAGATTTTGCTGTCGTTTACGATTTAGGTAATATCATTAAAACCATTCTGTGTATTAAAAGAAAGAAGTTAAACAAATCTGAAAGCTAATTTCCCCCAAAATGGTCCCGACAATTAATTCTGTTTGAAAAAGATTGAAGAATTCTCCAAATTATGTGCTACAATAATCATCGTTGTCATTTTTGTTGGCTTAAAATAAGATGCATTAAATGTGCAGGTTTTTTTTGCAAAAAATGTCCGTTTAAACTTGGCGATTTAACTCTAAATAACATAAGTAGATATTTTTGGTTGATAAAAATCTATTGAAATCAGGTGAAAAGGGATTCCCAAAAAAAATCGATAAATTCGAAATTTCGATAGTTAATATGGGCAAAGCAATTTCCATTGTAACGCACTTGGATTTCGATTACTTTCGAACTAACACTGGTTTATTTTATAAGCCGGATTAAATATACTAACTAGTAAAGGGCGGCCCACGAATCGTGCTACAAAAATAAAACGTAATATCTTTTTTTTTCAGTGTGAGTAATTGGCTTATTTTTTTTTTATTTTATGGGCTACTATTTAGATTTATCAAAATGAATGCTTGGGATATTGAAAAAAGGATTTTGATAGTGCAGCGATACCATTCTTTGCAGTCCGTCATTTTCGTCAAAAGGGAATTTAGGCTGGAGTTTGGGGCTACTCCCCCGAGTAGATGGACCATTATGAGGCTGGTAAAGATGTTTGCCGAATCTGGAAGCATCGAACGAAGACCGTATCATCGAGATCCCAATGTTCGGGTTCAGGATGCAATCGTGGCTGTTGCATCGGCAATACAGGCAAATCCAAGTGTTTCGACTCGAAACTTATCGGGCCTAATTGGAGTTAGCAGACGGTCATTACAACGGATACTTCATGATGACTTAAACTTGTTTCCGTACAAAGTCCAAATTACAAGCAAGTTAAACCCTCAGGATTTGCCTGTTCGCCTGGAATTTTGCCGAAAAATGATTGCAATGGCCGAAGAAGACAACACATTGATAAATTGTTTGTTCATGTCTGATGAGGCCCATTTTGACTTACGCGGCAATGTTAACAAGCAAAATTGCCGTATATGAAGTGAATCTAATTCAGAAATTCTCCATGAGATGGAACTGCACCCAGAACGAGCCACTGTGTGGTGCGCAGTTTCATGAATGTGTAACATAAACTGTCTATGGGGATCGTTATTAAAAGATGTTGAAGGAGTTTTTTACCCAGAACTTCGCCGAAGACGTATCCCTTTCCGCAGGATTTCGTTTCAACAAGATGGAGCAAGTGCACACGTAGCCACACAAGTTATGGCGGAGCTCCAATGAAAATTCCCAAACAAATTGATATCCAGAAACTGCACTTTCCGCTGGCCCCCAAGGTCACCTGACCTGACTGCACCAGACTTTTTTATGGGGGTATGTCAAGCAGGAAGTGTACAAAACGAAACCCAGGAATATAACTGAATTCCATTAAGACAAAATTGAGGCGATCCCAATTTCAACCCTTCAGACCGCAATGAACAATTTTCTGATCAGGTGCCGCATATGCGTGGATGAGCGTGGAGGTCATTTGCGGTCTATCATCTTTAAAAACCATTAGTTATTTAAAATAAAATTTAATTTTTAATCCAATAAAAAAAATTAATGAAATACATCGATTAAAATAAAAGTTATTTAAATTTCTTATTGTAGCACGATTCGTGGGCAGCCTGTACTAGGATAGCAAAAAGAGGATAGAAAAATGGAATTACCTGACTTAACAACTTATTATCACATAAATAAATTTCCTTTAATATTTGTTATTGTTTTTTTTTAAGGAATGTTTGTTTAATATGCCTAAACGCTTTTGTAGTTTTATTTAAATTTAAAAGAATTTTTAAATTGTAAATTAATCTTTATTTCACTTTATTCTATTTTCAATCCAACAGAGCATAGAAAAATAACAACTCATACGAAAACACGTATGAGAAAGAAAATAATAAATTATGATTGGTATTTAACTTGGATACGCAATTCAAGTTTAAATTATAATAAACGTATGTAGTTGCTTCAAAGTGTATATATACATTTATGTATGTATGTATATGCAAACAAAAAAAAACACATTAGTTAAGTTTATTTTTTGCTCAACGTTGAGGTCATTCAGCTCTAATTTTGGTTTTGCTTTATTTTGTGATTGACATTTATGCCGTCGGTCGCCGTACCTTTTTTTGCATCCATTTACTCTTACGTTACGTTCTTGCGTTAGGTCGCTATTTCTGGATGTAAATTAAATCGTTTATTGCAAACGTATAATAAGACTCAGTAAAATATGGTTGCATGTGGGGTCAGAAAGGTAATAATGAGGTCGAAAGTTGGAAATATAATATTCCTTATAAATTAATGTTTTTTTTTTGTAGTTTATGACTCACCCTATTAAATATAATGTAACTATATGGGTGATGTATAAATATTATAAGATGACGTACAGATTTAAAAGTCTATCCCCAAAAGTTTTCAACACAAATAAGCCATACTAAGATTGGAAACCTTCCTACGTTTCACCCCCCAAAAACCCATTTGTTTACATTGTTGTATTTGTACATTTGACACTTAATCCATGAATAGGTGTGAAAGCGAAAAACAAAACAAAAACAAATTACTAGGGCTGTGTTATCTATGTGTCTATAGGAAGAGGAACAGAAAAGATTCTTGTGTGCGTTTTTATCAATGGGTCTATTGGAAGAGGAACGGAAAAGTTACTTGTGTGCGTGCTTCAGCTTGTTTCAAATTTCAAAAGACAGCAGAGGTTTCGGATCCTTATGTTATTAGCTTATGGTTTTCAATCTTAAACATTGTCAAATGTCGATCAGTCGGGTTGAAATGCTCTCAAAATGAAGGAAAACTATCAAAATTTAGCACTAAATCTGGTCAATTTTTGTACCACTTTTTAAATGTCAAAGAACACTATATAATTATAGGGTTGCCGCCGATCAGAGATAGATATTAATGAAATTTTTTAAAAATCAAAAACCAAACAATTGTCCGTCACAGTCATATCAGTTTGTGCCAAATAATATTTCTCTTACAAAATGTTCTGCAATACATACATATTTAGGAAAACATTTCAGCCTAAAATTACGTTATGTTTCTACTAACATAATTATCTGCCAAAATTTAGGTGCTTAAGTAGTTGTTGTTCAGTACATTTTTTCGAGCTAAAATTTGCAAGATTCTATAACGTCTCTATGAGCGTGGTTAAACGAGCGTAAAAAAGAATACGTTTTGTGGATACACACAAAAAACAAATTGAGTGAGCGTGCAAGGGAATTGGATGGTAAATTAGGAACCCAGTCTGTTACAAATACAACGAAATGGAAATGGTACAAGGAAAACAAAGCTATTGAGTAATACCCACAAATAAGCCATAATAAAGATTGGAAACCTTCGTACGTTTCACCCTCCAAAACCCATTTGTTTACATTGTTGTATTTGTAGCATTGAAACCCTATCCATGAATAGATGGGAAGTCGAAAAGCAAAACAAAAACAAATTACTAGGGCTGTGTTGTCTATGTGTCTATAGGAAGAGGAACAGAAAAGATTCTTGTGTGCGTTTTTATCAATGTGTCTATTCTAAGAGGAACGGAAAAGTTACTTGTGTGCGTGCTTCAGCTTGTTTCAAATTTCAAAAGACAGCAGAGGTTTCGGATCCTTATGTTATTAGCTTATGGTTTTCAATCTTAAACATTGTCAAATGTCGATCAGTCGGGTTGAAATGCTCTCAAAATGAAGGAAAACTATCAAAATTTAGCACTAAATCTGGTCAATTTTTGTACCACTTTTTAAATGTCAAAGAACACTCAACTTTATAGGGTTGCCGCCGATCAGAGATAGATATTAATGAAAATTTTTAAAAATCAAAAGCCAAACAATTGTCCGTCACAGTCATATCAGTTTGTGCCAAATAATCTTTCTCTTACATAATGTTCTGCAATACATACATATTTAGGAAAACATTTCAGCCTAAAGTTACGTTTTGTTTCTACTAACATAATTATCTGCCAAAATTTAGGTGCCTAAGTAGTTGTTGTCCAGTACATTTTTTCGAGCTAAAATTTGCAAGATTCTATAACATCTCTATGAGCGTGGTTAAACGAGCGTAAAAGAGAATCAGTTTTGTGGATACACACAAAAAACAAATTGAGTGAGCGTGCAAGGGAATTGGATTGTAAATTAGGAACCCAGTCTGTTACAAATACAACGAAATGGAAATGGTACGAGGAAAACAAAGCTATTGGGTAGTACCTACTCCTTCGGCGGCAAAATAAAAATAAAAATAAAAATAAAAATATCTGCCAAACGGGAACGTTTTAGAATGAAATATAATTTTTTAACGCAATACTCATATCTGAAAATGAGGAAATGATGAAATTTGGCCTTTTTTTCATCACTTTCTTTCATTCGAAAAATCATCCGCTCTCTTTCTTAAGTTGATTACTTTTTACGCTCGTCTAACCAGGCACTATGAATACAACACTTTTCTCCCAAAATTTATACAGGCTTTTAGCTGATTAAAAAAAAGTGATAGATTTATAAAATAATTAAAATATTTGCACATTTACCAAAATACAAATTAAAGTAATACCTGGGCTACTCTTACTGAGTAGCTATTTGTACTTTTTTGGTTGTTTCAATTCTCCAACATCTGGGGTTCAATTCCCGATCTGTGAAGATGTGAAGTGATAAATTTTATCACGCTTTCACTTCTAATTCGATTCTCGATTCGTGAAAAAGTGAAGATAAATGCCAAACATTTTTCATATGATAATTTTTTTATCACAGTCAATTGTTTTTTGGAGAAAATGTTTCTAATCGAATATTAAGAAGAAAAGCAGGATTTGGCACATGACAAGTAAGCAACAATTATATTTATACACAAATTTATTTTGGTAGTAAATTATATTTGTGTTAATTCGAGTAAATAACGAAATTGTTAAATCAACAGATTCACAACAGCCGACGCGACGGTGCTCATTCCCGCGACAGATCGTTGGAAACTACCCATTGCAAAAAAAATGCAGAGCACTTTACCATATTTAAATGGCTTTGAAGCGCACTTATAAGTTGAGTGTGTCTCAAGAATGCTCTCAATTCACGTATTAAATCCATGCATAAATGTTTTGGGAATCTATAAAGTTCAATAAAGTGCTCCTAGTTGTAACTTCGTATAGATTCTGCCCATATTTATCATTTAGTACATTTTAGTACAAACTTTATCACAATGAGTTCTAGAATCGCATTAGGCGTGTGCGTGAAGTTGGAAAATGATAAACCTCTGTGAAATGATAAACCTCTGAAATGATATTTTTTTTTCACTTCAAAACTTCACAGATCGGGAATTGACCCCCTGATATACATACGTCAACTTGCCAGATTGAAAATTGTGACTCTAATTTTTATTCAGTACAGTAGTCTTTGGTAATTTTATTGTGATACATGGTCCAGCAAACATTACCAAATTTTAGAGACGGTTTTTTTTACGGTTCTAAAAAAAACTAAAATCTATCACTGAACAGTCTCCACACAAGACACAGAAGTACATGTCCGGAGAAACAGAAAAGATTGCACTAGATTGGATTAACAGTAATCTAGTACTATCATCTACACCATGAGATCATGTGCGAGCAGATTAGCCTAGTAGTTACGCACTTGCAAGACACCATCAGAGGGCGTCTGATACATTTAAGAGATTTTTCATTCAAATTTGCTTTCGTATTTTCAATTTGTTATTTTTTTCGTAAAGAAAAATTTACAAGGAAAAAAATGGCAGAAGCTAAAAATATACGTGAATTTTAGTATTTAATTTTGTTTTTTAATTTATTTTCTTCAAATGGAAATTTTCTCTTGGAATTTAATTTGTTTAATTGGATTTAAACAAATATTAAAATAAAAACTTTAAATACACGTTTATTTGAGTCTTTTGTTTGTTAATTTATTTTTACTGACGTCTAGTATTTCTGATTAGATATAAATTTGTAGTACATTGCTACTGACGCTGTCATGTGCGCTCCATTGAAGCCAGCGGGTAAAGTAGTCAACAGTTCTTTGCCACCTCCAAAATAACGCGACTAATACCAAAAAATAAATACTAATTTTCTAAATGTTCAATAACGTATGATATTTTTTTAATCACAGTTACACGTCATTATATACATAGCTAAAAATGCTACTCCAAAGTTCTGCAATATTATCGATCGTGAACGTGACTGCAGCAGACATTTTAAAGGACAGCTACAAAACCTTTTTTTTTATTGCACGTATATTAAGTGTTTTCTGTTTTAATATAATCTTTATATCCATTACTTTTGCAATAAAATAAAAGATGGCATATAGACTTATGGCCAGGTGGTGGCGTACAATTCTCCCAAAAGACAACAAAATAAAAGCAATAGTCGACTTTATGGTTTAACTATCTTTCAAACTTCTGCCGTTACTAAACGCAGTAAATTGCATGAAGTTTGTACATGATATGAATTCCATAATAGTCGTGTCTGTTTTATCAGACTGCAGCGAAGTAATATGATTACCGGGCAATGATGGCGGCGGGAACCACTTCCGTTTATGCTTCCGTTTGAAATAATTTGCGTTTATTTTGGAGCAGGTGCTACGAGTATTCAATTTAGAATGTGACTGTGGCTGTGACTGGTATATGAAGTATTTTGGGAATGGTGCATTTAAAAGGAGAATGTTTTGGCCTTGGCACAGGAAATTTGGTAGAACGAATAATACTCGTATATCGATTATAATTTTTTGTTCTTCCAAATTTAACTAAAAATAGGAAATGTTTTGAAATACGTACATATGTACATACTGTATATATGTACGTTGAAATATTCTAATCGATATATTTTCTAAGTTGAAAGTTTTTATGCAACTTGTACAAAACCACTTTAGGGCTATAAAGTACCATGTATAATGGGTATATTGCATTATCGTCGGTGCTGGCTGAAAATTTACTATTACATACACAATATACTTCTGAAGGAAACACATACATTTCAAAAAAAAAAAAAATATTACGTCTGCAGATTTATTCCCCTTCAATATCAGCATCGATATCTTGTAAAAGCATTTTTTTTAATCAAAAACGTTAGAGCCGTTTCCGAGAAAAATAGGATTTAACTTAACGGTTATATGGCAGGTACCGTTATTTTTTGAGCTAAAAAAGAATTTCAATTTCCCCTCTGTACAATACCTAAAAAACTCTATATACCAAGTTTGAAGCAATTCGGTCCACCTGTTTGGGCTGTAGATGTCTATACATTTATACAGACAGACTGACTGACAGACAGACAGACATACAGACGGACAGAATTTTTAGACATATTTTTTCGTCTTCGCTATCATCGTATGTCATGTTTGATTGTTATCTCAAAACTTTTTTTTCGACAAATGCATAGTACCTATAATCGCAAATAAAAACACTGCTAATTTTTGATTGATAAGAATTCAGCGAAAATATGTGGATGCCGCCACGCCTCCTGAATAGAAATTCCCAAATTTTAATTTTTCTTTTGGCTTGCATTTTAATCCCTACCGCCCTACTAAATTTTATATTTCTACCACAATCAGAAGTGATCCATATAATTTAAATAAATTCTTCGAAATTTGGCGAAAGAGGGCGGATACCACGCCTCCTGAATGGAGGTGTCGGGAAGTCCTTCATAATTGTTGATGATCTGTAAGTGAGTGAGTGATGAGCAAGTGAGTAAGCGATTGAGTGATCGAGCGACTGAGTGTGTTAGTCACGTTTTTGCAATCTTTGGAGCCCTATATCTCAGAAACTACTAAATCTAATGAGTTGAAAAAAATTGGTTCTCGATGAGCTCTCGCAAATACCCCGAATTTGAATTTTCTGACTTTACTCGTATTGTTCCTGTAACTAGGGTGAAGTGCCAGAACTGGTATGGGCACAACCGTGGTGCCCTTTGATATTAAAGGTGTCAACTTTGCAGGTAATAATGTTTAGATATGACAGCATACTTGCTGTTGAGCTACGAACCCATCCAGTTCAAATTAGTTTAAGTTTTATTTCAGAATTTTGAATTATTTTTTCTTAGATTAAGCCGATTTTATCTTTTGTTTTTAAGTTTATATTATTAAAATTTAAGATTCTCATACCAATTTTTTTAGAAATAAATTAAAGAAATTTTGTATATATTAAAAATTAAGTAAACAACGACTTTAAAAATATATTTAGATTTTTAATAGAAATCTTTTGCCTACGAAGTGATTGAACAAGTTCGTGCGATCCAGTCATGCATTTTATTTTTACAAGGAACACACTGAGGTGTTTCAATTACCCCTCTATCTTTAGTACCAATGAAGTCATAAACTTCAAATTCCAGTCAACAGCTTTGGCATAAGTGGTTCCTGAGATACAATGCATAAAGAATCGCAAAACACTGATCATCAAAATTATGGGGCACTTCCCGAAATTGTAGAATGTTGTAATTTTGCACAACGGTAGTTCTTGTAATGCAAGCAAAGGAATAAATTGAAAATTTGAGCTTTTCCATTCTGGGGCGTGGTATCCGCCCACTTCCTCGGAATTGGTGTCAATTTATATGGAGTACTTTCGATTGCTGTAGAACGATGAAATTTGGTAGAGCTGTGGGGCTTAAATTGCATGCAAAGGAAATAATAAAAAATCAGAGGTTTTCCATTCAGAGGCGTGGTATCCGCCCACTTTCTCAGAATTGTTATCAATTATGTGGCGAGCTTCCTGTTGATGTAGAATAATGAAATTTGTTTAAATTTTTTAGTTAAGGGGCGTGCATCCGCCCACGTTTTCAGAAATGCTATCAATAATGTAGACCACTTTCGATTGCCGTAAAGTGATGACATTTGGTGGAGTAGTAGGACTTAAAGTACGTAAGATGATAAAAATATAAAATTTGAGGTTTTTTGTATAGGAGGCGTGGTATCAGCCCATTTTCTGAAAAAGGTTTAATTTAAATGCAGAACATTTTCTTTCAGTATCATTCGATATTTTGACATGGCAAACTATTAAAATCTTTTAAAAAAGGAGTTAGATCAGACCAAAAACATAAATGTTAAAAAAATAGATAAATTTTATTATTTAAGGAATACTAACTAAATTTTGATGGGATCACTCTCAAAGCCTTCATTCATCCAAAGCTGGAGTATAACTCTCACATCTTGGATGCGACTCCCAAAACTCATCTGAATCTCTTTGACAGAATTAAAAAAAAGTTGTCAAATGTTAGGCAAAACCCCTTTAGTGCGCACATCATTATAAAAAAAAAGCACATACACTAAAATCCTCTCTATATATTGAATATATATAACAGACAAAAATATTTCCACCGAGTAATATACAAACAGAATATTTTACAGAATCTGTCAAATTTTATCTAACAAGAATTGGCCAGTTCAGAAAACTGAGAACGCTCCATCCAAATTGAGGAGGATTATCCAAATTATTTTGCAGTAGCTATTTGAAAGCAAAACAGAGATATTTCGCCGAGAAATCATGTTCCAAACGAAAAAGATTTCTGAGATCTCTGATCACGAATGACTATGCTTATTTTATCTGCCATCGATTGATTTGGGGCAACCTTAGTTAAGTATGCCCTTTAGCATTTAAAAAGCTTTACAAAATTATCTAGATTTAGTACCCAAAACATTTCCGGCGTTTTGACAGCTCCGCCACAGCCTTAATCGACCAGTTTTAGCTTGAACAATCTAAGAAACAGACTTATGTGGTTTTCGATTAGCTGTTCAGAGTTACTCTTTTTACTCCGAATTTTCCATAATATATAGGAATAAAACATAAGTAGTGAACAAAGAGTAACTCCGAATAGCCAATCGAAAACGAAATAAATATTTATATCACATTTAATTTTTCTTGGACTTTGTGAAAGAAGTTATACATAAATATGATAAAATAATCAGATATAATTTACGTTACTATTTAATTCTTTTGTTAATGATTTATTGTTTGTTTTTTTTTTAGGTGGATTTGCGATGGTATTTCTGGCAAAAGCCAATTCCGGCAATGCTAAGTACGCCCTTAAGCGTATGTATGTAAATAACGAGCATGATTTGAATGTAGCTAAGCGGGAAATTCAAATATCTGTAAGTTTCGAAAATATACGAGTGCATAATTGAACAAATTTATTAATATATTATGATAATCTTTTATAGAGCAACTTAAATGGCCACAAAAATATAATCGGCTATGTGGACTCAAGCATTACTCATACGGGCAATGGAGTTTGTGAGGTTCTTCTTTTGATGCCTTACTGCAAGCATCACATGCTGGCCATGATGAATGCAAGGTAAACCAAAAATATAATATTAATTAAGTCAATTTTTTGTAAGTTTATTTATCTACAGATTGCAAGTTGGCTTCACTGAATCAGAAGTTTTGACTATATTCTGTGATATCGCCGAGGCAGTTTCACGCCTGCACTATTGTCAAACACCGATCATACATCGTGATCTCAAAGTTGAGAATATACTCCAAAATGACGCGGGAAATTTCGTTTTGTGTGACTTTGGATCGGCCACTGCAAAGATCCTTAATCCTACGACTCATGGTGTAACTGCAGTTGAAGAGGAAATTCAAAAGTACACCACCTTGTCTTATCGTGCACCTGAAATGATTGACTTGTACAGTGGAAAACCCATTACAACAAAGGCAGATATTTGGGCGTTAGGATGTTTGCTGTACAAGTTATGCTTCTTTAATTTGCCTTTTGGTGAGAGTACACTTGCTATTCAAAGTGGTAATTTCTCGATTCCCGACAATTCAAAATACACAAAAGGAATGCATCAGCTGATCAAATTTATGCTCGAACCAGATATGGAAAAGCGACCAAATATATTTCAAGTGTGTGAGATTGCTTTCAAGCTGGCAGGCAAAGAGAACCCGGTACAAAATCTGCACGTAAGTATTTTTTTTTTAATTTCTTTTACTTTTTATTTAATTAATTATGAATCGAAAGCAATTAAAGTTGGCTGGACTTCATCTTTCTTTTTATTGCTTCATGTTCAAAATGATTAAGAACTTATGTATGTTGGAGTTTTTTTTTTGTTTATTTGTGTCAATAAAAGAGATTGCAGAAAGAATTTATATTTAATTGGTGTTTATTGTTTCAATAGATGTTCTTTAAATTGGTTTCAACTTGTTTAAGCCAGATTAAAATTTTATGTCTCGGTTAACAATGGACTTTAGTAATTTTCTGATAATATGTACGTCACATATGTATACATATTTTTCGTTCGGAAAAAAACATATATGACAATACATATTTATTATTTTTTAATACTAATTGGCTTAAGAACTTTATTTAAAAAACATTCGTATTTTCCAGAAATCACCCCTACCCGTGCTCGAACAACTGGCAGTGCCTCCATTCGAAACTGAATTCAAACGACTCCACAGCTCTACTTCCGTAAAAGTCAAGCCCCAAAGTGTACCTATAGTAGAATCTGGAACAAGTGTTGCACCAAGACAAAGACCTAAAGGGAGTTCGGCACACAGCCAGCATCCACTTTCACTGGGCTTACCACCTAGTCCATCGCCACGCAATAATATAACCTCACCTCAACCGGTAGTAGAACAATTTCAGGCAAACTTCCCAGCAATAACTGCACCATCCCAGCAACCGGCACAACCAATCGCAGCTTCACAAGTACAACAGCCAACAGTCACAACACCAGTTCAAGCAATGCAGCAAGCAATACCAACAGCACATTCACAGGTACCGCCTTTGAAAGACAATAAAGCCAATCTGGATAGATTCTTCGAATCAACATACCCTGATCCGTTTAGTGAAGCTGCTAGTATTGCGGAATCAGCTGCTTCAAACGAGAGTACTCTGCCTGAGCAGCCGATGTCACTTCCACCTGATATGATTGCTGTATTAGGAACTCCAACAAAGACAATGCTTACACCACCCAAAGCAAGTGGTGGGCACAGGCGCAATGTAAGCGACACTTCGGCATTCAATAAGTAAGTTTCGTATTTTACTCTCGCCCTGCTAACCAAATCCTTTAAACAAATAGCCCTATTTCGTTTACTTTTCATTAAATTTTAATTCGTTTTTGTTTTTTATTCGTAATTTGTTTCGATCTGCTTGCTGAATGACCCGATCCAACTGCCCGCCTGTATATAATAAATTATCCTATACCCAGAACTTTTGCAAACGAAACATCCCAGTTCCTTGCTCCCTATGATCAGTCTGTGAAGAGCCGCAGTGGTAACGTTGAATCACCACCCAACAGCGCTGGCGGCGGCAGTCAAGGATCCAACCCTGGGCTTTTCCTATCCGAACAGAATATGGCCAATGCACGCTTGCTATCGCAATCGATTTCTGCTTCCATTTCCAATACAGAGCTTTCTAGTTTGCCAGCAAATACGACAGGAACATCCTTAGAATCAGCTGCAGCAACTGCGGTTGCTTCGCTCACCCTAGAAACAAGAGTTGATGCTTGGAATCCATTCGAGGAGCAGCCATTTAGTCAGATGACTGAGGATCATATTTTTGAAGTGGAATTTGACAAAATTCGTCAGCGTGGCAGTCAAGGAAGTAAGTTTATCATTCAGACGTTTTAAATAAATCTGTAAAACATGTGTTTTTCTCTATAAAGGTATTACAGCAAAATCAGGCTCGACTGCTTCTACATTAACGCCAACTGAGAATAATCACTGTAGCAGCAATCAAATTCAATCGACACCAATTCCCGTGGTACCAGCACCACCAGCAGGTGTGGCCCCAGTTGTAGCACAAGTAGCAGCCCCAACCGCTGTCATTGGTGGTCCTAATATAAATCCAGCCATCCCCGAAGACCCATTTGGTTCGGCACCATTTAGCTTGCCACCGGGATTGCGTGAGAAAGCTACAGCACTTAGAAAAACCGGAGGTAAAGCATGAAATTTCTTTCATATAAAATTTATATTAGCATAACTTAGAAATCGCACACACAGACGATATAGATGCCGTCGTGTTGATTACCCAGTGCAATGCAGAAGAGGAGTAGTTCCATTTAGATCTAGTTGTATTTTCTTCCAACTCTTAGTAAACACATCAGTCGATGTCCTTCAGGAATTCAAAATTTAAAATAACCAAAATTTTAGTTTCATTACAATGTTGCGGGTTTCGCGAAAGGGAATATTTTAAGGATTTTTGTCCCATGTGGTAGTTAATTGACTGTGAATTTTACAATTGAAATTAAAAAGCTAATTTAGTTGCATATCAAAGTAAATGTTAAATATTGTGCGTATGTATTATTGATGTAACTAATAACGAGATTGTGGTAAAAAGTCTTATTAAATAAATCTAGAAAATTTAAAGCAATATTTTTAATCATCTAGTCTGTAGTTTAGTATATTTTTAATATTTTGTTTTTTTGCGAAGGTACATTGGTTTAGAGTTGTTTAATTACTGTGTCAATCCAACGACTTGGAAATGAAGTGAATAACGGTTTAGTCAGTGATTCACAGTTTATGTAGGTTTCTGTTTTAAACTATATTTTTTAAGTGCTTCTTTGCTAACAGAATCATTACCGTTAAAACTCACAAATTAATTGTTTGTTTTAAAGTAATTTATTTTGTTGCACGTTACCTATTTGCTTATCATTTTAATGATTTTTTTCTTTTCCCGTATTTTTATAATTAAATTCTTAAAAAAAGAAAGACTGACAATTGATAAAATCCTTTAGAAATTCTCTTGACACATAGCCCCAACATTCTCAACACTCATGTAGTTTAAATGTGAAAAATTAGCAGCGTAGAAAAACTTCATTATTCTACGATAAATTAAAAGAAAAAGTAAATAAAACTAATCAAATTTAATTTTGTGTTCCATGTAGTGTACTTAAAGCTCTCTTCTGTCAGGATGTTTCAACAATACGCTAATAAGAAAAAAATTTAAAAGTAAAATTATCGCAAGAAACAAATTTAAAAGAAAATGTTAAAATACTTATATAATGTTGTATATAAGGGATAGAGAAAATAAGATACGAGTTTGTAAAGGTTTTTTTTTAAATTAAATTAAATACTACATTATATAATATATGTATATTTTTTAAATTTTATATAAACATATATTTTTATTTTGTTGATGATTCATATTTATTATAAAAATATTTTAAATTTTCAGTTCTATCCTCTTTTCAAACAAAATTTCACTAATACCTTCATGCATACAAATTTGTTTCTAACCTTTTTAATCATTTCTATATTTTCTTCAACATCTTAAATCATTAACACTTGCATGTAACCATTCGTTAGCTTAGTTTCATAATAAAATAATAAAAGTAATTGAATAAACCCTGAGCTCTTAAAGTGTTACTTTAAAATAAATATCATGAAGCCATGTTCAAAGCTGTTATGAAAATTCTCACATACGATGAAAAACCCCGAAGAATGTTCACAGTACCATCTGCAGATTCTGCAATATTATGAGGAAGCGCGAGGCTACATACAAGGCAAATGTGATGTGATAATTACCTTGGCTGTTACCAAGTAGAAGAGAGCAACTTTTCGTCTAAGAAGGTACTTCGGGTACTAAAGTTGCTCAAAAATTAAAATATTTTCAGGGAAGGACTATGAAATGAGTAACCTCATCCAGTTCTAGATCTTATGATTGCGTTATTTTATATATTCATACCCTAATAATACCTTTTGGTACATGAGTCAATCGGATAAGATTTCGATTACAATCTTATCTTTTTGACATTTAAATGCTCCTATTCGAAATAAGAACCTGATATTAAAATTCCAATTTTCAGCGCATGAAACTCAGCAAGCTTCAAATATTTATTCTGATTGAAATTGTAGTTAATACATCCAATTTTGTAAAAAAAAAAATTGAACGGTTTTAATGTTCAAACGAAAAATTGCCATTAAATTGAAAAGTATTGTTTGGAATCAAGCTGTCTTATGAAAAATGGTCGTTGGATTAGAAATTACTTTTCGGACCGCTCAATACAATTTGTATTGGAAGATTTCAAGTCTGAAATTCATAAAATAAATGCTGGTGTGCCCCAGGGCTCAGTTTTGTTTCCAGGTCTTTTTCTCATTTTCATTAACGATCTCTTATCTAGATCTTTTAATCCACTAAATTGTTTTGCGAAGATAGTGCTCTCAGCTTTTCATCTTCGTTTCGAGATTCCTTGTTCTTCGGATGTGGAACGCGGCAGTGTATGATAAGCTCATTGAATTCTGATCGGGACAGCATTGTTCAATGAGGAATAAAAAACCGTGTAGAATTTAAAGCTTTAAAAAACTTAGTGCTGTATTCTGTCATAAGTAGGAATTAACAGTTCACTAAAAACGTATCAAATTAATAGGAATTTAGTTCACAAAATGTACCTATAGCATCTTATGTAAAAAAATCGAAATATTATGCTTGTGTCCAGGAAAGTTCATTCTTACAAAATTCAGGTATTAAAAATTAGTTAAATTATAAATGCTTCTTATGTTAATTATATAATTGAGATGGATCAAAATTGCTAAAATTCAACACGTCCATACTATCCCCCCCCCCCCCCCCTCTAAAAACTCTTGTAGTGAAATTGTTTTAAAAAAAAAACTCAATTTTCAAACAAATTTTCTGTTTATGAGTATGTGAGCCTTAAAACCAATTTGCTTCATTATATATTTCTGTTCCATCATACATCTTCAACAATTATCACTGCTGATCACCACACATTCACAAAATATCCTTCTAACATATATAGCCGATTTGAACACTCATTACTTCCTGAATTGTCGTCTGAACAAAATCAAATGCTACTTAGGTACAAAACCAACACGATATTAACTATATAAATTTTAATCTTTAAATATTATAAATATATATATATATATATGTATACATATATGCATACTTATTTAGAAAAAAAAACTGAATTGTAAATATCTTTTTAATTTTCCAGTCAAGTGTACAAGTTTGAGTATCATAATAGAAGATACAAAACAAAAAATGGGCAAAGTTTTTAAATTAAGTACTTTGTTTTTTTTTCTAATTATTTTTTTAAACAAAATAAAATAATATAAATCTGTTAATCAATCGAACAAAATGGGTCTAAAAGATGAATGAATTTTCAACATTTTAATAGCTATTGTCAAATGCATATATAAATAAAATTATTTAATATATAAGCTTTAAATTATAAACGAAAGTATATATTTATTTTAAATGATTAAATAAAATGCAAATACATATATATTATGAAGAATGTGGCACTATTCAATTTTAATTTAGTTTTTTATACTCATTGCATTACTTTTATTATTTTTTTCCTGCATTTTTAACATAATTTTTATTTTTAACTTTACTAAAAAAAAAGAAAATGGAAGATGGTCCTTTGTGTTTTTCTTTCTTTTTTGTTTAGGAAATGAGCTTTGTTTTCTGCAGTTCGCTCCCGAATAAAATGAAAATTAAATTATATAAATTTCTAAGAGAGAGAAAAACATAGACAACTTTGATGGTGGTGGAGGTGGTGGTAATTCATATTCCTCTTTCTCTTCTTCTATCTCTTGCTTTTGTCTTCCTCTTGACAAAATCAATAAATGCTTAGTATTTGATGAAAACAAAAATTAAAACAAAAATTAAACAAACACTCTCTCTCAATTTTTATACTGCATAAAAGACCTCGATTTATTTCAGCTCATCGCGGGAGCGCCAGCGGTAGCACCTCGGTCAATATTCCACCAGCCTGTGGAACTACATCGTCAACATCATCAAAATGGCTACTTTCACCAACATTAGAAGTGATTTCGAGTGAAGAAAAAGCTTCTTTGATCAATAATTTGCGATCTGATTCCGAACGTGATGGCGACAGTTCAATCATAGCTGGTAGCTATGTTAAAATACCTTTAGAAGATCGCAATAAATATGAAAAATTGCGAAGCAATGATAATCCAACATCGGATGACTCAGATTCCGAGTTCTTTAATGAGGACTATGGCAGCAGTAAGAAGACTATTTTCAAACACATTGTTCCCAATAACATTCCAGAGAAGATACACAAAATCCAACAGGCAGCTTATCATAAGGTTGATAAGACACAAATTAAAGTTCCAATAGTTAAAAAGCTACGATCTTCTACGAAAGCAAAACAACAATCTACTTCTCAGGCAGCATCTGCGAGCAAAAATGAAAAGAAAACCAATTCAGAACAATCTGTTGATGGGAAAAAATGTTCTGAACGTGATGAAGATGCAGATTCTATTGGATCTGCAAGCGATTTACGTGCTGAAGATGATGACTTTTTCGATGAAAACAATATGAATTCAGCAAATCGATTCAAAAAACCTGTCATGGATGATGGAATAAGTGAGAGTGTAAAGACATGCAGCTCGTCGGCCTACCACGCCGAATGTGAGAGTGTTACGACTCATGAAGACGACGTAAGTCGGGTAGTTGTAAAAGTGCGAATGAGGAAAAAGGACCGCATGAACGAAGTAACTAATAATGTCAACGAGAACGAGCTCAGTCCATCGTCCAATGATTTTCTACATAAGTTTGGTGATAAACCTCTTCTTCTCGATGATGAACTGGATTATGGTTCTGGAGACAGTGATTCCAAAGGCAAAAGTGAAGAATCTCCAGAAGCTCCTAATGATGAAGAAGAGTTGGACGTTTTTGCTATGGCACCATTTAAGATGCCTGTAGCACTTCCCAAAAAGAAGAAAAATCGAGCCAAGAGTCTTCCGGTAGCCGATTTGAAAAAAGAAGAGGACGAAATATGGACTTCAACGCCAATAAAAGAGGAAAGCCGACAAGGCAAACGCAACTCTTTCGTTACCTATTTAACTGAGGCACCAACTTTACCAGCACCCCCTATTTCTGTGCGTCCCTCAACTCTGACACCAAAACCTCGAAGGCAGCAACTTGATGAATTCAACGAGCCGGTTTTTAATCCCTTCATTGATGGAATAACACCAATAAAGCCTCCTCCAGCGATTCCGCCCAAGCCAAAAGTGCCGGTAGCATGTAAAGTTCAAAGTTCCTCAGATTTTGGTATGGTAACAGTTATATCGACACATCCGCTGCCACCTGATGCCCCATCTATTAATGGGCGTGATCTCTTTGGCTCGGAGCCATTTCCACAGGTAATTAGTAAATGTGTTACCCCTATTAACCAATTTACACCCGATCCGGTCCAGTTGGTAACTGTTAATCACTCGATAATTATAAACAAGACCCCTGAACCATCTCCAATTATTGTACACCATCAGCAACAGCAGCAGTTAAGCCAGTCAATTCCCTCCTCATCCTCCACCACCAACACCCAATATATGGGTTTTCCTGTATCCAGTGCTCTTAAAACCCCGCACGATTTCTACCCAATCGCCGATAATGACTTTGTACAAATCGCTCAAGATCATTGCTCCGACTTTACACCAGACGATGAAGAAGAGCCTGTTGTACCACCATCCAGCAGTGGTGGCGGCGCTGGTAGTAGTAGTAGTTCCTCGAAGCCGAAAAAGGAAAAATCTCATCTAGGAGTACGAACTTTACCAGCAAAAATCTCACAAAAAGTTAAATCTAATGTTGGAACCTACAAGAAAGTCTCTTCGTCGAAAAATAAGAAACAATCCTATAACAATGACGAAGAAGAAGCTGGCTACTTTAAGTCAAACACCATTCAAAGCTCCAAAGCTGGTTTTAGTAATATGAGCTTTGAGGATTTTCCATCCGATCAAGAAATTGATCGTATGTCGAAAACAATCCCCTTCGAAGTTGTTCGCAACGAAAAAATGCTTCTCGAAGCTGAAAAAAAATTCGGCTCTTTAAAAAGACGGAGTAATCTTTTTTCCTAGAAACGAATCTTCGAGACTAAAAAGTCTTTGAAGAAAGAATTTAAGCAAGTGTTGCAAAAATACTTTTAAGAAAAAAAAGTATTTTTTTTTTTAAATTAAGTTTACAAATACATAATATGTATGTGTGTTGAATCTAAGAATAAAAGTTGTTAAAAGTGTCAAACGTGTCAATTACAAGCAAAAAAAAAGTACTTCGAAATTATTTTTCGAAAGTTCTCAATAAAAACAAAAAAAAAATAAAATAAAGTAAATCAGAATTGTGACGAAAGAGACTGAAGAGAAACTATACAAACTAATATTTTACGGGATTTTTTTAACTACATATACATACCTTATATGCGCAATAAAACGAAACTTATCTAATATTATCCCCGACAGGATAAGTGTCAAATGTCAATCCTTTGTCTATTCCCCCTTGAATGATATGTTCCATTGTTGTTAAGCAAAACATTGTTATTTGTTTGTAATTTGATATATTCTTTTTAATTTATTATTTCAGCATTTTAAATGAAACAAAAATAAATCATATACAACTAATTCACAAACAAAAATAGCGATACACAAAAATTATTATAGAATTAATGGAAAAGTTAAAATATTTTTATAGAAATTTATTATAAAAGTATTATTGAAAAAAAAATACAAGAATTGTATATAAAGATCGAAATGTTATAAAATTTGTTAAAAATCTAGCAAAATAAAATTTAATATTTTTGTGAATTTAAATAAAATTAAAGCATGTACTAATCCCTATATAAAAAAAAACTTCGATCAGCAGCAAATAAGCATTTATACATCTCTTAACTCTTATTTTTTTTATTAATAAATTGTATAATGTCACGTTTCAAGCTGTACAAAGTAAATTATGGGCTCTTTTGTTTAGCCCAAACATTAAGACTCTTCTACACCCCGCCAATTGGCACCAGTTCTGTCCAATTCCTGTTCCAGACTAACAAATTTGGTAATTTTGGGCAGAAGAGATGCCTCCTGAGAGAGTAAAATATTTCCCCCAACTGACAATTTCAGCCTTATAATATTTTTGTAGGCAGCAAATTTACAAATGTCCGGTTGACGTCTGTCATAAAAGAAAAAAAAAATGGTCATGATCAGAAGGACGTAGTTCTTTCACATTTCTTTAACAAAGCTTTTTACAACAACCAGACAGTGAAAACGAGACAGATACACATTAGTCAGAAGACGTAGTCGACTTGAAATCTAGTCAAGTTTCATAATTAGTTGTTCTTAACCAGCTAGCCAATCAGAAATTTGACAAATTTGCACCAAAAATGCACATGCATTTTATCAAATTTATTTGCCAACTTTTTATTTTAAGCATATGTTTTTGACGTTTAAAAATGGGCAGAAAATTGTACTCTGTTTCTCTTTAAGAGAATTTCATCCCCTCTCTTCCAAATTTGATAAGCTGCCAATTTCTGCCCAAGAAAGTCTGAATCAGATCTATTGTTTATGGGCAGTGCTTTTGGGTATTCAAAAAGTGAAATGACATACATTTGGCAACCCTGGTTGCAATGTATCGGGGATAAATAATACGTAAAAGCGCAAATGCTTGATAATACCGGAAACATATATGTTGAGGTCAGCTTCCACTTGAGCGCGCCACCTTAGGCGAGGTCTTCCTTGACTGCGTATTCCCTATGGGTTGGAATCGAAGATCCTGCGAGCCGGAGCATTGTTGGCCATACGCTCTACATGACCTAGCCGTCTTAAACGTGATATACGTATTTTTTGTACCAGGTCAATGTCGTTGTACAGCTCACGACTAAGGATATCTTCATCCGCTTTCGATAGATGCCATGTCTCCGCGCCATATATCAGGACTGGTATGATCAGAGTGATTGTAACTTCTTAACTCTAATTAATTAGCTCGACAGTATATACACATGTACATTTTCTAACAACTACGTTTTCATTAGCGGCCCTCACATAATATTTCATGGTTGGAAAGTATTACCATTTACATTTATCAAACATAGTTTTTTACTCGACAGCAGACGAAATTTATTAGCTTTTATTATGGAATATTTTTACATATTTCAAATTTTAAATTATTTATCAAAGTGAACACACTGTTAATCGTAATTTGTTTTATATTTGATTGAAAAAACTTGTGAATACTTATCCGATACAAGTTTTATATATATACATAATACATAAATTTAAATTTGGTAATCCGAAAGCTCCTGGAAAATAATTCTGCTGTTGTTAGCTGAAAAGAATTATTTTACTATCCAAAAGTATTATTTTTTTGGGATTTAAAATATGTAATTCAATTTTTAATATAATAATACACATTTTATTCTCATCTGTTATTCCATTTTATTTGTGTCTTTTAAATATGTTATTGTTATAATTTTAATAATTGAATATTTAAGATAAATTACAATCTATTTTTTTGTTTACATTTAAAAATTAAATATTTCGATCTTAATGCAAACTGAATACAAAAAAAATCCAAACAATTATATGCATTCGTAACAAATAGAGAATAAAATGTAAATTAAAACTTATAAATATTTTTGAATACACACACACAAATGCAAATAAAACAAAACTAGATGTTATCAACTTCAATGAAAAAATACAAATAGTTTTTTATGTAAACCAAAGTTATTTGTGAGATATTTTCTTTCTGGCAAATTTAGACGAAACAAAATCAACACACAATACTTATATATTGTATAAATGTTAGCATTTTATTAGTTGTAAAACTACAAATTATTTGTGATTATTGCAAATTAATTTTTATTAACATACAAATAAATTAATATTATAATTATTAATGTAAGTATATTCTACACACAACAAAAACTTTAGTTAAAACAAAAAAAAAACATTCCTTCTTGGAGACAAAACAACAGCAACAACAAAAAACAAAGAACTTCACTCGTCCACTTACAATAAAATACAAACAAAGTGAAAGAAACATGCTTTAAAAGCACACACGCAAAAATTCAGGTAAATATTTACACTTAGAATATCAGAGTTATTTAATTTTAACAATAATCTACATCTACTGTTGTGGTAAATAAAATTGTTTTGTTTTATAATAATAAAACAAATTCACAACGAAATGCTTTTATTTTGGTGTTTGATAGTTTAAAAAAAATTGTTCTTTAAAAAAAATTAATTCTTCATGCAGCTGCACTTATTGAAACAACAACAAAAAAAAATACAAAATATCGTTTATTATTTGATAAAAAATAAAATATATTATAATATAATAATAAATAAAGGACAACAAGAAACTAGAGTATTAAAAATAAGCGAGAAGAAAACAAAATCTTTATATTGTTATAACTCATATTACACAAAACAAAATTATATATGTATTAAACATAAAGTATCTATATATTATTCTGTACCATAGTTATTATTCAGTTATTTATGTATCATTAAAACAAATTAAATATTATTTATTGGAAAAAATACACACCCAAGCATTTATTGATTTATTATTTTATGTGTTCTGTTTTTTTACTCATTTGTTGTTTTTTTTTGTATTGTTTGAAAGTCTTGCTTCTAACTGTTTTTGCAGATTGTTTGAATTGAAATAGTATCCTACTTATATTATAAATGTGAAATCTTGAATGTATGGATGAATGTTTGTTACTCAATCACGCCAGAACTGCTGAATGCATCTGGATGCCAAATTTCCAATTCAATAATCCATATACATACATTCAGCAGAGATAGAGTATAGTCTGGAATAGCATACAGACTACTTTTCATCCCGGTAAAATTTATGGATTCCGTGGGATAGATTTGTTTTAATTTTGCATCGAGCACATACAAAAATCTGCGCATTCTACAAATAGCCAACATAGGCGCATAATTTTAAATGTACAATGTTAAATTAGCTATTAAGCTACAAAAAACGATTTTGCTAATTTTTAACAAGGTTATCATCGAACTAACTTTTAACGTTTTACTAAAGTTAAAATCACCAACAGGCTATTTTATCTATTAAGCATCATACAAATCCATATATAAACGCCAAAAAGTCATGTTCGCTTAGTTTTTTTTAGAGATGCCGCGAATATTCGGTCACTATTCGGCATTCGGCCTATATTTTTGATATTCGGTATTCGGCCGAATAGTTCACAACATTTGGCCGAATAACAAATGGAGAATAAAAAAGGCTTATTATCTTACAATAAATGTTTTCTTTTATTCAAAAATTTGTTTTTTAGTATCTACTCGCAAATGGAAACAAATACTTTCAAACTTTCGGCATACATGCAATGCAATACACTGAGACAGGTCCAGGGTTACCTCTGAAAAATTTGCGAAGGAGTCCAAGTAACCCTGCGCCTCCACAAGCAATAATTTCTTTCATAAAATCGAATGTGCAATGGAAATTTCCAATGCAGACCACAAATTTCATGAAAAGAATTATTTTACGAATCGATTTCTGCATTTATCTTTTAGCATCTCTATGGAAATAAATGAAAAAATAATTTGACGTCCAATGTCAACTGACATTTGTTTTTTTTTTAGCTTTACTTGTGTATCTTGATGGGTTGAGATGGAATTCCATGTATTTAAAGTTAAATTTGCAAATACAACAATGTAAACGAATGGGTTTTGGAGGGCAAAATGTATGAAAGCTTTCCATCCTTGTCTTGCTTGGCACTCTGATTTTCAATAAGATTTCATGAAATGATTTGCCCACTGAACGAAGAAATAAAAATATCTGCAATAATTGCTGAAATAAAAACAAAACAAAAATTGCTTGGAGAGGCGCAGGGTAGGAGTCCTGGCTAAAAAAAAGCGTACCTTATAAACTATAAGAAAAACACATTCTATCATATTTGTTGTTTTTATTATATATTTTATAAACAACAAAACAATATTTTGTTCAAAATAAATAAACGGTTCAACTTAAAACAATTCATTTATTTATTTATTTACTCGAATAAATAAACAATTCAGTTCTTTTCATAATACTAAAACAAATTAACTAAATCCGTGTTTTATTATCGCCAATAAACCATATGGTTCACGATCTGGGTCATGTACTGATATGTACCCTCTATTCTCCGAATTTAATATTAATATTTACAGACCCTGATAGAAACCTGGATCACGTGTTGTTTTTGTAATAAAAAAATAAAAAAATAACCTAGACCCGGACCCGTAGATAATAAAGCAGAGCTATTGTCAGTTAATAAATAAAAACCTAAAAATGTTAATTGTTGGGAATATTTTGCCTATAGTTCTGAGCTAAAATTGGGCCAGTAAACCAATCTTCTAACTGCTCATCTTCTAAAACGTTTAGGGTAGAAAACATGGATTGGCAAGATTGAACACATAATGTAGATTGTAGGTAGGAATCTATATGTATTGTGTATAATGTAATCTGTTTTTAAAAAATAATTAATGCACTCGCGCACATACAAAACATTCATGTGTTTGTTGAATGCCAAATGAGAAAATGTAGACAAAGATTTGAATGAGTTCACAAAGGGCAGAATTCAGAGAAGAATCCGAGCAAATGCAGGAGAAAAGTTTCCAACGATTTGGAAATAACAAAATTATATAAATTATTAAAATGAGTATTGAATTTTTAAAAGGAGTCAATTTTCGACTATTTTACAAAAGTGGCGTCCGGACCTTAAAAAGGAGCCAAATTGACGCAAAGGAGTCCCAAAGGTAACCCTGGACAGGTCTAACACGTCAAAAGTCACGAAGTAGGAAGATAAATACACAAACACATCGTGCCGAATGAAATGCCATAAAATAAGACATGTTATAACATGTCAAAAGTCACGTAGCCGAATGTTCGGCTGCCGTATATTTGCTATTCGGCCGAGTAACTATTCGAGGCATCTCTAGTTTTTTGCACTGTTTTAGGCGCCTTCCGCTGGTGTTTGTCAAGAAAATTGGTTTAGTATGGTTCTAGTTAAAAATGCTTAAAATTATGAACATTTTAGTGAATTCTTTTAATATTAGCAAACTGTTAAGTAGTATCATGCTAAACCCTTAACATCAGGCTGTTTAAAATTTTGCACCATTCTTTTTAGGTTAGTTGTATGCTTCTGTAATTAAATGTCAATTATTATCAATTGATAACACTACTAACATTATAAATGTGAATGAATGTTTGGATATTTGATCCGCAATTGCGCATCAATGACTTAAGGGTTTTGGATACATTTTTAAGATAGGTGGATGGATCATAGGATTTCATTAGATGCGATAGAAATTCCGATGGCACGGGTGTCTGCTGGTATTTTCAAAATATACGATTTATTGGTATAACTAAAACAGGTTTGTATTGAACATTAATATTGTTTTTAAATTCCTTTTGATTCCAACCGAATATGAAAAGAGCCTTTTTCTAAATTCAGACAAACACACAACATCACATAAGGTATCTAGACTGCTACGAGATTACTCTTGACATCTAAGCGAAAATGACTGACTAGCAAGAGTACGATAACCAGTGTGGACAATTAGTATTTTTACTGCTAAATTTAGTAGGAAAAAAATGCGTTTGGCTTTATTTTTTTTTTCAAATCCTGCTGGAATTTTTGTAGCAGGAAGTTTGGCTTTAGAAGAAAATACAACAGCAACAAATTAATCAAACATAAATGCTTAAACCAAATAAATGTTTGATTTAGATTCAAAAAACTGTAAACAATCTCTTGTGTCGTACAAGAGACACTAATGGACAACGGCGTGATGTCGTCAATTTAAGAAATAATGTCATTTTTGAGTAGCGTATCGGAATCTCGCTTTTTAAAATCCCGATTTCCAGAAAACCCAAAAAAAAGTTTTAAAATCCCGATCATTATAATCCCGCTTTTTTAAATCCCGTCAACTCCCGCTTTTTTAAATCCCGTCAACTCCCGCTTAGCCAGTTTTGTATTTTGATAAATGTAATGGCGTTTTTATTTGGCAATCCGGAATTCCTCTCCGATTCGGGATCCCAACTGAACAACTTTGTGGCGAGTTGCGGGCGAAGGTTACAAAACACACAGAATTTGCTTATCAGTGTGACTTCAGATTTTCAAAAAAAAAAAACGCTTTAGGGCGAATTCAGGGCTCAACGAACAAATCTAATAACAACAGTCGAGTTTGACGTTCAATTATATGAATGTGTGAGGTTCCGATTCTTATTTCAAATCCAGAAGCAAAATTCTCTTCTTTTCAGAATCAGAATTGTAATTTTTTTCCAAGTAAACACTCAGAATAGTCCATATGGCTTCTGGATTGCCAATTAAAAACGACATTAGACAAAAAATTTTGCATTGTGTTGATTCCAAAAGCGGGAATTTAATAAACGGGATCTTAAGAAACGGGATAATAAAAACGGTATATCAAAAATATAAAAATTATGCGTATAAAAATTTAAATTAGTCATTACTTAATTAGATTAACACAATTTGATACTTATTATTTTTTGTTACCTAAAAAATGGTTTATTAATTATTTTTAAGGTTTTCTTTTTTGTTTAATGAACTTAACAAGATAAACAATTTTTATTTTGTGTTTGATTATTCAAATGTCGGCACGATAGCCTATTGTTTGGTTAGTATCCACTTAAGTCCCACCCGTGTTTTTCACCTTGACGTGGTGGGGGCGTGGGGGGGGGGGGGTTGGCTTACGTTTGACCATACACCAACTCAGCTGCAACGTCAAACAACTAAGAAAAACAAACAGAGCTGTATTTAAAAAAACGAAAATGAACTATGGAAGCTTAAGTTACGGCTAAGTCACCAGTGACAAGAACAACAACGACTACAACAACATCAACAAGTAAAAAAAACGTCTGGAAAGACAAGAAAATGCGCTCAATCTTGCAACGACTCTTCTCCCTGCTCTTGATAGAATGTCTGTTGACGGTGGGGAGACCTTGGACAGACCTCACTCGATAGGTAGTCAAACCGAGGAGGAGCTTCTGGAAGACTCGAGTCCCGAAGAGGCGAACCTGAAGCACACTGCACCCCTCCAGAAATCGAGAGAACGCTGCAAGTACAGATCCACGAAAAGGTTCGTGAACAAAGTGGAGAAAAAAGACCCGGCTACTCTCAACCCGAGGGACAATGAAGCATAAGAAGTTGTTGAAAAAATACGAACGGCAGCTGACATTAACTGACAGCGTACCCAGTATCGCTTTCCAGCAGAGATGGTCCGCTATCTTTTTGACTATAGCGCAGAGAGAAGGATACCTCTGGTGATAGGATGTGATGCCAAAGCTCACCACACTCAATGGGGCGGCAAAGATATAAATAAAAGGGGTGAGTCAATCTTTGAATACATTTTATATTCCAATCTAGTGTTGTGTAATAAAGGTCATGAGCCAACATTTAGGAACAGAAACAGGGAAGAAATCCTAGACCTCACTCTAATGAGTAATAATGGAAAAATCTCTTTAGGGAATTGGAGGGTCTCACCTATGAAATCCTTCGCGGATCACTCTAGGATACTCTTCACTATAGACAGAAATATAAATGAAATAAAACCTTTTAGGAACCCAACTTGAAAAAATTGGATAGCATACACCAAATGGTTTGATATACGTATCATTCCACCAGAGACGGATAAGATTACGACAGCATCAACCATTGACACTGCCGTTCAAAATCTTACTAGTGAAATGAAAACAGCCTTTAAAAAAACAGTGCCCCATACCTCGCAATGTTAAGCAAACAAACCCACCTTGGTGGAATGGTGAGCTTAAAAAGCGAATACAGAGGTCAGAAAATTTTTCAACAAGGCAAAACAGAGCAAATTAGAAATAGGCTGGAATTCATACAGGGCCGAACTCAACTCGTATACCAAGGAGATGAGAAAAGCCAAAAAGGATTCTTGGGCTATAAACTGTGAATTTATTGAGAACACAAGTGAGGCGGCGAGACTTCGTAAGGTCGTGGCGGGCAAACCCCACAGTCCGATGAAGCATGAACGAATTCGATAGATAAGTCTCTCCTCGTTCCTTCTTAAGACACTGGAGAGAATCATTGATCTATATGTAAGAGACCTTCTCTGTCCAAACAACTTTTGTAACCACCAACACGCATACCTTAAAGGTAAATCAATGGAGACAGCATTGCACGAAGTGGTTTCAATAATAGAGAAAAGTCTTGAGCACAAAGAACACTCGCTAGCACCATTTCTTTATATGGAAGGGGCTTTTAACAACGTTAAAACGAATTCCATTAAATCTGCCTTGGAGAAGGTTACAACTGAACCCGCCATTGTAGATTGGATTTATTCCATGCTGAATGGTAGGATCATAAACTCAGAACTTGGGGACACTATTGTAAAGAAAACAGTTACAATAGGCACACCACAAAGAGGTGTATTCTCACCTCTTCTATTGGTCCCAGTAGTAAACAGCATTCTTACAAGTTTTAATAAAAAAAAGGTATTGAAGCAATGGCTTATGCAGACGACATAGTGATTCTGATATCGGGTAAGTACATTACCACCATCAAAGATATAATGGGATCTGCGCTTAAGGAACTATCCTTGTGGGCAGAGCAAACCGGTTTTAGGATTAACCCCGCTAAAACTGAACTATTTCTTTTTACGAGGAAAAGAAAACTGGAGGACTTTATACCTCCCAAGATGAATGAGATCCCTTTGAGACTTTCCACAGACTTTAAACTAACTTGGAAACGAAATACAGAGGAAAGAATGAAATGAGCACTCTGCGCCTTCTACACATGTAAAAAGAAATTTTGGAACACAATGGGACATGCGACCGCAAGTCATCCATTTGATGTACACAGCCATCGTTCGCCCCATACTTACTTACGGGTCGATTGTGTGGTGGAAAGCTGTAGAGAAAGATAGCTATTTCAAAAACCTAAACAAGGTACAGAGATTAGCCTGTAATATTAGATTAGCCTGGAATAACGGGCATGGATGTCTACGCCACAAGCAGGCCTGGAAATCATTTTAAATCCCTCAAGTCTGGACGAGTATATAAGGGCACAGCGGCCAAGAGTGATGGGTCTAAAATGGAAGGAACAGGAGACGGGGTGTTTTGTGAAGCCCTTAATATTAAGGAATCATATGAGCTCTCAGATGAATGTAGCGTCTTTTAGGCTGAGATCTACGCGATTGAAAAAACAGCTGAAATAATCCAAAGGAAAAGACTGATCTCATCAGAGATCACATTTTTCTAACCGAGTCAAACTTTGGGTTTCTGGATACAACAATGTAGAAGGGAATGATATAGCAGATTAAATGGTAAGGAAGGGATCAATAGCAAATAGGGACAGCAGCAACTTATTGGGTATAGGTCCTGAAGTCCCGTTTGACGTAGTGAAAAGGAAAATAGACATACAAATGAAAGAGCAAATAAACAACTCCTAGACATTTAGAAGCTTATGGTCTAGAATCAATAAAAAGAAAACCCAGTATATTTTATCACTGAGTAAAAAGAGCATCAAAACCTTGAGAGGTATACTAACTGTGCCATAGGTACAATGGCCACTAGACTGGGTGTATTTGCACCTGACTTTTGCAGGAGCTGTCAAGATGCTGATGAAACAGAAACTATTAAACACATGCTCTGCGAATGTCCAAATCTACAAACAAATCGCCTCCGACACTTCGGAAACAGATTTTTTGGTGAGCTAGATGACCTAGTGCATATACCAATGGTAAATATGAAAAAATATATAGAGTGTACGGGTTGCTTTGTAAATGAACCAGTCTTGAGTCTTGCCTATTGAGAGAGGATGAAACTGATATAAATCGATTATTAACGATTTTCAGTCTTATTTTGTTCGTCAGGCGCTGCTCGTTCGGTTGTGGTCAGGAAGCTTTATTGTATAAGCGAAGCAAGAGCAAGTGTTTTATTCTGTTAATTTTTCTTTTGTAGTGTGAGCGCCATGTAAGTGAACCTCACTTGAGTGTTTTTTTTTAAGCAGTAAAGAGTGTAGAATGTAACATGTATTGGGTGTGATAGTGTTGTTTATGTTTCTTTTAGTTGCGTACAGTTGAAGCAATTTGTCTGGCGATGGTTGAATCGCTGTATGTATTTACTTATAGCTAGATTCATTCAAATTTCAATGATTTCTCAAAATCCAGATTTGAACTTTTTTCCAGATTTAATTGTAGCATTGGTGAATGACAGACACACACATTCCTGAAAAAAAAATATATCCTCATCATCAGATGACGAGGAAGACGAAGACGAAGACGAAGCAATCAAAAACTCCACTAAATTTATAAAATATTAATTATTATAATCTTCGTCCATAATTTGTTCAATTTTTAGCACTAGCTCCCAAGAAATTAATTACAAAATATTTTCCATTTGACCCTTTTCAGAAAAGGTAACATACATGTATGTGTGCATTCAGAACAAATCTCACAACCCATCAGAGATCAGACCTTTCGTGTTGAGATTTGATCTAGATTTGCTCTTTTTGTTGCAATGAAACTCTGAAAATTCAAAAACAGCCAATCTTTTAACAGAATGAGCCAATCTTTTCTTCAATTAATTTTCCAATTAGTTTTTGTTATTTTTATCAGAAAATGAAAATTTTCCCATTTAATCGTCATTTATTCACTGAGCTTGATTTTGCACCCTCATTTGTAACGTATATAGGCCACCCTTGAAAATGAAAAAGTAGGTGAGCTTCATATACGTAATATCCTAGCTATTGATGAAATGTTGCCACTACCACCTCACCAAAAATCCAGCAGAGAGGATTCCAGTTGGAAATGAAGAAACCTCCCCAGATAGACGTAACAGCATAATAACTGAACAGTATATCTTCCCAAAGACAATCAACAAGTGGCAATATATTTCTATTGGTAATACTGCGTTGTTTTTTCCAAAGTAATACGAGATACGACCTCTAGTTCCTTTAATTTATTTTTACATTATTTAATGAATTAAGTTTTTTTTTGCTTTTCTTTATATGTTATCTGTTATTTTGGTGTTTAAAATAAAATGCACGACTGGATCGCACGAATTTGCTCTTACATATGTTCGATCACATCGTATGCAAACGATTTCTATTAAAAATCTAAATATATTTTTAAAGTCGTTTTTTACTTTATTTTTCATATATACAAAGTTTCTTTAATTTTTTCTATTGGTATGACAATCTTAAATATTTAATAATATAAACCTAAAAACAAGAGATTATATCGGCTTAATCAAAGAAAAATAACTCAAAATTCTGAAATAAATACTTAAACTAATTTGAACTCAAAGTACGCCATTTTATTTCTTGTAAAAATTTGAATTTATGAGAAAAAATTTTTTTTTAATCTGGAGCGGTTTTTGAGAAAAAAGTTTTTTTTTAACTTTTTGGAACAATTTTTTTAAAAAATTCTAAGACGCCAATTCATAGGTATTCAGCAAATACATATAACTATAATTTTTGAAAAAAAAAATTATTGAGCCGTTTTCAAAACATAAATTAAAAACTTTTTTTTAAATGCAACGCATCTTCGTCGGAAATTCAATTTGAGTTCGAAGTAGCTGTCATCGGAAGAAATTTTAAAGAAATACGACGACGCATTGCAATGAATATAAACTTCAGGCAGAGATGAACAACTTAACTGATATATCGAAAATGCGATATATTTTCGATAGCTTTTTATTAAATATACACTATAAACGTTTTAAACCATGAAAAATTGGCGAGAGAGTGTAATTTATTGTTTATAGAAAGTATTATATAATATTAAATATTATAATATTTAATTATAATGCGCTAGAGTTTTTAAGAAATGTAAATACATGCACCGATTTTAAAATTAAAACTATCGAATAAGGTCCCCTCCCTATTTCCAAACACATGTTTTGTTTCCGTTTGAACTTTCAACAAAAGAATAATTTGAAAAAAAAAACTTTTGAAATGCAATATTATTTATTTAGAAAATAAAAGAACATTGCAAGTACGAAAACAATATACGCTGACGCAGCTCTAATTCTATAATTCCATTGAAGATTGAAGACAAACTTTCGCCTAAATAAAAATGCGTTTGCTTTTGTATTGGAGCAGATTCAACACAAATACAAAACAAATTATCAATCTGATGGTGTCACTCCAAACCTTTAAAAAATATACGATGTATTCAAAACTAAAACACAGCCACAACTTCTGGTGTCCTTCTTGTGTAATATAATTCGCTGGGCAGATTTACCATCCGCTCATATTGCTGTGAACTTGTTTATTCGTTCTGCCTAAAAACAAAAAGCCTACAAGTTAACGTACATAAGGTTTATTTCTTCATTACTTACATTTTAGTAAACTTTAAAAAGAAAACACTCCGCAGCGAGAACTTGTCGGAGGACTTCGGAGAATATTTTGTTTGTATCTGTCATAAATAAAACCATTAAAAGTACTTCATCGCATACAAATGGCATGCGTTGAATTTCGTCGGACAGAATTTCCAATCAGCCGATCGGAGAATTACCACGAAGCAAAATGTCTCCGATTCGTAGTAAATCGGAGAGAATTCCGCTCCGACGGTTACCTCGATAGGGCAGATTAATTAAAAATATTGGTACCCAAAGTATAAATTGGCAACATAAACCTATATACATATGTGTGAAATATCGAAAGAATCGGTTAAGCCATTTATGAGATAGTCGAAATAAAAAAACGGTCCTATGGAAAGTACAGTTTTTAGTCATTTTAATTTTTTTTTATCATATGATCGGTCGTACCTAAAAACCTGCACTGATTTTTTAAAAATCAAAATCGTTAGAGCCTTTTCCGAGAAAAATAGGCTTTAACGTAAGGTTATATGGCAGGTACCGTTATTTTTTAAGCTAAAAAAAATTCAATTTCCTCTGTGCAATACCTAAAAAACTCTATATACCAAGTTTGAAGTAATTGGGCCCACGCGTTTGGGCTGTAGGTTTCTATACATACAGACAGACTGACAGATAGACATACAGACGGACAGAATTTTTAGACCATCTTTTTTCGTCTTCGCTATCATCGAAATGTCACGTTTGATAGTTATCTCAAAACTTTTTTTTCGACAAATGCATAACTTGCCTTATAACAGGTCCGCCATCTAACGTTTTTTTTCAACTAATGCTTATTTCGTGAATGGTAAAACTTAGCTCACGTCTGATTTGACAGATAATTAGTTTTATCCTTCCGTTGAACGAATATGGTTGTGTAAACGCTTGAACAACGCTCGCGATCGAATTAGAGAAGATGCCGATTTTGCCAAAAAAATCATCTTTTCAGATGAAGCTCATTTTGATCTTGGCGGGTATGTAAACAAGCAAAATTGTCGCATTTGGGGCACAGAAAACCCACACGCATACATTGAAAAGCCGATACACCCAAAACGAGTCACTGTTTGGTGCGGATTTTGGTCCAGAGGCATAATTCGAAAATGAGCAAGGAGTGGCCGTTGCAGTCAATGGCGATCGTTATCGGGCCATGTTGAACGATTTTTTGTTCACAAAAATTAAAAAGGAGGATATTGGCAATATTTGGTTTCAACAGGACGGCGCTACGTGCCACACAGCCGAAGCTACACTCGATGTTTTGCGCCCATTTTCAAAAAAAAAAAGTTATAGTACCTTTAATCGCAAGTAAAAATCTTAATTATTAAGTAATATAATATAATATGTAATAAATATAATATTTTGTTTTATTTCCCTGTGTCCAAATAACTCTTTCAACCGCCCTTGGGCGGGGGAAGGTTGAAACACATTCAACACTATGGACGATATAAGAACAATAATTGTTTCAACAGTACCCAGTCCCACCTACTAGAGGCAAAAACGTACAAAAAAGTTCAAGCTCGGTATTTTAAACGTCACCCTAAGACAAAGTCTAGTTGGGTGCTTTCATAAATGCATGGTTGCGAAAGTCCGACGAATGCATAGCATTCATAAATGAAAATGATGAATGTCAGAGTTTCATAAATGTAAAACACAAATATTTACAGCGCAAATGCACAAATATAAAATATCACATGCATTCTGATTTTTCTCTTAAAGAAAGAGACAATATGATCTAAACGGTGGTTCACTTTCCCTTACTGTTCACATCTGTCCAAATTTCCAGTAGAAAATTCAAAGCTTAACTCAAAATTAAAAATACACACCAGAATTGTTTCTGGTCCATAGGAAAATGAAGCTAATCAGAGAAAGTATTCATAAATGAATATTAAAATGCATGCGCAAATATTTTTTCTGACGTTAATATGATCGCATGTAAACAAAGCAACCATACATTTATGTTGGGAGTTTTCTTCCTAAAAAAATTTAACGTATTTTGTAGTCAAAAACTCCTCCTAAATCCAATATTTTAGCAGAATGAGAAATTTTTCATTGGTTACACAGGCGACAACTCAGGTAAGAAGAAATAATAATGGATTTTTGTAAAACAGTTAAATCCAAGCAGAACCGAGCAAGTCTAAAAGTTGTGCTGAAAGATGATAAGCTTTATGTTGGAGACATGGAGTTTGTCTGAGACGATATAACCGGAAATTGTTTACAACTTCAAATTCTAAATATTATTAATGGCCACCCGCAAAGGAACACTAGACCAACGTCCATTTTTAAAATTACATTTTGGAATAAGGATATGCCCATTTTTTTTAGAAATCGTCAGTTTGTTATTGGCAAGCTTTTTGGGCAGGTTTTACGTAATCGGCAAAATGATTATTTTGTAAAAGAAAAGATTGACCCCAATCTCATCTAATTCCGACGGTAACATTAGATTCGTTCGTTGAACTTTACCTAGGGTCGACCCAGGTTTTTTTGACAACCCCAAGAGTTGTCAAAAAAACCTGGGTTTTTCGGTTCTCAAGAAACACCTGAGGGCCATTAAATTTATGCAGAAAAGCAAGTTATGTCATTTAATAATTAAAACTTAAAATATGTTAAATTGAAATTCTTAGTACATTTTTTGTGGCCCTATGTACAATACACAAATTCAAAGCTTCCCATTTTTCATGTCTGTGTCTCAAAATTAGTTTGAGTATTGTTTTAAAAATAACAATTTGCATACAAAACGAGAAAACACAACAAAACAAGTGCCTCAGATTAGGGATGATGGATAAGTTCATCTATGTTATTGAAACATGGATATTAAAACAAAAAATCGATGATTCAATATCGATGTTGAAGAAAGAATAAATGAGGCTGTACGTGTATCTTCATCTTCATCTGCATCGATATCTGCAAAAAAAGTAGAAACAAAATAAAAAAATCATACTTGTGCGATAGAGAGCGAAGACCAAAATGGAGATCATCTTCATGTATGAAGATTATAGGAAGTATGAATGTGAAGATTGCAGATTATAGTGAAGATGAACATTTTCATCTGCATTACAGCATTTGCATCTGCACTATAATTTGTTCCGTTCAGATAACGAATTTTCAAGTTTTTTTTACCATTTCACCTCAGTTTGCTTAAAAACAACGAAAATACCGAAAATGTTCTTCTCTAAACTACATTACTGAACGCTTAGAACATGTGATTGTGGGATGTGTCAGGAAAGTTATAGCAGAGTTCGAGTAAGTTATTAGTGTGTACCCTGTCTTACTTTTATGTTTGTTTTATATTATGGTCCTGCTCTACTTTTCTTCAAATCTGCAGATGCAGATCCATGTAAAGCCACCTTAAGGGATAACCTTTCAACACATCGATATTTACGATTCGATAACTATTAACATCGATGATGAGTACTCGATATTCTCCTCAATATCGCCCATTCCTACCTCAGATCTCATGTGACTTTGACGTTTATTCATTTACCTCAAGTTGCCCCTGCTAAAAACCTAGTTCTACTTCAGGGCGAGTTGAGAGCGACCCTAGGTTTCAAAAAAACACAGAATTTGTTTATCAGGGTGACTTTAGGTTTTTCAAAAAACGCTTTAGGTCGACCCGAGGGCGACTTCAGTGCTCAACGAAAAAAACCTATTATGTGTCAAAAAATTAGATTTTGTTTGAATATTCAAATAAACGGCCAAAAACTGGGAAAATAGTAAATTTTTGACACACATAATGTGTGGTTTGTATACTTGACATTGCGACGACGTTCAGAAGAACGTAGTTGACTTAAAAGCTAGTAAAGTTTCTGTCTAGCTTCAAGTCGACTATATGCGTTTTTCTTTTTTTAGTTCAGAGTAGAGTCTGAGTTGTCAAAAAATTTGTTTGTGTTTCTTTTTAACTCAGAGAATGCAGAGCTCCAAATGCGTGTTCCTTTTTTCGTTCTGAACATGTGTAGATCTAATTGACTGAGCATGTGAGTAAATTGCTGAACGCACCAAATGTCATGTGTATCAAGATCAAGAAGGAAAATGTGAAGAAAAAAATAATTAAATACATAAGTTGGCGCATAGAGAAAATAATTAGTTTCTCTATGCTACGGTGGATGCGTTTTTTTGGAATTACTTACGAATAAATAAATTAGTGTATTATACATAAACTACTTTAAAAGGTTATTTTTGAAATTACCTTTATTAAATTTCAAGGGTTGTATTTTAAATATAAATTTTTTGTAAAAAAAAAAGGCTAAAAAACATAAAAAAGGTGAATTGAAGAACTAATTAATTTATCTCATTTATTTATTTTACTATTCTCATGATTAGACAGGTACTTAAATTATTTCCAGTTCTGTTTACTAGACCAGTAATAAAAAAAAGAAAATCAAAAGAAAAACACATGTAGATACCGAATTATATGACTGCACTTATTTGTTACCTAAAAGCACTGTGCTAAAATTAAATAAAATCATCAATAAAATTCGAAGTTATAAAAAAAACAAAATAAAAATATAAAGAAATTAATCTTTGGTAACTTCTTTTTATCGAGTCTCGATAGCGAATCTTCTTCATATCCTAAGAGCTTTTTATTAGCTTTCGCTCATTTAGTTAGTTGTCAAGATTTGTTTTGATTGTCGCGGTGTCCGAATTTAGTTGTAAAAAAATCCCTAATTTATAAGTTTTTATTTCGGTTTATTGCGTCTCGTCTTAATATTTTCGGAAAATATTTTACATTTCCTTCATTCCTGTCTTTTTGTTCGAAGTCCAATATGAACCAGAAAGGTATTCTAGTTAAATGTGGAGGATTTTCAACTCAACTATCGAAACACGTAAATGAAGCCATCGATGGTGACCCTTTATGGAGCGCACGTTACGACGTCACTCATCCTGATGCAGTAATCCAAACCCATTTGGATTTCCTTGAGAGTAGGTAGAATTTATAAATATCCTTTATCTTCTAATCTTTCATTTGTTCGGTATGTTTTATCTATACATTATGATGTATTGTATGTATATCTATCTATACGTGTCTAAAATAGTCTAAACAAATGGTGAATGTGCAATGGCTCACATAATTGTGTTTGGTGTTATTGCGCTGTCTCATTCCTACAATCATACAATCTCAACAAAAAAATTAAAAAAAAATTCACCACAGACACAAGGTCATCATGACACAGACACAACTTCTGGATATGTCCTCTCATTCCCTGAGTTGTGCGTTCAGGGATGATATTTTTCTTTGAATTTAACGGTCAATTAAAAAAAAATTGTATTCATGTAGATGGCGCTGATATTATCTTATCGAATACTTATCAAGCTAGTGTGGAGGGATTCATGAAGCATTTAAATCTAACTCGAGATGAAAGCATCGAAGTGATGAAAAATAGTGTGAGATTGACTAAACGGGCAAAAGAGATGTTCTTGAAGACGAATTTTTCAAAACCTGATGAAGGTGGTAAGTATTACCTTTGTTATTGTAATCATTTTAACATTTTTTAGTTAGGCATTTTGAAAGATCGCAATTCTTTCTTTAGTATCACAAGTGATACTAAAGGGGCTTGTAAAGAATGCGTTCATGAGAATGCAAACGTTATAAAAAATTTATGAATGCATTTACTGACTTCACTTTGATCAATTAATTCTTTTGCATTCTTAAACTGCCTTTAACTTTTTTGCATAGTTCAATAGCTTAAATTGCTAGCAATGGCTTTTAGTTTTAAAGAATTGATGCAAATTAATTTTAAAAAAGGCAGCGGTATTCCTTGCTTTCACAAAAAATCCATTTAATTGTTTGTCATGGAAAATAAGATGCACGACTGGATTGGGCATACTTGCTCTTATGTTCATAGATACATAAAATTATTTTACAATATTTTTTTTAGCAAAAAATTAAAGAAATTTCGTATTAAGTAAAAAACGACTTTAAAAATATCTATGTATGAATATTTACCCGTTTCTACTAGGCGTGTTTGGTAACGTGATATTCGTAAGAATTTCTACGAATTTTCACATTTTTCTGTCAAAACCCATAGGAGAAAAAGCTCAAGTTTCATAAACTTGGTGAAAACGTCTATTTACCAAACAGGCAAACCAAGATTCTTGTATGCTTACGATATATTCGCACATAAGAAACATCAAGTGATATGGTAATCAGTTATATAAAGAAGAAATCCACCCTTCCAACCCAACCCACCTTTTTCGTGGGTGGCAATGGCGCAGTGGATAAAGTGCTTGATTGCTAACTAGGAGGTGTGGGTTCGATCCCCACGCTAGGCGCATTCTTTGCTATACCTCCAATTTTAATTGGATGCCGCCCATGGGTTAAAATGAGAGATTCAATACCTGGTTCTCAAATCCATTGTGCTAAACTAGTGCCGTGCAATTCAGGTTGCATTTAAAAGACCTTAGGTCTTACAGGCATATAGTTAAATTAAAAAAAAAAAGAATAATATTCAAGAAACCAACTCCGAATGTTAAATGCCACAAAATGCATTTTTCATACGAACGAAGTATATCTTCTTTTAAAATTTTTGCACCTGACCCTGTGATCCAAGCATTGTTATCTCCTGATTTCTGGCCAAAATTAACAGTGGCCCACAAGTTTAAAAATATCCCAAGAAAAAAAATATCGCCCAAATGTCAGAACCAGTTATTAACGTAAAAACGGTATTTCCAATAAACTGATTGTATACTACCAGAATGTTGGAGGAATGAAGTCTAAATTTAATAATTTTTACTTAAACTGTTTCAGTGGATTTTTCGATGTTATTATTCTTACTGAAACATAGCTTAATTCAACTATTCTTGTTTCTGAAATTTGTCCTCCAGAATATAACGTTTACCGAATTGATAAAAATCCATAAAATAGTATTCATAAACAAGGAGGAGGTGTTCTGATTGCTGTTAAGTGTCGTCTAAATTCTGAACTTATATTATCTGATAAATTCATAAATTTAGAACTACTTTCAATTAATTTAATTGTTCCTCATTCTTCGTACATAATTTCTGGTTTATATATTCCGTCTGGTTCATCGTCTTCTGTGTACGTAATGTATTCCTAAGCATTAATTGATATCTTCGAAAATTCCGGGAATTCATTTGTTTTACTTTTCGGAGATAACAACTTGGCAAATACAGACTGGAAACTTGACGAAGATACTAAAACATGCTTCAATCCTATCCATGGCCCTGAACTTGAGAGTATTTTAGTGGACACTGTGATGTTAGCTGGACTTAACCAAGTCAATGGGCTAGGGAATGAAATTTGCACGTTATTTGGATCTTGTTTTTACCGATTGTCTTATTAACTGTGAACCATTAGAGCTAATGACTAGTTTTTGCCAAAAGTTTCACACCATTTAGCTGTTCAGCGTTGCATCCAAATAAGTGCTGATGATAATCAAAATATGTCTATCCCTTCATTGTCACCGTATTTTAATTTCAATCAAATCAATATAGCTAAACTTGAAATATTTTTTAATACCGTAAATTGGACAAACGTTTTAAATTCCAACGAAATAAAAACTTCAATGTTTCCATCAACCGTGCAATATAAAAACAAAACTCTTCCTGTGATATAGAAATTAGTAATATATTTGTTGACTTTTTCCAACAAACTTATAAAATGTGCAATACTGATTACTGTGATAAATCTAACCGGAATCGGCTAAACTGTGATATACCTAATTTAAGACTGACTCAAGCTGAAGCAGTGCAATATATTGACGGCTTAAAAAGTACTTGTTCGTCTGGTCCTGACAAAATTTCATCTATATTAGTTAAAACTTGTGTCTTATATTTGTTCTGCAATCACATATTTATTTAATTGTTCGGTGTCATCTGGTGTGTTTCCTGAATTATTGAAATCTTCATTTATTACACCTATGCATAAGTGTGGAAATAGAAACAAGGCTGAGAATTATCGAGGCATTGTAAAACTCTCATGTATACCAAAGTTTTTTGAAAACACATTCAGTTTTATTGCCAATCACTAATTGTACCTGAGCAATATGGATTTTGCCTCATAAAGTCTACGACAACAAATCTTCTCGAATTCACTAATAAAGTAAACATTAATATGTAAAATGGACTTCAAACTGATGTATTTTACGCTGACTTAAGTAAAGCCTTTGATCGGGTGAGCCACTCTATTATTTTAGTGAAATTAGAAAGATATGGGTTTCTAGAGTGGATATTCACTTGGATCCAGTCGTATTTAAGAAATCGTACCAAAAACTATATAACCTATTTAAGAAAAGTTACATCCGGGGTTACTCAAGGTAGTCATATTGGGCCATTGCTATTTATACTATTCATTAATGACATTACTACGAACATTCTTTATTCAAATATATTAATCTTCGCTGATGACTTTAAACTTTTTAATGGTTATAAAAATCCAAGTGTACACTCGTTCTTACAACATGATATTGATAGTGTCTTCGAATGGTGCACTCAAATGGAATGGAATTAAATAGAAGGGAATGCAAAGTAGTGTCATATTCAAGATCGAGAGAACCTATATTGTCTTCCTATTTATAGAAGACTGTTTAATTGACCGAATTGAGACCTTTAATGACTTGGGTGTTTTATTTGACACGAAACTGTCATTTAATCTTCATATTGACATGATTACAAGTAAAGCAAGGAGCCGGCTTGGATTAATTAAGAGATTTTCAAAATAATTTAATGATCGCCTTATAGTATTGCGGCTGTGTTTAGTGTCCTGCTTATGAGGTTTCCATTACTAAAATTGAAAGTGTTCAAAAACAACTTCTGTTATTCATTCTCCGTGATCTTCCTTGGGATCCTAATCAACATCTACCATCATATGAAAATCATTTGCAACTGCTCAGCCTTTCTACGCTAAAGAAGAGGAGGGAAGTGAATAATATTCTTTTCCTTTTTCGGCTTTTATCGGGATCAATTTATGCTTCAAACATCCTGAGTATGATGAACATAAATTCCCGTCCGAAGTTAACCCGTAATCCTGCATTCTTTTATATAACTTCCGCCAGAGTTAATTATGGATTAAATACATCTTTAAATATTATGTGCAATGATTTTAATTGTTTATATAACTTAATTGATTTTAACATATCGAAACATTTTTTTTTTAAATTATTATTATCCTGTTAATTATTTTATTGTATTTTTTATTTAAAACTAGCGGACCAGATGAACTTCGTCTCGCGCCAATTTAACGCCCTCAAATGAACTGCAGAGCTATAATAAAATACAAATAGTTCTAATTTACCAATGTGATTTATTTGAATGGAATACAAATCAGTAGAGAGTGATAGGATAAACAATGTTTTTCAATTTGTTTTCCGGCGCAAAAACAAACAACAAATACCGTTTACCAAGCTATCAACGACGTCCTTTTTTCTTTGCTGCTCGTATTGCCCGTTCGCAAATCCAATTGAGGTTTTTATAATTTTTTTACAATGCCGGTTAACACTTTACTTTGGTAATGAGTTTCTTCTTCGACGTTGTTGACTCGCAAACATTTGCCGGGAATGATATCAATCCAGTCGAGACATCAACAGAAATTTCGCCATTCCTAGCACCACTGCAATGCGACTCTCATATTTGTGGTCAATTTCAACTTCCTTACGTGCCGACACAAAGACGACGATTTGAAGCATCCATTAAGTTCATCGGCAGCAATAGATTTCAAGATGACGGAAAGCGTTTGACGAAAATCTCCGCTGAGCAATATTATATCCCCACCAAATCAAATCGAATCACCTTGTAAATCCTTCATTGTTAGGTCAACTGCCTCCAAAGCTCGTTTATGCGCCATCGTGCATTCATCCCGAATTATGATTTTACATTTTCGCATCAATTTCTCTGTCGCCGAGTTTTTGGTCATTGTGCACGTTATTGGCTTGTCAACCGTGAGAAAATTCATCGCAAGCTTCATAGCGGAATGTGTGTTTCGGCCGCCTTCAAACAGTATGGCAGCAATGCCAAAGATGCCATAAATGATGAGACATGCAACTAAATTTGAGATTTTGGCCGAATTGTTGCTAGGATCAATTAAATGACGAATGTCTTACATGTCCCACCGGGAGCATCGAAAATACACACTCCAACTCGATTTTATTTATTTTAATATGGAGGGATTTTCACACCTGTGTTTTTTTATGTCAAAAAGCATACAAAATACAAGGAGAAACAGAAATACAATCTAGCCACGGTGGTAGTTTGCCGCTGCGTCCTCGTAGAATTGGATTGCTTCGTCGTCGTTGATATAAATAAGTCCTTCGTCCAGTAGCGCTGTCACATCCAGATATCTTGGCTCGGGGTATCTCTCTTCGCTGGTCATGCTATTCACTAGGGTGTTTGGGTGGTTGATTAGGTTGCTCGTCAGTCTTTTGGTAGCACTGATCATGTACTTGTCGAGGGGTGTTATTCCGGACGCCTCCAAAAGTCGTTTGTTGCTGAAGTTCTTTCGCCGTCGCTGGTCAAAGTGGAGTCCCGTGCAGATCCGGAGGATTTTCCTCTCATGCTGGTTTTGGATACAGTAAACCAAGCAGGAAGTTGCCTTTTTTAGGGTAGCTGTCACGTGCGGGTTGAAACGAAACCTCTCTTCGAAATTAATACCCAGTTATTACACAGTTGGTTTGGTTCTTAGTTGTGACCCGTCGGGCAGATTGATAATAATACTTCGGCAACTTGTGGCTCGGATTTGGCTGAGTTGAATTTGATGCCCCATTTTGTGTAGAATTCCCACAGGCGTATCACATGTTCTTCTACTCTTCGGGCTGCAATAACTGGTTACATAGATTTGGCATATGTTAGCGTGTCGTCTGCATAGAGCAGAATTGTTTGGTTGGGGCTGTTCCGATGTGAAAATGTTATAGAGTTATGGTCCTAGCTTCGATCCTTGGGCAACTCCTTCTCTGTTGCTTTTGGTTGTTGACTTGCAGTTTTCTATTTGGCCAAAGAACGATCTGGAATTAAGAAAGTTAAACATTATTTTAATTAGTGTACTTGGAAAATTAAAAATGGTTAGTTTGTGTATTAGCGCCTGTATCCAGATGCTGTCGAATGCTTTCTCAATATCCAAGAAGCATCCAACAGCAACCTGGTAGTTGTTGAGGTTATTAACAACATACTTCTGGAATCTCAAGAGTGGATGTAAGGTTGAATGTTGCTCCCGAAATCCGAACTGCATATCCGGAATGATTCGGTTAGGGGTGCAGAATGTCTTTAACCTACGAAGAATAAGTGCCTCAAGAATTTTGCTGGTGTTGCTCAGTAGAGATATGGGACGATATCCTGATACGCTACCCCTTTCTTCGGTGAATTTGCCGAATTTGTGGTGGTGATTGTGCAGTTCGAAGCTGTGAAATATGGGCAGGTCTCCATTTATATCTTCTGCACGCACCTATTGCGCTTGATTATTACGTTTATGTTTATGTTTATTGTTTAAGCATTTTTAAATTTTAATAGCTCACAAAACAGCCATAAATCGAAAGCCAATACACATAAGCACATAGCACATAGCTTAAAACCTTCTTTACCACCATATCTTTCATAAAAAAAAGTATATTGGAAATGGTCGAATGCCAACTGAGATCATTAGCGTCATACGTTTTTGAAAACGTTTTTTTATATATAAAAATATTATTTTCTTTCTCATATGTTAGTATATTTAAACTTACTGTTATATTGTATAAGTAATTTTTTTTAACAACTTAGACATCTGTCTGCAGGTGAAATAAATATGAGAGCAATACGTGCAATCCGGGCAAAATATATTTAATTTTACGTTGCTATGACAATTTTAGTAATAATACCATTAAAAACATAATTTCAAAAAAAAAATCGTCCATCTGTTTTCAAAATATTGAAATTTCAAAAAAAAAACCTTATAAGGCAGGGGCCCCAACACGTAACTTGATACAATCGAGTTTTATCGATACAATCGAGAATTGGGAGCACCTATTTTGGTTCAATCGAGTTTTCTCTAACGATTCAATCGAGGACACTCGATTTTATGTAACATTTTTTTTAGACCAAAATGTAGATTATACCTAAAATAGTAAACTGATTTTTTTTAAATCAAAATCGTTAGTGCCGTTTTCGAGATAATTAAGTGGTCAGCTGGGATCCTGGATCGGAGAGAGATTCCAAATTTTCAAATAAAAACGCCATTAGTAGGTTTGTTCGTTAAGACCCGAGTCGCCATAAAGCATTTTTTGAAAAACCAGTCACTCTGATAAGCAAAGTCTGTTTTTTTTAAACCTATGGTCGCCCTCAACTCGCCCTAAAGTAGATCTACCTTTTTAGATGGCGTAAGTTGAGGTAAATGAATAAACTCTGATTTGATTTGTTACTTTTAAAATGGAAATAAAAGAATACTTAAATTAATTTTCAGACACAGGCATGCAAAATGGATACCTTTGAAGTTGTGGATTGTGCATAGCGCCAAACAAAAATTACTAAGAACTGAAATTTTACATATTTCATGTTTTAATTATTAAATGACATAACTTACTGTTCTGCAACATAAAATTAATGGCCCTCGGGTGTTTTTTGAGAACCGAAAAACCCAGGTTTTTTGACAACTCTTGGGGTTGTCAAAAAAACCTAGGTCGATCCTGGGTAAAGTTCAACGAACGAACCTATTTTTTGTATAATAATTGTGCAACAAACAGTTTTTTTTTTTAATTTGAATATTTCCACGTACACAATTATTTTCACACATACAATCTCATTAAAATCCAGAATCGTCAGAATCACACAAAAGTGTTCAGTTGGGATCCCGGATCGGAGAAGAATTCCGGATTGCCAAATAAAAAGGCCATTAGAGGCTCTCTTTCTTTTCCGGCCATCACATCATTGAATTCGAGTTTGACATTTAATTAGTTTGGGTGTGTGTGTAATCGAATTTTTCTTTCCATGAGAAGATCAGTCATTACATACCAAACGATAACTTTGAAAACGATATAAAGCAACTGACATCCCTAAGATTCGTGCATTTTATTATATATATTATTTTATTTACCTTCCTCATTTTGCAAGGTTTTTGGTATATCAACCAAAATACCTTCTTTAACTTATAAGGCCAGAAATAATTTAAATCGTCTTTTACTTTTGAAGGATTACCAATTGTTATGGCGTCTATTGGACCCTACGGTGCACATTTATGTGATAAATCCGAATACAAAGGTAGTTATGCAGAGAGTGTTACAAGTGATGTTATCCGCAATTGGCATAGAGTTCGAATTGAAGCTTGTTTATCTGAAGGCGTTGATGGGCTAGCAATTGAAACAATTCCATGTCAAGTAAATAAAATTATTTATCTGTTTTAATTTTAAAATAAACAATTTGTAATAAATATATTTGAATTATAAAATATATTATGTATGCATTTTAGAAAGAAGCTGAAACAGTTGTAGATCTTCTGTGCGAAGAATTCTCAAATACAAAATTCTGGGTTTCGTTTCAATGTAAAGTATGTTAAGTTTGAAAATTCTCTTCCGTGCTATTTTATGTAAATTTTTTAAATGACTAGGACAAACAGCATCTTGCACATGGCCAAAAGTTCAAAGATGCATATTCATCAATACAAAAAAGGCTTAAAGAAAAATCAGCTACTCATAATTGTATGGCTATTGGAGTTAATTGCGTCGATCCAAAGGTAAATAGCAACTTTTCTTGTGATAACTTATAAAAATATAATGTATATATATATTTTTCTTAGATTGTAGCATCACTATTTAGATCTGTTGAGAGAAAAAACATTCCCTTCATAGTTTATAGCAATCGTGGTGAAGAATTCGACGAACAAAACGGCTGGACGGGAGCCGAAAAATGCGTTCCTTTAGCCACATTTGTTCCAGAGTGGTCTCAGTTGGGGGCAAAAATCATTGGAGGATGCTGCCGAGTTTATCCAAGCGATATTTTAAGTATAAGAAAAAGCATCGATGATTTATCTAAACCAATTACTCCTCCATGAACATTGTTTTATTAAAAAAAAAGTATTATGTATGTAATGTACATTTGTTTCCTATAATTTGTATTTTATTTATGAGATGGTCTCTTTTTCAATTTTTTTATTTAAAAAAATAAAACAATAATTGTTTCCTTGTAATTCTTTGGCATTGACATTTCAATTTTGGCAGCTATATGGAATTTAGTTATTTCCAAAAAATTTAAAGTAGTTAACTGCTTCCATATGTAGGTACAACTAACTACATAGCGAAAGAGCCTGAGAGAAGAGCTTACGATAGTCTGTAGGTGATAATTGTTATCGGAAATAATGTACTACATTATGCATGTTTAACTTATGAACAAAAACAACAACTTTTATATATATTTGCAATCAGCTCGGGATCATCTTTTATATATGTTGATATATTGCGATAAGACTAAATAAAATAATATTTTTTTTATTATATTTTATCGCTACAGACGATAGGTACCTTTCAATTTGACTGTTACTGTTTCACCTACAATGTCTTATCTTCTATTACTTCTAAACAAATTTAAACAACAACAAATTAAATTAATTTTCTCAAATCAACAAAAACAAAACCTGCCCTTTTCTGATAGCAAAACACTCACACTTCATAAACAATCATAATATTGAGAGCTAATATAGATATATATACATACATTATTATGTACATTATTAACAATATACTCGTGTCGAAGCTTTGATAAGACCACAACAGCCAGATGACAACAAATATAAAATCGGAGGAAAAATTTAGCCACAAGCATTTTGAAGTGACAAACGCGATTAATAGTGCTGAGTGGAGCGAAGCGAATAGAATAACAAATTCATTGGTGCGATTATTTATTCAAAATGTGAGTTCAAATTTTATGTTTAATCCCCAATAATATCACGATGGCCAACAGTTCACTAGTTTCTAGAAATCTGGGTTCAAGCTTAGCTCATTAATTTATTATAATATTGTTCAACCTAGTCTTTATTAAAAGTGAAATTAATTTATTTAAATTTACTTCAAGCAACAAGTAATTATCGATGTAAAAATTGTCTTCTATTTATAAGCATGTAGGTGTTTATACTTTGTGTTTATTGTTATTTTATTATTTTCTTTTTGTAAGTATTGTTTAATTGGGTCTCTCGTCAGTCATTGCCAAGATTTTGAGGTTGCTACTACTAGGCTCATAGGCATTATTTTTTTGTGTCGAATTCGTATAAGGCGTTTAATTCGAGCGTTTATTGTTGTAGTTTGCAATTTAAAAAAAATAAAAAAACACACTCGGGAAAGGTAAATTCAAAATATTATTATACAATTGAGTAGTTATCTTAGATTTTAAATTCATCAACTATTAATAAATAATTTCTAAAATATTAAACAAATAAAAATATTCCTCAATGTGTTAAAGAGAATTCATTGTTTTCAAAATCAAGTCAAATATGTACCTATTTAAAATTCTGTTTACAATCATCATTTCAATGCGTGCATAGTTTTTCGTCAAAAACAAACATCTGAAAATAGAATTAAATTTAAAATAAACTCGTCAACATTTACCAGCAACACACAAAGGTGTTCGACCGTTAGTAGGTATGTATAGGTACAGCGTGTGGTGTACATTGGAATTTATAAAAGTGTAAACATATCTAAAGCAAAAGATCTTGAGAAATTTTATTTTTTTGGCGAATATCTTTCGCTGGAAATAAATGAACCCACTTACTATTTCAAATAAATACAAATTTTAAAAAATAACACTATTGATTGTATAAACAAACTTGTTGTTTCAAATATACTGAAAAAATAACAATACTCAGCAGCCTACATTTTTGTATGTTTCTATTTGAACGATAAATAGTCCTTTTGAAGATAAATGTGCCCGTTCAAAATACATATTTCAAAAAAGTCCGGTTTTTATTTTATATAACGTAACAAAAATAAATCATTCTATTTAATAAAAAAATTTATTGTGTATCATAATTTAACCAAGACACATTTTCTTATTTTATATTTGTTGCTTGTTTTTTCTGTTTTAAATTAACATTTTTTAAGTTTGAATGATCTTAAAAAAATGTATCCTTTTAAAATAAAATGCATGACAGTCGTTTTTTTACATAATTTTTTACACACATTTCTTTAATTTTTTTTTCTAAAAAATGGGTATGGAAATTTTAGTAATATAAATTTAAAAAAAAATTAAAAAACAAAATTTCAATAAAATTCATCCACCTGTTTTCGAAATATTGAATTTTAAATTTTTTTTTTCAAAAATCCAAAAAAAAAATATTTTTTCGAAAATTTTGGTATGCAGAATTATTTATAATTCGAAGGACCTCCTATATAAAAAAAATTTTTTGACCAAAATGTAGACTACCAGTAATGCATATACTTTTTTTTACCAAAATCGTTAGAGCCGTTTTCTATAATTAGGATGGTAGAAAAACTTGTATGGCTAATACCTTTATATTTGGGGCTAAAAAAAAATGATTTAAAAATCTATTTGAGAGAATCACCTTAAATACTTTCTCTAGATTTGGAGCAAAACAAAATTTAAAAAAAAATTCGTCAACGATTACATGTTGATTTTTTTGGCGAGGCGCTTAATTCCAGCTCAACATTATAAAAGCAACTTCTTTAATTGTGTCACCCCTTAGCGGTCAGCGGCGGTCAGCCGTTCCTCTTTTTTTGTGGAAAAATAAATGCTGAAGTACCAACGCTTGAAGAAAATCTTTTCAGCCGCTGTAGATCTTTCTACAGACAGACGGAATTGCGGGACTCACTTTCTTGGTATTCTCTATCATCGTAATGATTTAATATCATCGAGTTTGATTTTTTTGCCAAATGCAAAACTTACCTTATAGTACCTATATCGCAAGTAAAACTTGAAAGATAAAGAGAAAAACAGCATGCAAGTTTTCAATACAAAGATTTCAATCTAGTGCTCAAATAATAAACTTTTCGCTCGAGTTCTCATTTCTTTCAAAGTGGCCATTACTAACTCAAGGAAATAGCTACAAAAAACTTAACAGTTTAGTGTTTAGCAGTTTTTACACCAGTTACGCACAGAAATTCCTGTAGTAAGAATTCACAACTTCTTCAATTTAGGGCAAGTGTTTCCCCTGTACGTTAACAGTCTTTTAGTATTTTTTCGCGTTAACAAACAGCATTTTGTGAAAATTTCTACAAATTGTTACGAACTCACAACGGCGAATGGGTGAATCGAATTCACTGTTCACGTGAATAGCAGAATAGGGCCGTTAAGTAGATTTACCCTAAATCTCCTATCAAATGAACGTGTACAATAAATCTCAATTAAGGCCGTTTGTGAATTGCGTTAAAATATTGGTTAAATTTTCTACCTTGGTTAAATTTTGAAGTTTGGTTTGTGGTGGGATCAAATTTAGCTTTCTGCTGTGTGAATTGCGTTAAAAGGGATTTATTAAAACACTATTTTGGCTAAAATTCCTTCAAGATTTAAGAAATTTCCCTAGAAACATTTTTTTTTGTTGTTCAAGTTAATTAATTTCTTTCCCAAAATCCGACTTAGAAGATATAAAGTTAATAATTTGGCACGAAAAAAGTAACGAATTCTCAGTTTTACTAATATGTTTCGGTTTTACATCGTTAATTTAATATTTTAAAACAACAATTCCAAATCTTTTCAAAACAATTCCCATTATGTTTAGTTTGTTGATTTAATATGTAAACACTAGTTTTCACAGCTGAAGAATTTGACAAGCTGACAAATCAATCTATTTGTATTCAATTTGCAAAATGAAATACAATGAGTATTTTAGTTAATTATTTTATATTTGTTAAAATATCAACGGATTATAATATTTGCTTTTTCCTCTTGAGACCCTACACAAACAAAAATAATAATGTAATTTAATTTTTCAATTGAATAAATTAAAACTTATATTTATTATATGGTTTCCCAGTAGATCTGGACTTTTTGGAGTTCATCTTTCTTTTCGGTTATCGCTTACAATTTCAAATTACTCTATCTTAAGGCCGTGTGTGAATTGCGTTAAAATGGTGGTTAAATTTTCTACCTTGGTTAAAATTTGACACTAGCGTGGTGAATAAAATGGGTTAAAATGTAGGCAGCTGTAGAGCAGGCTAAATTTGCGTTAAAATTTAACGTTTCTCAAGATAGAGTAATTTGAAACTGTAAGCGATAACCGAAAAGAAAGATGAACTCCAAAAAGTCCAGATCTACTGGGAAACCATATAATAAATCTAAGTTTTAATTTATTCAATTGAAAAATTAAATTACATTATTATTTTTGTTTGTGTAGGGTATCAAGAGGAAAAAAACAATATTATAATCCGTTGATATTTTAACAAATATAAAATAGTTAACTAAAATACTCATTGTATTTCATTTTGCAAATTGAATACAAACAGATTGATTTGTCACCTTGTCAAATTCTTCAGCTGTGAAAACTAGTGTTTACATACTAAATCAACAAACTAACCATAATGGGAATTGTTTTGAAAAGATTTCGAATTATTGTTTTAAAATATTAAATTAACGATGTTAAACCGGCATATATTAGTAAAACTGAGAATTCGTTACTTTTTCGTTCCAAATTACTAACTTTATATCTTCTAAGTCGGATTTTGGGAAACAAATTAATTAACTTGAACAACAACAAAAAAATGTTTTTTAGGGAAATTTCTTCTATCTTGAAAGAATTTTAGCCAAAATAGTGTTTTAATAAATCCCTTTTAACGCAATTCACACAGCAAAAAGCTAAATTTGATCCCACCACAAACCAAACTTCAAAATTTAACCAAGGTAGAAAATTTAACCAACATTTTAACGCAATTCACACACGGCCTGAAGGTAGCTTTTACAAAAATAGATTTTAAATAATTGTTTCCGTTCCCGGTTCCATTCAGTTACAACCACTGATTTACACCAAGCGATTTGTATTCCGTGTGTTGTTTCTAATTTGAACTAGGATAATTTTAAACACTGTGATGTTTAAGGAAAAGTTTAGAATATGTTTCCTAACTTTGTTCAGGCATATCCGCACTCTTGTCAATTGTACATCGTACCACAATGTTAATAGTCTCTAGCCCGGCCGTAAAATACGCCCTTCACCCACTTTTTTTTTGTTGTCTGTTATACCTACTTGATGTAATTTTATAATTTTAAAGCTTATACTAAATACAAATGTTTTTTTTCGAATTTCTTATTAATCTTTGGACTTTAATTTATTATCAGATGATATTTGAATATAATGCGGTGCATATGTAGGTACTATGTATTATCTGTAAAATTTGAAAATTGATAACTGATGTATATATTTTACGAGCAGATGCTCTAAATTCTTTGTTGTTCCAAACCACCATCCAAGTGATGTCGGTTCTCGTGCGTCATAAAAATCGATTCAATTATAATTTTAGAATTGATTTATTAATTGTCTAGCTCACTTGGTAGACTAAAACATTATAGATCATGTAAAAATTGTTTGTAACTAGGCAGTAAAATGACTTTCGCCCGGATGCAGATTATAGAAGCGAATGCACACAGGAGATAAGCTTCTGCAACATTTGCTGCTCATTCTCATTTCTGTATGTGAAAAATTTTCCTTTAAGGCATGTTTTCATGTTGACTTATTTAATAAATCATTATTATTATCATCTGACCTGATAAAGGAATTCATGAAACATGCAAAATATACTACGTTCCTTTGTTGTTTCTTACATACGTGGTACATAATATTGTCATTATCATTTTGTCTGCTAATAATAAATTCATAATACCTTTATCTTTGGGTAGGAGTCTATTCGCGTTGGACAAGAAATCAATACCTAGAAAAAAAGTCGTTAAGATTAAACCAAATGTCAAGGTAGCTAAATTTTATTTTCTCTTATCTCAAGCTATAATTATTGTTTGTTTTAAATTTGAACTACTTATTTAGGAATTGTTTTTCCAAAATGATATTTAGATTCAAATATGATAAAAAAAAAATAATAACAATTTATTTTATTTTAAACTTTGCAGAGGAATATAGTCTAATATGGGACTTGGGCGAATATTAATTAAAGATGGCGGTTTTGCAACTCAACTGACCGTACATGTGGGTGATCAAGTGGATGGTGATCCGCTATGGAGTGCTAAATTTAATGCCACAAATCCACAGGCAATTATCGATACACACTTGGATTTTCTGCAGGGTAAATAATCCATGTCTCTGAAATCCCAATTTATAACAGTTGTTATAATAGCACCTTGTGAAATATTCGCGCTTCGTGCATTTGGAGTCGGCTGAAATAAACACCTATGTGTTAGAAGTCGAACGTCCTTCTGACAATGCGGGACACCATAAGCAGTACTTTTAAGACCAAGCCCCATGTTCTGTAACTTTCAAATCGATAAAACTAGTCGAGAAACAAAAAAAAATGTTTGTTTTGTTGTTAAGTCCAACAAATTAAAAATTTAAGGTATCGCCTCAGCTTACAGAAACTCTTAGGCACTGAGATCATGTTCTATAATACGGGCGATAACTTTTCCTCACGTAACGCCTCTGAACAAATGGGATTCTGTAAGTTGAGGCGATGCCTTAAATTTTAAATTTGTTTGACTGGGATTTTCCAATGGAAGGCAATAAATTTAAAAATTTGTTTCTCGACTATTTTTATCGATTCGAAAGTTACAGAACGAGTCCAGTTATACAAATATTTGATCCGTGGTTCAGCAATTTTAACTCACCGATTTCGGCCGATTAACTGACGTGCAACGGTGGGTCCAGTATTTTAATTGGCTTCTATAACATTCTACCACAGTTAATCAAAAGATATGCGGAGTTGAAATTAATGAAACACGGATCAAATATTTGAACCACATTTGTACAACTGGCCCTTATAAATTGGAATATTTTATAATATTATGTACATATATCTCAAATTAAATATTAAAAATAAATATTTTATTAAAGCCGGTGCAGATATAATCTTAACCAATACTTACCAGGCAAGTGTGGAAGGTTATGTTGAATACTTAGAATTGGATGAGGAGCAGAGCATTGAACTGATAAGGCGTACAGTCCAATTTGCTAAAGTAGCAAAGGAGAAATATTTACGTGAAAGCTTTGATTCCAATCATAGATTACAAGAAGGTAACATTTTATACAATAAATACATTCAATCCTATTATCGTATGCGTTTGGTGAAACCTACAATCAGAGAAAAGTTACGATCCTAACTTTTCTTCTGATCATAGTACATATTCATTTCGTATCTACATACTATGACGCATATACAATATCGCATGTTGACATATAAAATCTTCATCTGCCGTATGGATTTTAAATATTTTCCTAAAAGAAACAAAAATTTCGAATTCCAAACAACCATTTCAAATCCATCTCAGATCGATTTTTTTTGTTTCCATGTAAAGTCTATGAAATCTTGCTAAAAATGCAAGATCTGTTTTGACAATTTTTTTAAAAAATAATTCGATTATTGCGTTCAGAAAAAAATCGAATATTTGGAATTCGTTACTTTTTTCGAAAGTTATTTCACTCTGCTAAACTTCCATGACAGTCTAATGTCATTTTCGATAGGTAGTCCGAAAAAACTTTCCGATCGGGGATCCCAATCGAACAAGTTAACACTAGATTCTCGATTTCTGAAGTTTAATGTGTGTGTATGTGTAAGACGGGAAATTTTAAACGCATATTTGTGATTATTTGGTTTTGTAAGCATGTCGGCCATGTTCTTGTTCTTGGGCAGAGAAAAGTTCTAATATTCTGGCAGAGAAATAATATCGCTTTATTATCATTTTAACATTTCATTATCATGAAACGCATGAATTCCAAACAACCGTTCCAAGTCGATTTCAGATCGATTTTTTGGTTGTAAGAAACTTTCAAAAAATAGTGTGTGCGTAAAGTCGCAAGATCTGTTTTGACAGCATAAAATCGATTTTGTTTGGAAATAATTCGATTTTCGATGGTGTTCAGAAAAAAGTCGATTGTTAGGTTGTTTGGAATTCGACATTACATTTTCAACATTAATTTTTGTTTCGTATAGTCTGTCCGATTGGCCCATGGCCCATGGAAACAGCTAACATTTCTTAGAATTCGGAGAAAATTTTGTTTCAATCGATACGATGATGGGAGTATATTTTTATGTCCATGCTTTTTCTTGCGTTTGTAATATAGCTGTCGTAACTGACAAATTTCTATCTAAATTTAGGCCTTCCAATGATCATCGCTTCTATTGGACCATATGGAGCGCATTTGCATGATGGATCAGAATATACAGGAATATATGCAGATTATGTAGCACCAAAAGTGATAGCCCAATGGCACAGAACTCGAATTGATGCGTGTCTTGAGGCTGGCGTTGATGCTCTGGCCATTGAGACAATTCCATGTCAAGCTGAAGCTGATGCATTAGTTGATTTGCTTTGCAATGAATATCCTGAAGTTAAATTCTGGATTTCTTTCCAATGCAAAGTAATAATTTTTTTGATACAACAAAAAATGACAATCAAATAATAAATCATAAAATAATTATAGGACGGTTCTAGCTTAGCCCATGGTGAGAGTTTCCGAGAAGCAGCATTGTCTATTTGGGAAAAATTGAAAAAAGGAAAAGCTCTGGACAACTGTTTGGCGATAGGAGTCAATTGTCTGCACCCAAAGGTACTTACAATTTTGCTTTAATGAAAGCATTGACGGTTTAAATTTATTACGGCCTGAAAAAAACTCTATTTGTTTTAACGTGTACTGATACTAAAATACATAAGTTCACAGAAAGATTTAATGGTTTAAGGGCGAATCTTGTCTGTGGTCGAAATCAGACTCAATGTTGATATTTCTACCACAGTATAACTGTCAAATTGAACACACATCGGATCTCAGCATTGATTTTGATTGATTAATTATTCTTTATTTTCCCTAAGTTTGTTACTCAACTATTTCAAAGCCTGAATGGAAATCGTGCAGAAAAAGATAAAATCCCACTTGTTGTCTATCCGAACAGTGGAGAAGTATATGATGTGAGAATAGGCTGGACAGGAAAAGAAGACTGCGTTCCTTTAGAGAACTATGTTCCCGAATGGATTCATTATGGTGCTAAAATAATTGGCGGATGCTGTAGAACCTACGCTAGAGATATTCGGCGTATTGGAGATTGTGCGAGAGGTCTCAAGGGAAAGAAATATTAAACTAAGTTAATTATGCTTAAGTAGGTAGATTTGTTATCATTTTTACTGATAAATATATGTATTTAATTAATCAATTTAATAAATTTCAAGAATCAAATTAATATTTTCATTCATTCAACATAACATATGCTTTGCATTTTTTTGTAAATAAGAATTTACGCAACGTGAAATATAATTGTTACATAAAAACCCACATCGAATATCATAAAGTTATGAAGTACCCGTATCGCGTGGGAGAAAAGCGATCGCTGGATTAATTAACTGTCATTTTGATGATTCTTCTATCTATCGTTATCTTTATAGAAATAATACAAATGGCTTTTATCAAAATGACTATCAAAAATTGCCTATTAACTATCATCTTAGCCGATTCCAGCCCAGTACTTGTAATGCTCGTATTTGTAAAAACGTTATCTATAAAACTTATATAACTTTGAATTGATTCAGTATTAGCTAATCGAGGTCTGGAGATTTAATTATGTAAGCATATAGAAATGTAACTTTATTTATATTGAATTGATATCACAAACAGCTGAGAAGCAAACAGCAATTGACACAACCGATGTAAACCTATAATGGATATACTATAAAGAGATTTTTAATACATATGAGTTTATGCAAAGTTACATAGACGTTACATAAAAGATGCAAACCGTTATACAGTAAATAGGTGCACATCTGTTTAGCGAACTCTAATAAATAGGGAATTGTAATATAGTATAATTTCTTATATAAAATGCGTAAAGTTAGGCAAACACGCTTTAAGAGATACCAAACATTGAAAACGATTAAATTCATCCCCCAATCACCTTATTTCTTGATGATATTTTGTCCTTTAAAACAGGGAAAATGGTTGGTGAAGATCTGTTTGACGTTTTCTTTTTATTGATTTAAGAATCTCCTTTAACTTCCACAAGAAGAAACACAATTTCCGTAGATTTCTTTAGTTTCCTTTTATTGTTTTTTTGTGTGAACGCACTATACACTGTTTAAATGAGGCTTTACATGCATCTTCATCTTCATCTGCATTGACATCTGCAAAAAAAGAGGAAACAAAATAAAAAATCATACTTGTGCGATAGAGAGCGAAAACCAAAATATAGATCATCTTCATGTATGAAGATTATAGGAAGTACGAACCTGAAGATTGCAGATTATAGTGAAGATGAACATGTTCATCTTCATTATAGCATTTTCATCTGCACCATAATTTTTTCCGTTCAGATAACGAATTTTCAAGTTTGTTTTACCATTTCACCTCAGTTTGCTTAAAAACAACGAAAATAGCGAAAATTTTCTTCTCAAAACTACATACCTGAACGCTAAGAACATGTGATTGTGAGATGTGTCAAGAAAGTTAAAGCAGAGTTCGAGTAAGTTATTAGTGTGTACCCTGTCTTACTTTTATGTTTGTTTTATATTATTGGCCCGCTCTACCTTTCTTCAAGTCTGCAGATGCAGATCCATGTAAAGCCGCCTTTAAAGGGAACATCAAAAAGATCTCTTCAAATGGTTGACGCGGGCAGATATAATTCACTCCTATTACTGCTTGACCTTCTTTCCAACATACTAAAGTTTTCTGGAATCTCAGTTTCCTCATTTGAAAGCGGATTTGTAATTTTGAGTTTTGCAGTCTTACTACTTTGATCAAATTCTATGAATTTCTAAGCAGATGACGTAGGCTATAACCATGGCCTGAATTGGTACAATTATAACAGAAAAATTATAGTAAGTAATTTAATCAAAAATAATAAGAATTGACAAGAAAATCTCATGTCCAAACATACCCTTAGTTAGTAATTTTCTTTTAAGCAACAACAGCGCTACCAATAAAAGCTTTAGGAAACCATATGACTTTTCGATACTCGTCTAAAATGACAAATCAGTTTCACTTCATGTATCATATGTCAAAAAATACCAAACTATTCTTTTCAATCATCAGCGGCATTTTTAGCAAATCAAGAGCAAACTTTTCCTAAAAAAGTGAAAACCTTTGCTTATTAAAGTTATTTTCTTATATTTATAAAAACAAAACTCATCAAAATGCTCATTAAAGTCAAAGTAAGTAACATTTTGTTTTATCAAATTAATTTAAAATTACCCCAATATTTATTTTGGAATTTAAACATTTTCTTAACTCCACACTAGACTTTAACTGGAAAGGAAATAGAAATTGATATTGAGCCCACTGACAAAGTCGATAGAATCAAGGAACGTGTCGAAGAGAAAGAAGGCATTCCTCCACAGCAGCAACGATTAATTTTTTCCGGGAAACAAATGTAAGTTAAATGAAATGTTCGGCTTATTGAAGCTATCATGGATTTTCTTTGTTTTCCTTAAATAGGAATGATGACAAAACAGCTGCGGACTACAAAGTGCAGGGAGGCTCAGTTCTTCATTTGGTTTTAGCTCTTCGTGGTGGATTTTAAGGGGATTATATTTTAATTTATTTTTTTTTTATATGCACCACTCATGGCGGGTAATGCAGATTGAATCTTATATTCCTATGAGTAAATAAAAAATTATTGTTTAATAATTGAAAAAGTATTCATGTGCAACATTGAAGGCCTAGGGCCCGTTTCCTGATACGCATCATAAATATATGTGATAAACATAGAATGCTTATGGGCTACTTTTTCCTCTGCTTAAACTAACACATGTAAGTGCTTGAGTAGAACTTAAATGTTTAAGTTTTGTATCAATTAACTGGTGTGACAACAGTCCAGCCTTCATTCAATTGGTTACTACTTAAGTCCAATGTAATTCTGATGCCTGGATTTTGGATTGCATCATTTCATGAAGGCGGATAAATATCTATAGTAGTTGCCTTCCAAAATGGTTAACAGGTGGTGACATTACATACTACTGTGATCATTGATTCATTATAGGTACAAAGTCGAAATTTACTAAGATACTATGGCCAGTTGTACAAACTTGGTTCAATATTTGATATGTGGTTCAGAAATTTTAGTTCTCCGATTTTGGCGGATTAACCGGGAATGAACCAAGGTTCAGGTAATTAAGTAATCCAATTAAATGCTTGCAACTAATGCTCAGTTAAACCTCCGAAATTGGTAAGTTCAAATTGCTAAGGTAAAATTCTTTAAAAAAAAAAAAACAATCTAATGGTTCGATACTGCTTTTGATTTTGGACGGGTCTCGCTGTTAAAGTTGCTCCCAACACTAATTTCGTTTACCATTTATTTCACTTAAGTACTCACTCATTCTGAAAACAAATCGAATATGTGTGGTTTTCCATTATAAAAAAAAAAAAACTATACGCTTAAGATAACTATGGGTTGGCCCTTTGTCCGTCCGAATTGATTACTTTGAGAAGTTATCAAATCTTAAAAATATACATATTCCAGATTTCTTTTTATCCAGATCTGTTTGGCATTCCATAATGCTATCTTAAGTAGATAAGGTTATATACTAGTTAAATATATTTTGTTGCATTTTTGAATAACTTTTCAAATGTGTCAAATTGAACAATGACAGCAATCCTATTATGTGTCGTTTTTGATTGGTAATCCGGGAGAACTCTCCGATCCGGAATCCCAATGGAAACAAAGTTAATGGACCCTATCGGGAATCGCCAAGGTAATTCGTTTCACACGGAATATTTTATGCCCTGGAAATTTTTCCTGCGATCATGAATCTCCGACGGAATAAATTTCCCTCGAACAAAAAATCGTATGAAATGACAGCAAAATTCCCTGGGAAATTTTATTTCCGATACCAATAAATTCTGAGGGAATCTTTTGAGCATCATTCACGTTCCCAAGTTTCGAATTGGAAAAAAATTTCCAGGGAAATTTTTATTCACGATAACCGCAATATTTGTTAGTGATGAGTGTACACACTCAAGGCGGGAAATTTCAAAAGCACATTTTGTGATTATTTTATGGGGTTTTCTTTTGGTAACAAAAATTAATCTTTTTCCCCTTCAGATATGTCAAAGCACAGATTTTTACAATTAAAGCCTTCCAATGGGCAATCAAATCAATTTATTTTTGATCGGAAATCAATTTTGCAGATCTGGATTTTTGGGCAGATTTACCCCTCTTCTACTAATGCCATAACATCATCAGAACAATTGACAGCCGTCGTTTTAACAAGACTTTGTTCTCAGTAATTATGTGAATAGTGAAATGAGGCTGTGAAAACATACATACATTTTAAAAACATAATAGCAATTATGTATTAACAATTGTGTAATCCTCCAAATTAATTTCGCCATTCATTTTTTAAACATTGAGATCGCTTCGTGTTACAAAAGAAAAAAAACGTGAATGAAGAAACAATTTTCAAATCATTTGCCATCAGATACCTTCTGCTTCTACAAACACGAACACACACCAATAACGTGATAAAAAAAAAAAAATCTGACATCGTATACCATTCGCGACGAAAAAAATTTAATTTCCGATCAAAATCTGAAATTACCAAAAGAAAACCCCATTATTTTGCAGCATGGGCTACACACTAATAGAATTCGAATTTAATATATTAATGAATGTGGGTGTGTGCTAGAGGAAATTCGGGATTAAAAATCGATCCCGGGATTTAAGAATATTTAAAAAAATGTATTCAGTATACATTTTAGGTTAAAATGTTTTGTTTTAATACCTTACAGGGAGTAAAAATTAATTTGGCCTTCTAAAGGCAAAATATTTTAGTAATAGAAATATTAAACGTTCACTCATCTTTCTTAATTCTCTTGCCTGGACGAACAACACCAACCTCTCTCACGATCACAAAAAGGACACTAATGACTAAAGACCATAAACTAATAATGTAAAGACCGGAAACCTCTGCTTTCATTTGACATTTGCCTACAAGCTGAAACACGCACACAAGTTACTTTTACGTTCCTCTTCCTATAGACACATTGATAGAAACGCACACAAGAATCTTTTCTGTTCCTCTTCCTATAGACACATAGAAAGCACAGCCCAAGTAATTTGTTTTTGTTTTGCTTTTCGATTTCCCATCTATTCATGGATAGAGTGTCAAAGCTACAAATACAACAATGTAAACAAATGGGTTTTGGGGGGTGAAACGTACGAAGGTTTCCAATCTTTATTATGGCTTATTTGTGCTAAAGACTACTGTATGTAATCTGTACTGAGAAAAATCAAAATAAACCAAAAGATGAAGAAGAAAAGACAAAGGATATCAAAATACGAGGACAAGAGATTATACCACTTCAGAATAATTTCCTCAACACAATCAAAGCAAAATGCAAATTCAGTTAAAAACAACTTATGCGTTTTAGCCGTTTTAAGTAGGAAGAGAAAAATTGCGTGGCTATCGTAGAGCTTGAACCAAATCACTTGGCCAACGGTCGTTTGGGAGTATTCAAGAGAACAAAAATGGTGCGCAAGATAATGAGTATAATGCCAGTGATTAAATACTTTTTGGAAACTGCAAAATAAACCACATTCATACCTTATGTAAGTAAAGTCCATTCCTTGAAGGTGATTGTGTGTATCTTTCAAAATTAATGAGATGATCAAAGAAATTTGAAGAGAGCTGCGCAGTAGAAATGGCCAGGCGATTTGGTTCAAGCTATAGTCCATAATGGTACAGCTTGCAATCTCTAGTGTGTGCATGGTTCTGACTTTGGCTCTGACTTTAGAACCTAAATCGAATTTCTTTTCTTTCTAAAGGGATGAACTGTAACCTAATACCTACCAATCGAACAATTTCAGAAGCATTCGTAGGTCTCCTGAACACCAATCGAAAACGACATTTTAGATGAAACATGAAACGGACTGTAGCTGGAATATTTTAAAGTATTGTATTATGGTCAATTCTAGTTAATTTACATAAAAAAAATCAAATTCTTTTTTTGAAATTTCATTATATTAAATTGCACAAAATCAAGCAATTCTATAGTATTTTGTTTCGGTATTCTAGTTCTAGTTGTACCAAAAAATGCGATTGTTTTGAAAGGTTATTTAAATTATTCGACTTTTTAAATAATTCTTGGGTGCATTAATGCGTTTCACAGATTGTTGAGTTTTTAAAATACGCTTTTAAAATTAACTAATATCGTTTTCCATTGGATTTTCAGAATGTTCTACTCTTCCTTCTAACAGGAATGGAAAAAGAGGGCTCGACTTTCCATTAGGCTAAAATTCATAGAAATTTGAATATTTACAGTGAGCTAGGGTTCTCTATAGAATATAATATTAAAATATTACGGTGAGCCAACACTTGTAAAATGGGATTCAAAAATGTTTAATGCCGAATTCCAAACAACAAAAAATGTGATAAATACAATCAATTAATTTCTAATCAAAATCAATTTTATGACGTCAAAACAAATCTTACGTTTTTAGCAAGATTTTATTTACTGAAATCGATTTGTAATACTTGTTAAGAATTTTTCGTTCTTTTCCTCAATTTTTCTTTAATATAGCACGAATTTTAACACACGGATACTTTTATGAGGTAGATTTATCATTGCTAATAAAAGTTTCCTCACATTTAAATTTTGATACATTATATTTAAAAATAATTCTACCGAATAAAAGTATCCACGTGTTACAGCCTTTTCACACCAAACCCAAAATACGGTTTTCGCGAATGCATTACAATTACATACAAGTTTTCCCAAACATTTTTGATAAGCCACTCGTTTTGGTAAACTACAAGTTTAAAAAAAATCTGTCGAAAACATGTCGGATTTGCAAAATTAACTACAAACACACCTTGTGAAGCATTCAGTGATCAATTAATCGTCACATAAATAGCTGATGGGTTGCTGACAGGAAAAACGAAAAAGAAACAGCTGTCATGGGTAATTTCAATTTCAATTTCAATTCACGAGGTTTTTGTTGCTGTCTGTGGTGCCAAAATAATTGAAATGTCAAACGAAAACTTGTAAATGTTCAGTGTGAACAGTATTCGAGTTTTCGTAAACTTTTAGCTGAAAAGCCGGTTTTGGGCTTAGTGTGAAGAGCCTATTAAATTCGTGTTCACATAATAGCCGTGTTTTATTGGGAAATTTATCCGCCGTAGGTTTATCCGTCGTAGCATTTTACATACAATTCGCTACGGTCGATAAAAGGCTAAATTAGAAGCTACGGTGGATGGCTGGTTGACGTTCAGTCGAGTCTCGATTCTGATTTTGTCAGTGTTGTTGGTACGATTGATAATTGAATTGAATCTCGATGGATGTGTTCATGGAGTCTTATAATTATTAGTTTCATTCGTAAGACAAATCGATCTTTTTGATTCTTTTTTTTTTAATAGTTGGCCCGTTTATATTTCTCAAATCTTAGATAACTTTATTTTTTAATAAATTATAAGCTGTTCTTCTGAAAAGTTTCTGACTTTTACTATTAAAAACTGTATTCTTTGCTCAATTATTTTCTGAAGTACGTCTAAAATTGCACCTATATCGGCAATTTTGCATACCCCTAATGTCAATTAATCAATTTTAACAAATTTTGATATCCATTTTGAAAAAGAAACCAATATTTATCGAATGAATTCCGTTTTTCTTTTATTTTTGAATAACTTAAGGCCAATATTCGTTTTGTGTTTAACTTTTATTGATAGTTACAATTAAACGGAGTTTGGTGAAAAAAATCATCTTTTTATTTAGATCTACAAAAACGCAATTTGAGAAGACAAACGGCATGGGGTGGAACTGGACTATAGATAAACTGCTCGACATTGCGCAGCAAAATATTTATTCGTATGAAATTCTATAATCTATAAGGCTTTCAGTTTTGCAGCAGTTCTGTTGCTAAAGTGAATACCATGGATTTATATGAGAGTGCGCGCATGCACTCCGCGATTCGAGCAACTTAAAAGTTTTTCAGCTTGTATTACACAGGACTGTAATGTAACTGCACGCACATAAAAGCAAAATATTGTATGTGTTGGTTTATTTCGTTGATTTATTTTAAGTTGATTATGTGCGAGATCATCGTTCAACTATTGATTAAATTATTTCGTTTCGGAAAAATTGCATGTGGTCGCCTAGCCTAAACGCACTAAGCGGCAACTGAACTTTACAAAATGTGCTTTTTCTTCACTGTTTAATGGACGTTGGCCATGGACGGTATTCGCAAAACTACATGGACATGGACTGGGCGTACATTTTTGTGATCCCATTGTTTTTTTTTACATGTGCATGGAAATGGCAAACCAAATGTTAACTTATTGTTCCTTACTCCGCGTATGTTAAGTGCAGTCTGATGAGTGAATATTGAATTGAAAGCAAAACATACTCGGAAAATAAATTTGAAAATAAAATGGACTTGAAAAATAAAACTATAGCTATCGATCTACTCAGAAAATAAATAAAAGCATGAAATATAAAGGGGAAATGTAAGGGGTGTGAACAATTTAAACTACGTTGTAGTGTGCGTTCCAAACCAAGAAACATTAAAAGGAAACAAGCAAATCTCCGGCAATTTTGTTTCCTCGTGTAAAAGGCATAGACGATTTTTAAAGCAATACAAAAGTTGGCCTGTGTAAAAAGAAGCTTGACCATAGTCTATGAACAAACCTATTCACTATCATTTCCTTTCTATTGGTGCAAAATGAATGTTCGAATTTAAAATTACAAATGGAGATAAAATGAAAACAAGAAATAGGTTTGAAACATAAATTAAATATTGGTACGTTTTTCTACTTTCTATTTTATATGAATAAAAGCTAATTATTGTTCATAATTTTGATATTTACTTAATTTTACTTTGCAAAAAACTCTTTCATTACTTGTGACTGCTGCGAAGGGGTACCATTTTTACAAAAATAAAAAAGCTACGGTCCATGTTACGGCCGATGCGTTTTTTTGGGAATTGCTTACGGTACAATGGATAGATTCCCAATAAAACAAACGTAATAGCTGTGTTTTATTGGGAATCTATCCATAGTACCGTAAGTAATTCCCAAAAAAACGCATCAATCGTAGCATGGACCGTAGCTTTTTTATTTTTGTAAAAATGGTACACCTGCACAGTCGTCACAAGAAATGAAAGAGTCTTTTGCAAAGTAAAATTATTAAAAAATCAAAATTAGGAACAATAATTAGCTTTTCTTGATATAAAATAGAAAGTAGAAAAACGTACCAATATTTAATTTAAGTTTCAAACCTATTTCTTGTGTTCACTTTTTCTGCATTTGCAATTTTAAATTCGAACATTCATTTTGCACCAATAGAGAGGAAATGATAAGTGAACGGGTTTGTTCATAGACTATGGTCAAGTCCCTTTTTACACAAACCAATTTTTGTATTGCTTTAAAAACCGTCTATGCCTTTCACACGAGGAAACACAATTGCCGTAACACAATTTGCTTGTTTTCTTTTAGTATTTCTTGGTTTTGAACGCACAGTACAACGTAGTTTAAATTGTTCACTCCCTTTACATTTCCCCTTTATATTTCATGATTTTATTTATTTTCTGAGTAGATCGATAGCTAGAGTTTTATTTTTCAAGTCATTTTATAAATTTATTTTCTGTGTATGTTTAGCTTTCAATTCAATATTCACTCAACAGAGATCATACTGCACTTAACATACGCGGATTAAGGAACAAATAGTTAACATTTGGTTTGCAATTTCCATGCACATGTCCAGAAAAATTGTACGCCCAGTTCATGTCCATGTAGTGAAGCGATCACGGTTCATGGCCAATGTCCATTAAACAGTGAGGAAAAAGCACATTTGTGAAGTTCAGTTGCCGCTTAGTGCGCTTAGGCCAGGCGCGCACATGCATTTTTTTTCGGAAACGAAATAGTTTATTCACTAATTGAACGATGATCGCGCATATAAGCAACTTAAACATCAATCAACGAGATAAACCAACACACAGACAACATATTGATTTAATGTGCGCGCAGTTACATTATAGTTCGGTGTGATTCAAACTGAAGAACTTATTTGGGGCGATCGTTCGATTTGTGCCAAAACACAAACAAGAAACCAGGACCCGATGGACAAAAAAGATGGCGAGTCGTGGTAGATTTTAGAAAGCTAAACGAGGCTACGATTAAGGATGCGTTTCCTCTGCCAAGAATAGAAGATATTCTTGACCAGCTAGGAAACTGCCGCTACTTCTCTACTCTTGATCTCGCTAGTGGTTACCACCAAGTGCTGATTGATAAGCAGGACCGGGAAAAAACTGCTTTCAGCACAGGGTTGGGGCATTATGAATTCAATAGAATGCCTTTTGGTTTAACAGGTGCCCCAGCGACCTTCCAAAGAATAATGAACTATATATTAACGGGTCTTCAAGGAATAGACTGTTTTGTCTACTTGGATGACATTGTTATTTATAGTACAAACTTAAATTCTCACTGTGATAAGTTGGTACGCATTTTTTCAAAGTTAAGAGACTATAAACTCAAACTTAACACCGAAAAATGCAAATTTTTGTGCAAAGAGGTCGTCTATTTGGGTCATATTTGCTCTGAAACCGGTGCAACACCAGACCCTTCGAAAACAAGCTGCGTAACGAATTTCCCTACCCGAAAAATATAAAAGAAGTTCAATCCTTTCTAGGATTCGCGAGCTATTACCGAAAATTTATCCCCAACTTTGCCAAGTTAGCCGCCCCAATTAACTGTCTGTTAAGAAAAGATGAGGAATTCAAATGGGCTAAGGTGCACCAAAGCTCTTTCGAACCGTTGAAACGAGCCATCACGTCACCACCAGTTCTCATTTATCCAGATTTTTCAAAGCCATTCATCTTAACAACCGATGCAAGTAACGAGGCTTTGGGTGCCGTGTTATCACAGGGTAAAGTTGGAAAGGATAAGCCTATAGCTTATGCAAGTCGGTCATTGAACTCCTCTGAAAAGAACTACTCAACGATTGAAAAGGAACTTCTGGCTATTGTATGGGCTACCAACAATTTTCGTACGTATTTCTTAGGACGTTCTTTCACGGTGTGTACAGACCATCAGCCACTCAAAGGTGTATTCCATGTGAAAGAACCTACCGCTCGTTTGATAAGATTCCACCATAAGCTTTCGGAGTACGATTATAAAATCGAGAGTGTAGATTCAGCTAAATTCTACAGCAGCACGTGGACAGTTCTAACGAAAGTCACTCCAATGGACTACGGAATGGTTCTTCGAATGGTCGAAAAATGCGACGACATACTAGACAAATTGTGTCAGAACATCCCGGATGAAGAATATAAACCACATTGCCGTGCAGTCGTTCAGGAGACAGCAGCAAACATCGACAACTTGCGAAAAACAGCCGATCGCATGAATCAACTCCTTCGCTCAAAACGACAAAAACGAGCACTTGACTTCATTGGAGGTTTCTCCAAATGGGCATTTAGAACTATGGATAGTGAGGATGCTAGAAGGGTTTACCAAAAATTAGAATTCCTGCATAAAAGGGATGACGAAACATTTCAAGTAATGCACCGACAGCTATCTGTTATGAACTCCAATTTCGACAAATTGAGCAAACCAATTAATCAGTTAGCAGCGGAGATAGAGAACATAACCGCAGGTGTAGGAAGTCTTAGTGAAACCTTCCTCAAATATAGTCGCATTACTAACAAAGAAGTGTCACTGCTTAAGATGAGAAGCGATGTCAACATTTAAGCATCAACCATCACTGCAAAGGTAGTTGAAGTACAAAATAGACAAACCTTGGAGCTGGCAGTATTTGATGATTTATACCAGAGTAGACTCCATCCATTCATCCTCAACGTAGAAAACGTCACGGATCTACTAAAAAACAGTACGATCAATGGATTCTCATTTGTGGACTCTTTTATGATCTACCAAGCGTCAAAAACCTCTGTGTTCCTGAAGGGAGGAAATCTATACATCAAAATTGTACTTCCGCTAACAGACACCCTGCACTTCGAAATCTACAAAGTCTATCCATTGCCAACAGTTCTGGATGAACGCTGGGATCTAGTACTTGACACCAAGTACGAATACATCGCAGAATCGGACAACCACGACTTGTTCGTGTTGCTGAGCCAAGAACAATATTCACGATGCTCACGTGTGCCAACAGGAGAAAATTCAAAAAACATCGCAATATGCCGACATGAGACCCCAGTGTTAACATCAGGCTCTAACGAGTGTTTGGTTGAACTCCTGCAACACGCAGCTACGTCAAAAGCTTCGTGTAAATACTGTGCGATCCCAGCAAGCGAAGGACTATTCCTTAAGATGACAGCTTCAAACGAATGGTTGTTCAAAGTGAAAGACTCCTTCGTTTTAAACTTGAAGTGCGGTAGCCAGCAATACACTGCCACTCTTAACGGCTCTGGAATCCTAAAAAAGGAACAGCCTTGCGAAGCCAGCGCGAAAGGGTTTAAACTATTTTACGAGCACCAGTCTGAGGTCACCACAGAGTACAAACAACCTATGGTGGACCACTCAGAGCTAACGAAGGCAATACAAGCTAGTTTTAACCCCGTTCAAGCAGAGCATTCATACCGAAAGTTCTCCCTATACGTATTGGGAACCACAAAAGTTTTGCCAATGAGCTGAACGCTGGGAAAAAGACCATAGAGGATCTCGAACAAAACTGGAAGCAATTGCATGCAGAGCGTAAAGCGGCAGACCAAGATTGGGAATTGTCAGTCCATCGTTACTCGATAATGTCCCTGACCATCTTGGGAGCATTAGCATTTATTGTCGTGTTTTCAATCCGATGCCTCAGATCCAAAGCACGAACTATTCTTCATAGTCGAAACACACCATCTATTCTGACCACTCACCAGCTGGAAAATCGCCAAACGCCAAGAAGACGAGCACCTCCAACAGTCCCACAAGCCGACACAACATTTAGCGTCACCTCTGCCCGTGTGTGAATAAAAAAAATATAAATTTAAAAAATATGTAATAATTAAAATTAGTAAAAAAAAAAAAAAAAAAATAATGTGAAAAACAATAGTATCAATAAAAACTTAAATACAATTTTAAATTCTGACTATTACGAAAGTATGTACAATATATATGTATATACTTAGATAAGTTGTCAAACAAATTGCTAAAATTAATATATAAACCAATGTTAGACTTAAGTAAATTTAATAATAAAATGCAGACATATCCGGTTTCTGGAGACCTGGCTTGAACTTCCCAAGGGGGGAGGGATGTTGTACACAATTGCATGCCATATTGCAAATGCATGACCCACGGTGTCACAAATGCTGACGAATTACCTCAAATGATGAAATAGGTATTCATCGACGACAGCAGTTTCGCGCCACACTTAATGTGATGCAACGTGACACAATAAAAGCCTTACTTCCAGAATGCACCTCAGTAGGTCAAAGCTGAGTAATGCATTTTCGAAGTAACCGTTGGTAAGTTCCAGGTAGGTCTCTGGGAACTCGGGGAGTCGAATTCAGAAACCTAACACGGACGGTCGCATTTTTTATTTCTAAAAAAACATAACAACCGCATTGGGTGGAACTGCACTATAGAGGAATGCTCCACAGTGCGCCGCAAAATATTTATTCGTATGAAATTCTATGAGCTATAAGGCTAGGCCTGCAAATATGCAACTTGCAGTCTTGCAACAGTTTGGGTGCTAAAGTGAATACCATGAGAGTGCGCGCAAATGCAGTAACAATTCAGTCCACGATTCGAGCAACTAAAAAGTTTGCGTTTTGGCACAAATCGAACGATTTGTTCTACAAATAAGTTCTACAGTTTGTATCACACCGAACTATAATGTAACTACGCGCACATTAAATCAAAATATTGTTTGTTTGATGGTTTATCTCGTTGATTAATTTTAAGTTGCTAACGTGCGCGATAATAGTGATTAAACTATTTCGTTTCGGAAAAATTGCATGTGAGCGCCTAGCTTAAACGCACTAAGCGGCAACTGAACTTCACAAAAGGTGCTCTTTCTTCACTGTTTAATGGAAGTTGGCCATGGACGGTATTCGCTTCAATACATGGAAATGGACTGGGCGTACATTTTTGTGATCCATTGTTTTTTTTTCTGGACATGTTCATGGAAATGGCAAACCAAATGTTAATTACTTGTTCCTTACCCCGCGTATGTTAAGTGCAGTCTGATGAGTGAATATTGAATTGAAAGCAAAACATAATCAGAAAATAAATTTATAAATTGACTTGAAAAATAAAATTCTAGCTATCGATCTACTCAGAAAATAAATAAAAGCATGAAATATAAAGGTGACATGTAATGGATTGAACAATTTAAGCTACGCTGTAGTGTGCGTTGAAAACCAAGAACATTTAAAGGAAACAAGCAAATCTCCGTCAATTTTGTTTCCTCGTGTGAAAGGCATAGAAGATTTTTAAAGCAATAAAAAAATTGCCCTGTGTAAAAAGGGACTTGACCATAGTCTATGAACAAACCCATTCACTTATCATTTCCTTTGGTGCAAAATGAATGTTCGAATTTAAAATTGCAAATGCAAAAAAAATGAGAACAAGAAATAGGTTTGTAACATAAATTAAATATTGTTACGTTTTTCTACTTTCTATTTTATATGAATAAAAGCTAATTATTGGCCATTATTTTGTTATTTTCTTAATTTTACTTTGCAAAAGACTCTTTCATTACTTGTGACTGCTGCACAGGGGTACCATTTTTACAAAAATAAAAGAGGAACGGTCCATGCTACGGTCGATGCGATTTTTGGGAATTAATTACGGTACAATGGATAGATTCCCAATAAAACACACCTAATTACTTTATTTGCGAATTTGATCAACATTTCGAGTTCGAGGTTCATTCTTCGAGTATCGGCTTTTCAATCTTCTCCTGTCAACCACCTCAAAATATTTAGCAAAACAAAACTCTAAAGAAAACACAATTCATTAAAAATTGGTTTAAACAAATCAAAATACAAACAAATATAAAAACAGAAAAATGAAAAATATACCAAAATACTTATCGGCCATCGAGACCATTGATCTTGACCCCGATGAGAAAGATGGTACGTATTTTTTTTATAATTGTGTGTGTACACTATGAAATTTCTTCCATAGAACTGCCCCGAATCAAGAAGAACCTTGAAATCCTATGTTCGTTGATATGTTCCGACGAAATTGTTGATATTCTATCAGATTCATTCAACCAAAGTTCCCAGGATAGCCCAGAATGGAAATATTCCCTGTATATCTATCAGATTCTCCTCTCGGTCATTGATGAAGTTGATTTTGACTCTGATTTAAAGGAAGAGCTCATATCGACAAAGCATGTAAATCTATTGATCAATGCAATTCAAGACGTATCTGGTTTTGGCCTACGCGCCAATCTTCATCCAATACTCATCGAACATCCCATTTTCGCACCGATTCCCACAAAACTTCCTCCAAACACCAAGAACTTGATTGTATCACTTAAAGCTTTTCGGAGAATCCTCGCTGTTCGTAGGTTCCATGTGGGTGGTAATCTAAGCGTGGTCACACGTGATTACATAGCTGGAATACTGACCATCATCGAACACGATCTGGAGAAAAAAATCGAACTGACCGAGTCCGAACGGAGGCTCTATCAGACCGATTTAAACACGATCTGGAATGAATCTTCAAAGTGTGATTATTTTCGTAATATTCTCCTATTTAGAGGTCTGCCAAATCTTCCACCAGCATTGCAAACACGACTCCATCTCGAATTGCTGAACAAATTGAAGTCAAAAGGAGGCTTTACTTATTTTGTGACCACTTTGCTTACGAATCGATCAAATGTAGATGCCGCAGAGTGTGATTACTTTGAAGTTATTGCAAATATTGTCGCTCATCCAAAGCATTCGATGCAATTTTATATCTGCCTTATAGAACAGATCTTTGAGTTCTTGAAACTTTGTATTTCCAACTCGAACATGGCATTTTGCATGGGGGCCGGTTTGCTGACTTTGAAAAAACTTTACGAACTCAATTCAGATACTCAAAAGGCGATTACAGATAGACTGGATAAGATCTTTCAAAAGTTCGTCCAGCCTGAAGATATTATAAGTGGCTTGATTGTCATGGAACACAGTGAATTATCATTTTTTGCTAATTTCCTTTTCACCTCCTTCTGCTCTTCGTCGATAGAGTGTCTGCCAAGTGAGATCCTCATCAAATATCTGCCATTGCTTTTATCTATCTACAGTTTTATACCTGACAAGTTTAATGAGCAAGTACAGATTCGAGGTCTTATTGTACGTTGCCTGGCAAATCGTTCTCGCAACGAGCTGAATAAGATCATTAATGCCTTGGTTTCCAAACAATACCCAGATGAATGGAAGCAGCTGCATCCTAGAGTATCGATTCAACCAGATTCCAAATTCACTCAACTGACAGTGAAGATAAACTCTCCAGACACGAACCCAGATAATCTAAACATTTCGAATGTCCTTCCAGAAGTTCTGACCCTATCGAATCATAACATTCTTACTTATATTGTGTTCATGTGCCTTTTGGGCATGATGCAAGAGGCTCTAACAAAAGAAGATGACAATGAAGATGCTTCCATAGATCTGCTTCGCAGCGAAGAGGAATTGATAACATTTTTCAACTCAAAGTATCCAGTTAAGGTAGAGATCATTCTCTGTTTAAGTACATTGGTTAATCATTCGGGTCTCAAATCTCAGATTAGTGAGAATTCGAGTGAATTGTTAGACTTCCTACGGAACTTTATTCAACGGAGAGCTGGTCAGTCATTTGAAAACCAAGAGAACACCGATCACACTCTTCTCCTTCTCCTCACAATCACCCAAGAGATGATTGAAAACTCGGAAATTCCCGCGAAGTATATAGAATTCACGCAAGTTCTGCGAGAACTCAGGACACAAACTCCCAATGAACTGATTATCCATAGAATCGATAAATTGCTGCACTTGCTGGGAGGTGGAATGAAAGCATCGTTTGTCAATCGAACTAGTCAATACAATACGGCAAGGAATTTGATGAAGGAGAATGAGGCACATCTGAAGGCTTACGGCATCAATTTGATGATTGAAATGCTTCGACAAAAAGATCAAGATGCCGAGGCAAATGGGCATGTAACGTTGGCATTGGCCTTGCATGCACTTAAAGAACCCGAATCATATGTTTTCTTGAACTGCGTTCGATTGTTTGTTGCATTGCTGAATGTTATGGAAGCTGAGGTCCTGGAAACTCTGTCCGATGAGTATTTGAATAGAGATAACAAAATTGACTATAGATTGGTAGTTGGAGAAGCTATCCTCAAAGTAACCAAGGAATTGGGTAATACAAATTTATTCTTTTTTTAATAACAAATAAATTAATTTTGACTTATATTTTATTGTTTTTTAGGTCAACTTTCCTATAAGTATAAGGATGTGCTTTTAAATTGCTTTATTAATGGCTGTCGATCAGATAGTAATGAATTTCGCTGGTCGAGCTTTTCAAATTTGGCAACTTTGTGCAAGTTACTGACATTCCAAGTGCATAGTTTCTTTCAAGAGGTAAGTCCCACCTATTTTCGATTTTCGGCCTGCAAAATAATGTGGAGCAAAATATAAAATCTAAAAATATAAAAACAAAATTTAATAAAACATAAAATATAAAAAACAAAATTTAATTTAGTTTTTTATATTTTGTTTTATTAAATTTTGTTTTTATATTTTTTTGTATTTTATTATTTATTCATCAACACAACATGGAGACTAAAACCACACAAAATGTGGAACTGTAAAACAAATCTAATACTTGAAAATTCATTCAAAATTTACTAAACATAAATACTAATACAGTGGTACTTGACTTAAAAATCAAAAAGTTACTAAATGTCGTCGTTCAAAGTAGGGAGTTTTTATTATTTATGACAAAACGAAGTATTTATTACTTGTATTTATTGATTTTAATAGAACTTAATATTAAGATTTACATCTTTTAGTTAGAAAATTAAGTTATAATTAATTATAATAGAGTTCAGAAGAATATAGCATTTAAATTTATCAAAAGATGTGAATTTATTTATTTATGTCTAACTTACGTTAAGTAAAGTATATACATAAATATAGGTCGGAAAAGACAAAGAAAGAAAAATATTAAAGTGAGAAAAATAAAGAAAAAGAAAAAAAGGGAAAGAAAGGCAAATAGCAATTTAAATGTAATTGAATATCAAACTGGCACAAACAGTAAAACGCTCAGGGTCAAAAAAGCAGGATTTCCGTTAAAGATTCAATTTTAATGATTTGACACATAAATTGGTTAAACTTAATAAGTTTTTATACTGATAAATAATCAATTAGGTTCCTCGGAAATGTTGTCTTTTCAGAAGAAAAGGCGAGGCTCGTTACTTAAAAACTGACGCTCTGTTGTATTGCAGGTAAAATGAGTTGGTTCTACAGGAGGCGTTTTTGTTTTTAAGTTCAGAGCAGAGTCTGGGTTGTCAAAAAATTTGTTTGTGTTTCTTTTTAACTCAAAGCATGCAGAGCTCCAAATGTGTGTTTCTTTTTCCGTTCTGAACATGTCTAGATCCCACTCGACGAGCTCGAACATAATTGACTGAGCATGTGGGTATAAATTGCTGAACGCACCAAATGCCATGTGAGTCAAGAAGGAAAATGTGAAGAAAAAAATTATTAGATACATAAGTTGGCGAACGAAATTGATAGTTTATTGATTTTCCGTACTTTGGTGTGTATCAGTGTACAAAAAAGGGTAGGTATTGTGTTATATTGCTTTTTATGGTTAACATGAAAATATGTTCTCATTTGTGTGGTTCAAGTGTGTTTATAAAATATATCAGTGTTCAGTGCTCGCTCTGTTTGGCACAAGTTCAGTGCATAATCTATGTGTTCGAACTCTGTTCAGTGATCTGCTCTGAACGAAAAAAGAAAAACGCCTATGGTGGCGTACGAATCGTGCTACAATATGAAATTTAAATAACTTTTATTTTTATCGATGTATTTCATTATTTTTTTGTTATTGGATTAAAAATTAAATTTAATTAAAATAAATAATGGTTTTTAAAGATGATATACCGCAAATGACCTCCACGCTCATCCACGCATATGCGGCACCTGATCAGAAAATTGTTCATTGTGGCCTGAAGCGTTGAAATTTTTTAATTAAATTATTGTCTTAATGGACTGCTTCAATTCAGTCAAATTCCTGGGTATCGTTTTGTACACTTCCTGCTTGACATAACCCCATGAAAAAAAGTCTGGTGCAGTCAGGTCTGGTGAGGTGACCTTGGGGGCCAGCGGAAAGTGCAGTTTCTGGATATCAATTTGTTTGGGAATTTTCGTTGGAGCTCCACCATAACTTGTGTGGCTACGTGTGCACTTGTTCCATCTTGTTGAAACCAAATTCTGCTGAAAGGGATACGTCTTCGGCGAAGTTCTGGGTAAAAAACTCCTTCAACATCTTTAAATAACGGTTCCCATTGACAGTTTGTGTTACACCGTTTTCTTCAAAGAAGTATGGCCCGACAATACACATTGATGAAACTGCGCACCACACAGTGACTCGTTCTGGGTGCAGTTCCGTCTCATGGAGAATTTCTGAATTAGATTCACTCCATACACGACAATTTTGCTTGTTAACATTGCCGTTTAAGTCAAAATGGGCCTCATCAGACATGAACAAACAATTTATCAATGTGTTGTCTTCTTCGGCCATTGCAATCATTTTTCGGCAAAATTCCAGGCGAACAGGCAAATCCTGAGGGCTTAACTTGCTTGTAATTTGGACTTTGTACGGAAACAAGTTTAAGTCATCATGAAGTATCCGTTGTAAGGACCGTCTTCTAACTCCAATTTGGCCCGATAAGTTTCGAGTCGAAACACTTGGATTTGCCTGTATTGCCGATGCAACAGCCACGATTGTATCCTGAACCAGAACATTGGGATCTCGATGATACGGTCTTCGTTCGATGCTTCCAGATTCGGCAAACATGTTCACCAGCCTCATAATAGTCCATATGCTCGGGGGAGTACCGCCAAACTCCAGCCTAAATTCCCTTTGGGCGGAAATGACGGACTGCAAAGAATGGTATCGCTGCACTATCCAAATCGTTTTTTCAGAGTCCCACGCATTCATTTTGATAAATCTAAATAGTAGCATATAAAATAAAAAAAAAATAAGCCGATTACTCACACTGAGAAAAAGTTATTACGTTTTATTTTTGTAGCACATTTCGTCTGCCACCCTGTATTAGACGACAGAAACTGAATATTGTTGTAGAACTCAGGGGACTGCTTCTTCTGAATAATTTTACATAACATGGTCAATGTTTAAAATTTCAACAAATTGACAAAACTTATGCCATAGAAACTTTTATAATGAATCAGAACATGATCTTATCTTCGTACTTCAAAGACGTAACGGAAAATATTGTTAAACACAACGCTGAGTTTTCGCAGGCTCAGAATCCAAATTGCAATAAATTTCGCAGACATAGATCAGAATTGGAACTACTTATGTTGTGGCAAGCATTTTTCTCGTTTCAATGGGGGTGAACTTTCTTGCGATGAACAAAGTTGCTATTACACCGTTTATGTGATTATTCCAAGTGAGAGTTCTATTGAAGCAAACACCTAGCTTCTTAGCCATATGAAATTATTCAAAAGCACTATAGGGAAACATCTTAAGTCGATCGATTTGAGATGACAAGGCACTTTGTTTTTAGGGGGCTTCAAACAAGACCGCCGTTGTTTGACCACTCCAAAATGACATTCAGGTCTTTATTTATATATACACAATGTTCAATAAGACCCAACGCAGAACTCTGAATGAAGGCCATTTTGTGAAAGATTCAGATAATTTGAGTACCAGATATCTTTGGCTGAATTTATGAGGTTTACACATTTTTTTCTCAACTGTTGATCCTCGGCTATCCTGAAACGTTTCTATTTTTCATTTAAACGATTTCTTTGGTATATTTCCGCATTAAAACATGGATTATTAGTAAGTCGTACAGTCTTTGTCCTCAGAGCAATGTGGGGGTCAAATAATCGAACTACTTATTACTTTCTATGAACTCAATTTGATCAGATGGAGATACCATATAATAGACCCTGTTTATTCAACAAATTGCTCTGGTGTCAGATTCAAGAGCAGTCAAGTACACATTCCTAAAGTCATGGTACTGAAACTGATCACAAATAAAAATGTATGCTTAGAAAATACGTATGTGATATTTGACGATGTGGATATCACGTTTCCCCTTAGCCAGTATAGAACCTCTTTAATCACTAGCATTTCCGTTTGGAGCACTCTACAATGGTCAGGGAGACGGAAAGAGAGACTAAGATTTAGTCTGTCTGAGTATCCACCGCCGGCGGCCACCCACTCCATTGTCGGGTTTTCAACCGCCCGTAAAGAAGTCAGATAATTCATCTGTTAAGAAGCTCTCATCCTCTCAAGGAGATTTTGATGGTAACTTAAGTTCTTATCGATGATTAACTGGTTTGTGGTGGATTCGGATCGTCCTAGTTTTGATCCGAAAATATTCAGAGAGATGGCTTTGAAAAGAATAGCTGTACTCGCGGCCACTTGGTTGCTGAAAATATCGAGGGGTGTAATGTTTAGTCATATGCTTAGGGCAGCCAAGGGTGTAGAGCAGAGTGCTCCATTGATACATAAGCTGACTAACTTTCGTATCATATTTGTCCAATGAAGTCCACCATACTGCTACCCCCCCATAAGTAAGTATCGGTATGACGACCGCTGTTCACCACCAGTATTGTTTGGGGATAAGCCCCATTTATTTCCAATGGTTATTTTGCAAGAGAAGAGTGTAACTGTTGCATTTCTTACTCTTTCTTGTATACTGGATTTCCAGTTTAGCTTTTTATCTAGTATGAGATCTAAATGCTTGGGTTCATCTTAAAAGGTCAGTGGTGTACCATTTATTGATGAGGTTTCAAGTTTGGGAATTGTATATATACTAGTGAAAAGGACAAGTTCTGTCTTGTCCCGGGCTTATATCCAGATTTGGTTGCCCACATTTTTAATTGATCCTAAGTAGGCAAAGTACCTGACTACTTTGCAATTATAACGTTTTGTTCGAGTCGATGATGTTAAGATTCCTTTATCGTTAGCATATTTTATTTGTATTCATTCACAGCAAATCGAATTTCTGGTTTGTGTACTTTCCATATATAGTACATATGTATTATACGAATATGTAAATAAATATAATAGTTCATTTTTTTTTTTAAATTATTTATTTGATAGCCAATGTGTAATCGGTAAACGAAATATTGCACAATGCTACTATGATCTCATTTCAGCCATTAATGAACCTCATTTTAATTTTAGATGCTGCTTCTTATAGAAAATGAAATCCAAACTGGGAAATATTCTCCAGCCAAGCGAGCTGCCGTTCTCGTTCTCAGTGAACTGCTCTTAGGAATGGAAAATCTTTTGGATCACGAAGAATATCTCCTTCCAGTATATCGAGTACTCAAAACTTTATCAACTGATTCGGATGACGAGAAGATTCGACTTCATGCTGCCAATGGTCTAAAGGCACTCGGTGACAAATGCAAAAAGTTCCTCTTTCCCGAGGAAAAGAGAGAAAAGGATATCAAAATAATTGGAATTAAAGATCCTCCCAATGATAAAAAAGAAAAAGGCCATATTCTTGAATTAAATTAAGCACAATAGGAATTTGTGTATTGTGTTTTTTGTTTAATTTTATTACACATAATCTTAAGAATAATAATAATTAAAAATTTAAAATAATTTATGCTTTTACAATCAAAGTTTAATTTTTTTTAAAGGAATTTTTATAATTTATAACTTAAAAAACTAACGAGATTTAAATTGAAATACATAGGAGCACGTAAGCTACGTTCAGTCGTCTTGAGTCAAAAAGTAAGGCAATCAATCAACAAACGATTCGACAAGACAAATGAGCGTAGCGTAGAAAAGTCTTTTAATGAGTCATTTAAAAATGTGAGAGTTCAACTTGTCACTAATTGCTGGATATTATTGTGCTTTATTTCTTTCGAGAAGAAAAGAGAACAGATGATGCAATTTTAGTAAGAAGCGAAATCCCAGCAAACAGCTTATGCCAACAAATTAAAAAAAATCTAATAAGCTTACAATCTCTATGGGCTCTTAGGGAGCTGATGCATATTGCTTCGAGATATTGTATTCCGCCTTGATTCACGAAACAGTACATAAACAAAAACTCCAATCATTATCACAGATAGCGATACTGTTAACACCACGCTTCCTACGTTACCAGCAAAATTTTGAAATTCACCTATGAAAGATATGTTTTATAAACGATAAGTTTAAAAATGTGTTAAGAAGAAAATTTACTCTTAATTCGATGTGTCCCTCGTTCGTCTTCGAGGTGGTTGACAAGCTTTGCAAACTTTGCCTGACGGTGGTACTTAACTGGATGTTCAGTCTGATCGTGTTTTATGTCTTCTTCGTTTACTCCAGGAATAATATCTTCAACTATCGCCACCGCTGCTACAGTATTGTTTTCTTCTAGGATATCGTCCTCTTCTTTCAGAACCAAACCACTTTTGTCAACAAAATTCATATGCCGCTGCTCTCTACCCACTCGATCCGGCTCGAAGGGGTCATTTTCCACTGCAGCTGCTACGCCCCCTTTTCCAGGAACTGTGAAGCTTGCTCTGACAGTTTGCATACCTGACTGAAAGCTACACACCACTACAAATCTTCTAGTGCTGTGTGTGAAAATTCCCAGATTTTCCTGCACCGTTATAAAAGTTTCAACTGTGTTGGTTTCCGGCTTCACCAAGCTTCCGCACATTTTATGGTCGATTCTCATCACATACTTGTCAGTTGCTTCCTTTGGATTACCCTTGACTCCACAGTTTCCGCTATCAACGGCTATTTTTCCGCCAAAATATGGCCCGGTCTCCACTTCGATTTCAGAAGCATGTGGAAGGCACTTAGTTGCTTGAGCTGAAACTAATCACAAAAATAGGTATGCGTAAGTATATGTATATGTAGATTAGTAGATGCGATTTATTTTAACTTACAGCCTTTAGTTGGAATAACAATAGATTGACCCTGAAATAGGTCATTTTCGATTTCATTGTCCAACAGCTCCGACCTGCCACTGATCTTCAAATTCTTTTTCCGCTGCTGCGGCTTGATGTGGAAGCTATATTTAGTTGCCATTCTTAGATTGTCAACTCTAGCCGTATAATGTCTAATAGGTCTGCAATTAAGGCCAATTAAATCTCATTACAAATTCATGTCACTCCCAAACTATACTCACTCATTTGTTTTTTCCTGTTCTAAATTCTTATCTTCGATTACTTTCGATCGACATCGGTGCGGTCCGAATGATTGCATCTCACAGTAGAATATTTGAAAGGTTTTTGGCGGTTGCAATGCATCGGTATCATTGGACTTAGCGGCGGCAGCCGCCGGTACAAATTCTACTTCCCACGTAAGGTTGACTGACTTGTAATTTGGTTCTCCGGAAACGGCACGAATTTCTGAAAGAATAAACAACAAAGAAGAACACCGATCATTATGAGGTTACTCTGAAGTTGAATTAAATTATTCAAAGTTATTGCTTTATTTGGACGCAACATGTTGTTGACCAAAATGTGAGTGTAAATTCATATGCGCTGCACATTTGCATTTGCATATCATTGACAAGACATTAATTGGGTCACTCTTTCAGGAATTACCTTCTCAATCTTCTGGCATATCTTTCTATTACTATTATACTCGTAGAAGTCATTAAGCTGCCCAGCTGCTCTGTGCGAATCCACCTGGATCGTTAAGATCAATTGAATTAAATTGAAAGAACATTGCCAGTACAAATTGTCTTCAATGGAACCCTTCTGAGTGCCAGCCATTACATTTACAAATACTCGTTTTTGTGTTTCGTTTGAAGAGAGTGCGCCTCGTTTAACGAGGAACAGAATCTTGATCTGAACGAGGTTATTTTACGAGCTCTTCATTTCGTATTTTATGGGCAGAATGTGTCACTGGAAAATGTAAATCACTTGCTAGTTTAGCACAACTGCTAAACAAGTAGTCGTAAAATTAAGTTTCATCATTAAGATCATCATTTAGATTGCCTTACTATGTAATAATGTTATGTAGGTATTTGCAAAATAAGAAAATGAACTGGAAGGAGTGGTTTGACTTTTGAGCTTTTTGATGTTACATACATATTATATATATACATAAACAACAACAGAATTAACGTTACAAAAACGATCTTGTGTTGGACTTGGAGTTATATTGACGAGAATTATGTATGGTAATCTCCCTGGGAATTTTAGTTCCCCAGGAATAAATTTCCCGCGAAAAAAATGTATGCAAATGACAGTGAAATTCCCATTAGTACAAACGACACAAATATGTTTTTAAAGTCGTTTTTCAATAAATTGTTTATATACAAAATTGCTTTATTTTTTTTCATTATTATAGGTGTTCGAGATTTAAATATATCTCTTTTGGATGTTTTGGTCGTAATGTTTTTTTAATGAAACAATTTCATTCCCTTTCCCGACGTTTCGACGGTGGTTGCCGTCTTCTTCAGGGGATCTCTTATTAACAAAAATAAAAAGAACATATTATACACATAAGAACATTTAGTGTAAAATTTTGGCAAACTTACATTTAGTACGTATCACAGATAAACATAAATAATACAATGATAGACAAATAGAAACCAATGTTTAAAAAAGTTTTTATGACATAAAAAAACACTTCGATTGAAGTTTAGTCGGCTTTAAATTGTCACGGATTCTGCTTAGCCACCAAAGAGCAGTAAACTGATGACATGTTCTGGCTGTCTTGCTTACGATTCATATTGTTTTTGTTGTTAATAATATGAAGCGTTTCTAGAGTATACCGCTTGGAGACATGTTTCTCCCTTTCCAGGATTTCCACTCTGTCAAAATCTGGTTTGTGTCCACGCTCAATGGAGTGTTAGGCCAATGCTGTCTTCCCAGTGCTTTTTAAATTAATGTCGGAAAAAAACATTACGACCAAAACAGCTAAAAGAGATATATTTAAATCTCGAACACCTACAATAATTCAACTAATTTGTCAATAACTTAATAATAAGTATTTATTTTTTTTCTTCTAAAATAGAATAGATAATAAATATGAACTTAAAAATGTAATTTCAAAAAAAAAAATCTTCCATCCGTTTTCAAAATTTGAATTTAAAAAAATGATTCTTTTTTTCAAAAAATCCAAAAACATTTTTTTCGAAAATTTTGGTATGCAGTATCGTTATATCCGTTTTCGATATAATTTAGACTTACAATTTTTGCCCCAAAAATTTGTATGGCAGGTACCGTTATTTTTGGAGCTTAAAAAAAGATAAACAAAAATGGATCGCGCTAGGTATCTAAAACGCCGAAGTACTAAGCTTGAAGGAAATCGATTCAGTAGTTTAGGCGACCATTAGACAGACAGATATATGAAATTCTGGGGCATACTTTTGTGGTGTTCTCTACCTTCGAAATGTCAAGTTTGACGATTTTTCTTGAAATTATATTTTTTTAATTTATTTTGTTAGGTATAACGAAAAAATTTAAAGAATTTTTGTAATTTAAATCAAATTTTTAGAAACGTCTTTAAGAATGTATATTTAGTTGTAAATTAAGGCTGAATTTTAAAAGCTAAATTTTTTAAATAATTTTTTTTTGTTAAATTAACAAATAATAAACATTTTTTTTTTTTCAAAACACTTACCCATTTTTGTTTATTATTATTTTTATTAATTAGAGACATTTAGAAATACTATCGTAACAAAAGAAACTATAAAAATTATATAAACAAACAATCCATATTTAAAAACTGATGACTTCGATTCTTTAAGGCAATATGTTCTTCAAATCGAAATCTGAATTATCAAAAGAAATCCCTGCTATCTTCCGCCCAATAGAAATCTCGTATTTCGTAAATTTCAGTCCAAATCGATTTCACCATATAGTTTTGGTATTTTGAAATCCGATGCGCATTCATAGTGAATGATTTCATTTTGAACTTCACCATACTTCACTCTAACGATACGGAGATAAAAAGAGAGAGTATGAATGTTTGGTGTGTTTGTGGCTTGGGTTGATGTATTAGATAAAGAAAATGGTTGTTGTTTGTTCTTTTTGTGAGACGAAATCGCGGATTAGGTGGTGTGAACACCAATTTGAAATCTCGGAAGCTTTCTGCTGAAATCTCAGTTTTAGCTTTGGTGGGGACATATTATAAGAACAATTTTCTTTTTAGTATAAGAACAAAATTATTTTTTGAACTCTGAAATTATTATTATTATTTTTGAGCATGTGGTAATTTTTTTTATTTTTTAACCAACAATAGTATACAAGTGTATACCTGCATATCCTATATATTCTATACATCTATCAAATATCATTTATAGTCGCTCTGCCCGTAGAACGAAAAACCCAAGCACACAAAATCATTTTCTACTGAACAAAAAAAAAATTCTAAAAAATTTAAATCTATGCTGTTTTCTTGTTCTCCTCTTCCTATGAGTCTTCCAGAAAATTTTTCCCACTAAAAGTAAAATTCAGTTGTGGAACGCATTAGAAAGAAGTAGAATTAATAAGTGGCGCAGCGTTCGACGTGCTTAATGGTAATACTATAAGATTAGAAATAAAAAAGCTATTGGTAAAAAAAATCGTTTAAATTGACGATAATCGTAAGGTTACCAAAATTATTCATATCTTGGAACTACATATAAGCAACTAGTGATGACGACATTATCAATATCTCGGCAAGCGAAGGGTAAATGAAGTGGGGGGATAACTATTATCTTCTGTCACCGAAATATAACGCATCACCAAGTTGTAAAGGAAGAATCAATCTTACAATATTTGATTAACATACATTACGCTTTACAATGTTGAGCAATTTATTAATAATAAACTAAATAAAATCGGTTATTTTATTTACATGAAGACAATAATTACATAGTCATCTCCGTACACTATGGCGTATACGTAATATGTATTTTTAATATTCAGTCCATTTTAATTCTTTTAATTTAATTTGTATAATATCATTTTACTCTAAAATTATGTTTCATGAAAACATTTCATTGTACACATATTCCTTCCTTAATGCATGTATGTAAAGTTATTTCTTCTAAATATTTCGAAACATGATCAAAAATTGTCTTTATCAAATGTGTAGCTAATAAATAAATAAATGAAAAAAAATGATAAACATGTAACACGAACGCGAGTGAGGTGTCAAAAATATATAATATTGAACATTGTGATTTTTAATGTAAAGTTTTTTTTTTTGACAGTTAAATGTAAATCCGCAATTCATGATCCATGGATTTTTACGATAGTGCAGAGAATTTCGAATAACATTAATGATTCCGTCCTTCACTCATTTTATTCAATGAATACATACATAAGTAGATCGATCTGCGGACAACGCTTCATTCATTCATAAAAAAAACCTCTTTCTCCCGCGAAAGTTGAATAAAATATTTAGGTTATCATTATAACCATAAGCATAATCTATAACTTTTGCACTCAATTCAAAATACCCGATTATAGATTAAACAGTTTTTTAAATAATTGCAATCAACCGCATTACACTCTTCAATCAATCTAAGCCTCACCCACTAAGTCACGATATATAAAATAGCAGGATGTTTGAAATATTGCCTTTAGGAAAACCCATTGTACTGCAACTTATATAAATGGAACTTGCGTATTGATATATGTACGTTAATATGATAATTCCCAGTTAACGATGATGGTTTTGTATTCGCCTTTCAGATGGGTGTTTCCAAATAGCTTCAATAATCGAGCATGGTCGCATTTGATGTAGGAAGGGGCCATATACGAAAATTCAAGTAAGAATTCTCATAAAAACAAATTTGTATATTGTGTGTGTTTATTGTAATAATAAAATGATTTTCAAAGAACATTAAAAAAACTAACACAAAGTTCGGATTAGAAAACATTTTTTTTGAGAAAATTGTGGGATTTATGTTTGCGTTTAAAGGCAAATTAATACAGTAATCTTCACTTACGCAGGTTGTTCTGTTTTAAATAGTATGAAAATTCGCATATTTACCTAATCCGTTTAACGCCCTCTATTTTCCAAGTTTACGGAAAATGGATGCATTTGCTTTCGGACTATCTTACCTTCACGAAACAAAAGCCATGGAACAGACATACCTTATAGCTTACATCCCCATCAGATTAACTTGGGGTTTTTATCAGCCTAAATTAAACATGTAACTTTCTAAAAATATGCGTGATTAAATTGCCTATCTGTGTGTACAGGTTATCTGTCAAAAAAAAAATTAACCGCAACTTTGCGGAATCGCAAATAATTATGGTTACATTAGGTTTGTTCGTTGAACCCTGAAGTCGCCCTAGGGTCGACCTAAAGCGTTTTTAGAAAAACCTAAAGTCACCCTGACAAACAAATTCTGTGTTTTTTGAAACCTAGGGGCGCCCTCAACTCGCCCTGAAGTAGAACTAGGTTTTTAGCAGGGGCAACTTGCGGTAAATGAATAAACGTCAAAGTCACATGAGATCTGAAGTAGGAATGAGCGATATTGAGGAGAATATCGAGTACTCATCATCGATGTTAATATTTATCGAATAGAAAATATCGATGTGTTGAATGGTTTTCCCCTATTCTTTCATCAACATCGATATTGAATCATTAAATTTCAATAACATAGATGGACTTATCCATCATCCCTAATCTGAAGCATTTGTTTTATTGTGAATTCTCGTTTTGTATGCAAATTGTTATTTTTAAAATGGAAACAAAACAATACTCAGATTAATTTTCAGACACAGACACGAAAAATGGAAAGCTTTGAATTGCGCAGAGGCTCACAAAAAATTTACTAAGAACTTAAATTTAACATATTTTAAGTTTTAATTATTAAATGACATAACTTGCTTTTCTGCAACATAAATTTAATGGCCCTCGGGTGTTTTTTGAGAACCGAAAACCCCAGGTTTTTTTGACAACTCTTGGGGTTGTCAAAAAAAACCTGGGTCGACCCTAGGTAAAGTTCAACGAACGAACATATTACTTTCTGTGTACACAAAGAAAACTCGCGCCTGCGCAGTTGTGACCCTGATGAACTCGACCTGAAGTAGATCTTGGTTTCTATAGTTGGTGTAAGTTGAGGTAATCGAATCAAAAATCATATGAGGTCTGTAGTAGGGATTAGCGATATTTATAGAACATCTATGTTAACATCGGAAACTCAACATCCATATTGAATTTCTTTATACCTTCCTTCAACATTGATGTTCAAGAATAGATTTTTGTTTTAAATCGATCTCATGTCTAACTTCCTGGGTTATGCTGTTTTTCATTGGTAAATTCAGAATTTGATGCGGTAGTTGATGTTTTTCGTAGCAAATGTAAAGCGATTTGAATTGATTTTTTTTGGTAATGGTATTATGTCAGTGAAACTGTTATTTGTCAAACTAAATTCTTCCAATTCTTCTAGTTTTTAATAGTGACGTTAAAAACAGACGGAGTAGGTTACGGAATACGGATCAGCTAATTTGATTCAGAACCGAAAAAAAATTAATTTTTTGTACAATATTTGATTGTCAAAATCCGTATTTTATTAGTACTTACATACAGGGTGTCGCACGAATCGTGCTACAAAAATAAAACGTAATACGTTTCAGTGTGAGTATTCGGCTTATTTTTTTTTAATTTAAAGGCTACTATTTAGATTTATCAAAATGAAAGGTTGGGATACTAAAAAAAGGATTTGGATAGTGCAGCGATACCATTATTTCCAGTCCGTCATTTCCGCCCAAAGGGAATTTAGGCTGGAGTTTGGCGGCACTCCCCCGAGTAGATGGCCCATTATGAAGTTGGTCAACATGTTTGCCGACTGGAAGCATCGAACGAAGACCGTATCATCGAGATCCCAATGTTCGGGTTCAGGATACAATCGTGGCTGTTGCAACGCCAATACAGGCAAATCAAAGTGTTTCGACTCGAAACTTATCCGACCAAATTGGAGTTAGCAGACGGTTATTACAACGGATACTTCATGATGACTCAAACTTATTTCCGTACAAAGTCCAAATTACAAGCAAGTTAAACCCTCAGGAATTGCCTGTTCGCCTGGAATTTTGCCGAAAAATGATTGCAATGGCCGAAGAAGACAAACCAATGATAAATTGTTTGTTCATGTCTGATGAGGCCCATTTTGACTTAAACGGCAATGTTAACAAGCAAAATTGCCATATATGGAGTGAATCTAATCCAAAAATGTTCCATGAGACGGAACTGCACCCAAAACGAGTCACTGTGTGGTGCGCAGTTTCATCAAAGTGTATTTTCGGCCATACTTCTTTGAAGAAAACGGTGTAACACAAACTGTCAATGGGGACCATTATTTAAATATGTTGAAGGAGTTTTTTTACCCAAGATTTCGCCGAAGACGTATACCTTTCAGCAGGATTTGGTTTAAACAAGATGGAGCAAGTGCACACGTAGCCACACAAGTTATGGCGGAGCTTCACCGAAAATTCCCAAACAAATTGATATCCAGAAACTGTACTTTCCGCTGGCCCCCAAGGTCACCTGACCTGACGGCACCAGACTTTTTTTATGAGGTTATGTTAAGTAGGAAGTGTACAAAACGAAACAAAGGAATTTGACTGAATTGAAGCAGTCCATCAAGACAATATTTAAGGCGATCCCAATTTCAACCCTTCAGGCCTTCTGATCAGGTGCTGCATATGCGTGGATGTGCGTGGATATCATTTGCGGTCTTTAAAAACCATTAGTTATTTAAAATAAAATTTAATTTTTAATCCAATAAAAAAAAAATGAAATACATCGATTAAAATAAAAGTTATTTAAATTTCTTATTGTAGCACGATTCGTGCGCCACCCTGAATTAATATATCAAAAAATAATTAAATTCGTGTACTAATGCAAAACCACATTAGTGTAGGTATTCGTGATGTGCTGCCATTATTCTGATAAGGCAAATGGCTAAAAGAGAAACACAAATATTCTCCTTATCGTTTAATAGTGGTTATCTCTGGAGGATTTGTTATTAATTTGTTTCGTTAAAATAACTAAGTAAAATTAGGTTTATATTTGATGAGATTGTGTATTTATCCCATAGGTACTAACATTTTAACATTACAGTCATTTCTGGTTAAATTATTTTATTAAATCAAAATAAAACAATAAGTTACAGGTTGGTTATTTCTTTTTAAATGGCACGAATGTCATTTCAACTGCTGTCAATTGACATTGTTGACATAAGCCATAGCGAAAATATCAATCTATAGCGAAATGAGCAAATCTTTTTAACCCCGCCAGGCCAGCAAAACACGTACTTAAAAAATCACCAGAAGGAGTAAAAGTAATTTTATTGGTAAAAATGCAAAGATGTATTTTTTTTTTAATTTAAGGATATTCACTCAACTCACACAATACAGAATAAATATCGAAAAAAAGTTCCTCAATAGAACATATAAATACAACAAATCTCCGAATAAGTCCGGACATGGAGAATTTTTCTACAACTAGAGCAGCTCAGTTTTGTATTCCTGTTTAAACATCCCAGATCCATATTCAAATATGCTTTCACCCTCACTCACTCCCTCAATAACGCGAATGAAAACCTTCGAGCAAAGAGTTGGTTTTGTAACAACAATCCATGGTTATCACGAACTTTCGGACGCGATTTGAATAACACAACAAAAACATAACAAAAAGTTAAAAGTTAAACAAAGTTTTTTTTTCAGAGCTCTAACCATGCCGGTTAGAGAACTGTTGATTCCCTTAAGTAGAACAAAGTCAAAGTTTATCTAGATGAACATACATACAATGCTTGCAGCGCAGCGCAGCGGTAGCTGGCGCAGATGGTATACCTAACAAAACGACTACGAGGCGAATGATTCCAAATGCAATATAAGTGTGTACGTTAGCCGAGACGACCACGAAAATCGTGCTGCCGCTGATTGATTGCAGTACCGTGCAGCAGCAGCAGTGTAGATTTATATTGTCTCCAACCAACAGAACAGGAAGATTTCATTAGTTTCTCTGCTGCTGCTGTTGATTTAAAATGTTTTGAAATGGAAATTTATGTTTGTCCTGAGCACTCATAAAGTTGACATATTTAGATTAAAGGACTTTGAGTTTCAATTTTAACACACAAATCTTATCTCGTCTGACATACATACATATGTAATTTCTCGTAGAAAGTAAAAAAATTGAAAATAAATCAAAGATACAACGTACCTACTACTGGACCAATTTAAAAAAAATACACAACGACGCATCTTCTTTAGCCAGGCTTAATGATTTTTTGTGGTTGCTTGATACGTTTGAGAATTACATACCCACATGTAGCGATGTACCAAGAGGCCAAAAGACCACTGCAATTAGACTGAATGAACTCGTATGTTGTTAGCAAGAGGCCTAAACATAATGTTCTAGTGGAACATTATTTTTTTAGGCCTGACAGTGGAGTTCAAAAGTTAAACATTTAGAAATATTTCAAAATTAATTAAAACTTGTGTATTTTAATATTGTTACAGTTTAACCAGGTTCACATTTGCAAAATACTTTTTTTTAACAACTTTCAATTATTTTACTTTGCAGACTTAAAACTTTTCTTTCAATACTTGGGTTCACACAGTTACAATTATAAAATCACTTTTATATTTACGCAATCGTTCTCAAATTAAAACTTTCTGGCTGGAATCTGTTGGCTCTTTTATATACTTCTTCTATTGTTTCTGGAAATTAAAGGACCAACTATTATACTACGTTTTTATTGGCCGTTAATCTTATGTAGATTGCACAAATATCAAATAGTGCTTTCACGGTTGCAAAAGTAAATTACTTTTGACAGCACCAATGAAAATGCAAATGGTGTTTCATTAGTATGATGTAAAGTGAGACAGGCCGCTTAATCTACGACGGAAAATTCATTTTTGCGGTGAATGGTTTCATTTCGATATGGAAAAATGTTAGTTCGATTTGTTCAAGTATTTTTATACTACGTTTCCACCAAACTTTAATCTCTTGTAGATTTACTAATCTCAAAAAGTGTTTCCACCGCTCCAAAAGTAGATTAATTTTGACAGCACTATTCAAAATCCATATATCTTTTCATTTTGTCTTATGATGTAGAAGTGAGACAGGCAGCTTTATCTGTGTCAACCGAAGAGAAAAATTCACTTTCCCGATGAATGTGTTCATTTCGATATGGAAATAGGGTAGTTCGATTGAAGATTTAAATGAGATTTATTTTAAATCTTCATCTGAGAAGATTAAAATTTGTATGGTAAATCCTCAAGATTTATAAGAGATTTAGCTAAATCTACTTTAATCTCGGTTTAGTTGTCGGTGGAAACGTAGTATTAGTCTTCATTTGAGAAGATTGTATGGTTAATCCTAAATATTTATAGGAGATTTAGCTTAATCTACTTAAAAGCGGTTAAATGGTGGCCAAATACACCCAAATTAATAAACGTGGAATAGGGAAGGTTTAGGGCTTATTCGGTGGACTAAGTGCGAAATAAAAAATTTAAATTTTTTCTAAGTGACGTTTATGAAGTAATAAGAACCCAAATGTGTCAAATTTTGTTTTGAAATTTTGATTTGCATTCCAGTATTCCACCCTTTTTGGTTTGTGTTTGTTTCGACACATTTGTTGCTATTTTTTCAATGCACAATGATTTCAGAAGATTCTAAAGAATACAATTGAAAAGGAATTTTTTAAATGGTTTACTGTATTCAAAAAAGAAACTTAATTTCTCTATGGTACTCCGAATCTCCGCATTTTTTTTGTTAACTAAATTATCTTTTTAAAAAATAAAAATAATAAAAAATAAAAGATACATACACAACATAAAGAATTTCAGAACTTCATTTGACAGAATTATTAAGTGTGTTTGGTGACAAATTATTTTTCTTTTTTTTCCTCTTCACTTTTTTTATTTTTATTTTATAAATTACATAAATCCGCAATTATTATTTTATGTGCACAACACAACTTAAAAGTTGACGAACTTACTTTGTGTTTGAGGAAGATGAATAATTGGACTAACGAAAAACTAATTCCGTTGAGTGAAGCTAATGCTAATTGAAGAAGCAATCCGATGTATAAAGATACGGTTGCACTTCTCGGTGAGTTAAACTGTAATAGTATTAATAAAAAGTTCTTATTCCACGTCTAATTTCTGACTTTACTAAACCATAGAATGAAAGTTAATGCACGAGTTAAAATTTTCGATTAATAAAAATAAAGCGTAAAGCGAACTCTATTTTTTTTGTTCTATGGTTCTGTTAATTGTATTTCAAATGTCAATTTTTATTCCTTATTCGATGTGTTAGCGCAGGAATAAGTTTGTATATGTCAAATAGAAGCCATTTTGTTTAATATTGACATTATTGCATTATCCACGTATTAAAAATAAACTGTCTCTAAATCGTGTTTTGTAATATGAAAGTTAGGCGCCAGTTATAACTTTCATTGAAACTCATCATTGAAAACCTTGTCTATCAATTCTGAGGCACTTAAACAAATAAAACTGATGCCGCTTTGTTACCAAAATGAAGTTAATAGGATATATATTTTTTTTGTCAAAAAAATATTTTATTTGCTCCTGTAAAATCACTTTTGATTTTTCAATAATGAAAAGTTTTCAATGAACAGCTGAAATTTTGTTCCCAAAAGCGGAATCGTTCCAATGACGTGTGTTTCCTTATTATCCGGTTCCCAAACGTCAGTTTTTCTTTCAATGATCAAATCTAACCTGAAAATTACATTTGGATATGAAAGATCTTTTCAATGACAACCAATATTTGGATTGGAATTTCAATTAAATCTATAACTGGTGCCTTAGAGTTCAAGCGGATTTTAGCTACAAAAACCTTATTGACAGTCGCTATGATATTTTGGCATCTGTTGATTTATGAAAGTTCCTTTTAAAGAAAAAATGAGAGAGATCTGAGGAATAGGATGGAATGAAATGCTACTATGGTTTTGACAGCGCATTTGCTTATGTCATTGTCATTAAGATATTCTTCGCTGGTTCCAATTACCATCAGTAATGTCTAGTAAGGGGCCAGTTATAGCGAACAGGAAAACGAATCAGGAAAAAAGTACTAATGGATAATTTATGATAATTTCACGCGTTTTAAAATACAAATGCTACACTAATCGAGAATTTTTTTTGCAAAAAATATTTGCAATAGAACAATTATTTTTTGTTAAAAATGTTTAATTATTTTCCTGATCAAAATTCATTTTTCGTACCAGCTGATTACAATTTGACACAAAATTGAACAAATCATTCCAATGATTTGGGTCCCAATTTCTCTCGTTCCACTGACAGAATTGTGGACGGAAAACATTTTCGTGTGTGTTCCAATCAGGAAAATTTGATGGCTGGCTAGAAGTGAGGCTTGCCAACTGACATAATTTTCCTGTTTGCTATAAACGACCATCACGAAAAAATATTCAAGTCCATACTGTTTCAACTTTTCCTGATGCGTTTTCCTGTTCGCTATAACTGACCCCTAAGCCAGAATTCAAGTCCAGTTTATTTTTCAAAATTTTATGAATGCTCATTCAACTTCTTGCATTCTTCCATGAAGTGAAGAATTATTAATACAACGATGTGATTCACAATTTCCCAAGTAACCTCTCAAGCCTAGGACGCTGCTGATGCGAAACGAAAATTTTCGGTGGTCTCCACTAGGATACCGAAATGTTAACGAAAACATGAACGAAAAAATTAAGAAAAACGAGACAAACCTAATCAGAAAAAAGTCTGAAATAAACAAACTTTGGATGGAAGAAAAAACAAAAGCAACACGAAATCTATTTTTCCGCACCCGTTATTTGGTCTGGGTAATAAATTGAGTGCGAAAAGTGAGTGGAGACTTTATAAATTTCGTAATGGAACAGCGTACTGCTGAACGAAAATTTTCGTTTATGATTTCGATCTGTCATTTTGTATGGGATTTTTCGTTTCGCATCAGAAGCGAAACCTATAACTGTTGACAAAATTTTAACAAATAAAAAAAAAAATAAATAAAAATGACATCACTTTTTAACCACACTGTAGTCCTCTTCTTGTATCTGCAATCCTTTCGTTCCTTGATGTACGATGTACTTTTTTGCAAGTTTCGTTGACAAGCAGACAGACAAATGAACGGGGAGATATTATTCCTGCATCATCGTCGTACGAAATAAAAACTCTAGCCAGCCTCAACAACATAATCCTCTTCATCATCATCATTATCATATAAAAACAAAAGACAAAAACAACTATACGTACGGCGAAATGTTGTCTCTTCCTGGTTTGTATTGAGTCAATTGTATATTACTCGTTACGTCTTTTTGTTGTTACCACTTTGCACCGCATCCTCCTGGCTGGGCTGTCTGCACCGCGCCGACATCATCGACCTATACAGATCTGTGGTTTTGAAGTTTTGCAAATAACTTAATCAACAAAATTGGTTATACCGCTGGGCATTAAATTCCACAAGATACTTCCATGGGCTTTGCAAGATAGATAAGTCTAACATGGCCTCGACGCCACCATTGACGAAGTACGATGATGTTGCACACAGCTCGTTAACAACCTTAACACCGGCGACATAATCACCATATATATATACATTTTGGATTCGGCATTTTGTCATCATCTATCTCTGTAGGTCTTGTGTGCATTTGGCTGACTTCGACAAATACAAAGATGGCTATAACTGTTCCGGGGGAAAATTAGCTTGCAAAATCAATATAATTGCTTCTATAGCGTCTTATCTCCTTGTCCCAGCTTCAGAGCGCGTCATTAGATGGATATGATGAAGAGATGCATACAATCCGCGTGTAATTAAGCGGTTGAAGTTTGAAGTTCATGCGAAATAATGACTAGAAGTAAGGTCGAGTTAAGTCAGTGGAGCAGCTATTCCATTATGGTCATAATGTGTCATGTGGGAGCAATTAAATAAGAAAGTTTCTTTCAAGCTCTATACGCAAAAGTCTCCTAGAATGGACAAAAAAAAAAATACTAAAACTATACTCGTACACAACCGGCACGCGTCCCACTAACGATAAATTGGTTCTATACACAACCGGTACATAGCTTAAAAGAAGAGGAATCCCATAGGGGCCAATCGCTTTGCTGTCAGATTTTAGCCAGTTTGAAACAAGTTGCACAAGGTGTGTGTATAGTCGTAGTGTATCGCGCGAACAGCGGCTTATTGCGTAATGTTCGTGAAAGCCACTCACAATAATAATAGCCAGAAGCTGGAAGAGATTTTTTAATATTTTTTTTTTTGGCAACAATGGCATCAGGTTCATGGTAGTTTTACCAAATGTACACACGCCTAGAGGGCGTTGTCGTCTCTACTTGTTAAGGAGACCGATATAGTGGATGTTATTAAAGGCATATTTTCCAAGTAATTACAGTGCAATATTTTAATCTTTACGATCGACAAAAGAAAACCTAAATGGCGGTTGTTGGGAAGACCCAACCTTAATGATGTTATGTGTGTTTGCTAAGTGTTTTATTTAATCAAGATAGTCTAATTTCTTCAGCTGAAATGGATGGTTATAGACTTCCGGTAAACAGATGTGCTCAAGTTACTCATAAGCTACGTACTCTTTAGTAAATTGTTTGATAGTTCCATTTAAAGTTTTCGATCTAACATTTCATTATCTTTTATTGTTAGTTATATTGTTAGAGCCGAACGTAAGTAACGAGGGCATAAAGCCATCGGATAAAAATGTTATTTCAATTTAATATCATGCAATTTTCTGGATAATTAAACATGCTGATGATTTGTAAGGAGGCATATTGTGATAAAATAATAAAGATTTTTACCTGCAGCTTAAACGGGCTTCCAGGTCGTTTTTCCGTATCTGTGTCGTATTACTTTTAAATTATATATATGGTGTATCTGAAAATGAACTAAATATCTTTCTATATTGTTGTTTTTGGCGATGTTTCAGAAAAATTCGACAGGTTTCTTGAGCATGAAACCTGGATTCACCACAACATCCCAGAAAACAAGGAACAGTCAAAACAATGGACTTCTCTTCTGGTGAATTGAAACCGATCAAGGCCGCTTTGTGTTTGTCACCAAACAAGGTCATGGCGACAGTTTTTTAAAGTAAAGCTTCTTTGCGGCGTTGGGGGAGCTGTCAAACCGAACGACATGTGACATATGACACGACCTGCCATATGACATGACCCTACACAACACGCTCTCTAAAAAAAATGTCTACGCACAATACCCACAATAATAAGCCGGCAAAACACATATTTTTATATAAAAAAAAACACATGCGAAATTAAACTACCACACATACCACTTGTTTTTTAGAATAATTAACTTATAAGTTTTCTATGTATTATAGAAAATATATTATATATATTTGCAATATTTGCTAAATAAAATACACAAAATCACGTAGCCAAACAAGCATTGCCTTATACAAAGAATCCTAAATCCGCTAACAAATCCAAAATAGCATTGACATGCATTTGTAAGAATTCTTTATTCTTGAACACAATGCATGCGATAAGAACACGATACGTGGGTGGGTTAACGTGATCTCATCGTTCTATTTAATTTAGTGTCAAACTATGACGAGGATATACATTTCGTGTCGTCATGTTATGTTAAATTAATAAATAAAGTAATTGAAAATCAGTTAACTTCAATATTATTTTCTTAAATCTCGTCGTGAAAAGTTTTATCACATTCAATTTGGAAATGGTAATATAGTAATATAATTACAAAATGATTTCAGTGAATTTTGTCAAGCTCTTGTCTTTTTTTTGGGAATTGTGAATCATTTTCTTTTGTCAAATATCTCCGTTAAAATGTCCGCTGTCAATTGTGTAACGATTATATAACTACTAAAATTTTGTGGCAGGGCCAGTTACAAACGACGTTGAAATCATTGATCCGTGGCTCAGTAAATTTAACTTCCGATTTCAGCGGACTAACTGAGGTTCAACGATGGGTTAAGCATGTATGAGACTTTTGTTACAAACTTGCAACTTGAATTATCGTTGTACTCCAGTTAATCCGCCGAAATCGAGAGTTACAATTCCTGAATCACGGTTCAAATATTTAAACCACGTTTGTAAAACTGGCGCTTAGTAAACTCATGGATTAGACATGGAATAAGCACTTTTGAAGTAAAACTTCTTTTGCGGCGTTGCGTTGGGGGTAAAAAAATGTCTGAAGCTGTCAAACCTTCCAACATATGACACGACACGACACGGCACGCTCTCTAAAAAAAATGTGTACCTACAATATTGTTTTTTTTTTGGCTTTCTCTGTTGTATTAATGTGTGTAATATTTAAGCTGATGTTTGTTCAATAGGAAGATGGGGTCATTATGGTGGATGAATTGCTGCAAGTACGGAGCCGGTATCAAAATAAGTCAACTTCGTTGTTCCTTAACCGATTTCCATGAAATTAAAATATAATCTAGCTGACATAGAATTACGAAAGAAAAAACTTTTTTCAACTTCTGCCGCGTGTATTATCAAGAGTAAGTACACGCACTCTTGGGATACGCGCGGTATAATTGACATCGATTACCTTGAAAACGGTAAAATGATCACAGGCGCATAGTACACAGAGCTGCTCAATCGAATCCAAGTTCCTTTTCATCGCCACAGATCACCGGCCGGCGCGTGGCAGCGCACAAGGCAATCGCAATGGCAATTGCATGAGTTATACTATGAACTGCTCCCTCATCCAGCATATTATTTGCTGGATGAAGTGTATCTCGCTAAGAGGAGACTATGTCGAAAAATATTTTTTTTTGCACGCGCTCAAGGGATTATGAATACCCTTTATATGTTTTTCTTAACACAGCGCGTGCATCCGGTGGAAGAAGAGAAAGAAGAATAGGAAAGATGTGTGGCGCGATGTTCTGAGACTAGAGCTGGTTGTTGTCTTAGATTTATCTCCAGGGATGGCGGCTGAACTAATGCGGAGAGAATTACCGTGTCTTATTTATTTATGTCCCTTATAATTCGCATTATTTTATATATTTTATGGGTATGCTAGTTTACTCAATCACATGTTGTTAGTGTTATGCCTAAACAGCATGTAATGAGAAAAGCAGCAAATTATTGTATGACAGTTTTAGAATTATTTTTTAATGGAATATAAGAAGACATAGACAACGGCAGGAATCGAACCTGCAACCACGAGGTTGACAGGCGAGCACACAACTATCGCGCCACGGCCAACCCCTAAAAATGTTTTTATGCCGAAAAGAGTAAGGAACTTTTTCATTTTTCAGGACTCATTAACTCACCCGTATATGAGATAAAAAAAAAATGAAATGCACGATAAAGCTAAATATATTTTTAACAAATTTTGTGTAGGTATACAATTTTTTTTAAATTTTTCAATAAATTCGTTTGTTATTTACTTTGCTTTACTTCTTTATTTTTTTTATTATTAATTAATGAATATAACAATCTTTAAGAAAAATATTTTTAAAATTATCTCTCCACTTCACTGCAAATAGAGTTATTCAATGTTAACTAACGAGTTACAGTAACAGAGTTAAACCATAATTTGACCGATGAGTGGGAACTGGGAACATAAGACATATTATTAAGGCTGCGTGTGTGAACACTGATGTGAAAAAAATCCTTCACTTCAGAGATTATACATCCCTTAAAACGACCGACGTTTGTTTCAGTAAATCTGGCATATGTAATTTAACTTGTTTTCGTTATAAAAAAATCAGCATTTTTGCATTAATTAAATCAGCTTCAAAAATTTTACTCGCTCTCGAATTATTTGTTGAGCTGCACACAAAGCTTCTTTCTTTCATGATAATATTCGCCCACTGACACACCCATATACATAAAATGCACGACTGGATCGCACGCATTTACTCCTATGTTCAATCACATTATATGCAAAATTAGAATATGGCATTTGCTGCTGGGGTGGAGCATATGTGAATCATCTTAATCAGCTAACTGCCTTACAGAAATCTGCGATTCGAAATGTTTGCAAAACGCATCGACTAGCTAACTCAATGCATTTATTTAGATACCAGCAAGTCCTACCTGTTCGTCATTTATTTTATTTTAAAGTCCTCAAAGATTTTTTTAAAAGGTCAGGTTATCTGCAAAGTCCGATTTCGGACCTTAGAAATCTCCGCAGCAACTCTGCTTACTTGGTCAATATTCCCTTTTTTCGCACCACTAGTTACAGAAACTCTTACCCAATTATTTCATGTAAACTGTTTAATACACTACCGGTTAACATTCGCAATATAAGAAATATGAACGTCTTTTTGAAAAAAATAAAAATATGGCTTCTTGATTTGGATCATCATGCTATCGAAATGCTAATTCAATTTGCAATTTAACTAACCTTGTCTCTGAATTGTTTCTTAATTCTGTTTATTTTTGTATTGAATTCTGTTGATGAATAATAATGTTTAATTGTAATAACCTTTAATTGTACACCCCACACAAACAATGTATTAATTAGATGTGCCATTTACACTATTTTTTTTTCTTAAATAAATTATGGCACTAACTATTCTTATTTATATATAAGCTATTAAGGATTACCATGTAGTTTTTTGTTAATAAGAATAAAGAAATTTGAAATTGAATTTGAAATTGAAGATTCTCAATAGAAACGGCTAAATATATTTTTAAAGTCGTTTTTCAACTAATTTCTTATATATAAAAATTCTTAAATCGCTTATAACAAAAAATTGGTATGAACGTTTTAAATATTTAATAATATAAATTCAAAAAATATTTTTTTTCAAAAATCCAAAAAAACTATTTTCGAAAATTTTGAAATGCAGTAGAACTATTTAGAATTTGAAGAAGCTCCTGTACAAAAATTTTGATCGAAATCCGTTGAGCCGTTTATGAGTAAGTCGAAAATCAATAAAATGGTTGCATCGCGGTGCCGTTAATTTTGCTTCGCCTATCATCGTAATGTCAACTTTGATTAAAATCATTTGATATGATCATTTTGAAGCTGATTTAATTAATGTTAAAAAGAACAAAAGATCGCCTTTTTGACAATCTTTAATTTAGTTATGTCTTAATATGGCCTAATAGTTAAAAGTTCAATCGAAAAAACAGTCGAAATTTTATCCTGATTTTCCTAACTCCACTATTCCTACATACAACTGTGCAATGATTCTCTTATATATTTGGCAATTTATACTCCCATTATACTGACATAACTGGCCCACTTTTTGACGAGAAAATAAACCTTAAAACAATATTTAGTAAAAATTTAATTTCAAGAATATTTAAAATGACTTACTCCACATCATAATTGATCCCGCTTCATGATTGGTCATCGAAACTTGATATCTGGGGTTGTAACCTTGCCTTGGGGCCTTCGAACATATACAAATATTCTCCAAAAAAAATCAAAATTTTACGGTAATGAAAGATAAAGCAAAAATAAATGATTTTGGTGTGACGTTTGCATTTTCTTGCTCGTTACTGTATATTGTTAAATACTTAAAATTGCCATACACATATTTTTTTTTAAATTAAATAATTTTTTTTTATAAAAAATAAGTCAAAATCGTTCTACCGTTATTTTTGGGGCATACAAAATATACACTATACTAGTTAAACAAAATATTATACTTTTGATTTTACTATTGTCCATATGTACCTTAAGTATACTTACGTTTATGAACTCACATAAATGCTACCAATCCTTTACAAGATCGGGGTGTATTTATTTTTTATTTTATAGCGAATAGCTTTTCTTAACTCGCATGGCTAAGTGCAAAATGTCATTAAAAACAAATTTTTACAAACTGGCATTTTTTATCTGCGACTAGTTTATTATCTATCTTGGCTTAAAGAATAGTTAAGGGAAAATAGGTACATAATCAATTTTTTTTATTTATAATACTTCCATTTCTTACTTAAATAACTGGACGGGCCAACCACCGCGCAAATCCTCAAAGAGTATATGTTGACACTTGTCATGATAAAGTATAATTGATTCGGCAGGTAACTTCCATACACACATAAACAAGTTTGTATGGGACCTTAGGGTTCTTATCCCTAGATGGCAAGAGTTGCTGTGCCAACAATTTTTCTTATATATTTATTTGCGACATTAAGTCAGACACTATTTCTGAAATGTATATTTCTTTAATAGTATGTTCCATACCAAAGTGAAATCTGAGATATTAGGAGGAAGCTTTCGAGATTTCAAATTGGTGTTCACACCGCCAAATCCAAGGTTTCATCTCTCAAAAGGGGATGGTTACGGTTTCCCGCAGCTCAGACGCTCATGTAACATTTGACCACAGATATTTTAGTTACTTTTAGTACCTCTTTTTCGTCAAACGTTTGCTCGCAGCGCGATATCTCGGATTTATTTGTTGCGAGATTAGCGGTAGCTAGTCTTTTGCTTTTAGCTTTTAGCAAAATTAAATGAGTACTTTTTGAGGCGTATGTTATTGTTGGAAGTATTATTTTCAGATATTTGGATTTTTCTTAGAGTAGTGTAGATATGTCTGTATTCGTCAATGAATTTGTTTTGTTGGTACGTGTTTTGGAATCTCATAGAATATTTTAGCTTCGTATGTAAATGAATTGTGTGTATTCGGCCAGGGTTTTTTTTTGTTGGTTTCTTTTTTTATTCGATTATTTTTTTGGTGCTTTTGTTGATTCGACGATGAATTTTTTTGATCGTTCTTGTTTATTTTACAAATTATACTGTCCTCAACAAATGTTATAGCGATTATGAAAGCACTAGTGTAGCTAAATGCAATGTTTCTTTAAATAAAAAAAAAAAAGAAAAAAAAATTAATCTAAAAAAACTTTGCTACACCCAAAATTGGACCCCAACCCAAATCCTATAATTGGGTCAAGCAGACTCAAATGAACTCGTACACGATTCCATTTAGATTTCAACGAAATCTCGCATTTCAAAATCCTGAAATTATGAGTGTGTTTCTCTATTCATTGTGGTATGTCCAGAATATTCGGAATACCAAATTTGCGTTTCTTAATTCCATGGAATATTCCGGATAAACCATTTTGTTGTTTCTTTATTCATTCTGGAACATTTGGAATGCATTATTTTTATTCCATATTAAAAGCCGAATGTCAAGAATATTCTCGGAATAAACCCCTCATATGAAAGCAAAAAAAAATGACAGCAGCCAAAGACGAAAACCAAGTAAGCAAACAAAATGGATGACCAAACAGTTTTTTTTTATTTTTGGTATTGAAATAAATATATAAATAATAATTAAATGTGAGTTTTCATTAATTAATAAATCAATAATATTTTATTTTTAATATTTCTCATATATATATCTTTTATGTCATTATCACAACACTTTCAACGGCTGATTGATGTCATCTATTTCTTTTCTATTCCGGATAGTAAAGGGTTATCCATTTCGCGGTTTCAAAAGTATAGGGCTGGAATTCGACATCTGTCAAACTTAGTTGGTAAACCAATTTTTTTTTTCAGTTGAAAGTCTGACATTTACGAAAATGAATCACTTAACTATCGCACAACGCATAAAAATTGTTAAAACCTACGACAAAAATGGGGATTCTGCCACAGCCACATATCGTGCTTTAAGAAGAGATTATGGTTAACATAATCGTTCAACTACGCAAGCAATTGGCAAAACTGTGAAGAAACTTGAAGAGACTGGATTGGTTACAAATATTGTAAGGCCTGTGCATTATCGTTTCGCTCGTACCACTGAAAATATCGCTGCTGTTAGTAAAAGTGTTGCCGAAGACTCGATTGTGTCGATTCCTCGTCGTTCTCAGGAATTAGGACTGTCTTACGGCACATTATGTCGTATTTTGCATTTAGATCTACATCTACATCCATTTAAAGTCCAGCTCACATAACAACTGAAGCCAACTGACTATTTACAACGTCGTAGATACTTCGAATGGGTGCTTGAACAACAGGCGATGGACGGCGATTTTTCGAACAAAATTTTCTTCAGCGACGAAGCACATTTCTCACTCGCTGGGTGTGTTAATTAACAAAGTTGTCATATTTGGGATTCTGAGAATCCTCAAGTAATTGCAGAGAGGTTATTACATCCACAAAAAGTCAATGTTTGGGGCACTCTTTGGTCCGGAGGTCTGATTGGACCTTACTTCTTCGAAACCGACGATGGAACTACTGTCACGGTCAATTCGGAGCGTTATGGTCATATGATAACCGACTTTTTTTTACCTGCTATTGAAAAATACGACTTGGGGAATATGTGGTGTGCCACATGCCACACAACTAGAGCGAATATGGCTTTATTGCAAGAGACATTTCCTGGCCGCGTAATTTCTCGTCGTGGCGATATCAACTGGCCACCAAGATCATGCGATTTGACACCGCTGGACTTTTTTTGTGGTGCTATACGAAAGACCGTGTTTATGCAGATAAACCTTTAACTCTTGAGCACTTGAAAACCAACACTCGTCAAGTTATGGCTGAGATACCGACCCATATGTGTCAAAAAGTGGTCTAAAATTACCTGAAAAGAATCGATGCTTGCAACAATTCGCGTGGTGATCATTTAAATGATGTAGTGTTTCACACATAATGTCAACTTTCAAACTTTATAATAATAAAGAAATATCATGAAAAAAAATATTTTATAAGTGTTTTATTTACGCTTACTAATGGATAACCCTTATTCATTCCATTCTGGATATTCGGGATAAACATTTAGTCATTTCCATCCATTCTATTTCTCATCCGGAATAAATAAAGAAACACACACTATATGGTGAAATGCGAAGATTTGGACTGAAATCTACGAAATCGAAAATTTCGGTGGGAACATAGTATAAGTGTGTGAGTAAATTTTGTTTCATCATGAAATTTCTCCATGATTTGACTAATGCCAATTTCGTTTCAACAAATAGGATTCGCTACTAAAACCAATAATTTTTTGCTTTGAAACGAACGATTACGGACCGAATCTCTTTTTGGGACTGTGCGTGTTGCTTGGCAGCTCTAAAAAAAAAAACAAATCTTCAATTCGTTAACACATCATTATTTCGTTTTAATTTCCCGATTCCGACGCGGGGGAGTTCCGAAGCCCACTTGCACTTTTTTATATATTTGATTCCAAGAAGTTTTTAACAATTTTTTTTATTTTTTAATACATTAATTTACTTTTTCTGTACACTGTAATTAATTCACAACACAACAATTGAGAAACTTCAAAGCAAATATTGTAGTGTGTGTAAGAATCACAAATCCGTTTTGAATCCGTCTCCAAAAAGAGATTCAATACGGATCTGTTTTTCCAGAAAAAAATTGGTTTTAATTTGAAAAGAATTTAATTTTCAGAAAAAAATTGACGGCGAATCGACGGCAGATCGATGTTTTTGTTGAAACGAAATCGACATAAGGAGCACTAAAAGCATTAGAGAATGTATAATTGTTTTTTCTTAAACAAAATTATGGAATGTCACATGAAAATGGACAAATTATGATCGAGACCCGATGTCTTGTGAAAAATTGACGAGGCGTCAACATTTATTTTTCAATTTATGTATTAAAATAAAAAAAATCCAGATCCATGAAGACTCAACAAGAAATATTGAATACATTAAACATTTTTTTGCAATCATTTATTTCAAACCGAGGCTCTGGATAACTTTTGTTAGAAAATAAATTAGATCACTCTATCCCGAAATGCTCTCACAATCATAAATGTACAGCAGCATACAGCTCAACTGTTCTTTTGTCATTAAGGTAAATTAAATCGGAAAAGTTTTTTAAACTTGAATAACATAAATTTTATACTCATAGCCTTAAGAGAATTACGCTCACGACAATGCGCACATTGCATTCGAAATGAAGCGTGAGTTTTTTTTTTACCAAATCTATACAGAGCCATGCCCAAACATAATGATGGCACTTTGTGAATTATTACATACCTAAAGCAAATAGACAACAACAATGACGCCTCCTGTAGTGCTAACATTGCGATCTGGAAAAGATACAAAAAAATCTAGTAAAAATGTCGCTCTAAGCGGGAGGAACAAATTAAGGTAATTTTTAAAGCCGTTTAATGTTGCAAATAAAACTAGCTCAAAGAACTCGATCCATCCTCTGCCATGGATTAAGTACAAGTTGGTATATGAGGGTTTTTGCTTTTAAATAATTCATGAGCCAGAAAATCCTATAACTTAAGTGATTAAAATTGCGGTAGAAAATCAAGTTGGAGCTTCGAAGAGTTAATGCGGATGCCCCTGCAAGCCTACCTACTTAAACCCAAAATGCATTACCGATTGCATCAGTTTCAGAGTAACACTTTGACCCTTGCGCTAAATAATTGAAACATTAGAAAGCTTAGACACCAATAGCATGAACTGATTGATCGCATCGTTTATACCCAATCCCGTCGTTCATCTTCTATAGATTGCTGCCACAACAAAATATATAAGGCAACATCTTATGGCAGCACTTAAAATCAATTTATCTAGCCAGCCTCCTCCCGATGTGAAATAGCTTCGAACTTTGGATTTAATTTAAGAGCGCAATTTTGATTTGTTACACGATTCAATCGAAATGGGATTTCTTCTTTTAGAAGACGTAGGATGTAAATAATAGAGTTGTTAGACGAAGTAAACAGTATTTAGATTGAAGAGTTATCTGTGTGTGTGGATAACTAGATAAGGGATATTTCTGCGTTGTTGGTTCAATTAATCCATAATATAATTATTGTATAATGAATGTGGCTATAAATTTGGATATGAAGATTAAGTTAAACGCTTCTTTATCTAAAACAACCGTAGGGTAGGCATTCTCTATAGTAAAAATAACACCTTACTTAAGTAACAGGAGAATTTTGTAGTTGATTAATCATTCTTCAAGAACACTACATTAAAAAAAACACCGCACGCATTAATAATAACGGCATTAATATCTAGTTCCTGGGAGACCGAACTTGGCTCCGGATCTTTCGAATTTCGAATCTGACATGAAAATGTTAAGATATTAGTTTCCGTAGAAAAAGTTATTGCTTTTATAGATAGATATTTACATACTCTTTTATTATAAATTTAAGTTTAATAATATTATTTATACAGAAGATTAATCAAAAGTAGTCGGTTATAAATATAATTGAAGAATGTAATTATTCGGTAAAACCGAACGATTTTTTTTTGTATTTTTCCAATGTAATGGGTTATCCATTTTGCGGTTTCAAAAGTAAACGTAAATAAAACACATACAAAATAATTTTTTTCATGATATTTCTTTTTTATTATAAGGTTTAAACGTTGACATTATGTGTGCAATACTACATCATTTAAATGACCACCACGCGAATTGTTGCAAGCATCGATTCTTTTAAGGTAATTTTCGACCACTTTTTGACACATATTGGGCTGTATCTCAGCCATAACTTAACGAATGTTGGTTTTCAAGTGCTCAAGAGTTAAAGGTTTATCTGCATAAACACGGTGTTGCGTGTACCACCCCAAAAAAAGTCCAGCGGTGTCAAATCGACCTCGACCAATCTCATCTCCAGTTTTTATTCATCAGTATAAAAATCTATAGCATCATCTTCCAAGTAGCTTAAGTCATCCCAGACAGATCTTGGAGGCATAGTGACTTTGAAGGTTTTTTCCGAATTTTAGTTTTGGGATGGTGTAATCAATGTAATTTGTAAGTGATCCGAACAAGTTTAGAATAATAGAATGACCAATATCATTATTCATCCATTGTGAAGAAGCTTTAAGGCGGGCGGCTGTGCTCGCTGCCATCTGTTTGCTGAAAATACTGAGGGGTACTAGATGGAGTAGAACATCTAGCACAGTTTAGTTTTTGCTCATAAAAACAAACTCTGAAATGTTCATTCAAATCGTTGCAGCCATTTCTGAGAAACCATTATTTTTTCCTTTGTTTCAAAATTCTGAAAATTAGCCATCAACTATGCAGATTAAGCGAATTGGTTGGTCTGTTAAATGAAAGCTGCAGTACTGGCCTTTCGGAAGGGACTTCTTGAGGACTCCCTACGACAATATGTATGATGTTGATAACAGAAGAAACGGATATAAACAAACTTGTAGACAGAGCTCATAAAGCATCGTTGTCTTTTATCCTCTTCTACTATGGGACAAGCCTCTTCACAGCTCCCTAGTTATTCACAGGCGGCAACTTGTTCGCCGTATGCGCATTCCATGGGATTTACGCTTCGACCTTATCACAACTGTCATACATATTTGGTAACCAACAGCCAATTGCAAACTTACTCCCACACATACATATCTTACAAAATGTGTACAAGTTACAGGTGTTTGGTCAATACTCTGCAACTAATCACATAACACCTACTCAAATAGCACCCTAATTCCAAAGCCCAATTCATGCATTTAATTCAACACAAACACTATAATTCTCCATTTTCTTTTCTTCTCCATCATGTGTAAGAAATTTCAAACTTTCATCTACCATTACAAGATTTTCCGTTTTTTATTTTAATCAATGAATCTTAGAAATAACAGAATAGGAATTAATTCTAACATTCGTTCATTAATTTAAATCAATCTGTTCAATTATTTTACATCCTTTGGAATTTTTTTTATTTGAAAATCAAAAAAAACTTCGTTATAATATTTGAAATCAACATAAATAATTAATCTAAAGTAAAATCTACCAGCTTTACAAAAGGTGAAAGCTTTTTGTTATAAATTATTGATTTGTATGAAATCAATACTAAATTAATCATTTGTTTGATCAATTAGAGATATTGTTTCGAACAAAAGAAATTCAATTATACAAATAAGCATATTAAATATTTTCCGTTGTTTTTTTTCTTTAATTCATCGATGAGAAGAATGTATACAAAAATTGAGTGATTCCGCAAAGTGTGCAAAAATTATGCATTTATTGAAAAAAGGAATCCCAGTACAAAAAGAATCACATGATTACATCTAACCAGGTCATTAGAAGAACAATATCCACACTACTATCCATAATTCAATAATTAAGTATACACACAACAAAAAATATTGGGTGTTAAACAAAAGAGCTGAGCAACGAACCTGCTCGAAGGAAATTAATCACCTAAATAGTGACCCAAATTATACTTAATTGTCTTTGTGTCGGATTTTATATCTCACTGATTTATGACAAAGATTTTGTCTTTCAATGGCTTATAGCACAAAGAATCATAACACGATGGGCTCGACCCATTTGATGTGGCTTAGAGATTGGCTCAGAGCAAAACAAAAACAACAAAAAAAAAAACTTTTTACCATAATTAAGAAAAAAAATAATATTAAACTAGGAGAACTCAAAAAAAGGAAAGCATTTACTATATCTACATATTAGTTTTATTATGAGAAAAAAGATTAAAAGTGAAAAAGTGTTGTTTTTGTGTTTGTCCAATTTCACTGACTTTCTGAGTTCTGACCACAAATTGCCACATCGGAAACAAACCGCACATTTAGATCTTAATGCCAATGGCGTCATAATGTCTTCGTCTTTTTTTGTGTTTGCTCTAGTTCTTTGGATTCTGCTGTTGCAGCCAGCATCTTCTTCAAGGCATCAGAATTGCATCGTTTGCTTCTTCTATTCGTTGACACAATTGTCTTATGTCTTCATGTGCATGTTTGTTGAATTGTTTTACTATATCAGCGCGAGAGGATGTCATTAGACATTTCACGCGCGCCGGCCGGCCGCGCTGCTGTTGAGGGATTGTGTGCAGTGAATGCGACTTTTTTTCATAATATGAGGGTACAGTTTCACGGAGTTGAAGAGTGTCGACTGTGAATCTTTTGGGCCAATTAAAAAACCTATCTAAGCAGCCAACCGAAAATAGTATTGTATATATATGTGTGTGTGAATCTTTTCATTTGGCTGCTTCGTTTCACTACTGGCCCAAATTGTAAACTCTTTAGGTTGTTAGAAGATGACAATCCCTTTTTATTTTCATCAGAAAATGCAACACAACCCGATGAACACAGCAACATCGACTGCATTACAAGAAGTTTACTTTTATTTCTAAAAATGGATGTGATAATTGGAAAGAAAGAGCAAATAAGAAGGGAGTTTTTTTTTGGTATTGTGATTTATGGAACGGTTTCCATTTCTGGAAAGTTTTTCTCTTTTAAAAAGTTTTGTTTTTTTTTCGCTTCAAATTACCATACGCTTTTGGTTTTTATGATATTGACAGGGGCCTTAGTTTACTGTAAATAGAATATCTGTGAAATATTGCATCATATAAAGAGAAATAAAATTTTTGCAAAAGTTTTAACGCGAACAAAATAAAAGAAATAAAAACTTTTATGGAATTTATTTATTCGAATTTTCATCATTTTATTTTTTTATAAAATTTTCTTAAAAAATTAAACAGATATTATAGATCATTCTGGGGAAAAAACTGAATTCATATTTCTAAGGGAAATGTAATTTTTCCAATTTTTTACTCGGTTAAGATTCCAATGGAATCCGTCTTCGCAAATTTAAACATACCAGTTACCAAAGCCATCATATTGCTCGTAGGTAGTTTATTCAAGAATCTTTTTGGTGATTTTTGATGAAAAATACATTGAATGGATTTGTATGCTTAGAGTGTTCTTTTACTATACTAGATAATTTTAAAGTTAGTCGAAACCTCTTTGCTGAATAAAAAAAACACTATTTTGTAAATGAAGTTTCTTTTTGGTTTGGCAAAGTTTCGTTTACATTAACGAACATACTTGAAATGTCAGGGGAATATCAAATTAAACATATTACAGTACCTAATCATGATCTTGACAGGCTCTGACGTTGACGAAGAAGGGATCTGAAGTAGTTCATAACAATTTCGAGGATTTCCTTAAGATATCCTTAAGTATTTCTGCCATATGGTAAAGGAATTGATCTTGTAACTTAAATATCGTAACTAATCTCTTAAGAATTTGAATCAATAAATCCTCAAGCATTAAGGTTGTGGTTGGTTTGTTGAAGTAAATTGTTAACCTCAATAATGCCATAGAAAGAAATCGAAAGTTATCGAGCCAATCAATCTTGGGGATCTATGGCCAGTCGATATCATAACACCTAATTTTCTCCTGAAAAATTGAAGAACTATTTTAATAATAATTTAAACTTGTTTTTGCGAAAATGATACCATAATAAATTGTTATCGATCATTCGCTATTACAGCAGCAATGCGAACATGCCCTTCAGCAACAATGGGGGCCATATAACTAACTATTGGATTAACCGATTAAAATTATTTCTTATGTGCTAGAGCTACCTAAAATTATAAATTATATTGTTTTCATGTAACAAAATGTTTTTTTTTCGATTTTTAAAAACGAGTCACTGTCACGAGTTTTTTTGAAATTAAAATTTTAGACTTATATTAGTAGCTATAGCGGACCAGGCGAACTTCGTCTCGCCCCAATTTAACGCCATCAAATGAACTGCAGAGCTATAATAAAACACAGGTAGTTCAAATTTCAATGTGATTTATTTGAATGGATTAAAAATAAGGAGATAGTGATCGGGATGGCGGGAAGCGTTTGACGAAAATCTCCGCTGATCAATATTATATCCCCACCAAATCATCTCGAATCACCTTGTAAATCCTTCATTGTTAGGTCAACTGCCCCCAAGCTCGTTTATACGCCATCGTGCATTCATCCCAAATTATGATTTTGCATTCTCGCATCAATTTCGCAATTTATTGTGCACGTTATTAGCTTGTCAACCGTGAGAAAATTCATCGCCAGCTTCAAAGCGGAACGTGAAGTTCGACCGCCTACAAACAGTGTGGTAGCAATGCCATAGATGCCAAAGGATGCAACAGGCATAATGAAAGAGATCTTGGCCGAATTGTTGGCCACCGGAAGCATCGAGAAGGTAAATGCGAAATGCATTCCAAAGCAGCGCGATTGAATTCTACATTTGCTACTTTTCTTCTTCTAAAAACTTTTTGTCGAATTTGTGGTGCTGACTGGCAGTTTGAAGCTGTGCAATATGGGCACGTCTCCACAATTATTTCTTCTGCACGTACCTCGTGCGTTTGATTATCACGGACATTCTGATTAATTATTGCAAGACGTGTAGGTTTGTTATCCAAGGTTAGATCGGAATCAGTGCAATAATATGCAAAACCCGAATCAATTTCAGCAAGACAAATACTATAGCACATTTTTTGAATAGAAAATTATAATGTGAAATGGTGCCTGCATGGAACTGACCCTAGTCTACGGCTTGAAATTAATCGATGGGCCCTTTTCGTTGATGGTCGTCGATATAAATGCAACAAAGAGGGTGAAATCTCAGCGTTTAATGAAACTGATAAGGAATTTATTGTTAAAATTTTGCAAAAAAACAACTTAAAGTTACCAAATAATTATTAGATTAAAAATAATTAGAAACCCTCTACCTGTCAGGTTCTTTTTTTACAATATTGCTCTTCTTGTTAATAAATCATTGTTATGTAACTTTTTCAAATATATTTGTAAATTTGAAATCTTTTTTTTATTTGAAACATTTGTACTTGCTGAAAACTTTAAGAACTTCGAAAAATTCTTTGCTGGTTTCAAACTTAGATGGATCTCTGCAGCTAAAACCAACAATTTCGGGAGAGCTAGTGGGGACTGTGTTTTTGGCTATAGAAACGACATCGAATCTATGTACAAAATAAAATTTTCAAACCTAGGAGACGTGGTAATCTTGCAAGGGTGTTTTGCTGGGAATCACTTGACTTTGGTTCCATTATATTTAAACTGTATTCATTGGAACAGAGACTTTGTAGCTCTCAAAAACTTTTTTTCGACATCTGACTTGAGCAATTTTATTCTTGGTTGCGATTTTAACGTTAGAACTGGCACGAAAGGTACAGTCGACTACAATTCCATTCCTCCAGCTAATGTTGAAGAATTAAGAAGCTCTAAGAATTCAACCTGCGATAGTAACTGCAATAAGTTTATAGAATTTCTTGTTTTTGTTGCATACATCCTAAATGAAAGAGGATTCAAAGACAAAGCTGGTGAATACACCTTCGTAAGTAGCAGGGGATCTTCGCATTAAATATGGTACTGGATTTTTGTGTAGGTTGCGAAACCTTCTCTGATCATATGCCACTGATTTGTTCCATAAAATCTTCTGAATAGAGCACGCATAAGAATGATTTGTCCGCCATTCCACGAATAAAGTGGTCAGAAAATAGACACACTTCCTATCACACAAATCTTGAGTTACTTGTACCGTCAAAACTTGCAAACACTAATTGCATTGAAGAGCATTGTAATGGTATCAAATGCTGCATATATGAAGCAAACGGTGCACCTGTCACCCAAAAAATCAAGTTCGAGCCCAAGAAGCCTTGGATTGATTTAGCTTGTCACTCAGCTAGGAAAAGTGCATTTAAACACCTTAAAGCATTTAGAAAACACAATCTTGAAACCTGTAGAAAAAATTATAATGCTGCTAACAAAAGATACAGGAATTTATGTAAATCTAAGAAGGAAGCTTACTTCCAAAACTTAGTAAGTATTTTAAAAAATGTTAATTCAGCCCGAGAGTGGTGGAAGATTGCCAGAAAGATATGAGGCATCAGTTTTTACATGCCAACATTCTTATCAGCTACTGAATTCAGCATATATTTTTAAAATTTGCTGTCGCTATTGCCAAACCATGTTGCTATTAGTTCCTGTTCACCTCAAATACTAACACCTCAGTTGGACCGTACAATAGAGCTTGAAGGAGTTTATTCTGCATTATCCTCGTCAAAAGATCATAAAGCCCAGGTATGTATGGAATTCCATTCGAATTTTATAAAAATACAAGCCCATCTCTAGTCACTGAAATTCATAAACTATTTGTTAAAATATTTGAAACTGCAATTGTCCCAGGCTCATTTAAAAAATCAATTATATATCCCCTGTTTAAGAAAGGAGATGTAAACTTGGTATCTAATTATAGAGGAGTGTCCTTCCTTCACACGCTTTATAAGCTATTTACCACTGTTCTTCTAAGTAGACTAACGACTTGGTTAGAAGAAAACAAAATAATAAATGAATTTCAGGCTGCTTATAGATCTAACTATTCTACTGTTTATCAAGCTTATAACCTATCCTGCCTCGTACAACTTCAACTCAATCAAAAAAAGAAACTGTATGCGTCTTTTATTGATCTTAAAGCTGCATTTGGTAATATTAACCGAAATGCATTATTTTACAAACTGTCTGCTTCATTAATCTCTACGAAAATGATAACTATTATCAACGCACTTTACTTGAATACGTCTGCTGCGGTGTGGGATGGTCATGGCGCGATAGTTGTGTGTTCGCCTGTCAACCTCATGGTCACAGGTTCGATCCCTGCCGTAGTCTATGTCTTCTTATTTTTCCATTAAAAAACAATTCTAAAAATAAATGTCATACAATGAGTTGCTGGTTTACTCATTACATCCTGTTTAGGCATAGAACTAACAACATGTGATTGAGTAAAACTAGAGTATACCGATAAAATATGACAAAGAATAAAAAAATTAATGCGAATTATAAGGGACATCGATAAATAAGACACGGAAATTTCTCCGCATTAGTTCAGCCGCCATACCTGGAGATAAAATCTGAGACAACAACCACCTGCAGTCTGCGAATATCGCGCCACATATCTTTCCTATCATTCTTTCTCTTCCTTAACCTCACCCCACGCCCGCGCTGTGTTGAAACATTTAAAGGGTATTCATAATCCCTTGGGCGCGATTATTACAAAAAAAAAAAAAGGCTTGTCAGATTTCTTCTGCACCGAAAAAGGAGTCAAACAAGGTTGTGTATTGAGTGCACTGCTTTTCGTGATCTGCACGTTAATCTACCCTTTGTGTTAACTATTAATGATCTCGGAATTAATGTCCTATTATGCCGACGACATTGTGTTGTTTTCCGATAATCCTTCCAAGCTACAAGAACTTATTGATAGCTTTAAATTATACTGCATCAAGTGGAATCTTGAAGTAAATCTTGGAAAACCTGAAATAGTCATTTTTCGAAACAGAGGACGTAGAGCTGCGTGTGAGAAATGGTTTTTCAACGGCACGGAGATTACTGTATCAAACCATTATAAATATCTGGGAGTTGTTTTCAACTACAATATGTCTTGGAACAAACATTTAAATAATAGACTTGCATCCTGCTGCGTAGAAATAAATCAGTTCAACACTCAACAAAATTTAAAATTCACGATGCTGCAACGAGATCTATAATGTTGTACTGTGCTCAAGTTTGGGGATATAGAGAACACACTCAAGTTGAAAAGTTGCAACGATTTTTCATTAAAAGATGCTTTCTCCTACCAGAAACAACACCAAACTATGCCTTACATATTGAAACTGGACTTCCTAAAGCTTTTATAATGACCCTAGACTTGCATTTTTCTTTTATACGGAAAACACTGCATTTTCCAAACGGCAGGCTACCAAGAATCTTATCAGAAGCTATAATTAGTAAGAAGATATTCTGGGACAAGGAATGGCTGGATCTTCTTCATTTCACGTCAATGGACTTTTCTTTAACCACAAATTTAAATCAATGGCAAGAACTTCATAAGATCCTCTTGTCTAGGCTGAAGGAAAAACATTGGAATAGTTTTATCAGCAACGCCAATCAGTCCCAATTCCATGATGATTACTGTAATCTGCTTTACTCTGACGTACCAAACTACTTTCATGACTCAAACCCTCTAGATATGATTTCCCTTATCCTAAAAACTCGCTGTGGACTTCTAAGTCTAAATGGAAGATCCTTCCAAAGAGATACAAATCGTTTATTCACACTTTGCAATTTAGACGCCTCTGAAAATACTTATCACTTCGTTGGATTCTGCCCGATCTTCAAAATGTATAGAAGGATATTTCTTGGAAATGACGTACTTTACTGGTAACACTTAGCTCATGTCTGATTTGACAGATAATTAGTTTTATCCTTCCGCTGAACGAATATGGTTGTGTATACGCTTGAACAACGCTCGCTAAGTGGGCCTGCGATCGACTTAGAAAAGATGCCGATTTTGCCAAAAAAATCATCTTTTCAGATGAAGCTCATTTTAATCATGGCGGGTATGTAACAAGCAAAATTGTCGCATTTGGGGCACAGAAAACCCGCACGCATACATTGAAAAGCCGATACACCCAAAACGAGTCACTGTTTGGTGCGGATTTTGGTCCAGAGGCATAATTCGAAAATGAGCAAGGAGTGGCCGTTACAGTCAATGGCGATCGTATCGGGCCATATTGAACGAATTTTTGTTAACAAAAATTGAAGAGGAGGATATTGGCAATATTTGGTTTCAACATGAAGGCGCTGCGTGCCACACAGCCGAAGCTACACACGATGTTTTGCGCCCATTTTCAAAACAAAAATGTTAATTGGCGGACCCTGTATTAAATGAATTTTCATAATAATTTTTGTTCAAATCACTAATTTGCTTATCGTCAAATTTAAAACCTGACTGGCAACTTTATGTTATTGTCATAATTAATTTGTATACCAGTAAATAAAATGTTTTTGTTAAACCTTTTAATGAAATAAAATTATATATCTATCTATCTATCTATCTATTTAATGTGAGAAGGACACCTGCCAAATCATGCACAGACTAAGTCAATGTATAACGCAACCTATCGGGTTATGGCATTGATCGCAGCACAGCGTCATCTAATATATAACTAATAAACTTCTCCACAAAAAAGGCGCGTAAGACGTCTTCTATCACAATGAATTTCACAATTAACAGAAATTTTCCAAGATTCACAACGAATTTTGCACCTTTAAACAATGTTTTACAAGTACTTTTATGTCTTGAAAATAATTTTTCTAATTCACCAGACAATATTCCACCAGTTCTTTTAAAAACTTGTGCTAATATACTTGCTACTCCACTTTGTATAATATTTAACCTTTCTTTAAGTAATGGTGAGTTCTTGGATGAATGGAAATACTCTATAATAACTCCCCTTCATAAATCAGGTACAAAAAGTTCGGTTGAAAATTGCAGACCAATTGCAAAACTGCAGTTAATTCCTAAGGTTTTCGAAGCTGTTGTTAAAAACAAATTGTATAATCTTCTTCATAATAATATTTCAGTTTACCAACATGGTTTCTTAAAAGGTAGATCCACCACTACAAATTTATCAATATTTTCAAATTTTTGTCTATCTCAGATGGAAATGCGTTCTCAAGTCGACACTATTTACACTGATTTTTCAAAGGCTTTCCACCGCGTTCAACATAGTGTTCTCTTAAGAAAACTAGAGATGTATGGATTCCACTCTCAGCTCCTAATGTGGATAAAGAGTTATTTAGTAGATAGAAAACAGGTGGTGAAAATTGATAATGTCTTGTCTAAGGAAATTATAAATTTTTCGGGTGTTCCTCAAGGTAGTCACCTAGGACCACTTCTTTTTATCATTTTTATTAACGACTTACCATTACATCTTACTTGTTCTAAATATCTTCTATTTGCTGATGATTTGAAAATATTCAGCTCCATAAATTCATTGAACGACGCAAAGAACGTTCAAATTGATTTAAATAATTTAATTAAATGGTGTAATATCAATGGGCTATATTTCAACATTAATAAATGTAGCGTTGTGACATTTTCTAGAAATCATAGTCCATTATATTATAATTATAAACTCGAAAACGACATTTTACAAAGATTTGATTGCCATAAGGATCTAGGCGTAATCTTCGATTCTAATATGAATTTTTCAAATCACATAGACCATGCGATCTCAAAAGCAAACTCTATGCTGGGGTTTGTTATTCGAAATTCAAAAGATATCGAAGACCCATATACATTGAAAGCTCTTTATTCTAGTCTTGTCCGACCACATTTAGAATATTGTACTGTTATATGGAGCCCCTTTACCGCGTCTAGCATTTGTCGTATAGAAAAAGTTCAAAAAAGGTTCACAAAGTTTGCCTTACGAAAAATTTTTGGTTACTCTAATGTTCCATCTTATGAGACGAGGTGTATTTTAATTAATCTAAAACCTCTTGCTCAGAGAAGAAAATTAAACTCAATACTTTTTGCTTTTGATGTTTTGAATTGTAATATTGACTGTCCGGTTTTGTTATCTATGTTTTTTATTTATGCGCCTTCTCGAAACTTGCGCCCGCGTAACTGTGATTTTTTAAATGTTCCTTACCACAGTACTGGTTATGCCAAGCATAATCCTATCACAAGAGCTTGTATGGATTTTAATGAATATGATTTTGCAATGGATTTTAATATTATTAGAAATGTTTTGAAACAAAAATTATTAAATTTGTTATAATGCTATATGTTAAATTATGTTTTTTATTTTTTGTTAAACTATGTTTAATCATGTTATTTATAATAATTCAAATAGTCTTAATAGAGTGTATAGCTTTTAAGACGAATAAATAAATAAATAAATTAATAAATCATCCAAAAAATCCATGGAACATTCTAGACAAAATTCAATGGAATCAAATGTTATAGTTGTGTGCATACACGCGGCAACAAAGAGAAACCAAAATGAAAGCATGTGTAAACAAAACAAAACACATTATTTATACTAATAAGGCAATAACAAACATGTGAGTGACACTTTTGGACATAACTCCGGTTCTAGACATCGGACGAACATGTCCTAAGATCTCCTGAAAATTTCATTCAAATCGATCAAGCCGAAAAAAAGAAGAAGCACAAACATAATTTGGATTATTCTTTAAACATATATAAGATTACTTTAATTTTGACTTTCAATTTTTTTCCTAATAATATTTTCTTAAAATTTTATACATACTAAATTATTTTTTTTAAAAATCGCTTTTTGATATATTCATATTCGTCCATGAATTGAAATGGTATCTTATTTTCCTTCAAACTATAACAACAAAGCAATCTAAAAAATCTTATTATGTGTTTCATTCATAACACTTCTGTCTGCGTGGAGTTCACAGCAAATAGTGCTGCAAGCATAATTTCAAAGGGCAACTTCAGCATGTCTAATGTTATAATTTAAACCAAATTTACTTCAAATTATGAAAGCAAGAAAATCAATTCTTTTTTAACTGATTTTAAAACATTCAAAACAGACTTAAAAATTCCAAACTTTTTACAAAACTAAATTACATAATTTTCAAGAATTAATTTAAACAAATAACTTTCACTTATGCGGGGGCAGCCACAATAACTGGAAACATTCCATGCCGGTGCATTAAACGATGCAAATTAAAAACAAAACATCTTATGAAATAAATAAATATGCGCTGAGTAGCTCAATAAAGCTAAGGTTAGATCTAAGTTTATATGTTAATTTTATAAATTATTAACCTAAACGAAATAAAAATGTTACGTAATTCACAATCAGTGATCTAGAGAAAAATGAAATGAGTTTAAAAGAGATTTATCTGAGTACTTTTAATTAATGTAGCTTTGTAGGTGTGGATGTGAAGGTGTTTGAAGATAAATTGGATATAATTTCGGAAGTAAAGAAGAGCAAAGTCAATATAATATGGTTTCTCAATGAATAATAATTATTGGCTAGCACTATGACCTTCTTGATCTATTGTGAATCCTTCTAGAGCTGTATGAGTTTGCTCGTCTTACAGCTCCTCCTACATGTTGATTTCTTTAGGAAATTTCATAACTTGGAGTGTGTTTAGGGATGGTAATTAACCCTAATTGATTTGATACTTTCCGAAATATGTGCGCATTTGGTGCACAAATGCATCAAATTTACTTAGTATGTGGGCCGGTGTTTTCTCTTAGAGATTTCAGAATCTTTGATCAAAGAGGCTCGTTATGATTCGGAGATTTTTCCTATTCAATTTTATTTAAAACAATTTGATGTGTACAGGTCTCAAATCGTGTTTGGCTATTGTTTTACATTTTTGTAGATCTTTCCAAATGTTTAATCTTTTTTGATTCTCTATTTAAAAACATTTTCTCCTATTCCACAATAGGGTTCAGGTCCCTTTAGGAGAGTTGTTTGCTAAAGGAGTCTGCCTTTTTTATTTGGAAACTAATAAACTTAATACATATACATGGTCTGGTATACAATGAAGTGAGAACTTATTATTTTTTGCTAGTCGATTAAGTCTGCTTACACACTCCCATAGAAGTTTTGAATTAATGTCCTTCATACGACTTCAGTGCCTTTAGAGCAGCTTGATGGCAGTCTGACATGATACCATTATTTTAATTGCGTTCATTCCTATCAAGGCTTATCTCTGCAAATTTAAATATAGCGTTTACTTTCCGATGAAAGATGCTGGTTGACTGTTCCATCGATAAGGACGTTATTTTTTTGCTCCAGTCCCTTCAGATTTTTTCGAGCAATAAATGTGCCACTTGCTAGCGTTGCTTGGGATGTATCATAGTTAATATCTTCACTCTTTCTTTAAGCTTAATTGCGTTTTAAATTGTTTGTGTAAGTTAAATTTCATTATCATGCCATCCTTGGAACGTAGGAGATATGCCATCAATATCCAGGTGAAAATGGTCTTTGACTCTGGTACTTACTATTGTAAGACGAAAATATAAAAAGTGGTTCTATGGGAAGTATCCATTAATAAGAACGCAAAATAAAATATTTTTTTTTTAGTAAAAGTGGACTGAAATAAATTACACACGCATTTTTTTAAATTAAAAAATATTGGAGCCGTTCTTGAGAAAAAATGTTTTTAACGGTTTTTTTAGCATTTGTATGGGTTGTTTCTTATTTAAAAAGAACAGTTTTTTTGAGTTTTCAAAAACAAAAGTTTTTTTTTTGCAAAATGTTGGCTTACATTCGTGTTTAAGCTTTCTAGGAGTTTCTGCATTAAAAAAAAATTCATAAAAAATCATACGAACCGTTTTTCAGAAAATCGTAAACCAATAAAAGGCTCCACCGAAAATAACCATTTTTTCAGAAAAAAAATTACCAAAAGGACAGGTTTCTGAGTAAAATAAAATTTTTATTTTTATTTCTCTTCTCAGAATATCGTCTTTTAAATTTATTTGTTCTACAAATCCTTTTCCAGAACAACCAGGAGATGTTTTTTTTTTGTTTTATGACATTTGTAAACTTTATGAACACAATTTACTGCGTACAAAAATTTGTTGGGTAGAAATTGGCAAAAAATTGTCGGGAAGGGGAAATATTTTTCTCTCTCACGAGCGCCTAAAACTACCAAATTTGTAAATCGTGAACAGGAATTGTCAGGAATTTGTATCAATTGGTGCAGAGTATGGAACACAACTACTGAGTCAGAGATCAGAACTTTTTGTTTCTTGCTACAAATGTCAAAATGTCTATAATAACCTAGAAAGAACAATCAAAGAATCTGCAGAAAGATACATTCTAACAGCAACAGAACAGAAACCACAAAAACTTTCCAACGAAACACTGCAGCTAATTGAAAACCGTGAAAAATTACGCAAAAAAGAGAATTTAAATGAATCTGAAAAACTTAATCTAAAAATTTTTTTAAACCAAATTAAGAAAAAATCACAAAAATCACTCAAAAAGATACTAGAAACAACAAAATCAATTAAAAAGGCTAATGCGGCAATACAACATAATAAGGAACGGATGGTGGCTCTGTCTGATAATGCACAAAAAAAACATCAAAGAAAAGACATCAATGAGATAGCAACAACATTCTACAGCAATTTGTATGCAACTCAAATACAGAATTTAGACAACTACATAATATTTGAATCTCAAGAAGAAGAATTTCCCGATCTGATAAAAAAACGAAGTCGAAAATGCAATTCAAAACCTGAGCAACGATAAATGTAGTGGGAATGATGGAATCGCTGCTGAGTATTTAAAGTTTAAGGAACTGTTCAACCAGGTTTTGGTCACCGAGGATATTCCACAACAATGTAAAACATCCGAAATAATCCTTATCCACAAAAAAGGTAGCAAAGATGATATTAACAACTACATGCCCATTAGCATAATTTCTTGTATGTATAAAGTCTTTGCAAAATGCTTGTTTAACAGAATAAAAACCAGTTTAGAATTTAATCAACCATATGAACAAGCTTTCCACTAGCAGTGATGAACTACAAACTATGTTGAACGAACTATGTTTTGAATGTAAAAAAGTAGGTCTATCAATAAATAGGCAAAAAACAAATATAATGTCAAATGGGTATCAAACAGAGATGAAAATAGATAACATAATCATTCTAGAGTATTTAGAAGACTATACGTACCTGGGTCAAATAATATCATTTATTAACAAAGATGCCAAAAATGTTACTCAAAGAATTACAAATGCTTGGCGACAGTTTTGGAACGTTAGAAATCTTCTAGACCTTAACACCTCCAGTAAAACAAGAAAATACATATTTGATTCTTCGATTCTTCCAGTTCTCACATATGGGTGCCAAACGGTTCAACTTACAAGATACCTTGAGAACAAATTAAAGTCGTGCCAAAGACCGATGGAAAGATCAAAATTAATTATGCGGATCTCCCAAAGAATAAACCACAACACAATAAGAAGTCAAACTAATTTCGAAGACGTACTGCAAAGAATTAGAAAATTAAAATGGGACTGGGCCGGGCACATAGTTCGCACATGGGATGAACGATGGACCAAGACGACAACAGAATGGATACCATTAGACAGGAAGCGAAATCTTGGAGGACAATACAAAAGATGGAGAGATGACATCAATTACTTTTGCTCTAACTACTGGCAAGAAGCAACAGATAGAAGAAGTTGGAACTTAAAGGGGGAGGCTTATGCTCATCAAACTTTTTAATTAAACTTGTATATATGTATACATATTCTGAATTATAAACATTAAGAGTGAATAAAGTTTATAATAATAATAATAAATGTCGACAACCTAATTGACTCATGAGCTATTTTGTGTAAAAACTAAGAAAACAGTATTTTTCGATAACTCATGGGCTGTCAAAAAAATTGGCGCGAACCTTATATGTGAAGTTCAAAGTAACAATTTATCAAAGAAGTATATTTATTAGAGTTCACACATAATTTCACTAAATTTAATTTGACACAAGTCAAAAAAAAAATTATAAATTACTCAACATCTATAGGTAAGAATACATTTTTGTGTGTCCCATAAGAAATTCTACAAGAAAGCTTACCTAAACCAAGATACCGTTCTATGTTTATCTAAATCCATCGATCTCTGTTCGAGGCATTAAATTCCTGTTTAACATTCAAACTTTCGTCCAATACCTACATGAATCTTTTAGCCTGAAAGGCAGTGCGACATAATTAATGGACAGTTTCCTGATGTCATATTTCTTGCGATTAAATTGAATCTTCTAATATCTACACAAGGGCGTTAGTTCTCTACATCTATAATATCTGCGTATATATAAACTTTGTAAGCAGTACGACATCTTTGCATATCACGAGCTATCCATCCACTCTAGTTTCTCATCTTCACTTCGCATCTGCACTCAGTACATGATCCCAGTAGATGAAACCATATCAGTAGGCCAAGTAAAGAGAGATAGATTTGCATATGAAATTATACATAAAAGTCGCAGATACGTGCACCAGGCCAGATTATTAAGTCCCGTTTTTTTGGTTGTTGTTGTACAAGTATGTTCTTATGCATATTTTTTTTTAAATGGACATTCACAAGGTTATGGAGGAAATGCAACAAGTTGACATGGATTTGGAATCTTCTTCTTCTTCTTCGTCCAAGCCATACCAAAAAAATAACAATAAACGCTTATAGAAAAACAAACTTGTTCTTGTTTAAAGCGAACGCATTAGAATCGGCATAGAGCTCTTTATGTGTGCGGTTGTTAACTCTGAATGGTGGCATCTTCATGGTCGCATCGTCATAAAACCGGTACTATTGCCTTGGAGACTTCGGTGGGCGCGATGGACTCGAAACGAAACACATCACCACCGAATGCCACTTTTGGTGTTTATAATTTGTTGCCTCGTTTGAGAGGTCTAGAGAGTAGGCTCCGTTTGGTTGTAAAAAGTATATACATATCTAGTTACTGGGTCGTAGTATTGGCAGTGCTGAATTTCGCTTTGAAGCGCTAATCATAACCATTAAATTGAATCATTTCGTGTTCGTTGAACTTGGGCGGTGCGGCATGGCGAATATCAAAACACCGCACCGACTCTTTCCTTTGAAAAATATTGTCCCAAAAAGAGAGTATCCAATTTTCAACAAACCGCGCCGCCGGCCGTCAAGGAAGCGTGACAAGAATTCGCCTGTAAAATTGCGAAAACGTAAGACGTTGACGGAAAAATAAAAGACGGTTGCCAATAGAGTGCAATATACAATACGAGTATGCTATTTTTTTCTTTAATCACGAATAATCCAAAAGGCAAAATATTTTTGCGAAAAGTGACCTGGTTAAAATACGGGCGTTCTTTTTTAAATTTAAAAACATATTGAGTCTAAATCTTAAAACTAGTTTTGAGAAGATGGCCCAACCAACTCCAAAACAAGGAAATACTGTTGGGAAGTACGACGTCAGGCAGTTACATTCACAAGGTCCTTTTACAATCGAGTTCTCTATTAATCTCTTGAGAAGTCCTGTCCGGCTTACAACAAGTATTCGCATATAGTGGCATCATTCCTAAGCAGCCATTATCGGAGATGCCGCTGGTTTTAACGTTTCCACCGTAACAACATATCTGGTTTGACGAAGAGGTCCGATGAGCACATCAAGTTTAACGGGAAGCATATAAAGCGAACCAGTTCCAGAAGTGCTAGTGAACTCTAAGAGAAAAAAAGAAGAGAGAAATTCTGGGTTTTCAAATAGAAAAGAGATAGAGAGAGCAGAAGAAATGTGCTTTCGAGGAATTAGCAATTAGAGGGATGTCAAAGTATGAATGAGGTTCAGAAGTCTTGTCAGAAAATAAAATAAACTCGAGAGGGGTATAATCGAATGATTTCAATAATCGTGACATTAGTATTCGAGTAATCAAAATAATAGAATCGAATTATGACATAGTATTTACTGGTATAGTTTACTCAATTTTAACTTGTGATATAGGTACTATAAGGTAAGTTTTGCATTTGGAACAAACCGAACTCGAGATCTTAAACAATCCTGATATTACTGTGTGTCTGTCTTTATGTCTGTGTGTCTGTCTGCTGTGTGTCTGTCTGTGGAACGATGTACAACCTAAGCGGCTGAAGCGATTTTCATCAAACTTGGCACTTAAGCATTTTAGGTGATTGTCTCAAATATATTTTTGAATCGTTGTCTTAGCCCTAAAAATAACGGTACTTGCCATACAAATTTTACTACCATCTTAATTCTCTCGAAAGCGGTGTATACTACTTTGGGTATAGTCTACATTTTGGGCAAACATATTTTTGTACATACAGGGTGGCGCACGAATCGTGCTAAAATAATAAATTTAAATAGCTTTTATTTTAATCTATGTATTTCATTAGTTTTTTTTAATGGATTAAAAATTAAAGTTTATTTTAAATAACTAATGGTTTTTGAAGATGATAGACCGCAAATGACCTCCACGCTCATCCACGCATATGCGACACATGATCAGAAAATTGTTCATTGCGGCCTGAAGGGTTGAAATTGTCTTAATGGACTGCTTCAATTCAGTCAAATTCCTGGGTTTCGTTTTGTACACTTGCTGCTTGACATAACCCCATAAAAAAGTCTGGTGCAGTCAGGTCAGGTGAGGTGACCTTGGGGGCCAGCGCAAAGTGCAGTTTCTGGATATCAATTTGTTTGGGAATTTTCGTTGGAGCTCCGCCATAACTTGTGTGGCGACGTGTGCACTTGCTCCATCGTATTGAATCCAAATCCTGCTGAAAGGGATACGTCTTCGGCGAAGTCCTGGGTAAAAAAACTCCTTAAACATCTTTAAATAACGGTCCCCATTGACAGTTTGTGTTACACCGTTTTCTTCAAAGAAGTATGGCCCGACAATACACCTTGATGAAACTGCGCAACACACAGTGACTCGTTCTGGGTGCAATTCCGTCTCATGAAGCATTTCTGGATTAGATTCACTCCATATAGGGCAATTTTGCTTGTTAACATTACCGTTTAAGTCAAAATGGGCCTCATCAGACATGAACAAACAATTTATCAATGTGTTGTCTTCTTCGGCCATTGCAATCATTTTTCGGCAAAATTCCAGGCGAACAAGCAAATCCTGAGAGCTTAACTTGCTTGTAATTTGGACTTTGTACGGAAACAAGTTTAAGTCATCATGAAGTATCCGTTGTAATGACCGTCTGCTAACTCCAATTTGGCCCGATAAGTTTCGAGTCGAAACACATGGATTTGCCTGTATTTCCAATGCAACAGCCACGATTGTATCCTGAACCCGAACATTGTGATCTCGATGATACGGTTTTCGTTAGATGCTTCCAGGTTCGGCAAACATATTCACCAGCCTCATAATAGTCCATCTACTCGGGGGAGTACCGCCAAACTCCAGCATAGATTCCCTTTGGACGGAAATGACAGACTGCAAAGAATGGTATCGCTGCACTATACAAATACTTTTTTCAGTATCCCAAGCATTCATTTTGATAAATCTAAATAGTAGCTATAAAATAAAAAAATAAGCCGATTACTCACACTGAAAAAAAGTTATTACGTTTTATTTTTGTAGCACGATTCGTGCGCCATCCTGTATTTTATTATTAACTGTACCTGCCATACAACTATTTTTTTTGGTTTTCGACTTTCGCATATATGCCTGGATGGATTGCGATCAAAATTTTTAGTTAGGATTCCCTTAAAATTCTAAGCAATATTGGATACCAAAATTTTTGAAAAATATTTTTTTTGGATTTTTGAAAAAAAAAATATTTTTCAAAATTCAATATTTCGAAAACGGATAAATATTTTTTTTTCGAAATGTTATTTTTAAGGTTTTATTATTATTAGCATAAAATTACCATACCAAATTTTATTCAGAAAAAAATTGTATTATAAAAAATTTAAAAAAAAAACATTTTATTTTACTATGCACATGTTCCATATTTGGTTTGAATTTAGAAAGACATGCCAATAGATATTTAAATATTGAAATCTTAAGCATAATCTTATCTGATTATAATCGATTATTTCAATGACCACATTATTAAAATGAACCACATAAAGTTACAAAACTCGAACCAAAGTCTGCAAAAACGATCGAGGGAGCATCACATGCTGATAATTTTTAAAGACAGATTGAACCATTAATCCTGGACGACGCAGACAAACATCCAGCTGATGCATATATAAATCTGCTGCAGCTGATGATCGAACATTTCAAAGGCCCAGGCGTTGACTTCGTAAGAAATATGTACCAACTCATGGAATTTCGGCATCGTTTGCTCGGTCATCAAGAGGCATCTGCACCTCCTTATCATCGCATATAGCATCCTTCGTTCTATAAAGATCTTGTGGTTTCAGGCCAAGAAAGTACACAACCGATCAAATATTCATACTACGGCTGATCTTGGGAAGAACTCAGGAACTTCAAATAGATACCGACCACATATATTTCGATTTCTTATTCGTATGCCAGAAATGACAATGACAGAATGACATTGAAGAACTCTTGAAGATTTATCAAGATCGGCAAAGGTCTCACCGACACCTTTGATGACATAAAAGTAATTACAGCAATCCCCCCGTATACGCGAGGGATGCGTTCCAAGAAAACATCGCGTATACCGAATTCACGTATGCGGAGACTAGAAACTGTATTAAAATATAAAGATGCGTTTTGTATTGTTGTCTTAAATACACGCGACTAGCATACTGCCCAACTTTCCTATAATCGGATTCCCACTTATCTTTATTTTTTTAGCTGATAAAGGTTTAGCATTTCTAATCGATGTTTTTATTAAATATTGGTTGGCTCTAATTGTGCGAACGGTGGACTCATTTATTTCGTCCAACCGCAGTGGGTCCTTCACCATTTTCTAACCGTTTAAAAATTTTTAATTTTGTTTCCAGATTTAACACAACTTTATTCTTTTTGCATGCTTCCTTGGAAAATTGATACGAACGCTTTACTGATGACATGTGTTAGTTTCATAAATTAGATGGTCAAAGATATTAGAATACATGATGCAAATCTATAAATATTAGCAATACCTACCAATTTAAAAGAACCAATATAGTAATAGTCTAACAGCCAGCGACAAAAATGGTAACGTCATTTCATTAAGAAAATTTTTAGTATTAGAACATGGCCTAGATACTAAAAAACATTAAATGAATTGTCTGCCACTTATCCGTTGGTTGGGAGGCCGTTGGTTGGGAGGCCGTCGGTAGGGGCTAAAAGGATAAACAAATTTAGGATAAAAACGTGATTTCATTAAAGCTGAAATTTGGTTTGCCGACGCTAAATAATACTTTGTGTAACATATAAAAAAGGCAGACACTTTGGGTGATACGAAGATGGTAGCAGACAAAGGGGGAGGTCAAGAAAATAAGAGATTAATTACGTCATTTCATTAAAGTTGGAATAAGGGCTAAATTTTTTAAAATTTCATTATATATCCTGTAAATAAAATGGTAGACATTTCGAGCCGAACACTCCGGCAGATACAATGGGGGCGTTCGGTAGCGCATAGCCCTGCTGTGCAATACGTTCTTTGTTGTAATACGTGTTAAAAAACACGCTGACGACCACAACACCGAACAAACCAAATGATTTATAAATCGAAGCCAAGCTAGCGCCAAATTTCTGGTATACTTAGCTATTTTAGTGCGTAGCTGATTACGAAATCAGCTGTCTTTTCAATTGTTGTTTGTGAACTTTAATTACGTCCTTTATATAAACATCATCTTCTTCTTCTGATTCGGTTGAAACATGTATGGTTGTTGCTTCTGATTCATTTTAAATTTATATTTTATCCAACAAATGTATGTTAAATTCACTTTGAGCTAAAGCGTAATCGTGAGCAACTAGTTTTTTCCTCTGTTTTGACTTTTGACAGGAATGGTTACCTATTGCGTTTTATGCGTTCACAAACGCACAGGATATTTTTCAACAATATATCAGAAAGCTGTGCGACACCGAAAACCCCCAATCTTGGTTAATATTTATTAGTAGAAAAAAAAACAAGGGAAAAAATGCTACTTTCAAAACTTTCGAATGGTATTTTGATAAGTGTGAACACACTTATGCGTTGACGCGAATGTCTTGTTTTTTTCTTCGAATTCGTCTCTGGTTGTTAACAAATTTTTTCTTCCTCATCTTTTCGAATTTTTTCAGTGCCTTGCACTTGGGTGTCACCCCAAGAACGTCAACATGTAATCGCAGACAATAGTTTTGTATCATTTGGCTGTTCTCATCGTAACTGTGATTTCCGTTCCTTCTATAATTCTGTTACCAGGTGGTCTAGAAGCAGTCGAAGAAGTTTATTTCAGACACGGACATTCCTATAGTAATGCTAGGAAATATACACCACTTGAGTCATTCGTTGAATATTTGGTTGGATACAGGTGTTTGCAACAATCGAAGGTTCATTGATGTCATTTCACTACATGATAATTTATGTGATACTATTTAGAAAACCCTACCTGGATTTCACGCCATGACTGGTAGTGATAACAATCCAGCATTTTTTTTTTAAAGGAAAAAAGCAGACCTTTCACATTACTACTTAAAAATACCGAGTATCAAAAAGCATTCTCAAATCTCGACAATTATAATCTGTCCGAGTCTGAAAGGAACGATATTATTTTGGTTTTGGAAAATTACATCTGCCGGTTGTACAATGTGAAAGATGTGAATACCGTCAATGAGGCAAAGTTTGAAGTGTTTACGCAAACATTTAAGTGAAAGGACATAAATGAGGCATTCATAAGAAAATTTAAAAATGTTGATGCTTCAAATCTACCTCCATGCCATTCGGAACTACATTAGCAGCTATTAAGATCAGAATATATTTGCGGCCTATGGAGAAATGCACATTGGAAAAAGCCAACTGAATTGTCTCCATCTGAGTATGGATGGGCTAAAATTGGGGGAAGGTATGAATTGCGTTGGTTTGAAGGTTATCAGCTAACACCTTCGGTTAACGACGGTATAGTTCAACCAGAAAATTTTCCCCTTATCTACCGGAGAGTTCAGCTCAAAATATATGTCTGCCATTTTACTTACAGGATGTATAATGAAATTTTAAAAATTTTAGCCCTTATTCCAACTTTAATGAAATGACGTAATTAATCCCTTACTTTCTTGACCTTCCCCTTTGTCTGCCACCATCTTCGTATCACCCAAAGTATGTCTGCCTTTTTTATATGTTACATAAAATATTATTTAGCGTCGGCAAACCAAATTTCAGCTTTAATGAAATCACGTTTTTGTCCTAATTTTTTGTATACCGACGGCCTCCCAACCAACTGATAAGTGGCAGACAATTCATTTAATGTTTTCTAGAATCTAGGCCATGTTCTTATACCAAAATTTTTTTTAATGAAATGACGTTACCATTTTTGTCGCTGGCTCTCCGTCTATAATGTAAGAAATAAAATCACACAATAAGAACAAATTGCAGAAATATTTTTGCCAATCTGATATCCCCATTTAAATAATTTGAAAATAAATGCAAACCCAACTGACGAAAAAGTATGAAGAGACCGCGTATATGGAGGCTTCAGTGTACTAGAATACACAGATGCTATTCATATACTCGGCAGAACATAGCGTGAAGTCGCTGGCATTTTTGTGGGTATTAAGATATGGAAGCGACGAAGATGGGCTTAACAACCAATGAGTGCAAAAGCCGAGTATGAGTGTATGCTTTCATTAAGAAACTCAACATCGACTTCTTGGACAAAATATTACCATAGATATATATAATTTTGAAGAAATTAAGGGCTTGATGTGCTATAAGCTCGGTCAACGATACCAGCCAACGTTAAAACCTTCTTCATCTATTTTCTTGGACTAAGAAGGCAATTTAGTTCCATGAAACTTATCATCCCAATCCTGAAGGGATGGGCCTTACCAAGGATTGATGAGAGCGCTTGAAGTTGTTTTGTGAGCAAAATTCTCTGGTTGAGTTATAGTTCCGTATGTAAACTACAGACTATTAAAGGACAAGGACTTTATCCAAAAACTCAAATCTAAACTTGGAGTGACATTTCTGTATGTCTCCACAATCTAAATAACGGATCTTTGCCTCATTCTCTTCGTCGTCATCAGAAAATATATAGACGAATGGCCAATTATATATCTTCCTCACCCAAAAATTTGAAGATCTTAAACTAGATATTTCTGGTTTTATGATTTTAAATTAAAATAGTTTTAAGATTTCGAGTTTTAGGTGTCAAATTTGTGAATAACTTGACACTTGAAACCACCTGTTGAACAAGCTTTCTATCAAGTCAATAATATGGCCGTATTATTCATCTGTCCTGAAAAAAAACTAACCAATATCTGAGATAATCTACCTTGATCTCCTTTGAAATTAACTACCAAAGTGGTTACCATGTGAGGACACAAAAAAGTTGGGAATAAAAATGAAAAAAAAACAAATTAAAAACAAAAACCAAGTGAATTCCCCAGGAAGTCATAAAAAAAAATTAAGAACAATACAATGGCTCACACACGGGGATCGTTCCGCCACACAGAACAACAGAACAAGCTACATTAAGTTGACATCGCATGCGCGCAAGTTCGCGTTTCCATGGTTGACTCTCTTCTCAATAAACCGCCACTAAATCCTCTTCACGAAATACTGCAATACTTCCTAATATGACAATTGTAGGCATGTTCCTCTGCGGTCTTTTGCCATGCCATACAATTATTTAGCATTTTTCTTACTGCTATGTGCAATGCTGTCCGGACTGTGACATGACAATGACTTTCGTGTGCTCGATGGCTGGATCATTCCCAGAGGATTACTAGTTGCTATTTCATCTCAGAGGCAGTTTCATTTGTACAGACAGCAGCTTTTACAATGCTTTTAGGCGAAGCAAACAACTTGGCGTTGATGGATGTGCGAATGGTTTTGTATCTTTTGTTCTGTTCGGTACTTGTTTTTTGTTTTTTAATTTAGATTCCCCTTGGCAGTGTAATTCTTTATGTAATCATCGAGCACAAGGTCTTTCCCATTAGCGGGGATAGTTTTTTTCCTTTTGTTTCTTGTTGTTGATATACTTTGCACAAATTGTCCGGATGCTTCAGATAGTTGATGGTGATCCTCGAGTCGAATCGTATCTCATCTCATCATCCAATCGGAAACAAGTGGGGTGCAGTTGGCAAGGTGATAAATTGCAATGGGAACTATAAGCGATCTTACAAATCCGAACTAAACACGGAAAGTATCTTCTTTTTAAGAGAATCGCGTTCGATTTTGCTAAATTATAAAGTTGTTTACTTACAGCCATTCTTTGATCGAAGGAATTACTAGAAACAGAAGGGTTTTACTACAGACGAGATATCTGGTTTTCTGTTTTGGTATTTGTAATGGAATTCCGCTTATAATGTGATGATGAGGAAATAAATCAGTTAATAATTGTTGAGTTGGGAAATCAATAAGACTGGATTATGTGTTAAAAATGATGATTATGGCGAATTAAATAACTTTAAAAGAAACTTCATTATGGGAATGACAGATTAATGCTAAAGGCGTATCTTTAGAGGAGGTTCGATCTTCGTCCCTTTAAATTGTCTAAATGTGTATCCATATTTCAATTTTTGTGTTTGTGAATCTACAGCTATACTTATGAATTTTTCTTTTCAGGTTTTAACCTCAAATCTTTTGTTTGTGTGACCAAATGATAAAGACTAAAATTACCTTAAACGACAGCGGCACTTATTTTGCAATGCTGTACTTAATGGAATAGAAAACTTGCTAAATTAAGGGTTCGGTATGAAAAGGCTAATGTGAGAAGCAGACTGACAAAAGGATTTTTATGTTATTTTTTCCTGAAAATTACAATTTAAAATAAAAGCAAATTTGAATGGAAATTACTCAAGTTAGTCTCAGCCGCCCTCTGGTGTCTATTGAAATTATGTATAAATGATCACACTAGATTACTCTTTTCATCTTCTCCTGTGTTCTTAGCCACTTCCAAAGTAGCAAGGCTTTTGTATAGAAACAAAAAAAATCTTAGTAAAAATGCCAAAATGTACTAAATTATAAGGTTTTTTCCTTACTCTCAAATACCTAGCTCTAGCCAGTTTCGGACAGAAGATTACGCTGAAGAGAAAGAATCAACTTTCCCCTTCTTGTCAGTTCCAGTTCGAAAATTTAATTCTTAATATATCTGTGTGTAGGTCGATCTACAGATTAAACGGAAACGGCTGAACCGATTTTCTTCAAAGTTTGCACTTAAGCATTTTAGGTGATTCTTTTTTTAAATCGTATTTTTAGATCCAACACTAAAGGTACCTGCTGTATCGAAAATGGTAAATCTTAATTGTCTCGAAAACGGCTCTAATTTGAGTTTGAAGACAAAAATTAGAACACTATTTTATTCATGTATATCTACTCCACAAAGGAACAGAAACAAGGATAGGAAAGATGTGTGGCGCGATATTATAAGACTGAAGGTGGTTGTTGTCTCAGATTTTATCTCCAGGAATGGCGGCTGAACTAATGCGGAGAAGTTTCTGTATCTTATTTATCTATGCCCCTTATAGTTCGCATTATTTTTTTATTCGTTGTCATATTTTATCTATATACTAGTTTTACTCGATCACATGTTGTTAGTGCTATGCTAAACAGCATGTAATAAGTAAACCAGCTATGGCAGGGATCGAACCTGTGACCATGAGGTTGTCAGGCGAACACACAAATATCGCGTCAAGGCCACCCCCACGGCCACGTGTGAAATATGTTTTTTTGAAATTATAAAATTGAATGTATTAAATACTTGAAATTATTATAAAACCAAATTATTTTTTAGAAAAAAATATATAAATTTTGAATATAAAATAAGATCGCATCGGAAGCATAAAGTTCTAAGTAGAAAAGCCTAAAAATATTTTGAAAGTAGTTTTTTACTTATTTTTTTTATAAATAAAATAAATAAGAATAAATAAAAATCGATGACTTTGAATACCCAACAACAACTTGAGTGTGCTACCACCAAGTTTTTTATCAAATATTATTGGCTGGAATTATAGCTATTTCACGACCTGCCAAGGTCGATCATCAGATTCCTTTGCTCTAGTGGTGCTGGTCTACTTTTTCATTTTAATTGAAAAACTTCTTGTGCCTTCATCGTGTATAAGAAGTTTTTCAATTAAAATGAAAAAGTAGACCAGCACCACTAGAGCAAAGGAATCTGATGATCGACCTTAGCAAGTCGTGAAATAGCTATAATTCCAGCCAAAAATAATTGAGGAAAAACTTGGTGGTAGCACACTCAAAATGTTGTTGGGTATTCAAAGTCAAAAAATAATACGAAAAATGGCTTTAAAAAGCAAGTATGTAATCATACAAAAACTGAATATAATAAATAAAAAATCGTCCAACGTTTTGTAAATATTGAATTTTCAAAATAGAAATAGAAAATATGACACAAAAGACAGCTGATCACGAGCTTACTTTAAAAGCACCCGACACGAGACCGTATTTTTGGTACAGAAATTCGCCGAGTGTCTGGTTGGTTTCGGTGGTTTGGTTTCGGTGGTTTGGTTTCGGTTTTTACTAGAAGAAATATTTTTTCTTATTTAATTATTTTTTAGTACTCGCGTTAAAGTATCAAGCCATATTATGTACATAGTTATACTCAGATAGGAGCACTGAGAAAATCCAGAGAAGAATACGTACGATTTATGTATGCATGTCGTTGGAATAGATCTCGTTCATTTTTCAGATTTTCACTCTCCGGAAGAATGTGACTTTAAGACTTTTAGGTGACACCTGGAAAGAAATATTATGTTTGTTGCCTACCTGTCAAGCAATGAATTGTCAAAATCGACTGAGAGATGGTTCCGATTTAAATGGATTAAAAAACCTCTGCAAAATTCAAATTTTACGTCAGAAAAGTCGAAATTCTTCTGACTAAGTATGAGAGCAAGGCCGAGACTAAGACGAGACTGTACATTAAAATTTGCAAGAGAAAAAGGCAAGACCAAAATCGAGACGATTCTTGGTAAGACGAGACCGAGTCGAGACTGAAATTTTTCGATTTTGACTAGACCGAGACAAGATTAAAAAAATTCTCGCCTGGTCTTCTAGTAATTTTCTACAAGAAATTTGACCATTTAAATTTTGGACCAAAAACAACAATTACTCCTTGAGCTAAATTTCAACACACTCTCGGCTAAATATATGGCTAAATTTAGGAAAAAAATTTTATGAGAGCTAAACTTAATCATAAGCTACTTGATATTTATTTCCTTGATTGGTGATTTTTTTGAAAATTTTGAATCGTCATTAATCTGCGGCAACTCTACTAAAGTATGTTTTTTGACATTCAAGAAGTGGTACAAAATTAGTCTCAATTAATGCTCAAGCCGTACCCGAGATTTTTACAGTTTTCATTTTGTTTTAGAGCATTTCATCCTCACTGCTCAAAATTTGACAACCCACCAGATTAAGGTTGAACAATTTTAATTGCATTGTTAAATGTGCGTCGTCAAAACAGTGTTGCAAAATCTGAACCATTATCTTGCCATGACTTCAAGCCTTGAAATATTGAAATAATGCACCTAGGAATAAATCGCATTCAGAAAACTCAATGGCGAGATGTCTTCTTCGATGAGATGCATAATGCATGATATGTATTTTTGAATGGAGTTTGTTGTGATATAGTTTAATTTCAGTTTTGCCCATCCATTAATAACGTTTACAAAAAAAAAGTTGCAGCTATCTGAACTAGCCAATTATTTGTTTTTCAGTCCAAAAAATGTATCTTCTAAAATATAAATAGCAGTTTTATTTAAAATTTAAGGCACATTCTGTATAAAAATAAATTAATTCGATGGAGCCGTTATTGAAAAAAATGAAAATAATACTTTAGGTATGTTCAATTGTTGTTTTTTCAACAAAATGTATGTACATAGATCATACATAACAGATTTCCTAGATGACAGAATTTTCAAGAAGTTTGATGTTAGAGCCTTTTTTCAATTAATTATTATTTTTTTTTGTAACATTCGTATGGCAACTACGGTTATTTTTGGGACACTGGGGAAGCACATAAAACGCTTAAGTACTAAGTTTGTAGTAACATGATTCAGCGGCTTAGGATTTGTAGATCGATATACATATAAGCTGCGATCTTTAAAATAATAATTTATTTTATTTGGTTCAATAACTCCCAAAACCTTTATTTTTCTAAGAACTGCTTGTGACGGTACAATTATCTACAAAATGACAAATGCCTTCTGTATGTCAATTCGTTCTTAAGTTATAGCCTTTCCTTTCCTAACATTTCCCTTCCGGTTCTAAACTTAAAGCTTGTTTTTTTTAATAGAACAGGTTTGTCCAAACATAACTAAGAACAAAAAATTTCCCCACTCAAAAACATAAATTTACTACACCTTTTGAGAAAATATATTACACTCCAATGTTTTCGACCATTTTTCTCCAAATCTATCAATTGTACGATAAAAAGTTTATTAATCTTTTTTGTGTAGAATAACATGAGCTACAATGCGTACCTACAAGTTTTTTCAAAAGAACCTACAGTTTCCGAGTAATTTCGAAGAAAATGAATTTTCCCCCGTTCCCCCTACAAATAAAATTTTTGCTCCGCTCTAAATTTAGGGTACGTTTTAGGAAATGCTTATGACATAAAAATGAAGCCCTCCACCAAAATTCAGCGTTGTTGAAATTTTTTCGAAGTGAATTTCTTATTTTAAAATTTGGAGTTTGTTATTTTCTGAATGCAAACAAAAATTATTGAAAGTCAAAAAATGATTATTTTTTTTTTTAATTTCCCGGTCCTCTTTTTTAAGCCAGGCCCCACTGATTTTATTTTTTTATACTCTGTTCAGTTTTTATTTTAAGTACTGGGAAGATGGGATGCTTGTCTTTCACTCTGACGTAATAGAAGTCAATAACTTGGTTCTGTTTTAAAGCTCTTACAGGGTTGCAGTTGTAAGTGTATTAAATTACCACAAACGTAGCAGTGGCAATGTAGCACACAACTAGGTTTGAGGGCATGGTGAAGGCACATAAGCAGCAGTGTGTACTTGGATGTGCTGGTTTTAATAAGACTACAAAAACAATTCGTATGTAACTCAGTGGGAATTTCAGCGACAGGCACCAGTGTGTTTGAAAATGCTCTCTCTCCTGTACTAAAAATATAAATTGAATAGAATATAATTTTTGATTGAAATTGATTTACATAACCTATTTATTTAATTTAACCTAACTTTTATCCAAAAATTCTTGAGTACATTTATAAAAGATGGGCATGAAAAAAAAAACCTAAATCCTTAAGGAAACACTCAACTGGCTGTCGTTCCATATCGTTGATGTACACTCAAAGGATATTAATTTGATTTTGGTTTTAACTTTAACGGAAATCCGCCCTATTACTGAGAATTATAATATCTCAGCTTTCAGTCTTCTTATATCATCAATCTCTCCTTTGTTAAAGATTTATTCTAGCCCTATTCTCTCCTGACAATCGTTCCATTGAACGGCCATTATTTAGATGCAAGATTATAACGTACAGACGCTATATAATAAGTTGATGGTACGATTTCCGTCCAACACTTAAACGAAACCTACAATACTCCGTAATGGTAATTTTTAGGTTCGCATAGGAAATTAGATACAATAACAGGTCTCTCTGAAAATCACAGTAGAGCAGATGGTGCGATTGTAATCAACGTACTTTTCATTGAAACAAATTGCCAATAATTATATTGCTGACACGGTTTTCATGTAGTCCAAAAGGAATAACTATCTTTGGTTTGATATACTAAAAGTGGGTTGTATCTTACTCAACATAGCAACGTAGCCTAGTCGAGAGATTATGATGAATGCACCCAACGGATGACCCTTTTACGTGCCCAAGTATTTCAAAATAAAAATTTATTAATCTGAAACCGTTTTCTGCACCTAAATAGTTGCAATTTGTTGCAATAGCTCAGTGCAGTGCAGCGCAGCGGTAGCATTATTGTTTATGCGCCATGTGGCACGTGGTATCTATCAGATAGATATTCAAACTGTACTGATCCTCGCTTAAGGCGCTCAAACCTGCGATTATCTAAGCAACAGATGTATAGATAATGTAGGTCCGTTTGCGAAAATAAATGTGCTCACATTTTCCTTTAACAATATTTTACGTGAGATGAATTATGATCGATGAGATACAATAAACTCTTAGATATACAAAAGTACCATGACAAGATTAGGTATATACTAGGAAGTGAAAGAGAACTTGAAAAACTATCTATATATTTTTTAGGTTATAGATTATGTTTAGAACTAAAGATGCATATCGGCTTCCGCTTACTTACAGTTCTGTATGTTTTTATGATTTAAATTGAGGAGAAAGATTTTTTCGTTCCCGCATTATAGACAAAAGACAATTTTACGACTTTCTTTGTTTTTTAGTGCGCGATCGTGTGTTAGTAAGCAAACCCATTAGAATCTCACTTTTCGATAAGAAATATTTTCTCCAGAGAACGAAAAAAAAATACCGAATTGATGATGGGAAAGCAATTAAAGAAGCAGAAGTTCTGCAATTAAACAATTTAAGTGCATTTATGTAATTTCATGGCACGATTAATTTGTGAAGCAGGAAAATGTGGGGGAATATAGGAAGATGCATAAAACAATGGGGTTCATTAGAGGCTTAATTCCCATTCGGCAAGAACTATTAAAGAGCTTTTTGAAGTTTGTGTTGTCTTGCTCCTTTTTCGCTTCCAAGCCACAGGTTTCAGTCTCTATTTGTGTCGGCATAAAATCTTTAATAACAGTACGGGTCCCTTAGACACTGGACCTGATGTGGGGGTGTTCCGACATCTAAAATATAATTTTGGGATGGTGTACAGAAATAAAACTGAAATGGACATAAACCTTATGTGAATCTACGTAGTCACATGCGAAAAAAGTATAAAGAGCAAGTATTTGTTATAAAGAAAAACACATCAGAGAATTAAGTCCACATGATGCAGTAATGTAGGCAGCTATCAGACAAATCATAGATCCTCATTACTTATACCACTGTCTATTTGCAATCATTTCCCGGATTGAAATGTGAGAATCAATTTTTTTTTGACAGATAATCTATGCAAGGATTCCTCAAGCGTCAATGATTTGCCGTATACACAATCTATTCACACTCAACTACTAGTAGTAGTAGTAGTAGTAAACTTTATTGCGATTTTTTTTAGCTACATTTTACATAAATAATACACATGTATAGCGATTACATATATTATTTTGCTGACATCGAATTGGCCAGGCTACACTAAATTTATATATTACTAGCGTACCAGGCGAACTTCGTCTCGCCCCAATTTAACATCTTCAAATGAACTGCAGAGCTATAATTAAACACATATAGTAAAACCAGTAGACAGTGATATGATAAACAATATTTTTCGACTTGTTTTCCGGGGCAAAAACAAACAACAAAGACCGTTTATCAAGCTATGGATGATGTCCTTTTACTTCGCTGCCGTGCACAAATCCAATAGAGATTTTTACCTAAATTTTTTTGCAATGCCGGGGAACACTTTACTTTGATGATGAGTTTCCATTGCCAAGCGCCAGCAGTTGTCTCGAGACTTCAGCAGCCGATGTGTCGTTCTGCAATGGGGCACTCATATTTGTGGTCAATTTCAACTTCTTGACATGCCGCCACAAAGACGACGATTTCAAGCATGCATTAAATTAATTGGCAGCAGTAGATTTCGGGATGACGGAAAGCCTTCGACGAAAATCTCCACTGAGCAAAATCACATCCCCGCCAAATCATCTCGAACCACCTTGTAAATCCTTCATTGTTCGGTCAACTGCTTCCAAAGCTCATTTAAGCGCCATCGTGCATTCATCCCAAATTATGATCTTACATTCTCGCACCAATTTCGCTGTCGCCGAATTCTTGGTCATTGTGCACGTTATTGGCTTCTCAATAGTGAGAAAATTCATCGCAAGCTTCAAAGCGGAATGTGTGGTTCGACCGCCTTCAAACAGTGTGACAGCAATGCCATATGACGAAACATGCACCGAAATTTGAGACCTTGGCCGAATTGTTGCAAGTGTTCATGCCATCCTCGATTGTAGTCAGATTAATTTAGCCTGTGCCACCGCACTGATTTAGTGCTAAGCTGTGCTACCGCACATATGACAATTTGGCAGCACCCATCATCTACTACAATCGAGGATGGCAGCCAACGTAAAAAGGAAAAACCCCCATTGTAAGTTGGTGGGCATTTCCGGCTTTGCCTCTAATTCTTCCCTTTTCGTTGTTGGTTTCCAAGAAGAGCACATCGTGCATCTCCAGTAAAATAAAAAAAACGTACAAAACAAAAGTAAATTAAAAATATAGAAACAAAATTTAGTTTATTATTTGTAAACCTACTATAAAATGAAAATATTTTGAGCAGAATACTAAAGTAAAATAAAAAAAAAAAAAAAAGAAATAAGACATTTTGTTTTATCAAAAAAAAAAATCTTGATTTATACCTGCAATACCAGGAAATTGAAAGTGCTTAAAAGGCAGAAGGAAAGCATCTTGTTTCAAACCCCAGAAAACAACCAAGAACTTGCTGACATTAATCCCAAATTCGGACAGACGCACGTCCGCCATCAAGAAACCTTCAGCTTTTGCTCGATTGCCTGCTGGCACATTTGGGCTTACATATTTAGTCGATTTAGTCCTTGGCTAAGCCCGAAGCCGACGCCAAATTCGGACAGACGCACGTCCGCCATCAAGACATCTATCTTATATTCGGACAGACGCACGTCCGCCAGCAAGACAATTATCGCCAAATTCGGACACACGCACGTCCGCCATCAAGACATTTATCAGATAGTCGGACAGACGCACGTCCGCCAGCAAGACATCACCAGAATCGGACAGACGCACGTCCGCCAGCGTAAGTACAAATCAACCCAGGCATCCACGCTAACAGCAAGAATCAATTAAATGACGAATATTTTGCATGTCTCACCGGGAGCATCGAGAAAGCAATGCGATTGCGGAATCCTAGCGCGATTAAAGTCTACTTTTACCAATTTTCTTGTTTTAATAACTTTTTGTCGAATTTGTGGTGGCTCACATGTGGCTCAGTTTGAAGCTGAGCAAAATGGGCACGTCTCCCACGTATCTACCTCTTGCGTTTGATTATCACGGGCATTCTGATTAGTTATTGCAAGACGTGTAGGCACGTCGTCCAAGGTTAGATCGGAATCAGTGAAATAATACGCAAAACTCGAATCAATTTAAGCAAGCAAAATAGCACATTTTCTAAATAGAAAATTATAATGTCAAAGGGCACCTGTCAAATCGCGCACAGCCTAAGTCAATGTTTAACGCAACCTATAGGGTTGGGGCATTGATCGGAGCACAGCGTCATCTAATATATTATATCCCATACATTTTTCCACCCAAAATGCACGCAAATCGTCTTCTATCACAATGAATTTCACAATTAACCGAAATATTCCAACCTTCACAATGAATTTTCCACCTTTAAGTCGTCCAAGAAATCCATGGAACATTCTAGACAACCGACAAAATAAAATATAAAAATCCATTTAATGGGAATCATATCCTGTAGTTGTGTTTATACACGCGGCAGCAAAGAGAAACCAAAATGAAAGTGTGTGTATACAAAACAAAACATATTATTTATACTAATAAAACAATAACAAATATGTGAGTACATTTTTGGTAATAACTCCGGTTCTAGACACCGGACAGCAAACAGATTTCTTATATGTACTCTCCAAACATGTCCTAAGATTTCCTGAAAATTTTATTCAAATCGATCTAGCCGAAAAAATTAAGATAGTGCACAAGCATAATTTGGATTGTTCTTTATATATAAGAGAAGAAGAGAAGAAGATTTTTGTTTTTTAAATTAAGACAAAAGAAATTTAAAATTACATAGTTGTAAGCTACAGTTTAAGAAATTAAAAAAATGAGTCCACTCAACAAGACCATTACGATTTCATTAAAAAAAATTAAAATATAAGAACTTAAATCTAGGTGCGATAAAGAGAAACAGTCATCTTGTCTCTTTTTCTTGAAACACAGATGTGTGCAATTACGGATTGGAATACATATAAACGAATGTACACCTTATCTTTCGTCTGGTAGAGCGAGAGCTCAGTACTTTACATCTTTCGTTTGAGTGAGAAAGCGACATCTCGATGGTTATATGGTGAAAGAGAACTTCTAGTTATTGGATGTTGCGATGGCCAGAATTCTTGTTTCCCCATTATCGGTTCCGTTACAGTATAACGCAATTAAACATCAGCGATCCATGGGATGCTGCAACTTTCTGGGACGACGTCCCTATACATATGCTGTGTCCATGTGCGCGACCAAGAAGCTGGGAGTAGATGAAATTCGGATGGCTTCTATACACGTGGATGTATTTAGTATTTTATTATTTATTCAATTTGAAAACCTACACAGTAAGATACAATATCTTATAATCTAGTGAAAGTTGAATAAAAGATTTATTTAAAGCTACTTTATCAATGTTATATTCAAAAATTAAGTAAGATGAACTGTTACAAATTAAAGCAACATTTCAAATTTAATTAGTTGTTTTGGAAATAAAGTTTAGTTCTTTTTTCATTTTTATAGTGCTATCTATTCTTCTAATGTCTCGCGGAAATGAATTCCACTGCTGAATTGAGTTTACAAAAAACTTACGCTCGGAAACTAAAAAATTAAAGCGAGGGAGAAATAAATTATTATTCCTACTTGATGAAAGGAATTGTAATTCATTAAATAGATCTACAGGTTGGTTGGTTAAAAGAATATCCAAAATCAGAACCATAGCGTGAAAATGCATAAAGTTGTCAATTGTCATATTAAGCAACGACGGAGCGAGGTGAGATACTCTATCATAGCGACGTAGTCCATATACATATCTGACGGTGCTGTTAAATGCCACCTTCATTTTCCTTTAACTGTCATAATCTAGTTTACCGAAAATTTCGCTGCCACTAAGAAATTAAAAAAACAATGATTTGGGATAAAAAAAAAACATGACGAACTTATCTCATAGTTAGAAACGCGTTAAATGAAAAACAAAAGAAGAATTCGAATAGACAATTTGGAAACCATATCATAAGTAAAACAAATATATTTAATTAACAGTTTATTTATGCAATTGCTGAAGCTGGACTCAATGTTCAAAGCAAAATGGTATCAGGAAAACAAAAAGGATTGAAAAGAGAGAGAACGATTGATAATAATTGAAAAATGAAAAAAATAAACAGTTTCATTCTTCTATCTCTTTTACTCATCATCATTGCGTTACTCCAGGCAGTAGCTAAGCTGTCAAAAATATTGCAAGGCCCGAGGCGGGAGAAAGAGTGCGTAGATAAAGTGTTATATTGAAAATAATATGCGTTCTCTTCATTATTTTTTGGTGCATTTCACATACATATTCACACTCCAAGACACTATATGGAAATAAACCAAAAAGAGTAGGTACACTTACAAATGAACTGTTCATCCTGCTCTTTGCTTTAAGTTTCGAGTTTCTGTTTATATAGAGGAGGTTTGGACATCTTTGGTTTTGCGATTATAGGGATAAAATTTGTGTCAGAAAAAGAACATGATTTTGGCCTCAAAAACATGAAAACATGATTTGGGTCTAAAAAACCTGAAAATCATGATAAATCATGATTTCTGGAAGCCCTGTGTACAAATTCAATTTGAGAATCATTTAAGGTTATTGGAGGAAAGTAGGAAAGGTCAATAATGATTTTAGATACTATTAAAAACTTGGACTTTTTGGGATTGAGTACTAGACCAACATTTTGTGACCACTCTACGATCTTTACTAAATCTTCATTTACACAAGTTGAAAAGTGTTCAATAAGCCCCAAAGGACAACTTACATACAACTGAACATCATCTGCATACATGCGGATGGAGCAGTGTTGTATAACAGAAGGAAGTTCGTTTGTATAGAGCGAAAAAACAGTGGTCCCAAAATTGATCCCTGGGGAACTCCACTACTGAGTGGTAAAAAGTTAGACTGAGCTTTGTTAAATTCAACCGCTTGTTGTCTATCTGTTAAATACGAAGAAATCAGTTTGTCAACAATTGAAGAGAACTTAAAGGACCATGTCGAACGCCTTAGAAAAGTCAAGAAGAATCAAAAAAGTTAGCTTTTCTTCATCAATTTCTTTTTTTATGTGTTCAGTAACACTTATTAGAGCCGTAATACAGTTATTTTTCTTTCGAAAACCAGATTGTTTAAGAGTTCTAGGAAAACACCCATTTGCTTCTGCATATGGGTTCAAACACTTTAGACAAAAAGGGTAGTATTGAGATTGGCCTGAACTCATCGCCTTTTAAGGTTTTGGGAACAGGAATTTCCACTGAAAATACTGGAAATATTCCAGTTGTTATGATAGTGTTGAAGATAAAAGTAAAATAAGGAAGAAGAAAAGGTAAGAGTAACTTTAAAAAAAGAAGAATGAATTTTATCGAGTCCAATTGCATTTGATTTAATAGACAAAATCGCTTCTACCACAACCTCAGCTGTTATATTACTAAAGTAAAATGCATTTTCGTTTTCTGAGCTTCTTTCTTGTGAAAAATGTTCTTGTAAAATGGATGTCGTTCGTTTGAATCCCTCTCCAAGTAACAATTTCCCTGGTGTTGTCGAATTGTACAGCTTTCAAAATTAATAACTATTGCACAACGTAATGGAATTATTTATGTTACTTTAACATACTTTTACTTCAGTTAATTTAATTAAACTACCTCACACTCAAAATACATGTGAGTAAATTTGATTTATATGTGAACTCATGTTATCTGTGGAAAAAAAATGAATCTTAACCAGTTAATCAAATTCATTCAGCGATAGTTTGAGCGTGAACAGATTGCGGACGGAAGAAAAATAATTCATACTTGAGGAATTAGATCCAATCTAAGCAGGGGCCCTATTCCTGAACACGAGTCGAGGGAGTTTCATGTGAAATCGAGACATTTCGAAATGGTATTCCCGAACACTACTCACACGTCAAATGCCACTCGAGTGAAAAATACGTATTTCTGAACTCCTGAACACTGAAGTGAGCATTTTTATGTGATAAATCATTCATTTCTACAAAGCAACCGACTGCAGACGTGGATCCCAAATTTAAGTAAAAAATAAAAATAAAATAGTAACAAATATTCATAATGGATTATGAAATTTTAAATGTTATAAATAAAGTTACGATTGGTAGGCAGTATGAGATTTTAGTGTTTGTTTACAATTAATTTCCACCTTGCAAAGGGAAAAATAAAATCAAATGAATCAAGTAAATACAAAAAAAATACTTTAGTCTACACGGAATATAGTCGTACAAAACTAAAACACATTTAATTTATATTTTGATTATTGCTTTTATTTCATGACTTATTCTAAGACATTGCTAGGAAGCTCTAATGGATTTGTTTCATCTCTAATTTTCTTCAAAATGCTCCTCCTGTCTTCGTTAGCACCATTATCTTCATCTTATCATTTTTAATTTTTTTAATTTAGTTTTTGAAACTTTTTAATCGCTTTAAACTGAAATAAATTTACTGCAAATATTGTATTTCAAAATGTAAATATTTTTCTGTGAATCGTCAAGTCATTATTTAGTGAAGTTAGCTACAATTGAAAGGATGCGTTCAAGCATTTTAAGTCATGTCACGTTTTTGACTTTCTCTAGAGTTGTGAAATACATAATGCCACTCGACTCGACTGTGAGCTGTCGAGTAACAACTTACTCGACTCGTATTCAGGAATAGGCCCCCAGGTCTCAACTAACGCTTTTCGTGGGGAACCTAACGAAGTGTGGTGTAAAGTTACGAACAGGGATAACAAACTATGCAAAATTTCACTAACCCAGTCATGGGATCATCAATCTGCTTAAGCTAGTATTAGACGGTCCGCGTAATGTGTCATTGACGTGACACTCTGACGTCACTATGACTTAGTTGTCTGTCCTAAAAGTGTCACGTCGTGTGATCTTCATTGTTTTCCATGTCATTGCCGTGAAAAAACAATGAAAGGCACAGTCATACGTCACTTTTAGGTCATTGCAATGACAAATTGCCGTGACCGTGTGATAGCCCTTTTATTGTTGATGGGACACCGTGACACATAGCCTGTCGCTCCAAGGACTCTGTCCCAACCGTGCGGCAGGAATTTCTGCCGTGTCATTATGTGTCACGGTTGGGAATAGTTACAGAGGTACCTACCTACACATGTATATTTAAATTATGTAAATTAGGAGGGTTATTTGGTAGGTATCTACATAGATGAAACCTAGGTATGTAAATATGGACATATATTATGAAAGTGAAGGATATAAGGGGGTAGTTAATTACAAATATGTGACGTTTGCAAAAATGTTATAGTTATAGTTTGAGGTGAAAAAAGATGCCATTTGAATTCTTGGGCAAATACCGTAAATTTTGTTCTGATTAAATGATAACTGGTACCAGTTCTCAAAATTTTGTATCAAAATCGTTGGAGCCGTTTTTGAGAAAAATAAGCTTTTCCTTAACAACCAAGGCACAATGACTCGATTGATCGACGCCGTGTGATCATCACTGTTAAAAATGTCATTGCAGTTTAGGCTCACCGCCAATGATCAGCTATTTGAGAGTTGTCACGTCGTGTGATAGTCATTGTTTTGCATGTCATTGCCGTGAAACCGAGACACAAATATCACCGTGACACACGTTAATTGTATTTTGGGACAACAATGACATACATGTGTCATTCGTGTGATAATCATTGTTGCTAGCCATACGGTGGTAGGACCTATTTGGTTGTGACGTCAGATTGTCACGGCAATGACACATTACAAGGACAGTCTAATACTAGCTTTACTCAACGTAATTTATTAAAAATTGAAGTTCAGACGCGACGACATTAATTCGACACCTCATTGGTTTTTTCCCCAATTTGATGAAGTAAGTCTTTTTACCATCAGCATGCCACAGGCTAACAACACAGGGGGAATCCATATGAGCAGATCAGCTAATCTGACTAGAGGACCTGACAATCAGCTCTCGATTAATAATTTTCGACTTTCTGGGCGACATCTCTTTGCTACCACTGATCATCAACACACTGTCTAACTTAGGCAGCTGGTCCAAGCCAATCTGAATGATGACCAAGAGTTTCAACCGCTTGACCAGAATAAAACAAAATTCCCCATTCTCAGGCTAAAAATTAAGAAGGCAGCTGAAGCAGATGCGTTAAATCGGAACTTTTTAAATACATTAAATATGAGCTGGTCAGTAGCATACATTAACTCATCGGCACTTCAATATTGTCAGAGGAAAGTATGTTCGATGATTGTGCCCTAAAGAATATTTGTCCGACCCTCAAAATAAGTGGTCGGCTAATCTAAAACAATTTAAGAGGTATTAGACTCTTTTAACATCGCATACAAGATTTTATCTAGCATTTCAAGCCTACCCATCACCTATTTTAAGGCCGTTTATGATATTGCAAATTGAGAAGGACTATTTCGTGCCATGCCATGTCCAGCTTTAAAAGAGCTTTTAAACTGGTAAGACTAGTGGAAAAAGCTCGCCGCTCCGTCAAAATTGGAAGAAATTTTACTGAAACCTTCGATATCACCAGATTTTTAGAACAAGGTACGTGATTGAAAGATAGAACGCAATGAACGTCATCATTTCTTGAGTTTGGTAACTGTATCGAAGTGATTGGAAGGACAAATCGGCATCTTCATTATATCATTGAATTAGCAGATCAAGGCAAAATGTATGTTCATCCACAAGAGCCAGGTCACAGCAAATGCTGGGTCAGAACATGACAATAGTCAAGAATTTGAACAATGTATGGTGAAGAAGATTTCCTCACGAGCTATAACGAACTCGCTGTACAGCGACATGAGTGTAATGAAACAAATCCGTTTAAAACGGTTAATATGGCTGGGCCATGTAGACCGGTAGCTGTAGCAGTAAATATAGTCTTTAAAGCCATACCAGAGATCGAGTCGTCTGGAGCACTGGAACCTGGAGATGCATATAAAAGGAGAACGAAAAGCTCTATAGCGCCATCGAAAGGAAATAGTTAAGTAAGTATGTAGTATCCCAACTAACATATCAGCTTCGTTAAGGCTTCGGTAAGTCATTTTAACTTTAATAAGGGCTTAGCAAACTTATAAAAGATGAAAAAATGTTGGTAGTGTGGATACATCAATTTTTTTCTGTAATTGCGTTGTTAGTTCGTGCTCTCGCGCTTATACAAAAAAAAACAAGAAAGTGATTTGTCGGGTCAGACGAGGAAATCTTATCCGCGAATGCTAATAGAATACTATGCTTATCTGAATACTTCTGGATGATCAATCGAAAAGGCCATAATATCATTGTTTATATTTAAGCAGTTTTGTATTTCTACTTGCACGAAAATAAATTATCATTTTTGACGGTTTTTTGAAGATCTGCTTCTGTATGCATTCCCCCAGTTGAGAAGGGCATTCTTCTTCGGGATCTTAGTTGGTTATTTCACACTTTTAATGTCTAAGAACTGTTATAAATTGGAATTCTCAATCGATGATACTATAGAAATGCCAAGTTATAACAGGTATAACTGTTTCAAAACAGTTATCCGCAATTTAAAATGTCAAATATTGCCTGGCTTCCCTGGATTCTACTGCATCAAATAACTATATTCCGGAAGTTAATTTATCTTTTGACCCTACGGGGACACATAAACTTCATTTTTATAAACAGAATTGTTATACATTGGCATGTTTGAAGTCAGAACCATTCGTTTTAAATAGTACGAGTATCATCCATTTTAAAACTGACATTCAGTTTTTGTGCTCGTTTTGTCATTTCTCACGAATCTAAAACCAGTACGTTCCTTTGTGCTCTATAGTATGTACTCGAAATTACTTCTGTCTATAGTCAAATACTTTTCCTATGCTGTCAAAGTTGTGCGCAATATAGTTACAACTTGTGTCCACGTCAATCGGCGACATTGTTAGTAAAAAAAATTTACGTTTTATTTTGATGTTTCTCTAACTAATCTATTGTAATCCTGTTTTTAGCAACGAGTAAGAAACTGAGCTGTCAAATTGTGTTTCTTTCTTAATCAGAGCTAAATCAGAGCATGCACCATTAGCTCAGAATAAAATGACCGATCAAATGGAGCAAAAGTTGAACACGGCTATTTTAACTCATAATATAAACAATCGCAAAAGTAAAGCGTGGTTTTGACAGCTTCTGTTAGTGATGGACGATGTTCAACGACTTAAAAAAAATATCGATACAAAAAGAAAAACACATTTTGAATGTCTCTGTGTATATCGAATTCAATCATGTCACAGTTATGTAAAAATAAACACGACTGTATTTTCTTCATTAAAACTGCATGTATATAAGCTTTCACATTAAGAACATCGATGTTTCCAATTCGATAATTATAAACATCGATGCAGGGTATTCGATTGTTGAGATCGATGTTTTCTCTTCTCGCAATATCTCCCATCCCTACGGATTTGTAATTTATGACAGTTCAGCGCTAAAGTGTATTTCAAAATAAAATCGGAGAGCTCTGGGTCTGCTCAGGGATCTGATCGGAGATAAAAAAGTAAAACACCTATAAATAAAATTGAAGTGTCTGTTTGAAATGTCTGAAGTGTCTTTTTGAAATAACAGTTTTCTTACTAGATGTATATATGAAATCAACAAGCAAAAACATTAGAAAATTTTTAAAATATTTGTCTGTCTGTCTCTATTTTTTTGGTCCCGCTAATCTTGGAAACAGCTGTACCGATTTGGACGGGACTTTCACTGGTAAATAACTGATGTTGTAAGAAGTAACTTAGGCTAATTTATAGATGGCGCTGGGTTTGTTTTTTATGCTTCTAAAAATGGAATCGATGCATTGGGAAGTACGAGGCCGAATGGAACCTATTATTCCATTTTTTAAATCAAGTTTCGACGTTTTATATTTGATGTGAACCATCTGTTTTAATAGAAAATAAAAGCTTAAAATATAACCAATCGTTTCTTTCTTTTATAATTAAATGTATGCAGTGCTTATAAGTATGGTTTTTAAACAAACATTTTGATTATTGCTATTTTGTGATCCCTCATTAATCTCTTTCAGATTAACAATGACCAATTTCATTTTCACACTGATTGAACAAATCAAATTCAAACCCAATGGGAATGAAGCGAAGCAACTGACAGACGACGCGGCGACACGACACGTTGTCGACATAGATCCATAGTTAGCATTCACACGATTCCGTCTATAATATAAAGCATCGCCATAACATACCATTGAAGAGCTTCAAATGATTCTCGAGTGCAAAGCACCAATTTACTTAGGACAAAGTGGCACATCACATCACATTTAATTTATAGTTTCGCTCCATAGTTCTTTGATTGCCAGTGTTGTTCTGCAAAATTCACTTAACCAGTCCGAGTCCCAATTGCCCACGTAATTACAGTGGTGGTCGTGGTGTTGTTGGTCAATTTGTACCCAAGACCCGCATGCTCAAAGGAAACATAAGACCATCGCATCACAGAGATATAGTTAAGGAAGGAAGGGATCTCCGTTTTGGTTTTTTTTTTGTTGGTTGTGTGAGGCCCCTTGTCTCTTCATCAGTGTGTATCATGAGATGACTAATAACTTGGAATTAAGTGCAATTCGTTGTGACTAAGTGAGTTTCTTCAACCTCTATGCAAAATAATGCGCAACATAGGTAAATACCACATTGCTCTAAAACAAAAGCGAAAGAACGTTTCATTATTCTTTTGAGCGATGCGATGATTGGAGGGTTCACTGCGCGATTTGACTGCGTGAAAAAGGGGTTCTCTGGATTGTGTCTTCACGCTTTCATAGCTCGCAAAGAGATTTATTTTTAATGTTGTCTTATAATGTACGGATACACTTGTAGATGTGAAAGATTGCATTTTAAGGTTGGTTATTTTTTTGATGCTTGAAATATACTACAATTGGCATTGTATTTCATGGAAGAATGATTTAAGTGTCAAATTGACTTTGGCTGGCGCGGCGGCAAGTCCATACAAATTTTGTATTATTTAGCAGTGTTAATTTCAATGGTCGACGCACTCAAAGCGACTTATCACTAAAATATAATTTTTAATAGCGAGCGATACAAACTTAAGTGCTTGCTTTAGAGAAAGCCTTGGCTTTGGAAGAAATTGAACTCCAGGTTGTCATTAAAGATTTGACATGGATATTTTAAAAATCCAACAAAGCTTGGCCGATGATGAGTTTAACGTCCGAAAAGCGTGACACTTAACACAGTTAATTAATGTTGATAAAATGGAAAGAAAAAAAATTTGACAAAATAAAAAATTTAGTAGTTTTATTTTTATTCATCCGATTTGTTAATACAAATTAAATGCATGAATAGATCGGACACTCTATTGTTCGATCACATCGAATGTAAAAGATTCGTATGCCTTGTTATTATACATCAATGCGAAGAGAAATTGAAATCTGAGTGAAATGTCAAAAACTTCACAGCGAAAATAGAAAACTTAAAATCATTGTGGAACCTATTTAATTTTTGGTGATTAGGAATATAGCAATCGCTGCAGCCAGTTCAATCGAAATCTATAATCGAAAGCACAGAAGTATGAGAGTTAACTCATCCTTAATACATCGTGCCGAAAAAGGAGCTTCTCGGTGTGTTTAATTGTAAAATTTCAACATTTAAGGCATCATTTAATTCATCAACGAAAACAATTGTTTCTCTTATGGGAATTGAATGCACGAAGATGTTTAATATGATAACATTCTTGAAAGTTCATCATCGTCTTCTACTTGGACATGCTCTTAATCGCCACTATTGCCAGACTTTCACTTAATTAAACTCTTTTTCGGTATCGCAAGGCATCCCTGCAATTTTTCATACATTGTTTTCGTTTCTTGAACTAAATAAATTGCAAAAATTAAATGATTTTTAAAAACTTATTACCTACCCGAAGCCCACCACATACCATCTGTTACCCTATTCCAAGCAGCGTGTAATGCAATGGACTGCGTGTTCCAAATAAGTTCCTCTTATTCCATTATCTCAGCGAGCATTTATGTTGCTCTATATTTCCTAACTTCGTTTGCCTGTTGAATTTGTTCAACGGGTTTGGTTTGCAACTTCTTCGGAGTTTCTAAAAGAGCAACGAACTCAATACCCCCGGTATATGTTATCATTTCAGAAATTTCGGAAATCATTTTGAGAAGAAAAATTTAAATACGTATTTTATTTTTCTTCGCTTGCCACACTGATTTCCGTTCCGGGCAGGAAAAAGTAACTTTCAAGCGAAAAGTTACGTTCCACAAACAAAAATTCTCGCATGTCGCTTTGGTTTATAGCTCAAGCTAAGTGGATTTTTGTGGAATTAATTCTCTCGATTGGGAAAAAAAAACAAAGTATCAGAACTTCATTTCGCTTCGATGTATAAACTATGCTTTGGTAGAAACATTTAAATATATTTTTACTTGTTTTTTTACTTAATTTTGTATATGAAAATTTCTTTAATTTTTTCTAAAAAAAAATATTGGTATGGTAATTTTAGGTATTTCAAAATATAAATATAAAAACATAATATCAAAAAAAAATCATCCACCCGTTTTCGAAATATTACACTTAATTGCCAAGTTTGAAGAAAATCGTTTCAGCAGCTTAGAATGTAGATCTACAACGGAATTGCGGGACCCACTTGTTTCGTGTTCTCTATCATCTTAATGTCAAGTATGATTCAAATCTCGAGTTGGACTTTTTTCCAAATGCAAAACTTGAATAATATCCTATCCCAGGTAGATCTGAAGTTTCAGAAGTGTTAGTGACTCTGGGCACGCCAATTTATAAAAGTTCTATTTGTGGATATAAGTAACGTAACGTTAACGTTATTGAATATTTTTTTCTGTTTTCTCCTATTTTTGACGAAATTAACTGTGAAGAAATTGGGAAATGTATAATAGAAAGGCTCAGCACTGAACAAAGAAGTAATGTTATTCAATGTTATCTTAAAAGTTGGCATGCTTTTATTCTGATGCAAAGATCCGTGGTCAAACTAACCGATTTTTCCAGCGTTTTTAGGAACAAGAGGCTATCTATTATCTTCCATTCCACTTGCTAGAAGTCCTCAAACGTCTTGCAGTTCGAAATGATGCGAATGGGTGGAAGCAAGTATGTAAGAAAACACCGAAACTTCCACCAGGTGACGTTGTCAGTAATTTATGATGTTTAGGGGTGCATTGCAAAGAATTCTACGTCAGTTAGACCTTTTTAGATATAAAATTCAATTGGCTTACGAGTTCAAAGCAAACATAAAATGCGTCCGTTTAGATGAACAGTATGCCGTAGAATAACCTCAGAAGGGATCATTGGACCATATTTTTCCAAAACAAAGAACAAGTTACGGTTAATGTTGATGGATTTCAGTACCGGACATTGAGCAATGATTGAAATTTTTCATAAGATCAGATCGATGTAGAATTCTGGTTTCAATAATATGGCGGCACAGTTTACCGAAAGATCAAACATTTTGAAAGAAAACCCGAAATTGAAACAGGCCAATTGCGACATGGAAATTACAATAAAACACGATTTTCGACGTGCAGATTCTGAAATCTCCCAAGGGGAACACCCAACAACATAATATGCAGAAGTGATGTACTTATGCTGTACCGAAGGTACACATATTTGGGAAAGTACCACATAGAGGAATGTAGACTACCCTCTTTAAATTTATTTAAACTAGATACTCTTCAAAGTTATCAATGTGGAGAAAGAACTGTAGGACAAGCAACCTCATACAACTCTAAATGCCGAAAAAATAGATCAAACACTTCGCAGTGCTAACCACTAATTTATTGTTACGTTTATTGTGTGGAACGTAGCCCATGCAGGATGGAACCATACACTCTATATCGTTCAATTCGGGCAAAGCACAATTGACTGCCATAGATCGTATTTGCCATTGATGTCTTGATGGCCCGACCATTTCGAAGAAGAACAGTCCCACGACGTCATCACATCATTCACTTTATAACAAAACTTATAATTTTTCGCCCAAACAAAAAAGTTGGCACTAAAATTTTATGTTGTTCTTATGTTGTAATCGATTGGTGTAGCCGGAAGGCTTCGGAATGCTTCTCAAATTGTTCCATTGGTATCGAATCACAAGTCTTCTCCTGAATAGAAGAGAAATTTGCTTTTTGGTTTGAAATCAGAATCAAAACCAGTGGCACGCACAAACAAGCCCTAAATGTCAACATCGATGTCAGAAATTATCGAATTATGTATATCGATGATTTTTAATGCAATCTATTATAAATTCGAAATACATTCATTGTTTTGAAAATTGTAGCAAAAATGTCGATTGCGGTCTAAAATATATAAGTATGGGTTCATTTTCAAAAGATTTCATCTTTTTTAAAGTCGGTTTTTAATGTGTCATATGCTTTAACATCGATGTTGAGACATCGATCGTTTTTTTGTCTAACATAGTTGTTTTGCCAACATCACCCATTCCTACAATGTCATGTCATTTTATTGTTTTGGTTGGCTGAAATTTTGTAGTTTTAATGTGAGTTTGACATTTTTCGCCTCACATATACACTAACATTTAATTTCAGAATCAAATCTAGTATTTACTTGTTCGATAGGGATCCCGGATCGTAGAGTTCTACCAGATTGCCGTTCGAAAATTACTTCAATCAGATATCAGTGTTCCGACAAAATGTTCACAACGGACGTTTAATATCAACCCAACCCTTTTAAACCAGCGACTTATGGCGTTAATTTTTTTATAAAGATGTAAAAACTCAAGTCTCTCTTTTTGTCACTTTTCTGTTTAAAAAAGAGTTCGATTTGTTTTTGTCAACAATTACCAACCTTTCCTTCTGTCATATAGCGCACGATCGAATGTGGTCAAGTCGTGAGTGTCAACGCATTGACACACACGCCACGTCAAGGCATTTTGGGACAACATTGACTACCTTGCGTCATACGTGTGATTGCCAACGATTTACCCATTAGTCACTATAAACGTTGACGGTGTGGTGACAGATTCAAAATGGATTTTGTGGTGACGTCAGAGAGTCAACGTTGACCGTCTAATCGTAGCTTAAAACATTCCTCCATGTTTTGCATTTCACATGACGAAACTGACTTTGTGTGTTTCAGCTATGGTTAAAGGATCCATTTTGTAAAATTGCAACCTTTGATCTGAACACATCTAGTCGCGTATGACAGTTCGACGACGTTCCATTTGACGTATGTGATTCAAACCTTAAATGTAAGACCCAGACAACGAAATTTATACTTGTAGACACCGAAATGGCTGTATTTATTTGTTGCGATATCACAAAATGCTTCTATCCACGAGTTTTATGAATAAGATTCCAACTGGCTGAAGGTGAAAAATGATATAATCGGATTTGCACGAATCATGGTCATGTCTAGCTGGTTATTTCGATTTATGACGTCAGTCTATATATCATTAGTTGAGAATATACTTCCTCATTATGTCATTTCCTCCGTAAGGAGCCCCACAAATCCTATCAATACCCATATGTTCACGAAAGACTCATTTCTGAAGTCGCAAAACATGCAAAGCACATCTTGAATTGATGATTTTTGTCCATTATAAGCCACCACAGCTCAGCGAGTCTTTGAAACTGAGTTTTCTGGTTGGCTTCGCGTCGATATCGCAAGTAAGCTGCAGTGTTAACCTTGTCATAAATCTTACTCTAACATTGATTATATCGAAGCATAGAGTAGCAGTAAGGTATAAAAGAAGTAGGAGGCTGTGTTGGTGGTCTCTCACCACACCAGGAACTGATACGAAACCACGACATGAATATCATGGTAGAAAAAAAAACAACCACCAACTGCCATCATCATGGTCGCGCCGTCGTCATTGAGAATCGTGATCGACCAGAAGCGCATTTTCCATTCAATCGATATTCACGCAATTTGCTTGTTTGGTTTCAGTCTTCTTGTTGGTATCAGTCCGTCGAACAATTCTAATTGGCATAAAGAGGAAAACCTCAGAATCGTCTCTGTGAGTTATGACTTTTGGCATAAACGGTAGGTATAACAGGGTAACTAATGCCAACAAAGCGATACCTTCCTCAAACTGCCAAGCCATGCACCACAGTAGTGGAAGTGTGGTAGGACTTTTTGTCTAATTACGAAACGTAAAGTAACTTTACGATTCAATCGAGTACCTACTCGTATATCTTATAAAGTTTCATCTAGGATCAGTTTCGAATTGCTGGAATATCCATCCATTTGACCTAATTCTTTTGGGATTAATATGATGTGGCGGTGTGGTGGCATGGCGGCGTGGCTTCGGTTGCATGGAAGGTCGCATTTTATTGGTTTCTTTATCTTCTCATTATAGAGATTCGATGGCATTGTATGGATTGGGTTAAAAGTTCTACTGTTGCAAGTCTTCATCTCATCTCCACATAGACTCACATATACTACACAATACACAAAGCACCAAGTAATCTTAAAGTGATAAATAATTCCAAAGATATATTCTTATATATAAGGAGTAGATGTCGATGCTCATATTATGTGGGATTTTATTTTTGGTTTGTCTTTGACTTCTTCGACTTTTGTAGCTATATAGTGGATCTATTGTGGTATGGTATTCTACTGACACATTTATTCTTCTTACGGTATTTTTACAGTTTAGTGTTTTTTTATTTTATTATTTTTTTTTTTTTTTCAATAGAAGCGAATCGATATGTTTAACTGGGATTTAGTTGATATAATAAGAGATTTGCGGTTTTTGAAGACAGATATTGTGTTTGAAGTTATTGCTAATAAATCAATTTCAGAAAAGGTGTATAAGTATGTTGTTATGCCAAAAAAAATCCCTACGAATTGAGCCAATGCCAAATACATTTAAATTTTGATCATTATAATTATATCTGTTTTAAGTCAGAAATTTTACATAAATGACTTTTAGTTATACGGCTTGCTGACCATCATATACGTTGCATTAGGATTATTGTGTTGAATTCGCCGAAAATTCGAAATTCCGCCGGTCGGAAAATCATGCATCCATTCAGAGGTGGAATTTCAATTTAATATGTCAAAGAGAACATATTGATTCTATGTGTTCGCATTGTCCTCATTCAACAGATTTATTTTGACGTACCTAAGTCCAATTTAATACGTCTTGTTCAGACACAATGAAGTGTGAACACACCTGGTGGTCAATTCTCGATCTGTGAAGCTGTGAAGTGATTTGATTCTCGATACGTGAAAAAGGGATGTTAAATGTAAAAAAAAATTCATATGAAGTTTTTTTTATTACAGTAAATTGTTCTGTGAAGAAGAGTACAAACCAAAAAAAAACTTTGGACAAATTACTTACAGAAATAAAAAAATAATTAATAATATAAATTAATAATTATTTTTTTACCAAATTTTATCGCTGGAAATTCATCCCTCATATGAAACTTCAAATGTGCCATTCTATTCAACGCAGTAGAAATGTAACACACCGACTCACTGATGCCTGAGACAAGACGACAAGCAATCTTGCCCAACACCTCAATGGAAACTACGACTACCCGTGGTAAAAAATGGCAGAGCACTTCACACCTTCACATGGCATGGAAGAGCACTCATATGTTGAGTTTTTTCCGGAATGGTTTCAATTCATCTATTAAATCCATGCATTAATGTTTCGGGATTTTGTAAAGTTCAATACAGTGCTCCTTACTCTTCTATTGTAACTTCGAATGAATTCTGCCCATATCGAAGGGAATGCCACAATATCCTCAAATTATTCCGAGTAAAAAATAATAAATCTTACGCAGAGCGGAGACAGGGTTAAATACATCGTCTATTGTTAATAATTAAACGAATTATTATTCCGGACATTATTCTTAAGCAAATTTAGAAACTGAAATGAAATATTGACCTTTCGCAAAAGAAAAACTAATCAGAAATGACAGAATTTATCATTTAGTACTTTTTAGTACAAACTTTATCACTCATTGTAAGAGAATCGTATTAGGCGTGTGCGTGAAGTTGGAAAATGATAAATCTCTGTGAAAACTGAAATGATATTTTTTTTCACTTCAAAACTTCACAGATCGGGCATTGACCCCCTGAACCTGTGGAATCTATTTGAATCAAAATGATCTCGTATTTTCTGTGATTTTCTTTGCATTTGTCTGATGTTCAGTCCTAAGTCATTCCCGTACTCAAAATTTGCACAGTTTTTGACTTAAGAGAAAAGAGAATGCAAAAAAATTGCTCGGAGAGAAAATTACAGCATAAATAAACCAAGCAGCTGTCGAGGACCACACTTGAATTTTTTATATGTGAATTTAATTTTTGTAGCCTTAAAGCTAAATACACACGAGGCAACCGTCGAAGCCACGTGTTTTGTTTGTTTTCTACACACGTGGCAACCATTGCGGCAACCTCAGTAATTATTGATCATTATTATTTATTTATTATTTTGTTTCCATTTAATTTTTCTCCGCACTCGCTTGTCAGGTATTACACAGCGCGTGTATGTAACGCGCAAGCCTTGGTTATTTTCTTTTGAACTTCTATTCCGTAACGCGCGTGTTATTACACGAAACCTTTTTCTCATTTTCAGTACTGCGCGTTTAGTTGACAGCTATCTTTCATTTTATCTTCTTTGTCCAGTGCAGATATTGAAAAAAAAATAATTTTTAAAAGAAAATGGAAGGCAAAGTTATTTATATAGGTATTCTGGATGACAAAGACAACGATTGTAAAGAATGGGATTCATTTAGTAATTTAATATAAGCTTAGAAGTTTTTTCTTTGGTCCATTCCCAGCAAACATTTATCTGAAGGTTCAGATTCTAATCACCAAAAATTAAGAATAATATTCAGGAAACCTTCAGTTTTTTGAATGAATTATGAATATATACAAAGATCCTACAAATTCTTACCAGAAAAACACAACGAGATATGTATTCTGTGTCAAAAAAACAACACTCAGATTTTGTTGTTGGATCCTTCATATGGAGATCCTTTTTTGTTCATCCTTTTATTTTTATTTTTACCAAGGGGTAATGATGACGGGTCATTGTAATGACAAAAGTTTCGTTTGCACAGTCGATTATCAGTTCGGAAAAGTTTTTCGAAAGATCGGTTTAGATAGGTATATAACCATCAGCTTGTGTTCAAAAGTAAATGGGTTCCTACTTACTCAGCAAAACATATATATAAAAAAAGCAAATGATAAAACATAAAGGTATGTAAAAAATGGTGTTAAATTTTCTTAGAAATATAAAAATAATTTCTTTAGTTATAGCATTGTGTAACAATTAAGAAGTCCTGGAAGCTATAAAAGCCAAACATGAGGCAAATCAAAAAAATGTTCCAGAGGCTCACCGATGAAATATTCAATCATAAATGACCCAGAAATAATGAATTCACTTATGATGCAATTTGAATCCTTTTACCTGGGCTCTTAGACACCGATTTGAATCATTTTAATAATTCATTCATGATCTGAAAATTCTGCAATTAAATCAACGTATATAACCGTTCCATATATTCCTTTAAATGATTAATCCCTGAACCTTTTCTGAATCGCAAAAATGATTCCTGTACGATTAATTAAAGTGAAGGTATATACTTAGAAATCCTTCACTTAATTGAATTTTATTTGAATTATTTTTATGATTTAGAAAAGATTCAGGCATTTATCATTTAAATGAATATTATATACGTTCATTTAAATGACGAATTTTCAGATCATAAGTGAATCATTACAATGATTTAAATTGGTGTCTAAGAGCCCAGGTAAAAGGATTCAAATAGCAGTGAATTCTTTTTCGGCCTGTTTCTTCACTCTTATGAATTAATTATCGTTCATTTCTGAATTGAAATGTTTGCTGGGTTTAGATTGGTCAGCCATTTGGATTGGTGTTCACATCATCTACAGCGAAAATTAAATTAAGCAAATCCGAAAAAGAAAGGAGTAGAATGAGAAACATCAAAAGCACGCAAGGAAAATCCTACCCTCGCGTGTTCAGGTAGATTTATTTCTGTTTTATCTTTTTGTTCTTTCTTTCTCTTTCGCACTTCATTCACGCAGGGTTAAGCACGCATGTGTAATATCGGACCTTGTTTCTGACAAATTGAACAAGTAAATGTAGTAAGCAATAATACACACGTAACAACGCTCAACCGTTGCCGAACGAAAAATATCAAAATGTTTTGAACGGTTGCGGCAACACAGAAATCAATGTCAACACAGCTACACACGAAGCAACAGTTGCTTCGACGGTTGCCTCGTGTGTTTCTAGCATAAAGCCATACTTTCACACTGTTTGTATACTTTTTGAGAGAATTTCATTCCCACTCTTCTAGATTTGACATTTTGTGAGTTTCAGTGCAGAAAGTTCGGGATCAGTCTTAATATGTATCAAAATACCAATGTCAAAAAAAATCCATTAATGTCGTTTTATATTCGCCAATGGGGATTTTGATCAGGGATTGCAGATTTTTGTTGTTAAAAACAACAGAAGGAATTGAATTATAATAATTTGAAAATGAAAAAGCAGACGATGACAACGAAACAGGTTCATTAATTGTAACAGTTTTTTTTAATTATTCATATCAAATAATTTTAATTTTCTTTGCAATTTAACTAAAACAAATAGGCACTTACATATGTATGTTTTTATTTAAAAAATTCACAATTCGCATTGACGTTTAAGCAAATGTAGCCTTACTTTGGTGTATGTGCAAGTGTGTATTTTCTGTACGTGGAAATCGCTCTCACAATCTAGATATGTGATTTTGAACCTGTATAAAAAAAACGGTAATTTTAGGAGAATTGAACGCAAAAACTAGATCCCGAGGGATCGATTATTTTGGTTGAAAAGTATACGAAATAAGTTTCGCTCTAACTATAAAGAGAAAAAGAGATATGACTTATAGACGTCAAAATAAATCGGTTGAGTGAGGCCAATATGAACAACTTCAATAAAAGAAATATGTACATTACAAATTTGATGCCTGCACTCTGCACAGCTCCTTCACGAACGGAATACGTTGGTTATCATTATCGGCACGCACAAAAAACAGTTGGTGTCCAGTCCATGGAGGACAATTCAATGCTTTCACAATTGACAAAGTGGCCGTTGTGATTGTTGCCTATTTCTCAAGTGAAGTGATAATGAACAGTTTCAATGCGTCATGAGAAGCCACACGGATGTATTGAAATATCCTTGGAGGTTAAGACGATGATGGCCATCATTTTTAAATTAAAATCGTTCTCTATTACCGGTTAGTTAATTTTTTTGTTTCTTTTTTTGCGTTCCCGCACGTCCACAGTGGGTTATGGAATCTATATAGTTTTACTTGCTATATAGGCAAGTTACATATGTATTTGGAAAATAAATACAACTCGAGATTTTATTTAAGCTTGTCATTACGATAAAGGGTAACTCAAGTTGATTGTCTGAAATAGATTTTTGTATCGTTTTTTAGCCCCAAAAATGACGGTACTTGCCATACAATTTTGTCTACCATAATAATTATCTGGAAAATGGCTCTAATGATCTTCATAAAAAAAAATGTGATGTGTGCAATACTTCACGTATATTCTACATTTTAGTCCAATTTTTTTTTATATTTTGTTATTAACGCTTCGCTCATAAATGGCTCGACAAATTTCGATCAAGAGTTTCATAAAGGAAGCCCTTCGAATTTTAAATAATACTGCGTACCAACATTTTCGAAAAATATTTTTTTTGAATTTTGAAAAAAAAAAATATTTTTTCTTATATCTTGTTATCGATATTTTGTATGGAAAGTTATTCTGTTCTCCAATGGTATCGATAAATCCCAATGTCGTTTTTATTCTCAATTCATCAAGTGCTTGCAGAAAAGCACGCCTAATAAGAACTGAAGGCCAAGGGAAATGTTTTTTTCTTCCATGAGAGCTCTCTTCTGTGACAAACAGTAAACTTTCTAGTTTGAAATCTTTTACATTTTGTAAGAACTGAAAAAAATAACTGGGCTCTATTTTCATGAAAAGTTTATTTGAATGCATACAATTGATGGTATTGGTTGATACACATTTAAGATAGTATTACGGCATTTTAAATTGTAGCTGACATCTGACTGAAAATTTGTGATATAATCTTCAATCCAGATTTGCAAGGATTGTAATTTGCTGTGGTTAACTTGAGATTTAAAGAAGCCCCAAAAGACAATTCAGTATTCACATACTATTCAATGATCATCAATAACAAATGAACGAATAAATGTGATGTAAACCAACTTGTAATAAGATGTTGCAAATATAATTTATATTAACGTGTGGATGCCAAAATTTGCTTTTTAATTGCCAAAATAGAATAAATTTGAGAAAAAAAAATTGGTGGTTGCAAATTAAAATCTGATTGTTACGAACAGTCAAACTCTATTCGCGTTCCACATAACATCCACATTTCTGGCGAATGAATTATTCGCGATCTGTTTATCTATTTATTTCAAAATCGGAGATTAACAATTATAAAACATCATTAGCTACGAAAAACCATGTGAAACAAAATTTCATAATGGAATTCCTCTTGAAATAGTCGATCTCATTTGAATAGTCAGTAAGATATAACAGCTTGGCCATCAGTTTATATCGCACTAGCCAAAACTCACTTGATCGTCATCAGCAACAGTTTTCATTTTATACGGGAACATCTTCAATGAACAAGGACAATTACCGCCATTTGCAGATATTATGACACATTCATGATGATCGGAATGGCAATAAAAACTAATATTAATCTGTTATTCAACAAAACGAATTTAATTTACTTGACTAATATCAGTAAAAATTATATAAGGCTTTTTTTTTCGTTCAGAGCAGAGCACTAAACTCAGTTCATACACATGGATTATGCACTGAACTTGCACCAAATAGAGCGAGCTCTGAACACTGATATGTTTTTTTAACACACTTGAACCACACAAATCAGAATACATTTTAATTTTTAACCATAAAAAGCAATACCCTCTTTTTTACATTGATACAAAAAATCAACAAGCTACAAGCGATCAACTCCTTTCGCCAACTTATGTATCTAATTTACAATCAATTTTGATCTGATCAATTTTGATCTTCATATCGCAAATGCTCAGCAATCACAACTGAGGAAAAACGCTTTACACGGTATCTGTCAAAAAAATTGAATCTCACTCTTGTGGAATCCCAAATATCCCAAAATGGAGAGTTGCTGCAGCAGAAATAACTGTAAAAATTTTTAATATTCGCAAAAATTCAATGTTACGAACACAATGCAACACAGCTGCATTTGCTTTTAAATCTTACTTCCAGCTTTTTGACATTTCAAAATTACGTGCACGATCGAGTTGACCCATCGTTTACATGGGATTCAAGGAGCTTCAAACTCTTTTCAATCCCGTAAAAAATCACAGCTGTCATCAAATGGTATTATAAGTGAGAAAGCTGTACAGCTTCATGGTGGACACCCAAAGTATAGTACGCACTAAAATTTTTTGACAGATTTCCCAGCTACAGCTCCAACCCCAGTTACAGCACTCCATTGTGTTCCCGACCCGACATATACATTTTTCAAAAGAAAGTTAAAAATCAGTTAACTGATTCTGATAACTGATAAATCAATAATAATAAGCTTTTTTTGATATTTTTTGTCTAGATATTATTCATTGGTTATTTTTCATAAAATAAAATCTGCCTTTGTTGAATTTTCTAAAGGAAAATGAGACATAGTTTCTTCAAAATTTATTATCAACTTATACAACCCAATATTTACAATCGAAGAAAAAATAATAATTTATTCGGCAGCTGCAGTGTTGATGGTGCAGCAGCTTAAGGTTAACATTAATCATAAAAGTTCAAAATGAAAACAACACAAATCTTCACCACAAGCCGATGACCATAGCATACATAAATTTAACATGTCATAAATTTCCGGGCATCTCTAACGATTAGCATAGTTTAACATAATAAAATGGAAAACTCTCACAAAAAAACAAAAAAAAACAGTGATGCATCCGATTCAAGATGTAACAACAATGATATGCGGAACACCCCAGCAGCCAGCAACTACTATAGCAATCACGTCTGCCAGACCGACTCCCAATCCGGGATGGGAGAGCTTGTGTGATGCCAAAACTGTTTTAAAATCGGGGGCCGTTCCAAATTAATGATGACAACCATAAATGGCAACCACATTCTGTCAAGATTTTAATTACTTTGTACATGCATCCTATAAAGAACTAAGCTATAGGAAAGCAACACATTTAAGGAAGACACGGATGGGTATATGGGACGAGCCCACCTTATAAGCTTTGGTTTTGAAAGAGATTTCGTGACAAAATACAATTAGACCCACAGATGCACCCGGCCGGCATGGCAGTTGTGCTATGATGGTATGGTGTTATCCGACTTACCGTATGTCCCTGAATCCAAAGTGTCAGCTTGCTCCTGTGGCAGCTTGTACAGGCTTCTTTCAATGGTTGTTGTTGTGGAATTAGATACCGCTGCGGCGCCGGCGACGGAAGGAACTTCTAAGCTGCCAACAACGGTTGCAGGCGCGACATACTGCAACACGAAGATGCAAATTAAAATTGGTAAGTGTGAACTTTGCTGATTGCAACAGCCATTCTTAAATCGCAGCATGATGCCTGTTGTACTCCTATATGTTTTGTATCGCGATTTTTTTGTGTGTACTACGTTAGCAGTGTTAACACTCTGTAATCCATTAAAACACCGAAGATTCCGAGGAATATAATATAGATAATGCACTAAACACAAGGTACGGTGTATACACACGGAAGCTTCGTCGTCGTCGCGTCGTCAACAATCAACGATCAAAGATGTGAACTCACAATTTGCGTTTGTTATTTTATAGCGTCAAATGCGATCTTCAAACCTTATTGGCTCGCGACTAGACTCTGACTGATTCGAGGCCCATTTCGCCGTAGCTTACAGCCCATAGTGAGTGAGTGAGTCTATACAGATCTACCAAAGAACTTGCCTAAGAACAGCCAATCTCTCTCTGAAATGAAATGGTTTGTGTGTTGGTGGTGAGGTTGTGTTTTGTTGTTGCTTTTTCTGTTGCTATTCCAGTGTTGAAGGTTGGTTGCTGCTGTAGATGATGATCATGATGTTGATGATGATGAGTAGGAGGTTAAAATTAAACTCCCTGATGGGCTCATACTTTTTAAATTCATTTTTTTCCTCACTGCGTTGAATCAAGCTTCTGCAAGTCCGATGACCATGAATTCTGTTATGGAAAAAAATGTTTTTCAATAAAACAGTGGGGTCAGTATAGAAAATGTAGCCAATATTTGCGCTAATAATTCATATTGTGCTTATCAGCTGAGTTCCATCAGGATAAGAAAGTCAGAGAAAATCAAATCACAATTCGAATTGTTGGTCCTTTCTCGTGATAAGTTGCAAATAAATAAAACTTCTTCTACTACTAGTTAAACCCTTTGAAGCTGCTTATGGCCGTATATTGTAGTACAAAATAATAGATGATGCCTACTTTTTTGGGAGAGAGTAGAACTTTTACAGGGAAGGTGAGCAATCGTTTATGCCTTCTCTGAGGAGAGGTTATGCTACTTAGGGTTTACTTTCTCTAAAATATTTTACAATCGGCTTAGTGTCCCTATGGCCTAACACCCAACAAAGGTAAATGTAAAACTTTTGTCCCATCTCCGTTAAAAAGTTTGTACTTATGTGCATACAAGGTTAATATAACTGCCTAGGTGTCTTAAGTATCTGATCTGATATCGATCTGAGGTTTTCTTTAAACTAGAACTTCGACCTGAAAGTTTTTGATCTATTCGAGGTGATTGCATCCATTAGATTTTTAAATCATTTATTTATTCTCAAAAATAACGGTGATCTCGAAAATGCCTTTAACGATTTTTGTAAAAAGAATTTAGTGTACTACTATAGATATAGTCTAAATGATGGTCCAAAAACTTTTGTACATAAAAGTATTTTTTGATTTTCGACTTCATTATTAACGCTCAATGGATTGTGATAAAAATTTTTAGACAGGAGGTCCTTCAAATTTTAAATAATACTGCACACCAAAATTTTCGACCATAATCAAAAATTTTTGAAAATAAAAGCAATTCTTTTTTTTGAAAATTCAATATTTCGAAAAAAGGTTGACGATTTTATTTGGAAATTCTGTTTTTAAATTTAAAATATGTCATGCCAACATTAAAAAAAAAAAATCTTACTAATATTATAAATGTGTAAGTTTGGATGGATGGATGTTTGTTGCTCAATAACTCCGGAACGGCTGAACGGATCTGGATGAAATTTGGTACAGAGATAGATTATTGTCTGGAATAGGCCACATGCTTATCCCGGAAAAATGTATGGTTACCGTGTGATAGGTGTGTTTTAATTTTTCAAAGAGCTCATTCTACAAATAGCCAACATAGCTTTTATTCACAAGACGAATAGAAGCACACGGGTTTGCATGAAACTTGATTGGTAGATGGATGGAGTACTGGATACTCGTATAGGCCATTTTTATCCCGAAAAAAAATTAACGGTTCCTATGTGAGAGGCTTAAATATGAAAAAATATATACATATACTTGGGTGTTTGTTCCGCTTTCACGCCTCAACGACTGAACGGTTTTTATTTGTATGTATATAGATGTCATTAGATTCCCGTGGGATAGAAAGCCCGTACACCATCGCAATCTGCTATTAAAAATGGTGTGAAAAAATGTATTGTAATTCATCAATTGAGAACGAATGAGCCGATTTGGCTCGAACTCTTTTTTAGTTGTTCGTAAGATCCAGGTGAAGGTTCTTGCGAAAGAAAATTTTGGGTAAGCCCTCCAGAAAAGTCGTGAAATTTTAAAAATCGAAAATTGATTTTTTGTATTTAATTGTGTATGCAAATGTTCCGGAATGGCTTTTCGAATGAAAAATAGAAAATTCTTAGTCGAAAACTCGAAAAATTCCTCGATGATATATAGATAAATTTAAAGCATGATTTGATGATTTTTGACAAATTAAAGATGGAAAATTCGTTGTGAAGCTTGGAAAATTTCGGATAATATTACTGATATTATAAATGTAAAAGTTTGGATGGATAGATGGATGGGTGGGATGGATGGATGTTTTTTGCTCAATAATGCCAGAACGGATCTGGATAAAATTTGGCACATGGACACACACATACTCGATTATCACATAGGTCATTTTTATCCCGAAAAATGGAACCGAACAGTTCCAATGCCAATATGGGAGAGGCTTATATATGAACCAACTAAACGGTGATTTTTTAAGAGCTTGGTTTTTGAAAATTCAAAAAAACAGAAACTTAAAGTGAATGAAATTTTTATTTGGATCGATAAATCAATTTCTGCCATTTACTTTTTAAAAATAATTTCACTTAAATGTTGCCCGCGGCTACGCTTCAGGTGGTCCAATCTGAAGGTCCAATTTTGGCAAACTTTTTCACACATTTCGGCCGTAATCTCACCAATGACGCGTTCAGTGTTGGCTTCCAAGGCAGCAATCGTGTTTGGCTTGTCCCCATAGACAATAGACTTAACATAGCCCCACAAAAAATAGTCTAACGGGGTCAAATCACATGATCTTGGTGGCCAATTGACTGCGCCAAAACGTGAGATCAACTGCTCACCAAATTCGCCTCTCAATTGATGCATGGTTTCGCGTGCAGTGTGGCATGTGGCACCGTCCTGTTGGAACCACATGTCGACCGAGTTCAATTCTTGCATTTTCGGCAAAAAAAAATCTGTTATCATCGAACGGTACCTTTCTCCATTGACCGTAACCCTGCGGCCTTCATCGTCCTTGAAGAAGTACGGCCCAATGATGCCGCCTGCCCATAAACCGCACCAAACAGTGCATTTTTCGGGATGCATTGGTAGCTGCTGAATTGCCTCTGGCTGCTCTTCACTCCAAATACGGCAATTCTGCTTATTCACGTATCCATTTAGCCAAAAATGAGCCTCGTCGCTGAAACGGACGTAGCTTACGAAACACATTTTTCACAGAGCACGAATTTTGATAATAAATTTCAATAATTTGCAAACGTTGTTCAGACGTAAGTCTATTCACGATGAAATGGCAAACAATACTGAATCGAAATGTCAAATGTTCGTGGAATTTGTCATGTGTGATCTGTCAAAAATATAAACGTCAAAAACCAAGTACCAAAAAAATCACCCGTTATATACTTGGTTGTTAGTTCCGCATTCATGCCTCAACCATTGAATGGATTTTAATGAAATTTGGTAAGCAGCTGGAAGATTGGCCATGATTTATTTTTCCCAACTTTATTTTTGTAGTTCTTACTTTTTGAATCCAATATTTAATCTTCGCTTTCTTCACGAACATGACCATACACGACGAACATCGAAGCCAACGAACAAGTCAAAATCTAAATTTTTGGCCAACAGCAAGCGGCTCGCGAATCAGCCCACATACAAGAAGAGCACAGCGAGCGCGAGCATGCTAGGCAAGCATGTTCGTCGCTTGTGCCTACATTCAACGACTGAAGGGTTTCGAATGAAATTTTGTAGGTGGATAGATGATTTCATTAGATTCCGGTGGGTCCGTAGCATCGCACGGGTATCTGCTAGTAAATAAATAAATTTTGAGAACAAAAAGTTAAGTAAAAAAAAACGAATTTAAAAATATATCTAGCTGTTTACACAACCAATCCTGTGTTTACTTTCGTGCGATCCAGTCTTGCATTGAATGTTGTATGAAGTTGATCTACAAAAATAATACAAACTTTACGTAATAAATGTGACATATACCACGAGTACATTCAGGCTCCAAGCTCGCTTCGCCCATTGTAGCCCCGCATTGAGTTGAAATGAGATTCAAATGGCGTCAGGTGCGGAGTCGAGTCAAAATTTGTGTTGGAAAACCTGAGTTGGGAAGTTGGTTTTGCATAAGCAATCTGATAAGAACTCTGTAACAACTCGAGAACTTGGTGCGAGTAAGCGCCGCAACTAAACTGAGTTTTGTTTGTATACTCGCGAAATAAAACTTCAATTTTCCCGTACACGTACTCATGCATTCACTAAAATAATCTGTAAAAATTTTACATTACGAGTAATAGCGGTAAAACCAGTCCGCAGACACTCGAACTTGGTTTCACAAACACGAAGTCCTGCCCGCCAACACTGAAAAATATCAAAACAATTTGTTCTCGAACTAGCCGACAAGTAAGATCAAGTCGAACATAGTAGTAACTCTTAAGGAGTTACAACATTTTTTCTATTTTGAAACCTCAGCCTAATCTCTTATTGAGGATTATCTAACGGACAGCACCCAAGTGGTGTGTGCAAATTCCAAGTTATCAGAGTTCCTTTTCACTCACGCTGGTGTACCACAGGGATCAATTTTAGGTAGTCTTCTTTTCATGCTGTTCAATAATTATCTTCCTTCGGTTCTTAGTAATTGCGAAATTCACAGGTACGCTGATGACGTTCAGATTTTTTTTGAGTTACAGTATCGGAATTGTTGAAGTTGCAACTGCCCGAATCAACGAAGATCTGTTCCGTATTTGCATTGGTCACAATCAAATCTTCTGAAGCTCAACTCGGAGAAATGCGAGGCCATTGTTATAAGTAACACTGTTCTTGAAACAACAAGTTTACCATGCGTGGAAATAGATGGTTCAATGTTGAAGTATGAAGAAACAGTAAAAACTTAGGCGTAACTTTTAAGCAAACTCTGTCATCTGGCGTATGCATTTCTGTATATCTCAAAGAAGTAAAATTATAATTGTTCATCCTTTTAAATACAGAAACTCTAAACAACAATTTTTTGTGTATGCGGCAAGTCTTTGGAATTCCCTACCAGCCGATCTGAGAAGACAAAACAATTACAATACTTTTGAAGTATATTTGGAAACCCATTATAGATGCTAACATTTTTCTAAACGTTTCTTTTTTTTTTGTCTTGAAAATTAACTGAAATTTAATTTCACTCACCCACTTCCTCACTTTTACTAGCTGAATCGATTTTTAATCAGAAGTGACTCATATCACTCACAATTTTATGACTCTACCGATTTTTTAAGTGCTATTTTGCTAAATAAAGTCTTAAGACATGTTAGTTTATAGAAGCTTTTTTTTTTTTTTTTTTTTTTTTTTATTCATTTTTATTTCATATTAACTTATAACTATCTTAAAGCTAGACAAAAATGTTTAAAACTAGCCTAATTATCAATAACTTACAACTAATTTACTGGCCCGTTACGGGCGCTCTAAATTAAACAATAACTAATGTCTTTCGACCTAAAAACTATTTTAATTAAATCTAATTTTTTTTAATTTATTTTATATTTCAAGAAACTTTTATACAAAAAACTTGGTATCTGATCATTTTTTTTTTTTTTTTTTACCTATAAACTAAACCTAAATATATATTAAAAATAATTAAAACTAAATAAAACTAACTTATACTAACTAAAAATAACTTAAACTACTTAAAATACCTAATAATACTTATAACTACTTAAAAACTAGAACAGCCACAGCAGCATTTTTTTCGTTTTTTAATTTTTTTTGTTTATTTTTTATATGTATGCAGACACACACCAGCATGCAACCCACCCACACATGTACATACGCACATACATATACGTACGCACATACATTTACAGACACGGAGATACATGCACGTATGCCCCCGCATACGTACATATTTTTAATTTTTTTTGGTGCCACGCTGACTGTTCCCTATACCTAATGCCCTAAATCTATGTAAGTCGACCAAGATATATCATCTTCATCGACTTTAAATATCACGATGCTGTTCAGAGAGCCACCAGAACTGGTTCTCCTGTTTCGCCCTATCCCTCCGGTCCCGATCGGACACAGTCCTACTGAACCGAAGGCGCTCTTCTCCACCGTGAGCGATGACGTTTCGACCATACAGGAGTCGCCTATCCACAGTTTTCCGGCTGACGTGGTAGATGAGCGGAACCGCCCCTCCATCCTGTATCAGCCCTCGACTGTCTAAATAGAGGAATGCCTCGGGAGGGATGTAGCCACTTAACCGCGCACTCTCGAAATATTGGTTATTTGGGTAATACGCCCCAAAAATTAAGTTGTTAGTTGAGGACATCGCTCTTGCAACGTGACCCCGAATCAGCTTAAACAAAAAATTATCTATTCTGTTTATGTTGGCTCCGTTGTATAGAACCTGGTTGGAATAATATCTTGTGTACTCCGACTCTGGTGTTCTGTGTAATCCAAGGCAACGTCTAAGACATTGCCTCTCAAACACCCGAATCTTTTCCATTTGAGATGGGGCAACGTTGAACCACACCGGGCATCCGTAGGCAATCATCGGCCTGATGAGGGCCATGTAGCAAATCACCTTCACCCTGCTGTCAAGACGGCTGCTATAAAACAGTCGTTTTGTCAAGGCAAAGGCTCCCCTAGCCCTGGCCAAAGCAGCACCAATATGTCTGTCGAAATACAGGTACTGATCCAACCAGATGCCAAGGTACTTTACTACACTTTTACTCGCCAGTGGATGTCCATGTGGCCCTACGATCACCAGCTTGCGCCAGTTCTTTCTCGTATCCCTTGAGGCGCTAGACAACGGAGTCCTAAACAAAATAGTTTCTGATTTCTGGAAGTTGATTTTCAACTTCCAGTCATCACAATATCGCTGAATCTTGTCGAAGTCACTCTGCAAGAGACTTTTGATGACCTCAACTGTATTAGCTGTTCTGTACGCAATTAGATCGTCGGCGTACGCAATTGCCTGAGTTAGACTACCTATCAGATCGCTGGTGTAAATGCTGAATAGAATCGGCGAGTTAACCGCTCCCTGCTGAAGACCATTATTAATATTAAAAATTGCGGTAGAAGTTACATTGCCACTCTTGACAACAAACTTTCTACCATTTAGCATGTCATAAACCATATACAATAGAGGTTTACTTATACCTAGTCTGGTTAGCTTTAGATAGAGACCTTCTAACCATACGGTGTCGAAGGCCTTTTCCAAATCAACCAGACAGGCACCCGTACACTGCTTTTTAGTTTTGTTCCATTGGATATCAGAAACTAGTTTAGACGCGGCATGAATTATGTCATGTCCCGCCTTAAAACCGAACTGATTATCCGGGATGATATTTTTGTCCTCCGCCCACTTTAACAGTGCTCTATTAATAACCTTTTCAAATACTTTGCTGATACTTGGAAGAAGACTTATCGACCGGAGATTCGCCGGATTGATTGTCCTTTCCCTTTTTTGGGAGAGGGTGCACCACAGCTGTCTTCCACCGCACTGGATAATATGCATTATTCAGCGCGTTGTTAAACAGTGTGGTATAAATGTCAACTGCTTCTTGAGGCAAATGTCGTAGTACAACGTTGGATATACCATCGACTCATGCAGACTTCTTTTTCTTTAATGAATCGAAGATGAGCTGGAGCTCATTCTTCAAAATTAACAGGGGACTGGGCCCATTTCCGTCGGCGATTATGGCGTTTGCCAAATCTTCATCATTAAACCCGGTAAAACCAAGGTTCTCAGATCGCCATTCGCTTATATCGTTTCGGAGCCATAAGTGATGAAGCAGAGCTCTGTTCTCCAGGTCATGATTCGGGCGAATGCTAGCATTCACCTTGTACACTTGCTGGAAAGCAGCCCCCACAGCCTCCACCTTCTCCTGCGGATCTTCGATTATGAAGAGGTCATCGTCCAAGACGGCGTCATCTGGGTCTATGCCTGCTGTTAGAAGTACGTCTCTGTTTTGTGTCGTCCTCTGGAGCTTAAGACACGGAAGGTCGTTTTGATCTTTTCTTCTGAATATCTTATTAATTTGTGGGAACATACTCGGGTCGGTAGCGTTCACTGCCCGAATTTTGTTGTCCCAAAACAAATTAATGGACAACCTATAATTTTCTTTGATCAATTGGTTGATGTTTTTGATGGACGACTTCAGTGTCCTTATCTCCAGATCTCGTGTGTCAGTAAACCGTCTGTACAAGCGTTTTAGTCTTGTCAGTAAGCCACTTTTTTGTCTGTGTAGTGCATCAATTGTCGCGTTACGGTACATGTCAGTTGCGTTACGTTCTTTGTATTTCGGTATTGTCCTGTTCATTGTTCGTTGAATTGTTTCGTCCATTTGTTCTAAGTATCTGTCAATTTCAGTATTTGTCATGTTCCTGTCATTTGGTGGGGATATACCATTTGATCGTAATTCGCTCAATAAGACGTTCGAGAAGCGTGGCCAGCGCACCTTACTATAATTGTAAGTATGCACCGGTACATACTCCTCCAACTCCATAAGCGCGTTCGGAAGTTGTATTACGGCGGCGAGTCCGCAGTGGTCACTGTCGTACTCGATCGTTCTTAAACAATTTTTAGCCCGATGGCCCACAGTATCAGTAATTGTTAATCTTGCGTCTTTCAACAAAAGATCCAGATAGGCACCGCTTCTTGGAAACGATGGCCTGTCTGTAGCGAGAAGTTCAATGCGATACTCCAGGTTGTATCGATCCATCCAATTATACAGATGGTTACCACGAGGATTTTGTATTTGATTTCCCCAATCTATATGTTTGGCATTCAAATCACCAGCCAATATGTAGTAGTTTTCTTCCGAGCTCAATCTTAAGCATTCAAAAAGCTTTTCAAGCTCTGTTATAAACTGTGTGGGCTGAGGTGTTTCCGGTGCATAGGCAGCGATCACATACATTCGCTTCCCCTGTTGGAGATGAATGCATATGATGCATGCCTCTAACGTCCGAAATTTACGCACATCACTATTATATATTACCTTATGACTAATGCCTTTACGTATAAAGATTGCGACGCCCCCTCCTTGAGTGGAGTTGGGTCGGTCTCTCCTTACGATATTGTAATTGTTGTTAGTCAATTTATGTTTCTGGTTAAGCTTAGTTTCGCTAGCCATAAACACATCTGGACTTATGTCTTTAAGCAATTGGAATACATTCGCTCTACGTTCGGTCCTAATCAGTGAATTTACATTCACAGCTAGGATCTTAAAGGGCCTCTCCGGCAGCGCGCCCTTAACCTCTAAGTTGCGTTAAGCTCGGCATAACAGAGTAGAGATAATCCACCCTAGTCGCCTGCTCCCTGATCTGGTTTTGGAGGCCGTTCAACTGGCCCTGGATGGCCAGTAGAACGCCCATAATATCCGCCTGTGCCGCCGGCCCCTTAGGCACGGGGGCCTGTTGGGCGACCTTTGGTGTAGTCTGTACCGTGCTTCCCCTTCCTGACGCCATTTGGGCGTAAGAAATTTGGGGGTTGACGGGCGTTGTTGTAGGAGGGCGCACTGTTGGACGCTTTTCTACCACTGTTTGCTTTGCTGCTTTATTGTTTTTTATAAGCTGAAACGTCGGGCATCCCCGATAATTAGCGGAGTGTCCGGCGCCTCGGCAGAGTACACATTTAAGCTGGGTCCTATCTTCGACCCGTTCCTTTCCTAACTTGCATTCATCTGCATTGTGGTTCGCTCCACACTTAACGCAGCGTGACTGCATTTCGCAGTTTGCTGCGGCGTGGCCGAACTTTGGCAGCGCATGCATTGAAGCATGTCGCCGCGCCTTTTTAATTTGTCCCAAGTTACAACCTGGCAGTTGAGGACGGATATACTCCTCAAACTATCCAGTTTGCTGCTGGGTGAGAGTTGAACAAGGAAGAAGGGAAGACTCCGCTTCTCCCGCCTAGCTCTAACTGTAGCGAACGGCTTGACCCCGATAAAGTCGAGATCGTCATTCGCTTTTTGGCGGAGTTCATTTAAGAGCACCTGTGATTCCGTGTAGGAATCTATGCCCTTCAAAAGGACCGTTTGAAATTTTTCGGTTTTAGGGGTGAAACTAAAGAATTCGGTAGTAGTTTCTTTTAGCAACTCTTTAATTTTTTTGTGCTGTTCCAGTGTGAAGCACTGGATAGCATGCCTATCGTTATTTAATCTTTTAATAGTAAAATTTTGACCTATGATCAACTTACATAGATTTATGGTATCCTGTAACTCCATTTTATAAGTATTAATGGGTGGCACCTTTTCTTTTTTCATAATCGGCTGCTGCTGCTGAGACTGACTTTTCTGCGGCTGTTGATTCTGCTGCTTTTGAATCTGCTGCTGCTGTTTTTCTTGCGGTTGTTTCTGGACTTGTGTCTGCTGCTGTTGCTATTGTTGTTGTTTTTGCCGTTGTTGTTTTGGCTGCTGCTGTGGCTGTTGTTTTTGTAATTGTTCTTTTTTCTGTTGTTGTTCTTTTTCTTCGAGTTCTTTTAGTTGCCTCGCTCGGCGCGCTTCTTGGCTGGCCTTAACTTTGCTTTTTATCTTTTCGATTTCTGCCTCCAAAGCTTCAATTTGGGCGACCATTCTCTGTTCCTCGTCCTCCTCAGCTGACGCCTCTGATGTGGAGAGGTTCACGAAGGCAGTACTATCGCCCGTCGTGAAGTGCCCTTCTCCTTCTTCAGACATATATGTTATACCCTCTTCGGGTGAAGTGTCTAGCTCGGTTTGTCTTGCTGCCTCTGACATCTCGTCTATATCGGACGTATGCACCCCAGCTGGCAGCTTTGCTGAGGTGGCCGTGGATCTCCTTTTTACCCAATTTGGTGCGCACTTGATCCTCTTTCTGCGCTTCTGATTTACATCGGATGATGTTGCCGTTGTTGTTATTGCTGTTGATGTTGTTGCTGCAGAATCACTGCTTGTAGTTGGAACATCTTTCGATGTTCCCTCAGCTGATGCCATCGCTGGCCTCATTGGCCCTAGGACACCTTTCGATGCCCCGGTGCTTAAACTCCTCCTCCTTTGTTCGTTTTCCCAACCAATAAAGTTAACTACTTCACGGTTGTGAAAAAAAGCTGATAAAGTTCTGATGCCCTCCTGGGAATCGAACTGGCGACCCTTGGATTCTCGGTCGGCCACTCTACCACTGTGCTACTGCACCACTTATGAAATCTTGATTTAATTTAGAACTTAAGCTCACGCACGAAATTTAATTGGAAAAACTGGGAAGCCGAAAACGTCTTAACACCTCCACAGTACGAGATCGACTGAGTTTATAGAAGCTAATCCAAAGAAAATGCACAACTTGCTTCTAATTCTATTGTTAACTGGGAAAATTGATTTTTTTATTTATAATTTTTGTTTTCCAAATGAAGGCAAATATCAACAATAATTGTTACGTTCGTATGTAACTTCTAAGTATGACAAGTTTCTAGTCCCTGATTGGCCAGCTGTCAAATAGCCTTCCAATTAAGGGAACTTTTTATTGGAAAGTGACTGGAAAGTCAAGAAATATCTTCCTTAATTTTAAGCCAAGTGCATTTGTTTCAGAATTATCAGCTGTGAGTTATCTACTAGTTCAACTTTATATGAATGTTTGTGGGGTATGTTATTGAAAAGTAATATTTGCCATAAATTACGACGGATTTTTTTTAATCTCGTGAATTCTGAAAAAAAAATATTTGCGTGTATATCGGCTGCTGAGATATTTTTTGCAATTAAAAAAATATTTTTTTTTATAGAACATATGTACATATAGTTATTGTTTTTGTTCTTTATTTTTGTAAACTATGGTTTTATTTCATTAAAAGTTTTTTTTTTATATAGTATCTTTCTAAGACGTAATATATTAGTCGATTGCTACCGACACAATAAAATCACAGTCCACAAAAATAAAGAACAAAAACAATACATATGTATGTACATATACGTATGTATTGTTTTTATTCTTCTTCCTATAATTAAACAAGCCAGATCATGGGCATTATTTTGTGTTTGAATTTAACCGAATTCCCCTAGAATAATTTAATTCGCTGTGCTTAAAAGCTGAAAATTTTATTTGTGTCGGTCATCGTCATCGACTAATATATTCGGATTTATAAAGTGTCGTGGATGGGAGTACTGGTGCGAAATCCCTTCTGAGCAGCAGGTGGCACGCTTGTCGACGCTCGGCTATCGCTCGCCGGATGGGAGTTGGGGGGGTCTTACTGCTATGCTACCGGACAATAATAACATTTCGTGCCAATAGGAAAATAACAAAAAAAAAAAAAAATCAACCTCGCTCAACATCTCACTTCGCTATATACACACTGTTGTCATTATGTGTTTGCCGTTAGGCTTTTGGGCATGCCTTATTCAAGAGTAGCCTTAACTATACCTACTTACTGCATTAATCCATGTTGAAATACAGCCCCTAAATAAATTAAATTCTCCATTCACCCTATTCCCTTAGTTTATCGAGAAGACTCCCACCTGCTCCTTTTATTAATTACCATTTTAAAAACCAAAAACATATTTTTTTTTTCAATTGAAAATATAATTCATACTTTTATCAAATTTTGTCTTATACAATTTGCATTACTTATTTATTCCCTAAATTTTATCTTATAACTGAATACCCAAAACTAAGTAACTGACGTACCTCAAAATCAACTTACAGGTTATACAGAGTGGCGCACGAATCGTGCTACAAGAAGAAATTTAAATAAGTTACTTTAATCGATGTATTTCATAATTTTTTTTTATTGGATTAAAAATTTAATTTTATTTTAAATAACTAATGGTTTTTGAAGATGATAGACGGCAAATGACCTCCACGCTCATCCACGCAGATGCGGCACCTGATTAGAAAATTGTTCATTGCGGCCTGAAGGGTTGAAATTGGGATCGCCTCAATTATTGTCTTAATGGACTGCTTCAATTTAGTCAAATTCACACAGTGACTCGTTCTGGGTGCAGTTCCGTCTCATGGAGCATTTCTGGAATAGATTCACTCCATACATGGCAATTTTGCTTGTTAACATTGCCGTTTAAGTCAAAATTGGCTTCATCAGACATGAACAAACAATTTATCAATGTGTTGTCTTCTTCGGCCATTGCAATCATTTTTCGGCAAAATTCCAGGCGAACAGGCAAATCCTGAGGGTTTAACTTGCTTGTAATTTAGACTTTGTACGGAAACAAGTTTAATTCATCATGAAGTATCCGTTGTAACGACCGTCTGCTAACTCAGATTTGGCCCGATAAGTTTCGAGTCAAATCACTTGGATTTGCCTGTATTGCCGATGCAAAAGCCACGATTGTATGCTAAACCCGAACATTTGCGATCTCGATGATACAGTTCGATGCTTCCAAATTTGGGAAACATGTTCACCAGCCTCATAATGGTCCATCTACTCGGGGAAGTACAGCCAAACTCCAGCCTAAATTCCCTTTGGACGGAAATGATGCACTGCAAAGAATGATATCGCTGCACTATCCAAATCCTTTTTTCAGTATCCCAAGCATTCATTTTGATAAATCTAAATAGTAGCCTATAAAATAAAAATAAGCCGATTACTCACACTGAAAAAAAGTTATTACGTTTTATTTTTGTAGCACGATTCGTATGCTACCCTGTAAGTTTCTTGCTTAGGTGGTCGGTGTACTCTTTATATAGCAAACAGCTGATTACCGATCATGAGAATTTAAATGAATCACAATTAATTTAAGAGAAAGAAGCGAAGCCATACTCTCCACCATAAACTAATAATGTAAAGACCGGAAACCTCTGCTTTCATTTGACATTTGCCTACAAGCTGAAACACGCACACAAGTAACTTTTCTGTTCCTCTTCCAATAGACACATTGATAGAAACGCACACAAGAATCTTTTCTGTTCCTCTTCCTATAGACACATAGACAACACAGCCCTAGTAATTTGTTTTTGTTTTGCTTTTCGATTTCCCATCTATTCATGGATAGAGTTTCAAAGCTACAAATACCACAATGTAAACAAATGGGTTTTGGAGGGTGAAACGTACGAAGGTTTCCAATCTTTATTATGGCTTATTTGTGCTCTCCACTATACAAACAAATTGGAAAGAGCCAACTGCAATACTTTACGAGTTCGTGTTAACATTCGACACTCTTGCTCTTGGGGACTGACTGAATATTTCGTAATAAATTTTCATATTGAATAAGTTAAGGGATAATAATTTATAAGAAATTAGATTCAGAAAAAAAGATGAGATAAAAAGAAAATGAGTTCTCTTCTCTTATTAAATTCATGGTAGATATATTATATACAAAAAAAAATATAACGAAAAAATAAAATGGAAAATATATTACTTTACTCACATTTATGATGATGTGCACACATAGCTGTTGTTGATCTCGTTCATGATGTAAAGTATATAATTGTAACTTCTTTTTTTCTTTCTTTTTAGCACTTACATTTGTTTAAATTAGTTTTAAATTAAATTTAACTTTTATATATGTATATACAACAAAATAGTATATATAAGACGTATAACTTATTTTGTTTCCTTATGAAAAAGCCAAGATGTAAAATTACTGGCTTAAGACCTTCAAAGTCTTTCAACAACGTTTACACTATAGGTCATCCTCACTTCCAAAATTATTATAAACTACACGGGGTTTGACCACTTTAGGGTTCTAGGTTATGTCGCCACGTGTTAACGATGGTTGCACCTAGCTCCTGAGATCTTGCACATGAACTGATTGAGCGTGCGATGGAATGAATGTCTGAATACGCTGACAATGCTAACGCGGTGGATGACGGACGAGGACATAAAACCTTGTTCACGTTGAAGTCCATCTCTGAGAGGAATGAGTTTTTGATTCAAGCTTTTTTGTGTTCTATGCCAACGATAGCTTGGGGAATGAACTAAGTGCAACTTGACACCGACTATGAGTGGACTGGAATGTGTTCACCATTCTACAGATACGATCGCTGCTCGCCGACTACTATTTTTGCAGGAGAATTCTCAGAGAAATGGATCTGCTGCCCAAGATCACTAGATGGTCGATTAATTCTTTTTTTACAAATTTATGAATCCCACCCATGCACGTGGTAGTCAGAGCTTTAACCAGTGTTCTATGTTAATTTCACGTAGGGCTACATGAGAAATAAAATTCTAAATTTATCCAGATACATACGTACACACTTGTAGTAGGAACTTACGTGGGCTTTTCCTTTCAAAATTAATCAAATTTCGTATTTAAAAAGTTTAATCGATTGCTATTCACTTTTCTAGTCGGAGCCTTTAGTTGGACATATGTTTTTAATTAATTATAAAGACAAAAATTTAATAAAACTATAGAAATTTTACCTTAATAAACTTAGTTAATTTGCACGTATATATACTTTAATCTTGCATACTTAAGGCCACGCGGTTAAGTATTTTTTGACCGACCAGGAAGAAGTGTGACTTAGAAAAGGAAGGTTTTGGTCGGCGGAAATGAATGCTTTCCTATGCCATTTTGACAAATTCGAAGTTGCGAAACAATTCGATGTGCTTTTTTTCGAATAAGCGAATGTTAATGGTAGGTATCTACTTACTGCACTTACAGGTTTTATTTGTTCTCAGAGAACTCTGTCTATCGTGTAGGGTGTTATATAGTGTACTTAATTTAAATTTCATCACAAAAGGTTACTACAGCATCTAAGTGATAAGCCCAACTACCTACGAATTGGTTTGGACCAAAGGTCGCAAAAAACTCTTAATTTAAATCATTTTTTATCATACAGAAATAAAGGTAATGTATGAATCAAGTTAAACCAGCACGAGCAACGCTACCAGTAACAGCGACTGTCTTTATTTTAGAACCATTAGGGATATTCACGATCCGGTGCAACTGTTCGAGTTTCAATTTTAAAAATGCAAAAGTGCAAATTTTTTTTGCACCACAACAACAACTTACACTGATTAAGATTTTACAACACTTTTGCACTTTTGCTATACCCTAACACTATTGCAGCAGAAAAATACAATGGCCTCGTTCGGTGCGCGTCCGATAGGCTATCCAAGATACCTTTGTAGCGGATTTATTTTCGAACGATTCAGGTAGCTTTCTTGTTATGTCAGTTGTATTGCATACACATCTGAAGTTTCGAATCAGCTGTTCCTCACATTTCCAAACGAATCTCAACGAATCCAATGATTTTTGGGTAGCTTGAGATTTGTTTTTGACAACATATGTTTCACGTAAATCTTTAATAAACATTTTTAAAAATACACTTTTGTGTTGACGTTTAAAAAATGGCAAAAATTGTTGTTCAAAGGGTTGCCGTACTTTTGTGAAACTTTATGGAACTCTGAAAGATTTTTACCCCCACTCTTGCAAAACTGACAGCCTTCACATTTTTCTGCACAAAGTACGGGAAAGTAAATTGAGAATGAAAATAGTAGAGAATTGTACTAAGAAATCTAGTACAACTAATAACTAAAATAACACATTTACACATTTCGTCGTTCAGCAGCGGATTGGAAAACGAAAAGTAGAGCGAAATTTTTTTTTATGATTTCGTCGTGTCATTTTTGTATGGAATTCTTCGTTTTACATCAGCAGCGTACTAGACTTAACTGTGAAAAAGTTGTTATAATTATAGGCATTTCAAACTATAAGCTGTATATGTGAGGTTTTTTGAACCGTAGTCGTCATTTTATCCCAACCTTTTCCAAGAGTAAAATGTCTTGTGTACGGGTGCATGTCTGGTTGATTTGGAGAAGGTCTTCAACACCGTATGGTTAGAAGGTCTCTATCTAAAGCTAACCAGGCTAGGTATAAGTAAACCTCTATTGTATATGCTGTATGACATGCTAAATGGTAGAAAGTTTGTTGTCAAGAGTGGCAATGTAACTTCTACCGCAATTTTTAATATTAATAATGGTCTTCGGAAGGGAGCGGTTAACACGCCGATAGGTAGTCTAACTCAGGCAATTGCGTACGCCGACGATCTAATTGGGTACAGAACAGCTAATACAGTTGTGGTCATCAAAAGTCTCTTGCAGAGTGACTTCGATAAGATTCAGCGATATTGTGATGACTGGAAGTTGAAAATCAACTTCCAGAAATCAGAAACTATTTTGTTTAGGACTCCGTTGTCTAGCGCCTCAAGGTATACGAGAAAGAACTGGCGCAAGCTGGTGATCGTAGGGCCACATGGACATGCACTGGCTAGTAAAAGTGTAGTAAAGTACGTTGGCATCTGGTTGGATCAGTACCCGTATTTCGACAGACATATAGGTGCTGGTTTGGCCAGGGCTAGGGGAGCCTTTGCCTGGACAAAACGACTGTTTTATAGCAGCCGTCTTGACAGCAGGGTGAAGGTGATTTGTTACATGGCCCTCATCAGGCCGATGATTGCCTACGGATGCAAGGTGTGGTTCAACGTTGCCCCATCTGAAATGGAAAAGATTCGGGTGTTTGAGAGGCAATGTCTTAGACGTTGCCTTGGATTACACAGAACACCAGAGTCGGAGTACACAAGATATTATTCCAACCAGGTTCTATACAACGGAGCCAACATAAACAGAATAGATAATTTTTTGTTTAAGCTGATTCGGGGTCACACTGCAAGAGCGATGTCCTCAACCAACAGCTTAATTTTTGGGGCTTACTACCCCAATAATGAATATTTTGAGAGTGCGCGGTTAAGTGGCTACATCCTTCCCGAAGCATTCCTCTATTTAGACAGTCAAGGGCTGATACAGGATGGAGGGGCGGTTCCGCTCGTCTACCACGTCAGCCGGAACACTGTGGATAGGCGATTCCTGTATGGTCGAGACGTCATCGCTCAAGGTGGAGAAGAGCGCCTTCGGTTCAGTAGGACTGTGTCCGATCGGGACCGGAGGGATAGGGCGAAACAGGAGAACCAGTTCTGGTGGCTCTCTGAACAGCATCATATTTAAAGTCGATGAAGATGGTATGTCTTGGCCGACTTACATAGATTTAGGGCAATTAGGTATAGGGAACAGTCGGGGTGGCACCAAAAAAAAATTAAATATGTATGTATGCGGGGGCATATGTGCATGTATCTGCGTGTCTGTGCATGTGTGTGCGTACGTATATGTATGTGCGTATGTACATGTATGGGTGGGTTGCATATTGTTATATGTCTGCTTGCATATAAAAAATAAACAAACAAAAATTTTAAAAGACGAAAAAAAATGCTGCTGTGGCTGTTCTAGTTTTTAAGTAGTTTTAAGTGGTTTTGGGTATTATTAAGTATTTTAAGCAGTTTAAGTTATTTTTAGTTAGTATAAGTTAGTTGTATCTAGTTTTAATTATTTTTGGTTTAGTTTATAAGTAAAATAGAAAAATATGTAAAGATACCGAGTTTTTTGGCAATAACTTTTCTTGGTTTAAAAAAAATAAGATAATTAGATTTAATTAAAATAGTTTTAAGGTCGAAAGACATAAGTATTAACAGATATAGCTTAGTTTAGAGCGCCCGTAAAGGGCCAGTAAATTAGTTGTAAGTTATTGATAATTAGGCTAGTTTTAAACATTTTTGTCTAGCTTTAAGATAGTTATAAGTTAAGATTAAATAAAAATGAAATTACAAAAAAAAAAAAAAGTAAAATGTCTTAAGAGCAGCAAGCTCGCATATTTTTCTCATTTCCCAAAGAAAAATCCTAACACAAAAACTACAAGCATTATTATTTTTATGTTCACCAATGAATGGCCTTTCATTATCCAAGATCAATTACATTAAAAAAAAACCTTGTGTTTTTATGACAGCCTCAAAGGCAACTGACATCTCGTTAAGTTGCTCCTTGACTTGAAATGCTTTTTTTTTTTTTTTAATGTTGAAGAAGAGTGGCTGACTATAATGTCAGACAAATAATGATGACGACCATGAAGGATATGGTGGATGCCCTAAGGTGAAACCACATAGCTCCTAATCGTAGGTTATAAACATAAAGTATCCATTTTATTCAAGCCAGCCACGATAAAGGCAGTTACACACATACCTACATACTACAGCTGTAAGTTGCATTTTCACTGGATTATTCCTAATTATTTGAATTTGCAGATATGTATGTATGTTGGTAAGTAATTTTTGTAAGGATTAGTGTATGGAAGCAGGAAATCCTACGAAACTTGTTCCAGCATATTAACCATGCTAACCCGTCACATTTGTTACAAGCTACTGTTTATTAGGCAACTGAATAGCATTCATTTGCTTTCATCAGCTCATCCGTTTCTTGGATAAGATTGGTATACAATTTCCAAAGCAAACAACACTGTGTGGTTAAACTAATTGTTGATCTAAATCTTGAGTGCTATGCGGACTGTGGTTAGTTGGCTGGCTTCAAATTGGAGAGCACTTTCTGTGGTAAGCATTTTCTATATTATATTGATGCCAAGTGCACCGCATGATTTGGTTCTTGGTTCTTGAGAAGAGATTAGAAATGATAATTTTAGATGAGGTGGGCTTTGGGGTCGTTCTCACTTCATGTGTGTGTATTGTATGTGCCAATTGCCTATATATTGATTTGCTTAGAAACTGTAATTTGCATCTTGTTAATGCAACACTGAATTGGATACACTGTTCTTTTTATGTGACTAAATTACTGGCTTGTTTTTTTTATATAAAAATGATCATCGTTGTTGTTCTTAATTGTTTACAAGAAAGTGTGTTCCAAAAGTCCGGGCGGTCGCTTTAAAATTTGTATCTCTTGTTTGAGGAAAAATTGCTTAAAACTATGAGAGAGATAAACAAAAAGTGGCAACATAAATGCTGGCCTTAAAATAGGGTCATCTTTTGTATGGTTCCCAAAAGGAAATTTAAGCAAGACCCAATTTGGCAAGTTCAGAAAACTAAGATCTAGCAGTTTCCGTCAAATATATGAAGGAGGTGAACCAAAAAATGTTGGTCTCTTGAAAAAAAATTTAGAGATTTTTCTGCAGAATTCTGTTTATTTATCTTTCCAAGTTTGACATTTTACAAGCTTATCAAGTTTCCTTAAGCCTCGCTCAAATCTAATCAGTTGCGTTGGCGATTAAGAGTACAAAATCGATAAGTAAAAAAAAAAACTTTTTACACAATAGGAGTGTTTTATTGGGTAATCTATCCATAACAGCATTTTACATATCGCTACTAGCTCTACGGCCGATAAAAAGCCAATAGACTATTCTAACCAAAATCGTTGGTGCCATGAAATAAAGTCCAAAACCGAATTCTTGACGTTTTTGCACTATAGATAGTGCAATAGTGTCCAAAACGAAATGAAATAACATCCAAGCAGACAAAATATTTAGAATAGTCTTGGCTTAAGTTGAAAGTAAAAAAATGTCTCCATTTACCGGTTTTAATTGAGTTGAATAATAAACAAAAGCGTTAGTTGAAGATCATTAGGTTAGTCACTGGAAAAAAATCTTATAGAAAACACCGGCAGGCAGACGTTTAAGAAAAAGGACATAATGCCGGATTTACACGAGTGACAAATTGCCATTAATTCTTCCATTTTATATACATAACGGACTAAATCGTGTAAATGGTTTGAAAATTTGTCATTATTTTTGTCATTAAAAAAATGGCAGCATTAAATATTGACATTATAATGGCGTCATCTAAATGCACACTGATGCATTATTTTTCCAGTTTAATGGCATGAATTAATAGCAATTTGTCACTCGTGTAAATCCGGCATAAGTCCCAAAAATTAATTTGAAACTTAAGGACTATTCACATGAGAGCGACAAACGACCGACGAATAAATGAATAAATTCCTTTTAAAACAATTTACCAACTTAAATTCTTCACAAATTCTAAACAAAATTGTAGAAATATAATTTATATTAATGTTTACGACAGAAAAAATTACTTTTTAATAGCCAAAATAAGATAAATTTGAGAAAACAATATTGGTCGTCGCGAATTGCATCTGATTGCTACGAACAGTCAAAATCTACTCGCGTTCCACATACCATCCATCCTTCGACGAGTAATTTGTTCGCGCGCGTCTAACCTCAAAATCAGATTTTCAACCTATATTCGTGACGAATAAAATTAAAGCCATGTGAACGAAATGTCAAAATGGACGAATATTCGTTAATTCGTTGGTCGTTGGTCGCTCTCATGTGCATAGTACTTTATGTCTCACTTTTAGGTTTCTTGTGGTACTTGTGTGCAGTGTTTTTTGCAATCAGGTTCACGGCGTACATAAAGCTCGGCGAGTAAGGGGGCATGCTGCCACATGCAACCCCCCTCCTTGGCGCAATATAGGATTTGGGGTGGGTACAAATTTAATTTTTTTTTTGGTTTTTTAGATTTATTTTTAAAAGTTCCAAAAAAAAAATTTGCATATACCCAAACTTGTACCCACCGCAAATCCTATATTGGGCCACGCAGGAGTTTGTAGGGGGGGCATGATGCCCCCTTACGCGCCGAGTTTTTTAAAAGTGATTGCTTACATTTGAAATCTATTTTAGATTTATTCTATTGTTTAATACCAACATTTGGTTTTGGACTTTAGTTCATTGGACTTTATTTCATGGCACCAACTCGTTTTCGCTTATCGTTTACCAAAACTAGTAGAGCGTTCAAACCGAACATTTACTAGTTTTTGTTTGACATTTCAGTTGTTTTGAAAAAGCTGTCAAAACTTTGATACAACATGAATGCTAAGCAATCCAATCTTATTATAATGCTGCATAAAAAGAGAGTAGCACTAAATATGAGGATTTTAACCAACTTTATTTTAAAACCAACTCACGCATTAAAAATTAATTAGAAATAAATATTTGCAAAAATTTCCTCACTGCTACCAAGAATTGTTTGAAGGGATTGAAATTAATTTTTTGGCAGAAAGTAAATAGCCTTTGTTTTTTGTGTGGGCCTATTCACATTCATATCAATGGAGATGTTCACTCAGTTATTTTCAGCAATCTTGAATAACTTTCTGTTGTTGTAATCCATGCAAAAGCACATCTGATGAATGTTATCCCAAAAAATTAGGAATAACTAGAAATCCGAGAACAAATATATAGAATAGCTGATTGCAAAATTCATTTGGTATGCGTTTTGTTCTGATTTTTTGACAGCTTTCTGCTGACCTTTCTGATTCGTCCACAGATAGTCCCCTTTCACACATAGTGGAACCATTTGCTGGAGATTTTTTTGACGTTTTCCTTTAATTGTCTTGTAGCTTTCACACGAAGAAACTGGCACCAAGAAACTGAGGAGGAAACTGGGAAGATTTTGTTTGGCTAATTGGAATGCAAAACGTCAAAAAAATCTCTTCAAATCGTTGACCGGGGAGATTTTATTCATTCCCCTTATTTCTTGCCCTTCTCGCCATCAAACTCCCAGTTGCCGGCAACTCAGTTTCCTTGTGTGAAAGGGTACATATACTCCTATAGCTTGGTATCCGAGATAGCATATCTAATAAGTGAGTGAACACCCGCATTTGCTCTTGACAGGAAGATCTGTTCGTTTAATTCATCTTTGAATTCGTTTTGCAAAACAAGTCGTTTATGAAAAATGTATTCGAAAACGAGTAGATTTTAGTATTCGTTTTGAGGAAAACGAGTAAAATGTCCCTCGATACCACAAACGTCAATTGATCAATTTTAACAAATTTCGATTTCCATTATGAAAAAAAAATCAATCTCTACTGAACGAATACCGTTTCGTTTCTAAGACCAATTTTCGTTTTGTGATTAATTTATTGGTAATTACTTTCCGTACAATCGGGTTTGGTAAAAAAACATTTTTTTTATTTAGGTCTACAAAAAAACAATTGACAAGTTGGGATGGGTGAAAATATTTTATGAATTGAAATATAAAGGATTCCATTTTTTAGACGGTGATGTATTGGATATTTTTTTCTGCGAACTTGAACCCCCCCGGAATAAATTTCCATCGAAAAATAAATCATAATTATGTAAAGATATCTAATTTCCCTAGATTATTTATTTCGGACCATAGTACACATATTCACCGTTACTGAGTTTTTATATCATTCAAGTTTGCGCATCTGTCAAAATCGAAAAAATTGCTTTCAGTGACCCTGTCAGTTTTTACCTAAATAAATTCGTTAAAAATAAAACATTCAAACATTCTTCTTTTTTTTGTCGTCGACTCGATAATTTGTCCTGAATAAAAGTGCGCAGGGTTGAACAAAAAATAAAAATTGATTTGAAAGGGTCACTGAGAATCTATTTAGTTTCTCATCATCGGGTAACCGATTTTTATTGACATACTCAATATGTGTAGTTACTCTGATGGCCGATACCAATAACTTCTGATCAAAATTGTCAATTTCCATGAAGATTTTCAACTTCATGTCTTGCAGAAAATATTCCAAACAAATCTTAGGCATTTCGAAATTCTTCTCGAGATATAATTAAATCTAATAAAGATTCTAATTGAAAAAAAAATAAATACTCAATTTATAGTAGGTATGTAAATACAACAAAAATAAGTGATTACTATTTATAGCTGAAGTTACATCACTGTGACGTAATATGGCCACAATGTAACCACAACATTATTGTAAACACTTTAAAAAACTACTTAAAAGAAGAAAATGAAAACACTTGAAACATTTATGGTTGTCTATTTGTTCAATTAGCATTTAATTGATTGGTTATGCACTGTTGCTTTGACGAAGACGAGAGAAGACCAGCAAAAATACAATTTGCCCACCTTTTTAATTGTATAGGTAATAGGTATACAGGTAATCTATATAGTAGGAACAGTGCAATGCAAATAGGCGACTTATAAACTGGGTTTGGATCTTCCATACGATTAATGAGCTGAAAGTTAGGGTCGACAAAGCCATAAATTTGATTTTTTAATCAAGTTTGTAAGATGTTTAAGCGAAAGCAAAATTTATTACATGTTCTTAATATGCATATATTTGCATGTTTTTTAAAAGAAAATGTTTGATTTAATACTTTGATTTATTATTAGTCTTGAAACTCTGATCTTGTATAAGATAAAGCAGTTTGGATATTAGGAATGTTCGTTGAACCCTGAAGTCACATTTCGTTCACCCTAAAGCATTTAAAAAAAACCATACCTCGCCGTGAACTAGATCTAGTATTTCTAATTGTAAGCAATTTATTATTTTTAAAATTGAAATTAAAAGAATATTCAGAACATTAGAAACCTTGGAAGAAGTGTGACTGTGCATAGGACGAATTCGCCCAAACCAGATGAACAAAGGACCTGAAAACCCAGACCCTGGGAGTTGTAAAAAACATGGGTCAATCTGGGTTAGGTTTAACGAAGAAACCTTTAATGCGTTAAATTATTCACAAGATCGGCTTTTGTGCCTTTAAACATTTGTTTTTCCAAATTTGAGCCGTATTTTTTTTCCTGCAAAATTGATAGTAGACTAGTTTTCCAGTGATATATCATTCGGAGTATCTGAATTAAAATGTAGTTAACACTTTTAATTAGGCAAGTTACTTTTAGTTCAACTTTTATCAATCAATTTTACTATTGAGCTCAGCTTTTCAGTGCGGGATTAAAAATGAACTGAAACTAACTTTATTTCGTATATACACCTTAACAAAACTTAACGTTATTTGAAGGTCATTTCCACTCGCGATAAATGCATCGCAATCGCAATATTAGCAGCAGAAAGCTGATAGTAGAAGAATTGTCAAATTTGGACAATTCATCGCATACTTTATTAGTTTATTGAATATTATCTATAACAGCTTTTAGCTTTTAGATACATTCATTAATGTCCTAAAAAATTAAAGCAGCTACAAATATGACAATAATTGTCGCAACACAAAAGCGCTTCTTGACAATATTGTTTGCGAAACAGTACACGTACACGATAATACTATACTTATATATAATACGCGACTTCATGAATGATTCGTCCTTGGAAAATATAATGTTAATCGGAGATCTAAACGGGCGTATTGGTGGCTATCAAAATTCTCCCCTACATTACCAACAACTCCAACAACACTTCGAGGAATTCCGGCAATCAAAAGATGAGGTTGTAAATAGAAATGGCAGAAATCTAATGGAACTTTTCGAGGACTTTGGCTTATTCGTGATGAATGGAGTTACCAAAGGGGACAAGAATGGCGAGCTAACCTTTATAAGTGGACAAGGGCAGTCTATAATAGACTTATGCGCAATAGCGTGCGAATGGATGAAATGTGTGGACGATTTTGAAGTTCTAGCTGCAAATTACTCAGGACACTTTCCGCTAGTTGTTCGAACGCGACTCGGTGAAAAGGCTCAGCAAGACAACTTCAGAAGCACCCAGAAATTGCGCTGGGTTGAAAACAAAGCAGAGAGGTACAGAACTCTTCTGAATCATAATTGCAGTTCTCTCCCGTTGCAAGAGGCGAAAGAAATCGAAGAAATTGAGGAAAATATTACAAGAGTAATCTGTATGTCCGCATCATCCTCTTCTAGCCCCATCACATGCAAATTCAAAAGCGTCGGGTTCGACATCGACGGCATCAAACTCCGTAACCTATCATTCAAGTATCTAAGGCTATTTAGATCTCCAAACTACGAGGTATTTAAGACTTTGTACTTACGAACTAATAAGGAGTATAAACAGATATGTCAACAAAAAAGAAAACTCTATATAAGAAGCATGGCAATCAAAATTAATCAAGCAAAAAATTCCAAAGAATTTTGGCATAACGTGTTCGAGTTGGGAGCTCGTAGCCAAAGAATGAACGTGCAAGTGCGGCGGTATGGGATGGTTCCAAACTCTCCGAATGGTTCACCACCTCGGCTGGCGCTCCGCAGGGATGTATACTGAGCCCTTTGCTTTTTGCATTATATATCGATGGTATAACGGATATTCTCCCCGGTGGTGTCAGCTTTGCCGGCCATTAAATAAAAGTGCTACTCTATGCAGATGACTTGGTGGTGGTGGCAGACAACCCTTTCTCGCTACAACTCCAATTGAACAAACTGCTGTCATTCTGTAAGACATGGGACCTTCAAATCAATTCTATATAAACAAAAGTGATGATTTTCGCAAGCCGTAATAGAGCAAGACTCCGAGAAGAAAATTGGACTATTGGTAATGAGAGAATCGAAGTAGTAAGGAACTTCAAGTATCTCGGTGTAATTTTTACTTCAAATCTCAATTTTGCTACCCACGCTAAAGAGAAAAGTCGGGACGCTAAACTTGCTCTCAATATGATGTGGCCTAAGTTCTTCGAAAATGCCGACATTGATCTCGCATCTAAATATAGAGTATTTGATGCCACTGTGAATACATGCTTGTGTTACGGAGTACAGGCCTTTGGGTTTATCCCTTTCGAGGAATTTGAATTTGTGCAGAGGTACTTTTTTAAACGATTGTTCAGACTACCTAATTTAACCCCAACGTATGCTATTCATGTCGAATCCGGTTTACCTCTTATCTATGTGCGAAACCATAAAGCCCATTCGGACTACCTTATCAGAGTAATGCGAAGGAATAAAAACAGTCTACACAGATCAATTTTAGAAAGGCTACTCCTCACAAACGCTTCTCGATTTAGGGAGTGGAATCATATTGCCTTGTAACACGACCTTAAACTGTCGATATCGGTATCAAACCTAACCGAATGGAGTAATATATTTGGAAGGGTGATTGCAAAAGTTGACGATCAAATATACAATCAACACATCGCACGAGCATGCTCATCAAATTCCAGATCATTATATTAAAACTTAAACCATCAATTGCTAACTGAAAACAAGTACTTCAATGACTGCTATTCTACCGAATTAATAAGTACCATTTTCTAAGCGAGAATCGAGATATTAGATCTTAATTTTATTCCACACAGATTAGATCGGCAGCAAACTTGTAATCTTTGTAACAGAAGAGAACTTGAGAATGTCCAGCACTTCATCGCAGTATGCCCAATTCTGCAAGAAATTCGAAGGCTACAACTTGGAGAAAGCTTCCTGAATCAAAGTAGCCTGTACGAGGTTCTCAACGGCAATCGCGGTTGGGAGTGCTTGTTCAACTATTGCAAACATGCCCTAGCATATCGCAACAGCTTTTAAATATTCTATTTTTAAAATAAGGTGAAAATTAATCGTTGAATGTCGCAAATCATTAAAAGTGCCCAGACCTTAATTCCCTCGCTCTTCCATCCACCCTGGGTGTCAATTCCCGATCTGTGAAGTTTTGAAGTGAAAAAAAAATATCATTTCAGTTTTCACAGAGGTTTATCATTTTCCAACTTCACGCACACGCCTAATGCGATTCTAGAACTCATTGTGATAAAGTTTGTACTAAAAAGTACTAACTGATAAATTCTGCCACTTCTGATTAGATTTTTTGTTGGGAAAGGTAAATATTTCATTTCAGTTTCTAAATTTGCTTAAGTATAATGTCCGGAATAATAATTCATTTAATAAATTAAAAAAAGACGTCGTACTGAACAATTGTGGGTTTTATATTTTATTCAATAGTATCTCTGTTTTGAGTAAGATTTATTATTTTTTCATGTGAGGATATTGAGGCTTTCCCTTCGAGATGGGCAGAATGTATTCGAAGTTACAACTAGGAGCACTTTATTGAACTTTATAGATTCCCAAAACATTTATGAATGGATTTAATACCTGAATTGAGAGCATTCTTGAAAAAATCTCAACTTATAAGTGCGCTTCAAAGCCATTTAAATATGGTAAAGTGCTCTGCATTTTTTTGCAATGGGTAGTTTCCAACGATCTGTCGCGGGAATGAGCACCGTCGCGTCGGCTGTTGTGAATCTGTTTAACAATTTGACAAAATGATTTAACAATTTCTTTATTTACTCGAATTAACACAAATATAACTTACTACCAACATAAATTTGTGTATAAATATAATTGTTGCTTAGTTGTCATGTGCCAAATCCTGTTTTTCTTCTTAATATTCGATTAGAAACATTTTCTTCACAAAACAATTGAATGTGATAAAAAAATTATCATATGAAAAATGTTTGGCGTTTAACTTCACTTTTTCACGAATCGAGAATCGAATTAGACGTGAAAGCGTGATAAAATTTATCACTTCACATCTTCACAGATCGGGAATTGACCCTCTGGTCTCCTTTTTATGAAAATAATATTTTGAGAATCGAAAGAGTTCAAAAAAGATTTACTCGTTATGCATTATTAATTGGGTTGGGGGTTCTTTGCCGGATTATAAATCAAGATGTTCTCTAATTGACTTAAAAACGCTTTTAGGTCGCAGACAAGTCCAATGTATATTGTTCATTAAAGACATTATTGTTAATAAAATAACCTCTTTTAAACTGCTTTCACCAATTCCATTTTATGTACCATCACGGGTTTTCGCAAGAGAAATGAGTTATTTTGTCCTCCTTTTCATAGAACAAATTATGGTCTTAATGAACCAATAACCCGTTCTCTAAAAGCGAGTTTCATTCAAGAAAATATCTGCTCTTTCTGGCGAAAGATTTCATCTTTTTGAATTTTGAGAGTTTCATTCCAACAAAAAGAGCAAATCTAGATCAAATCTTAACACGAAAGATCTGATCTGTGATGGGTTGACAGATTGGTTGATCTGAATGCACACATTCATGTAAAACGTCTTTTCTATGAAACATTAAATGGAAAATATTTTGTTAATTTGTTGTGAAATTGTGCCAATCCGTTCTAAAAAAAGTAAAGAAATAATGGACGAAGAAGTTAATAATTTATATTTTATAATTTCAGCGGAGTGTTTGATTGCTTCGTCTTCTTCGTCATGTGATGATGAAGATATGTTTTTTTCAGGAATGTGTGTGCCAGTTTTTCAACAATCCTACAATTAAAACTGGAAAAAAGTTTCATCCAAAAAATGTAATCTCGATTTTGAGAGGAGATCTTTGAAATTTGAATGAAACTCGCTATAAATCTATTTAATATGGTTTACATTGAAATTGATCTAAGTTTGAATAGAGAATGTTTTGAGAAGAAAATTCTTGAAATATGTATTTGAATAATTAATTTATTAAAATATTACTACAATTTGCTATTTCTTGCAAATATGTATATGTATATCTTTTATCCTTATTATTTTTTTAATGTAATTTTGTAATCAGCAGATCTAGAATCAATTGATGAAATAATAATAAATAAATAAATAAATAAATAAATAAATACATGTTTGAAGTTATATATTATATAGAAATTCAGCAGCAATTTCGCGACCGTTTGGGGGTTTAATTTTTAATAAGCAAAAATCCTGTTTCGTAAATTCAAATGGCGGCAGCAATGGAAGTATGTTTTTCGAAAATGCAGATATACCTATAACAAAAATTGATTTCTGTTTGTATAACTAATATTGTTGCTTCGTGCTGTCATGAAGTTGAGCATCTTTGAGATTAAACATGAACATTATTTTATTTATTTTTAAAAGTAACAATGTTCTTTTTCGTTTTTACTAAATGTACTACTTGTTACTTATTGTTGTTCTTGTCATACTATGTATATAATGTAATTCTTGATTTTGACTTTTTGTTTGCTCTTACATTTTTAATAAGTAAAGTCGAATTATCTCGCTGATGATGGTATCTTGCCGATACCGAAACAATTGTTCGAGCATTATATTTTTATAATAAATTAACTATTTAAAACATTAATAAGTTATATTATTTATTTACGTCACGTGAAGGTGTTAAAATAAAATATTTTTGTTAATTAATCTTTGAGATAATTTCATCAGCTTCATAACCCATTCAGATGAGTAAAGGAGGGAAGGAAGCAGCATGCATATAAAATTATTTTAGTATGCCTGGTACTGGCCATAACTAAATTCGAAAATGTACATTTTGTAACAATGCCAAATTTCAATTTTTTATCTTTGCTGATCGATTTTATGCCAAATTTGTGCTACGTAGGAAGAGACCTTTAATTTTGCTATGTATTGCTTTGTTCACTGAAGAAGCAAAACATGACAGGATAGAATTTATTATAACAAAAAAGTCAGAACATGAAATAACAGTCAATTAAATGACAGTTGCAGTTGTCAAAATAATAACAAACAAACATTTTTTGTATTGTTTCTTGATGATTATGCAAATTGGTGATTTTATTACTAATAAGTAATTATTATAACTAAAAGAGGATTCAATTCTAACCAAAAATCAAAAACTGAAAAAAAACAGAACTAATAAACAGAACACAAAAAAAAAAAACAAATTGTCTTGACAGTCACTAGTCACCAGTTTGTTATAGTTTTTCTTACTTAAAAGCTGGAACAGAAATTCCTTTTGATTTCTGTTCTTATATGTTTTAGATCTTATCTTGGCACTATACTCAACATCAAATCAGAGACATTTTGAACAAAAAACCTTCACTGAACAGCAAAAATGTGTACCTACTCTTTTGTCGAGAATACGTCACTTAACAAAGTTTATATTCACATTAGCTGTGTTCGCGTACTTTGTGTACAAAAATTACAAATTATCATTTTTTCAAGAGATTTTTACAAAAGCACTGGACCGCATTGAGCATAAAATTTAGCCAACGGTTTTTTTCCTTCATTTGATAGTCTACATAATTTTACTTGGATTAAAATTCGCAGCCTGCGGAAATATTTTACTCTATCTTCTGCCAAAAACTTCCAAAATTTATAAGTCTGGGTTCCAGAACACAGAAATTGGCACGAATTGGTGCCAATTGGCAGGGTGATGTTAAACAGTGTATTTTTGTATGCCAAATGGATTTGATAGTTTTTGGTAGAAATTCATAGATATTCGCTGCTTTAGAAGGTACGGGAACCTATCCAATGTTTATCTTCAACTAAAAAATTCCTTTCAAACCTCATGTTTAGAAAATAAAATGCACGACTGGATCGCACGTACTTGATTCTATGTTTGGTCACATTATATGCAAAAGATTCTTAATAGAAACGGCTTAAAGTATTTTTAAAGTAGGTTTTCACTTAATGTTTTATATATAAAAATTCTTACATTTTTCTTCCAAAAAAAAATGGTATGAACATTTTAAATATTAAATAATAAAAATTAAAAAACAAAATTTCAGAAGAAATCGCCGACCCGTTTTCAAAATATTGAATTTTCCAAAAAAAATATATTTAGAATTCGAAGGAGATCCTGTATACAAATTTTGATCGAAATCCGTGGAGCCGTTTATGAAAAAGTCGAAAATCAATAAAATGGTTGTATGGCAGGTACCGTTAATAACAAAATATTTGAAAATTTTGTTCGGCCCAAATGTAGGCTATACTCTACAGACAGACAGACAGACGGAATTGCGGGACCCACTTTTTTGGTATTCTCTATGATCGTAATGTCATGTTTGATTGTTAGAAAAAAAATTTGTTTTACGAATACTGAACGTAAATATAATCGCAAGTAAAAATATGTCATTTTTATTTGGCAAATCCGGAAGTCTTCTGGACTCATTTGAAAGTATTCACTTTGGAAAATATGACAGTTCTGCTTTTGAAAGGAAAAAAAATTGTTTCTTGATTTGAAATCAGAATCGAAAATAGGAGCACTCACACATTCATATATTTATGTAGTTTTCGATTGATATTTCGGAAGAACTCTCCGATCCCGGATTCCAATCGAACAAGTTAATACTAGATTCCCGATACCGATGTTTAATGTGATTTTATGTGTACGATTGGAAATTTCAAACACACATATGTATGTGATTATTTTATTTTGAAAACATGGCCGACACAACATTCAATTCTATTTTGACATTTAATGTGTATGAGTGTGTGCGTGCTTTTTAAATTTCAAATCGAATTTTTGTTTCTTTCCAGGAGAAGAAGTACCACATCGAACACTTTCAGAAGAGTTCGAAAATTTTCCGAATGACCAATCGAAAACGACATTAAACTTCAAGCTGGCCAGGTGTAACTTTTTTTCATATATACAATCACACCAAACCTATGAATCTTCAGAATCGTCAGAAAAAAAATTATTCATTTGGGATCCCGGAGCGGAGAGTGCTTCCCGAATCCGGATTGCCAAATAAAAACGCCATTAGAATTATAAGATATCTACCTACGCACTTTTTTGACGTACCAATGAAATGCCCACTTCTATATCCTATACCATTCACACTATAAATTCACGTCATACCACGCAATGCTTATTTAAGTTATTCTTGATGCGTTCAAAGAATTTAACAATTTCTTGTCTATCACTGTAATTGCTAATAGCATCTCCGACTACCATCTCTAATGACTGATGGAAAACTTGCATAGTTTTATTTGTTATTTGCCAAATGAAACTGCTATAGGTACCTACAATCATACATACAAATGTGTACCTCTACATCAACTTGAAAGTAATTTCCGGGCTTGCTGAATCTAAAGAGAAAAGACAACATATCATCTTCACACCTTACTGCCTTAACTGGTGTTCTGTGTGATTAGTAATGGTATGGTGGTAGCTGTGATCAGTGTGAAAACAGTTATGCACTCAAATGAAGTCATTATAATTATTTTTTATATTTTTAAATAGTATGATGTGTAAAATTGAAGAAACTTTTAATGATGGCGATAGTAAAAAATTGTTTGGAGTTAGTCAGCTAGTACACCCAGTCGATGAAGATGCACCAAATTGCCAGTTCTGACCTAAAGGAATCATTTATTTATTTATTTATCTATTTACATTAATTTTAATTACTTATTCTAGCTCATTTTGAATGAAATATATTTTGAACAAAGTTTTTGAAACTATCCCTACTCATTGACAGGTCGACTTCACTGCAAATTGAGTTATACAATGATAAAGAACGAGTTAAAGGATTATTTAAACCATAATTAGTACGATGAGTGGGAACATAAAACAGATCATTTCGTATTCTTAGATTTCTTCCTGGAACGTACCAAAAAACTTGCGCAAGTAATTCTTCAGAATTTATACAATTAGTTGATATGTCTTTTATAAAAAGGACGCATTGGGCTTGTCTGCTGCTTTTAAGGGTTTTTAAATCTAATAACGCACATCTTGAAAAGTATGCAGGCATTCCGTCGGACCATCTCATACTCGTATTTCGTAACACGAAACTCGAGAACCTTTTTTGTATCTTTTCTATTCTTGTTATTACATTTTCATAAAATGGTGACCAAACTACACAGCCACACTCTAATATGGGCAACACAAATGAAACATCCTTAAAAACGCGAGAAGTTCATTTGAGGAAACCTAATATAGAATTAGCTTTCGATACAATAAAATCAATGTGGTAAAAAAAATATGAGCTTGGAATCAAGGATAACACCGAGATCTTTCACCTCGGTGACCCTTAAGAGAGTTTCCATTCCACATTTATAAGTAAAAGTTAACGAAGTTAACGTTCTGTAAGCACTGAATATTTTACATTTTGATGTATTTAGTTCGAGATGATTGCTTAAGCACCAATCTAAAAATAAATCAATATCTTTTTGAAAGATTACACAGTCACTAACTGCGGATATTTGCCTATACAATTTAATGTCATCTGCAAACATCAAAATGTCACAACAATTAAAAATGCCAGGAATATCATTTACAAACAAAACGAACAATAGTGGTCCCAAGTGAATACCTTGTGGTAGACCCGACTCCACCTCTATAAATGTCTGAACGATCTGCTTACGATTTGACAGATAGGACCTCAACCATTTCAAAAATTTTTTATTAAGACCCAGCTTTAGAAGTTTGTGCAATAATAGTACATGGTGAACTCTGTCAAATGCCTTAACAAAATCTGTGTATAAGACATCGACTTGCTTTTTGTCTTCCATAGATTTTAAATAAAGTTGGGAAAAAAGGCACAAATTAGTCGAAGTTGATCGGCCACTAATAAATCCATGTTGTTTTGACGTTATTGATTCCTTGACTACGAAAAGTAGCCTCTGAGTCACTAACTTTTCAAATAACTTTGGTACGGCGGAAAGTTTGGTATTAGTCTGTAATTTTTAACGATGTGTTTAAGGCCACTTTCGTAAATTGGGTTAACAAACGATAACTTCCAATCATCAATAAAAACACCAGATGATAAAGATTTATTAAAAATAATTTTAAGAGCGTAGCAGAGACTCGTAGCACATTTTGACAATAAGAACGGGGGAATTTTATCCACTCCAGATTTTTTAGTTGAATCGACTTCAATCAAACCGTCAAAATGTCTTGTTTTGAAAAACTCTTTAAATCGAAATCTGTAATGGGGAGATGCTTGAATAAAAGTAATTAATATTTGAGATAATTCGATTGAAAGTATTTAGCAAAAAGATTACAGGACGATTGAATATCGCTTGATTTTTCGTCATCAAGTTCCATTTATGTTGGCAAAAAGGATGTTTTACGTTTGGAATTCAGAAAGACCCAAAAGGATTTACGATTCTTTTTTATATTGCTTTCGGCAGCATTTATGTACTGGTGATAAAAAAATTTGTTCAAAAAATCAAATTGTCTCCGAAGCTGAAGAAACAGAGCACTATCCTGAAATATTTTCGATATTTTTCAACGTTTAAATGCCTTATTTTTTACATTTTCTAAATTGTTTACCCTTTTATTAAACTACGGGAGCTTAAAAGAAGATTTTTTATTAAAAACCGGGACATACAGTTCAATGCCATTAAATATAATTTCTTTAAAAGTGACATACATATCGTTAACAGATCTATTGCTAAATCTATGTTCCCAGTCAGTTGAATTAAAGAAATTATTTAATCCAGTAAAATCGGACTTTTTAAATTTAAAGTTTAAACAATTATTCTCAGTTGAAAATTCTTGGCTAAATTCATAAATTTCAAAAATTACATAATCAGCTTTGTGATGAATTTGATTATTAACCAAAGAAAATTCTGATTCATATAAGAAGAATTTCATATCATTATTACAAAAAATAAGATCTAATGTTTAATAAATTTCTAGAATGATTTATTTGAAATAAACCCAGTGAGGCTAAAGAGTCAACAACTTCAGTTTCAATGTCAGTGGTGATATTAAATGGGACCAGGTATTGATCTTCAACCATAAAACGCCAATCTACATTACCGATGTTGAAGTCGCCTAACACACAAGGAGACTGATCAATTGTCAACCCTTTCACCATTACGTTAATGTTTGAAATAAGTTGAGCATATAATTGCAAACTACTACTAGGTCTAATATAACTTACAATAGCCGTCTTTTATTGGGAAATTTATCCACCGTAAGTTTATCCGTCGTAGCATTTTACATACAATTCGCTACGGTCGATAAAAAGCTAAAGTAGAAGCTACGGTGGATGGCTGGTTGACGTTTATTCGAGTCTCGAATTTGATTTTGTTAGTTTTGTTGGTACGATTGATAATTGGATTGAATCTGGATGGATGTGTTCATGGAGTGTTATAATTATTAATTTCCTTCGTAAGACAAATCGATCTTTTTGATTCTTTTTTTATAGTTGGCCAGTTTATATTTCTAAGATCTGATAATTCCATTTTTTAATAAATTATAAGCTGTTCTTCTTAAAAGTTTCTGACTTTTACTATTGAAAACTATATTCTTTGCTCAGGTATTTTCTGGAGTACGTCTAAAATTCCACCTATATCTGAAATTTTGCATACCTACCCATAATGTCAATTTTTCGATTTCCATTTTGGAAAAAAAATCAATATCTATTGAATGAATTCCGTTTTACCTCTATTTTTGACTAACTTAGACCAATTTTCGCAATTTTTATAGATAGTTATAAGAAAAAAATCATCTTTATATTTAAATCTACAAAAAAGCAATTTGAGAAGACAAACCGCATTGAGTGGAACTGCACTATAGAGGAACTGCTCGACACTGCGCCGCAAAATATTTATTCGTATGAAATTCTCTGAGCTATAATTACAGGCGCGCACATATGCAACTTACAATTTTGCAACAGTTTGGTTGCTAAAGTGAATACCATGGACTTATGCACATACAAAAACTATTCAGTCCGCGATTGGAGCAACTTAAAAGTTTGTGTTTTGGCACAAATCGAACGATCGCCCTCAAAAAAGTTCTTCAGTTTGAATCACACCGAACTATAATGTAACTGCGCGCACATTAAATCAATATGTTGTCTGTGTGTTGGTTTATCTCGTTGATTGATTTTTAAGTTGCTTATGTGCGCGATCATCGTTCAATTAGTGATTAAACTATTTCGTTTCCGAAAAAAATGGATGTGCGCGCCTGGCCTAAGTGCACTAAGCGGCAACAGAACTTCACAAATGTGCTTTTTCCTCACTGTTTAATGTACATTGGCCATGAACCGTATTCGCTTCACTACATGGACATGGACTGGGCGTACAATTTTGTGATCCCATTGTTTTTTTTTTCTGGACTTGTGCATGGAAATTGCAAACCAAATGTTAACTATTTGTTCCTTAATCCGCGTATGTTGAGTGCAGTATGATCTCTGTTGAGTGAATATTGAATTGAAAGCTAAACAAACTCAGAAAATAAATTTATAAATTGACTTGAAAAATAAAACTATAGCTATCGATTTACTCAGAAAATAAATAAAAGCATGAAATATAAAGGGGAAATGTAAGTGGAGTGAACAATTTGAACTACGTTGTACTGTGCGTTCAAAACCAAGAAACATTAAAAGGAAAAAAGCAAATTGTGTTCCGGCAATTGTGTTTCTTCGTGTGAAAGGCATAGACGGTTTTTAAAGCAATACAAAAATTTCCCTGTGTAAAAAGGGACTTGACCATAGTCTATGAACAAACCCGTTCACTTATTATTTCCTTTCTATTGGTGCAAAATGAATGTTCGAATTTAAAATTGCAAATGCAGAAAAAGTGAATACAAGAAATAGGTTTAAAACTTAAATTAAATATTGGTAGGTTTTTCTACTTTCTATTTTATATGAATAAAAGCTAATTATTGTTCCTAATTTTGATTTTTTAATAATTTTACTTTGCAAAAGACTCTTTCATTACTTGTGACTGCTGTGCAGGTGTACCATTTTTACAAAAATAAAAAAGCTACGGTCCATGTTACGGTCGATGCGTTTTTTTGGGCATTACTTACGGTACTATGGATAGATTCCCAATAAAACACAGCTAATGAAACAAATTTCATTACTTTTCGTTGTAACGTAAACACAAAGTTGTCAAAAAATGATGATTGTGAAGGCAAATCGCACTGCTTGCTAGCCAGTGTAGAACGTATAGCAATTAAAACGCCACCGTTCCATTCCAGATTCAGTCGGACAATCCACACGATAGACGACGTAAGATGAATCAAATAATTCAGATGATAGGAAGTTTGAATTTAACCAGGTCTCAGTTAAAATTATCACATCATGTTCATGCAACGAAGAGTTTATAAAAAGCTCGTTTCTTTTTGTGCGCAAACCACCAGCATTTTGATGATAAACACTCAATTGTGACGGACGAAGGGATGATGATGAAGCACAAATTACGTTTTTACTACATCCTACTGAACAAGAGAACTCTCGTTTTTTTGGATAATTAAAGAATTTTTTGGTTTGAACAACAATAGGCCAAATAGCTGGATTTAGTGCGTCACTGAAAACATGGGCCGGAATTCCAAGTTTAAAATTAATGTAATGTATGTTATGCCGAAGAAACATCGGCATCATTTTTAACCAGTTTTTTGCATTGAAGCACATTTTCTGAAATGTTAAGTCTGCTTGCATGCTGCAAACTATATTATTTTATAATAATTATCTGGTTTCAAAAATTGTTTAGTGCTTCATTAATCTGAACAAATTTTCGAAATGACACTTCTCGATTGTGTCATCCAGATAACAGATCAACTAATTTTTATCATTCATCGCACGAGCGGAAATTAAAGCATGTATTTGTTTCTGTGCCTACTTCTGTGATTAATTGTAGATGGCCTAACCAGCTGTCACGGTTTCTTTTCAAAAAATCAAATCTACAACCATAGCTTTAGGCCTCCACGGTTCTTCGAGACCAGCGATTGGAAACTTCGTCAGGTAATGTTTTTATCTAGTCTGCCAAATATCTCTACACTGTTTTCTTTTACAACAGATTTGAAGTGAACTCTCTGCTCATAAACAAAAGAACTAGGTTTCTCAAAGACAAATCTCTCTGGAACATCCCAAGACCAAGAAATACCCAAGATGCAATAAATGCATTCAGAATCAATTTTCCATGGTCATGGCATAGTAATAGTAATGAATCATAACAGATAACATTTCTTCTTTGATTACACTCCAAATGAACAAGCCAAGCCAGATCAGTTTTGTATATGGCTTTATGGTGTTATGTGTTCTCCTTTAGCCTGATCTGTTCTATAGCTCTGTGGGTCGTTGCTGCCGCAGAAGGAAGATAGTTGGTTACATGGTTTTTGCTACATGTACATAACTATGTATTACGCATTTCTTCGTCGTCGACGTCGTCGTCTGGGTATGCGTATAAATAAACCCACGTTTGTGGAAATGAGAAATGGAGCGAAAATAGTGCCTCTGATGATAATGCGAAATGGTTCTATAATTTAACATCATTTGGTTGCTCTGCTACCGTCTTGTGTTACACTTTTATTTACGTGTATTTGCATCCATTGAATGGTCTGGTAGTGGTCTCCTTGTAAAATCGATACTTGAGAATTTTGTTTTAGCTAAGATTTTGAAATTAATTTCGAAAGTAGCACATGAATGTGTAAGATAAACGTTACTTAGCCGTCGGCGCTGCGCGGGGTCGCGTTGTCGGTTGCAAAGTCATAATGATGATGATCGTATTGATTTGATTAAATGCATAATGTTTGGTTTGATCAAAAAATGTAGTTAGTAAAAGTTAGCTGATCTGATTTATAAATCAGCAATGTCAGCAAGGAACGCAAAGAGATGATATAGTTGACACCTTTCATTGACCATTAGAAACAAATACAAAATGGGAGAAAAGTATGTCATAACCGCCCTACATACGATCAATGTTACTTGACAAGTATTATTTACGTTTTTTTTGTCAAGTAACATTGATGAAAAATCGACACCACATTTTCAATGAACATTGATAAAATTGATCGAAAATTTGTTCTATATCCCACTACACAATAACAAGTAACAATGAACATTGATGATATCAGAATCAGATCTGATTTTCATCAGTAACATTGAAGAGCCTGTGGCGGACACTATCGGCTAGTGTGAACGCACACCAAATCAAAAGCCGAACGCAAACCACTTACCCAACATCGAACAGACCCAACCAGTAGTACCAACCGAAAACTATGAATATATATTGGTACTCATGGTTCGTTGGCTTGTGTCTGGTCTTGTGGCGGCCATTCCTTTTTCTTCATTCGACCACGACACTTCATTCCAATTCTCTTGCTATAGAAAATAAAAAGCGACAAAACGATTATCGAGTTATCGGCGGACGCGCTCTCCTCCTTCGAGCGATGCAAGGCTGAACTATGCCGAGCCACACTCTTGTCTTTTTCAAAGTCTGACGCATCGACACATAAAGAATATTTCGCGTCGGGCATTGGAAAAGACAAGAGTGTGGCTCGGCATAGTTCAGCCTTGCATCGCTCGAAGGAGGAGAGCGCGTCCGCCGATAACTCGATAATCGTTTTGTCGCTTTTCTTTTTCTTGCCTTTGAGAAGTTCCTTCAACGGAAACTGTATCTCGGCAGCTTTAGGTATAAAGCGCCGGTAAAAATTTAACATTCCCAAAAATCGCCTCAGTTAGGAGATGTTCTTAGGAGGTTTGACATTTGCGATCGCTTCGACTTTGCTAGGCGGAGGTTTGATTCCTTCTGCCGATATAAGATGACCGAGGTAGGTGACGTTAGCTTTAGCGAAGTTACATTTTTCCGTGTTAATTACCAATCCGAATTTTTCCAAACGTTGAAATAAGACTTTGAGATGAAGTAAATGTTCGGCTAAATCTTTTGAGGCCACCAGAATGTCGTCGATGTAAACAAAACAGAAAGGAAGATCCCGAAAAATTCCGATTACTACTTCTGAAACAGCAAGGCGGATCACACATACGAGCTTCGTTTCCAAAACGACGATGATACCAGCACATACGCCGACTGAATTGCTCACGAGAACTTGAAGACGGTCGTGGAGACGCAGATCTATCTCGGCTAGAGCGTTGACTGCGTTGACCGTTCTCGCGATAACTAACAACAGTATTCGCGAAGTCGGTCAATCCTTCCAGCAAGAAGGTAATAATACTTCAACACTGAAGGATTTGCAGACAGAGGTGGCGGCCTTACGCCGACAGCTCAGTCAACGCTCTAGCCGAGATAGATCTGCGTCTCCACGACCGTCTTCAAGTTCTCGTGAGCAATTCAGTCGGCGTATGTGCTGGTATCATCGTCGCTTTGGAAACGAAGCTCGTAGGTGCGATCCGCCTTGCTGTTTCAGAAGTAGTAATCGGAATTTTTCGGGAAACGAAAGGCCCAGTCGTTAGCGGCTTGCGAATCGGGCACTCTCTTTGCAAACCGCCGCCTTTTCGTTAAGGATTCAACGATCAAGTTAACGTTTTTGATCGACTCAGGGGCAGACGTTTCAGTTTTACCCGCGACCGCGACAATTAAAAAACGTCACCCGAGATCAAATCAACTTTTTGCAGCAAACGGCTCTTCAGTTTCGACTTACGGTCGCACTCGTCTTTCACTAGATTTAGGTCTGCGTCGAAAATTTTCGTGGGTTTTTATATATGCAAACGTAAGCAAACCCATTCTGGGCGCAGATTTCCTTCGAAATTTCGGACTTCTAGTTGATTTGAAGAACAGTCGTCTTGTGGATCCGCAATCCAATTCACTATCGTTAGGCGAACTTAAACAAGATTCAACCCAGACTTTCGGTTTTAAATCAATGCTCGATCGATGACAATGTTCGCCGATTAATAAAAAAGTTTAATATAGTTTCAACAGAGAATGGTTTTATACGTCCTATTCAGCATGATATCAAACACGCCATCTTGACCGGGTTTACACGACTTATCGCCAGCAAACCGCGTCGTCTGCCTCCAGACAAGCTGAAAGCAGCAAAGAAAGAGTTCGAATTTCTGTTGCAACAACGTGTTTGTAGACCAAGTAGCAGTCCTTGGGCCACACCTTTGCATCTAGTTCAAAAGAAAAACGGAGAATGGAGACCTTGCGGCGACTACCGTTTGCTTAACGCGGTTACTCAACCCGACAACTACCCGGTATCGCACATTCAGGATTTCGGTCATCAATTATATGGCCAGACGTTTTTTTCTACCATAGATTTGGTACGCGCTTATCACCAGATACCCATCGAGGAAGTCGACATTCCGAAAACGGCAATTACCACTCCGTTCGGACTTTTTGAGTTCACCAAAATGACGTTTGGTTTAAGGAATGCTTCCCAAACGTTTCAACGTTTTATGCATTCGATTTTTCGGGATCTTCCTTTCTGTTTTGTTTACATCGACGACATTCTGGTGGCCTCAAAAGATTTAGCCGAACATTTACTTCATCTCAAAGTCTTATTTCAACGTTTGGAAAAATTCGGATTGGTAATTAACACGGAAAAATGTAACTTCGCTAAAGCTAACGTCACCTTCCTCGGTCATCTTATATCGGCAGAAGGAATCAAACCTCCGCCTAGCAAAGTCGAAGCGATCGCAAATGTCAAACCTCCTAAGAACATCTCCGAACTGAGGCGATTTTTGGGAATGTTAAATTTTTACCGGCGCTTTATACCTAAAGCTGCCGAGATACAGTTTCACTTGGGGAACTTCTCAAAGGCAAGAAAAAGAAAAGCGACAAAACGATTATCGAGTTATCGGCGGACGCGCTCTCCTCCTTCGAGCGATGCAAGGCTGAACTATGCCGAGCCACACTCTTGTCTTTTCCAATGCCCGACGCGAAATATTCTTTGTGTCGATGCGTCAGACTTTGCAATCGGAGGCGTGCTACAGCAATATCATCGTGATAGTTGGCAACCTATTTCATTCTTTTCTGTCAAACTTAACCAGGCTCAACGTAAATATAGTGCTTACGACAAAGAGCTTTTAGCCGTATACCTTGCAATTAAACATTTTCGATATTTCCTCGAGGCTCAACCGTTCACTATCCTCACGGACCACAAGCCTCTCACTTTCGCCTTCCGGCAAAAGGCATCCAAGGCTTCACCTCTACAACTTCGGCATCTGGATTTTATCGGTCAATTTTCTACCGACATCGAATTCATTCCCGGCAAAGAAAACGTGTTAGCAGATGCTCTGTCAAGGTTAGACGAGATAACTTTGCCAGCTCAAATAGACTTTCATAAAATCGCCGATGCACAACTAAGCGATCAGGAGTTACGCGATTTGCACTCCTCCGAAAAGTCTTTGCGATTTGAAAAATTCAACATTCCGAACTCGAAAAAATCAATTCTATGCGACACTTCAACCGGTACACCTCGTCCGTATATACCAAAGGATTTTCGAAAACTAATCTTCGACTCGGTTCACAGGTTAGCTCATCAAGGAGTGCGATCCTCCGTCAAATCAGTAACCAAAAAGTACATTTGGCCAGGCATAAACAAAGAGTGTCGAAATTGGGCAAAAGCCTGTATGGCTTGCTAGAAATCCAAAATTTCGAAACACGTCAAAAGTCCAATCGGACAAGAACTACACAAGCATTTCGATTCCGTTCGACCAGCCGCGCCTTCGCGTCACTGCCATCATAAGCCTTTCGTCTTCAAGGAACTAAAAAATTGCGCTCGCGTTTTCGTCAGGGTCGACGCAGTACATAAACCCCTTCAGCAACCCTATGAAGGACTTTTCACAGTTCTCGAACGTGCCGAAAAAAATTATAAAGTCCTCGTCAATGGTAAAGAATCGGTTATCGGCATCGACCGCTTTAAACCCTGTTTTTCGGAAGCGGGCACGGAAGATTGCTCACGACCCACAAAATCGAAACCCATCCTGATAAAGAAAGTAACTTTTGCGGAGAACCACACTTCCTTAACATCTGATCAAAAAACGCGGACAGGGCGAACAATTTTTCGTCCCAGCAGATTTCGTTAAGCGCAGATCCCAGCACTCAACTGGCGGGAGAGTGATGTGGCGGACACTATCGGCTAGTGTGAACGCACACCAAATCAAAAGCCGAACGCAAACCACTTACCCAACATCGAACAGACCCAACCAGTAGTACCAACCTAAAACTATGAATATATGTTGGTACTCATGGTTCGTTGGCTTGTGTCTGGTCTTGTGGCGGCCATTCCTTTTTCTTCATTCGACCACGACACTTCATTCCAATTCTCTTGCTATAGAAAATAAAAAAAAGTATAATCATTTGTAATCAATATAGCTCTAGCTCATTTTTTGTAGATAATCAATTTTGCCATAACGTTAACTCCTATAAAATAAAGATTGTAATCGTCTCATTTGTTTGAAACTAATTGTTTTTTATTCGTGGAGAATATCAAGAGTGCGTACGTGCCCGATGGGTACATATAGACAACATACCAGCACACATAGTGTCCTGCTGTCTGGGTGGCACGTGGATGTGCCCATATCGAAGAAACCCAGTGCACATCAGATGAGCCAGACTGGTTCACCCTAAAAGCCTACAAACGACCAATTTTACTTGAACAACAGCTCCTTCAAGTAATATTGTCAAGTAACATTGATCGTATGTAGGGCTCTATAGGCTGCTTTTGAAAACGTCAAATCAAAGTTAATAGTTTCTTTCGTTGAACTTTACCCATGGTTGACCCAAGTTTTTTTGACAATCCAAGGAGTTGCCAAAAAAAAACAGGGATTTTCGGTCCTCAAAAAACACCCAAGCAAGTCATGTCATCTAATAAATAAAACTTAAAATATGTTTAAATTTATAGCCTTTTCAATTGGCCCTCCGCATAGGGTTACCAGCTCTAAAATTTAAAAAGCTTGACGATAGAGGTAAAAAAGCCTGATATTCGAAAAAAAGCCTGACAAAATTAGTTTTGTTCCTGTTCACAATTGAAAGAAAAAAAAATAATGACAAAAAACACATACGTATCTAATCCAACAGCGGTCGTAAACATTTATATATACCTATATACTGAATTCCTATACCTTTCTCTACAAATAAACTGAAGCGATCCACCATGTTGTATACAGAAATCTGTGATAAAATGAAAGTACCACACTGGCCGCATTCAAAAATCGAACCTGATAGGTTGGCGTTGTTGTAAGAACACAGCTGATGCCAAAACAGCTACTACCAAAAAAATAAATCTCAAGCTATCCGAAAAACTTTGGTATCCATGTACAAATCCATACAAATTTAATTTATCCGATTTTTGTTGTTCAGGATCATAAATAGATACTAACTCTTTGTCTCTTTCTAAAAAGTGATAACTAAAACAAGATGATTGAATGCGTTTACCGTGCTTTGTAAGCTCTCATTTGAACGCATTTGGGAAAGACTTTTGAAAAGCTTTTGTTTTTTCAATTAGTTAAGTTAAGTTGATATGTTTTGTGTGATTGGCATAGAAAAGCCTGACAAAGCACGAAGCTTGGCCAAAGCCTGACGCGTCAGGCAAAATCCTGACGGATGGTAAGCCTACGTACGGAACTGTTCTGACCCCCACAAAACGACAGTTGTTACTCTAAACAGAACAGAAAACGATTCTGGATTTCATTTCAGAATCGAAAACAGTATCACTAGTCAAAATCATGGGGTTGATTTGTTGTGTAATTTCGATGTGTTTATTGAATTTAAACTACTTTTCTGGTAAAATAACATAAAAAGTATCATAATTATTATTGATACAAGAAAATATGTATCTAAATTGAAATCAAGTGTTTTGGAAATTCTTTTTAGCAGATGATTTTTTAAAATTTAATTTTCACAAACACAGTCATACATAGAATTCAGAATCAGTCAAATTGTTTCCGGGTGTTTTATTGAGAGAACGTGTTCCGGACAGCCAATCGAAAAGGCCATTAATTCCTTAGTGCATTTGCACTTGCTTTGGCTCTATGTATAATCCATAACTTCAAAGGTTTCTGTTTATGAAAATAAATTTGAAGATTACATTACAATACATTATTAAAGTACCCAGTAGATAAATCTACGTTGTAGACACTGAAGCACTTGCTTTAAACATTACATACCTTTATACATCAGAGAGAGACCAGACATAGAAGGAACAAACAACAGACTTTGACAGTTTATTCGTTACCTCAAATTCAGGGTGAGCCCGTCTCAAAAAACACAGAATTTCCCCACCAGGATGAGTTGCTTTAAAAGTCAAATGATTTTACTCCAAGTGAATTTGAATATTTGGAAATTAGATATATGATAATTTGGAATTTAAATATATGAAACCGCTGTAAGTTAATAATGGCCACGTTCAGAAGACATAAGTTATAGTCAACAGCATAACACAAATTTAACTAATGTTGTTTTTGATTGGTAATCCGGAGTCGGTCCGGAATTTAAATGGAATAAATAAACTCTAGAATATCGATTCTGAAGTTTAATGTGAGTTTGTGAAAGGCCGGGGAATGTCAAAAGCACGTTTGTGATTTATTTGTTTTGTAATCATGCCCGACACAAATGACGACAATATCAGCAAATCAATTACGAGCATTTGAATATCCATGTTTTTAATTCTTTAAAAAACATTCAAAATTTCGAGAAACAGACAAAAAATGACACAACAGCTGATTTTGATGTTGAATTCGGTTTGACATTTAATGAGTGTGTTGGTATGCCCGTGCTTCTGGGTCCGTATTGCGTAAGAGAAAAGCGATCGCTCGATTGACTTTGGTTTTGATGAATCTTCTCACTATCGTTCCTTACAGATATGAGACAACCTATCCTATTGTCAAAACGACTACCAAACAATTGGCAATTAACTATCATTTTAACCGATTCCACCCCTGACTTCACTGAGAATAACAGTCGTTTGACAAAAACAGAACACTTTCAGAAGCCTTGTGTACGACAAATCGAAAACTACGTAAAAAAAATAGTTTTTACTTGCGATATATGTATGCAGGTATTCTAGGGCAAGTTTTGCATTTCGAAACAAAAATGTAACTCGAGATTTTAATCAAGCTTGACATTACCATGATAGAGAACACCAAAAGTGGGTCCCGCGATTTCGTCTGTCTGTCTGTACAACGATATGTACACTGAACCAAATTTGGTAGTGATATTGATAAAAATGTAGGTAGAATTGAAGAAAGGGTGATCAATATATGGTCAATAAAAACTATGTGTTAATTTGACGACTAAATCGTTAATTTTCTAGAATTTTGTTAAGTTCACATAATTTTGTCAAATTGAATCATACGTAATCTTAAAATTTAATGATAAACGATTCTTCAAATTAAATAAACGTATTTTTCATTTTACCAAGATATTCTTCAATTAGACCACATTTGGTATTCATTTTCAGATTAAATTTTCTTCGAATTGAAAAAAAATCTTCACATTTTCACACCTAATTTTTTAAATTGATAAAGTTTTCTTTAATTTGATAAATTGTGGTCAGTGAGTTTTGTTCACTTTCATGTAATTTTTTTTAAATTTTTTTTATTTTAATAATAGGCATCGCAGTGTTTTTTAAATAAACGTATTTATTCCATTTAATCCAAATTGGGTTTTAATTATGAACCACCTTGCACAACATCAATCAAATCCTGAAAACAAATCTTTCCCTATTATTATAAAACTATACCAATTTGATTTTAATCTAAAAACATTTTATTTTATTTACACAAGCTTGCGTTTGTACGAAGCGGTTCAACTCCTCTTCACAAACCGCTACGGTCGATCCAACTAAGGGAAACTCCCTTATAGAAAATCGAGTTTGTGATTTGTTTCCACGGCTGCCACTCACCAATTTAGCCGTTGGTACTGAAAAGCTATGTAGCAAGTGGGAAACTGCACACGATCGACCATCTGAAATACAGTAAAAGTAGTTTTTATAAGCTTTATTTAAATATCAATTTTGTTATTTTGTTAAAGTGAAAACTAAGAATGAAATGATTAAGCAATTAATGATAATATTTACATATTATTGAAATTTTGTCACTTCAAAAATGTATTAGACTTACATCATTTCGTTAAGTTTTCTGTAGCTATCATCCTATCAAAAAGCGCCCAGTTGCTCTTGTCTTCCTTCCTCAAAAATTGGATTTTTTTTTTGAAAATTATGGAAGCAGGTGCTTGATATCAATCTGTAATGAGTTACAAAATTTCATGAGTTTTTATAATTTTTGAAGCCCATAGGATTTTTATTCGACGATTTGATGTTCCTTTTCTAATTTCAAATTAATTAAACTATTGTCCTATGTTCCTGTTTTTTTTTTTTTAGGAATTTTGCTTAGTCTTTATTAATATGACATAAATGACTTACCTTTGTGGAGTGTTATTTAATAATTCAATACTCGTAATTTGCATTGATCTCTAAAATTTAATGTAGGCTCTTTTTCACAATATAATACACTTTCAAACTTTAAATTAATGTTTACACTTTGAAAACTTTACGGATAATGAAAAATTATTTTTTTTCAACCGAAACATTAATTCTTCAATTTTAAGAAAAAATTGTAAAACTGATGAAATGCTTTCTTGTATTTAACGAAATTTATTGAGTTTGAAGAATTGGGAAACTGATGTGGTTGAAAAAATCCTCAGTTTGAAGAAAACAGAGCGTAAACGATTTAATGGGACGAATCTTCTTTCGCACTCGTGTAGTTGCTAGAGTCCTCAAAGATCTTGACATAAACAAATCCGCTGGCCCGGATAGTATCCCCCCATCGTTCTGAAGAGGTGTTCTTCAACGCTGACAAAACCACTGCGTAAGCTTTTCTATCTGTCCTACTCTACAGGTCTCTTTCCGAGTGGATGGAAAACAACATTTGTTCAGCCTGTCCCTAAAAAAGGCGCATATTCTTCACCATCTAATTACCGTCCAATTGCACTTACGTCCCTTCTTTCCAAGGTCATGGAAACGCTGATTAATTATCAGCTCAAGAAATATCTTGAAGAACGAAAGCTCCTTAATGACCGGCAGTATGGCTTTCGTAGCAATAGGTCCACTGGTGATCTGATGGTATATCTCACCGAACAGTGGCACAAATCTTTACATCGTTTTGGAGAAAGTAAGATTATTGCGCTTGATATTTCAAAAGCATTTGATAGAGTTTGGCATCAAGCTCTCCTATCGAAAATGCGTGCATTTGGTATCGATGAATGTCTTCTTCGTTGGATTAGAAATTACTTTTCGGACCGCTCAATACAAGTTGTATTGGACGGTTTCAAGTCTGATATTCACAAAATAAATGCTGGTGTGCTCCAGGGCTCCGTATTGTCTCCGACCCGACTTATCTGGAACTTCTAATCCACTTAATTGTTTTGCTGACGATAGTACTCTCAGCTTTTCATATTCGTTTTTAGATGCACCTCCTTGTTTTTCGGATGAGCAACTGGAACGGCAGCGTATGATAAGCTCATTAAATTCTGATCTTGACAGCATTGTCCAATGGGGAATTAAAAACCGTGTAGAATTTAATGCTTCAAAAACTCAGTGCTGTCTTCTGTCGTTAAAGCAGAACCCACCCCCCATGCCGCTATCCATGAGCGGCACTAGCATTGAAGAAACCGATCAGCTTTCAGTCCTCGGCATGTGCATCACAGACCACGTCTTGTGGAATGAACACATATTTGATGTCGCCAAAAACGCTGCACAGTGTTTGGGCTTTCTTCGAAGGTGCATGAAATTCTTCTCCCCGTCTGATCTGGCTGTAATCTATAAGGCCTTCATTCGTCCAAAGCTGGAGTATAACTCGCACATTTGGGCAGGAGCTCCCAAAACTCATTTGAATCTTTTGGATAGAATTCAAAATAGAGCTCTAAGAATGATTGGCGATAGAACTATAGTGGAAACATTTACATCTCTAGAACATCGTCGAAAAGTTATATGTCTCTCACTATTTTATCGCTATTTTTATAAACACTGTTCCAGCGAAATAGCCAGTTGCATTCCTCCTCTTAAATTTTTTAACCGTAATACTCGCGCTTCTAGGAATGCTCATCAGTTTACCCTTGAGCCCAACTTCGGACGTACTGTCAAGTACAGAGATTCTTTTTTTAGCCGTACAACGCGAATGTGGAATACTTTACCCGGCTCTAGCTCTATTTTCCCCTCCCATTTTGATATTCAGAAATTCAAAACCAATGTGCATCGGTATCTCCTCTTGCATCCTTCCCTACTTTCCTAACGCTCGCACTGTGCTTGTTCATTTTAAGGGTAGTCGAAACCCCTTTAGTATTTAGAACTACACATTTGGTCGGCGAATCAAAATCAATTAAATCAACTAACGGCTCACAATGGAGACAAAAATAGCCGAGCAACGTCTTGCCGGAGAAGAAATTCAAACAATAATCCGAAATTTCAACAAAGATTCGCCAACGCGAAAAACAACAAAAGAGTACTTTACCTCTCGGTTAAACCGAATCGAGGCAATATGGAAGAACTTTGCAGTTAGAGACGAGGAAATTCGCGCATCAGATCTAAGCATAGATCACGAATACTTCACCTCGAACTACTTCTTCAAAATAAAAGAAATATCAGAAAAATACTCAAAGGTATTCAAGAATTCGCTTGCTGAAATAGAGCCCAGCGAAACTGTAGGAACTGAGGGAGACCAACATGCAACCTCAGCCCCCTCAGTCCAGATTAAAACTCAAAGTACGCCCGAGGTGCTTACACTCATGCGCCGCCAGAAGGCATTGATGAACTCGTTAACCCGCCTTAGCAACGGCCGAGTTAAAGAAGAAGCCCCCATACAATGCCTAGAGGCAATGAATAAACTTTGGGACCAAATTGAAGAGTTACATTACGCAATTTGGGAAAGAAGCGAAGACCCACTTTCGGAGGGCTACGACATGAGCTCTTATTCAGAACTTGAAATAATGGTACTGAAAAACCGAGCTTCACTAAGGGGAACTTCAAAAAATTCAAGAACGGATCATCTATCAGTACAACTTCCAAAGATGACAATCCCAAAGTTTGACGGCGATTACTTAAAATGGCAAACGTTTTCCGACATCTTTACCAAAATGATACATGATCAAGATCTACCACTAATACAAAAAATGTGGTATTTAAAAACAAATGTTTCTGGTGATGCAGAACGTCTGTTAAGACACTTAGAACTGACAGAGGAAAACTATCCGATCGCATGGAAAACTCTTCAAAATCGTTTCAGCAACAAAAGGGCCCAGACATTGTCCCTTATTCAAAAAATTTTGGGTTTGCCGCAGCAAGGCTCAGAAGTAAAGGCTATGAGAGAATTTCATGATACAACTCACGAATCATTGGCAGCTTTAAAGGCTCTCAATATTGATACAGACTCGTGGGCTCCTCTGCTTATCTATCTATTAACGAAGAAATTAGATCGACAAAGTCATTTACTCTATGAACAATCCGTCAAAAACCCCCGAGAACTACCAACAATGGAAGAATTCCTCAAATTCTTGAAAAACCGTTTTGAAGCCTTAGAAGCTGTTGGAGGAAAAGATAGAACCAAGGTGGTATCCAACGTTGCCACCTCCAACATAGACAACTGCAAGGTATGTGGCAATAAGAGCCATCCAATCTTTTACTGTGAAAAATTCTTGAAGATGTCAGCCGCTGAAAGATTAAGATGGACGCAGAAGCAACGATGGTGCGTAAACTGTTTCAAGCCCGATCACACGGCAAAAACATGTACGTCACGGAGTTGCACCAAGTGCGCAGGTAAGCACAACACGCTTTTGCACTTAAGTCAAAAAAATTCGAAACCATCCAACACAACAACGAGCGCAATTACTTCAGAGACAACAACCGCTAAACCTAGCACAACAAAAACTGAGGGTTTAGCACCGATTACTGTAGCAACAATTCAAAAACTTAATCACAACCACGACTATGTACTTTTGGCTACGGCAAGAGTTGTCATCACAGCAAACAATGGACAATCTTGTGTGGTCAGAGCGATCTTAGACTCAGGTTCACAGATAAATCTAGTCTCAGAGCGACTCATCAAACGTCTATCCTTATCACCTAAACCATCATCTCTTTGCATCGAAGGCATCGGGCGGAGAACACGAAACTCCACACAGCGAGTTAACATCAAACTCCAATCGTCAATTGGAAAATTCAACTGCAGAGTGGAAGCATTTATTCTTCCAAGCATTGTGTCATCTCAACCCACGCAGAACCTGGATACAACAACCTGGTCAATTCCTGAAAACATCAATCTAGCAGACCCAAACTTTCATCAGTCAGACAAAATTGATGTTCTTCTTGGAGCAGAATTATATCATCAACTTATACGTCCTGAGCAAATACGAATTGGTGACAGGATGCCATTGTTACAGAACACTGTCCTTGGTTGGGTCGTGGCAGGCAAAATTGAAAATGTCTCTTATAACAATGCCACCTGTGCAATTTTCGGCGAAGACGACTCCACAAATGACCTCATCGAAAGATTCTGGAAACTGGACGACTTCAAAGACACACCAAAATCAATGACAACAACCGAAAAATATTGTGAATCACATTTTACTCAAACAGTTAAGAGATCCAACTCCGGTCGCTTTGAAGTTCGACTACCATTCCGAGAAAATGGTGAAGCCTTGGGTGACTCAAAACAATTAGCACTCAACCGATTTGTGTCATTAGAAAGACGACTAAGCAAAAACCCAATGTTAAGGAACGATTATGTGAAATTCATGGACGAGTATGAAGCCTTTGGTCACATGGAACAATTAAATCCGGCCAACATCCCAAAACACCACTTCTTCATCCCTCATCACTGTGTACTCAAACCTGATAGCAGCACAACCAAACTACGTGTTGTTTTCGACGCATCAGCAAAAACTTCCACGGGCCTATCTCTCAACGATATACTTCATACTGGACCCACTGTTCAAAGTGAACTCTTCTCGATCCTACTCCGCTTTCGAATACATAGGTTTGTGTTCACAGCCGACATCGAAAAAATGTACAGACAGATCCTCATTCATGAAGAGGATCAGAATTATCAACTCATCGTTTGGAGACGGCAGCCATCAGAAGACATAAAATACTACAAACTCAAAACGGTCTCTTACGGAACCTCAGCCGCTCCCTACTTAGCAACCAAATGCCTACAATTTTTAGCCTCTCAAAGCAAAATAACGCACCCAATCGGAAGCCAGATCCTGTTAGAAGACTTTTATGTAGCATAAGCGGATCCAACAGCATCACTCAGGCAAAAGAAGCTCAAAAACAACTAATGTCAATCCTGAACAACGCTGGTTTTAAACTTCGAAAATGGTGTGCAAACCATCCCCAATTACTATGTGACATTCACCCTGAGGATCAGGAAGTCAGCCTCGACTTCACCGACGGAAGCTACTGCACAATTAAAACACTAGGACTTGTCTGGCAACCTAAAACAGACGAGTTATGCGGGAGATCTCAAGTGAACGATTCTTCATCAATCACCAAACGTGTGGTTAGTTCAGAACTCGCAAGAATTTTCGATCCATTAGGACTATTTGGCCCTGTTGTAGTTCAAGCCAAAATCTTCATGCAAAAACTTTGGCATTTAAAACTCTCCTGGGACGACGAACTTCCACAACACCTCAAGGAAGAATGGTTTAGTTTCAGAAAGGACATAGCCGATCTCGATCAAGCGAAAATTCCCAGACACATATTTAAAGGGAACCCTACGTCTATACAGATTCACACCTTCGTGGATGCATCAGAACGAGCCTATGGAGCCGCGGTGTATCTGCGTTCAACTTATCAAGACCAAACAACTATCAACAGGCTACTTTGCGCAAAATCACGTGTAGCTCCAATAAAACAGCAAACACTTCCTCGCCTAGAATTATGTGTTGCAGTCTTGGGAGCTGAACTTACCCGTAGAGTCAGAGAAGATATACGACTCCCAGAAGCATCAGTATATCTTTGGACAGACTCCCAAATTGTTCTCTCTTGGATAACCTCCACATCATCTTCATATCACACTTTCGTGGCGAATCGAATAGCAAAAATACAAGAACTCTCATGGGGAGCACAATGGCGTCATGTACCATCAAAGGAAAATCCCGCAGATTTACTTTCTCGAGGAATATCTGCACGCAACTTCATGTCCTGTCACATGTGGCTTTACGGGCCCTTATTTCTACATGCAAATGAATCGGCCTGGCCACATTCAACTCCAAAGGAACTAGAAACTCATTCCGATCTTGAACGAAAGAGAAAACATACTGTTGCTATAGCACTACAAGATGATTCTCCAAGTGATTTCATATATAAAATATGACATCGAAATTCTTTTAAGTTCCTGCAACATACCATCGGCTATATGCTTCGTTTCATCAAACGGGCCAAGAAACTCAAGGTTAATCCGGAGGGGCAGAGGGCACTCTCACCCAAAGAGCTCAGCGAATCTCTCATTACCATTGTGAGACAGATACAATCTTCCGAATTCAAAAGCGAAATTCAAGATCTTAAGAACCATAAGGGACTTTGCAAATCTAGTGGACTTACAACTCTGGCACCATTTCTAGATGACAACCATGTTCTTCGCGTAGGAGGACGACTACAAGCTGCATCAATATCATTTGATGCAAAACATCCAATACTACTCCCATACAACGAAGCAATTACAAAATTGCTATTCAAATACAAACATGAGCGCCACAATCACTGTGGACCGCAAACACTGCTGTCCATTTTAAGACAACAGTTTTGGCCAATCAAGGGTAAGATCACAGCCCGACACACAGTTCATAATTGCATAAGATGCACGAGAACAAAACCACATCTGATGACCCAAGTCATGGGGAACCTTCCAGCTGATCGAGTAACGCCATATAGACCATTCCTTATCTGTGGCGTAGATTTCTGCGGACCTCTTTGGGTCCACTATAAAATCAGAGGTAAGAAACCACACAAGGTGTACTTAGCAGTTTTTTGCTGTTTCTCAACTAAGGCAGTTCACTTGGAAGTAGTAACAGATTTAACCACTGAAGCCTTCATTGGAGCCATGAGAAGATTTATTAGTCGAAGAGGAAGAATACAAACGCTGTATTGTGATAATGCAACCAATTTTGTCGGAGCCAAAAATCAGCTAGCCGAACTCAAGGATATTTTACACACGGCAGAAGCTAGAGAAGCCATCATCAAGGCCAGCAGCGATAAGGGAATAACCTTTAAATTCATTCCACCAAGAGCCCCCCATTTCGGCGGTTTATGGGAAGCAGCAGTCAAATCAGCAAAGCATCTTCTACTCCGAACGGTATCCACAGCATCATTAACACATGAGGAACTAGAGACTATTGTGATTGAAATAGAAGCAATCCTGAATTCAAGGCCATTAACTCCACTATCAGATAACCCAAATGATCTTGCCGCCCTTACACCAGGACATTTCTTAATTGGAGAACCCCTCACCGCACAAATCGATCCCAACATAGTTCCAGAAAACAAGAATCTAAGAAATCGTTGGAGTAACATATGCTACCTTAAACACGAATTTTGGAAACGATGGTCAACAGAATACCTCAACCAACTCCAACAGAGAAGCAAGTGGAACAAGAGGCATCAAGATATCAAAATCGGGGATTTAGTTATCATCAAAGAAGATAGTACACCAACCCTCAAATGGCCATTGGGAAGAATTGTCGACATCTTTAAGGGGCAGGATGAAGTCGTTCGAGTGGTCAACGTAAAAACACAGTCAGGAATACTGAAACGACCGATTCATCGTCTAGCGCCACTCATCGAAGACAGGGAAGATGCAAACCATGAAGATGAGGACATACTGACGGAGACATCACCAAAACGACGAAAAACATGCAACACTTCACTAATAACAACGATGATTCTGTCATTGTGCTTGCTTCCAATAGTTATCGCATCACCGATAAACATCACAAGGTTTAAAAATAATCCTGGACTATACTTTGAAAATCTTGGATCCATGAACCTGATTGTAAATGAATGGAACATCATAACATATTATGACCTAGCACCTATTCTAGCTGAGCTTGAAGCATTCAACAACGGGACGAATGCGCTTCAACACTTATGTAATCAACTACAGCTAAGAACAACATGCAATGCAATGGTTAACCATCTAACGAATATGAAGATATCACTACAAGGAGATACCAACTTGATTTCAAGACATCGAAGTGCTAGAGCAGCAATAAATATTGTTGGAAACATAGCTCACTCCTTATTTGGGCTACTAGATTCCGACTATGCAGAAGAATTGTCCAAAACAATCAACCAAATAAATAACAATGATGCTCATCTCTTGTCAATGTTGAAAAATCAGACCTCTGTTATTGACTCAACCATCAACATAATAAAGCATGATCAGCTCCAGGTCCAAGATCGCATAAATATGGTTCAAACTCAAGCCAACGAGATCATTGCAAGAATTGGAAATGCCACTGACCAGGTTAGAGTGTTTCAAATCTTTACTACACTTGCTATGCAACTAATGATGATGGCATCCAATCTACAACGGATAGAAAGCACAATTCTTGATACACTAACAGATATACATTATGGCAACATCAACCCACTACTACTTTCACCTGCCCAACTTAAGGCTGAAATCATAAACATAAGAAATCACTTACCATTGTCACAGAAACTACCATTCGAACAAGAAGATTTGCTCCAATTCTACAAAATATCAAAAACGAAGGGAGGCAACGCAGGAAATCACTTTTCACTATTCGTCATTACCATCCCGCTCGTTGAACAAGAAGCATTTGAGTTATTCCAAATAAGATCAGCCCCATTAATTATAAACAACACGCTTCTGACCATAAGCCCAGCCATAGAGATTCTGGCCATAAACCGTCATAGAGACCAGTATTTTCCAATGACTTCATCAGAATTCAAGGATTGCAACAAAGGAAAAGATATGCAGTATTTCTGCTCAACCAGAAAGGCAAAATATCACGCAGGTTCACAAGCGTACAACTGTGAATTTTCTCTTTTCATCAACAACACCGCAACTTCGTGTAACATTGTACGGCCCATCAACAACTTTATATGGACCCAATTGAACAATAGAAATCAATGGATTTTTGGAACCCTTCAAGATATTCAACTTACTGCTGTATGCAATTCCGAAACCTGTCAAATGGATCTCGCTGGAGCTGGACTCCTCTCAATCGAAGGCAACTGTAGATTGAGAAACAACCTAGTTACCATTCAAGGAATCCAGATGACAATAAGCAACGTACATTCATCCTTCATAAGTTTTGGAAATTTATCAACGATAGCGAAACTAAGTGATGTTCAATCAGCTCTAGATCAAATTCCAAAATTTAACAACTCGCACATTGAATCGCTTACAACACTCCAAAACCAACTTTCAACATTACAACATCAGAAGCTCGCAAACCTCAACGAAAAAATATTTACTAACAACATTCATCATTACTCAATCAGCTATCTGGCACTTATAATAGCAGTCTGCCTGGGAGTCATATTTCTGCTGAAAACTCGGAAGCAAATGACGTCAAACGAAAACTCCATTCCTTCACCGCCCAAAACTCAATACAACGTTTCGGAGGTATAGTTTGTTGAATGAGTTCCCATTCAACGCGGGGAAGAATGTTCATTGCTTTCGCAAACACAAGCCACACCAAGTATTGATGACATCAGCAGGGAACAATGACCTGCCCAACATAAACATAATGGTGTCATATTTTGTTTTACTCTAATATATTTGTAAGCGATTTGTGTAGCAATGCAATGTGACATCGTATTTATGTTTGTAAGCAATTTATGTAAAACAATTAATATTATTTATTTTGCAATGCAGTGTGTCATCGTATTATATTTGTAAGCAGTTTATGTGACACAATTAATATTTATTTGTAACATGATGTATCATCAATTTGATTGTTTGGTTTTAGGTATAAAAGAGACATGTCTCGACAATAAAATTCATTCGTTTCGTTTAACAACAACAAGGTGTTTTAACTTCGAATCTACAATTCCTTTCAAGAACAAGTTCAAGTGCTTGTCTCTTGTAAACAACAAAATCTTATTGTACATAGAACAGTAAGAAGCTGAGATACATCTTTTACTCTAACTGTATTGGACAGTAAGAGATAAAATACACATCCGTTAAAAAAAAAAAAAAAAAAAAAAAAAAAAAAACATTTTTCAAAATGAAGAAAATGCTTTCCTTTTTGATGGAATTTTTTTCAGTTTGGAGAATATGAAAAAATTTGGTCAAAATGATTATTATTAATTTACAGATGAGATTTCGTCAAATTGAGGAAAATTTGTCTAAATAAAAAGTTTTTAATTTATATACACTTCTGAAGAACACCAGAATACGTTAAGTATTAATGAAGATTTTTTTCAATTTGAAAAAATTATACATTTGGACAACGCGGTAGTATAGAATTTTGTTAACAAGAATGGACTTTTTTAAAGTGATTATTTTTCATTTACAAAAATATTTTTTTTTCGTTAATAATTCTTCTATTTGAATAACGTACTAATCTAAACAAGAAATTTAACCGATTTTGAAGAATAAATCTTCAAAAATAAGAAAAATTTTGCAAAAAATTGTCAACTTGAATTATTGTTTCGCCAATACTACCTCAGTGTAGCCGAAACGGCTGAAACGATTTTCTTCAAACTTGGTATTTTAGGTGATTGTCTCAAACCGATTTTGGAATAGTTTTTTTTAGCCCCAAAACTAACGGTACTTGCCATACAATTTGTTCTACCATCTTAATTATCTGGAAAACGGCTCGAATGATTTTGATTTAAAAAAGTGTGTGCACTACCTTGCGTATAGTCTACATTTTGATCCAAACATTTTTTGTACATATGTTGTTATTAACAGTACCTGTCCTAAAACCATTTTTTTTATTTTCGACTTTCTCATTAAAGGCTAAACTTGCGTTATATTATTTTCAAACATGTGAGTTTTTTATTACCGAACACAATGCTTATAAAGCAAAATTCGTGTTTGCGTTTTCAAGAAGTCTACTTCTGCAGTCTTGACTCAAATCGAGTTTTCGAAATCGGCCAAAATGGGTCCTATTGAGAATCTCCATTGCCGATGTAATATTATATTCCCTCGAAATTGTTCCTACGATTTTGAATCTCCCACGGAATAAATTTCCCTCGAACAAAAAATCATATGAAATGACAGCAGGATTCCCTGGGAAAGCTTATCCCCGATACCAATACATTCCGAAGGAAACTTTTGAGCATCATTTACGTTCCCTACTACGTTCGCGTTAGAGAAAAAATTTCTCAGAAATTTTTTATTCACCATAACTTCAATTTCTACAAACTGAAATATAGTTAAAAAATGAAAAGATATGTTTTTTTTTACTCTTGGAGGTTATTTCTCACTTCCTTTTGAGAGTCAGTACCCGTGAAGAAACATTTTTGTTTCCAGTGGCCTGATTAGGGAATACGAAGCGAAACGTTTTAGGTGGCGAAAATGAGATTTGATATTACTGTTTTCGATTTTGTCTGTTTCGTTTTACATTCGTCCTATTTTCGAAATCGAATTTGACGTTTCAATTTTTAACGCGTGCATTTCCGATAGGGATTCTTTGGCGAATTGGTTTATCGACACGGTCCAGTGATATTTTCCTGTAATTTTTTTTTTCATTTAAATAAATAAAAATGTGAGTTTAACTAGTATTTTTTTTTATAAAAACAAACTAGAGAAATAAACATTAAGTTTTTTTAATAAACGTATGGTAGCCCAAGACAGCAAGACACCAGCAACAATTTTCACCGCTCGTCGAATTTATGAGGGAAAACGAAGGGTTAGCCAAAGGTCACTACAACTTTCTCTGCAATAGGTATGTCTAGCGTTTCGGACATTGAATTGCATGCTGTGGGATGCGCCATTCCAATAGTTGTATCCTGCCCAACTCTTATCTGGTATGATCCTTCTGCAAGTAATCTCAATGCTGCGGCAAGTTTTATAATTGGTGGTATCCAATTGTTGTTCTGTAGTCTATATTTGTCTTTTATTTCGTCCAAGGCAATTTTAAATGCTTCGTTTGAAAGGCGAAACAACTTATTGAATCAAGCTTTTATTGAATAAAGCAAATTTAGCATATAATAAACACATTACACAAAAACACTGACTCGAAGCAAGGAAGATCAAAAGGTGAAGAAGCACTTCTTAATAATTTGCTTCTCAAGTTGAGGATTCTTCTTCTTCCTCGCGTTCAGCATTCATATAAATAACATTAGTTATTTTTTATTTAAATAAATATTTCATTAAAAAGTTAATGTACCTCGGACAAAACACAAGCTGTTCAATTATCTAGAAATCTTGGAAGTAGAATTTAAGATTCGCTTCGAATTCGTTAATTGATAAAAACGAAGCGAGTCGAAAATGAGATATGGAATTAAAAACGATTCGCTTCGTATTCCCTAATCAACCCACAGGTGGCATATGCTAGGATTCAAACTCCAAAATTGTCCGCTTGTCATGATGACATTTTGTTAAGGCTTGTTTTTAGAATTCGTATGCATTTGTTAAATAAAAACTCGGCGAAAATCTCCCTATGCATTTATATTGATGCTGTCAATTCATTATAGCTTTAACTAACTTCGGAAGCACACTATATATTTTTCTTTTTACTCCATGTGCAATCATTTATTACCAATATTCGTACATCTCTCCCAAGCTCCCAGACCTAACTCCCAAAAACCAATAATATTCTCCCCATATAAAGATAAGGAGGCAAAAGAATCGAATCCGCCTTGCATCGCGCAAAAACACAATAGAAGAAATGTTTTGTAATCTCATACTTACATATACTCGGTGTGGATCTATAAACAACCGATACTCCAGCAATAGGCATGTTACCATCGAAGAATCGTGCATGATTTTATGGTATGTATTTGCCGGGTCTATATATGGAATTACATAACCCAAACTTCCAACAAGTCTGTGTGCTGTGGAGTTTTCGTTTCTTTAACCAGCTAGCTTCACCAAAGCAAAACTAGCAGCCACAGTGGTACTAGTGCACCTGTCGGTAATCGAGTTCACATGCATGCAGTGATACGCACCATCATCTCCTCCCGTGCGTCGGTCGTCGTGTGAAAAGGTCTTCGCATCGCATCACCACGCAAGACGCAACACACCCTGGGATTTTATCAATGCTGTTTGATCACCTTAGTACGAGTTTGTAAACAAGTGTCACTTTGTCACGGTCGCGATGTTCCATAGAATTGGGCAGATATAGATATAAGGATATAAGTCGCAGCCACAACGGGACGGACGCTTCTTATTATTCAGAAAGCAGCTTGTGTTTGCCAAACCGGCAAAGAACCGTTTTAATTAGGTTTGTGATCATGTTCTACCACAAAATGCATATTTACGTTACGGGTGCGGGCAATAAGAAGGTAGAATTCCAAGTCCATTCCATTTCATATGCATTAGTGCAGGTGTTGAGATTGTATCAAAAATAATTCAAAATAAAAAAAAAAAAAAACAACAAAAATTACATTAACATGTATAAAATATCGAATTTTATTATCTTATTTATTTTTTGTTTTATTTTTCTTCTAATAGTAAGTGTAAACTTTAAAAAATATACATTACACATAACACGTGTGTATTCATTTTTGTTGTTGTTGGTTGTTGTTGTTAAAACATAAAAATACTTGAGTTACAATTAAGATTAATATGGCTATTTTTTAAAAATTGTTTTCTTTTTTTTTTTACAACAGTTTTTTGTAACTACAACATTATTGCGCAAATAAAATTACAAACAAAAAAAATAATTAAAAAAAAAGTCTCTCGTTGCATAGGATAGCTCAGTGAAATTTGTTTTTTTTTTTTTTTGTATAAAAATGTTGATTGAGCACAAAAAAATAATAATAACAATACAAAAAATACATTGAAAAATAAAATTGAAGTACTGTTGATAATTTTTGGTATAAAATATTGAAAACTGGTGTACAGAAAAATAACATAGAATAACAAAATTAAAATAATAATTCTACACTAGCTGTAATTTTACTATAGTTTGCTTTAAAAAATCATTCATAATCTCTAAAAATATAAAATTCCTAGTTTGTGATTGTTTTTATTTTGTTTTGTTTATAAAGCATTTTTTGTATTTGAAAAGATATACACATTGCAAGTTGCTAGAAGTTATTTTTTTGTTTAAGTAGAATTGAGATAGAAGTATAGATACTAGATTTTGCTATATTCACACAGCAACACGCACACACATAGATTCTTTTATATAGAATATATATTATATATAAATTACACAAAAAAAAAATAACTAAAATTAAAAAAAAAAGAAACATAAATATCTATAGATAGATTTATAGTATTATTATCAACACTTGGAACTGGTTGTTCCAGTTGCTTCCAAGTGATTCATCAAAAGCTGTTGCAAACTTCCACGGAGAGCTCGTTCCTCGTTCATTTGGAGTTTCATCTGAGCCATGTCTTGTTGCATTTGTTTGATGGCTGTCCAAAGCTGACGTAAAGTGGGTGTCATATCTTCATTCTCTAAACCTGCAAATGTGGTCGGATATTTTGTGTTGTTGTTTTTTTTTTTTTTTTTTTTGTGATAGAGAAAGTGAATGAGAAAAAAAATAGTTTTCGACAAAATGGAAGACATAGAATGGAGAAATATTTACAAAAACAAAAAATTTAAATTAGCAAACAATTTGGAAATATTGATACGATCTATGTATACACTACAAAAAGATGATGCTATTTTTTTTCATTATTTTCTTAAAATACTTATTTAAAATTCTTCATTAATGGCGGTCGTCCACTACGTGCACAGCAAGTTCAACCAGCTTCATTCAACTTTTCATTCAATTCTATCGTCAGATGAACAAATTTACAATCTCTTACAATCTATTGCAGAAACTTACGTTGTTTGTTTACGTTGAGCAACGCAACCAGACGTAAAATTAAACAAATCTTTTTGGGCCGACAAAGTTAGTGAAATGTTGAATAACCTTCTACAATAGTTGATAAACTAGTTCGACTTTCACAAAAATAAAAAGTGTATCAAGTTGATCAACTGCGTTTTTGATATGGTTCCTCAACAAGTTGATGGGAGAGTTGATACCTTCGTAAACCTAACTAAGAGGTGAATTCTCGGTCAATGAAGTGATAAATTTGATCACGTTTTCACGTTTAATTTGATTCTCGATGGGTGAAAAAGTTAAGTTAAATGTTAAAAAATTTGAATAATATGATGATTTTCTTTATCACAGTCAAGAAGAGTAAAAACAAAAACAAAATGGCGGACAAGAACAAACGTGGCTCAAGCTTCTGATAGAGAGTTTCATTCAAATTTCAAAGATCTCCTCTCAAAATAGATATTTGATCTTTTCAATGAAACTTTGTGTCCAGATTTAATTGTATTATTGGTTAATCACTGACACATATTTTTCAGAAAAAAAAACATCTTCATCATCAGATGATGAAGAATGTGAAGACGAAGCAATCAAAAACTCCACTAAATATATAAAATTTTAATTATCAACTACTTCGTCCGTTATTTGTTTAATTTTTTAGCACGGACTGGCACAGTCACAGCAAATTAATAACAAAATATTTTCCATTTGATGTTTGACAGAAAAGACGTTTTACATGTATGTGTGCATTCAGATCAAATCCGCCAACCTATCAGAGATCAGATCTTTTGTGTTGATACTTGATATATATTTTTTTTTTATTTAACTATATGCCTGTAAGACCTAAGGTCTTTTAAATGCAACCTGAATTGCACGGCACTAGTTTGGCACAATGGATTTGAGAACCAGGTATTAACTGTCTCATTTTAACCCAGGGTATCCTTTATTGTAATGAAACTCTCAAATTTCAAAAAGATCCAAACTTTTGATAGAAAGAGCCAATCTTTTTTTAATGAAACCCGCTATGAGCTTCAGAAAATGTTTCTAATAAAAAGTATCTCTAAAAACTGAAATGATATTTTTTTTTCACTTCCAAGACTTCACAGATCGGGAATTGACCCTCAAGCCGCACTCGTTGGGGAATGGGTTCAACACACACACTGTAATAGATACTCAGATAATGACATAATTTTGACAAGTTAAACCAACATTTTCAACGAGCTCGTACACTTGTTGAACAATTCGTTGGTTGAATAGAATTGAGGACATCGTCCATTACAGTTGAATGGGTTGAACTTGAAATTTTTGCGACATACAGATTGTGGAAGATTAACTGAATTTAACAAAAAGTAAGTAATGACTTCCTAAGGAGTCTACGAGAGATCGGTTGCCGGGACAAAAGGATAATAAAATGCTGTTAAAAGCTTTTTTGAATCTAAAATCGGTTTAGCCAAACAAGAAATGTGGTTTTCCATTGGTAATTTCAGATTTTGATTTTTTTCGATCACAGTGGAACATGATTTCAGATTTGATTTTTTTTGTTATTCTATTTGTGTAATGCGGTGCAAGGGATTTAAAATGACTGACTGGCGAATATTTGTAAACGATTTAGTACAATGTTAAAGCATTTTTAGTATGATACTAAGATAAAAAGAGGATTTTGCTAATTTTAAACAAACTATGTTTTTACATAAGCGCAAAATTTTAAACATTACGCGTTACGACTCTAGTTAACGAAGTCGTTTATTTGCGACCCCTTATCTAACATTTTGGTAATTTTAAACACTTTAAACAACTCTTCTAACTAATAGACTTTTGTAACACGATCTTAGGAAGTTTCAATTGAACGCTCCGGATCAAGTGTTGTCTCTTGTCCTTCAAAATCAGTGTGTGAACTTCGGACAGGTATGTGGCAGTATTTCTAAGGTTGTTTCATCTTTTTGAATTATTTATTTCCATAGAGTTGCCTTTTGTGTTTTAAGATTCCCTTATACGACAGTTTCTTCATAGATGAACTAAAATCAAAACGTGTTCTAAGTTCTATTGTCAGAGGTCCTCGCGTTGTTCGAACGGATTTTCGCGAACTTAATATATTTTGGCTAAAAAACTCAAAATCTTCAAAAATATTTAAAAATCTTCTCCAAAAATATTAAAATCATCTTCAAAAAATATTTTTCTAAAATTTTTTGTTAAGAAAAGTCAAACATTAAATAGATAAAGATACTTGAAAAAAGAATCATTTTGCTGTTTGTAAAGTTAGATGACCTCTTTAAAGTTAAAGTATACTTTTTGTCGTTTAAAATTATCAAAAAGTCGACTCCCATTTTAATAATGATTTAGAGTAGGCTTTAAATTATTAACAGTTTGCGCCATTTTTTCTTTATCTTTTTAGCATCATACTTAATCCATATCACACTGACATTTACAAACTCCAAAAAGTTATGTTCGCTTAATTTTTTGCACGGTTTTAGGCGTGTTCACCGGGTGTTTGTCAAGAAAATAGGTTTAGTATGGTGTTTTAAATTACGAAAATTTAAATAAAGTGTTTTAATATAAGCAAACTGTTTAGTATCATGCTAAAACATTAACACCACGCGATGTAAAATTTTACACCTTTGAAATTTATTTCGGTGACTATATATGTCATTGTCACTAATGATAAATTATGTGTTTTTTGTCGGAAGCAATATGATACTTTTGGAGATTCGTTTTAATGAGTCCAGTGCATAACATAAATTTGTCAAGTTAACAGCTGAAAACTGTATTGGTATTAGTACAAAAATGGAAAATTTTTAGAGCAAGTTGCCAATGCTATGAGATTTTTTTTTTTTTGCAAAATATTCAATTTAAAATTAACGTAACATGGTTAGTGAGGTAAACTATAAGAACTAAAAGCAATTCTTTTTCTGTTCCAGAGTAATAATTTTGAATCGATTGATTTCATAAAATGAAAGTCAGTAAACTAGATTTCATTCAAGAGTCAGAAATAAATAAAATAAAATAAAGAAACAAACTCTAATTTTTAAACAAATATTTTTCAAAAATAAATAGCATCACCCTGTATTTAATTTTAAAACAAAACTACATTCAGAAACCAACATAAAACAAACTACTCTACTTTCTTTTTTTATTTTTCAAAACTACAATATCAAAATGCAAAAAAAAAATATAATTTACTTCAGCTAAGCCAATTATTTTTCACAACTAAAACAATTTATAAATGTAAAATAATGCAAAGAAATAAAAAATAGTGAATGTTAAACATATTTTTAATAAACTAAATAAAAATAAATATTAACTATTGCCTGGAATATTCAGCTGATTTGAGTAATGTGAGACAAGTCTTATGAGGAAAATAATAATAATAAAAAAAAAATGAAAACAAATGGATCTGATGTGTAAAAATAAATAAAGTTTAATACAAAACAAAACAGTTTACTCTTAAACATTAATTTAATAAATATATATTTTTTTTTATTTATTTAGTTTCCTTACACAATTATAGTTTGATCATTGGTTTATATAAAAAAAAACTTTTATTTCTTATATACCTATTTTAATAATTATAAATATATGTATACATAATTATGGCATCTGTATTTAATAAAACAGTTAAGTTGTAGTTATATTTATTTGAATTTGTTTTTTTTTTTTCTTTTGCAGAATAAATTTAATTGCAAATTAAATTTAAGTGACTATTGACGGCTTATTGTTTCTATAAAGTTGATTTTTTGTTTGTGCTATATAATTATTTATATATGAAAAAAAAATATATTAAACAAATTATACATACATCAATAAATAATATAATTAAAATAGTTGCACTCTATACTAAATATGTATATTTTGTAGATTTATAAATTTAAAATGCTCGCTAACAAAAAATGGACTCTTTTAATATCCGCATTAATTTATAGCCAAAAAAGCAACTAGTTTTTTTAGTTTGTTTTATTCAAGTATGTACATATACTTACTAACTTATTTCTACCAACTATTTATTATCATCTGTTTTCTTAAAGAAAAGTCGTGTTTCGATTTAGAAAAAAAAAATTCGTGGATAAAAGTTACTACTACTGAATTTCGTAATATTCGTAAAATGTTTTTTTGTTTTTTTATTTTTAAATTATTATTTGATTTATACATCACAGGGTTGTTATAAAGAAACAGCACATTGTTTTTATTACGATTCGAAATACATATATGTATATACGTCAAATATAATGTAAAAATTATAATACTAATCTAATTTAGGTATAATTACTTGAAATCTAGAACTAAACAATATGCCATTGAGTTAGAAAATTTACATTCAGCTCAGCTGAATTTACAGGATTTCTAAACGTAAATATATTTACACATTTTTATATATACTCGTATATAAACTAAAATTTTTACACATGCAATGTAATAATTTATTTAAATAAAATGTTCTCAATTTTGTTCGTTGGAACAAAAGTTCAAAGTGAAATAAAATTTACAAAAGTTACAACCCATTTTTAGTTGATTAAAATTTTTACACATTATTAGTGAAAATAATTTCGTTTTAAATAAAAAATTCGAATTCAGCTCAGCTGAATTGGATTTTTACACAAAAAAAGAACAAGAAACCTAATCAATTTTCTTTAGAAATCAATAGTTATTTATTTTCCGCCATTGTTTCATAACGAAATTTCCACAACACCATGTCGCTGAATGCCGCTGACTGTCAGTATCAGTAGCACCGTCATCTCCGGCTAGGTGTGGTGTACTTCGGCGCAGTGTTGATTGCTTCATATAGCCCTGTTGTGGTGTCTCGAAAGATCTATTCAGTCTTCTATCGTATAATCCCGGCGAGGGATATTTTTCAGCATGTTTCTCCTCAGCTGAATGATTTCGACTAAGTGGCGGTGGAGTCCGTTGGTGCGTTTGATAGGCATTTTTGAAATTTTTCAACTGCTGTTTATTCTTACGAGGTAGCAGTGGTGTCATAAATATATTATCATATCCCGAGCCAGTTTTGAATCTATTCAGCGATTTTCTTGTTGCACGTTCTTCTGACATTGCTCGGTATTCAGCTGGTGATGGAGTGTTATTTTGATTATTTACTCCGCAAGTACCGCTCAGCGAGTAACGGTAAGCAGTATTCAGTGATGCCACCGATGTCGAATACATATTAAAATTATTTGGACTAGCTTCGCGCCAAATGTACGACGAATTCAGACTATTGGTAGAATTTTGTTGAGCCTGCGCGGCTGAATTTGTGTAGGAAGTACCACCGCTATTGCAAAGAAATGGCAGCTGAGGGTTGGAGGTGGAAAATGGTTTACTGGTTTTCAATTTTCCTCCCCGTATGGGCAAACACGGTGTCCAGGGTTGTAGGGCTAAAGTGTGAGAATGAAATAGAAAAAAACAGACAAAGAAAAAGGAGAAAGAAGAAGACACAGAGAGAGAGAGAGAGAGAGCAAGAGAACAAGGACATAACACAAGACAACGACAATTTCTTTTCATTTTAATTTTTGTGTTACGCGAACGGGATGAGATACGTAAAATGTTACGTTGGCATGGGAAGTAGTGAAGATGGCCTGTGGTTATGGTCAATCTCTATGATCAAGATCTTGTGATGTGTTTTTTTTTTAAGATGGGGTGAACAAGTATGTAGTTTTTCAAACACAGTAGGACTCAAGGACATTCTATATGTAAGCGATGAATGTAAAGCACAATATGAGAATGTGTGTTGTTTTTGTGTGTGTATTCGTATGATGGGCATGTTCTGGGATGAATATTTCAAAGGTTCCAAGAAAAAATGTTTTTTTTTTAACTTAGATAAAAATTAATCAGCTGAAGGAGTTTTTTTTTTTTTTAATATTCATTAATAATAAAATTGACAAAATTAATAATAAATAATAATATTAATTGTTTTAGTTGTTGCAAATAAAAAAATAATCTTACATTATATAGGTATTAGAGGATTTTTGTTTGGTAATATGCAATCATTAGCTTCAGCGTTATTTTTGTTGTTTTTGTCTTGAGATATTTATCTCATTTTAAATTAACCAATTATTTTTATTTATAAATTATATATCTAACAACTAATCTTACGGATGCAGAGAAATTCAGCGAAACCCAATTAATAATTATTATTTTTTTAAACAAAAAAAAATTAAATAGATAAAATGTTATATGAACCACAATAGACTACAGAAAAGAACGTCAATGGTGGTGGTAATGATGGTTTTGTTCGTTCTTGAAAATTTACCTGAGTGTATTGTGTTCCTAGCATTGTTTTGGTAGGCAGCACAATAAGCTTCAATGACACGTAACACAAGTGCATCCTCTTCAAAATTTGGTTGATTTTTACGACTGTTGCAATAGCTTGATAAGGCATTTGAGCTACCACCGGTCGTTGATTGATTGTTAAGCAAATTTGGACGAAGTGGTGGTGCCGGCCGAAGGTTGGTTATGCTCCAGTTAGCTGAAATATAAAATTCCTTTATTTATTAATTTTTCTTTTTAGTTTCTTCAATAAAAACAAATTATGAAACCAATTTTTTTCATCATCTTGTCCCACTCATATATTAAAACGCATAAACATGGTGGCGCATAAGTAACGTTATAATTTAATTATTGAATAATATATAATAGTAATGAATTAATTCTGAAAAACTTTGAATTTTTATGATGGAAAGACTTGGCACAGAACCAAAAGTCAAAGTTTCTCAATTTTATTTTGAAAGTCCGCTTTTATCACAAAAACTCATAAGTATTACACATATTGTTTATACACAATACATTTCATATTTATATAGCATTTAACTGAACCTATTTAACAATTAATTCAAGTTATTAACTACACAATTTCTCAATAACAAAATTACACAAACTTACAGTCCACATCATATAAAAGATTGTGGTCCTTCGAGCCAGATTTGAACCAGATATATTCCTATTGTAGATCATATGGAAATTTCTTTCATGCTTGAAATGCGTCCAGTGGTCCAAGAATTTACCGATTTGTTCAGCATTTTCAGCAACAAGGCGATGTCTACAAACTGGAAGAGTTCAAAGCTCGTGCTGTTCAAAATGATGTGAGCGTTGCTCGAGGAGTCCAAGGAAGTATTAAAGAAAACCCAGCAAACTTCCACAAGGCAACGTTCTCAGCAGTTGGTGATGTCTGATCGGTATTTAATATAATATATGTATATAAATATTAACTGTATGACTACATGAAGTTTAAATTTTTTCGGAACTTACCGCGTTAAGTGTGCCTATTGAAAATAATATAAGTAATATTGAAGAATCAATACGCAGAAAGAAAATAGATAGGATTTCAGCTGAAACTATAAGGCAGGATGTATCGGTGTTCATTAGGAAAGGCAAACAAATTGAACAAAACATTACTCTCTTTGAAAGAAAAGCCTTTGAATAACTTAGAAAGGACAAAGAAATTATTATTCTACCTGCAGACAAAGGAAACTGTACAGTTATTCTTAACTCCAAAGATTATGATGCTAAAATCCTCACTCTTCTAAGTGATGAGCTAACGTACAAAGAAGTAATGTATGATCCAACATCAAGAGTGCTTGAAAAAGTTCGACAAATTGTAAACGACAATAAATCTGCCTTACAAAATCAGAATTTAATTCCGTCATGTCCGCAAGCAACGGCCTTCCTAAGGTACATAAAGATAATGTACCTTTAAGACCCATCGTCAGCCAAATAGATTCACCAACATATTTGTTGGCTAAAGAATTAACCTTTAAGCTTAAGCCACTAATTGAAAACTCAAAGAACATTCCGTGTCTATGATCCAGGACTTCCACATTAAACCGGATGAAATAATGATTAGTTTTGATGTAACTTCCTTATTTACCAATGTTCCAATCGAAGAAACCCTGAATGTTATAAAATCGAAATTGAGAGTTAATTGAAATATGCTTTACATCAGGATATTTCTTATAAAGTGGTAAATATTATTTACAAATTGATGGTGTTGCAATGGGCTCACCTATTGCACCAATAATTGCAGACGTTTGGATGCAACACTTTGAGGAATTGGCATTGGAAACATCATTAATAAAACCAACTATTTGGAAAAGGTACGTAGATGACACCTTCTGCGTACTCAAGAAGGATCAGTTAGAAAGTTTTCTGGTACATCTTAATTCCATCCACGAAAGAGTCAAATTTACAATGGAAAGAGAACAAAAAAACTCTTTAGCTTTCCTGGACGTTAAAGTCATAAGAAAGCAGGATGGTTCGATCGGCCACACAGTGTTCCGAAAAGAAACTCATACGGACAGATATTTACATGCTACATCGCACCATCACCCAGCCAACTTAACATCGGTTGTATCTGCTCTTGTGAACCGTGCTCACAAAATTCGTGACCCCCAACAACTTAAACAAGAGTTGAAGCATATAGATATTGCACTTGAAAAGAATGGCTACAGCTACAAACAAAGAACATTGAGACCCAAACCCAGCTCACAAAAACATTCGCTACCTCCAGCATTGGAAAAAGGGCCTTTTTGCCCTATATCAAAGGCATAACGGATGAAATTGCGCGAATCTTACGAAAATATGATATAAAAACCATCTTTAAACCGCCAACCAAGGTTCGCTTATTTTTAAGATCGCATAAGGACAAAATTCCACTTCAAAATCCTGGTGTGTACTCTGTTCCCTGCAGTTGTGGGTCTTCTTATATTGGTGAAACGAAACGAGGTATCAAAACGCGATTAAATGAACATATTAAAGCTATCCAAAACAGCGCTGTCACAAAATCGGCAATATGTGAACATTTGACTTACAACGAAGATCATTTTATCCGTTTTGATCAAGCCAGATCAATCGCAAATGAAAGATTTTATGTACCAAGAATTGTCAGAGAAGCAATTGAAATTAAGAAACATACAAATTTCAATAGAGATTCTAGCTTTAAATTATCGCCCACGTGGGATCCTCTCATAAGTAAAACAAAAGTAAAGCCAATCAAAAAACCTGTAGCCGATATCGTAAGCTTTGCATGTGTACAAGAATATATCGACTCAACGCAACAACAACCTAGAACGAGTACACCACCCACAAGCAATCCAAGTGCAACAACATCTACGCACCGGTACTGTTTGAGAGCGAGAGCTAAAAAACAATAACTAAAACAACATCCATCAATCGCCAGTCTCATCCCGTGACCACGAAGTTTGAAACTTCTTCGATACGTCGGGAAAAAGAAATTGAAAATATTTCTAACATTTAACACGGTAAGTTCCGAAAAAAATTTAAACTTGTTGAATATCATCCGCGAAAATAATAACCTAAAATCTCAAACTGTATGACTGTAAGACCTAAAGTATTTTAAATGCAACCTGAATTACACGGCACTAGTTAGAAGGAATACAAAGATAGGAAAGAATTTTTCTTGGCACTGTGGATTTGAGAATTAGGTCTTTATTACATTAAGACCCACGGGCGGCATATAATTAAAATTGAAGGCATAGAAAAGAATGCAGCGGTCAAGCACCATTGCCACCCGTATTTACAAATAATTGTTCGGTAGTAAAACTTTTTTCCATAAAAGATTCAATTGGTTGACGAGTTGAAAATAAATGATCCACAAAAGTACGTACCTATTCAGAAGAACTCCGATTTCAAGAATTGTTCCCAGAGAACAACGAGTTTATTTACTATGAGGTTCATTTTCAAATCAACGGTATATGATGTGAATGAATAAAATTGCAACAAGATGGATCCACAGCTCTCGTAAGAGAAATGTTTGCTGATTAGATAATATGGCGTTTTTTTCTGATTTAACATGGTCGCCCAAGCTACCTAAAAACTAATTTGTATGCCAATAAGCCAAGTACCATGTAACATCTTCGAGAAGATATGATGACGCTGGACATGAAATCCTAAGCAAAATAGTGAAAAAGGTATTAGCAATAGCACTTCACGTCGAAAGTAACGAAATGAGTCCCATATGAGAGAAATTTTATTTAAAACACAATACGAACATATTTCCAAAACATAACCTTAATTTTAATAAATGGCAAGGTGAAATAAAATCATAAAGATAAAGTTTATTCATCAAATAAATCATAACGTTACTTATGCGTCACCCTGTAAAAAGGTGCTATAAAAAACAATGAAAGTATGCTTTTCATATACCAAACAATGACAGTAGTCCACAAAAGTTTGCCTACTTGATAAAATATAAAAAAGACCCATCGCTCATAAACGATTGGTATTATCATATATATTTTCTTTGTATAAGTATATTTCAATTAAAAAAAATGTTTTAAGGATCAGTTTAATCCAAACTAAGTTAAATATTTTTATTTAAGAAAAATAAAACAAAAAAGTTGTTAAATTCGTTCCACAAAACTTTGCGATTAAAAGAACTTTAACAAAAATTAATTTCGTTTTATTGCTTTTGGTATTAAAATTTTGTCGGGTATCCTTTCATCCTGATTACTTCACTTAAAAAGTTTTTCTGTGTAAGTACTACTTATATTATATAAAATTTGTAGCAATACATATTATATAATATTTTAAAAGTTTTTGACCAAATTGATTTTTATTTGGGCTTTGGAGAATTTTTAAAAAGTGATTCTCATCGGCTTTATTGGTCGTAATGATGATTAAACGAAAACAATTTTCATTTTATTTTCCCAACGTTTCGACGGTGGTTGCCGTCTTCTTCAGGGGTGTCTTTATTTACAAAATTAAAAAGAGATATAATGTTGTACATATTGATAAAAGTAAACGAACAAAATATGACTTACATAACGTTAAATTTTAAGATTTTTAATATACCAAACAATAATTTGTTTGAAACATATAAAAAAAAACGCAGATTAAAAACAGATTTTGAACACTTCTCATTCGAAGATTAGTCTACGTTTTATGATATTTACTGTCAGAAACTAAGGAACAGTAAACGGCTGATATGTTTTGTGTGTCTTGTTTGCGGTTCATATTATTTTTGTTGTTAATTATATGCAGTGTCCCTAGTGTGTAACGTTTACATGTATGTTTTTCTGTTGCACGGATCTCCACTCCCTAGAAGTCTGATGTGTGACCGGTATCAACGCTGTGAGAAGCCAGTGCCGTCTTCTCAGAACTTTTTAGGCGAATATCTGACTTGAGGTTCGCCATTCTTTGCCGAAGGAGTTGTTTGGTGGTGCCGATGTAGCAAAGATTGCAGGATTCATCCGTTTTCCCCTGGCAATTTATTTTATAAACTACGTCTGAACGGCGATCTTTGTCGGGTTTCGTCTTCATGTTGGTGAATAGGGATGCAACAGTCTGGTTCGACCTACCGGAAGGGTTGTTTCTCGCGACCATTTCTTTGAAATTTTCGGAAAGTCTGGGCACATAAATGACACTCTTATAAACACATCTCCTCTCTTCCAACTTATTTTCTGAACGAACTTGGTGTTTTTGACGAAGTATCAAGTTCCTTATAACTTCTGTCGGAAAGCTGTTGTCTAAGAGTATTTGCGTAACTTTTTCTTCGTTAGTGGAGTGGAATTTTCGGTCACTCAACGCAAAAACTTTGTTTATTAAGTTCGACGCAGTGTTTATACGAATGTGCTTGGCTTGATTAGATCGGAAATTGACAAGTCGCCCAGATGCCATATCTTTCTGGTACCAGTCGAAAAAATACAATTCACCGTAGAGAGGGAAAAAAACAGATCGATAGCGTTCTTGGACGTTAAGGTCTACCACGAAAATGATCGACTTTCTTTCGACTGGTACCAGAAAGATATGGCATCTTGATCCCTGTTTAAAATACCCAGCATCTCGGCACTTGTCATTATGTAGTTTCTTTTGATGATATCAATTTACACAAATTGATTCATAATTCCTTCGATTCGATATTTTTATTTATAATCTTACACGCGCTCAAGGATTATGATTACCCTTTATATGTTTTTAACACAGAATCTACCCCTAAAGACCCCGTATGGCCACACATCATAAGACCTCCATCACTATGCTTCACAGTTTTCAACGTACATTTTGGACTAATGGCACCGTTTGGCTTTCACCAAGGCTGTCGGACCCAAAAATGTTCTATTTGCACTCGTCCAAGAAAATTACCGTACGCCCAACATTCGGTAGGCTTGTTTACATACTCGTACTCCCCGGCGAACACAAGCTGCTTCTGCCTGTTGATTTTTTTTTAATAATGGCTTTTTTTCTGGGTGTGTACGAGTTAAATACATTGACAACTGTTTCTGAGAGCACTTCGAGTTCAGAGCTGTTGTGAAATGATCTTGGTCCACCAAATGCTTAACCACTTGAATCTTGACTTAGATCCTACCTGTGCTGGGTAAGCGATCTATGGTTCTTTGGATCGTTGCCCTTTTTAACTCCCCTCCACTCAGACTTAGCTCTTTTTTCGATATAGATTTTTTTTTTTTTAGATTAAGATTGATTTTTATTTACATTTCGCATTTTTTTACAAAAATATCATAGGTATAATCAATTAAATGCATGGCTTTGCCGTCTGCCTGATTGACAATGAATTTAAATAATTACTTTATACTTTTAATATTCAATAAGTTACAGTATTCATTTAAAGACATTCATTTATAATTCTGTTTCTATAATTAATTGCCGTTTTACAATATTTGTATAATTTAGATACGTTCATTTCATTAAGAAGATTTAAGGTTTCGTCATCCGTAAAAAAGTCACTACCCAAAAAGTATCTTCTTGTTTCCCTTAATATCGGGCACCTTCCAACAAAATGTAATATATCCTCACGCTCCGCCATATTGCACATATTGCAAAGTATTTATAGTTCTTCGCGATGCGGTATAAAATTCAAATTAAGAAGTTCACCTCTTAGCCGGAACATGCTTGAAATTTGATCGATGGTGTAGTCATCTCGGAAATAGTTACGTTCATTAATGTTATAGCTCAATTTACTGTAGATCATTCGGTGTAATGAATTTGATGCCTCTTCCTTGTATCTGTCTCTATAGATTTCATCTAGACGAATAATCATCGTATACAACGTAGGCTTCCAAGACCTCCATTCACTAGAATTTATTTCCAGACCTGCATCTTGTGAAAGTTCAATCCAGTTTTTAAACCATCCTGACTTGGAGTGTATAGCATGAAGAGCCGCTTTTTTTGGAAGCCGATTATTTGGCATCTTAAGAACTTTGTTAATGTAGTCGACTTGTAGTTTTAATGTTTTGATAAATAGTGGAGATAAACCCGTTTCCAGAAAAATCATATAATTCGGAGTGCTAGGTGGCAAACGAAATATTCGTTTTATATAATATCTGTGGAGTTTTTCTACTGGTTCATATTTTTTACCACCCCACACTTGCGCTGCATAGAAAAGAATTGATTGTGAAACTGCTTCGAACACTTTATATTTGTTGCTATGTGCAATAGCCTTGTTATTAAAACACTCCCGCCATGTTACATTAATAGCTGTCTTAGCTTTCGCAAGCTTATCGGTGAGATGCCTTCCCATGTTAAGGTTATTGGTGAAATAGACACCCAAGTATTTGTAATCTTTCACAACTTCAATTTGTTCATCATTCAAACACCAATGTTCGTTAGACCTGGACCTGCCTCCACCTTTTTTAAACATCATAACCTTCGACTTGTTAAGGTTGATCAACAAGCTCCATCGCATACAATATTCGGCCAGTCTAATCATCTGCAAAAAGAAGAGCTTTAATGATGACTCCAGTGTACTCCACGCCCCCTGGTAGTGCTTCAGTTAGATCATCGATGAATAGCGCGAACAAACTTGGACTTAGCGCACAACCTTGTCTTACCCCTGACTCCGTCGAAAACCAATCAGATATAGTTTTGCCATTCCAAACCGCTACTCTGTTATCCATGTACAAGTTTCGCAGAACTCGGCCAAGCTTAAACGACATTCCTAATCCATATAACTTGTACATCAATGCGTTTCTGTCCACGGTGTCGAAGGCTCCTTTCAAATCGACAAATAATGTGTGGAGTTTTTTACTTCTCGAAATAAACCAGTTGGCGATGCTATTGAGATGGTCTATTGTAGAGTACCCTGTTCTGAACCCCGCTTGAAACTCACTTAGTAAATTATTTGAATCTATCCAAGTGTTCAATCTTTTTAGTAGTATCGTGGTAAAAATTTTATAAGATGAGTTCAAAAACGAGATGCCTCTATAATTTGCCGGATCCTCTATGTTGCCTTTTTTGTGGACTGGAAATATCAGGGCATCTTTGAACTGTTGAGGAATATCCCCAGTTTCCAGAATTTGGTTTAATACTTCTGTCAATTGCTTAGTTAGCTCTTTCGTTCCATATCTATAGAATTCCGTTGGTATTCTATCAGAACTTGCTGCCTTTCCATCAGATAGTGAATTTAGAGATGCTTTAACCTCTTCTTGAGATATTGACGTTTCCAAAATGTAGTCATGGAATCCAGGTGGGGCGTACTGCATCATGCATGGGTTTATGGCGTTTGAGTTTAGCAGTTCTTTGAAGTGATTTTTTAATCTATTACAATCTAGCTTGGGACTGATGATGTATTTTGCTCCATTAAGTTTCCGGGCCAAGTTCCAAAATTCAGATGGGTTATTGCACATGGCAAGTTTTTGCGCTTCAGCTTCATAATAAATTTTCTTTTTATTCTTGCACAGAATTTTAAAACTTTGGTTATATTTTATATACAAGTTTTTTGCGGAGGATTGATTACATCGTCTGTACTCATTTAGCCAGACATATGATAAGTTTCTTGCCTGCATACACTCTTTATCAAACCATGGTTCTTTATAGGTATTCTTTTTCTGCCAATTATTATTTACCGGTACCTGATATGCCTCTTTTATACAACTCTCGATATTTGTTAGGCTACTTTCATATTCATGGGTCAGCAGAAGTGTATTCAACTGTCGCCTATATATTGGGGCAGTTGAATTTGACAAATGCAATTTAGGCATTAGTTCTAAATTTATTCTTTCATCATTTCCCTCTTTTCCACCTTTAAATGACAATAATCGGCATATGATCTGAATATGTTTTCTTTTCTACCTCGAAATCTGTTATAAATAAATTCCAATCACCGCCTGCAATGCTATAATCGATGACCGAACTTAACTGCTTCCCCACAAAGGTGTATTCTCCCAGCTCATCTCCTTTACTCGTACCATTTTGAATTCTAAGCCCAAACGAGTTGCACAGTTCAAGAATTTTCGCACCTCTTGCATTTTTAGTTGAGTCCTTAGTTTTTCTTCTACACCCCATCCGTTCATTTTCAGACCCACCCTCGTTTCCAACTCTCGCATTTAGATCCCCAACAAGCATTACGTTATCGCTGTGTTCACATGTCAAAAACTCTTTGATCTTTTCAAAATCTGTATCCCAGTGGTTACAATTGATATAGGTTGGTACTATCCGAAATCTCTTCTGACATATTATCAAATCCAAGCAGGTAATCTCACCATAAATCTTAAATTTGCAGTTGATATAAACCAAATCTTTTTTAAATCCAAAGATATAACCTCCGCTAGCTCTGCCTTTTGTGTGAGTTCTTATTGCCGGTATTATTTTAAGTTCTTTTTCGATATATTTCTTGCTTTAATTTAGCAAAATTTTAAAAACATAACAAAAATTTATTTCACTTTTCAAACTCGAACAATAACTGTTATTTGCGCAGTGTGTAATAAAAGAATTTTAATAGCATTTTTGTGGAACGAATTGAAGAGCTTCTTTTGTGTTTTTGTTATTTATTAAAATAATAATAAAAATATTGAACTTATTTTGGATTAAATGTATTCTTCGAACATTGTTTTATTGAAGTATACTTACAAAGAAAATTTATATTTTACCGTTTATAAGCAATGATTTTTTTAAATATTTCATCACTGTACGAAAACTTTTGTTGATCACTGTAAGTATTTCATTATACATCTAAGAAAGTCACTTATTTACCTTTTATGCTTCCGATCCTTCCGCTTGGCACCATTCCCTGATGACTTGCCACCGCTGGGACTGCTCCGGCTGCCACCCCCATACCGACCGTGTTTGTCATCTTGGAAATACTGTTCGATGTCTGGACTAAATTTGATTTGTGGCCGAGGCCCAGAAGATGATTTTGCTGACTTAGAGGGGGTAGATGTTGATGATGAGGTGGATGCTGAGTGTGAGTGTGATATTGATTGTAACTCAGATGATGATTGAACGACAGGCTCCGTTTGTGTAGTGACTGTTGATGTATTGGAGGTGTTGCCCGCAGATTCGAATGACCGAATCCCAAATTTGCTGGCGGTGACATCTGTAATTGTAAAATAAAATACAAACTCTTCTTTATAATAGATATTAGTAAAACACGGTTGATCTATAAAGATCCTTAAAAAATGTTAAACTAAAAAATTGCATCAGGCTTTACATTTGCAGCTGAAAAATAAATCTAATATTTTTTTTTTTTGTGTTAGTTAAGATAAATATAATTTTCTGTGCAATTTATTGTGCCCTTTTTTGTTTTTTTTTTTTTGTGTGTGTAAATCCGAGCTTTAAAAAGGACGAAATATTTTAATAAGTAAATAAAATATTTTTCTTTTTAAATTAAATTTAACAAATTGAATGCGTTTTAAAAGATTGATTAAAGAAAGGGCTCAGGCAATGCGATGAGATGGCGTTTTGTTAAGTTTCGAATTTTGTTTGTTGAATTTTTTTTAAATCGAATATTCGAATAGATGGATGATTTAGGCAGCTAATAGAGCTTTTTTTATATTGTGGTGTTTATTAACAAGGACAGACAAGCATTCTGCGAATTGAAGCAGTTTGGTTTTGATTTTTTGTTTTTCTCTGTGCCACTTTGCAAGTTTGCTAAAAAAAAAGCTTTAAAAAACAAACAAATACAAAAACAACACAAGATTTAGTAACAGAGAACAAATAATAATATCCGATGAAAAGTTTATTTGTCAAAGTTTAAGCCAATATTGTATTTTCAAAGAAAAATTTTACTTTCGAAATAAAACCGAATTTCATTAGATTTTCAAACTCACCAAGGCTAGTAACGAATCGAAAAAGTAATGCAGCAAGTGTTTAATCTAATTATTGCACACAAAATTTGCGTAAAGGAATGCATCAAATCAATGTCGCAAAACTTGAAAAGTGTATAAGCAGCCAGAAGGTATATTATGTTACTTATTCGGGTTGTGTATTTATGAAACGCAAAGTAATTTTATCTCATCTAAACTAACTTAAAAAAAAATTGAAAAATGTTAATTGGTCCTAATAAGTTTTAAGAAAAAAATTCTCATGAACTGGTTTTATTTCCTCTTAATTGCAAGTCAATTTGACAAATAAACTATCCATTTCATTGATGGTGATCTAAAAACGGGAATATACAAAGAATTTAAAATAAAAAAAATAAGACGTGCACACTTCGCTTGCCTGAGCCCAAATTGTTGCCAATGCCATCGACTGCAGCAGTCGCAGCAGTATAATATGCCGCACGACCATTATTGCAGAGAGGACAGCCTGACGTCGATAGGGACGACGAGGACGAAGTTGTGGTGCTGGTGGTCGTCGGTATTGCTGAATATTCTTGGCAGCTCGAACAATAGCCTATTCCACAACAACAAGTACTACTACTGTCTGCGGAAGCAATGCTAGCATTTTTCCTATGCGCGTGCACAATGCCGCGGATAACGGCATTTGGCAGCTTTTCCTTTTTCCACCAATGTGCGTACATTCCGCTACGAAACATCCCTTGATTATCTTCATCGGTTTCAGTGACTTCGTCATTGATGCAATTGCTGGAGGGGAAGGATTCTGTAATTGGTCTTCTGCCAATAAAAATGCTTTTAGTATTGATTTGGACTGGTGGTGCGTGAATATCATTGGGGTTATTCGTCTGGACATCTCCTACATCATCATCATCGTCATCATGGGTAAGGAATTTATTGCGAAACATACCGCAGACATCAAATCGGGTTAGATCTCTATTTGACTGGGAGTGCATTAGAGCTCCTTCATCAGGATGATGATAATACTCATCGGTATTGTTGAGTGGGTGGTCAGGTGAGGAGATTGTACAGCTGCCAGCCATACCTGAATCACTGGATCGAGGACTAGGACACTGGGAACTCTCACAACATTTACATTTTCCACCTGACGAAGTTGTATTCGTTCGTCGGTGTGGCGATGATTTTCGTTCAGAATCAGGATTTGCCATTTGAACATATTGATAGCTGATGCACCGCCGTATCGAAGATGAACGGGCTGGAGCTTTTCTACTTGATGAAGGTCCAGAGATCTTTTTGTCAGAATTCAGAGAATGCTTCTTAAAAGGTGAAACTTCACGAGACAGACTCAACCTGTGTTCTTCTTGCTGCTGCAAAGTACCGTCCATATTGTACAGAAGTTCCGCCGTAATACTATCGGGAGCTGGCATAATCGCCGGGAGATCCAATGAGCTGGAATGTGTGGCAACTGAGTTTTCCTCTTCATCGCCTGGTATGCTTGCTTCTCTCAGTCTGACTTGACAGTCTAGACTTCCCTCACGAACTTGATAGGTCGGCACATAGACCTGCGTTCTATCTGTTCGGTTAAATCTGTTTCCAACAAATATATTCGGCATACTATGACGCTCAGTTGGTGAACTCGGTAGCTGTTGATGCTGGACTGGATTATTTAGTTTTATCTCAGCTTCGTCGTCCATGTTTGCCAGGTCTTCACAGCCTACGTAGGTTCCTCCAATTCGTCCGTCATAAGATGATGTTTCGGAATTTTCTGAAATTTCATGCCTCAGATGGCCGAGGTTCAAACGGGCGCTAGACGTATGAATTATCACACTCTTGTCTGATGACATTCTATTTAAGGCTCTTACTGCCTTTGAACCAATGATCAAGGAGTCCTTCTGACCAGGCAACATTTCCACAGAACTGCCAGAACTTAGATTGATAAGATTTAATGTGGAACAATGCCGTTTTGTTGGCATTTTCATAGAATCTTCTGTTAGCGATCCATGGTCAATAAATGTATCTGTAGCTCCTAAAGAGTCCATTTTTCTGGTGTAGAATTTGATAAACTCAAAGGGATCACTACCACAAGAACCTCCATCACTTTCTGAGTCGGTAGGTAGCTCAAACGCATCTTGTCGCGATAACGTCGATCTGTCTTCCGAAACAAAAGCCGTCGACATTTGTTTCCTTCTCAGTGTAATCTGTTCAAAATCAACACTCAACCTCGCTTCTGGATATAAGAGCACCCGAACCAACGACCTTCGAAGCATACCCTGCTTAACGAGTTGCCAAAAGTGGGCACTTAAATTTGCATACGGTGCTGTGGGAGGATATGTTTTTGGCGGAAGTGTTATTCGAAAATTTGGTGAGCCAATCTGATAGGCACACAGTGAGAAACGGGCGCAGTAGCCACGTGAATCAAGAACATAAGGAGGTGACTAATACACAGATAATAGAAAATATTATTAATTCGAACCAAAACTATTTGTATTTTTTTTGCAATCAATAACTAAACAAAAACTTACATGAGACGGTGGTTGAGGTACGCTCATAGATGAATTACTGGTATTTCGTTTAATGTTAACTGGCAATGTGGGATTAGCACCATTTAGAAGGTCAACCCAACGATTAGCTTCGTTGGGTCCCTGGCACACGGCAACAATGCGTTCGATCAGAGGACCACTTATTTCGAAGGCATTTTTAAAAGTCTCACTATCTTCTAGACGGTTCACAACTATATTTGTGAGTGGAAGTTTTCCCTGGAAAAATTTAAGTGTTTCTTAATTTTTGTTTAGGTTTTGATTTCATTATAATATTACCTCATAAATGAAGGCACTCATCCTTTGGCTAACACTGAGTATGAGTAGAGTTTGTGGAAAAAGAACAAAATAACGATCTCGGTGATCGGCGCCAACAGCCACACTTCCCATGTGAATTATGTCACCTGAAAATATTAAAAGTAAATATCGTTGGATAATTGTTCAATATGAAAATTATTAAAAAGAAGAATTGTTAAAACTATTTAGTGACTCCAGAAAGGCCAATTTAGTCTCTAATCTCGTTCCTAATAAAAAAAAGTACACTTTACAACACATAATATGCAAGTATGATGTCGATAACTATTATTTGCAATCGTTTCTTATCGTTACTTTCATGTTTGTAAAGTATTCTAGATTCAGCTTAATTTTTCAAGGATGTATTTGAGGTAGGAGTTTGAAGCATTATAACACTTTCTCATAGGACTCATCAGCGAACAGTGGATTCCGATATCAGGCATCGAATATTCGGAGGAAACCAAATATAGAGAACATATGGAGGCATTCCTCGTCGTGTGGAATCCTCAGAGTCTAAAGTGGGTTAGAAGACCTAGAAACGCTTGAAGATCAGTCTATCAACATTCAAACGTATTCCATCGCTGCGGAACTAGCGGTCGGATAAGATGTTCTGCTAATAGACTTAGACGATGCTCGAGTGATCAAGTCGAAGATTAGAGCAGATGGATGATGATATTTTATCCAAATTGTATGATTTTATAATAATTTAAGGCGTATCATATCACAATGATCCTTTCTTCTTGGACTAAGTGTGTTAGTTAGTTATTTTGAACAGCTAACGGCCACTGTAGCCTAAGGCATATAATCTGTGAGTCTATATGATCAGTGCTTGAATGGCCCCCACAGCGGGCTTATGGTGTAATGGTAGGTTCAAAATGATGCATGGGTCTATACGTACCGTGTTGAAGTAGGGATTACCGAAAGTTCCTTGTCTTGTACAGAAGATGAACTGTTAAGCTAAGGCCGTAACCTCAAAACCGTTATTCAGTACTGTGGGGTAGGTTAGGTTAGGATAAAAGGGGGTAAAACTGCAGGTCACCTCACCTCACTGGGATCTCAATGGATCAATTGCAGCTCACACGGTAAAAAAGAGAGTTTAGGGATGAGAGAAAAAGGACCTTTGAATAAATTTCATGATATGTTTAAGTGACTTATTAGAGCATCGACCAGTTCATCAAAGAAGTATTCTCCGATCCGAAAGATCGTCTGCGATTTCATTCCCTTCTATGTCACTGTGACACGGGACCCATATTAGGGTGACTAAGTTGGATTCGCTTAGGAATATTAATTCGTTGCGGCAGCGATATACTAGTTTTGATTTTGTGATGATTGAGGAAATGGATTTAATTGCCACCTGGCTGTCTACGAAGATATACGTATGATCTATCTGACCAATTTACGTGCGGAAAGCTGTTTTGTTGCCTCACTAATTGCGAGCACCTCCCCGCCTGAAAAACTGAGCTAAAGTTTGGATTGGTAGTCTGAATGATTTGTTTATGGGAGGATTTTCTGAAAAAATTCGTGCCCCTCCCCATAACTGTCTTAGATCCGTCGCGTCGGTAAAAACCGAAACATTATTTATATCGCTCGCTCGAGTTGCCTTGGATCACGTAATTGCGACAGAGTTAAAATCTATGTGCCATGCAATGTAGTCTGTATGAATTGTCATTTTTATAAAACTTATTATAATTTTGTGACCATAATGGCCCATTTTCGAATTCTTACACTCTTTTCGTCTCAGAGCGCTCTTGGCCGCCAACACTATCTTAAATGGATCAATTAGGGCTAAAGAAAGAAAAGTTTCTAGGGTTGTGGTTGGTGTAGTTATCATAAAACTAGTTGTACCGTCAGTCTTTGTATTTTTGCCATGGTTTTACGATTGGTTGCGTTTTCCAAGGGCGGCCTCAAGACCAAACATGCTCACGTCAGTAAATGCCTTACTTGGGGGAAAAATGGGTTGGACCCCTTGTGGGAGCTTCGCACTTGCTGTAGGTTACGTCCACATTAGTGGACAACCATTGTTGGGTGCAGTAATGGTTAAATAAGCCAACAGCCTACCAATGTGGGCTAGATTTGCACGTCTAGTGAAATTGGAACTCTGCAATTATCTTGGACATTTTCAATGCCTAAACAGAGAAATTGACGCAGGAATATCAGCGAAGTGGGTAGGACCACTGGAGAATTAGGCGTTAGTTCGCAGGAGTCTTCGTGGAACTATTTTCACATTTGCCCTATAATCCAAGAGGAGTTAAAGTGTTACTGTGAAGACTGCAGCGATCCAGACCACATATCTTAACAATAACATGACTCTAGTTAAAAAATATTAAATAGCGGAAACTGTCTTTAAACGTACCTAGCGTACTGAGCTCTTGCCCCTGCCAGCCCCTCACTGGACCAGTCAGAACTTGCAATTCTAGTTCCTTTTGCCTTCGTGTTGCAGAGCACGTTGCCTGAAACAATATTCTTTAGAGAATTTTAAATACACACAAATTTAGATGTTTTACAGCAATGTCCTTGTATACAGCTACACTACGTTGCGTATCTCCACGATCTGCATGACTACTCTCCATATGCCTTTCTAATTCTTGCAACATTGCCGAGTATTTATCTAATCGCCTAAATGGTTTCGACAAACCCGTAGTAAGAACTAGCAAACCTGGAGATGCTGCCCCTTGACGCTCCATATATTTTTCCAGATCATCTCTATCATATAAAAAAAGGATGAATTAAAAAATATTCGAATATATTTTCATGTCTACTTACTTGTGCTTATCAAGGATAACAATGGCTCTAGGATGAGCTGCACAATATGCCTGATGAACGGATTTCATAATGGGAGCTTTCGTTAGAAATAGCTTCCCCACACGATCGTTGCATTCTTCTAAACTGCTCAACAACTCATCGTGTGTTTTCACAACCTCGACAAAATTGCACATTAATTGAGCGTATTCATCATTTGTTAAACTATTGAAATGAAAAACAATGAAGAAACAAAATATTAACTGAATATTTATCATGTGTGAATATGAATGTTTACTTACATTTGTGTGTTTTGAAGCGGCTCTAGGAAATTCTCCAGCAACCCTTGGATTTCGCCTACATGAGCTTTTTCACTATCTAATAAATCCTTTAACACAACCGAACGATATTCTTGAATTTCCTCTGGCGGACGTATCGTTTCGGACGGTGGTAAGGGTGCCTTATATTCAATAACATAATTGCTGGGAAACCAGCCAGTCTTATCGTTTAGAGTTCCCTCCCACCAGCCACCCTCTTCACGTTGTGTCACAGTAATGAGATCGCCCTTTTGGAAACACAATTCATCATTGTTTCCGCCCTTGAATGAGTATTCAGCTTGAACAATAAGCGGTTGATCCATTCTACTCGAAGCAGTATTTGTCCGTGGTGTCAACCTATTTTTGAGGACGTCGCTTCGCAGTGTTTCTGGAAAAAAGAAATATATAATTCAATTAAATTTATTAAGACAATGTTAAAGAGAATAGGTTTGTTATACAAATTAAGTAGGAAATATTTCGAAGATTGTGGCTGCACACGGATGGGTTCGTAGTTCAACAGCAAGTATGCTGCCATATCTAAACATTATTACCTACAAAGTTGACACCTTTAATATCAAAGTGCACCACGGTTTGCCCATCCCAGTTCTGGCACTTCACCTTAGTTACATGAACAATACGAGTAAAGTCAGAAATTTCAAATTTGGGGTATTTGCGCGAGCTCATCGAGAACCAATTTTTTTCAACTCATTAGATTTAGTAGTTTCTGAGATATAGGGCTCCAAAAATTGCAAAAACGTGACTAACGCACTCAGTCGCTCGATCACTCAATCGCTTACTCACTTGCATATCACTCACTCACTGACAGATCATCAACAAATTATGAAGGACTTCACGACACCTCCATTCAGGAGGCGTGGTATCCTCCCTCTTTCTCCGAATTGATATAAATTATATGGAACACTTCCGATTGATGTAGAAATATAAAATTTGGTAGACCAGTAGCAAGCAAAGAAAAAAAAACTTAAATTTGGGAATTTCCAATTAGGAGGCGTGGCATACACCCTATTTCGAAGAATTTATTTAAATTATATGGAGCACTTCTGATTGTGGTAGAAATATAAAATTTAGTAGGGCGGTAGGGATTAAAATGCAAGCAAAAAGAAAGATTAAAATTTGGGAATTTCTATTCAGGAGAAGTGGCGGCATCCACATATTTTCGCTGAATTCTTATCAATCAAAAATTAGCAGTGTTTTTATTTGCGATTATAGGTACTATAAGGCTCGTTGTGCATTAGTCGAAAACAAACAGTTAAAGCCTATTTTTTTCGGAAACAGCTCTAACGATTTTGATTTAAAAAAATCAGTGTATCTTTTTAGATACGACCGATCATATGAAAAAATTTTTTTTTAATGTCTAAAAGCGGTACTTTCCATACGACCGTTTTTTTTATTTCGACTATCTCATAAATGGCTCGACCGATTCTTTCGAAATATCTTACGTATATATGTAGGTTTTGGTTGCTCAATTTATACTGCGTATCAATATTTTTAATAAATATTTTTTTGTATTTTTAAAAGAATTTAAAAAAAAAATTTAATTTATATTTTGAAAACTGCTCAATCATTTTTTTTCAAAAATTATAGTTATATGTATTTGCTGAATACCTATGAACTGGATTTTTGATTTTTTTTTAAATTGTTTTCAAAAAGTTTTTTAAAATAAACTTTTTTTATCAAAAACCGCTCCACAGATTTAAAACATTTTTTTCTCATAAATTCAAATTTACCCACGAAATAAAATGGCGTACTTTTTTTTGAGCTCAAATTAGTTTAAATATTTATTTCAGAATTTTGAATTATTTTTTCTTCGATTTAATTTTTTATTTTTAAGTTTATATTATTTAATATTTAAGATTGTCATACCAATTTTTTTTTAGAAAAAAATTAAGGAAACTTTGTGTATAAAAAAATAAAGTAAAAAATGACTTTAAAAATATATTTAGATTTTAAATACAAATCTTTCGCATACAATATGATCGAACATAAGAGCAAGTACGTGTATTTTATTCAGTAATAAATATAAGTACTCATAAACAGGCCGTGCGTGTGAGTTACATACAATTAATTGGTAATGTACATATTATACTGAGTCAGTTATATAAATATTTAATCGGTGGTTCAGAAATTCTAACCCACCGATTTTGGCGGTTAGCTAAGGTTCAACGATGGTTACAGGTTCAAATATGTGATAGAAGCCGAATACATGCTTGACCCATCGTTGAACCTCAGTTACTCCGCATACGTAAATCGGTGAATTAAAATTCATGAACCAAGGATCACATTTTGAACCACGGATCAAATATTGAACCACGTTTGTGCAACTGACCCTAAATCACTTTGGTGAGCTGAAGAAGAATGAGATGAGTCAGCGAGTAAAGCAAGTCATATCACTTCACTCTCTGAAATAGCTAAGTCCGGGCAATGGAATTCTTTTTTTCCATACTTAATGCATTATGGTGCCTAAAGCATAGATTTTACTTTCAGTAAAAGTTAAAATCAGCTGCTGTCAAATTGCCTAAAAAATTAACTAAAACTTGAGTAGCCCCTCCTATCAAAGCCCTACAATTGGAAAGCATTAAGCACTTTAAGGAGCCAGTAAGTGCATATTATTTAATAATAAATAAGCACTCATTAGCAGCACGTGAGTGTGTGTTATCGATAGAGCACTCATAAGACGTTCAAGACTTAAACTGTCAAAGTACATTGAAATATAAATTCTTTTTTTCTAAAAAATCTCAATTTTTATAAACCAAAAATTCGAAATTTTCAGATTTAATTTAATCTCCGGAAATTTTTAGGCGAATTTTGCCAAGAAATCCTAATAATATTATAAATGTGAAAGTTTGGATGGATGTTTGTTGCTCAATGGCGCCAGAATGGATGAACGGATCTGGACGAAATTTGGCACAGAGATAGATTATAGTCTGGAATAGCACACAGGGTACTTTTTATTCGGGTAAAATGTATGGTTCCGGTGAGATAGATTCTTTTTTAGTTTAGCATAGAGTTCATGTAACATATCTGCTCATTCCACAAATAGCCAACATAGTTTTTGTTCACAAGAACCCAAAAAGCACATACACACACACACGCACGTACATAACATGCAGCTGCTGTTCCAGTATCCAATCCAGTGTTCCAGTAAAAGAAAGTGCAGTCGTGTAAATCCGGCATTAGGACCACGTAGATGTGGAAAACTTATCTTTTTGTTATTTCTTACCGCTTCATATATATTCCATGTTATTTGATTTTTTTTTATCCAAGATTTTTTATAAAATCAATCAATTGTTTATTTTTTGCATTTAATTATTTGAGCAACTTGAAATATATAAAATCAGGTTGTTGTGATCGTTTTGTTTTTTGGAAAAAAACCGGTTGTGTTTGGGATAGATTTCCCAACAAAACGCTGCTAATGTTAGATTGTGAAAATTATTTTTAACACATTCTACGTCAAATTGCCTAAAACCCAGGCTAATCGATTTATGGTCGAAAAAGATATTGACAGAAATACGAGTATGTAAATCATTTCAATTACCAATATCCCTGCCCGCCACACACCGCATATCCTTGAAACTGTTCCAAGTTTTTTTTTTTCATTGTTTCACAGATGATGATTGCTAGCGTTCTGGCCTTATTTCTTTTTCGTCGCTGATGCAAACATCTTTGTGTTAAAATTTTAATTACTTTCATTTAAATATTTCCCATAAGCAAATGATGTCATAAATATTGCATTAGTTGCCCTGAAGATGTCCGAAAGAATAATAATTTTTAAAGTCCACACATGGATGAATCTATATACATTTCTTTACAGTATATTTTCTGTTTAAAAAATGTGAATAATACTGATTGATCGAAGTTTCTGTGTTCATTTATTTATTGATTTTTTTCTTTTAGGCAAAAAACTATGGTCTTCTATACATCTTTTCGATAATTGCTTGATTTTTAAAATTTTCTTCTTTGTTTTAAAAACTATAGATTTGTTGATTTACTTCATTTTAGAGGTTTATTTTTATTTTCTCAAGAAGAATCTTTCGTTTTCTCATCATAAATAATAAAAGACATACATTCTTCTATTTTTTTTTTGTGCTTATCTAAGTCGATAAGAGTTCTATTTATGTATTTTATTGTTTTATTTTATTTTATGAATGAACCATGGAATTTTCTGACACATAAATAGTAAGGAATGTCTTGGCAAGATTCCAGATAATAAATAAATTCGAAACATCAACATTTTTTTATCACACATTTTATAGGGTGTGTTATGCGCTTTAGTAACTAAAACGAAATATTTTAGCCTTTTGAAAACTACGCGTATAATTAAAAAAAATAATTTAAGAAAACGCTGAAACAGAAGTCTATCACAGCTGTTGATCAGCCCGTCATTCATTGTCGACTTGGTTGTAGCGTCCTTAACCATTGTTCAATTCGTCATGACATATTTCGTCGATCGTCACTGGGGTATGACATAAAACTTTAAAACTATAGGCCTATTGCAAATTTACAATTAGTACCGGAAAATCTACTCCTATTAAATGTACATCTTAATATTCTTAAATGCTCAGTTATGTCATTTAATCGATCTAAAAATCCAGTCGATTAGTATCTTAGAACTTATACTACGTTTCCACCGACCACTAAACCGAGATTTAAGTAAATTTAGCTAAATCTCATACAAATCTTGAAGATTTACCATACAAATTTTAATCTTCTCAGATGAAGATTTGAAATAAATCTCATTTAAATCTTCAATCGAACTACCCTACTTCCATATCGAAATGAACACATTTATATGGAAAGTGAATTTTTCTCATCGGTTGACACAGATGAAGCTGCCTGTCTCACTTCTACATCATAAGAGAAAATGAAAAGATATATGCATTTTGAATAGGGTTGTCAAAATTAATCTACTTTTGGAGCGGTGGAACCACATTTTGAGATTAGTAAATCTATAAGAGATTAATGTTCGGTGGAAACGTAGTATTAGAGTGACCTCACACGGGTTTCGATGCTAAAAGGATTTAGGGGTTGTTTTCGATTTTCAATTAAGTTTTGCCTTGCATATAGACTTTTTGATCTCGAAATCTAATGCTATGGTTGGTTTTACTTTCAGAAATTCCAAGGAATTTAGTGACCCTTACACTTTGTAGTATCTGTTTGTCTCTCTGGTTCACATCGCTGTATACTATATGGTCACCATTCACCCTACCATAACAAAGGAGCATTAAGGGTTGAACGAATGCTGAAATGGTTCACAAAGTTTGCGTTACGTAAAATATACTTCGCAAGGGATATTATTTGTAGCCAAATTGGCAACCCAAAGTGACTGCCATTATTTAATATTTATGCTCCAGTGGGTTCCCTGAGACCTAAAGAAAACTACTTCTTTTGTATCGATATACTCTGTTTAAGACAAATAGACACTGTAGACTCGATAGGACGCCTTTCATTCTGGCTACAGTGGATTGCAGGGGCTAAGTAGTGTTTATTTTAAATGGACCCAAATATTAAAGAATAGTATGAAGGGTTACCATACTTGAATTTTTATTTAATTGTTTTATTTATAAAAAAAATTAAAACACGTTATCCTTTTCCACACCACTGTGAGGTAAGATAAGGCGAATTTTTGAAGGGTATCCCCATATTCTAGAATGCACACTTGTCGAAATCATCTACTTTACTGTTGAGACACGATTTGTTTTTCTTTTAAGTTTTTGGGGGCAAGTTTTGGTCGTTGGGCCTTTTTTTGTTAAGAAGTCTGCTAAGTGTTCGTTCATCCACAACAAAAATATCAGCTAGCTGGCTTCACAGCTTTTTCGTTTGCAAATTTGTGTATATATTTTTTTTGTCGCGTCAACATTTAATTTTTTTTTTATGAAAATAAATCTTTTGAAATCTTCGAAGCCATTTCGTCCTAATTGCACAAAACTCTTTAAAAAAAACATCCCTTCAATTTTGTAACAGCATTTAACGTATTTTCCACACATTTAAAGAAATGTAAAAAATGAAAACAACCCAATTATTTTTAAAGCATCTCAACAGACCAAATGGACAAGGGTAACTCTAAGTACACATCAATATTAAAAGTGGGTTGAATAGCACCATCAGCAGTAGCCATAGACCACAACAAAAGCAATTCAGTCCATACTCAGATGTGCGCTCAATAAGACGTTGGGTCTGCGTCAGATGCAATCAAATTTACGGGCTGGCAAAAACACTTTTTATATAGAGAAAGTTCTTTCAATTTAGTATGGTGAAAAATATGAAACGCAACTGATTTTGAAAAAGCTTACCCATAAGACGTATAGAGTATATTTTTCTTGGACAGAGTATAAAACTTATTATTTTAGATTCAAAATAGCTTTTAACGGCCTTTAGTCCAACAAAAATTGGCGTTTCATCCCGGCGATCTCACATGGAATCATAGTTGACTAGAGAGGACCTTTGTCAATACGCAATTTTTCCATGATTTCACCATTGTTCCATGGGGTGGGACATAATTGTGCAATGATATGTCCTGTGAAAATACATATGTCCCTGCATCCAAATAAGTGCACACATGCAGGGTATATTTGTTTGGAGTTCAGTTTCAAGCCAATTTGTCTCCATGATCAAACATGACATTACATAGAGAAGCCTAAAAAAGTTATCGCCAAAAAATGTCTGTCTGTCAGTCTGTCCGTCTGTATGTATAACGAGCTACAGCCTAAACAACTAAAGCGATTGCCTTCAAATTTGATACGTGTGATTATTTTGGCATTCCTCAGAGGGTAAATTGAAATTTTATTTTTAGGCCTAAAAATAACGGTACCTGACATATGACCTTGAAGGAAAGTCTTATTTTTCTCTAAAACGACTCCAACGATTTTCATAAAAATGTTTGAGAATTTTTTTTGTTGGTAACATCTATCATTTGATATGAACCAAGTTTACAGTAAAAGTCTATTAACGGTACCTTTCATATAACGTTTTTTTTTTTAATTTTTGGCTTTCTCCGTAACGGTACATTGGATTTTTGTCAAATTTTATATCTGAGAAGATCTAAGTAGATAAATATTGTTTGCATATCAAAATTTTGAATAACTTTTTTTTTAAATTAAAATAATTTATTAATTTTTTTTTTGAAAAATCAATAATTTTAAAACTAATCAAAAAAATAATTTTAAATTTTATATTCACATCAACATTAATAGTCTCTAAAAAATTGCATACCAAAATTTCAAAAGAATTTTGTTTTCAAAAAACGAAAAATAAAAAACAGGATTTCATCAAAACCAGTCCTACAATTATCGAGATACTTTTTTATTAAATTTTCATTGATCCGTGGCATCTAATGGCGTTCTTCGTTTTTCCGAAAAACTGATTAAAGTGATGGTTTTGGCAGTTTAAACAAGTATAAAAAAGGGATTTTTTCACCTATGCACCATTCACTTTCATTATATACATGTATGTACTTGTACATATTTACATTATTACCCTCCTAATTTACATAATTAAAATCCATTTAAATATACATTTGTAGGTACCTATTTAACTATTCCTTGAATCATGCATTCGACAATTCATTATACTAAGAATCAAGGTAATATTACCTATATTGGGTTTAAATCTGCATAGGATAACTATAATAGACTAGCTACCTACCAACAGCGTCAGTGAGTAACACTAAAGTTGTTAGCTACAAGAGCAATTTTGTACGATCCAGTCGTGCATTTTATTTATCCACGTCATAGCCATTTGCATCCCAAAAGTTTTAGCGGTTTACAAAAATATGTAACCCACAAACTGAAAACGCCTACCAACATTATGAAAAGCCTTTTAAGACACTATATCATTAATCATGATATCAAAAAATGTTGCCGCATTTATGTTTTACCTTAATTTACAGTAAAAAAAAAATTAAATGAACCTCAGTATGCGCCAAGCGCCAAACCCATTGTTTACATGACACTATTCCCATCATCAAGCAATAATTACTTTTAATCTGAAATTCCACCGCAACAACCACACCACCAATGTTTAAACCAAAAAAAAAACATACAATTTGTGGAAGTAGTGGGCGTAAGTTGCAATTACAATCATACTCCTCCGGCTTAGTACAGCGAGAAATAAAATGCGAAAAAAAATCATTGAACGCCACCGCGCCGGCCGCCACATTCAACTATCTATACACATAACTAATTACAACATGCTACAAAGTGGGTTTGCTGATGAATGTCAGGGTGAGCAAATGGCTTTGGCGCCCCTAACCATCCGCAAACTATGTGAGTACGTATATCTCGAACTCGAACTCGCACAACAATATCACACATCGCAACAAAACATTTTCTAATTATTTCAACAAAATGATTACAAATTGTCTAGCAACATTATAATTGATTGAAAATATTCATCTGTACTCGTAGCAAAAGAATTTCATTGAAATAGAATTTCAATCAAGATCGCACAATTCAAATTAGGCGGAAGTGGTATGTCACAAGAGGCAACATCGCAACATCCATTGACCGTGAAATTTGTATTTGTTATTATTTTTTTTTTCTAAGCAAGCTGGCGCAACCAACCAACTACATTTCGTCGACGAATTTTGTTAGATTTACACCCGTCATCCGTCGCCGACGGTGTCGGTGGCAAAGTGCAACGTAGGAGATTCTTGATTCTTTTATGTTGACAATTGCGCCGTCTATGCCTAATTTTTGTTACTCGTCGGAGACAGGATTGCCAACCGCGTTTATGTAAACCGAAAAACATAAACGAGTAATAAGACACATTTAATGGCTGGATTATCTCTAAAGCATTTTCCAAGTTTCACGGCTTCGTTAAATTTAAAAATGACTTAAATTGTTGCGGGTGGGGATGAATTTCGGGGGCAAGATACCCAGCGAGCTAAATACCGCGTCCCTCGGAACTTAACGTTCTTTCCCTTCTTTTCCAAGCACTTCATATCCTAGTTTCCTTACCCTTCCCTTTTTCCTGCCTTACCATTTTCCAACTCTTCCCCATCCTCTTGCTCGCAAAAAAGTACTATTTTAACATACGTCAAAATGAACTTTCGATTTCTTTTAAAAAACGCAAATAATTGACGCTGTGGATGCTAAAGTCGTGGAAATCTCTTCTTTTTTTATAAATATATTGGATGTTAAATTATTTTTTTAGAAAATTTATAAATGTATGTACTTTAGGATTATTGAGGTTAAAATCGACGTGTAAATGTTAAAATCCTAGAAAAAAGTATAAACTGTCAAAAAACAGACCAAATTGTGAATATGGATTTCATTCACAATTTTTAACTAGGTTAGGTCAGAAGGGGCTGCAAGCTGGCTATATCAATGAATATATTGCGGTTCCCAAGGTAAGAGTGTATTATGCCTCCCTAAACCATTGTGCCCTCTGAGTAGAATTCAGATGTGTTTAAGTGGCTTAGTGGTTTTCCTAGTTCGGTCGGGTTAGGCTGGGGCTTTTAGAAAGTAAATGATTTGAGCCATCTTCGGGCTCTTCGTCCGTACAACCTTAATATAAGTCAGATGTGACAGTTAAGGTCTGTCAAGTCCTAGTAAGTATTCTGTATTTTGTCACTCTTAGAGATATCTGGCCAAAGATTCTTCGAAGCCCGACAACTGTCTATACTTGACAACCTGTCGTTTGCGGTTCTGAGGAAAGTTTGATGAATTCTAATATTTTCTTGCCCACAGGCATAAGTACCCTGAAACGATTTTGCTTAGTTTAAGGGATGATCCGGTTTTGGCCAGTTCGTCCGTGATTTCATTCCCTTGTATGTCACTGTGTTCTGCGACCCAGACTAGGCTGGCTAAGTTCGATTCGTTAAGCAATCTTAGTTCGTGGAGACAACGATCTACTAGTTTTGACTTTGTGACGATTGAGGAAATGGCATTGATTGCCGCCTGTCAGTCTACGAAGATATTTATGTGCTTACTGACCAGCTAACAAGCGAAAAAATGTTTGTCATGTTTTCAACTCACTAATTGCGCCACATTCGCCTAAAAACCTGAGTTTGGAAGTCTATACATTCCTGTCCGAAACATGTTTTATGTCGCTGACACGTTTTCATTCCAGCTATTCCTTGTTGGGATCACTGTCATTGCGTCAGGGTTAAAATCTAAGTGCGGTGAAATGTAGTCTGTTTGAATTGTTATATTTAAAAAATTCTTAGCCGTGGCAATAATGTGTAGTTGCGTCCCATTTGGTGGGGGTGGGGCTTATATTTGAATTGCCATCTTTAATGGGTTAGTCCGCAGCTGATCGCCCAATTACAGAGCTTGTCAAGGCCGCTTTGCATAACTTCGCACATGCCAACAAAATTTCCTGATGCCAATAACACAACGACTTTTACAACAGTTGGAATTGGCCTTAGTAAGATCTTGTAAGCGCACAAAAGCCAACGAAAGGGATATATTACTCCTCCTTGTGAACTACCTCTGCATATCCTAACTCTAACTTTGAAGTCGCCCATTTCTCCACTTACGATCCTGGACTGAAGCATAGAGTCGATCCAATTTGACAGTAGTGGGTCAATGCCAACAGAGTTCAGAGCTTGTCCTATTCCTTTATTTTCAACGTTGTTAAAAGGCCACTCTATATTACAAAAATGCACCCAGCCTACTCCTAAAATTGGATGATATTTGAATAGTGCCAACGAATTCGTAAAGTGCTTCCTCACAGGAGATGGATCAATGAAATATCCTGCGAAGTGAGTGCTCATAAGTGGATTCATTAGTCTCAGATCAGGAGTATTTTAAGGTTGCAGTCGATTTATGTACTAAACCCGTAGGAGTATAGACTTTTGACATGATTTTTCTAAGTCTAGCAGCGTCTTTTTTACTTTCAATTTCTGTAAAAAAAAATTACTGTCGAGCTGCTCTTTTCGAATAATTATGTAGTTCCGTTTTTATATTCGTTTGTAATGATTTTATTTTCTCCGAAAGATAGATAGTCAGCTCGTTGGACCGCCATGCAGGGTTGAGCTTCCTACTAACTTAGCAATGGGCAGGAAATTTCGTACGCTTTAATAATAGCTGTTTTTCAATATATATCAGTTGAGCATGGTTTAAGTTTTAATTTTAATTTTTCCTGAAACCTCGAGAGGAGCCATTTTCACAAAAATCAAAATTAAAACATTTGCCATTTATGAATGGATTAAAACCATGTACATAAGAAATAAAATGCACGACTGGATCGCACGTACTTGCTCTTATGTTCGATTGTATTATATGCAAAATATTCTTAATAGAAACGGCTAAATGTACTTTTGAAGTCGTTTTTCATTTAGATGCAGTAATACATATTTAGAATTTGAAGGAGCTTCTGTATAAAAATTTTGATCCAAATCCGCTGAGCCCTTTACGAGAAAGGTTAAAATCAATTAAATGGTTGTATGGCATGTACCGTTAATAACAAAATATTAAAAAAAAAATGTTTGGCCAAAATGGAGGCCATACCTAAAGTAGTACACACACCAATTTTTATCAAAATCGTTAGAGCCGTTTTCGAGATAATTAATATGGTAGAAACAATTGAATGGCAAGTACCGTTATTTTTGGGGCTACAACAACGATTCAAAGATCTATTTTGGACAATCACAATCAATAATAAAACGCTTAAATACAAAGTTTGAAGAAAATCGCTTCAGCCGTTTAGGCTGTAGAGAGCTGTACAGACAGACAGACGGAATTGCGGGACCCACTTTTTTGGTGTTCTCTATCATCGTAATATCATGTGATTTAAATCTCGAGTTCGATTTTTTTCCAAATGCAAATGACATTTTGTCACTTGTGGAATTGGAGATTTTTCGATATTTTTTTAAATTTGTTTAAAAAAATTAAAAAAAAAAACTACTACTTTTTGAATTTGTTGTAGAATTTTAGAGTAAATAGAGAAGCGATGTCCAAAATATTACTATTTCTCCAATATATTGTGATAATCGTCTTATGCCCTACACAAAATAAGCACAAAATGGTGGAAAATATGACGGTTTGTCAGTTTTTTTCTGGAAATGAAATCTTGAAAACAAATTATTTGGAAGGAGCAAAAGAATTTGTTGTCAGCGGTCAGCTGTTTTCTGTCGACTATTATGTTTTATGTCAAGCTCTGGAAAATGTTTAGAGAGAAAAGTGAGAGCTAAAACTTAGCACGAGTAACAGATCAAATTCAAGAGTTAAATTGTATGATTTAGTTAACAAAAATTTCCCTACATGTTCCATCACTGTCACTAACTTCAATTTTCAAAATAGAGAATTTATTCATAATAAGCACATTTGTTTTTTGACACGCAGTGTGGCCAATTTAGCATTTTTCCTGCTATAAATTTAGCACAAAAAGTTTGCTTTTAGCATTTATTTTTTTCAAATCCTGCCAGCAATTTTTTTTTAGAAGGAAATTTGGTTTTAGCAGGAAATCTAGCAGGTTTTCATATTTCTCAAACCTTAAATAAAACTCAATCAAAGATAAATGCGTATCGCTCATTACAGAGCTTCAATCGTGTACTCCACAAAATCTATGAATTTTGGAGCAAGTAAACTTCGTTTCTGTTAAAAAAAAAGTTTTGCGAATTTATAAGCAACCATTAAAATATTTTTTTAAAGATAAAATCATGAATTCTGAACTTATTTCCAAAATTGAATCGCAATGGAACAACATAAATAAATGGGAGAATATTGAAAATACTATTGAATTTTTGTGCAAGGTACTCGTAAATAGGTTCACCGATGCATCCAATGAAAACCTTTACAAAGAGTTGTCAAACTTCGTCAATTCGTTTTTAGTTGTTCCTATCTCAAATGCTGAAGTTGAAAGAGTGTTTTGTTTTATGAATCTTGTAAAGGATCAACGAAGGAATCGACTGAAAATTGATATGTTAAATAGGTACCTAGTACACTTTTTATCCGAGATAATTTATCTGAAAAAAATTGTAATCCTCCTAAATAATATAATTTTACCGTAAAAAAAGACAAGAAACTAGTTATATTTTTGAAGATGCATCAAATAAAGCAGAAACCTTTTGCAGTAAAAATTTAAATAAATACCTTTTAGGTAATTATAGATTAACAAACTCTGATACCTGATTTTTTTTTGTTTCTTTTGTTGCGAAATTGATTAATAACTATGTATTTTTAAAGTTGTTTCCTTTTTTTTTTAATAAACTTAACAAAATAATCAACTTCTTTTTTTTTGGTTTGATTAGTTATTTAAAATCCAACATACTAAAGTAAAAAAAAAACTACAAAAAAATATACACTCGGTATTTTAATGTCGATTTCGTTACAATAAAAACATCGATCTGCCGTCGATCCGCCGTCAGTTTTCTTCTGAAAATCCGATTCTTTTCAAATTAAAACCAATTTTTTTCTGAAAAAAAACAGTTTCGTATTGAATCTCATTTGGAAACGGATTTGTAAACAGATTCGTACACATACTACAATATTTGTTTTGACGTTTCTCAATTGTTGTGTTGTCAATTAATTTTTATTTTGTGGCAGTGTACAGAAAGAACAAATTAATATTTAAAAAAACATAAAATTATTGTTAAAAACTTCTTGGAAAGAAATATTAAAAAAAGTGCAAGTGGATTTAGGAATCCGCCCGAGGCGGAATCAGCAAATAAAATCGAAATATTGATGAATTAACGAATTGAAGATTTGTTTTTTTTTAGAGCTACCGTCACAAAAAGAGATTAGATCCGTAATCGTTCTTTTCAAAGCCAAAAAGTATTGGTTTTAGTATCGAATCCTATTTATTGAAACGAAATCGCGTCACCATAAGACCTATTTACGTATTTTTGCTTTATAATTACAGGATTTTCAGGTTTGGCAGGATTTTTGGCATTTTTTTTAGCAGTTCTTGTAGTAAAAAATCCTGCTAAAACTACTATCTTAGCAGGATTTGAAAATTTTCATTGGTCACACTGGATACACAACACCAAAATGGAAAATTATCGACGATTTCGAGTTGCATCACTTGGAAAGTTCAACGACACCAGCACACTCGACAATAATTAACAGAACCATAGACCAAATGCACATAGGTAGAGTTAATAGAAGAATCCCGCTATGGATTTTTGGACGGACTTTCAATTTCGCGGATTAACTTCTATTATTTGGTTTATAAAAATCTTGAATCAGAAGTGAAATAAGCATTTTTTATCAATGACGATACAAAACGTCTAATGGCAACCCTGTCGCAGTCCTATCGAACCGATACCCGATCATACTCATTATTTCTGGGTATCGATCGGTTTTATAGTTTATGAGAAATTATTTTAAAAATAGTTTGTGTATTTTTTTTTGTTTTGTTTGAAGAAAACACAAGTGTTAAATTGAGAAAGACCCGATCACCTCTCAGGGTTGACGTCAATTTCCTTTAAAAGGCCCACATGTTTTATAAAATTAAATCAGAAATTAATCATTTTTGATGCTTGATCAATTTTTTGGGTGTTTAATAAAAGTACGCGCTTTTTCGCTTAGATGTCGAGTGGTTCGGTATCTATTACTAGCAATTACTCCTATAATTGTTTTTTGAAATTTATTGATGCACAGTGAGAAGGAATCTAATTTGATTACTTAAAAATTTTGCCAACAAAAAGGAAGAGGAAAAACATATTTTTGGCTGAAAGCCAAAAGAAATCTCAGCGTTGTGCCATGCCGCGCCTCACCGATGATGGTTGCGCCAATGCCACTACTTCTGGGAACTCGCAATGTTGAGATAGTTGTTTTTAATTGATCTTGGGTGATGTGACGAGATTACATCGGGTTCTTTTGGCGATCAGCAAAAAGTTTACTTTGTACACTTTATTATATTTATACAAAAAAAAAAAAAAAACTTTAAGTACCTTTGTATGTTTTTATTAATATTTGTTTTTATGAGGCCTGATGGGTGTGAGTGGAGTGGAGATTTATTGGCACATTGAGTAAACATAAAATACGGAGTACAGTTTTAATGGTTAAAAAAGTATCTAAAAAGTTCTTAATCATCTTGATGGATATGCCAAATATAAAGGAACTAAATCAATTATATTTATCAAAATTGAGAAAATTTTACTACAAAAATATTTATTCTGTTGTCGGACGTTTTGTGTATTCGAGAAAATTGTGATCAAACCGATATTTCATCATAACGCATTATATAAGCACAACTATAAATAAAATGGAACAGATTGGCTTTCTTACATGTATTTAAGCCTATCCACTGCCCAGTTGGATAAGATAGGCTAGGTTGACGTAGATGTACAAAGAGTTCAATTGGGATACCACGAATCTAGGAGAAATCGCTAGGATCATTGTACTAGAACTCTTCCAGAAGATTTTTCGTCTTAGGCATAAAGCATGGATCTGGAAAGTTGGTAATACATTGCTTTTCCTCTTCATCCATACAGCTTCTATGATAAAATCGATTGAATATAGTCCAACCAGCGAAACGTGCTTTCTTGGGTAGTTACATATGGCGGTCACGAGCCATATCTAGCTCAGGCCAGATTAGCGCTAGAGAACGTTGTTTTGGTACCATAATTTGTATAGAGCTGTAGATTTAAAACGATTTGAATTATTTTTTGTACATCCGTTAATGCAACTAACCCCAGATCAATTGCTTTGGAAGATTAATGTGGGATCACTCGATGGAGTAAAAAACCAGCCCGAAAAATATTTACATTGTGTCAAACTAGTCATCTAGCAGACTGCCACGGATACGACAATCAATTCATCCCCAAAAAAAAATTCCAGCGGTGTCAAAGTGCATGATCTTGGTGGCCTGTTGATATTGCCACGATGAGAAATTACGCATTACGCTGCCAGGAAATGTATCTTGCAATAAAACCATATTCGCTAGAGTTGTGTGGCATGTGGTCTTGTATTGTTGAAAGCACATATTCTCCAAGTCGTTATTCTTCAATAGCAGGCAAAAAAAAGTCGGTGACAGTCTTTTTTTTTTTTTTTTTTAACTATAGGCCTGTAAGATATAAGGTCTTCTAAATACAACCTGAATTCCACGGCACTAGTTTGGCACAGTAGATTTGAGAACCAGGTATTGACTGTCTCATTTTAACCCATGGGCGGCATCCAATTAAAATTGGAGGTATAGAAAAGAATGCGCCTAGCGTGGGGATCGAACCCACACGTTAGCAATCAAGCACTTTATCAACTGCGCTATTGCCACCGCTTTCGAAGAAGTAAGGTCCAATCACACATCCGGACCAAAGAGCGCCCCAAACAGTGACTTTGTCGATGTAATGGCCTCTCTTCAATTACTTAAGGATTCTCAGAACCCCAAATACGACAATTTTGTTTATTAACACATCCACCGAGTGAGAAATGTGCTTCGTCGCTGAAGAAAATTTTGTTCGAAAAATCGACGTCCACCGCCTGTTGTTCAATCACCCATTCGAAGTATCTACGACGTTGTGAATGGTCAGCTAGCTTCAGTTATTGTGTGAGCTGGACTTTATATGGATGTAGGTGTAGATCCAAATGCAAAATACGCCATAATGTCCCGTAAGACAGTCCTAATGCCTGAGAACAACGAGGAATCGGAAAATTCGGGTCTTCGGCAACACTTTCACTTACAGCAGCGATATTTTCAGTAGTACGAGCGAAACGATAATGCACAGGCCTTACAATATCTGTAACCAATCCAGTCTCTTCAAATTTCTTCTCAATTTTGCCAATTGCTTGCGTAGTTGGACGATTATGTAAACCATAATCTCCTCTTAAAGCACGATATGTGGCTGTGGCAGAATCACCATTTTTGTAGTAGGTTTTAACAATTTTTGTGCGTTGTGAGATAGTTAAGGGATACATTTTCGTAAATGTCAGACTTTCAACTTAAAAAATAAATTGGTTTAACAACTTAGTTTGACAGATGTCGAATTCCAGCCCTATACTTTTGAAACCGCAAAATGGATAACCCTTTATAAGTATTTATATATGTATACGTGAAAATTAATTTTAAAATAATTAAAAATATTAGTTTTGTTATTATTTATATCTGAACTATCTAAATTTAATTTCAGGGAATTTTGTACCATATACGAATTGCGGCGTACAATTAACTAATGTAAAGTAAAAGCATTAGTAAATACTACGAAGCTATTCGTACAATACACGAATGAAGTCGTAGAATGCAAAAATGAAAAACAACACCATTGGTAATTTATACTAATAAATCTAAAATATACGAATACCATTCGTGACAGAAAATAACGAATAAAATTCGTACAATGTACGCAGTTATTAGTACTATTTACACATGAAAATTTTTGAGTGTATTGGCAGATCTGTAAACTACAACAGAACAAACAATTCTGGTAGTAAATTCCCCAAACAAATAAATTATTTCTACACACCATCCACCAAAATTTGAATTCTTAACACATCCCTAGTAAATATTTGTTTTACTGTTCGATTTCACATCTATTCATGGATATAAAGATTCCCATGTGGGTATTTCTCATGTGTGGACTTGCCTTTTGGTATTAAATTACGCTTAAGTGAACTAGAACTTAGTGTATGAATATCGTAAAGTGAGCACGAAATAAGATGAGACATCCTTCGAATAAAAATGATGAACGGAATCATTCGAATGATTAATGAAAATCATTCGAGATGTTTCGAGACAATCTAAGAATCGATTATGATCGATTATTTCATCCCAATGCACACATCATTGATTGTTAGCTTTAATTCTAGATTGTATTTGTTAGTATCCAATGTCTCGGTAGAGAACTTGGTTTAAACATTTTCATATTAAGGGATAATTATCTTACTGATCTTGATTTTGAGAAATTTCTCCAAAATTTCACAATCCAAATACACAAAGTCAGGCTGCACATATTTCAAGTCTGTTGTTTGATTTTTTTTTTTGTATAAATTTCTAAATGAAATATGACCTTGCTACAGAGAACTTTATACATTTTCAGTTCTGTCTCCATTTTATTAAAGATGTGAAATAAATTTAAACACACGCATTAAAAAAAAACAACAGACTACATTATTAGGTATAAATACATTCGTTTACAGTCCACATTTTGTTTATCTTTCTGACATGTCCCCATCACCGTGAAATAATTCTGGAATGTGACATCAGGGTCGGGGATCGAAACGGGATTTTAAACATTCCACAATAAAATATTACATTTTAGGTTGTGTCGTGTGTGTTATGTTGTGCTTCAAGTGAACTTGAAATGGAAATACTGTCATGCTTATTTGGCATCCTGTTTTTAAGACAAAATGCTCCCAATTTATAGAACTTAAAAAATATTCTGTAAACTTAGAATTTCTTTTATAATTAGAGGCGTGCACGTAGGCTGACGGAAATACTTTCCTTCTTAGTGTGCACTCTGTGTTGACGACAATAATTATTCTCTACATTACGGACAAAAATAGACACTAATTAAAGGAAACTGTAAGTGGAACTGACAACGTCACTCGCTCGTACATTATTATATAGCCTAAGTACTACGAGACGGGTTTAGAAATGTGTCTTTTTCTACAATTTCTTATTTTGGTAGATAAAGCAATCTCTTCATGGTACCAAACCATCAGTATTCTCTATAGCATGTCAAGTTGTCAACACTTTAACTACTCGTATAGTGTGACTCGCTGGATGTGACACTGTAACTCTTGACTGACTGACTGAGTTACTGAAAGTGATACTTTTCTAAATGAACGGAGAGCATCTTTGAATTCAGTTGAAATATGCAAAGCTATCATTTGGATTTTGTACTTTGAATTCCATTCACTGAACAGTGAACACACATAATCCCACACAAGACCATTAAGATGCTATGCTACCAACAATAGGGTATTATAAATTTGTTTATGTTAAGCTCCAAATTGGAAATGAAAACAAAATTCCAAGTAAAAAAATCACAAATTCTTTAGTCACATAAATTTGTTTCAAAATACGTAGAAGCTGTGGAATTTAAAATTTTAAATAAATTAATCAGACCTTCTATCGTGCGTCGTCGGACCAAAATTTAGAATGAAACAGATTTTTTGTCATTTGAACAAATTATTTTAAACACTCATGAATTTGGAGCATTTTCTTGATGATAAAATCTGACTGTTTTCGTACAAACTTCGACTAGAAGAGTATTAAGACAGTGCTGTCTCTTCTGAAGTTATACTTTTTATGTGCGTTGATTATACATATTTCATTCTTCAAAGATTACTGTCAGTCTAAGCGATATACCGTGAACGACAATAGGCATTTTTCTTTTTTAGTTCAGAGCAGAGTCTGACTTGTCAAAAAATTTGTTTGTGTTTCTTTTTAACTCAGAGCATTCAGAGCTGCAAATGTGTGTTTCTTTTTCCGTTCTGAACATGTGTTGATCGCACTCGCTTTGCTCGGACATAACTGACTGAGCATGTGAGTAAATTGCTGAACGCACCAAATGCCATATGTGCCACGAAGGAAAATGTGAAAAAAAATAATTAAATACAATTAAGTTGGCGAAAGAAGTTGATCGCTTGTCGATTTTCTTTATCTGTGTACAAAAAAGGGTAGTTTTGTGTTATATTGCGTTTTATGGTTAAAATGCAAATGTATTCTGATTTGTGTGCTTAAAATGTGTTTAAAAAACATATCGCTCTGTTTGGAACAAGTTCAGTGCATAATCTATGTGTTCGAACTTTGTTCAGTACTCTGCTCTGAACAAAAAAGAAAAACGCCTAATAGCACAATTAAACATTCATTTATAGAAACCCTAGAAGAGACAAGAAATAGTGTTCATATATTCATTGGACAGAATATACAAATAAAAATTGTCAGTACAGGAAAGATAGTACGTTTGCTCCTCACTCTGGTTGTCTTGACTTGCAAATGTGTCCCTTTTAAAAGCTCTCTTTCCCGCAAATGAGAGATAAAAGTGTGTACGGTTAGCGTCTGTTGAATATTTTTTTTTTAATTTTTAATCTTATTATCTTCTGTTTATTTTTTACTAATTAATTTAACACAAAATCATTCAAAATTATTTAAAAACAATATCACTAATTCTTGATTAAATACAATAATCAAAGGACACGGTAAAGCCCCAAGTTCTGGCACTACACCCTTTATTTACAGGAACAAACTCAGGCTATTTTCGACCCCTTCTATCTTCAGTACTAATGAAGTCAGTTAGTTCAAATTACAAATATTTGCTAAGCAGTCAAGCACAGGCGACTCACCAAAATTTAAAACTTTTAGCATAAATGATTCCTGAGATATAAGGCTTCAAAAATCAGAAAAAATATTACTGACTCCACTCACTGACAGATCATCTTAATTATGGAGCACTTCCCGACATTGTATAATTTTGTAATTCTGCACAATGGTATTTCTTGTGATGGAAGCAAAGGAATAAATCGAAAATTTGAAGTTTTCCATTATGGGGGTGTGGTATCCGCCCACTTCCTCGGTATTGGTGTCAATTATATCAAGTGCGTTCGATTGTTGTAGAATAACTAAATTTGGTAGAGTGGTAGGCCTTAAAGTACATAAAAATAAAAAATATGAAGTTTGAGATTTTCTGGTTAGGGGCTATGGTATCCTCAACTTACTGAAAAAAATATATAATTTATATGGAGCACTTCCACTTTCAGTATTTTTCGACATTTTGACATGGCAAACTATTACAATCTTTGCAAAACAAACGTGAAAAATTCCATCAAGTACGTACCTAATGCACATTTAAGTGCATGCTGATTATTGTTCTTGTGTGATTCGGGATTAGCCAATCAACCCTTTTCAGAACAAACAGGGGTGGCCGTGGCGCGATAGTTGGGTGTTCGCCTGTCAACCTGATGGTCACAGGTTCGATCCCTGCCGTAGTCTATGTCGTCTTATTTTTTCATTAAAAAACAATTTTAAAATAAATGTCATAAGAGTTGCAGGCTTACTCATTACATGCTGTTTAGGCATAGAACTAACAACATGTGATTGAGCAAAATTAGTATACCGATAAATATGACAACGAATGAAAAAAATAATGCGAATTATAAGGGACATAGGTAAATAAGATACGGAAATTTCTCCACATTAGTTCAGCCGCCATCCCTGGAGATAAAATCTGAGACAACAACCACCTCCAATCTCAGAACATCGCGCCTCAAATCTGTCCTATCCTTCTTTCTCTTCCTAACCTAACGCCCGCGCTGTGTTGAAAAATTTAATCCCTTGAGCGCGTGTAGATTGTAAAAAAAAAAAAAAAAATTACTTATCTAAAGGTGGAAAGGTGTTGTCGCTTGGTGTGTTTATTTTACCATGTTTTCTCTTTGTATATAGAAATGGGTTAGTACGAAGTTAAATTTTCGGCTATTGTTATTTCGGAGAAGAGACTAATTGTGCGGATTTCCAATAGAGTGACTTTCGGTTAGTGATTTTCTGATGAATTATGCGTTGTACTTAATTTTTATTAACAATTTTGATTCGTTGATTCGTGTAATAGTTATCAGACCAAAAAAATAGATTAAAAAAAAGAGCCAAGTTCTCCTATACAAAACCCTCTCTGTAACAAAAAGCGATGCTTTCCTTCTCAATTTGAAGATAATTGACAATTATCGATTAATAGTCGATAAGTGTTGAGTTTTAAAATAAGCATTAATCAAGTAATAATTAACAAATAAGAGGTGTGATACCTAAGAACGGTGTTTATACCATTTTGGATTAGAATTTCTGAAAACCCTTATACGAGAAAAACTTCAAGTTCAGCATTCGACCCTTTTTACTTGCGACTGTCTGTCAGTCTGTTAGTCTGTCAGTCTGTCAGTCTGTCAGTCTGTCAGTCTGTCAGTCTGTCAGTCTGTCAGTCTGTCAGTCTGTCAGTCTGTCAGTCTGTCAGTCTGTCAGTCTGTCAGTCTGTCAGTCTGTCAGTCTGTCAGTCTGTCAGTCTGTCAGTCTGTCAGTCTGTCAGTCTGTCAGTCTGTCAGTCTGTCAGTCTGTCAGTCTGTCAGTCTGTCAGTCTGTCAGTCTGTCAGTCTGTCAGTCTGTCAGTCTGTCAGTCTGTCAGTCTGTCAGTCTGTCAGTCTGTCAGTCTGTCAGTCTGTCAGTCTGTCAGTCTGTCAGTCTGTCAGTCTGTCAGTCTGTCAGTCTGTCAGTCTGTCAGTCTGTCAGTCTGTCAGTCTGTCAGTCTGTCAGTCTGTCAGTCTGTCAGTCTGTCAGTCTGTCAGTCTGTCAGTCTGTCAGTCTGTCAGTCTGTCAGTCTGTCAGTCTGTCAGTCTGTCAGTCTGTCAGTCTGTCAGTCTGTCAGTCTGTCAGTCTGTCAGTCTGTCAGTCTGTCAGTCTGTCAGTCTGTCAGTCTGTCAGTCTGTCAGTCTGTCAGTCTGTCAGTCTGTCAGTCTGTCAGTCTGTCAGTCTGTCAGTCTGTCAGTCTGTCAGTCTGTCAGTCTGTCAGTCTGTCAGTCTGTCAGTCTGTCAGTCTGTCAGTCTGTCAGTCTGTCAGTCTGTCAGTCTGTCAGTCTGTCAGTCTGTCAGTCTGTCAGTCTGTCAGTCTGTCAGTCTGTCAGTCTGTCAGTCTGTCAGTCTGTCAGTCTGTCAGTCTGTCAGTCTGTCAGTCTGTCAGTCTGTCAGTCTGTCAGTCTGTCAGTCTGTCAGTCTGTCAGTCTGTCAGTCTGTCAGTCTGTCAGTCTGTCAGTCTGTCAGTCTGTCAGTCTGTCAGTCTGTCAGTCTGTCAGTCTGTCAGTCTGTCAGTCTGTCAGTCTGTCAGTCTGTCAGTCTGTCAGTCTGTCAGTCTGTCAGTCTGTCAGTCTGTCAGTCTGTCAGTCTGTCAGTCTGTCAGTCTGTCAGTCTGTCAGTCTGTCAGTCTGTCAGTCTGTCAGTCTGTCAGTCTGTCAGTCTGTCAGTCTGTCAGTCTGTCAGTCTGTCAGTCTGTCAGTCTGTCAGTCTGTCAGTCTGTCAGTCTGTCAGTCTGTCAGTCTGTCAGTCTGTCAGTCTGTCAGTCTGTCAGTCTGTCAGTCTGTCAGTCTGTCAGTCTGTCAGTCTGTCAGTCTGTCAGTCTGTCTGTATGTATGTATAGAAACCTACAGCCCAAACGGGTGGGCCGAATTGCTTCAAACTTCGTATATAGAGTTTTTTAGGTGTTGTACAGAGGGGAAATTGAAAATTTTTTTTAGCTCAAAAAATAACGGTACCTGCCATATAACCGTTATGTTCAAACATATTTTTCTCGGAAACGGCTCTAACGATTTTGATAAAAAAAATCATTGCGGCTTTTTAGCTACGATCGATCATATGGTTGAAAAAAAAAAAGATTAGAAAAATGTCTAAAAACGGTACTTTCCATATGACCGTTTTTTTGCTTTCTATCTATCTATCTCATAAACGGATCAACGATTCTTTCGAAATTTCACACATATATAGGTTTAGGTTGCCCAAATTATACGACGTACCAATATTTTTAATTAGTATTTTTTTGTATTTTTAAAATCATTAAAAAAAAATTTAATTTATATTTCGAAGACTGCTCATTAAATTTTTTTTCAAAAATTATATTTATATGTATTTATTGAATGCCAATGAATTGGCGTTTTAGAATTTTTTTTGAAAAATGTTTTCAAAAAGTTAAAAAAAAATCTCTTTTTCTCAAAAACCGCTCCACAGATTTTTAATTTTTTTTTCTCATAAATTCAAATTTATTTAACAAATTAAATGGCGTACTTTTTTTTTAGCTTAAATTAGTTTAAGTATTCATTTCAGAATTTTGAATTATTTTTTCTTTGATTTAACAGATTTAATATTTTGTTTTGTTTTTAAGTTTATATTATAATATTTAAAACTGTCATACCAATTTTTTTAGAAAAAATTAAAGATATTTTGTATATATAAAAAATGAAGTAAAAAACTGCTATAAATATATATTTAGATTATTAACAGACATCTTTTGCATTCAATGTGATCGAACATAAGAGCAAGTTCGTGCGATCCAGTCGTGCATTTAATTTAACTAGACATCAACAATTTTTCAGTCTGGTATCTAAAAAACTGTTCGGAACTAAATATAAGAAAATGCCTGTCAATCACATTTGCACGTAAGCGCATTTAATTGTCCCCTCGTCTATACAGTTTAGCAGGGAAATTTTGCTTTAAGCATTATTTTTCTGTCAAATCCCGCATTAAATTTGGTTTTAGCCGGAAATCTAGCAGTAATTCATATTACGCATAAAGCTAAAATAATAATAAAATAATACTTTAAACAATTAAAAATCAATTAAACATAAATGCTTGCCGGCACTTAACCCAATTTCACCTTGCGATTTTTAAGCGCGTTAGTTAGGGCCGAGATAGACAAAATTGCTCAGGTTGAAAAATTGTACCTTTTTTCTTCTTGATTTTCGCTATGGTATACGATTGAACGTTTCGTAATTAATTGGAGTAAAGAGGGGGAGATATGTTTGAGGAAAGTTAACATCTTTTAAATATTGCAGTGTTTAAAAGCTCCGAAGAGAATCCAAAACAGAAACAAGGATTAAGATCCCTCTGGTGTAAAGCAGTCATACAAAAAAAGCTTGAACGTAAATACTTTTTACGAAATCAAAAAGCATTATGCCACCAGCCGACAACGACGTGAAGTCCTTAATTTCAGAAATGTCATTTTTATTTCATTTTCCTCGAATCCATTACTTGTATTCATCTGCATTTCCAAAATTGCAGCGGAATTTCACAAATATAAAAAGTATGCGTATGAAAATTGAAATTGATCAGCTAAAGTTATGAAAATGTAAAAGTAAAGAAATTTTTTTGTTTTTTGGGTTAATCAAGAAATACACTTAACAAAATATACAATTCCTTTTTTGTTTTTGATTATTATTTAGGATTCAACATACGAGTACTAGAGACAAAAACTACTAAACAATAAAGCTTGGCATGTTAAACTTTAGGATTGGACCACTTTAGTGTTAGTGGTCGAGGCATATATTTAGGTTTTTGTTGGTTCTAATCACAAAATATACAGAGTTGGCAGGATTGCTGATAGTTTCATTCCTAAAAATAAATTTAGTATTTTTTTTAGCATTTTTAGTAGTCAAAAAAAATCCAGTTAAATCCAATATTTTAGCAGGATTTGAAATTTTTCATTGGTCACACTGCATCTATACCATCTTCATGATAAACCCATATCCATTTGCATTGTTGAGTCTATTCCTGACCTTGATCTATTATGTAAAGAGTTATCCATTTTGCGGTTTCAAAAGTATAGTGCTGGAATTCGACATCTGTCAAACTAAGTTGTTAAACCGATTTTTTTTTCAGTTGAAATTCTGATATTTACGAAAATAGATCGCTTAACTATCGCACAACGCATAAAAATTGTTAAAACCTACTGCAAAAATGGTGGTTCTGCCACAGGCACATATCGTGCTTTAAGACGAGATTATGGTTTACATAATCGTCCAACTACGCAAGCAATTGGCAAAATTGTGAAGAAATTTGAAGAGACTGGATTGGTTACAGATATTGTAAGGCCTGTGCATCATCGTTTCGCCCGTACCACTGAAAATATCGGTGCTGTAAGTGAGAGTGTTGCCAAAGACCCGAATGTATCGATTCCTCGTCGTTCTCAGGAATTAGGACGGTCTTACGGCACATTATGGCGTATTTTGCATTTGGATCTACACCTACATCCACATAAAGTGCAGCTCACATAACAACTGAAGCCAGCTGACCATTCACAAAGTCGGAGATACGTCGAATGGGTGCTTGAACAACAGGCGGTGGACGGCGATTTTTCGAACAAAATTTTCTTCAGCGACGAAGCACATTTCTCACTCGGTGGGTATGTTGATAAACAAAATTGTCGTTCTGAGAATCCTCGAGTAATTGAAGAGAGGCCATTACATATACAAAAAGTCACTGTTTGGATCGCTCTTTGGTCCGGAGGTGTGATTGGACCTTACTTCTTCGAAAACGACGATGGAACGACTGTCACCGTCAATTCGGAGCGTTATCGTCATATAATAACCGACTTTTTTTTGCTGCTATTGAAGAATACGACTTGGAGAATATGTGGTTTCAAAAAGATGGTGTCACATGCCACACAACTCGAGCGAATATGGCTTTATTGCAAGAGACTCTTAACTTAACTCTTGAGCACTTGAAATCGAACATTCGTCAACTTATGCCCAATATGTGTCAAAAAGTGGTCGAAAATTACCTCACACATAATGTCAACGTTCAAACTTTATAATAAAAAAGAAATATAATGAAAAAAAATATTTTATATGTGCTTTATTTACGTTTACTTTTGAAACCGCAAAATGGATAACCCTTTATAAAAGATATAATATTTAAAGTCAACTCAACACTTGGCTTTGTAAAACGATGCTACAAAGAATTGTCTAATTTGTCCTTGAATACGCACTTCAAAAAAAAGTTTTTCTTATCGAAAGCAAGCATTCTACGACGTTCCTTTCGAGGCCTACAGTAGCAAGTTCCTTTGATCATACCTCCTTATCAATAACGTCTTCAATTAGTTAAACTGAAAACTCTGGAAAAAAGAAGAGAAATAACTGGCATGCTCTGTATTCAGGTTCAAGACAACCCATAACTTTATAACTCCATCTTTTTTAACACTAACCCACGTGATTTGAGAAATCCTCAGCTCATCTATCTGCCCATTCGCCGTACATCCTATGAACCAATTGCTCGCAGCCCTAGGGTAATCTCAAACTTTATCTCCAAAATCATCCTCCCAATCCTTCCCATATTAGCTTTAAGTTACTTAGTCAAGCTTGGGGTTTTTGCACACCCTCCCCCCATTTAAGAGACAAAACATTTTGATGAAACATTTCAATGTGAAGCAACAGTCGTTAAAAATGATATCATCATATAATTAAATGGCGAACATGTTTTTGTGGTACACTTTTCGCGGCCGACAAAAACCGAAGGGGCATAAATTACATATCAAACGAAAGCATTTTTAGCATAGATGTGCAGAATGCCAATATTATTTAAATATACTACACAGAAATTGTTTAAAACAATAAATAAAAATGCAAAATAATACACACCTACACTAGCGACATCTGTTGCTGGAAAGGTACATACAACTGTCATACAGTTTTAGTTAAGTAAAAGTTAGAACCATTTTAACTTTTGCTTTTTTTGTTGTTTGGAAAAATACAGCACATTTTGGGGGTCAACCCAATTGAACACCGCACAATTGAACACACTATAATGGAATACTGAACAATATATAGTAAAAATAAAATTTAAGAAAATGGTTGGTGTATTGGATAATTTAATGAAATATATAAAAGGAATTAGAAATTGCATACTCTTGAGGGTTCGTTGCAGACTTAGTTTTTGAATTGTGTTAGTGCTGGGCAATTCTAGGATGGTGAATAGCTGAGTACAGGAAAGTGGTGGAAAAGTGTAATTAAATATTTAATTTCTAATGAAAACTATGTACAAATTGAACAAAGACTGTCTGTGTTGTAGCATTTCATAAGAGGTAAAGTATGGTCAAAATACGAGGTGTGTAAATCGTGCCTATCTCTAAACCTATTGTTTTGGATTATTTTAATATTTCTTGAATTTTTTTTAAGGCCTCAGTATTGTTGTAGGTACGTATTTTGGTTTAGCTTGGAAAAAATGAAAGGTGCAAGAGTAAGAACCAGGAACATTTGTTGTTGTACAAAAATTGTTAGTGTGTCAAAAATGTGTATAGGTTTACAAGTTTGTTTACCATTAACTGGTTTTTCTTTGAACTCCAGGATTGAGTGCTTAGTAGGTACTTCTCATTGCATTCAACAATTTAAAAAAATCATAAATTCTCTGTCTTTAATTGAATGATAATGAATTAAATAAATAAATTGGCACTCGGCTAGTATATTCAAAAAGGCGACGTAAGTTCGATGTTGATTCCGGAATTAAAAATGAATCCATAACTTTGAAAAACGACATTTAACAATTAGTGAAGTTTTAAATATTTAATAAATGTTTTCTGTTGAACATTAGCTGTGTTTTATTGGGAAATTTATCCGCCGTAAGTTTATCCGTCGTAGCATTTTACATACAAATCGCTACGGTCGATAAAAAGCTAAAGTAGAACCTACGGTGGATGGATAGATGACGTTTATTCCAGACTCGAATTAGATTTTGTTAGTTTTGTTGGTACGATTGATAATTGGGTTGAATCTCGATGGATGTGTTCATGGAATGTTATAATTATTAATTTCATTCGTAAGACAAATCGACCTTTTTGATTCTTTTTTTTTTTATAGTTAGCCAGTTTATATTTCTAAGATCTTAGATAATTCCATTTTTTAATAAATTATAAGCTGTTCTTCTGAAAAGTTTCTGACCTTTACTATTAAAAACTATATTCTTTGCTCAATTATTTTCTGGAGTACGTCTAAAATTCAACCTATATCTGCAATTTTGCATACCCCTAATGTCAATTAATCAATTTTAACAAATTTCGATTTCCATTTTGAAAAAAAAAATCAATATCTATGGAATGAATACGGTTTTACTTTTATTTTTGACTAACTAAGACCAATATTCGTTTTGTGTTCAATTTTTATTGATAGTTATAAATAAACGGAGTTTGGTGAAAAAAATCATCTTTTTATTTAGATCTACAAAAAAGCAATTTGAGAAGACAAACCGCATTGAGTGGAACTGCACTATAGAGGAACTGTTCGACACTGCGCCGCAAAATACGAGTATTTATCCGTATGAAATTCTATGAGCTATAATGCCAGGCGCCCAAATATGCAACTTACAATTTTGCAACAGTTTGGTTGCTTAAGTGAATACCATGTACTTATGCACATGCAAAAACTATTCAGTCCGCGATTCGAGCAACTTAAAAGTTTTGTGTTTTGGCACAAATCGAACGATCGCCTCAAATAAGTTCTTCAGTTTGTATCTCACCGAACTATAATGAACGCGCGCACATTAAATCAAAATATTGTATGTGTGTTGGTTTATCTCGTTGATTGATTTTAAGTTGCTTATGTGCGCGATCATCGTTCAACTAGTGATTAAACTATTTCGTTTCGGAAAAATTGCATGTGAGCGCCTAGCCTAAACGCATTAAACGGCAACTGAACTTCACAAAATGTGCTTTTTCTTCTCTGTTTAGTGGACATTGTCCACGGACTGTATTCGCTTCACCACATGGACATGGACTGGGCGTACAATTTTGTGATCCCATTATTTTTTTTCCTGGACATGTGCATGGAAATTGCAAACCAAATGTTAACTATTTGTTCCTTAATCCGCGTATGTTAAGTGCAGTATGATATCTGTTGAGTGAATATTTAATTGAAAGCTAAACATACTCAGAAAATAAATTTATAAATTGACTTGCAAAATAAAACTCTAGCTATCGATCTACTCAGAAAATAAATAAAAGCATGAAATATAAAGGGAAAATGTAAGGGGAGTGAACAATTTAAACTACGTTGTACTGTGCGTTCAAAACCAAGAAACATTAACATTCAGGCAATTGTGTTTCCTCGTGTGAAAGCCATAGGCGGTTTTTAAAGCAATACAAAAATTGCCCTGCGTAAAAAGGGACTTGACCATAGTCTATGAACAAACCCGTTCACTTGTCATTTCCTTTCTATTGGTGCAAAATGAATGTTCGAATTTAAAATTGCAAATGCAGAAAAAGTGAACACAAGAAATAGGTTTGAAACTTAAATTAAATATTGGTACGTTTTTCTTCTTTCTATTTTATATGAATAAAAGCTAATTATTGTTCCTAATTTTGATTTTTTAATAATTTTACTTTGCAAAAGACTCTTTCATTACTTGTTACTGCTGTGCAGGTGTACCATTTTTACAAAAATACAAAAGCTACGGTCCATGCTACGGTCGATGCGTTTTTTTGGGCATTACTTACGGTATTATGGATAGATTCCCAATAAAACACAGCTATTGAAAATAAAAAGAAATCAGGATTCCAAAATAAACTTTTTAATTCATAGGGTATTTACAAATTGATTCAACAAAATTCAGCCTCTCTGTTTGTGCTTTTGTATTCTGTCTTTAAATATTGCCGTCTTGTTTGGACAATTCACGAATATCGTTTGAAATTCTTGCTCAACTTATTGTCACTCGGTTAAATTTAGAAAGAAATACACAATACTAATTTGTTGTTGTTGTATGAGCAGCGATTTTCCAATTGAGAAAAGGAAGATGCTGTGTAGATTGTGTCTGTATGTCGGCGGTGGCAGTGGGACGATAGATGGCAAGAAAGGAAACTCATCCGTTGCTTATTTCCATTCCGCTGTGCAAATTCTTCAACCAAAAAAAAAAAAAAACATTAAATAAATCGGACAAAAGAAAACAAGATAAAAGTTTTTTTGTTTGGAATTTCGTATTGTTCGACTGAGTGTGGTGCGGTGCGGTGGTGGTTTTGGTTTGGTGACACTCAGGTCATAGGCATGCAAAACTAAACGACTCTGCCACTAGACATTACCAAACAAAGATAGGCCGGCCGACTTCAAGTTATTGTTAAATCCAAAGGACTGCAAAACAGCAGCAGCATCGGTCGGTCGAAACGGTATTATGTACATCGCAGTTATCTTTGATTCTTTTTTTTGGTTCTCTCATAATAATTCATAGACTTTGGCAATTTTGTGTTTTTGTCAGAATGAAAATGGCAACGTGCCAGTAAATAAGTGGACACAAAACACGTGTTGACATCAGCTCGGTAGCATTGGAAATGGAATAGTGGAAGCCCTATTCTGTTGGGTGGATGTTCAGATTGGATTCACTGTTGGCAGAAACGACGCGACCGACATGGAAACGGAGCCTTTGCAATGCCATGTGTCGTATAGAATTTATTGAAAGGCTGTGTTTTTTGGCCAAAAGGTAGGTACATGAATATTTTCACAATTTCCATCTCTTTTTCGTAGTACTTGTTTGTATGTGATATATCCCGTTGTGTCGTATTTTCTTTTTTAATTAAAATGTTTTTCTTCTTTTTTTTTGTATTTCATTTAGGTCAGCCAGCAGCATATAGTTTATTCGATGACCTTTGATGTTGCCTGCCTGTAGGGCCTGAGTCATTATTTGGTTTCCATTATACTCTCAAGGGGGTGTTGGCTTGAATTATTAAATTGGACACATTGTACTACACATACATACTAACATTTGTGCGATGTAGTTGGTTTGTGTATTGAGTCAAGGTGGAAATGGAGGTAATTTTGCTTTTATGAGAGTATTTTTTTGGCACGACTGCGGCTGAATGAAATATAAATTAAAGGATTACAATCTTAATGTACATTTGCAAGAAATAATTAAATGATAAATAGCTTGCGGAAAATTTCATTTTGGAAAATGATTCAAAACCAAAAAAGAAATTAATTCAGATTTTTAATAATGGTCACAAGCCACAGCTTATATGCGAGTAAGTAGGAATGAGTATTAATTTATTAAAACGGTCAAGGCCGTTTCTTGAGCTTCGAGATTTGATTTTTAAGGACATGTTTGAAGCAAGAGTCAAAATTAATCATATTCGTCAATTGATGTCAATGTCATATTTCACAGCATATGGTTTTAGAGGAAAATACAATGAAATATAGACAATTTGGACACTATTATGTTCGTCATCATGACACTTACTCAAATTAGGTAGAGTACGATAATTAAAGCGAGAAAATTTAATAACGGATTTGTACAAAACAGTTATTTGTATTAACTCAAGTGCAACTCTACCCTTATAATTCAGCAAGTGCCACTTTACCCTTATTTAGGAGTATAACTTATCGGCAAGGAAATCCCTCTTGCCGAAAGGAATTATAACAGTTTAGGATTAGGCTAGACAATGCAGCTGGTCAAGTGAGGCAGACGTACAGAGTTAAGTTCTTATCGCGTATCTGACCTGGAAGGGCGCTTGGCGAGTTAGCACTGTTCATTTTGCTTAGTTATAATTTAATAGCAATTGTGCTAAGGTAATATTTTCAGAAGTGGGATTAGAAATCCATAAAATAATTTAAAAAGGTACTCTAAAATTTATTTTGTGAAGAGGGAAATGTTGAGATATGAGTTGGCAAGATTTTTAATTTGAATTTCAACCGTGGAAAAGAGAGGAGACAGAAATTTGTTATACTATCTATCACTGTGTTGGTGATCAGGGGGAGAAATAAAAAATTCTCATCTAGTCATCTCGTTTACTCCTTCTGATATTTAAAGAATGTAATAAAAAGGACCGCTATAGGTATACAAGACAAATATTTATAGATTTTTTTCGGTAACGGGATTAGATAATTGCCGTTGCTTTATAACTTTGATTTTGCATTTGATCAGTTGTGAACATTTTTTGTGAGAATTTTAAAAGAACAGGTTTAAATAGTTTCAAAAAAAAAAGTAAAAATGTCTGGCCGACCAAGGAAAATTCCAAAACGATTTGTCGATGGTGACACAAGTGAGGCTAACGTTCTAAGATTAAAGATTCAGTTAGAGGAAATGAAGAAAAAAAAACCTCGAGCGAAAAAGAAGTAGGTTTATGTTGTCGTTCACCTAGTCGATCTTCACAAAATACGGCATCGATTAATCCACCGTCAACTGAGATGCCCTTAAGGTTAGACACAGCAGAGGTAACGATGATGATCCCTTTATTCAACCCGTCAAACTCTTCTTCTCTAAGTGCTTCGGAATGGGTCGAAACGATCGAGAACATTCGTCATCTCTATGAATGAGACGATCGCAGCACGCTATTTTATGCATCACTAAGACTAGGAGATTCAGCAACAAGTTGGTTTGAGGGATATAGAGGCGAAATTCATAATTGGGACGAATTTAAAAACAAATTTTTGCGAGATTTCTCTTCGAAAGAGAATTCCGCTGATATACGTGTTAAATTATTATCTCGACAAATAAAAGAAACCCAAATTTATGAAAGTTATATTTACGAAATGGCTGCGCTGGGAAAACGAGGAAAACTTGACAATAATGCAATAATAAAATATATAATTTCTGGTCTTAGAGACACAACCTTGATGAATAATTTAATAACCGCTAATTGCAATAACATTCCTGACCTTTTGGCAAAAATAAAATTGTTAAAAGACATTCAAAGACAGGCCGAAACACGACAACAATTTGAAAACAATAGAATCTCAAAAACTACACCTCGTTCTGTTTTAAGACCATTCTTTAATATTTCACGGAATATTCAAACTTTTTCTAATTTAAGAACTCCATTTTCCAAAATTTGTTATAATTGTCGTTTCCCTGGCCATTTCGTAACAGAATGTAAATCGTCATACCGCGAAAAAAATCAAAAAAGTATACAATAATCGCGTTAACTATCAACATCCGTCATTTAACACCAATCAGTTTAACAAACAAAACCAAATAAGAGAACCAATTTGTTATAACTGCCGAAAGTCCGGTCACATAGCTCGCGATTGTAAGAAACGTCACCATCCCTTCCACCGTGAACACGATTTCGAAGAACCTCCAAGAAAAATACATCGTATCGAAGACGAATGATGAAAGATGTTGACATCGATGGACATCACATTAAAGCCTTCGTAGATTTAGGAAGTGATTGCACTACTATCAAGCACTCAAAAGCAAACGACTTTGGCTGGAAAATGGATTATTGCAACATTACACTTCAGGGTTTCGGTACCAATTACAATAACGAAGTAGGAAAACTAACCAAAAATGTGACATTGCGGGACGTGTCTTTAATAATCGACATTCTAATCGTACAAGATCAGCTTCAACAATACGACATGATATTATTTAGACATTTCTTAGAAAGTGATAAGGTCTGCCTTATGTGAAAAAGCGGTGAATTAACGATGACGAACAATGAAAACGATCAGTCGATCTCGTAGTGTGGAGGTGTTAACACGTTTTCGGCTTCCCAGTTTTTTCCAAATTAAATTTCGTGTGTGAGTTTAAGTGTAACATTAAATCAACATTTGTCAAGTGGTGCAGTAGCAAGTGGTAGAGTGGCCGACCGAGAATCCTAGGGTCGCCAGTTCGATTCCCAGGAGGGCATCAGAACTTTGCAAGCTTTTTTTCACAACCGTGAAGTTGAAAACTTTATTGGTTGGGAAAACGAGCAAAGGAGGAGAAGTTTAAGCACCGGGGCATCGAAAGGTGTCCTAGGGCCAATGAGGCCAGCGATGGCATCAGCTGAGGGAACATCGAAAGATGTTCCACTTACAAGCAGTGATTCTGCAGCAACAATATCAACAGCAATAACAACAACGGCAACATCATCCGATGCTAATCAGAAGCGCAGAAAGATGATCAAGTGCGCACCAAATTTGGTAAAGAGGAGATCCACGGCCACTCAGCAAAGCTGCCAGCTGGGGTGCGGACGTGTCGTCGGATATAGACGAGACGTCAGAGGCAGCAAGACAAACCCAGTTAGACACTTCACGCGAAGAGGGTATTGAATATATGTCTGAGGAAGGAGAAGGGCACTTCCCGACGGGCGATAGTACTGCCTTCGTGAACCTGAGGAGGACGACAACGAGGAACAGAGAATGGTCGGTCAAATTGAAGCAATGGAGACACAAATCCAAAGTTTGAAAAGCCAACAAGATCTTATAGTCCTCGCCTTTAAGGCCAAGCTAAAAGCGCGCCGAGAGAAAGAACTGAAAGAAGTCGAGGAACAACAACAACAACAGCAGCAAAAAGAACAATTACAAAAACAACAGCCACAGCAACAGCCAAAACAACAGCAACAGCAGCAGACACAATCCCAGAAACAACCGCAACAAAAAAGCATGAGCATAATCAAAAGCAGCAGAATCAACAGCAGCAGAAAAGTCAGTCTCAGCAGCAGCAGCCACAGCCGCCGATTACGAAAAAAGAAAAGGTGCCACCCATAAATACTTATAAAATGGAGTTACAGGATACCATAAATCTATGTAAGTTGACCATAGGTCAAAATTTTACTATTAAAAGATTAAATAACGATAGGCATGCTATCCAGTGCTTCACACTGGAACAGCACAAAAAAATTAAAGAGTTGCTAAAAGAATCCACTACTGAATTCTTTAGTTTCACCCCTAAGACCGAAAATTTTCAAACGGTCCTTTTGAAGGGCATAGATTCCTGCACGGAACCACAGGTGCTCTTAAGTGAACTCCGCCAAAAAGCGAATGACGATCTCAACTTTATCGGGGTCAAGCCGTTCGCTACAGTTAGAGCTAGGCGGGAGAAGCGGAGCCTTCCCTTCTTCCTTGTTCAACTCTCACCCAGCAGCAAACTGGATAGTTTGAGAAGTATATCCGTCCTCAACTACCAGGTTGTAACTTGGGACAAATTTGGGGGTGGCCGTGGCGCGATAGTTGTGTGTTCGGCTGACAATCTCATGGTCACAGGTTCGATTCCTGCCGTAGTCTATGTCTTCTTATTTTTCCATTAAAAACCAATTCTAAAAATAAATGTCATACAATGAGTTGCTGGTTTACTCATTACATGCTGTTTAGGCATAGAACTAACAACATGTGATTGAGTAAAACTAATATACCGATAAAAATATGACAAAATGAATTTAAAAAAATTAATGCGAATTATAAGGGACATCTATAAATAAGACACGGAAATTTCTCCGCATTAGTTCAGCCGCCATCCCTGGAGATAAAATCTGAGACAACAACCACCTACAGAGTCGGAATATCGCGCCACACATCTTTCCTATCATTCTTTCTCTTCCTTAACCTCACCCCCACGCCCGCGCTGTGTTGAAACATTTAAAGGGTATTCATACTCCCTTGAGCGCGCGTAGATTATAAAAAAAAAAAATGCAGTCACGCTGTGTGGAGAGAGCAAGTTAGGAAGGGAACGAGTCGAAGATATGACCCAGCTTAAATGTGTACTCTGCCGTGGCGACGGACACCCCGCTAATTATCGGGGATGCCCGACGTTTCAGCTTATAAAGAACAATAAAGCAGCAAAGCAAACAGTGGTAGAAAAGCGTCCAACAGTGCGCCCTCCTACAACAACGCCCGTCAACCCCCAAATTTCTTACGCGCAAATGGCGTCAGGAAGGGGAAGCACGGTACAGCTTACACCAAAGGTCGCCCAACAGGCCCCCGTGCCTAAGGCGCCGGCGGCACAGGCGGCTATCATGGGCATTCTGCTGGCCATCCAGAGCCAGTTGACTGGCCTCCAAAACCAGATCAGGGAGCAGGCGACTAGGGTGGATTATCTCTACTCCGTTTTAAGGAGCTTAACGCAACTTAGAGGTTAAGGGCGCGCTGCCGTAAAGGCCCTTTAAGATCGTAGCTGTGAATGTAAATTCACTGATTAGGACCGAACGTAGAGCGAATTTATTCCAATTGCTTAAAGACATAAGTCCAGATGTGTTTATGGCTAGCGAAACTAAGCTTAACCAGAAACATAAAGAAGAGACCGACCCAACTCCACTCAAGGAGGAGGCGTCGCAATCTTTATACGTAAAGGCATTAGTCATAAGGTAATATATAATAGTGATGTGCGAGAATTTCGGACGTTAGAGGCATGCATCATATGCAGCCCACCCAGTTTATAACACAGCTTGAAAAGCTTTTTGAATGCTTAAGATTGAGCTCGGAAGAAAACTTTTACATATTAGCCGGTGATTTAAACGCCAAACACATAGATTGGGGAAATCAATTCCTCGAGGTAACCTTTTTTATAATTGGATGGGTCGATACAACCTTGAGTATCGCCTCGATCTTCTAGCCACAGAGAGGCCATCGTTTCCAAGAAGCGGTGCCTATCTGGATCTATTGCTGAAAGACGCAAGACTAACAATTACTGACACTGTGGGTCAACGACCAAGAAATTGTTTACGAACGATCGAGTACAACAGTGACCACTGCGGATTCGCCGCCGTTATACAACTTCCGAACGAGCTTATGGAGTTGGAGGAGTATGTGCCTGTGCATACTTACAATTACAGTAAGGTGCGCTGGCCACGCTTCTCCAACGCCTTATTGAGCGATTTACGGTCAAATGGTAAATCCCCACCAAATGACAGGAACCTAACAAATACTGAAATCGACAGATACTTAGAACAAATGGACGAAACAATTCAACGAACAATGAACAGGACAATACCGAAATACAAAGAACGTAACGCAACTGACATGTACCGTAACGCGACAATTGACGCACTTCACAGACAAAAAAGTGGACTTCTAACAAGACTAAAACGCTTGTACAGACGGTTTACTGATACACGAGATCTGGAGATTAGGACTCTGAAGTCGTCCATCAAAAACATCAACCAATTGATCAAAGAAAATTATAGGTTGGCTATTAATTTGTTCTGGGACAATAAAATTCGTGCCGTTAACTCTAGCGACCCAAGTATATTCCCAAAAATTAATAAGATTTTTAGAAGAAAGGATCAAAACTATCTTCCGTGTCTTAAGCTCCAGAGGACGACAGAGAACAGAGACGTACTTCAGACAGCAGGCATAGACCCAGAGGATGCCGTATTGGAGGATGACCTCTATATAATCGAAGATCCGCAGGCGAGAGTGGAGGCTGTGGGGGCTACTTTCCAGCAAGTGTACAAGGTTAACGCTATCATTCACCCGAATCATGACCTGGAGAACAGAGCTCTGCTTCATCACTTTTGGCTCCGAAAAGATATAACCGATCTGATCTGAGAACCTTGGTTTTACAGGGTTTAATGATGAAGATTTGGCAAACGCCATAATCGCCGACCGAAATGGGCCCAGTCCCCGGTTAATTTCGAAGAATGAGCTCCAGCTCATCTTCGATTCATTAAAGCAAAAGAAGTCAGCAGGAGTCGATGGTATATTCAACGTTGTACTACAACATTTGCCTCAAGAAGCAGTTGACATCTATACCACACTGTTTAACAACGCGCTGAATAATGCATATTATCCAGTGCGGTGGAAGACAGCTGTGGTGCACCCTCTCCCAAAAAAAGGGAAAGGACAACTCCAATCCAGCAAATCTACGGTCGATAAGTCTCCTTCCGAGTATCAGCAAGGTATTTGAAAAGATTATTAATAAGGCTCTGTTCAATTGGGCGGAGGCCAACAATATCATACCGGATAATCAGCTCGGTTTTAAGGCGGGACATGACACAATTCATGCCGCGTCTAAACTCGTTTCTGATGTCCAATGGAACAAATTTAAAAAGCAGTGTATGGGTGCCTGCCTGGTTGATTTGGAAAAGGCCTTCGACACCGTGTGGTTAGAGGGTCTCTATCTAAAGCTTTCCAGACTAGGTATAAGTAAACCTCTATTGAATATGCTGTATGACATGCTAAATGGTAAAAAGTTTGTTGTCAAGAGTAGCAATGTAACTTCTACCGCAATTTTTAATATTAATAATGGTCTTCAGCAGGGAGCGGTTAACTCGCCGATTCTATTCAGCATTTACACCAGCGATCTGATAGATAGTCTAACTCAGGCAATTGCGTACGCCGACGATCTACTTGCGTACGGAACAGCTAATACAGTTGAGGTCATCAAAAGTCTCTTGCAGAGAGACTTCGACAAGATTCAGCGATATTGTGATGACTGGAAGTTGAAAATCAACTTCCAGAAATCAGAAACTATTTTGTTTGGGGCTCCGCTGTCTAGCGCCTCAAGGGATACGAGAAAGAACTGGCGCAAGCTGGTGATCGTAGGGCCACATGGACATCCACTGGCGAATACAAGTGTAGTAAAGTACCTTGGCATCTGGTTGGATCAGTACCTGTATTTCGACAGACATATAGGTGCTGCTTTGGCCAGGGCTAGGGGAGCCTTTGCCTTGACAAAACCACTGTTTTATAGCAGCCGTCTTGACAGCAGGGTGAAGGTGATTTGCTTCATGGCCCTCATCAGGCCGATGATTGCCTACGGATGCCCGGTGTGGTTCAACTTTGCCCCATCTCAAATGGAAAAGATTCGGGTGTTTGAGAGGCAATGTCTTAGACGTTGCCTTGGATTACACAGAACACCAGAGTCGGAGTACACAAGATATTATTCCAACCAGGTTCTATACAACGGAGCCAACATAAACAGAATAGATAATTTTTTGTTTAAGCTGATTCGGGGTCACGTTGCAAGAGCGATGTCCTCAACTAACAGCTTAATTTTTGGGGCTTATTACCCCAATAACGAATATTTTGAGTGTGCGCGGTTAAGTGGTTACATCCCTCCCGAGGCATTCCTCTATTTAGACAGTCGAGGGCTGATACAGGATAGAATGGCGGTTCCGCTTATCTACCACGTCAGCTGTAAAACTGTAGATAGGCGACTCCTGTATGGTCGAGACGTCATCGCTTCGGTTTAGTAGGACTGTGTCCGATCGGGAGGGGAAGGGATAGGGCGAAACAGGAGAACCAGTTCTGGTGGCTCTCTGAACATCATCGTGATATTTAAAGTCGATTACAATGGTATGTCTTGGCCGACTTACATACATTTAGGGTGATTAGGTATAGGGAACAGTCGGGGTGGCACCAAAAAAAATTAAAAATATGTATGTATGCGGAGGCATATGTGCATGTACCTGCGTAACTGTACATGTATGTGCGTACGTATATGTATGTACATAAGTACAGGTATGTATGGGGTGAAGAAAATCGCTTTAGCCGTTTAGACTCTCGATCGACCCACAAACAGACATACAGGGACCCATTTTGTTGTCAAGTTTGATTAAAATCTCGAGTTCGACTTTTTTGCCTTTAGTACCTATCATCGCAGGTAAAATGTGGCCAGGAACCCATACGATTCGTAATTATCGACACCTATGTCTTATATTAACATATTATTTCCATTTGACTGGCACCCTCACAGCTCACACCTTAAGGTCCATTATAGTTTTACAATCCAATCTAAGCTCTCTGTATTTAGAATCTTTCCGCAACTAGACAACCAACTGCAGTCTTCTGGTCCAGGTATACGTTAGCTTTTAATTTTCAATTAAAATGCCTTTTGAGTTTCATGTAAATATATTTTATGAGCATATCAGCCCTGTTGATGAATTTAATTTACGATGTTATCATACACACGAGGCATCATCAGAACAACGAGTATAATAAATTAAATCAAACACCGAGTGTAACTAACCTAAGACAACACCAACTTGATCTTGTTATCTCGAAGCGTAACTATTTTCCCAACTCATGTGAACTCACAGCGTTTTAATTAAACAACGAGTTCAGCGGCCCCGCTGCAAGTAAACATTACCAAGGAAAATCAATATTATTGTAACACAAAATGAATATCCGTGATTCGAGAAGAGAATATTTACACAGATGTGTCATTTTTTTTTTTTGTTTTGGTTGGAACAACCTACTGGAATATCGGCTTAAAAATTTATATGGAATTCATTGAACCGCACATCACCACACCACACTACACGAAAAAAGGGGCCAAGTGAAATGGGGTCAAATGCACTGAAAACAGAAGAATAAAGATTGTTTGAATATAGATAACAAGTAAAAAAAAATAAAATTGAAGAGAAGGAAGTAAAAAGAAACTTTCTCAAGGACCAAGTGGTCGGGTCGGGTCATGTTTTGGATTCTTTTTTATCCACTGAGAGGATCCTTTTTTTCTTATTCTTAGAAGTTATAATGTTTCAAACTACTTGAAGGAATTTTTTTATGTTTGCACAACTAGCACTTGTGAAAATCCTTAGGAAGTTTTAAAAGAAGAACTTGATGTGGTATTGAACGAGGCTGTGGTGGAATTCTATTGGCTCAACTTCAATGGAGAATTTCATTCATAACCTTCAGTAAGTAGTATACATCCCTATCTGAAAAATATATATTTTCTTTCTTATTTTATTTTTAAGAATAAAAAAAGAGTTATTAAGCTTTAAAAAAAGTTCAATTCCAACTTTTAAAATCTACGCAAAAAATAAAATCGAAAAAGTGATAGCAATATACTCGTAGGTAAAATACAGTTTTATAGGTTTACTAGCTGACCCGGCGAACTCTGTTCCGCTTTGATTCAATAAATAAGCAGATTTTAGATTTTATTAAATTCAATTTTTTATTAGGAAATACAAATAAAAAAATTAAATATTTTAATGATTCTTTATTCATGTACAGTGCCGGTAAAAAAAATAGCACCACTGGTACAAGTTTCATTTTAACTTTTTTAAATTAGAGAATAGAAAAATATTTACAGCCTTTACTATTATTGTGTTATTGCTTAAACTATCACCTCTCTGTATTGTACATCTCTGGCGTTGAAGTGATAACGGTTCTTTTCTTAGGAGGCCATAATGGCGAAAATCCCATTTTTTGTGCGGTAAAAATAATAGCACTGATCGCAGATTTCGTTACAAAAAACATTTTTTCTTGTGCATATTTCAAGGCAAGGCGGTCAAGTGTTAGAATTTGCTTATATTTATTTGGTATCTTCATTTAAAACACAAAATTAACAAATTTTTAAGACAAAAAAGAGGTCGTGGAAAGCAATGTACCAACGAAAAACGGGAAATTAATTTAAAAAAATGATCTCGGAAGGTAAAACGTATGGAGAAGTTCGAAGGTTTGTTGCCTGTTCCAACAAAATGATTCGAAATGCAATAATATACACACCTAAAACCGAATCTCGTGGACGAAAACCTGTTATGACCACAACTCTCATCAGGCGCCTAAGCCGACAAAGCCATACAAATCCCTTTAAGCCTGCAGCTGGGCTAAAAAAAAAAGAGCTGAATAATACAGCTTGCATGGAAACCGTTCGCCACAGATTGAGGGACCATAATTTAAATGCTTGTAGTCCAAGAAAAGTCCCTCTTTCACCTGCAAAACATGTTACTAGGCGTTTAATATTTGGAAGACAGCATTTGAATTTGCCAATACAGAAATGGCGCAACGTTCTATAGACAGATGAAAGTAAAATCGTATTGTTTTGCGTTAAAAGATCTCGTTCCTACGTGAGAAGACTTCCGAAAGCGGTATATAATCCCAAGTACACAAATAAAGTATTTAAGCACGGAGGTTCAAGCATAATGTTGTGGGCTTGTTTTTCCTACTATGGAGTTGAGCCCATATATTGGATTAAACCCATCATAGATCAATACGTTTACGTTAGTATACTCGAAAACGTTATGCTCCCTTATGGAGAGGAAGAGATGCCTCTTTTGTGGGTCTTCCAACAGGACAATGACCCCAAGCACACCAGTAAGAAGGCTAAAAAATGGTTTGGAGATCATTCAATTAATGTAATGGAGTGGCCAGTCCAATCGCCTGACCTAAATCCGATTGAAAATCTGTGGGCTGACGTGAAGAAAGCAGTCTCTGAAACCAAACCGACTAGTAACACAGAACTCTGGGCTGCAGTAAAGGTCTTCTGGGAGAATATTCCGGTAGAAAGGTACCAAATTTTTTGTAAATTCAATGACCAGTCGTTGTAAGGCAGTAATAGCCAACAAAGGCTATTCAACGAAATACTGATTTTGCTGTACTACCCCTGAAGAATAAAATCATAGAAAAAGATTTTTTATTTTTATGATGTTTTAGTTTTAAGTGTTGTGATGAAGCAATGGTGCTATTTTTTTACCGCCTATTTAATTGAGTTTTTCGAAAAAAAATTATTTTTTTTTTAACAAGTTGATGAATAAAAGTTGGAATTCTTTTTAAATGTAAATTTTTGACCTTAATATAAGCTTTTCGCATATTCAAAATGTCCCTCAAAATATTGGCTTAAGCTTCATTTTTAAACGAAATCTATTTCTCGTAATGGTGCTTTTTTTACCGCAGCTGTATTTTGGTGCATAGGTTGCACTCTTCAGTTAAGTACCTTGTGATACACTACATTTATTGTTTTATTATCTGGCGCTAGAACAAATAACGATAAGATGGTCTTCAGACCCGTAAACATGCCAGATATAATTGACAAAAATTATATAAATTATGAAGAAATGTTATCAATCCGCTCAATTTGTCTACAGGTACTCGATCATTGCAGATATTCAGCAATTGCTCAGAGGAATCTTTAGCAGATGTATCATTAAGCAATGCAACTTTCATCCAACGAGCTAAAGTTTCTTCACATAGCGCCCTAGATTCGATGTTTTGAGGCAAGCGTCAACCGTTGGTCTTGGAATTACTGGCAGTGTTTGGCGGAAATTGCTAGACAGTAAAATCATCACGCCTTCAAAACATCTGGAGTCATGGCCGTGGCGCGATAGTTGTGTGCTCGCAGGTTCGATCCATGAAGTTTTCTATGTCTTCTTATATTCCATTAAAAACCAATTCTAAAAATTGTCATAAAATAAGTTGCTGTATACTCATTACATGCTGTTTAGGTATAACACTAACATGTGATTGAGTAAACTAGCATACCCATAAATATGATAACGAAGTAAATAAAATAATGCGAATTATAAGGGACGTAAATAAATAAGACACGGTAATTCTCTCCGCATTAGTTCAGCCGCCATCCCTGGAGATAAATCTGAGACAACAACCTGCTCTAGTGTCAGAACATCGCGCCACACATCTTTCCTTTCCTTCTTTCTCTTCTTTGCCGGATGCCCGCGCTGTGTTAAAAACATATAAAGGGTATTCTTAATCCCTTGAGCGCGTGAAAATTATTAAAAAAAAAATTGCTTAGATCTTTCAATGTTCGGTTAAGTGCTTCTAATGCACTTTTAGGCGCTTTTGTATATTCGTCCCAGACGATGATTTTCGATGCTGAAAAAACTTTGGCCATTGCTGAGTTTTTTGCAATATAACATGTTGGTTCTTCAGTAGTTTTAATTTGTAACATCAATTTTAATGCTACTTGAGCTGTACGGCATCCTTCTAACGATGTGGCTGCTATTCCAGAAGAAGCAACTGCAACCGCAATGTTCGATCTCGCACGAACAGTGGCTAAAACTACTGACATGATGAATGTCTCACCAGTTCCACTAGGGGCATCCAGGAAATATAAACCACCATTTCCATCATCAATAGCCTTCATTAATATATCACAGACTTCCTTTCTTTGGGTTCAACAGGGGTACATTCGTTTGAACTACTAAATCTTATTCCTGGGGGTCAATTCCCGTTCTGTGAAATTATGAAGTGATAAAAAAAATATCATTTCAGTTTTCACAGAGGTTTATCATTTTCCAACTTCACGCACACGCCTAATGCGATTCTAGAACTCATTGTGATAAAGTTTGTACTAAAAAGTACTAAATGATAAATTCTGTCATTTCTGATTAGATTTTTTGTTGGGAAAGGTAAATATTTCATTTCAGTTTCTAAATTTGCTTAAGAATAATGTCCCGAATAATAATTCGTTTAATAAATTAATAAAAGACGTCGTACTGAACAATTGTGGGTTTTATATTATATTCAATAGTATCTCTGTTTTGAGTAAGATTTATTATTTTTTCATGTGAGGATATTGAGGCTTTCCCTTCGAGATGGGCATTTAATACGTGAATTGAGAGCATTCTTGAAAAACACTCAACTTATAAGTGCGCTTCAAAGCCATTTAAATATGGTAAAGTGCTCTGCATTTTTTTGCAATGGGGAGTTTCCAACGATCTGTCGCGGGAATGAGCACCGTCGCGTCGGCTGTTGTGAATCTGTTGATTTAACAATTTCGTTATTTACTCGAATTAACACAAATATAATTTACTACCAAAATAAATTTGTGTATAAATATAATTGTTGCTTACTTGCCATGTGCCAAATCCTGTTTTTCTTCTTAATATTCGATTAGAAACATTTTCTTTACAAAACAATTGACTGTGATAAAAAAATTATCATATGAAAAATGTTTGGCATTTAACTTCACTTTTTCACCAATCGAGAATCGAATTAGAAGTGAAAGCGTGATAAAAATTATCACTTCACATCTTCACAGATCGGGAATTGACCCCCTGGTGATCATATTCACGTTGCCGTTCCAGTTCTCGATTAAAAGATTCCTTCATTTCACGATTGGGTGTGGCATTTCTAACCTGACTAATAAACTACTGCACATGAGGTAACACATGTCTTCGATCAAAATTAAAGCACGATTTTGTACCTCCTCATTCATCTCAAGATCGTGATTTCTGGAACTGACACGAATTTGATGTAAAACAACTTCTCTTGTATTTGTGCCACAGGTTATAGATGGCTTCGATGGAAAGCATGTCGAAATGATAATAGCAAATAATGGGCGTATCTGTATTGGAGATGCAGAGCGATTTTGTATCCCTTAGTGTCTCAAATGACGTTGGCCCATGCACATTTACCAGCATCAATCGCAAATAGAAGCATTCACTGATTATTACTGATTATTTATTTCTGAAAAAAGTTTCAAAATTTTAACCATATGTAACCATAGACAAAATTACGTTTAGCTGTCGTTTGCGTTTTGCTATTCCTTTACAGAAGCGTTTTTGTTATACCACGTTGACTTGTATTCTTTTTGACGTTTTATGTCCCTTCAAACGGGAACGCGGTCGAACGGGATAAAAAGTACCTGATGTCCGACTCCTGGTGCTAAGCTACCACCCCACCAATTTTCAGCCAAATCGGTTTAGCCGTTCTTGAGTTATTAAAATTGTAACTAACACGACTTTTTTTTATATACATAGAATTAAAACTGAGTCTTTTGTCTGATGAGTCGAAAAAGTCAATTTGCTTGCAGCACAGTTTTGCTGTGAACTCGACGCTGCCAGAAAGTGAAATGACTCCTCCAATACTTGAGAGCGTTAACGATTTTATGGGACAAATCTTTTATCGCCCTCGTTGAGTTAGTGAAAGATCTTGATATACAGATATGGCCAAAATAATAGGAACACTCCCTAATTGGATAAAGTGCTTGATTGCTAACTAGGACGTGTGGGTTCGATGCCCACGCTAGGCGCATTCTTTTCTATACCTCCAATTTTAATTGGATGTCGCCCATGGGTTAAAATGAGACAGTCAATACCTGGTTCTCAAATCCACTGTGCCAAACTAGTGCGGTGCAATTCAGGTTGCATTTAAAAGATCTTAGGTCTTACAGGCATATAGTTAAAATTAAAAATTTCTTAATCCGTTTGATTTAGACTTCCCAACAAGCTGGTCATACAAATAGAGACACTTGATTCATTTAACAAAAAAACAGACATTTTGATAACCCATGCATTTTTTTAATTTATTAGCAAAGAATGTTTAATATTTCGTTGAATAACCGTTATTTTTTAACACTGCATCCATGCGATTTGGCATAGAGTCTACCAACTTCTTGCACTTTTCTTGTGGAATCGAATACCACACTTCTTGGACAATTCTCTAGAGATCCGTTTTGTGGGAAGGTTTATGCTTATTAACCTGAATCTTGAGCTCATTCGAGAGGTTCTCAATAGTATTATAGTTCGGTGATTGAGAAGGCCACTTTGTTTCGCTGAAATTCAGAGCTTTATTGATTTTGTCGTATGCTTAGGGTCGTTTTCTTGCTGGAAAAGCCATTTAAGTGGCGTATTTTCGTCAGCCCACGAAACCATACCATTTTCCAGTGCGACCACATACGATCCCTTTGCCATTATGCCGTCTATAAAGAATTATTGGACCAACGCCCCATCAGGAAAAACAACCCCATAACATAACATATTTTCCCGAAACATTGGAAAGATTCAATAGTTGTGCCAATCGCAAAGGTTAATAAAACAAAAATTCAGCCGAATTCCGCCCAGTCAACATACTGATGACAGAAAGTAAGATTTTAGAAAAGATTGTTCATAAACAGTTGCAAAGATATATGGAATACACCCATCATTTGACAGACCATCAGTCAGGATTTGGACAGCATCACAACCGTGAAGCATTACTGAATCTAGTAGTTACGCAATGGAAGACAGAAGTCCATGAAAAAAAAATCATTGTTGCGGTTTTCCTGGACTTACAAAGGGCATTCGAATCAATTGACAGGGATATACTGGTGCAGAAACTGAACAGATACGGTGTTCAAGGAGTGGAACTCGAATGGTTCAAAAGCTACCTATCGAACAGAACACAGCGAACCAAAGTGGCGAACGAATTTTCGGAAGCACTAGAGGTAACTCTGGGAGTACCACAAGGGAATTGGGAACACTAATTTTCATAATTTACATCAATGATGTGGAGAAGGTCCTGAGATATGCAAAGGCTCGACTATTTGCGGATGCTACTTTGCTTTATGTTTCTGGAAGTTCGACAGAGGAGTGTATCGATCAACTGAATAATGACTTAAAGAATATAGAAATCTATTTCAGAATAAATAAACTTAAGCTTAACACTACTAAAACCAAAGCTATCGTAATTAATGGAGACTCTATTGAAAATATTATAATAAATGATGAAATAATTCAAAAAGTGGATGAAATAAAGTATCTAAGAGTTATTATAGATAATAAATTAAGTTTCGAAGCGCACATTAACTACATATGTAATAAAATTTGCTAAGAAAATTAGATTTTTTCAAAGAATTAGAAATAAGATATCATTAAACTGTGCAATACAAATATACAATGTAATTATCAAACTTCATTTTGAATACTGTTCAACAATATTATTTTTAGGATCTAACGGAATGTCAGAAAGGTTACAAAAGCTTATCAAATTATTTATATAATGAAATAGTTTACGTGTCAGACGTTCAACCATATAATTTAAGAATTGGAAGGGATTTTTGACCACCATTCTTTACAACAAGCAGATCACAAAATATATTGTTCCATAAAGTTTTCAAACTATTTAATAACTTGGCTAATAACTTAAAGTCTGAAAATAATGCTATATCATTTTAAATGAAATTAATTTCATATGTTAAAACTAATTATATTTAATTATCTTTTTACTGTTTTCTTTTTAACTAGTTTTTTAAGTTAAAAATTGGTAATAATATCTGAAGCTAAATAAAGAATCAAATCAAATCAAACATTATGCAGCCAAGTACATGATTCACGGTTGGTTTTGTGTACCACGGATTGTAGGCATCGCACATATAAAATAAAATAAATTTATTTTATTTTCGTCGCTCCAAATCAAATTCCTCCACTGCATCTTGGCATGAAGTGGGTGTGTTTCATGTGATGCATTTTGTCAAAACAGATCCGCTTCAGGGTGTGTATTTTTTTTTTGTAAGGGCATATTCCTTGGAGATCGTCCGTGAATTTCAGAACCCTGCAAGATACGACAAATAATTCTAGAACTGACTGGCGTCTCTATTTCTCGCTGCAGATCTTTGGAGGACATAAACGGATTCGTTGTAGCTTTTCTCAGCAACTTAGCTTTGTCTCTTACAGTCATTTTAGACGGACGCCCTCTGGGTTCATCAAAACTTTTGGAGTTGATAGCATTCGGGCAGAACGCTTAATGACTCTTGCGATCTCTCTCATGCATCCATCGCTGTTATGCAGAACTAAAATGGCTTCGCGTTGGTCTTCAGTGCAGTGCTTCGCTCTTCCCAATTCTAAGTGGCATATTAAAAAAATGTGCCTAAAATTTCCACATTATTCTCAGATTAAAAAATCTCAACAAAATCTTGACTTCTTTAAGCTAATAACAAATTTTGTTGAGCTTTTATTCAAATGTTCCTATTTTTTGACAAGCTAATTTTGTAGTTGCAATCTACTAAGTACATAAAATTACAAATACAATTTTGTTTAATGACAAGATCATACGTTGAATTGATTGACAATATAAAAACCGTTACAATAACGTACCAATTTGTTCGCATGTTCGCCTAACTGATGTGCAAGATACAGTATTACCTAAAACTAAGGAGTGTTCCTATTATTTTGGCCATGTCTGTACCTATCCCTCCCATCGTTCTGAAGAAGTGTTCTTCCACGCCAGCAAATCCCCTGCTTTAGCTTTTTCATCTGTCCTCCTCTACATAATCCTTGTCCGCCTGCTGTCCCATGTCAACAAATTCATATCTCTAGAATCGAGACCATATAACGCCACCGTTTCATAAGATTCGCCTATCGCGGCCAGTCTTGAAATACTTCTTTGAAAATCGCCTCCAACTAATTAATCTTATAGACTAAGAGCCCAGGGCCGGCAGACATACGTCATTTTATCATAGCTCACTAAGGTGACATCTTAAACGTGTCTGTCAGACGAAACGTCCCACTGTAGGGGTTTGACAAGTGTCAAACAAAGTTTGAGACACTATCCCCTTAAACATATCAAAAAAATTAGCTTTGCTAAAATAACGTAGTTGAGAAAGCACTGTTAAAACTGCATATCTCCGAAAAGCCCCAGCTTTGAAAATTCGGAATGTTCATTCGTTCTTATCTACTTTGGTATCTATACGCAGAAAAAAATCAGCTATGATTAAATGACGTATGTCTGCCGGCCCTGGGTTCTTAGTCTATTATTACCCTGCAAGATCGAAAAAAAATTACCGAGATTCTCTTCTATCATCGACTCCTCTCAGGTTCCGTTGACTCTAAAACCCTCTGCAACTTTATATTTCTCAGCACTAACCACCGCACCTTAAGAAACCCTCGCCTCTTCTATCTGCCAACTCATCGTACTTCTTATGGTTTCAATGAACCTAATAACCGTATGCTGTGTAGGGTTAATTTGAACGAAAACTATTTCGACTTCAACCTCAGCACTCCCAGCCTAAAAATCCTTCTGTTAAATCATCCACCCAATTCAATCCAATCTTAGCCCCAAGTTTCATAGTTTTAAGTTAGGCTAAGTTATAAAGCTTGTATTAAGCCAAATAAATAAAGGTAATGCTCTACTTGGCTCTATTTCCCCTCCAATTTTAAAATTCAGACTTTCAAAACCAATGTGTATCGGTATATTTTTTTAAAAATCCTTCCCTATTTTCCTTACGCTCGCACCATGTTTAATCATTTTAAGGGTGCGCGGACAATTAAAAAAAGAAAAGCATCACTGAACAAAGCTAATTCTAATACCTTAAAAAAAAGCAAATCCAGACGAAAAAAAATCACAATTTCTAATCCGTAAAAGGAATGATTGTGAATACATTTGACATCCGTTAGGGTTGGCATTATTTTTCAATGGTAATTAGGGCATGATAAAAGTATGAAAGAGAATATAAAGTGACTAAATGCTTCTATGAAAGCTGAATACAGAAAAAAAAATATGACGAACACAGCACACAAGTACTGGTTAAGTCCAAGCCCAAGCAGCCTTCTATATAAGATGAAAAACTGGCGAAAGTGATAGAGGTGCAATTAAAAGTGTAATAGTAAAAAAAATTTAAAAAAAACGTTGAGCGATACACAGACGTTTTATAATGGGTGGAACGTGGAACCCTAGTAGACATTCATAGTGAGTGCGCATTTATAAATTCACATACACCTATTAGGGCGTCACATTACATTATATTTCAACTTTAATGGAAATCTGAAGTGCTCGTTATATCTGTTTTTAAACCAAAAACGCATTAATGGAAGTCTTAGAATTAATTGCGTCCCACAATATTGCAGTAGACATTTAGACAAACAGCAAAATAAAAAACATTAAAAGAGACGCAGGGAATTTTGTAATAATTATTCACATTTTTTTTTAAATAGCAAACACAATTAAATAACAGCAAAAACATTACAAAGCAATCGACAAGTTTAGTTTCAAAAAAAAAAGATCATTTCAAGTTTAAAATGTTAAACCATATTAGTAAAATCGCGTCGTACACCAATAATACAAAGAATTTCAATTCAAATACTACAATAAGCAGGAGTTCCTGTGAACTAAAATTCTTCACGTAGAATTAACACTGATAAAACGCCTTGAAAAGTTTAACCAAAATTTTATAATATTGAAATATTAATATAAAGTTTATTTAACAACATTTTAATTCGAAACTTTAATTTTTTTTTAAGACCAGGGGCAGATGAGGCAGAAAAACTAATCAATGAGTCAACAATAGGTTCATCGTTGAACTTTACCCAACGTGGACCCAGGTTTTTTTTGACAACCCCAAGAATTGTCAAAAAAACTGTGTTTTTCGGTTTTCAAAAAACACCCGAAGGCCCGTTTGCTGATATGCATCATAAATAATCGATGTTTCAACATCGATGTGGAAGCATATGTGAAACATCGCAGCACCGATTAAAATAAGCTAAAATCTTTTGTCAATATACCAATGCTTATAAAGGTTAGACTGAACTTGACGGAACTTCATTTATTTCATCACAACTATTTATGTGAAATTGTGTTATGTTCCAATTGGCGCTAACTGTGATATATGTAGCTCATACACAATAAAAGGAAAAAGAAGATTACGATAAAAAACATTGCTAAATTTTTTTTTCAAAACAATGAAGGTATTTTGAATTTATAATATAAAGGTTTATCCGTTTTGCGGTTTCAAAAGTATAGGGCTGGAATTCGACATCTGTCGAACTAAGTTGTTAAACCAATTTTTTTTTTTTAGTTGATAGTCCGACATTTACGAAAATGGATCGCTTTACTATCGCATAACGCATAAAAATTGTTAAAACCTACTACAAATCTGGTGATTCCGCCACAGCCACATATCGTGCTTGAAGAGGAGATTATGGTTTACATAATCGTCCAACTACGCAAGCAATTGGCAAAATTGTGAAGAAATTTTAAAATATTGGATTGGTTACAGATATTGTAAGGCATGTGCATTATCGTTTTGCTCGTACCACAGAAAATATCGCTGCTGTAAGTGAAAGTGTTGCCGAAGACCCGAATGTTCCGATTCCTCGTCGTTCTCAGGCATTAGAACTGTCTTACGGCACATTATGGCGTATTTTGCACTTGGATCTACACCTATATCCATATAAAGTCCAGCTGACACAACAACTGAAGCCAGCTGCCCATTCACAACGTCGTAGATACTTCGAATGGGTGCTTGAACAACAGGCGGTGGACGTCTATTTTTCGAAGAAAATTTTCTTCAGCCACGAAGCACATTTCTCACTGGTTATGTTAATAAACAAAATTGTCGTATTTGGGGCTCTGAGAATCCTCAAGTAATTGAAGAGAGGCCATTAAATCCACAAAAAGTCACTGTTTGGGGCGTTCTTTGGTCCGGAGTTGTGATTGGACCTTACTTCTTCGAAAACGACGATGTAACGACTGTCACCGTCAATTCGGAGCGTTAAGGTCATATGATAACCAACTTTTTTTTGCCTGCTATTGAAGAATACGACTTGGAGAATATGTGGTTTCAACAATACGGTGCCATATGCCATACAACTCAAGCGAATATGGCTTTATTGCAAGAGACATTTCATGGCCGCGTAATTTCTCATCGTGGCGTTACCAACTGGCCACCAAGATCATGCGATTTGACACCGCTGGACTTTTTTTTTGTGGGGCTACACGAAAGACCATGTTTATGCAGATAAACCTTTAACTCTTGAGCACTTGAAAACCAACATTCGGCAAGTTATGGCTGAGATACCGCCCAATATGTGTCAAAAAGTGGTCGCAAATTACCTCAAAAGAATCGATGCTTGCAACAATTCGCGTGGTGGTCATTTAAATTATGTAGTGTTTCACACATAATTTCAACTTTCAAACTTTATAATAAAAAATAGATATCATGAAAAAAAATATTTTATATGTGTTTTATTTACGTTTACTTTTGAAACTGCAAAATGAATACCCCTTTATTGTGATATTGTATTTTTAATCGATTCTTGAACGTGCTTTTATTTTTTACAAAAATGCATAAAAAACACATAAATGTTAAAAACCATCGATATCGATATTGTATGTTCGATGTTAACGTCCATGTTTTTAAATGTCGCTCATCTCTACACAACATTGTTTTTGACATTGAATTCGCGTTTTACATTTAATATGTGAGCATGTGCTTGCTTCTGGTTTTGATTCTGACTTCAAATTCGGAAGGAAATTTCTCTTCTATCCAGGAGCAGAACTGTCAATTGATACCAATCGAACAGTTTAAGAAGCATTCGGAAGCCTTCCTGACGATCAATCGAAAATGCCATTAATTTCCATTTTAAAAATAACAAATGCATAGAAAACGAGAATTCACAACAAAACAAATACTTCAGATTAGTGATGAGCGATGTTCATCTATGTTAACGATACAACGACGTTAAAACAAAAAATCGATGATTAAATATCGATGTTAAAGGAAGAATATGTCCCCTTTCACACAAGGAAACTGAGTTGCCGGCAACTGGGAGTTTGCTGGCGAGAAGGGCAAGAAGTAAGGGGAATGGGAAAAATCTCCTGAGTTTCTTGGTGCCAGTTTCTTCGTGTGAAAGCTACAAGGCAATTAAAGGAAAACGTCAAAAAAATCTCCAACAACTGGTTTCCCTGTGTGAAAGGGGACTAAAGGAAATTCGTAAAAAACATCGATATTTTCCATTCGATAATTATTAACACAGATGATGAGTATTCCATATTTTTCTCAATATCGCTCATCCCTACGTCAGGTCCCATGTGACCTTGACAGTTTATTCATTAACCTCAACTTGCTAAAAACCTAGATCTACTCCAGGGCGTGTTCATGGTGACCTTGAGTTTTCGAATTTGTTCACAAGGGTGACTTCTAGTTTTTCAAAAAACACTTTAGGGCGACTTCGGGGCTCAACGAACAAACATAATTACTTGATCAACTATGTACGTAACGCAACAAAAAGTTCCCAAAGGCAAAGATTGGATCTACTGCATGGGCACACGAAATTTTTCAACAAAAAAAATCAAAAAAAAACTTTCTTTGAATACTTTTGTGTGAATTTGATTATAATAATTATCACTTTTCAATTCAGAAGAAAAAAAAACATTTCTTGTGAATCAAAATCTTTTACTTTTATAAACAAAAGTGCAAGTGTTTATTTCTCACCAGTGAGTATTCCCATTTCAAAACTACAAATCTTGTAAAATCTAATTTGTTGACTCTCATATTTTTAAATATTTTAAACAAAAATTGGGTTTACAAATAAAGAAGTAATTTCAAAATTAGTTAAATTTTTTGAGATCAGAAATTAAATAATACTTGATTTTTTTTTGGAAAAATCTAGAGGCACAATAACACCAAAATTATCATGGTAAAATTCGATAGGGATATCCAAAGTTACATTTAAGGCCTTATATTCACAACAGTGGTTATTGCAGAAACTAGGTTGCCATATTTGCAGTAAGTTTTCTTAGTTTAAATAAATTTGGATTTGATCATACATTATTTTTTTCGAATAACTTACATAACTTAAGACTAAATACTTATAGGATTTGTTTTCTGCGAACTGGTAAATCTAGCACTTTTCCACGCATCAGGCAATTGACCACTATATAAACAAAAGTTAAGTATGCGGAGAAGATAGTTAATATGAGTTTTACAAATTTAGGCAAAATATTATCAGGATCAATCGCATTTCATTTAACTTATGATCGTGCGCCTGCATTTCCATCTAACGACAATGAAATCCAGTCAAATCTGACAGGAAACTTGTTCAATAAGTTTGAATAAATGAAAATCAGCTAGACGTTTTTCTAGTTCACAACTATTTATATTAATTTTTAAAAACTTATCAAAATCATTTAAATTTATTGATAAACTGACTAAACAATGATTTAGTTTTTAGTGCTCGACTACAAATTGAAAATAGCTTTAATTATTGTTATTTTTATGTATTTTAATCACCTAGTTCAACCCTCTCCCACTCTACTCTACTCTCTATTCACCCTCTCCGCAGAAAGGACCAAAAACAAGTATCACTAAACAAAAAACCTATTTTTCGAATATGGCCGATTAAATTTGGACTTACTTCAATTGTCAACAGCTCTACGAAAAAATATAAGATTGTTGTGTTACTTTTCGAAATATAGTATTACAATCTTTTTATAAAATGGCTTTTTGAAAAAGCTCCAAAGAAGTTTTCTTTCCAAAGATCTCAGTAGTAGCTCTCCTTATCTGCTTATTTTCCTTCATTAGGCTTCCAAAAGCAAGACTGACAGTAAAAGTGATTTGTAGAGCATGCACTTAACCTTTCGCGGAATTATGAAAACATTTGTTTCGCCAAACCGAAGTAGCTGTGGTTTTCTAGGTTAATTCTGCGTCAAATTAAGACTAATGTCGTTTTTATTTGGCATTCCGGAAGCCTTCTGGATTCTTCTGAAAGTGTTCACTTGGAAAAAATGACACTTCTAATTGTGAAAAGAATAGAATTTTGCTTCTGGATTTGAAATTAGAATCGAAACCAGAAACATTCCCACATTCATATAATTGAACGTCAAACTGCACTGTTGTAATTTTTTGTATCATAAGGTCTGATCCACACTCTGCCAATTGGCACAAATTGGCACCAATTTCTGCCAAAACCTTTTCCAGACTTACAAATTTGGTAGTTTTTGGCAGAAGAGAGCGCTCTTGAGAGAGTAAAATATTTCCCCTTCCTGACAATTTCTTGACAATTCATGCCCAATAAATTTTTGTGGGCAGCAATTTGTGGGCAGAAAATTTACAATTGTCAGACTGACGTTTGTCAAAAAACGAAAAAAAAACGGTTCGTAGTTGGTGTATAAAAATATTTGTTGAACAAAAAAATTAATTTAGAAACACTAAAATACAAAATAATTAGTTTGAGGAGAAAAAAATGTGAATTTACATCAAATAAAGAAATTTAAAAAAAACAAATGTGTTGACGTTTAAAAATTGGCAGAAAATTGTGCACAAGCTGTTCCAGACTTTTTCGGACTTTATTTCTCAATGAGAGAATTTTATCCCCACTCTTCAAGTTTTTACAATCTACCAATTTCTGCCCAAAAAAAGTCTGGATCAGACCTATAATTGTGTTATTTGAATATTTCTACGTATACAATTATTTTCACACATACAATCTCATTAAAATTCAGAATCGTCAGAATCACACAAAAGTGTTCAGTTGGGATCCCGAATAGAAGAACGATTCTGGTTTGTCAAATTATTAAAAACGCCATAATGTGCCATTTGTTAGGTTAATATTCACTAACTCGAAATTTCTGCTATCAATAGTGGCATTTTTCTTTTTAATGCGATGGACAGATCCTTGTTTGTATAATTCAAAACCATTATATAACGACCGTTCTTTAATCGCCGTAAAGGCCTCTATAACCGCACGTTGGGAGTGGTCGATGATGGCAATAGCATTCACATACCAAAGTTACTGAACGGATTAGTTAAAACAAGTCTATTCCGGATGCCGTACGCACTATTTGTTCCAGAACAAGACTGAAGAAGTCACAAGATAGCGCATCTCCTAAACGAAACCCTGTGCGGAAGTACTATTCTCTAGTTGCACCATGTGTCTTCTTTTGTCAGCCGAGAAAACTGGATCAGCTTTCTCAGAATCCCGAGCTCGGCCATCGCTAAATAGAGCTCTTGACGATAAATCCTATCATATGCAGCTTTGAAATCGATGAAGAAATAGTGGCTCTCGACTTGAACTTCGTTTGTCTTTTCCAAAATTTGTCTTAGTTTGAATAATTTGTCATATGGTCGATTTGCCGATTATAGCATTGTAGTATGGCTTAGGAGACTAACACAGTACACTATAGGATCTTGTAAGCAATATTTAGCAGCTATTTGACGCGGTAGTTTTTGCATATGGAGCTGAGTGTCCAATCATAGAGTATGCTTCCTTCGACCCATAATTGGTGGAGGATTTGATGATGTCTCCTTCCGAAACATCTTCTCATTTTTTGTAGACTTCCACTGGTATTGCATTAGGACCGGCGGACTTGTAGTTTTAAGAAAATAGTATACCACAAAATGTTTGAATATCCCCCAAATGAGTGGGACCAACCAAACTTTGAAAAAAATTGTAACCATCAATTAAAGATGTTCTATAGCTTATCAAGTACTGACCTCTTAGATGGCATCATTTTTTTTTCTATCCCCCCAAATTGTTCAATATGCTCTGAATTTTAAACACTCGCATACATAAGCACGCTGCTCTTGATCAATTTATCTAAATAAATTTTAAGATGAAATATTTAGACGAAAATATCTTGTAAATTGTACGTAGGTGCTTGAAGTGTTCTTGAATTGACTTGACTTTGAATTTTAATTATCAACATATTTTGTATGTATGTATATTAGAGAAGTTTATTCTTTATACCTAATTTTGTTGTTGTGAATTTCTTGTTGTATTTAAAATAATGACTTCAATCAATAGACTCAGTGTGTACTACACTTTCCTTCCCCACTCGATTCTCATGTTTGCTTTGCTTGTTTATAATTTTGTCCTCATAATTTGCACAGAACATTCTCGAATTAAAAAAAAAAAAACAATAAATTCATTTCATATCGTTCAACAAAAGTCATCATTTGAATTCATCACTCAACTTCCGACAGATTGTTTTAAATTGGATTAAGGGCACTCACCAGCCCAACAAACTCAAAAAGCATAACGAAAAATATGCACTCGCCTTGTCACATTTCAGAAGAAGAATGTGTGTGCGTGTGTAAAACCGCATAGCCATTAGAGTTAAGGACCAGCCCACCCACATGTTGCAACAACGACAACATCACATTCAGCACCAGCCAGCAATCAGTAGACACTAAAACACATATCACGACAGAATGTCTCCAAATGGATGCCATTGCTAGGCGGGTGGGTGATCCCATGAGCTCGCTCAATGGCCTCTCTGCTGCTGCTCATACACACAGAAACCAACCGCACATAAGATTTGATTTATGTTCAAAATAGGTCTTATGTGTTCGGCCTCAGAGGGTTTTTTTTTTTTTTTGTTTTGTGTTGTTATGTACAAACTGTCGCGTTTCATGTCGCCCTCGATCCAGCCCCCACACACTTTGACTAAAGCGTTTGGTGGAGGATGTTATTTTTGATTTTTTACTTTTTTTTTCTCTATAAAGTGGTCTGGGTTCTCAATTTGTATTCATTTTTAGTTTTGATTTAATTATGAAAATAGTGTGAATTATAAGATTATAAAAGATTGGAACTGATTTCGAAAAAGATTATCGTAAAATGAGTCATGGAAGATTTTGGTTCAGATTTTAAATACAAAAATGTAGTCGATGTACATATATTTTTCAGGGAATTCAGCAAGGAATCGCCTTAGCGCAAAAAAGAACAGAAAATAATGTCTGCCAATTTTGTGATCCAAGAAGGCTGGCGTATATTTGAATGGAAAAAAATATATTCAAGTGGAGCGAGTACTCTTCTATATTATTTGGTTCAAAGGAGGGAAGTCCCTTGCAAATGGATTAAAATGCTGGGCACTGCACCAGAAGTATGAGAGCAGCAGAGATACGAATGCTTCGCATGAAGGCAAAAGCCACAAACTTAAGTCCAATAAGAGGCGAACTGTCCAAAAACGGAGTTCAAAGATTAGATTTTCTTTTTAACCTCAACAAAATGGATCTAGGCGAACTTCGGAAGCTAGCGGCCATGCTCTCCTTTCAAAATCTAAGCTTTTGAAGGTAATTTTTGTTGACCAGCTCCCGGATAATCACTCCGATGGATTAACTGTCGCATCGATGGCAGTCTGTTAGCTGACTAGGTACAATGTACAGGGTGCCCACGATTCGTGTTACGTAATAACTTTTTTTCAGTGCGAGTAATCGGCTTATTTTTTTTTATTTCATAGGCTGCTATTTAGATTTATCAAAATGAATGGATGGGATACTGAAAAAAGGATTTGGATAGGGCAGCGATACCATTCTTTGCAGTCCGTCATTTTTGTCGAAAGGGAATTTAGGCTGGAGTTTGGCGGTACTCCCCCGAGTAGATGGACCATTATGACGCTGGTGAACATGTTTGCCGAATCTGGAAGCATCAAACGAAGACCGTATCATCGATATCCCAATGTTCGGGTTCAGGATACAATCGTGGCTGTTGCGTCGGCAATACAGGCAAATCCAAGTGTTTCGACTCGAAACTTATCGGGCCAAATTGGAGTTAGCAGACGGTCATTACAACGGATACTTCATGATGACTTAAACTTGTTTCCGTACAAAGTCCAAGTTACAAGCAAGTTAAACCCTCAGGATTTGCCTGTTCGCCTGGAATTTTGCCGAAAAATGATTGCAATGGCCGAAGAAGACAACACATTGATAAACTGTTTGTTCATGTCTGATGAGGCCCATTTTGACTTAAACGGCAATGTTAACAAGCAAAATTGCCGTATATGGAGTGAATCTAATCCAGAAATGCTCCATGAGACGGAACTGCACCCAGAACGAATCACAGACCGTTATTTAAAAATGTTGAAGGAGTTTTTTTACCCAGAACGTGGCCAAATCCCTTTCAGCAGGATTTGGTATCAACAAGATGGAGCAAGTGCACACGTAGCCACACAAGTTATGGCGGAGCTCCAATGAAAATTCCCAAACAAATTGATATCCAGAAACTACACTTTCCGCTGGCCCCCAAGGTCACCTGACCTAACTGCACCAGACTTTTTTGTATTGGGTTATGTCAAGTAGGAAGTGTACACAACGAAACCCAGGAATTTGACTGAATTAAAGCATTCCATTAAGACAATAATAGCGGCGATCCCAATTTCAACCCTTCAGGTCACAATGAACAATTTTTTGATCAGGTGCCGCATATGCGTGGATGAGCGTGGAGGTCATTTGCGGTCTATCATCTTTAAAAAACATTAGTTATTTAAAATAAAATTTAATTTTTAATTCAATAAAAAAAATTGATGAAATACATTGATTAAAATAAAAGTTATTTAAATTTCTTACTGTAGCACGATTCGTGGGCCACCCTGTAGATGTTTTCCGGGCTGGTTGATAATCTAATAGTGAGTACCCAAAAATCCGCCTATTGATCTTCCCAAGCAATAAATCCGGGAGCGATGTTAGTCTTATTGACAGAACAGATATACTGAAGACTAGTACTGTGATGTACAAAGAAGGAACCCCACAAAAACAAATATTATCTATGAGTGATAGAACATTAGCGAACAATTTAGTGTTAAGGTTCACGTGAAAACATGTCAAAGGTGTAAACTAGAAATTTTGAATAGCTTTTAACGGTAAATGTGATGATAAGTTTGGAAATCGTCATCCTTTTTTATTCAACTATTCTATCTCAAACACAGATCTAGTTAGAGTCAATTTTAAAAAGGACTTAGGCGTAATTTTTGATCAGAAACTTAGCTTTGTACCGCATTATGATTATTTAATCTCGAAAGCCAATGCCATGCTGGGATTCCTAAGAAGAAACTCTCAAGATTTTTCTGATCCTCACGCTTTGAAATCTATGTATACATCGTTAGTAAGATCTGTTTTGGAGTATTGCTCTGTTATATGGGATCCATATTATGTTTGTCATAGTAATAGAATTGAAAACATTCAGAAAAGATTTACGCGTTATGCTATCGGAAAGCTGAATTAGGATTTTGCTCCTTCTTATAAAGACAGATGTAATCTTCTTGGGCTAATGAATCTTCAATCTAGAAGAAAATATTTTTTAATAATGTTTGCTAGAGATGTTCTTATGAACCATATTGTATGTCCTCCTATTCTTTCTCTTTTTAATATTTATGCACCTGAATGATCTATAAGATCTAGAGATTTTTTTTATATTGAGTATCATAGAACAAACTATGCCCGTAATGATACCATAGTCAAATCTTGTACTGCGTTCAACTCCATTTCCAATGTAATCGACTTTAGTCAAGTGAGATCAAATTTTAAACAAAATGTTCTTTACATTATGTATATTGGTGCCTTGCATCTTGGAAACTAAGTTTTAAGTTAAGTTGTACATATTATTACATTATATAATTTATTTTAACATTATTTTAATATTTATTGTTAATATTAGTCTGATAGATGTAAGTCGACAGATGAAATAAATAAATAAATAAGAAATGTTCAATAGTTATTATTATGCCTTTTCCCAAAACCATAAAAGGTGATGAGTCAAGGCCAATTTCATGGTGTTTTCGATTGGTAAATTCAGATTTCAACCTAAAAATAAATCTACTGAAAAATCTATATATGCAAAAATGATCTAGATTCAAAAATAAATCAATTTATTATGCCCAATGGCACACAAAAAAGGTGGAAATAGGTGTTTTGACAGATGTAAATGTGAAATAAAGTAATTTATTTTACCAATGGAAAACCCCACCAATACTATCCAAGGAAAGAGAATAAGTGGAACTTATGGGTATTTCGTTTGGTAACAAAAATATATTTATTTTTGATTTAGATCTGTCAAAAAACTTATTTTGACAATTTTTGCCTTGGAAAAATGATTTATTTTTATTTTAAATCAATTTTGCAGATCTGGAGTTTTCGGCAGATCTACCCTCTTTAATAACACCACTATGCATCATAATGGACAGCCATCTTATTTGATAATAATTTCTTTCAGTTGAAAGACAAAATTAAAATAGGTTTGAGTTTAAATGGATGCAGTTTTAAGTGAATTAATTTATTCGTCCATCTCATCTTCAGACTTACTAACTTGACAGTATTCGAATCAGTATTTCACAGCTGATACCACTGACTGGTTCACAGACAAAAATAGGCACCATTACTATAGCAAATAAAAATCAATCTGAAAACGTATTATATTCCTTACGTAAAAAAAAACTATTTATAGATCAAAATATAAATTTACCAAATGAAAACCCCATTACTAACCCATAAACAATCCGGTTTCAAAAAGAAAACCAATTATTGTATTACTGCCTTAACAAATGTTTCTGAACTGAATTAGAAAAGATATAGATGAAGAAAAGTAAACATGTTGATTTGGAGCGACACGATTAATTACATTATCATAAATTGTTCACAAATCTTTCGGTCCTGTGAATTTTTTTCAAGTGCAGTCATCTTAGAGTTCGACATCAAAAGCAGTTAAGCTAACCAATTTCAAGAGAAGTTCCCCAGGGATTAATTTTGGGACCACTATTTTTTGTTCGCTCTATATAAATGAACCCCCTGCAGTTAGTCAACATTGCTCCATCCGCATGTATTCAGATGTAAATTGATACTTAGATTTTATGTTATGACGCAACCTGCATAAATGAGACTTTAGACAATATCGCAAATTTGTCGCGAAATTTTGATTTAGTACTTAATCCGAAAAGGTCTAAGTGCATAATTATATTGAAGAATTTTCTTGACCTTTCTTATTCTCCAATATAATTTTTACAATCAGCTAAAAACTTTTGAATTATATTTAATAGAAATCTGTCATTGGCAAACCATATGGTGTGAGCCATGTTACATACAACACTTCACACCTACAAAATGTGTACCCTGCTAAATTTATAGTCCTTCCATTATTAACTAACGTCACGAAATTGTTGGCAAAATAGATTTTAATAGTAAAAGAAAAACGAATGACGCCTTTAACGGCACCGTAAAATATGTATGTCCATGACTTACGTGTGTCGCTTCGATTGAGAATATAAACCTGATCAGCTTTTCGAAAATTGCCATAAAAACATATGTAACTTTAAAGGCCTAATAAAGTAAAAATATTAAAATTATTGGCTTTTTTCAACATCTTTGGTTTCGCTTTCCTGGAATCTGTGGGAGTGCTTTCATAAGAGAACACGAAAAAAGTTGGTCCAGGATATAGCTTAGTGTCATTATTGTTCCCACACCACGGTGTCGCCATCTATTTGCGAAATGATGTTAGGTTATGTTAGGTAAATGGGCTACCAGTTGATCTTGCTACCGGCACATTTAGATCAAAGTAGATCCATTGTGGTACCCTGAAGTGTTGTAACTTCTAATTGTATAACCTATGAGTCCTATTAATAATCATTATCGAGCCATTTAGAGGCTTTTGTGAAGTTCAGGAGGCTTTTGGCTGAAAGATTCGTCAGCTCTTCTAATTCATTGAAGAAGTAACTGCCCATGAATTTGTTCCTTATATGGCAAAGTGCTGGACAATGACACAAAAAGTGAGAGTTCATCTTCGTCATTGCAGCATCTGAATAGGTCATCGTTGTTTAGCCCAATTTTCTTTTTATGGTAGCCGAGAAGATTGTGTCCGGTGAGTACGCTTACAAGAGTTCGAAGGGAATTTTTGTTTATGTGGATGGTACTTTCTGTTCTTTTCTTGTCGAAGTTGGGCCATAGATTCCTAGTTACGCACAGGTGTCGAGTCCATTCCATCTTTCGTTGGTTTTTGAAAGAATTTTCTTTCCAATGTTCTGTTTCGTGACACAGGGTGGGATTCTAATCAACGGGCCTATTAGGGTAGGATCAAGCGTTGAAGCCTTTCTTGCCAGTTCATCAGCTCTCTCGTCGCCCAGTATATTACTGTGACTCGGGACCCAGCAGAGTTTAATGTTATGCTGCGGGCCAAGAATTTTCAGCTCTTCGCGACAGCTGGTGAGAAGATTCGACGGTAACTGCGGCAGAAATCGCTTTGCTTATCAGCTTCAACCACAATATGACCATTGTCCCCTCACCGTTCATAAGCACATTATTACATCATTTCCACATGCTTGATTTATCGTTGCCCTAGTTTGGACAGTAATTCGACTTTTACGGATTTGATGCGCTATCCGACTCTATCCAAAGAATTGTTTTCCAGCATCCGCACAGTGAAATTTTTTTACGGGCGATTTGAATGTACACAATTCCAAGTGGCTCCGCTATTCTGGTCAGACAACACCAGAAGGATGGTTTGTCGAGCTCTATGCTGAGGTGAACATTCTGACTCAGCTGGTTACTAAGCCAACAAGAATACCTGATGTTGCAGGTCACTCCGCTAACAACCTTGACTTGTTTCTTACCTCGCAATCTGGTAAATATACTATTAGTATTTGGTTTCCTCTAGGCACATCGAACCAGTGTGTCATATCAGCCAGTTTCTCTTGCTCAAACTTCTTAGTTAAAGAAAAAATCCTGAGAGGACCGTACGGCAATGCGAGAAAGCCTTAATCACTTTTTCAGGAACTTGCTTCCTGTTAAGATATTCATTTGTATATCAATTTACTTTGTTTATAATAATTTGCTTATTATAATTTAATTAAGTATGCTGAACTTTGTTTGTATTGAGAATATTTTTTATTATTTATTCGTTTGTAAAGAGAAGTCTTTTAATTCAATAAGGAATCAACACTTCCTCGATAGTGACGGTGACTCAGCGCTGGTATGATTACAAACATAATTCTTAATGGGATGAAAATTTTAGAAGATATAAAACTCGTAATTCGATTTGAGCTGTGAAGAGGTTATCAGTTTGAGAAAGGTAAGTTTCCTATGTTATAAAACCAACCCAACTGAGGAAAACCGGAATAAGTCCAAACAATCTAGACATACCTGTAATAGCCATATTCAACGAACCAAATTTTTTCTCCGAATTTCTAGAACTTAAATGATTAAGTTGTGAATCAGCAAATGGGCCTTAGACTTAGTTTTTTTGTTTTTTTTTTTATAATCTACACACGCTTAAGGGATTATGAATACTCTTTAAATGTTTCAACACAGCGGGCGTGAGGGTGAGGTTAAGGAAGAGAAAGAATGATAGGAAAGATGTGTGGCGCGATATTCGGAGAATGTAGGTGGTTGTTGTCTCAGATTTTATCTCCAGGGATGGTAGCTGAACTAATGCGGAGAAATTTCCGTGTTTTATTTATCGATGTCCCTTATAATTCGCATTAATTTTTTTATTCTTTGTCATATTTTATCGGTATACTAGTTTTACTCAATCACATGTTGTTAGTTCTATGCCTAAACAGCATGTAATGAGTAAACCAGCAATTCATTGTATGACATTTATTTTTAGAATAAGTTTTTAATGGAAAAGTAAGGAGACATAGACTACGGCAGGGATCGAACCTGTGACCATGAGGTTGACAGGCGAACACACAACTATCGCGCCACGGCCAACCTTTATGAATTATTATTATTATTATTATTATTATTATTATTATTTTATTACTTAATAATCTTGTTAACAATATACTTATGCTTATGCTTATTCACTAAGTAAATTCATAATTTTTTATATACAAGATAAATAGTTTGTAGCATTTATTTTAAATTATTTTAAATAAAGATAATGCTACTTTTTATGAAATCAAATTTACATTGTGGGGTGTACAGTTAAAATTGACGTTTTGAACGGAGTTTCCATTTAATTTAAATTTACATAATTTACATTTATAATTACAATATGGTAAAGTAAAAGGAGATACAAAATACAAAACTGTTTACAGATTTAATATGGCAACATTCAATCCACAAAAGAAGAGTACAATTAGATAAAATTGAAAGTATGTACAATAAAATTGAATCAAACAATGTAGTTTAGCAAAGTTTCGATTTCAAAAATGTTACATTGAAAAAGTTAGGGGGTGGCCGTGGCGCGATAGTTCTGTGCTCGCCTGTCAAACTCGTGGTTGCGGGTTCGATTCCTGCCGTTGTCTATGTCTTCTTATATTCCATTAAAAACCAATTCTAAAAATTGTCATAAAATAAGTTGCTGCTTTGCTCATTACATGCTGTTTAGGCATAACACTAACAACATGTGATTGAGTAAACTAGCATACCCGTAAAATATGACAACGAAATAAATAAAATAATACGAATTATAAGAGACATAAATAAATAAGACACGGTAATTCTCTCCGCATTTGTTCAGCCGCCATCCCTGGAGATAAATCTGAGACAACAACCAGCCCTTGTCTCAGAACATCGCGCCACACATCTTTCATATCCTTCTTTCTCTTCTTCCACCGGATGCCCACGCTGTGTTAAGAAAAACATGTAAAGGATATTCATAATCCCTTGAGCACGAGCAAATTTATAAAAAAAAAAAAGTCAGGATTTAATAGATTTTAAAAACATTGATTTATTTCTAATGCTTGGTATATTCTCAGAGAACTTGTTGAAAAGCCTATGAGATACAATGGCGTATGAGTTGCTAAAAAGTGTAGTCCGAAAAGGCAGAGTAGGAACAAAATGATAGTTACTTCTTAGGTTATGTATGTCACATATAGGACTTTGCATATATCCACCCCGATTAAAAAACATTTTTAAGACTTTAAAGTAAAATAGGTGTCTTACTGGTAGAATCCCTGTTAATCTAAATAGTTCCATAGTATGAGCTAAGCTCGAACGATTGCATATTTTCCTTATGATGTACTTTTGAAGGATAGTTAATTGTTGTAATTGGTTGAGATATGCACCTCCCCAACAGCATATTCCATATTGAAGCCGAGAATGAAATATTCCATAATATACGGTTTTAACATTTTATTTGAACAGATTTTTCTCAGGCGGTAAAAACATCGAACAGTTGAGAGGAAGAATTTCTTCAATTTCGAAATGTGTTCTGTCCATTTTAAGTCTTGATCAATAGTAACACCAAGATACTTGTAATCAATAACCACTTCAATATTAAAGAAGGTACTACTACACACATGTAGCATTGTAGTTAAAAGGCAATTGGGAAATATGTCTTAAGCATTTGCTATTAAATAGCCTACAACTCTTACATTCAGGGGCATGAAAAGCGATTTTAATATAATTTAAGTAATTTGATACAGGACCGAAAAACATTAATTTGGTTTTAGTGCTAACGACAAGTTTGTGTTCAGCGAACCATATCCTTAGTAAATGCATATCATGGTTTAAGTCAGCAACCAAATTCAATGGACTTACAGCAGTATATCCATTGGCAAGGTCGTCAGCAGAGGCTTTAACTTTCCCCACAAATGGTTGTTCAAAAATAGAATGTATGTAGACTAAAAAGAGAATGGGACGAAGGACTGATCCTTGGGGTACTCCCAAGTTAATATTCATAGAGTCACTTAGGGCATTATTCACCTTAACTATTTTACTTCGATTTCTTAAGTAAGAAACAAACCACCTGTGAAAAATTGTCAAAACAACTCCAAATTGTAACTCTGCTTCAGTTACTCGTATCCTCTAATTTTTTAAATAATGAAAATAAGTTTGAATATTGTTTCATAGTTAATTATATTAGACCTAGGAGCACCTTAGATATGTATGTTGAACTAATTTCAAATGTAAATAATTTAATGAATTCTTTGTCTTCCTATCAACATCCTTGCATCTTCGGTGATTTTAATCTTGGTGACATTGATTGGTGTTATCAAGAAGATGAGCAATTGCTTATTCCATTTAACGTTTCAAAGGATGTAGAAATTGAATTGGTTGACAATTTTTGTTCTTTGGGATTAATTCAAATTAACCATGTGAAAAACAGTTTAAATAGATTTTTTGATCTTGTTTTTATTTTAAAGGATATTAAATTTAAAGGTTTTGAATCAGATTTTCCTTTAGTAAAAAATCAAGTTCATCATAAAGCAATTTGTGCAATTTTCGAATTTTATAATTTTCAACCTGCTAATTCTGTTGATGTTAATTTTTTTTAATTACAAGAAGGCCGACTTCATTTCGTTGAATAATTTTTATAATTCCATTAGTTGGGAAAATGTTACGGCTAATCAATCTTTAGAACAAATTTATTCAATTTTTAAAACAGTTTTATTTGATGGTGTTCAAAAATGTGTCCCTATAGTTCGGAAGAGAGTGTCTTTTAAATCTCCTTGGTTCAATAGAAGGCTTAAGAATTTATAGAATGTTAAAAACAAAGCTTTCAAAAAGTATAAGGAGTCTGGAAAAACTGAAGATAGACTTAGTTTTATTCAATTGAGAAGTGTTCGATTTTTTAAGTAGATTTCTTTATTCTCAATATACAAGTTCTGTTGAAAGAAATATAAAATACAATTCGAAATCTTTTTGGGTTTTTTTGAATTCGAAACGTAAAGTTTCTGGATTTCCAAATTCCATGGAACTTAATGATGAATGTTCTTATGATACCAAAGCAACGTGCGATTTTTTTAAACCAAATTATAATTTGGACTCAATATAAAGTACTGGAAGTATATTTAATGAGGTCGATTGTCAGGTTGATTTTGATTGTTTTTCATTGACAGATCAGGAAGTTTTAGACGGTTTAGCCAATCTTGATTTAAACAAAAATGCTGGAATGGATTTGATTCCTCCTATTCTTTTATCTAAATGTACTGTTTCGCTTTTTAAAATTGTAAAAATTATTTTTAATAAATCACTTCAAACTGGTGTTTTTCTTCAAGAATGGAAATTGTCATCTATTAGCCCTATCTACAAAAGTTGTCTAAAACATTTAATAAACAATTACAGACCAGTATCCAAGCTCTCGGCTATTCCGAAATTATTTGAAAAATTAGTATACGATAGGCTAAATTTTGCAGTGGTCGGTCCACTACAACTAATTTGTGTATTTTTACAACTTTTTGCCTCTACTATTTGGAGAACAAAATACAAGTTGATGTCTTATACACTGACTTCGTAAAAGCGTTTGATAGAGTTCATCACAAGCTTCTTATTAAAAAATTAGAGAAAATAGGGCTCAAGTTAAGTTTTCTTAGATGGTTGGAATCTTACTTGACGAATCGGAAACAGGTTGTAAGAATTGGAAATGATAAATCCTTCTGTATTGAAGTATTGTCGGGTCTCCCTCAAGGTAGTCAACTGGGACCCCTTCTTTTCAATCTTTTTGTAAATGACATTCCTGACCTGTTAGAGTATGGAGATTGTCTAATGTTTGCTGACGATTTAAAACTATTCTATCCCATATCAAAGATTGAAGATTGCTTAAAATTTCAAAAAGACATAGATAAACTTTATCAATGGTGTAAATATAATCATCTTGATTTAAATATTTCCAAATGTAAAACGTTTAGAGCTTTTCGTTCAAACCCTAGAAATCTATATAGTTACGAGTACAGTCTTGGCAGTGAAACTTTATCGACTGTTAGTGAAATAAAGGATCTTGGCGTTATTTTTGATACGAAGTTTTCTTTTTCATCACATATTGATTTCATCATATCGAAAGCAAACTCGCTTCTTGGTTTTTTAAAGCGTAATTCTGTCGTTTTTAAGGATAGTTATACTTTAAAAGCCCTTTATATTTTATTAGTTTTACCTTCGTTAGAGTACTGCTGTGTTATATGGTCTCCCTATTATCAAAACTTTTCCGATAGGATTGAGAATTTGTGTTGGTCAGAAGGTTTTCCATCATATGAATCTAGGTGCGCATTGATTGATTTGAAATCTTTAAAAAGCCGTCGAGAAACTTTGTGTTACTTTTTATAAAGGATATAGTAGTTGGTAGAATTAACTCACCTGAGTTATTAAATCTTATGCCCTTTTATTTTCCAAAGAGAAACCTTAGAAACAGAGACGGTCTTTTTCTTGTTCCCAGTCACAGGACAAATTATGGTTTAAATGAACCTATATCACGTTCATTATCTCTTTTTAATTATATTAATCTTGAAGTCGACCTTCTAATGGATAGAAGTATTTTTAAGAATATTGTTTCTAGAATTTTTAATAATAATCAATAAATAATTGTTAAATGTAATGTAATGATAATGAATAAATAAATAAATAAATATAAATATAAAAACACCTAATATGAGTGTATCACTTTTTGGAGATATTCGCGTCATCCACTTGAAAATACCTACCTACTAAATTAAATAAATACCAAAAAAAAAAACATTCAAATCGGAAGTGGGACAGTCATTTCAAAACACTGTACTCTCAAAGCTCAACGTGCGCAAAATCCGACGGCACTTTTTTCCCGACAAAAAAAGTACTCTCAGAAAATCTGTGAAATTCTTTGCCAATTCTTTTTTTTCTTAATTATTTTTGTTCTTAAGTATAAAGTGCACAGTATGTTCTCTCTTCCTTAGCTTTGAGGAACATCTGTTTGCTTTTAGTTTAGAAATGATCATGAATTCGTTGTTTTCTAGATCTTAGTATTGCAATTACATTGACGATGACAAAACCATGAGCAATGTAACAACGCATCACAATTTGTTTATTTGGCTTTGAAAGCTTCACATTCCTTTGCCGCCAATTTCATCACATCGTCGTCAACTGCTGATCTGCTCTTGTAATCAAAACATATTAAACAGCAGCTAGCAGCTGTTGTTAGAGACATAACAAGATAACCAACTTTGTTGCTTGTCCACTATCAACATGTATTTCCTTAAAAATGAAACAACCCGCTAATCAGTTCTGCCCCTTTGGACGTCGAACGAAGCTTATAATAAGAAAATCAAATGTTTTTAGCTGCGACGCGCGACAAAACCCCCTGCCCCACACCAATCATAACTTAAAGCACAGAAACAAATGAATATGATGGCCGTGGTTGAGTTCAGAGAAACTTTAATGATTTACAGCGAGACAAACCAAATATATTTTTATTGGTTTGGGCATTAAAAAACGCTCGGGGAGCAAAACGAATAAAAAAAACTAAGGAATTCTGTATTCTCACTGCCGCAGTGCCACTGTGGTGCGCCTTTTCTGCTCTATGACCTCTTCCCCTTCTCCGTCAGCGTCGTGCGCTGGCAATGACAAACGCTCGCCAAATAATTTCAAGTTTAAAAATATAAATACAGTACAAAAAAAAAATCGCCCATAAAAATAACAACAGAGGAAGAAGAAGCCCTCTTCGTAGCTTGTCGAGATTTCTGATAAGAAATTGCCTAAAAATTGTCATATTCTATCGAATGTCTTCTTACCTTATAATCCTTGAAATCCTGGTCGTTTTATCTGACGGTTCTGCTAGATTTCAATTAGATAATTCGGCCTCCTTCGTTACACTTACGTACACAGCAGATCTCGGCCACAAAAATAAAATTCCAAATGGAAAAAAAATCTCGCGAGGAATCACTTCACATTTCTTCTCACACAGCGCACACGGATGTGTAATCAATCAGAATTTTTCACACTTTTAGCTTGCTTGCTTTCTTTCTTTCTATTTGGTTTGGCTAGACTTGTTTTTTCTCTTGTATTTCTTCTTTGATAAATTAATTCTGATAAAAGAAATTTCTTTACAAGAATATTTTTGGAAGCACACGGCGCGCACGGAGGGAATGAAAATTCTGAATTTGTGGAATAAATTTCACTTATTTTTCGGCTTTGATGTGTAGGGACAAGTTTTCTTTTTGAAACGCAACGAGTTCTTAAAATAAACTTTTCTTTGAATCGCAGGCGAATATAAAATTCATGATGATCTCGTACTCGATAGACGGAGATGCACGAAAATTTTGTCGTCGTTTGACAAAAGAATTTTATTTTTCACCTGACGGTGATTGATGGGAGTTATACATTTAATTTTCTTGTGGTTGGTGGAACTGGTGTGGGGAGATTAGAATCAAGCAACAGGGATGCTCAAAGATTATTAGGTTCTGTACCTACTACAAAGAAAAATTTTTTATGCGAAACCACCTTTCACACAATTAAACCAGTTGCTGGAATTTTTTTGACGTTTTCCTTTAATTGCCTTGTAGCTTTCACACGAAGAAACTGGAACCAAGAAACTAAGGAGGAAACTAGGAAGATCTTGTTGGGCTAATTGGAATGCAAAGCAAAACGTCAAAAAAATCTCTTCAAATCTGTTGTAAAATAAGTAGCTTTAATACATTTTATTTTTCAACTTTCAAAATATTTTATAAATGTATTTCACTTGAATATAAGCTCTCGTTCTGTTTAAAGGATTCAAGAATTTTGTTTAATTTAATTATTATTATTATTTGAAACAGAAACAACTTTTCTACAGGTTATGGGCCCAGGAAATTAAATGCTTCTAATTTGTTTAGAAATTTAAGAACGTTATTTGTTAAAGCAGATTGAGCTTAATATTTTGGACGTTGTATACAATTTTCTACAACAATGGCAAAGAATTCAAGTTTTTTGTAAGGAATGGAACGACTCAAAGGAAGAGAAAATTATGCTGCTTGGAAATTTTCTATGCAAACATATATAGAATATGTTGAACATTGGAATGCAGTTTTGGGAACTGAGACGGCAGCGACGAAAATTACAGAAGCAAGAACGGCAATTATATTGAACATTGATCCAAGCCTATATGTTCATGTTGAAGGTTCTACAAATGCGAATTTTTTCTCAGCCCCGGGGAAATTGGACGAAAAAAACGATAAGTAGGACTAACAATTTGCATACTAAATCCAACAACAACTAATCCCCGGGGGTGCTTAGCTTAAACCCAGAGAATTCTCGGGGCTTAGCTATTGGAGAGGATAAAAACTATGCTACCAAAAATTTTTTCTTTAAGTTATCGATAAAATGTATAGAAACTTCAAAACTGACATTTTGAAATGTCAAATAATTATCAATTTTGTTTGGTGTGGTTGAGCTTTTGGTGTAAATGTGTCAGTTGTTTTCCTGACGACCATGTCAACCTAACCTAACCTACCTTTTAATATACATTCAGCAACACAACACTAAATCAATTTTAAAATGTTCCGCTTTTGTATTGCCTCTATGGTGTCGTAGATTTTTTCCACCTCGCCATGAGCACAACCTTCTACAGCGATTTTCATGTTTGCGTTTATTTTTATTATATGTATATTAAAACTTGACTGTGAAATTATTATTAAATAAAAAAGTATTTCCTGATATTCGTTCAATTAACAAGAATTGAATGAACTACAAAACAAAGGTTTCTCTGAGAAAATTGTTTTCGGCTGCGTTTTGTTCTACACGGGAGTAACCCAATACAGATTCTCTGCTACATCCTAGGCATACTTCAGTCTTCTTGATCGTACGATACCTAAGTATACCAGAAATTTAGCGCTAGCTTGGCTTCGATTTGGAAATCATATGTTTTGTTCGTTTTTATTGGGGACATTCACTCAATTATTCTCAGCAATCTGGAATAACTTTCTGTTGTTAATAGAGTTAATAGAGATTCTGTTTTCGATTCTGAATTGAAATCCAGAATTGTTTTCTGTTCTGTTTAGAGTAACAACAACTGTCATTTTGTGGGGGTCAGAACAATTCTGGACGGCCCATCAAAAAGCTCATTGGCATCGTTCGGTGCGCCGCCGATAGGCCTTCCAAGATACCTTTGTAGCGGATTTATTTTCGAACGATTCAGGTAGCTTTCTCGTTATGTCAGTTGTATTGCATACATACCCATCTGAAGTTTTGAATCAGCTGTTCCTCACATTTCCAAACGAATCTCAACGAATCCAATAATTTTTGGGTAGCTTGAGATTTGTGTTTGACAACATATGTTTAGTTCATCAGCTGTTTTTTTCCTTAAGGAGGCCTTACATGGATCTGCATATTGACTTGAAGAAAAGTAGAGCGGGATCATAATACAAAACAAACATAAAAGTAAGACAAGGTTCACACTAATAACTTACTCGAACTCTGCTATAACTTTCTTGACACATCTCACAATCACATGTTCTTAGCATTCAGGTATGTAGTTTTGAGAAGATAATTTTCGCAATTTTCGTTGTTTTTAAGCAAACTGAGGTGAAATGGTAAAAAAACTTGAAAATTCGTTGCCTGAACGGAACAAATTATAGTGCAGATGAAAATGCTATAAGGAGGCTTTACATGCATCTTCATCTTCATCTGCATTGTCATCTGCAAAAAAAGAGGAAACAAAATAAAAAATTCATACTTGTGCGATAGAGAGCGAAAACTAAAATGGAGATCATCTTCATGTATGAAGATTATAGGAAGTACGAACCTGAAGATTGCAGATTATAGTGAAGATGAACATGTTCATCTTCATTATAGCATTTTCATCTGCACCATAATTTGTTCCGTTCAGATAACGAATTTTCAAGTTTTTTTTTACCATTTCACCTCAGTTTGCTTAAAAACAACGAAAATAGCGAAAATTTTCTTCTCAAAACTACATACCTGAACGCTAAGAACATGTGATTGTGAGATGTGTCAAGAAAGTTATAGCAGAGTTCGAGTAAGTTATTAGTGTGTACCCTGTCTTACTTTTATGTTTGTTTTATATTATTGGCCCGCTCTACTTTTCTTCAAGTCTGCAGATGCAGATCCATGTAAAGCCGCCTATAATGAAGATGAACATGTTCATTTTCACTATAATCTGCAATCTTCAGATTCATACTTCCTATAATCTTCATACATGAAGATGATCTCCATTTTGGTCTTAGCTCTCTATCGCACAAGTATGATTTTTTTATTTTGTTTCCTCTTTTCTGGCAGATGTCGATGCAGATGAAGATGAAGATACATGTAAAGCCTCCTTTAGGCGTTACAACAACACCAAGCAATCCGAATCGGTTAAGTTGTGTCACCGTACGAGGCCATTGGTATCGCTTGAAAAATTAGAAACAAACATATCTTTACAAACTCACCTCATTTTTCAACACACGTGCAAAATCTGACAGTGCACTTTATGGTAACTGACAGTTGATTAAAAATAAACAAATTCCTAAAAAAAGTTTGATCTTTTCTTTCCTTAAAATATATTAATTAAAAACTAAAAAAAATGGATAAAAGTGGAAAATTCCTGCTACCATCGCCAAAATTCAAAACAGTTGATACTCCACCTTCGAAAATTCGACATTTCCTATCACCCCAAGGAATACAACTTTTGCCCAAAGAACAGCAGCCACCCCCCATGTTCGGACCTCGCGGCACAACATTACCACCGAAATTCCTGAGTCCTCTCAAAGTTCCAACAACCAACAATCAATTTGATCGCAAACAGAAATACTTCTGTGAGCCATGCGAAGCCGAATTTCATACATCCACCGACTACAAAGTCCACAAAAGTGAACATGTGCAATGCGAGATCGATGAATGCAAATTTCGTGGACACCCTGCATTCATGGACACACATATTGTCCAACAACATTCTACAGGTCTTTATAATCAGCTCAAAAAGCTGAGTACTCCCGAAGAGATCGCCCAATGGAGAGCAGATCGTAAGAGAAATTATCCAACTGTTGCCAATGTCGAGCAGAAATACAAAGCCAGAGAACAGAGAATAATGAGAGGAGAAAAATTGGAGATGGGAAACAAAAATAGATTTGGAAATCGTTCAGATCGCCGGCAGATCAAAGGAGATAGAGATAACTCGACTAGAGAGAATGTGGAAAAGGTGGCGCCGAAGAAACGAAAGCAAAATAAGAACAAATCTAAGAGACATGGTGATAGGAAATTTGGGAAAAAGAAAATAGAAGAGTTGCCAGCTACCGAGACGCCGCAGCAAGAGTTGTCGGTAGAAGTCTTAAGTTGTGGTGGTCTTCAGATGTTTTGCGGAACAGGAGGAATGGCAGACTATAAAAAGGCCAAGAAAACTGAAACCAATGTCCTATCTTCGTTATTAGGAATGTACGGTTCTGACTCGGAGGACGACAGTGATGAAAACTCCGAAGAGGAAGAAGTCTTAGATAAAGACAATGCAGAATCTGAGCAAAAGGCGCCTGCTCATGATGAATCAAAGAACTTAATAAAAGATTCCTCACCAGAAGATCCACCCTTGGAGTTAGAACCTGAGAGTCAGATGGATATTGGAGAATTAACATCACAAGAAGAATCCAATAAAGAAAAATCGATGGACGACACAACTATCACAAAAGCCGCCACGGAAGATCCAACCACCCAAGAAACCTCCGCGGGAGACGCAGCCATCAAAGAAAACTCAATGGAGGAGGACACAACCATCAAAGAAACCCCCACAGAAACCATTAGAGCAAAATCACCAGAACCACAATCGAGTGACGACGAAGGACCCGAAGAGGCAGCCATATCCAAGAGCACAAGTATCCCCGACAGGCCAGAACCACAACCACCTCGCAAGAAAACCAAACCGAACCCCGAAAAACGCAAATCCGCCATAGATTACCGAAAACTGCGTTTGGGGCAGCAGAACACATTGCTTGAGAAGCTCCTGCAACCGGATATTCGCCACGAACGGAACGTACTGCTGCAGTGCGTTCGGTTCGTGGTGCAAAATAATTTCTTTCTAGAACCCAAGTTAGGCTAAGGTAATCTAATCAGTTTGTATATTTCTTTCAAAAGTTATTAATTATAGAGGAAATAGAAATACAAAAAAATATTCTTAAACTTAATCCACAACTACGGATAGAAATCACTTTGTCTTTGTTGCTGCTGTTGGCGTGCAGCTTGTGTATATTTCACTTTAGATTCCTCCAACTCCCGTACTCGAGAGCGAGCATGGTGGATTCTATGCCAGGCCATTTGTAGGACTTTGGCGGACGCATAACCAGAGCCCTCATGGGGCTGCCCGGTGGATACTTGAGTAAGGTAGTTTATTTGCTCGCTTAGTTTTGATTCAACGTTCGACAGGGATTTCAGAAACTGTTGTGTTTGGTTTTCGGCATTTTTCTGGGATGATTTTTCTTTGCTGAGCTCTTGTAGAGCTTGACCTGGTAACAATTTAATAGGTTTTTAGGGTGTTAATTGAGTTGATTTCGGTTTGCTTACCTGCACTTTGGAGACATGTTATGATTTCTTTTTCAATAGCATCTAAGGCATTAATTTTATCAAGAGGATTATGGGCCATTTCAAAGATTTTACAAAAATTTAAGAAATGTTTGTGCTTTGTAGTGAAATGACGTTTTTGGTGATGTTGTCAAATAACTTAAAGCGTTCAGGCTAAAATTGCCGTGTTTGAAACTTAGCTAAATGAGTGTGTTCGGAATTAACAACGCACTAAATTGTGCGCGTTCAGATTCCTAAAATATAAGGTACAATGGCCGTTATCATTGTATCATTGTATATAGATATTAGTAGTACTATCATGACGACGAAATTCATCCAGCCTGCAATAAGTTCTACTACTCATCATGGGTTCCACTACCAAATCGGAGGTTAGGTAGTGTTGGTGTGTTATGAAAATGCGTATGAAGAGAAATAGTGTGATAATAAATTGATGAGAGAACTATATACAAAATTTATTATAAGTTAGAGGAGAAAAGGAAAACAATTAATTTCATAGGTTTTTTTGTTTTTTTTTATGAGGATTTTTTTGTTGAGTAGGAGCTGGTTTTGTGTGTGTTTTTTATTGTACGGGCAGATAGAATAAAAATTGTTTGATGGCTGTAGGGAATATTTAAATATTTAGGTATAGACTTTTGTGTATACTTTTAAATAATAAACTTTTTTACCAAATGAACAAACATAATAATAATTTAACAGTTAAAATTTGAGATTTCTGTTAATCGTTGTGCAAAAAAAAATTGTTCTTGTGACAAAATTGTTTTTATTTTATATTAATATTTTTTTTTGATTTTGGAAAAAAAAATATTTTTTTGAAAATTCAGATTTGATAAGTAATTTCGTAAAAAATCGAGTTGACGAATTTTCAAATAAGAATTGTTTAATAGGTATTATATATTTTTTAAGTCGTTTTTTACTTATTTTTTTTTTTTAAATGAGTATTCAACAATATATATATACATTGAAAATATTCTTTAAAAAAATCTTCAAAATATTTAATTTTGCAAAATATTGTTTGTTTTCAAAATCGAAAAAATAACAACAAATTTTGTTTTGAATATTCTTGGAGCCGTTTTTGAGAAATAAATTTTTTTCTTAACTGTTTTTAAAATGTATATGGGAGATGTGTACACAACTTTCTGTGTACTCAGAGAGAAAACTTATGCTTGCGTAATTGGCCACCCGAACCCATTTGTACACAATATTTTATTGTAAATTTGACTTTTGTAACCATAAATAGATTTTAAATCAAACTGGTTCTTAGCTTGTTAGGCAAACCAAAATATATGCTGAAATTTCCCATCTTTGTGTTTACTCATCTGTGGTGATATCAATGTGACATTAGGCGTTTTTGTCCAAGCCCCGGGGAAATTGGACGAAAAAACGATGAGTAGGATTAACAATTTGCATGTTAAATCCAACAACAACTAATCCCCGGAGGTGCTTAGCTTAAACCCAGAGAATTCTCTGGGCTAAGCTATTGGAGAGGATAAAAACTGTGCTACCAAAAACTTTTTCACTTAGTTAGCGATAAAATGTATAGAAACTTCAAAACTGACATTTTGACATGTCAGATAATTATCAATTTTGCTTGGTTTGGCTTTTCTTCTTTGCGAACTCGCAGCGATCGGACGTGTGTGCATAAAATTTTGATTTTATAAATTTCGATACAACTTAAATTCTAGAATGGAGGCAAATATAATGCCTCAAAGTGTTCCTCCTGATACTGGACAGGCTGGAGAATTTACTTTACCTTCCCAATATTTTGGTGAGGCCGAAAAAGATAAAATTGTGGAAGAAGTTGAAGACTATTGGTTTGCGGGAGACGCCAATATAAATAACCAAAATATAATGGTTAATGAAGAGATGGATGTGTCTCACTCCGTTGGTAAAAAAGAGAGGATCATAGTTCCCCATCGCAAATTTCTGTCGCTCAGCAACAGTGTGGTTATTGGCTCTACGAAAAAAAGCACCGTTACCAGTGAAGCGTCCCCGACGCTAATTTTTCCATTTGAAACTCAATCCAAAGTAATAAGGCTTTTAGCCAATGATAAGGAGAATTACTCCAAAATTGCAAGAAAACGGCACCAAGCATCTTCTTTCAGTGCCTCAAAAAAATTTGCAATGGATGTCTCTAAGAATGAGAACAGATTTACCATTTTGGATGATGAAAACGACCAGGACAACCCTACGCTAAAGCCGAACGACTCGGCCGCTTATAACAGAAACAATACAACCAACACGCCAGCTGGTAGCAGTAAGAATTTCCATAGCAACCACAACAGCAGCTGCAATAGGATAAACAACAGCAGCAATTTGCAAGACAACCTAAAGCAGGTGGTGTCCCCCTATATTTACAAAGGGTATATCTTCAAAAACAATTATGGATATTGTACGTAGTGCCAATATGAGTTTAGATAATAGGTGCGTTTTTTTGCAATCCCCGGGGGAATTGGTTGAAAAAAACGACCAAGGCGCTTAGTGAAATAATTGGCAGCACTATTTATTAATTTGCAAGATGACATTTGAAGAACAGCTGTAATGCAAGAAAAAAATAAACATTACTGTTTGCCTCATGCTCATTCTTCTAAAAATCATCGGGTTTATTTGTTTTGTGTAATTTCGATATATTTATTGAATTTAAACTACTTTTCTATTAAAATAACATAAAAGAACCAAGTTAATTATTATTTATACAAAAAAATGTGAATAAAGTAAATTGAAATCAAGTATTTTGGAAATTGTTTTTAGCCGATGTGATTTTCTTTTAATTTAATTTTCACAAATACAGTGGTACATAGAATTCAACTACTTGAAAACTACCCCATTCGTCGGTCACTGGTGACATGATATTAGTGGACGAGTTGCTTATTCGGGCGGGACGCTCAGTTCCTATGTCATTAGGAATATAGGTCTGAGCAAGAGCGGACGATGATCAAGAAGATTGAAGTATGCCAAGGATGTAGCAGAGAATCTGTATTGGGTTGCTCCCGTGTACAACAAAACGCAGCCGAAAACAATCTTTTCAGAAAAAACCTCTGTTTTGTTGTTCATTCAATTCTTGTTAATTGAACAAATATCAACTTCAGGAAATGCTTTTTTATTTAATAATAATTTCACAGTCAAGTTTTAATATACCTTTAATAAAAATAAACGCAAAAATGAAAATCGTTGTAGAAGGTTGTGCTCATGGCGGGGTTAAAAAAACATAGAGGCAATACAAAAGCGAAAATTGTTAAAATTGATTTGTTGTTGTGTTGCGGAATGTATATTTAAAGGTAGGTTAGGTTAGGTTGACATGGCCGTCAGGAAAACAACTGACACATGACACACTTAGACCAAATGCTCAACCAAACCAAACAAAATTAATAATTATCTGACATGTCAAAATGTCAGTTTTGAAGTTTCTATACATTTTATCGATAACTTAGTGAAAAGTTTTTGGTAGCACAGTTTTTATCCTCTCCAATAGCTAAGCCCCGCGAATTCTCTGGGCTTAAGCTAAGCACCCCCGGGGATTAGTTGTTGTTGGATTTAACATGCAAATTGTTAATCCTACTCATCGTTTTTTTCGTCCAATTTCCCCGGGGCTTAGAAAAAAGCACGCCTAATATATGATTTGACTGTAGAGGTTTTGGTAAATCAAAAATTTTTGTGAAGGATTTGGGACTTCATCGTCAACTAATTAAAATATTTAAATCATCAAAAATAGATGCTTTTTCCTTCACTCCGAAGGAGCAAAGAAAAATTAAAGTTGTCCTGAAGGGCGTTTCTGGAACTTCCCCCCTTCTGACATCAGGGCTGAATTGTCCTAACTTGACTCCTCACTGAGGGTTGAAGTAAAAACATTCGAGACTAAATGGTCTAGAGAAAACGGCATTCCACTGGACTTGTTTCTATGTACTGTGGAGGACAGGGAGAGCTTGGTAAAAATTAAATCTTTCAGATATATATTGAGGCACAGGGTTCATTGGGGCTTAGTTAGGGGCACTGGTGCCAAACAGTGCTATAGGTGCCAGAGGTTTGGGCATGTTTCCTCTTTTTGCGCATACGCGCTCAGATGCGTTAAATGTCTAAAGGAACACAAGGCGGGTAAGTGTGAGCTCGTAGAAAAGAACGAAAATACTACGGCTTCGTGTGTGAATTGCGGTGCGGTTGGACATCCTGCCAATTATAAAGGTTGCCCAAAATGGGCTGAGTTTTAAAAAAATAAAGTTGCAATTAAACCTTACGATAAAAAACACTATTATAGTGGTTTTAAAAACTCTATAATAACTCCTCCCAAAAACTTGCCTCGCGAGGGAATTTCTTATTCCGAAGCGGCGAAGATAGCTACTTCGAATTCACATACCCCAACAAAAAGTTATTCCGGGAACTCCATTTCGGATTTCTTAAATGAATCCAAAAAATTGTTTGGTCTTTCTTTTGTAGACCTTTTTTCTAAAATCAAATCCTTTTGGACCAACTACTCTAAGCTTGAGGCTTCTCAAAAGCCTGAAGCCTTCATATTTTTCCTAGCCACTCTCTGCCCATGAATCTCAGTTTAGTTACGTCGAATGTCAACTCTTTCTCTAGAGACAAACATATTGAGGTTGAGCATCTATTATCAGATATTCAACCCTTTGCCTTACTGATACAAGAAAAAAAATTAACAACACAAAGTTTCTACTCTCACATATCTAATGAAACAATTAATGCATAACAAATAAATTTAAAAAAAATAGGTAAATCGAATTTACCTCAAAAGTTTATAAATTGATTCGATAAAATTATTACAAAAATATTATCTATTACAATTCTACCTTAACAACCTATCTACATTTACAAAACATAAATAACCTAATGTAGCTTCGGAGAGCTTAAGATTTAACTTGGTATAAACTATTCTCCCTACTCTAACTTATAAGTAGTATCATAGATGATTTCGCTCGACACGTACACAAAAGGTGTTTGGCAGAGTCGACCTTCTGTCGCTGCTGCTTTTGCTAACATTTTAGTTTTCCCTTTTCTTTAATTTTTTTTTGTTTCTATCTCTTTTATCTTAGGTTAAGTTTCATAATTGTAAGGTATGGTTTTGTTGAGTGGACCATATTAAAATCAAGTGAACTGTGAATTCTTTTTCCTTTCCAAAAACATTGTCAATACCTAAAATAAAGACAAAATAATTTTTAAAAAAATGTATAGCCTGGCCAATTCTAAGTCGGCAAATTCTAGTTCTTAAGTGCGCAATTTAATGTAATCAATACCAATGTTCAAAAAAAAAAACTCAATAAAAAATACATACATACATACATTGTTTGGTTTGGTTGAGCATTCGGTCTAAATGTGTCAGTTGTTTTCCTGACGGCCATGTCAACCAAACCTAACCTACCTTTTAATATACATTCCGCAACACAAAAATAAATCAATTTTAATATTTTTCGCTTTTGTATTGTCTCTATGGCCACCTCGCCATGAGCACAACTTTCTACAGCGATTTTCATTTTTGCGTTTATTTTTATTATAGGTATATTAAAACTTGACTGTGAAATTATTATTTAATAAAAAAGCATTTCCTGAAGTTGATATTCAATTAACAAGAATTTAATGAACAACAAAACAAAGGTTTCTCTGAGAAGATTGTTTTCGGCTGTGTTTTGTTGTAGCAACCCAATACAGATTCTCTGCTACATCCTTGGCATACTTCAATCTTCTTGATCGTCGTCCGCTCTTGCTCAGACCTATATTCCTAATGACATATGAACTGAGCGTCCCGCCCGAATAAGCAACTCGTCCACTAATATCATGTCACTAGTGCGACCGACGAATGGGGTATTTTTCAAGTAGTTGAATTCTATGTACCACTGTATTTGTGAAACTTAAATTAAAAGAAAATCACATCGGCTAAAAACAATTTCCAAAATACTTGATTTCAATTTTCAAATTACCTGATTCACATGTTTTTGTATAAATAATAATTAACTTGGTTCTTTTTATGTTATTTTAAAGAAAAGCAGTTTAAATTCAATAAATATATCGAAATTACACAAAACAAATCAACCTGATGATTTTTAGAAGAATGATGATGAGGCAAGCAGTAATGTTTATTTTTTTCTTGCATTACAGCTGTTCTTCAAATGTCATCTTACAAATTAATATTGCTACCAAGTATTCCACTAAGCGCTTTGGTCGTTTTTTTCAACCAATTCCCCCGGGGATTGCAAAAAAACGCATCTATTATTATAGCTATAATACAATACAAATTAGGGTTTTCCAATAAGAGGTGTTATTTTGATATTCAAAAAAAAGAAATGCGTTGTTGAAGCGTGTATCGTTCCATTTTTATTAATAGCGTAGTTTCTACTTGTCAAATGTCAAAAAATGACAGCTTCAAAAGTGACAGCTACCGAAATAGCGGGCTATTCAAAATAACACCTCTTATTGGAAAACCCTGGAAAACCCTTGGGTTTTCCAATAAGAGGTGTTATTTTGATATTCAAAAAAAAGAAATGCGTTGTTGAAGCGTGTATCGTTCCATTTTTATTAATAGCGTAGTTTCTTCTTGCCAAATGTCAAAAAATGACAGCTTCAAAAGTGACAGCTACCGAAATAGCGGGCTATTCAAAATAACACCTCTTATTGGAAAACTATTTAGTTTGAAAGAAAACTGTCAAATTTTAGTTTTGATTCTAAACTAACCTGTGTGTAATAGCGGGCGCTTCAGTGTACGACATTTCTAAGAAGAATTCGAAAAAGTGTCACAACTCATAAGTCGTGGTGTAATACCAGTCTAATGGATTGTTTGACCCCGGACGGTTTACGTGTTATTTTCAACCAAAACGATCTATCGCCTTAAATTTAATCCAAAATCAAAATCACTGATCCATAGATTTTTAGAGGGATTCGTACATAAAACACGCAATTGCACACACACCAAGCTATATTTGCTAAAACGTCAAAAGTTTTTCTTCCTCTATAAAACAAACAAAAAATATACACCAAAAAATAGTTTTGGGTTTGTTTTGGAAAGAAAAATCCGCAATCCCGGATCAAAATCCTTTATGGCAATAGAAAATTTTATTTTAGCCTGAATGCACTTGTTGTATATCGAAATTAAATCATCGATTACTAATCAACATGACAGTCGATTTCGATTGTAGGTAAGTGAGCGACCATCTTTTATTTCAATTTGTTTGATATCACCGCCGGCGGTTCTTCAAATCTAACGTGCTTGCATCGTATAAAATACAACAAACACGTGTTTTATCTGAATTTCGGTTATTTTAAACTTTCAATTGTTTAATTCTCACCAAAAATGTAAGTAAATCGTTTTTTTGCAAAGCAATGTCACTGCTAGTCAAGCACGATATATTGAAAAAAAACCTAACCTCATTATACAGAAAACTGCACATACAACATGACTGACGTTGCAGACAAACCCCAAGAAGTTCCAATTGAAGAAAATGCCAAAGAGGTAGCTTCCGAGGAAGAAGAAACTAATGATATAAAAAAAGAAGCTTCCGACAATGCTGAATCTCCCGAGAAAGAAGAAGCCTCCAATGGGAATACATCGTCTTTGGAAGGAAAGATCATTCGCCAAGTAGAATACTATTTCGGTGATGCCAATTTGCATCGTGACAAATTCCTTCTGGAGCAGATTTCTAAAAACGAAGAAGGTTGGGTGCCATTCGATGTGCTGTTGACATTCAAAAGATTGGCAGCCCTTACCACCGATGTTGATGTCATTGTCGATGCACTGCATAAATCCGATGAAGGTCTTATTGAAATTAGCGAAGACAAGAAGACAATTCGTCGACATCCGGAGCGACCGATTCCCGAGCACAACGAGGAGAAACGTAAGGAAATTATGTCTCGCACCGCCTACGCGAAGGGTTTTCCTCTGGACATCGAAATGGCCGATATCCTAGAGTTCTTCAGTCCATTCGAGAAAGTGGCAAACATCGCAATGAGGAAGTATTTGGATAAACCCACCAAGACGTATAAATTCAAGGGCAGCGTGTTCGTCACATTCGCCAAGAAAGAACAGGCCGAAGAGTTCATCACAAAAGAAAAGGTAATTTTATTACTTTTATAATTAGCGTCTTGATGTTTAGGTACTAAAGAGTACAGATTTATTGATTTACTATCAATACTGAGTTGGCGGCATATTGAACACCCTAGAACAAGGTAGATTGCTAAGTATAAAACGAATGAATGTGATGCAATTTGCAAAATTCATTAGCTTATCGTATAGCCCCACCAATAGAGGTAAAATACGGCGCGTAGTTTAGGGCAGATGTAATTCAGGGATAAATTAAATCGTCTGCATGTGCAGAAAATCCTGTTCTAAAGTGTTCCAAACTGACTGATTGAACACCAATCGAGAACAGTTAAGAACAAAATTTCTGATTCAACACAAAAACCTGTAATTTTCGGTTCTAAAGTGTTCTGCTCCGAATAGTCTCATTAAACACACATTATATGTTGGGATAATGGGGTTATGGTGAATTAAAATTTCCATGGAAATTTTTCTTATTCGAACCTTGGGAACGATGCTCAAAAATTTCCCTCGGAATTTATTGGTATTGAAAATAAACTTTCCCAGGGAATTTTGCTGTCATTTCATTTTATGTTTGAGGGAAATTTATTCTGTTGGACATTCACGATCAAAGGAAAATTTCACGTGGGAAAACAAATTCACTCTTCGGGAATTTCCCAAAGTTTCTTTTCCCACGGAAATTTTCCTGCGATCATGAATCTCCAACGGAATAAATTTCCCTCGAAAAAAAGTGTGCCCTATCGGGAGGGAATCTCGTTTCCCCAGGAATAATTTATTAGCTAGACATTTTTCCTGCGATCGTGAATCTCCCACGGAATAAATTTCCCTCGAACAAAAAATCGAATGAAATGACAGCAAAATTCCCTGGAAAAGTATATTTTCAATACAATAAATTCCGAGGAAGATTTTTAGCATCATTGAGGGTTATCGTGAAAAATTTCACGATTTTATGTTCGAGGAAACTTATTCCGTGGGAAATTCGCGATCGCAGGAAAAATTTCCGGGGAATAAAATATTCCGTGGGAAACGAAATTCCCAGCGAGGTTTCCGATAGGGCCGATTCCGTCTAAATTTTTCCTGCGTTCGTGAAATGACACCTAAATTCCGTGCGAAACTTGAGCATCATTCACGTTTCCACGATTCGAATTGGAGCATCATATATAGATATTAATAGTACTGTCATGACTACGAAATTCATCCAGCCTGCAATAATGTCCACTACTCATCAGGGTTCTACTACCAAATCGGAGTTTAGATATAGTTGGTGCGCAAAGTAAAGGCAATATGAAGAAGAATAGCGTGATAGCGTCTTTTTTTACTCATTTTTTTTTAAATGTGTATTTCACAATATATATACATTTGGAAAAATATTTTCAAAATATTTAATTTTGCAAAATATTGTTTTTTTTTTCAAAATACAAAAAATAAAATAAAATTTAATAACACATTTTTTTTTTTGAAAATCTTTTTTCTTAACGTTTTTTTTTGAACATTTCTATGGGAGGTACCGTTGTTTTAAGTCGATTAAGTCGAAGTTTCAAAATATTGAGTTTGTTTTTTTTTTATTAAATTTTTTTTTTTTAATTTGGGTTTACATTAGTGGTGTTTACTCCAGGAGCTTCTGCATACTTAAATTCAAAAAAAAATTAGCAAAAATATCTTTCCCTTCATTAATGAATTGATTTTTTTATAAAAATTGTTGGAGGCGTTTTTGAGAAAAATAATATTTACCTTTTTGGTCAAAAAAAGTATGGCAGGTAGGTAGGTACCGACATTTTTCGTGTTAAAAAATGAAAAAAAAAACACGGGGCGTATTTATGAAAAAAACATGTAGACTAGAGGACACAGATTGAGGGAAGGAATTGCGGGACCAGTTTTCTTCGTCTTCGCTATCATCGTAATGGCAAGTTTGATCAAAATCTCGAGTTCGATTATTTTACGAATTCATTACTTGCAGTATAGTACCGCTAGTAAAAATATATAAACCTACATACTTTATTTCCAAATAAATCTGCCTGTGGAGCAAAAAATTAAATTATTCCCAATATTATTTGAAAAAGAAACAAAAAGTACCTATGTACATACGTAATTGTATGTAGGTGGGTATCTGGGTACATATGTAGGGTAGGTGTACCAGTACCCGGCCAGTCACTAGTATCCGGCCACTTTTTGTTTAATAGTTAATAATAAGATAATTTTACATAATTTGCATGGGAAAATACATTTTTACAATAGCTCCCTCCAGGCCTATCTGATGTTCTGGTAAAATTTGGCAAATCTACTAATCGTTGATCTGTGTGAAAAAAATGTTAAGTCTGTGAAGTTCGTTGCGAAAGCTAAAAGTGCTTTTAAAAGTTCTCGAATGTTAGCCAGAGCCAAAGAAGTAGGTTTCAGTATTATTTGTTAGTATGTATACAAACTTATTTTATCTCACTTTTGTATAGATAATATAATAAGTGACCATAATATGTAAAAATAATAAAAATTTATCGTTTTAAGTTCATAAAAATATGGTGGCCGGACACCAGAACTTTGCCTGAAATCGATTAATATATATAAATTAAATTATGCTAAAACGAAATTCAATTGTTTTATCTGCACATATAATAAGATAACATGTATTAGATATGTCAAATTTCAGTATCCGGCCACTATTTTTGGTTCAGAGATTACTATGGCCGGTTTCTAGAACAATCTGCACCAGTATACGGCCACATAACTAATTGTATGTAAATTCATACTACTTTCGTAGAAAATGATTTAAGAAACTCAAGACCATTTGCGAAATGAAAAAAGTGGAATAAGCTCTAATGGATTTCCAAATTAATAAATTAAATCATCAAAAAGCAAGTTCAAAATACGATGTAGCAAGAAGTACCTTGCAGGATAGGTTACATGGTAAAGTTCATGTCTCTTGCCAAACCAAAGGGCCTGGATTTAATCCTACTAATCCAGCTTTGTGATGAAACGAAATAATATTGTAGGCTCTGCATCCAAGTACTACCCATATTCTTCAATCAATTGAGGTGAGCGTATTCAAACCTCTTAAAGACGATTGGAAGAAACAGTTCGCGAGTGGCACACGCAACACATTGGAACAGTTCTGACACGGAAGGATATCTGTGCACTTTTAGAAACTGTCTTTAGAAAAACACAAATTTGCAACAAAGAATTAAAAACGGTTTTCGAAAATGCGGACTTTTTCCATTCAATTGTGATGCTGTTGAATATACCAAATGCGTTCAAAACAAAATGCAAAACAATCATATAGGCAGCAGAAGTTGAAGGCAGGGAACCAGTGCAACAAACAGAAAAAGACCGGTTCACCATTGCAGCATCTGTCGTCCTTGAGAATAACGAATACCTTGAAGAACATGGAATAAGTATCCCTGAATTATTCCATATCTTAGACGTAATGAAATCGACCCATGTGCAACAGTCTCAAAATGTAGAAAGGATGGATCTTGTTTCACTTTCTATTAACACGGTTTTTGGCCTTAACGAAGATCTAACGCTGCAGTTATCTGAAGCTTTGGATTTTAACGAGCAAACGTTTTTGCACATGGTACCAAAACTCTAGAACTTCCAAGTCCCATTCTAGAAAACAATCCAAGCAACAAAACTGGCTAAGTTAGGTTAGATTGAAGTGGCTGTCAACGTTGCAGCTGACACACTTAGTTGGTCCCTTGTGATACCACATGAATTCTCCGATAAACTTCCTATTCGTTGAACCATTTGGAGCTCCTAATGAGATCATCAAAGAAAAAGTCTCCAAGATGGAGCTTTCGTCTCTGAGATTGTGCAGGGCATGTGCACAGAAGATGAGGAACAGATTCCTCCTTATCCTCGTCCATGCAGCTTCTGCAAAAATCATTTGAATAAACGCCAAGCCTCGTTGCAGAGATTTAATAGTCGCCTTACTATCTGAGAAAATACAGATATCAAGTTGATATCACGTTTTCTTTCAGCCAGAGACTTCTCCAATTGCTATAATTTCCGCCTTTAAGTACACACCCCGTCATCAGTTTTTGATTCATCAGTATAAGAATGGATAGCATCATCTTCGCTTAGGCTTAGGCCCTCCCAGACAGATCTTGGAGGGATGGTGACTTGGAAGTTTTTGCCGAATTCTAATTTAGGGATGGTATAATCAATGTAACTGGGAAGTGATCCGAACGAGTTCAGAATAATAGAATGGCCAATGTCATTATTGCGCCATTGTGAAGAAGCTTTAAGGCGGGCGGCTGTGCTCTCTGCTGTCTGTTTGCTGAAAATATCGAGGAGAAAATAACAGAAATGAATCGAAAGTAAGCCCTTACGCTACCCCTTTATCTCTCCCGAAATATTTGCCCACAGCAACGGTTACTTCTGCTACCAATTTTTTCGATAACACAAACTTCTTCATCAAAAAGATCTCCTCTTATGTCTTTACCAGCATTTGAAAATCATTACAACTGAAAGCAGACCATTCTCTTCGCCCTACAATTCAAGATCCCCAAATTATCTATCCAAACATTTGTTTTACCCTGAACCTATTAGAAATAAAAGTGTTACACAGAATTGAGGAAACGAAAAAGAAGCAAGATATTATTTTTAACGTGTTAACTTGAAATTTCTGTAAAAACTATGATGTTTGTTTAATTTATTTTAAATATATTAATTTCAATATATAATTTATTAAAAACCTTTTTTTGTTTAAGAAAAAACTTTTATTTTTAACTCAAAGCGCCATGTAATCAACATTATTAAAAACAATGTTATTAAACATAAATAAAAGTGCTCGAAAAAAAATTAATAAATAGCGTAAACGTTGATAAAAGTACTTGATATAAATTCTTTAGTTTTAGATTTCCTTAAGAATAAAGCACCTGGCCGGGTAATGGAACAAAGTGACTTTTTTTTTGAAAATTAATTGATTATTAATAATATATTATAGGAAGTTGAAGTTTGTATTTTTTTTCAATACTAAATATGTTCCATAATCGATAAAAAAAAGTAACATAGTTTTATATAATCAGGTGACTTAGTTATCCAGCTTCAAAGTAAGAAAATGTGTTAGGTGGCCGGGTACTGGTACATTTACCCTACCTACCTAACAAAAAAAAATATTGAAATATCTTAACATCAGTATGCTATTTGTGCATAGAAAAGTAGCAACGTTGCTACAATTCAAAATTCTAAAATCCACCAAATATTCAAAAATTTGAACGACAAATTTAAAATTAATTCTATAATAACCTATACATGCATGTATGCCCATATACATTCTTACTTCAGATTCATGTATACGGCAATAGCCTTGATATAATTTATTTATACCCGCCATATTTTGAAGGTTGCCATGGCAAAAACAGCTTAATCGGTTTTCTCCCTTACTCTCTATATTGTTGTCACAACTAATGACAATAAGTTGCCTCTGCCTTTTCTTCTTCCACATCAACAATTCAATATCAAGAAAAGAGAAACTAGCGCAGCTTCATATACAATATGCCCTATCTAGGTAACCGTCGGAGCGGAGTTTTCTCCGCAACGCATCTTCGACGACGCATTGCGATGGATATAAACTTCAGGTAGAGATGATCAACTTAACTGATATATCGAAAATGCGATATATTTGCGATAATTTTTAATTAAATATACCCTATAAACGTTTTAAACCATGAAAAATTGGCGAGAGAGTGTAATTTATTGTTTATAGAAAGTATGTTTTTCAATTATGATGCGCTAGAGTTTTTAAGGAATGTAATTAGATGCACCGATTTTAAAATCAAAACTATCGAATAAAGTCCCCACCCTATTTCTAGACACATGTTTTGTTTCTGTTTGAACTGTCAACAAAAGAATAATTTGAAGAAAAAAAACTCTTAAAATTCAATATTATTTATTTAGAAAATAAAAGACTACCTGACGCAGCTTTAATTCTATAATTCCGTTCAAGATTGAAGAAAAACTTTCGCCTAAATAAAAATACGTTTGCTCTTGTTTTGGAGCAGATTCAAAACAAATTATCGGTCTGATGGTGTCACTCCAAACCTTTAAAAAATAACTGATGTATGCAAAACTAAAACACAGCCAAAACTTCTGATGTCCTTCTTGTGTAATTTTAGATAATGCAATATCGGGATATTTACTGCGCAGATTTATCATCCGCTCATATTGCTGTGAACTTATTTATTCGTTCTGCCTAAAAAACAAAAAGCCCACAAGTTAACGTACATAGGGTTTATTTCTTCATTACTTACATTTTAATAAACAATTTCTTTAAAGAAAACACTCCGCAACGAGAACTTGTCGGAGGACTTCGGAGAATATTTTGTTTGTATCTGTCATAATTAAAACCATTAAAAGTACTTCATCGCATACAAATGGCATGCGTTGAATTTCGTCGGGAATAATTTCCGATCAACCGATCGGAGAATTACCTCGAAGCAAATTGTCTCCGATTCGTAGTAAATCGGAGAGAATTCCGCTCCGACGGTTACCTCGATAGGGCAAAATGATTGGAGTAAATTTTCCAATGACATTTTTATTAGCGATAACTCCTAATGATATATAAGTAACTCCAATGTATGTTTTCTTACAATTTATAGATTCAATTCAAAGAAAACGATCTCGTACGTAAATGGCAAGAAGTTTATTATGAAGAAAAGAAGGAGGAACGCAACAAGTCGAAGAAAGGCAAACAGAACAAAAAAGAAGACGAAAAATTCCAACTGCCAAAAGGAACAGTACTTTTCTTCGAAGGTGCTAACGAATCCACCACTCGTGAACTTATTCGATCAGCTCTCGAAGCCCTCGAAGCAGATATTGCTTATATTGATTATAGTAAATCGGACGAAGAAGGCCATATTCGTCTACACAATGAAAATTCAGCAGCTCCTTTCCTCGAAAAGATCGAAGATAAGAAGGTCTGTTACATGTCAATTATATACATAATTTTATTTAAATTTTATTCTGTATCTATTTTATAGCTCAAGTTATCCGACTCAACTGAATTAACACTTCGCACCTTGACTGAAGAGGAAGAAAAAGAATTTCTTGCCAAAGCCATTGACCACATGAAATCGCGAAGGAACACACAGAGCCGACACAAAGGCGGTTTCAATCGTAAGCGTCGTGGTGGAAACGAACGCGAGGAACCAAAACAAAAGAAGAATAAGGATTAAATGTGGAGTTTTTTTTAAATTTAAGTTAAATTATTTCAAAGGGAAAGTGTTTTTTCGCAATCATTAAGTTAAAAACATATTGGTATTTTTAACCTTTTGCTCCACATTGAACTCTTATGTATCTTGCTACATAATTTGTTTATATCTAATATAAACGAGAAATAATAAATAAAATGCATCTATTGAATAGAATTTTACTAACAAAAATCACGCCGTTTTTTCTAAGGTAAATAAATAAATGTGTTCTAAATCCAGTTATGAGAATTTAAGTAATTGGGTTATGCAATAAAATTAAACTATTAGATCGTTACATATGAATGTGTGTATGTCATTTATTGACCATCAAACATTTAATTTTAAAATATCTGTAATGTACAGTTAGGGCCACTCAAATTCGATATTCTAGGCGCTATTATAGCTTACAAGTCGAACGTTCGCCCATGCTGAACCTTTGGGAAAATGTCTAAAAATTGGTATTGCAGCTCGCGAATCAACTCTTTCGATTGAATTGAAAAATTATCGTCTTCATCACTGTTATACGCTGATGACCTAAAAATATATCGGGAAATTAATTGCGTCCGCGATTGTATACTACTACAGAAGGATCTTGACATCCTTCTGGAATGGTGTGCCTCGAATGAACTTCATTTGAATGCAAATAAATGTAGTGTTATGTCTTTTACTCGCAAAAGGCATCCAACTTTTTTTGACTATCGTCTAAGCCAAGTTAACTTGAAGCGGACATCTGAACAAAAAGACCTGGGTGTGGTATTCGATGCTAAATTATCGTTCAACAGTCATTACCAACACATAGCTAATAAAGCAGCAAGAATGATAGGTTTCATTTTTAGAACAGGAAAATTCTTTCGTAAGCCAGAATCATTTATCACCCTCTTCAACTCCCTAGTTCGAAGTAAACTTGAATATGCATCGCCTGTATGGAACCCAATTTTCCAAATTCATTCTGATAGAATTGAAAACCTACAGAAAAAATTTTCCAGGATATTGCAATATAAATTAAATAAAACCCACACAGACTAATAGATTACAAATATTTCAGATGTCTTCATTGTTTCAGCGTAGAGCTATGCTTGACGATTGTTTTTGCATAAACTGCTTTCTGGAAAAATAGACTCAATTCATTTACTTAATCATATAAATATCCATTACACGACCCGATTTAGTCGGCATTTAGAAACCTTCCGAATACCTTATTGTCGAACAAATCTGACTTTAAAATCACCTATTTTCAGGATTCAGAAACTGCACAATAAGATGTTTAAATCATTCGATGTTATGTGTTTTCAGCGTATTAATGCGAATAAAGTAATATTAAGAATTGTTAGTGAATGTGGTTTCTCCTTCCTCTCAATATTGAAATAATAACGTTAATACAAAAGTTTGTTATACTTTTTAAATACTATGTTCGTTTTCTTAATTGGCTTTGGTTTCTTTCTTTTTTTTTTTGAAAATTATTGTAAAATACCTACATATACACATGAAGTTTAAATTCTTAATCTAAAGTATATAATTTTAAATTGAATTTTGTTTCCCTAAATAAATATTGCAGTATATTTTAATTATGTAGCTTGTAATAGGTTGGTAAAAAGATTATACTTATTGTCAACTGTTAGCTATTGTATTTAATAAAAAAAAAAAAAAAAAAAAATTCCAACCACAAAAAAAATCAACTTAACTTTGCCGTATAATGTCAAATTAAAACAATGATTAAGCCACATCAACGAAAAATGTTGTCAATTTGTTGACGAGAACGTTACAGCTTCGTTGACAAAAGTTTTTCGGTCAACGCATTGACGGTGTAGTGACAGGAAAAAAATTAATCTGTTGGCATTTACCGATAACTCTGACCTTATAATTTTAGAGTAACATTTTTAGTATACTTATTGGGCCCTATCGAGAATCTCCCAGGGAATTTCGTTTCCCACGGAATATTTTATTCCCTCGAAATTTTTGCTGCGAGCGTGAACTCGAACAAAAAATCGTTGTTATTTTTCCCTGGGAAAGCCCTACTCCCTATATCAATAAATTTCGAGGGAAAATTTTGAGCATCATTCACGTTCCCAAGATTGGAGAAAAATTTCCAGAAATTTTTATTAACGATAACCCCATTATTAGTAACTATGGCCCTCATTATTAATAGCGAATCGAACTTATGACGCCATAAAAAAATAAAGTAGCCATTTTGTGATTTTAACTTTAATAAAATGCTAAGAAAATAGTACGTACTGAACTGGTTTAAAATTACCAAAATCCTCTTGTTTAGCCTAGTATCATACTAAAAATGATTTAACATACTACTAAATCGACTAAAATTTTGCGCCATAGATGTTAATATCGAAAATACAATATCTAATAAATATATAGAAATATCGATTTTTATTAACATCGATGTTCTTAACGGCACGTTCAAAAATCGATTAAAAATACAATATATTATAAATTCAAAATACCTTCATTGTTTTGAAAATTATAGCAATGTTTTTTATCGCAATTTTCTTTTCTGAAAATGAGTTACATTATACTGCACTATGCGGCAATAAAAGTTCATAAAATTACACATAAATGATTGTGGAGCGTAGTTCTGCTGAAGTGCAGCTCCGTCGAGTGCGGTCTAACCTTTATAAGCACTAGGTATTTGACAAAAGATTTCAGATTATAAGTCGATTATTTGAAATCTTGATATCGATACTGCTATGTTTTACATGCTTCAACATCGATATTTTGTGTCTAACATCGATGTTTTGCCAAGATCGATGAACACCGCCGCGCATCCCTTCATTTTCATGACCTTGTTTTGTTTTTTTTTTTCGCCTTACACATACACTCAGATTGAAATTAAGAATCAAGAATAAAGGGTTAACTTTCGGTTGGAATCCCGGATCGGAGAGTTCTTCCAGATTACCAATCCTAAAGGACATAAGAAGTAACATTAGATCAAAAATAACTGTTATTAAAATAACATTTGAAATTTCTAAATTTGTATTTTGATCAAACCAAACAGTTGAATTGGCCTGGGGAAATATTTTACTCTCTCATGAGAGCTCTCTTCTGTGAAAAACTAAGAAAATTTGGAGTACAGGAACAGGATTTGACTGTTTTCCGTAGAAATTCGTAGATTTTCGCAGTTTTAGGAAGTACGGGAACGGACCTATAATATGCCGAGGTATCGAATCGATTCAACAGTGGCTAAGGGTTGATTGTGAAGAAAGTAGCTCCTGGGAGAAGATTTTAAGCGTTTGTGTGAAAAAGTGATTGATTAACACTTAGCAATATTAAGCTCTAAGCAGTTCCTGATACACTATAGACTGAGGAGCTGTCGAGATCTAGTTGGATAAGGGAAGAGTCGTGTGAGGAAGAAATTGTTTTGAAAAACTTGGTATCGTCAGCGTATAATGAGATATGGGAATGTTTACTGATCAATTCATTATCGGTTATTGTAAGAATAAAAAGAAGAGGGCATAAATGACTTCCTTGGTGGACCCTGGAGGTAGCTAAGAATGAATTGGAGAAGACAGATCTGAAACGAACACTCTAATACCGGTTTTCCAAATAAGAAGAAATCCATTTTAAGAAAATAGGTTCAAAGCCGAGGGTGGACAATTTGAAAAGTATTAGAGATATGTCCAAAGACAATCTCGATATAAGTTCTGCTTAAGACTAAAAATTTATTTCAATATAACATTACATATAATCTAACTTTCTAATTCTCTTACTTACAGTGTAGTTTGCAAGTGACGATACATATCACTTCTCCCAACTTTAGGTTCTATTAAATCAACTTCACATAAATAGAAGGATACTTACGATTAACAATTTCATTTTGTTTACTTCTTAACCTAGCTGATCTACGTGGTATAAAATATTCACTATCATCTGTAACAGAACGCTTTACGCTTTTTTGATATTGGCTTTGTAACAATTTCATTTTTAGTATCATTTCTTTGCCTTACAGAACAAGCACAAATTTCAAAGGTTTGCACGTATTTCTTCTAAGCTGATTTAAATGTGCAGTTCTATGATAACCATCTACATTAATTAAACAAATACATTACATTTCCTAGTTTGATAATAAATATTCCAGAGACCCAACTATAACTTTAACGTTTTCTTAATTTATAACAAATCTCATCCCCCTTTTTAAAAAATATCTTGCAACTTCCAACTGTTCGATTCGTGTTGATTCCATTTATCTCGTGCTTTTTTTTCTCTTTGCTTTATTTTTAATTTTTGGATTTATGCTGTCTATTAATGTTTTTGTTTTGTATTGGAAAATTAGATCATTTGGACTAATTCTTGTTACAGTAGATGATGTTGTTCTATATTTAAAAAAAAAAACGATCCAGCAAAGTTTGAATGGGTAAGCTACTATTCAAATTATTGTGATCCTCTAACATTTTCTTTAAACCTGACTTAACGGTTTGAACCGCTCGTTCAGCAAGTCCATTGGATTCTGGATGATATCCTGGGCTTTTAATAAATGCTTCTGAATTATAAGGTGGACCATCATCTGACACAATTGTATGTGGTAAACCAAAATATGAAAAAAATATTCCTTAAATTCATAATGAGATTTTGTGCGTTAGTTGTATTTACAATTTTAACGTCTACCCATTTCGACCAACTATCTAACACATTAAGAAAATTCTTGTTTTTAAAGGAAAGGAAATCCGAGTGGATTCTTTCAAAAAAGTAAGAAGAATTTGGCCATGCAGTTTGTTGTGTAGAACAAGCTTTATTACTCAACCTGCCACATACTTCACATCCTTGAACGTACTCCTCAATATCATGCTCCATACCGTCCCACCAATTGTAATTTCATGCTAAAATCTTCATCCGTACAATACCTATATGCGTTTCGTGGAGTACTCCTAAAACTTTCGGTATTAATATTCGAGGTATAAAGATTTTATCCTTAAAATAAAGGCACTGACTTTCAAAAATTAAATCATTTCGCTCGACAAAATAGGCTCTAAGACCTGGCGGTATTTTTCCATACCGGTCTTCCCTATTAATTTCTTGAACTCGTTGCAGTATTTTATCCTTCGCTGTTTCATTTTGAATTACAAAAATATCTACATTTTCATTAATAAACGATTTTGAAAAAAATTACTGAAAACTTTTCCAAATTGGTAGAAGTAGGTAATGGTAAACTCGAAAGCCCATCTGAATTTGCCATTTGAGAGCCCTTCTTATACTTTAGGGTATATTGGGACATATTCAAGAATATTGCCAATTAACATAACCTACCTGCCGCTACAGGTGGAGATGCTTTAGTTGAACTGAATAGTTCCTTGAGTGGTTGGTGGTCACTATATATGGTAAATTTCTTGCCATATATATATCGATGGAACTTCTTTACTGCAAATACTATGGGTAATCCTTCTTTATGGAGTTGGGAATGCATCGCTTAAAGTACTGGATACAAACAAAACTGGGCGCTCAACGCCACCAACTACATGGGATAAAATACCACCTACGCCATAAGAACTGGCATCACAATGAAGCACAATTTATTTTTGAGGGCCGTAGTGAACCAATAAATTATTTTCCAACAACAAGGTCATGCTTTTCTAAATGTATCATTGCAGTCGCTTGACCATTCAAACTTTGCATTTTTCTTTGTAAGCCCATATAAAGCAGTTAGTTCACTAGACTAGTTAGGAATGAAACGAGATTAACAGTTGATCAATCCTCAAAAGCATTTAAGTTGATTGATATTCTGGGGAAATGGAGCCTTCTGAATTGCCTCAAACTTAGTGATACTAGGCTTTATTCCCTATTTAGTGATCATGTGACCCAGATACTCAATATTTTCCTTTAGAAACTGGCACTTTTGCAAGTTAACCTTGACTTTAAACATTTCCAATCGTTTAAGAACACTTTTCAAATTTCGCTTGCAATCTTCCTCATTATTTTCCTCCAATCAAAATATCATCCAAATAACATTGAACCTTGTCTATTCGCTCCAAGATTTCACCCATTGTTGCCTGGAAAATCGCGGGGCACATTTTATGACGAAAATTAACCGTCGAAATCGAAATAAACCTTTATGGGTGTTTATGGTTAATAACTCTTGACATTCATCCACCACTTCTAGTTTTTGACAGGCACCTTTCAAATCTAACACGCAAAAGCATGAACAACCGCAGAGGTTCGCAAAGATGTCTTCAATACGAGGAAGTGGATAGAGGTCCGTTTTAACAAACTTGTTAACTGTCACCTTGCAATCTAGACACAACGTAATGCCACCATTTGGTTTTTCAACTACTACTATAGGTGATGCCCAAGCGCTATATGGCACTGGGTATAAAATGTTATTTTCTACCAAGCGCTCCAACCGTTTCTCCACAGCTTTCCGTCAACCAAATGGCACCGAGTATGGCTTGCAAAAAAAAAGTGCGCTTCTTTCGGAGAATGAGGCTTTTGATTGCCTGAGAACAATTAAGTCTGAGGCAGTAGGAGAAGATATGGTGATGTGATTAATTTTTGCATTACAACCTCCTCATTTTCTGCCTGCTGGCAGCTAGCTGAGGTAATCCCGGTGGCTAAAAACAACAACCCAAGTTCCTGCTCTGATTTCCGACCGATCAGTATTTTGCCCTGCCTATCAAAGTTGTTTGAAAAAATTCTGGCAACTCAGATCTCCAGTCACTTGGAAAGGTTTAATTTGCTTACCATATTTCAATCTGGTTTCCGTCCTCATCACAGTTGCCAAACTGCAATGATTAAAGTTCTTGATGATGTGAGGATTCAGAATGACCACAACAATGTGACTATTCTGTTTGTTGGATTTTTCAAAGACGTTTGACAGAGTGAACCATCAAATACTTTGCACTAAATTGAAGAGTTACTTTGGCTTTCATAATAGTTATAAAAGACTATTTGTTTAATAGAAGGCAAAGGGTAAAGGTGGGCCAAATTATTTCCGTTTATATGAATCTACGGATAGGGGTCCCACAAGGCTCTATTCTGGGACCCATCCTATTTTGCCTATTTATTAATGATCTACCGAATGTTTGCTCGAATGTTTCGATTCACCTGTATGCTGATGATAAACAAATTTATTTGTCTCGTCCAATTGGTTTGCCGGAGGATCTACTATGTTGATTGAATGAGGATCTCCTCGCAATCTTCAAATCTTCCCAAAACAATGGCCTAACCCTTAATCTGTCTAAGTCTCAATTGATTGCGATTTCTAAGAAACAGATTAATACCCTAGACCGGCAATTCACGACACAAAATAACTGCGCAAACTGAGATTTTACTCAAGTCGGTTTTTGCAAAAAATGATACAAGCAAACTGCACAGTTCTTAGTTTTAAAAAGTTTTCATTCAGGAAACATGTGTTCAAAATTAGCTCTTTTTCAGGGTTATTTTTGGGACTCCTTAGCTCCTTTTTAAGGTCTGGACTTCAGGACGGGACTTTTGCAAAATAGTCGAATATTGACTCCTTTTAAAAATGCAGGACTCTTTTTAACAATTTATTTAATTTTGTTAATACTAAATCTTCGTTGAAAACTTCTGAATTTGCTCGGATTCTTCTCTGAATTCAGCCCTTTGTGAACTGATTCAAATCTTTGTCTACATTTTCTCATGTTTGACATTCAACTTCATGTGTCTTATCTGCGTACGAGTGCATTAATTCCTTTCTTATAACAGATTACAGTATACACAATACAGATACCTACCTACAGTCTACATTTGTTCAATCTTGCCAATCCATGTTTTCTACCCTAAACCAGCAGGTAGAAGATTGGTTTCCTGGCCCAATTTTAGTTCAGAACTATAGGCAAAATATTTCCAATAGTTAATATTTTTAGACTTTTAGTTATTAACTGACTTTGTTAATTTGTTTTACATATTATTATAAAGAAAACCGAATTGTTTATTTATTTAAGTAAATAAATAAATGAATTGTTTTATTTTTTTTATGTTTATAAAATATATAAGAATATAATTGTTTATAGAATGTGTTTTTATTATAGTTTTTAAGGGACTCCTTTTTTTAGCCAGGACTCTCTTTTTGGACTCCTTCGAAAATATTTCAGAGGTAACCCTGCTCTCTAGAGCCGGCTGTTCTTTATAGAGTTCGAGGTACTCGCTCCAGAACTTTTGTTCATCAGCCATTATAAAAAAGAAACTATGTGTACTGCGTAAATGAAATTTTCAACTGAGCGGTTGCACAGTTTTTGACATTTACGACACAAATAACTGCACAAATTTAAGACTTGAGCAAAAATGTTAAATTTGTTTGATTGCAAATCGCACAAACAGTCCTATTCGCAACACAACTTTATTTTGTGTCGTGAATTGCCGGCCTTACTTTGACCTCCGGTTTTTCTTTCACAGGTGAAGCTTAGGCTTATGAGCTCTGTGATCAGTCTTGGTTTTAGGATCAACACTTCTCTCTCGGCTGTAAGCCAAGTTAATCATACCATTGGAAAAATTTATGGCGGATTACGTAAGCTTTGGCTATATTTTCTAACACAACTCTTATAAATACTAAATTGAGGCTTGTTAAAACACTTCTAATTCCACTTATTGTCTATGCTAATGTTGTTTATTGCAAACTTGATTCTCATTCCCAGCATAAACTTCTCGTAGCATTCAATGACATGCTAGGGTACATTTATGGAATCGGAGACATGAACACATATCAAATTACCATAAATTGGTTCTCGGGTGTTCTTTTTGACAATTCTTTGATTCAAGATGCTGCATCTTAATGCACAAAATCATTAAATTAAGAAAAGATGGTTTTATGATAAACATTTATGATAAACTTCAATTTATCACTCCATCAGAACTTTAAATCTTGTATCGCCCTCACACAGTTACTTGAATTCTTCGCGACTTTTTATGGTTTATGCAACCAAATTATGGAACTCTCTACCAGTAACAATTAAAAAAATTATTGTAATTTCTATTTTTTGAGAAGGCAATGAAACTTCACTTTTCATAAACTTAAACATACAACTAATTGGTTGGGAGTGGTGGAGGGTGGTAAAGATAGGTGATGAAGGGGAGAAAATTGTTGAGATACAAATAGCAACATCGAAAACACAAATTGTAATATATGTAAATTGTTAGGAAAACACAGGCTTCTTTCTTTCTTTATTTTGGTTTATAAATATTTAGTAATTAATATTAGTTATAGTAGAAAATTATATTTAAGAATACTATTATATTATTGAATTTAACCATAGTAAGGTACTATAAAAGACTAGGTCTTAGTTGTACACCAAATTGAAATAAAATTGAATTGAATTGAATTGAATTACGGATACCCATAAAAAATCGATCTTTGAGCGCTTCATCTAAGAATGTTTTATATGAACACGTGTCTGCCAGACTTTTGATTGTCACGATATAATCCGCTAACGTTTCATCAGTATTTTGATTTCTGGCCAGAAATTTATAGCATTCCGTCGTCACATTTCTTTTTGGTGAAAAAGTGTTTAGCAGTATGATTAAAGATTCAAAATTTAAATCTTCAGGCATTCTCAGTGAAGTTAGAGTTTTTTCCACCTTGTAAACGGTGATTTTTTAAGAGCTTGGTTTTTGAAAATTCAAAAAAACACAGAAACTTAATAGACTTAATAAACATAGCCCCACAAAACATAGTCTAACGGGGTCAAATCACATGATCTTGGTGGCCAATTGACTGCGCCAAAACGTGAGATCAACTGCTCACCAAATTCGCCTCTCAATTGATGCATGGTTTCGCGTGCAGTGTGGCATGTGGCACCGTCCTGTTGGAACCACATGTCGACCGAGTTCAATTCTTGCATTTTCGGCAAAAAAAAATTTGTTATCATCGAACGGTACCTTTCTCCATTGACCGTAACCCTGTGGCCTTCATCGTCCTTGAAGAAGTACGGCCCAATGATGTCGCCTGCCCATAAACCGCACCAAACAGTGCATTTTTCGGGATGCATTGGTAGCTGCTGAATTGCCTCTGGCTGCTCTTCACTCCAAATACGGCAATTCTGCTTATTCACGTATCCATTTAGCCAAAAATGAGCCTCGTCGCTGAAGACAATTTTGCGGGACGTAGCTTGCGAAACACATTTTTCACAGAACACGAATTTTGATAATAAATTTCAATAATTTGCAAACGTTGTTCAGGCGTAAGTCTATTCATGATGAAATGGCAAATAATACTGAATCGAAATGTCAAATGTTCGTGGAATTTCTCATGTGTGATCTGTCAAAAATATAAACGTCAAAAACCAAGAAACAAAAAAATCACCCGTTATAAATCTGCGGCTCCAAATCCAATTAAAAACGACGTCTTATCCGCACCTTCTTCAATTTTATTAAGCTTTAAAAGGTGCTTCATTCGCTCGGTGTACGAATCAAAATCATCTGCGATATTAAAATACTCGATACGGCCAATAAAGTTAGACATTTTGGGTTCTAAGTTCTCTTCTTTTGTTGGTTTTATATTCAATTTAATATCTTCCATTAAAATATTAAAGAAAACCACTGCACAATTATTTTCTTCTTTTTATTTTTGTTTTGTTTACTAAATCATGATTTTTACTTATAGGTACTAGTTATGCATTCGTAAAAAAAAAATTCTAACAATCAAAGATGGCATTACGATCATAGAGAAGCCTTAAAAAGTGATCGGCAAAAAATGTGTGTCTGTCCGTCTGTATGTATAACGAGCTACAGCCTAAACGGCTTAAGCGATTGCCTTCAAATTTAGTATGTGTGATTCTTTTGGCATTCCTCAGACGGGAAATTGAAATTTTATTTTTAGGCCTAAAATAACGGTACCTGCCATATAACCATTTAGGAAAATCTCATTTTTCTCGAAAACGGCTGCAACGATTTTGATACAAATTTTTGAGAATTTTTTTGTTGGCAATAGCTATCATCTAATCTGAACCAAGTTTACGAGAAAAGTCTATTAACGGTACCTTTCATATAACGGTTTTTTGAATTCTAGGCTTTTTCGGTAACGGTACATTGGATTTCTTTCAAATTTTATATCTGAAAAGATATTAATCATAAACTACTTTCAGACCGCCGCCCGCCGGCCGTAGCATTACAATATAACATAATCAGGACATTCTATTTCACATCGAAGTCGCAGTCATAAGAGTAAACAAAAGTAGCAACGAAAGACGGCAATCAGATCGGATGTCATCCCAATTTGAGTGCAATAAATAACAATGCAACGATGACGAGTCAATGCACAAAGTAGATTGTATACGAATTGTGACCTATTTTGTGTACATATATTTAAATATCGCCACGAGCCCGCAAAATTCTAAGAAACATTAACGAGATGGCAAGACGATTGCTAGTGTGCATGGGACTAATCGCTGGAATGTGCGGAGTGGGCTGGATAATAAGCTGCGTGACGAAGGTGTGGGGGTGGTACTGGCTGATGTAGCACATGTACTTGTGGGACCTGACCTAAGGTATTTTTGGCGATGATTTTGTGGCTGTGAATGGACTATAGAAATTGGGGACGCAGTTGGGGTTTGAACACGACGAAGATACGACAAGGCGGCGCTGCGGTCTACCAAGTGAAGTTATATTAATTTTTTTTGTAAATTGAAAAGAAGAAAACTGTATTCATAAAAATTAGAAAATCACACATTGTAACATTGATTCATCCTTCTTTTTTGAACTTATTATTTTAATTAAACAAAAAGAACATTCTACATTCGTGCAATAAAAAATCAAAGAAAGAGGATAACGTTTTCTTTTTAACATTGCTTCATTTTCGAATAGGATCCTACATGATCCTACATTGGGGCTCAACAGATAAATCAAGGATAGGAAGATATGGGCCGAGTTTTTGTGTGTGTTTGTCCGCTTAAAGTCAAGTTGAAAATAGTTGCGTCGTGTCAGTCAATTTGAAAATAGTTACGTCGTATCAGCCAAGTTGAAAATAGTTACGTCGCGTCAGTCAAGCTGAAAATAGTTACGTCGGGGTAAGCTGAAGTAGTTAAAAGTGAATCGGGTTATTACAAGCGTAGTTTCATGGACGAATTGTTAGGTCTGATAACGAAGGTACTGCAAAACTTCCTTAAGAAAAGAAATCTATCGTACCGTTATAATACAAAGGCGGACCTGGTCAATAGAATACGTTGCGAGTTTGAAGACATAAGATTAGAAGAAGTCATCAACGACGGCGAGACGGAAGACGGAGTACTAGGCGGTATAGCGGAAAATAAATCAGAGGACGGAAAAGAAGAAGAAAACCCAAATATGTCCAACGAAAACAATTTCGCGTTCCGAGATGTGGAGGATTCCCTCGACCATTTTTCAGGGGAATCGGGGAAGAAACTCGATACATGGATAAAGGACTTCGAAGAAATAGCTACAGTGTGTAAGTGGAATGATATGCAAAAGTTCCTTTACTCAAAGCGATTGCTAAGAGGAGCGGCGAAACTCGCGATAGAAGCAACGTCGGGAGTATCCAGCTTCGCGATACTGAAAACTACGTTAAAAGTGGAATTTAAAAGTACTCAATCGGGGATCGATGTACACCGTGCACTACAGGTGCGTACGAAAAGGAATACAGGAAGCTTACTGGAATACGTCTACGCCATGCAACAATTCGCAAGCGAATGGGCAGTCGACGAAGCCTTTCTGGTCGAATATATCCGGAACCGAATTCCGGATTCTGTTCACAACAAAACGATTTTGTACGAAGCAACAACTTTAGAGCAGCTGAAAAAAAGCTTGAGTGCTATAAGCAAATGAAACGGTGTATACCATTACAGAACGCCAACAGGAATAACGTGAGACCTGCACCACCAGTAAGAATAGCGCCTGCGAATGCAGGCATCGTCGGACAACCAAGGCGATGCCACAACTGCGGGTCACTATCGCATGTAGCAGCAAACTGCCTAGACAAGACAAGAGGCATGCGGTGTTTCAATTGTAATTAGTTTGGGCATATTTCGCCCAACTGTCCGGTAAAGAAAGAAATGGCTCCGTCAACATCCAGAGGGATAAGCCACGTGAATCGAATCGAATCTGATGGAAGTCACATAGTAATACAAGTCGAAGGTAAGCCATGTCACGCGTTTGTCGACAGGGGGAGTGACGTATCCATCATCCACGAAACTCTCCTAAAGAAGGTCAAAAAGGCTACTATCGACAAATCTGGTATAATGTTAAAAGGCTTCGGAAGCAGACCATGGATGACATCATGATCGTGCCTGGAAGAAATTAAAATCCAAGAAGACAGTCACTGGGTTCGTTTTCAAATAGTGCCCGAAAAGTGGATTCCAGACGAAATTCTGTTAGGTAATGTCATCTATCCTACATACTATAAGCTAGCTACCTACCAACAGCGTCAGTGAATAACACTAAAGTTGTTAGCTACAAGAGCAAGTTTGTACGATCCAGTCGTGCATTTTATTTTTTTACCGTTTAATCCTCGTCGCCAATGATATGTCCGAAGACAATCGAATGGATAACAGTAGGTTCGATTCCTGCCGTTGTCTATGTCTTCTTATATTCCATTAAAAACCAATTCTAAAAATTATCATAAAAATAAGTTGCTGCTTTGCTCATTACATGCTGTTTAGGCATAACACTAACAACATGTGATTGAGTAAACTAGCATACCCATAAAACATGACAACCAAATAAATAAAATAATGCGAATTATAATTGACATAAATAAATAAGACACGGTAATTCTCTCCGCATTAGTTCAGCCGCCATCCCTGGAGATAAATCTGAGACTTCAACCAGCTCTAGTCTCAGAACATCGCGCCACACATCTTTCCTCTCCTTTTTTCTCTTCTTCCACCGGATGCCCGCGCAGTGTTAAGAAAAAACATATAAAGGGTATTCATATCCCTTGAGCGCATGCAAAGTTATATATAAAAAAAAAAAGTAAGTGACGATTTTGATTTTTTGATTGATAACATATACTTCCCTTCCGCTTTCTAGAGCTGAGACTGTATACGAAACAAATTCAACTAGAGTAGTTGTTGTAGACCTACATTTGCGAAAGCCGTGTTGTCTAGGGGAAATGAGCGACTTACAACGGAAACTTAAAATTTCTTACAAAATACTTTCAAATATTTTAAAGATATATGAAAGTTTGGCAATGGGACGATAGTTTTTAATATCGCTCTTAGTACCGTTTTTGTATATTGGGGTTGTGAAAGAAGTTTTCCATACCTGAGGAAATTCTCCTTGAGATAATGATAGACGGAACATTTTGGACAGCGGAAAAGAGATGGCTGAAGAACATTTTTTTATGAATATTGCGGGGAGGCCACCAGGGCAGGATGATATTCATCGTTCAGTTGATTCAAATTATTTTCGATGGTATATGGATCTACGGTAACAGGAAGAAAAGGGACTAGTGAGAAATTTTTCAAATAATCGAAATAATCTGAATCAGGTACAAAGGAATCGTCGGTGAAAGATTGCTTGAAAAATGTGGCAACAAAAAGTTGGCAATATCTTGCGTATTATTTGAAGTTTCGGTATTGAAGAAAAAAGAGGAAGGGTAACCATCGGATTTTCTTTTAAAATTGACGAACTGAAAGAACGACCTAGGATCATTTATAAGGTTGGTTTGTGTTTCAATTAAATAGCGTTGGTAAAGGGTCTTGTATAGCTCGGAAAAGTGAAGATAAGAACCAAAATAGTTAGAATAGTCAGTGAGCAATCGGGTACGAAGGAAAATTGCTCACAACTTGTTTCTCTTGTTGCGAAAAGAGCGAAGCTTGCGGTTATATCAAGGTTGGGAGGCAGCCGATGGAGAGAAATAGAAAGAAATATTTCTCTGTAAAATTTTTCTATGGTATCTTTCACGATAAGGTTATCGAAATTAAAGGAAACTCTGTTGAGATATCATTTCATAAGAGGATTGATTTGTAGGTAAATTAGTTGGTAGTGGAGAGTCATGATAGAATGAAAGAATTAGGGGTGGGTGATAGTTGTCGATAGTAGATAGGGATAGGGGTAAGAGTGATACTGAAGAGATATTGGGATCGGTTATGAAAATAAGATCTAGTTGTCTCTCCACATAGTTTGGGATACCACTAACTTGACAGAGGCTTAAATTTGCTATAGGCGATCTATAAAATGGCATTCCTTTGCAGAAGTGGGATTTGAAGCAATATAATAAGATTGATGTGCAGTAACAGATATTGCAACTATCAGCTTTGCCCATGCCTAAGCCTATGCGCATGCCAAATGTGACTCGAGTTTCTCCGAGTTTTGCCACATGCGCGAACTTGAACGAAAATGAAAACCGGAATATATTACCTTTATTATGTGTACTGTGGGTGTGCTATACTATCGAATCAAAATATTTAGTGATAACGTTAGCGAATTGTTGTGCCGGGAAAGATTTTCTATTTATTGCTGATAAAAGTTTTAAATTTACTTGTATTAACCTTGGAAAGTAATTTTTCGTACTGACCGACAAAATACGAATATACATATGTATTTATGTGCAAATTGTGAATATTGTTAAATAAAAATAATAACTTATCATAAGGGACAATGCAAATCAATTTGCAAAACTAGTTAATTTTGATTGAATCGAATCCGGACGTATGCACTTTTCTCAATAAAGAACTGTAACTGTTATTTGATACCAATCGAACAAATACAGAATCATTCGGAAGCCTTTCGCACGGCCAATCGAAAATGCCATAACGCAGGTCTTAGATATACAACAAAGCTGATCGTTCCTATTCAGATAGCTAAACATAAGAAAATAAATGGCAAACTATTGCTTTTGTTTTAAATGCTGAAATTTTTCAATTATTAAATTTTGTTTTAAATTAAGTGAAAAATATGTAAGCAAGGATGGAAGAACTTGCGCGATACGTTTGCGAACTATTGTAAATAAGAGAAAAATGTAAAGGAGAAACCGTGGCCCTACTTTTAAATTTCGATTCTATTAAATAAAATCTTTTATTTTTTTCTATTCATTATTTTTTTTGCACTTTACCTGTTGGTTGCTTTGCCTAATGCCGACGTGCACTCTTTCTGAACGCATACGTGTATTATAATTAATATGATTGATGTTTTTTTGTTTTGTCGTAAAAGCTGACGTTATAGAAACTACAAACATATCGGATCACATAAGGGGCCCCATTTAGCACTGCCGCTCCGGGCCTCTAACAAGCTTAGTCCGCCACTGTTTAGCCGGAAGACTTGTTTGTTACACCAAACCACCAAATTCCTATAGGCAACTAACTTTAATGTGACACATAAACTCTAGTTAAGTCAGATTGAATGTGGTTCCTAAAATGGCTGTTCATTTAATAAACAAAAGAATTTTCAAATACCTGAATATTTTTTGTTTTTTTTTATTTGCTCGTTAAATATAATATTATTATATGTTTGTATGTATTTGTATATACAACAGAATATTACATTTTGATTTCATCTAAAAAATAACTCTATATAGTTTTAATTTTAATGTAAAAATTATTAAAAAAAAGAAAAACTAGTTTGAACTTTATAATACTTAATTATTATGTTATGGTCTTTTTTAAGTTTATAATTAAATAAAAATAAACAAATTTCCGAGTTTTTTTGGTTCATTTATACATGGAATTTAGTTTGTATTTTGTTTTAAATTTCTTTTATATGCATAATATGTATAATATCAACTCTGAACTTGAACATTTTATATTATAATTTTATCATGTAACAATAATATGTATGTATGTACATATAACAGGTTATAATTTTTTGTTTAACTTTAGTTGATGTATCATATTTTTAAAATACCCACTTTGAAGTCCATTTTCATTTATTCTTATTCAATTCTTTGCCGTTTTAGTCAACACGAGATTTTGTATTATTTATTTACTAGAATATAATACTTATTATAAATGAATAGGTAAATATACTACTACTACTATTTGTATGTATGAATGTAGAGTTTAAATATAGAGTGCTTTGTGAATACTTTAATGTGTTGATAACTAGAACTATACTTATGTATGTACATACTATATATTTTTGTTCTTTTAGAGCAGGAAGAAACTGATTATAGATTTCTTATTTTTCGTTAGAGATCAATGCACTAGAAATACATTTTTTTCCATAGCTTATTGTATCGATAATAATAATTCAAAAAAAACTAAAGATCCAATTGATTTTTTTTAATAAAAAAAAAACGAAAATTCCATACATCAAAAAAACATTTATTCTTACTACATCAAAATATGTAGGTATGTAAAGAAAAAGGTTTAAATAAAAAATGTTCGTTAGTGATATGTATGACGACAGATCTTTTGTGAATTCAGTCTCTAATGGGGGTTTCCATTGGTAAATTCAGAATTTGATTTTTCAGGTGGCGAAAGGAATGGAAATTGAATTTTTTTTTTTTATATTTTGTGCTCTGGAACTGGTAATTACTCTCTCTACCAAACTAAATTAATGAAAACAAATACGTGTCAAACTGCCAGCTGCCAATTATACTAGGGGTTAGTAAAATAATAGGTACATATATTAAAAAAATACGAATCTGCAAACATTTGATTCCGAATAAAGAAATATCTGTTTTCCCAATGGAAGGATTTAGGTGTCAAAAACTGGTTTTTACGTATCAAAAAAGAATTGATTTCTTTTTCTAATGGAAATCACATAAAAAGCATTCAATTAATAAAAATTGTGATTGCAATTACTATCAATGAAAACTTCTACTGATTGATGATAGAAAATATTTCTTGTATGCTATTCTGTTCGGTCGTTATTGGTCGTATATAAGTCAAGCCAAAGGTAAATTTTTTGTTATAAGTGTTTACTACTAGCTTGTAATTCTAAATTACAGTCAGCGCGTGAACTTTCAATTGGAGATAGATTTTTTTTCGGTTTGACGTTCAATGTATTTCCCATAAGAGAAAACCAAAAAGGCGTCTCATGCATATTGAGAAAGAACACAATCTATATAACGGGTGATTTTTTTGCTACTTGGTTTTTGACGTTTATATTTTTGACAGATCACACATGACAAATTCCACGAACATTTGACATTTCGATTCAGTATTGTTTGCCATTTCATCATGAATAGACTTACGCCTGAGTAACGTTTGCAAATTATTGAAATTTATTATCAAAATTCGTGCTCTGTGAAAAATGTGTTTGCCACACTGCACGCGAAACCAGGCATCAATTGAGGTGCGAATTTGGTGAGCAGTTGATCTCACGTTTTGGCGCAGTCAATTGGCCACCAAGATCATGTGATTTGACCCCGTTAGACTATTTTTTGTGGGGCTATGTTAAGTCTATTGTCTATGGGGACAAGCCAAACACGATTGCTGCCTTGGAAGCCAACATTGAACGCGTCATTGGTGAGATTCCGGCCGAAATGTTTGAAAAATTTTGCCAAAATTGGACCTTCAGAATGGACCACCTGAAGCGTAGCCGCGGGCAACATTTAAGTGAAATCATTTTTAAAAAGTAAATGGCAGAAATTGATTTATCGATCCAAATAAAAATTTCATTCGCTTTTTACAAGTTTCTGTGTTTTTTTGAATTTTCAAAAACCGAGCTCTTAAAAAATCACCGTTTACTAGTAGCTTGTAATTCGAAATTACAGTCGGCGCGTGAACTTTCAATTGGAGATAGATTTTTTTTCGGTTTGACTTTCAATGTATATCCCAAAGAGAAAACCAAAAAGGGTTCTCATTCATATTGCTTTGTCTGATTAATTTTGTATGAACAGGTATAAATATTTTGAAGGTAATAGACTAATAAAGCATGAAAGATTCTAAATCAAGCGTAAAATAAATCGAAATTGATAACTATAATTCTTTACCTTTAAAATGGAAAATGATAAAAAATCAACCTTTCAACGAGAAACCAATAACAACTTCATCGGTTACGAAAAAACAAGACAGGTTCGTATTCAGGATTATTAAAATTACGATATTTCTTACGAAAAGTATTTTTGTTTATAAAATGAATCTTTTTGAATAATTGGACGTTTTTTTAAGAGAATAAATAATTTGTTCATACCAATTATGGAAAAAAATCTAATAATTTTTAAAACTAAAAAAAGAAACAAACTGAGGCCATTTATTTTTGTTTAATATATTATTTATGTAAGTAATTTTTATATATCAATAAAGGCCACAAAAATTGAAAATTGAACATTTTTATTGGATCCACGTACAAAGGGGTTCTTATATTATTTATATCATGAATATATCAAATGCTTATGTTTATTGAATAAGATATATTTTTTATTTCTCTTGAGAAAAATGAATTATATTAAATAATTTCACAAACGACAAATAATTACATCAATTTTCTGCTAATAAGAAAAATGTAATAAATGCATATAACCTTTAAATTAATACAAATACCTAAATCCATATTATAAACATATTTGCGCAAGGCCCACCTGCCTCATTTTGACGTATTGAGCTTTTGCTTTATAAAATATGGGAACATATATTCACTAACCCCTATTTGACTTTAGTTTCTTAAACCCCCCTTCCATACTACGCATATGATATCACTTTGACTGACGACATGAGCTCATTAAAAAAAAAAACAACAACAACAATTCGGGGTTGTTTGCATTTTTTATCTGCAAAATAAAGGAAATTAAAATTATGTTTTGACATATACTCTTCTTGATTTACAAACTCAAATGCATTCTTATTATATTAAATTCATAAAATTCACATTAAATTAAGTAGTAAAATGAATGTTTTTCACACCCTTTTTTGTTTTTTTTTTTCTTATGGAAAATATTTACATTGAACGTCAAATCTAAAAAAATCTATCTACAATTGAAAGTTCACGCGCTGATTTCCAGGTGGCGTGTAAAGCAACTTACCAGGTGCCAATAGAAATGCTGAAGTGGGAAAACATAAAAGAATATGTTTTCTCCTCTTACTTGTTATCAAATTCCAAGATTTTGATTCACGAAGGATACAGTTATGTTCATTATGATTGGGCAAGTAAATTTAAGTGTTTTTAATTGTATTTAAGTTAAAAACATTAGCGCAAAATTTTAAACGATTTAGTTAATATGTTAAATCATTTTTAGGTTGATACTAGGCTAAAAAGAGGATTTTGCTAAAACCAGCTTAGTATCGTATTACCTTATTAACATTTTACTAAAGTAATATTTTGTAATTATGGTCGTTTTCAGTGGTCCGGACATAGGAAACACAAAAAATTGAAGTTTACTTAAATCGGCCCCCGGCCGAAAATAGGCAACATTTAATTTTTTGAGAAAATTAAAAAAATAAATAATGAGTAATAACACGAACATTCGAGCAAAAACTGCCATTAAAAATCAATAAAATCCAGTATTCGGCCGCCTTTTTATAAGTAGAAACTAGGGAGCCGAATATTGGGATGTGTGTCCTAAGTTCGGCGGCTGCATATACAAAAAATTCGTTCAGTTCTAAATCTGTGTGGCCGAATTCAGAAGCATAAGTGGCCGGAAATAGGAGCATAGCGGCCGGACACTGGAGAATATGACTTTTTGTTTATAAAACCCAAATAAATAATTGTTCCATTTAAAAATTTTTCATCGGTTGAGAGATAAATAAAGAATAATTTGCTTCAAGAATGAGTGGAAAAGTGGAGCTTCCATATTTTTTACGAAAAATTCCTTAAGGGGCCGGCCACTGGGAACTCTACCATATCTAAATTGAAATCAAGTGTTTTGGAAATTCATTTTAACCGGTGTGATTTTTTTTAATTTAATTTTCACAAATCAGTCAAATTGTTTCTTAATGTTTTATTGGGGGAACGTTCTCCGGACGGCCAATCGAAAAGGCCAGAACTGTCGAAGTTTGTATGGGAAATATATTCTGCAAGGCAGATATATTTATCTCACGAATTTGACGTAGAAAGAGTAGAAATAAACTTCATAAAGCCAGTTTAATGAACAGCTGATTATTTTCAACATTTACGCAAGTATTTCAAATACTACGTTTCCACCGAACGTTAATTTCTTGTAGATTTACTAATCTCAAATAGTTAATTCACCGCTCCAAAAGTAGATTTATTTTCAAAGCATTATTCAAATTCAAATTCTTTTTCATTTTCTCTGATGATGTAGAAGTGAGACAGGCAGATTCATTTGTGCCAACAAAAGCGAAAAAATCACTTTCCCGATAAATGTTTTCATTTCGATATGGGAATAGGTTAGTTCGATTTGTACATCTATTTTCCCTATAAGGATTTAAATGAGATATTTTTTAAATATTCATCTGAGAAGATGAATCGTCAAGATTTGTAGGAGATTTAGCTAAATCTACTTAAGCTTCGATTTAGTGGTCGGTGGAAACGTAGTATTAGATTAGGTCATATCTACAGACGGCAGTTAATTCAAAGTATGTTCTGGAGAAATCCAAACACTGCTCTGAATTCTAAAAACTTAATACCAACTATAATGCGAAAACGCAGGTTAAACATCCCGCTCAGTCCATAGACTTCAACCCAATTGAGCATCATTTGACCACTTGTAAACAAAATTCCGGAGCGTACTATTAGCACACTTTAAAACAATCCTACTTGAAGAATGGAACGACATTTCGTGATTAAAAATAAAGGAGGTCCTATTGGAGACTAATTTTTGGTTTTTTCTTTTGACGTTAAGTTGTTTTTTTTTTATCAAAAATTAGTTATCATTTCTTTAATTTTCATTTTGGTTTTTTGTTATTTTTTTTAATTCAATAGCTTTTCACAGAATATTAATGCAGAAAACGTACTGCTGTCCGGAGGCTATTTGGAGTACGTAAATATACTACACATTTCGTAAGAGTATCCGTAAAATACTGTAGTACATTTCAGATAAGATTTTTTTTAAATATCAATAAATAATAAGTTAGCAAAATTTGTTAATGCCACAAGTAAATAAATAATTTAATTAGTTTGCAATGAAGAATTTATTTTACCTACATACTATCTTTATTACATATTACATCGCCAATCAGCAAATATTTGTATGCATTTTTCTATTTTTTAAAATGATTTTTAGAAACAAATTTGAATTAAAAATATAGATGTTCAATTTTAAGCAGATTGTATTAGATGATACTAAGCAATCTCCTAGTTTAACTAGCAGTTAACTAAAAATATTTTCTGCATAAATTGCAGTTGAACACGCCCAACAGAGTACAAAACTAAGCAAACATAACGTTTATGTGTGTTTAAATGTCAAATTGTTTTGCGAATTTACGTCATTTTTCATTAAAATCGGATTACACACATGGATTTGTCAGAATGTCTAGTCGGCTCGCTATTTAGATCACAACACAACCAACAGAATAAAAAAAAACATAAAGGTCAGCATAGTAGCAGTTCCATAATATATCTTTCTTATATTTTAATAAGGAAATATCTACATAACAAGTCATCTTCATTTGTTACAAGAACTCAAACAAACGTTTTTGAAATATGCAGATCAAATCTCCCAAGCTACCACAGGAATCGGCTATTGCGTCTTCAGAACTAATTTAAAATAGCTCTCATTTTCTTAGGAAGCCTTCTGCACTATTCTGAAAGTCTTCACTTGGGAAAGAATGAAAATTCTGATTCTGAAAAAAAGAGAAATTTACTTCTGAATTTAAAATCAGAATCAAATCCAGAAGCACTAACACATTCATATACTTAAACGTCAAACTCGAAAGTTGTCATTTCTCGTATCCGGCAGCCATTTATTTTTGAGTTTGATTATTTTCACATATACGATCACACAGAATCTTCAGAATAAAAAAAAAGGCTTCAGTTGGGATCCCGGATCGGATAGATTCCTGATTGCCAAATAAAAACGTCATACAAAGTAAAACAGCCTCTTCATTGATTAGATGTTAGAATATAGTTCGATGATTCAGTCGTTTGAAACCATCAATATTTTAACCTAGGATCATGCTTCAAATACACTACCATCGTACTAAATCGTTGCCCCGATAGATACCTTTTAAGTTTCGGTTTTTATAAGAATTTTCATATTTGTAAGATTTTATTCACTGAGGACGGGCGCTCATGGCCACGTACTGGAAAGCAAATTGCAATACATACACATTTTTCTACAAACTCATACACACTGAGATTGTGAGAAGCACATCCACTGTAAGACACTATAGAATTTGCCATCCGTTTGCCATTATCCTGTTTATCTGGGAATCAAATTCCAATACTGCTTTCTTTAATCGTGAGAAATATTAATTTAACTAATATTATTGTAAATCAATCTTAATTTAAAACCAAATTAATAAACAATTTTATAAACCAACCAAAATTTTCGTTTGGAGCGATTCGACAAAAACATCCAAACCTCAAACACAACATAACCAAATGAATATAAATAAATAAAGAAACACAAATTTAAATTTAAAGGAATCTTTTTAATAATATTAATATTTTGTTATTTTTGTTTTGTTTTTTTTTTTATAAATAATAATAATAATCTATACAAAATTTAATTATAATTTGGATTAGTTTTTTTTTTAATTTTGTTTTAAATATGTGCTATGTTTTATATACATTTTTGTATTTTTTTAGTTTAGTTTTAATAATTTTTGTATATTGTTATGAATCAATTTAAATATTGTAGTTAATTAAGCATACTTAATACTTATTTTATTACTACGTATACATCAGTTTAGATTTTGATTTATAAATTTTACACTTAACAAAAAAATTTATATAATGTCATCTAAATAAACACGAAGAGTTAACATCATGCTTTATTGTATTTCTGAATGTTTATTTTTTTTGAATATATGTATAGAAACGTTCATAAAACGAAGTTTGAAAATGATTTTTTTGTAAAAAGAAAATTCTCTGAAATATCGGTTTTGTAAATGTTTTTTTTTTGTGTATATGAGTCGTTTTTGTTGAATTTTTGAAACTAAAAAATAATAATAATTTACAAAATCTGTGTGAAACATTTAAATAAACGTAAAATGTTTTTTTCAAAACAAAAATAATCAAACGGAAGGAATTTTCTTTGAAAACACTTAAAAAAAGAGAGGATAATAATCAATGAAATATGAACGCTCTTCTCCTTATACTCTCTTAGTTATAAAAATATTTGAACAAAAAAAAAAAACAATTGATTTTAAGATTTCGAAATTATTATAAAAAAAATATATGTTAATATAAGAAATACTCGTTACTCAACACTAAAACGGATTGGAGTTCAAAACGGTATACGAATAGCCTAAATATTTACACACAATAATATTTAAGGGTGGGGGAATTAATTTATGTTTAACTGGATGATCTCTTGTCATTGGGTTCTATTTAGCAATTATTAGGTTTTTTTTTTAAATAAATTTACAGTTTGAAGATTTCGCGCATTGACATAATATTGGAAGAGGAATTATTGATTCATCGCTTGTAGACTGGCGATAAATCAAGTGTAAGATTTTTGAGTGCACGATTTCTTGCTGAAGATCTTGTCTGTTTTGACGATCTTATAATCTCGAGCAAAAGACCTTCGCAGTCGTTGCAGACTGCCATTAGTTCTCCGCGGAGGTTCTCTTTTTGATCAGAGCTCAGGTGTCCCGATGATGAGAGTGTAAATGCGCGTGTGAATTTGGTTCTGTAATTTTGTTTTGTTTTTTAATATTTTATAATGAATGTTTTTAAAACTTACTTTCTATCCAAGGTACTGCTATTTGAATGAGGTCTTGCCGGACTTGAAACAGGCAAGCTTCGTGGTCCTTCCACGCTGCGTGACATGATGCTGATATTCTTGTTTGTGGCACTGCCATTTTGTTGATTTTCCTTGTTATATCCATCGACACTGTTGGACACAGCATTTCCTGCTGTGATTATTGACTTGGTCAGTTCATGAGGACCAGGCCCGGAGCCGGGTGTGCTTATGTTTGATCTTAGGTGTTTTGGTGACGATGGAGCACTGCCAACCGAATTGCGAGTCTATACAGAAAAGAAAAATACTTTTACCCATCATGGATAACCTTTAAAACTAAGACTAGTCTTACCTTTCGCTCTGACTCAGAGCGGAGCAATCGCTCAATCAGGGATTTGGGAAATGATTCATCCAAGATGCTTGTAGACGTATGAGCGGTATTTATGTGCGCATGATGTGAGGGTGAGGGTGTGCTCGAACCAGCCGGGCTTGATAACAAGGACGGCGATATAAGCACCACCGGAACATTACGAAAGTGTTCAGTTGGTATTCGCATCTTTTTTGAAAGAGAGTGACAGACTGATTAATAAATTTGAAATAATATGGAAACTATTGCGAACTAACCTTTGTGTAGCATTTTGAGCAGACTGTTCTTTGGCATAGCTTGCACTGGATACCCCACGGTCCAAAAATACTGAAACGTGTTCGCAGACACAAAAAGCACACTTTCCGACGTTCAACATCCTCCTTGACACGCACACCTACTGGAAGACCCTCCAACTCAGCCTTAGTCATCACAGAACGGATGTGTACAATCTCTTCGAGAGTCAGCGATAGTCGGTCATCACCTCGTTCGCGCCAATGCTTTTCGTCCAGAAACGATTTGGTCCAAGCACCGATCGACGATGATCGACTACAACTGCTGCTACTGCCACCACCACCGCCTCCGCCGGGGCTCTGATCTAAATTATTGTTGTGCTGTTGGGATTTAGGAGGAGTATCGTGTGATGAACACTTGTCTTCTGATTTATTCGAATACGAAGTAGCCGGCTGATGTGGCCGTTCTTTTTTAATAATCGACTTTACCTGATGATGTTGTGGCTGCTGATGTTTGGTGCTGCTGTCCGTGCCGGTAGCGATTGATTGCACATCAGACTGTCGGGAATCTGGACGAGACGCAGGCATTGAATGCGTTTCATCCAAATTACTCTGGCAGCCGACAATAGTGTGCCGTCGCATCGATGCACGTCGTGATTCGCATTGTGTAGCAAGATCGTATGCTAAAATTCGGCACAAAAATGTAAGTTAGTTTGATGTCAAAAAAGTGAATTTTTTAACAAAATTTAAATGGATATTTTTATATAATATATATGATTGTTATATTTCTAAAGCTTTTGCAAATGACAATTTAGCATTTAATTTGCAATTTTGGAATTAAAACTAGCTTCTAAAAGTGATTCAATTTGAGTTGAGAATTAATAAAGAAAATTCGCATTTCATAAGCTTGCATGCGAAACAAGAGTGATGCCAAACTCGTGCGAAAGACTTTTGAAATTAATGATTTGTTGTTACTTTTGTTTTGTGTTGCAGAATCTCAAATTAAGTCACTTTTCGAATCAAGTAGCTAGTCGAAACTTGTTAAAAGATCTGTCCAAAAATCAATTCCAATTTTTTGTAAATTTTTCGTAATTTGGAAAATTTAAAATATTTGTTTATTCGAATGAAAATGAGCATTCACTGTGGCGTATGAGTAATATTTTTTTTTCGTTTATGGTTAAAAGCATGTAAATAGAAGCTTAATTTGCTTACATATAAAAAAGAGTTATGCATTTTAAATGAATTAGGCATGGATGCACAAAAGAATACATTCGAACTCGAAAAAAACATGGAAAAGAATAAAAACTCTAAAATATTTACATTCCAGAGCGTTGTCGAAGAATCTGTGATATTCGTCTTCTGTTATTGTTTCCTCTGTGAGTACGCAAGGAAAGGAATTCCAGAAAAAAAATTGATTACATTTTTGAAGATAAAACAAATATTAACAAAGAATATGCATCTTTCGGCTGATTTATTTATGTAATTATTAAAATAAAATATAAATTAGATTTTAAGAAAATTGATTTGTTTCAATTTAGGTATTGTATATAAATGTAATGAGTAGATTTTGAAGTTGTTCGGTTGAGATTCGTTTTTTTATTTTCAACTGTCTTATACATAAGAGCTGTTGATTTGAGAGTATCAATTTTTGTAGCCATCACCATCATCATGCCACCCTATACATCTAATTTTGTTTGATGTCACAAAAAAATGAATCAACTTAAATACCTTTGAACCAAACATAAAAATAAAATAAGAACAAAAAACAAAATAATTAAAAGAAAACCCAAACAAAAAATAAACTTAATGATTTTTTTTTTTTGAGGTTATAACTTACTTGTTCGTCTCACAACTTTGGTGTTCATGTTGGTGGGGGCTGGTGGAACAGTGGCAGGCATATAACCCCCTATAGGATATGGAGGCATTTTTGGCTGTGAACAAATCGATGAGGACTGCTGCTGAATGATAGACGATGATCCAGATGCTGGCGAATCATCAAAATAATTATCATCCTGAAATATATATTCGTGATGAAAATATTTATCGAGAATATACATTGTTGATTGTTAATATAAAAAAAACAAAACTTTTAAGTCAACAAATATAATAGTTCATTCTATTAGTTCAGTTGCAAGATATTTCACTAATCGAAATATGTGTTAGATATCTGTAATTGTTATAGAGTTAGGTGAGATAAGATTTCGACATGATATTGAGTAGTGTTTGTGTTTGAATAGATTTGGTAAATATTACTTAAAATTTAAGATCAATAGCAGTATCAACCAAAATAAGAAAAGAGTGTGTGTACTTATGTATACGTGTTAGAAGTAAAACTTCTTTTAATTAATCAGGTCCTACGACTTAGTGCCCTTCATTTGAAACTCAGAAAAGTGTTAATACTACAAATCAAGTAGTTTTGAATGTATATAACACTTACAATAACTTATGATTTTCTTTTGAAATCTTAGTAACTTTTATACACAAATGGCTGACATTTAAGACTGACCTAAAACTATAACCTTTATTTTCTAGATTGAAGCGTTTTCTGAGTTTTAAATTAAATATTCTAAGTGTTTAAAACCATTTGTAATTCAATCACGTTTCATTATTTTCTTGAAAAATAATAATTTTTGACCCAGCCTATTTTAAAACCATTTAATTTTTTTTATTTAATAATTCTATGTCAGCTAAAACATATTTAAATTTAATGGAAATCGGCCAAAAAACAACATTTGACATTTTTTGTATCCATCCTCGTACTTACCTAAACGATTCCCTATAACGACCCCGCATTCCAATTGAATGTGGGGTCGTTATAGTCAACGTGCGTCATTCAAACTTTGATCCATGGTTCAGCAATTTTAGTTAACCGATTTCGGCGAGTTAAGTGAATATCAACGTTGATTTAAATTTGGATCCGTGGCTTAATAAATTTTAACTCGCCAATTTCAACTCTACGATTTAACCTCACAGATTTACCTCTGTAAAATCTTTGAAATCGGAACAAGATTAAAGAAAAGAATGACTAACATTGCGCAAGAGCGAGACATAATTAACTGTCACAATTCAGTAGTAATAAAATCATTACACAATTGTCAGTAAAACTATTCCCCAATTCAAAGGGACGAAACATTTCTCGACGAGATTTAAGAAAATGACATTAAAGCTAACTGATTTTCATTTACTTAATCTATTAATGACATGTTATGCTCTATTATGTGCATCTTCGTCAAAGTTTGACAATTATTTAACACGAACGACAAGATCTAGTCAAACTCACGTATCGTTTAATTATCGCATACATTCTGTTCAAGAATAAAGAATTCTTCCAAATGCATGGTAATGCTATTTAAGATTTGTCAGCGGACTTAGGATTGATCGTTTATGTCAGTGCTGGTCTACGTTTGTCAACAAGACAATTTTGTTTATATTGTGTTTTTTTTTATTTTACGTAATATTATTTGTTAATTTAAATCAGTTAAATTGTAAATTATAAAAAAGTAAAAAGTGTTATTTAGAATAAATTGTTTATTGCTTTAAATGAACAAAAATTAAAACGAGATTGTTTGTTGGTGTTTTTTTTTGGAAATGAAAATGTTTTTTTTTTTACAAAGCTAAAGCAAAATTGTCACAAAAAATTCTGTCGGTTTTTGACAGAAAACTTGTTAGTTTGACATGTAATTGATAGCTCTATAGAATATTTTTATCCGCATCGCTGCAAAAGAAGTTTTACCTCAAAAATACTAATAGCGAGTTTCATTCAAAAAAAGATCTGCTCTTTCTGACAAAAGATTTCATCTTTTTGAATTTTGAGAGATTCATTCCAACAAAAAGAGCAAATCTAGATCAGATCTCAAGACGAAAGATCTTATCTTTGGTGGGTAGGCAGATTTGATCTGAATGAACGCATACACGTAAAACGTTTTTTCTGTCAAACATCAAATGGAAACTATATTGTTATTAATTTATTGTGAAATTGAGCCAGTCCCTGCTAAAAAATTAAACTAAAAAATAATAGACGAAGAAGTTAATAATTTAAGTTTTATAAATTTAGTGCATTTTTTATTGCTTTGTCTTCATCTTCCTCAGTTTTTTTTCATAAATGTGTGTGTCCATTCAGCATTGGTGCGTTCGGTGTAATGTCGATAGGCTAGCTAAGATACCTTAGTAGCGGGTTTGTTTTCGAACGACCCAGGTAGCTTTCTATGTTAAGTCAGTTGTATTGCATACAAATCTGAAGTTTTGAATCAGCTGTTCCTCAAATTAATAATAATTTTTGGGTAGCTTGAGATTTGGGTTTGACAACATAATGTTTAGTTCATCATCTGTTTTTTCCTTAGGCGTTACAACAACACAAAGCAATCCGGATTGCTTAAGGTATACCACCGTACGCGGCCAATACTACAATTAAATTTGGACACAAAATTTCATTGAAAAGATCAAATCTCCATTTTGAGAGATCTTTGAAATTTGAATGAAACTCGCTATAAGTAGTTTAATGCCGTAGAAATTAAAAACAAAATTAATTAAATAAACTTTTGAATGGTAAATAAAAATAATAAACTACACAAAAAACAAAACTACAAAAACTCCATAGACGACACAAAATTCTTAACCGAGAATGTGTGGAATACTAAGTTTGTTCGTTGAATTTCACCCAGAGCCTGAGATTTTCAGATGGAGAAAAAACTTCCAAGGGCCATCAAAACAGATTACTTTACGTAGATCTCACGTGACTTTGAAAGTTTATTCGTCACAGACAAAAAAACAATATCTAGGGCGATCCCATGTCTCAAAAAAACATAGAATTGGCTCAATAGGATGAGCTAAGGTTTTTCAAAAAACCTTATGTGGTTTTCCATTGGCAAAATAAATTAATTTATTTTACATATAGATCTATCAAAACACCGATTTTCCCCTTTTTTGTGTGCCATTGGGCATAATAAATTGATTTATTTTTGAATCTGGATAATTTTTGAAAATCTTGATTTTTCGGCAGATTCACCCCTCTGTGTACTAATACCATTACAATTTTCTGCCCACAGCTTGACATATTTATGTGTTGCACTGGACTCATTAAAACGAAGTATCGTGTTATCCCCAAGAAAACCAAGTTGCTATTATAATCATCCATTATTAATTTCATTAATTTAAAATGTTTCATTTCTTGTAAGATTAAATATTTTAAAATCTTTTCCTCACTTATCAAATAAACAAATTTAGACAGCTACATGTTCACATACACGACATTGCACAAATACAATAACAAAAAAATCTTAAGTTAAGTTCCATTGGGCTCGAAAAAAATCCGGATTTGAAACCAAGACTTCGATTTTTTTTCGACCCCAATGGAGAATGAATTCAGATTTGTTTTATTTTTGTTATTGTATTGGCGTAAGGTCGTGTCATTGATCTGTGAATTTATTATCGGTATAGCTGCCTGAATTTGTTTATTTTCTCAAGTTTTGACAAGTCAGCAAGAGATTTTAAAATATTTATTTTTTTCAATAAAGCATGGCTACTAAAGATAAAGGATGTGTTATTGTTAGAAGCAGCATGATACTTTTGGAAAATCGTTTTAGCGAGTTCCTAGTGCAACGCATAAATTTGCCAAACTGATAGCTGAAAATTGTATTGGTATTAGAACAATAAATTATTAAATTTGCTAAAAAAATCTAGCGAGAAGATGATCAAGATTCAAAAATAAATTAATTTAGTATGTCGAATGGGAGCAAAAAGGGGAAGATTGTTTTGACAGTTCTTGATCCAAAAAAATTGATTTACAGTACAAACGGAAAACCACTACTAAAAAAATAATACAAATTTGGCTGCCATTTTTAGTAAAAGTCTAGAAAAAGTTCGAAGTCTATCGATTTGACGGTTTGAATTCGGGCATATATAGTGATCACGGGCTTACACTCATGGGATGCTTGAATATCTTGGAAGATGGAGAAGATAGGTGTAATTGGCATCGTCAATTCTCACCGCAATAATACCTGCAAATTATATTTTTTTTAAAGAAATGTACGTGAAAATGTACTGAATTCGGTTTGAGATTGACACGCTAAATGTCTAAAAAATTGCACCGAGTTGAACTTTGAAATTAAAGTTAGTTCAATATTCAAGTATTTTTTTTAAACTTCATATCAATTTGTGAATGTTATTATTAAATATTATTCATGGAAACCTTCTCGGTTATACAACTACATACATTATTTCAAATCTGATGAAATATTAAAAAATTTCTCTTCCCCTTTGTAAATTTTGTTTTCTTTTTTTTATTTCCAATACTGCCAATAAATCATACGTGTTTTTTTTCATTTTTGCTTTTGAATATGCATGCATCGAAAGTACAGTTTGCGATAGCAGTGTTGCATACTAATTTAGTCAAACACCAGCTTTCAAAGAAGTTCATTGATTTATAAAAAAACATAAACGAGTAGTCAAAGCGTAGCAAATAATACCTGTGATATTTTTAAGGTGTTTTTATAAATGCTCGTATAATGCATGGAAATTAAATATATGACTTTCTATTTCATGAAGTCCATGATGTCTTATACGAACTTTCGATTTAGTAAAAGTTTTTGGATCCAGCGCAACAAATAAGCTATTGTGTATATTGTTAAAGGCTTATATATATATGAAAACGGTTCCTGATTTTTCGACCACAGTTCTGTCAGTGGAACAAGAGAAATAGGAACTAAAATCATTACAATGGGGGCGTTCGGTGGCGCATAGCTTTGCTGTGCAATACGTTTGTTCTTGTTGTAATTGTGTTAAATAACACGCTATTAACAGCTGACGACCATGACAACGAAAAAAACGTATGATTTCCAAATCGAAGATAGCGCCAAATTTCTGGTATACTTAGGTATCTTACGAGTAGTGCAACTACGAAACCAGCTGTCTTTTTAATTGTTGTTTGTGAACTTTAATTACGTGCCTAATACATCATCTTCTTATTTTGAAACATTTGTGGCCTTACTTCCTGATTTATTTAAAATTTATTTTTTACCCAACAAATGTATGTTTAATTCACTTCGAGCTAAGGCGTAATCGTAAGTAATTCGTTTTTTTTCTCTGTTTTGACTTTTGACAGAAATGGTTACCTATTCGGTTTTATACGTTCACAAACGCACAGAATATTTTTCAGCTATGTATCAGAAAGCTGTGCGACACCGAACGCCCCCAATGATTTGTTTCATTTTGTTTGAAATGGCAGTCAGCTGGTACGAAAAATAAATTTCCGTCGGGAAAATACATTTTTCAATTTAGATCCCGTTTTGAGTTTATGAAAGATGTTTATCAAGAAATTTATTGAAGTCAATCTGCGTAAGGTTGATTTCGATAGTGACTGTATCTCCATTTTGATAGTGAAATGGCGATATCCATAGAGTGCCGCACATCGTTTTTGATAGATTTTTGACAATTAGAGGGTAAAGTCTGTAAAGTTAATCCTCCACATAGGAATTAAATTGTTTTTTATACAAACCTGTCAAAACACGGATTTAGATCTTCCTTTCTGCCTTTCATTGGCCAATCAAAATTAATGTCTTTTTGACTCTGAATCAAATTCGCAGATCACTACTATATCACATGGAAGTATTGCTTTCTAATTAACTCAGGTAAATTTATTTACCAGGATTAAATAACTCTGGATTTAACTTAAAGTTTACCCATAACTACTGAAAAACGGCGCCTTATGGTTATTTGTCATCGACGAGCGAGGCATTTGTGTTTAAAAACGAATGAAAACATTATAACATATCCATAATAACTTATTCGTTTGCTGCTTAAACGATTTACTTCACATTTGACACTAAAATCTTTTTTTGCTCCAAAAATATCGGTACCTGCCATAGGACCATTTTTTAAGATTTTTAACTTTTAAACTGCACATTAACATTTTCGGAAAAAAATACTTTTAGGCTTGTGACTATTTTTCACCTTAAAATTCGATTTTGCGAGAACGGATGCACGACTCTTTTTTGAAATTATGTTTAGTTGGACGAGATGAGACTAGAAAAATGATAGCTCATAACAATTGTTCGCCATTAAAAGTCTGAAATATTGGGAAGATAGAAGAATGTCTTTTTGAATCCTGCTGGGCTGCATAAACTGTATCTTGGAATTGACTATTGTTAACAATTCAGATAGGTTAGCTAGAAGCAGTCAAAAATTTTCAAATACAATTCATATCAAATTAAATTTTTACTAGATTGTTCTAGACATTGGGGCAAAATTTTAAACAGCCTGATGTTAAGGGCTTAGCATGATACTACTTAACAGTTTGCTAATACTAAAGCACTTTACTAATATTTTCCTAATTTTAAACACTTGTTAACTAGCAGCAGACTAAGTCTATTTTCTTACTAAGCTATAACTAAACATACCTAAAATAGTTCAATAAAGTAAGCGAACATTACTTTTTGACGTTTGTAAATGTCAAAGTGGCATATGGATTTAGTACGACACTAAAAAAAAAATGTAGCCATTTTGTGATTTTAACTTTAGTAAAATGTTAAGAAAATAGTACAGGGTGCGCCAGAGAAACTTACTTATTTGAAAGGTCAATAAAAACAAAAGTACTTCAATTATTGTTTTAATTTTTTTTTTTTATTTGAGAATACAATATCCCAATTTTTTTTTCATGCAGTCTTGAAAATGACATCGGATAAATGGCGATCCCCATTGCGCATACACTGATGAAGTCGATTTTTGAAATTCGTCTCCACTCTTTGCAGAATATCAATCGGTATGTTGGCAATGGCGTCGCGGGCAACAAAATCGCGTTCAGTTAATTCTTGCACAACAGCCAATTTATAGGGATGAAATTGAAGGTCTTCATGGAGAATTCGTCGAACAGTGGTGTCAGAAATTCCCATAGCAGCTGCGTGTTTGCGAGCCGAACGCCGGGTAGAACGCACAACTGACTGCCTCACTCTTTCGATATTTTCCGGAGTTCTGATGGTCCGTTGAAGTCCATTTCTGGGTTTAGCGACACTTCCACACTCCCGAAATAAGTTAACCCACGACAGAATCGAATTACGGCCAGGAACGAGTCTGTGAGGAGGAATTTCAAAGCGAGCGCGGAAGGCACGTTGCGTAGCAACAAGTGAGCGACCGTTAGAAAAGAAGCTCTCGACTGCGAAGGCCCGCTGCTCTTTAGACCAGAGCATGATGGCAACTGACTGGAGGGAGAAACAAACTTGGGAACTTCTCCCTCCAGATGCGCCCCCTCTCGCCCCTCTAACCTCCCAAATCACCGCGCGGGAATTTTTTCAAATAAGTAAGTTTCTCTGGCGAACCCTGTACGATACTAAACTGTTTTAAAATTAGCAAAATCCTCTTTTTAGCCTAGGATCATACTAAAAATGATTTAACATATTACTAAATCGACTAAAATTTTGCACCATTGCCTTCGGGTAGCTAACAAAATTAACAAACCGCAAAAATATTAATTACGGTCTTTCAACACCCTAAAATGCTCATCTTATTGGTTCGATTATCTTTATTCATTCCAACTAAATTTGGAACTACCTACGATTTTTTTCTTTTTTTATTCTTAGTTCTTTTTTCTTGTTTTCAATAGACATCCTTATACATACTACGATTTGCTGTTCAGTTAATCATCATAATATGAGCATGCCATAATAATGAACAGTTTTTTTCTAAATATACATGATGTCGTCATAAATACACTGACATACCAGAAACCTGTCAAATCTATCAATATTAAAGAATTAATACATATCAGTGAACTCGTGGGTATGTTTATTTAAAAAAATTTGAGGAAATAAATATAAACCATGAGGAGGAGTGACAACTGCCCCTTGCATACGCTCACACGCAACAAGTTTAAATAACCTAAAAATAAAACTGAGTTGCTTTTGAACCTTTTTTATTTTTAGATTGTGTGTTATAAAAAAAATATCCTTCAACCTAACAATCTAGTTATAGTAAAACATATATATGAAAACATACATATATTTATGGACATTTAAAAAAAAAAACAAAGAACAATCCTCCAACTACCTAACTAGGTACTCCACAATAAACAAATAATATATTATTTTTATAGTATTTCTGCCATTTCAATTTCCAATTTTCTGAATAAAAGGTTTCACTATTGATCGACCAAGATATGATTATTATATTATCCAACAAACACTTTGTTTGAATCCATTAGTGGTATACAAAGCACGCAATTTCCTCCGACATAATTTAATCATTTAGCAGGTGAGTGTGGGCAATTTGGTTCGTTTGTGATATCACCACGCCCACATAAATTCTGCAGTACCTAAATATAATTACCACCCATAATAAAATAAATACCCATTACTGCCTCCTTTTTTGGCACTGTCAACATTAAAAGGAAATTAATTTGTTTATGTATAATCGAGTTAATGCGAGACATTTTTTGTGTTTTATATATTTAGAAATATTTTGGATAGCTACAAGTTTTTTTTAGTTTTTTGTTTGTTTTGCATTCAAATCACACACATCAGAAACGTGCAATTTTTTCTAAGTTAGATTTTGGTTATCAAGATGCTTTTGAAAATTTCAAGGCATATTTTTTAGTACTAAGAATTTATATCTTTTAAAATCGTGTTTTTTTATTTATCTAATCTACAATGTAAAAAAGCACACAAGTTACCTTTTCGTGGGTTTTGAATACAATCCTTTCAAGTTTTATTTATTTTTATTTTGTATCAGATTGTTTTTTTTTAAATAAATTTTACAAAAGTATTTTTTACAAATTATAAAAAAAATAATAGGTTTTGCTTAAGTCTTTTTCCCAAATAATTTGAAACTATATTTTGACCACAACCAACTGAATATCATCATAATGAACTGGAATTATTTGAAAAGAAAATATTAATGGTAACTTAAAGAAAATTAAATAAAAAAAAATAAAAAAAACAAATGTGTAAACATTTTTGTATGACTTATTCTTATAATAAAATTTATTTATTCAACATTCAATAACACTCGGAACTCTACTCAATTTTCAACATGAAAAATAAAAATGCAAAATACCGCGTTAAGCAATTACAGGCCTACTAATAAAATACGCGTATTCCACCTTTATTCCATGGATTCACAAAACCTTTGAATAAGAGTTAAGCCAGGGATTAAAATTTCCTATTAATAAAAATAGAATGTTCGTGGAATAGTAAAGTGACGTTTACCAGAAATCCCTTAAGAAAATCTACTACAATAAGTAAGATTTGTAACCAAACACACACCTAATGGTTATATCAAAATTTTTATCATTTTTGCAATTGTGTGTGTTGTGTGTAGCATTTTAGCCATAACCTGCAGATCCACAGGAATATGTCCACCGCTTGTGTCCCATTTAGATCATCTTCAACCATTGCTATAAGTTTCCTCATACTTTCCTTGGAAAATCTATATTTCTTCATTAAGTACTTGCAGTGGATTATATGAAGTTTTGTATTTTTTTTCTTTTCGTTGATGGTTGATTGTCCAATAACTCAAGACGGTTGAAGAACTCAAAAAATTAATTAGCCATTATTATTTTTATTCAAAAATCTTCACTTATATTTGTTTTAATTTCGAAACAAATTTGACACATCTGGGTTTTTATTCCTTTGCTAAATCACATTGTTTGGTGACTGAGCTTATTAAACGTCATTTAGAAGAAATTTCGTTTTTTTTTTTAAATAACATTTGGCCTTGGTCCACAGATAAAGCCCAAAAGCTTAAATACTATTTGCTGTGGAATGTATCCTAATCTTCAACAACCTAATTAATTAATAATATGTGTTCAAATAAGCAAAACTAAAGGAATTACAAAATGAAGAACAAATATTCGAACATTTTGAAATTTCGTTCAAATAAATTCTTTTTATTAGGTCTGTCATCGTTTATGGGCTGTGGAGGTGGCTTGTTACACCAAACATCATGAATATGAATAAGCTTTGTTCAGAAATGTCCTCTGAACTATTCTGGACAGAAAAGTATAACTTTTTGGTGTTCAGTGAGGAATTTTCTGTTCTAAATTGCTCTGATTTAATTTTCAGTGAATGTGTTCTAGAAAAGATTAGAACAAAACAAGAACATTTTTTTCTTTTCTTTTTTGTGTATTTGGTGGATTGTTTAATTTTTGGTTTGCTGTTAGAGTTAATGTTAAAAAAAAATCATTATTAACAAGAAAAAAGTCACTAAAAGTCCATGTTTCTTATACAACTGAATTTCAATTGACTGTGTTCTATCTTGTTTTAACTTGTTCCGTCTTTTCTGCTCTCATCTGTCATATGCTTTTTTGTGCTATTCTGCTCTGATTTTTTTAGTGAACAAAGCTATTTCCACAATCAAAAAGTTATTAGATATGTAATACAAGCTTTGTTCAAAGCTACCCAAATATGTTTGTGAACGATTGGGATAGGTTAGCGGAAACCTGTCAAACATTAAAGCAAAATTCATGTCGAATATCTAGTTATTCGAATATTTTTGGGATAGCTCAAACAGTTTTCATGAGAAGAGCTACTTTTTCATGACAATTAATTTAATGAATTAAATATATTAAAACAAAAAATATTAAAAACTTAACTCGAATGTTATGAAAAATAATTGTTTGTGTTCCTTTTTCCTTTGGGAAACAAAAAGGCAAAAAGGAAATTATATGTGGAAGAAAAATACATTTTCGGATTGGTAAAAGGATTTTCTATGTGGAATGCACCAACGCACTGAATAAATGCACTACGTATTTTAGCACGTCGACGCTTGTGGAAATTAAACTTCTCACGCTTTTATGTTGGTACAAATATTTAGTCATAATTTTTTTTAGATCAGGCTATTCGATGCTTCGTTCATCAACTTATGAATATATGGTGCCGAATTATGAAATTGGGCCTTATTTCGCTTTATGAAAGTGAAACAACGCCGAATTTCAATGTTTATAAAGTGAAATAAGGCCGAGTCGGCCTTATTTCGCTTTTTATTTTTAAAGACATTTAAATAAAGATTCTTTACTGAGAAAACTCCCAAATTTTATAAGACCACCAAATTTTATATGCCCACATGACACATTGTGAAATCTTTATTCAAAACATAAAATATATTTCAAATGTAAACAAAAAAATTTAAAAGGCTCGGCGCGTAAGGGTGGTACCAAGAAAAACATAATAGTGGGACTCGGCTTTATTTCTCAAGCAACGTTCGGCGTTATTTCACTTTGTCATTGTTAAATAACGCCGAATTAGAAAATTTGGCGTTATTACGCTTTTACAAAGTGAAATAACGCCGAATTTTGGAATTCGGCGGTATTTCGCTCGGCGGTATTTCACGGCACCGAATAATATTCAGGGTTTTGGCATCTTTTAAGGACATCAAACTCATAAGTATACGATTTTGTTGACGCACATAGCTACTCGTATGGTATATTCCTCTTCAGCCTCCGGAAATATGTCTCCATTGAACCTCGAGCTCTAAACTTATAGAAACTTTATGATACCTTCATAGATATCACAGATATGAACAATATTTTCAAATGAAAATAAATTTAAAGTTTATTTTTCTCGCCATTAATTCTCGATTTGACTACTATGTAGGTACTCTATATACATCAAATCTTTTCAAAGTGGTTTGAACTGATTGCTGTCGAATGAGTTCGTAATAGAATCTTACAAAATTTCTAATCTTATTTCGATTTAATGTGAATTTCGTAAGGATGATAGAGATAAATTGGAAATTACTTATTTTTTACAACATGGTATTAGATAACATCCCTGTATTCCCATTCATTTCAAATTAAACGTACAATAATTGCAATCATTTATGACATAGAACAAAGATTCATTAAAATAATCATTTATTTTTATTGAATTAACCGATTTTAATGAAAAAAAAGACATAACCATTTATTTTCCTTTGATATTTAAACATATTATTCTTAACCGCCTGTTTTAATTTTTCTTTATTAATCCTAAGGTTTACTATGAAGTGAATTCAATTCCCTCTCTGTTGATTTTTATGTAACAACTCTTAAGCTCAGAACTAAGATGTTTCACCTCAAAAAATTAAAATTATTGGCGAAACATTTTTAACAGCCTGATGTTAAGGGTTTAGCATGATACTATACTTATAACAGTTTGCTAATATTAAAACACTTTACTAATATTTTCCTAATTTTAAACACTTGTTAACTACCAGCATTTTAAACCTATTTTCTTAATAAACTACAACTGAACACGCCTAAAATATTGCAAAAAAGGAAAGGAACCTTAATGATACCTTTAGACGCTTGTAAATGTCAATAGGTCATATGGATTTAGTATGATGCTAAAAACATAAAATGGCCATTTGGTGATTTTAACTTAAATAAAATGTTAAAAGTTGGTTCCATGATAACCTTGTTTATAATTAGCAATATCATTTTTGCGATTATAGGTACTATAAAGCAAGTTATTCATTCGTAAAAAAAAAAAAAATTCTAACCATCAAACGATCGGCAAAAAATGTCTGTCTGCCAGTCTGTCCGTCGGTATGTATAACGAGCTATACCCTAAACGGCTTGAGCGATTACCTTCAAATTTGGTATGTGTGATTCTTTTGGAATTCCCCAGAGGGCCAATTGAAATTTTATTTTTAGGCCTAAAAATAACGGTACCTGCCATATAACCGTTTAGAAAAATCTTATTTTGCTCGAAAACGGCTCCAACGATTTTGATACAAATTTTTTAGAATTTTTTTGTTGGCAATAGTTACTATTTAATCTGAACCAAGTTTACGGAAAGAGTCTAATAACGGTACCGTTCATATAACGTTTTTTTTAATTTTTGGCTATCGGTATTTTATATATGAGAAGATCTAAGTAGCCAAACTAATTCTGCATATCAAGATTTTTAATAACTTTTTTCTTATATTAATAAACTCTAAAAAAACTGCATGCAAAAATTTCAAAAAACAATTGTTTTCAAAAAACTAAAAATAAAAAACAGGATTTCATCAAAATCCGTCCTACAATTTTCGAGATACTTTTTTATAAAATTTTCATTGATCCGTGGCATCTAATGGTCTTCTTGGTTTTTTTTTCGAGAAACCTATTAGGGTAATGGTTTTGGCAGTTTTTATAAGTTTAAAAAACGATTTTTATTTTACCCACATATTCAGCATTCACTTTCATTTATATGTACATATCTACATACCTAGGTTCTCTATATATAGGTAGGTACATATTACCCTTCTAATTTACATAATTCAAATCCATTTAAATATACATTTGTAGGTAGGCGTCTATGTAACCATTCCTTGAATCATGTATTCCACAATGCATTATATTAAGAATCAAAGTATTCTTACCTACATCGGCTTTAAACCTGCATAGGATAACTAGACTACCTATACCTACTAACAGCGTCTGTGGTTAGCTATACAAAAGTTGCTACAAGAGCAAGTTCGTACGATCCAGTCGTGCATTTTATTTTAGCTTAGTATCATACTAACTAAACTGCTTTAACATATCGTACTAATACGTTTAAAATTGCGGCATTGCATTTTCGATTGGAAATTCGGAACGCAGCAACTACTCTGTTCGGAATGCCAATAAAGCATTGCAACTATAGGTATTTCTTTTAATTTTCACCATTTTTGTAAAAAAAAATTTAAACTTTTTCCATTACGAGTACCTAAAATGACGTTTTACAACTTCGAGTTGGTGTGCGAGGTTCAACATAGTTTCGATTTTGAAATCAAATCCAGAAATATTCTCTCTTCTTTTTAGGAGAGTAATTGTCATTCTGTATGCCAATAGAAAGAGAGTTTACACGCATTCCGAACACTTCCCAATTACCAATGGAAAAGGCTATTATTTTTACCAGATTACGTAAAAGAGCATTTACGAAAATAAAGCGAAAACGGTCTTAATTATTAATGACCCTTCATATGCATATTGTATGTACAAAAATTCAATTAAGATAAATGGCAGGTCTAAACTCCTGATAGATATGTCAAAAAACGTCAACGCCTGTCAAATTGAATATTTCGCAAGCGAATGAAATATTCAGCAAATACCAGTCATACGAATATTTAATAATATTTCCTAGAAGAAAAGCAATACGTTTTTTTTTTTAAATATGCATCACACGAAAATGGAATAAAATTTCTGTTTCTCGCAAGTCATAACTTATCAACTTTTACCACAAAACGAAAATGAAGACTGCTTATTATTTATTTATTTACTTTATATGCGGCATTTCACCACAACTGAATGTTGCATGACGATAAATAAAAAAAGAAATAAATAGCTACCTACAATTATTGTCAAATATATCCCTTTAATATCTTTTATTCATCTGTCATCTCAATCAAGGGAAGCCTTATCTTCCGGGATCTGTTCGCACAATTTATTATTGTAGTCTGGTCCCACCGTATATTGCCCAGAGAATTAATAATTCAGTATAGTCTTCTGTGATATTTATATATGTGGTTCACACGGGGGCACTCACAACACAACGTTGTGCACTTATTTATAATTTACTTCGCGGTTTTTCATATCTTTCACACAACAAAAACAAACCAACAACAGGGCTTATGCCCTTATGCTTCATCATGAGACAAAAATACTGTGTGATATGCTGGTAGAGATGTCTGGGGCAAACTTACCTGGAGCAATGAGAAGTCGACTTTGATTAGCCTCTGCTTCGATCTGGGGGAGCAGTGCGCCTCGGACCGCTCCTCTTTCTTAAGAGTCTCCACGGTTTGCGATGACAGCGCTGGTGGAAGTACTGCAAGTAAAGATAAAAACAAAAAAACGGCATAAGTTATTGTATCTTACAATTAATTAGTTTTATAGACGCGATTTCTATATAAATAACAGCACATAAAAGAAGACTGAACAAAATATTGCTTAGGTCTTGAACGTTAAGTTTTTGTTTGGTTTCCCTTCGAGATGAGAAAAAAACGCAAACAAAAAATACCATTTATGTGTCCATTGCAGATAGCTCTTAGTACTCGATTTGTATCTGGGTTATGTAACGATAATTACTTGTTTTTTTTTCTTTTTTGCGGATTATGCTGGAGGATGTCTACAAAATGTACCAACCAAAGCCATAAAGTTAGAGGTTTTTTTTTCTGTTGGCGCAAATTTACTCGTAGTTTCTCTTTGGAACAGTAGTGACCAATAGAAAGTGGAGGTAAATGTCTTTTGAATTCTCTCTTTTTGTATGCCTTAATTGCACTTTCCCGCAGGATGTACGCTTATATCAGACTGTGGTAGAATTTCTAGAAATTTTTTCATTTTTTATTTTTTTGATTTTACACAAGGGAGTTTGGTTTTAACCTAGTTTTAAAGGAATAAATGGAAATTATGGAAACATAAATTTAGGATACGAAAAAAATGTTAGCTCCTGGCAAGGAATTTCTAAGGATTACACGTAGGTGTATAGTATAAATTAACAGTATTTTTAAGAAAATGCTTAAAGAAAACTTGGTGTAAGAATTGGGAAAAAATTAAGGTATGTAAAGGTATAGAATTCAGGTATAGGTATTGTGTTTAGTGCTTAAACAGCTGTGTAAATGTTTTTTCAATATTAAAAGTGTCAAACAAACAGACAATACGTTTAATATTAACACGTTTAAAATGTTTTATCACTATTGCTTGAACAAGTGTTCTTAAGTAAGCAAAAAAATAAAAAGTTATTCATTTTGTGGTAAATTTAAGTGAAACGCATTTTTAATTTGGATTTCGATCAAATTTTTATTTCAACAAATTATTGTTTGGATGCTGAATGAATAGAATATAACATCACTTGAGACCTAAGAGAGTTATTGCAGGACGCGATTCTGACACGTATCATCAGATAATAACTCAAACTATTTATCTTTCTTTCTATACAAAATTACAGATATTATTCTATAATATATTGCTCGTGGTGACACGGTGAAATTAGCATTAGCTTTTTTTAATAACTCTGTCTGTAAAGGTTTTGTTTAGAATATGATCGTCTGTTATCTTGCTTTTGAATGAGAACAGATTTGTGAGAACTGTCAAGATCAACCGTTACAGTTTATTTGTTCATGTTTGAGTACGAAGCGGCTTAGTGGCCGTCTTTGTTTTCGAACGATCCAGATAGCATTTTTTGAAAGTTGTCAGTTGTATACAGCTGAAGGTTCGAATCAGCTATTTTCTTAAAATTTCTGAACGAATTTTATTTGTTTTGTTCCAGTTGTCTTCAATTCTCCATTACTGGCATGTAATTTCCGTATTCAGTATAAGTTCAGAGCACTGATAGAGTGAGATGAGGCAACTTAAAGACTGTTAGAAGTGTGCACGTACTATGTCACTATAACTTTATAACACTTAAAATTACTTTAAGAGGTAACATTGAGCTATATTTCAAATGTAGGTATTATGTATAAGACAATAAAAAACAAAAATATTTCTTACTTTGCTTGTACTGAATATAATGTCAACTTATTTTTTTTACTCGGATAGACGTCAAGAATGGTACAAGCGCACATAGTCTCATCTTCAAATTGGCTTAAAAGAAAACTGTGATACTTATAGAGAATACCCTATCTGGTGTATTATAGAGATTAGTGGTTCAGAGATTCAAAAATGACAGAACTCTCCACTTTATGTCAATGTGCCAGGATGTAGAAAATGGGATAAAAGTTGGGATGTAGATAAATTAGCCCTTCAATTCCTAATGCCGGATTTACACGAGTGACAAATTACCATTAATTCATGCCATTAAACTGGCAAAATAATGGTAAAATCAAATCAATACTGAGCGGCTGGGCATGGTTCAATAAACGATGTAGATACAACAATTTTTTCAATTACAATGAAAAAGTAGACCAGCAACACTAGAGCAAAGGAATCTGATGATCGACCTTGGCAAGTCGTGAAATAGCTATAATTCCAGCCAAAGATAATTGAGAAAAAACTTGGTGGTAGCACACTCAAGATGTTGTTGGGCATTCAAAGTCATTAAATGATACGAAAAAGTGCTTTAAAAGCAAGTATGTAAGCCTGCAAAAACTGAATATAAATCAATAATGATAAACATTTACACGGGATAAAATAATGACTATTTGATTGATAATGGCAATCTGCCATTAAAGAATGAGCAAGTTCATTCTTCCTCGCGGTGTGCCATAATTTTCAAAATGGCATCATTCTGGATTTACATGATTCGATTATAATGGCAATATTTAATGTCAGTCTTCCCTGCCATTTTTTTAATGACGAAAACAATGACAAATTTTCAAACCATTTACACGATTTTGTCAGTAATGTCAATAAAATGGAAGAAATAATGGCAATTTGTCACTCGTGTAAATCCGGCATAACTTGTTTCGCTAGTGACGTGGATTCTACGGCACACTTTAGTCTCTTGTACTTGCGTGTGTTCTTGGGGCAAACAGAGCTTTATAGCTCAGCGTCATATGACAGTTCTGTTTGACGTATGTTATTGCAACAGGGAAGTCAGATTCGGAGTGCGGAATACGATTATGCGATGTAACCATAAACTCAACTACAATAATGGATGTGTAGGTATGTAAAGGTTATTTTTTAGCAGAATTAAGATAATACCGTTAATGTATGCAGATTGTATTATATTGTATTATGTTATATACATAGCTTATATATCACATTCTGACATCAGTATTGGATGCTTTGTATTTGAATAACATGAGTTTCATGACAGTTTTGTGTAGTAAGATTTCACACTATAAAAAAACCAATACACAAAGTTACAATGGAATTGTGGTATGAATGGAAATGTGTATGTAATTATTGTCAGCGAACATACTTCCCATGGTCAGCAGCTCCAGATTTATATTTTTGATATGCATCCAAGGTCTTTTATTTTAATTTGTATGTCATATATAATTATTATATATTTTAAATGCCTTTGTGTTGACGTGACATGTTTCAAAGCTTCTAATGGCTGGTGAGAATTATTGATTTTCCTTTTAGTTCCCCTTCTATTATAATATCGTTTTTCAACTTTCATCAGTTTTTTCCGGAAGAGGGCGCAAAGTCTCGTGTGCATACATAATGGGCGGTATGGGTTGGGGAGTTTCAATTTCTATTAATAAAACTATCCCTAGGGAGAATCGATTTTAGTTCCCTGTGGATTTAGGCTTATAGAGTTATATTCGCCGTGCTAAAAGCTGCTTTTGTTTCTCCTCCCTTGGCTTATCTATACGATTACAGTTTTACCTCAGCACGGTTCGGTGTTAAATGAGTTGTGTGTTCTAGTTTCTATTGATTTATAGGTAGAGCTAGGCTTTGCCAAACGTGCATATCTCACCATTGCCGCAAGTACATATACATATATTATATACTTTTATTATAGTGTATCGCCGTATATCGACCCAGTTTTAGCTCCCCGGAAACGATGTTAAAGTTGCCATTTGTGATTTAGTTCTTGAAGTATTTTTTTGCTCGTGAGAGAAACAATCCATTAACCATAGGGTTGTGTGTGGAATGTTGAACAAGTTTCATTTTAAACAGGCGTGACTGCACTGAATAAAGTACCGCAACATGTTTAAAATTCCGCTTTCGAAAAGCTTCAAAAAGAACACAACTCTTTGCAAATGCTTTGCGTTATTTTGACCACAATGGGGTTGTAGATACATATACTCGTAGATACTCTTATATGTAGCAATTTAAAAATGGATTTTCATTTTTTATTGTTTTGTATGCTGACATAATAAGAAGTAGAAACTTATTGATTTAGGTGGCTTGTTTGAGGGTTAAATAAATAGCTAGCACTAAATTTAGAGAAGACATTAATACTATGAGGAATGTTTGGTTTGGTCTAGTCGTGGGTTTATTTGCTTTGTTGTTTCGCTTGATTTAAGTGTCTTAGCTTTTTATCATAGATACAATAGGTACCTCATCTATACATAAAACACAGGTAGGGTACTTTTTGTGCTTCTTAAAGGCTTAGCTTATAGACAGGCAATTGTACCTTGCGTCTTTGTTTAATAAATATTTGTGTTTTATTTTAATTTGCGTAGGTAGTTTTCAGCCAAAAAAATGAGTTTACCTTCATATATTCTGAAGACTGTTACTGTTATCTAATGAAGCAATTAAAATTCTGTTTGTTTACTTTCTGCTCTGAAGATTGTTAAGTCTGTCAAATTATATGTACAGTGGAGAAATTCCTCATAGAATAAGAATAAAAGGAAAAGAATACTTCGACAACAATATGCTTGTCACTTTTCACAGATAAACTTAAAAAAATCATAATTTGTCTGTCAAATATTGAGGAATTTTTTTTTTCATTTTATAACGGGGAAAATTTTGTAAAATCTATATCAACTTTCAGTTCAGAAAAAAATTTGCACAGTTAAAAAGTCAAACAAAGTTTTCCTTAGTGTTTGACAGAAAAAATTTAAAATATTGCTGAGAGACATGTTCATATAAATGAGATCGCGAGATCTCATTTTTCTGAACTGCCTGTTAACTATCACTTTTTGCTACGCCTTGAAAGTGACAGCTATTTATGTAGCTTCAATTTCACCAGAAATCGAAAGTTTAGTAAAAAATGTTTAATAAATTAGAAGTTAATAAGTGAAGCATGATTTTGACTTCAATGGAAATTTTGTATACAGCGAATAGAACCAAATCGGATCGAATCAATGGGAATGGATAGCAAAAAATATCATTCGGTTATCGAATTATTCATTCAGCAATAAGAAGTTTAAAAATGATTGCGATTTATGTAGTTTCCGATTGATAATCTGATAGAACTCTTCGATTTAGGACGTAAAAAGAACAAGTAAATACTAGATTCTCTATTCTGAATTATTGTGTATTTATGATTGATTTATTGTGTAAATGTGGCCGACATAACGTTGAATTCGAGTCTGACATTTATTTGGTGTATATGTGTGCGTGCTTCAGGTTTTCATTCTGACATAAATCCAAAATTAAATTTCTCTTCTTTCTAGAAGAAGAACTGTCATTTGATACCAACCGAAAGCGAGATTAAGAAACAATGAACATCGCTCTCACAAATTCAAATGTTATTTTCCGCACATAATATATGATACAAACAAATACATCTGCACAAAAAGGTACTAGATATATTGTTTTTCTTTTATGAAAGTAGGTTGCGTTAATTTCGGCCATAAAAACAATTAAGAAATCATCCAAAAAAGCTAACAGTTAGCTTAAGACCAATCGATGCAGGCATTTACGATGTAAGCGAAACGATAGAAACAGAATTGCGAGATTAACTTTGCAAGTAAAATAAGAGAATGCTATACATAACACTGTTGTCATTTTGAAATACATAGTTTCATTTTATTGTCATGATCTGGTCCAGATCACAAAAAAAAAAAAAAAATATATATAATTTAATATCATCATGCAAAACCGGCATTTATTTGAATATAAATTTATTTTGTAAGGTTGACATAACAACTTAGTTATGAATTTGAGATTGAATTACCATTTTAATCAATTCATTACAACTTTTAAAAAAATAAAATGCATTAGTATATAAATGATCTCTGAATTTGATTTGATAGGAATTTTGTTGGAATTTACAGTGTTAAATAATAATAAGTTTCAAATAAGTAAAGATAGGAATATAAAGTTAATTGAAATTGGAACCTATTTAAATGCAAAGTCAGGCATTTGTATGAATATTTGGTAAAATCAATATAAATACAACATTTTATTGAAATGATTATGAAATTCACTACTCACTACTGCACTGCAAACGCGGTATTACAGATTTCATAATCGGCAATAATATTTTGAATTAAAATCTTTAGCAACTAAAAGTTTTTAACATGATGAAGAACGTTTGGTGTTAAGATTTGTGTACAAGAATTCAGAAGAAAAATTCAGTTTTAAACAAATTTTAACTACTCAAATACTAAAACCAAAAGCGTAATACAGCTATTCTGACAGACAGTCAGACATCAGCAATGTTTCAACATTATCAAAATCAGTCAAGCAAAGACGAAACGGGATCGAAATTGACCTCAAATTCAATCTAAAGCGGGGTCCAAATCACTGTGGGATTGAGGGAAATATGAGAGAGCTAACGAACTGACCATGTAAGGATCAGCCTAACTTGCGGAAAGAGTTCATGTTTTTCTTGGAGTACAATTTTTCTTAACGAATTTAATCGTAGGTGGCCTCAGTTTAATAAATCCCATTTGCGGAAATAGGCAGGAAAGGTAAATTGTCAATTATTTCCTGTGTAGATGTCCAGCTCTGGCCAGAATAAGGGCAAACTCATTTGGAAGAGCCTTCTATGACGACCTTAACGAAGTGTGCGAAACAGAAGTCAAAGATTTAATTTTCTTTTTAAACTCAACAAAATGGATATAGATGAATTTCGGTAGCTTCTCGGAGTGATTCACTGACTCACACACTGACAGTTCATCAAAATTATGCAGCACTTCCTGAAATCGTAGAATCGCTTATGGAACAACGGTAGGTCTTGTGGTGTATACGAACGAAAAAAAATCAAAAATTTAAGATTTTCAATTCAGTGGGCGTGGTACTCGCGGATTTTTATAGAATTGATATAAAATTCTTGGAGCACATCTGATTGTCGTAGAATGATGAAATTTGGCAGACCGATAGGGCTCGACATGCAAACAAAGGGGAAATTACCCACCCATTTTTTACAGATTTAATATTAAATATATTGAGAGCACTTCCGATTGGTGCAGTATTATGAAATTTGGTAGACCGGGCAGCTGTCAGGTGTATATACACCCACAATTGGTAGTAGGGTAGGACTTGTAGTATATACAAAAGGCTTAAATTAAAAACTTATGTTTCCTTAGGGGGCTCTCATTGGGCGTTTTTTCCACCCACTTTTCCTGATAAAAAGAAAGAATCTTTGAAAAAGGAGGGAAATCACACCAAAAACATAAATGTTAAAAGCTTAGTCAAGTTCATCTATATACAAAAAACTTTGCGTAACAAATCAGCCTTGAAAAGTAGTGAGATCTAAAAGAACGCCAAGTTATAAGTTTATTAATGTTAAATATCAAATATTTTAAGTAGATTAATATGGAAGAACCTCAAAATTATGGGAGAAATCTGTTATTTAATGATTCTCTAATTGTTTTAATTTACTTGGAAAGATTTCATTTCAAAATTGAGTAATTAGGTAATAAAACAATACTTGCCAAGTAAACCAACTCAATTAAAGTCAGTAGTTTTTTTTATTTTATTAATTGCGGGTGGCAATGCCGCAATTCTCAAATCCACTCTGCCAACCAAAAATTCTTTCCTATCTTTCTATTCCTTCTAACTAGTGCCGTGCAATTCAGGTTGCATTTAAAAGAACTAAGGTGTTACAGGCGTATAGTTAAAATTATTATTATTATTAGCTTTTATGTTTTTGGTGTGATCAATTTTTACATAGATAACCACATAAATGACAAATTCCTCAAATCCTCACCAAAATCCCGCGTTTCTTCGTCTTTGTACAATTTATTGCAAAACTAGTTTAATGCTTGGTTATACAAATTTTATTTTCTATTTTCGACTTCAATCATTGAAATTAACAGTTTCAATGTTTGAATATATTTTACGAGTTGTTAATTTGAAAACATTCAAAAAATAACACTTCCAGAAGTTTTCGAAAAAATACATTCATCTAATCGTTAACTGTCCATCTTTGACTATTTGGTGTAAACAACAAAAGAACAACTTAATTATTATACATTCATATTTTTTACGATTTAAGAATTTCACGACCAGTTTTGTCGTAAAAGTTTACTGAACCCTAAACCAGCAAAAAGAAAAAAACTGGTCAGTCTCTATATTTCATAAGATCAAATTGTTTGCATAACTGTGCCAAAGCAGTTAACAACTGGTTACATTATTTGTGTTAATTTCCAACCCACGATAGCTTATGTGAAGTGTCAACATCATCATACATTACAGTTCACACCAAACCATCAACTGACCATATAGTCAGTATGTTGAGAAAGAACACAATCTATATGTGATCATAAAGTTGGCACCGTTTAAAATGATCTTACAAAATTCGTTTAATTTATGTGGCATACCGACGACCGACAGTTTCCCGTGGACTAGCTAGGCACTAGCTGTGGGAAATTCTAGCTTCATTGTTTAAGCAATTTAACAGTTCACCGCTTAATGAACATGTGCATGACTTTTAGTGAGGAATATTTCGGCTTCTAAGGTTCATAAGATTGATGATGGTATTTTTTTATCTGTGGACTTGGAAGAATTTATTATTTCTGAATGAGACGCTAAACCTTGAAACACTTTTTTTTTGTACTCTGATGAATTTACAAAGCTTCCAATTTTATGACGAGAAAATGTGAACGTGATCTAAAGACAACAGCAACAATCACCTCTGCGCTGTCTGTGTGGCTGTGGTATACTCGATGAAAACGAGTTCTTCAGAAACTAAAACGACTTTTTGATATGGATTTTGTAACATGAGTCTTAAGATATCAATGGAAAGACGTTCGGGTTGGAAGGCCATGCATATAAATATTTTCCTTTATGGGAAGTGAAAGATACACGTCTGAAGTCTGCTCTAATTAAAGATAAATGTTAGTCGTATTCTTTTATTTTTCATCCACATCCAGGTCTGCGCCATTATTATATAAAAGACTCGAAACAAATAAATGCCAACTATAATTGAATTCTATGGTTATAAGCATTCATTCATTTGAATAGTTGCTCTATAGACTTTTCTTGCGTACTGTGAAACAAAAACAAAAAAATAAATGTTTTATCCGTGTTAACAAGGAATGATTATGAATACTAATTGAATTTAACAAAAGGCTACCAAGCATCTTGCGTTGAATAAAATTATTGCAATTGTTTTCTCAATTCTTTGTTAGTTTTAGTTTTTATTAACTTAATTCCTTAGATAAAGATTATATAAGATCAAATATGTTTGTACGGTACAAAATTATGAGGCTCTATTTCTAATAAGGTCTTAAACAACTGCTTTATGTTGGAATAACTTTAGCGGAAAAAAGTACATGAAAAGAGGAGTCCAGGAAATCGTTTATATTCGTTTATAGGAAAAACTTTAAGCATAAATAAAAATTTTAGAAGCTTAAGTATTTTGAGAACTCACAATTTAACGGGCTCATCCAATTCAAGTTCCCTGTTTATATCACATATATTGACTATAGGGACTGTCATACGTTACTTACATAGTTCGAAGATATTTGGTTTGTTACATAAACAGATGTGCTTTTCCATTAGTAACTCAAGAGTTTGATTTATTTCGAGCTTGAGTTCACTTGTGATTTGTTTTTTCGTTCAAGTTTTGGTAAGATATTAATTTTTCAAGATCGTCACTAATGTGTTTTTGTTGAAAACAACCTACTTTTGAAGAATTGTTTTAGTGAGACCAGTGCAACACAGAAATCTGTCAATCTGACAGCTGAAAATTGCATTGGTATCTATTAGTAGTAAAAGGTATAAATCTGCGGAAAAATATCGAGATCTGCAAAAATGATCTAGATTAAAAATAAATAAACTTATTATGCTCAATGGAACTTAAAAAAGGCGAAAAAAGGTGAAAGATCTATATCCAAAATAAATTGATTTATTTTAACAATGGAACAGCAAAAGAGACATCGATTTCATGGCGAGAACAGTCTTTTGTCTAAAGGGCGTCTTTGCATTTGGAACTCACTCAAGAATTGAATTCAGCTGAATACCAAATACATATACTCTGATCGATTGGGTAATTGAGCATCAGCGTTAAGATGACTATTTTGAAGACAATATTTCTGGCAGTGGTAAGGCTCATTTTCCACTCGGTAGAAGACAAATTTCTTTAACGAATTACATCGCATTTTGGAAATGTAAAGGATCGTGTAAATCATGTACTAAAGCGTTTCAAATTCTTGACGACTTAAAAACGAATATTTGTGCGATATTTTTCGAAGTTATCAAAGGGCACGGTAGTGCCCAGCTAAATTCTTGAACTACACACTTTTTACAGGAACAAACTCAGGCGATTTTCGACACCCCTCTAACTTCAGTACCAATAAAGTCAAAAACTTCAAACTCTCAGCATTTGCTAAGCTAACCAGGCTTAGGTAACTCACTATTTGTTAATTCTTTAGCATTAGTAGTTCCCGAGATATAAGACTGCAAAAATCACAAAAACCGTAAATAACTGACTCACTCACTCACTGACAGATCATCAAAATTATGGAGCACTTCCCGACATCGTAGAATCTTGTAATTTCACACAACGGTGGCCTACAAAGGTGTATACAAAGGAAAAAATCGAAAATTCAAGATTATCCATTCAGGAGGCGTGGTACCCGCCCATTTTCATGGAATTGATATAAATTATTTGGAGCACTTCTGATTGTCGTCCATTAATGAAATTTGGTACAGCGGCAGCGGTAGGGGTTAAAGCGCAGGCAAAGGTGAAATTTTAAAATTTAAGATTTTTTATTCAGGGGGCGTGGTATCCACCCATTTTCATAGAATACATTATTTGGAGCACTACTGACCGCCGTTGAACGATGAAATTTGGTACAGCGGTAGGGCTTAGAGTGCAAGCAAAGGCAACATTTTAAAATTTGGGATTTTACATTCAGGGGCGTGGCAACCGCCCAATTGCATAGAATTGATAACAATTATAAGGAGCACACCTGATTGTCGTGGAATAATGTAATTGGGTACAGCGGTACGGCACAAAGTTCAGGTAAAGGCCAAATTTTAAAATTTGAAATTTTTCATTCAGGGTCGTGGCAACCACCCATTTGCATAGAATTGATACCAATTATAAGAAGCACATCTGATTATCGTAGAATTATGAAATTTGGCACAGCGATAGGGATCAAAGTGAATGCAAATGCAAAATTTTAAAATTTGAGATTTTACATTAAGGGCGTTGCACCCGCCCATTTGCATAGAATTGATATCAACTATTTAGAGAACTACTGATTGTCGTAGAATGATGAAATTTGGTAGAGCGATAGGATAGCGATAAACACCCATTTTCACAGAAATAGTATTTAATGTATTGAGATTGGTTCTGGATTATGTTTGTTAGAGCAGTCAGCTTTCATGTGTATACAAAGACAAAGTTGAAATTATGAAATTTTTCATGCGTTTCATCCACCCGTTTTATTAGATAACTTCTAACTAATGAAAATTGGTAGAGGGGTAGCACTTGTAGTACATACGAAAGGCATAAATTAAAAACTTATGATTACCTTATGAGACATTCATTGGGAGTTTATTCCACCCACCTTTCCTGACAAAAAGAATTTTAAGAATAATATGGAAGAACCTCAAAATTATCAGAGAAATCTGTTATTTAATGATTACTGACTTAAATTCTATTGGTTTACTTGGCAAATTTTCATTTCAAAATTGAGAAATTTGTTATAATAAAAGAAAGATTAGTTTAAGTGTTTGAAATTGTACTTCTGATCCAGACTTTTTTGGGCAGAAATTGGCAGCGTATGAAATTTTAAGGAGTGGGGATTTAGTTCTCTCAAAGAGAAATAAAATGAAAACAAATTAAAAAGGTTTTATCACAACTTTATGCTAATTTTAAAAGTCAAAAGTTGTATCTATCTTATATAATTTTTTTTATTTGTAATTTACAATTTTTTTTATTTTTTAATTTATTTTATAACAAAACTTTTTTCAACAACGAGACAAACACCTTCTTTTTTTCTTCATGTCGTATGATATTTGTAAATTTGCTGCCTACATTTTGGAATGTATTTGGCAGAAATTGTCAGCGAACTAACAAATTTGTAAGTCCGGAAAAGGAATTATCACGAAGTGGTGGAAATTGACAATTTTGGTCAGGTTGTGAAACAGTCTTTATATATAAAATTACTTAAAATGTAATATATTATATATTATGTTATCTTAACTGAAGAGCTATATAAGCTAGATTTATATTATTCCTTAAGCTAGAAATCTAATCGCGTTTACATCTTAACATTTTATTAAAGTTAAGATCACGAACACCTATAATATTGTATCGCACTATGACACTTGTATTTTTATAAAAAAAAATGCCAAAAAAGGTGTGTTTGCTTAGATTTTATTTGCACGAATAGAAATACTCTATTCGACGTTTTAATCTTTAGTTTATAGAAAATAAAAAATAGGTAGTTAAAATTACAAATTAAAATGTTTAATAGTATTACGTTACAAACTGATAAATTTACGCAATTGTTGGGTAAATACTGCATGATTGCATCAGCTGTTCATTAATCTAATTCTAAACGTCACAATAATGTTTAGTTCTAATTTTACCAAATCACTTTCAATAGAAAATTTGTAGTGGAACTATATATAATTTGTGTAAATCATTTCATTATCATTGTTATTGAAAATTTTATTTTCATTTTGACAGTTCATTAACCATATGGTAAACTTACGCAAATAGGAAATGTATCTAGTGTTTTATAACGTTGCATAAATACCCTTATCGTATGCTGTCTTTAAATTTCAATTGTATAAATAATTAAATTTTTCAAAAAACGATTGTCCCAATGTTCGAAAACTTTCTGTGTCATTTGTTTTTATTTAACCAAATTAGAATACAATTCTAAATGTCAATCCATTAAGACAAAACTTAAATCAAACCCAAATCAGACATCAATGCATTTATCTCACTTGCCTTCCAACACATTTGTCAGATATACGATTTAAGCTTTACATACACAGAAACACACACACACATACACAAAAATGAAGCGACACTATTGAAAATGTTAATCCACAACGAATGGATTGTGAATCTTTTTAATTATTCAATCCCTATCCGCCCCCAACAAGTAAAAAGAACTCCCACTTTATAGAACAGGGTGTTTTCGTTAAAACATATTACATTCTATTTTGACGTACGAGTATACATTTGCATAAGGCGGTTTTTTTGGGCTTAAGACCGTAGACTAAGCTGCCAAAATATATATTTCTTTTATTTTTCAGAGCGTTCAGTTTGTGTTTTCTTTTTAATCAGAGCAGAGCTAGCTTAAGGACTATTCACATGAGAGCGAACAACGACCGACGAATAAATTAATAAATTCCATTTAAAACAATTTACAAACCTAAATTCTTCACAAATTTTAAACAAAATTGTAGAAATATAATTTATATTAATGCTTACGACAGAAAAGATTACTTTTTAATCGCCAAAATAAGATAAATTTGAAAAAAACAATATTGGTCGTCGCGAATTGCATCTGATTACTACGAACAGTCTCTATTCGCGTTCCAAATACCATCTACCCTTCAACGAGTAATTTGTTCGCGCGCGTCTAACCTCAAAATAAGATTTTCAACCTATATTCGTGACGAATAAAATTAAAGCCATATGAACGAAATGTCAAAATGGACGAATATTCGTTAATTCATTGGTCGTTGGTCGCTCTCATGTGGTACTTTAGTGGGTGCTCTATGCACTGAGAACAAAATTAAGAAAAAATCTGAGTGCAGCCAACTTCATTCTAACTTTCTTTTGATTTCTGTTTAGGTGACAGTTGATTTCATAATGAAGTCTGTGAAGAACACCCATTGCATTTTGGTATCATTTTTTGATAAAAAAGACAAATCAAATGGAAATCAGAATAATTATTTTGACATTATTTATCCAAATACCTTCAGGTATACATAGATTTACACTACAAACAAATAATTTAATGCATTTTTGAAGGAAATATTTATCAATGATAAATTGTATGCATTTTCCAACTCATTGCTTTGCTCATTATGCGTTTCATTGATTAGACATTTTCCTAAAGTTCGAAAAATAACCTATAATCATTCTGGGCTTACACATGTGGGTTACGAAACTTATTAAATAGAAATACAGCTTTACCGATAATGAAGATGAAGTGCATATGAAAATTTAAACAAAATAAAAACACTTTGAGAAAAAGAGCCTAAAATTAAAAATAGGCCAGACAAATATTGCAACTTGCACTATACATATTTAAAATAATTATGTGTGTGTAAGCCCTTTCATTTAACTGAATTCGAAAACACCCTATAGCTGTAGGTATTGTATGTTATTCTTTTTTTGTGCATGAACCTTTGTCAATCGGCTGAGTAATGCTACATATATCTGCTTATTTCAAGTCATGCTGTTTTTTCTCCTTCAAGGATTCACACATACCTTTGTCAATTGTATAAAAAGAATGCGAAACTTTAATTATTTTACGACTTCCCCTCGTATCGTTGCGGAGTAAGTCTACTATCTATATCTTCTCAAAGGGATTTACTATTTTTAATTTCATATTCCGTCCTCGATAAGCCGACCATCCCACAAAGAGGTAATCGACCCGCAATAAATCGAGGTCATCCCCTGGTTTAGCACCATTCCAAGAATCCACAAAGCCAACAAAAAAACTGCCCTTAATCCCTCTTTTACGATGGCATATGTGTGTGGAAAGGCAAACTCTCAAATGAAAATTAAAAAAAAAAACAACACAGAGAATAACTCACCTGAGCGCGGCTTTGGTGTGGGTGGATTGGCGCGTGGAGCTGGTCTCGGTGGCGGCTGTGGCAGAGGCTCCTGAGGGCAGTATGTGGAATCCCTAGCAGCATCGACTGCATTATTGGGATTAGAGTCCTGGGGTGATGTGAGGCCCGTTGTTGTCATTGTTATGTTGTTTGTGTTTCTTATTTTTTTCGAATTCAAATGTAAGTATTGTTCTCTTTGTTTATTTCGAGTGTGCATTCTTCATGTACACACAGATACAAAATTACCGTTACAGCCCTCTCGCGAACATTTTTTTTTATAATTTACAAGGATGACACATCATTGCCACCTCTACCGCTGTTGCTGCCTCTGTGCGTCGTCGACTTTTTCTTGTAGCAAGGATAGCAAATTTTCTTTGGCTTATTACTGGAAGCACAGTTTTCCACACATGACTGCAGCTGGAGTATTAAATCACTAGATATTTTTCCTTGGACTGTGGTGCTGCATACTTTTTTTTGTAGAGCCTTTAATACTCAGCCCCCTTTTTTTACTTTGACATTTGCAGCCCTCCCCCTCAAGGAGACAAGAGACAACAGAAGAAGAAAATGAAAAGCCCTTGCAGAGCAGCACGGTTGTTATCGATCCAAAAGTTAGTGTGTGAGCGCCGTGAGACTGGAAATGCGATTCTGGTTATGAAAAAAGGACGAAAAGCAGTGACACACAATATAACAGATGATGACGACGGACGTGGAATTAGAGAGGGGGAAGAAAATCAACAAAAAGGAAGGGGGAGGGGGTCGCCTATATGGTTGGTTGGTGATGAAAACGGAAAATCGTCTTAATGACCGTGAATCAGGAGGAGATTATACAAAAAAGAGAATGTTACATCTACAGATGAATTCAAGGATTTTATCACTTCTATTGCATGCAAAAGTTAGGGGATGAGATAGTTTGTGAAGAAAAGAAACACCACCCCTTTTTCATCTACGCACTTCAATGCACAAAAAAAAACACATTCACCAACGACACGGATAACACAAGCGCAATACCAACCGAATACCGTTAAGTTCGAAGCTAGACTGAAAGTCGAACAGCAAGGCAAATCCAAACCATGCTTTTAGGGCCAGGCCAGGCCATGGAGTATTTTCTGCATCTTTTTAGCTCCACTCTCATTCTGCTGTACAGGCTGTAAAAAATGTATCTCTCGTTTCTGGCTGTTCGCTGTCGATGTCCGTCTGTCTCTGTTGTCTCGTTGTGCTCGTGGGGCAAACTTTCGCGTTGCGCACTGCGAAATGCTTTTTTGGTTGTATCTTTCCTCTTTTCTGTATAAATTGAACAGGTTCTCTTGTCTGGCCCAATCAACATTAATGACGTCATGTTTGCGTCACTACTGTTGAACTGATTATGTTTCTGCACTGGCCATCATCTCAACTCAACACTCTGAGCTCGTTGTGTCATTGCAGCGGAGCGCCGTTCGTATCGTGACTTGGAAGTTTGTAATCAAATCAAGCAGAGCGGAATGTGGACAGAGATTGGAGCTTTGGACATGCGCTATTTGTTTTGTTTTTGGGTGAACGTATGGTATAGAGGTGCAATCAAAAAACCTCCAAGACTCCAAGGCATACCTAATAATTTTTGGGTTACAATCCAAGTAGTTTGGGGTTAGGTATTGTGTGAACGACAGTTTGTGGGAAACAGAGTTGATATAGTTTGGCAAGATTGGAGGCTGTGTGGGAGTAGCTGGAGTTGAAATAGTTATTTAACAAATTCTGCGAGACTCAGATGTATTTATTTTTTTTTTGGCATATCTGGGAGGTAGGTCAGTTGGGAGTTGTAGTTGATCGGATATACTTTCGATTTTGTTTTGTTGAACACACGCTGTGAGAAGATTTACGATAGTCACGTTCGTGCACCTACCTTACATTTTATCTATCTCTCTGGTGCGATTAAGGTGATTGGATTGTTTGGAAAAAAAACTGTTCACAGCCTTGTGAGTGGAGATATGAAATTGTGTAGGGTTGATTTATGCGGACAAGTTGTATGTGAATAGCATGTTGAATTAGAAGCAAAACAAATACAGCAAAAGGGATTTGCAAAGTTATACCTAATAGGTTTAAGGCGGATTTCTAACAGCAGGGGTTTTAAGAATGGATAAGTTAAATTGGGTATACCTAGTTTAATAGAGAAATATCTGAGGGACACGTGGTGAAAAAAGGGGAGGTAGGTTGCGGTTTCAAAAGTATATGGCTGGAATTCGACATCTGTCAAAGTAAGTTGTTAAGCCAATTTTTTTTTCAGTTGAAAGTCTGACTTTTATGAAAATTGATCGCTTAACTATTGCAAAACGCATAAAAATTGTTAAAACCTACTACAAAAATGGGGATTCTGACACAGCCACAGCCACATGTCGTGCTTTAAGAGGAGATTATGGTTTACATAATCGTCCAACTACGCAAGCAATTGGCAAAACTGTGAAGAAATTTGAAGAGACTGGAATTGTTACAGATATTGCAACGCCTGTGCATCAACGTTTCGCTCGTACCACTGAAAATATCGCTGCTGTAAGTGAAAGTGTTGCCGAAGACCCGAATGATGTCGATTCTTCGTCATTCTCAGGAATTAGGACTGTCTTAGAGCACATTATGGCGTATTTTGCATTAGGATCTACACCTACATCTATATAAAGTCCGGTGTAGTGTGTTTATGTGCACATAGTGTATGCACGGGTCAAGTGACGAATACCACTCGTCACTTGATACGTCGCGAAGCGACATTGTGCACATCAGCACACCATAATCTTCCCACGATATGCAATGAACAACGTGCATTGCATATCGTGTTTATATTATTCTTTTTCGCATTTGATATTATTCTTTTGCTGACTCCACAAATATGTGAATATGGAGTCAGCATAGTTTTAAGTATGAACACATTATAACAAATAAAATTCATTATTATTAAATCATCTCTCCGACAATACACAAGTCTTTTTCTTTTATATTAAAAACATATTACATGGCGACCGTGACAGTGATTCTGTCCATATTAAAAATAAGTTTTTTTTTTTCTGTTGTTGTTGTTTTATTAACTTAATTCAATCCAAAAATGTCTTTATTTTAAATTATTAAAAAAAAAAAACATAAAACACATCGGAACATTGTGCGTTTTAAAAATATCAAGCCGGCAAATCGCTTGTCCAATTATTTGTGAAGTGCGCATTTTGATTACAAATAAAAAGAGGAACCATCTTTGGATAGAAAATACCCTTTCATCCACCACCACGACGAACATGTTTGCCTCCTAAAATCAGTTGAAAAGTAAATAATGATATGATGTGCTCGGAAAGCGTAAAAGTGATACGAACATGTTTGCCTTTCATCTACCACTAACCAACACCTCGTATTTCTTAATCATTTTTAATTGGGAACGAACAAAACTTCCTTTTACGACAAAATAACTCGTGATATACATTCATTAGAAAGTGATCATTCGGAAGTTGACAGACCACTATCGCCATCTGTGTGGACCTCCGACCTCAGCTAAACTCAGAAAACGAAACAACAATAATCTTCAAATCATAGCTGCCCAGCAATCAAATGATGATGATCAAATCAATCCAGCCCAGCAATGGTAATATATTTTTATAATTCATCGTGAAAAAAAAATGTGTGTTAATTGTTATATATGAAGCTTAAATCTGTTGAACTAATCTGTTTATTGTAAATATATTGAACTAATCTGTTTATTGTACAAAACATCGAAAATCCAATATTTAATTACTTCTAAAAGAAATTTGATGCATTCTTCTGCCGTTCTGTTTTTTTTTTGTAAACAAAATATAGTCAATCGTCTCAAATACTCTTTGCAAGTCTAGAATAACTGTAACAAAGATTATATGGAATCTTTGCTCGGTATTGCTTCTTCTGTTTAAAGTCATTGAGGTTTAAGCATTAATTTAAAATGGGAGGTAAAACCTCCAAAGTAAAGGATAGCACAGCAAATGTGTTAAATGTTGTTGACGTGATGGATACAACCCCACACTTAGAAACACAAACTATGCTCATTTCTTTATTGGTTGTCCTCACGGCAGTAAACTTAATTCTTAAATTTTATCTGTTGTATAAGCGTACACTTAAAAAACGCTACATAAGCCGAGCAAACGACTTAGATAAAATTTAAAATGGAATGGAAAATATTAGCAATAAAAATAAACGGTTTTAAAGACAATTTCCAAAAATCTTACAAATGTATTAACAAAAATACAACAATAAGAGTAGATACATTAAAAAACCATATTAAAACACTAATATCCCATTACAATAGTATTGTCAATGTTTTCAACGCATACAAAAACGAATTGACAGCTGATCATGAAAAAGATTGTAGGAAGCTTTTAAAAACACTTAACACTAAGTTAAAAAAATATTAGCATTAAATGGGAAATTGAAATACATGTCCCAGATGAATTAGAGCTTCACGCTGAGTTTAATGAAAATCAAATAGAAAGTTTAGACGAATCAAAACCAGTAGTAAATACAGAATCTGACAGTGAAATTGAAACACTGGATGAATTCCCACAACCAATTATAAAAATCAAGGAAAAAATGGCCCAAACTTTAGTAGAATTTCTTAAACTTGCCTCATCACTCTTACCTGAGTTTGATGGAAAGGCAGAAAATTTACAAAGCTTCAAAGATGCCCTTCTCCTTATTGATTCCTTAAAAGGAGCACACGAAGTATCAGCAATTAGTCTCATAAAGACCAAACTAAAGGGACATGCTAGAAATCTAATAAGTAATGAACAAACGGTAGTTGAGATAGTTGAAAAACTAAATGCAAAAGTAAAAGGAGATTCAGTAGATGTAATTTCTGCGAAATTACTAAATCTACAACAAAAAAATAAGACAGCAAATCAATATGTCCAAGAAATAGAAAAATTGACGAAGTGTTTAGAAGGAGCCTATATCAACGATGGTTTAGCTTCTGATTTAGCTGCTAAATACAGCACAACGCTCGCTGTCAAGGCTATGACACAAAATTGTTCTATTGATAAGGTAAAACTTATAATGCAGGCTGGCACATTCAGCGATATGAATGAGGCCATGTCCAAATTCGTTAATAGTTGCACAGATGCAACCGGACATTCTAATACTGTTTTGTTTTACAAGCAAACCAATAATAGAGGCTATCGTGGAAATTACCACGGAAGAGGTAATCATCACAATAATCGCTACCGCAATAACCAAAACAATTACAGGGGAAATGGCCGATCTAGAGGCAACTTTAGAGGCCGTGGTAACTCGTACCGTGGCCATAATAATAATAACGAACACAATAATGTTCGAATTACTCAAAGTAACTCGGAAAACTGCCAAGACCCTTTAGGAAACAATTTATAAATACAAAGGTCCATGCTATCAATTTTAATCTCAATATTTTCGTGTCATTTATAAATGTATTTACTAAACATAAACTCACATTCCTTATAGACACAGGTGCAGATATTTCACTTCTAAAAGAAGATTCTGATTTTTACCAAGACGTCCAAAATGACAAGATTATAAGTATCCAAGGAATAGGCCAGGGAATAGTAAAATCCCAAGGTCTAGCCCCAATGGAGCTTCAAACAGATAAATACATCATCCCACACAATTTCCATATAGTAAATTCAAATTTTACAATACCATGTGATGGAATCATAGGTATGGATTTTATAAAACAATTTAACTGCAAATTAGACTTCAAACCAACTGAAGATTGGTTTATAATCAGACCCAATAATTTAAATTTTCCGATTTATGTTCCAATAACATATAGTTGTGGTAATAATTCACTACTTCTACCAGCAAGATCACAAGTAATAAGAAAAATTGAAATAAAAACAACAGAAGACCTCATTTTTATTCCCAACCAAGAAATAAAACATGGCATTTATGTTGCAAATGCAATAGCAACATCACAATTTGCATTAGTTCGTCTATTAAATACAACCGATACTAACCAACTGGCCAGTTTAAATAACTTAAAATATGAACCACTCTCAAACTATGATGTGGTCCACACTAATCGAAATATTAGAACAGAATCAGTCATAAATCAACTAAAGAAAAATTTTCCGCCCCAATTCAAAAAACAATTAACAGAAGTATGCACCGAATATAGTGATGTATTTGGATTGGAAACCGAATCCATAACCACAAATAATTTTTATAAGCAAAACTTGAGATTGAAAGATAGCGAACCAGTATATATAAAGAACTACCGAAGTCCTCATAGTCATGTTGAAGAAATTCAAAAACAAGTTAAAAAATTGATACACGACAAAATAATCGAACCGTCTGTATCTGAATATAATAGCCCGCTTTTACTAGTCCCCAAGAAAGCCCTACCGGGTTCCGAAGAAAAAAAATGGCGATTAGTAATCGACTATCGTCAATTGAATAAAAAACTTTTATCTGATAAATTTCCACTCCCAAGAATTGATGACATCCTTGATCAATTGGGTCGAGCAAAATATTTTTCATGCCTCGATTTAATGTCAGGTTTTCATCAAATCGAACTAGAAGAAAGTTCCAGAAATTTAACGTCTTTTTCAACGAGCAATGGCTCATATCGTTTTACGCGACTACCTTTTGGTTTAAAAATAGCGCCAAATTCATTCCAGAGAATGATGACCATAGCATTCTCTGGACTTGAACCTTCACAAGCATTTCTCTACATGGACGACCTTATGGTTATAGGCTGTTCCGAAAAACATATGCTTAAAAATCTAGCAAATGTTTTTAACATATGTAGAAAATACAATTTAAAATTGCATCCACAAAAATGTTCATTTTTTATGCATGAAGTGACTTTTCTGGGTCATAAATGCACAGATAAAGGAGTATTGCCAGATGACAAAAAATATGACGTCATCAAAAATTATCCAGTCCCACACGACGTGGATAGCGCTAGACGATTCGTTGCATTCTGCAACTATTACAGACGATTTATTAAAAACTTCGCCGACTATTCACGGCACATAACGAGGTTATGTAAAAAGAATATTCCTTTTGTGTGGACAGATGATTGCCAAAAAGCATTTCAATATTTGAAAAATAAATTAGTTGAACCAACCCTATTACAATACCCAGATTTTAAAAAAGAATTTTGCATAATAACTGATGCAAGTAAACAAGCATGTGGAGCGGTTCTAACCCAAAACCATAACGGAATTCAACTCCCAATAGCTTATGCATCACGTTCATTCACAAAAGGTGAAAGCAATAAAAGCACAACAGAACAAGAGCTCACAGCCATTCACTGGGCAATAACACATTTTCGACCATATATATATGGCAAACACTTCATAGTTAAAACAGATCACAGACCACTCACGTATTTATTCTCCATGACAAACCCCAGCTCAAAGTTAACACGCATGAGGCTAGAATTAGAAGAGTATGACTTCACGGTTGAATACCTAAAGGGAAAAGACAATTTCGTGGCAGATGCCCTGTCTAGGATAACAATATCCGAGCTCAAAGACTTACAAGCTAAAGTCCTGAAAGTCACTACCAGGCACCAAAGTAAACAGAAAAAATCCTGCGCAGGAGAAAAACAAGTAGATTTGCATAAGCAATCTCTTGACATTGCTTCTAAGCCCAAAGTATTTGAAGTCATTTTTAATGACGAAGTACGAAAAGTAGTGACCTTGCGAATAACAGATTCCTTATGTTTATTTAAACGTGGGAACAAAATTATAGCAAGAATTGTAGTTAGAGATTTATATACCAATGGAACTCTCGATTTAGGTCAGTTCTTCCAAAGGCTCGAAAAAGAAGCCGGTATATTAAAAATCAAAAAACTAAAAGTGGCACCGTGCGAAAAGATATTTGAATTAATTTCAATTGAATCTTTCAAAAATATGGGCAACAAAATATTAAAATCATTACGAGTAGCGCTACTCAAGCCGGTGACCCAAATAAAAAATGAAAAAGATCAAGAAGCAATACTGTTTACGTACCATGACGATCCAATAACAGGAGGTCATACAGGAATAACTAAAACGCTAGCAAAAATAAAAAGACACTTTTATTGGAAAAATATGACTCGTCATATTAAAGAACACATAAAAAGATGCCACAAATGCCTGACGTCGAAAACAACTAAACATACGAAAACACCACTGATAAAAACAGATACACCCACATATGCTTTTGACAAGGTAATAGTTGATACAATTGGTCCTTTACCTCGATCAGAGAATGGAAACGAGTATGCAGTCACTTTAATTTGTGACCTTACAAAATATTTAGTAGCCATTCCAGTTGCAAATAAAAACGCAAAAACGATTGCAAAAGCAATATTTGAATCTTTTATTCTGAAGTACGGTCCAATGAAGACGTTCATTACGGACATGGGAACAGAATACAAAAATTCTATTATAAACGACTTGTGCAAATATTTAAAAGTAGACAATATAACGTCTACAGCACATCACCACCAAACCGTTGGAACAGTAGAAAGGAGCCATAGAACTTTTAACGAATATATTCGTTCCTATATATCCGTTGACAAAACAGATTGGGATGTTTGGCTTCCATTCTTCGTTTACTGTTTCAACACGACACCATCTATGGCACATAATTATTGTCCATACGAACTTGTTTATGGTAAGCAAAGTAACTTACCAATAGAATTTAATTCAATAGATAGGATAGATCCTATATATAACGTAGATGACTATGCTAAGGAAGTAAAATTTAGATTAGAAACGGCATATAAGAGAGCTAAAATACTAATTTATATTAAAAACATATTACACCGGCTCACACAACAACTGAAGCCAGCTGACCATTCACAAGGTCGTAGATACTTCGAATGGGTGATGGAACAACAGCGACGAAGCACATTTCTCACTCGGTGGGAATGTTAATAAACAAAATTGACGTATTTGCGGTTCTGAGAATCCTCAAGTAATTGAAGGGAGGCCATTACATCCACAAAAAGTCACTGTTTGGGGCGCTCTTTGGTCCGTAGGTGTGATTGGACCTTACTTCTTTCAAAACTACGATAGAACGACTGTCACCGTCAATTCGGAGCGTTATGGTCAAATGATAACCGACTTTTTTTGCCTGCTATTGAAGAATACGACTTGGAGAATATGTGGTTTCAACAAGACGGTGCCGCATGCCACACAACTCGAACGAATATGACTTTAGTGCAAGAGACATTTCCTGGCCGCGTAATTTCTCGTCGTGGCGATATCAACTGGCCACCAAGATCATGCGATTTGACACCGCTGGACATTTTTTTGTGGGGCTACGCGAAAGACCGTTTTTATGCAGATAAACCTTTAACTCTTGAGCACTTGGAAACCAATATTCGTCAAGTTAGGGCTGAGATACCGCCAAATATGTGGCAAAAAGTAGTCGAAAAGTACACCAAAATAATCGATGCTTGCAACAATTCGCGTGGTAGTACTTTAATTTAAGTTATTATACAAGGATCAGTTTTTGATATTTTGGTTTTACATATTGCGATATTGGCAAATAAACTTACACTTACCTGAAACATTTATAATAATATTCGAAATTTCGAATCCATATGTCCATTTTTTCAGAGATAAGAAAAATCTATTCTTTTTCGATAAAACACTGTCAAGACACGGATTTTGATAGATAAATTCTTCCATTGGGGAAACAAAACATTAATTTTATATTGATTCTAAATCAATTATGCAAATCCCTCTTTCTCGGTGGATCTGCCTCTTTTTTACTAACACAAGTTGAATTGACAGTTTGTTTTAAAAAAATTACATCAATAGCGTCACAAAAAAATCAATTCAAAAATCATTCCATTCGTAACGAAAAAAAAATTAAATTCCGCATCAAATTCAGAATTTACCAATAAAAACTCATGACTAAATGTTAGAGTAACCCCTAGGGTTGCCACATACCTAATTTAACGTATGGTCATACAACGGATAGACCTGAGGAGCCAGATAATTATATCTCCGTAGAAACATGCTGCCAAATTTTGTACATATAGGAAAAATTGTCAAGAGAGCTGATAAATGTATCCTTCGAATTAAATGGGAAAAGAGTAAATAAACCTGGTAAAGTTATAGAAGACATTTGCTTAACGAACAGCTGATTGAATCCTATACTATACGGAAGTATTTTTAAGGGGGATGTAAATATATAGACTCTTTTCCCTTAATTTTACTTTTCACTCAGCCACTTATAGACATAAACTGATGTTTAGATATTGCTCAATAACTTCTTCTAAAAATTGTACTAAAGTGTTCTAAAAACTTCACAGTAATAGAATTTGAAATAGTTTAAAACAATGTTTATTCTAGTGAAACACACATCTCTATACTTTTCTGATCCTTACTGTTATTCTATGAGCTGAACTAAATCACTATATACGTATGTAAATTGTGAATATAATTTTCACATCTAACAAAACGAAAAATTTATAAATATTTAGGAAACCGTTATTCAGTTGTTTTTTTATATTTTGCATACAAACTGAAATTTTAATACCTCGTATAGAAATCAGTAGATCGGAATCATGAATCAGATAAAACAAGATTACGACACTTCTTTTTTGTCTTATTTTCTTGACGGCACCAGAGACCAAAGATCTGGAAATTGTTGTTGTTTGTCCGATGTGGATTAATGGATTTTGGTCTCTGGTGCCGTCAATAAAATAAGACAAAAAAAGAAGTGTTGTAATCTTGTTTTCTTTGATTGATGGATCGGAATCTAGCTTTAACACCACTTGGACAATTGGTATCTAAATTTGTGGTAAGAATCATGAACTGGGGAAATTATGGAATGGTTAAGTTCCGGTATTATGGCACACCTCGAAAATGCCATATTTCCAAAAATCCAATTAAAATAAAAACAATGCAAACACTTCAGTCTCTACCGAACATGTCTCTAGTAAAGATCGTTATTCGATACGACCAGTTTAGCTGAACAAAAAAACGACTATAAAAAAAATGTACAGGTTCGTTGTGATTTTTATAATTTTATTTTGTTTTTGGATTCGTGTTCCTCGGTAAGTATACATCGGTGGTGTTCGGTGTGAAAAGTAGAATGTATAATACAGTTTAAGTGTTGTTGAGTAACACTTTAAATATTTGTAACAAAAAGATAACTTCGTTTTTTTTAGTGTTTTGTGAAAAAGTGTTTTTTGTTTAATATGGCGCAGACATTGTGAGGGCATTATGGCGCACCCCCGCCTTAAGAAGCTTACTCCCGTTACCTGAAATTTTTCAGTAACATCTATGACGCGATACAATCCATTCAGTATGTTTGTTCAGTAAGTAAAGGTACAATGTCAGAGTAAAACAGAAACTGTTCATATCCCTTTTAGCAGACACTATTAGAAAGTACACTTTATATTCAAGCAACATTAAGTATGTCCTATAAACTATTAAAACATATAACAATTTAGTTAAATTAAATGCTCTTTTGAACTCTATTTTGTTTTAAACTTAATGCAAATGAAGAAAATCTACTTTAAAACGTTCAAGATGAATTCAATGAATAACAATTAGACATTAGTCGCGGTTTACATTGTGATTTTCATTACGACATGACTATCAGTACCATCATCATGGTGGGCTTAGTGAAAAAAGTCACAATCTAAACAGAAGTTGTTGATCATACCCCGTTTACAAGCAGGATGATCAAGTTGAATTAGAGTTGGATTTTTGCTTCTTGAGTTGACTACTCCAATTGGAATTGAGTTGAAAAGATGTTGTGATGAAAGCGCTGGCGTATCTTAAGTTATCAGACTATTTATGTCAAAGCAACTTTTTAATTCAGCACAAATTGGACTCGACTCCGCTCTTGAAGTGGAGTCGAATCGGTTGTCCTTATTTCAACTCAATGCAGGTTTACTTCAAATAAAACTGCACGCAAACGGGGTAACATTTTACTGAAGAAAGATATGGCTAGATTCAGAAGACTAAGCCCCTTTCACACAGGGAAACCAAATGCTGGAGATTTGTTTGACGTTTTCCTTTAATTACCTTGTAGCTTTCACACGAAGAAACTGGCGCCAAGAAACTGAGGCAGAAACTGGGAAGATTTTGTTGGGCTAATTGGAATGCAAAGCAAAACGTCAAATCAAAATCTCTCAAAATCTCTTCAAATAGTTAACCGTGGAAATTTTTTTCATTCCCCTTACTTCTTGTCCTTCTCGCCAACAAACTCCCAGTTGCAGGCAAATCAGTTTCCTTGTGTGAAAGGGGACTAAGCACACGAGTTAGATTTTCACATGATACGAGTACAACTAAACAAGAGAGCGCAGTCCTATTTTTATTTTTATTTCGTTCTGAGCATCTAAGTCATCGACGCACAATTTACCCTATATTTTATTATTTTTTATAGAAAAAACTTGTGTTTACAATTTAAAAAACTAGTGCACTGTTTTTAAGAAACAAAATTTCATATTTAATTATTAAATTTAAGTCGTAAAATCTTGAAATGTTGCGCGTCGATGACGTCATTCTAAGCCCATGTTGTGTTTAGTTGAATATCATAACTTTTTCACACATGTCGTCAATGGACGGATAGGTTGAAGTTTTGTAATCCCGTGTAAGAACACAGCTGATGACAAAACATCTGCTGCCAAAAATGAAATATCAAGCTATCCGAAAAACTTTGGTATACTTTTGTATCCCATAATTAGAAATGTCGAAAACAACTGCAGTATGCACAAATCCAAATCTAACGTATCCCATTTTCGTTGTTCAGGAACTTAATTATGGATACTAGTCTATCTTAGATTTTCTTTCGTATGTATCGACATCTGAATGCACCCAATGTCAAACTTTAAACATTTAGAACCCTATGAATAAAAAACGCGTAGTTCATGGACTTACAAAACCATGGAACAAGAGTTAGACCATGGACTTAAATTTCCTAGTAATAAAAAATTGAACAAAATCTACTACAATAAGTATCAACTCTACCTCTTTTTATTCTAAGTGCCTGTACATTTTTTTCTAAAATGTCAATTCTTAGTCCATCACTAGACCACCGTCTGCGATGGTCTAGCGAAGGACTAAGTTGGTAAATGTCAAATTGCAGAAATTGTGTTTTATTAATAGTTTTTCGCACTTAGTTCATGGAATTAGTCCTTAACCTTCCCTTGTCCATGTTTATTAATTTGGGTGTTACATTTTGTATATCTTGTTAAAAACTAACTACAAAATTTCTTTGTTATACAAATTTCGGGGATTAGAAACAGAATACAGAAAATCCAAATTCCGAATAACAAAAATACCGATGATGACCCCTGCTTGGCCAAACATAGGATTTGGGTTGGGGTTGAGTTTGGGTATATGCAATTCAAACATATGAATATTTTGCCAAGCAGGGGGTTTGATATTCAAGACTTTGGGTTTTCAGGATTTTGGGTTTTCGGAATTTCGGTCCGTCTCCCAAATTTCTGAACAATCAATATAGATTTAAGAATTTGTTCAGAATCCTCGAAATTACAAAACATTCCGTTGTAATGTAAGAAAAAATACTATTTTGTAGTAACTTGATTGCACAAACAATTCATTGAACTGTTGTCATAATTACCAGCTGATAATTCTGTTCTGACACAAATGTAGTTGACATGAAAAGACAGAAGCTATTCTTGAGTTAACGCTTCTTCCACATTCCAATTAATGGTCGCTTAATTTAAAAGTGAATTTTTGACAGCTGGCCAATCGGAGACTTGAAACTTGCAGTAGTTTCAAGTTGCCTGCTCGTTTTAAACGTGGCCATTTTAAATTTGACAGAATGGCATATGTTACTGTAACCCAGATCCCCCAAACTTGAATAGAGCACGCATATTTCGTGTATTGATCTAAATTTTGACTGGACTCTTCTTGAATAAAAAGCCAAATCGAATCTTTTCACAAGGAGAAAAATATGTGAATATGAAAATATTATTAATCTATCAAAACAAAAAAACAAAATATGAAGAATATAAAACCGTCAACTAACACATTGTGTAGATTGTGCTCCATGCAAACCATATTATAGTTAAAGAATTTAATTAAAATCATATTACGAACACACAATGACTTAAGCTTACTAGGTACCCAATGAGATTGCCCAAAATCGATTAGGCTGATAGTACTCCTTAATGTATCTTCAAGCAAGACATACTCTTTGTACATCATCCTTTGATGTAAATTAAATCTTTTAATATTATAAGAATTCGCCAATCACTCTTGCCCCGGCAAATTAACTATAAATAAGGACTAAGCAAAGTTATACACATAAAACTTCACTCTGATGTTTATCTTCCATTGTGTCCCCAAAGAATGGATATAGGATGTCCCAAAATCCAAAACGAATAGGTCTTTCCTACGCAAGACAAAAATGTATTTATAGAAAACTTGATTAAGCCGATGTGATTAAAACAAAATTGAAATAAACTTTATTTAGTGACCGCCTGAGCTCTGACCCATGTAATAATGTATATTCGTTCAAGTATAAGTATACACGATGTAAAATTTCAATTACTAAATTAAACACTGCAGATAGGTATGCAACACTTTATGACTACGGCAAATATTTGTATAGAGGAAAGCACTTCCATTTTTATAAAAGTCAATAACATCTTGATGGCGTCTTCATGCAAATGAAGCTATAGGTAAAAGACAATTTTAGAAAAAAAAATCTAATCTACAGCGCCGCTTGGGTGTTATATTACAAGAAAATCCGACGAGACATAGCTGCATACATATACTATGTTCCAGACACTTAAGCATGCAAAAGACGAAGATTTTTGTGTTTGTTTTTGTATTATGACCTTACCGTAGCAAAACGAACAGTAGCTGAAGCATGAAATCTCAAGCAATATACCAAGACATCCAGCAATCGACCATGTCACTTGACCACACCGATTGCTGACAAACTATAAAGATGAATGGGCGGAAGCAGGGGACCTAATCACCTACAATCGACACTAGTTATTTTTTTTCCTAGAATGGAAGCCGGCCATAGTGGAGACCATTTAATGATAGTTTGTTTCGAAGACTTTCACCGCTTGTAAAATCCGGTACCAGCGAAGGCCAGGGGCTAAAGAGTCTTATCTACTTTTCAGATGTTGCTATGAACTCCGAACGAATGATATCTTTTGGAATCCAGTCCTCGTTGTGGTTCATTCAGTTGAATTGACCCCACGTTGTGGAAGGCTCACGACAACCACTACGATGATGACGATGATAGTGTGTCGACTTAACCTCATTACGCTCTATAGCTTGCTATATAGATATACTGTTGCAAATATTACCTGGAAAATTTAATTTTGCTTTAGGTTCCCGGCGAGATTATATTGGACTTTTAGTTTGTTTTTTTTTTTAATTTTTTTTCCATTTCCGAATGCGAGTTGAAAGGAAATTGAAAATTAATTTTGCTCCATCTAGATGATGGAAATGGCGCCCGGGCTGGCCCCCTTCCCTTTCCTTGCTATATTTTTACAACACCTCACCTGAAACGTGTTCACTGATGAAACTGTACTATAATATCTTATAGGAAATGTTGAATCTAATTTGATAAAGTAAGAAAAAGTCTCCCCAGGGAGTATTACATGGAATAGGTATATACGGTATATGTATCTTTAAAAGGGATCACTACATTAATAAAATTAATAGTTATCTCATTACAGGTTCCCTCATGACGGACAATCAATTATTGAAATACATTTGAAACTCACCTCTACTAGACTCCATTTATATTTTGACAAAAATTCACTGATAAAGACACAATTTCATACGCTTATTTCTACGTTAATTCATTACATCGAAAACAAACACTAACTTTAACACATGTTAATTAAGGAACAATGTTAATTGAATGCAACCACAATGATATTGTTCAAGGGATACATTGATTAAGGACATCCTTATCTTCACAATCCACGTTGGGTTCATTACAAATTGTAGTTAAATTCCGTAACCAGTGTATCTTATCAATTACAAAAATAAAAATAGAGCAATAAGGAAAAATATATGAAACGACCTTGAAAGAAGGACAAACACGTTATGAATAATTCATTATAAATAAATACACCCCAGGGTGGATATTAAGTTTTTTTTTTCTTTTAAATTTATTTAACGTATTTATGCTGGATTTCGTCGCTCACGCAAACCAATCGAAACGACTTTTTCTTCGGAAATGGAAATGAAATAATGACGAAGAAACTTTCTTTGGACTCTCTTTATGTTTCAATATTCTCATATTTTTCACTCTCTCAAAATGATGCTTCTGAAAGCTTTTACAAGAGTGTTACCATTTATTTGCGAGTGAATAATTGTTTAGGCATTTTTGTTACTATAAGGTAGTTTAGTAATTAGACTAGTGGATTAAAAAAAACTATTCAAATTAATACAAAGCATAAAATATATTTTAAGTGAGATTATTTCTTTATTCATTTTGGTCAGTTTCGTAGACATTTGGATAATCTGTCAAACTGACTCTTTTTGTAAAAAAAAGATTTGAAAAATGGGTAGAATAACACCTAGCAATTACGATACAACAAATAACTATATAGCGACGTGCTCTCGGTAATAAAATAAACTACGTGTTCAACGGCTAAACTGGATGTGGCAAGTGCAGCGAATAAACATTGACACTCCAGATCAAAAAGTATTCAACGCCAAGCTAGAATGAGAAACAGTTGCAGACCTTCGTGGCGTGCCCAATCTGAGGAAGATATGACGGAGTCTTTTAATTCATACACATCCCATGGTCTAGCACTAATTAAAGTAAAGTTAAGTGATCATTTTTTTTAATATGAGTCGTATTTTGTTGAAATTATAACCAGTCCAACAAATGAAAACTGATCGAAATGATTTTAATCACTTCACTATACATTTTTATTTCAAACTGCAAAAATACTTGAGCGTATTTAAAAGTTCGCTTAAACACGTACTTTTCAGCGAACAAAGTTTACGTGTAGTACAGAGATTTCTTACGATTAGACGGTCAAAGCATAATATATAAAAAAAATTGTCAATTCGATTCTGAAAACAAAATAGTGCGAAATTCTGTCACAAAATTGTGAAGGCGTGTGAATATCAACGGAAAACACTCACTGCCAATGCACATCACTTTGCCAATATATTTACGGTGATGTTGATTATATATAATAACCTTCAATGAAATTTTACTTTCAATGGGATTTGATAGTCTTTAGCTTGCATGTCTTTCAAGTGGTCTTTCGGTAACACAGACTCACGAGTGTTTATTTTATATGGATCTCGAAGAAAAAAGTGCACATATCTGATTTAGTTTAAGATAGAATGCATTCCAGAATACATCCTAACCACACTTTCCGAAATAAAAGTCGAATTAAGCGCCATATAAACATCTCAACATTTCAACAAGTTCATTCACTTTTGTATTCACTTGCTGACCTTAATTATATTTACTCTTGGTATTCTTATTGTTTGCTTGTAAAAAAATGCTAAGTTCACTATTCATTTTTTCAATTCAAAATTAGATTAATTTTGACAGCATCATTCAAAATTCAGGAGATGCATAATTTGTAGGTATGATGTTCAAGTGAGACAAGCAGCTTCATTTGTGGCAAACGAAGCGAAAAATTCACTTTTCCGATTAATGTGATAATTCATTGACTTGTAAAACTATTGGTTCTATTAAGAATTAAATGAAATTTATTTATTTATATATTTAGTACACCTCTTCTTAAATATCGGTTTAGTGATCGATGAAAAAATAATATTAGTTAGAATAGTAAAGAAAATTATTTTGTTGGTTTTGAACAACTTAAGTGGGCAAAATCTTGGACTAGTCGTAGCAAATTATTTAAATAAAATTATATATTTTTCTCCCAGAATTAACTTCTCCGTCAGCCGTAAACCATATACTAAAACAAATTTTCAGGACATAACGCAATACTTTCGTTAAATTAACACCCAAATTCTTACCATTAATCACTTTTGAAAAACGTGTAACCAATTAAAAGTTGGTTCATTAGTTCGTTCATTTTGACGTGATGAAATTCTAAACTCAGTTTTTAATTGTCTTGCCCACAGAAAAATGTCGTTTAGTATTGCGAGTTTACGTTGGTAAATAATAATTGGGTCTATTCGGCGAGATCTTTTATTCTGTTATTCTGCTATTCTGTTATGAATTTTCATACAAACATTTAAGCTGTCAAAAAATCTTTTATGAATTATAATTTTGGTATTCTGCATGCTAAATCTGCTATGAAATCGGTTAGAGATCTGCTAATGAGCTGTCAAAACTTCGAAATTCTCAACAAGTCTTTTACGAACTGCATTTTTGGTATTCAGCATTCCACAATCTGTCATGGAATCTTTTATGAATCATAAAAGAATAAAAGACACATTTTTGTTACTTTTATCATAAAAGATTTCAATATATGAAGTAAAAACATTTATTTTGTTAATGAATTGTTCGTAAAAGGACAAATATAACAAAATATTATTAGAATACATAATAACAAGCACAATCATGTAAATTATTTCAAACTAATTATTTGAATACACGAAAGCACAGAACAAATTTGATGGATGAAATGAAAGTGTCGCTTATCTTGCCGGAGTTCGTTTTACACAAGTTTTTATATTGGATATAATACATTCAGGAACTGTTATCGACAAATTGTAAAGATTAAATATTATTTATCTACGCGAAACAAAACACGATAATTGCGCAGGTTAATATTTTCATTAGTCAGTGCCTACTGCCGAGAGTTTGTATTTACCTACTACAGCTGAGAATTTGATAGCAGATTTTAGGTCTGTTCATATAAATGTTTCTTTTTCGAAGTTACATAACAGACTTTTATAAAAGATCGAACTCCTGAATAACAATTATAAAATATCTTTTATGGTGAAGATCTGTTATGCATCATAACAGAAAATTCATAGCAGAATAACAGATGTGGCAGAATAGACCTAAATATTATAAGAATAACACCCTACAACATTTATTTTCTTTAGGCCCAGATTAACTACTACTATTTTTTAACTTGCTTCGAATAAATCAATGGCATCACTATAGTTAACAGCAATATCTAGAAGCAACAAAACTGAAATATAGCTTTTTAGTGACGACAACACTCAAAAAACAGTGGGGTTGTTGTATCAGATAAAAGTTCCCTGCGAGTATGCTTCAATTTTTAATCAACTCTCAGTTACCACTCTTACTTGTAAAGTTAGCACAAACTCTTGCATACTTTCTCCCGACTATTTCCAAATTAAGGAGACAACACGGCTTTTTTACATTCTAAAAAAAATGATTACATAAATCCTATCAATGAGCAACTTCCTGAATAAATGTTATTTAAGATCCTCCCTTTTATTTATGCCGCCAAGAAAATAAACAATAATTGACGGCATACCTTGGTAAGACCGACCTCCGTGGAACCCAATCAGCATCATTAGTTAGTAAAATTATACCCAAAAGCCTGATTTTATCTATGGAAGAGGAGGACACACGAGGCATTAAAACCGTCGCCGTCGTCGTCGGCTTTGTCGTTATTGCGCTATCGTTGTCCGTTGGCTGATGATGGTAGGTTGGTCTTGCATGAACAATTTAACTGTTTGTTAGATTCGTAGAAATAGAAATTGCTTACAGAAATGTGTCCCCAAGATAATTTCCTTCTAAATATGCCCGCTTGGTCCAGAGGTATCTTAGTGACATTATCTTACAATGTTCTCTTCCTCTATTTTGCCATGGGACCAAAAGGAGAATTGTATGTGCCCCATAACATTTATTGCAACAATGAAATTCTTATCCTCTTCGATGGCGAAACTGCTTAGCTTAGCTGGGTTGATGGTTTAATGCTGCCAATGCACGAGTTCGTGGTCACTTTGGGAGCAAAAGATTGCCAGTGTGAGCGCACATTTAGAAAGCTATCAGCAAGCGTAAACCCCAGAGGGAACGAATATTCAACAACTAACAAGGTTTGTGGGCACCAAATCGAGTTCTATATGCACAAAAGCCCGGTGGAATGTCCGCTTCGATGGCAGATCCTACAAGTGAAACCGAAACGACCAACGACAACCAGCTTAGACAACCAGCCTCTCGAAAGCGAGCGCGTTGGCAAAAACGTCAGCGACCGGCCGGCGGCGGCAAGATCACTGATCACTGTGATCACATGCAAAGCCTTTAAAATTTATGAACTGGGAAAACGTCGTTTTTATCGTCGTTTTTGTGTTCGGTCGTTACACGCAAAACCATAAGTTATAGCTGCGATTTAATTCATTAAATGTTCACATTGTGTTCTGATTGGAGTGAGTGTTGCCGACAACGACGTCGACCACTACGACGGATAAGTTGTCGTCTTCGATGATAGAAGCAACCTGTTCCGATGACCCAGAAAAAAGTGCCCATTGAATGCACTCGATGTGTCGCGGTCGTCGAGAGTATCTTGCTATACATCATTTCATGAGACAGCCCAAAGGAATGACCGCTCTTTCTCCTCCCATGGCTCCTTGAGCTTGAGTGAGAGTAGATTGCCAACCAAAGCGATGCTGTACTGACATAGTCATCTGATGGAACAAGACGACCACGATTTTACAAAGATGACAAACTTTATTAAGAAATCTGATCTGATTCGATGCTACAATTCGAGGGACCATGTTTTTGGTATTTTTTTTTTAAGTGGGTAAACACACTGGATAGGTACTTACTGGGTGAAAAGTCTTGCGATTTTGAGTGAAAATGAAAGCAACCTCTGTGGATCCAGATTACTTGAATTCATGATTTATTTCAATGAAAGTTGTCACATGAATGTAGCACAATATTTTTAGTTCTCAGACCTTATATTAGGGTGTCTGTAATGTTATTTAAAATAAAAAAGAGAACATGTCTTTAAATAAAGAACAATAAAGAGAAATATGTTGCTTTGAATTGCAGTTTACTCCCCGGAGGACCAAAGAAGCAGAATAGGAAAAAAACGGACAAGAGAAAAGAGATACGTCAAATTGTTGCACCGACAATTTTACCCATGCGACACACGGCAGTTTTTTTGTCTTATCTTTTCTATTTTTCGCACTTACGTTATTCGAAAAGTCGCGTGCATCTAGTTTAATCGTGTAATAGCAGACTATTGAAGAATTTTTTTTCGAATATCGAAAGCAATTTACAAACTTACGACCATAAACTAATAACGTAAAGACCGGAAACCTCTGCTTTCATTTGACATTTGCCTACAAGCTGAAACACGCACACAAGTAACTTTTCCGTTCCTCTTCCAATAGACACATTGATAAAAACGCACACAAGAATCTTTTCTGTTCCTCTTCCTATAGACACATAGACACCACAGCCCTAGTAATTTGTTTTTGTTTTGTTTTTCGATTTCACATCGATTCATGGATAGAGTTTGAAAGCTACAAATACAACAATGTAAACAAATGGGTTTTGGGGGGTGAAACGTACGAAAGTTTCCGATCTTAGTATGGCTTATTTGTGCTTACGACTGCTTACTTTACTTACTTTCGAGTCATGACCTTTTTCGAACATTGTGAGTGTGAAAGAGAAAAAAGTGAGGTGATATGCTCTGTGAGTTGTTCTTCAAATTTCGAAACTAACTTTTTGGATCATTTCAACCACATTACCACAGATGAGCAATACAGTGAAACACGCTTAAGCGAAACGACGAAAAATCAGGATTTTTTTTTCGGATAAGCGGGTTTTTCACTTATGCGGACCTCGGATAACTGAAAAAAATTTCAGTTAAGCGGATCTTGGATAAGTGAAAAATATATTTTTCTTAAACGGGTTTCGGATAACTGAAAAAAATATTTCAGTAAGGCAGGCAGACTTCCTGTCACGTAACACGTTGCAATTTTCACTACATATATTGGACTTTAACAGCTGAAAAAAACCCGTGTTAAAATGTTTACCAATTGCTTTTATAAATAAAAAAAAACAGGTCCTAGTTATTAACAAACAAATAATTTATTTTTAAACAAAACGAATTTGTACCCAACCAACGCTACTTTAAGTTCAATTCGTGTTACAACAACAACAATTTATGCAAGTAAATGGAAATTGCGGGCTTTTTAAAACTTAGCATTTACATGTGTCATGAATGCGGAAGTGGTGGAGAATGGATGACTTCCTCGATAGTGACGTTGACTCCAGCGCTAATATGATTACAAATATAATTCTTAAGGAGATGAAAGCCTTTATACCGAACAAAACCAAAAGAAAACTCATGGTTCGATTTGAGCTGTAAGGAGGTTATCAGGTTGAGAGAGGTAAGTTTCCGATGTTATAAAGCCAACCCAACTGAGGAAAACCGGAATAAGTTCAAACAAGCTAGAAAGACCTGTAATAGTCATATTCAAATCACCAAATTTCTACGTGAGCAAAAATTAAGGCAAAAAATACTACAATGTCAAAAAGGTAGTAAAAATTTTTGGTCATTTGTAAAAAAACGTACGAAATTCCACCTGCTCGTCGGTTCCAACGCTCGTTTCCAATAAAACTCCTGTGGTAAGCGCACAAGAAAAAGCAAATTTGCTAGCAGCTCAGTTTGCTGCTAATTCTACGCTACCACAAAGCGCCATGAATCCTCCTGTACTTGAGAGCATAAACAGTTTCATGGGACGTATCTTCTTTCGTACTCGTGCAGTTGCTAGAGTTTTTAATGATCTTGACATACATAAGTCCGCTGGTCCAGATAGTATCTCCCCTATTGTTCTGAAGAGGTATTCTTCTACGCTGACAAAACCACTGCGTAAGCTTTTCCATCTGTCCTACTCTACTGGTCTCTTTCCGAGTGGGTGGAAAACAGCATTTGTCCAGCCTGTCCCTAAAAAAGGCAAATCTTCTTCACCCTCTAACTACCGTCCAATTGCACTTACGTCCCTTCTTTCCAAGGTCATGGAAACGCTGATTAACTATCAGCTTAAGAAATATCTTGAAGAACGAAAGCTCCTTAATGACCGACAGTATGGCTTTCGTAGCAATAGGTCCACTGGTGATCTGATGGTATATCTCACCGAACAGTGGCACAAATCTTTACATCGTTTTGGAGAAAGTAAGATGATTGCGCTTGATATTTCAAAAGCATTTGATAGAGTTTGGCATCAGGCTCTCTTATCGAAAATGCGTGCATTTGGTATCGAATAATCTCTTCTTCGTTGGATTAGTAATAACCTTTCGGATCGCTCAATACAAGTTGTATTGGACGGTTTCAAGTCTGATATTCATAAGATAAATGCTGGTGTGCCCCAGGGCTCCGTTCTGTCTCCGACTCTCTTTCTCATTTTCATCAATGATCTCTTGTCTGAAACTTCTAATCCAATATAATGTTTTGCTGACGACAGTACCCTCAGCTTTCCATACTCGTTTTTAGATTCTCATCTATGTCCTTCGGATGTGGAACTTGAACGGCAGCGTATGATTAGCTCATTAAATTCTGATCTAGACAGCATTGTCCAATGGGGAATAAAAAACCGCGTAGAATTTAATGCTTCAAAAACCCAATGCTGTCTTCTGTCGTTAAAGCGGGACCCTCCCCCAATGCCGTTGTCCATTAGCGGCGCTTGCATCGAGGAAACCGAACAACTTTCAGTTCTCGGTATGTGCATCACTGACCACCTTTTGTGGAATGAACACATATTCGACGTTGCCAAAAATGCTGCAAGATGTTTGCGTTTTCTGAGACGATGCAAGAAATATTTCTCCCCTTTTGATCTGGCTGTAATCTATAAAGCCTTCATTCGTCCAAAGCTTGAGTACAATTGTCATATTTGGGCAGGTGCTCCCATAACGCACTTAAGTCTCCTGGACAGAATCCAAAAAAGAGCTTTAAAAATGATAGGTGATGAAACAATAACTAAAACAATTGAGCCTCTCTCGCACCGTCGCAATGTTTCATGCCTTTCATTATTTTATCGGTATTATAATAAACAGTGTTCTAGTGAAATAGCCAGTTGCATTCCTCCCCTCTTAAACTATTCAACCGTAACACTCGCGCTTCTAGGAAAGCCCATCAATTTACCCTTGAGCCCAACTTCGGACGCACTGTCAAGTATAGAGATTCTTTCTTTAGCTGCACAACACGAATGTGGAATGCTTTACCCGACCGAATTTTTCCCTCCCATTGCGATAATCAAGCATTTAAAACCAATGTACATCGGTATCTCCTGTCTATTCCTATCCAATTTTCCTAATCGCTCGCACTGTGTATAAACATTTTAAGGGTATTCATAACCCCTTGAGTGCGCGCATAGTTTAAAAAAAAATGGATGTGGAACGTATACAAAAATGAAACAATTCAGCACCAGATTTTTCTCGATTTTTAGTTTTTCACTTAACCGAGTTGTTTTCTATAGAAAAATAAAAAACTTGAAGGATTTTTTTTTCAGTTATGCGGGTTTTTCACTAAAGCGAGTTTTCAGTTAAGCGAGGTACCTTGTATGTAAATATATACGGGGATGTGTTAATGTTTTCAGGTAAGCGGGTTTTTCAATTAAGCGTGTTTCTTTGTTCAGATGTAAAATTTCGGCAGCTATTTTGTACTGTTGTGAAACTGCATCTTTGTAGAATAGAACTGATATTTTTCCATAAGATATCTCATTCGATACTGGAATAAATGTCAGAATTCCATCGGCAGTACTATTACTACTTTAGCTTTTATCGATAGTAAATCCTACTGCCGCTGATGTATTTGTAAGGCATGAACTAAACGAATTTCAATAAAACACGCATATTGATGAGATTTTTATTGAATGTAGTACTGATATATTTTTTTGGAGATGGGGCATTTTTTCAACTTGTCAAACACATATTATTCTCTTTAAAAGATATGTTGTGAAACCCCTGGTTTATATCGCTATACCCGTTTTAAGGCCTGTTTTGTATATTGCTTAAAAATAAAAATATTGAGTTTTTCATTTCAGTCATTTATACTGAGCTAATTAGTTCTATTACGAATTCCATCGTAATCGAAAACTAGTTACGAATGTTGAAACAAATCTGTAATGTAGAAAATTCCCCTGTCGACACGTGCGACACCAACTGTCGAAATCAAGTGTAAATAAACACGATTGCTAATGTATAAAATCGTATCCCTAAGTAACGTAAGATCTGTTTAATGTATTTTCTTTTAAACAAACGAGTGAGGGAAGATTTTTTTTTCAAAAAGAGTGAAAATTAATATACCAAAGCGTTGAACTACGTTTGTGTTTAAGACGTCAAAATCCAACTCTTGTCATCAGCAATCATATTGAATTAGTATCGCTCGGTTTGGTTAACAATTTGGTTAATTAAAAAATTCAATTTAAAATTACAACATTTTACAAGTTACTTATTTTATTTTCGCATCAGACATACCACATTTTTAAATTAAAGTTGAGAGAAACTGACATATGAATGTTTTGACAGTTTTTACATGTTTGTGTCGTTTTCCCCATAAACTTGGATACATGAAGCAGATGGTGTATGTCTGTCATTGAAAATCATAATTGCAAATTTTAATATTTCAGTGTTAATTTTTGAAATGAAGTTTGTAGTCAGTTACTAATTAGTCATAGAATTTGATTAGCAAAGAAGTGTATGTTCTAATTTAATGTTTTCGTTAATAAATAATGAAAACTATCACGAATATTCATGACGGCTTTGGAACTCGTAATATTAGAAAAGAGAACAATGCCCTGATGTGAATTCATTATTGTGAATAAAATTAGACTCTTACTCGTAAAACCGAAGCAACTGTTATTTTAGAACATAATTTGAAATTTATTTTGTAAATTCCATTACCATTATTTTTGGAAATAAATCCCCAAGCAAAGAATAAACTACATTACATAGCCCTTTAATGAAAATGAATTATGTCCCAAAAGAGGAATTACACTGTTTATAGATATTTAACTAAGCACATGTTATTGTACTTACATCGATCCTTTAGTCTTAAAGGTGCTGGAGGTTGTATATGCTTCAATTCGCGCCCTTTTCGGATGGAGTCCATTAGTTGTTCCCTTGGGGATGGAGTTCTTTTGATTGGAGGTGGAAGTTTACGCTCAGAGGCCTTGAATAAATATGCATTTAATGAGTAACATTAAAATTATATATATAATTTTTTTAACTTACCTTCTTTAATGGCGGCCGTGACCTAATAAATTCCAATATCACAGCATGAGCATCTTTTTTCACACGCCTAGGTACATCACCATTAACCATCACTTTACGCAGATTGTACTTTCTATAAATTAAAACATAAAAAAATATATAAATATCGATCTTTTTGAAAATTTAAAAAAAAAACATAAACTTCGAACTGAAATTTAATATTTATTATGTACGGCACAAAAGTCATCACCCTATCGGAAGATGCAAATACCGGCAATAATTGTCATTTCTACTCTGACATTTGTGAAGTCAACAGATGCACGTCAACAAGGTATGAACCAAGCGATTTATTTTGACGTCTATAATCACTCTATACCCCTTTATAGTTAGAGCGAGATGACGAAGAGAAGCACGAGTTTTTAGAATATTTAAAACTTACTGGATTTTTAGACATTCGGTATTCTGATCCAATTCTAATATTTTCCGGGTTTTGGCTTAGCCGGTGTATTCATACCAAATTCTGTCGAAATAAAGACATCTTCCCAATATCTCCCACACATCACATGTATTCAACAACCAGCCAACCAACCGCTACTTTAGCTCGAGTACTTTAAATTATTATATTAATTATAACAGATGTACGCAGCTCATCTAGTCCAAAGACACGCGATCATACAATTTTTGGATAAAAACAAAACAAACAAAGCACAATCAAACGTCACGCCATATAACTTACATGGGTGAGTTTTTCTGTTCTTACAATTCACAGTTGCTGCTAACAGGGAATATATTAAGAGAAGGTAACTTCGAAGTGGAAAGAAGGGACCTGCCTTGAGTGGTATTGTACCAATCTAGTGTACTCAAGGGGAGTGCCTAGAACTGCTGAGTGCGTAGTGCACTAGTTAGGAGTTTCGTAATTGTTTGGCCTTGTGCCGTAAATTGTGTGCCTTTGTTTTCGACCGGGGCCAGGGACTCTATCCCACCGAACTTTGCGCCTTTGGTTTAGACCGGGGCCAGGGACTCTATTCCACCGAACTTTGTGCCTTTGGTTACGACCGGGGCCAGGGACTCTATCCTACCGAACTTTGTGCCTTTGATTTATACCTGGGCCAGGGTTTCTATCTCACCGAACTTTGTGCCTTTGGTTTCGACCGGGGCCAGGGACTCTATCCTACCGAACTTTGTGCCTTTGATTTATACCTGGGCCAGGGTTTCTAACTCACCGAACTTTGTGCCTTTGGTTTCGACCGGGGCCAGGGACTCTATCCCACCGAACTTTGTGCCTTTGGTTTTCGATCGGGGCCAGGGACTCTATCCCACCGAACTTTGTGCCTTTGGTTTCGACCGGGGCCAGTGACTCTATCCCACCGAACTTTGCGCCTTTGGTTTAGACCGGGGCCAGGGACTCTATCCCACCGAACTTTGTGCCTTTGGTTTCGACCGGGGCCAGGGACTCTATCCCACCGAACCTTGTGCCTTTGATTTATACCTGGGCCAGGGTTTCTATCCCACCGAACTTTGTGCCTTTGGTTTCGACTGGGGCCAGGGACTCTATCCCACCGAACTTTGTGCCTTTGGTTTTCGACCGGGGCCAGGGACTCTATCCCACCGAACTTTGTGCCTTTGGTTTCGACCAGGGACAGGAACTCTATCCCACGAAATTTGTTCCTTTGGTTTTGACCAGGCCGGGGACTCTATCCTACCGAACTTTGTGTCTTTGATTTCGACCGGGGCCAGGGACTCTATCTCACCGAACTTTGTGCCTTTGGTTTCGACCGGGGCCAGGGACTCTATCGCACCGAACTTTGTGCCTTTGGTTTCGACCAGGGCCAGGAACTCTATCCCACGAAATTTGTTCCTTTGGTTTTGACCAGGCCGGGGACTCTATCCCACCGAACTTTGTGTCTTTGATTTCGACCGGGGCCAGGGACTCTATCACAACCTATATTAGATTGCTAGTTTATTTTTAAGAAAACTATTATAAAGTGTTTATAAGAAATACCGTGTTATATTATTTTTGCTTGGATTTAATGTTATATTTAAAAAATAAATTAATAAAGATTGAGTTTTAACGGAGTTCTGAACCTTTCGTGCACCAAGCTTTTATTGCTTTCTTCGGTCAAACCTTGGAACCGCTGACGCTACCTCAGCAAAAAGCATCACAATATATACATACATGATTACGCTATTTCAGAGTAACTAAAATACATGAGAAAGTTTTATGCAGATATCTCCCCCTCTCCCCTATACTTGAATATGAAGTTACCTATGAAAACATGGCGGTTTTGATTTCGGATGCGATGTTGGTTATCTAGGTATATGTGAATGTCTATGGTCTGAACAAGACGAATTGGACTTATATATCAAAATAAATTTGTGCCTAAGAATACGTTATAATTGTTTCAATTGACATTTGCAGCCATTTGCAAAAATTTTAACACATACCGAGAGATTAAGAATTTTTGTGCCATCTTGTATAAATATTTAAAATAATAAGAAAGGCTGTACGGGTCTTAAAGTAATGACTTATAGGCATTTATTTTAGTTCTGTAATAATTATTTAATGGAAACTATTTTTTAATTTTTTTCATATCGTTTTCGATTGGCTGTTGTATTTATTCTCTTTTACTCCTGTTCGTCCAAAAAGTTTCGATTTACAGTTCGGAGCAATGTTTTTTTGGAGTATTTTTCTTATAACGATTTTATAAGGGAATAAAAATAGAACACACAAACTTAAAGTTGTATTTGTTAAAATTAATATTTGTTTGTAGAAACCATTTTTTAAAATGTCGAATTGCCCTTATTCAACTGTTGCGCGTAAGTTTAACGACATTTTCATATTAGATTAGAACTTAAAAGCATAGTAGAACACTCTCAAAATCCAATCGAAAACGACAATTTTAAAATGGTGATTTTTGCGATTGAAGAAATCAATTCAAATTTTAAAATGTTTTACAAAATGTTCACACATACATAAAATGGCACTTGCAACAATGTTTACCGAATGTTGTAAGCAGATTTCTCATACAAATATTGACAGTTAATTTACGACACTTCGTACAAGCTATTCGAACGATTTGATTACGAAGTTTTATGAACAACCGAGATAAATATATTTACACATTCTTTATAGTTGTAAAATTAGCAAAAATATAGGTCTTTATAATAATAATTTTACCAACCTTGATCGAATATCTTCCATGAGTATTTCGTAAGGCGTCAGTGCAAACTCAACTGGTGTCCTTGAAAATTCATTCTTCTTCAGCCTCACGCCTCGTCTAAGTTGGTCCACAACTTGCACCCAAAACCTCGCCTAAATCAAAAAACAAGCATAACTAATGAATACAAAAATGTAAATCTGTGAATACATTTCAATGAAATATTAATAACCAAAACAAACATGTCTATTAACGTATATGATATACCATCATCATCAATGGAACATTAAGTAAATTTTGCAACATGCCACATCCATGCGGGAAGAAATTTCTTTACAAATAAACAATCAACGTAAATTTTAAATAATAAGCCGTGCTTTTCCCTGTTTTTAAACTTCTTTTTTTCTTTTTAATTTTCTACTATACTACTGGCCTAATGGCACAAGACAAAGATTAACTTTTGGATTAACTGCAGTAATAATAAACAAAAAGAAAACATAATAAATCATTAAGTTTATACGAACAAAATTGCATTCAAAAAAAAACTTCTGACGTAAGCAAATGGCATTTTCTCTTATTTTTTGTTTGTTCGTAATTTGTCAAAATGCAGCATTGATTATAAAAACAAATTGTATATTTTTATTTTTTAACAAACAAATAAATTGAAATTATTGAGATACAAGTTATTGTAGCGTACTTGAACTGCCCTCCAAATTTCCACTTCAGTCTTTTTTTTTTTTGTTCAATTATATGCGACCCATAATAATTGATTGGATTTTTATGAAGGTGGCGGTGTGGTTAAATATTGTAAAGAAATAAAAAAATAAAGAACATAAAAGCTTTAAAAAAAAGGTAAGAGTCGTATTTCGGTAGAAACATAAAAAAAAAAAACTAAACAATGTCAACATATTAATCTAACGTTATTTTAGCCTTGCTCAGTCGAAATGTGTTGTATTTTAGGTTACGAGGGTATTCAATCCACAAAGGGACATAAAAACATACTCTTATATACGTAACACAACCTTGGGTTATTTAAAGAATTGCAAACATCTGTGTATTAACATGGAAATGGATGACTTTGTGCTTCAAATGAAATATGTTCAATTACATCATAAGGTTATATAAAAACTAAGATATTAAATCAAAGAGTTCTTCAATATACAGTACGGCCCCAGTAAAACACGTAAGTAAAAATTTGAGTAAGCAATTGATTTGAGATTGCCACAAAAAAGTTAAGCCTAAGATAAAATATTGTAAAATGTTTGAATTTTTTGATGGGATGACGACGGCCGACTCCTTCAACAGTTTTTGAAGAGTCAAGGTATATTCTACTAACACCGAATTTTCTTCAGCCAATTGGGTACCATGTTCTGTTTTGATTTTGTTTAACCTGAGCCTGACTTCATTCTCGATTTCTTTGGTTTCTAGATTGTTGTAATCGATATCATTTTTGCCAATTTAAATTTATTGCCCCGACGACTAAAATTAGAGTAACCGATATCGCTTGACACAATCCATTTGATTTCTTCGATGTTCTCTGCCCCAGGGTGCAATGGTGAATGTCAGATGTCAAAAAAACTGAATACAGTGAAAGCTCTACTTTCGAACAGCTCCAATAAGCTGACAATTCCCTTATACGGACACATTTTCGGGAACAAACATCTTCTTTGAATTTATCATACAAATTACTTTCTTATAAACGGATACTCTCATAAACGGACGCAGACACTTTTTCATGCTCATTTTAGATAGAAAACCTCCCAATATGCGGGCACAACTTTATTGAGGGATTATTTTATGGGGGTGGCCGTGGCGCGATAGTTGTGTGTTCGCCTGTCAACCTCATGATCACAGGTTCGATCCCTGCCGTAGTCTATGTCTTCTTATTTTTCCATTAAAAACCAATTCTAAAAATAAATGTCACACAATAAGTTGCTGGTTTACTTATTACATGCTATTTAGGCATAGAACTAACAACATGTGATTGAGTAAAACTATTTAGTATACCGATAAATATGACAAAGAATAAAAAATAATGCGAATTATAAGGGACATAGATAAATAAGACACGGAAATTTCTCCGCATTAGTTCAGCCGCCATCCCTGGAGATAAAATCTGAGACAACAACCACCTACAGTCTCAGAATATCGCGCCACACATCTTTCCTATCATTCTTTCTCTTCCTTAACCTCACCCTCACGCCCGCGCTGTGTTCAAACATTTAAAGGGTATTCATAATCCCTTGAGCGCGTGTAGATTATAAAAAAAAAAAAAAATTATCAACAAATTATCCAACCAAAAAACGAACGGACCGTTCTCAGTATAGTGAATCTTTAATTTTTAATACGTAATCAATTCCATAGGAAAATCTCCGATTTCCGGACGCGAAGCTCTAATAACCGGACGGAGCGATGTATTGTTGAAAATTTTTAGGGGATTCCCCGGGTAACTAAGTTGGTGTTATTTTTGAAAGTGTATGGTTCCCTTTTCTGATGGCGTTCCATTATTACACATGTCATTTCCTTTATTTCTGCAGTCATTTGCTTTCTTATTCTTTCCCGCAACAAAAATTGGGCGACCATGAGGGTCCGCTTATTAGAGCTTTCGCTGTAGTTGTTTGTGATTTGATTTCAGATCAAACACTTCAGAACTTTAGGTTTTGAATTCTTTCATTTTTCGGAATTTTGTTAATTTATTCTACTACAATTAAAAAGAAAAAATAACAAAATTTTAGACAAATATCTAATGCCTGCCAGCAACGTCTGATGAAAACTTTCTCGAAGAAAAAAAATTGTAACGAATCAGTGCTGGTACAGAACAAACATCGAACACCGTACAAAAATGCTGGGGCAAAAAAATGTGTGACACACACTTTGTCGTGAATCTAGTACGGATATCGAACACACCTATGAACGGATACCATTTATTTTGCTGTCATCACTAGGTTTGTTCGATGTTTACACTTTGACGTTCTGTGGTGTTCAATGCTACACTTTCTTGTGGGAGCAATATCAGAGGTGTCAAACAAAAAATCAGCTATTGGCATCAAGAAGAGTAGTTGGAAACGAAAATATCGTTTTGCGATTGTTGACAATTTAAATTATACAAATTAGATTGTCTTAAATCACTGAACACATAATACAAGGTATGCTCCTGCGAGATTACATATTCATTCAATTACGCTCCTGCGTCAAAACTAAGAGACGATTGTGTCACATATGGCATGGACATGGCAATATTGGGTGATGTTACTTTTAAATAACAGCTATAAATACTTGCTACTGAAAAAAAACAATTATGGAACGAAAATTAGCAGTAATATAACAATTTTGATAAACTATTTGTTACTCGAACTCTAAAATTAATTATTCATCACTTTAACATTCATACTTCGATTTTCAGTTTGATTAAAATCAAAATTTACAGTTATTGAAATGTTATTTCAATAACTGGTATGTTCGGGCTGCTGTTATCAGTTATTGAATACCTCTTACCGAATTATTTACCCATCACTATCTATATGTGGATCTGTCAAAAATCAGTGTGGATGTGTCAAATCTCAGAGAGCTTTGTTTGAGTCATATATGGCAATCAAATTTTGAAAAAAATGCGCAACAGCATACGTTGCACTATCTCGTTGTAATATACACTTTTGATTTTGAAGTGCTTAATGTGAAATCAAACCTCGATATTTAGTTATTTTTCTAGGTCAAACAATTCTACCAATTTCATCTCAATTTTATATAGTCGAAGACTTAACCTTGTCTCATGCAGTAGTTAAAATGAAAGGTTTTGCGTTTATCAAGGGTTGCTTTTACCGATGGCTTACCTTATTTACCTCAGAAAACACAAGGACAACGTTAACTAAAATGGATTGGATAATCGTTTATGAATATGAATTTAAGCAACGTTGAATGGAGCCTGAATAAATAAAATTCAGTAGGGAAGTGTTTTAGAGAATTCTATTGAATACGACTGATTTTCTTTTTACATTCTTTTTTATTTGCACAAATGGTATTTTTTATTAAACCATAATAAATATTTTTGAGTAGTATTTTCAGTTCGTTAAAATATTCTGTTACGTGATTTAAGAAAATAGTATTAGAGCAATCACGCTATTGCGATTTTTTTGGTAAGTACTAAAAATATAGACTACTTTTTCACCAAACTGAAGTTAATTGCTCGATATCAACCGTTAATATTTTGTAAACATAATTAATGGCATAATGTGTATGCGCCATAGAGTTACCAGACGTCCCCCCTTTAGAGGGAACAATCCCCCTTTTTCATACCAAAATGCTGTGTTTTAATTTAATTGAATATTTTTAAAAATATTCTGTGATCATATCAATTTGAAGTTCAAAATCCTTTCAAAGCTGAACGCATCCACTTAATGAACTACACCTCACTTCAGACGTAAAAATTGTCCTTCATCTGCCAGTTTATAATATGTGCTACTATTTGTCAGTTTGTGTTAACAAAACCAATTATTTTCGTTTGTATTTAAAAGTAAAATGACAGCTTATTGAAAAAAATCAATTAAAGCGATAAGTATGTCTAAGTCTTAGTCGTACAATTTTTATATTAAGTTTACTGTTAATATTTATATTCTTTTTATATTATGAACTAGCCAACACTTACAACGTGATGGAACCATGCTTTTGTTTCAGTTTTTTTAATTTTCTTTAAGGAACAGGTAAATTATTTTTGTTCGTCATTAATTTATTTTAGTTGATAAGTTATAATTTTTGATTTCTATGATTAACTATATTTTTATAATAAAATATCGAACGACAATTATTTTGTGACAGAAAGTTGTCAACAATGAGCGATACACGCCGAAGAACGCGGAATTATTATTGCCTATTTTACAATTTTCTGATTTTTTTTTTGTTAAAGCACCATGAATTTCGAAGTCGTTTTTCCCATTGTCCAATACAAATGTCGCAAAGAGTATTTGACTCAACGTTACCACTTCCAAAAAAAAGGGCGAAGTATATTTGACCCAAAAGGTGAAGTAGATTCAAGAAAAGGGAGGTAGATTTCAAAATCATAATTTTAATAATAGGTATATTTAATATGTACATCTTCTTCTTGAATGTCTACTGAAGTCACCACATACACTTCATTTTTACAACTTTTCGGAAATCTTGATTGTCCAGTTTTTTTTTGGAAAAAAATATAAATGGTGCCCAACGATATTTTTACAATATTATATTTTTACCTACAAGTCTTTATCCACATTCTTGATTACTGCTTTTCATGGCATATTTGGCTATTAATCACATTCAATTTTCAGCACATACAGACGAAAATGAAAACCAAACGCATTACTTGTTTGAAAGACAAATAAAAGAAAAACAATAATAAATGTCAGAAAATTGTAATATTTTTTTTGTTTGAAGTGAAGTTAGATGCAATTTATTCGTTTGGAATATGCATCTGGGCTTACATGAAAGAGTATACAACATTTTTTAAACATTTGTTTGAAGTAGTTTCAAGTTTTTTGGTACTTTGCTATGTTATGTTTTTTGTTTATTATCTTTATTGTTTTTTATTGTATTGTATTTTTACTTCTCTTTCATTTTTTGAGTCGTTTGTAATGAATATAGAGTTGATAATATTTGACCAAATTTTTAGTGATAATCAAAGTAAGTAAAATTAAAAATATAGATATTAGATAAATTCTGCCCACGAAACAGTAAATGATAATAGAGTGCAGTGATTTAGTTACCAGTATTATGTATCGTGAATTGAATGAGGCGGAAAAAATCGTAATTTATATTAAGTTCACTCAGCCGCGGTTTTAGCCAATAAGGGCCTTGGAATGAAATGGCATGGGTGTACCAATTGGGACTTCATCAACCTCCAAAAAGGATATGTCGACCACTAATAGGTACCTTTCCGATCCTCCGGAGTCGGTCGAGTGATTGGGGACGATCTCCGAGATTGTTGTTTGAGGAACTAAACTTGGAGATTGTGTTTTTAATAAATACAAGACATATCTCAAAATCGCATTAGAATAGAACTTAGTTGGAGTTGGAAATTTTTTCCCAGAACAAAAGCGAAGAATTTTCCTCTCAAATCTTTCAACTTCGAGCGCAACCGAAGGAGAGATAGAGATATGTTTATCTTTTATCTGTCAAACATTAAACAATGACGTGCCATAACCCTTTGACAATTTCTCAAGATAATTTGTTTGAGACAAGAAACAATTTACATGACACCAAATTGTTTCAATTACATAAATACTGCCCTCACGGCTTCTGTTGAAGATTAATTTAACCAAAACCGACATATTCCATCAGAATAAAATGCAACATAATCTATGCTTAAAATCGCCCAATAATTCCGAATGATCGCATTCAGAGACAAGAAAAAGACGACGGAAGCAAATTATTCGCAAGCTAAAAAGCCACAAGACAAATGATTTGTTATGATTTTGCAATCACTTACTTCATGATGTGCTTCATGCACCTCTAAGCATTAGCAAGCATCAGAGTGCACTGCTGCTCCTGCTGCAGAGATTAATTGACTATCACTGCAAGCAGACCATCTCCTCCATCATTATAATCGTCAGCGTAATCATCTTTTCAACATGCAGATGAATGGATGTAGCAACCGCCTAAGACTCGCGATGTGGTCTGTATATATAATCTTCGCGGTTTAACCGCGCATCGTCGCAACTGCTGCTGTCAAGACGGGATTTGTGTTTATGCAATTTTACCGATGTGTCAAGCGTTGAGGCAGATGATATGATTTGATGGTGTTGCTCCAGTGATACCTATACATTATACTCCGCGTAGTAGTAAAAACACAGTGTGTTCCACCTATAACGGTAATGTGGGCTTTTCTCTATTATGTTGTTACAATGCAGACATTTTTTTTTGTGCTTTGCTATGCTTTACGTCGTTTTGTTAACTTGACATGCATCGATGACGCTAAAAGATTCAAAATACATACGAGCATAGGTGTATGTCTAAACAGACAGCCATACGGATGGATTTAAGGTAGCGGGAGCAATATGCGTATCTGTCGGCAAATTGATCGACTTTTCACTATAATGAGTGTTGAATGCGACTGCCGCCGATGATGATGGCGATGATGGGAGGTTCAGCGGCAATTGGTGGATGACAGGGAAGAGACGGAACCAATGTACATGTGAATGTGATACATCATGTTGCATTGAACAAACGCCTGTTATTTGAATACAGGAAGTATTGTCATGGAACAGCGGTTTATTTACTTCTGCTGCTTCTGCTTCTGGTGCTGTTGTTTTGAAACTGTTTACTGGGTGAATTGAGCTAATACACAATATGAACAGTGTACCGCAAAAGCTACAAGCTACCATCATGTTTACAACTTCCTTTTTGGACAGAGCGTACCAAAGGAATATATATGTACGCAAACAGATCGATTTGGTTTTGTCTGTTTTGTTTCTACAGGAAGTTGCCCAACATTTTTGTCTTCATGCAGTGCTGCAGGGAATCAAGGTTTGGTTCAGTTATTTCTGTTTTTTTTTTATATAAGAAATTATTTGAAGCGATATACCTACATAGTTATGCTATCGTGTTATTAATTGAATGAAATTGAAGTGTGTATAATTTTGTATATATTTTTTTGCTAAGTTTGGCGAGGTAGGTAGGTCGTTTTTTGGTATTCAGGTTTCTAAAAAAAATATGCACAATGGTATAAATAGCCTTACATGCTTATGAAATAGGAATATTTTCGTCGTACAGAATTTGAAAATGTTTGAACATAAACTGAGCCCACAATAGTAAGAATATTGCTAAACAAGCTGTAATTAGCTACCACAGTTAATAAGAACCAACTTGCTCGTCTCATGGAATGGAATTTTGGAAGGTTAAGCAAGTAGACGTGTAAGTTGGGAAGCAAGTAAATAAGAATTTGAAATACATAAGTAAATAGGTGAACTAAAAAAACTAATGGTTGCAATTCAATGATTTAACAAAAGGAACGTAAGCTTAAAATCAACTTCCTTATTAAGTGACATCTACGTCATAACAAATATATCCCCCAATAGGAATTTGACAGGCACTTGACAGTTTGCTATCTTGTATGCGGCCTAGGGATTCGAAATATACTATAAGTATAACTTTTACAGAACGATGTTGATACTTGAGGTGTTTGTTTCCAGAATATTTTAACATATGACAAATTGATTGTGCGAAAGAATTCTTTACATTTGACAATAAGTCGAAATGAATGAATGGCGATTCAATAACACTCAAGTGTTATAGAATTTTTTCATATTAAATCCTTTGAGGTAGACTGTCAAACTCTTTACAACTTCCTTAACACTGGAGAAAATTTAATAAAAATTACCAATTAAAAATTTATCAGAAGAAAAGAGGGCTTGAAAAGTCAGCAGCAGTGTTTATTGAGGGGTACTCCTTCAGAGTCTACTAGGTTAAAACGATCTGCCCAGTGGTGCAAATCCCGAACAGAAGCGCCGAAATAAAGATGCAGCTGTTGTAATGTACAAAAAAAACATACCAATGTCGGGCAGAATGATCCATTGGACTTGGACGATGATGAACAAGAACTTACGTTCTCCTGAACAAGACCATATTTGAGTAGGTATTGCGATACCCAGACTTAAGTCCAACAAAGTTGTTGGATTTGATAGCCTTCCGGCCGAAGCTCTTTAGAGCTACAGGAGATGATTTGATAAGTAAAGTACTACAACACATTTGCACAATTCGGTTTGCAAAAAAAAATATTCCTGACAAATGGAACCTCAGCATAATATGCATCGCATTGGGGACTAGGCCAAAATGTCACCATGAACATTTTTGAGATAATCAAAAAGTTTTTCTACCTGGGCCTACTATTACCTTGTGGGATGATATGAGTACCGAGATCAAGCGAAAAATAATTCTTGCGAAGCACTGCTTCTTCGATCTTAATAGACATCTAAGAGCAAGGCCCTCTCCCACAAAACCCAATCAGAATGCTTATAAGACCTTTGTTATCCCGGTTCTGATATTGAGGCTGAAGCATGGACCGAGTCATGCCTGCTGGGCTGGTTCCACAAAAAAAAATCTTCGAGGGATATTCAGTCGCGCAGTGTGTATATTTATGGAGTGTGGAAAAGAAGATGCAATACCGAACTTTAGGCGCTTTACGTCCACATGGTAAAAAAGTTGAGAATTCAGAAGCTGCGATGGTTGGCTCATATGGAGCTAATGGACTAGCACTTCAGATTAGCGAGACTTCAACTCCATCCCTAGCGGGTACAAGTTTTGAACGACCTAAGCAAACTTAGCCTATGTTAGCGTGGCACTTGCTATAGGAACCAGACTGGGGTCATGTTTAGTTGAGGTCGTGGTCCATTTGGCCCATGTTCTGTAACTTTCGAATCGATAAAAATAGAAGAGAACCAAAAAAATGTTTGTTTCGTTGTTAAAATGCCAAAATTACTTTTTGAATTTATCGCCATACATTGAAAAATCCCAGTAAAATAAATTAAAAATTTAAGTTATCGCCTCAACTTACGCAAGCCCATTTTTTCAAAGGCGTTAAGTGAGGAAAAGTTATCGAGTGAGTTACAGAACATTGGCTCAGGACTATAAGCGCCACCGAAAGTAAAGTAAGGTGGAAAAAGTAAGAAACTAGCAAAAACAATTGACAGGACATGATTTCGGAGATCTCTTTTTGTCTCGCTGAATTTATAAACTGAAAATTATTCAGAACTGACAATTCTAGTTAATTTTCTAGTCATTTGGCTACAAAATATGTCTCCTTAAAGTTAAACCAAAACTGTTAACGCCTTCTTTTATGTTAGCGAGATGGTTGCTTTTAATTTCAAATCAATTAAAAGTTCATGTATACATAAGTCAATAATATATGCCACTTAGCAAATAAGCACAGTTATTTGCAAACAAACATCCAATTTAAATGTGCTAAAGAGTTTGGCGGGCCAATAACAATTACAAGGTTCAACTTTAATTGAATATTAGTGTTTCCTCATGTCATAGACCGCCTGCCAATTACCTCTTTCCTAGCCACCACACATCTATATCTATAGTTTCAGCTATCCATCTATTAACGTCAGATTAATTCACTAACATTTTACAGCCTTCTTATAATATAACTGCACACAACATACAAGTGCAGAAGTGATTTTCTTCTAAGTTACTGACTGTCTGAGCGATGTGCACAAATGCCACATTAATTATCACGTTAAGATCGAACGACGACGATCTTGACGATGGCGACGGCGCGCGACGACCCGAACGGACATCCATCGTGTCGTCGTGTGACGGTGGTCTTTGGTTTGGTGGAAAATTACTTTCACTTGTTGTAAACGTTTTGAATTTTGAAACTCCTCCAGGGATTTCTATCAAGAAATATATACATTTTGTCTTTGGAGATAGTATGCATCTTTTTTTAAACTTCGATCACTCCTACGGGCTTCAAATACAATTCAATCGATTGCAACAACGACAACACTTTTGACTGTCATCGCAAAGACCGTCGCGCGAGTAATCACCGATTGTCCTCTATAGCTTTTCATCATGCATGTCGTTGAAATAGCATTCCAGATTTGCTATGAGCTGTCATAGTTTACCATTCATTAGCACTGACTGAATGTCTTCAGATGGATCCACATAATTATCGCCATATATATACATATTAGCCGTGTTTTGTTTGCAACTTCATATAGAGTTGTTAAAAAAAACAACATCGGGACTTAGGATTTTCATTCTAAACGCATTGGCAGCACTGGTGCATTCAATGCCATCAAATTTAAAAACTCTATGTTAGTACCATCATCACAAAACGTCATTTTTGACATCTCTATATAAATTATCAATAACACAATAAAATCTGTAGTGTGGCATTACCGATTCTATCGGGAGTTGAGGTAGTTCCAGATAATTTTTTGGTTTAAGCTAACTCCATAGAGAGTTAAGTTGTTTTTGTAATGACATGTAAATCGCCCAACTCTAATGTCGTTTTTTTCGACAACTCCATATGGAGTTGCAAACAAAACACGACTATTATTGTGTTCTTTATACATAATTTCAGTTTCAAGTAGGGTTACCATATTGAAAATAATTACAAGGGGTACATCGCAATTTTTTTTTTTGAAATATATAACATCATACCCTTCAAGCAAAATCACGGACCCGAATTTCTCGGTTCACTTAGGAATCACTTTGGAATCCAAAAGCACTGAGTTTCTCACACAGTTTAACAAGTTTTATGTGTGCGAAAGTAAAAAGAAGAACGAGAATCGATATTTTTTTATGGACAGAGAAATATAAAGAGTTGGCAAGGTAGTCGATATTAGAGTGGGGACTGAGGAGTTTTTTTTTGTGCACTAGAAATGAAGGCAAATGAAAAGAAAATCTATTATATCAATTTTGCAGAGTAAACAAAGAAATTTTTGTCTGCAAGGAAAACCAAAATACATAATAATAAGTGTAAAGAATTTATAAAATAATACTTTAAAATGGAAAAATGGGATAATTGTAAAATAAACAAAGAAGTGTTTAATATTTCACCATAAAAGACCATATTTCTTATTAGATTAGTTCATTTTTGTTGGATTCCATTTATGTTCCGTTTTCGCTGAGTATGGTGAAGTATAAGACTATCCTTCTTTTCTCTCACAATACATTCACATAATGGCACCGTAGTGATTCTAATTTCCATACTAATTTTATCCGATTTGGAATCGTTTCGGATCCGTTGTTGGATCCGTTTATGAAGTGGTTTCGGATCCAAAACGAAGTCGCTTGCTTGAAGGGTAGTAACAAAATGGAAGTAAACGTTCCATCCGATTTTTTATTATAAAAAAACAATAACAGAAATAAAAAATTATAAGTTTATCAACTAAAATAAATTAATGAGAAACAAAACAACAAAAATAATTTACTTTTCCAAAAAAAAAAAAACGAAAGCACGGTTCCATCACATAGTAAGTGTTGTAATTTCATAATTTAATAGGAACATGAATACTAGCGGTACAATTAATATAAAAAGCATACGATTTATATTTACATACTTCCCGCTTGACTTCACTTTTTTATAAAGCTGTCATTTTACTTTTAAATACAAACGAAAATAATTTATTTTATAAGCAAAAATGACAAAGGATAGATAGCAGCAAAATCATAAGCTGACATATGAACGATAACTTTTACGCGTGAAGTGAGATGTAGTTCATTGAGTGGATGCATTCAGCTTTGAAAGGATTTTGAACTTCAAATGGATGTGTGCAGAGGTATTAAGACTTCATGAAGTAAGAACTTGGAGTATTTTTAGGTCTCACTACTTTTCACGGCTTACTTGTTGCATCGAATTGTTTCCTTTTTTTAACATTTATGTTTTTGGTCTGATCTTAATCCTCTTTGGAAAAATGTTAATACTTTGGCATTTGAAAATTTCGAAAGATACCATATAAATTAAACCTTTTTTCAGAAAGTGGATGGATACCACGCCTTCTAAATGAAAAACATCAAATGTCGTTTTTTTTAGTGTTTTAGATCCGTCGCTAAATATTAGCTTCTACCTATCTGATCAGAGGAGATACTGGAGAGCAGTGCAACTGCAACGGTAGGTAGCATTGCTTTCGTTAGTTTTTTTTTTGTAATTTGCTAGTGTTTTTTGATTTAAAACTTTTGGTTTCTCCGATTTGTCACTAACTATTTTCATTGGCCTGTGTTTGACGTTTAAAGCGAAGGAATTTTTCTTAATTCGCGAACGGTAATTCGGTTTATTTACATTGGCCAGTATTTTGATCTTAAAGTCGACGCCTATTTAGAATATTTGCAAACTGTAATACCGATAACCAAAATAAAGCTCATAGCCTTATCTTAGAAGTTCTATATTCAATTCATACACAATTTGATTCACATTATCTCTGTACTGCATTATTCATTAATGCATGATAGCGCGTACATAAGACTATGTTTTCTTTATAATTTCTCTAGATGCATAAATAGTGGTGAAACGATACAGGTATCGAAAGAAAGTATCGATTCTTTCTCGTGTATTCGGATAAAAAGTATCGATTACTATTTGGATCGAATCAAATTTAACACAAAATCAATCATTCATTTTCCAAATTTATATATTTGATGTATGCGAAATATTTCCTAAGATCATACGTTTTTCTAAGTGTTTTCCCGTTAAGCTGTTACCGATTTGGCTTATTGTTGCTTCCGCTTTGAAAAAAAATCTTTCACATGGTACGGAGGAAACAACAACCACCAAAACATCTTTACATACTTATATAAAGAAGGAAACAATGCCTTCATATCTTCTCATTCTAGTATCTAGATCAGGGGTTCCCAAAGTTTCTTGTATCACGCCTCCCTATTTTCCTGAAATAATAATGACTTCAAACCCTACGATAAAAACGCATTAATATCGAAGAAATTGAGCTACATTCTTCGAGCTCCATAAATTACATTCCATGGACACGGATTTCATAGGGACGTCGCAGGTATGTTGGCTTTTCTATGGAGCGTTTTGGCCTGGGCTATATGTACATATTCAAATAAAATGAAATATTTTTTTCAAAGTATCAACCATCTCTAGGTGCGACCGGCGACAGAGAGCTAGCCGCTCCCGCACCCCCCTTTGCATGACTTTGCCACACCCTAGTGGGGCGAAGATATGGGAAATTATACTTCCATTCTATCCAAGTACTTTCATTCGAAACCAACTGGGAATGGCAACTAAAAGTATCGATTCCAAATATACTTGTTATCGAATAAAAAGTATCGAGTATGTACTCGCATTTACTTATATCGGTAATAATTATCACTCGCGTATGTAATAATTATTTAATGAAGCTCTAAAATAACTCCACAAACTAAAGCTGAAAACTGCTGAATAAGTCCATGTTGTTAATTAATAACAAATTCCTCACGTAACGGTTGTTGGTTATAGCTTCTTGAAATTACAAAGTTGTTAAGTGAAGGAAATGAAACAAACAAAATGTCCTGATAAGGAATGTGGCTTCAATATCAAGTCTGTGGTAATCACTACTTTATTAATTAGAAAATAAAAGCACAAAACCAACCTAACACGAAGGTCATATCAATGTCTGGTTTATTAATGGAAGTCTCAACAAACATGGTGCTGTAAAATCGATATTACAGTGGAGAGATTGTTTTTTTTTGTCTACGTCTTTTAATGTTGATGCTGATAATAATTATTATTGAACAGAGAAACATTCACAACGAAAGTTGGTGTCAATTTTTTTTTATTTCGTTTTCCTGGCAATTCTTTATGGCGATGAGATGCGATGGTGGGATACTTAATAAATAGTCGTAAAAAAGAAATGTATTTACATATACATATGTACTTTCGATTTTTCGATAATTTTGCATTTTATAAGTTTATTGACCTGTCAAAAAGAGTGTGGGTTTTTAGATGTTTGCTTTGAATAGATAATTATTTTTTTTGTGAGAATGAATAAATTGATTTATGAGAGTTCATTTTTATAATTTGAATAATATATTGAATCTATAAAAAAGTAAACAATCGATAACACTGATATATAAGATCGAATATTTTGAGTTCTCTAAATAAAATTTAAACTTAACAATAGCCGTGTTCATTTGGAGGTGGCTAAGTTCTCGTGAGTAGATGAAAACAGTGATCTAGTACTATCTAGTAGATGAAACTATACGCTTTTAGAAAACACCAGATGGCACCTAATTAAGTTGAGTTGAATTTGAAAAAAAAAATCGCATCTAAACATGAACAACAAGCCAATAATAATGATACGTTAATGTAACGACAAGAGGGGACAAGATGAGCTGGCTATATGTAAATTTGTAGTAGATTTGCTTCTACAGCGAAGCTGTTTTGTGGCGTTGCGTTTTATTGAAGCTGGTGAGTGAAGTTCTTCCCCCAATTGTTTATGCACTTCTACATACAGAAGACAATGAACATATCTATTTAATATTCACATAATTCATCATCGTCAACTCTTGTAATGAGTGAGAAGAAAGAAAAGATTTAAAATTGTAAACTTTTGTATATTAGTGTCAACTTCTAACTTCCATGTATATAATAGGCTTAATGATAGGCTGATTATGATCATGAATGACCAGAAGGTGAAATACAAAAAGTTGTCATTGTTTTATGAATCATTAACAAGGGAGTTTTTCTCGTAATTAACAAGAATATAAATCGTTTAAAATAAATGTCATCTTTATTTTGATTTTTTTAATAAAACATGACAGTTAAAAATAAATTAGCATTTGTATGAGGTCAAGAAAAATTAACGAAGAATACATCTCTATTGTGTTTTTAATTTATAAAAAATAGTTATTATATATTTAATCGTTACAAATCTGTGAGTAATGGAATAACATTGAAGATGACACTCATTTGTATTTGTTTCATATAACACATTCAAATTTAACATATTCCTCTATGATCTCTAGAGTATTTGGTTATGAACGAAAAAAAGCAAATTAAGTTTGCATCTTAAATCGAGAATGTATATTTCGTTTCGTTACCGTCCGGTCTGGGTAAAATTTTCCTTTCGCTTCGTTCCTTTTTGTTATATCCCGGAATAAATGTAAACCATTACAATATCATCCAGTTTTAGCTGTTATTGAAAACCATAATTGGAAAACAAATCATTGACGCTTTTTTTTTAAAGTTACCAACTTTGAGGTTAAGATTAATCAGTAAAAGAAATAATGCCAGTTGAGAACAGAAAAAGAAAAGAACCCAAATCGCTCGAACGATAGTGTTTTACTCTGCAGAAACGAAAATTTTCATTGAAAACTATTTTGATCGTTGAAATAAATAAATCATTTTAATAGAAGGTAGGCAAATTTACTATTTTCTGATTTAGCGATCTGGTAAAGTTGACATAATATGAAAGAGTATATTTTTTTCTAATGGTCGTTAATAGCGAACAGGAAAATTATGTAAGTTGACAAGTCAAATATATCATCTTTGCCACTGCCATAAAATTGCTCACGAACAGTTTTTTCATCCACAATTCTCTCACTGATGGAGCAAGAGAAATTGAAACTAAAATCATTTGAAATATTGGAATATTGAAGCAAAAATCTGCACATCAAACAAAATTTGAAATGTTGGTGGAATAGTAATGTGTAGGCATGCCGATTTGAATAAAAGATACATAAAAACATTTGATTGATAGTAATTAACTTGCTTAACATTGATGAAGAAATTAATGATTCGAGTTTTTAGTTGCACAGTATGGCAAAATAACCGCCATTAATTTAGATTTTAGAGTATTCCAATTGTTCAGTAGACACTAGACCAGCACCAGCAACGTCAATAGCGCCATCGATATGGCAAAGTCATAAAATTGCTATTGCTGTTACTGGTGCAATGCTGACAACTTTTTAGTTGCACAGTATGGCAAAATATAAAAAACATTGCTTGAACTTGTTGCTGTGTTTGTTTCGATACGAAATGTCAAGCAGATAGAAATAACGGCGTTGTTGGTAATGCGATTGACAACGACAATGATCAGAAATGGAAGAAAATAAACAGGGAATTGTGAGTTCCAAAAATAATATGTACATATAAAGATATGTTTGTGCAAAATCATCCTAAAGGTTAAACCATAGAATCTGCTGTAACGTTTTTTCAGACCATCAACAAATTCGATGAGTTTATTTTGAATTCACTGTTATACTAATACTACTAAATACTCAACTTGGAAAAAGTGATGCACCCAGCCATTTTATACAAGGCTAACCAGTTTAGTTTATTTATATTTGTTTGATTTTATTCTGTTTTTTGATGTAAATAACATTAAAAATATTTAAATATATTCTGTAGCTTCTACTTGATACTGTAACAATAAACTTTTTTTATTTTATTTACTTCAAGAAATATTTGCTACTGCGTCAACTGGCTTTAAAAATTTTTAGCTCAAACAAACTTAACGTTAAACAAATTTAAACAATCGTACAAATCTCTTTAAAACACTTGTATTGAAATCTTACCTATTCAAAAATAGGGACTTTACTTTCTGTTCGTGACAATGTGTACAGTTGAGTATTTAGGATTTTATGTCTTTGGATTATTATCTCTAATGGATGAAAAAATTTAAATAAAATCATCATCATCAATTAAATTCATTTAAGAATCGGAAATATAAATTGATTTGTTAAGAAACAGAACTTGGTTTTACTTACAAGCGCGACAAAAATTAGCGCGGTCACACATTGGGCGCCATTTTATTCATAATCAGTTCTTATTATTGTATAATTGGAAGTATCTGGTTTTTATATAGTATCTTCAACACGTAAATGTCAAAATATTAATAAATTATATAATTCAGGAAATACCAATACACACATAAAACTCATTATTTTATTAAGGGGCTTAAAATTTCTTTTTCAGTATACTCGTTGAATTTTATGCATATATGTAATTTACATACAACTAAACTGAACCGAAGGAGATTTACGGTAATTAATGAACTTTTCAAATCGAGAATATATCTCAGTAAATAAAGAGAACTCACAAATGCCACAATTAAATCTAAACTGAACCCAACCCGAACTAGATCGCAAAACAAAAGCATATCCATTGACTTACCCAATCACTGAATCCCAGTTTAGCAAGCTCCTGCTTTGAAGTTTGAGAATCTGCTTTTATCCGCAACGACTCAGTATCTACGATGACATTAGAAACAAACGTCAATGAATTTTTGGCTTTGACACATGATGATGATCATTTGACACATAAGCCGTGTCGTTGTCGACTTTATATGTCGTATCTACTTACCACCATTGAAGACTTTTTGTAAAAATATTCGTAATTCTAATGCTTCGGTTACAAGCGCACGACAAACAGCTTTGTAGTGATCTTCAGGTACAGTTGGCTTGACATGATCTCTGCAGGCCTTTAATGAAAAAAATTAAAAAAAAAAACAATAAGTTAACTTGTTGGGGAATAGGTATATTCACATTCGCATCTCACATTTCACACCTGTTAGTTGTTTGGTTTGGTTTGTTGTTATCTAGTTATCTAACAGATGCAATGGAGCGGCTTACAGTTACAACTGATGCGATTTGAGGAAATTTTCTAAATTAGATTTGTGCCGTTGGCGCATTGGTTGTTGGATCTAAAGTGCAACAGCGGTAATTTGAGTTGGAAATGATTGTGTAGTGCAATTGACACTGCACCGCATTTTATTTAACCTTGCGTCTGAGATTGGAAAGACGTGCGATTTTATTCAGATTTAAACTTAAACTTAAAAGTTTGTTGAGTTGAGACTTTGAAAATTGCTTAGAGTAAGGGTCAAGTGTTAAGGTGAAAAACTGTATAAGTAGTTTGCCTTTTTACCTGAAAATTGAATGGCTGAATGGAAAAACAAGTTGAATGGTATTGCTTCATCGTAACAGAAACTATTTGTAGGTGTTGAGCTTGAGATGGTTTATCTTAAGTCAAAATCGGACGTTTAATATTGTGAATTTTGTAAGCCAAATTGTTAAGTTAAATGAAATAAACAGATATCAATAATGAAAAGCAGTTCTGATTTTTTTTGATAATAATAATTTGGAAGCTGGAAGCAGCCTCATTCAATAGAAATTCCAAATACAATGTAAGAAACTAATTCAATTTTTCTTTTTTCTATACCAATTTCATTAGGTTTTAGTTCTTTTTAATGCCAAATAGAAAACGTTTATGGATGTTTTTTAATAAAATCTAACTTCTATAACCAAAGTCCTCTTGGACGATTCCGTTTATTCTTAAGCTTGCCACTACTCTTTATTTGAAATGTTAGAGGGAAGGTATCAAAAAAACCATTTGTAAATTACCAAGATCCAATTTACACGACATAATCGACTGGGACAAAAAGTCACGATTGGCGGTTATAACTTCGAAGTAGTCAGAGACTTTGTTTACCTGGGATCCACTATTACATCGCACAACAATATCAGTGCGTAGATCAAACGAAGAATTACACTTGCAAATCGCTGTTTCTTCGGGCTTAGAAAGCATTTGAGTAGTAAAGCCCTCTCTCAAAGAACCAAAGAGACCCTATATAAAACTTTAATCATCCCAGTCCTGCTGTATGGAGCAGAGGCATGGACACTGACAAAATCGGATGAAAACCAGCTGGGTTGCTTTGAGAGAAAGATTCTTCGAGTTATGTTTGGCCCAGTGTGCATCGGTGGTGAGTGGAGAAGAATATTTAACGACGAACTTTACGGGCTCTACAGCGATATCAACATGGTCAAAAAACTAAAAATACAGCGACTGAGATGGCTAGGTCACGTGGAGTGCATGCACATCGACGCACCAGCCCGACGACTTTTCGTATCCAACCCCGGTGGACAACGCGACAGAGGAAGGGCTTATCTTAGGTGGCGCAATCAAGTGGTGAACGACCTCAACCATCTTGGTGTGCGTAACTGGTGGCAGCTAGCTAGGGACCGGGCTAGCTGGAGAGGTTTGCGGGTTGAGGCCGTGATCCATCCTGGATTGTAAGCGCCATCTAAAGTAAAGTAAAGTAATTTACACGACGAGACTTTGCTTTTTAGTACTTTTGACGATAATCGCATTGAGAAAATCACCAACTTTGTATCGATAGCTTACAAAATATCAAATAGAAATGGCCAATTTTCAATAGAAGCCCTTTTCACTCAAAATGTGTAGCTTTTTTCTCTCAATTTTATAAATAGGTAGCTCAATAAGTTCTGAAAATTAAGAAAAATTGTGTCGTCACCTTAAATTTTTAATTTTTTTCTTGTCAAGAATCGTCTTTCAAAAGAACGCAGCCAAATGTTCAGACAGATCTGTCAAATAGTTTTGTTGTGGCAGTCATTTTATATCGAAGCCTACAAGCATTTCCGTTAAAATGAAAAAAAAGGCTAAGTGATTTCTATCATGAAAAAGCTTTCCGCAAGATGGGTGCCGCGTTTGCTCACAATCGACAACAAACGCATCGTTTGACAACTTCAAAGGTGTGTTTGACGATGTTGCAAACAAATTTCACTGAGTTTTTGCGGAGTTTCGTTATCGTGGACGAAACCTGCATTCACAACAACACACCAGAAACCAAGGAACAGTTAAAACAGCAGACTTCTCCTGATGAATCGAAGCCGAAGAAGACCAAGGTGGGTTTGTCATCAAACTAGGTCATGGCGACAGTTTTTGGTATGCGTGCGGTGTTGTTCACATCGATTACTTTAAAAAGGGTAAGACGATCAGCAGCGCATATTACGCAGAGCTGGATTGACTCTAAAGTACAACTCACCGTCGCGTCGTCGCCGTCGCGTCAGTCCAAATTTAACCCTTGCGACTATTTCTTGTTTTTAGACTTGAAAAAATTGCTTAGAGGTAAGAGATTTGGGTCGAATGAAGAGGTCATCGCTCAAGCAAATATTTTGAGGGGCTCTAGAAATCGTTTTATTTGGAGGGCATCAAAAAATTGGAGACACGTTGTATAAAGTGTATCGAGCTAAATGAAGGTTATGTTAAAAAATAAAATGTTTTTATGTCGAAAAGAGTGTTCCTTTTTTAATTTTTCAGAGACTTATTGACCCACCCTTAGCCAGTTGTCTAATTTGCGTTCAAGTCCCAAACTGAAACACAACTCGAATAAGTTTCATAATACAAAAACGCTATAAAAATAGCAGCCATTTTGTTAGTTGTCTCCTGCTAGACTGATGGTTCGCTTTGAATAATCAACTGTCGTAGTTGCCATTAGAAGCATTAAAATTACCAATGTAAAATAGGAAATGAGCTTTGTTTGACTTCTTCATTCTCATTATGAAATAAGGACATTCTCAGAGAAGGCAACAGATCCATTGAAACTACATATACTTGGCGACGATATCCATATTGAAAACATCTTTCCAACCTCACGTTATAGTGCCATTCCTGACAGTGGTTGAACAAGGCAATTCCATATTGCATCAGCCATGCTTACGAAATAAAATAATCACAAGCTGCCTTACACAAACACTTACATTTTAATACAGAATCGAAATTCCAATGTTAACTTGTTCAATCGGTGAGTTCTTCCGAATTACCAATCGAAAACGACATAATTAACGGTACCAAATCATCGTCTAGGGCAAGCCTTCGCATTGTTTCGTTAGTTACAGTCGCAGTTAGTTCGAGAAAGTTAAGAAGTGTATCTAAAAACAGGTTGAAAACTCTCCACGCGAAACACGAAATGAATTCTCTACAAAACATTGTCAATTTTGCTCGCGATTGGTAAGCCATTTTGTTAAGAAAATTGGGACAATTTCGGAAGGAAATTATTAGAAATATATTTGATCTTGTGTGCGAGTAAGACGAGAAGGTATGAAACGAACGAATGGAAAACGTTGCTCCAGGTATTATAGAGCCTTCGAGTTCGAGACAAGAAATACCGAAAATTGGGTTTAGATACCACGCTATCATTCACTGTAAGTCGCTTGATCTGGATGACTGGAAGCAGCGTGAGAAGCGTTACGACTTGACCTTTAACGGGTCGTGATCCTCTTAAGTAAATATCCTACTGTATATTACTATTTTGATGCAATCAAAGATCAAACCGTTATTGAAACAAAAAAACACATAAAACACAAAATATTGGAAGTAAATCAGAATAAAGGTTATACAATTCGCACGCAATCCAACTAGCACTCCCATTTGAATAAATATCCCTTGACCAAAAGAGGAGCGCCAGCAATTGTTTTTCATAGTATACCACAACGTACTATATACGAGTTTACGCTCTAAAGGCCATCGGCTTAACCTTTAATTAAGCAAATGCTTCGAAAAGCCCACATAAACATTATTATGTGAATGAACCAGTAACAGTAACTATACCATCCACCCAATACCCAAATAGGCATAATTGCGCTGAGGTTTGCTGCCTTTAAATCCCATACAAAAGTATGTCTATCTTTATTATACATACAATATGCAAACTTGATTTAGCAAGAAGTCTTGCTGCGCCAAAGAGGTGGGTCCCACCTTTGCCACCGCAACGTTTCCGTCGTCGCCCATATGTGTTCCAGATACCCTGCGCCACAGCCACCCACAGTATATAACTAAGTAAGCATATTTTTGGTTTTCCTTTCATGTCTATTTTTGCTCTCGCTTTCGATTAAATTAACCAAAAAGTTCACTGAATTAGTGAGGACACCCATCAGCAACATTATAGTAGTATAGCAGAGTCTATGGGAGATATGTTCATGTGGTGTGTGTGTGCACTATAATGCGATTTGTTGTGCAACTGCACCCGGCAGGCGACATGAAACAGAATCAATACAGTTAGGAATTTTTTCCTTAGAAAATCAATACCGATGGTCTACTTATTTAGACAGACATTATGTAGGAGTATTTCGCCAGTTTGATATGAAATCTCTGTTATATTCAATCAGCCATAAAACGGAACACAAAATATTATTTTATGACAGCACTTCATGTCATGATGACTGAAAGCTTTAGACTTTTTGCATTAATTTTAATTGAAATAGGTATTTATACTTTGATTTAATAAGATCTCTTCATTTAAATTTTGATCAAAAACTGTCAAAAGTGACAACGTTTAAAAGATGGAGGGACTTTTAAAGAAGACAATTTTCTCTAATTTGCCTTCAAATTAAGGGAATTTTTACTGAAAAGTGACTGGAAAGCTAGTCAATAAATATCTTCATTGATATACTAGATATGGACTGCAAGGAGCCAACTTCACGTTGGATCTCTCCTAAGCTAGGACCAAACGAGCGCCACCCAGCTCCCAGCGGAATTCACAAATATTAGCAAGTACCAGTGCTTAAGGGATTTTTTTTTTCAAATAAATCCCTACACAAATCCAAAATTTACATTTTCTCTATTTTATAAAGAAAAAAATAGGCAACTATATTATAGGTTCTTTGCGAATGATTGGAATGCGATAACTAGATCAAATGTCAAATAACACACGCAGTTAAGCTTAAATTACATTTAAGTTTTTGTTTAAACTTTTCGACGAAGAGAATAAAATCTAGAAAATTTAACACAAGATACTGCGTAATATAAGTTAACATTTAAAACGTGCATTTAAATATTTCTTAGGCGACAAATAACAATATATTTTGCAGTGTCAAAATGTATTTCACAAATCGGCAACAAAAAGCACTACTGAAACAACAAGTAACAAATAACATAAGAGAAATAATGTTTTAAATAAATTTATTTAAAATAAAGATGTTATTTAATTGGAAAACTAAAATTAGATTTTTGTTTTATTTCGAATGGAACTCTAAAAGCACTCTTTCATAAAATGAAATAAAAAGGAATTTTTCTTGTAGTCCCCCAGCACTACAGCAATTGTTGACTTTCTATAAATAATAGATGGCAGCACTTATCTTATACAAAATATCAATAGACGGCCCTAGTTCCTTTGCCTGTTGACTAAATATGGTGGGCATGCCAAGATTGGCAATAGATGGCTTTTGAAAGTAATATTTTTGTTTGATACTTTGCTCCGAGTGGCGTTAAGATCGTTGACCCGCTTTTCTATTGAACTTTTGTATGGAAATGACAATCGACTAGCAGTCCATATCTAGTATGTCAATGAATATATTCATTCAAAAGTCAATTTGTATCCCGAAAGAACAGATTAAAGTTACTTTTTTAAAAGATCAACTAAATAAAAAATATTGGAAGTAAAGTTCCAAGTTCGACTTTGATGACATGTGGCTAACTAGCTTCCTTACCTTGAGGGCACATACGCCATTAATGTGGCGCCAGTTGGGTTCTTACACTGCAAGTCAAATTCGTGTCTGTAAACTTGCTGTGATGTATGCGGCAGAAGGAAGTTGCTTTCAAGGATGTTTGTGACGTTAACTTTGATAGGTAATGACAGAAGCAAAGAATACCTCAATAAACAAAATATTTGTTGAGGACAACAAATTCGAAAATTATGATCATACAAAAATGTTGTTAATTTCAGAAGTGCTTAACGAAGCCGCATTTTGTCTAATCCAGCATCAAGTTTAGCTACTTTGCAAGTTCTGTCAATTTACTTCATCTTCACTAGCTTCTCTACTGGCTTTGAAAAGGACAAGCAGGCCGCTGAAGTTTTTAAATATTTGGCAAGAAGTAAAAGGGAGTGAACAAAAGCTCCCGGTCAGCAATTTGAAGAGATTTTTTGATGTTCCCTTTTAAAGTACGTATAGTGTGCATGTACATTCAAATAAAGAAACATTCAAAGAATACGTCAAAAAATCTCCAAAAACTAATTGCCCTGTGTCAAACGATGCAAACATTTTTCAATGAATGCGTTCAGTTCGACAGGGATATAGGTTAGTTTGATTTGTAAGACTATTGCCCATTTCAATATTAAGAAGATTAATTTATAATATATAAGAATTACGAAATAAATGTGTATGGTATGGGGATTTGAACTTTTGAGCGGAATATAAAATGTGCTTGACAGCAGCTTTCAAAATGCAAATGTAGAACTGTCAAACGAAGCGAAAAATTCAGATTTCCAATGAATGCGTTAATTTCGATATGCGAATGGGTTAGTTCGATTTGTACAACTAAATAGCCTAAGAAGATTGAAATGACATTTAAGCTAAATCTACTTAAAATTTATTTTAATGATCGGTGAAAATAGAAACATTAATTTTATTTGTATATCTTGTGCGCACTTAAGGGGTTATGACTACCTTTTTTTAAATTCAACACTACAAACATTTTTCCTGGCTAAATTCTTCACAGATACACAAATATTTATGTGCATATGAAGGAGTTTAAACAAAATCGAATGATGAGATTATTTTAAGTACGCATCTTTGTAGCTTGAAGTGTTATGATGAAAGCTAAAGTCGACAATGATAGGTTTTCAGTTGAGATACCACTTCAAGTCGAAATTTCACCTTTCTCCACTTGGAATCTTAAGCTAATCAAACACAACATAAAAAGCAGACCAGAGATGTATGTAGGTACTTAGCTGATTATTTGAAGACTCACCTCTAGAACATAGTCCAAGTCTTTGGTTTCGTTGTTGCATTTCTCATCGATCATGCACTCAGATTCATCATCCCATCGCTTGTAGCCCTCGTCAATGCCTTCGTCAATGCAGTCATCGTCGGCATCTGTAAATATAAAAAAAAAAACAATATTATCTTTGTGAGACTCAAAAATGGTGTTTTTCTTAAGAAAAATTATCTAAATCCCAACGCACCCATTAGTGACGTTGATTTGTGTTTTGATATTGAGTTTGGCAGCCATTGTATCGCGAGGCGGCTTGTCAAATCTAACGCGTTGCGAAAATTTGTTTGCCGTCATTGCGCATTAATCTCGTGCACAGTTGTGAAATACCTACGTACCTATGCGCCGCCGCATTGTAGTGTAATATTCAGTTGTTTGAGACCTATCCCCATTAAGATTTACTGTCTTGTTGAGTGGATGTATTTTGCACCCAGCTAACTCCGAGAAGTTCCAAACTAGATACTTTGCCAATACCGCCCGCCATGACTCCATCGTCGTCGTCTCAGTATGTAAACTCCGAATTAATTTCGAAATTTCATCACTCACTTGGAGATCGGCGCATAAGAGCTGACATTTGGGTCTTGAACTGAACACTCAGAAGCAGCAGTTTTGCAGTGCAGTGCGGTAGTAGCGCGGCGGATGAACACACGATTAACTATCTTGTTGTTTTGCGGCCCGGTACGGTGTCCGTTGCAGCCATGTTAATAATTTTATTTTGCATCGTCGTCGTTGTTTATGCTTAGAAGATTGTGGTTGTTTATATACTTTTTACTACCATCCCTCTCCCCCCCGCCACCATTTAACATCCCAAAAACTAGTTTCATATTGTTTGGTAAGTAAGATTTAAAAAGTGCATCACAGGATTATTGTGTACCTTTACTTGTTTTGAAACAACCAAGGACGGTATGGTGAAGCACCTCGTTAGAGCGTGTAACATGCTTAAATCTACGGCACTACTGCACGCCGCCGCTTTCGCAGTCAGCCGTTACTGCTGCAGCTATAATAGGGCAACCATCATTATAATGCGGCCATGTTCATGCAAATGAGCGTGTTCATATGGATATAGATTTTCTTTGAATACCTATATACATAGTGACGCAGAAAATATGGTTTCTGTGTCGTCCACATGACATTTTTGTATGTATTTTCGTTGAAATGTCATATTGGCCCTTTCTCTGATACGTATATGTTTCACGAAATTGTTTAGACTTCGATAGATTAGTTCAATACGTCAGATTGAGTGTGTTCCCCAAAAATTGAATTCGACAGCGATTTTGAGCTACTCAAGTGCTTCCAGACTTGGTAACCATGCAATCCACTAATATTGACAGAAGATTGTAATCTTATGGCCTTTTCGGTTGGCCGCCCGGAACTGTTTTGACCCACACAAAATGACAGTTGTTACTCTAAACAGAACAGAAAACGATTCTGGATTTCATTTCAGAATCGAAAACAGAATCACTAATACACTCACATAATTAAAATGTCAATCGGGTTGATTTGTTGTGTAATTTCGATGTGTTTATTGAATTTAAATTAATTTTCTGGTAAAATAGCATAAAAAGAAGCAAGTTATAATTATTATTGATACAAGAAAATATGTATGTAAATTGAAATCAAGTGTTTTGGAAATTCTTTTTAGCCGATATGATATTTTTTAATTTAATTTTCACAAACACAGTGTTACATACAAATCAGAATCAGTCAAATTGTTTCCGGGTGTTTTATTGGGGGAACGTGTTCCGGACGGCCAATCGAAAATGCCATTAATAATCATACACTCGTACATTGAGAAACTACCTTAAACAAATGTCACTTATAAATCAAACGTATAATTCCGAATCGTCAGTTTGAACGAAATTCGACGAAAATTAATAATCAACAATTATGGGAGAATAAAAAAAGAAAACTGATTTGTTGTTATATACTACCAGTTGCCAGGAAAATTGTATAAAATTTTGTAACATTTTTTTTTGTCATAAAATAATATAGAACAAGATCCCTTGGCCGGCAGACATACGTCATTTTATTATGGCTGATTTTTTTTCTGTGAATACCAAAGTAGATAAGAACGAATGGACATTCCGAATTTTCAAAGCTGGGGCTTTTCGGAGATATGCAGTTCATACCCAACTTCGTTATTTTATCAAATCTGATTTTTTTATATGTTCAAGGAGATAGTATCTCAAACTTTGTTTGATACTTGTCAAACAACTACAGTGGCGCGTTTCGCCTGGCAGACACCTTTAAGATGACATCTTAAAAAATGACGTATGTCTGTCGGGCCTGGGATCTTACTCTAATAGAATCTTGATAGTCGTATTAATCCAAATTTTATAATCTTAGGAAACACCTTAAATGAATGTGCTTAAAATTTGATGGCTTATAAAGGGAAATAACCACCACAAAAATAAGGGAAAGACTTTAATGTTATAGGTCTCCAACAATTGATTCTGGATGAAATTCATTGACATATTTGTAGAGGGCGCTTTGCTTTTAATTTTGGCTGTCATTTTGGATTGGATGACATTTGTCACTTGGTATATGACATAATGCGTGTTTTTTTGTTGCTCTTAGTTTCAATATTTGTAATTGTGTTATACAATCTGCTTATGCTCGTTTACTGATACGAATCATAAATATTTATGTTGAACTTAAAACGCTTATGGGCTACTTTTTCCTCTGCGTAAACCGTCAGTGCTTAAGTAGAACTTAAATGTCTAAGCTGTGTATGTATCAGCAAACGGGCCTTCATTGTTTGGTTGTTTTATTCTCAATGGCAATTATATTTAAGCTAACATAAATAGATAACAAAAACAATTAGTAAAGAATGATCCATTAAATAACCTTATTTTTACTGCAGGCGTATCGGATACGTTTTATAACAGATACTGACTCTAGACATGTCAATTTATAACAGTTCTACCTATACAAGTAGGTACTGTTATGCGGCTCCGTTGTGTCAGAAGGTCAGTAATATTGTATTAGGATGGGTCTTGAGAAATGTCAATTTTACCCAGTTATATCTACCAGTTTTATAACAGTTGCTGGTCATTATTAAAAGTGAGAAAGATTCACAGCACTTTGTACGTTTTGTGGCGGCTAGAAAAAAAGTCCCAAAAGTCGATTACCATCTAACACGGGAATACGGGCATTTCTAGAGTCACTTCCATTGTTTTAGGACAAAAAGTCAACATTGAAGAAGAAATTACAAATTTCCAGCAAAATGTTATGCCACCAATATTAAAGGAGCACAATTTTAATAGTGATCAAATCAAAGGAAGCTATCTGATCGACAACATTTTTCCATTTTAACTACGTTTTCCACGAAAACAGAGTCTAATTGTGTCTAATTTTTAGAAAAATGGCTGTCAATGCAATACGGCGCCATTGCGGCCAGCAATCTATCAGTTGAATTTTAAACCAAAGATATTGGCCTCGTTCGGTGCGCTGCCACTAGGCTATCCAAGATACTTTTGGTGCGTGTTTGTTTTCGAACGATCCAGGTAACTTTCTTTGTTAAGTCAGTTGTATTGCATACACATCTGCAGTTTTGAATCAGCTGTGCCTCACAATTCCAAACGAACCTCAATGAATCCAATAATTTTTGGGTAGCTTGCGATTTGTTTTTGAAAACATACGCTTAGTTCATCAGCTGTTTTTTCCTTGGGCGTTACAACAACACAAATCATTCCGGATTGCTTTGGGTGTGCCACCGAACGTAGCCATTCACATATATTTCTAGATCATGAATCAAAGAAAACAAGATTACGACACTTCTTTGTTTTTCTTAATTTATTGACGTCAGTGTCGTAATCTTGTTTTCTTTGATTCATGTTTCTAGATAACCAACCTCTCAACTGAAAGTGAAACCAAACAGCCATATTGCAATTATCAAGTAAAAGGAGAGAAAGAGAGAGAACTTACTGAGAAAACATGGCGTCTAGAATGTGCACGATAAACAGATATTAAGGTACTCGTATGCTTATTGTGTTTTGACAGCTGTGGTTTGACGTCATCGTCAACTGGTTCGGATATAAGATGAAAGAAAAGAATACCATTTCATTGCATTGTTTTTATTATTTTTCTATTCTTACAGTTAATTTCACTTAAAAATAATTTGTTTAAATGCTGAATTCTAAAATACAGTCTGCACTTAAAAAATATTTTTTTTTACACTTATATCTAGAGGCACGGTTCAGCATTTTTTAAATGTTTTTCCAGGAACTTGCCTTCTGTGTATAGATGTTCCTTATTGTGTTTCATAAAAATATTTTCAAAGAATGCATCGCTTGGTTTCTGAAATCCACCTTCCGACTTTTCATCCACCCAAGTAAAGCTGCATGATGTATTAGGATCGTTCGGCATTCTACAATTTCCATCATCATTCATCATTTTGGTCATAGTCACACTTAGACAACAATTGAATTATTTTGTTTAATATACCTGGTCTGATGTCAATTTGTTTGGCCCATCTACATAAAGTTGAAGGGGCGGGTAAGAGGTAGTTTCGTTTGCGAAGTAGCCTATATGATCTGGCACCAGCAGAATATAGAGACATTGCTGAAGAAATATTCTCAGCTTTCCAGAGTGTCTTTTTATTCGGATGCTCCCAATTGTTCTGCTTGGGTAGATGTAAATATCCCTATTAAGGATGTCCTCATAGCCTTATCATTTTGTGCCTACTGATTCTTCCGCTTCAGATTACTCTTCAATCTGCTGACTTGCCTTTCCAGTTCCATGATTCTTAGTTCCTTGCTGCAGTTGTATTAAACTCTATTTTAGAAAATAGAATGAAATAAAATATTATTTTAGGTAACTCAAAATTATTTCCAAGTATATCTTACTCTGTTTGGGTGCTACCATTTGTGTAATACAAGCAATCCTCTTGATCATGGTCTCCACAAAATTCTTTCTCTTGTGGACTTTCGGGGACAAAGTGACTTGTCGAGGGTTTGTGGCAACTATAGGTATTAAACATGGTTAAATATATAATATAGGACAGTTTATTTCAAATTATTCCTTTTCGAAAGCAGCTAGACATTCATTAACGATCCTTTTGTTTTCTCTTATTTCTTGTCTTTTGTCTCTCGAAGACTGCTCAGGTTCATTTGTCAAATTTTTCGATGATACTGATTCTTTCCTTAAAGCTCTCTTATTTTCAGGAACATTTAAAAGTATATCTTTAAGTGCACAGTCGCTTTCAACAAAATGTTCTGAGCAAACACGACTGCTTTTTAAAGAATAAAATTTTTTTATTACCACAAGCACTAATCCACAATTTGCACATTTTAGCGTCTTTCGGGAAATTGTAAAATTTTAATTTTATTTTATTGTTTTTTCTGTCCGGTGAATTATTTTACCCCAAAACAGCACACACAACCTTCTTCAAATTTTAAAATTCACTTTTTAAACGCGAAAACAAATAAAATTAAAAAAAAATCAATTGATAAATTACAATTAATGACCTCACTTGTCAAACTATCAGGACACGATGACGTCACATCATAAGCCAGATGGCGAAACAGGTGTATCTTATGAGCATACCTTATTATCTACTTATCGTGTCTTTGCGTCAAATTATATGAGTTCAGTTTCAGTCTCCAGTATCATGTTAAAGTGAAAACTTCTACAGAAAAACCTTTTGGGTTCATATTTTATGACTTAAATCAGAAAAGATAAAAAGTTGAGGTTATTTTGACATATGTCACAAAATTTGACATTAATGACAAAATTTTAATTTGAAAAAAATTTGGGTTATGGTTATGTTATCGACTTACCATCAGCGGTCATATGCGATATTAGTTGTTCCAGTTCTTGTGACATTGGACATTCATCTTCAGCCTGCAGATTATAGTCTAGCGCAGTATAAACGATCATTCCAAGCTTGCACACAATCTAAAAAAAAAAACAAACAACAAATAAAAGATGTTTAATTAAAATTGAATAAAGAATACAAACAAAAAGATAAAATGAAATCAAAATTCCATTATTAGTTAATTTGATTGCGCCTATCACACAGAAATTATTATAATCATTCATGGAGAAAGACAAAAGACTATGCACAACCTTGACTTGTGATCAAAATATTTTCATGGCGCGGCACGCGTCAAATAACTTTCGCTTTTCATTATGAAGAGTTGCAGTCGATGAGAATGATGTTGCATTGCATTTGCCGCCACTGCTGCCAGCACGCCCACATTTTCCACAATATTAGTGAAGATGCGACACGAAGCAGGCGGGTGGGTGGGTGGTTTGGGTACCTATGTATATAGTTGAACGTGCTTGGATTTGAATGCCACAACAAGTGGTTCAACCAGATCTTCATTATATAGAAACAGATATTGGCTGCAGCTGCGGGTGGTGCAGAGCAGTTGAAATATACTATTAGTTGTTAAGCCTGCCAATCTTCCCAGAAAAAAGGCGGAGAAGGGAGGACGTGCAGTTGGATTTTTATTCACCTCGTCATAGTGCAAGTTTTGTTTCATTTCATATTTAAAATGTTTACATCCTGAGGCATACTGCTGCATTCATATTATCGGATTAATGCAAAGGATTGGCTTTAAGTGGTGGTTCGAGGGAGGTGTTACTTTTAAGTTCATTGAACAGTCCGAAAGCGTTTTTTTATATATTTTTATGTTGAGTAATTTTGCGGAATAAACAAACTGAAAGGTGAAATGCATGACACTACAGAGATTGATAAGTAAATACAATTTGGCATTATTCATTTTTCATGAGGTTGAAACATTTCGAAGAGACTGTCACGTACTGATTGGTATATAGAGAAAAGTGAAAGGATATTAAAAATTAAATTATCAATCTGTACTCAAAATTATACGTTAAGTGAATGTAATTACGGGTTAAGTTAATATAGAACGTCCTTGGGAGTGTACGCATTATTTATTTTTATTAATGACGCACGTCAAAAATAATAAGTTGGTAAACAAAAAATGGGTGGGAGTTGTACTGATGGGTTAGTCCTTGCCTTTTACAAAGCCTTTACAATTTACATATTTCAAATCAAAAAATAATTATCTGCGACAGTAGACCAAAAGTAGGTAAACAGATCTTATAATGACATACAACCATTTGGTTAGCCAACCATTGCTCTGTTAATCGGCAGTAATGGAAGGGATCTACAATTTTTGATGAATCTGAGAGAACCACATTTTTAAAACAGAACACTTTATTTCTTCGTAAAATGAAGTCCCTCTGAATTGGAGTTCGTTTAGATCTTCTCTTCTGCTTTGATGATCATGTTTGTTCCGCAATACATAAGCTATCAGGCGAGGATCATTAAGAAAGCTTAGAAGCCTTACTTTTCAAAACCCAATTAACCCACCAACATCCAAAACGTACCCAACTGTCCGACGCTTAGTTTACCTAAACAATTCAAAATGTATACCTCATACGCTAATCGGGAGTGTACTATCCAACAACAAATGCCAGCGACAGTCAACCACCTACTTGATGCCAATAGAATTAGTTTATTTTATAAATAAGTGTTTAATTTTTTATAATTCACATTTACTTTTAACCGAAATTTTATAAGTAAAAATAAAATTCCTAGAGAAAGAGGAAATTGAAATTCTTTTGTAATTTTCATTTTCAAAAGTAAAGCGGTATAAGTTCCGGCCTAGTGGAGTTTAGTAACTATGACAGGTGAAATTTTTTGACAATATAAAAAAATTTTCCCTTCTGCACCTTTCATTGGCTTACGAGACACCGATTATAGCTTCCATCTTCAACTAGTTAGATTTGGAAATTCTTTTCTCCTAGTTGATCTATTCTAGCAGATCTTGGACCAACTCCCTGCTTCTAGAAACCTAGATGACTCCGTGCTCCTGGTTTCGTCTTGGTTTTGGGGCAACTCTCTACTTCAAGATTCCTGATCATCTAGAAAGATTTGTTCAAATCCCTGCATCTAAATTCTTTACCACATCGAAATTTGGTCAACTCCCTTCTCCTTACAAGGCGGTTATGTATTGGTAGGGCGTATTATAAGAATGTATTATTAAGCCGTCCCTTAAAAATGGAAGAAGATCTGGAACAAAAACGGATTTTAGAGTAACATGAGATTATATACTTTACACTTCAGGAGGTACTCAAAAACTTGAACCTTTCCTCACACGGTATGAGGCTGATATTATCGTTATATACAGGAGTGAGTAATGTGATTTCATGAAGCCGTTTAGTTATTCTCTGGCTGTAAGCCACATTCAAGCCCACTTAATATGTGCGCCGACTGACGAAGCTGAAAGCCTTATTAAGCATGAGTTTTATGACCAACTGGACGAACCTTACGGAACGTGTCCGAGCAAGATGTCAAGATGTGCTCAGGGACTTCAATGTCAAAATCAGAAAGGCCAGACATCTGCTAATTAGTAGCAGCTCATAGTACGAGCATAGTTATCGCTAAAGGTTTTCAAGTTCAAGAATCCAAAAAACAACATGGCACTCTATATATGGTCGAACACCCAATCAAATTGACCGCCTATAAGTATGTGCTGTTTGACGCAAGACGTATTATTCATAGTCAGATTTCGAGGGGCAAACGTCCAGTCTCACCATTTCTATGTCGCGCAAAATTCAGATCGTGACATTTAAACAAAAGGAAACTGAGAACTGGTCAAATAAAGAAGTTCGATTATTTAGCCTAACTGTAGTTATCGAAGCCTTGACTTAAGGAAGTGGTGATTCCAGTCCTGCAACAGCATCAGCCACCTCAGATAAACAATATGTGGTATGGAGATACGGATGCGAGAATTATGGAGGATCAACAAAACAAAAGTATGGAATCAGGAGAAAGGAGAAAAAGATCCTGCGTAAAAATAAGAGGTATATAGGCTGTATTCCTGCTAAATAGATAGAAGGGTCACGCGGTCGAAATGATACCGCGAAGTAAAGGGAAGAAAAAAAGCAAAGCGACTGGGTACTGGTTATAAGTCCGGGATTAATAATAAGGTAGAACTAAATGGATACTACACATAATTAAATATTTTTATATTCCTTAGTTGTTATAGTTTGAGGCAAAACAAAGATGTCATTTGAATTCGTGAATAAATAAGAATATATCAAAAAAAAATTAAAAAATCGTTGGAGCTGTTTTTTAAAAAAATAATTTTTTTTGTCTAAAATGTTAAAAACATTGTTTTTAATCGTTGTTTTATATTTTAGAAGTTTTTTTAACTAATCAACATAATGTTAAAAAACTTCCAAATACGAGGTTTCGCAAAAATCCATTGTGTCGTTTTCGAAATTTTGAGTTTTCAAAGAAAATATTTTTTTTTAATTCCCAAAAATTTTTGTTTGCTTCTGCGCAAAAAAACAAATTCACCGTTTCCAAGAAAATCGAAAAACAAAAAAATAATAATTTATTTCCAAATAAAAAGTTACCAAAATGTTCCCTTTCCCTTCATTAATAAACTGATTGTTTTTTTTATAAAAATCGTAGGAGCCGTTTTTGAGAAAAATTAGATTTTTGTTTTTGGGCCAAAAAAAATTTATGGGAGCTACAGTTATTTGTAGTCTTAAAAAAATTAAAAAATTGTTGGGCATATGCAGAAAAAACCGTTTAGGATGCAGACTCGAGGACAGCCAGATAGACTGAATTGGGGCCCATTTTTTTGTGTTCGCTATGATCGTAATGTCATGCTTGATTGTTAGAATTGTGTTTTTATTTGCACGAGTTCATAACTTGCCTTATAGAATATACCTATAATCGCAAGTAATATAGAGCAACTTGAAGATCTTCAAATACGCAAATACGGAAGAGAGGTTTTGATAGGCCGTGTTCATCAAATCATCAACTAAATATGGCTGGACAATCAGTTAGGGAAATAAATATATTTATCTATAAAATAAATAAAAAATAATAAATGTATCTATCTTTTTTTTCCAGGGAATCTCTAACAAAAATAAATTTCCTCATTTGAAAGCAAATAGCTGTCTATATGCTCGAATTTATGTTCCTTCATTACCATCAAGTAAATATTTGCAAACTCAAAATTCAATCTAATTCCCAGGGCTTCCATTATCCCTGATAAGTTTAATAAATACCAAAATCGAGATACATTTCTCAGCACATTTCGACCCGAGAGTACACATTTGAATCCCAGGCCTTTATTTGTATAATAAATCTAATAAATCCAATGTGGATACAATCCACTCTATTTACTCTTCCCAAGACTCAAGGGCTGCAAACCTACCATCAGCTACTCGTACAAACGTGAAGTATTTCACTTATCATATCTCTGCAGCATCATATGTATCTACTCCAAATCTCGCAATCATTTAAGTGCAAATTCGTGTCATAAATAAATGCGAGTAAACTAACCAGCCAACAAGTCGTGGTAATTGGCATATCCTATGGGCTTACATCACATCTACTATACCTGCTGTGCCTCCTCTCTTCCCAATACAAAACGTGTGCTGCTAAAACTAAGGTAAATGTTATTTTTAACAAAAGTAAATAATTTTAGCTAACGAAAAAAAAAAAACAAAACACATTAAATGGTGAATGTAAACTATCGACATTTTTGCTGGTGTGCCTGTGGGTTCCAATCTATGGCCCCAACTTTTTTATTTGCCATACATTATCAGTGTCCAATCAAAAAGTAAAAGCCTTAAATTAATAGTTTTGGCATCGAGACATAGGAACAAGCACACACAATCCTGCCACATGTACACTGTTCAGTCGAATAAGTAGTAGGTATCCGTATCTCTGTATATCGTCGATCGTCGAAGATAAATCATCGATCTGATGCACATGCACTTCTAATAGTTTGATAGCTGCAGCGCGCGTGTGTTCGACACTTTGCGGTTTTGCTACAGGTTGCTATCGTTGTATCTTTAACCGATTCGATTGTTAAAATGATTGGTTGTCTGATCACAGCACTCATGATGGAGGATCACTTTACGTATAAGTGATCTGCTCCAGCTATAAGACCCAAATGGACGACAGTGAATTTGCGTGACTTGACGTCGTCACTCCTGCACTCTGGCAGTAAGCATAACGAGCTTATAGATACTCTGCAAACAATAGAATAACAAGCAATTGTTCTGGTCCCAGCCAAAGAAAATACATTGCACTCAATTACAGCTCCACTATAATAGGTAAACAGCTTCGAGTCATGTTTGTTCCCAGGCACGCTGCACGCAGTGATCTTTAAAGTCACTCCCAGACTCAGGTCTATACATATACCAAAATTAAGGCTTGATAGCATCACACACTAGACAAATCGTGGGAAATCCTAGATGGTCTCGATGCAGGTATAACTTTCCCGCAGCTTGTCGACTTGGAATGTCGCTGGTGCTGCAAAGAGAAATCCGCTGTGCCGCCGCGAGAATACTCGTAAGTAAAGACAATTTAATTAAAGCGATGAAGATGCAGAATCTAATAACCCATGTAATTAATGCACCCACTAAATTGCGATTTCACTCCCTCCGCATGGTAGATTCTCATGTGTCTGTGTAAAAGCACAACTCGTCTTCGCGGCCGTTAACATTTCAGTTTTGGATCCGCTTTATGGGAGTTTCTTCCACACGATATGGCTGATGGGGTGATGCGATGGGAAGTTGCCAGATGCCCATCTTGTTTCAATCGGATATGCACAAGCGAAAGAATGCTAGAAGATGATGGAGTGATGGGGCTTGTGCAGTTGCATTTTCGAAAGGTAAACATATTAAACTGGCTCACCAATAGTTAACATGGTTTACATGGTTGTGCTATGCTTTGGGAAATCACAGGTGACAAGATATGGCAGCTTTATTACAATGAATGGAATATTTTTAGTACCCTACTTTAATGATCTAGATTTTTAGTCCGTTATTTGAATTATTGCTAATTGATATTGATAACATGCGAAATAACTTTTTATGAGTTTTATGATACTCCAGCAAAAGACCGCAATGATTGCGTATGCCTTAAAAATGTTAGGAACCTGACTTAATAAAGACCATGACAAAGTCAAAGTGAATGCATTATAGGGTCCATTGTGATAGGTTCTTTAAGTTCAATTCGGGCCAATTTCTTGAGTTCGCTGATAACGCTGATACTTAGATAATTTCACCAGCGTCGTCGAAGTACGGACCAATAACCACGTATCGGCCAAAATTCACTCTAAAAAGTTACTTACTGTGGACGCATTGCTAACTGTCAAAATGACAGAGCTTTTCTTCTATCATGATGTCAATTGCTTTGAATGTGGTCAAGTAGTGTGATCGTTAAAGTTTTGACTGTCAATAGTGAAGAATAAAAATTACGATAACACGTTCGTGATAACAAAGTGGAGTGGCTTAACATCGGAGAGTCAACGCGGTGACCACTTACTGAGTGAGCAGTGGGTGACAATTCTGATCAATCGGAATTTCATCTGTTTGAGTATAACTTAGTACCATTATTCTTTTCCTACCATGGCCTCGCCTTATAGATAAGAATTAATGTTGGGTACCAACTTCAACTACAATATGCTTTGTGCTCGAAGACAAATTTTAATTTCATGTGGGTAAAATTCAAGGTAAGTAAGCACATCATACACACATGTTTTATTTATCAGAGCCCAAATTTGGACCGAAATTCAACTTTTAGAGAGTGTTATGACTTTCCTTTAGCACTTGAGAGAGCAAATGATTTCATTAAATGAATCTGAATCTCCTTTCGCACTCGTGCAGTTGATAGAGCCCTTAAAGAACTTGATATACACAAATCCGCTACCCCGGATAGTATCCCACCCATCGTTCTAAAGAGTGGTTCTTCAACACTGACAAAACCACTGCGTAATCTTTACCATCTGTCCTACTCTACAGGTCTCTTTCCGAGTGGATGGAAAACTGCATTTGTCCAGAATGTCCCTAAGAAAGGCAAACCTTCTTATCCTTTGATAACCATCCAATTGCACTTACGTCCCTTCTTTCCAAGGTCATGTAAACGCTGATTAATTATCAGCTTAAGAAATATCTTGAAGAAAGAAAACATGTGGTGTAAAAGTCTCACATTTGGGATAGGAGCTCCCACAACTCATTCGAATTATCTAGAAAAAATTCAAAATAGAGCTCTAAGAATAATTGGCGATAGAACTATAATGGAAACATTTACATCTCTAGAACACCGACGAAATGTGATATGTCTCTCATTATTTTATCGCTATTTTTACAAACAATGTTCCAGCGAAGTAGCCAGTTGCGTTCCTCCCCGTAAACTATTTAACCGTAATACTCATTCTTTTAGCAACGCTGATTAGTTTACCATTGAACCCAACTTCGAAAGTACTGTCAAATACAGCGATTCTTTCCTTAGCCGCACAACAAGTATATGGAATACTTTACCCTCCTCTATTTGCCCGGGCCATTTTGTTCTTCAGAAATTCAAAAAAATATGTGCATCGATATCTCCTCTTACTACTTCCATACTTTCCTAATGCTCCCACTGGTGATTGATGATTTTAAGGGTAGTTAAAACCCCTTTAAATCACGAATCCGTATGAAAAATTAAAACAAACTTTGACTGTCATATTATAGCTTCATCTCTTTTTTTCTGTCAAATTTCTGAGTTTCGGATGTGGATGCTTTTGTTGGTGTGCTTCTCGGCCAAAAATGAAATCAAATGGCAGAGTTCAGTACATTTTAATTTTTGTACATATTTATTGGTGTTTCGAACTTTTCATTTTTGGAATTCTTTTTGTTTTCAATGAATGCTAAATTCTGATCTGATGGCTTATATCTGAGAAAGATGGAACCAATCACAGAACCTTTTCGACAAAAATAAAATCTTGGCATCAAGCTCAACTATCAAAAATGAGTGTCTATTGTTTCGATGATTCTGTAATAATTGAATGAATTTAATATTATCTTTCGAACGTTGTATTATACGGTTTTAAATCAATACTGGTATGCCACGCCATTCATCAATAAAATTCACCTAATCGAATCGTTTGTTTTGGGAACGACATCACCCATAGTTCTTCGTACCTTCTTGATCATCCCCTCCACCACAAATTTAGTAGAGAAACCTTTTTTTCAACCGACATGGTATATATAAAAACCCAACTGATTATATAAGATGATTGTCAAAAAAAGTTTTATGAAGCTTGAATTGCATCGTCTAAAACTGAATACAAGATTTGATGTATTAATTGGTGTATTGTAAAGTTGCTTTTTACTTGCGATAAGGCAAGTTATGCATTCGTAAAAAAAATTCGAACGATTAAACATGACATTACGCTCATAGAGCAGCCTAAAAAAGCGATCGACAAGAAATGTCTGTCTGTCCGTCTGTTTGTATAACGAGCTGCAGCCTAAACGGCGTAAGCCATTACCTTCAAATTTGCTAAATGTGATTATTTTGGAATTACGGGGGGGGGGGGGGGTAATTGAAATTTTATTTTTAGGCCTAAAAATAACGGTACCTGCCATATGACCTTGAACATAAATCTTATTTTTCTCGAAAGCTGCTCCAACGATTTTGATAAAAAAAATTTGAGAATTTTTTTTGTTGGTAATAGCTATCATTTGATATGAATTAAGTTTACAGGAAGTCTATTAACGGTACATTTCAAATAACGGTTTTTGAAATTTTTGGCTTTCTCGGTACCTGTACATTGGATTTCTGTCAAGCTTTCTACCTGAGAAGATCTATATAGCCAAACAAATTCTGCATATTAAAATTTTGAATAACTTTTTTCTTATAATTAAAATTAATTTTTGAATTTTTTTTTTTGAAAAATGAATATTTTTAAAACTAATCAAAAAAATAATTTTAAATTTTATAGTCACATGTATATTAATAAACTCTAAAAAACTGCATACCAAAATTTCAAAAAAAAAATTGTTTTCAAAAAATTAAAAATTAAAATAAAAAACAGATACCGATTAAAGTGATGGTTTTGGCGGTTTTTATTAGTCTAAAAAATGATCTTAACCCACCTATACAGCATTCGCTTTCATTTATATGTACATATCTACATACCTAGGTTCTCTATATATTTTAAGGTATATATTACAATCCTAATTTTCATAATTCAAATCCATTTAAATATACATTTGTAGGTAGGTACCTATGTAACCATTCCTTGAATCATATGTATTCCACAATTAATTATATTAAGAATCAAGGTAATCTTACCTACATCGGCTTTAATTCTGCAAAGGATAACTACAAAGGATAAGGACAACCTATACCTACTAATAGCGTCAGTGGTTACCTCGTATGATCCAGTCGTGCATTTTATTTGTGTAGAGTCATTGTTTGTACACACAAGTCAAACTTACTAAAAGTGACTATTTGCTTTCGTTATTTTTACTGAACTAAGTTGTTTATCTTTCCTCTCTTTCTCTCGTGTAATAGAATGTCGTGTAATTGGAATATCAGTAAAATAATATGGACGTGAATTGCTCGCAACTAGTATGGAATTTCTGAATATGGTCTTTTTTCAGATGATTTTGTTCTGAAAAAGCCATTAGCCTGCCAAATTTATGAAACAATATTGTTAAATTTTACCAAAGATAAAAAACGTACATATTTCCTTCTTTTTTTAATAATGTATGCTTTTCCCCTAGGTGGTTGTCAAGCTAATATCCTGTTGAAGTAAAACTTCTTTTGCGGCCTTGGGGATAAGAAAGGTCGTATGAAGCTGTCAAACCGACCGACATTTGACTTGGCCCCACATTTGCCATGTTTGTTCGCTTTGTGGATTTCATATATGAGTGTAGATATGTATGTATGTGTCTGATTTGTGTGTATTCGCTAAGGATTTTTTTGTTGGTACGTGTTGTGGATTGTTATTCTGTAGGTTAGGTACCTACATGAATTGTGGTTTTTTTTTTAATTCAATTTTTCTATGGGTTCGTTGTGGATTCCCATAGATTAATGTGTTAATGTAGTAGGTATGCGCATTGTGTGTATTAGACGATGAATTTTTTTGTTGGTTCGTTTTGTTGCAAAGATTAAATTCGTACGTATTGTGTATATTTGACGGAGATTTTTTTTGTTTATTTTGTTGATGCTCATACATTGGTATATGTATATTGTGTTGTATTAATGTGTGTAATGCTTAAGTCGATCTTATTGCCCGTGCTTCAGTGTATCTACTTCGTAGATTTATATACACGGAGTAGTAATGTGTTATCCATTTTGCGGTTTCAAAAGTAAACGTAAATAAAACACATATAAAATATTTTTTTCAAGATATTTCTTTTTTATTATAAAGTTTGAACGCTGACATTATGTGTGAAACACTACATCATTTAAATGACCACCACGCGAATTGTTGCAAGCATCGATTCTTTTGAGGTAATTTTCGACCATTTTTTGACAAATATTGGGCGGTATCTCAGCCATAACTTGACGAATGTTGATTTTTAAGTGCTCAAGAGTTAAAGGTTTATCTGCATAAGCAGGGTCTTTCGCGTAGCCTCCCAAAAAATAGTCCAGCGGTGTCAAATCGCATGATCTTGGTGGCCACTTGATATCGCCACGACGAGAAATTACGATGCCAGGAAATGTCTCTTGCAATAAAGCCATATTCGCTCGAGTTGTGTGACATTTGGCACCGTCTTGTTGAAACCACATATTCTCCAAGTCGAATTCTTCAATAGCAGGCAAAAAAAGTCGGTTATCATATGACCAGAACGCTCCGAATTGACGGTGACAGTCGTTCCATCGTCGTTTTCGAAGAAGTAAGGTCCAATCACACCTCCGGACCAAAGAGCCTCCCCAAACAGTGACTTTTTGTGGATGTAATGGCCTCTCTTCAATTACTTGAGGATTCTCAGAACCCTAAATACGACAATTTTGTTTATTAACTTACCCACCGAGTGAGAAATGTGCTTCGTCGCTGAAGAAAATTTTGTTCGAAAAATAGCCGTCCACCGCCTGTTGCCCAAGCACCCATTCGACATATCTACGACGCTGTGAATGGTCAGCTGGCTTCAGTTGTTGTGTGAGCTGGACTTTATATGGATGTAGATGTAGATCCAAATGCAAAATACGCCATAATGTGCCGTAAGAAAGTCCTAATTTCTAAGAACGGCAAGGAATCGACACATTCGGGTCTTCGGTAACACTTTCACTTACAGCAGCGATATTTTCAGTGGTACGAGTGGTGCAATATCTGCAACCAATCCAGTCTCTTCAAATTTCTGCACAATTTTGCCAATTGCTTGCGTAGTTGGACGATTATGTAAACCATAATCTTCTCTTAAAGCACGATATGTGGCTGTGGCAGAATCGCCTTTTTTGTGGTAGGTTTTAACAATTTTAATGCGTTCAGCGATAATTAAGCGAACCATTTTCGTAAATGTCAGACTTTCAACTGAAAAAATAATTGGTTTAACAACTTAGTTTGACAGATGTCGAATTCCAGCCCTATACTTTTGAAACCTTAAAATGGATAACCCTTTATAATGTATGTAATGTAAAATTGCTGCACCATGAATCAAAGTTCGAACGACACCACGTTGACGTTTGCACAATTGGGAGATAGGGTCGTTATGGGCGATGCATCTATCCAAGTACAGGGCTGGTATCAAAAAATGTCAACTTCGTTTGTCTTTGACCGGTTTCCATAAAATTGAAATACATAATATAACTGGTAGCTGACATAGAATTACGAATAAAAAAAATTGTTTCAAATTAGGGAAGTTTTACCTCCGGCGCGTGTACATACCTTAGTACACACACTTTTTTTAAAATGTATATTTTAAACACAGGTGGCGTTGGCAGCAAATTGACAGCCGCAAAAGTACTCAATAATTATGAATAAAAAAATATTAATGTTGAGCTCTGAAACTAATTATATATTTGTATAAAAATTCTCATCACGGTTTTGTCTTAGAAGTACCAAGAGCATGCCAACATTCAAAGTGATCAATCTTAACCAATCTTCATCAACATTTTCTCCAAATGAAACAACAAAATTGCCCATCAGAAGAACTAATAACAACCACATTTCATTTAACTGAACCACCGCAAGCACCACCAAGGGAAGTAAACATTTCTCATAAAATTCGTGACTTAGAAATAATGAAATTCCCCATCATAGCCCAACATACATTAAATCCGCAGTAATCATACCATCTAACCAGTTTCTCGAAATAAGAGTGAAACTCTTTAATGAAAACTCTTTTAAAGCCTTGAACAATAAATACATAGAAGCTCATTCCGAGTGCAATATCTGTCGATACTTAGGGCGGTAAAAGGAAAAGACTTCAGCAGTTTCCTACGCTGACCTTTTTAGCACTCGCGGGGTTTGTCGATGCTATCTCAAGCGGATCGTTGAAATTGTAATATGACGTTACACCGCACATAATATGTAATGTATGTAAGAGTACTCGTACAATCATATGGCTAAAGTTTACCGCGTGGAATTCCTCAGATAAGTGGAGGGTTTCTTCCCTCTTAGACTGTTTGCAAGTCGTGTTTGTTGCCTCCTAGCACTGCGATGTGTTTGTGTTCCATCATAAATTTGCACTGGAGAGTTAAACCTATTAACTTGGAAATTTACATATTTCGCATGGATTTGGCGAATTAGAGCGGAAAATCACAACCGCTTCTTGCTTCCTTATTACATCGACTTCTAAGTAGATACATGATAGTCAGATAGTAAATGGCTACCTACGTTTGAAGTAGGTTTCTACTTCTGCTGTTTTATTGTTGGTCATACAGTGAAGGCCGTATTGGTCAGCAAAGGGCCCATTTTTTTTTTAATAAAACAAAAATAAAATAAACTAAAAATTATAATCTATAAAGAACTCACCGTTACAATGTGAAAGAGAAAATTAAAAAAAAGAAGACGCAAAATGCGAATAAGCACAGAAGAAGAAACAAAAGAAAAATATAAAAAAAAATGGAAGAAGTGAAAACAAAGATAAAAATAAGGCAGGAGAAGAAGGAAATACAAAATGGAATATCAAAATTCAATAGTTTCATTCCAACCTATAAGATGCGCCCATCAGCCATCCTGTCAAGTATGACCCTGTCACCAAACGGTGTATTAAGAAAGACGGAAGAAGATGAAAATCGTTTCATCACGCTTATCGGCAGACAGCGCGCGCAGATGTACACAGGTTTTGAAATACAAGTGCTAGCGTCTAGAATGAAGCAGTGTTAGTGCTAGAAATAGAAATAGGGTGATGGTGTCTGTGATTTGTATAGTTACTCTCTGTTATCCCATCGCTAACTTCTGTGGCGCATGTGGCATTCTGTTGGATGGCCGGTGCAATTAATTTTCTGCAAATTGCCACTTAGAATGATGATTCTCATTTAGCGAGCTCGGTGGTTCTTTTGTGGAGTTCTGGTGTATGTGGGAAGAAATTGTATACCTATATATATTTGTTGCTGTTTTGCCGTGCGGTGTAATTTTTTGCTAAACGTAAATAAATCCATCTGGTTGCAGAATAAATACCAAGAATACTATTTTTATTCTGAAAGATGCAGACAAAAAAATGATTATGGCTGCCAAGATGGATGAAGATGAGGAACGAAATTATATAGTTATAAGAGTTATTTGCGGAATGAAGCATTTTAAAAGTCACTCAGATAGAATGTACCTACATATTTAGAAGAATTCAAAACTCATTTATGGATGTAGGTAGCTTGCTTGTGAAAAACTTGGCCTAGAGACTTTTTTTCTTTTGGCTCAGGTGCTGTGGAATGTAAAGGATGTATTACTTTTTTTGTCCTTCTTAAGAACTTCTTTTTTGCTTATTTTTTTAGAAGCATAATATATCTACTTTATGTAAAATTTAATAAATTTAGCATGCAGAAAGAACTCAACTGTTCAGATTGACTCCAAACATCAGGAAGAAGTTTCTGCCAAGATAGCTAAAGAGTTGGGCCACTATTGAAATTTTGACAACCAGTTAAACTTCACGTCAAATTGGAGCAGTCGTACTTTGCAAAGGTTTTGAGAGTAACCGCTGGCATATCAAATACTTATAGGGAAAAATCTAAGAGACTGTCATGGTGCCGAAAGCCAACGAACTGGAGAAATAGAATTGGACGGTTTATACAATTTCGAAGCGAAAAGGCCACCAACAATCTAACCTAGATCTAATGCATTTCAGAAAATCAGGAGAACATGACTCTTTGAAAAAATGCAAGAAATATCATTACATAACAATCTGGACTAGATATGGGAAAGTAACGATAATTGATGAATATTTTTTCTAATATTCCCAAGAAGATTTGCTGCTAACATCTTTCAACAATTGTTCATTCTGAAAGCCAATCGAGTTAACAATGGGTGCAGCTAAAATCCCGAAGAAGTGCCAGGTCTTGTCCATGATAGCGGACGACTAAGTAAATTTCCTGGAACCTTACTATTGTTTTCGTAAACCTATCCAACATATTTCAAATACCAGCTTCATTACGTAAAATCATTGAAGCACTTATTCTTCGAAGCCTTGACATTCTTGACATTTAACCCTTCATCCAATTCAATCATCCACACAAACAAAAAAGTCGTCCACTTTTCAGATCTAACTGCTTTTCTGACTTGTCAAAAAAAAATATATATATATAGTTTTGCGGTTTGCACGGAGCTTCAGTTGGATCGACTACCACGAAAGCATGTTAGCAAACAGAGACTTCACGAAGTATCAGGAATCAACTTTTTGAAAGAATAATTCCTGCTATACGAATATGAATTTAATGAGATAAGATTCGCAAAAATAAGCTTCAATGTTGCAAAATGCTAAGTGATTTAATGAACGCTATATCTCTTTCTGACGTGACCACAAAATCCTTCTACGCTCTATTACCATACCGTCTACGTTTACAGTGTTAATTCAACGCATGAAACATTGACGATCACACGGATGATGCAAGTCAATCAATGTTGCCCGAAAATACATTAGCATTCCTAGTGTTAACGTGATTTAAGTTAATGTTAAGGCATTGTCACGTAAAACTTTGGCTTGACCACATTTAAACACATCGAAATCTGTCTCTAGCAAGTACGTTGACATTTGCGTTGAGTCAACGCACTGAGGACATGAATAAAAAAAAACAAGAATACGACACTTCTATTTTTTCGATTTGTTGTGGTAATTTTTGACAACTCGTTTGACGTCACTAGAGAAGAAAGAATATTTGCGTTGAACAGTTTTAATTTTGTTTTTGAAATTACATATATATTTTGTCAAATAGATTAAAAATGTTGTTTGCTGTTTGTACCAAGTGGGGGTAATAATTACAACCAATAAAATAAAATAAAATAAATTAAGAAGAGAAGATGTGTCATATCACACTTTCCCAAATGATCCAGAACCGAACTGCTTAAAATTTGGATTTAAAGGGTGATTTTTTAAGAGCTTGGTTTGTGAAAATTCAAAAAAACACAGAAACTTGTAAAAAGTGAATGAAATTTTTATTCGGATCGATAAATCAATTTCTGCCATTTACTTTTTAAAAATAATTTCACTTAAATGTTGCCCGCGGCTACGCTTCAGGTGGTTCATTCTGAAGGTCCAATTTTGGCAAACTTTTTCACACATTTCGGCCGGAATCTCACCAATGACGCGTTCAATGTTGGCTTCCAAGGCAGCAATCGTGTTTGGCTTGTCCCCATAGACAATAGACTTAACATAGCCTCACAAAAAATAGTCTAACGGGGTCAAATCACATGATCTTGGTGGCCAATTGACTGCGCCAAAACGTGAGATCAACTGCTCACCAAATTCGCCTCTCAATTGATGCATGGTTTCGCGTGCAGTGTGGCATGTGGCACCGTCCTGTTGGAACCACATGTCGACCGAGTTCAATTCTTGCATTGTCGGCAAAAAAAAATCTGTTATCATCGAACGGTACCTTTCTCCATTGACCGTAACCCTGCGGCCTTCATCGTGATTGAAGAAGTACGGCCCAATGATGCCGCCTGCCCATAAACCCCACCAAACAGTGCATTTTTCGGGATGCATTGGTAGCTGCTGAATTGCCTCTGGCTGCTCTTCACTCCAAATACGGCAATTCTGCTTATTCACGTATCCATTTAGCCAAAAATGAGCCTCGTCGCTGAAGACAATTTTGCCGGACGTAGCTTGCGAAACACATTTTTCACAGAGCACGAATTTTGATAATAAATTTCAATAATTTGCAAACGTTGTTCAGGCGTAAGTCTATTCATGATGAAATGGCAAACAATACTGAATCGAAATGTCAAATGTTCGTGGAATTTGTCATGTGTGATCTGTCAAAAATATAAACGTCAAAAACCAAGTAGCAAAAAAATCACCCGTTAGTTTTATAAAAAAAAGGATGCCTTTAATGCAAAAACAGATAGAATTTGTGGTGACCACTTTACTGCAGATGACACAGAAACGAACCTCCAATTTGAATTGGGTAAGTGCATTTGAGTTCCTTTAAAATGAATAAATACAAAATATTTTCTATCTTCATAGGCTGAACGGATAAAAAGCGCCCCGTATTAAACATGGTCCCATTCCAACAGTGTACAAAGCAAGGGGAAACGCTGAATTATCTGGGCAGTCAACTATAGGGTTTTGACCAGGGATACAAAAAATTTTAGAAACTCCATTAGACGCAAGCCGATTTGGATTCAAGTATATGTTGTCGTATAGATGGAATCAGCACGTATTAGAAAACACATTTGATCATCCTGATAGAGAATAATTCTACTTTAGATTAAGTTTCCACATTTTAGGACACAACGAGGGTATTATTTCGGACGCAGCGAATGTAAGCTTTGACGATGCCCCAGATTTGGAAGCGCCATTGACCGGTTTGCAGACATTGGTTTAGATTATACAAAAAATAATCCGAAATGTCTTTTTAGGTGCCATATTTCAAACCATTGCTTGGGAACCAGAAGAGGATAATACTGATGGCAACAAAGATAATGGAGATTTGACCACCTTAGGGAACGATGGCCTAGAAAATATGGCCGGATACATACGCCATAAATTAAAAAACAAAATTCAATCGTATTTATGGGTGGACCAGCTAAGTGAAGGCGACTTGCCAAAGTCATCACCAAGGATGTTAAATGACTTGACGAACTTGGACAATATCTTCGAACCCTTCAATGGAGAAGACTTAGTAATTTATCCAGGCTACCAAACAAATCTACTTGAATTGGCCAGACATTGACTACGATGTGGACACAAACACTCCGCGCGAGGATGCATTTTTATTTTAGAATAAGAGCACTTAACGGACTAGACTTATTAAAATGCAAAAAACGAAAACACAATAAAATTACAGCATAATTAAAACATTTTCCATTTATTTAATCCACAATAATCTTTAAACATTAGGGGTACTCACGATCCGATGTAACTCGTTTTGTACCATTGTAAAAGTGTAAAAGTGTAGCACTACAACAACAATATATACTGAGTGTCAAAGTCTTTCACTTTTACACTTTTACTATAGCCGAACCCTATTAGGGGTATTCAAAATCTGATGTACCAAGTCTTGTAAAATTGTAAAATTTTATTTTTTTACAACAGACTGTGAATACACCTTTACTACTCTGTAACAACACTGAAGCAAATGTCAAAATCTGTTTCACATTTGTTCTGAAGTAGGTTTAGTTTGTGTTAAAAAAATCTTACACTCTTGTATTTTACTGTTACAATAGGGTTCGGGTATTGTAAAAGTGTAAGACTTTGACTTTCAGTATATTTTGTTGTTGTAGTCCAAAAAAATGCTACACTGTTACGCTTTTACAATGATACAAGACCAGATACATCGGATCGTGAATACCCCTATTGTAACAGAAAAATACAAGAATGTAATTTTTTTTAACACAAGCTAAGATATTTCAGAACAAATGTGAAACAGATTTTGACATTTGCTCCAGTGTTGCTACAGATTAGATAAGGTGTGTTCACAGTCTGTTGTAGAAAAATAAAATTTTACAAGACTTGTTACACAAGATCGTGAATACCCCTATTGTTATGTTTGGCTAAATTTAAGTTAAATCTTCGATACACATTTATCACTCCTACTTACTTGATTCTTGAATTTATAGCATTTAATTTAAATGTAATAAAAGTTATTTAAACAAATGGTTTGTTTATATTATTCGATCACGAAAAATTTAGGTATTTGCTTTAGGTATGGCTTTCAAATTTGTTCTTCTCTGGTGACGTAAGTAAAATAAGACAAACATAGAAGTGTCGTAATCTTGTTTTAATTAATTCTTGCACTGAGGATGTGGTGAGAAATTAAAATTGATTTTGTGGTGATGTAAGAGATTCGGTGACTGATAACGTTGATAGTCTAATTGTAGCTTGACAATAACAAAACGAATTTTGTTGAAGCATCGAACATATAGAGATATCCAATACGAACGTGTCGATGTTCGCAGTCTATGGCGGACATGTTGTATTTTTACTTTGTCCGTCATAATCTGTTGTTTCTTATTCAGTCGCTCACGCCAAATCGCAATGGAAGATTACACCATTTTTTTTGGTTAGTGCTAATGTTTTTTCTTTGTCAAATAATAATCAACGTCAACCGCTCAGCTCTACATATCAATGATAAAGAGTATCTTTTAATCCGAGTTGAACAACATGCAAATGAATGATATGCAGATCTAGTAAGATGGCGCTAGCGCTACGTTCCACAAAATAAATGTCATAATGGTTATTCTAGACTACCAATGCGAGAGCATGTAGTCATATCACAAAAATAGTATTGAAGAGGCTACCGAGAACACATGATTCGATCTCGACTTTCTTATGACGGATTTTTTCAAGTTGCAGGTCTAATCCAATAAGCTCAAAAATAAAACAATGTCGGTAATACTACACACACATCTTCTTTTATTTTATTTCGACATTGACACGCCCGTAATGGAAACCCCTTTACATTACCCAACAAAACAAGAACTATATCTGTCAACTGAATTCTCAATCCGCCGTAACCGGTTATATATTGGGGGAATACCAGCCCATAACCATACCATACCAACTGTCATGTGGAATAGTCTAAAAAACAACGCGTCCCGATGGCGTTAATACATTCCAACACGGACAATGCGTTGAACCAAAAATTAGTGTAAGCGCAGGTGTCAACGTTTGCGTCAACGCATTGACAGCATTTTTCGTTTATGTCGCCAGTCTAATCGTAGCCTAAGATCCACATCCTTAAGTTCGGTTTGTCCAATTTTATTTTCACTTAGTTGACAGAAAAACTGGTTTCGTGTCAAAGTTATTTTTTCCGCTGAACCTAGGACTGTTACTGCCCACTCACCATTTGAAATCAATTCCATTCTCTGAGAACAAACCAAACCCTATTTGACAATATTCTCCACAAACTACTTATACCTATACACGCATAAGGTCACTGCTAGATTTTTTGCTGCTAAACTTTGCAATTACTCATGTTGCCAAGCTACTAGTTAGTTACATTAATGGTTAGAGAAATCCCATAAACAAATGTTCTCGCTATTGGCAGCACGCAAGGCTGTTTGCATAATTATATGCTACAGTAACATGCAAACAAGAAGCAAATTTACCCAAATGAGGAACCAGACTGGCTAACATGCACCCCATACTCGTATGTGTTATGTAGTGCTTTGGTGCAATTCAATAAAACTGATTAAGATTATCACAGAGTTGGGTCCGACTCATAAATTCATTGCTAAGGTCAATCTCCCCATCATCGTTATAAGCACGCTATAACTACGTCGTTATATTTATCGTGAACTCTTGGTCCACTTTCCGCTTTGGTCAACTATATGGGGCTGTGCCTTCACTGAAAAAAAACGACACCTTTGACTTAAATTGAATTGACCTTTATCCAACACTTTTATCACGAATGGTTGTGTAGGTATAGTTTTCAATTTCAGAACAGACGTCACTTCACTCGACGACGACTACATCAACCATCAACGATGCAAGCACAAGTTGGCAGAAGGCAGACTATTACTTAATAGCGCTGCGGTCGATTGAATATCCAGGAGAGGAGAAAAATAAGCGTCTGTGGCATCTTGGGAGGAATGAGGCATTTGTCAGACGAAAAACGATACTATATACCGTGGGATACCTTCGCATGCGAATCCACCAAGCCAAGCCACCAAGGAAGGAACTGCAATTCGCAAACGAGTATGTGGATTCTGTGGTTGCAAGTTGGTATAGCAAAAGCAACTCCTCCGCCACCGCCGCCGCCGCGCCGGCTGTGCTACTACCTGATTTTGCATGAATTGAGCCAGTTTAGCCAGTGCATGGATAATACTATACTCGTACCTTTGGCAATCCCAAGTGAGTTGATATTACGGATTATCGAAGGAAGAAGAGGGGAAGAAAGAGAATATTGCACCGCTATTATTTCCTGGTGTGTGCATCATAAATGTCTTCCTAGAATCACTGCCGACTGCCGCCGGCTCCATAGCACTATAAACACCACAGGCTCGATACGGTGCGGTCGGTGTGAACGCCCTCTTCTGGAATGGAATATTTTCAATAGAACTATTGCAAGACAGAGAGAGAAACTTCTATCAAATATCATATAGTGATGGCTGAGATTGAGATTAAGACTTAACGGTTTAATGTAAATTTCCATGAACAATCATTACCTGCCTAAGTGCATTGTGCATCAGCACAGCTCATATTTTTTTAAAAGCGAAAGAGAGACAGAGAGAGAGGTCACTCGGCTTTGGGTACCGTATATAATAGTGTGATGCATAATAATCAAGGTGCACGCGGAAAGATTGATCCATCGCGTCTCGTCGCCAACGCCAGTCTTCGTTGTCGGTTAGGCAAATTGTTCTATGGCGCTCTCTTGTATGTCAAACCAATCAATTTGACGTAGATCGTATGCTCGCTCAATGATTTGGCTATAAGCTTTGGGCTGGGATTAAATTTCCAATGAAAAATGCAATGTTCTGCCCCACGATTCACATGAGATATTCAACGTCAGATAAACGCAGTTTTCTGTCATGAAGCGAGGGGGAGTAGTTATTGTTTGTTTGTGTCTATGTATGTATGTATAGTTGGGATCACTCACAAGGGGGCCAAACTGTAAACTAGCACCAGACCTATGGCATATGCAATGCAAGTCAACATTATAATCTTCTTTTTGTACTTTTTCTATTTCTTTAACTTCATCGTCTTCGTTGGTGCCGTCGTCATTGCCGTCGCCGTTGTGGATGGCTAAGCCAACAAGAAGTCTGCCTGCAAGGTGAAGAAGTCATTCCAATGAACGGTACCTCGTGCTAGCTGTGTTCAAACTGCCAATAAAAATACATAGAGCCAATACAGGTTGGGTATAAAGTGTTCGATCGATGGATCAAGTTTTCATCATTCCATTTTACAATTGTGTGGAGAAGTTTGTTTCCAATACTGTTTTTTTTACTTTTTATTTATTTATTTTTTTTTATAGTGGAGAGTTCATTTTGGAGTTTTTAAATTTTTGAACGTCAAATCAGAAAGGGGAAAAGTATACAACCTGAAAAGTAAGGAAATTTCTGGAATGTTCAACGCAGAATTATTTTGAAATCAATTTTAAATATTTAACATGACAGAAATTTGACAGTTAGTAATATCGATTTGAGCAATACAAGGAATTTTTTCATTTAGTACAGTAATATGTTAGGTTTGTTCTTTGAACCAGAAAATAGTTCCAAATTCAATCCGGGGTTGGTATAAATCGTTCTTGACAAAGAAATTATGTGATTTCGATCTCTCTAAAAAAATTGGATTTTTTTTGTTCCGAAGGAGCCCTTACCCAGACCGAAGGCAAATTCTGATTTTATTCTGGACAACCCACAAAGATTACAGAGCTACGAATGTGTGTTACTTTTTTCGTTCTGGACATGTGCGGCTTCATACCGCGCTCTATAAGAAAAAATAAGATCGATTGATCATTCGGAGTTAATTGTTTAACAGACGAAATGTCATGAGTGCCAAAAGCATGTGAAAAAATACTCTATATAATTGAAATGGTGGAATTTATTTTTTTTAAATAAATAATACAATAAGACGGAAATGAATTAACGAAATGTCAATTAATGATAGCAAAGAGTTTAAATGTGTTCAAAAACCAAATCAAAGTGTTCGGAACAAATTCAAAGAATACTCTTTGCGGTCAAATTCTGTTTTGAATGAAAAAACAAAACACTTTATGCTATCGATAGTTTGTGTAGAATTGTTCATTTTGTTCCAAAATGGAGTCCAACTGTCTCCAATCTTACAAAAGAACAGATCTGTTGTGAATTGTGCAAGCACAATTCGGTGCAGTTTTCATTTAGTTTAAATTTCTACAACAAATTTGACTGTCGTTAGTAGTTCTGTTTGACGGCTCTCAAGTTGTTACAAAAAATCTTGATCAACCATGGGTAGAGTTCAACGAACGGATTAAATTTTGAGATTTTGGTATTTAGTGCCATCTAACGGAAAACTTAAAATAAAAATATAAAAATGTATCTTCTGTAAGGTTCAACTTGGTCAAATATTTAGGTTAGGTTAAATTGATGGGCTGAGAGTTGGTCTTGTTTTACTGTCAAACTGTGAACTTTGATCATTGTTTAAAACATGCATTGTATCCCTAAATTGTGATATTTCCCCAATTTTGGAGCATATTGCTCAGATAATGTAAGATGTCCTTATGTATTCATCATATTTTTCATTCATTTTTAGCCTGTCCAGAACACATAATAATACCAGATGGCGCAAAATTAATCAGCCTATCCGACGGTTCTATAATTTTGTTACTAATGGCGGCAGATGTCAATCAAATATCAAAAAAATCATTCCGCGTTTTATCGTAATATCGATTCATGACTTTTTGACGTTTCTTTTGTATCAGTTTGCTTCAGACATATCAAAGAAGAATTTATAGCATCTTCCTATAAGATGATTTAATAAAGTGCTACCTGTTACTTATGGAAGACGCAGGGATTTCTTGTCAAAGTTTGGATATTTCAGTTTGTTTATTAAATCAAAGATAGGATACTATGAACTTTATTGATAAATAAATAATAAAGCTATGAAAAATTAAATCATAAAAATGACATGTCAAAGAGTTTAAAAGAATTTTTTAGACCTGTCAAAGCAAATGGCAATTAATAAGGAATGGAATTTTATGTGGGCATAACTGTGATCAACTGTATTTCTGATACATCAGTGAAGAGATCCGAGATGAAGACTTTTTCGTGTCTCTTACTTTGACAAAGTAGTGTTTTTCTTTCAATACCAACTGTTTGAAATCAATCTAGTTGCGCTGGACTGGTCTCCATTATCCAAGTGTGCCAAAGTCCGCTAATGCAAATTGATAGTCCCTCTGTGTACATAATACATATGTATGCACCTGAACTTTTATCTAACCTATTCCGCCAGCTCCACCATTTGCTTTCCCAACCTACAAAACTGGTTGTTAAATTTCTTCTTCTTTCCCTGGTACAAGTGTGATTCTTTCAATTTTATTTGGCGAGTGACGATCTCGCGCCACCAAGAAAGTTGTCCCAGACCAGAGGCTGATCAAAAAAAAAGTTAAAAAAAAGATCCCAAACTTAAGCCTCTCTCTTGCTTCTGGTTTCAACTTTTTTCGAATGGCGAACGAATGAATGAATTGGTTATAGGCTCGAGGGTATCACGACCGGGCAGAGAGTAGATCCGCGGCATATGGCGTACGTTGAAGGTATTTGCAAAGATATTCTTGGGCCAATTACCCAATTAAGATTCTGAGATACTTCTTTTTATACTGGATGGTGTCGTTGCTGTTTTTTTTTGCTCACATTCGCTAAGCCAGACAGGGGACATTTAATCCGGGATTAAGTGGTGACACAAGTTTCTTGAGTCGCGTTCTAAGAATGTGACTTTTTTCTGCCCATAATGGAGATAATTTACGATGCCATATGAGAAATTAGAAAGATTAACAAACTAAACCTTTGAAGAGAAGAGGAATGGAATCATGGGTACAAATACTTTGTAATCTCGCATGTGAAACTTGTGCAGGTGCCAAATGAAGATAGTTAGAGAACAGCTTGGAATAAATATCTTGCCCAGGGCTAGTTTTTTTTTTTTTTTTTACTACCAATGAATGAGGGATTGTTAACAATTTATATTTTGCCCCAAGCAATTACGTTGAACAAGAGATAATTTGGTTCGAAAATGATTTTGTATAATTTAGTAAACCAACACGGAACAATACGCAATGAACGTTATGCGGTTACAACTTTGTGGGATTTTTTTTTATTATTTAGGGACAAACTATGGCATGACTTAAAGTGGTGAGTTTTCTTTATATTTCGATTGGTTAAATATTTAAAACTTATGGTAATTTTCCTCTATGGCTCTTTAACTATTTAACGTAAAGCTTAAGCATTTTATTATGAGAAAAGTATTCACTTCATAATTAGAGTGGAAAGCGTCACAAAGTTTTCACTTTATCAGAAGTTGCTATAATTTTTTCAACTGGAGGCAAATGTCAATCGAAACTAATTTCTCGGTGTATTTTGTGTTTGCTAACTTCACAAATGTCAAATTAGATTTGACATATATCGTCATTTGCACAAATTGTAATATCTAGGAGCTTTTTGTAAACAAAAAAAAAGGATTTCAGAAAATTAATTCTCCTGACATTTGCAATTATTTAAGAGTTGTTTAATATGGCTACCATAACAACGTTGGCTTCCAGAGTAAAGAGAAAGTACAACGGCTAGAGATCACTATTGGTATTTTCCAGATCTCAAGGATTGTTGTAGTAGAATTCTACCAACAGAATTGTTCATGTTTGGGTAAGAGCAGGCCATGTACAGAGATATGGCAAGCAATCGAATCCTCCTCTTCATCCTTATAGCGTCGGCAAAAATAGTTGTGTGCTTTGTTATTCGACTGTGTGCTATTACAAAGTAAATGTGGATTCTACGTAGACTTCCGATCTAACTTTATCCACATCTGTTTTTTTTTTTTTGTCAAAAAAGTAGTGGACCCAAGCATATCTAGTTGAACGCTGTACCTTGCTTTGCTTGAAATGTCACTTATCATCAAGAGCGTCCAACCATAAAATCGCCAAAGATTAAGCGGCTTGTAAACGCAGCCCTCAGAATTTTGGTTGTCTAATGTATATCGTGCAGTATGCGCTGTTTGCCCAATGGAACATCATGTTCTTCTCTCCAGTATTAATTTATTCAATTAAGGAAGGAGAAATTTGTTGAACATTGCCGTCGCCTTCACCAATTTCCCATCCTGGGTTATATAGTTGTCTCCCTCGTGCTCGAAATGTATCGGACGACCACCAAATTTCAGCCGATATTCACGCTGCGCCAACACCATCGTGTATTTTTCCGTAAATACAATTGAAACAATTATTTCGCATTCTTAGGAGTATAGCGATTCAAATGTCAATATAGAGTTGACAGGTACCGCCATTTGCCAAAATGTTAGCAACTTTTAAAATGTCAATGATATATGAGGCATCTTTTATATTCGTGTGTGTGTTTGAAGAAGTTCAAAATCGAATGTTCCAATTAAAAGTTATTCACTAGCCATGTATGAGTTGTTAGAAGCTTTGACACATTAATTAATAAGAACTACATGTTGATGTGGATATCTGTTACATTTTTTTATAATTTAACGGATAGTGAATAATTTGGGCCTAATAGAAGAGAGATAGACTCCCAAAGTGGAATTAATTTTGGGATTTATCACTCCTTTTCTTGCCTGCTTCACATGAAGTACCCTTAAATATTTCAGGAGTTTGGCATTATATTCACATCACATTAAATTCAAGGAAATTTTGTTGGCACTAAATAGGCAAGAAATCCACAAGTTTGAAGCGCAAATTTGATAGTCCAATGTGTCGTCTTCGACATCATAAATAATTAATAAGAAGGTATAAAAGACTTCCTTGCGGGACACCAGATTTAAGCACGAATTTATGTAGTAAGTTAAGTGCAGCCGTAGGTTTACCATTAATAAAGCATTGATGTTTGATGAGATGAGTGATTTATAATTAAGGAGCATCATATAGTACACAATAATAAATTATGTCTTTAAATGATTAGAGTATACAACATGGAAGTTTGTCAATGGGCCAGAAGTTTGAGAAACCGCCTTTACATCCTTTTTTATGAACTGAGTTATAATGAACACATGCATTGGAAACAGTATACCGTATAAGAAATAGATAGTTAGTTTTAGAAAATTCAAAAGACGTTATTCTCATTAAAACAGACGCACACATTTAAGGAAATCCCATCGCGGCCAAAAAGTAAATTAACATTAAGCAAGCTGTTGTTATCAACTCATGTGATGATAGACAGAATTTAGTAGGAGGAGGTCTTTCATATAAATACTCGTAACTGAAGAAGGTATTAATATCTACTACAAGATCTACAAAATATCAGTCACCGCACACCGTCGTCAGTGCGTTCATTGCAAAATTAATGTCAACGCAAATCCATACGTTATTGTCGAAACATTGACAATATTTTTCGTTCACAATCACAAAAAGTGGCTATATTATTAAATAGATTATGACACCGTTTTTACGTCAGAGTCAATGCGCTGACCGACTATGTTGACCGTGTAATTCTAGCTTAAGACCTAAAAAAAAAATAAAATAAAAGCAGAACAAACGTTTTCATTCATAAAAACTAACTACAACCAAAGAACACCGGGTGACCAATCTTGCGCCATCCTGTATTTCATAAAAATTGTCTCAAGTACATGAATAGTACTCATGAATCAGTGCTCGTGCCTAGTAATTCATGTAATAATTTGATAAACTATGTTGCCGTGCTTCCAGTGAAAGGATTGGAAAGGTACCATAAATAGTAAAACTGTGTTTATAAATAAGAAAAATTCCGTGTCTGTTAATACGAATATGTATGGCTTTAAAAACGATTGACTACAGAGATGTAAAATCCTCTGCATTTAACCATTTGCAGTATTTTCAGTTATTAATGTTAAACTTGAGATTTAAATTCTTCAATTTTTAGCTTATAGGGCAAATTTTGCATTTGAAAAAAAATCGAACTCGATACTTTAATCAAACTTGACACTTAAGCATTTTAGTTGATTGCCTCCATTCTTTTTTCTAATCTTATTTACCTCTTAAACGGCTCTAACGAACAAATATGTGCGCTTTTTTTACATAAAATGTCATTAACGGCATCTGCCAAAGAACCGTTTTTTTTTATTTTCGACTTAACAGCTTAACGGATTTTCATTAATTTTTTTACAGGAGGCCCTTCAAATTAAAAAAAAACTGCATAGGTCCTAAAGTTTAAAAAAAAAATGTTTTTTTTTGTTGTTGTTATTTTGCGGGTGGCAATGGCGCAGTGGATATAGTGCTTGACTGCTTGCTTAGACGTGAGGGTTCGATCCCCACGCTAGGTTAGGTTAGGTTGAAGTGGTCGTCAGGAAAACAGCTGACACACTTAGACCTTAGACAGGTCCATTGTAATACGACATGAAGAGAAATTTACTCTTTAATCAAACTGGAGTCTCGAATGAAGCGATGAATTCGGTGAATCTCAATGTGTCTAAGATCACTGGTGTCGTCGAAAAAATATTCCCCCCGGTGTAATCTTCTTCCTTGGGAGAGAGCAGGACATGAACAAAGAAGATGTGAGATAGTCTCTTCTTCCTCCTCGTCCATGCAGTTTCTGCAAAAGTCATTGGAGAAAACGCCAATTCTTTTGGCGTGTCTACCAATTAAACAGTGTCCAGTTACAACACCTATTACGGAGCCAAGATGTTTCTTGCTCAAAGAGAGTAAACTTTTTGAGCGTCTTGGGTCTAATTCTGGCCAGATTTGTTTGGTGGCCAGGCACGTAGTGATGTTTGACCGTCTAAAATTTATTTGTTTTATGGAGTTTTGATGCAACAATAGTTTGCTTTTAGCTATAGGCATACCGATTTCTTCCATTTTCGGTAGAATAGGTATTTTGGTTCCTTTTCTGGCGAGTTCGTCGGCTTTGCAGTTTCTCCAAAAAATCACTATGTCCCGGCACCCAAATCAGGTGAATGTTAAACTGTTCTGCCATCTCCCTGAGAGATGATCGACAGTTGCGGGCATTTATGGAGTTTATGTAAACAGCGCCAAGTGATTTGAGGGCTGCTTGGCTGTCAGAGAATATGCGGATATCCGATGTAGATATCACGTTTTCCCTTAGCCAGGATAACACCTCTATAATCGCCAGAATTTCCGCTTGAAACACGCTACAATTGTCAGGGAGATGGAAAGAGAGACTAGGATTTAGTCTGTCTGAGTACACACCACCTCCCACTCCCTCTTCGGTTTTCGAACCGTCCGTATAAAAGTGGGCTGACTCATCTTTTAAGAACCTCTCATCCTCCCAATCTGATCTTGGTGGTATGGTAACTTGGAAGTTCTTGCCGAAGGTAAGCTGGTGTGTGGTGTAGTCGGATCGTCTTAGTTTTGCTCCGACCTTGTTCAAAATATTAGAATGGCCTATCGAATTGCTAGTCCATTGAGAGATGGCTTTGAGACGAATAGCTGCACTTGTTTGCTAAAAATATCGAGGGGCGTAAGGTTAAGTAGTATGTCAAGGGCAGCCGAGGGTGTGGAGCAGAGTACCCCACTGATACATAAGCTGGCTGACCTTTGGACCTTATTTAATTTGTCACAATATGTGACTTTGTCCAATGCAGTCCACCATACTACTACCCCATAAGTAAGTATCGGTCTAACGACCGCTGTGTACAACCAATGGGTAATCTGTGGGGATAAACCCCATTTATTTCCAATGGCTTTTTTGCAAGAGAATAGTGCAACTGTTGCTTTTCTTACTCTTTCTTGTATATTGGATTTCCAACTCAGCTTTTTATCTTGTATGATACCTAGATATTTGGCTTCGTCTGAGAAAGCCAGTGGCGTACCATTTATTGATGGTTTTCTGTCTTGGTTGGGTTAATATTCAGACTACATATGGTTGCCCAAATTTTTAGGCGATTGAGAACATTTTGCATTAAGTCTATTAGAGTTGGAGCGTGCTTACCTGTTACAACAATGGCAACATCATCGGCATGTGCTATTACCTTATATCCCTCTGCTTCCATGTCAATCAGCATTTCGCTTACCACTGTGTTCCATAGAAGTGGGGATAAAACACCAACTTGTGGAGTCCCTCTGCTGACATACCTTCTTTCTACCACGCTAGGTAGCAATGCAGCATTCTTTTCTATAATACCTAATTCTCAAATCAACTTTGCCAACAAAAAATTCTTTCCTATCTTTCTATTCCTTCTAACTAGTGCCCTGCAATTCAAGTTGTATTTAAAAAGACTTTAGGTCTTACAGTTAAAATTATTATTATTTTGAAAAAAAAAAATCAGTTTTTAAAAGATTATGGCGCAAAATTTTAAACAACCCATTGTTAAGGGCTTAACATTTTACTAGTTAGCAATTTCCTAAGTGCTTATTGATTCAATAACTATTTCAAGATTTTTAAACCTTTTCTAAACTAGTAAATTGCTAATTAAGCAAAAAGCTGAGCATTTGTAGGATTTGAATTTTGATGAACACAATTATTGTTGTTATGCGTTGTAAATTAATTATATCTTGATGAAGACCCAACATGTGCTCTAAAAAGGTATAAGTTATTTCTATTTTCATCACTTTAACTTCATTATGTACAAAAAAAATGGTGCACCAGCAGGACTCGAACCTGGGCACCCCGCGTGCCAGGCTGACATACTATCAGATTTCTAAATGGATTTAGCAAATTGCTAAAAGTTAAAGTAGCCATTCCGTGTTTTTAACTTTAGTAAAATGTTAAAATCGTTCAAAATTAGCTCAATCATCTTTTTAGCTTAGTAAAATGCTAAAAGTGGCTTTAACATTTTACTAAATCGTTTAAAATTTTGCGCCTATGTTTTTAAATGTATATCATCAAATATGTAACATAATTTAAATTGGCATACCACTTTTTTTCTTAGAAAAATATTAAAGAAATTTTGTATATGAAAAATTGAAGTCGTATCTTAGACTTTAAAAATATATTACGCCGATTCAATTACGAGAAAGTACGTGCAATCCAATCGTTCATTTTTTTTTTACTTACATCCATTGCAGTCGTTTATGCGGGCCTTATACCACACAATATTATTGCGCAGAGTACTCGGTATTGCGCAGTAATATTGACCGTGTAAGGGCTTTATTGCGCATACATTTCGGTTTGCCCAATATATTGTGGGATTTAAAAAAAATTTATGGCGCAAAATTTTAAACGATTAAATAAAATGTTAAAGCCACTTTTAGCAATTTACTAATATAAAAAGATGATGGAGCTAATTTTAAACGATTTTAACATTTTACTTAAGTTAAAATCACGGAATGGCTACTTTAACTTTTAGCAATTTGCTAAATCCATTATGGAATCTGATAGTATATCAGCCTTGCACACGGGGTGTCCAGGTTCGAGTCCTGCTGGTGCACAATTTTTTTATTTTTTTTTTTTATAAATAATGAAGTTAAAATGATGACAATAGAAATAACTAATACCTTTTTAGAGCACATGTTGGGTTTTCATCAACATATAATTAATTTACAACGCATAACAACAATAATTGTGTTCACCAAAATTCAAACCCTACAAATGCTGAGATTACTGCTTAATTAGCAATTTACTAGTTTAGAAAATGTTTAAACATTTTGAAATAGTTATTCAATCAGTAAGCACTTAGGAAATTGTTAACTAGTAAAATGTTAAGTAAAATGTTGTTTAAAATTTTGCGCCAATATTTTTTGGACAATATTCAATATATTGCGCACCATACTGCGTCGTGTAATACAAATCTATATATTTCCTTCGCATAATTGAATTTTTATTTGATTAAATAAAAATATGACGGACCAAGTCATAAATAGAAAAGATGACAAAAGTTTTTTTATTCAAGTGCATTTAGGTAGTGTTTCTTACTCTGTTCAATTCAAATTTTCAATACATGCCTTATGGGAGAGCTTTTTCAAACACATTGGTGCCGGCTGGTGTTTACATGGCAAACAATTTGAGACATTCCTACTGAAATATTCCATAAACGCACGTACATTCCACCATAACCTGTCTGCTGCCCGGTTGAGAGGAGAGGAGACTGATCGCCAATTTGACTCTCGCTTATTAAAAAATAAACACATTGATCAAGAGTTACCATTGGTCAGTTGATGGAAATTTTAATACCTTTTTCTTTGGTTTTCACTGTGAAGCTTTCAGAATCGAAGCTTTATTAGAGCTTTTGAGAGCATATATTTTAAGTTTAAGGAAAAAGGTGTTGTCGCTGTGTGCTTTTCTACTTGCATCTTTTGGTTTTTTCTTTGGAAAACGGTTAAAGTCCAGCTATATATTATTATTTGTTGGGTATTTTTTTAAGAAAAAAATACTATTTGAGCAAGTTTTTGATGGAGTTCGGTTCATTAATTAATTGCGACTTTAAACTACCAAATAGTTTTTTTGTTCATGAAAATAAAAATAAAATGACGAACGTTTCGTGTATATAAATATAATATTTAAAATAGTGCGGCACAATTTGAGGTGATATTATTATTTTTGTGCTGTGTTTATTTACATTTCAAATAGCTTCGAGTTCTTCGAAGGACACAAGTTCCTTATTATGCCTAATTTATACATTTTTTTCTGTGATTTATTTTTACGTTAAAACAGATTAGGCCTTCTGCGGAAAACGCACCTACTATATTACTTCTTGGTGGTATGGCAAAAGATAGATTTATTTTTATTTGGATTTAGTTTAATTTTTTTTAGATTGAGTTTATGATGCACATGTTTCATTTCATGAAATCTAAATTAACAATTGGTAACCCTACCGACATTTGTGAGAGAAATATATCAATTTATAATGCTCACTTCGGCAACCATAGAAAATGGAAAAGCTTTATAGAAATTGAGATAGCTTATTGAAATCCATAATTGTAAAGCTGAAAGCCAAATATCCTATCTTCCATGTACTGAAAATATAAATTGAACAAACTATAGTTTCCACATATGCAGAATAAACTGGAGGAAGGCAATAATAGCTTTCAATAATATGAAATTTTGAAACAATCATTGAATTAAAAAAATTTTACGCCAATTATGTATGAAACTAGCAATACTGCATTCCGAAGCCGTTGTCTATTTTCTACTCTACAAAAATGATAAAGTGGTAAAGACAGCTTTCGACTGCCAATTCAGTAGGTAAGGTAGTAGAGGATGATTAAAAGTTGAGTGTGTTTGTGAGGGCAAAAACCATTATGAGTAAATATCACCGACCCGATATTGTGCCCTAAAATTTGGGTTTTAAGGGCGTGCCGTTTTCAAACTAAAATTCCTTAATAAAAAAAAATAAATGTTTTTATGGAAATAACACACGTCACAACGTAGGTATCGAACTAGAACCCAAAACGAATCTAACTCTACACGGTTCGTGTTTATTAGCGGAACACAAAATTTAATGACCCAAAGCAAAGGTTCCTCATGTGTGTAGGTAGTAAGTATTCACTCTATACAGGAAAACTTATCAACACCGACCTTGCCCATTGGGACAGTGGTCATAGTAAGTAATTCTGTTAATTGGATGTTTTTTCCTTTAAAGCTTTGCTTCCCCAAGTTCTTGAATACAAATTTAAAAAAAAATATAAAAACTGCAACCATAGATAGGTAAAAAAAACCGTAGCGCTAAACGATATGAGCTACAGCGAGTAGGTAAAGCAGCTCAGGTAGTTGAACATGAACAACATTTGAAACTCACCTTTTTATGGGATGCTATGGTTGTGGAGTCGTTATGTTCGCCATCTGCAAAGATACAACAAAAAAAAAAAACTTGTTAGGTATAGTGTCTTGAAATTTATTTAAATGTAATTGACTATTAAAGTCGTTAAAATTTGCAACCACCTTAAGAAACCATCCGCAACAACAGCACAGGTACCCTTTGAACCGAAATTAACAACTTTTTCAAGAGAACCATAAAAGATTAGGAATGTTACGATCTGTAAAATGTCACTTAAAAATGCAAATTAAAATAGGACAAAAACCAGCAACGATCGGTGGTGTCGCCATATGACAAAAAAAAAAACTGCACTTTGAGGAATGTTGTCTGCAGCAGCAGCATTAGAAGGCAAGCCATTTCAAAGTCGATAGACTATAGACTACCTGCAACTTGAATTATTTTTAAACAGGGTTATGTAAAATTTATCTCCGGTGGAACTAGTTTGGCATAGATTCGGGGCAATTGATTTGTGAACACAGCCTTCTCTGACAGCACCACCACCGCTGTGACAATGTGGTTTTTTGGGTCAACTTTAGGTAAGCTCCCACAGATAGGCCGCTGCTGCCTGTGCCACATGCCACATATACATACCACATGCCAACCTAACCTACTACAAGACAAGTGAAATGAAAATTGAATAAGCTTATTATGTTCGGTGGCGATACTTAAGAAACAACCTACGATCACTTTAATGACTGACTGCAATATGTATAAAATGTTGACATCCAGTAGACATGCAATAGAGAAATGTTTGGCTTTAAAATCTGGCGGAGGAATGGATACAATTTTGAGCGTATACACGAGTAGGTTATATGCGTGTATAAACACGCGGAAATGGGAGTGTGTTGATGAAGTTACGCAGGCAGTTTTGATTTAGGTTCGGTTGGCGGTGAAAGGAATGGTGACAGACATCAAAGGAGTTTGTGTTACGTATAGAAAACCTGCCTGTAAGTGTAAATACCTGCATAATATTTATTTAATTATTTGAAATTCTATACTATCCCTAAAATTCTTCATTTCTGACAAATTCTAAATAAAGTACACTCCGATGCAATTGATTGCTGACATTTATTTGTTTTTTTTTTTTAAACCTTATTCAATAATTTTTAACCTGTTATTGCAGAAGGTATAATCTTTCGATTTTCGTTCAAGTCCGGCATGCGTCAAAACTCATGTCGATTTCGTTTCAATAATTAGGATTCGCTACTAAAACCAATACTTTTTGGCTTTGAAAAGAACGATTACGGACCGAATCTCTTTTTGGGACTGTGTGTGTTGCTTGGCAGCTCTAAAAAAAAAACAAATCTTCAATTCGTTAAAACATCATTATTTCGTTTTAATTTCCCGATTCCGACCCGGGAGAGTTCCTAAACCCACTTGCACTTTTTTAATATTTGTTTCCAAGTAGTTTTTAACAATTTTTTTTTATTTTTTAATATATTAATTTACTTTTTCTGTACACTGCCACAAAATAAAAATTAATTCACAACACAACAATTGAGAAACGTCAAAACAAATATTGTAGTGTGTGTACGAATCTGTGCACAAATCCGTTTTGAATCCGTCTCCAAAAAGAGATTCAATACGGATCTGTTTTTGAAGAAAAAGTATTGGTTTTAATTTGAAACGAATTTGATTTTCAGAAAAAAATTGACGGCGGATCGACGGCAAGTCGATGTTTTTGTTGAAACGAAATCGACATCAGAGACCATAGTGTCACACTTGGCATGGTCATATGCATGGTCCAAACTGCTAGTTGCAATATCGGTTATTGCTACTTTTAAAGAACAGGTATAAAAATTGTCAGTAAATCAACAATTTTCATAAACTACTTTCTACTGAATTTTACAAATTTATTCATCACTTTATCATCTACTTATATTCTGCTATTCGCTTTGATCGAAATAAAAATTTAGAAATTATAAATGTTATTTCGATCTGCTGTTATCTATTACTGAATAACTTACTGATATATTGACCCATTGCTATTTGTATGTGGAAGTGTCATAAATCAGAGTGGATGTGTCAAAAATAAGAGAGAACCGAATTTTGACAATATGTACTGTACTGTTGCTGATTTGCACGAACTATATTCAGCTGAACACCATCATTTCAAAATTTGCATGGTGACTTTTTTGTTTGATTTTTATTGAACCAACTAAGCACACTAAACAACCGAAAAAGTCGAAAAACTAAACAGACTTTCAGGGGCGATTTTTGTAAATTGTAAATGTATTGGAAAGAGAAACTAGTGCATTAATTTGATAATATGTTAATATCGGCCCTCACGAAAATAAGATCGCTAATAGATGGCTCTCTCTGTGACAGCTGAGTCGTTAGATGAATTTTCACATGTATGCAATGTGGATTATGTTTCCCATTCCCCTTGTCTTCTTTTTCGGATCCAATGACAAATCCAACATCGTGGAATGAAGATCATACGTTCCTTCAGATTTATTTTGTGGGAAATTTGCCTCATTCAATAACCGCATCTCAGAGCCAGATGCTTGAGAGCATTTTTTCTACACCTCCAATTTTAATTGGATGCCGCCCGTGGCATATGTTGTGGATTTCTGACTTGGAACCGTATAGAATTAAATGTGTTATTATGGCTGAACTCTTTTTATAGAGGAAGTATGTTAAACAGTTAAAGTTCCTGAAGAAATGAATGAGACCGTCTCAGAACAGTTCTGCACACCAATCGAAAAGGCCATAACATTTTCATCACTTGGCTTTTTTTAATCATCGCAAATGACGTTTAACTTGTCAACCATTATAATCTTTGATTTTGAAGTTAGTCGTGCGCGAAAAATGAATTCAGTGAAGTGTGGATTGTATGTGGAACGAGAATACAGTTTGACATTTCGTAGTATTTAGTTTGCAATTCGCGACCAAATAATTTATCTTATGTTTTTAAATTGGTTTATGTAGAGAAGATATTTAATAATAACTCGACCAACTATTAAATCCAAAATTATGTAATTCTGTTTCATTTGGCATTAAAAGAGATATAGGGTTATCCATTTTGCGGTTTCAAAAGTATAGGGCCGGAATTCGACATCTGTCAAGCTAAGTTGTTAAACCAATTTTTTTTTTCAGTTGAAAGTCTGACATTTACGAAAATGAATCGCCTATCTATCGCACAACGCATAAAAATTGTTGAAACCTGCTACAAAAATGGTGATTCTGCCTACAGCCACATATCGTGCTTTAAGAGCAGATTATGGTTTGGCTACAGATATTGTAAGGCCTGTGCATCATCGTTTCGCTCGTACCACTGAAAATATCGCTGCTGTAAGTGAAAGTGTTGCCGAAGACCCGAATGTGTCGATTCCTCGTCGTTCCTGTCTTACGACACATTATGGCGTATTTTGCATGTGGATCTACACATACATTCAAATAAAGTCCAGCTCACAAAACAACTGAAGCCAGCTGACCATTCACAACGTCGTAGATACGTCGAATGGGTGCTCGGTTTTTCGAACAAAATTTTCTTCAGCGACGAAGCACATTTCTCACTCGGTGGGTAAGTTAATAAACAAAATTGTCGTATTTGGGGTTCTGAGAATCCTCAAGCAATTGAAGAGAGGCCATTACATCCACAAAAAGTCACTGTTTGGGGGCGCTCTTTGGTCCGGAGGTGTGATTGGACCTTACTTCTTCGAAAACCACGATGGAACGACTGTCACCGTAAATTTGGAGCGTTATGGTCATATGATAACCGACTTTTTTTGCCTGCTATTGAACAATATGACTTGGAGAATATATGGTTTCAACAAGACGGCCACACAACTCGAGCGAATATGGCTTTATTGCAGAAGACATTTCCTGGCCGCGTAATTTCTCGTCGTGGCAATATAAACTAGCCACCAAAATCATGCGATTTGACACCGCTGGACTTTCTTGTGTGGGGCTACGCGAAAGACAGTGTTTATGAAGATAAACATTTAACTCTTGAGCACTTGAAAACCAACATTCGTCAAGTTATGGCTGAGATACCGCCCAATATGTGTCAAAAAGTGGTCGACAAATACCTCAAACGAATCGATGCTTGCAACAATTCTCGTGGTGGTCATTTAAATGATGTAGTGTTTCACACATAATGTCAGCGTTCAAACTTTATAATAAAAAAGAAATATCATGAAAAAAAATATTTTATATGTGTTTTATTTACGTTTACTTTTGAAACCGCAAAATGGATAACCCTTTATACCAGCGCCACCTGTTGCATCGTAAGAAAATGAGAATATATGCAATAATAATATGATCCAAATAGGTCAACTAGTTAAGAAGTTAAGCGAGTAATTACAGGTGTGATTATACAGTATACACCTCTTAATTCATTTTGTTTCGTTCAACTATGTGTGTGGTGCAATTAACGAAATCAGGTTTATATGACCGACCTGTTGATTTTAGCGAATCGGCCACTTAAAACAAAAATTATTCATTTAAAAAAATAGTATAAATAATTCAGCGTCAATTTCTTAAAATTCGGAACGAAACTAAAAAAAAAAATGCGTACACACATACACGTTAGTCAAACAGCTGTTTCCTCAGCAATATGTACTTTTGCAAACAAAATTTGAGAATCATTTTTCGAGTTTATAGCCAAAAAGAAATGACAGCCGAGGTTCCCTATCTTTAAAGCCGAGTGTCTTTGGCTTTCATTATTTATTCAGTGGTGCCAAGTTATTACAATTTATTTAGACTTTATAAAATTGTTTGGGGAGGTTCAACTATTCGAAAATTCAACATGTTTTAATTTAAGTTTGCTTCCTGCATTTTCTTAAGATCAATTAAGCTCGAAGTTTAATTTACCGGGGTACAACTAACCGAGACCCAATTAAGCGGGAAATACTGTGTAACTGCGTACATAAAGTCGCAAATTAAAATTTGTTTCTTGATTTTAATAATTTTTAAACTGTTTAGTTTTGTAAGACTGATTCATTGTTTCGAGTGGACAACACACTTAACCTCAAAAAATTAGTAAACATTTGTTGTTAATACATATTTACACCGACACGTCAATATTTGTATTTCCAGTTAACAATTAACTTTTCACAATTAAGACTATATTATGCACTCTAAACAACTAAAACCTATCAAAACAAAAACTAACAACATGGCAAATATCACGTCGACCTTCATGCTTTCAAGACCAATATAGTAACTCGTAGTAGACGTAACAGGCTCTTAGGAAAATTCAAGTGGTTATAATGATAGTGAAGTTTATCGATGACAAAATGGTTATCGTTTGCCGAATAAATATTGTGTCTGTTACAAAATTAGATCGTTTTACTCACTTTAAAATTAAATTTATTAATAATTATTATTGACGAATTCTGACCTTAAGACTTCAACTGTTAAACCCTTTTTTTATTAGCTGATAATAATTGGACAGAGTAAATTGCTAATCCATTAAATTAGATAAATAATGACAGCAAAGTTTCGCTGCGTTTTCATCTTGGGGAAAACAAAGACACATACGATGATTCCACCAGTGCGCGTCGCGTGGGCCAATTACAAATAAATTACTCAACGGCTGTGAAGTCATATTTGAATTAAAGAGAAACCTCTAGGGAAATTCCCATACATGTATCTATTATCTCGTTAGATATTGCTGGCAATAAAAACCGAATACATATTTAACAATTAGTTAATTTCGGAGTGTGTTTTCAAATTATTCGAAACCCAATGGCACTTTTGAAGCTGATATTATTTTTTCGTTCTCCTTATTGAATCCAGGCTCTTTAATGAAGTCATTCACCATTTATAAGAACTTCATGAGCTTTATTTCGTGCGTAGGTACTTACCCAGAGGCTGATGTCATTTGTAACGAATATTTTTGTGGTGATTTATTGGCACTATCGTTGTCGTTAAGATGCTTCTGTATTTTTGCTTCTTCAATTGACGCCTTCCCACAATGGGTCGTCGCATAAATTTGACTTGGTGCTGGTTCCTTTCAGAATAATTTGTTTAACGAAGTTGATTATTGTATTTGTATCGTGTTGGATATTTGGCAATTGAACTTCATATAATGCCGCTAGTTTATTTCTTTTAAGCACTTATAACAGTGAGCACGAATATTTAATCGAAAACACATTTTTTATTTGTTTTTTTTTGAAATATAAAAATGAACTCATTTTAGCTGGAAAGTGTCAACTTTTGATATATGGGTTCAAGAGTTGATATGTATTAAGACTTTTTTGTAGAATGGGAACTTCTACACACACTAGTTATCTAAAAAGAATAAGAAGTCTACCAAAAATCAATAAAATATCAATAAGGAAATCTAATGCATCTGCATCCTTTTGAAATCCTAACTTGTGTACTAGTGCATAAAGAATTTTCTAGAAAATATTTCCCAAAAATATTGAGATGTGTTACGTGCAGGCGTATTTCTAATGGGCCCTCACCTCATATCAAATATAAGGCTTAGGACGCGTCTAGGGGCCTCTATCAAATAATAAATGTTAAGACTTATTCCGGAGTTACTCGAGTGAAAAATCGCCATTATTCCTTCCATTTTATTGACATTACTGACTGAAAATCGTGTGAATTGTTTGAAAATTTGTCATTATTTTCGTCATTAAAAAAATGGCAGGGAAGACTGGCATTAAATATTACCATTATAATGGAGTCATGTAAATCCATAATGATGCCATTTTGAAAATTATGGCACACCCCGAGGATGAATGAACTTGCTGATTCCTTAATGGCAGATTGGCATTATCAATCAAACAGTCATTATTTTGCCCGTGTAAATGCTTATCATTATTGATTTGATTTTACCATTATTTTGCCAGTTTAATGGCATGATTTAATGGCAATTTGTCCCTCGTGTAAATCAGGCATTACGAATTGCGTGTGTTCTAAAAAACTGTCAGATTGGCAATACTCAATTATTTTGACGTCTTCAATTCTATTCGTTTTTGGTTGAAGAAAAATCGAAGACTAGACACACGTTTTAGAATATGTGCAGTATTTTTTTTATATCCGCCGACCAAAAGTCTTGAAGTTTATTCAGTATATACAAATATATAAATACATGTTTATTAGCCTGAATTGTTCAAGAAACACTAAAAAGGAGATTTAACAACATTCAGTTTATAAGAATGGACAAATTCGCTGACATGCCTTCATCAAATGCTATGGGCTATTCTTTTAACTTTCATCGACATCTTCTAGTGAATAAAATCTGAATGGAATTTCATTTGTTAAAACAAATTATTGATTGAACGAAAATAAGTTCAAAAATTTCTTTTAAGACTTAAAGATTGTTTTTACTGTGTTGACAGGTACCGCTGACAGCTGTCATTATTTTAAAAGTTTTAATGTTGGCTACACTGTAAAATGTAATGTAATGTATAATGAAATTCAGAAGATTCAAAAAAGAATTCAGAAGAGCAAAATTAAATTAAGAAATTTAAAAACCTTATTCAGAAAAACGTAACGAATTCAGAACAACCAAATTGAATTCAGAAAATGTTAAAAAAAATCAGAACAGCTAAATAGATTTCAGAAAAGTAAAAATTTAATTCAGAAACATACAAATAGAAACCAGAAAGAATAAAATAAAAATCAGAATTAATAAAAAAAATCTTAAGGACCCTATAATCCTACAGGCATATCGATTAAACTAATAGCATCAGTATGGAAAGTTGCACTATGTTGTATGGCTCTCGCACAGTCATCACCCGTAATCGTGGCTTTTGCTTCGTCGATGATTCGCTCCAGATACTGGAGTCTCTGCTCCGTTACTCCAGGGCCTTGGACGTTCGGGATGCCTATGTGTGTCTTTGCGTACTGCTTAGCTTTGGACCATACCGTCTCGATGGGATTCAGTATCGGAGAATATGGTGCAAGGCGCAGCACTTTAGCTCTTCCAACTGAATGTGTAGCGATAGCAGCCTCGATATTCGAATGGCAAGGGGCATTATCGCATATAGTAACCAAATCGTCCAGGTTGTTGCCTTGCTCTTGTCATTTCTGGAGCAGCGTATTGATCCATACGCTGTAGGCACTAACGTTGAATGATCCACGTTGGCAATCCATTGTAATTAAGCCAGACGCACTGATCGCCCCAATGAGGTGAACGTTCGGTCCCCTACACGCCGGCAACCGCTGCACCGCTCGTTGGCCCAATCTTGCGCGACCTCTGGTGTTGCGACAGAACAGATTAAAAGTAGTTTCATCAATCCAAACAAACTGCTTCCCTTCCTGTATGTTCGCGTTGAGTGCTCTCACGAATGCAGCTCGCTTTTGCTTATTTTCACTGCTGTCCATCGTCACTAGCTCGGTATGAACAGCTTTGTATGAATAAAGTCACCTTTGCAGAAAGTTTGCCACAGTGGTCCTTGACAATTCTTCGCTTCGAATTCTTAGCTGGATTCTCTGCAGTGTCATGCTGCAATCTGTCTCAACCCATGAATTGGCGATGTCGACTTGTTCCTCGGTAAGCTTCTTCGGGCGATTTCCACCTCTGGCTAATGCTTCTGGATGGCCAAGACTCACCCATGTCCAAGCTGTTTTGTACTGAACACCCAGGGATAGCGCAAATGATATCCAGTCGTCTCCTCTATTGGCTGCAGCGACAATTCGTTCGCGGTCTTGGGGACTATGAGTCGCATAGCATTTGCGCAGCCATGGCTCTACGGCTGAACAAAAAAACCTTTTATTCACTTAAGAAAAAGCAAATTCGTTCTTACCATTTATATGCTCGCGGCAAATTGGACAGGAAGGGTTAGTGCTTGTGGTGATGGGTGTTAAGCAGTTCTCGTGGAACATATGCCTGCACGGCATAATCCGTCCTCAGTTTGCATTGAAGCGTGGCAAATAGCGCAGTTGTCGTTAAATTCCATTTTGATTTGGTTAGAAATAATGAAAATCTCAACAAATTTTCAAAGAAACAGATATTGCGTTAATTTTTATGTTTTGATAGCAAGTGTTTTTTTCTCCATAAAAGTTCAAATCTGATTTTCACATTACTTTTTCTGAAATTCCTTGACCTTTTCGGAATTTGATTTGTTATTTTCTAAATTTTATTTTACCGCATCTGATTTCAATTTTGCATTTCGAAATTTTAATTGATGCTTTCTCAATTCAAAATTACTTTTCTGAATTCCATTTGAAAGTTTTCAAATAGTATTTTACCTTATCTGAAATCATTTTGACCATTCTGAATTTCTTTTAACCATATCTGAACTCAATTTTTTTTCCGAATTGCATTTGACTATTCTGAAATTCATTTGCCTGATCCCGAATTCTATTTTCCCATTCTTATTTAAAAATTACATTTTCTGAATTCATTTTGACTATTCGGAAATCCATATTTCGGTTTCTGAAAGTAAATTCTCTTTTTCTGAATTCAATCTTAAAATGGTGTAGTTTAAAAGTAAATTGGATTCTAAATTTGAATCAAAAGCGATAATATTTATAACTAAACAATGTACGATTTATTGGAAATAATAAACTTTAGTGCAGTTATAAACGGTGATTTTTTAAGAGCTTGGTTTTTGAAAATTCAAAAAAACACAGAAACTTGTAAAAAGTGAATGAAATTTTTATTTGGATCGATAAATCAATTTCTGCCATTTACTGTTTAAAAATAATTTCACTTAAATGTTGCCCGCGGCTACGCTTCAGGTGGTCCATTCTGAAGGTCCAATTTTGGCAAACTTTTTCACACATTTCGGCCGGAATCTCACCAATGACGCGTTCAATGTTGGCTTCCAAGGCAGCAATCGTGTTTGGCTTGTCCCCATAGACAATAGGCTTAACATAGCCCCACAAAAAATAGTCTAACGGGGTCAAATCGCATGATCTTGATGGCCAATTGACTGCGCCAAAACGTGAGATCAACTGCTCACCAAATTCGCCTCTCAATTGATGCATGGTTTCGCGTGCAGTGTGGCATGTGGCACCGTCCTGTTGGAACCACATGTCGACCGAGTTCAATTCTTGCATTTTCGGCAAAAAAAAAATCTGTTATCATCGAACGGTACCTTTCTCCATTGACCGTAACCCTGCGACCTTCATCGTCCTTGAAGAAGTACGGTCCAATGATGCCGCCTGCCCATAAACCGCACCAAACAGTGCATTTTTCGGGATGCATTGGTAGCTGCTGAATTGCCTCTGGCTGCTCTTCACTCCAAATACGGCAATTCTGCTTATTCACGTATCCATTTAGCCAAAAATGAGCCTCGTCGCTGAAGACCATAAAACGGACGTAGCTTGCGAAACACATTTTTCACAGAGCACGAATTTTGCTAATAAATTTCAATAATTTGCAAACGTTGTTCAGGCGTAAGTCTATTCATGATGAAATGGCAAACAATACTGAATCGAAATGTCAAATGTTCGTGGAATTTGTCATGTGTGATCTGTCAAAAATATAAACGTCAAAAACCAAGTAGCAAAAAAATCACCCTTTAATAGAAAAACATATTCACTACTGCACATTTCATTTCAAAATCAATTAAGTAAAAATATAATTACATTTTTGTGGTAAATACTTCACTCTGATTCCCACCAAACCAAAACAAATATAAAATCCGTTCTGGTGTCAAAGACAAATATTTCAACCAAAACGGATTCCCTGTGGTTATCTACAGTACTCTATCAATATTTCGATTCTGGATTGCATTAAATCTACAACTTCTCTAAAAGACATTCTTTGTTTACTTTCAAAATGGAACGTACAGAATTTCAAAGAAAGGGCGGTTATTCAAATTCTATGTTTAAGATTTTTTAACAATTATCTTTAAATTCTCTAATAAGGTAACAAGTCAAGCAATTACAACCAACTACCTGCGACACGGTCGTGCACTTTTTGAATCTATATCAATGGATCATGTTCCAGTTCCATGCTATAACCACAAAGATACAATTTTTCTTCGTGGTTTGGCATAGGAATTGCAAATATTTTACATTCGATTGTTCTAGTCTAGATATTAAAATATTTTTACACAAAAAAAAAATCTATTCTAATCATTTTGTATTCAAAAACAATTCTTCTTTCTATAATGCTTAAAAGGTTAATGTTTCAAATTTAAATACAAAACTTTTGCCAATAAATATAGCAAGACAAATTTTGTGCGGTAGATGTCAGTGTTTAGTCCTCATTAGCTGATATTATTTTGTCATGAATGAATTTATACTTTTTATGTTGCCGATTGACTTTGATGATGAAATCTGCAAGATTTTCATACAAATTTGCAAACTATACAAATTGTTCCAAAGATTTTATAGTAATTTCGGGGGAGGAGAAAGGTGGACTATTTTTTTTTTTTTGAAGATCAAACAGACATCAGAAATCAAAACACTGTTGTTTATTAAGTTCAATTGTTAGAAATGTTATACTTTAACATTTATATAAGAGGTTTCTAGTTTCACTTTTACCGCAGAAGTTAAACGAAATCTTTATTGATTTGCTAATAAATTGTGAATGAGATTTAATTTTTAAATTTGAAAAAAAATAGAAAGGAATTTAATGCAAATGAAGAACAAGTATACAAATTTGTTTAAAAAAAAAGAAATGGAATTAAAGGAGACGAAATAAATTAATTAAAAGCATATAAAAAGTATTCGACGAAATGAGGGCAATTTACGATTTCTTTGATTTAAAGCATATGTTTAAATTAAATTAGTTGATAAAATTTAAGACGCAAGAAACTGCATTTTATATTTTTTTAAACTGATTTGTTGGTATCTAACTTAAGGTGAAAAGTTTTTAGTGTTTTTAAAATAATCAGGGGACACGGTGCAAAAATGAAAGTGAAAAAAAATATTTGCAACGTTTCGAATGCCCAACTTTAAGCGGTGGCCGATTAAATAGTGTAGTCAAGTTTGGAGAATACAGAGAGTTGATCATTTAAATCATGTTAATTTAAGAATGTATTGATTATCAAATATCAAACGACAAATTGATGAGCATTGAATAAATAAAGTTTGTTCTTCGTTTTCCATAATCATGTTAGTAAAATTTGAAACTCTTAATTTTACTACGTACTTATTTAATTTAGGGCCAATAGACAATTAAGTAGTTAGTTAGTCCAAATTCTCCAGATGGAGCAAAAATCCGTTTTTCAACAGTCAGATATAGCTTAATCCTAGGCATAAATCTTTATCTATGGAATAAGGAAATATGCTCATTTTAGAACGGAATAAATATTTATTCTGAGGAATAAAATAAATAGCAATTTTCGATGCCAAAAACATTTTGAAAACTTATTGCTTTGAAATAAACGTTAAGCAAAAATTAATTTCTATGAAAAGTTCGATACTCGAAATAAAAGTGGTAGACGTTCAAATTTAAATTAAATAATTCTATAGATTGTTTTTTCTTGATTGAAAAATTCGATGTTGTTATCGGGCTGTTTAACAGTGAAGTAAGTTAATTCATCTGGCAACTAACTGCGTGTCTATCTTGAGATTGAAAAATCGGCTCTAAAAAGAATAATATATATATGTAAAAGGTTAACCGAAATAGTAGGGGAAAGGAAGAAATTATGCGGTTTTCAATGATAGACGTGTTTTGGTGAAAATTATAATCAGAGCAGCAAATAAAAATAAAATTCTAAGTAAAATGAGTAACTCAAAAATCGAAAACGACTTCTGCAATTTCAATTTTGGCAAGCGAAATTTGAAATTAATGGAAAAATTCCAAATAATCTTTGAAATTAAATTTCGTTCCTACACGTAGTTTTCACGGAACAAAATTGATGTCCAATACATAAATTAACATATAATAATAAATTGACGGTCTACGAAGCAAATGGTCAACTCGACCCTGAAGTCAAAATGACATTAGATTCTGCATAGTCAATGGGTTGACTCTCGATTTGACATGAATTTTATGCTCAAGCTTATTTTCTTTGAAATATTTTAATAAAATTTGTCAGTTAATTATTGACACATATTGGTAATAAATCATTTTTTGACGTATATAAAATATTTCTTTACAAATTTCACACAAACGCGAAAAAATATTACGATTTATTTTAAACTGGAATTTTTATTTGATTTTTTCGACACAAATATTATTTGTGTGCCCTCGAATTAAGGGCCATCTAAGCTGCTCAACAATTTTGATTCACTTTTATGTTTACTTCGATTGCTGGTCTTAATTATATTCATGATGGATGTTGTTATTGTTTGCGTGTAAAATATTGCTATTTGCCTATCCAATTTTTCACAAAACATGGCTGGTATTGCCGTCAATTTATGCAGAAAAATTAAGTAAAATAAAATAAAATAAAATAAAATAAATAAAATAAAATAAAATAAAATAAAATATAATAAAATAAAATAAAATAAAATAAAATAAAATAAAATAAAATAAAATAAAATAAAATAAAATAAAATAAAATAAAATAAAATAAAATAAAATAAAATAAAATAAAATAAAATAAAATAAAATAAAATAAAATAAAATAGAATAAAATAAAATAAAATAAAATAAAATAAAATAAAATAAAATAAAATAAAATAAAATAAAATAAAATAAAAATAAAATAAAATAAAAAAAAATAAAATGAAATGAAACGAAATAAAATAAAATCAAATGAAATGAAATTAAATTAAATGAAATGAAATGAAATGAAATGAAATTAAATGAAATGAAATAAAATAAAATAAAATAAAATAAAATATGGAAACTAATGGAAGGAAATTGAAAACTCCACAAAGTCACAATAACTCCACAAGACTAAAATTATTATCGGCTTTACTTTCACTTTGGAAAATCTAATGTTAATCAGAATATTTTCTTAAATATACAATTATTAACAAAAATTCGTTTCAGCTCTACACAAGTGTACAGTTTTTTTTTGTTGTAAGTAAACAAAAAAAAATCAAATTTTTCACTTTAAATTTTTGAATTTTACAAATATGTAATATATAGTTTGAAGTTTCGTGGGAAAATTTTCGAATTTATGTGTTTTCCCCTTATTTTCCGTTATTGGTTTGACGAATTAAATTCTAGTCTTGCAAGCAAAAACCTTCAATTAAAACTCAGAAAGATAATGTGGCAAATCCTCAAAGAGGATGTCTTGTAATAATTAAGTGCCCCTCATCTTAGAGGAAACTGTTTTTTTTTTTTAGTTATAAAAATCATATCTGTATTATTTTTCAATTGACAAAACCGTTGGTCTTGTTTGGAATAAGAATAGCTATACATATGAATGCACCAAAAGTAAATATAAGATTGTATTGTATACGCGATAGTGTCCCAAATTGTTTTTTTTTTTTTTTTTTTATATAACTTTGTACGAGCTCAAGGGATTATGAATACCCTTTATATGTTTTTCTTAACACAGCGCGGGCATCTGATGGAAGAAGAGAAAGAAGGATAGGAAAGATGTGTGGCGCGATGTTCTGAGACTAGAGCTGTGTTGTTGTCTCAGATTTATCTCCAGGGATGGCGGCTGAACTAATGCGGAGAGAATTACCGTTTCTTTTGTATTTATGTCCCGTATAATTCGCATTATTTTATTTATTTCGTTGTCATATTTTAAGGGTATGCTAGTTTACTCAATCACATGTTGTTAGTGTTATGCCTAAACAGCATGTAATGAGCAAAGAGCAACTTATTTTATGACAATTTTTGAATAGGTTTTTAATGGAATATAAGAAGACATAGACAACGGCAGGGATCGAACCCGCAACCACGAGGTTGACAGGCGAGCATACATCTATCGCGCCACGGCCAACCGAAGAAACTTTACGAGAAGGACAAAATTGTCTACAACAGTGATCTCGACATTACTAATTTTTTCGCTTTGGCATTACTGTCAAAGCAGTGTATTATCTAATACTGAAATCGATTTTGACATTTGTGGTTCGTGTTTTTCCATGCGACAGAGGCCGAGCCGAAGGATAGAACAATGGGTGAGAAAGCATTAGTAATTTTGTTTTATGCTAATATTTTTACAAAATATTAATAAAAATATATTTCACGAATAATTTCAAGAAAACATAATTTTTCTACACCCCAGCATTCATCCGAAAGTAAAATTTCCTACATTCCAGCACATTGCTGTAATAAAGACTCGATGAAAATCTATAGAAACTCGATGTACTAAAACATAACTACTACAATTTAAAATGGGTAAGGGTAAATTACACTACTAATGCCATACTCGCAAAATGTTCACTCGTTCATTTGATCACTAATGGCACTCGAGTCAATGAAGCTGTATTTCGGCCCCAAGTTTTCTATAAAAAATTCCAAAACCTATTATTATGATTCAGAAAATTATTAATGAAGAGGATATTTTAAGCAAACCGTATTCCAATTGTGCACGTAGTCAATACGGATCCGCAAAAGAAGTGAATTTGTTTGAAGAAACAGAAGATAAAACGAGTTTTTTAATGTTTTTTTAAACCGCGATTATATCTTGGTGTAACGAAGCAATAAAATTAATTTAGTAAGTTCCATCTTTTTAAAAAATATGACATACATCGTACAAAACCATGCACAGTAAAAAAGAAACAATTTAACTCCCTGAATTACCCATTTCCAGCGCTGACATTAACTTTCATTCAAGATCCTAAGTAATTTACTTAAAAACAGAGACTAATAGCATCTTTTCGCTCAATCATGTGAAAGTTTTTTTAAAAATATTTATTTTTTCAATTGTATGGCTGTCATTTTTCAACAAAATAAATTACCTGGCACATTATTCATAATCAATTACCAACCACACACAAGCCCTTGAAATTATTAATGACAAAACAAAAAAATACTTTCCCATTTCTTTTCTCAATTTCAGCGTGATGTTTAAAAGAAAATTATACAACAACCACCTTCAACTTTTCAACTTAAAAAAAAACCAACAAAAAGAAATTGTTAATTAAAAAAAACACACATATGTAAGTATGTTAATCAAAAAAGCCATTCATTTCTATCCGAGCATTACATGCCTTTGCCATGTAATTACCTTGTAATTAAATACGTTGCCTTTAACTTTGGCTTCGGCTTGTGGAGAGATCCACAAGATAGGTCAGTTATCGTTTAAGTACGTAACATAATACGCGTTTAGGTAAAGCACAAAACAAGAAATACCAACACGCTATCATTTAATTTGTTTTTCTGTTTTTTTTTCAGAATTAAAAAAAAAATAAAAGAAATCAATTTGATTAAGCTCAAATTCAAATTGTATGGAGACATGTGTACATTTGAAAAACAAACAAAATATCTCCAACGGCAAAGGCGTATGCATTTATTTTTAATCTCTCACTGCTGCCAGTAAAAATCTGACAGGAGACGTCAGAATTTCCATTTGTTATGTGTCGCTTGTTCACATCTGCATAACACATCACTTTGCCTAGTGTCTCTTCCCATTCTTATGACAACGACAACCGGGAGCTTCTGTCATCGCACATGAGAGTATTTCAATTAAAAAGTTGGCCAAGAATAATAACAATGAAAACGGCAATAAGTACCTTTAAAATTGTTTAAGGTGAATATTTTATTAATGTCATTCTTTACAGAAGCAAATTGTAGCCTATTTTTTGAGAACTATTAATTTTGGAGACATTTTCATGTAAAGACTTGAAGGTACATTACAGTGTGAATTTGCAATTACTTTTACATTGCAAATGGCGTCAAATGTCATTGCTTTGACATTTATGTTATGCACATGTATAGAATTAGTTTACAATGATTACCTTCGATTGGTAAAAAATTCAATTCTTTTGATATGTCATATCTGTAAAAAAAAAACGATTTTAACAGTTAAATCGTTCTATTTTGACCAAAAAGGATTAAGTTTATTTATTCTAAATGAATTGTTCCATATTTGTTCCCAATTCATTGAATCTACCCATCTTTTTAGTAGCACAAGTAAAATTGACAGCTGGCATTTTGATAAGTGCTTTTTCCATAACTTTATTTCAGAAAAGAATGAAATAAATAAATATGCACGAAATAAATTCAAACTGGATTCCATTAGCCACGAAAAAAAATGAATTCTGCATCAAATTCTGAATTTACCAATGAAAAAAACACAATTATAGAGGGAGGAATTATTGTTACTGTTAACGAATGCTGATCAATTTCCGGACTCTTGACACAGCGTCACTTTCTTAGTTGGTTTCTTAGTAGTGATTCAGTATGTGCGAACAATTAATCAACTTGGGTTTCCAAGAAAATAGCACAATAACTGGCCGGCCACATACTGATTGGTCGACCGAAAATATAGACTGAGGTCCATTAAGCATCAGATGCAAATTCATGCGTTCAGAAAATTAAAAAGTAATATTAGCTGCGTTTTATTATCTACGGGTCTGGGTCTGAGTTATTTGTTAACAAGAATTACAAAAACAACACGATGTCCAGGTTTATATTGGGGTTTCTATCTAGGTTTCCAAATATTATTATTAAATTCGGGTACATTTAAGTACATAACCGAGATCGTTTTATTTTAAGGGGTGAACCATATGGGTTATTGGCGATAATAACACACGGCTAATAACAATTTCAAGATTTTCTTGACCCATCCGAAATCAGTAAATCGTGATACAGATCAAACCAGCCAGCACCAGCAACGTTAGCAGCAATGGACGCTATTTTTATTAGAACCAAAGTATTGCAATTGTCAGCGCACACACTAGACTCGTTCCAGCAACGTCATTAGCGTCGTTAGATCAAAATCCCAAAAGTTGCTCTTGATGGTGTATCACTGGCAACTTTTCCATTAGTATATTCAGTGGCACCGCACTGCAAAAAATAAAAATAACAGAAGTTGCATTGAAAGTGTTGATGTGTTTATTTCGATACGAAATGCCAAACATTGGATGCTTTTATTTGACGTTTGTTTTTGTCTTGTTTGATTTAAGAAGAAAAAGTATGGATTCTCCAGAGAATAAAATATTTTGAAACGTGAACGAACTATAGCAAACGTCGGCAAGGTGACGATGTCGTAAGCGAACTGTCAAAATATGTACTCGTATATATCGTAAAGTTTTCGACACCAATTCGTGTGAAAACCTCGTAAACGTAGTCAATCGGTAATAAGGAATTTCCGCCATGCATAAATGTGCTGGGATGTAAAAAGATTAGTATGCGGCGATTGTTCGGTTGTAGACTAGTGAACCTCTTTTCAGCCAAACCCGGCAAATATTTTTTACACATACGGATTCCATTAAAGCAATTTGTATATAAAATTCCATAAAGTAACTTTAAACTATGAAAAAAAAAATTACGAATGGGAAAATTATAATCGTCATTAAAAGTGTTTGACGTTTAATGAACAGCTGACTAATTTACACAATCTTTAAGATTTTACGACGTGCGTTAGAAAGTTTAAAATGTTGCATGAACATCCTTATTATTTATCATTCATAATAATAATGTGTTATCCATATTTTTTTTCATGATATTTCTTTTTTATTATAAAGTTTGAACGTTGACATTATATGTGAAACACTACATCATTTAAATGACCACCACGCGAATTGTTGCAAGCATCGATTCTTTTGAGGTAATTTTCGACCACTTTTTGACACATATTGGGCGGTATCTCAGCCATAACTTGACGAATGTTGGTTTTCAAGTGCTCAAGAGTTAAAGGTTTATCTGCATAAACACGGCCTTTCTCGTTATCAAAACAACATTAAGTTATCTCTTTCTTTTTGAACTGTCAGATTGATGCATACAAGAATCGTTCCGAAATTCAAAACTAATTCAAATTCAAACGTCTTCGAATCATCAATGCGCTGAGTTGCAGATGTATTTGATGTCGTGAAACTTAGCCAACACTGTTATTACCGAAGATATCCGATATAGTTTTCAAATATGAACGAAAAACCGAACGAAAGTGTTAAAGGCAGATTTTAGCCAAGTTAGTAATTGGGGTCAAGCAGGTTGGACCAAGCGCAGAAACAACTCTAAAAACAATTGAGTTTTAAAGATTCCCTCCATTGACAGCTTTATGATAACACTTTCCTTGAAAACACAACCTATATTTCTAACAAAATGACAGCCAATTCACATTGTGACTTTACTTTTACTTCACCTTGTAAAAAATCAAATACATATACATATTTTAGCTTTAAACTATTATAAACGCTCTAAGTGAATGATTCGTTTACATTTTCCTCAACATTTCCCTACAAATATTCCTATTCCTATGTACAATATATGTAATTGAATTGTATATTAAAAGAAGCAATAACCATCTAATGAAATTGTTCATGCTTTATTGCGCTTAAATCTGAATATTATGAATTTTTCCTCATACACCGACCGGCCATACACAGGTAGAGAGAGAGAGAGAGAATAAATCATAATAAATTTGCAATTCCAAACGCCATAAATCAATCAATTGCTCAGTACTACTCAATTCGATCCACTGTCATGGCTTAGTTGATATAGAAATTGATACCGATATTTCCCGCTTGGATCGATAGCGAATATGTTAGTACAAGTATATCGCTTACACATCACCTTCGAGATGATTGTATTCGTCGTATATGTATACTCGACACTCGTAGACAAAACAGTTTTGTGGCTTTTGATAGGAAATAATTTATGATGAAATGCGTTAACAATTATATTACGAGTAAATTAATAAGCTATGTTTTTTTTCTGCCTTTTCAAGCTTAAATGCGGGAAATGGGTGTATACGATGTATCTACTTTGTGAAATTGTAGTTAATTGTGTGACTTGTTATAAAAGGCTTTAAATTCTTATTTCCTATCAAGTTGATGGATGGGAGAAAGACTATAGTTAACTGGTGGTGATGGTTTTGGATTGATGAAATGATTGATCCGGTCATTGTGGAAAACGGAAATAAATTAGCATAAAGAAGCAATATAACGGTTTTTTAAGTGGAGTATTCATTTCTGATGGTCTTGTTAGGGAAAAATAAATTTATGATACTGCGTTCGAAAAGTATAGATGTAATAGTAACTTACTCAGTGATGAACTGTCAAATTTAGATTGGCATAAGAGTGTTAAGGTTCAATTAGACGGCCAATGTAATTGGTCATTGCTTGGAATCTCTGACGTCATCACAAAATCGATTTTACAATCTGTCAGCACCAACACACGGCCAATGCGTTGACGCAAGAATGTTTGTCAACGAAGATGACAATGTTCTCGTAAATGCATTGACCACATTTTTCATTGACAATTACCACACGTGGCAATTTTATGTCAGAGAGTCAATGCCCAAAGTTGTTCACCAAAAAAATTTACCGGTCTAGTAGATACGTCAATTTTTAGACAACGAAACTCCGATTTCGATTATATTTTTAAATTACTATAGATCTTATTGTAATACCGCAAAATTCAAATTGTTACCCACAACTTATTAATCAAGTCCAAGGCCATGTAGGTATTTACAGAAATGAGAGCACTGTTTCGTGCTCAAACTTTTTCTGAGGGATGAAGAGTAAATATTTCTGCAAGTTCTATCATCTATTATTTATAGAGTTCTAATTTGAACTCTATCCAAGAAATTCATATGATATCATAAGAGCTTCTGCCAGAATATTAGAGTTATACATAAGCTTTTGGCGAATGGATTGTCAAAGGTTCTTCTTGCATCATTGAAGAAAGCCTTAGCTCCTATCAGCAATTTTGGCAACAAGGAATATGTGATAATTCCACAAGGGGTGGTCTGTGATACCAATATGTACTGAAAACTAGTAATGTGTCAACTCGGTTTGTTAAGTCAAGTAAAACCCAGTTAAGCACAATCTGAGTTGAAAAGGTTTATTTTTTTTTACCAAGTTAGCTTTTACTTGAACCGAAAGACAATTCAGATCGGTTAGTAATAAAGCAGAAAAGCAAAAACATTGGCTCCGGGTCGGTTTCGGTATATACATTTGGTTTTAGGTTTGACATCGACTTGGTCTAAACATACTGTTTCTGTTCTATTGTAACATTCGAACCGAAAAGGAAGAACGAATTGAAGAAGGTCTTTTCGCTGTTAAGCAAATAACAATTGATCTCTGTTTCGTTTATTAACACTTGGGTGATTTGACAGTTAGCAATTTTATATATTTTGGCAGAGTGGAATTATTTCTGTGAAAAGAATTTTTTAACTTAAATTACTACAGCTGGCATTCATATTAACTTCAATTGTTGATAAATAGAGTTTATCATTTGTAATTTTGTATGATCGCATCTGTCAATTGTGAACTCACTCAAACCTTAGTTGTTACTTTTTATGTTGACAGATTGGTAAAGTTCATATTGAATTAAAATTTATACGGATTTGAAACGATGTCGATGGACTAAAGAAACCGATAAAAAAATCGGAAATTTTCATTGTTTTAAATTGATCCGGATGAAGGTGATTGGATGACATATGGAACTAAATAGACTTCCTCGAACAAAATATAGTATGTCCTCCATCTGTGAAGGTATTAATTATCAAACTCACTTGCAGGATGGCTACGATGTTGATGGATTAAGAAACCTCTAAGAAATCACACATTTTTAGACTTTTTTACTGCTCCGGATTAAGGTGATTTAGAGCAAATAGGTGACAAATGAACTAAATACATTTTCTGACAAAAAATATAGCATGTCCACCATCCGTCAAACAATATTGCTCTACCCAAAATTACAAGTTCGGGCAATTGTTTACAATATTTTATTGGCGACTACTAATAACAGGAAGTTTCTCCAAGCAAATCGAAAAAAAAACAAAATTATTCAAATACAACACGTGAAAAGTATTCACCGATTTTGATTTAAACCGTAGTTGACTTACAACTAGGTTTGAATAAATTTCAACTCGGTTTAAAAAGGTGTTCGGTTAGATACATCACTACTGATTACAATAAACGGATTAGCAATTTCCGAAAGAGTATACGAAAGAGAGTCGGCGACAAAACGGAGCCCTGGGGGATACCAAAATTTTTTTTTATTTTTTGAACTCCATACTTGACACCATCCAATTCGAATTGTATTAAACGGTCTGAAATCTAAGTTTTACGAATTTCCGATAAGGAATCTTTATGCCAAATTTTATCAAAAGCGCATTTTCCAAAAAAGATGTTAAGATGTGTACCATGGTTAAGTAAGGTTAGGAGGGGCGTGCATAGCTTAAAGGCTGCTACATACATGGGGTCCTAAATACACATATGTAGCTAACTATAATATTTCATATAGACTGATTCATTTACGATCCAGCCGAACTCTCTACATATATTTTTTTCATATTTACCATTGGTACCTGCACTAGGTCATCCAGTTCATCAACAAACCTGTTTCCGAAGTATCGGAGGCAATTTGTTTGTAGATTTGGACAGTCACAGAGCAAGTGTTTAATGGTTTCTGTTTCATCAACATATTGTTCCTATGACACAATGTCCTGTTAGTACAAATATCAAGCTTCTCATGCTCTTTTTACTCATTCATAAAATATACTGGGTTTTCCTTTCGTTATTTTTATAGGCCATAAGCTTCTAGAAATTACACATTGGCTCTTAGATATCCATATTAGCTCTTTTAAGTCTATCTAATTTTTTACTACACCAATCGGGACTTCAGAACCCATACCCAACAAGCTGCTACTGTCCCTATTTGCTATTGAACACTTCCTTGCCGTTTCATATGCTACATCGTTCTTTGTGTTACATTGTTTTGTGAGATATACCGTCAGATCACCAGTGGATCTATAACTAACGAAAGCCTTTTAATTAAGAAGCGTTTGTTCTTCCTGATATTTCTTAAACTAATATTCTATCAGTATTTCCATATGACCAAAAGGACTTACGTGCAATTGGACAATATAGTTAGAGGGTGAAAAGTTCACTCCTTTTTTAGAAACCTTGGTCCATTAAGGTCGGAAAAGATCTCATCGATAACTTTGATGTTAACACGGGCTTAATAAAATCCGATAACATGTCATTCAACTTTTTAACACCGTTCCTGACAAAATAAAGGCAAACTTTTTCAAAGTCCCTTCCAATTATTAGCATTCGCCGTCAATATTGACATACTCGGAAAGACAAAGCGTTATGTTATTGACACTTCTGTAAATATGCCAGCGAAAACAGAGAGCATAATTTTTACAATAAATAAGAATAATTCTATGCTGTCATCACCCATCAACAACGAACACCCTACCAAAAAAATTGGAAGAACATACCAGTACATCGACCCCAAAAACCTCTGAATCCATTCCCAGGGCACTGCGTAGTTGACGAAGATGTGATGTGATTAGATGTGAAGTGAAAATCCTCATGTATATCTAACGGGTGATTTTTTTGCTACTTGGTTTTTGACGTTTATATTTTTGACAGATCACACATGACAAATTCCACGAACATTTGACATTTCGATTCAGTATTGTTTGCCATTTCATCATGAATAGACTTACGCCTGAACAACGTTTGCAAATTATTGAAATTATTATCAAAATTCGTGCTCTGTGAAAAATGTGTTTGGCAAGCTACGTCCGTTTTTTTTCCGCTCATTTTTGGCTAAATGGATACGTGAATAAGCAGAATTGCCGTATTTGGAGTGAAGAGCAGCCAGAGGCAATTCAGCAGCTACCAATGCATCCCGAAAAATGCACTGTTTGGTGCGGTTTATGGGCAGGCGGCATCATTGGGCCGTACTTCTTCAAGGACGATGAGGGCCGCAGGGTTACGGTCAATGGAGAAAGGTACCGTTCGATGATAACAGATTTTTTTTGCCGAAAATGCAAGAATTGAACTCGGTCGACATGTGGTTCCAACAGGACGGTGCCACATGCCACACTGCACGCGAAACCATGCATCAATTGAGAGGCGAATTTGGTGAGCAGTTAATCTCACGTTTTGGCGCAGTCAATTGGCCACCAAGATCATGTGATTTGACCCCGTTAGACTATTTTTTGTGGGGCTGTGTTAAGTCTATTGTCTATGGGGACAAGCCAAACACGATTGCTGCCTTGGAAGCCAACATTGAACGCGTCATTGGTGAGATTCCGGCCGAAATGCGTGCAAAAGTTTGCCAAAATTGGACCTTCAGAATGGACCACCTGAAGCGTAGCCGCGGGCAACATTTAAGTGAAATTATTTTTAAAAAGTAAATGGCAGAAATTGATTTATCGATCCAAATAAAAATTTCATTCACTTTTTACAAGTTTCTGTGTTTTTTTGAATTTTCAAAAACCAAGCTCTTAAAAAATCACCGTTTATAACTGTCGAAAAATCACGACATCCACTGTAGCTGTCATACTTTTCGATCGCTATAACCAACTTTTAACCATATTTCCGTGCCTTAAATTGAAAATGTGGAAGATATGTGATTTGAAGGCGTCACATCTCACAGGAAAAGTCTAAATCATGAATGTTTTTTTCTTTACTTTCGGAACAACAAAATGCATGAAACTGTAAATAGTCGTAAGAGGTATTATTTTTTTTACCGTAAGACACACCCAAAAAGTAAAAGGTAGTTGGTTTGTTTGTAGGCCACAATTATTACGAGTGTAATTCCTATTTATATGCTATGCATCCATAAAATTCATTAAGTTCCCCTAATTTTGTTTTATATATATAATATTCAATAGACTATTTAAAACTTTGCCTACAATGAAGTTATCTCATACCACCTCACACATAAATTTCAATAAAAAGCTTTCTTCTCAAATGTAGGTAGGTTCTGTTTGATTATTATAATCAAATCATAAAGCAAACGAACCCTACAAACCTAAAACCTACATTGAAGTTGAGAAAATACATGATTTAGAAATTTAGAGTTCATGCTTTTTTTTTGTGTTTTTTTGAAGAATCACTAATTTTTCGTACACGAAAAAATTTTGCCACCAGATTTTAATCTTAAGTGTAAATAATATAAATTGTGTTTTGTTTGGTTTGGAATTTTTTTTTTGGGTAACTGCGTGACCATTAACAATTGTCTTTTGTTTGCTCACTTTTTTGTTTCCTTACAAATGACAATAACCGCATAAAAGAGGAAGCAAAATATAAATTAATTGAAAAGGTAAAGCTTTAAGAGGGCATGTTTACCTAAAATTTCTCTTCCCACAACGAAAGTTATATTAACCCTAATTACTTCAAATAAATGCGAGACGATAATCTTTATCGCCAATTTGGAGGCCTTAGTTTTATTTGAGCAGATACAAAAATATTGCTACTGCGTGGGATGCTTTTGATATGCTTGGTATTCGTATCTTCGTTTTCAAAAACAATGGTCTCCATTTTGTGTGCCTTTTTTTTAAATTGCTAATTAGGAGAATGAAAATATGCTTTTATGCGAATGTTTTGTTTTCAGTGAGTTTGACGGTTAAGCATAGCAGTTTATGAGTTTTATGTCACAAAATTGAAGATAAATGACCTCGTTAGAATAAATATCCATCGGAATGTGTTTTGCTTGCGTCAGAAGTATAGGTATGTTTGTATAATAAAGTCATCAAAGGTAAATGAAATTAATTTCATTCAAACGAGAATAGGTAAATGTAAATAAATACATTGTTGATAGAGAGGACGGATCCTATATGTTAATTTTAGAATTGAAAGAATCAATAGATATGTATGTTTGTAGTTATTGAAATTTTGTAAAACAATTTTATTGTAGCAAAAACAAGTCTGAGCAAGGCCAATAGCATCGACCTGTGGGACACAAAATAGAGTTGTTTGCAGTGTTGGGACATCAAAATAAAAAAAAATCCCTATGGTATATACGAAAAATCCCTACTTTTGCACTACACCGACAAAATGCACTAAAAAAACTGTTAGTTTTTCGACTAACTGTAACGTCTCTTCTTTGGATAAAACTTTGTAATAATGCAGGTACATTTTTAATTGCATTATATGGCAAGTTTTGAGTTTGAAAAAAATCGATCTTGGGATTTTAATCAAACTTGACACTACGATAATAGACAAAAGTGGGTCCCGCAATTCCATGTGGCTGTCTGTCTGTAGGCAGACTAACAGCCTTAACAGCTGAATTGATTTTCTTCAAACTTGGTTCTTAAACGTTTTAGGTATGATTGTCTCAATTACATTTTTGAATATTTTTTTAGACCCGAAAATAGCGGAACCTGCCATACATGTTTATTTTTTGGAGAAAAAACCGTTGACCTTAATTAGGTCGCAAACGGCTCTAATGATTTTGATTTAAAAAAAAATCAGTGCACTATTTTGGGTATATTCTACATTTTAGTTAAAGAAAATTTTATTGTAAAACCGTTTTTTTTTATTTTCGACTTCTCATTAACGGTTCAATGGATTTCGATTAATATTTTCACGCTGGAGGACCTTAAAATTGTAAATAATATTGAAAACGACAATTTTCGACTTAAAAATTTTCCCTGGGAAATGAAATTCACTAGGATTTTGACAGTTATAAAACACATTTTGGCGGAAGTCAACTAAAGTTGAATATAGTCAGGGGAAAATCGATTCAGATAGTATCGCATTATTTTCTGACACCAAACAGTAGTTTCTATATAATTTTGTGTGGAGATTTGATTCCATTGGCCGACAAACTTCGTTTTAAAAGTTGTCCCAAAAATTTAAACCGAAGAAATTGCTTTTATTCTTTAGAAAAATTAACGAAAATATTGACTCATCGGTTTGGAATGGAAACCAAACCAATTTTTTACAAGTGTGGAATTTAATCTTAACCTTAAAAAATCTATTTGACATTTATTTACGAAAAGTTCAATTAAACGTCAATTTGACAGATGCCAACTTCATTGACATTACCGTATGTTAACCAAAAATTGAAAATCCTTTTTTTTTTTTTCAAACAAACCGTAAGCTTTGCGACACGTATTCGTGTAATAAATGGAGTAAGCGGGGTGAATCGGCATTATGCTGAGATGTAGAAAATGTTAGTATAGGTTGAATACTCAAATATAAGTTATTTGGGCTTTTTGGCCAAAAAGCTTAAGAATCTATGTAATCAGACATAATAGAGATTGTTTTTTTTTTAATTTTATTAAGATTCCATATTCACAGGGCTCACATTTTAGTTTTTAAAAATCTTATATCACATGGAAAAACCCGTCTGCCAGATTGACAAATTTAATAACAGAAATAGCAGGTGTAGCAAATAGGTAGGCGCGGTCATCAGAAAGTGCAATATTCTTTTGAGGAAAAATCGTAACAATTGTTCTGCGGTGTCATTTTGTGCAAATGGCCACACTTGGGATGCATAAAGCGTTTGCTGTTACTTCGCAGATTTTGTATTTAGCTGGAAAACTTATATTTTCATTTTGCATACATGGTCTCTAGGTTGCGTTTATTGCGGTTTTCGGCTTTTTAAGTTACATCCAGATCAGAAGGGGAGAAAGAATTCCTACATCTTCCAAGAAAACCCCAAGCACATCGAATATGTGGTCATTCCACAAGAGGTTGTCTGTGACCAAGGACTGAAAGCTGACTTCAGACCATAAAGTCGGGCAAATAGAAAAGCGTACGCCTACGCAGTAGTTATGTCAGCGTTGAAAAACACCTCTTCAGTACAATGGGAGGGATACTATTCGGACTAGGGGATTTGTGTATATCAAGATATTTAAGGACTTAAAGCAAATTGGTTTTCGAGGAAAGCTTACAAAAGGAGTGTCATTAAAGACCAGCGTTGGAACCGAAGTTGTATTTCAAATGCTTTTTTTACAAATGACCAAAATTGTTTACTACTTTTGGGACATTGAAGTTTTTTTTGCTTTAATTTTTGGTCATGCAAAAATCTATTTCTCTGAGTATGAACGTTGCAAATCTTTCTAGGGTCCGCCAAATAACTTTTTTTTTTGAAAATGGGCGCAAAACATCGAGTGTAGCTTCGGCTGCATGGCACGTAGCGCTGTCCTGTTGAAACCGAATATTGCCAATATCCTGCTCTTCAATTTTTGTGAACCAAAATTCGTTCAACGTGGCCGGATAACGATCGCCATTGACTGTAACGGCCACTCCTTGCTCATTTTCGAATTATGCCTCTGGACCAAAATCCGCATCAAACAGTGACTCGTTTTGGTTGTATCGGCTTTTCAATGTATGCGTGCGGGTTTTTTGTGCCCCAAATGCGACAATATTGCGTGTTACATACCCGCCAAGTTCAAAATGAACTTCATCTGAAAAGATGATTTTTTTTGGAAAAATCGGCATCTTCTCTAAGTCGATCGCAGGCCCACTTAGTGAGCGTTGTTCAAGCGTACATACAACCATGTTCGTTCAGCGGAAGGATAAAACTAATTATCTGTCAAATCAGACATGAACTAAGTGTTACCATTCACGAAATAAGCACTAGTTGAAAAAAAAAACGTTAGATGGCGGACCCGTTAGCTTAGCTGCGTTTGAACTTATGTCGGTTTTCCTAAGTTGGGTCCACTAAAGGCCTTATTTCTTCTGCCATATACTTGTTAAGGGGATTCATCCTTTATGTATTTATAATAATTTTGAAGCAAACACGTTTTTGATTTTAAAAACAAAACAAAACAAAGCACTCGCGTCCAAATGCACCGATATAAATGTATTAAAGGATCAGAGGAGTTAATGTTTCTTGAAGCAAGAACCCAACTCGATTTATCAAAAAGCGCATTACAGTTGCTCCGTTACAAAAGAACTTTGTCGTTGTCTAATATGTAAATGCACCGGAAGTGGAAACGATAGGTATAACAGAAGATGTTCTATGTACTTAGGTACTTTACTTTCTATGAATATTAGTTGCATCTACTTATAAAACTTGTTGGTGGAAACTCAAGGACTCCCTGGATAGAAAACAAATCAACTCAAATACTATTTTAAAAGCTGATGTCAGACATTACTTAAAAGTCGAATTAATATATACTTTCAAAACTACAAAACAATGATTCAAACACAGTTTTTGATAAGCCCGCGAAGGCCCCTTTCAACTTACATGATCTAAAAATAAAAATTAGCTATTCCCTAGTATTTCAAGTAAGTATGAATCGAAATTGAAAACAACACAAGTGTGAGCTCATATAAGATTAAAGTTAAAAACCCCAAGCTCACTATCACCCTTTGTGGTTGGTGCCAATAAAAACACACTAAACAAAAGTACCTAGTTCGATTAAAAAAATCCAGTGTAATCAAAACCAATGTAATTTTTTTTTGTTTCTATGTCAATTGTTGACCGCAGCAAAAAAATACAAAAATTATTTTTCCTTTATCGCCAATTACCGCTGCCTACCTTTGTACCTACATAGAATTTTTTAAATTTGCTGTCTAAGCTGCTCACGCCTAATCAATCATTGTCAAACATAAACAACAACAACATTATAACACATGTTGCCCGGCTTAAGTGCTTTTGTAAACATCAATAACCTCGCATGAATAAGTAAGCGCGCAAAAGACTTATTTCCCACAGTCTATTACTGCCGCTGCCTTCGTCGGCGTTTGCCTCTAATCTTTTTCATACTATTCATATTCCGTATGATTTATATAACAGTGCATGCCCTCAAGAAGGTGAACACAAAAAAAAAACACAAAATGTCAAGCCAATAACGGTGAGTAATTGTAACAGATGTACAAGAGGTATCCCCGTGATTTGATTATGAGAATAAGCAAACGCCAGCAGCGGTCCTCATATCTAATGCTTATCGCGTTAACATTACGTTTCTGATTTTTAATTGATTAATTAAATCACAGCTAACGATAAGAAAACGTGACCGCAGGTGTAGAATGAGTGGGTAAATTCATACATACATGCATACATTTAAGAATCTTGGCGCGTTCTACGACTGTAACTGGCGCTCGGTGTCGACGTGCGTGGGGGAATTTAGCCGAGTTGAAATGGAAGTGCACTCGAGCTGATTAAATCACCTCTTACACAATATTATTTTTTAATTTGGTTTGTTTATGGTTTTTGTTACTGAATTTGAATTTTTTTGAATTTTATTAGAAAAACAATATTGTGATTTACAGAGACAGATATGCAGTGCAGTCATAACTTAATGGGAGCGTGAGTTCTGCTATTTTGTTTACGTTTTAGATTTTACTTGCTTTAAGTTTTGATCACATTAAGGGAGAATGTGTAACTGGTCATTTCAAAACTTATTTTCAAAACATTAATTACGTTAACGACCGTGAAGCCGTACTGATTGAATGTCAGTCATATTTTATAAAGAGACTCTTGGATTGATGTAAATATGGCCATCATTTGCTAACACTATATTGTTTGACATTCTTTAGTCATCTCCAATTGGACTGCGTTAATAAACGCAGTCCAATTACAGTTGCTCAAATATGTCATCATATAGATATTCACTGACATGTATGCCTCTTTGATGGTGATCAATTTGATCTCACTCAACCAAATTATTTTGACATTTGTGAGCCCAATCTCCCTCACTCTTTATATTTGACGCGATGATCTCAATGAAGCAACTTGGATACTGTTATAAGTGCGTGTGTACCATGCTGATATAACTTTATAAGAGTTCGAATTACTTTTACAGGTCACATTGAGCGATATTTGTATTCAGCTATCATTTATTTGTTTAAAACAATAACATAGAAAAACATCTCTTATTTTATTTGAACAGAACAGAATGTCTGTCCTTTGTTTTACTCGGATAGACGTCAAGGATGGTACCAGCGCACCTTATCTCATTTTAAAATTCATCCAAACAAACGGCTATACTACTAGAAAATACATTATAAAGTGTATTATAGAGATCAATGATTTAAAGCGAAATGCGGAAGTAAGGCAGACAGTTTCAATTTTTATAAACTTACTATATTTTTTGACAATTAGTATTCGAAAAATATTGATTCAAAGAGTTTCCCCGTGTTTTTCGAAATGTGGTATGTTCGCACAACATTCTGGTCAGAGCCATAGACTTCATATATATATATGTACCTATATACGTGGGCGGTCCTAAAAGAACTTAGTCTAAAAAACAAAAAAAAAACACATTTTGGAAAAGTGTCGATTTATTTCTCAACATTTCTCTTTAAGCTCGATACACTTGATCCAGCGATGCTCCAACTTCTTTGACCCACCCGAAAAATAGATTTTCTCGAGGTCTGAAATTTATGCCTCAGTGGCGGCGATTACCTCCTCAGTCAACTCAAATTTCGGCCGGTTTCTCGCGGTTGCGTTTTTTGTCCAGAGTGAGAAAACGCGATACCCATAGCGCCAAAATCTTTCTCATATCCAAAATGTCATGGAGGATATGACCCACGCGGTCTTTTGAGATGTCTACTATTTCAGCTATCTCTCGCACCTTCAATCGGCGCTGCGGTCTGCCAATACAAGATCCTCTGTGGTAGTTATTTTCTAGGCACCTGGGCGGGGCTCAACAAAAACCGATGTGCGACCACGTTGAAACTCGTTCCAATTTTTGATGGTCACCATCGAATAAGAAGAGTCACCGTACACAGCATCCAAGTGCTCTTTGATTTCGCTATGGGATTTCACTTCCAAAAGCAAGAATCGAATAATCGATTTTCTAAATTTCGCGGACAAGCTGGCTTCCATACGTGGGCAACACAAAACTACTAGTCTGATTCTGCTGAAATTTTGAAAGTAGCCGTCTAAGGGAATGTACTAGACCATAGTAAATCTATCTTGCGATACTGGCACCATCGTGCGGTGAGGCTAAGTACTTATAGGACCACCCTCGTAGATATTAAACTCTTAAAGCTTGCCGTAAACACAAATTGAAGCCTAGGCGCCATGATTTCAAATATTTAGGAAAAGGTAGAAATATTTAGGTTAAAAAAACAAAAAAATTGCTTATATCTTACATACAATTTTAACATCTACACCGTCCCTATTACAAAAACTTTGCTAAACTTTAGTTTGTTTTTTAAAAGCTCCCGAAAAGCGCAAACGTTGAAGTAGCAGACTTTGTTTCTTTTCCCTAATCATTTGATAATAATAAACTGGTATATTTTCTTTAAAAAAAAACACTATCCCCACTTTAAGTAGAACAGATAAAATAATTTGATACACCATCTAGTGAATCGCGATCTTTTTTTGATAAACATAATTTTACAACACAGAGTTGACTTATCATGGAATGTGAGGATAAAGTTTGTTGTAACAACATTGTATATAATTCATGTTGATATTTGTACATACATACACTATCTTCATTAGTGATATTTTTCTTTTATCAGCAAAGGGTTTTCCAAATTGCATAGGCTCTAATTTTTTAGGGCAACTATGAACCCACAATAGAGATAATATTTTTATGACTTTGAGAATTCTCGACGTAATCTTTTCGAAGTAACAGCAACAAGCAAATAATATAATTGTACATTCCTACAATTTCTTCTATCATTCTTTAGGAATTTTTGTTAAAATGTTGAATATAAAAATTATGTAGAAACAGTTCTAGAGATTCTGTTCTGATAAGAACATAGAAGGTTGTTTGAGGTTACAAATTATCAAATTTCAGAACAAAAAAAGCATAACATAAATAACACATGGAAACCACAATTTACGATGATACTAGACACAAAGACGCAAGATTCGTTTGACAGGTCTTTCGGTATTTAAAAAAAGTGTTCACTCTGACGTGAAAATCATAATGGCCTAGTCGTGTGATTATCAAATAGGGATGATGGTAATGCGTTGACAAGAAGGCTTACTCCTGCATCGACTATGAATTTTGGTTCAATTCATTGAAGCGATTTTGCCGCTGAAAATGTTCCAAAGGTGTCCGAAAACATGTGGAGTACTAGATCTGCGATTTATGTTTTACATATTTATTCAATCAAAATATTGTAATAATGAATAATAAATAAAGAGAATTTCAATAATTTACATGAAAAAAATTGTTTCTTAAACAAGGTCCTTCGTATTTATTTCGAGTTTATTATAAGATACGTCAAGCTAATCAAATACGACACAAAGAAATTAATTATGAAACAGGTATGTTAGAATTGCAACACTGATGCAGTACTCAACCATGGTCAATGCATATAAGTCACTTACAAATAGCCTCATATGCAATAGTAAATATACACTGTACATCATTTCATCAGCAGTGTCCTTGGCACACATCTCTATAAGAAAAAAAAAATAATTCACAATACAATATTCACTTTTATCTTTCTCAATGCATCATGACAAACAACTAATTCCAGAAATAAAATTGGATGCTTACATCTCAAACCCAGAAGAAAAATGGTCATTTTAAACAAAAAATATGTCAATAAAAAAGAATAAAATGTATCAGTTAAAGTCGCAGATACTTGTTCTTATAATCATTTTAAAAAAATAAAAATATTTTTTTAGTTAAGATTTAATTTTCCTTAGCTGCATTTATTATAGCCCCCTTAGGTACATTTATTAATAATTTAATATATAAAATGTCACCTCAATTTTAAATTTGAAGCTAAATTAGTAAATAAAGGGTCCGCCATCTAACGTTTTTTTTTCAACTAGTGCTTATTTCGTGAATGGTAACACTTAGCTCATGTCTGATTTGACAGATAATTAGTTTTATCCTTCCGCTGAACGAATATGGTTGTGTATACGCTTGAACAATGCTGGGAAATATTGAGACATTACTTTGAAAATCATGGTAATGTTGCAGAATGTGTGCGAAAATTGCGTACGGATTTTGGAAGAAGAGAAGCACCGTCAGCACCGTATGTTCGTTATCTTGTGAAAAAAAGTGAAAGAAACTGGCATCTTCATCGATAAACCAAAGCGTGAAAAGCCAAAAACAGTTCGTTCACCCGAGAATATTGCTGCTGTGGCAGAAAGTGTGCGTGAAGCTCCATCAACATCAATTCACCGTCGTTCTCAACAATTGAACATTTCGGAGACATCATTGAGACGAATTTTGCATAAAGACCTTGGTATGACGCCATACAAAGTCCAATTGGAGTTGAAGCCAACTGATCATCCAATGCGTTTTCGCTTCGCTAAGTGGGTCTGCGATCGACTTAGAGAAGATGCCGATTTTGCCAAAAAAAATCATCTTTTCAGATGAAGCTCATTTTGATCTTGGCGGGTATGTAAACAAGCAAAATTGTCGCATTTGGGGCACAGAAAACGCGCACGCATACATTGAAAAGCCGATACACCCAAAACGAGTCACTGTTTGGTGCGGATTTTGGTCCAGAAGCATAATTGGGTCATTTTTCTTCGAGTGGCCGTTACAGTCAATGGCGATCGTTCTCGGGCCATGTTGAACGAATTTTTGTTCACAAAAATTGAAATGGAGGATATTGGCAATATTTGATTTCAACAGGACTGCGCTACGTGCCACACAGCCGAAGCTACACTCGATGTTTTGCGCCCTGTTTTTGAAGATCGCATTATTAGCCGCATACCTGATGTCGTTTGGCCACCTCGGAGCTGCGATTTGACACTGTTGGACTATTATTTGTGGGGTGCCGTAAAAGATAAGTGTTACGCCGACAAGCCAGAAACAATTGACTCTTTAAAGGACAATATTCGTGAAGCGATTGGTGAAATACAGCTGCAAACACAATCGATAATGTGCTTTAAAATTGGACCGATCGTGTAGGCTACTGCATGGCCAGCCGAGGCAGCCATTTGAATGAAATTATTTTCCATTATTAACCGGAAGGATTGTACTTTCAAATAAAAAAAGAAATTTGAGAAAATATTCAGTAATATTTTTTTTTAGCATTTTCAAAAAAAAAAAGTTATTTGGCGGACCCTTTATTATTACAGCAAACAATTTATGACTTGAATTTTTGAGTCATTCATTCCGGTCCAAAATTCGACAGATAAAATCAGTTAAAATAATTCAATGATTCGGTTACTCGTGAATCACTTCAACTGGTTCTTTATTTAAAAAAATAGTCATCTAGGTCAAGACTTCATTTGTAAAATGTTCTTAAGCGCAAGTTGCAAAAGTAAACGTTTCGAAAACGGTGCAGCCGTGCGGTAAAAAACTCGAGGTGATACAAATATTATAGCCTACAGTGACTCTAATGTAATTTAAAAACGCAAAATTTTGCATTTTTAGAGCGTTCTTACTTGCGATATAGGGCAAGTTTTGCATTTGGAAAACACCAAACAGTGGAGATTTTAATCAAACTTGACATTACGATGATAGAAAACACGATAAAAGTTGATCTACAGCCTATACGGCTGAAGTGATTGGCGCAAAATTTTAAGGGATTTAGTAAAATGTTAAAGCCACTTTTAACAATTTACTAAGCCAAAAAGATGATTGAACTAATTTTAAACGGTTTTAACATTTTACTAAAGTTAAAATCACGGAATGGCTACTTTAAATTTTAGCAATTTGCTAAATCCATTATGGAATCTGATAGTATATCAGCCTTGCACGCTGGGTGCCCAGGTTCGAGTCCTGCTGGTGCACTTTTTTTTTTTGTAAATAATGAAGTTAAAATGATGACAATAGAAATAACTAAGACCTTTTTAGAGCACATGTTGGGTTTTCATCAGCATATAATTACTTTACAACGCATAACAACAATAATTGTGTTCATCAAAATTCAATCCCTACAAAAGCTCAGCTTTCTACTTAATTAGCAATTTACTAGTTTAGAAAAGGTTTAACAATTTTGAAATAGTTATTCAATCAATAAGCACTTAGGAAATTTCAAGCTAGTAAAATGTTAAGACCTTAACAATGGGCTGTTTAAAATTTTGCGCCATTTTCTTTAAACTAATACTTGCGCGTTTTAGGTGATTGGCTCGATTCTTTTTCTAATCTTTTATTTTTAACTCCAAAACTAACGGTATATGACATATAAGTTTTTGACGCAAAAACGGTAAATCTTAATTATCTCGAAAACGGGTCGAACGATTTTAATACAAATAAATTCAGTAGTCTAGATTTTGGTTAAACAAATATTTTACATAAAACGTTATTAACGGTACATGGTGACATAGAACTGTTATTTTATTTCCGATCTTCTCGTTAAGGGCTCAAAGAATTTCGATAAAAAAAATTCCTACGGATTATAAATAATACTGCATGCCAAAATTTTTTGAAAATTGATTATGTATTTCGCAACAAGGGTAGACGATCTATTTTTTGATGTTATGTTGTTTAATTTATATTATTGAATACTTAAAACTGACATTCAAATTCCGATAGAAGTGATAACTTAAACTAAGTTAAGTTGAACGATTTAATAATAAAATTGTTTAACTTGAGAAAAGCTTTAAAAGTTCTTCGTTAATTTGATTAATTTCAAAAGTTCTCCGTATGCGTGAGAGAAAATGTAGCCAGAAAGACTGGCGTCGGTCGTAACGCGTTACGTAACAAAGCGGTTTAACCTTCCATAAGAAGTTATCACTTCAAAAATAAAATAAATCAAATTTTGTACAAATATTAAGTAAAAACCGCTTTTAAAAATATATTAATCCTTTTCTACTAAGAATATTGTTCTTAAGATGTGATCGAACATGTGAGCAAGTACGTGCGATCCAGTCGTGCATTTTATTTTTCTATTATTCCCAACTTTCATCAACATACATTTTTTTCTTCGTAAATATTTTTTTTTATATTGTAAGTATTCAAACAGCATTTCAATTAGAACTTTTGCGAAAATATTTTTAAAAGGATCCATCTTGTTTTGTCATTTTGTTATGCGCTTGCGTCAAATCATTTGACGTTTATCAAAAAAGATTTCGCACAAGTGTTACGATTGTATATTTAACGAAGTCAAAGTTGCAAAGTGATTTTTTTTGATTCCGTTTACAGATTCTTTTTATTATGTTAATACCAAATTCTGGCTTAAATAGGCTTTTTTTTAGTTCAGAACAGATTCTGAGTTGTCAAAAATTTGTTTTTATTTCTTTTTCATTCGGAGTTCTGAAAGTGTGTTTTTTCGTTCTGAACATGTTCGGAGCATTCTCGAAGAGTTGGGACAAGATCGAATGAGCATTTTGAGTTAATTGCTTATCAGACCTAATGTGATATGTGTCAAGAGCGCGAAATCTGGAGAAAAAAATACAACTAAAATGGCAGAGAAAGTTGGCAGAATTTACAGAATTTAGGTGGTTGTGGCGCAATAGTTGTGTTTGCCTGTCAACCTCATGGTCACAGGTTCCATCCCTGCCATACTCTCTTATTTTTCCATTAAAAAACAATTCTAAAATAATTGTCATACAATTCACTGCTGGTTTACTCATTACATGCCGTTTAGGCATAACACTAACAACATGTGATTGAGTAAAACTAGTATACCGATGAATGTGACAACAAATAAAAAAATAATGCGAATTATAAGGGACATAGATAAATAAGACTCGGAAATTTTTCCGCATTAGTTCAGGCGCAATCCCTGGAGATAAAATCTGAGACAACAACCACCTCCAGTCTCAGAACATCGCACCACACATCTTTCCTATCCTTCTTTCTCTTCCTTAACCTTACGCCCGCGCTGTGCTGAAACATTTAAAGGTTAGTATAATCCTTTGAGCGCGTGTAGTTAATAAAAAAAAAAAAAAATTAGGCGGAAGTGAATAAATAAAATATCAATTAATGACAGTCAAGAGTTCAAGTGTGTTTAAAAACGAAATCAGAGCGTTCGGAGATTGGATTTGGGTATATTACAATTTTAGAAAGATTAAATTTTTTACAGAATTTTTATAAAAAGCTGAATTTTGAAAACTGGCATTTCAAACTTTCTTTGAAATGCAGTGAACAAAAATGTTTCCATTTCTCCTATATCTAAAAAAAAAAACTCCAAGCAAATGCTCCCTTTGGCCTTCTAGCATTTATTCTTTATTAGCTAGCTACACAGTAGTAAAAGTGTATTATTAAAAATAAAAATACATTCTGTGGGCGAGACAACTCATGTCGGCCTATTGACTTACACGTTTTTAGTCACCCAATATGATAAACTAACACTCCAAGCACCAGGAGTGTTATGTTTAAGATTGATTTTTTCTACACAATTTAAAATCAGAGTGTAGATATCTCCATAAATTATCTTCATTAATATAATCAATTTGGCTCATCCGAAGTAATGTCATTTTTTATTGACATCCGAAAGATTTGCACTCAAAATTTTGAATCAAACATACTTATTAACACGCGCGGCCTGTCAGATTTGTAAGAAACTCTATAGTTGATTAGATTTTTATGTGATCAGATAGCATCAGAACAAACCGAACAAAAAATTCAAAAAGAGCAAACATTTTCGAAAAAGATCATATCTATTCTTCAATGAAAAACGACACAAGTGATTTTTTGGTTGTTTTTGGAAGTTATGGGATTTAATATTTCGTAACAGCAGCGAAGTATTCTTTAGAGGTCTTCACTGTATAATTTGAATAAATTTTTTTTCCAACAGTTATAGCATGCCCTTTAGCACCTTTATCGCAAATACGCAGATTGGCGCCTGGCACTGGCAGTATAAATAATCTCTGTTTGCACTCAATATACACATTTAAATCGAGTGCAATCCCAAGGCTAGGGAAGTTTATTTAAAGAATATTATATGCAAAATAATTAAATATATTTAAAATCTTCGATGAAAGGGAAAACAAAAATAAATTGACAATTTTAAATTTAATATATCGCAATTTTCAAGTGACAGAATATAAATTTTGTTTTTGAAAGAAGTTAAAAGATATTTCGTATATTTTCCACACCGCGTCGCTGACAGTTTCTTTCTCTTTCCGTTAGAGTATTAATGATGAGTTTTGTTTTGTTGGGAACTGTCAGGTCTATTTTGCCTGCCAGACCAAATAAAAATAATTACAATCATCATTTACAAAAAAGTTACTGACGTGACCGTTCCAAATGTGCCAACCGTACTCATTTGTTTTAGCGGAACAAAATACATAAAAATGATGACGAAATTAGTCTCTAGGCGGTAGGTCGATGATTTCATCAGAACAAAAATAAAGCAGCTCTGAATGTTTCTTTAGTAGATTTCCATGGACCAAAAAACTTGACTGCAATGGAAATGTGAACGTGAAGAAGGCATTCTCGTAATAATGTGTACGCCAGGTGGTAGAGACTTTGGAGCCCTTGTCTAACGAGACTCCAAAAAGAAGCAACATACTCGTTCCTAGTCGTAATGATGGTTTATGTATTATTACCACACACAACACACAAGTTAATGAGCTAAAGTACACTCGCTCGTTACTCATTCACTTACTCACTGGTAGGTTCTTCTCATTTATATTGTTTTGGTCGGTCTTCATCGAGCTTGAGTGTGTGTGGCCTTTAGAGTAAAGTGTTGATGAGATTGTGATGAACTGATGACCGTTTGGGGCTAAGTTCGTGATCCGGTAGTTAGCATTTGATTATTACTTTATAGTAATTTGTAACTGAACCAAAAAAGTATGTGTTTTGCTTATGTGTGGTTTTGCTGTGCTGACCGAGTTACCTTGATCCAAATGGATCAACTCGAGAGAAGTTGTTAAGAACCAAGTACCTACCAATTTTATTTCCTTGCTAAAATTATTTATTTATTAAATCGATGTTTGGTTTGAAGTATTTTGTTTAAATCATATAATTCAAGGCATCAGCTTAAAAAAATATTGTTCAAAGTTTTTTAGCAAATGGCTAATGAGGCAAAACTTTAAATAATTTAATGTTAGCCTGAGACTCTTAACACAATTTGCTGATGAAATATGCCAAGAGGGTGACAGTGTGACAGAAAAGTAGTGGTTATGTCCCTTATCGCACTTTAAAGGACGAACAACGATTATAAAACTGTTATAACTGTTATAAATTGGTATTTCTCTAGTTCTAGTGACATCCAATTTAAAAACCATTTTTTATAACTTAAAACAACAGCTAAAAACTACTAAACCAAAGACAGTTCTTGCCAAAAAAAAAAACAAAGGAAGCACGCCTATTTTGACATTTATAAATGTCAAAGTGACACATGGTTTGTTCGAGATACATATGATGGTGCTACAGTCCATAATTATAATTTATAAATATGTACATTGTTTTTGCGGGTATCTAAAATACATGTATGTACCCACGATGATATAGATCTTCTTCCATCCATGGGAACAAAAAGTTGTTTGTGTTAATTAGTTATTGATATGGAGGCAATTCTAAAATAAATACCACTTTCAAGCTTCCGATGGTGCCCACTTGCTTTGTTAATTTTAAAATTATACATAAAGATAACGAAATATAGTAATTTTAAAGTGCAAACCAAAGTTGAATCAGACATTCTATTGTGTTCGTTTGTCGATATTTAAAAGACTACATACATATACATATAGTATAATTTAATATTAGTAATCACTTTAGTTTACTTTGACCGATAGCAATTATCTTATTACTATTTCTCAAATATGTATGTTTGTATGTTTAATATGATGATAAGAAAAATATACAATTAAATACATCGATTTGAACGCAGAATTTCATCATAAAATAGCAAACACAAATTAAAGTTCATGCGTGGAATGTTTCTTTAGTACAGTTGAACCCACTTATATAGTCACATATAGATGATAAAGAAACCCTATTAAATGTCAACAACTAACGAAATACTAGGTGTGTTCCCGTAATTCCTAAAATTCCAAGAATTTAACAAACTCTACGAAGAACTGTCAAATCCCGTTACGCATTTCTAGTTTTCGCAATTTTTTACCGAAAATAGCTCTCATGATATATTAACATATTTCCCCAGGTTGCTAATTTTAGGCGACGAAATTTCTTGGACCAAAATTATGAAGACTGCCAAATAAAAAAAATAATATAAGACAAGGTTGACAATAACCTAATTATTGCAAAAATCCACTTTTGGTTTTGACGTTTAGAAAATAGCTGGCGAAACTTTATCTGTGTCTCAAATATATTTATAAATAAATGAGGGTCTATGCAGTTTTGAAGAACTGGAACACAAATAATGGCAGTGGAGCTTGACACGGAGTAAAAGGCAATCATAATCAGCTTAAGCGACGTTTAAGTTACAGTCAAAATCTAACTAAACGTTACCAGAAGCATAATTGCAATGGATATACCTACAATATCGGATAACTTAAACGCGGTTTTCTTAATGCTAAATTAACAGGAGTTGCGAAATTTGCTTACGGAGTGTGCCATTTATATCGCTCTAGCTTAAGTTGGCAAATGTGATCGAAACTAAACGAAACTGAGCAAAGCGGTCATTTTACCTGCTGAAGCTAATAAGTGATTGTAGCTGGCCCTACCACATAACCTTAATACACTTATGGCCATTTTCATAAACAAACACTAAACGCACTTTAATACGCAAGCTAATAAGTGATTGAAGCTGGCCCTACCACATAACCTTAATACACTTATCGCCATTTTCATAAACAAACACTAAAAGCACTTTTCTCAAAAATCCTCTTAATGTTATCAGACTCTTAAATCTTTTTAGTTTCACCAAACTATAAAAGGGAAATTTCAGGGAAATTTTTGTTAAATTCGAGTCCTTTGCACATCCCTGGAAAAATAAATTGGGCTTTTTCTTTCTAATAACCAAGTGCATGAGAGAAAATGAAAAAGCAACATGTCAACAAATGCCAAGAATAACAAAAAAAGGAGTGATAGTGCTTGACAACTTTTGTTTACGTTGTTTATTTGGAAAATAATTGAAAAGTTTATTATGAAGAATTTATTTATTAAAAGAAATGAAAACCTTTAATAATTCTTTTACTTAGAGTCACTGTTACCACTGGGACTCATTTGAGTCAAAAGGGACTCTCTTTTTTAGATTTCACTCGTTTTTTTAACAACGAGTCAATTTATAGTTTAAAACACTTTTATTTCATTTTGCAGAAAATATCTTAAAAAGATTAAATAGTCTGAACTATGCTTCTTTTTTCTTTCCTTCCTTAGGATAAAACATATAAGAGTTTTGGATGGATGTTTTAAAATTGAGATATGCGTGTGAATTGAAGAGCCTTTTTTGAGAACATTTCCAACTTTATTATGAAATTGATGACGTTTCCTCAATGTTCTGCAGCCGCAGAAAGAAAATTTTCAGATCTCAGCTAATTGAAACAAAAAGGCTTAATCGATTTAAATTAGAAACTGTTGAAGCAATTATTTTTTTATATGGAGTTATGTGCCTCAAATGATGAAGTTTGAATTCCAGATTAAAAACTATGCTATTTTGAATCTATGATTTTGTTTTCTTACTTTTGCCTTATTATTGAATTGTTCCTTTTTGTTTACTTTTTAATAAAAATGTGTTCTTAAGACTTTTTAAATTTTTAATCATAATATTCTTGTATATTATCCAAAATATAACATTTTTTTGTGATATAGGTAATTCACGTATGTGATTTATTTAAATTCAGTTAATTTAATAGTATTTATAGTCTAGAAAAATAAGATATTCACTCCGAAAAAGTTCCGAAAATTTGGTGGAGCGCTTCATTTTTACGTCGTAAGTATTTTCTAAAAAGTACCCTACATTTGGCGGGGATCAAGAAATTTAAGAGGAGGGAAAGGGTTATTTTTATTTTAAGTTGTTGGTACACATTGCAGATCATATACTTCTACACAAAATAGGTTGATACACTTTTTATCGTACAATTGATAAATTTGGAGAAAAATGGTGAAAAACATTTTGGTGTAGTAATTTTTTTTTCAAAAGAATGTAATAAATGTATGTTTTTGAGTTGCGTTATGTTTGTAAATTAGTTATGTTTGTAAAAACATGTTCTATTAAAAAAAAAAAAACAAGTTTTAATTGTGGAACCAGAAGGGAAATGCTGCCATCTTAAAAATAATAATTTATTTTATTTTGTTCAATAGCTCCCAAAACCTTTATTTTTCTCAAAATTTTCTAAAAATATCTTGTAGACAGTTATTTACAAAATGACATATTAACGACTTCCGTGTGTCAATTGTTCTAAAGTTATAGCGTCCCAAAGTTAAATTGTTCGTCAAAACGAATATATAGATAAAATTCATTCGTTAAAGCAACCAGACTTGACTAAATATAGCTCCCATTTGTGTAAAATGATATGATCTACAATGTGTACCAACAACTTTTTTTCAAAAAAAAACCTATGGCTTTCGAGTAATTTGAAAAAAGCTGAATTTTACCCCCTTTCACCCCTCTAAATTTGATTGATTTAAAAAAAGTTATTACTATAAACTTAAAAGAGATTTCTTATTGGGACTGATTTATTTTCAAAATGGCTCATTTTTTCAGCCTCTAGGACTCATTAAAAATTAAACTTGTGGTGACACTGCTTAGAATGCACTTTCTTATGAAAACAGAATGTAAACCATAAACTAATAACTTTAAGAGCCGAAACCTCTGCTTTCATTTGACATTTGCCTACAAGCTCAAACACGCAGATAAATAACTTTTCTGTTCCTCTTCCAATAGACACATTGATAAAAACGCACACAAGAATCTTTTCTGTTCCTTTTCCTATAGACACATAGACACCACAGCCCTAATAATTTATTTTTGTTTTGTTTTTCGATTTCACATCTATTCATAGAGTTTCCATAGTACAAATACAACAATGTAAACAAATGGGTTTTGGGGGGTGAAACGTACGAAGGTTTCCAATCTTAGTATGGCTTATTTGTGATGTAAACATTGGAAAAGGGGACTCCCATGAATCAAATAAAACAAGATTACGATACTTCTTTCTTTTGCCTTATTTTGTTGACGTCACCAGAGATCGAAATCCATTAATCCACATCGACAAACAACAACTATTTCACTATTTTTGATCTCTGGTGACATCAATAAAATAAGCCAAAAAACGAAGTGTCGTAATCTCGATACATGCGGGATTCCTGTGTGGCCGGACGGAATATGTATTCGGACAACATGGCGAATTGCTTTTCATCGTGATCGTTGGATCTAGTCGTCCAATCTATTTTCTAATAAAAAGAAAATCAGTTAAATATTATAATTAATATGCAGAGTCAAAATTTGTTTATCTATTCATTTTGTATCTCCAAAAATTCAAAATTAAAATATAAAACAAAAATGTCAGTTTTAACTGAATCTTATGACTCCAAAAATAAGCATTTCGTTTATAAGAGTGTATAAAGCTTGTGCAATTTAAAAACGCTTGGTGAAACCAAAAAAATCCTATTTTAACATTTATAAGCCTGTTAAGTCTATATAAGTCACTTCGTCATTATTCCAAAGTACATAATCAGGAATAATGGCTGCGTCAGTACTCTAATTTCATAGCATTTCTTTGTAGCAGTAGCATAAGGTATTTTTAAGTTTTAATATAAGAGGGAATTAAAAAAGGACAATTTAATTATTCTAAATTTCGTTTTGCCAATCTTACGATCGCACTTTATGACACATCAAAAAAAATCCATATCATTCAAACTTAAATCAACTTATCACAAACAAAAAAGTGAAGTAGGTACATAATGTTTAATATGATTTCATAATATTCAATAGGGCAAAGAAAAATTTGCTACATCTAAAACCAATTCATTTAATTTGTTTTTAATGTGATTTTCAAGCCCAAGTGTCCAAAATACTTCATAAAAAAAATTATGGCATAGAATGTCGGCTCAAAACTACGAGTATATAGTGAAATTGATTTTAGTATCAAATTACAAAATAAAGCCTGAATGTTACGCACTTTTATTGCTCCGAATTCCAAGTCTTTCACAAAACCGGATGCCTAGGTTAGGTTCCCTAACCTTTACCATCATAACATAATGTAACAAACAAACAAAAAACTGACTATTATTATTTTCACATCATAAATTAAACTAGAAATAAAAGAAGACACAAAAAACACACAAAAAAATAATCAATCAAGCTCGAACAGTTTCATTTCTTCTTCTTTAAAAGTTATGTATGGGCTTATAGTGAAATTGATTACCTTCCCGTCTTTTTGTTTTCAACATTCACATAAAAGCTCATATCAAAACTTCAATCAGAAATAATAACAAATTAAATTTGCCATTAAATAAATTCGCGCATTGTTAATTAAGTTATGTCGTCGTCGAGTCGTCGGCTGAGCGCGGTCAGTCTGATGTTAGCCTTTATCCATCATTGTATACAAACCAAACCGATTTTATTGCAAACTGACAGATTGGCAATATACGAGCAAGTGCTATATTCTATTTTTCTATAAAATTGTCCAATGGAATTGCAAATTAAAAAAGGCCCAACAGTGAGGGCATCTGCACACGCGTTTTTCGTTTTGTAAAGTAAGGGATTTTTCACATGAGATTTTAAGATTTAAAATCATAAATCCTTGATACGAATGGGGTTTTCCATTGGTATATGAAGAATTTGATTTTTTTCGTTATGGTGTTGGCGTATATTCGAGTCTGTGAAACTGGTAATTGTCAAAACATATGCTCCCAATTGTGCTAGTGCTTAGAAGTGTTAGTAAAAAGATGATTCAGAATAAAAAAAAATCAATTCTTTTTGTCCAATGGAAGGATTTAACTGTCAAAATACGTGTTTTGACAGATTCGCATCACAAACGAATTTGATTCTTGTACCAATGGAGAACCACATAAAATTAACAAACAAAAAACTATTGCTCGTCGGGATTTTCAATCTGATTGACAAGAACTGTCAAACTCTATTAGGGTTCCACATACCATCCACACTTCAACATATACATTGTTCGAGCGTCAATGACCTCAAAATCAGATATTATTAACTGTAAAAAGTCATTCGCCATGAACAAAATAAAATAATGTGAACGAAATGTCAAAATTGACAAAGTGTCAAAACTGTATTAACTGAAACTACATTAAAATCGGTTAGCAACTAATGGACAGTATTATCGATGCCTTTTTGTGTTTGTCATATTTCAATTAATTCGCACGTGTGAAACTGACAACATTTCAAAACTTCAAAGCCACATGTAAACATGTTTGGAGACATATTTCGAATCGGTTTCGACCTAGTTAAGCTATTGCCCAACAGTCCATTCGTGTGTAGATGGCCTTAGATTTTAGAGTTCTGCAATTCTAAAATTGCATTTTGTTTAACTTTCATTCAATTTAATTCCACACAGTTAAAATCTAGGTCATCGACCAGACTTTGCATAGCGCCAGTTCCACTCCAATGCACCTCAAGTGCAAGCCAATTTATAATTTATAGGTATACGAAGACTTTTAAATGAAAGCAATTAAAATCTAGAGACAGAGGGATGTGAATCACTCCGGCTTCATGGCAAAGAACACTCTTGACCCGCGCTTATAAGTCTATCGATTTCTGGATTGCCTAGTCTCCAGCCGCCTCTGGCGAACCACCGATCACTTTCTCTTTTGAGTTCTTTGGCCAGAATAATTTGTTTCCATGTCGACGACGCGACGCCGACGACGTCGAGAGTCATCATCGGTCGTTTATCAGATTACACAACATAGATTTTTGGCAGCCCCCGGAGAATCCAGGTGTTAAGCCACAAAGATTTATGGTTCTTCCGATTAGCTTAGAATTAAACTTGCTTAAAAAGAAATCAAATTATATACTATGGGTGTTGGACGGAGGCGGCGACATGGGCCTGGCGCGGCACGGCACAGTGGGGAAAACAAAATGGGAAAGGCTTGTCCACCGAAACCTGATATGACACAGGTTGAAAAAAACCAACACCAGTCTATGAAGCTTCATCAGACTGATGGATGTGTTATAGGAAAAGAAATGCAGTTTGGTTAGCGATTACTGGGTCAAATTGAGTCTTTTTCTCAAGACAAGATGATCATCTCATCATGATCTTATAATGGAATGAAATGAAACTGACCAACCGACGACAACGCGACGCAACGACTAGAATACCGACACCGACACGCGATGAGACATAAAACACGCCGAGTAAAAGTGAATGTTTTTGTTTATGCGGGTCTAATGATCTTTTTTTTCTGCGAGTTTAAGCTGTTTTGCTAATTTGTAGAAATTTTGTCGTACGACTATCACGTGCGTATCATTCTGTGTTAATTTTTTTTTATTTTTTTTTATGGAACTTTCAATTTCTTTATGCTAATGAAATATAGTAAAAAAAATTAAAGCGAAAAAAATGGTTTCGGTCAAAACAAATGAATTAATGCAATTTCTAAATTAATTTCTCTGGTTTTTGGAAAATTTGCATTTGAAAGGTTTTTTTATCTTTTCATATTCTTCCGCGGGAAAAGGTGGGTGTTTTTTTTGTCTTTTTTTTAAATTTTGATTTCGGCTTGAAAAGAACACCTACCGCTACCATCACATTGAATTATTTAATAAATTTGCATTTCAAAGAGCTTCTTCGCCACTGGAAATTTATAGACATGAAAGTGAAAACTAAAGCAATTTTTCTTTTTCTGGAGGATTATGTAAAGATTACAACATGGAAGAAGACAGAAAGCATTTTGGGTTTTGTTGATTTACAAATTTTAGTTTTTTTGATATTTTCATTTGGAAATAATATCCAATATCTATGTAATTGGTTTCGTTTTAAAGATTTAGTATGTTAGAGCATTGTTTGATAAATTAAGTGTTACCATGGGCATAAATCCTCTTTCACACGGGGAAACACCGAGTTTCAATTTCCAGGAACTTTCAGTAACCACTTTTACAAGATTTTTAATCTTTGTTTCTGTTTTGTATTCTATTTGATTCCAACGATGCATTTAAACATTAGGATGTTTAATAGATGTTAACTTCATTTAGACATAAACTTCTCTACGCACTGTTACTTGAATTAATTTAGGAAAATTCACCATAACGAAAATCACTAAGAAAGGCCAGTAACCTTATGTAATTGTTTTAATCCGAGAAAATTTGGCTATCCCCGCCAACAAATATGTGACTCAGCAATCGCAAGGGCAAATTGTATGGTGTAAAAGCACTAGTGGACACAAAAAAGAGCAGTGATATATGAAAATATCGATGCTGCTTTCGTGAACAACTGCGAGACAAAAATTCTCCTAAATTTAATATGCCCTATGAGAGGAAATTTAATAAGAAATTTAAATGAAACCTAGAAAAAATCTCCTGCAACTTGTTTCGTGGCATTGCCTCTTCCCATCAAATGAAAAAACCGGTTTTCGCGAAAGAATCGGTTTTCGTCACAATTTACATCAATACCACTAATTTTTCCACACAATATTGCGTAGCTTCAAGTTTTCGTTAACCTCTGGTTTTCGCAAAAACCAGTCAAAACGACCAAAATGAAACTATACAGCCCGAAATTGGATTGTACGTTTGTTTAAAATGTCTACACCTACATCCCATTTATAAGAATTGATTTGTCAAAAAAAAAAAACGGGAAATGTGTGGTGTGAACCCTTTTTGGTTTTTGAAACTTTTTACCGATAACCGGGGTTTTTCTCAAGGATATAATAGTGGTGTTCTCGTGACAATAAAGTACAGCAAAGTAAAACTTTTTCACGAAAACGATACACACTCCAACTTGATTTTGTTTATTTTAATATGGAGGGAATTTCACATCTGTGTTTGTTTTCTGTCAAAAAGCATAAAAATACAAGGAAAAAAAAAGAAATACAAACATACATTACTAAAAAAAAATCACCTCAATGCCCTCTATGATTGAATAGAATTACTAATTATCGGAACTCAATTATACTTCGGATGAAAAGGAAAAGTAATTCCCAGTATGTTCTTATTGTTGTTTTCCTTGTAAAATTTTTACTTTGCTTTACTTGATAGTCACGAGAACACGGCTAATATCTATTAGACTTTTCACATCGAATTGAAAATGATTGAAAAAAAAAACTAATTGAAGCTTTCACACTAAAAATTAACTCGTATTTGATTGACATTTGAATTATTTTGACACAAGTTGTCAAATTTGTATGCATATGCATAGACAACATTAACAAAGCAACATCTACAATTATTTAATATATACATAATTTTTCTTTCAATTTGTTTGTTTGTATCAAAAGGTTTGTATTGCAATACATCGGTGTCGTAAAAGATGTCTTAAACTGAGCCTCTACTTGGAATAAATGATTGCAAGAAATGTGTCATATAGTCAATATGTATTGTGGAGTTGCCCGATGGCTGTGCTGTTTTTTATTTTAAGATACATCTACACAAATGTAATTATAAATGTATGACTTAAAAGAATTAGGTATTCTTAAAAGAAATAAATGGAGAAATACATTCTGACGTTTCGTGACAACTTCATCGAGTACACATTTCGGAAATAAATATTTAAAATGGTGGTGGTTTGACAGGATGTGTTTGTTTTGAAAATTATAATGTGTAACTGGTTTTGGGGGCACGAATTTGGTGCTGAATTGTTTCACTTGTGTCGCTTTGGTGTGGTTTTTGAAGAAAACTAATGGTTTTGGTGCAGATTTTTCGCGAAAACTAATAGTGATTGTCAATAATAACAGTCCTGTTTATAAACTTTATTGCTATTCAACTTTTGGAACTTATGCTCCCATCGAAATGAAATCTCGGATTTTGTTGATTTCAGTTAATAACTTCACATTTCACCGCATAGTTTTGAGACTTCTTGACTTATTTCTTTGGAAAAAAGAGTGAATTCCGAATAAATTAATGATCGTATTTAAATTGCTAAGTAATTATCACAAGTTGAATGAAATATTCGTTTGGTTCATCCATTCCTTCTGGAAGAACAGACTGTCGAGTGAAAGACAATGCACATCCTATACCTCTGGAGATATTACCACATTTATACACAGCTAAGTTTCTACAAAACTTAATGAAATAAAATTCACGACTGGATCGCACGTACTTGTTTTAACGATCGATCTCTTCCTAAAAGCACAAGAATTTTAGTAGAAACAGATAAGAATATGTTTAGTCTTTTTTTACTTAATTTTTGTATATAAAAAATTCATTAAATATTTTTTGTAATTTTAAAAATTTAACAATGTAAATTTAAGAACAGAATTTAAAAAAAAACGGTCACTCATTTTTATTTATAAATATTTTTCCAAAATGTCGGTATGTAGTATATTTAGAATTTTAAGAACGTTATAAAAAAATATGTATAAAAAAATTTGATCAAAATGTGGACTATACTTATCATTAAAATCGTTTTCGATACAATTAGATAGTACAAAACTGTATGGCAGGCAGCGCTATTTTTAGGCATACAAAAAATATTTAAAAATCTGTTTGAGATAATCACCGAAGACGCTTAGGTATAGGTACCAATGTTGCACAAAATCACTTCAGCCGTTTAGGCCCTGGATCGAACTACAGACAGACAGGATGGTGTTTTCTATCATCGCAATAGGTATTAAGTTTGATTAATATCTCGAGTTCGATTTTTTTCAAATGCAAATCTAGCACTTTAATACCTACTAACATCGCAATTAAAAATGTAACGAAAATTTAATAATAAACTTGATAATACATCTATACTTAATTAGGGTTACAGTTTAATGAACATTGTAATCTAATTCAAACAACTTTTAAAATTTGTTTGTCCCAAAATTAAAATTTTGACCCCACTGTGCAACCGATGGTATAAAAATCAAATCTTTCCTGAAGCAAATAATATATGGACATACTTATTCCATTATTATTAAACTCTTCCTCTTCAAAATATTCCCATTCTTGTAATCAACTAAAAAGTAGGTACATTAAGATTTTAACCGTAGCTATTAGAATACCTCATGCTTTTAAATCGTCAAACTTTCAAAAAAAAAAATAATAATAATAACAGAACCCATCCAAACTGTTCACTTATTGCTTTCTACTATTAAACTCATGATTTTGAACTTTAACAAAACCAACAAACCATTAAATATCCAAAATAATTACACATTCCAAAATTGTGTCATGACCTAAAATTTTTCTCAAATAGCTTTTGTGAACAACACACTCTTGTTCTCCATCACTTCTACATAATACATACATTAAATTCCTTCAACTGAATCACCCTTCATATTTTCTTTCTCTAAGTCCATGTTCGAAGAAAATGTTCTATTCCACTTCTTCAAAACAAAAAAACCGCCGAGCACAACAGTTATATTTATTTTCCTCATAAATAATTGTATACCTGCCACGAAACCTAAGGAAGTGACTAATATACCTACCGACACCGGCCTTAGTTTAGATTGTCGAAAACCCAAAATCATTGACGAAAAATTCTTTTTCTCTTTACCTAAATGGTTCTAACGAAATTAAAAAAAATATATATAAAAATTCATAATGAACTCTTCACCTCACTTAAAATTTCTCTCATTTTGTTGTATAAGTTCATCAATAGACCCGTGCGTCGTCATTTTATATAATTTATGAATCTTCGAGGTGTTAAAAGCCTATGCACATAAAACAACAACTCTACGCATACACAATCTACCGTTAGAAAGAATGGAATGGAATAAATATGTTAAGGAACTAACGATTTATCACACACAACAAAGAGACCACCATCAAGTTCTCTTATAAGAGCATCAAAATTTTTGAATTGAAAAAAAAGCAAAGGTAAGAATTAGATGACAAATTGAATCTTGTTCGTCAAAGTCTTAATGGAAAAAGAGAGAGTGCCTATGTCGAACCCGCTTCGTACTAAAAGTCATCCGAAAACCATCAAGATAAACTTTAGTTTTCTCAAGCTATTAAAACTAAAATTGACTGCCGCGGTTCGGTCGGTGCGGCCGGCGCCTTAAGCATAAAGAAATGCATTTCGATAAGAAACAGTAAGAGTGCGTGTCGAAGTGTCGGAGGGAGCCGAGCACACTAAAAATGTAACGTGTAGATTTACAAGTTAAATTAAAAAAAAAAAAAAAACTAGGAATGTTAAAATCCATAAACAAAATTGACTTTCATTTTTGTTTCATCTAATTTGAATTAGAAAAGAAAAACTTCTCACCATAAAAAAAGCGGTAACTGGTTATTCTAGGTTTTTTTTTTGTTTAAATATACATGAATGGATGTTGTTAGTTACAAGATCCAACAATCAGCGTGTTCAAACAACTAAGCGATACATTTAACGGTATCTATCTTATGGCGATCAAAGGCTTTTGCGATTCCGGATTTCTTCATCTGATTTGACAGATAATAAAAATGACATTTTCCAATTTTTCTTAAACCGAACATAGGACAAGGTAATATTCAGCCGAAATGTATCGTTCAATCTCCACTTCGGTTGGAACCAATTTCGTCAAAAATGCTTATTTGCAGTTTAATTTAATTGAATTGGTTGCAAAAATTGCTTGAACACACATTATGTAGATTACTGTGTTAAATTCGTCTTTTATTTTTTTGCACAAGCCATAGATACCACAAGCCATAGATACCAGCCCTTCACACGAAGTAAAATCGATTATTTCCTGAATCAGTGTTTAATCCTAAAATGAAATATGTCACACCTGCGACGCCATTTCTATTGCACGTTCGTTAGGAATTATGTGTACATAAATAAGTAAATGATGGCGTACCAACTGCCATTTCAATGAATGGGAGCTAAGCATCTATATACCTATACCAAAGCAGCCTCCCCCTATTTTAGTTTTTTTTTTCTTCCTAGAATCATCTGTTCCGTGTTTTCATTTCTCAACATTCATTGTCAGTGAAGGTCACAGGACTTGCGCTTTAATGCTTTAGTTAAAGTTTCGTTGATTTTGCTTTGGGGTAGGTAGTGGGCAACTGGACACAATAGAATGGCAACCTGATGCACTGCGAAAAAAGTGATTGGTAGTTTTGGGATTTACTTGTAAAAAAATAGGAAATATTTGACGGAATATTACTTGGAGTGTCGTTGGAAACTTTTTGGCATTTAAGCTGTATTCACATGAGTGTGAACCGAAGTATGAATGAATAAATGCCAACCATGCTTATGCCGGATTTAGTATTAGTATAGTTTGACAGTTTTACTGTCAAATTCTTGGCATTATTTTGTTTGTCGTGTAAATGGTCGAAAATGTGGCAGTATATTTGTCATTAAAAAACAGCCAGCCAGAATTTTCGTTAAGTTTTGGCATTATACTGACATCGTGTAAATTCTGTACTGACAACAATTGTCGAATAATGACAATTTACAATAAGGAATGAACTTGTTAATTATTTACTGCTAATGTTGGCAGTATTTTTATCTGTCATTATTTTATCTTCGTTTAAACGAATTTCGTTAATTAAATTAATGACAGCAGTATTTTGGCAGTAAATACTGCGAACTTGGCAGTCGTGTAAATCCGGCATCAGCTTAGATAAGCTATCGCCAAAATTTAACGAAAAATTACCTGAAGCATCGAAGAAACAAATTCTTAGCAAAATGGTGGAAATATGTCGTTTAAACATTTTCACCCAAATTAAAAACTTGGACTAGGGAATGTTTAGGAATTATTCAGTTATTCCGTAAACTAAGTGCGAAATACTATTAATAAAACACAATTCCTGTTATTTGACGTTTACTAACTTAGTCCTTCGCTAGACCATCGAAGACGGTGGTCTAGTATTCCACTAAGAATTGACATTTAAGAACAAGACTTACAGGGACATGGAATATAAAGAAGTAGAGTTGATACTCATTGTAGTAGACTTTGTTTGATTTTTTTATTAATAGGAACTTTTAGCTCATGGTCTAACTCTTATTCCATGGTTTTTAAAGATCATGGACTAAAGGTGGACTAAGCGTTTTTATATAGCGTTTTTCTTTTTTAGCTCCGAGTAAAGAACTCAGCTGTCGAGAAAAGATCTGTGTTTCTTTTTTAGCTCAGACACAACTTGTGTTTCTTTTTTAAATCAGAGCTAAATCGGGGCATGAACCATTAGCTCAGAATAAAATGACCGATTAAACGGAGCAAAGTGCTGGGCGCGGCTAACTTTACTCATAATTTTAACAATAATCAATAAAGTAAAACCAATTAAAAACAAAAATGAATTCGGAAAACGAAAGCTTTGGATTTGCTGGTAAATAAGTTTTAATAAAAACAATTATAATAATATATGACAGTTCTGCGCTTAAGTTTATTTCAAAATTAAATCGGAGATATCTGACCATGCTCTACTCAGATCCAACTCGGTTTACTCAGGCTCTGCTCAGAGATCTGCTCGGAGATAAAAAAGAAAAACGCCAATAAATAGGGCTGTTGAATTTTAATTATCAAAATAAGACCAATTTGCGAAAACAAATTGTTTTAAATCTGATTATATAGAACTGTCATGCCATATTCGCGTTCCACATGCCATCCACACTTCAACGAATAAATTGTTAGTAAGAGAATAAACTTACACTCAGACACTATAAATTGTAAAAAGTTATTCGTTACGAATAAAAAAAACATGAGTCTAGAGAAATGCCTATTTATAACAAATATATTAGTTTTATAACAATTGTTTCCTATTTTTGTATTGGGAGAAACTAACAGCCCGATTCTCTCCTTGGCGAGGATCCACAAGTCACAAGCCATTATGACTTTTCCTTGTGAGGATTTTTGTGACTCGATAACATTTATCGAATTCTCCCCCAATCGTCACAAGGAAACTCACCACATCAAAGGTGAATTGTATAGTAGCATTATTGGAATAACTAATTTTTAAAATCAAACAAAATTAAAATTGCGCCAAAGGAGTTATTATTTATTTACAAACGGCAAGGAAGTAAGCTTATTGTCATGTGACTTTAATCCTTGAATAAGATCCCAGTATAAAGTTGTCGGAAAGCGAAAAAACTTTATAAAACTGCTAACTTAGTTAGCGAATGGATAATTTGTGTGTCTTAAAGTTCTAAGAAGCCTTCGCCGCCGCAATCTAAATAATATGATTAGTTTGTTAAAATTGAGACATCGGGCTGAAAGTTCCTGAAAACGAATGACATTCTGAACCTGCGCGGCACTTTTAAGGACAGAGCTGTTATAAATTAGCATGTCTGGAGCACAAATTTCTATAATACACTGGATGGTGTATTCGCTATAAGTATAACCGTTTTTTTAGTCAATTCGAAGATTATATAAGTTGCTATGTTACCATCCTTGACGTCTATCAAGAGTAAAATAAAAGTAAGTTGACATTGTGTTCTGTACATACAAAGTAAGAAATATTTTTGTATTTTATTGTTTTATACAAATAAATAATAACTGAATTTGAAATATCGTTTAATGTTACCTCTAAAAGTAATTGTTAGTGTTATAAAGTTATAGTGGCATAGTATCTGCGCACTTATAACAGTCTTCAAGTTATCTCATCTTTTTTGTATGAATGCGCTATCCAGTGTTTTATAGAGATCAGTAGTATGGATTCACTTCCAAAAAAGCGATATGTAAATGAAATGTCAAAATGGTCGAATATTCGTTGATACATTGATCGCTCTCATGTGAACAGTCTTTAAGACTGTGTTAGTTACGGTAAAAAGCGATTAAAGCAATTTGAAATTTCCCATGATTTGAAATTATGCTTTTGCATTCGTTTGGAAGAATTTGGGTTTGTTGATATCGATTTATTTAATAATTTTAGCATACGCTTTTTGTATAACCTAATTTATTGTTAAAGCATTTTGTATTCGCACAATATTTTTTCTTTTATTTTTTTTGTAAAGTGTCCAATTTAAAGCATAATTTTTATCCATGTATTTACCCCTCATACTAATTTGAACGTAAACAATAAAATGTCAATTTTTTTAAAGGGGTGGATAGCCCGAAACAATTTTGTGTTGTTTGCTTTGTAAAATAAATTAACATACAGAATTGAATTAAACAGATTATCTCATATTGTTGTTTTGAAAAAGAAAAAAAATGGGCATCTGGGCCTTATGATGAGTATTTTTTTTTGTTGGATACGAAGCAAAGGTGCAATTTATTTATTTAGCTAAGCGGCTGCTATTTTGTTTCATTTACTAACATAACGAGTACATGTAGATCAAACTATGTTGCAAGATGATGTCAAAGTCAAGGTCACGAGACAGAAAGCCTTTGAATAGACGTTATAAGCAAACAATAATTTTATTGAGTAGCATAATATATATTCTTTTTCATCTATAATACATAATGCAATTTTAATAAATTTTGTATCAAAGAAAATGGAAATTAAATAGAAAATTTAAAGATTCTCATTTTAACGATAGATTTTTAAATGTCACTACATACATCACATGTCGGAGAGTTTTACAGATTTCCAATTGAACAAAATCCAATAAAAAGTGTTTCTATTGTATATAAAAGTTCAAATTAAGGGTTTTCATTCGAGCGTGTCGATGACTTGTGTGGGGGGAGAGCACCTATGCTAACATTATTTCTTTAGAACGACGGAGTGTATTTTTTAGATTAAATAAACTTCGCGTATATATTGACCAAGAAAAAGTCACATTGATTTAATATTACAATGGCTTGGGATCATCACCGCGAAAATGATGCATTTGTAAGCTCTTGTCAACCCAACGAACCCAATAAGCAAAGCGTTCGGGTGTAGTTACGAAATTGGCATTGCCCTAAACTAACATTCTTTTCTAATAATATTTTATGAAAAACTGTCCACTATTCTACATCCCAGCATTTTTACTATATTACAATTTTCTACACCTTAGCAAATTGACGTATAGTGGAATTTTTGAATATTGTGATTGTCAAAGGTATAACTCGTAGACACCATAATGAATTCAATATTACCAAAGTCTTCATTGACGGTATATTGCCGATATTATTGGTGACCATTTAAGTTGACGTGTACATCTACTTGTATTTTTACCCTGGCAAGTAAGAAACAAATCATATTATCTTCGATTCTTTCTGCATCAATGGGCACTAAGTAATGTCATTCAACTGTCAAAACAAACTGAATACCAGCTCAATCTTTGATCTTATACCGTACACCTCAGTGCTCGAGTTTTTGTTTAAGCCAAGTACGCAGCTCGTGCTAAAATTTCGCTCGCGTACAAAATTCTCTCCAAAACTGACCCAATCTTAAATTTATGAAGGCATTTTAACGGAGAGGAACGCAGTTAAAAAAATGTACATCGACTATCTGTCAAATAAAAACCCGCATTTGATCCTACCTTCTGACAGAAATGTTTGAGGAGTATTTAGAAAATAATTAAGAGGCCAACAAATTCATCTCAAGGAAAAAAGAATGCGGTGCAAAAAGTCCATGTTCGGGTTTTCAGCGCTAAAAGTTTACGTAAACTTGACATTTGCAAGTTTTCGTTTGCCACTTCAATTATTTTGGCACCACAGACAACAAATACGTTGTGAATTGAAATTGAAATTACCCCAGACAGCTGTTTTTTTTTTCGTTTTTCCTGGCAGCAACCCGTAAGCTATTTATGTGACGATCAATTGAGGACTGAATGACTCATAAGGTGTGTTTGCTTAGTTCATCTTGCAAATCCAACATGTTTTCGACAGGTTTTATTAAAAACTTGTAGTTTATCAAAACGAGTGGTTTATCAAAAATGTATGGGAAAAATTGTGTGTTCGCTTAAGGTTTTCAGCTAAAACCGATAATTTCGCGAAAACCGTGTTTTGGGTTTGGGGTGAAAAGGCTATAAGATATTTGAGAACAAATGTGAATCAGATTTTGACATTTGCTTCACCGTTGCTACAGATTAGAAAATGTGTGTTAACAGTCTGTTGTAAAAAAATAAAATTTTACAATTTTATAAGACTTGTTACACCAAATCGTGAATACCCTATACTCCTACAGTATTTTGCGGAAATACGTTGTCAAAAATAAAAATCAAAGTGCCAGATGAGTATAAACTAAAATTATAGGTACTATAAGGCAAGTTATGTATTCGTAAAAAAATTTTTTTTTTCTAACAATCAAACATGACGCAATTCCGTCTGTCTGTCTGTAGAATGATCTACAGACTAAACGGCTGAACCGATTTGGTTCAAACTTGGTGCATAGGCGTTTTAGGTGATTGTCCAAAATACATTTTTGAATCGTTGTTTTAGCCCCAAAAATATCGGTACATACAAATTTTTCTACCATCTTAATTATCTCAAAAACGGCTCTAACGATTTTGAAAAAATATGGCATGTGTACTAATTCGAATATGGTCTACATTTTGGCCGAAAAAAAATTAAAAATATTTTGTTATTAACGGTACCTGCCATACAACCATTTTATTGATTTTCGACTTTCTCATAAACTGATCAACTGGTTTCGATCAAAATTTGTATACCGGATCTCCTTTCTAAATAATAGGTACTGCATGTCAAAATGTTCGAAAAATGTTTTTTTTGGATTTTTGAACATAAAACTATTTTTTTTTTAAAAACGGCGATTTTTTTTTGAAATTTTGTTTTTAAATTTAAATTATTATACCAATTCATACCAATTTTTTTTTAGAAAAAAATAAAGAATTTTTATATATACAAACTTAAGTGAAAAACGACTTTAAAAATACTTTTAGCAGTTTCCATTAAGAATCTTTTGCATATAATGTGATCGAACGTAGGAATAAGTACGTGCGATCCAGTCGTGCATTTTATTTTAATTTAAAATGCACCCCAATATTATTGCACTTTAAGCAGCGATTGAAAATTTCCCAAGATCCGCCAGGGATCACGGAGAAGATTATTTATATATGTGCATATTAACGGGATTTTCTACCTAGAAAGCAAAAACCCAATTTCTCCAGTTAAATTGTAATGAACTAGCTATTTCGAATAAAGTAAAGTACAACCTTTTTGCCTGTTAAGTGAGGGTTTTCCAGTTCTAAATTGTTCTGATTTTATAATCATTAAAATGTTCGAGAATAGAAAAGAACACAGTTTTCTGTTCTGGATTTTGAGTAAGATTTAAAGCGTCAAAATCATTTTGTTCTCTTTATTTACCTACTTGTATAGGTATATTTACTGTTCGGTTTGTGATTCAAGTTTATCGACTCATCTAGTGCTAAATTAATTATTTATTAATAGGTTCATTCTTTGAACTTTAACTAGGGTCTACCCAGGTTTTTTTTGACAACCCGAAGAGTTGTCAAAAAACCTGGGGTTTTCGGTTCTCAAAAAACACCCGAGGGCCATTAAATTTATGTTGCAGAAAAGCAAGTTATGTCATTTAATAATTAAAACTTAAAATATGTTAAATTTAGGTTCTTAGTACATTTTTTGTGAACTTATGCACAATCCTCAACTTCACAGCTTTCCCTTTTTCATGTCTGTGTCTGAAAATTAATTTGAATATTGTTTTATTTCAATTTAAAAAATAACAATTTGCATATAAAACGAGAATACACAACAAAACAAATGCTTCAGATTAGAGATGATGGATAAGTCCATCTATGTTATTGAAATATCGATAATAAAACAAAAAAATCGATGATTCAATATCGATGTTGAAAGAAGAATAAGGAAAAACCCTTCAACACATCGATGTTTTCGATTCGATAACTATTAACATCGATGATCAGTACTCCATATTCTCCTCAATATCGCCCATTTCTACTTCAGATCTCATGTGACTTTGACGTTTATTCATTTACCTAAGTTGCCCATGCTAAAAACCTAGTTCTAATTCAGGGCGAGTTGAGGGCGACCCTAGGTTTCAAAAAACACAGAATTTGTTTGTCAGGATGACTTTAGGTTTTTCAAAAAATGCTTTAGGTCGACCGTAGGGCGACTTCAGGGCTCAACGAACAAACCTAATAACAAAATCAATTGATTCTTTTTATTGTGACAAGTGACGTTTAATTGACTGTTCTATCTTGCTCTGATTTGCCTGTTCTATGATGTTCTGTTATGATCCTTTCTCCAGTGAACAAACCTAATTTGTTACACAACAAATACAAAATAAATTATATGACTCTCTTTGTCTTTCGCCTTGACTTCTTGAGTGTAGCAGGTAAGTTTATTCCCCATAGTAAGGGATTTTAATGTGACTCGAACCATGCCATAATTAATAAGAGTTCTGTTTGTGAATATTTCATATTTTTGATGGCGAATAATTGTTATAAAATGGCTTTTCTCTAGTCTCGATCAAAAGATTTAGCTGTTATTAGGAATTTGTTTGATAATATGATTCCTCTATCAGGAGATTAGGTATGAGACTTGTCACAAAACTGGCGCCAAGCAATTCAATACTTTCATTGATTTTTTTTTTTAATTCAAACAAGTCTAAGTTGTTTTTCAAGTTATAATATATGTAAGTAGTATACGTTTTGATCCCTTTAATCTTTATACATACGTGTGTCAATTATACATATGTACCTTCTTAAGCCATTATTAGTTTAATGGAAGCTAATACATTCACAGAAAGGTTACATGTAAAAACCCTTGTATTGACACTGAGTAGAACTCGAAACAGGTAGAATATCCAGATCTACATTTTACAAAAGGTTGGCTGTAAAATTAAACTAAATTCCATTTGGAAAGGCACTAAGAAACAAGATAATTGTGAGAGTTTAAATTGAATCAATATTGTCATAAAAATAATATCCCAACACATTATAAAGGTAGGTAAGTTAGTAGTTCAGTATCTTGTAGAATTCAGAACATTGAATGTATTGCGCATTTTTCTTTTTTGTAGGTATAGTCTACCATAAATATTCCGGTATTTCATGTTTTTTCGGAAACTGTGAATGTCCGTTTGAATATCAATTAGGTCATTAGGTGAATGTTGAGTTCATTGTCATTTAGTAGAATATCTGAAAAATAAAAACTATTCCCTCTTTGGACTCTTGAGTAGGTCTTACCTTGTAATAAAACAAATTTAATATTTTCAATTTTAGCGAAGATAAAATTTGTCCCTAAGAGCAAGTAAGAAAGAAGTTACTGAATTTTGGAATTCATTTGTAGCTATCTTATCACAAACTCTTCCATAGAGGATTTAAAATAAACAGTGTCGCTATGTTTGTTGTACAGTCGACTCAGTTTATAGTTGAACTAGCCTTTCCTGAAAAAAAAAACCGAAAACGTGAAAAAATAATAGCACTTGATTTGTTGTACCTAAATACAGAGTAGATATCTATCAAATGTCAATCCCCCGCAACCTGAATTCATGAATTTATTAGGAATGTCCCATGGGAAAAAATTGAATGCTCAAATGGGGATCATACACATTTTTTATTGGAAGGCTCCTGACCGCTCAGATTTTTTGTTATCAATTTTTTTTTCTAATAGCGAATTTCATTCAATTTTGAAAGATCTGCTCTCAAAATCAAGTTTTGATCTTTTCTATGAATCTTGTTTTCCATATTTGATTTTAGTAGGTATTGGTGAATACATTTCTGAAAAAATCTTCATAATCAGATGACGAGGGAAACGAAGAAAACTCAATTAAGTTTATAAAATCTAAATTATCAACTTCTTCGTCCATTTTTGTAAAGTTTTTAGCACGAACTGCCTGGCACAAGTTCACAACAAATCAATAACAAAATATTTTCCATTTGACGTTTGACAGAAAATACTTTTTACATGTCTGTGTGCAATCAGATCAAATCTGCCAACCCATCTTTCGTGTTGAAATTTGATCTAGATTTGCTCTTTTCATTGCCATGAGACTCTCAAATTTCAAAAAAGATCAAATCTTTTCTTGAATGAAACTCGTTATAAGTCAGCACAGCCGTTTGTTTGACAACGAAGTTGTAATTTTTCGTTGTGTCCATCATAAAATGGGTCTCTAACTTTGCATTACTATGCAAACACCATCAGTATCAGCAACATTTTCAAACGCATTGCCAACAGCACCGCATTTCAAACTGTAATTGACAACAACTGACATTTTGTATCGAAACAAATACAGCAACACGTTGCATTGGATTTTGGTAATAACGAAGCTATTGACGTTGCTGCTGTTGGTTTAGTGTGCGCTGAACGGTTAAAATGCATTGATTATAAGATAATGGAGGCCGTTGTAGTTGGTGCTGGCTTAATCTGTTTCCCGCATTAGAATAAATTGACGATGAAATTTTTATTTTCATTCCTTTGAATTAGATAGGTTTGCGCCTTAACTCTTAACAATAAAATATTTTAAATAAACCTAAAAATTTAAGAAGTTCAACACAGAACAAAAGAATCGGGCCAAATAGAAGAAAAATATAAAAACTTTATAGAATGGTCTATGTCTAAGTCCACACATTTTGGTGCATAAACATAAATTGTTCAATAAAAATTATTACTACGGTAAATACTAGTCCTCTAAAACCCAATTAGCTTAAAATACGAATATAACTACTTGTACTGGAAACACAATAATCAACTCTAACGTTTTATTCTGCAGACGAATTTTCTGATAAAGAGAAAAAATCCTTATAATCCAATTTGGTATAACATTTTTAACATTGTTTACATTTGATGGTTTTAAATGAATCTACATACATACATATATATATATATTATGTATGTATATTCTAACTAACTGAAAATTAGATTCACACCTTTATTTAAAAAAAAAAAGTTTTAAATTTCCGAATCACTTAAGCGGAGCCAACTGTGTCAACAACAAAAACAAAAATGAATGACATGGCAAACTTACTTTGCTGGCTAAAGTTGATATGCACCGTTCCATCATTGTGCACACAGACATCTTCCAGATTATCTGGCACGTCTGCCTCGGAAAATTGAGTGTCCTGTCTCTGGAACACATCCTTGTACAATTTTACCGACTGATAGATCAGCGCCCACGCTTGTTCTTCTGATAGAGGAGCATTAAACGAACTCAAAATAGTCTTCAAGCTAATGCACGACTCTGGTCTTGTGCAGTCATAAATCGTCGTCACAGTAGTCTTGCCAGTACCTGGTGCCGCCCCCACCGCTGCTCCTGTTGCAAAAATATCCTTCTGCTGCGGGGGCAATGGGCAACCTAAGCTATGATTACTATCAGTTTCGTCTGGAAGAATTGTATTATTCGTCGACTGTTGTTGTTGTTGTTGCTGGGCATTTAATTTGTCATTGTAATTGTTGTTGTTGCCGGTGTGTTGTGCACAAGTGGTAGTCACTGTCGTCCTGGTTGCAGGAGGAGCAGCCTTCTGCACTGCTACACCACCAGGAGTTTCTGTAATTTCCTCAGCCATTTCAGGACTTATTCCAGCCGGAACAACAAGTCTAACGGCACTATTTAGCACTTTTTTACACGTGCGCGATGATAACTCGTTGTAAGGACATTTTACGCCACTAATTAACATATTACATTTTCGATAGAAATTAACACAAATTTATTAGTATATACAGAACATATGTATGTATGTATTTTTTCTTTACAGAAAATTTTATTAAATTCACAATATTTTTTGCACAAAAAATAAATAAAAACAAATATTGAAGCAAAACCGTGCCAAAATTAAAGAGAATTGGACGAAAACACTATTAAATATAGTATAACGAGAGAAATTGACAACACAAAACCGTTATTATGTCAAATTGTTTTTTTTTTTTTGTTTTATTTTTTATTTTAGGCAACAGGCAATAATTTTTATTGACAGGTGTTTGTTTACTTTTCAATTTAACTTAAGTTCAAATGGATCCAAATAAACCATTGAAGTGATGTGATAGAGCGCATAAGGACCAGCCTTTGCAGCAGGAGCATCCAAAGCAAAAGCAAGTGCTTATTTAGAATTGATTTTTCATTCAAACTCGAAAGTACTCGATCGATTTTTAAGAAGAAAGATGAAACAAACGAAAAACAAACTCGCACTAGCTTTTAAAGTAATAAACTTCTGGGAGCGAAGTACTTGAAGAATACACATACGGTAACCTTGACACTCCTTCTGGGTTCCTGGCGAGGGGATTTTAGTGTCACAACACTGCACTTTGCACGTTGTTAGGCAAAAAATTGGTACAGGGGTGGTAGAATGTATGTATGTATGTACTTCAAACAAGGAAAAAAATCTATTAGCTATTTTACGTCGTTATTGTCACTTGCAATACATTTTTAAGTTTAAATTGTATTTTGTAATTTAAATTTTCAAACATATACTAAAAATTACACAAAATATATAAATATTTTCATCGAAAATGCTGTTTTCTTTATTTTTTATTCTTTATTAATTAGATTTTTGCATGCACACCGATTTATTCAACACCAATCCACACGCTAGTTTAACTTATTCGTTACTGAATATTGAAAACTAAAATTCCATTTCCATGCCACTTGCTAGAGTGAATGGAGGTGCTTCGAACGACGAACGAACCGCGCTGCCATGCCAGTCATGTGGTATGGTTGGTAATGTGTATGTAAGGTGTTGGAGGAGAAATTCAATTCTCTGGCTTGAACATCAAACATGTTTAAGATACATGTATGTTGTTTCAGATTTAACGAAGGAGACCGGGTTGCAGTTGAAGACGTTATCATTATCAGTGAACAGTGAAGCGATAGGCTGTTTATAGCTTTAAGTTAGAAATTTTAATGAGAAAAACCGGCAAATTGTTAACTATACCTGGGCTGAAGCTGAACAATAAACAACAGAGTTTATTTAAAAGAATTTTAACATCTCAATATATTTAGTATGAGTATCATACACCTACTGAGATTTGATGCATTTGAGAACAGTTAGTTAATACCTACCTGCCAACTCAAACCAAGAGCGTAGGTAGACTGTAAGGGGCTGGCGGCCCCTAAACTTTATTAAAATTGGCTTTGTTGATTAAGAAAAATACAAAATATTTATTAAAATGTTGAATAGTACTGTTGGAGTAAAAATAATATATTCACAAATATTTATCTTAGCGAAATTTTCAATTATTCATTCCTTGATTTTTATGAATACTTATTTTAATAAAAATAAATTGCATAACTTTGTCGCACGTACTTGCTAGTATTTTCGAAAATATCGTAAGCAGTTATATTCAAAATTTCTTAAATTTTTTTTCGAAAAACAAATTTGGTAAGTACCTATGCTAATTATAAGTATTTAATACATATGAACTTAAAAACACAATTTAAAAAAAAAAACGGGCATTCGTTTTCAAAGTATTTAATTTTCAAAAAATAATTATCAAATAATAAATCCCAAAAAAAAAAAATAATTTTAGAAAATGTTGATATGCAGTATCATTTAGAATTTCAGGAAATTTTCTTACGTATAATTTTTTTTATAGAAATCTGTTGGGCAGTTAATGATACAGTCGGTAGTCGAAAAAAATGGTTGCTTAGCAGGTACCGTTTATGAAATTTTAATTTAAAAAAAAATATTGACCAAAATGTAGAACATATTTAATTTTGTTATTAAAATCGTTAGAGCCGTTTCCGAGATAATAAAGATTTAATATTTTTACTCAAAGCAATTTGTGGCAGGAACTGTTAATTTTGGAGCTAAGAAAATAATATAAAAAATAATCGAGGCCAGCTTTGAAGTACCAATACCAAGTTTAAAGAAAATCGCTTGAACAGCTTAGGCTCTAGGTCGACGTCCATACAGACAGATGCAATTGCGAGACCCATTTTTTTCGTATTCTCTGTCATCTTAATGCAAATTTTGATTATGATTTCGAGCTCGATTTATTTTCCAAGTGCAAAACTCGCCTATATGAGGTTATCTAAATAAATGATTTTTTAAACATTAACAGCATTTTTTCAAAGCTAATTCAATTGAACTTACAAAGGCCAATTTCCTAGTACGTTTTAATATTTAATAACAGATTTCAAGTTCAAGCTCAAAAGACGAATACAAACTTTTGTAAATTTTTATTTGTTTTGGCTGAACTGGACAAAATACTCAAAGAACCAATTTTGATAAAATTCAATGGTCGTTTGGGAAAACGTCAAATCGAAGTCAATTTGATCATAATTTTTTAACGAAGCGCTGTTACGCCAAGTATCCTTTCGTCCCACTGAGACAATCTTTTCCTTAAATACAAGACAATTTATTTTACTGCAAATCCATTTGGTGCTTTCGACAAAAATCAAACGATAAAAAAAATGGATCCTGCCAGAAAGGTTTTTTTTCACAAACATCTTCATCGAAAATTATTCGTTTAAAAATGAAAATAAAGTAGTTTTTTTAAGAAGTGGGAAATAATATAACAACAATCCAAAAATACTAAATTTCCAGGTGTTTAATTTACTTTACATAGGATTTAGAAAATTATTTGATTTTCAGTTCACAAGCACCGAGACTTTATATGTCATTTCTTGTGTGCCAATATTTTCATTACCAAGTTACTTGAGGGCACAGTACACATATTACCAAGTATAGTGGTGTGCATATTGTCAAAATTCGGTGATTGTATATGAAAGATCTCTGAGATTTTACACATCCGCTCTCGTTTTTGACATATCCATATACAACCAGGGATGGGTCACTATTTCAGTAAGAGGTATTCAGTAACAGGAAACATCAGATCGAATATACCTGTTATTGAAATAACATTTAACTTTTTTATTTTGATCGAATCGAACAGTGGAATATAGATGATAAAGTGATTCTGATTAGTAACTAATTGTAAAATTCGAAAAGACAGTAGCTTATTAAAATTGTTATTTAAATGACAATTTTTGTTCCATAATTGTTATTTTAGTAACAGGTATTTATAGCTGTTATTTAAAAGTAGCAATTATCGATATTGCAACTAATAGATTCGCAGAAGCTTATATCTATTCTCATGGTATGTGTCTGAGTTTTGACACCATGTCAAAAGGAAGAGCATTCATTGTATGTAATACATATCGGGAATATGCTTGATGATACTGTACAAACCTACGTATTCTAGTTAAGCTAAACCAAATATTCAAAAATGTGTCCTGTGCAATTACTTATAAAAATTATCGGTAATACATTTTAAGGAAATAAATCCTTTCAGATTGGATTCAGTAATTTGGAATTAAAGCCGAAACGTTTATAAGGTACCTCGGTTTGGTTCTCTTCAAATTTGATTTGACTTCGCATTGATGTATTTACCAGACTTGAAAGCTAAATATAAATCTATATCGTATGTTTCTGTGAAATGCAAAGAAAAATATATTTGGATTCGCCCCTTAATTTTTGACTGAGTGAAATTTGTGAGATCTCAATTTTCTGAACTAGTGAATTCTCTGCATCTGTAAACATATCGGAGTTCTTAAAAATTTGATCATTGTGGAAAAATTGAAAAATTGACAGCGTGTAAATTAAACGGCATGCTATTTGTCGAGTAATGGCAAGAAGCAAAATATATTCTGTAAATTTTTATTACGAAGTCAATGATTTTTGAATTTTTTCTTTCGGAATTATGACATGCTTGACGACTTTCCTATATCTTACATTATTACAGAAAACATAAAAATACATACAACGTGAACCAACCATCCACTGAAGCTTTTGATTTTTAAAAACAAAGAAGGTTGTTGTGATTATAAAATTAAAATTCGTCAGCTTATACAGCGCTCCTAGTGTCGGGCGCCATTTCTTGTAATTTCGTTATTGAAAACAGAAATATGTTTCTCTTTTCTTTGTATACCTACAGTTCTCCAAGTTATTTTACTGTGCCGCTGGTTATGTTCAGGTTCATAGCCGAGTCGTTTAACGTTTTCGTTTAGTTGGTTTGGTGAGGTGCAGCTTCTCTAGGCTCTTGTTTCTTGATAGAAATTGTGAGATTGGTGTAATGGAATTGCTTCATGTAATGAAATCGGAATCGTCGTTATTCGGAAGATCAATAATTTTAAATTGAATGTTTTTGCCGCTGTTGTTGGATGATATGTACCTTTCGTCAAATGTTCGATGTTGTAAGTGCATTCTTAAAACACTCGAACTTTTTTATAAAACAAGAGAAGACGACGAAGAGTAACCAAAACAACACACAAAAAAAAACAAGAATGCACTTTTCTAGGAAAACTAAATCATATCAGTTTCTGTTTTCCGATGTTGCTTCGATAGTAGAAGTAGAGAATTTGTTTATAGATGGAATGGTTGGTCGGTAGGTATAGGTATTGAATTGAAACTACGAAAGGAACGTTGTCTAAGAATATCAAACCCAAAATGTAAATGCAGAAAATAGCGTGTCATCGTTCTTGTAAATCGTGACGTAATTCAACTTATACATAGTTTGAAGATTCTATTAAGATATTGAGTCTGGCTCAGTGGTTTAGAGTTGGAAGCTTAAAAACAATAGAACAATGGAAATGACATTTGAATCGATTGAATACAAGTTTATTGGACAGTATTTAGATAGGTATATTATGATTATTACCAATAAGAGGAATTTGAATGAAAACAATTTATGAATAAAGTTTAGGTTACCATTATAAGAACCAATAAAATAGGGTCTAGAATTCTGTGACTCAGTATAGGCGTTTTTCTTTTTTCGTTCAGAGCAGAGCACTGAACAGAGTTCGAACGCATAGATTATGCACTGAGCTTGTTCCAAACATTTTCATTTTAACCATAAAAAGCAAAACAGCACTTATTTCGTACACATATATACAGCAGATACAGAAAATCAACAAGCGACCAAATTCTTACGCATCTAAATTTTATCTGATTATTATTTCTTCACATTTTCCTTCTTGACACACATGGCATTTGGTGCGTTCAGCAATTTACACACATGCTCAGTCAATTATGTCCGGGCACATCGAGTGCGATCTACACATGTTTAGAACGAAAAAAGAAACACACATTTGGAGCTTTAAATGCTCTGAGTTAAAAAGAAACACAAAGCATTTTTTTGACAACTCAGACTCTGCTCTGAACTAAAAAAGAAAAACGCCTTTTGTGGAAATGTTGTAGTTTAAGTTTCTTAATTAGTGTTAATGCTTGAGTACTAACATGTAACTATTAGGAAACAAACATAACTAGTAATTTATGTAAAGATTCTTAATACTAATAAATCTATATTTTATTCAGAATAGATCTCTGAACACACCCGAGCATACTTTAAACATATATATACAACTATGCCAGACTTTGCCTTGCAGAAACAGTGAAGCTCAGCCGCCATTATTTAGAGTATTCATTAATAAGTTCTCCTCACTCTCTCCTCTATGTATACTTGCATAGGTTAAATGTATATTCAAAAATGGCGTCCAATTTTTGCTGCTTCATGCGATGCTCAGTACCTAACTAGGTGCTATATATAAATCTGTGACGTTTTTTCAATTGAATATCGTTTGAACCAGAGATTATCAACATATAAAGATGGGAATAATTCGTACGTTAATGGCTGATATAAAATGCCGCGTTGAGCATCGCTGCGATAGATTAACCCTCCAAATCCCATTTCTTTACATTTTTACTTGCGATTATAGCTACTATAAGGCAAGTTATGCATTCGTCGAAAAAAAAATGTTTTGAGATAACAATCAAACATGACATTACAACGATAGAAGAAGACGAAAGAAGATGGTCTAAAAATTATGTCCGTCTGTATATCTGCCTGTCTGTCTGTATGCAAGTATAGACACCCAGAGCCCAAACGAGTGGGCCGAATTGCTTCCAACTTGGTATATAGAGTTTCTTAGGTATTGTACAGAGGTTAAATTTGTTTTTGACGTTTCTCTTTTTACTCTTTCTTTCTTTTTCGGATTTGCTTCATTCAATTTTCGCTGTAGATATATGATCAAAGAAAAAACTTCTAAGTTTATTTTAAATCACGAAAGAGCCCCATTCTCTACAATCCTTGTCGTTGTCATCAGGAATACTTTATTTATAAATAACTTTGCCTTATATTTTTCTTTTAAAAATTATGTTTTGTTCAATATTTGGACTGGGCAAAGAAGATAAAATGGAAGATAGCTGTCAAATAAACGCGCAGTACTGGCAATGAGAAAAAGGCTTCCTCTAATAACACGTGTGTTACCAAATAGAAGTTCAAAAGAAAATAACCAAGCCTTGGGCGTTTCAGTCATGCGCTGTGTAATACCTGATTTAAATTGTTTTAAATCACAGTTATTCGTTCATTCGAAATTCGTTGGTCACACTATGAATAGTCCTAGAGCACCGAAAATTTTCACCGAACGCTAATATTTTGTAGATTTATTAAATCTCAAATAACGTTTTCACCGATCCAAAAGTAAATGCATTTTGACAGCACTATTCAAAATGCAAATATTGCATTATTCTCTCTTATGATGTAAAAGTGAGACAGGCAGCTTTATTAGGGTCAAACGAATCGAAAAATTCACTTTCCCGATGAATGTGTTCATTTATATATGGAATAGGTTAGTTCATTTTGTACATCTAGTGGCCCTATGATAATTTATACTACGTTTCCACCGAACTTTAATCTCTTGTAAATTTAATAATATCAAAAAGTGTTTCCACCGCTCCAAAAGTTGATTAATTTTGAAAGCACTATTCAAAATGCATGTATCGTTTCATTTTCTCTTATGATGTAGAAGTGAGACAGGCAGCTTCGTCTGTGTCAACCGAAGAGAAAAATTCACTTGCCCGACGAATGTGTTCATTTCGATATGGAAGTAGGGTAGTTCGATTGAAGATTTAAATGAGATTTATTTTAAATCTTCATCTGAGAAGCTTAAAATTTGTATATAAAATCGTCAAGATTTAGAGGAGATTTGGCTAAATCTACTTAAATATCGGTTTAGTGTTCGGTGAAAACGTTGTATTAGATAAGCAAGAAAAGATTTAACCGTTGTTATATTTAGCACATAAATTATAGAGTTAATAGTCGTTTTTTCGTCAATTTTCAGCTTATTACATTATGTTCTAAAATGAAAAGAGCTAGGTTTTTATTTATACGGATTTTGCTATCATAATTCTTCCAGAATGAGGTCATGGTTAATCTAGGCTTGTAAAAAAGGAGTAGTCACCACCCACTAGTCCACATAATCAAAGTTCTCTGTTGACAACTCAATCAAAGTTCCTATATTTTTTTTGAACCTGCGTCATTACAGGTCATTATATTCAATAAAATTAAACAATAGAAGCTCATCATTTATGAATGGAAATTAAGCTGTTATAAAAATCAGGGAACAATAAAGCCTCATTAACCTGCTGGAGAATGACAACAAGTCCACTTACCTACTCTTGACCATGCTGAAACTGTAGAAAATTATCAATCGAACGAGCATAACCGAAGCGTGACTTAAATCAAATGGGAGAGAATTGAAGTAATATAATTCGATTCGATGGCAAAGGCTTCTGGCTGCCATATCGGGACCGGATATACATATCCGGACGACTTTAAAATGCAATAAATTTAAGAAAATCAATTGTTTGCTATAAAGCACTTACCTACTCGTATTATAACTCTGATGACCCAAGGCGGTATAGACTGGCTTGGATGCAAAACAGCTTAAGCCCCAATATCTATACATTTTCAACCTATAACCAACATCGCATCAGAAGCAGAACCAGCTTTGCTGTGTGCAGTCAATGGTGAAGACACAAATCACTTTTTGTCTTGTCGGGTTTTCCAGATGGAAAAATTCGTTTCATCACCCACAGCGTAGCTTATATTCGTAGTGTTGAGAGAAATGCCAGGTTGTTACGAAATTTGACGAAATATGTATATCTTTCGGTCCTAATTACCATTTTCTTACATAATTCCCTGATGTATAAGTTGGTACATTAAGGAACTTTTATAGAGTGGCACATTAGGAAACGTTATGGTTCGCGCATTCTGAGTAGAAAAAACATTGATATTATCGGATGCAGATACAGTTTAGTTTCGAAAACAATTCGAATAATCAAAAAGGTTCAAAAAAGTAGACTTGGAACATATCCGCTTCAAATGATACTTCAAAAGATATATACCAGAATAAATGGACTTAATAAATGAAGGTACTTGGCATCACTTTCCTTATGATCTGTCTAGCATCGATTTATATTTATAATATTGGTGGAGCTTGACTTTACTTTATATATGATACATGCCGCTATCTGTAGGCCGCGATTGCAGATATACGATAAGACAGTGATAGCAGCGAAATCGAAAGAGCTCGGACTTGTAGTGTAGACTCCTCTTCAATTGTCTTGTCAGATACATATAAATATGGAAATGCAATGCCGAACGGTGGCTGCGGCACAAGCAAAAGGTAAAACAAGAAGTGGTTGAATGAATTGAAATGAGCCGTAAACTTTGAAGCGCCATTCAATTTAATGGACGATGCGAGAGGTGATAGAGATGATCTGCCAATAAACAGTCGGTTGAACAAGGAGGTGAATCAAGATAAATAATATAAGCTAAAAATTGCCTTTTTGTTTTGCCTGATAATAGCACACTTATAACATCTGCACATTAAGTTGTTGAAATCTGAAACCGCATGTTCCACTGCACTTTGAAATCATAACGGGATTCATTAAACATTTTGGTATAAGAGTTTTTTATTGAAAAGTTCAGTTCTAAAGGGTCTTTGTTTAAAAAAACCGCTAGAAAATTTATTTTGTAGAGTGTGTATACTTCACCTTATATGTAAAGAGCTTAAAGCAGGTAGATTTGTTGTAGCAGCGGTTCCCTGTTCACTTTTGGAACGTTTTCACATTCTAGTTCTACATGCAAGTTGCACAGAGTATTTTGCAATATCACGCGCCATTGTGTAAAAAGATGCGTTTTGTGCGATCTGCGTACTTGCGGTCATATTGAGCTGCGACCGTTTATTTAGTCGTAACTACTGTAAAGTGCAAGTAGGCTTTAAGCCTTACGCCTTTCAGAGCTTATTATACACCATCTGTCAACGTGTTGACATTCTGACGTAAAAATGACGTCAACATCTGTCTAAATTATATCAGGGGCATATAACACAGAACAACAAGTCATCTAGTCAACAATTTCTGGTTCAACGATGTTTGTTCAACAAGTGGTAATCATATAGTATAATATGTAATATAATGTACGAACACACATACATATACACATTTACGTCGGACTATTTGTCAAGCATAATAACTTTTATGGAAGAAGCCATCGTTTTAGATGGCGACGTTTAATCGAAAATGTCATTATCTATCAGTTGAATGCTGTCACTTGACAAAATAACCGACCTTTGATTATGTCATTGACTCAAACCGTTACTATTGGCCTTTTCGATTGGCCGTCCGGGACACATTCTTACAATAAAACAAAAGAATCTCCAAAACGCTTCACTTCAATTTAGATACATACACATTTTCTTATATCAATAATAATTAACTTGCTTCTTTTTAAGTTATTTTACCAGAAAAATTATTTAAATTCAATAAACACATCGAAATTATACAAAACAAATCATCCCCATGATTTTGACATTTTAATTATGTCAGTGGATTAGTGATTCTGTTTTCGATTCTGGAATGAAATTCAGAATCGCTTCTTGTTCTATTTAGAGTAACAACTGTCATTTTGTGGGGGTCAGAACAGTTCTGGATGGCCAATCGAAAAGGCCATATGTGTCACGTCCTGTAAATGTCAAAGTTTTGATTTTTAACTCAATAACGCAATGACAGTAAAGAATACAAATCATCGTTAACAGTGACATATGTGCAAGGCACGTCAAGCCATTTTAGGAGTTTTTCGTTTTTAGGTCGGGAAAGTCTAAGTCCAAAAAAAAGAACGAAAGCCAAATGTCTGCTTCTTTTTTCGTTCTGAACACATTCGGAGCGCTTTCGATACTATAAAAGAACATAATATGCCATGAGTGCCAAGATCGAAATGTGAAAAGAAAATAATTCAAACAATTTCAATGGTGGAAAAAGTTCTCACATTTTTTTTTTAATAAATACTACAATGAGACGGAAATGGATTAACAAAATGTAAAGATAATAGTTTAAGTACCTTCAAAAAAAAACAATTTCGAGTTCACGAGCTCACTCTATTTGGAACAAATTCAGAGAATTCTTGAACTAGAAAAAAGCCTTTTGGGATAATTTTGATCTGCTCGCGTCGTTTGTATCATGGTCAATAATGACTGCGTTGACACTTGTGGTGAAGGCAGTGAGTTAGCTCGATGACCAATTACGCTGAAGTTGACGGCCTAGTTATAGCTAAGTAGCCATTGGGAAAACTGCTATAAATCAACTATTACCAGTCGTAAAATCTGCAGCCAATTGTTTGGCTATTTTATAAATAAATTAACTCATGTAACCTCCTTGCTGCTTCTTTCTCGCTGATCGATACTTTTTGCTCTTGTGTCTTGCTGTAGCATATTTGCTTCCCATGTGCTTTGGCATCTTCTATGATGTTTTTTTTTAGTGATTTGCATCATACTTTTTTGACGATTGGTACTTTGATATCACGATGTTAACGACTAGGAAACTGAGTTGCCAGCAACTTTAATTTTTTTTAAGAAAGAAAATCAAGAAATAAATGGAGTTAATAATCGACCCGAACAACGATTTGAAGAAATTTTTTGACGTTCCATTTCAAACTAATAGCGAGTTTCATAAAAGAAAAGATCTGCTCTTTCTAACAATAGATTTCATCTTTTTGAATTTCGAGAGTTTCATTCCAAGAAAAAGAGCAAATCTAGATGAAATCTTAACACAAAATATGGGATCTCCGATGGATAGGCAGGTTTGATCTGAATGCACACATACATGTACAAAGTCTTTTCTGTAAAGGGTCAAATGGAAAATAGTTTGTTATTAATTTGTTGTCAACTTGTGAACTAGTACCAATCCGTGGTAAAAAATAAGGAAATAATGGACGAGGAAGTTAATAATTCATATTTTATAAATTAAGTGGAGTTTTCGATTGCTTCGTCTTCGTCTTCCTCGTTTTCTGATGATGAAGATGTGCTTTTTTCAGAAATGTGTATCAGTAATTGGCCAAAATCTCGAAAAAAGTTTCATTGAAAAAATCAAATCTGGATTTTGAGATGAGATCTGTTGAAATTTGATGAAACTCGCTATAAATGTACTATGCCTTCAAGCCCAGAAATATTTAAAGAAAACGTCAAAAAATCTCCAGGAACTATTTGCCGTTGTGAAAGTAATTCACGGAAGAGAACATTTCAAATACCTATCTTCTTATGGGATAATTACATTTTGTTTCACGAAAATGTTCAGTATCAATGTATACCTATCAAGATATTGCGTTGATTAGTATACAGAAGTTAGATCATCTTTAGAGGGGTAGGTTGCTGCGGAAACCTGCACCTATTTTTACTGCTAAGAAATCAAATAATTTAATGATTTCCAAACTCAAGACTAGTTGACCTTGCGTTGAAGTTTCTCAAACTGGGCCACTGATTTGTCAATAAAGAAAATTATTACCTCAATTGAGGTTCATGGAAGTTTCTATATAAACAAAACTGCTTGAAAACGGACACAAAAATCGTTGCGGTTTTTTGAAGAAAATTTAAAGGCCATTTTCGCGATAACTAGAAGAAAATTCTTGTATAAATTGATCATTGCCCTGTACAACATAGTGTGAATTGCGATTCTGTACAAAGCCGCCTTGCATTTGGGTTGAATTGAATATGCTTAAAAAATGCGTAGAGATTTATTTGCATACCCAAAGCCGCTGGCACAAAGCACCTTTAAAAAAAGTGTAAGATCTGCACGTAAGTCATGGATGGAATCTGCGTTTATTTAAATACATAATGTACATTGTACACGAGTATATACCTCTTTGAGGGTTTTTCGGTTTCCCCTTTTTTTTAGCTGGTATTGAAATCCTATTGTGATGCCAAATCAATACTCCGGCAGCTTTCGATTTCAATGGATTGCCATTCATTGCCGGCATCGTTTTCTAGAAAGTGGAGGATTGCATGATCCTCGGAATCGACTGACCATCAATGGAGCTGCCGCGCGCATCCGAAGTGAGTTATTTGCGAGAGGTGTCTAATTTTATCCAACGACCGACCAACGTTCCACCATCGTATAATCGACCTATGTTGTCGGTCGGTCATCGCTCGCTTTGGTTATACAAACATAATGAACGTACAGAGCTATAGTGTGACAGCTACTGGGTAGTCGTTAGTGTGACTTAACGCAATGCTATCGCAAAACCCCTCTGGCGAAAGTCAGATCATTTATTTTGGCCATTGAAACATGGTTATCGCAGTAGCTGTCGTCCTTCGCCTGTTTAGTCAATTAATTAAAGTCATCAATAAAAAGACACCATTTTGCATTCTCAGCGAATAGTTCGCTTCGCGAAACTATTACCGTAACGTGTACCTATACACTACATAACTCATGAAGATTGTATGTCGTGTGTTGATCCTTAACGCAACACATCGCGGTAGTTCTGGTCTGAACGTTGACCAGTGGCTATGATTGTGCTCAATACACACACTCAGTTATAAAGAAAACAGTATTCAATTAACTATTGATTTTTATGGCAAATATGTATATTTTATGGAAGATTAATTAAATTTTAAAATCGCACGTAGACGATTTATTTTGTTAACTAATCACAGGTGCAGGCAAAGAGCTTGTGCGTTTACATTACGTGATCGTATAACGTTGTGGATCGCGTTTACAACTACTATGGTACGTATATAAATGTCATTTGATGTCGTTGCGGTGTGGAAGAAAGTGTAAGTGGCAAGGTGTTGAGAAATAAAATTTAGGCTGTAAATCTTTCGCAGATTTAGCTAATTAATTGCACATCCAATTGGCTGGTCCATATTTTGCTTATCTTTATCGCAAATCGTGCTACTGCTGACAACCTCTGATTCATGCTGACAAGTCGTTCAATTGTAGTCATGCGAAACCAACTGTAATATAATGGGTGATGTTTAGTACAATCTATTTGTCAACCTTATTATCGTATCCGACGTGATGGTGGCGGCTGACCGTAGCTTTTTGTTGGATACAGATAAATAGAATTTTTATTAGCAGAACATTGTAGAATGAACTCATTTATAAATCGAAAAAGAAGACATATTTATGATCGTGATTCTAATGATTTTATTTTCTTCATTAGCATTTAACGATGAAATTTATCAAACACGTTCTAACTACTAGTTGAATTAAAGTTATCTAACTTGAAATTTCAGAATTTTCCTATTTTACTTTTTGCTTTTATTAAAAGGTTACGATCTGAAGAATTGAGTGGTGCTATCAATAATTGAATTTTATAGTCTTAATTTTATTGGAACGATTGCTGAAGAGCTAATTATAAAGTAACGGAGAATCATCATCAAGATCTGTCCTTTAATTAGATCAATGACAGTTTTTAGTGTGATCAAAGTTAACTTGAAAATGTCTCTAACTTCAAACTAAATAACTCAAATTTGTCTAGCTGATATGAATTAAATTAATTGGCGACTCCATAAAAGAAACGAATGACTTGACGTAAATTCCCTGCTTTTGGGTTAAATTTAACTATATGCCTGTAAGACCTAAGGTCTTTTAAATGCAACCTGAATTGCACGGCAATAGTTTGGCACAGTGAATTTGAGACCCAGGCATTTACTGTCTCATTTTAACCCATGGGCGGCATCCAATTAAAATTGGAGGTATAGAAAAGAATGCGCCTAGCGTGTGGATCGAACCCACACGCCCTAGTTAGCAATCAAGCACTTAACCACTGCGCCATTGCCACCCTTAGCTTAGCTCGAAGGAATTCAGTTCAGTTGTCATTGCGATAAGCAAGTAAATTGTGCAGTCAATACCTTGTTATTTTCACCAATTTTCTCAAGGCTTGGAAGATTGACGTCTAATATTGGTACAATTTAAGTATCTATATATGCATTTCAGATTATGTAGTTTTTCTAAGGGGCAGTTGTACAAAAATTTGATCCGTGGTTTAGCAATTTTAGCTTACTGGGATAATTGAAGCATGTATTTTTCTGTTATCATATACTTGAATCATCGCTGAGCCACGGCTGATCGAATCCGCTGAAATCTAGAGTTAAAATTGTTAAACCACGGATTAAATATTTTAACCACATTTGACCTTAGAGTCAGTGGTTAAGTTAATTATAAGGTAAACAAGAGTTAGTTACCTTTGCAAATAAAATACCCCCGAGTAAACTCGAGAGTAAATCTTAATTGGAGGATTAGCTCCAAGCATCTTATTTAATCTAGAGTTAACTCTATAAATTTGTTGAAATTATATTGACTAAGATCAAGTTTTACAAATTTTGTAATGCGTGATGGGACAGACTTGATTCAAGATTATAATTTATCGGTTTTGGCAGATAAAGTCAGGTTCAGCCATGGTTCAAGTAGGTGAAACTAGAAAATTACCTGTTTACAGAATATCATTGAACCTCAGTTAATCCGCCAAAATCCGGGTATTAAATGTTATATGGTTCCATTACTTAAATAGGTACTGTATTTCTACAATTAACCCTGAAAAAATCTTCAGGCAGATCAATTTCAATTTTTTTCTTAAAAAATTTTGGGCATGTCTATGTTTTGGACTTTCCTTAATACTTCCCTGAATTATTTTGTCCAAATTTATCATATGAATACCGCCGTATTCAATAGAACTCATTAAAACACATCTCAAGGTTGAAAAGTTAAGCAGTGAATAACCATTTATCACGGCATTACTCAACATTGTGTAAATCATTAAAAGTTTTCCATATTGAAGAAAACGCAAACAATATGTAATCATGTAAATATTATTTTTGTTTTTGTGGATTAAAGCCAAATTTAAAGATTCATATGACCTCTAGTCCAAAATGCGTTTTGCCAAGCACGATAGTCTTAGAACGGTACGATAGCATCTAATTGATGAGTCCAACTATCGTGCCTGGGACGCTGGCGCTAGGAGAAACGCATTTTGGATTTTGGTCATAAACATTGTTCAATTTAGCTTAAAACATTTTTCTACCAATCTTACTTACAATGGCCTAATGCTAAATAAATAGTTTAAAGTGACTCTATTCACCACTAAGTAATTCTTATGAATAACACTTCCAAGTTTAGAGGCATTATACATATAACTCTACGAAGCCTCTATAATAGGTCTATGAATTGAATGCTGATATGCAATCGATTCCTTTTTGATACATATCTGTCAAAACACATATCTTAGTTAATTTTGCAGACACTTGACTGCTCGGAATTTTGTAAGTTTTTTTTTCAATAACTTATTACAGAACAGTGGATTTTGTTTAAAGTGTACACCGGCCAGTTAAGGCTTAATTACACGGTGAATGCGTCCTTCCTGAGATCGCTTACCCAGGTAGACTTCTTACCCTCCATATACCTGATCGTCTACCCAGGCAGACGATCTCTTAACTATGTCGGCCTGATGCTCCTGGCTTACTGTTTAGCAGTGTCACCATTTGCACCTACCTAGTCCCTGGTCAACCCACACCCCCTTCCGAGTGTTTTACCCCAGTCTTCCAGTTCTTGGATTGAGCAACCGTCCTCACATTGGTAAGTAGGGGCTTCGTTTCCAGTTCCGTACAACCTTTCGGTTACCGCTACCACCAGATAGATTAGCCGCCTAGTGCAGAATAGCCTCATAAAAGAGAGCTTAGCATTGCTTAACGTTGCCCGTCTTTCACCACGAGGAGGAACTATCTTGGCTCATCACGACGGACCAGGAAGAACGGCTCTATTGTAAAACAACTTCCTGTATATTCCCTTGAGGCCCGTCGATCAGATTTCCCGAAAGACAATAATTTATTTCAGTTGCGAAAAAAAATACCATATTCACAGATGCAAATAAGAGCCAATATTATAGCAAAAAAAATCGATTCAAATCGTATTTCATTCGCCATGACAAAAATTCATATCAAATACTGAATTTACCAATGGAAAATCACACAAAACTTGAATATTATTGTATTTTATATGAAGAAGTGACAAGACATGCCAATTTATTGCACTTTTTTTTTTTAAATAGATTAAGATTAGATTAATTCTTTATTTCAAACATGGTATTATAATGTTTTTGATTAAGAATACGGACATTTTATATTAAAATAATAACATAATTATGTAATAAAATAAAGATACGTTAACAAGTTTATTTGCTTATAAACAATAAATCCGATAAAGAAGAATTAAATGTAAAACTTGATTTTAGTAGATTTTTTATAGGAATATTAAATTTAAATAGTAAAGTTTTGATGCTTTTTTCTTTTTTTTCTAATGGGAAAGTGAACATTTCAAAAGCTATTAAGATAAGTCATGGCACGGTTGCAAAAACTGTACAAACTGATCCAACCCCGAACTCCGTTTAGAATTTCATAGAGACTATTCAAAGACAAAACACTTTCTTGGAAATATAACCTCCATATTTCTTGTAAAATTGGGCAAACCGCAATGAAATGATGGATATTTTAAGATTCTCTTCTGTTACACAGATTGTAAGTTTGCGCAAGACCGGCTCTATGAGGGACGAAATTGAGATTTAATAATTCGACTCTGGCTCTAAAAATGGTGCTTATAACTTCAGATGTATAGTTGTTGTTAAAATAACCTTCTGCAGATAGTATGTGATGGTTTAGATTTTTTTAGAATACCCTGGAAGCCGATGTTGATGATCTGGTTAAGTGCTGATCGAATACCTTATCATCTTCTTTGGCTACCATCGTTGAAAATATATTAAAATATATGATATTTTGAAGCAAGATCAATGTTGGGATTAGCGAAAAATGTTGGCCACATCATGTTGAGCGCTAATTTAGCTTCATTACTTTTTTCTTTCACATGCTTTCGAAAGTTAAGATTTGATTTTTTTTTTAATACAAGTGCTATTTATGCGGCCCCGCGGGTCAGAAGCTATGTATAATTCCAGAACGTACATATGTAGTTGCTTTTTTTTTTAGATTACCCACAGCAAAGCACAGTAAATATTTCATACTTTTAATGGCGAACAACTGTAATAAAACCTTCATAACTGGTATAAACTGGTATTTTCCCGCTCTCGTCAGAATTCAAAATAAATAGAAATGTGTGTAGAACAGAAAAATGGATGCGTTTTATGTTGTTTTCCATTGGTAATTCCAGATTCCAATTAGATTTTGATTTTTTTTTTCATGCCCAATGAAGCAAGATTTCAGATTGGTATTTTTTTTTGGTCGATGTATTTGAGTAATTTTATGTTTATATGAAAATTCTATTGGTGTTGTTGTGCAAATTTGTTTATTTTCGCTCAAATGTTTATAAGTGAATAAAATTAAAAATATTTAAAGAATCGATTTAGTAAGTCGAGTACAATACAAATTTGCCAAGCTGACAGCTGAAAATTGTTTTGGTAATACAGAAAAAGGTAAATCTACCGAAAAATCTAGATCTGTAAAAATGATCTAGATGCAAATGTAAATCAATTTATTTTTAAATGAAACGCCAAGAAATCAATCCATTTTTACAAATGAAACGCACGCCAAAAAGTGGAATATCGGTGTTTTGACACTGACAAATCGAGATCCAAGATAAATTGATTTATTTTATCAATAAATGGAAAACAACATTAGAGAGAAAATTGAAAGAAATTGCCAGGCACAAAATGGTCTTCTCCATTTCTTTGTTCGAACTTGACTTAGAACATGCCACCAGTTTGACAGTGTGAGAGAAAAGTAGAGTTAATGCCGCCCCGTAGTGTGAGAACTACATTCAACTTCCGGAAATTAGTTGTTTGATTCAGCAGGCCCCCAATGGAATATTTTACACTTTTAATGGCGAACAAGTGTTATAAAACTGGTATAACTGGTATAAATTGGAATTTCAATAGTCTGTTCCTTTTAGTTTCAGCGCCTGTTTGAATACTCACCAACCAAATTACATGGTTGTTTTAATGTTCAATTCTGTAATCATAAATACAAATCCAATTTCATCATTGCTTACAAAACGATAAATATTTTTCTAAGAATTTAAATAAAAATAATGTAGTTACCTGCTTAACATCTCTGGCTATGATATAACAACACAGTTAGTTATGGGTTAAACACATTACCCATCTTAATTCTTTAAAATGCAAGGCACATCATCTCGTCGAGGTAACTCTCTAAGTACAGAAATTTCATATATTTTGTTTGTTTTTTGTATATTCCACGGATACAAATCTGCAGAAGTAAAAATTTATTCAGATCGCGTTCCTGTGCTCGGGTTATTAATCGTAATAAATTTGCATAAATGTATTTGTCCATTACCTTGACATTGACAGAACTTGGGTGACCAACCATGCAAAACGTCACCGCAGCCATGGGTTTGTTTGACTTCCTGTTTCGTGCGATACACAGAGTTTCAGCTTTCAGTTAAATACATATACATAATACGTAAGATTTTGGACCAACAGACGACACCTTTTTACAATTATTGTATAGATTGGCGTCCAGTCGCCGCGCCGTCATACGTTCGTCATAATTCAATGTCTGTGCGATGGATGGGGACAAAACAGATTTTTTTTTTTAAATTTCATGGAATCCCTAGGTTTGATCTGTCAGCAAATCGTGATTAGACTTCGACCCAGCACACTAATTCCCCGATCAATCAATTTATTTCAATGTGCAATCAACCGTCGCTCGCTATCGTGTAATAAAAATCGCGATAAAATTGCCCATCACTGCTGGGACATCAGTGATCCTTTGATCGTTTGCGGATAACTCCATGCGGGCTCATTAATTTATATGTAATGTTGGCTTGTTTCCGCGAACTATGCTGCTGTATTATAAATGGCCCGACGTTACTGGCATAGCTAATGCCTCCTGGACAATTGGCTCTACATTGAACTTACAATGGTGCAGCGCGTATAGGAAAAGTACATGGCTTCGAAGCTGGTCGTACAGCGGTACTTAAACCTTGTCATTGGGGGTTTCTTTTTTTTCTTGCAAACAGTTCGGTACGGTCTATATGGTCGGAACGGTGTGTGGCGATTGCAGCGCCATGAGAGAAAATGCTTAACCGAAGTCATCGTCGTGTGAACTTTATTCGATGTGGTGCAGGCGAAATAGAGGAGGACTCCTTGTTAAGAATGGCAGTACTTCGTGACCGCCGCCGCCAGAGAGAAACCTGCGCGCTGCAGGTGATCATACAGTTGCAAGTCATGTTATGATTTACAAAGGTCTCGAACAATTTCACTTTATCATTGAGGACCTTGCAGTTTTATGCAACGGAAACCAATGGAGAAACCACATGGGTGGTTGGTTATTGGTTATGGCGATGACTATGATGACTGGGGTTTTGGGAAGCCAAGAGAAGTTGACTCTGGAGGTGTCAACTACAGTATGATCTATGGCAGCGAATAGTACAATATGGAATTGTTACAGCGAAGCGATGATGTGAGTTTCTCTGATGTTTTCGATTTTATTTATGAATTTAAACATTAAAGGGTTTATGATGTTACATGACGTTTATCTAGTTGGGCACTTATTCACTTGCATGGAGAATTTTGAAAAGGAAAGTCAATGCAAGTGACGTTAGAAAAATGGAAAAGACAACGTGACTTATAGTTATATTATTTTTATATTTTATTTGCCAAATTTCGCACTAGGTCCTTTTCTTCCTCCTACCGTCGACCCATATATCATTGAAAATAAGTTGAATCAACTTAACGATGAATATCTTCCTGGCCCTGATGGCCTCCCGCAATATTCCTAAAAAAATGTTCTTCAGCTCTCTCTTTTCCGCTCTCCAAATAGTTCAGTCTTTCATTATCTCAAGGATAATTTCCTCAGGTATGGAAAACCTCTTTCATAACCCCAATATACAAAAAGGGTACTAAGAGCGATATTAAAAACTATCGTCCCATTGCCAAACTTTCACATATCCCTAAAATATTTGGAAGTATTTTGTACGAAATTTTAAGTTTCCGTTGTAAGTCGCTCATTTCACCTAGACAACACGGCTTTCTCAAATGTAGGTCTACAACAACTAATCTAGTTGAATTTTTATCGTATACAGTCTCAGCTGTAGAAAGCGGAAGGGAAGTAGATGTGATCTCTACTAACTTTAGTAAGGATTCTAAGTCTGGTGTATCAAAAACTGCTTAGAGCTTAATATTGCTAAGTGTCAATCAATCACTTTTTCACGCAAACGCATAAAACCTTGTCCCAGGAGCTACTTTCTTTACAATCAACCCTTAGCCATAGTTGAATCGATTCGAGACCTCGGCATATTATGTGACCGAAAGCTCAATTTCATAACACACATCGATAATATTATTTCAAAAGACAATTCAACGCTTGGTTTTGTGAAACGATGGTCCAAAGAATTCTCCGACCCCTACGTCACCAGAGTACTCTACATAACCTTTGTCCGCCCGTTACTTGAATACGCTTGCCAATTATGGTCCCCATATCAAAAAATTCATATTTCTAGAATCGAAAGCATTCAACCCCGTTTTTTTAAGATTCGCCCTTCGTGGCCTGCCTTGTAATAATTCTTTGATTCTGCCCCCCTATCAACATCGCCTCCAACTAATTAACCTCAATACCCTGCAAGAGCAAAGAGAAATTATAGAATTCCTCTTCATTCATCGACTTCTCTCAGGTTCCGTTGACTCTGAAACCATCTACAACTATATCTTTCTCAACACTAACCCCCGTAAACTAAGAAACCTACGCCTCTTCTACCTGCCTACTCATCGTACCTCTTATGGCTTCAATGAACCTTTTACCCGAATGAGACTAGTCTCGGTCTCGTCTCGGTCTCGGTCTCGTCAACGAGACGAGACTCCTTTAAAAGTACCGAAGACGAGACCGAGACGAGACCGTATTTTTGGTACCGAAATTCGACGAGAGTCTCGCTGGTCTCGGCGGTCTCGGTGGTTTGGTTTCGGTTTTAGCTATAAGAAAATTTTTTTCTTATTTCATTATTTTTTAGTATCTAATCATGTTCAATTTTTATAATATTCACAAGTTTTTTTTGCGAAATATTATATGTGCGTTAACATATCAAACCATATATGTATGTACATAGTTATACAGAGATAGGCGCATTGCGAAAATCCAGAGAACAATACGTACGATTTATGTATGCATGGCGTTGCTTCCTTTTGGGTGACTTTTGGTAAAAAAATATTGTCAACACGTCAAAATATAGTACGTTGCCTAACTGTCAGGCCATGAGCATTCAAAATCCAATGAAGGATTTAATAAATTGCTCTGGAAAAAGTAGATTTTAGACTTTTTGGGTGACATTTGGGAAAAAAATAGTATCCAAATGTCAAGGTATAGTAAGTTACATACCTGCCAATTAATTCATTTAAATCCGAGATATCCTTAAATGGTTTTTGACAGTTCGTTTCTTGACAAAACCGGTTAATTTATTTTTTAAAAAATCGAGCGTTGTATGTAGGTACTCTTTTTTTAATATTTTATTTGTTTTTGCTATGAAATATATTAACTTACACAATTCTTCCAAAATGTTATTTCCACTTAACTCAAAACACAAAACAGACTCACGAGTTTGTTTTATACATTTTCCCGCATTTTTCTTACCGACGAACTGCTGAGATACTACAACCATAGTCTATATTTGTAATCCGAACAATGCATATAATCTTTATCTTACATCTTTTTACTATCAAAAAAACACGAAAGAGACCAAGACTAAGGATGATACCAAGACCGAGACCGAGACCGAGACGAGACCGCACATCAAAATTCTCCCGAGAAAAAGGCGGGACCAAGCCCGAGACGAGACTTGGTTAGGCGAGACCTGGACCGAAACCGAGACGAGACTGAAATTTTTCGATTTTGACGAGACCGAGACGAGATTAACAAAAGTCTCGCCTGGTCTCGTCTCGTTGCCAGCCCTACTCAGCACTCGCAACCTAAAAATCCTCCTGTTAAATCGTCCGCCCAATTCAACCCAATCATAGGCCTAAGTTTCATACGAGTAGTTTTAAGTTAGGTTAAGTTATGAAGCTTGTATTAAGCCAAATAAATGGGGGTATTGCCCACACCAAAATTAAGAGAGTAGACCCTGTATGTTCTACATGTATATTTCTTCGGAAATATTTCTAAAAATTGTGATGAAATGATCACTATGCTATCCGTGCACATCATCATCGATCATACACAGAATATTATTTCGGTAGTGAGACGCCTGTGGGAATTCTACACAAAATGGGACATCAAAGTTAACTCAGCCAAATCCGAGCTGGTTTGCTTCAGAAGACCAGCGGGGCATCGGAACTCGCCGTCAGCCACAAGTTGCCGAAGTATTATTATCAATCCGCCCGACGGGTCACAACTAAGATCCAAACAAACTGTGAAATATCTGAGTATCAATTTCGAAGAAGAGAGGTTTCGTTTCATCATGTGACAGCTACCCTAAAAAGGCAAATTTCGCTTTTCACCGAATCCACCCCCTAATGCGGAAAAGGAATGGACTCAGCCAGAAGACGAAACTGCTTATCTATAAGCAACTTCTCAGGCCCATTATCACACATTGTTTTCCTGAATGGTTTACTGTATCCAAAACCAGCATGAGAAGGCTTGGACAGTTTGAGAGGAAAATCTTCCGGATCTCCACGGGACTCCACTTTGACAAGCGACGACAAAAGCACTTCAGCAACAAACGACTTTTCGAGGCGTCCGGAATAACACCCCTCGACAAGTACATGATCAGTGCTGCCAAGAGACTGACGAGTAACCTAATTAACCACCCAAACACCATAGTGAGTAGCATGACCAGCGAGAGAGATACCCCGAGCCAAGATATCTGGATGTGACAGCGCTACTAGACGAAGAACTTATGTATATCAACGACGATGAAGCAATCCAATTCTACGAGGATGCAGCGTCAAACTACCACCGTAGCTAGATGCCACATTAACCCCCACATCACCAGAAAACAGCCGGAATTGAACAACCCGAGATTATTCACACAGGTTTTAGTAAGTAGTACAAGAAATTCAAGGGCAATTAAAATTAAACATTAAAACATTGTATAATATTAGCCCCTTAAGTGCTCAAACAAATTAAAATATCAATGTAATATAAGTAATGTAAAATAGAATTAATAGCCAATTTTATATATATCAGTTCAATAAACATTATTATATATTATATATCAGAATATTATTCACACACCGAGTCAGTAGCCAATAGAACGATGAAATTTTACCATTGCGAGTAGATAATATTAAACTTTGGATCCGACCTACTCACAGTCTATGGGTAATGCATAGTCATGGGTAATGCCTTCTCGTTGTTGTAATGCTATTAGAAGATGCCTTCCCATACTCCCTAAAAGTTTAAATATCTACGCATTTCTATGAAGAACATTAAAATCCTGTTCCCGTACTTCAAATTTTCGAAGTTTTTCCAAGTAAGAGAGCGCTCATGAGAGATTAAAATATTTACCCAGGTTGCGAATTTTAGTCCAAGAAATTTCTTTGGTCAAAATTGTGAAGACTGTCAAATGAAGGAAAAAAGAAAAAAACAATAAATAAGCTGTCAGTTACCTGATGTAGGGATTGTTAAACATCGATAGTCATGGTATCGATAGTTTAAAAGTAAAGCTATCGATAGACTATCGATTCTTTCTTTTTAAACAAAGATATATTTAAACAACAAAAAGGTAGATAAAAGTAAAAATTTAGTATATGATTTTCAAATGTGTAAGATAAAAAACAAATTCCCAGATTCATCTAAACGTATTCTCAATAATATTATCACAAAAAAATAAAACAAAATAAAAACAATTACATATATCTTAAATTGGTATATTATTAAGAAAACGAAAGTTCAATAAAATATTATTCATTAGAATACAAACAATAAAAAAGAAATAACATTTGTTACTTAATTTTTTTGTTTGGTGGGTTTTTTTTTGTTGTTGCTTATGAATTTGCTGCCATAAACGACGCGTAACACTGTAGGCGTTTTTCTTTTTTAGTTCAGAGCAGAGTTTGAGCTTTCAAAAAATTTGTTTGTGTTTATTTTTAACTCAGAGCATGCAGAGCTCCAAATGTGTGTTTCTTTTTTTGTTCTGAGCATGTGTAGATCGAACTCGCGGTGCTCGAACATAAATGACTGAGCATGTGAGTAAATTGCTGATCGCACCAAATGCCATATGTGTCAAGAAGGAAAATGTGAAGAAAAAAATAATTAGATACCTACATAAGTTGGCGAAATAAGTTGATCGCTTGTTGATTTTCTGTATCTGGTATGTATCAGTACAAAAAGGGTAGGTTTGGTGTATTTTATTACATTTTATGGTTAAAAATGAAAATGCATTCTGATTTGTGTGGTTCAACAGAGCTCGCTCTTTTTGGAATAAGTTCAGTGCATAATCTATGTGTTCAAACTTTGTTCAGTGCCCTGCTCTGAACGAAAAAAGAAAAACACCTTATGAGGTGAAAAAACTATGAATAGTTTCTACTAACGATAGACTATCGGTGTTTAACGATCACTAGCCAGGTGAGTCATTTCAAAAATACACCTGTGTTTTGACGTTTTAAAATTGGCTAAAATTTGTGTTCAATGCTTTTCCCTACTTTAGTTAAACTTTGTCGCTATCTAAGAGTTGTTTACCCCCACTCTTGCAAAAATGACAGCCTTCATATTTGTGAACTTTGGGAACTCTATTAAAAATACTCAACATTCTGACGTATGTGAAATTCATTATAAAAGTCAGGACAAGAGAATGCCATTTAATTTGTTTATGAAGAACAATAACCTGGACAACAAGCCTTCGCCAGTGAGACCAATGTGACTTCTTACAAAACTTTTAACATGGTTAAGAATAAAAATCGAAGAAGAATAGAACGAGCGAAGCCAACGCCAATACCACTACACTGGGACGACATTAGGTCCTTGCTAATGCTCAATGCTATGGTTGACAACAATAACCAACGTTCTTTGGCATTTATTTCGGAACCTAAATCAACATACCAAGAAATTTTTGATAAAATTTTACACAAAATTATCATTTTCAAGATTATAGCTCTTGGATTTCCTCCTGGATTCGTTCAATGGATGGATTCCTACCTTTCTGATCGTAAATATCGAGTCTTTTTTTTTTAAATTTAACTATATGCCTGTAAGATCTAAGGTCTTTTAAATGTAACCTGAATTGCACCGCACTAGTTTTTGTCATAGTGGATTTGAGAACCAGGTATTGACTGTCTCATTGTAACCCATGAGCGGCATCCAATTAAAATCGGAGGTATAGGAAAGAATGCGCCTAGCGTGGGGATCGAACCCACACGTCCTAGTTAGAAATCAAGCAGTTTATCCACTGCGCCATTGCCATTGTCTTCTATATCGGATCCTTTCATTGCTAAATCTGGCGTCCCCCAAGGTAGCCATCTGGGTGCTATTATCTTTATCCTGACAATACATGACGTAGAATCAGTATTAAATGATTCTGAACTCTCCACATACGTAGACGACATGAAAATTTTCAGAGTTGGATAATTTTTTTGTGTGGTGTCAAAAGAACAATCTATTAATTAAAGAAAACGCAAACAATACGTTTATATTATTTTTGTTTTTGTTTTAGTGGACTGTGTGGATTAAAAGCCAAAGAACAATCTAGAACTTAATGTCGATAAATGCCAAGCAAACAAATATTCTCACAAACATTTTCGTCCTACACCATATGATTACTACACATATAAGGATCTTGTTTCAAGAGTGACATCCATTCGGGTTTTGGGCGTTATCTATGATAGTGAGCTCATTTTCAGATCTCATTATGATAACATTATTTCCAGGGCAAACTCTGCTCTTGGTTTCGTCAAGCGTTGGTCTAAATAGTTTTCAGACCCTTTTGTTACGAAATCTCTGTACACAACCTTTGTCCGACCTTTACTTGTTTATGCTAGCCAAGTATGGTCCCAGTATCGCCTTGTTCATATTAAAAGAATCGAAGCAGGCTGATATTATTTTTGTACACCAAATTTTATCTGGCGTTACTGATTCTTCTACCTTAATCGCGTTAATGAGTATTAGCATCAATTCACACACTCTAAGATCAAAACTCCAATTTCATTAAGCTCCTCACAGAACTGACTATGGTATGGAAATGAACCAGTCACAAGAATTTTGAGGAAGTAAATGCAAATACTGATGTATATAATTATAATCATAGCAAGATCTAACAAAAAACTTCTACATAGTTCGTCATCTTTTCAACACTAATAATAAATGTAGATCAAAAAATCTAATTTTCTAGAGAAACTGCTAACTATTAAAATTAACAAATGCACTAGCATGCTATTCCTTTTAATTTTTTAAACATTTTTTTGTAAATTTTTTTTCTCTTCTTTCTTTAATTTATAGTTTTATTTTTTAACTGCTTGTATTATATCTTTAATACTCGCATCGTCCATAAATACAAGTTGTTGCGTTAGGCTGGCATTTACAACTTTTAGCTAGAATTTAATTTTTAAGTGCCGATATGACTGGCAACCAAATTTGCCGTCGTAGTCGGTGCAATAGATAGAGGCGTTTATAAAAAAAAACGCACCATCAACATTAGATTTCTGTATAGTATCAACTAATTTTGTTTATTTACTTCCAGATATCAGCAACAATACTTGTACAATTGTTTCCATCGATGCCTAACATCAGTGCTGTTCAGCTAAGCGTAAAACTCAAGCATATAATATTCCTTGCGACAGAGCCATAGCAGGACATACATATGTATAAAAGGCTGAACGTAGACATACCTTTAAGAGAAGTTGAAGAGACAATAACGCTTATTAACCAAAGCAGGAACTTCGACATCATTGAAATTAACGCCGCCATCTTAGATTGGCTGTTTCTACCGCTCTAGACAAACAAAAGCAGCCAAGGACGTCAAAGGATAGATACCAGCACCCCCTGACTATTTCTTAAACGTCTACGCCATAGATCTGCAAAGGCCAGCAACTTCCAAGAAGTATAAAGTGAACTGCAATGCGTCAACATTATGTTCCGAAATTCCATTCAAACAAAAACCAATGCCAAAAGAGACTCCAGTCCATTGCATAGTAATTAAGAAGTAACAACTTAAAAGGACATGGCTAAAGCATTCGCTTCATACCCAATCCAGTCTTTATCGATGAAGTTGAGGGATCAATACAACAGATAGTGACTCCCAATCTGTATATAGCCACATTTAGCGACAGAAATCCTTTCAGCGCCCAAGTACACATTCTGAACCTGACGGCCCTCCCGAAGAAATGTGCCCAGCATACGATCTTCAATAGCCGACATTCTTCCTGAGCAATCTATGTAAGCTCCTGGAAAAATAGATACTTAGAAAACTTAAGAAGTTCCGCTACAAAAATCACGTTATCTTTGACTATCTCAGTTTGGCTTCCATAAAAACCACTCCATACCGCATATCCACTCTTGAAGTTTCCGCAAAACATGACCATATTTTTTAATATCCATAAAGTCACCATCGGATGCTTTTTGGATATCGACAAAGTATTCGACAGTGTATAGATAAAAGACCTTATTCACAAACTTTACCTACCAGCCTTTTCCTAAGAACTAATTAAAATGATTTATTGTGTTCTCCCTTTTAGGATGTTCTTCGTACAGATATGTAGCTACTCACAAATCGGCAGTTAAGGACATCAGAGCTCGAGTTGTGCATTGCTCGACACTTTGACCGCGTCTATACAATATAAAGGCAACCCATCATTAGCGAATTGTAGAACGTTCTCTTCGCCGACGCTCAATCACCAGTCACTGATAACTGGGAATGAAAGTCTAATCCAACTGGGTAAGTTCACTTCCGAAAAAAACCTAGATCTCTTGACTACCAGGGGTTCAAATAAAAAGATTTCAAATATTTGAAAGAGGTTACATGTTAACTATCATCATCAACACCATAGGCGTGATAACCGATCCTGGCCTCCTTCAATAATAATTCTCTATAACTATCCCGATTACAAGCCCATGTCCTCCAAATACGTTCCTCCAGGCTTCGGTTGCCCCCTGGTATTTGTTCATGTTCCCATTCGTGCTCTATAGTTTCATGAAAATTTTTGCTCGATGTAATGTTTGCCCTCCATTTTTATTCAGATCGGTTGATATGCCTTCTCTACCTCTCTAATGCTTGCTGACGGCAGCATATTATGGTATTCCTCTCGAAGTGGTGGAGCCTCTACTTCTTCAGGGAGCTGAACGTTTGTTAATTCATTGAAATGCACTTCCCATCGCTTCAGTATGCCTTCAGGCTCGGCGATCAGATTTTCCTCGTCCGTGGGGTTGTTTTTCAATTTCGCTGATCGGATTTTGCTTCCAGGCTGCTTTTTTCTGTCTGTGTAGCTGTGTTTCTTTTCTCCTGTTCATTCTTTTAAGCGCCCCAGCGTTCTATGAGATTGTTGCATTTCTCGGTATGCAGCATTTTTATCATCATTAAGATCAGGCTGTTTAAAATTTTGCGCCAGTATTTTTAAGGCGTGCCAATGTTTCTTCTATGGCATCAGTACTTACTCTCCCTACTTCGAGCTTTTCTTCGAGCATTGGGAAAACTATACCTATAAGATCCGAGTCGGGAACCTCGGTACGATCGGTAGGTCATCAGGCTCGACAAATGGCGATGGCCTACAAACACGGGCCTTGATAGATATTTTTGGGCGTAACCTGGTACTCGCAACGACCAAGTTCTTCGATGATACCATTTCTAAGACTCGAAGTCCATTGTCATAAGTGTTCTCAAACAAATTATGGGTGTCTGCATAATATCTGAATACCGGCACCTGATCTATTTTTGCATTAAAATCCACAATGGGAGATTCTTACGTCATACAGAGGTTTTCAAATTTGTCTTGCACACTAAGAGTTCATTGCCTCTTCCTAATAGCGTTTAAGCCGATGATGGTTGACTTCAATTTTGTGCTTTCTAGGAATCCTTGTCCGAGCACATGATGTTTTGCTGGACAACTGTAATATATGTCATACTCTTTCTTCTGCAGAACACTATTCCCAGTCCATATGATCTCTTGGCTCTTAAAAGCTTGAAATAAATCAATCAGATTTACCTTGGTAAAAAAAAAGATTTTTTGGTTTGCTATTTATAAGATGCCAAAGATTTACTTAGCAATAAAACGCACAATGCAGTATGTAATTTTTTTTTGATTATCTGGAGCTATAAATTCAAATCATAGTATACAGCTTTGGGAAACTAACCACAGCTAGGCAATAAGACTTAGGTAAGTGATGGTTTCATTTGCTATTGCATAACCACAACTCGTCTTTCACATCATTATATTTGGCTTAAACAAACGCAAATATTCGCAACTTCTTCAATGGATTAACATTGAATCCGTGGATTTTATTTTGTTGTTTCACAAATTATTTCGCATAAAAAAAAACTAAACTACCAGCGAAACCGAAAGATAAACAAATTACATAACTATGTAATTATGTATGTGAGTCGATAGCTCTTAAAAAACACCCACCAGCACTTCAATCCAACAAAACTACATAAAAAACAAACATTTCGATTTATTTATGAACACCTAGTGGTCCACTTTTTTTTCTGTGCTGATTTATACGCACATTTTTTATAAGCGATCTGGTGTAAGCGCAGGCCCAGACAAGCCCCGCCGGTTTGGTCTTTGAATTGGCATAATATTAAGTGCCTCATACAAAAGATACATTTTCCAGACATTTCAAGCAACAAGTTGAATATTATTTTCTTTCGTATCAAAGTCAGGCGCGTCTCTAGAGGTTTACCTAAGAGGTGTAAATGGGTTCAATTATCATCAGCAAAAACAAACAATGTAATGATATAAGTAGCTTTCCGGATTTTATATCCATACCATTCCCTCGCCTTAAAAAAGTAATATGTTTGAAGAGCAATGCATCAAGAACAGAAGAAAAATAAAATGCACGGCTGGATCGCATGAACTTACTCTTATGTTCGATCATATCGATCACATATCTTCCAATTAAAAATATAAATATATTTTTAAAGTCGTCTTTTACTTAATTTTTTATATATAAAAAAATGTCTTTAATTTTTTCAAAAAAAAAATGGTGTGACAATCTTAAATATTTATTAATATAAACTTAGAAACAAAAGATTAAATCGGATTAATCAAAGAAAAAATAATTCAAAATTCTGAAATAAATACTTTAAATAATTTGAGCTCAAAAAATTGTACGCGCCATTTTATTTCTTGGATAAATTTGAATTTATGAGAAAAAAATTTAAAAATCTGTGGAGCCGTTTTTGAAAAAAAGAAAAGATTTTTTTTTTTTAATTTTTGAAAACATTTTGCAAAAAAAATATAAAAAACGCCAATTAATGAGCAGTTTTCAAAATATAAATTTTTTAAATGCATTTAAAAATACAAAAAAATATTAATTAAAAATATTGTTACGCAACCCAAACCTATGTATGCGTGAAATTTCGAAAGAATCGGTGGAGCCATTTATGAGATAGTCGAAAGCAAAAAAAAACAGTCCTATGGAAAGTACCGTTTTTAGGCATTTTAAATATTTTTTTTCAACCATACCGGTCGTACCTATAAAGCTGCACTGATTTTTTTAAAATCAAAATCGTTAGAGCTGTTTTCGAGAAAAATAGGCTTCAACGTAACGGTTATATGGCAGGTACCGTTGTTTTTTCCCTCTGTATAATACCTAAAAATCTCTATATACCACCCGCTTGGGATCTAGGTGTCTATGCTTACATACACAAAGACAGAAATACAGACGGACAGAATTTTTAGACCATCTTTTTTTCGTCTTCGCTATCATCGTTACGTCATGTTTGATTGTTATCTCAAAACTCTTTTTTTTCGACGAATGCATAACTTGCCCACAATCATACCCCTCCCACTAAATATCAAACTCGAAATCCATGTCAAAAACAATACCGTGTAGAGACAAGCGATATTGAAAAATACTATGTAATAATAACTTAGGAAAAAGAAATTATCGAATCAGAAATATGGAGGTTTTTTTGAAAAATAATAGTTCGTTCAAAAATCGATTAAAAAGAAATAAATTATAAATTCAAAATATCTTCATTTTTACTTGTAATTATAGGTACTATAAGGCAAGTTATGTATTCGTAAAAAATTTTTTTTTCTAACAATCAAACATGACATTACTACCATAGAGAATACCTAAAAAGTGGGTCCCGCAATTCCGTCTGTCTGTCTGTATGTCTGTAGAATGATCTACATCCTAAACGGCTGAACCGATTTGGTTCAAACTTGGTACTTACGCGTTTTAGGTGATTGTCCAAAATAGATTTTTGAATCGTGGTTTTAGGCCCAAAAATAACAGTACTTACCGTACAAATTTTTCTACCATCTTAAATATCAAAAACGGCCTTAACGATTTTGATAAAAATTGGTGTGTGTACTACTTTAGGTATGGTCTACATTTTGGCCAAAAAAGTTTTTAAAATATTTTGTTATTAACGGTACTTGTCATACAAAAATTTTACTGATTTTCGACTTTCTCATAAACGGCTCCGCGGATTTCGATCAAAATTTGTATAAAGGATCTCCTTCAAATTCTAAATAATACTGCATTTCAAAATTTTTGAAAATAGTTTTTTTTAAATGTTTGAAAAAAAAATATTTTTTTTTCGAAAATTGAATATTTTGAAAACAGGTGGGCGATTTTTTCTGAAATGTTGTTTTTAAATTTATACAGGGTGGCCCACGAATCGTGCTACAATAAGAAATTTAAATAACTTTTATTTTAATCGATGTACCTATTTCATTGATTTTTTTTTATTGGATTAAAATTTAAATTTTATTTTAAATAACTAATGGTTTTTAAAGATGATAGACCACAAATGACCACGTTCATCCACGCATATGCGGCACCTGATCAGCAAATTGTTCATTGCGGCCTGAAAGGTTGAAATTGGGATCGCCTCAATTATTGTCTTAATGGACTGCTTCAATTCAGTCAAATTGCTAGGTTTTGTTTTGTACACTTCCTGCTTGACATAACCCCATAAAAAACTCTGGGCCCAGCGAAGAGTGCAGTTTCTGGATTTTAATTTGTTTGGGAATTTTCATTGGAGCTCCGCCATAACTTGTGTGGCTACATGTGCACTTGTTCCATCGTGTTCAAACCAAATCCTGCTGAAAGGGATACGTCTTCAGCGAAATTCTGGGTAAAAAAACTCCTTCAACATCTTTAAATAGCGGTCCCCATTGACAGTTTGTGTTATACCGTTTTCTTCAAAGAAGTATGGAGCGACAATATACCTTGATGAAACTGCGCACCACACTGTGACGCGTTCTGGGTGCAGTTCCGTCTCATGGAGCATTTTTGGATTAGATTTACTCCATATATGGCAATTTTGCTTGTTAACATTGCCGTTTGAGTCAAAATGGGCTCATCAGACTTGAACAAACAATTTATCAATGTGTTGTCTTCTTCTGCCATTGCAATCATTTTTCGGCAAAATTCCAGGCGAACAGGCAAATCCTGAGGGTTTAACTTGCTTGTAATTTGGACTTTGTACAAAAACAAGTTTAAAGGCGGCTTTACATGGATCTGCATCTGCAGACTTGAAGAAAAGTAGAGCGGGACCATAATATAAAACAAACATAAAAGTTAGACAAGGTACACACTAATAACTTACTCCAACTCTGCTATAACTTTCTTGACACATCTCACAATCACATGTTCTTAGCGTTCAGTTATGTAGTTTTGAGAAGATAATTTTCGCTTTTTTTTGTTGTTTTTAAGCAAACTGAGGTGAAATGGTAAAAAAAACTTAAAAAATCGTTATCTGAACGGAACAAATTATGGTGCAGATGAAAATGCTATAATGAAGATGAACATGTTCATCTTCACTATAATCTGCAATCTTCAGATTCATACTTCCTATAATCTTCATACATGAAGATGATCTCCATTTTGGTTTTCGCTCTCTATCGCACAAGTATGAATTTTTTATTTTGTTTCCCCTTTTTTTGCAGATGTCAATGCAGATGAAGATGAAGATGCATCTAAAGCCTCCTTAAGTCATTATGAAGTATCCGTTGTAATGACCGTCTGCTAACTCCAATTTAGCCCGATAAGTTTCGAGTCGAAACACTTGGATTTGCCTGTATTGCCGATGCAACAGCCACGATTGTATCCTGAACCCGAACATTGGGATCTCGATGATACGGTCTTCGTTCGATGCTTCCAGATTCGGCAAACATGTTCACCAGCCTCATACTGGTCCATCTAGTCGGCGGAGTACCGCCAAACTCCAGCCTAAATTCGCTTTGGACGGAAATGGTATCGCTGCACTATCCAAATCCTTTTTTCAGTATCCCAAGCATTCATTTTGATAAATCTAAATAGTAGCCTATAAAATAAAAAAAAAATTAGCCGATTACTCACAGTGAAAAAAAGTTATTACGTTTTATTTTTGTAGCACGATTCGTGGGCCACCCTGTATTACTAAATATTTAAAATGTTCATACCAATTTTTTTTCAGAAAAGTTTAAGAATTTTTATATATAAAAAATTAAGTGAAAAACTTTAAAAACATATTTAGCCGTCTTATTAAGAATCTTTTGCATATAATGTGATCGAACAAGGACGTGCGTAATTTTCTTTTCGCTTTTCGTATTTATGAGCTACATAACTTAGCGGAAATTGAACTTCATACAATTTCACACACATACTTGGAATATGTAGTTCCGCTGAATTGCAGTTCTGTCAAGTCCGGCCCGAATTACGTTTTATAATTTATAATCCTTGGTTCTGAGGCTTGTCGCCCTAAAATAATTTTTGTTTGTATCTGGAACGCGAAGTGCTTTTGACAGTGCAGAATACAATTCCTAAAGACCAATTTGCTTCCTTAATTGTATTTTATTTTGACAATTAAAAAGCAAATGTTTAATGTCGAATTGCTTACAACCATACATTCGATTTTTTTCTACAAACAATTCAATTATGTACTTAGTTCTAAAAAAAATCGATTTTTTGCTGTACAAAAAAAAACCTTGCATTTTTAGCAAGATCTGACATTTCTCTTAGGTCAAATTGAAAAAAATTAATTTTCTCGCAAACTTGCAGCTTTCAATTATATTGTCAAAAAAAATCATTTTTTTTTTCAAATTTCTGAAAATTTTAGATTAATAAATTGTTAAATAGGTGGCAATGGCGCAGTGGATAAAGTGCTTGATTGCTAACATAGACGTGTGGGTTCGATCCCTAATAAGCTAGGCGCATTCTTTTCTATACCTCCAATTTTAATTGGATGTCGCCCATGGGTTAAAATGAGACAGTCAATACCTGGTACTCAAATTCACTGTACCAAACTAGTGCCGTGCAATTCAGGTTGCATTTAAAAGATCTTAGGTCTTTTAATAATTTACAGTGCGTTGGGCAATCTCATGTGAATAGTACTAAACTTTTTTTCTATTGCGAATTTCGATACATCGGTTAAAGGAACGTTTCACTATTCGACGTTTGTCCCTCCTTATGTATTCGCGCCTGGCAGCATAGCGTTGGAAAAAGTTGAATAGAGTATTTTGCACTGATGATTTTGCGCTTTAAAAGACCATGTTTCCATGAATCGTGTATCAAGATGACATCTGTAGCGGAATTTTTTGTTGTGTGAAAAATCACCATCATCGAACGCGTACGCAACGATCTCTATTATTTAATGAAATTGAAAATCTTTAAAAGTGTCGCATTAGCTCTGACAGAGCTTCCGTAATCAATTGGAACGAGTTTTCGTAACATTTTTTCAAGTCAAGTTTGGACGCATGGGACAACCAAGTACACACCATAAGACATAACTACGGGAGTCGATAGCCATCCAGTTCCTTGTGCGTTTCATTATGAATTGTTTCGTTTGTTGATTTGTGGGGCAGAGCGTTTTTTGCTTTTCTTACTCAAAACAGCGCGCGACATGCCGCTGGTAAATCTGACAATCGTAAGAGTTAGTGAAGTGGATTTTTCTCTTGTTAAGAATTTTATCAGACGATGTTTTTTTGTATAACAAAACAACAAAAACACAAAAATATCGATCGACTTTCACTTCTTCCACAGGTATTGATGGTGATCGGTTTGTTGAATAATCTCCTGATAAATCTATAACATCGAAGAGGAATGAGGATATATATTTTATCGACGCCGACGAACAAAAAGTTTCCTGCAAGTGAAGGGAGATGCAAAAAAAAAACTGAAAAACTCTTTCGTAAGCATTTTTGTTTTGAATCTTCTCTGTCCCTTTTAAGAGTTTGATTCCTTTTCTTTCTTTGCTAACAGAAGAAAAGATATTTCTTTCATCCTAAAACAAATCACCTGGTTTGGTATAATATTTTATTCAGTGCCAGGCTATTAAACTCTTTAGAATAGTGTATTTCATCATGAATCCACAAGTAGGTATGAAATTCGAGCTACATCCTAGTACAATTATTCAAGGTTATGATGGTAAACATAAATACTAACGGCTTATTCTTACATAAAATAAAATGCACGAATGCATCGCATGTACTTGCTCTTATGTTCACATCGTATGCAAAAGATTTAAATTAAGAATCCAAATAAATGGTTATCCAATTTGCGGTTTCCAAAGTATAGGGCTGGAATTCGACATCTGTCAAACTAAGTTGTTAAACCAATTTTTTTTTCAGATATTCTGACATTTACGAAAATGGAGCGCTTAACTATCGCACAACGCATGTTAAAATCTACTACAAAAATGGTGATTCAGCCACGGCCACATATCGTGCTTTAAGAGGAGATTAATACATAATCGTCCAACTACGCAAGCAATTGGCAAAATTGTGAAGAAATTTGAAGAGACTGGATTGGTTACAGAGATTGTATGGCCTGTGCATCATCGTTTCGCTCGTAGCACTGAAAATATCGCTGCTGTAAGTGAAAGTGTTGCCGAAGACACGAATGTTCCTATTCCTCGTCGTTCTCAGGCATTAGAACTGTCTTACGGCACATTATGGCGTATTTTGCATTTGGATCTACACCTACATCCAAATAGAGTCCAGCTCACACAACAACTGAAGCCTACTGACCATTCACAACGTCGCGTCGTAGCTACGTCGAATGGGTGCTTGAACAACAGGCGGTGGACGGCGATTTTTCGAACAAAATTTTCTTTAGTGACGAAGCACATTTCTCACTCGGTGGGTATGTTAATAAATAAAATTGTCGTATTTGTGGTTCTAGGAACCCTCAAGTAATTGAAGAGAGGCCTTTACATCCACAAAAAGTCACTGTTTGGGGCGCTCTTTGGTCCGGAGGTGTGATTGGACCTTGCTTTTTCAAAAACGAAGATGGAACGACTGTCACCGTCAATTCGAAGCGTTATGGTCATGTGATAAATGATTCTTTTTCCTGCTATTGAAGAATACGACTTGGAGAATATGTGGTTTCAACAAGACGCTCACAAATGCCACACAACTCGAGCGAATATGGCTTTATTGCAAGACATTTCCTGGGCGCGTAATTTCTCGTCGTGGCGATATCAACTGGCCACCTAGATCATGCGATTTGACACCGCTGGACTATTTTTTGTGGGGCTACGCGAAATACCGTGTTTACGCACATAAACCTTTAACTCTTGAGTACTTGAAAATCAACATTCGTCAAGTTATGGTTGAGATACCGCCCAATATGTGTCAAAAAGTGGTCGAAAATTACCTCAAAGGAATCGATGCTTGCAACAATTCGCGCGGTGGTCATTTAAATGATGTAGTGTTTCACACATAATGTCAACGTTCAAACTTTATAATAAAAAAGAAATATCATGAAAAAAAAATATTTTATGTGTTTTATTTACGTTTACTTTTGAAACCGCAAAATGGATAACCCTTTATATTTATCGCTTGTCATTTCTTTAATTTGTTTCTAAATAAAATGCACGACTGGATCGCACGAACTTGCTCTTGTAACTAACAACTTTAATGTAGCTAACCACTGACGCTGTTAGTAGGTATAGATTGCTTAGTTATCCTTTGTAGGATTAAAGTCTATGTAGTTAAGATTACCTTGATTCTTAATATAATGAATTATGGAATACAAATGATTCAAGGAATTGTTACATATGTAGGTGCCTAAATACAAATGTATATTTAAATGGATTAGAATTATGAACATTTGGAGGGTAATATGTACCTACCTATATATAGAGAATCTTGGTATGTAGATATGTACATTCATATGTACATATAAATGAAAGTGATTGCTGTATAATATATAATGCTGGATAAAATAAAAATCGTTTTTTTAAACTTATAAAAACTGTCAAAACCATCACTCTAATAGATTTGTCGAAAAAAAACCAAAAAGACCATTATATGCCACGGATCAATGAAAAATTTGTATAAAAAAGTATCACGAAAATTGTAGGACGAATTCTGATAAAATACGGTTTTTTATTTTTAGTTTCTTGAAAATAAATTTTGTTTGAAATGTTGGTATGCAATTTTTAAGATATTATTAATATACACGTGAACATAAGATTTAAAATTATTTTTTTTGAAGAGTTTTAAAAATATAGATTTTTACCCACACGTCCTAGTTAGCAATCAAACACTATATTTACTGCGCCATTGCCACCCAAGTAGATAGATAGATAGATAGATTGTTTTTATTCTGTATTAAATATTAGTAACAAAATTATGTACATACAATATAGCATAGCATTTGCCGTCTGCCACCCAAGTATGTTCACCCTTAATGGAACAATGGAATTGCATAAACGAAACAGGATCCCGTATAAAAGGGAGTACAAATCCTTTCACTCAAACGGATTATACCACCCAAGGTCTTATTGATTAAGAAACCTGTTGATATTCGTGTCCTGTCCTGACCGTCATCGTCCTTATGGCATTTGTCTCCGCGAGCGTATAAAGTAAAATGCATCAATTTGAAATCAATATCATAATGCACTCGTAAACATAAATCTTTCCTTACCAAATATTACTATCGCACAATTATCTATCTTTATCCATTAAATCATGATACGTATAGTACCTATTCATTCCACGTGTCAATGAACTTACATGAGTCACAAAGAATGAATTCAAGTGAAAATAAACAAACGAAAAAGAACATTTCCCAGCACGCTTCAAGAAACATCCTGGAATTGTATGAAATTTAAGTATGTTTGTGGTGTCGTTGAATAGTAGACATTACCACGCCTGACAAAGCAACAAGCCAAACAAAAAAAAATAACCAAAACCATCTTAGTTCTTTTGGATTCGTTTCGAGTGTGGCAAGTCTTGCACTATGTCATGCTTCCCTGACCATGGATGTCAACCGTGTGATTCTGATCCGTCTACAAGTTGTTTTTATTTATATAAACATAGGTAGCTCTGCAATATTATGTATGTGTATGTGAGGTAGGTACCCTGCCTGACTGCTAGCCCTTTTGAAATGTATGACAATAGAAGATATAGCTCACTGTGTAAAGATGATGCAGTATCATATCAGGAGGGTAGCTTCTTCAACTCGAACTATAAAATAAGCGGGACTGTTCGCCTCTAGTCGAAAAAATGATTTATGTAATCGAGTAAACTAAATGAGTTAAAAGGTGTGGTCGCTGCCGTGATGTATCACTATTCACAAAGAATCAACACAAACTAGGTAAATTATATCTAAGGGGAATCATAGCCAAGGCGAAAGGCATTTTATTTTTACTCTATGATTTTCCATTTGAATGAAGAACATGAAAAATCTCCTCGGATTTATATTTTTTTACCTAAACTCACTTATACTTTCGGAGACGTCAGGAACAACTAAAATAACATAGGATTTTAGTGTATTTCTTGCCGGGAAATCAAATGGAAAATCCGGTGAGACACAAAGGTCTTTGAAAATGCTGTACATATGTGTGGAACCTAATTTTATATAATAAAAAAGGTAAAAATATGCACTTCTCTAAACATTATTCAGGACTGTTAGTTAAATTACAATCATACGATTTTTGTATGGATTGTCTAGGGAAATGCCAAGTCTTAACAGTTATAACTGTTATTCGCCCTTAAGACGGTTAAATATTACCCGCTCAGCAGTTGGGGGGATGCTGAAGAAAACAACTATATTCAGGAAGTCAAATACCATTTTAACCCTACGGAGCAAGATATTCTATTTTTCTGTCACACTGGTGGCATTCACCGAGTCACGTCCTTTTTACGGGATTTGTAAAAAATATCGAACACGAGATTTTGATGAAACTTTTCATGACGATAAAGCAACTTTTAGACGATCAGTTATCACTTCAGTTATCAGTTCAGTTGTCAGTTCAGTTGAAAACGGCAGTGTATTTAGACATCAGTGCCCTGTTTCACAGATCATACATAATTTTCAAAACTCCGCTGTATGATTTGTGTTTCACAAAATTATTGAATGATTTGCCGTTATACACCATTTTGTGAACGAAAACTTGACTGGAAATATTTGAATATTGTACGAACCTGTTTCACAGAATTTATTCTAATAAGTCATATATCAGTTTAATGTCAAATTTATCATACATTTCATACAGCGTAATATATTGTTGTTAACCAATTTGTTTCGTTTAAAAATGTTTGCAAATAAACGAAAGTATACCAAAGTAAGTATTTTTTGTTAACTATTTTATTTATTAATTTAATATCTTCTTGTTCTTAAAGGAAGAAAAGGAGCAGCAAATTCTTCTACAGGGTGGTGCACGAATCGTGCTACAATAAGAAATTTAAATACCTTTTATTTTAATCGATGCATTTCATTAATTTTTTTTAATTGGATTAAAAATTAAATTTTATTTTAAATAACTAATGGTTTATAAAGATGATAGACCGCAAATGACCTCCACGCTCATCCACGCATAAGCGGCATCTGATCAGAAAATTGTTCATTGAAGGGTTGAAATTGGGATCGCCTTAATTATTGCCTTAATGGACTTCGTCAATTCAGTCAAAATCCTGGGTTTCGTTTTGTACACATCCTGCTTGACAGAACCCCATAAAAAAGTCTAGTGCAGTCAGGTCAGGTGACCTTGAGGGCCAGCGAAAAAGTGCAGTTTCTGGATATCAATTTGTTTGGGAATTTTCGTTGGAGCTGCGCCATAACTTGTGTGGATACGTGTGCACTTGCTCCATTTTGTTGAAACCAAACTCTGCTGAAAGGGATACATCTTCGGCGAAGTTCTGGGTAAAAAAACTCCTTCAACATCTTTAAATAACGGTCCCCATTGACAGTTTGTGTTACACCGTTTTCTTCAAAGAAGTGTGGCCCGACAATACACCTTGATGAAACTGCGCACCACACAGTGACTGGTTCTGGGTGCAGTTCCGTCTCATGGAGCATTTCTGGATTAAATTCACACCATATATGGCAATTTTGCTTGTTAACATTGCCGTTTGAGTCAAAATGGGCCTCATCAAACATGAACAAACAATTTATCAATGTGTTGTCTTCTTCGGCCATTGCAATCATTTTTCGGCAAAATTCTAGGCGAACAGGCAAATCCTGAGGGTTTAACTTGCTTGTAATCTGGACCTTGTACAAAAACAAGCTTAAGTCATCATGAAGTTTCCGTTGTAATGACCGTATTGCCGATGCAACAGGCACGATTGTATTCTGAACCCGAACATTGGGATCTCGATGATACGGTCTTCGTTCGATGCTTCCGGATTCGGCAAATATGTTCATCAGCCTCATAACGGTCCATATACTCGGGAGAGTACCACCAAAATACAGTCTAAACTCACTTTGGACGGAAATGACGGACTGCAAAGAATGGTATCGCTGCACTATCCAAATCCTGTTTTTGTTGGAAATGTTCTTGAATAAATAGTGTGATTCCACGTATTGCCCAGAGAATTGAAGAAAATAAAGAAATCCTTTTATAAAAACAATAAGGAATTTATTTGTAATGATTCTAATTATTTGAACAACTTATTAAGACTGGAGAAAAATAATATTTTGTTTACAAAAATATCAAACAAGAAAAACTGTTTAAAACAAAAATATAAATTTAAAGTGTTTAAACACAAAGTGTAAATGTTGATTTCAACACTCCTCCTCATTTACACAAAGAAATATTGCATTGTTCTCTCAATATTGTATGTCTTGTTGCCATCAATGGTTTTGTTAACATATCAGCTAACATAATTTCAGTAGGACAGTATTTGCAAATAATCATACCTTTCCTCACATAATCTTTTACAAAATAGTATCGGGTGTCAATATGCTTGTTCTATTTGAAAATTTTTCTTCTTCTATTAATTTCAGACAGCTTTGATTGTCTTCATATATTATTGTTGGTTCTTTTCTCATATCTTGTATTTCAATTAACATACGACGAATCCATGAAGCTTCCTTGCATGCTTCCGATAAAGCAATGAATTCCGCTTCAGTTGAAGAAAGTGCCACACAAGTTTGTTTCCGACAAGCACAACTAACCACTCCGCCGTTTAACTTGAATATATAGCCACTATTTGATTTTCGATTTGCTCTATCTTCAGCCCAATTAGCATCAGCATATCCATACAAATTCATATTTTCATCATGTGTGATTAATGCAAGTTTTAACTGCGAGGTTCCTTTCAAATATCTGACTAAACGTTTCAACTCGGTCCAGTCTTTTTGTGTTGGTTGACTAACCTTTTGTGCCATGATTGAAACACTTGCTGATATATCGGGACGGGTGTTTACTGATATATATAATAAACATCCTATAAGCTTTTGATATTTGGAATTATCAATCAAAATTTCTGATTCGTCTACTTGCTTTCCGTAATTTGGGTCGATGGGAACATTTGATAATTTTGAATCTGCTAAACCAAAATCTCTGACAATCTGCTCAATGTAATTTTGTTGACACATGTTAAAATTGCCTTTCGCATCTTTTTCGACTTCAATTCCTAAATAGTTCTTAATTGTTCCCAGATTTTTCATTTTGAATTTAGATGACAAAGTTTTTATTACAAATTCAATCATTTCTAGATTCTTACTAGCTACAATCAGATCGTCTACATATATCAAAACATATCACCACTGTTTTTTCTCATTATTAACATAAAGACAAGGATCTACTGTACTCTGAGTGAATTTTGAATTGATTAATACGGAATGAATTACATCGTTCCAGACTCTTGCTGCTTGTTTAAGTCCGTAAATGCTCTTTTTTAATAAACAAACTAGATGCTCTTTACCTTCTTGTTCAAAACCGGGGGGCTGTTTCATAAATATAGTTTCATTTAACTCACCATTAAGAAACGCCGTCTTCACATCTAGGTGTTGTACTGTCAAGTTATTTTTTCCAGCGATTGAAAGCAATATCCGTAATGTTGTTTGTTTGACTACCGGAGCAAATACCTGGTCATAGTCTGTCCCATACTTTTGAGAAAATCCTTGAGCGACCAAACGAGCCTTGAACCTTATTATGTTTTTATTGGATGATTTCTTCAACTTGAATACCCACTTACTGCCCACCAAATTTCGATCTTTCGGTAGTTCAATCAATTCCCAGGTACCATTTTTCTTCAATGATTCCATCTCTTCATTCATGGCAGATAGCCATTCGGTTCTGTGTTTGCTTGACATCACATCCTTTAAGTTTCTAGGTTCAGCTATTTCTTCTTGTGTCACGTTTATGGTTTCAATTAACTTAAGTAGTGGAACTCCTTTGTTCATCCTTTCTGACCGTCTTAATGAAATATTTTCCGATTCTTCATGATGATCCCAAATTTCTTTTTGTTCTTCAGTTTCCTTATCCATTATTTCATTTTCTTTACTTGCTTGTACATCAGTTTCTTGTTCTAAAGCTTGAATGTTCTTAAATTCAATTGGAACTGCCTTTTCATGTTTCATTTTTTCAGGATTCTTTACAATAAGAGGAGCCTCTGTTGTTTTTACCATAGCACAATCTGTAAAATGAACATCTCTGCTTACTATGACTCGACTTGATGATGGATCATAGCAACGATAAGCTTTCGATTGCTCATCATAGCCAACAAAAATCATCTGTTTTGCAGTGCGATCCATTTTTCTTCTCTTTTCAGTTGGAATATGTACATAACATTTTGAACCAAAAATACGAAAGTGCTTGATGTTAGGTTTGAAACCATTCCATCCTTCGTATGGAGTCATCACTGTGGCTCTTGTTGGTAGCCTATTCTGCACGTAATTAGCTGCCGTCACTGCTTCCGCCCAAAAAATATTTTGAAGACTCGCATCCAATAACATACATCGAGCTATTTCAATCAAAGTGCGATTTTTTCGTTCTGCAACTCCGTTTTGCTCTGGTGAATATGCTGCTGTGTTTTGAATCTGAATCCCTTCGTTCTTCAAGAATGTTACTACTTCATTTCCAGTATATTCTCCTCCTCGATCTGATCTTATCATCTTTGGCTTTCTTTGAAACATTGTTTTTACCATTGCTACGTACTCCTTTATTTTATCAAAGACTTCAGACTTGTGTTTCAACAGATAAATTACAGTATACCTCGTAAAGTCATCGATAAACGTAACTATGTACCTTTTTCCACCTGGTGATACTGTCTGCATTGGCCCGCAGACATCAGTATGGATTAAATCGAGAGGAGCCATAGATTTACCTATTGCTTTCTTGGGAAATGGTAGTCTTGTAGCTTTGCCTTCCAAACAGATTTCGCAACGATATTTAAAATCACAATTAGATAACTTGACACCTTCAATGAGCCCTTTTGAACACATATCTGCAATTGCTTGAGGATCTCGGTGACCACATACTCTATGCCAGTAGTGAATGCAATTGCCTTTGTGCTCAATTGCCGAATAAGCTTTATTCGATTGCCGCAACTTATATAGGTTTGATGTAAGGTCAGCAACTGCAATCTGCCTATGATCATGTTTGATTTCACATATGTTCTTGTTGAAATCTACCGAAAACCCTTTTTCGTTAAGTTTTCGTACTGACAGAAGATTTCCATCAATGATTGGAACATACAAAACATCTGTAAGCGTAGCTGAAAATTCTTCGTTCTTCCGATTCAAGAATTTAAGAATTCCACTACCACGACCTTGAGATGTAACTTGGTTACCATTTGCCACACTGATGTTTTCGTGATGATTCGTATCTAGTTCTGTGAAAAAACCTCTATCACTGGAAATATGACATGTGGCACCAGAATCAACAATCCAACCATCTTGTTGATTTCCTACCATAAATAAAAATCCAGCTTGGTTTTCGACTTTATTTGCAACATTTGAGTTGCTCTTATTTGCATTAGACTTCCATTGTTTATATTTCTTGCAGTCTTGTTTGAAATGACCTTTTCTTTTGCAAAAGAAACAAATCTTTTCTCTTTTAGTTGTCACTTTCAGTGCCGTCTCTTTATAAGCTGTATCAGTTTCTTTTCTACGAAGGAACTCACCTAATAACTTTGATTGTACCAAGCTGAAAGTAAGATCTTTTTCCGGACGCGTTTCCAATGCCGTGATCAAGGTGTCAAAGCTTCTTGGCAAACTACTTAATAACATGGCTACGCTCCAGTTATCAGAAAGTTCGGTTTCACCGATGTCTCTAAGCTTTTCAAACAACTCTGTCATGTGATTAATATGAGCTTGGACATCTCCACCTTCGTCTAGCCGCATGCTACAAATCCTTCGCATCAGATGCACCTTGTTGCTTAATGTGCTCTTTTCATGATAGGTTTTCAATGCTTCCCATGCTTCTTTTGCTGAAGTTGCACGCCTTATATGCACAAGCTGGTCATCTTCAACCAGAAGACCAATAACTGCTCTTGCTTGATCGTCTTTATTTTTCCATGCTGCATCAGTTTCCTCTGGTTCAGCTTTAGTAACTACGTCATATAAACCATCCTTTATTAGCACCAGCTCAGTCTTAAATTTCCATATAGAGAAGTTTCCATTGTTCAACTTCATAATGTTGAATTTTCCTGCTTCAGCCATTTTTTGTTTTATATATTTATTTTCTAATAAATTTCTTAATTATATTCCCTTGACACACACTGGGCCCATAACCTGTTGGAAATGTTCTTGAATAAATAGTGTGATTCCACGTATTGCCCAGAGAATTGAAGAAAATAAAGAAATCCTTTTATAAAAACAATAAGGAATTTATTTGTAATGATTCTAATTATTTGAACAACTTATTAAGACTGGAGAAAAATAATATTTTGTTTACAAAAATATCAAACAAGAAAAACTGTTTAAAACAAAAATATAAATTTAAAGTGTTTAAACACAAAGTGTAAATGTTGATTTCAACAGTTTTCAGTATTCCAAGAATTCATTTTGATAAATCTAAATAGTAGCCTATAAAATAAAAAAAAGAAGCCGATTACTCACACTGAAAAAAAGTTATTACGTTTTATTTTTGTAGCACGATTCGTGCGCCACCCCATGAAAAATGTGGAAGAATAAAGTGTTGCTCCTCGGGAAGCTTGGCGGTTCGATGAACACTGAAGTGAATATTTCCGAAGCTTGGAAGAGAGTTGTGGGATAAGCTCTCTCTCATGGACTTGTCATCGACAGCGATGAGGAAAGGCTTAGGTGTGTAACTTGGCAAAATTGGCGTCGGACTGCTATGGTAAATTATATTTTTTTTTTTTTAGTTCTTGCAACATGATATACATAGACTAATTACAGGCTAAAGCTGACAGGATGAAGCGTACGGAATTGGTGGTGCGACCAACAAAGACTTATTGGACGAAAGTGACAAGCTCGTGCTAGCGATTGTGGGCGATTAGGTAAGTTTTTTCTTGAATCTTAGACAATTGCGAATACATTATTTTTAATATGTAGATAGCATTTGGTCTGGATAACCCAGAAAGCGATGGGAAAAATGATGAGGTCCTAGAATTAAGAATTTCATGTCACCCATCAACAAGCGCACAAAAACCAAATGAAAAAGAAAAGAAAACCAAAGCCGTGGACGAGGAGCACATACTGCGGAAAAAGTTATTAAAAATAAGCTACTATTGTAAGCAGTTATGTAGAGTGCCGTGAACGCGGAATTAAATTAGACATCTGTCCAAGTATACATTATCCATTAATATTTCGACAAAATCATCGAAAAATGGCGAATGAAAGAAAATAAAACTTAATTTTTCTACAGTATTTGTTAGTTTTTATTAATCATACTCCTTTTAGGTTTGACTGCCCTTATAGCCTCCATATACAAGAAAAAGCAAAACTTATGTATTAGTTATAATATTATAACATTTGCACATCAAGAAGGGGTCTTTAAACGTAATCCATTTTAACAAGGAAAAATTTCCTTTAGTTGCTCAATGCTACACTCAACAACTTGGCGGGTTTTCTTTACTAACTTACTAACAAACCAATTCTTAGCTCGGCTTTTTTGAATATTATTAGGAACATCACATCTAAATAGCCATGTTCTTAGTGGATAGGCTGAATAACCAATGACAATAGCTCCTGGGAAAGAAGGCCATTATTCCATTTGATATAGAGCCTACTACACTGCATTACGCGACTATTATGAACAGATCCTGGAAAGTTGCAGTTAATAGCATAGAATCGATAGCCTGCATCAGCCACAGCATAACATTCAAATAGTGATGTCCCTTACGATCAACAAACGCTGGCTCATTCACTGAAGGAGCATACATTCAAATAAGTGTGCCATCAATAGCGCCAGCAATAGAAGGCATTTCAACCTTACGAAAAAACTCCTGGGATACAATGCTTGAATGTTGGGGCAATTTTACTTCTTCAACCTGTAAAATATGAAAAGAATAATAAGAAAACCAAGTTGAGTAAAAAGGTGCAACTTACATAATAAGCTTTGTGAAATGAGTTCACAGACTTTATTGACACAGCGACATACTGTTGCCTTTGAAACTCTATGCATTATCCCGACACCATGATACTGGTCTCCATTGTCAAACAAATGAAGTGTTGGTAATATTTGTTCTAATGACGACAAAGCTTCATTGCAAATTGTAAAATGCGCTATTGATGCTCCCAAACATTCTAATAAAAACTCAACACACATTCTAGGCATTCTGAAATTTTTAATAAAATATAGGTGTTGCCTATTAAAATGCACACGGTCTAAAATGACCCTAGGGTGTCTTCTAGGCCTAATATTAATATCGATTATGTTCAACACAACTTTACCATCAAATAGTAAATTCATTTTCTCTTAATACACAAATATTTACTTTTAATATTTTTATTTCACGTTTATATGATAATTATTTTAATTGATTTAGTAATATCAAATTGAAAAACAACAAAATGTCAAATCATACATTTCATACAACAAAGCAAAAATCATACAACGCTTCCAATGAAATTTATGAAACAGAAAGTTGCATGTGTTGTATAAAGTAAAGGGTTATCCGTTTTGCGGTTTCAAAAGTATAGGGCTGGAACTTGACATCTGTCAAGCTAAGTTGTTAAACCAATTTTTTTTCAGTTGAAAGTCTGACATTTACGAAAATAGATCGCTTAACTATCGCACAACGCATTAAAATTGTTAAAACCTACTACAAAAATGGGGATTCTACCACAGCCACAGCCACATATCGTGCTTTAAGAGGAGATTATGGTTTACATAATCGTCCAACTACGCAAGCAATTGCCAAAACTGTGAAGAAAATTGAAAAAACTGGATTGGTTACAGATATTGTAAGGCATGTGCATCATCGTTTCGCTCGCACCACTGAAGATATCGCTGTTGTAAGTGAAAGTGTTGCCGAATACCCGAATGTGTCGATTCCTCGTCGTTCTCAGGAATTAGGACTGTTGGTGTATTTTGCATTTGGATCTACACCTATATCTTCACAAAAACGTCGTAGATACGTCGAATGGGTGCTTGAACAACAGGCGGTGGACGTCGATTTTTCGAACAAAATTTTCTTCAGCGACGAAGCACATTTCTCACTCGGTGGGTATGTTAATAAGCAAAATTGTCGTATTTGAGGTTCTGAGAATCCTCAAGTAATTGAAGAGAGGCCATTACATCCACAAAAAGTCACAGTTTGGGGCGCTCTTTGGTCCGGAGGTGTGATTGGACCTTACTTCTTCGAAAACGACGATGGAACGACTGTCACCGTCAATTCGGAGCGTTATGGTCATATGATAACCGACTTTTTTTTGCCTACTATTGAAGAATACGACTTGGAGAATATGTGGTTTCAACAAGACAATATCAACTGACCACCAAGATCATGCGATTTGACATCGCTGGACTTTCTTGTGTGGGGCTACGCGAAAGACAGTGTTTATGAAGATAAACATTTAACTCTTGAGCACTTGAAAACCAACATTCGTCAAGTTATGGCTGAGATACCGCCCAATATGTGGCAAAAAGTGGTTAATTTTCGAGCACTTTTTGCCACATATTGGGCGGTATCTCAGCCATAACTTGACGAATGTCAATAGAATCGATGCTTGCAACAATTCGCGTGGTGGTCATTTAAATGATGTAGTGTTTCACACATAATGTCAACGTTCAAACTTTATAATAATTTTATTTACGTTTACTTTTGAAACCGCAAAATGGATAACCCATTAGAATGTTAAGTAAAAAACGAATTTAAAAATATATTTAGCAGTCTCTATTAAGAATATTTTGAATACAATGTGATCGAGCATAAGAGCCAGTGCGTACGATCCATTCATGCATTTTATTTTTATTAAATTAAAAGAATTTCTTCTTAACATGTCATTCTTTCAAATTAACTGCACTGTTGTCAGAAAAAGTAGTGTGGATATTAAATAACAAATATAATTTAATTAAACAAAAAAGTTTTAAATTATTGTAAAAATTAATTTATTGTAGCATTTCGTTTGTCTTTTTTCAAATATGTATGTACTAAAAAATTGCTGCTATCTATTTTTGCATATTTATATACCAACATATATATGTATATGTAGACACCAGAAATGCTTTCTAAAGATGCTAAGAAACTTCAGCTAAACATCAAAATATAATCTATGTACTATGTAAATTTACATAGTCAGAAATAATTGATCAAAAAAACCCAATCAAATAAATTTGTATTAAGACTACAAAAATTGACTTAACGTTATTGGAATAATGCACCATGTAAATGATGCTTTTCTTTGACTGTATAGGTGCCGCTTTTTTTCCAATTATTATTGATTTTTTGTATCTATTCTATTTAGTAGAGTGATGATCCATTCTGATTGCGATTTATGTTCGTTTTCCAATGTGTAAAGAGTGAAAAGAACCTAGAAGTATGATGTTTTGAACTGCTTTTGTTCCCTGTGATGAGCTTGTCGATGCGTAGTTCATTAAACTACTATTCAACCTAATGGAAGTGGATATGTATTTTTTAATTACGTATTTAATACCCTCGGACAAGCAGAGAGACCCACTTTGGAGTACTCGCCAAATCGATTCTAAGAAGTGACTCCATTTCATCTGTGTGTATATTTACCGCGGTATCTTTAAGGCGTAAAGAGTCATTTATTATAGTGATTTAAGGCTTTCTGTCCAATCAACGGAAATGCAATGCATTATCATCATCACATCAACAACATCACCAGTAGCCATTATACAGAGGCACAGGAAATTATTAACCCTGCGGAGCTACCGCGCAATGATTACGCGCTAAGCAGATGACGCTGATGGTTTGCTTCTTTAAGAAAATTGCAATCACATAATGGTGAGTGGAGCCCTTTTTTCATTTCTCCTGATTTCAACAATTTAGCACCTCATCGGACAGTGAATTGGATATCTTGTGTCTTCTTTTCATTCTCAGGTGTTGATTATTCAATCGGAACACCTGTATTTTATTGGCATGCTTTGATTCTCGTCATGGTATAGTAGGGCTTGTTCGAGACGACCGACCGACACGCGGACGACGTTATGGTGAATGGTGATACTGACCTCTGAAGTGTCTTGGTTGTGACTTAATCTAGATTGCACAATCGAGGATAATGATGATGCAAAACGTGTTGGTATATATGATGTCACGTAGGCAGAAGGTCCATTAGAAGTATAAGAAAAGTTCCCTTTCGTGCTCATCCCGTGACTAAATGGAGTAGAAAATGAGATGGTTTTCTTGATTTCTTCTTGAAATGTGTAATTATTTTGCGTGTTCCTTGATTTTCCTACGTGATTCTTCCACATTTTTGTAACAAGTTTCTTATTATTAAAGTTGTGAGACATATCTTTTACGTGGTAAATTTGAATATAAAACGCACTTTACTTTAATGCGTTTAATAAACGATAACAATATATTTATAATTCATCTAGATTAAAATTTACATTTAATTTTTGAAGTGGAAATTTTATGTCGAACCCTCCCAAATGTTCTTAGAAAAACCGCGGCAAAATTTTGAATCAAGTTTGTTTCTCTTAAAATTATTAGACATCAACCTTAGGAACTGAGCAGTCGATGCAAATTATCATTTCGAAAAATAAATATTTGGCACTTTTATCTCGAAATAGCGCCATTGCTTCCGTTCAATACATCTTTGTAAAGGCAATCCATTTATTCATTGATACGGTCACAAAAACATCTTTTGCGATAAAACACCAAAGGCTTGTGGATAAATATTGTTCCATTATAAAGCTTTTATTGTATGAATTCCAATGGTGACAGTTTCGTTTGTTATTGTACTTGCCTGGAAATGAACATGTAAAGCTGAGCTTACTGTCACCTGAAAAACAATTTACTGGACTAGAAGTTTCAGATAGTATATCATTAATGAAACTGTGAAAGAGAGTCGGAGACAAAACGAAGCCCTGAGGCACGTCAGCATTTAGTTTGTGGATTTCAGACCAATATGACTTATGGAGGTTGAAAATTCGGCTTTTTCAGGAAAATGAGTGAGAGAATAAATCGGATAAATATTATCCAATTTGCATGCGGACTTTTGTTGGATTCATATTGATAGAAGTTAAAAGAAAACTTAGCCAAAAATTGGAAATTTCTAACGAAAAATTGATTAAAAGTAATAGAATTGACAATCCGCCAATTTCTTCACTCACGAAAATGGTATCGGCAAAAATAGGTTTCTTTTTATCCTCTGGATATCTTCAAAAGTCGGTATCAAGTAGTGTGTGACTCTTACAGTACCAAGACCACCGGTAGAAGTTTAAAGTTTCAATATTTTTCCATGAAACTTAGTTCTTCCTCATCTCCAAATATTGTCTAGTGTATTTAAAAAAGTTTTCATTTGGGTGTTGATATGTCTTTACAGTCGTTTATTATGTGAAATACCGATTTTTTAACCACTTGTGTAACCATTTCTATTTGTTGATCACGATGTAAATCGATATTTCTTATGTATAGCATGTTTGCATTTCGTTGGAAAAGAAATCGCTCATTTTTCAGATTTTGTTTCCCCCTCCGGGCACTTGGAAAAAAATATTATCAAAACGTCAAAATAAAGCTTGTTGCCTACCTGTCAAGTCATGAACTTTCAACCTCCATTGAAGGGTTGCTCCGATTTAAATGGATTAAAAAATATCTACAAAATTCAAATTTTTGCTCAGAAAATTCGAATTTTTGCTTACTAACAAACTGCTCAGAAACCGTACTCTATCTTTTCTATCTGAACACGCGTCATATCTAACATATTTTTCCTTCCAAAAACACGAAAGAAACCATAAGACTAAGGATGACACCGAGACGAGACTGCACATTAAACTTTTCCCGAGAAAAAGGCGAGACTAAGATCGAGACGAGACTTGATTAGGTGAGACCGAGACGAGACTAACAAAAGTCTCGCCTGGACTTGTCTCGTTGTGAGCTCCATTCTAATCGGATGACAACACTTCCTTGTATAGCATTAATTTGTTCTGGATTAGAGTTCTTTTTATGTACCTCAAGCTGTTCTTATTATTATTTTTTGATTTTCTCTTACCATTTTTGATTTGCGTCTAAGGTCATTCGGAGGTATTTGGCAGTATATAAGAAAGGTACATCTCTAAAGTTTATTAAAAAAAAGATTTTGTTTGGTTTAATTTGATACGACATTGTTGCGTCCAATTAGACTTGCGACTGCATTTTGCAATACTTGAGGACTTATAAGACTCTAATAAAGCAGTATCATCAGGAAATGTGGCCATGATAGCGTGGTTATCCTCTCAAATATTCCTAGTTGTTCCTAGGACACTTCCTTGGGGTACTCCGGCTTCATTTTTCTTAAGTTCCAAGTAACTTTGGTCGCACCATTCCAAATAGTCGGTTTGTAATCGAAAACAGATGGCGCTATACTATCGTGGGTTTCTCTTTTGGAAATTTCAGATTTTGAAAGGAAATTTGATTTTTTAAATTATGGTAATGGTGTATGTTCGTGTCTGTGGTACCAGTAACAGTATCGGATGGCAAATGACTCGAAAATTGTTTCTTCATTCAAGTTTTTTTTCTCTTGTAACACGAATCAATTTCAATGTTTAAAAAATGAATGCGGAAATAATTTGGAGGATTACACAATTGTTATTACAGAATGGCTATTATTTTTGAACAACTTATTGTTTCACTGTTATCATATAATTACTGAAAACAAAATCTTATTAAAATGACTGCTGTCAATTGTTCTGGTGATATAATGGTATTCGTAAAAGAGGGGTAGTTCTGCCGAAAAATTCAGATCTGTAAAATTGATTTCCCATTGAAAAATTTAATTGTAAAAATCTGTGTTTTGACAGATCTAAACGGGAAAAAAATCAAATGTTGTTACCCAAAGCAAACCCCATTAGGCAAATGTTTGATACATAAGTACACTATATTCAGTCTTTCCACATTGACAATTGAGACAATCACTAGAAAAACAGATCCGTATTGTGCCAGTAGAGATCGTCAGATAACAATGGCAGATGCTTATTAGTTCTATTTTCTCAAAAAGAAAAATCAGAACGATCATCAATGTTATGGATAATGGAATGTGGCAAAGTCTATTAAATAAGTTTACAAGTACATAGTTTACTCGAATACTTTACCTATAACGACCAATAGCAACAACGTTAATGAGTTTCTGCATCGTCCAAAAATGCCAATGCTGAAAACCTGAGTATGTTCATCCGAAAAATTACGTCTATTTCTAGGTATAATTGTTTATGTACATCAATGAATTGAATCTGGAATAACATAATTTGCAACTCACAGTCGATTTGGTCATCAATCGGAACTATGCAATGGGCTTACGATGAAAAGACTTCAGAATAACGTCATCAAAGTTCACATTGCCAGAATTCCGATGATACCACCGACTTGCCGTTCAAATTTAAGGACATTCAGTTCACCGTTCGAATCGCATTCACATAAAGGCAAATCATTGCAAGTTTGTGGTATTAAAACCGAATTTTTTTGCTCTTCGCAATGAAAGCCATCTTTGAATAAAATGCAGTAAATTCAATTTAATTGCAATATTCGATACGAAAAAAAATTCGTAATATTCGATATTGTAAAAATTAGTAAATTTAATCAATATCGGTACGGAATGAAGTTTGCCGGGGCAGCTAGTTTTTGATTATACTTAATTAATTTAAGTATTCGTGTAAAATTCGCAAGTTCAAAAAGACTGCATCGATACCATCCAATGAATCCCTATGTCATTATTTACTAACTATGGCTATAAGAAGTTAATACTGATGTATCGAACTTTAGGTTGGCAGCACTGTTTTTATTGACAGCCATTTTGCCCACAGCCATGTGAATTATCTTTAGTTTGGTTAGTGATTGAATGCAATGCTGTTAATCTCGAATCCAGCATAAGATTGCTGTTAATCCCGATTACAAGAACAAAATTTTGTTCAGCGACGAAGCTCATTTTTTTGTTGAATGGCTACGTCAATAAGCAAAACTGCCACAGTTCGAATGTAATTAATCCTCAAACCATATTTAAGACGCCACGCTGTTACATACAACTGACAGTTTGGTGCGATGTATGGGTTGATGGCCCTCAAAACGATATCGGCCAATGGAAACCGTTATAGAATTCGTTCTTGAATAGAATCGCTTTGATGTGAAAAAGCTGTGGTTTCCACAAGATGGCGCAACATGTCACACAGCGCATGCCTTAATTGATTTCTTGCAGGAAGCATTTGGTGAGCACATAATTTCGCAGTTTGAACCTGCGAGTTTGCCTCCAAGATCAAGCCATTTAACACCGATATAGTCGACTCTCGTTAATTTAACTAATTTGAATCTCCTGATAATAATAAATTTAAAAAAATCAATGTAATTATGTAATTTGTAATTTGATGTTGGAGGAATGGCATCTCGATCCCCAACATTCTATAATAAGAATTTTTGTTAACTTAAGGCCCCACGCACACGAAGCAACTCGAAAAAGCTGATCACCGATGCGAGTTGGCAACTAGTATGCTTTGAAACATAACATGTGTAATCAAATGGCACGGCGGACACGACGCTTCTGGTTGAAGACTCGTTTCCGATTCACAAAAAAATCTGTAACCAATATGTCCTGTGATATAGTCAACGAAAAATATTGTCAATGCGTTGAAGAAAACGTTGACACCTACGTTGACTCGAATTTGTGGGTGAGCGCATTGACCCATTTCGATAACCGTGTAATGACTTATTTTTGAATGAATTATTGCATGAATGATTTTTTTTACAAACTCAAGCTTATGTTTGCTCAAGCAAAACGTGAAAAATGACCGCCCTTTCTTCTGTCATAAGAACAACGCATTTGAATTTGGTCAACTCGTGTGATCATTAAAGTCATTGACCGACTTGTCTCATTAGCGTGATCGTCAACGTTTGAAGCATTGACACTCTAAGCATTGACGCTGAAGTGGCACAGTCAATATTAATTTTGTGGTGACGTCAGAGAGTCAATGCGATGACCGATTACGTTGACCGTGTAATTGTAGCTTAATTGCTTAGCAGCAACGAACAAACAGTTCTGATAATTGTTTTCAAGGTATGGGTGCACCCAAAACCTTTCTAATATTCTTGTCCTCTTCCTGTCTGATAATAATACAACATGATGGTTTCATCATTGCTCGAGTCTTCTGAAGACACTTCACGCCCGATATCCATGACGACACTGATCGAACTATAGAGATCTTAATTAGTGATGAGTTTCTTCGTCTGTGGAGTCAAGTCGCCGTTGAGCCCTTAACTGGTTTGTAATTCGACTTGCCAATTTAATTTTTTCCCAGTTGCTCCGTGTGCATTGGGCCTACTCTCTATAATTTGAAGCCTGACATTGTTTTCATGCACATACCTGTCTGTAGGTACGAAGTTGTAGGTAGGCATCTCGAACCCCAAAATTCTATAATTTGAATTCCGTTTCCCGTACTCTCTATAATTTGAAGTCTCACATGCACAGACCTCTCTGTACATGTCATTTTTTACTTGCGATTACAGGTACTGTAAGGCAAGTTATGGATTCGTGCAAAAAAAAAATCTAACAATCAAACATGACATTACGATCATAGAGAACACCAACAAAGTGGGTCCCCAAATCCCGTCTGTCTGTCTGTCTGTCTGTCCGCGAGTCTGCAGCCTAAACGCTTTGATAGATTTGCTTCAAACTTGGTACATATTGTTTTTTCGGTAATATGCCCACACGTTTTTTTCATTTTTTTTAAATCTTATCTTATCTTATTTTTCTCGAAAACGGCTCCAACGATTTTTATAAAAAAAATCAGTTCATTAATGAAGGGAAAGGGTACCTTTTAATAATTTTTTTTTTTTGGAAAAAAATTGTTTTTTTTTGCTACCTCTAGTAGAACCATTTTTTTGGCTTTTGATTTTCTCGGAAAGGGTTAGTCTGATTTTATTTGAATATTTTTACCCAGAAGCTCATGGAAAGTCTAAACACTATTGCATACCAAAATTTTTCAAAACAAATGTTTTCGGGAAATTAATTTTTGTTTCGAAAATTCAAAATTTCGAAAACGACTTAATAGATTTTTTCGAAACTTTGTATTTAGTAGTTTTTTGACATTATCTTGAATAGTTCAAAAACCTATTTTTCTAAAATAAAAAAACAACGGTACCTCCCATACAAATGTTAAAAAACCGTTAAGAAAAAAATGTATTTCTCGAAAACAGTTCACTTTTAAGTATAAAAATATTAAAAATATCGATTTTTCAAAAACCAGTCAGAGAATTTTTTTTAAATTTGAATTTTAGATGTTTATTAATAATATCTTCAAAACGGCGTTTCGATTTTTTTTTCTAAAATGGTTTTCAAAATTTTATACATAAAAAATTAATATATTAAAAAACCGCTTCTACGATTTTTGATTTTTTTTAATGATTCTTATTTATCAAAGAATTCAAACTGCATCTTTGTTTTCCCTCAAACTATAAAGACTAATCAATATAAAAACAATTAAGTATGTGTATTATCCATGTATTTCTACATTACTGAATACTAAATACAATGTAGGCCCTTATACATTTATGTATATATACATACTCGTATATTTGTCTAAGAATCACATGAATCTTATGTATGCATAGTGCACCTAAATTTTAAAGTTATATGCATATAGCTGCCTACCCACCTACATCCCTCATTTTCATTAAAAAAGTGTACATGCTTACATTCTTAGTTTCCATCTATATATGTATGTACATACATTTTACTTTCCTAACTCACATAATTAAAATCCATAGCTTAGATATAAATAAACATTTGAAGGTATGTAACTATTCCTTGAATCATCCATTCGACAATTCATTATATGCACTAAGAATCAAGGTAATCTTACCTACATAGGCTTTAAACCTGCATTGATAACTACAGCTAACTACCTTAACCGCAATGGTTAGCCACATTAAAAGTTGTTAGCTACAAGAGCAAGTTCGTACGATCCAGTCGTGCATTTTATTTATTTAAGCGTAGTGGTCTTAAAAAGCTCCCAGTCTTGAGCGTTCTTTTTAGTTAAAAGTGTTCTGTTCTATTAACAACTGTTTATGATCAGAAAAAGCCAATAAGCACTTTATTTCACAATTTTGAAAAAAATTAATCTAAACTTTCTTTTAATTTTATTTTTGCAAACTTTTTTATAAACTTATTAGAAATAGTTCTCTATCCGATCCAAAATGTATTACTTTGAAGTACTATAAAAGACTTGGTCTTACTTGTACACCATAATAAATAACTTGAAATTGAATTGAAATTCATCGTCGGAACTGGCAAAGATACCGCCAGTCTTTTTCGAAAAACATGGTTTCATATTATAACCAACTAATTTCAAGAAGTATTTTACTTCTTCGAAACAAACAATGGAACAGCAAATTGAGTATGCTGGATAAGAACGAAAAGCCCTTCTGGAATATTGTCAAGCTTACGAAGCATAAAAACAAAAAAATCCCCTTTTTGAGACAAAATAATGAAATCATATGTACAAATGAGGAAAAGGCCAACGTATTTGCCAACAATTTTTTAATAAATCACAGGGTTTCGGAACATTTAAGTGACAGAGAAACAAACACAATGGTTAATACAGAAATCGAAAAATTTGATTCTTTAAATACTCTCACACCTTTTAATACATTTGTTTCGATAAAAGATATAAAAATGGTTATTAAAGATCTAAAAGTGAAAAAAACCTGATGGGTTAGATCACATTAAAAACATTTATTTAAAACACCTTTCAAAAGAAGGTATAAAATTCCTCACTTTTTTGATAAATGCGTGTTTGAAAATTCAATATTTTCCAAAGGTATGGATAACTGCGAAAGTTGTCCCAATTTTAAAGGCCGGGAAACCGCCAGATATCGCCAGTGGATATAGACCAATTAGGTTGCTGAGTAGGTTAAGTAAAATGTACGGGAAAATTTTAAAAGAAAAAATGCTTAAAATCATATCTGATGAAAAAATATTCCCTGATCAGCAGTTCGGATTCAGAAGATTTCACTCTACGTCTCATTAGGTTAAAAGAATATGTCAACATGTCAAAAGTAGACGCATCCAGGGAAAATCAACTGGCATGATTCTTTTAGATATTGAAAAATCTTTTGTTTCCGTATGACACAAGGGAATAATTTATAAAATGATAATATTTAAAATTCCGTTGTATTTGTGCAAAATTGTCCAGAGTTTTCTTTCCAACGGATGTTTTAGTGTTCATGTCAATAGCAGTGTTTCGTCAATAGTTAGGTTCAATTTTGGTGTCCCTCAAGGTTCAGTACTCAGCCCTATTTTATATAATTTGTACACTTCAGATTTCCCAAACATCCCTTACTGTGAATTTGCTATTTTCGCTGATGACACAGCAATATATTCTTCAGATGAACTTGCTCTCAACATCGAGAAGAATTTAGTGCAGTCTGTTGAAATATTACAAAATTATTTCAATAAATGGAAAATAAAGTTAAACGCCGACAAATTCTAAGCTATCTTTATTTCAAGAAAAAGCAAATCTTGTTATCTTCCCAGCAACCAATCAATTATTATAAATGATAAGAACATAGTTTGGGAAAATTCTGTAAAATATCTTGGGATACATCTTGACACCAAACTTACATTCAACCATCATATAAATAGCACTATAAAGAAAATTAATATAGCTATTAAGCTGCTTTACCCTTTTATAAATCGAAGATCTTCATTGACAATTGAAAATAAAGTAATCATTCTAAAGGCCATATTTCAAGCAATACTGCTATATGGAAGCCCTGTCTGGGGAAGAGCTGCTTTGTGTCACGTTAAAAAACTTCAGGTGTCACAAAACAAGATATTAAAAATGATGCTAAACCTCCTTTTTCGTTACTCGACTAGTGATCTTTACCGAGAAACTAATGTTGAATTGATTTCAGAACGAATAAATAAACTTGAAGCAAACTTTCATTATAGATTTAACAACACTGCCAACCATCTTGTTCATCAAAGATCGATTACTTGTAATAAATAGTCGTTTTGTTGTTCACTTAAACTATTTATTTATATATCTATTTACCTATTTCTGCTCATATTATGTGAATTTTTCTTTAGTTTATGTATTCACGTACTTATGTACCTATTTATTTGTTATTTATTTATTTATGTATTTATTCATTTCTTTATTTATTCATTTATTTATTGATTTATTCACTTACTTATTTATTTATTTATATATTTAATTATTTTACTTATTTATCTATTTATTATTGTTGTTTTTATTGTTTATCTTTGTATTTAATTATTTATTTATTCATTATTATTTTTTTTTATTGTTTTGCTTATATAACACTTAGTTTTTGTTCTTTTCTTATTTATTTATTTAATAACTAACATATTATTATTTTGTTCCTAATCTATTCAAATATACAAACATACTTATGAGAAATCAGAATTAAATTCTAGTCATTTATATATATTGGAGGTTTTTCTTTGCTTTTTCTTCAAATAAAATCTTTCCCATTATATTTTTATTAATAATTAAATTAATGTTTCAGATGTAAGACTTTAAATGTCAAATCACTGTATTGTAAAATGTGCGGTTACAACACCTTTTGTACTGATTTATTGCAAATAAAAATTACTACTACTACTACTACTACTACTACTGAATTGAAATTGAATTGAATCGAATTTTTTTAATCAACATTTTGAGTTTGCAAGCATTTTTTTTTTTAATATTGACATAAATAAATTAATTTAAATTTAGAATTAAAGAGCAGACTTTTGGCTTCAAAAACCGCTATAGTACTTTATTTTTAGTGTTGCCTTTGTTTTTTTTATTTTGTTTTCATTTTAGGTTTTATTTTCTAAAATTGCCCCTACCTCCTAAGAGGGGCGAGATAGACCCCTTCCCATAGTAAAAAATGCTTGTTTTTGACCCCTCTCCAAAAACCCGTTATCAATTTTTGCCGCCAAAGTTATCGTAGATACTCATGCCAAACTATTTTCTAAAAACCCATAATAAAGAAAATTGAATTCATTCTTGTGCAAACAGTTAAATACCAAACACTCATTCTTTTATTTTTACTTGAAGTTGGACGGAATACATAATACTTACATAGGTACATACATATGCTTACCGCAATCAATCGAAAACGTATATTAAAACCAATACTAAAATTAATTTTATATTCCTGCGGAAATTTTCCAACAAATCACAGTAAATTTTCCCAAGAAGCGAACGAAAAACCCTTCGACCGTGCATTCTCGTTTAAAAATGCAACCATTTAAAAATTAATCATGTTAAACTAATAAAAACCCAACGTAAATTCCAAGTTTCTAAAACCTTGAGTGCCAAATTTAATTATATATCCAAATCCAATTAAAAACCCATACAATTACATTTTAACAATTTGTTATGTTATACAAAATACCTATTTATACATATATCATTTATAACAATTTTTATTTTGTGTCATACATTCAACTGTCCAAATGCTTATTTAACTATCTTCACGTTTTGCAAATATAGATTGACCTCAAGTTCCACCTTAAAGCTTAAACTAAAATTATGTAAGACCAATTATTTAAAAAAAAATAAAAGTGATTAATTTGTTAAGTGTCAGCAAACGAGTAAATCCATTAAATTTAAATTAAGATGTCAATCTTTTTGATACCCAACCTACCTACAGATACAAAACAACCTCTCTTAACCGAGTCAAGTATATTAAGTTTTACAAGACTCCTTCTGTATACGATTATGCTCAAGGGGAAAAAGCGATCCGAAAAAAAAAACTTTCGCTTTCTTTAAAATCTTCATCATCCACCCACGCCTATAATATGACTTCAAGTATTGAACTCATCTCTCATAGCTGCCACCAACACAAGATATCCTAACATAATTCTGAATAAATAAAAAAAAACGAAGAATAAATCCATAAATTAAATATACACAAAACATACGTATATAAAAAGTTTTTCCCCAAATTTTCACGTCACGATGTCGATATCTCCTAAATGGAAATTGGTATCGAATTCGTGCAAAACAACTGGACAGTTAAACCTTATCTTTATTATTGTCTCTAGGGATTGGCCGGTCTGTTAACGACTGTCTTTTGACGCCCTCTGGTGGACACGAATGCTGGGACACGAATTTCATCAATTTGATGACTTTCTTATATGAGGGCTTGGCTCTGGGCCGAAGAACTCATCGCGTGCCGCTGTCTCTATATCTTATACCCATCGCAGTTGAGTTGGAAAATATCATTACAGTTGCCGCATGAGTTTCATCTTCCATTTAAGAAAGCTCCTCTATTTTAATGCTCTTTCTCTCCAAAACTCAGAGAGTGAAAGACACTTGCTATGACCCACATCGCAGAACACTCCAGCAAGGCTACCTACACCGTCTTCTTCTAAGATACATTTTGGTGCAAGAAGACTTTATGCAACAGTTGCATTCCAGATTTCACTAAATTGGCGGGCGGGGTTCGTTCTCTATTTGCGCCTTATTTCCATTTTCAGACATTGAATGTAGTAGATCCGTTGGGTGTGTGAGTGGTTTCTTTTTTTTTTTTGTGAAACGCTTCGCCATTAAAATGCGTTTGAATTAAAACACTTGCAATTCTGCACGCCAAGTAATTTCATTTAAAAATGCAGTAAGTCCTCTTATGAGATGCAATGAAAGGGAACATCTTATTCCTTAAGGAGATGTATTACATGGGATAGGGTGAGCTAAGAAAATGAACACAAAACAGGGATTTTGCGTAAAGCAATTTGTAATGGGAGCACATTATCCAGTGAAGGGCTTTGCTTGCCACAAAAATGTGTGTTCCACTAAATGATTTCTATTCATTTTAAAGAGATATTTCAAAATACATAACTTAAAAGCTACGTATACGGGTAAATTCCATTCTATATAAGGAGATGTGTTTAACAGTAAATAGCCCGTTTAAAATGAGGAAATTCACTTGCTGTTTTCTTCTTAAATAAAAATAAGCTGAAACTTCGGATTTGAAGCAGACAACTGAGTATATAATGGAATTAAAGTATTACTCCAAAATTAATAAACATGGACTAGGGAAGCTATTTGACGTTTACTAACTTAGTCCTTCGCTAGACCATCTAAGACCGGTGGTCTAGTGAAGGGCTAAGAATTGAAATTTGAGAACAAAATTTACATAGGGACATAGAATAAAAAGAGAAAGAGTTGATATTTATTAGGTGTTTTTCTTTTATAGTTCAGAGCAGAGTCTGAGTTGTCAAAAAATTTGTTTGTGCTTCTTTTTAACTCAGAGCATGCAAAGCTCCAAATATATGTTCCTTTTTTCATTCTGAACATGTGTAGATCGCACTCGACGTGCTCGAATATAATTGACTGAGGATGTGAGTAAATAGCTGAACACACCAAATGCCATGTGTGTCAAGACGGAAAATATGAAGAAAACAATTATTAGTTACAGAAAGAAGTGGATCGCTTGTTAATTTTCTGTATCTGGTACAAAAATGGTAGGTTTTGTGTTATATATTTTTTTTTTTTTTTTTTTTTTTTTTTTTTTTTATAATCTACGCGCGCTCAAGGGAGTATGAATACCCTTTAAATGTTTCAACACAGCGTGGGCGTGGGGGTGAGGTTAAGGAAGAGAAAGAATGATAGGAAAGATGTGTGGCGCGATATTCGGAGACTGTAGGTGGTTGTTGTCTCAGATTTTATCTCCAGGGATGGCGGCTGAACTAATGCGGAGAAATTTCCGTGTCTTATTTATAGATGTCCCTTATAATTCGCATTAATTTTTTTTTTAATTTCTTTTTGTCATATTTTATCGGTATACTAGTTTTTACTCAATCACATGTTGTTAGTTCTATGCCTAAACAGCATGTAATGAGTAAACCAGCAACTCATTGTATGACATTTATTTTTAGAATTGGTTTTTAATGGAAAAATAAGAAGACATAGACTACGGCAGGAATCGAACCTGTGACCATGAGGTTGACAGGAGAACACACAACTATCGCGCCACGGCCACCCCCCTATTGCAATTTGCTTATTGCTTTTTGTGGTTAAAATGAAAATGTGTTCTGATTTGTGTGGTTCAAATGTGTTTAAAAAACATATCAGTGCTCAGAGCTCGCTCTGTTTGGAACATGTTCAGTGTATAATCTATGGAAATCTGTTCAGTGTTCTGCTCTGAACGAAAAAAGAAAAACAACTATTGTAGTAGATTTTGTTCGATTTTTTATTAAAAGGAAATTTTAGTTTATGATCTAACCCTTATTCCATGGTTTTGTAAGTCCATGGACTAAAGGTGGACTAAGCGTTTTTTATTAATAGGGCTGTTAGCAACTAGCGATTTTTGGAATTCTCCATCATTGCTGTTAATTTTAATTAAAACTTCGATTTTTTTTCCACGAAACTATGTAAGTAGGTAGGTATATATGCATGTATTTTAATTTGCTCAAAGTCATAGAAATTTTGTTTTCATGTTTCAGGTTAAAAATAAATATGTATGCATTTTCATACTCGTATGTACTAAATGGTGTAAAATAAATGACAAAATGTGAATGTGTCATAAATTTTGCAAATGGCGTCAAATGGTTTTGAGCTTTGACATTTAAGTTTTACACAGATAGGAGATAGGGAATTAGTTGACATTTGGCCACAAACATTGGAGTGATCTGAAATCTGAAGAAGACAAAGGAAATTCGTTAGCGTTTTGTTAAGACTCTGTCAAACAGAGCGTGTTTTAATACACCGTTTAATCATCTCTTTGTACTTGCGATATACAACTTAAACGGGGGAAGCCATTTTCTTCAAATTTTGTACTTAAGCGTTTTAGGCGATTGTCTCAAATAGATTTTTGAATCTTTTTTTTTTCAACCCAAAAATAGCATCTTAATTATATCAAAAACGGCTCTAACGATTTTGATACAAATTAGTGTATGCACTCGCCTTTTGGTAGAGTCTATATTTTAGTCAAATACAATTTTACATACTTAGTTATTAACGGTACCTGCCACACAGCATTTTACTTGCGATTGTAGGTACTATAAGGCAAGTTATGTATTCTAACAATCAAACATGAGAGATCACCAAAAAAGTGGGTCCCCCAATTCCGTCTGTCTGTTTGTCTGTCCTCGAGTCTGTAGCCTAAACGGTTCGGTGGATTTGTTTCAAACTTGGTACACATTGTTTTTTCGGTAATATGCCCGTTTTTTTCTTTTTTTTTAAGACGACAAATAACAGTAGCTCCATACATTTTTTTGGCCAAAAACAAAAATATTATTTTTCTCAAAAACGGCTCCAATGATTTTTAGAAAAAAAAATCAGTTCATTAATGAAGGGAAAGGGTACCTTTTAATAATTTTTTTTTTTGGAAAAAAATTGTTATTTTTGGTACCTCTAGTAGAACCATTTTTTTGGTTTTCGATTTTGTCGGAAACGGTTAATTTGATTTTTTTGAAATTTTTTACGCAAGAGCCCCTAGAAAGTACACTATTGTATAACAAAATTTTTCAAAAAAAATTTTTTTGGAAAATAATTTTTTTTTTGAAAATTCAAATTTCGAAAACGACTCAATTAATTTTTTCGAAACTTCGTATTTAGTGGTTTTTTGACATTATCTTTAATAGTTAAAAAACTATTTTTCTAAAATAAAAACCAACGATACCTCCAATACAAATCGTTACTTGAGTTCTATCTTGTTCTATGTCCATTTTCCAAAATGTTGGGAAATCGATTTTTAAAGTTAAAATCGAAAGCTTCTGTTTATTTCACCTAATTTATCTTTGGAAGTTATGTTTTTCTGAAAGCCTTAACAATTTTGTTTTAAGAACAATTCACAAATTTCTTTTTTTCTTTTGTTCTGTAGTAATGATAAATAAAAATCGAGGCATAGGTCATTTTGGATTTGAACAAAGTTATATGGAGTGAAAATAAGTTGATAAAATTGGTGGATATTGAACAAAAAAAACTTAATATTAAACAAGACAGAAATTAACAACAATGCTATAGGAAAACAGGAGCAAAAACATATTTCATTATTCAAATCAGATTTCAGTAGGTTATCTGAATGGTATGAATGGGAACAATAAAATTTTCAATACTTGCTATGTTTTTTTCATCTGAAATTTAAAAAAATGATTTAGGTCTTAAAAAACATTGCCTCTATATTGGATTTGTCTGCAATCTTTGAAAGATACCATTTTAAGATCCAGACTAGTTTTATTAATATTCAAAAAATGTTATATACAGTTAAATTATATACAGCATTACGCCTATAAAAGTAACTCGAAACATTAGGTTTCCGCAGCGAAAAAACGTTTTGCAGGTCATAAGCGATATCGGCCGTATATTTACACTCTTTTTGTTTTTTTGATTGATATTACGCTGAGCCTTTGATTAACTATGATTAATGCCATGAACATTATAATCTCGTTTTTCACATTTATTCGAAATTTTCGTTGCTTAATATCTTTTCTAGGTTTAAAAAACGACAAATTGAATGATTCATTGAAAACTTTCCTATAAATACTCGTATTACACGAATATTCTGATTTTCTTGATAAATTTTTCATGTATCTGTAGAGAATGACTACCCGTCTCATTACATTTTGTTGCAAAAAAAAATAGTAAATCCGATTTTGAGAAAAGTCAAGAATTGAGAAAAAATGTTTGGCAGACATCAAAAGTTTCGTTGCCCAAAGAATACATAAAGGTAAACTTTTTCCGAGTCCCAACTACTGTTTTTTTCTTATGAATGTAAAACAAAAATAATTTATAAGCTAGTTGGTAGATTGAAAATTCTTAAGCTTGTTTTTAGCAGAAATATCGAATCAAAAGGAGAACATGCAAAACAAACAACAGATGAATAAACATAAGAAGTTGCACTAAGTATTTAGTATTTTATTTATTTATGTAATGCTCACACTGTGAGATATAATATCTTATTTAAAGTGAAGTTTTATAAGTTCTTTTACAAGTTCTTTTATGTTTGGTAAAGTTACAAATTTAAGGTTTAATTAAATTAAGTATTTAAATAATCAATATTATCTATAAATTTCCGAAATGGATTTTAAGTTTTTTCTTCAATAGAATCGTGCTGTTCATGCTTCTTAAATGTAGTGGTAGTGAAATCCATAGATTCAGATGTCAATCAGATAAAGCGGGCGATCAATAAATCCCCAGATCTGGTTGAATTCAAGAATGTGATCTTACAGTATAGATCAGTCGGTTGATGAGTCATAAGTATATCCGAAAACAAGACTAAAGACCTAAATTTAAGGTGGTTTTCGAAAGACATTCCAAGAAAGTGTAATGAATGTTGAAATTCTGTCAAAACGGCGTAATCCATGGACGTATCGTATAGCACTATTGAATGCAACTGTGAGTTTCCATTTACTTGAATAGTCTAGATTTCAGAATAATTCGCAACCGTAAGTAATGAGTGGCATGATTAGGGTTTTAACAAGTAAAATTCGGATTCTTAAAGGGGTGAAGCACCGTGTCGACCAGAGTGTGCGAAGGACCCCGTATGTCTTGCCGACTACATGATTGAAATGGTTATTCCAGGTTAGACTGCGATTGAAGATAACACCTAAGTTTTTAGCAGATGCTGCATATTCAATAGCGGAGCCATCTAACAAAATTATCGGGAAATAAAAGATATCAATTTTACCTTTGATATTACTAAGCATTTAGATTTTTTCGGATTTAGCATTAAACTATTTTGGTGTGACCAGCATATAACTTCTTCTAAGTCTTCTTTTATCCAAGTCACAAAGTGCTCAATAAGACCCAATGGACAACTAATTTATAGCTGAGCATCATCGGCATAAAGTCCTATTGAACAATGTTTTAAGATTTTTGGAAGCTCATTAATATACAGAGAAAAAAACAGAGGCCCAAGTATAGATCCCTGAGGAACACCGCTGTTATTGAACAAGAAATTTGAGATGATTCCGTTATGTTCAACCGCTTGCATTCTTTTATCTAGATAAGAGTGAATCGAGGTAATGCTTCTTAAAAGTTGCACTTATAGAGTCAAGACATGCTATGAATGCTACAACTTTAGTGTTGCGAAAATAGAGGAGTTGCTCGAATCTAGGGTTGGGTTAATTGAGTTCATACTGTATTTTCGATGTGAAAAACATTTTTAAAACTTATTGCTTTCCAATAAACGTTAAACCAAAAATTAATTTATATGAAAAGTTCAATACTCGACATATAAGTGACGTACAAATTAAATTATTCTATAGATTATATTTTCTTGATTTAAAAATTCGATGTTGTTATCCGGTTGTTTAACAGTGAAGTAAGTTTATTTCTCTGGCAACTAACTCCGTGTTTATCTGGAGATTGAAAAATCGGTTCTAAGTAATTAAATCTTTTTTAATTCATAAGTCTCCAACTAGCTTGTGAATTAAAGTCAAGCTTAAGCTAGAAAGTGACTTAAACCTTTGCAACTCTGCTTTTAATAGAAAAAAAGCATTGAATATTTGTAGACGCTCCTGATCGGAAAATTTGGAAAAACAAATTCTTTTATTGGTAGGAACTTATACGTATTCAGAGTTCATCTTTTATAACAACGCACTGCACTTGCACTGACGTGCTTACTTATGAGAGATCAAAACACTAAATGAGTATATACTCAAATCAAGTGTAATAATAGGCGTTTTCCCTTTTAAGCTCCAAGTAAAGAACTCGGCTGTCAAAAAGATCTGTATTTCTTTTTTTTTAGCTATTTTTATAGCTACTTTAGATACGTCTGATCGCTAAGCTTGTGTTTCTTTTTTCAATCAGAGTTCAATCGGAGCCTAGCATTCTCCATTATAGCTCAGAATAAAATGACCGATCAAACGGAGAAAAGTGCTGAGCGCAGCTAATTTTACTAATAATTTTGACAATAATCACATAGTAAGACAAATTAAAAACAAAGATGAATTCAGAAAACGAAAGCCTGGGAACTACTGGTAAATAAGTTTTAATAAAAAAAAACAACAAGTTTTAATAATTTATGAAAGTTCTGTAGTCTGAAAGTCCAAGTAGAAGACTTTGTCAAAAAATGCAAGTAAGTTGAACTGAACTTAACAAAAATTGCGTATTGGTAAGGCGCTCACTAACTAACTGATGAGTCCATGTGAGATTGCCGGGATGAAACGCAATTTTTGTGGACTAAAGACCGTTAAAGCCATTTTGAATCATTAAATTAGTACAGTTTAATTTTAAGTATAAAAATATTTCTTACTAACGGTACTTCCTATAGAACCACTTTCCATATTTTCGACTTTATCAATATTGGATGAACTGATTAAAATAATTTTTTTTATACAAATGCTTCCTAAAATTGTTAATAAAATTGCATACTCAAATATTAAAAAAAAAGGTTTTTCGATTTTTAAAAAATAAATAAATTTTTTTTTTTGAAAAATCGATTTTTCAAAAACCAATCACAGAATTTTTTCTTTAATTTGAATTTGATATGTATTTTAATAATATCTTCAAAATGACGTTTCAAATTTTTTTTGTTAAATGTTTTCAAAATTTTATACATAAAAAATTAATTTGTTAAAAAACCGCTCCAACGATATACAATATAGGCCCTCATACATTTATAAATACATATGTGTCTTTAAAAATCAAATGAATCTTATGTATGCGTATTGCATATAAATTATGAAGTTGTATGTATATAGTTACCTACCCACCTACATCCTTCATTTTCATTATTATATGTACATGTTTACATACTTAGGTTCCACCAATATGTATATATTTAAAATCCATAACTTAGATTTAAATATACATTTGTAGTTAGGTACCTATGTAACTATTCCTTGAATCATCCATTCCACAATTCATTATAAATACTATCAATCAAGTTAATCTTACCTACATAGGCTTTAAACCTGCATAGGATAACAAAACCTAACTAACTTAACCTCAATGGTTAGCTACATTAAAGTTGTTAGCTCCAAGAGCAAGTTCGTACGACCCAGTCGTGCATTTTATTTTATTTATTATACTTTAAAACACTTCGTCTGCCATACAGATCGCGTCTTCAAAGATTGCTATCAATTCGCGAGGTGTTGCAACTCGATAGTGTATCAAATTACAGTCTATTTGACTGCCCTTAGGCTAGTTTACTCGACGCGCAGAATAGTTTCAAAGGAAATCAGAAGGATTGCAAGCAGCATTTGATTCAAAAGACCGTATAATTAACTCATATATTCATGTACCCTTTTTTCATACAGGAATATCATTTAAGTTCGATAGAATTCTCCAAAGCTTTAATTCAGAGTCTAGTGTCACCTGTCATTGTGAAATATTGTCTGAATGGCTTGAGATAAAATCGCATGAACATGATGGATGTGCTTTAGGCTCTGCTCTCTTTTCGACTTTGGTTGATTGATGGAGTACCTGGAGGGTTGAAGTTGAAGGTCAAATTTTTACGGATGATGTTGTCTTACTTGCAAGTTTCCCACAATTGTAAGAATTAATGATCAAATATTTGCATGATTATTGTTAACCTTGGAACTTATTGGTGAGTCCTTAAAAAAGGTGGTGGACGGCACACAGTTTGAAGGAAAGTTTTGTTATATTCACAGCAATCACTATAGGAATCGGAGGAAAGAGCTCGAAGCCTTGATATAATCAAGCTCACTTTTCATCTCCCCACAATTGAATTTCTCTGATCTTAACTAACACAGGGCTGAACATTAGTGCAATTAATAGCACGAAATGATTTGCATTCGCAACCGCTTTTACGCCACATCTTCGCAATTCAACACGAATCTTATTCATAATCATGACTAAAAGCTAAAGAAGATTTGGCCCTGGGGTGTTCCTAATATTATGTGTTTATATTGCCTAACGAAACTTGAATCCTTCGGCCGCTGAGCATGGATATAATTTAATCTCTGATGTAATCGGTTACACCAAAATAAACGAGAGATTATAGAATGGATTCGGTGTGGACATTGTTGAAAGGCCCTCAATAAAATAGCGAGAGGATATTTTTTGTAGTTGATAAGCATTATAAGTTCCTGAAAAAAGAAATAAGTAACTTTTCAACACAATCTACTTTTAGATCGATACATTTCATACAAAGTTTCTCTTATATATTGATATGCTCCAAATAGTACGATTTCTCGAGGCCCTCTCATTCGACCCCAATCTCTTACCTCCGAGCAATTTTTTCATGTTTGGAAACAAGAAATAGTTGCATAAGAGGAAGAGTTCGTAGCCTAACTCATGCATTTTGCCATTGCGACTGCGGACTTGTTCGCCACAAGCGCCGGCGCGATGTCCTGGTGGAAAAGAACTTTTCGCTTCAAATTCGCTTGGAATCGATACAGCAGCTCGTCCCGTGATCGTTTAACTCTATCCAAACTCTATCTAATCAGTTCTAGAACACTTCACTGAACATCAAATTAGAGCAATTTAGTACAGAAAATTCATCAGTAAAGAGAAATAAGCTGTACCCTGAGAGAACTCCACGGGGCCTATTCCGGTTCTGTGAAAAAAGCGATAATAAATCTTTTCATCGATAAATTTGATTTTCCGATTCCCATTTTGTGTAAACATGAAAACTTCCGTCAAAAATGTATCAGATGATAAATTTTTTATCATCACATGACTTTGTCTGATAAAGTAAAAATGGATAAAGAAAGCAGGTGTAATTTTGTTCGCAGTTTATTTTCTTAACAATTTAAAAAAATCTAAAACCATGTTTACAATTTAATTGAATATGTACTTTATTGAATTTCACTTTAATAATAAAAATATGTCGACTATAATTATTTTACTTGGAGTTCAATTTGAGTGAAAATAATGGTTTACTATGGTTGTTTGAATTCTTCTATCGTCAGATAGAAGTGAATTTAAGATTGTTTCACTATTATCAATTGTAAAATTAAACGCCGCCAAATATATACATCATGCGAGTGTCCATTTATATTCAATATAGTAAAATTACTTTCACAAACAATTTCCCCTTTTTTGAATTTCCACATTTCCTGCAATAATACAAATGTTCAACATCTTTCTTTTAGGAGAAGTAATCTTGATTTGGGTTCCTCCTATTAGTCCAATTACTTCCGGAAAAGAAGCTACTTCAAAAAACTTCTGTTCCACACTAATTTCATTTGAAATATAATTTTTTTCATAATTTTATTTTACTTTTCGGATTTTCTGTGCGTTAAAAATAGAACTCGTTTCAAACTCAATATTGTTTTTTAGCTCCAAACAAATTTCATTCTTAAATATTACCAGAAGTTCTGTCAAATAATGATATTTTTTTCATTCAGCACACATTCAGGGAAAAATCAGCTGATATTATCATCACTGAACCAAATTTGGCAGTGATATTGATAAAAATGTAGGTAGAATTGAAGAAAGGGTGATCAATATACGGTCAACAAAAACTATGTGTTCATTTGACGAATAAATCGTAAATTTTCTAGAATTTTTAGTTAAGTTGTTAAATCCATAGAATTTTGTCAAATTGAATCATACGCAATTTTAAAATTTAATAATAAACGATTCTTCAAATTAAATACGCGTATTTTTCATTTTAAGAAGAAATTCTTCAATTTGACTTTATTTGGTCTTAATTTTCAGATTATATTTTCTGCAAATTGAAACAAAAATCTTCACATTTTCACATCTGCATTCTTAAATTAATAAAATATTCTTCAATGTGATTACTCTTAGGCTTCAAATTAATGAATTTTACTAATTTTCACATCAAATTTTCTTCAAATTGAAATAAATTCTTCATATTTATACACCTACACTTTTAAATTGATAAAGATTTCTTTAATTTGATAAATTGTGGTCAGTGAGTTTTGTTCACTTCCACGTAAATTTTTTTAAATATTTTTTATTTTAATAATAGGCATCACGGTATTTTTTAAATAAACGTATTTATTCCATTTAATCCGAATTGGGTTTTGATTATGAACCACCTTGCACAGCATTAACAAAAATCCTGAAACAAATCTTTTTCTTTTATTAAGAAACAATACCAATTTGATTTTAATCTAAAACCATTTTATTTTTTTTATTAAACACAAGCCGCTACGGTCGATCCAACCAAAAACTCCCTTATGGAACTCCATTGTTTCCACGGATGCCACACACCAACTTAGTCGTTGGTACAAAAAAGCTGTGCTGACCATCTGAAATACAGTAGAAGGAGTTCTTATAAGCTTTATTTCAATATCAATTTTGTTCTTTTGTTAAAGTAAAAACTGGCCATAAAATGATTAAGCACTAGTGATAATTTATATATTATTGATATTTTCTCATTTCAAAGCTGTATAAGACTTACTTTCCGTTAAGTTTTCTGTAGCTCTCAAACCCATTAAAAAGCACCCGGTTGCTCTTGTCTATAATTCCTTCCACAAAAATTGGAATTTTTTTTTTAAATCATATCAATCTGCAATGAGGTACAAAATTTCATGAGTTTTTATAATTTATGCAAGCCTTTTAAGACTACCAGTTTGAAGCCCATAGGATTCTTATTCTTATATTCTGCTGTAGATTTAGACTTTGCAACTTCTGGAAGTAGGTATTTCTTTGAGGCAGCCCAATGCACGGAGAGCAGATGCAGCTTGTTGGTATTCTATAATTAAACAATGAAATCTTTCAAAAAAAAGCAAAATATTTAAACAAAATTGTAGGTAAAGTCATTTAAAAATACAGGGAACACATGAGAAAAATAATTACATAAAATATGTAAGCACTAGAAAAAGCACAGTGTCACATGTAATGTTCTCTAATTTGTAACATTAATTTAATACAAAATTGAAAGAACTAAATTCCAATTGACGTTTTAAATTTACATAAATAAAATAAGAGTAATTATCAAAACAAAAGTTACGAGAAATGCACACTATTTAATAAAAACACGATTTGACGTTCCTTTTCTAATTTTTAAATGTCATTCAAATTAATTAAGCTATCCTCATCAACTGATACTCAAGTTATCTCGAATCTTTTTGCAGATTTCTTTGATGAAGCATTTTATCCTAGCAACAAGGACATTGATATAAACTACTTTTACTATATGAATGGTTGCACCTAAACCACCTTATCTTCGATAAATATATGTGTTCCTTCAGTAATTAAAAAAATCCGTCTGCTGAAGGATGATTATTCTTCGGGTCCTGATGGTGTTCCCCCGTTGTTCTTAAAAAATGCGTCTCTAGTTTAGCGCAACCACTCACTTCCCTTTCAACTCTCGATTTCGCATTGCTTGTTTCCGAAAATATTGAAAGACTCTTTCATTATACCAGTGCACAAAAAAGGATGCAAAGGAGATATTTTAAATTACAGGCCCATTGCCAAACTTTCATGCATACCTAAAATATTTGAGAGCATAATCTATAACACCTTGCTATTTCATTGTAAGCCATTGTTCTCTGTTAATCAACATGGATTTCATAGTGGTCGATCTACGACCACAAATCTAACTGAGTTTGTATCCAATACCATCTGTTCCTTGGGAGAAGGCAATGAAGTCGACGCGATTGCAACCGACTTCAGTAAAGCATTTGACAAAGTATCACATAGTATTATGGTTTTCAAGCTTAAGGCTTATGGTTTTCCCTTATTTTTTATAACCTCGCTCCACACGTAATTAAACAATCGCCGTTAGACAGTCATGTTTATATCATGCAGTTCAAACCCAATTTGTGCAACATCTGGGGTCCCTTAAGGAAGCCATTTAGTTCCAATGCTTTTCTTATTGGCTATTAATGATGTTAAACTTACCCTATTTGGATCTGCATTTCAAATCTACGCTGATGACATGCCTATTTCCAAACATATAAGATGTATGGCTGATGCTCAAGCACTTCAAACTGATCTAAACAATTTTTTCATCTGGTGCCAACACAACTTTCTTGAGTTAAATGTAAAAAAATGTCAAGCCATTACGTACTCTAGAAAACGCCCTCCGTTATCAGTCCGCCAATATTTCATTAATGATAAACCTGTTTCGGTTGTAACTCTAGGATTCGTCAAACGCTGGTCCAGAGGATTTTAAAATCCCTATGTTACTAAATCTCTTTATGTCACCTTTGTGAGACCTCTTCTTGAGTATGGCTCCGCTCTATGGTCACCTTACCATCATATTAACAATCATCGTATTGAAGCTGTTCAACGACGGTTCATCCGGTTTACCTTGCGTGGCATTTATTGGGATGATCCATACAATCTACCACCTTATGTAAACCGTCTGAAACTATTAAGTTTACAGACCTTAAGTAGACGTCGCGATAATGCTGACATTCTTTTTGTACACCAGCTATTAACTGGTGGCATTGATAGTGTAAATCTTCTTGACAAATATAAGCTGAATACTAATATTCGTCGTCTGAGATCCATACCATTCTTCAATATCCCATTTCACCGTACTGAATATGGACAAAATGAATCTGTTACTAGAATGCTTCGGAAAGTAAATAATCTTCCATTTTTGATCTCAGCCTTTCTAAAGACGGAATCAAACATGCTCTTCAATTATAATAATCCTCTTTCCTCTTTATCAAACCCTCTTATCTATTTAATTGTAGTTTACTTAGTTTAAGATTTAATTGTAATTTAGATCTAAGATATTTATAATTTATAGTTTTACTTATGCTTGTATTAAGCATCAAATTAAATTAAATTAAATGTCCTATGTTCCTGTTTTTTTTTTTTAAAGAATTTTGCTTAGTCTTTACTGATATGACATAAATGAATTACCTTTAGTGGAGTGTTATTTTATAATTGCATTGATCTCTAAAAATTAATGTAGGCTCTTTTTCACAATATAATTCACTTTCAAACTTTAAATTAATGTTTACACTTGAACACTTTACGGATAGTGAAAAAATAATTATTTTTCAACCGAAACAATAATTCTTTAATTTGGAGAAAAATTGTCAAACTGATGAAATGCTTTCCTGTATTTAACCAAATTAATTGAGTTTAAAGAATTGGCGTGGTTGAAAAAATCTTCAGTTTGAAGGAAACATTTTTCAAAATGAAGAAAATGCTTTCCTTGTTAACGAAATTTATTCAGTTTGGATAATATTACCAAATTTTGTCAAAACGATTATTATTAATTTACAGATGAGATTTAGTCAAATTGAGGAAAATTTGTTTAAATAAGAAGTTTTTAATTCATATAAACTTCTGAAGAACACCAAGATACTTTTAGAATTTATTTATTTATTTATTTATTTATTTCATCAATATGAGATTTAAAATCTACAATTAGATTACTAGATAAATATAAATATATGTGTACATTTTATTAAATAATTCTTAACTTAAATATAAATACTTAAAATACCCATAATTAAAAGTATGAAAAACAAAAATTGTTTTTTTAAATCATAATCTAAATTTAATAATCAATTAAAATGAAAATGCATTATTAAATTATTTCTCAAAGAAGATCTACTTAATTGAAAATCAAAATCAACAAGATTTAATATGAGGTTTGTTTCTTTGACACAACGAGTTATTGGTTCATTTTTCGCATAGTTAACTCTGTGTTCATCTTCTCGAAACAAACAACGTACTCTAAGCTGACGTGATGGAGCATATAAGTTGATTAAAGACAACAGATAAGGGCATTTGATATGATAAGATAAAATATCACTAATAAACATCACAGAATAAATTTTGCGTCTGTTTTCAAGTGATTGAATTCCTAAAAGTTGACATCTAATATTATACGATGGAGTATCGATGTTCCAGCCAAATTTCTGAATAGTAAACCGTGTAAACTTTTTTTGGACAATTTCAATTCTCTTAGAATGGCTGTTATAACAAGGGTTCCAAATTACACAGCAGTATTCCAAGATTGGTCTTACGTAAGACGTATAAAGCGATTTAAGCGCAAAAGGGTCTGTGAATTCCTTACTATTACGTTTAATAAAACCTAGCATGGAATTTGCTTTGGATACACTAAATTCAATGTGTTTCGAAAAGTTCAGCTTGGGGTCAAAAATTACACCAAGATCTTTCTTCTCCCTAACTCTTTCAAGAACTTGGTTATCAATTATATAATCAAAAGTAATTTCAGAAAAGTTGCGACAAAATGAAAAACATTGACATTTAGAAACATTTAGATATAATTGGTTTTTCGTGCACCACTGGGACAATTTTAAAATATCGTCTTGTAAAAGATGGCAGTCACCAATAGATTTTATGCACCGAAATAACTTAAGGTCATCAGCGAAAAGAAGTTGACTAGATTTAAGGAAAATACTAGGTAAGTCATTTATAAAAATTAGGAAAAGAAGGGGTCCAAGATGGCTACCTTGGGGCACACCAGATGAAACCAAAACTGGTTTTGAGATAACTTCGTCAATATAAACAAATTGAATTCGACCCGTGAGATATGATTCCAACCATTTCAAAAGCTTTGAATGAAAACCAAAGTTTTTCAACTTCTTTATTAAAATAAAATGACTTACTCTGTCAAATGCCTTTGCAAAATCGGTATAAATTACATCAATTTGATGTCCATTTTCGAGATTATTTAAAAGGAAATTGGTAAAGATAGATAGATTGGTGGTTGTTGATCTTCCCGCAACAAAACCATGTTGAAGCGGTGAAATGTATTCTTTAACTAAAAATGTGAGTTTTTCATATATCAATTTCTCGAAGAGTTTTGGTATACATGACAATTTACTAATCGGACGGTAGTTGGATATTTGATGTTTAGACCCAGATTTGTGAATTGGGTTTAAGAATGATTTCTTCCATACAGGAAGAAATTCACCGTTCTCGAGAGAGCTCTTAAAAATAAAGAAAAGAGGTTCAGAAAGAGAAGCAGCACATTTTTTAAGAACAATCGGTGGGATTTCATCTGGACCGGGATTGCTGTCATCATTTAAACTCAAGAGACCTTCTTCAATTTCTGAAATATTTAACTCTAAATAACCGATATTTACATTACATTCATGAGATAAATATTCAGCTGTCCAGGATGAATTTGCATTACGTTTAGTGTAATTAGATTCAAAATAGTTTGCGAAGGAATCACAAATACTTGATAGATCAGAAAATGTTGAACCAAGGTAATTCATACAGTTTGGAATGCCACAAGATTTTTTTTTGTTTTTGATATAAGACCAAAAGGATTTACTATTTTTTTTTAGATTAGATTCAACTGATAAAATATAACTTTGAAACAAAAATTTGTTTAGAACATCGAAATCTCGTTCCAACCGAATATAAGTACTTTTAAAATTGTCATCATTTTCTGCTACGCGTAGACGTTTATAAGCTTTGTTTTTCCTGTTGCTTAAGTTACTAAGCCTTTTATTGAACCAAGGAGGCTTGGAATTTGTTTTAATTCTGACTTTTTGAACATGCATATCAATTGCCATTCTCAGATTATCAATAAAAAAATTATAAAAATTTAATAAATCGAGAGAGCAAAAATGCACATGCCACGGAATACTCAACATATAACTCGCTATGCCTTCGAAATTAGCTTTTTTGTAATTAAATTTCAATTTGGTACAATTTGTAGATTTAATAAAATCATAAAAAGAGAAACAAATATCTAAAGCATTGTGATGAACAGAGTTGGAAAAAATAGGACATAATGATTTATCTATAGATATAGCTAATTCTCTGTCTACAAAAACAAGATCGAGAACACGATTTAAGCTATTCTTACAACAATTAATTTGGATTAAGTCATGACTTGCAAAAGAATCGATTATTTCACATTCAAAATCTGTGTTTACATTAAATGATAAGAGATGTAGTTCTTCGGGATCAAATACCCATTCAATGTTAGGCAGATTAAAATCTCCAAGAATAATTACATGTTCGAATTTTTTAAGTTTCGATAGATAGAATTCACAATTTTGTATATATACTTTATAAATATCTAGTGAGCTTTTAGGCGGAATATAACATACAATAACAATTACCACATATTTAATTGCGAAGTTTATTTTTACTATTATTTGGTCTATGTCATATGGACAGGGAGAAAGAGAAGAAGGTAAATCTAATTCAATGCACGAGTATAACGAGCTTACTGCAAGGAGAACACCTCCACCTCTTTCTAAACCAGTTGATTGAGAACACCGATCTTTGCGGAAGAGAGCATAATTGTTGTTGTTGCAAATTTCGGCATTATTATGATGATTTGTTAGCCAGGTTTCAGTAAGTGCAATGAAATCAAATTGAGATGAAGACAATGACAAGAACATTTGTTGCATTTTTGTGCGCATTCCACCTACGTTTTGATAATAACCAAAGAGATTAGATCGTTTATTTGTGTGTCCGTAAGAGCAAGAAACAATAGGAGAATAGGGGGATGATGATGTTGATTGTCAATTGACCGCTGCTGGCTGTTGTAATTGTTGTTGGGTCGGTGTAGGAGTTAATAATGGTAATGACTGTGATCGTGAGGTTGATGGCTGTGGTGGCGGTGGTGGTGGTGGTGGTGGCTGTGATGATGATGATAATGATGATGATGATGACGTTGTAGTGGACTGGGATGCAGATGTGTGAAGAGACAATTCTTTATTCTTGTTGTTATTGTTATTGCTGCTTTCTCGCGGCACAAATTTCTTTATTTGAACAAAGCACGGCCATTTACACGAATCCATGATGATTGAATATTTGGAGGCCGGAATGCTTAGTTTAAATGTAATGAATTTCAGATTGGATAAATCAGTATCTTTTTTAACTAACGCATAACATTTAAAATGGTTTGGTGAAATATTAGTTTTTTGAGAAATGTGATTGATAATATCTTCAGGCTTAGTGTTTTTGTTAAACTTTGACAAGTGAATCCACGTATAATCTGGGAGAGCACAGAGAGTAGCCGAAGAGTCGGTGCCAATTATTTTTTTAATGTTAGTTGAGTTTGAATATTTTTTTTTTAGATTGAACTTCAGTCCATTCAGAATTTTGATTTATTACACTAGATTGTTTTAACGAGATAGAATTAATTTGAGATGCTGAAGCAGATAATTTTGTATCGCTTTCAACTATTGCAGGCTTATCAGGTATATTAAGGGGGGTAGGCGGAAGATCTTTTTTTGTTGGTTCAATATTATATGCGGTGAGAGAAGATGAGTCATTGTCTCTTTCCGTGGATTTAGGATTTTTTTTGGCAGTTTTTCGCGGTGGTGAATTACTTGCGAATATTGATTTAAGAGCACTTATATCATTTTTAATCTCTCTAACACTCAAAGAAAGATCATGAAAATTATTGATGAATGTAGAGAGGTTTATATTCACACAAGAATTGCATTTCCAAAATAAATTTCGATTAATTAATAATTTATGAATATCATCGGATAATTCAATACAGTTTTTATGGAAATGACGACCGCAGAAAAAACCACACTCGACTGATTCGGAACTTTTAGATCTTTTTATAGTTAGATTGCAATTAGCACAAATCTTAGAAATTTTGGAAACAACCGTCTCAGAGAAAAGTTAGTCGAAGACTGAAAATTTATGAAGATTTTTTTTTCAATTTGAAGAAATTATACATGTGGATAATGAGGTTGTATAGAATTTTGTTAACAAGAATTGACTTTTTTAAGTGATTATTTTCATTTACTTTTGTAAATGTGTTTTTTTCGTAAATAATTCTTCTATTTGAATAACGTACTAAACTAGAAGCAAACGGAAGAAATTTTACCGATTTTGAAGATTAAATCTTCGAAAATAAGAAAAATTTTGCAAAAAATTGTCAACTTGAATTATTGTCTCGTCAAAGATTAACAAAATATTTTTGTCTACTATCTACGCCATTGGGTTCAGTGTAGGTGAAACCAGAATCAACTATCTAGATAAAATGAAATGATAAAATGAAAAAGTCGAATGAAAACTCTGTCGATAAAAATTGTATCATTTCAGTTTATCATAGAAGCGGGATAGGGGCCCAGAACAGTTCAGAATAAGTCACCGAAGAAAGCTATTGTAAAAACTATTGCTGAAAAATGACTGAAGCTATCTGACACTTGAGGTTCTTACAGCGGCCGTGTTCGGTAACATACCCAAATCAATTGTGTTGTTGTAACACCTAAGGAATTTCTTGAATGAATAGAACTATGGGCTTGTTGCACTGCGATCTTGACATATATTGTGTCTCCGTCTAGAGCTGGATGAGAATATCTCATTTTACAGTTCTTCCTCAAAATGTATTTCCCTCATGAATTTAAGTATTTGGAATATTCGGAAAAGTATAAGGAATCTCTTAGATCATGTTAAAGCTGCCTGAAAATTATTTAAAATGTCTGATTATTTCTCGTTATGTGCCGAATTTTCCGATGGAATACTTTTTTCTTTTTTATATTATCCCACAAATGAGATTCTAATATCCCAAGTTTCTGCTGTAGTTGTCCAACTTCTTGGATCTGATTATGAAATACGCAATTCAGCATTACTGTAAAGGACACTTTTCAAGATGATTCGGCTCCATTTCATGTTTCTCGAACAATGATGAAATATTTCAACGACAAATTATATTTACCTAAAAGAAAAAAACATCTTTGGCCATCAGCCATAATAAATCTTTCAGATTATTACCCTCCGACTTTCGGAAACATTTTATCTGTCTGCTTATAGGAAGTCCATCCTCCATCGGAAAAGGAAAAAAATAAGGAAATTTTATAGCTGACACACATTTATTCCAAGACAGAAGAAACAAATCTCAAATTTGTTCTGACATCCATGAGATGGGTATCCATACATACAAAATATACATTCTCCCAGTTAAGAAAAAAAAAAAAACATGCCAAAAAAAGAAATCCATCGAGAGACTTTGTGGCATTAGTGTCACGTGAATCGCATAAACTTATGTAAAAAAAAAGAAGAAAAAAAATTCCCAACAGAAGAATCTGCCGATGTCTGATTGTATCTAGTTTCACCTTCACTTGTGCGATAAAATTGAAGAATTCCTCCTCAATAATTTTGCAGTAACCAATGCCATGGCATATGGTGGCGCAGCGTTGGACTGGACCAATGCCTCACGTATCTGAATTTGTGAAATTTAGTGTCGTTGCGCTTAAACATACAAACATACACCTTATGTCTACCTTCCTACAGTTTATGTATAGCTCTGGAGCGTGTTGTGTTCCTATGAGTTATGTGAACCGGTCGAGTGAGGTGTCGCTTCTGTGGATTTGACCCAGAATCTGAAGCGCGCACTCTTATCTTATGTGACTTTCATCCTCGCCGTGGCGTCGCGTCGTTCAATTGCCTACTCTCCTTACTCACAAAAATGACGGTAATTAAAATAAATTGGAAATTGCAGCGGGGGCTGGCTTCCTACAAAGAATCAGTGAATCTGTTTTCTTTCTTTTTTTTTTTTTGTTAGCCCAGCCAGCAGAGCAGCCAACGAAGAAGAAAGTGGCTTTTGTTTTTAGCGATCGTGACAATGTCGTCGAAATGAAAAGGATAATCAAGATTCAGGTTTTCACCTCATCGTCTTGTGGTCGTCGCATCGGCATCGTCTGCGAATCTGGACCGATTATGCGTTGTTGTCCACGACGACGATGCGACGGCGACGGTATGATTTGTCCTCCTATGGTACCTACACCAAAAACTGTGCACTTGTTTTTTTTAGCACCCAACCGGTGTATTGAGGCTTCATCGGCTTTCGGCACGGCGAACCGGCACCCGGAAAAAAAATCACTTAAATTTTAAGGTTCATTTGCCCGCTTACCAGATAATGCCAAAGAAAGTGGTAGCAGTGGTTTTGAAAGAATGCACTTTCCTTTCGAAAAAAGTGATTCCTCATTTCAAAAATTCCATACATAATGAGCGCAAAGGCTACAGCAAGTCAGCAGAGGCCCAGGCTATATCTTATAAGACGTCTAATCCATTCTATATTTTTCTTGCCCCTCCGGTTGGCGTTTGTATGTTTCCTCAATATATATAGGCACCCTAATGAATATGACCAAGATCACGATGTCCGCCACTCCCAGAGCTGCTGTCAATATAATCAAGGAAATAAATTGGCTTTCAAATTCGATGATTCGCGAAACGGTGATGATGTTCTTCGTAAGACAGTAGCTCAAATGTTGGTGCTTTTGTGGGAGGCTGTTGTTTATATTGTAAGGCTTCCAGGCCGTTCATTCGTTTATTATTAGATTCAATTGACCACGAGTTGGTGATTTTTCGACGTAATGATGGCACGGTAATTGCATATCTTGTGAGGTTTTCTGCGGCCAACTGCGGTTTGAGATTTAACTGATAGTTGGTGGTATTCAAATAACCATATCCACGTTGAAATGAGGTAGCATACTGGCATAAAGGAGGCATTTGCATACAACAATGCAGTCCATAGTGCATATTATATATTAATGGTTGAATCGGAAATTGTTCCGCATTTTTTCTGAACTGAAAATATTATTGGAAGAATTTAGTGCTTTATTTCTTAGGCTACAAGTATATCGTCGATCTCAAAATCCGTTTCCACTCCGTTATAAAACACATTGGGACCTATCGGGAATCTCCCAGGAAATTTCGTTTCCCACGAAATATTTTATTCCTTCGAATTTTTTCTTGCGATCGTGAATATATCACGGATTAAATTTTCCTCGAACAAAAAATCGTATGAAATGACAACAAAATTCCCTAGAAAAGCTTATTCCCGTTAGCAATAAATTCAGAGGGAAACTTTTGAGAATCGTTCACTTTCCCGGTGAAATTTTTATTCACGATAACTCCCATTCAGTGCTGTCTTCTGTCGTTAAAGCAGAACCCACCCCACATGCCGCTATCCATGAGCGGCACTTGCATTGAAAAAAACCGATCAGCTTTCAGTCCTTGGCATGTGCATCACAGACCACCTCTTGTGGAATGAACACATATTTGATGTCGCCAAAAACGCTGCAAAGTGTTTGGGCTTTCTTCGAAGATGCAAGAAATTCTTTTCCCCGTCTGATCTGGCTTTAATTTATAAGGCCTTCGTTCGTCCAAAGCTGGAGTATAACTCGCACATTTGGGCAGGAGCTCCAAAAACTCATTTGAGTCTCTTAGATAGAATTCAAAATAGAGCTTTAAGAATGATTGGCGATAGAACTATAGTGGAGACATTTGCATCTCTCGAACATCGTCGTAATGTTTCATGTATTTCGCTATTTTATTGCAATTTTTATAAACAGTGTTCTAACGAAGTAGCCAGTTGTATTCCTCCCCCTAAACAATTCAACCGTAATACTCGCGCTTCTAGGAATGCTCATCAGTTTACCCTTGAGCCCAATTTTGGACGTACTGTGAAGTACAGAGATTCTTTCTTTAGTCGTACAACACGTATGTGGAATGCTTTACTAGGCTCTATTTTTCCCCCTCATTTTGATATTCTGAACTTCAAAACTAATGTACATCGGTATCTCCTTGTGCTTGTCATGTTAAGGGTAGCTAAAACCCCTTTAGTGCGGGTTTATTATAAAAAAAAAAATCAGTGCGTTGCATTGAACCAAAGATATGTATCAACGTGTTTCTAAATATATTGAAAACATTTGACGATCACACAACTTAGGATAATGAGGACAGTAGTTTTTGATTTGTAGTTATTCCAATATTATTCTCCTTAAAATGTTTGGTATTAAAACTTCGTGAAGTAAGAATTTGGCTTATTTTTAGATATCACTACTTTTCACGGATGACTTTTAACAAGAGGTTTTTGTGTAGAAGAACTTATGGCTCTTTTTTTAAATTTGTTTCTGGTCTGATCCAACACTTTTTACAAAAAATTGAATAGTTTGCCAGTCAAAAGATAATGAACGTGAAAGTGCTCCATATACATTCTATCTTTTTTCAGAAATTTTATATTTTTCTACTTATTCTAAAATTAGAGCGCATAGCTAATGCGGAAGAATATACCTATTCATTCGAATGAACTTTGTATATTTTGACATTCGAACGAATAATATTCATTCTTATGTGGTTTTCCATTGGTAAATTAAGAATTTGATGCGGAATTTGATTTTTTTCGTGGCGAATGGAATGTTATTTGGATTTAATTTTGTTTGTTAAGGTGTGGACTTATATTCGCGTCTGTGAAACTGGTAGTTGTCAAAATAAATGCTTCCAATTGTACTTGTGTTTAGTTGGGTTAGTAAAAGAGGGCTATATTCGCCAAAAAAATACGGATCTGCTAATTTGATTCAGAATCAAACAATATTAATTTTAGTTGTCAAAATCCATGTTGTGATAGATTCGTATCAAAAACGAATTCGATTCTTATACCAATGGAAAACCAAATTAAACGATTGCACAAAACGAAATTGAATGAACCTTATTTTCAAAGTTAGATGTTTGAAATTTACTGACATTTCTATTTGATTTAGTATGACCAAAGTGACATTTTAGTAGAATTGTTTTCCTAAAAAAATTGGTCGTAAAATAAATGCTTATTATTACAGAATCATAAAGTAAATTAAAGTTATGTTTTATGCTTGGTAAAGTATATAAAAAATACATCAATCAAAAAATTATTTCTTATTTAATTTCTTATTTTGAAGTATTAAGGAAATAATGGTCAGTTTATTGATATGAAAAAGAATTTAAACAACTATAAAACGTTTGTATAATAAAATATTATATTTTTTCTGAACTTTCGTTTAACTTTAATTGTGTTTAAAAAATTTGAACAAAAAACAAAAATAATGTTCAACAAACAACTTCAGTGGTTATTAAATTTAAACACACCTGGTCACACTTTTTAATTGTCAAAACCGAAAGTAAAGTCGTTTGGCGACACAAGTAATTCTTTCTTTGAAAAAAATGTTAAATAAGTTGAAGATAAGCTATTGCAATTGGTTTGTGAATTGAAAAGTGAAGACGGCATCTAAAAAGGACAATGGGTCCAACAAATCTCTTCGAGATTGACCTTTTTTACTAAGTAATATTTAAAACATGAAGCTGGAAGCACTGGACAAAAATGCTGTATTATTTTTATTAAAAGTGTACACATTTTACATTTATAAATATATCAATATATCAGACTTAGTTATTTCGGTTAAAAACTATATTTAATCAAAAAACATAAACAACTCTTTTAATTCACAAATGATGATATTTGATTCGAATGATTCAAGAGTCAAAATTTATTTAGTTTAGAAGAAAAAATTAACTTCTTCTGTATGCAATTTAAGCTCTACTAAATTTCATTGTTCTTCAGCGATTAGAAATGTTCCAATTAAATTCCAAAACCACAAGTTTTCAAATTATCACATTACCGTTTTGCAAAATTACACCTTTCTACGATTTCGGTGATCCATAGTTAACGGTTACGGTTTTTGTGATTTTTGAGGCGCCTATGCTTAATTATCCGAAGTAACATTTTTCCTCTTATAACATTCTCCAAAAATAACTCAATGAGACTAATTTAAGGGAGCCAAAAGTAATCTTGAAGAATTCTTCTAGATTATTATAATACTTTTAAAAGCGTTAAATGGCCTAGTTATGAGAGCCTCTCTATACTCCCTAACAGAGTTGTATTCTTCTTATAGGATGACAGATAAGAATAATGAAAAAAGGCCTCTTATATGACTCTAGTAAAGCTCGGCTAAATTTTTTTGTGAGAAAGTGTTTCTTGCAATGGGAGGTGCAAAAAGAAAATAGAAAAAATGAGAAGAGAAAAGAGAATAAAACCAAATTATATCTTTCTCATTAATGGTTTTTTAAAGAAGCAAACCCTTTAAATATTTTTGCGTGGATGTTATGGCTAAAAACTGATGGGCCTGATGTGTATTTGCGATAGTATTTATTTTGTAAATCAATTATTCATTATTTTATAATGGCGATACATATTGGTTGTTCGTATATGTGAGCTAAAAATGAATGCGGTTGAAATTGTATCTATACAAAAAAAAACAAAGCGCCTTCAAAGTAATGCATATTTATACTATTTAATTTATACTTTTTATTAAAAATAGGGTTACCTTGGATACTTTTGGGAATCAATTAATTTTTGAAATTATAGTAGATGATATGCAATCCTAACTGCATTAAAATTAACTTGTGGGTCAAATTAAATCTGAGCATTCAATATGACACACTAAGAGCTTTATGCTGCATTTACACAAATGACAAAATGAAAGTGTTGGTAGATAATTTTATGTCACAAAACAGCATTACCCTACTAAACTTTTTCATCTCACAAAAGTTTTTAATAGAGAAACGTCGAAAAGTTAAAATAATACTCATTTCGATTGTTAAATATTTTGTATCGAGATCAGAAAGAATATTTTACAATTAATTCTATTGTTTTGTCATTTACGTTTGTGATAATGCACATTATAAATTGTTTAAAAAGAGTTTTAAAAAAATAAATACTTTTTAGAAATAATTTCAGCATTATCCACATTTTATATGGTGTGGTAACCCTCAAAATACTCAGACAATGGCGCATACTCATAGATGTTTGATAGTTGTTACTAAGTTGTTTCTAAGCTTAACCCGAGTTCATGTAATTCATAAACAATTTAAATCCATTTCTTAAATAAAAACTCGAGTCTAAATTCACTACAGATGTTTTCTTTAAGTTGTTTTTAACTCTACCGAACATCATAAATACTTGAAAAAAGTAAAAAAAAATTGTGACAAAAGTGATTTGAATTAAAACAAAGAAAAATGTCAATTGATGAAAACATTGAAGAAGATTTTGATATATTGGTTGATTTGGAAATGGTACTACAAGAAGACGGAAGCGCTATAGGATCGACCTCTTTGAACTGTTTAACGACGAATTTTATTAAAGGCATTGATTCGACACACCCACGGCAACTTTTGTAATTAATTTGCTAAATATTAAAGACCAATCAGCTAAAAAAGGTTTGTCAATATCTGGAAGCCTTCAAGTGTTAAAAGCATTAAGTTTTTTTTGGCTACTATTGTTCACTCCTGTAAGAAACCCACAAAGTCGACAGGGAGAAAAATTCAATCCTTACCACATCGCTACTTGAAGCAAGAATATTTAGGCAGAATTAAACACCCATTTAAATCGACAAGATATTTTATAGAACCAAAAAGGAAAAATTAAATATTTTATTAAAACTTCATAAAACACCTCAAAGATAATTTAAGGTATAATAGCTTTTAAGCCGTTTCAGCTTTTAAATAGTATCTAGTTTCTATTGCAGCATAGCGTTTCTTCCTCCTGCATTGGATTACTGCATCAGCCTCTTGTGGATGATCGGCAAAATCATCACACAAATGTATCTTTGCAACTACTCTGGTATTGCTATCTAAAAGTATTTCATTCTAAATAAAGTCCGGATAACGGCACTACATTTCTAAAATTTGTTTTTTATGTCCTCTCGTTTTGACATATCAATGTTTTCGTGATTGATTGAAGGAAAATTGTAACAGAGCTGTATAGAATTCATGTTAGAGTCGGGTTTTACTAAACAGAGCTACAAAATTCTCTAAGAATAGTAACTGTTTCTAACCTGTGTGATAAGCTTAGACATTAGTTTATCTAAACTCGAGTTTAAAATATGACTATGAATATGGGCAAATATTTTATGCATACTTAAATATGGCTGCTGTTGAGATGAGAGAATCCTTTTACTTACAATAAGACCATTATAAGAGATTTGTTTCCTATACTTTTACTCAAGTACTTATTAAGCCTATTTTAAGTCTCTTATTTACAAAAGAGCAAGCGAGATAACAGTTTACATATATAGTGAACTACAGCTACAAAAGTAAAACATGAATTTGTTTTTATCATATCACGACAATTTATTACCGTTGTTTGCCATTAAAAGTGTAAAATATTAGTCGAGCTTTGCTATATTTCTTAAGAAATATTCTGCCCTATCTAGGTAACCGTCGGAGCGGAATTCCGATTCGTAGCAAATCGGAGACATTTTGCTTCGAGGTAATTCTCCGATCGGCTGATCGGAAATTCTGTCCGACGAAATTCAACGCATGTCATTTGTATGCGATGAAGTACTTTTAATGGTGTTATTTATGACAGATACAAACCAAATATTCTCCGAAGTCCTCCGACAAGTTCTCGTTGCGGAAAGTGTTTTCTTTTTAAAGAAATTGTTAATTAAAATGTAAGGCGCAAAATTTTAGTCGATTTAGTAATATGTTAATTCATTTTTAGTATGATACTAGGCTAAATTTAATTTTGCTAATTTTAAACCAGTTTAGTATCGTACTATTTTCTTAAAATTTTACTAAAGTTAAAATCACAAAATGGCTACTCTATTTTTTTAGTATCGTACTAACTCCATATGCCACTTTGACATTTACAAACTTCAAAAAGTTATGTTCGCTTACTCTCTTGCATTATTTTAGGCGTGTTTAGTTGTAGTTTATTAAGAAAATAGATTTAGTATGGTGCTAGTTAAAAAGTGTTTAAGATTAGGAAAATATTAGTAAAGTGCTTTAGTATTAGCAAACTGTTAAGTAGTATCATGCTAAGCACTTAACATCATGCTGTTTAAAATTTTGCGCCTAAGTAATGAAGAAACAAACCTTATTTATACGTTAACTTTTTGTTTTTAGGCAGAACGAAAAAACAAGTTCACAGCAATATGAGCGGATGATGAATCTGCCCAGCGAATATTCCGGTATTGCATATCTAAATTTACACAAGAAGGACACCAGAAGTTGTGGCTGCGTTTTGGTTTTGCATACATCATATATTTTTTAAAGGTTTGGAGTGACACCATGAGACTGATAATTTGTTTTGTATTTGTGTTGAATCTGCTCCAAGACAAAAGCAAACGCATTTTTATTTAGGCGAAAGTTTTTCTTCAATCTTGAAGGAAATTATAGAATTAGAGCTAGTCAGGTAGTTCGCGTATATTGCTTTCGTTCTTGCAATGTTCTTTTACTTTCTAAATAAATAATATTGTATTTCAAAAGATTTTTGTTTTCAAATTATTCTTTTGTTGACAGTTCAAACGGAAATAAAACACATATGGTTGGAAATAGGGAGGGGACTTTATTCGATAATTTTGATTTTAATATCGGTGCATTTAATTACATTTCTTAAAAACGCTAGCCCATTATAATTGGAAAAAAAATACTTTCTATAAACAATAAATTACACTCTCTCGCCAGTTTTTCATGGTTTAAAACGTTTATAGTGTTAATTTAATAAAAAAAAAACTATCGAAAATATATCGTATTTTCGATATATCAGTTAAATTGCACATCTCTGTTTGAAATTTATATCCATCGCAATGCGTCGTCGTATTTCTTTAAAATTTCTTCCGATGAAAGCTACTTCGAACTAAAATTGAATTTCCGACGAAGATGCGTTGAGAAGAAAACTCCGCTCCGACCATTACCTCGATAGGGCAGATTCGAGTATAGATACTAATATCATACATTTTTTGTAAATTTTATTTACAAAGTTTTAAAGTTGTTGCTTACCGGATAGTTTTTCAGATTTCAGGAGATTAGCCCCGGAGAGTAGATAGATAGATAGATATAATTTTCTTTATGTTATTAAACAATTTTTACATGATATTATTACAAGAGTAAAATAAAATAAGTGGGCAATGGAATTGCCGTCCTGATCGACGCGCTAAAATGTATAATGTTCTTATTTTATTATTAAATAAAAAAGCCATGGTTAATTTAAAAACATGATACTTTTTTTTTTGTGTACTACATGAACTCCGTAATGATATTATTGTGAAATGTAAATGCAGTTTCAATATAATTATGAAGTGAATCCCAATTGTTGCCGTTAAGAAAATTCTTTGTTTTTTCCATTGTCAATGAACGATTTCCGAAATAAATAAGTCTTATATCATTGTAAATTGGACATATTGCCAAGAAGTGAAATGTATTTTCTTTTGCCTTAAGGTTACATATTGTGAATGTCTGACAGTTCCAAAAGATTATAAAACTGCTGCTGCCCTGGAGAGTATGTTAGTTGGGATAGCTTGGAAAATGTTCGAAATTTGTTCCTGACTTAATTGTTCTATAGTGGCTGGGCACTACCGTGCCCTTTGATCCCATTCCACTATTTAATCTTTAATTTTAGGCTTTTTGATTTGAAACCAAGTTGACAGAGATTCAAGGTCATATTGAATAAGTTGGAAATCATCCTAACTCGAAACTTTAAGAATTAGTTTTATATCGTCAACATATAACAGGCATTGACAATATCTAGCATCTGGACTGACCGACAATAATGGCTTTCGTAGCAATAGACTTAATGTTTCAAATGTATTTGATACAGTTTGGTATCAAACTCTCTTATTGAAAATGTTGCATTTGAAATTGATGAAATTCGTCTTGTATGGTTTAGAAATTACCTGTCGGAATGCTCAATACAAGTTTTATTGGATGCGGTCCCAAGTCTGATGCTCATAAGATAAATGTTGGTGTGCCCAAGGAAGGATCCGTCTTGTTTTCGATTCTCTTTTTATTAATGATATCGTAGCCGGAACTCCTATCCCAATGAAATATAAGGCTTATTATAATAAAGCTATCATTTTTCTGGCAATACTTTAAAAGCGTCAACTATAATAATCGTGTTTTGGTGAGAAATAAGTAAATCTCAAAAACACAAAATAAAACTGGTTCTCTAGGTAAATTTATGCAGTTTGCACATTTTGGCTGAAGTAAAAACGTCAAGAAATTGGCATGTCACGTTAAGCAAAAGGTTCATATTCAAATAAATATTATAGGTATGTCCCACCAAAAACGGTAAGGAAAAATGTGAAATATATTAAGTAATTTAAAGTAATAAAAATAATTACATTATTCAATGTACAAAGGTATCAATATTATTCTATTCGATTTCAGTAATCTTAACGCGATTAAAATTATTTCATTGTCCTTTGGATATATATGATGCTTCCTCTTCTAACATAGATCTCTGGTGTGATAATTTCCGTGATGTATGACGAACACTTTCAATAACCTTCGAGACCTTATTAATGAAAATAATATTTAATTAAAAGAACACAATTTGAAAATAACTTACCGGGTCTACAAAGGCAGAGTTGGCTGCTGAAGTCTTGTATCCTTTGAAAGATCCACTTAAAGTACTAGATTGATTGCTGCAATAAAAATTTTATACACTTGAAGTATTCGAGAACTGGACATCTTTTTTTAGATTTACCCAGTTAAGTAAAACCTTGAGCTTTCTAATGTTTCTTTTAAGATGAGGTTGTCATTTTCGGTTTCATTCAGACGATCCAAAAGTTTTTGGTTATCCTTAAGCATTTGTCTGTTTCAGAAAGGATTAAAAAAAAAATTGAAATACATTTTTGTACTGTATAGATACATTTTTACTTTAGGTGTTCTTCAAAAAGTTGTGTCTTTTTCTGCATTTCCTTATCAATTTGAATTTGTTCAATTTTCCAAGCATCAAATGCAGCTAGAATGTTGTCCTTCTCGTGGTTGATTTGTACAAGCTTTCTGAAAATTGTAAGACATGCATACATAAATAGAAATATGAACAGACAAGTTTGATCTCAAGACTAAAGGTGCTTCTCTTAGAAAAGTTCGTTAATTAAAGGCACATATTCGAACAATTCCATATTTTAAAGCCACTTGAATCTATTCACTGATAATTGCTTTAAATAATTAATTTATAGTCCAGTCATTAATTTTTTTTTTTTTTTTTTTTTTTGGAAAGAAGGTCTTTTCGAAAAAGTCAGTAACTAATCAGAAGTGTTATGGACCACATTTTTGAAATGTTTTATATCTTAGGAATTATAGGAACTTATCATGTCCTCTTTCTTTACAGAGGTTCAACTTTTCCACCAAGCATTAGAAAGATATTTCTCTAATTCGTAATGACAACCAAATCCTATTGACTTACGGAAAAGCCATGGAGACTCTCGAATATGGTGGGAGTGAACGTGATTGCTTAGAACACTATGTTCAAGTAGATTTCACTTGTTGTTTGTATCTGTGGACCAGTGTTGCCCCCAACTTGTTCAAAATGTAGCTTATTCTGCTTTTACACAAGGAAACTGAGTTGCCGGCAACTGGGAGTTTGTAGGCGGAAAGGCAAGAAGTAAGGGGAATGAAAAAAATCTCCCCGGTCAACGATTTGAAGAGATTTTTTTGACGTTTTGCTTTGCATTCCAATAAGCCCAACATAATCTTCCCAGTTTCCTCTTCAGTTTCCTGGTGCCAGTTTCTTCGTGTGAAAGATAAAAGGCAATTAAAGGAACGTCAAAAAAATCTCCAGCAACTGGTTTCACTATGTGAAAGGGGACTTATCGGATTCAAAATATAATGCAACCTATTTGGATTGAAAACTACATCCCGATTGCTTAAATAAATTCGTAGGAATATCACGGTAACGGTTGGTTGATTGTCCGTCCCTGTACCAGTATACTATATAGTGCGAGTCTGACACAACGTGGTCTTGCTTACAATTACAAGAGAAATACATCTTAGTCCATGGATGGGACAAGCAATAATATCTACTCCGTGACCGTGTAATGCAGAGCTTAGCATGTGGAGGATCAACTGGTCATCCAAACATGTAACTTCTGACAGATCGAATCGTCTTCGTTCCGGAAACAAAAAACTGAGTTTCCAACGTTTGGAATATTGTTTTCTACATCTGGACATCAATGAGGTTCCTTCACAGGAAGGGTTACAAATTTACAATCTTTCTCGCCCCAAAATAAAACAGCTTTTACAATCAAATGATCAAGAAGTTAAGGGCACTCCAGAGCTAATTTGGTCAGCGCGCCAAATTTAGGAAGAAACCTAACATTTTTCTGCAAAAAATGGAACTTTTCTCATATTAAGATATTGTAGAGTTTTACGATTCTTTTACGCTAAAATGCTTCATTTTTAGAATGGAGGCAACGCTGCTTTGGACCAGTTCGAAGAACAACATTTTGGTTCGAGCAAGATATGTTTGTTTGAATTCTTATTCGAATATTGAGGGCGGGTCTTCGTGTTAGGTATTATACCATGTTGGATAATATGCGGTGTTTCTTACTGCATTCATTCGAACATCGAATATTGGGAAGGAATATGAAGCTCGAGCAAATTCATTTCTCGTCTGCGGAGTTTACTCGAACCATGTTCAAGCCTCTTCAGTGCATTTTACACTTACAACAATTTTTAATTTAAGCGCGGTAGGTAGCAATGCCATTGACTTACAATTTTGTGCCAAATGCAAATGGAAATCCATGTTCTATCTGCAAAATTATTGCACTTGATATTTCTAAAGAATTTGATAGAGTTTGGCATCAAGCTCTCTTATCGAAAATGCGTGCATTTGGTATCGATGAATCTCTTCTTCGTTGGATTAGAAATTACCTCTCGGACCGCTCAATGCAAGTTGTGTTGGATGGTTTCAAGTTTGATATTCATAAAATAAATGCTGGTGCGCCCCAGGGCTTCGTTTTGCCTCCGACCCTTTTTCACATTTTCATTAATGATCTCCTATCTGGAACTTCTAATCCACTAAATTGATTTGCTGACGATAGTACTGTCAGCTTCTCATATTCGGTTTCAGATTCACTTCCTTGTTCTTCGGATGTGGAACTGCAACGGCAGCGTATGATAAGCTCAATAAATTCTGATCTCGAAAGCATTGTCCAATGGGGAATAAAAAACCGCGTAGAATTTAATACTTCATAAACTCAGTGTTGTCTTCTATCGTTAAAGCAGAGCCCACCCCCATGTCGCTATCCATGAGCGGTACTTGCATTGAAAAAACCGATCAGCTTTCTGTACTTTGTATGAGCATCACAGACTACCTCTTGTGGAATGAACACACATTTGATGTCGCCAAAAATGCTAGAAAGTCTTTGGGCTTTTTTCGAAGATGCAAGAAATTCTTCTCCCCCTCTGATCTGGCTGTAATCTATAAGACCTTCATTCGTCCAAAGCTGGAGTATAACTCTCACATTTGGGCAGGAGCTCCCAAAACTCATTTGAATCTTTTTGATAGAATTCAGAATAGAGCTCTAAGAATGATTGGCGATAGAACTATAGTGGGAACATTTACATCTCTTGAACACCGTCTAGATGTTATATGTCTCTCATTATCTTATCTCTATTTTTTAAAACAATGTTCGAGCGAAATAGTTAGTTGAATTCCTTTCCTTTAACTATTTAACAGTAATACTCGCGCTTTTAGGAATGCTCATGAGTTTACCCTTGAGCCCAACTTCGGACGTACTGTCAAGTACAGAAAATTTTTCTTTATCCGTATAACGCCAATGTGGAATACTTTACCTGGCCGTATCTATAATAAAATTTTAAATCCTACTAAACCTTAAAATACATTTAAACAACACTCAAGTTCAATATCCGTATCTATAAACAATTTTCTCATTTAAACAACGTTACTTAAAAGTGTCTTAACTTAAACAGCATTCAGAGCGCTTAGAGGTTACTTAAAGCCCTCTTAAATGTATTTCCACATATCAGTTCTCATCTATTGAAGTTTGGAATTGTGATTTTATTTAGTTTTGTGATTTTTTCTAACATATTCAATTAAAAAAATGGATGCAAGATGATCGGGCGGATATACGTGGATTTAGCTAATCCACGCTCTGTGTGATAGGTCAAAGGGTTGCAAAGGCATTCGCCTCTAAGCGACCCGAATTTGTAAAAAATGCCAACATTGGTCTCAGAGCAAATAAAAGAAATCTACAAGTTTAGGGAAATACGTGGCTTCCAACATGTTGTGGGTGCAATCGATTGCATCCACATCAAAATACCCAAAATTGGACGTCTATCGGGTCAGTATTATATTAACCGAAAAGGTTTCTATTCACTCAATACCCAAGTGGTTTGTGGTAGTACATACGATTCCAGAATCTTAAGAGAGAACAGAATTAAGAAAGTTTCGATGATGGGGAACTCAAAGGAATTTTACTTGGTGATGGGGGCTATGCATGCTCTAACATTTTATTTACACCTTTACTAATTCTCGAAAGCGTGCTGAAGAACAATACAACATCGCACATATTGCTACGCGCAATGCTGTAGAAAGGTGTTTTGGAGTATGTAAGATCCGCTTTTCAGAATCCTACTTACAAGCTTTCGATGTTCTCTTGAAAATACATAAACAGCAGTTATCGCTTTGGCTGTTCTGCACAACTTAGCCATAGATTTTCAGGATATTATTATTTATGTATATATATGTATATTTTAGGTGAGTTCGAAAACGATGATGTTGATCTGGAAAACGGCAAAGAAAATGATGAAATACTTCGGCTAAACTTTGTCCCTCCGAGTATTTATCGAACAGAGCTTTACCTAGTTTATTTTTTTTTATTTTTCCTAGTACTGTTACTATTACAAAAAAAAACAAAAAAATAAAAATTTAAAATCATAATGCAAAACATACATAATATGTTGCTTCTAACCCAAAGGTGTAAAATAAAAAAAACGGATTTTATACCTATCCATTCTGGCTGAACAAAAAGTACGAAAATGGTTTGTATGGCTGAGTTCATAATTGTAAAATATTTTCGGTAACTCTACCGTAAAGTTACTTTAAAACTTTTATGATCGCAAAACATTCAGTATCATTGCAGTATACAAACTTGGTATAAACTCCGTTAAAAAAAGTATAAAGTAATTATACCCATTGAAATTCATTGACATTATATTTTTCGGAAGGTCTAACGTCGTCATGAGTTTCATTTAAAATGGAGAGGAAAAAATATATATTTAATTTTATTTTGAGTTTTCTTTTATGTTTTAAGCGCTGATCTCTATAATACACTGGATAGTGTATTCCATACAAAGTATAACAGTTTTTTTGACTCCAATTGAATTTGACAGTAGCATCAATGCAATTGTCTATCTCGTTTTTCTTATAAAAAGAAAGAAAGAGACAGATTGCCCTCCTTTTCAAAAACAAAAAAAATTGACAAACAATTTCAACATAAGAACTACAAAAAATACAATTCAGAATAAAGTAAGAAAGAAATAATAAAAATTGAAACATTTTTTTTTAATCTTTTTAAATTTTCAAGGTGATTGACAACTTATTCATCAGAAAAATGGACCTGGTTAGATGGAATAGGTGCTATAATCATTTCCCCAACTTGAGGAATTGGCACACCAAATCCTTGAGACGCTCAAAAAGGTCGGAGCGCATCATGATTTTTCCGCTGGTTAAATTATTGGAGGAAAAAAAATTAAAGTTCGAGAAAAAAAGAATGGACCAGTGTAACATTAAAATGTGCACACCTAGACGTTAATTGCAACACATGAATGAAAATCCACTGTTCGATGTTTCAACAATGCAAGTTGTCTTTGTTAATCGGATGTGGAACTGCAACAGAAGCGTATGATAAGCTCATTAAATTCTGATCTTGACAGCATTGTGCAATGGGGAATACAAAACCGCGTAGAATTTAATGCTTCAAAAATTCAATGCTGTCCTCTGCCGTTAAAGCAGAACCCACGTCCCGTGTATTCATGAGCGGCTCTTGCATTGAAGAAAATAATCAGCGTTAAGTCCTTGGTTTGTGCAACAGAAAGCCAGTTGAGGAATGACCACATATACGATGTCGCCAAAAACGCTGCTAAGTGCTTGGGGTTTTTTCAAAGATGCAAGAAATTCTACTCCCCATCTGATCTGGTTGTAATCTATAAGGCATTCATTCGTCCGAAACTGAATTATAATTCTCACGTTTGGGCAGGAGATACCAAAAATCATTTGAACCTTTTGGATAGAACTCAAAATAAAGCTCTAAGAATGCATTTTGTACTGAGCAATATAGCCAAATTGATAAAAGCACACTGCAAACAATCGAACATATCATTATTATGGTTTTTTTTTTATTAAGAAAAAGACGTACTTACATCATGGCAATGGTCAAACTTATAACCATTGTTCCTTTATGTGCTGACAATTTATTTTTATATTTTATATTTTTTTTTGTTGAAAAAAGTGCCCTTGCTTGGTTAAAATGAAGAATTTTAATTTAGTTTAATTTGAAGCATTAACAACCATATTGAAATGTCACTTTGGCAACAAAAATGTTATACTGTTATACTGACATGGACCCACTACAATTATTACAGTTTTCTATTAAGGTCGATTTTTTGTGTGAATATACTATCCAGTGTATTATAGAGATCAGTGGTTTTAAGCGGATCTAATTTAGGAAATTTTTCTAATTTTCTCTTTTTTCAATGCTAAAAAGAAAACGAAACTCTTAATCGCAAAAGAAGAGTACTATTGATTTCTAAAATATATCGCAAACCAACGTTAAGGCAGATTCCGAAGAATACAGATTTTCTGAGAACAATACTGGAATATCCCGAAGTCGTTTTTAGAAGTCATTTTCGTATGACTTCGTCGAAATCTTCAATTTGGTCTAATTTGTTTAACCAGGGTATGTCCTGATCATTATTTAATAAAAAGTTGATCTTTTACAATAAAATATTGTACAAGATGTAAAAAAAAAACATAAGCATTACTCACATGCTTGCTTATATACTTTTGTGCAACAGAAAATTGAACGATACAAGTTTGCGATACTTTTACTGTAGTATTGCAGTATAACTACATTAATGAACACAAGGGATGCCAAATTTCTACAGAAATATTACTGGTCTTATTCATTAATGAACGCGATACTGGAAGTGTTGCTGTATTTTTACAATTATGAACTTAGCCTATGTCTTTTGAATCTATTTTTAGTCACCTCAAGCTTGGCATTCACCATTTTTCAAATTGGTTTGTATTTAAAAAATTCACTTCCATTGTTTTGTTTTCAAATCGACAACAATCTCACAAATGTTTGTTTATTTACAAATTAAATCTGTCACAAAATTGCTGAATTTATTGATTTTGAATTTCTTTGCGTTACGTTACATTATGATCGTTTAGTTAAGCACGAATGAGATATCGATTTTAGATACGAATTTAAGTAACGTTGTTTAAAACCAATTTAAATATTTAAGCAATCTTAATTAAATAAACTCTAAGAGGCGTTTTAAAAAAATCTAATAGGCTGTAAATCTGGTTACTTGTAGCCTGGGCATGTGAGAGGATAAGGGATGAGGAAAGCTAGTATGCGATTCTATTGATACGGTACAGGAGTATAAATATTTGGAGGTGTTGATGTCTGTTAACGTCACTAAAAAATAGTGTTTTTAAGCGACTTTTAACACCTGTATGTGCCACAGTGTTCAAGCGTTTGGCCAAATTTATTTCAAAGAAATTGAGTTGAGTTTTTTCTTAAGCACGTATTCCAGCTACCTAATTCGATACCAACCTACGCAATTCACCTTAAGTCAGGTATTACACCTAAATACGTTAAAAGCCTAAAATATTTCTCAGATTTTATTGCGAAAGTCATAAGAACAATTCTATGGTGAATCAGATTTTGCTCTAACTCATTTCTTCAACAAGTTTTAAGGCCTTAGAACTCAAATTTAGAACTTTGTTTTAGTTAGAACTTCGATTTATCTGGACCCTCAAAATTTAGGTCTAGCTCGTTAGAACTCGATTTAACTATAATTTTGTTATCTCAGTTATGTAGGAATGTACTGTATTCTTTTTATATTAAATAATATCTGTTCTTATTTTTTTTTTTGATTTTGACTAAAAATGATTTTGGTTTTCGCCGATTAGATTTTTCTGAGAGAGAAAATTATGTTGAAGAAATGCGTATTTATCATATGTCCCAACGTGTTACCATTAGATACTGGGACAATATCGATGACGATTTTGCTTGACGAAAACAACGCTCATCGAGGTCCTTCAGTTAGTTGCAGAAGATTTGCTGCATCCACAACCAAGATAAAAACACAGCTGCAATTAATGTTTTTTTCTTTTTCAATTTTAATCATTCTGCCAAAGTACAGAACACGTTATATATTGGAAGAAGAACAATTGCTTATACTGCTGCGATTAATTGGATGTGGAAATATGCCTTTTTCGTGTAGTGTACCAGTGTTTTGTTGTATCGCACCAAAAGTGTACAAAGCTTTACTGCCCCACTTTCACAGATATCTCAAAATGTCTTCAAATGCAGAGGAACTCAGAGAAGCTGCAGTTGTTTTTTACAATATTGGTCAGATTCTACGAACAATTGCTGCTATTGATTGTAAATACCCATGGAAAAATACAATCGCCAGGGGGAGAGTTGGTTGGTTCAGCGTATGTAAATATAATGTATATATCAGAAAGGTTGCTTCATCCTCAACGTGGAAACTATATCATCTGTCAATTTAAAAATTTGAATATCGTTGTACGTTGAGCAGGCTCATTCAACGATCAAACGACTTTTAAAAACTCAACTGTACGAGGTCGGTGATTCTTGATATGCAAACATCTTTTATCTATCCCGAAATTTCAAATAATCGTCAGATGCAAATTTAACAATCTCGAATTATTCGCACAAGAAATATAGCTGAACGTCAATACCGATTTCTTAAGCTTGCCTCGCTTTCCCGTACCATCGTATGGCTTGCGCGTCAAGATCTAAATGGCACATACAATTATTGTGTCTTATGCTATATTGCACAATATTTGCATTGATAGAGGAAAAGGGAATTCCCTACATCATTCAAACTCTTCAAAATTGTACACCGGTTTTTATTTTGATTTTTGACTTGGAGTCATGAGAATTGGAAGCTGCTCTCTGATGCTTGCACGTCTATCGGCTCTTGATGTGGCCCTATAAGTTCCACCTTTCATTTTTTTTAAATTTAACTATATACCCGTAAGACCTTAGGTCTTTTAAATGCAACCTGAATTACACAGCACTAGTTTGCCACCATATTTTGTTCATATTTTTCGACATTTCGCAAATAATTACTAACTAAATTTTGACTTCCGTTATTTTTTTTCGTAATGCGTCGTTGGTTCACTTAAAGATTTTCCGCGACCATTTTCGTCGTTAACAGGTAAAACACAATTAAATTAATTGACAGAAAAAATTTGAGCACAAATGACCGCCATTTGGTTAAGCTAGGGTGTGAGAATAACGGTAAGCTTGAAGAATTTTTTTTTTTCCCAAAATAAGCGTATAATGATGATCTTTCATTAAATATATAACAAAGATGTATCATTGCAATATATATGAAGAGAGAAATCTTAGAACACTTCTACGTTTTTTTTTTTAATAATTAAAAAAAAATCAGAATTTTTTTGTCAAAATAAATCACCGGGTGACTAAAAAGCTGAAACCTATTCCTTAGAACTTAGTTTTTAAAACCGAGAACTAAAGTTCTTACAACTCAAAAATAATTTTAGTTCGACTTTATTTGAAGTGAAGAAATAACCGAGTTCTAAATATTATTAAAACTAAGTTCTAAAGATAAACCGAGAGCTACTAGCTCGAGTTTTAAATTGATTTTAGAACTTTGTCAAGAAATTAGCCGTAAATGTTTTATATTATCTTTACTATTATATAAAGACGAAACAATTATTATTATTTTTGTATCTATGAATTCGATTCAATCGCTATGACTGGGTAGCTGTTTTTTTATTTGCTTCTGAATTTCTGAAAGTATTTATACACATATTCAAAATTAAGCATATATGTTTTAATTTTGCACATATGTGTGCAGTAAAAGGACATAATTATTTGCGTTTATTCTTTCTTTTTTCTCTCTGCGTCTTGAGTAATAAGGCACATATAGAAGCCGTAAATAGAGTTTTAACAGATTTAAGGTCTTCTTCATAGAAGTTTATGGGTGGCGTAACATTGGTTTTTTTTTGAGATTTTCGTCAAACGATGCCAATTATTTCCAAGGAGACTCGACTGATATAATAAAAGCTTGCCCTAAATCATCTTTTATTTGGGAGAGTGTCCAAAAGCTACAACTTTAAGCGAATATGAGAGTAGAGCTTACTAAAAACACTGACAGTGCTGAGTTCGCATCTCTTCTGCTAAAAATTGGTGATGGAAAATATACTATTTCAGGCTCAGAGAATATAATTCAATTAAACGAACGTTTCGGAAAAATCTTTCACAACACACAACAATTTATTCAGTACGTCTATGTATACTTGAACTCTTTGCAATCGATACCGTTTTCTTGGTTTTGCAAAAGAGCTATTGTGTCACCGAAAAATAGTTCAGTGGATGAAATAAATAACCATGTGCTCCTAAGTTTAAAAACAGAATTTATGGGAATTTATGGGACAACATCAACTCTTTTATTAGGCTACGGTAAGATTAACCATATTATTAACTTTTTACTAAAAATATGACACCAATCACAGAAAAGGCCTTGGTTGATATAGCATTTATAGTAAAACTCATTATTCTTAGCCTTTGCGAAGCAACGCGAGCACGGGTCTGCTAGTAAAATAATAAAGTCATTGTACTAACTAAACTAACTTATCATTATTTGAGGACTGGTGTGGAACGATTTTTTTTTCTTCTTTCTGATGGACTGAAGTAAATCCAACTTAGACATCTCATATCTGACAGGACAAAGTTTCCAAGCGTTATCTTATTTGAATAGAGCTTCAGTATCAACATCTAGGTAAATTTATAGGAAATTAAATCATTCACAAAATTTAAGTAATTATTGTAAATAATGGGTTCTTATGAAAGTCCTATAATAAATTTTTTCCAGTCAGTAAAGTTGTTTTTGTCAGTTTCGTTTAAAAAAAAAATAAATAAATCGTTATTGTGCTCAGAAAAGTTTGGCTGAACAAATAAATTAATTTAAAATTCCTAAAAAACAAAATAATTATTAATTTAAAGAGAAAATATGTAAACTAAGAAAAAAAGAATTCTTTGGTTGACATTTAATCATGTGCAAGAAATTTTTGCTCAATCCTATATTCGAGAGAATTTAATCTCAAATTAACAAAATTTAACAAGTTGCCAATTTCTGCCGAAAAAAGTCTATAACTAAGCTAATGTAAATATTTACTGAAATAATGAAAAAGTAATAAAAGCACTCTCCTTATCTCTTTTCTCTTTTAAAATATTTAAAGGAAACCAAAAATCCAAACTTACTGATATTCCTGTCCTATTTCGTTATAGTCCTCCACGAGATTATTATGCCTCGCCATAATTTCAATATTAGTTTCTTGTAATCGTTTTATTTCATCACGATGAATAATTTCAAGTCGACATTTTTCCTGATTGACTTCAGATAGTTTTTCCTTGACAAAAATGACTTCATTTGTTGTTCGCTGAAGTTGTTCCTTGAGACTTTGTTCGATGCCCATTTGAGAAGCTAGTCTTTCTTTAAGAGCAGTCAACTCTGAATGCAGTAAATCTCTCTGCAACAAAAAAATAAATGAGAATGAAATTTAATAACGAAAAATCATCTCACCTCTTTCTTATAAGCATTTTCATTGGCTTGAAGTTCATCAATCTCATTTTGAAAACAAGTTATTTGTTTTGAAAGTTTTTGTATAGATTTACATTGTTCAATGTTTTTTTCTTGTGCAGCATTGAGTTTTGACAATAATTCTGACTGATTTGGAGTAGGCTCTCGTCTTTGTTGGAGTTTTGTTTTGGCTTGCAAAAAAAATAGTTTAATGCATTAACAACAAATAAAACAGATAGTTTCTTGTTTTTAAAAGAACATAATTTTATTCAAATTTTAAGCTCCATCTATTGAAATTGACTTTTTGACATTGACTACTTTGAGAAATGTATAAGCAATAGATTTGAAATTTATTCCACATCAAATCTTATACTCACCCTGATTTCTTCGAATGTCTGCCAGCTCTCTTTGCAACTCATCATTCTCTGATTTCAGTTTCTCTACGGCTTTACATTTCCATCTGATTTCAGATTCGAGTTTCTCAAGTTTTTCGTCTAAGCTAGTTCGATGCGTTCTTTGATTTTGATTTTGGTGTCGATTTTCCACTTGAGCATTATCTCCGCAGTGTTCGCAGGGCTTTTGTAAAATATCATCGATTTTACCTTGATAAGAAGAAACTTTCTCCTTGAGACAGCAGACCAAGTTTTTTAATTCTTCATTCTGTAAGAGACACATACATTCTTTAAGGTTTAATGCTCAATATTTTAGGTATATCTAAATTTAATAGATACTTTTGCTTGGAGAGTTCGTTCTATCGTGTATTTTTCCTCATTTAAACTGTTAATTGTTCTTTGCAGAAGATCATTCTGTGTTTCAAGGGCTTTCAATGAATTTTCAAACTGCGTAGTTAATTCATCGTTTAAGAAATCATTCTGTACCATGTTGACCTGACAGGATAGAATATTTAAGTCAGTGCTCAAATCATCGATGATTCTCAAATATTCGGTGTGATTTTCGTGCGGCGTGTCTGAATTCTCACCACCATACTGCTCTGCCTAGGAACGATTTTATATTTAAACATTTTACTACTTCCCAAAACAGGTGTTGTCTATTTACCATTTCAAACGAGCAACACTCGAAATAGCTCCAAAAAACGGACAGACATTGAATTGAGGACAATTTTCATTTCATCGCATGTTTCTGCTTACCTCGAAAACAAATCTCTTCTACTCTACTTTAAGTAGTTTCGCATATTTCATTAAAAAACTCATCAAACAAAATTCATTTCAAAAACTCTTCGTTTCCTAATTATATTAAAACTTGTCGAAGTTTTTTTTTCTTAAATTTTTTTCTCTTAATTTTTCGCTCCAAATTGCAAAAAGTTTGTGGTTTAAAATTTCAATATGGTAAAAAACTATTTGATTCTATCCTCAGGTGTTTTTTTTCTTTTCTATTTTGATTGTCGTTAGTCACGAAAACATATCCCAAGAAAACTCCCACTATTTCAGACTCATTTAGGTTTGCTTTTCCATAGAATCTACGTTCTACGACGCTTTGCCTTATTTATTTTTCAAAGTAATTATCTTCTTATGAGAAGTAATTAATAACCTGATATCCTGGGTGCGGTTATGAATGGAACCATTAGTTTTATATCATAACTAATCTCTAATGAATCCATGTTTATTAGTCACTGTATGTTGAACTGCTGTATGGTGTCGGATTGCATGTTTTCGTGTTATTATAATTATTGTCTTATGGTATTTAATTTACCCCTTTTTTAACATTATTTTCTTATTTTGCTAACTAATAATTTTTATTAATGAAAACAAAAATAAACATTTTCATATGTCTTAAATTCACAAAATTCACTGTAAGAACTATTTACATTCGTTTTCGTAAATTTGAAATTTTTTTCCCGCGCACAAAATTTCAAGTAAAATTTCTTACCGAAAATTTCCCAACCGACCGCAAGGAAATAACTCGCAGATCTGAGAATTGAGAATTCCCACAGAAACTCAAAGTTTGAGTTCGTTACGAAGTAAGTGGTTGGTAGGAGAAGGAGTTGATAAATAGAAATGTCAATATGTTAGTATGCTCTCCTTTCATGACTATTTATGGCGACTATTGACTGATTGATAGTAGTTAGGGCGATACCATAAATTCAGATTTTTACTTGAAATCTGAACTATATAAATATTATGACAGTAAGTTCTTTGTTTGTATTTTGACATGTTTTCAATTCCATATGCTAAGCCTAATATCCTAAATCTAAGAATCTATGAGTTAATTAAGGTTTGACATTAAAAGTGATGCAGAATCAGGACAAAAACGTCGATTCTATAGCAGGATCAGAAAATATAGTTCTAACTGATGACATTAGCCGTGTTTTATTGGAAAATGTATACCTAGTATGGTAAGATCTTTCATATACAAGATCAGCACTGAAACTATTACCGATACAGCTAAATTCAAATCGTACAGCGTTAAGGATTTTTGGCATTTATTGGGATAGCGAATGATATTTTGTTAGATTATTTCTGAGATGAGTGTATGATTGATTATTAAATTGTATATCAATGTCTGTGTTCATGTAGTATAGTTAACTAATTTTTCATTGGAAAATCGATCTCTTTCGGTGGTTTTTTTAAATTTGCCGCAGGTTTCTAAGATAAAACAAAACTGCATATTTTGATAGATATAAAGTTTTCATATTCATATAAATTTAGTTATCCGAAATTGAGAATGAAATTTTTTGCAATATTTGCTAAATTATTTTCTGTCGCACGAAATCCAATTAGAAGAAAAGAAATGAGAGGAGTATTTTTATGTTTCATTGTCTCCTTGCTCTTTAAAAATGGTGGGAGAAATGTTTAAATATACTGTATGATGCACGCAAATATACACAATGACGCACTTATGAGTCATCTCTTCTTAGAATATTTTTTTGGAATGTCACCCTGATGAGTAGAGTGTGCTATTACACAATTTGGGACTCTACTCATTTATTCTGAGCAATGGGAAATAAAGTTCGGTTTGTGTAACCCTTGAAAAAGTACAGCTGATGGAAAAATAGTTGTTCTCATAAGAGCTATCTTGAATTGTTCCCAAAATGTTAGAGTAATGGCCTTTTCGATTGACCGTCCGGAACAGGTACCCCCAATAAAACAGCCGTAAGCAATTTGACTGATTCTGAATTATATATATCACTGTATTTGTGAAAATTAAATTAATAGAAAATCACATCGGCTAAAAAGAATTTCCAAAACACTTGATTTCAATTTAGATACACATTTTCTTGTATCAATAATAATTATAACTTGCTTCTTTTTATTTTATTTTACCAGAAAATGAGTTTAAATTCAATAAACACAACGAAATTACACAACAAATCAAGCCGATTATTTTGACATTTTTATTGTGTAAGTGTATTAGTGATTCTGTTTTCGATTCTGAAATGAAATCCAGAATCGTTTTCTGTTCTGTACAGAGTAACAACTGTCATTTTGTGGGGGTCAGAACAGTTCTGGACGGCCAATCGAAAAGGCCATAACTATCTATGCGACATAAAAATGTATAGAACAGCTGACTCCAAACTTCATTTTGAATATTAGTTTTGTTCTGGTTTCGGAAAACTTTCAGCTTACCTAAGTATCTGAATTATTTACAAATAATCAAATATACTTCGATAGTTTCGTATCCGGCGTAATTAATTTAATAAAGTTAAGAGTTAAGGCTCTCAACGACAATTAACATATATGATTCAAATTTCACTGTTCTATTTGGCTTTTAATTTCGGTGAAGACACATGTTATCTAAAAGAAAAACTATCTCTCGCCCTTGCAACCATGAAGTTATAAATATGCACGCCATACTAGCAAAAATAAGACATGAAACGGTATGATAGAATAACGAATGAAGGAGCAAAGAAACGTGAAAAATAAGTCGCCGAAATTTGGCCCACGACTCACAAGGTATTCTGTGTCACGACTATAAAGTCGTCGTGTTATAGCAGGAAGTGCCAAAGTCAGCCATTTTTATTCGTTGTCTCTTGCTGTTGTTTAGTTCCATTTTCCCATAATCGATGTTCAAATTCCTAAGCACATCAGCAAACAGATTTTTAATAAATATGTCATTCCATTTCGTTCCAAATAGTTATGTGTTGCTATTGTTAAGTGAAGTGATTAGCGAATTGAAAATAAAACTTACTTTGAAAATAAGTAAGACCACGAAATGTATGCCATGTTTTGTAGAAAATTTTAACCAGCGCAGCGCTACAATTAAAAAGCGGAAAAACGATTATTCTTACTTTCATATTCGTTCAAAAATTCGTTTCTACACGTTGTTTTCACCGAACAAAAAAAAATACCGTTTTTGCACAGCAGCTAAAGTTATCGTAATTTCAAGGCAAGGGGATTTTGGCTGAGCAAATTCAAAACAGGGCACGATATTTTCTGTAAAGTCTTATCATTGTTGATAAAACAAAAACTGATAATTGTAAATGACAGTTATGAGAAGTTGTCACGGTATTCAAGCCAGAAACCATTTTTAGTACTGATAAAATGCAGATCCGGCTTATATTTTTACCGATACATACCAAAAAAAATTGTATAATCACTTAAAAAAAAAACACTCCACCTGTAATGATTCAATCAAAATTACAATTTTATCAAAGAATAATTTTGGAAATAAGTATATTTAGCTAACAAAATTTTATTTGTATCATTTCTATAAGTAATTGTGTGGAGTCTCCTTTAATTCTGACATTCTACAGCTATTTTCAGAAATATTTTAGGCCCTCATACCAAAGGTCTTTCGCATATGAAATCATTCTTTGTGGTTGGATCTATTTTTTTGATCCAAAAATTTGTTTTTCTATTTCACACAAAGTGAAACTTTGTCTTGTAAAGGTTGGTATGACTGCCAACTATTATCAATAAAAACAGGGTTTCCACAGCCATCTCCATTTTTACTTGCGATATATAGGTACTATAGGGCAAGTTTTGCATTCGGAAAAAAAATCGAACTCGAGATTTTAATCAAACTTGACATAACGATGATGGAGAACGCCAAAAAAGTGGGTCCCGCAATTCCGTTTGTCTGTTTGTCTGCTGTCTGTCTGCATGTCTGTCTATCTGTACAACTCTCTACAGTCTAAGCGGCTGAAGCGATTTTCTTCAAACTTGGTATTTAAGCGTTTTAGGTGATTGTCCAAAATAGATTTTTGAACTGTTGTTTTAGCCCCAAAAATAACGTTACTTGCCATACAAATTTTTCTACCATCTTAATTATGTCAAAAACGGCTCTAATGATTTTGATAATAATTGGTATGTGTACTACTTTGGGTATGGTCTACATTTTGGCCAGACAAAAATTTAAAAAAAAAATTTCTTATTACCTGCCATACAATCATTTAATTGATTTTCGACTTTCTCATAAACGGCTCAACGGATTTCGACCAACATTTTATACGGGAGCTTCTTCAAATTTAAAATAATACTACATTTCAAAATTTTCGAAAAATAGTTTTTTGGATTTTTGAAAAAAAAAAATATTTTTTTTTTGAAAATTCAATATTTCGAAAACTGGTGGATGATTTTTTCTGATATTTTGTTTTTGAATTTATATTATTAAATATTTAAAATGTTCATACCAATTTTTTTTAGGAAAAAAATTTAGAATTTTTATATATAAAAAATAACGTCGGGAAAGGAAATGAAATTGTTTCATTAAAAAAACATTACGACCAAAACAGCCAAAAGAGATATATTTAAATCTCGAACACCTATAATAAAAAAATAAGTGAAAAACGACTTTACAAACACATACAAATATTTTTCTATTAACAAGATTTTACATATAATGTAATTGGTCTTATGAGCAAGTACGTGCAATCCAGTCGTGCATTTTATTTCTTAAATTTTAATATGTCATTTTTGACAGAACAAATTTCAAACAGCTATTACGCTTGAAATAAAAATATAATGAGGATCCGAGCTGTTTTATATTCTTGATCTGATCAATTGTGATCATTATTAAAAAAAAAAGCCCGGCTAATAACTATATTGTTTTAACGTCAAGCGGAACATTTAGGCTTGTCTTACGCCACCCTATGTCATATTTGGCATCCTTTTCCCTTCATACCTTCGTAAATAACAATTTACCTAGAACGAAACGGTTGAGTTAATCTATTTCACAAAATTCATTAATTGTCATTTTTATTTCACTTCGCATTTAATCAATGTAATTAAAGAATTTACAAAAGTATGTATGTAATAATTTGATCTATAAATTAAATTTAAATGAAACAGAATACACAAAAATAACTCATCTCATGCTTTTCTCTGCTTTTCACTCAATTCTGGGTCATTTTGTTTGTACTATGTCCACAATCGATCAATTTTTTTAACAAAGAAAATAGTCCACATACGCCCTGGTGACCATGTTTTTTAAAAGAAAATTAAGAAGTTAAATTCTTACACCAATTGTATGTTACATTGGTCTTCGGTATTTAATGTAAAAATAAATGGAACTTCATGTGAGTTAGCAATCAAATGTTCGAATTCTCTTAGTCAAAATTGAAGGGAGAAAATATTGCAAATAAAAAAAAAAACCTTAAGAAAATATACCACAGACACAACATAAAGACATGCAGTAATGTTTTATCATTTTATCTGTTCAACTGTTTTGTGTAACAAATTTATTGACGTTCGATGGAAGGGGTATTAATCAACACATAGCTGCGAGAATCCTCGCGCGCCAAACGTGCATACATATTAATGAGACAGTCGATGTGAAAAGAAAGGTAATAGTTTATAGAAGAAATATTAATTGTCTTTTTAATCTGAATAGCTTGCACTGGACTTATTGCATAGAAGTTCATCGCTAGGTACACCACCATTCGCGGCTGCAATTTTCTGGTGAGCAATAAATTATTGGTAAAAACTATATGTACAACGAGATTTTTTTTGTGTTAAATCGCAAGAGCGGCCCTAACCGAGGAGTAGCTTTATCAATTCTTACTTCCGATATACATTATGTAGGTACTATAGAGCAAGTTTTGCATTAAAAAAAATTTAAATCGAGATTTTAAAAGAACTTGACTTTAGGATGATAGATAACACGAAAAAAGTGGCGCAATAGAGCCTAAGCAGCTGAAGCGATTTCCTACAAACTTGGTACCTTAGGTGAATGACTCAATTCTTTTTTCAAATTTTTTTTTAGCTTCAAAAATAACGGTGCATGCCATACAAAGTTTTGGGGTAAAAATTGTAAATCTCAATTATCTCGAAAACACATCTAACGATTTTGATAAAAAAAAAATCAGTGCACTATTTTGGATATATGTATTCTACATTTAAGTTACAAAAATTATGTCGTAGAACGGTTTTTTTTAAATTTTCGACTGAATCGCGATTTCGATCAAAATGTTCATATAGGAGATACTTAAAATTGTAAATGATACTGCATACCAAATATTTTTTAGATATTTTGAAAAACATATTTTTTTTTTGAAAATTTATTACTTTGAAAACGGATGTTTTTAAGTTTGTTTTAATAAATACTTATAATTGGCATACGACTTTATATATTTATTCGTTTCTTCTAAGAATCTTATGATGTAGTTCGATGTAATCGAACATAAGAGCTAGTTCGTTCGATCCAGTCGTTAATTTCATATTTATCTCCAAAACTAACGGTACCTGCCATTCATTTTTTTAGAGCAAAAATATTAAATATTAATTATCTCCGAAACGAAAATCTATTTTTTTTTTGAAATTCAATATTTCGAAAATGATTGATAGGTTATTTTTTTATTCAAAATAGCTTTTAACGGCCTTTAGTCCAACGTTTCGTCCCGGCGATCTCACATGGACTCATCAGTTGACTAGTGAGGACCTTTGTCAATACAAAATTTTTGCCAAGTTCAGTTCATCTTACATATTTATTTTTTTATTTTACAAATGGTAATTAAATTTATCAAAATCGATGCTTGCGATGAAAGGAGATCTTGGAATGTAGAGGCGGTATCATGTTTTTGAATCTGATCTTTGTGTGTATGTCATTTCAAATGGTAGTACAATGGCATAGACAACAATTATGTTTGCAAAGAGCCAGACAGAACGGCATTCAGTACGACCAACTGATTGGTGTGCACGCTAATTAGATCAGTCGCAACAAGAATTATCATTTCAATTTGTTTCAATTATTCATATATGCAATATTGGCAAGTGACGTCACACAAATTATTATTTTCATTTCACATTATTAAATTAGAAATATCCATAAGAGAACCTACTCTAACACATGAAAGTCACCCTTTCAATCCGAGCTTACGGAATAAGACGTTAGTAAACGTGACAGATTTGGCCATTTCCTGGTTCGATCTACAGAACTTCCCCCAGCCGTATTTCGTATTAAAAAGGGTAAAAGGCGAGCAAATCCTTGGCCGAAAAGCACCAAGCACATCACAACTATCATGGGGTGGCCGTGGCGCGATAGTTGTGTGCTCGCCTGTCAACGTCGTGGTTGCAGGTTCGATTCCTTCCGTTGTCTATGTCTTCTTATATTCCATTTAAAACCAATTCTCAAAATTGTCATAAAATAAGTTGCTGCTTTGCTCATTACATGCTGTTTAGGCATAACACTAACAGCATGTGATTCAGTAAACTAGCATACCCATAAAATATGACAATGAAATAAATAAAATAATGCAAATTATAAGTGACATAAATAAATAAGACACGGTAATTGTCTCCGCATTAGTTCAGCCGGCATCCCTGGAGATACATCTGAGACAACAACCAGCTCTAGTCTCAGAACATCGCGCCACACATCTTTCCTATCCTTCTTTCTCTTCTTCCACCGGATGCCCCGCTGTGTTAAGATATATATGTGTAACTGATATATTCCCCTAATAAAGAAAATTATATATGCCAATTCCTTAGTTTTAGGCAATTTATAAATGTTTGCCATAAAAATTACATTTATAAATTTGTGAGTTTCACTTTATGTAGCGGATACTGTATATGAAACACATGCACCAGATTTTGTTATTTACAGTGGATAATAATAATACCGATTTCATGCAGGTTTATTATTTCTGCTACAATTTTATTTCAGGATATAGCACATTGTTCCAATTTGTGAACTGCTTGTCTTCGTCTACGTTTATATTCTCCCTTTTTCAAATAGGAGATAGTATTTACATTATTTTTTTTTTTTAAATAAATCCATACATACAAATAGCTTAGACAAAAAAAAAACATACAACAACGTGGTATCGTGTGGAAGTAAGTGTAAAAATCATTATTAATCAACAGCCTGAAAGTTTTGCACGTGAAACGCTGGCATGCAATGACTTAAGTAGTTTTGTATTAGTTTTTAATTTTTTCCTTAAGTTTTTTTTTTTTTGGGTGTTATGTTGACAAATATTATAAGTCAGGTCAACAATGTTAATGAATCCGTTTTAACAAAAATGGGAGCATTCCAGTAATAACTAAACAAAAGTATGTCCGCAATCACTGATTTTGTAAATGTATTCCATAAGTCAAATCGAAGTAAGTTTAATCGTCAAATGATGGTCATTTTTTGAGGCAAGGCAGATTTTACTAACTTCTACATCTTCTTACCTTTTGACCTCCACATTAAACATCAGATATGTTGCAGCGCTGGTTTGCCAAACCTTATGGTCACAGCAACATAGCAAAATTGATTCCACCAGATATTCTGTCGACAAACGCTGACTTCTGCACCCCTATTCTGAGCCTCAGCAAAACTTTCAATGTTATCTTCCCATCCAGGAAGAATTGTGATCTAAGATGGAATGCAGAGTAGGAGCAGGAATTTTTTCAGAGTCGCTCTAGATCTTTCCGACTTCGCGACTTTGCTAGTGTTTTTCAAGCTGAAGAACTAGCTATAATAGAAGCTAGCAAAATTCTTAATTTAAGCCCAAATCTAAATCTAAATTCGGCAATATTCACAGATAGCCAAGCGGCTATCAGAGCCGTAAGTTCACAAAAATATCATCAAAACTGGTGCACCTATGCCGAAACGAGCTTATTATCAAGCTATGAAAAGAAAAATTCTTTCAATTTTCCTCACGGAATCCAACAAAAGATGGAACAATATAACCGACCGGCTATATAAACCAAGGCGGGATATAGCAAAGGTAGTCGCTACCTGTACGGGGCACTGTCTTTTAGGGGGAGCATGCAGCAAAACTGGTATTCCCCATAACACCTACTGCCGTAGCTGTAAAAACCACATGGATAGGACACAGTGCTTCACTTCCTTTGCAAGTGTCCCGCTTTGGCCAGGATAAGAATGCAATCCCTTGACAGGGCTTTATTTATTTGAATCGAGCTAATAATGTCTACCGTACAATATGTTGCTTATAATTAATATGTTATGAAATATTATACAAATATTTTTTTAAAACCAGTATTTGATACATCAGAAAAATTTATTAATAAGTGAATTCCGTTCATAGTTGGTACGATAGTGTATATAAATTGGGTCAGGTAGACCTCTTAAATTTCGATTTGTAACATTAAAATTAACGTGAGACAAAAGGTTCAAAGCATCGATATTTCCATTAATAAGGTTAACAATAAAAACAAAATATAAATAGGAGCGTCTGCTCTCCAGACTGGGTAAATCTATTAGTTTTAGACGGCTACTATATGAAGGGAGATTAAATGGGTCCTTCCAGCCTAAGCTTCTAAGGGCAAATTTTAAGAATCTTTTTTGAATTTGTTTAATCCTTATTTTGTGGCAACGGTAATAGGGGGTCAATATCTTGCAAGCATATTCTATAATGGGTCTGACAAATGAAGTAAATATCTGTTTGATAACGTAAGGGTCAGAAAACTGACGTGATTCTCTTTTAATCCAACCTAATATTGAATTGGCCTTATTGCAAGTCACATTTATATGCTGTGTGAACTCGAGTTTTTTTTATCAAACAATACACCAAAGATAGATACATCACTAACATTTAACAGACTTAAGCCATTAAAACTATAGTCAAAAGATAAAACAGACAATTTCCTTGTAAAATTTATAATTTTACACTTATCAATATTTAACAACAAATAATTAAGTAAACACCAATTGAAGAAAGCATTGAGATCAGTTTGAAGATTTTCACAGTCAAGATTACTAAAAATGGTTTTAAAAATATTTACATCGTCAGCATAGACAAGACAGCTTGAGTGTTTTAAGAATGACGGAAGATCATTTATAAATAATATAAAATATATATATTTGGGGGGTGGCCGTGGCGCGATAGTTGTGTGCTCGCCTGTCAACCTCGTGGTTGCGGGTTCGATTCCTGCTGTTGTCTATGTCTTCTTATGTTCCATTTAAAACCAATTCTAAAAATTGTCATAAAATAAGTTGCTGCTTTGCTCATTACATGATGTTTAGGCATAACACCAAAAACATGTGATTGAGTAAACTAGCATACCCATAAAATATGACAACGAAATAAATAAAATAATGCGAATTATAAGGGACATAAATAAAATAAGATACGGTAATTCTCTCCACATTAGTTCAGCCTCAATCCCTGGAGATAAATCTGAGACAACAACCAGCTCCAGTCTCAGAACATCGCGCCACACATCTTTCCTATCCTTCTTTCTCTTCTTCCACCGGATGCCTGCGCTGTGTTAAGAAAAACATATAAAGGGTATTCATAATCCGTTGAGCGCGTGCAAAGTTATAAAAAGAAAAAAAGAACTGGACCCAAATGGCTGCCCTGAGTATCCCCCGAATTTACAACAAAAGTATGTGAATGGTAGCCATTAAAATTAACTGAATAGGATCTGTCAAGTAAATAAGTTACTACTTACTCATTTTACTCATTTTATGAAGCAGAATTCTGTGAGACAGTTTGTCAAATGCCTTACTAAAATCTGTGCGAACAGTCTTTTTGTTTTTTATTTTTAAACGAGTCGATACAAAACTCCGCTAGCTCCATGAGGAGAGTGACAGTCGAACGGCCTTTCGAAAAACCAGGTGGGTTAGAAACAATTAATGATTTTGTGTAAAAGCTTAATTTGTTGCAAATAATTGCTTCAAAAAGCTTGGGAATAGCTGACAATTTAGCTATTGGATGATAGTTGTCACTTTCGTCCTTTTTTCCTTTTCTATGGATAGGAATAATGAATGATTGTTTCCATAAATTAGGGAATTTACAAATAGTCAGTGAATGATTAAAAAGAACAGCAAGGGGCATCGACAAATGACTATAACATTTTTTAAGAACTGAAGCTGGTACCCCATCAGGGTCAGGCGCGTCATTATCTTCTAAGTTAGACATAAACTTTGTAATGTCATCAATAGTAATATGAAAATTTATATCAGTCAAGTGAGAATATGATTTCAAATGACCAAACAATTGATCATTTGCGTCAAGATTATCACAGATGTATGCACTTTGAAAAAAGTCTGAAAATAGTTGCGTTATGATACTTGGGTCATGGTTAGGCACATCGTTATGTTTAAGAACTGATGGATATGGATTCTTTTACTATTAATGCAATTCCAGAATGATTTAAGATCCATTTACTACTACTACTACTACTTCTGTATGTAACTTGTTGAAAATGTTTCTGGCTTCATAATAACTGTGGAAATCTGTAGCTAATCCCGTTTGTTTGTATTTAAACCATACTGCAGTTTTTCAATCTACGCACTTAACTATCATACCAACTTGGAGCAAGTGATTTTGATTGAATAAATATTAAAGGAACAGATTCTAAAAATCAATCAAACATCTTGTCATAAAATTTTATAACCATAGAATTAATATCTGAACAAGAACACAGGCATGACCAGTTAATTATTGATAGCAAATTATTCAATTTTGTATAATCAGTTTTTTTTTTTAATTTAAATTTAAAAATATTGTCAGGATCTTGATTACTCATTTCAAAATTTTGAATTGATATGGTGAGTGCTGGGTGATGAGTATCTTCTTTCGCAAGTGGATCAGTCGATCTATGAACTGAAATATTAGCATCATTTGTTGTGTAAATTAAGTCAAGGATCTTGGCGTTAGAGTTTGTAATATTGTTTATTTGGTAAAACCAAGTGACGAGAGTCATCCATCGAAAAATTTCCAGATGGTACCATTGTGTATGTATCGGGACAACGTTTCCAAGATACATTCTTTAGATTGAAATCTCCAAGGCAGATGACTTCATCACTATAGCCCATTAAGTCAAAAATGGAGTTAAAAAAAAAGAAGACTTCATTAATTAATTAATAAGTTTTAACTGGGCTCCCAGGAATAATGTACACACTGACAAGACAAATATTTTTGTGGAAACAAAAAGGAACATTGACTAGTGACGTCACAAAACAAGGTTTAACAACAATAAGGATATCACCTCCGACAGTATTAATACTCGAATCGGAGTATATATCACGTCTATATATATTATAGGAAGAATCAAAAAGTTCCGAGTCATTTATCCCACCAAACAGCCATGTTTCTGTCAAAGATATGACATCGTAAGAAGAGTTTGAAGAGTTATAGTAGACTTTATTGGTCTTTGTCCGTAAGCCTCTTACATTTTGATAAAATATATTAATTAGTTGCAACGACGGTATGTTGGCCTTGTCAAAGTCTTTCGAAAGGGGGATTTTATAGAATGTCACTTAACGACCTCATGGATGATAATGTTTTCCGGCCAGGAGTGCTTATCCAATAAACCATTGAATATTTCTTGAGCAACAAATAGCTTGAAAGATGTGTAGTATATTCCTTCCATCGGTAGCTGCTCAATTTTAAATTTGATGTTGGTGAAATGGTATCCAACATATGCATATACATATATCATTGCAGTTAGTGTTATCATCGAAGTTTAATTAAAAGATGCATTTTAATCTCTCCGCAGCTCTTAGGTAAACTGCAGGTAATATACCTCCATAAGGTGTAGCCGCAGATGATAAAATGGCGGAAGGTGGTATTGCAGATTGAAGAATTGGGATTGAGGAAGTCGTAGACATTATTGATGCGAATGATGTGGTTAAGGGCACAGATGTAGAGGGTGATGAAGAAATTATTGGTGAAAATGACGTAAATGCTGTAGATGAAGGAGCAATTCCATGTGATAAACATGTCAAATTGGTAGATTTTGAAGCTGAAGTTGTTGTGGTTGAGGATGTTGCAGGAAAAGGTGCTGTAAATGAAGATGTAGTAGATGTAGTAGAGGTAGAGGAAGATGAAAATGTAGATGAATTAGATGATGTAGATACTGAAGATGTAGTAGAATGATCAATTGTGTATGATGAAGATGTCTTAATTGTAGACATTAAAGCTGAAAGTTAAGATATTGCAGGTGGAGTCATCGATGAAGTAAATGAAGATTTTGTAGATGAAAATGTCGTGGGTGAAGATATTACAGGTGAAGGTATCGTAGATAAAGATATAATGGATGAAGAAGTAGTAGATGAAATTGTTGTAGTAGAAAGTACTGTAGATGAAGATGAAGGAGATATACCATAGTTGCCGTAGATGACTGTGTTGAAGGTAATGTTGTCGTAGATGAGATACAGAAGTTGAGGATGTTTTAGGTGAAGACGTTGAGGATGAAGATGTTGAAGATGATAATATTGACGCTGGAGATGTCGTAGATGAGGATGGTGGATGAGTTTTAGAAAAACTTGGTTTCTTTGTCTTTTGAATCAATGGTGAGAGGGCTATATTTGCTCTTTTGAGGGTATTGCGGGTAACACAAAAGGGACCAGGGCGTTCACTAGTTTTTAGGGAAGAATTGTGAGTTAATACAGTCTTTCTTAAACATTGAGTCTTAGGAGTTTTTGGGGTATTAACATTAGACTAGGATACACGAAGATGTGAAAGTTGCTCTTTGATTAGAGCAACCGCGTCCATAAGTTTATCAAGCTTCTGTTGCAAACAATGAATGTCAACTTTGAGATCTTCTATTTTAGGTTTGAATTTCTTGTTTAAGTTTATTAGAACTTTATTAAATTTGCGTACAATTTTAACTACGGCCTTGGAGATTTGCAATGGTTATACAATGAAACCATGAATAGCACAAAAGTATGCAATAAAATATGATTTAAAAAGTATACAAACAAAACACTAAAGTATGCAAGATAAAAATTCAACAAATTGTATTTCAAGTTAAATATATAGTCTGGTTAAGCACTTTAATTAGAATAAAATACATAATCAAACAAATTTAATTATGATGATTAAGCCAAATATTTAAGTGCTTAAACGGAGCTCAAAAATACACGTCACTTGCAAACAGAAGCAGGATTCGGACTGATCTAAAAGAACTATCTGATACATACATTAAATATTATGTATTATAGATATTCCATTTACCGGCATACTTATGAAAATGGTATTCCAACAGTTGATCTAAATGCAGTCCCATAACCAGTAGTGTAGTAAATATTTGAATTAAAACTATGAAAAAATATCAGATGATATCAAATTTTGGATCAATAGCATTCTTTAACCCTTGGTTCCGCGATGCTTTTTAGAGGGTAAGCTAATTTCAGTTAGAGGTTTGTCTGTAGCCTAACTAACCGAAATCATTGTTTAGGGTTGGTGCCTTTCAATTTCGTACACCTTTTTCAAATTTGATACACAGAATATTTACCTTATCAAATAATTTTCTTGCAAATTCTCGATTTTGAAAAATGTTTCCCCTATTTTCATACTGACTACGTATAACCATCTGCAATAAGAAAATTAATATGAAACCAAATAATAATAAAATAAGCATTATTAATGTTTTATTAATATTTTTTTTCTAATAAATTAAACAAACTAAATTATTTCTATTTCTTTACAAACTGTTTCAAAGCATCAAATTTTCATAGAAAGCAAATTACTACATGTACAATTTTAATTACTTAACAAACAAAAAAAACATTTTTAAACTTTCTCGAAGATACTTGAAGAACATACATACATTATATAATGTAATTAGTTCTTATTTAATTTAACAACAATGAACGTGTAGGTGGATCGTATTATCATACCGAATTATTAATTTCACATATTTGATCTTGTAGATTTTCAGTATTCGCTTGTAGTTCTTCATTTAGTCTTACTGTATTTCCCATTCGCTTACGTAATTCTTCAATCTACGGGAAATAAAGAAAAGATGTATTTTAATATTAATATAAATTTTGTTTAACTTAATGATTTTTTTGTTTGGTAAAGACAAACATTTTATTCTCTTAAAAATGTACATCTTTCTATTTTTTTAATGTGAATTCATTTTTCGTTGCAGCTAATTCCCATTCCCAATTTATTCCACATTCAGAATAATTATGGTCGAACAAATTTTTCGGTAGCATTTAAATGGAGGAAATTAGGCTTGACAATTGATATAATTCTCCCATTCGCTATTAACTTTAAAATCAGGAAAACATATTCACTTTCATACTGTTTCAATTTCAGCTTCCTGGTACATTTTCCTAATCGATTTACTCTCGTAACTGGCCACTTACGTCGTTTTTGATTAACTATTCGGAGTTACTCTTTACACTTCGAGTGTTCCATATTTAAAAAAAGGAACCGCCAAAAGCCAATCGAAAACGAGTTTAAAACGAATTTCTGGAATATTTCCCTCCTTTTTATATTCAATGAATTGGTCTTCCTAAATTTTCACACAATTTTATATTTTGTCATGTGAGTCCGTCTGCTATTGAAATTTTCTGATTCTGACGTACTTTAACGCTCACATGAAAACGAAAAACTGGAGATAGAAAAAACTGAAATCAAAACAATACATCGTTTAATTGTTTCTCTCTCTCTCTTCTTCGTGTGGAACATAGATTAAGGTATTCATAGAACGTCAGAAAACCATCGCATACTTTGTAAGCATTCGAAAGTTTAGGCCGTCATAACCGAACAGTCAAAATAAATATGGAAATTCTTAAACTTTCTTACACGAATTCATGTTATAAGCTGTGTCAGCGTGACAAATCAAAATTAGGTACATTTCCGCCATACTTCAATGTGTTGGAATGTAGAAAATTTTAGAGTGGGATGACTGCTGGAATGTAGAAAAGTGAAGCTCTTTTTTAAAAATGCGAAAATTATATCACGTTGTTGCCTGAATACACTTATTTTAAAATATTTGATAATACAAAATAACTCGGAGGATTGAATATTATCTTAAATTGATACATTCTGACAGTATATTTGAAAAAGTGAATGATTTCACGTCTGCACAAGAAAATGGGATTTTTTGGTTTCACCAAGCGCTTTTAAATTAAACAAGATTTTAAATACCCTTATAAACTATAAGATCGTTTATTTTAAATTTTCGGGGTATTCTACACTTTTTGATTCCAATCGTATATGAAAATGTCGTATTCACACATTAACGCATACACACTAAATGTCGCCATCTAACAAATGACTTCTTCAAACAATTTTTACTTTTGACAAATAATCGAACGAAAACTCTTGTATGTATATGTTATGTGTATTCTATTTTTACTCTCTTATAAAATCGAGAACACAAAAATATTCCGAAAACCTGATACGGAGCAGTTAGTAGACATTTTTCGAGTAACAGAAGAGGAAAAGGAGTAACTCCGAACAGCGAATCGAGCAGTTTTGGCTCATTAAATTTTAAAAGTGCCACCGGCCAAGTTCACCCATTTAACTAACTTATCCGAATATATTTGTTAACGATTAGGATAATAGGTTAGCCGAAAGCAGTAAAAAAACAAAACAAAACTCATGACAAATGAAGTTTGCAGTCAACTGTTTTATACATTTAACGTATCAGGCCGACTCCAATGGCCATACAGATGTGGAACATCACAACTACAATCGAATCCACAAACGGTGTATTTTTATACTTATGTCATGGCGATCATATTCTTTTTGCCACCACTTCTTTTTTTGCATTGACATTCACATATCCATTCAACAAAAACTAAAGAAATACCCACATACATGATAAAACGTCAAACTATGAACAAGTTTTGAACAGCGATCATGTCTTGTTCTAGAATTTTTTTTTCTACATGTCGATGCATGGACATGGACTTTTAAGACTCTATTGGATTTTTTCATAGAATATTCATAGTTATGCCATCATTTATAGCATGTGGAAGCGGCTTGTAGTTGTATCGTTTTAATTTTTCATTCCGGAAGCCTTCTGGGGCCTATAACACAACGCGACAAGTAATTGTAGGACAAGTAAAATACGACAAGTATTAAAAAAAATTGTAACACAATACGACAAATCTAAAAGCTCTATGGCAATTGTCATTTTAAAATGTGACAAGTGGGAAATTGTTGGATTTCCCTCCTTTTGTAACGTAAAGTGACAAGTGTCACAGAAAATTTGATTAAGCATGGCTAGTGTGTGACAGGTAATTTAAAAGTTGTCATTAGTTTACAAGTGTGTATTTTCTGAGTAGAAACAGTTTGAAAATAAGGAATTTAAATTCTGGAAGAATATAATGTGTATACCTAAATATTTATAAATTTGTTTTCATCACATATTCAACTTAAAATGTATGTACTCGTATTTGATTCTGATTTTGATAGTCACAATAAAAATAAAGACAATGAACCTTTGTACAGATTAAAAGTAATAAACCCAAGAATAAATTTTGAAGTTCATTTGTTTCCCGAAATTTCGAATGTCAAAATCAACGGCGCAGTATGTATCTTGCCGAAAAATTATTCGTTTTTATTTTGTGGAATAATATTCAGACGTTTTACCAAAGTAGATATCTCTGTCCACTTTTCCCTTTTTTGTCTTTCGCTTAAATATCGCTAAAGAGTATTTATTCATCTTTAATTTTTGTTAGAACAACAATTTTCTTCCTTCTTGAATTTTTGACATGTTTTATTTTTGGCCACTTGTCACAAAATGTGGACAAGTCAAGGGAAACTTATAATTCTGACAAGTGCAACAATTTTGCGTTTGGTTACAGAATACTCTTCTCCTTGTCATACAAGTATAGTTTGACAAGTGAATTTAAACTTGTCGACTTGTCGCGTTGTGTTATAGGCTCCTGGACTGTTTTGAAAGTGTTCACATGGGAAAAAAGTACAGTTCTGACAAACAAACTTTTTATATATACAATCACACTACACTTCAGAATCAAATAAAAGTGAACAGTTGGGAACCCAAATCGGAGGTTTTACCTTTTCCGGATTGCCAAATTAAAACGCCATTATAGTTTTTTGAAATAAACCCAAGATTACTTTTTTTTATATATATATAACTTTTGCACGCGCTCAAGGGATTATGACTACCCTTTACATGTTTTTTCTTAACACAGCGTGGGCATCCGGTGGATGAAGAGAAAGAAGGATAGGAAAGATGTTTCATGACAGCAGCTGTTTTTTCTTCACTTATGCTTATGTACAGGGTACAACAATATAATTCTGTATTGCTGAGAATTATTATGTAAACGCGAGGATTGTCACGCACCAAAACTTCAACTTTTTGAATTTATTGACTTTTCTGCCACGGATGTGAAGATAACATAATTAGAACAAAAATTTCACTGAAATTTCCCGTTTTATATTAGGCGTTTTTCTTTTTTTAGTTCAGAGCATAGTCTGAGTTGTTATAACATTTGTTTGTGTTTCTTTTTAACTCAGAGCATGCAGAGCTAAAAATGTGTGTTTCTTTTTTCGTTCTGAACATGTTTGGATCGCACTCGGCGTGCTCGAACATAATTGACTGAGCATGCAAGTAAATTTCTGAACGCACCAAATGTCATGTGTGCTAAGAAGGATAATGTGAAGAAAAAAATAATTAGATACATAAGTTGGTGAAAGAAGTTGATCGCTCGTTGATTTTCTGTATCTGGTGTGTATGAGTGTACAAAAAGTGGTAGGTATTGCTTTTTATGGTTAGAAATGAAAATGTATTCTGACTTGTGTGGTTCAAGTGTGTTTAAAGAACATATCAGTGTTCAGAGCTCGCTCTGTTTGGAACAAGTTCAGTGCATAATCTATGTGTTCGGACTCTGTTCAGTGCTCTGGTCTGAACAAAAAAAGGAAAACTCCTATTGGTGAATCAAAAAAGATTTAAGGGTCTGATAAAATTTAAGAGGATATTTGATAAAAGTTTTTTTAATGTTTGTTTATGACATTTGCATTTTAGTTGAACATAATTGCCAGTTCAGATTTCTATGTTATCAAAAAGCTGAGAGATAAATTTAAATTTGACTTCTTGTGCAGAAATCTCATTTAGGTTTCTCCTCCTGATCAGTTAACTTGACGAGGCAAAATCACAGAAATGTGAAATGGAAAAATTCGTGCTTGGTAAAATATGTACATATATATATTTGGTATTTAAGATTTTGATTATTAGGATTGTAACATAATATTACTAGAATAAGGAATAATATTTTTAAATTTGAATTTACTTACAAGTTTATCTCGTTGTGTCAGTATTTCAAGTAAATCACCAACAGCATCTACTATAGGATTTGACATATTTGATGTTTGTTCAAAAATTTCTTCGTAACGAATAGGTTTATTTAACTATACACAGAAAAAAAGAAATACATTTTACATTTTAAAATAAATCTTATTAGCTATAGTATATTACCACATATGAAATCTTTTCGGCTACTTCACTAAGAGCTTTCGACGTTTTATCTAGAAGTGAAGATTTTGCTTTCAGTTGACTGATTAAGCCTAAAGTAAAAATTAAATATTTTGAAAATTCTTCAATGTACTGGATATATGTATATACTTGTAGTAAATTTAAAACATCACTATGATAAATAATTCAATGTCGTCTTAATGTTAACATAAAAAACTCAGTTTTTAGTACATTGAATTACTACTGACTTATGAACCTATTACACAAGTTAATTTTTAAAACTACAGTTTTTGAGAGTGATTGCGTTCTAAATTCGAAACCAAAATATTGTCCCAATTCTGATCCAAAATCTACCCAAAACTGCCAATTGGCACAAATTGGGGGCGTTCACTCACTTATTAGATATGTGATCTCGGATATCTAACTATCCGAGCAAATTTTGGTCAGAAATTTTACAATTGTCAGGTTGGCGTTTGACATAAAAAAATACGACTTGTGGTTGTTGTGAGAAAACATTTATTGAAAAAATAAATTAATTTTAAGGCACAAAATTACACTAGAATAGTAAGTATTTTATAGTATATTTAACTTCGGAAGTACTTTTAAGTACAGATATTCTTTCATTAGCCGTGTTTTATTGGGAAAGTTATCCGCCGTAAGTTTATCCGTCGTAGCATTTTACATACAATTTGCTACGTATCGACCGTAGTTAAGTTAAAGTAGAAGCTACGGTGGATGGCTGGTTGACGTTCAGTCGAGTCTCGATTCTGATTTTGTTAGTTTTGTTGGTACGGTTGATAATTGAATTGAATCTCGATGGATGTGTTCATGGAGTGTTATAATTATTAATTTCATTCGTAAGACAAATCGATCTTTTTGATTCTTTTTTTTTTTTAATAGTTGGCCAGTTTATATTTCTCAAATCTTAGATAACTCCATTTTTTAATAAATTTTTTTCTGAAAAGTTTCTGACTTTTACTATTAAAAACTGTATTCTCTGTTTAATTATTTTCTGAAGTACGTCTAAAATTGCACCTACATCTTCAATTTTGCATACCCCTAATGTCAATTAATCAATTTTAACAAATTTTGATATCCATTTTGAAAAGGAAACCAATATTTATCGAATGAATTCCGTTTTACTTTTATTTTTGACTATCCAAGCCCAATTTTTGTTTTGTGTTTAATTTTTATTGATAGTTGTAAATAAACGGAGTTTGGTGAAAAAAATCATCTTTTTATTTAGATTTACAAAAAAGCAATTTGAGAAGACAAACCGCATTGAGTGGAACTGCACTATAGAGGAACTCCTCGACACTGCGCCGCAAAATATTTATTCGTATGAAATTCTATGAGCTATAATGCCAGGTGCGCACATATGCAACTTACAGTTTGCAACAGTGTGGTTGCTAAAGTGAATACCATGGACTTATATGAGAGTGCGCGCACATGCAAAAACTATTCACTCCGCGATTCAAGCAACTTAAAAGTTTGTGTTTTGACACAAATCGAACGATCGCCCCAAATAAGTTCTTCAGTTTGAATCACACCGAACTATAATGTAACTGCGCGCACATTAAATCAATATGTTATCTGTGTTGGTTTATCTCGTTGATTGATTGTTAAGTTGCTTATGTGCGTGATCATCGTTCAAATAGTGATTAAACTATTTCGTTTCGGAAAAAATGCATGTGCGCGTCTGGCCTAAGCGCACTAAGCGGCAACTGAACTTCACAAAATGTGCTTTTTCCTCACTGTTTAATGGACGTTGGCCATGAACGGTATTCGCTTCACTACATGGACATGAACTGGGCGTACAATTTTGTGATCCCTTTTTTTTTCTGGACATGTGCATGGAAATTGCAAACCAAATGTTAACTATTTGTTCCTTAATCCGCGTATGTTAAGTGCAGTATGATCTCTGTTGATTGAATATTGAATTGAAAGCTAAACATACTCAGAAAATAAATTTGTAAATTGACTTGAAAAATAAAACTCTAGCTATCGATCTACTCAGAAAATAAATAAAAGCATGAAATATAAAGGGGAAATGTAAGGGGAGTGAACAATTTAAACTACGTTGTAGTGTGCGTTCAAAACCAAGAATCATTAAAAGGAAACAAGCAAATCTCCGGCAATTGTGTATCATCGTGTGAAAGGCATAGACGGTTTTTAAAGCAATACAAAAATTGATCTGTGTAAAAAGGGAACAAACCCGTTCACTTATCATTTCCTTTCTATTGGTGCAAAATGAATGTTCGAATTTAAATTTGCAAATGCAGAAAATTGAACACAAGAAATAGGTTTGAAACATAAATTAAATATTGGTACGTTTTTCTACTTTCTATTTTATATGAATAAAAGCTAATTATTGTTCCTAATTTTGATTTTTTAATAATATTACTTTGCAAAAGACTCTTTCATTACTTGTGACTGCTGTACAGGTGTACCATTTTTACAAAAATAAAAAAGCTACGGTCCATGCTACGGTCGATGCGTTTTTTTGGGAATTACTTACGATACAATGGATAAATTCCCAATAAAACACAGCTATTATAGTCGTACAACATGTACATCGCGCTGCCTTGTATCACTCTTATACCCCATCCCATTTTGACATTCAAAACTGCAAATCCATAGTAAATAAAGCCATGCTTATGCGTATAAATAAGAAAAATATCACATTATGACATTATAGTTTCGATTGTTGAACTTTTCCTTGGGTTGGCCCAGGTTTTATTAAGAACACTAAGAGCTGTCAAAATATCTTGGTGTTTGGGTTCTCAAAAACCACTAAATGGTTGCAAATTGTATTGTTGACATTTAAAGCAAGAACCAGAAGTTATCTATTTAAACCTGAAATTTGTTTAAATTGCTTTTCTGGAGGACAAGTAATTTCAACGGATTTTCATGATGCACAATCCACAACTTCAAATGCGTCCATTTTTTATATTTATTTCTTAAATTAAATTTATATAGTATTGTCGATGTCAAAAAAATCAAATTATATACATAAAAAACACCAATTCATAACAAAACAGATATGACTTAGCATGTCACTTTGAGAGTTTATTCCCGTTACTCCAAGTCACCACATCTAAGATCCTATATCTGCTTTAGCGCGAATTTTGCGCAATCCCAACATGAAAGGAACATGAAATTTTCTCACCCTAGGATGACTTCAGGGCTCAAGAAAAGGGCGCCCTGACGCAGATAAAATTGAACAAACTAAATTTTGTTTGATTAAAATTTGAAATCAAATGTCAAAAATATGATTTTTTAATTGAATGTAAGAATTTTGATTGTATAGCTATTCTCTCTTGCTACTATATGTACATATACATATGTATGTTAATATATTTTTGAAAGTAGCAGCGCATAAATAAATAAATAAACATGTCTCCACTACAAGACAAAGAAGATTTTAAGCCGATTTCACAAAATAAGATCATATTGTAGCTTTAGAAATTTGCAGACAGTTGAAATCTTCGGTAGTTTAAGAGATATCTGTAGTTTTGAAAGGCCAGGCATCAGAAACATTTTATGTATGTCGTTTTCGAATGATCGTCCGCGAGGCTTCCGAATGCTTTTATGTGTTCGATTGGTATCAATCTCCTATTCTCCTGGAAAAAAGAGAAATTCGATTCTGGATTTGATGTCAGAATCAAAACCAGAAGCATACTTATACTGAAACCCACTAAATGTCAATCGAATTCAGCGTTATATCGGCCATGTTAAGAAAATTAAATATTTCCAAATATTATATTGACATACACATTAAACTTCAGAATCTGGTGTTTAGCTGTTTTATTGGGATTTCAGATCAGGGAATTCTTCCGAATTATCAATCGAAAACATTTTTTTGTCGAAAAAGAATTTAACGATTAAAAAAAAGACAACCTGTTAGCTTACCTGCATTTTCAATTTTTAAGGATTGTTCCTCTTTTTGCAAACGATGATTCTCATCTTTCAAACAACTTATTCGATTTCGTACTGCATTCACAATCTTAGCATCAGTATAGACATCATCCGAACTAATTCCTGAATCCTTATCTGTAATAGTTCTACTTGATTGCGGATTTTCCAAGTTCAACAATTCACGTCGATAAAATCTCAGTTTATTTTGTTGCTCATTATTAGTTTTGACCTTTTTATTAAATTAAAATTATATAATAATTTCTCTTTACTAAGAGTAGCTATATAATACTCCTACCAGCTCATCTACCCTTCTACTTATCCGAATTTGAAGATCTTTAAGCTCAAGTTTTTGATTGTCAACGTTTTTATCGTAAGTATCTTGAATATCAAAAAACTGTAACAGTTCATCTTTGAGCCCTTTTAATAAATTTTCTTCTTCATCATCGTCTTGGAAAGGAAAACTGGATTCAGATAGATTCAAGGAATTTATCTGAAATAGTCGACATTTTTATATATTTTTTTAAACTACGTATACAGCTTCTTTTCTTTACCGAATCTCTATTTTTGTAGGAATTTGCTCTGGGAGTATCTAGAAAATCAATTTCGACCGTTTCTGAGATCTTGGCTTCTGTCATTGTTGGAAAGCAATCTGTAGGTGATAATCGATCTGAGACTCTTCTTCCCCAAGTAGCAGCTGCTGACTAAAAAATTGAAGGAAAATATTTGAAATTCGAGAAAAAGTTAAGTTTATTTCAAAGTTAATTATGTATAAATTAAATGTTAGTAACACAAAGTGATTTGTTTCATTGTTTTTTTTTTTTGAAAAAAGATTCTAATATGGTATTAGTTAGAGGAGGTCGTGAAAGTAAGAGCCCATTCACCTAAACACTTAGTTTCATTATAGTTCAAACACACAAACCTTTGGGAATGTTTTTAGATCATTACGAAGTTCCCTTATGACATCATCTTTCAGCTGTATCTTCTTTTGTGCATTTAAAATATCATCTTCCAAAGATATAATTTGCCGTTTTAAGTCACGCATTTCATCGTGTCTTTCGGCTATCTCAATCGCTAAAGCTTTTAGATGGATCATAAGCTTTAAGGGCAAAAATAACATTTTGGGCAAATATATTTGTATTTATTTTTAAAACAAAAATCTCAAGTTATAAACAAATTGGAGCAAAGCAAACAATAAATGTATTTATTCTTCAATTATTTCTGCCATTACTAACCTTGATTTTTTGGACAGCACATGGTTTTGCGTCCCTAGAGCTTGATTGCTTGGTGATATCCTGGAAAATAAATTTATGTACATGTTTTTATAAGCTCAAAAAGTGGCGCCCAACGCGAGGCAACAAACATATTGCATTTATCTAATTTTATTCATATATTCGTGAAATTAAATATCTGAGTTTAAGATTCTTAACAAACTTACAGATTCCTTTCGAATTTGTTCGCAGCAAAATGTTTCCTGAAAAAAAACAAATATTTTACATTTTTATTTAAAAATTAGCAAACTTTAAGTGTACTTTTCCAAAAATGTCTTCTTCCTTGATAGTTTCAAATTCAAGGTCATCAATGCTCCAGTCACCATTTTGTCTTGCATTGCGAATTAGGAGCATAAGATTACTTATGTCCTTTTGACATTTGAACAGTTCTATGGATTGATCATGCCGACAATTACTACTCGATTTCCTTTGCAGCAATGCCAAGCGTTTTGTTGTTTCACAATCGATTTCTTGAATGTTTGTTATAAGTGTGGCGTTGATTTGCCGCAGCATAGTGATCCATTCTTTGTATGTTATTTCTTTTAACTATAGACAAAACAAAATGTTACTTAAATTATAAAGAACCTGGCAGACCGAGCTTTGCTCGAGATCTTTCTATTTTGACATGAAAAAGTTGTATTCCAATAATAAACCTTATATAGATATTTACATATTCTTTTATTAATAATTTAACTTAAAATATATTTTATATATACGATTAGTACGATTAGTAGAAGTCGGTTAATAATATAATTGAAGAATTTTTTTTTCTTGTCAATTAATCACAAACTCTTAGATGTTCTTTCAAATCGTTAAAGAAATAAATGATAAAAGTAGGCGTGGCAGTAGGTGGACTTTACTAAACTTTACCAAACCCAAAATATTTTTCGAATTCATTTCTTGCTCATAAAAATAATATCTGAAATGTAATCTAAATCGTTAGAGTCGTTTCCGAGAAACAAAGAAATGCAGGGGCGATTATTCCACCCACCTTTCCTGATAAAAAGAATCTTTGCAAAAAGTAGTGAAATCACACCAAAAACATAAATGTTAAAGAAATAACCAAGTTCTCCTATATACAAAAACATTTTCATCCGTGAAAAGTAGTGAGATCTAAAAGTACGCCAAGTTCTAAGTTTATTAATGTTAAATATCAAATATTTTAAGTAGAGTAATATGGAAGAACCTCAAAATTATCAGAGAAATCTGTTATTTAGTGATTACTCGCTTTAATTGTGTTCGTTAACTTAACAATTTTTTTTTATTATACCTAATTACTCAATTTTGAAATGAAAGTCCCAAATTTTAAAATGTTGCCTTGAGCCCTACCCTGTACCAAATGTAATCATTCCATGACCGTCAGAAGTGATCCAAATAATGTATATCAATTCTATGAAAATGGGCGGGTACCACGCCCCCTGAATGGAAAATCTATATAAGGCGCCGGCGCGGCGGCACAGGCGGATATTATGGGCATTCTGCTGGCTATTCAGGGCCAGTTGACAGGCCTTCAAGACCAGATCAGGCAGCAGGTGACTAGGGTGGATCATCTCTACTCTGTTTTGCCGAGCTTAACGCAACTTAAAGCCTAAGGGCGCGCTGCCGAAGATGCCCTTTAAGATCCTAGCTGTGAATGTAAATTCACTGATTAGGACAGAACGTAAAGCGAATTTATTCCAATTGCTTAAAGACCTAAGTCCAAATTTGTTAATGGCTAGCGAAACTAAGCTTAACCAAAAACATAAATTGACTTACAACATTTACAATATCGTAAGAAGGGACCGACCCAACTCCACTGAAGGAGAAGGAGTCGCAATGTAAAAACAGTGATGTGCGAAAATTTGGGACGTTACAGGCATGCATTATATGCATTCCTCTCCAACAGGGGAAGCGAATGTATGTGATCGCTGCCTATGCACTGGAAACGCATCAGCCCACTCAGTTTATTACAGAGCTTGAAAAGCTTTTTGAATGCTTAAGATTGAGCTCGGAAGAGAACTACTACATAGTAGCTGGTGATTTGAACGCCAAACATATAGATTGGGGAAATCAAATACAAAATCCTCGAGGTAACCATCTGCATGATTGGTTGGTCGATACAACCTTGAGTATCGCATTGAGCTTCTCGCTACAGACAGGCCATCGTTTCCAAGAAGCGGTGTCTATCTGAATCTATTGCTGAAAGACGCAACTAACAATTACGGACACTGTGTGTCAACGGCCAAGTAATTGATTACGAACGATCGATACGACAGTGATAAACTACGGACTCGCCGCCGTAATACAACTTCCAAACGAGCTTATGGAGTTGGAGGAGTATGTACCTGGGCACACTAACAATTACAGTAAGGTGCGCTGGCCACGCTTCTCTACTGTCTTATTGAGCGAATTAAGTTCGAATGGTATATCCCCACCAAATGACAGGATCCTGACAAATACTTAAATCGACAGATACTTAGAACAAATGGACGAAACAATTTTACAAACAATGAACATGACAATACTGAAATACAAACATAATGCAACCGACATGTACCGTAACGCGACCATTGACGGACTACACAGACAAAAAAGTGGACTACTGACAAGACTAAAACGCTTGTACAGACGGTTTATTGATACACGAGATCTGGAGATTAGGACACTAAAGTCGTCGATCAAAAACATCAACCAACTGATCAAACAAAACTATAGGTTGTCTATTAATTTGTTTTGGGACAATAAAATTCGGGCCGTTAACTCTAGCGCCCCGAGTATGTTCCGAAAAATTAATAAGATTTTTAGAAGGAAGGATCAAAACGATCTTCCGTGTCTTAAACTCCAGACGACGACACAAAACAGAGACGTACTTCTGACAGCAGGTATAGACCAAATGACGCCGTCTTGGACGATGACCTCTTCATAATCGAAGATCCGCATGAGAAGGTGGAGGCTGTTGGGGCTGCTTTCTAGCAAGTGTACAAGGTGAATGCTAGCATTCGCCCAAATTATGACCTGGAGAGCAGAGCTCTGGTTCACCACTTTTACTTCCCAAACGATATAACGCAGTGACGATCTGAAAACCTTGGTTTTACTAGGTTTAATGATGAACATTTGGCAAACGACATAACCGCCGAGCGAAATGGTCCCAGTTCCCTGTTCATCTCGAAGATTGAGCTGCAGCTTATTTTCGATTCACTAAAGAAAAAGAAATCAGGATGATATATCCCACGTTGTACGACATTTGTCTCACGAAGCAGTTGATATTTATACCACACTGTTTAACAACGCGCTGAATAATACATATTATCCAGTGCGGTGGAAGAAAGCAGTGGTGCATCCTATCCCTAAAAAGGGAAAGGACAACTCCAATCCGGCGAATCTTCGGTAAGTCTTCTTCCGAGTATCAGCAAATTATTTGAAAGGGTTATTAATAGTGCTCTGTTCAAGTGGACGAAGGACAACAATGTCATACCGGATAATCAGTTCGGTTTTAAGGCGGGACATGACACAATTCATTCCGCGTCTAAACTAGTTTCTGATATCCAATGGAACAAAACTAAAAAGCAGTGTACGGGTGCCTGTCTGGTTGATTGGAAGAAGGCCTTCAAAACCGTATGGTTAGAAGGTCTCTATATAAAGATTACTAGACTAGGCATAAGTAAACCTCTATTATATATGCTTTATGACATGCTAAATGTTAGAAAGTTTGTTGTCAAGAGTGGCAATGTAACTTCTATCACAGTTTTTAATATTAAAAATGGTCTTCAGCAGGGAGCGGTTAACTCGCCGATTCTCTTCAGCATTTAGACCAGCGATCTGATAGATAGTCTAACTCAGGCAATTGCGTACAGAACAGCTCCAACAGTTGAGGTCATCAAAATTCTTTTGCAGCGTGACTTCGACTAGATTCAGCGATATTGCGATGACTGGAAGTTGAAATCAGAATTTAGGACTCCGTTATCTGGCGCCTTAAGGGATACGAGAAAGAACTGGCGCAAGCTGGTGATCGTAGGACCACATGGACATCCACCGGCGAGTAAAAGTGTAGTAAAATACCTTGCCATCTGGTTGGATCAGTATTTGTATTTCGACAGACATATAGGTGCTGCTCTGGCCAGGGCTAGGGGAACCTTTGCCCTGACAAACGATTGTTTTATAGCAGCCGTCTTGACAGCAGGGTAAAGGTGATTTGCTTCATGGCCCTCATCAGGCCGATGATTGCCTATGGATGCCCGGTGTGGTTCAACGCTGCCCCATCTCAAATGGAAAAGATTTGGGTGTTTGAGAGGCAGTGTCTTCGACGTTGCCTTGGATTACATAGAACACCAGAGTCGGAGTATAAACGATATTATTCTAACCAAGTTCTATACAACGGAACCAACATAAACAGGATAGAAAATTTTTTGTTTAAGCTGATTCGGGGTCACATTGCAAGATCGATGTCCTCAACCAACAGCTTAATTTTTGGGGCTTACTTCCCCAATGATGAATATTTTGAGAGTGCGCGGTTAAGTGGTTACATCCATCTCGAGGCATTCCTCTTTTTAGACAGTCGAGAGGGCTGATACAGGATAGAATGGCGGTTCCGCTCATCTACCACGTCAGCCTGAAAACTGTAGATAGGCGACTCCTGTATGGTCGAGACGTCATCGCTCAAGAAGAGCAGCGCCTTTGGTTCAGTAGGACTGTTTCCGATGGGGACCGAAGGGATTGGGCGAAACAGTAGAACCAGTTCTGGTGGCTCTCTGAACAGTATCATGCTATTTAAAGTCTATTAGGATAGTATGTCTGGGCCGACTTACATACATTTAGGGAAATTATAGGTATAGGGAACAGTCGGGGTGGCACCAAAAAAAATAAAAAATATGTACATATGTATGCGGAGGCATATGTGCATGTATCTGCGTGTTGTATATGTATGTGCGGACGTATATGTATGTGTTGGTTGCATGTAGCTGTGTGTCTGCATGCGTATACAAAATATAAACCAACAAAATTTTAAAAACGAAAAAAAAATGCTGCTGTGGCTGTTTTGGTTATTTTTAGGTATCTTAAGTAGTTTAAGTTATTTTTAGTTAGTATAAGTTAGTTGCATGTAGTTTTAATTATTTTTAGTCTATCTTTAGGTGTAGTTAATAAGTAAAAAATAAAATATGATATGATACCGAGTTTTTTTTTAAATATGTTTTCTTGGTAGAATAAAAATAAAAATAATTAGAATTAATTAAAATAATTTTTCGGTCGAAAGACATTAGTATTAAGAGATATAGTTAATTTAGAGCGCCCGTAAATGGCAAGTAAGCTGTAAGTAATTGATAATTAGGCTAGTTTTAAACATTTTTGTCTAGCTTTAAGATAGTTATAAGTTAATATTAAATAAAAATGAATTTAACAAAAAAAATTTAAAAAAGAGCATACTACAAAAATTCGCCAAGTATTTTTATTACATAATTTAATTCAGAGAAAGGAATGCCTACTGTAATGCGTTACGTAACGCATCGGTTTACCCTCTTTTAAAAAGTTCTCACTTCAATAAATAGATCCATTTCCCAGAAACCATGAAATCGAATAGAGTGTTTGGCAGTGGGGGCATTGAAATAAATCTATTTTTTAGTTTTTTTCCTGCATATATTCCTCATACTGTGAACTTAAAACAAACATTTTCAATTAGTATTTGGCAATCTGTACAGGACGGTCTGATCACGTAAGACTAATGCGATTATTGGATCAAACGACCATCGTTTAAACGATTGCCCTCTCTTTCATATTAATAAGAAAACATAGGATGGCAATTGTGGAACAATCGTTTTAATCTTACCTACGTGATCTGAGCACAGGGCAATTTTTTTTATATTTTTTTTTCTTTTCTTCTTTCAAAGAAAATTGAATACAGAGTTGGCCAACAATTTGTTTTATTTGATAAAATGCTATAAAAATAACCTGCCATAGAACCGTATTTTTTTTCAACTTTTCAATAATTGCTACTGTATATTAAAATACACGAAAAAAATATTTTCTTGAATTTTGAAAAAAATTATTATTACGAATTTTTTTAAAATTTAATTTTTAAACCTATATTGTTAAATGCTTAATATTAGCATACCTAGATTTATTTAAAAAAAAAATTAATTAAAAACCGAATTTAAAAATATATTCAGCTGTATCTATCTACTAAAAATCGTGTGCTTGTATCATGTTTCAACAAAGATTAAATTTAATTTAGAATAATCAGACCTTTATATTTTTTATTCATGTATACAAAATTCTTTTAATAATAAACTAAAGCTAAATTTTGTAAAGCAGATTTTTTAAATAATTTTTTTGTTGGCTTAACAAATAAAAGTATGCCATACTATTTTTGTGTTTTATTATTATTAATTAAATTAAGAAATACTATTTAATATTAATTAGCAATAATAATAATAAAAATATACAATTATTATTTGAAAATTCATTACTTCGAGTTTTTACGGAAATACTTCAAATCCGAAACACACAAATACTTCAAAAATAAACACTTTATTTTTTGGAGCAGCAACCGTTGCACACAAGTGTATTCATCAGCATTTTTATATCTCAATACATCCATCATATATCATTTACATTGGGGGCGTTCGGTAGCGCACAGCTTTGCTGTGCAATACGTTCGTTATTGTTGTAATACGTGTTAAATATCTGTCAATTAACAGCCGACGACCATACAACGAACAAAACATATGATTTCCAAATCGAACCCAAGGTAGCGCTAAATTTCTGGTATACTTAGGTATCGTAGTGCAAAGCTGACTACGAAATCAGCTGTCTTTTCAATTGTTGTTTGAATTTTGACAGAAATGGTTACCTATTGGTTTTATACGTTCACAAACGCACAATATATTTTTCAGCAATGTATCAGAAAGCTGTGCGCTACCGAACGCCCCCATTAGCTTGTGCCCATACAGAAACACCGAACACACAACCATCTATTACTCAACAAAAAAATTCTCTTAAAAAAACAGGAAACCTAAAAATATATTGATTTCTTGTCCTCCTCTAGCTATAGTATATACATAATGTAGTTTTCTCATCATCAATAGGTAGCACAGCTACGAGCTTCATGATAGTTGATAGTACTATAGATTGTACATATATATATAATGGGGACGTTCACTCAATTATTCTCAGCAATCTGGCATAACTTTCTGTTGTTGTAATGCGTGCAAAACCACATCTGATGAACAAACAGCTGCTCTCATGAAAGCAATCTTCAGTTATCCCAAAAAATTTGGAATAACTAGCTATCCGAGAACAACTTTCAGCTAACCTATCTGATTCGTCCACAGATATACTCCGATAGCTTGGTATCCGAGAATAAATGAGTGAACGCCCGCAATGGCGAAGCTAAGAATTATCAGAGGCTTATGCCGGTCGTCCACTAGGCGTTCAACACACAAATTTCAAGTTCAACACATTCAACTCTAATGTACGATGTCCTCAATTCCATTCAACCAACGAGTTTAATGCGGTTGGAGATCGTTGCTCAACGAATTGTTCGACAAGTGTGCGGCTAGTGTACGAGCTCGCGTTGCTCATTAAAAATGGTGGTTCAACGCGTTGAGCAACGTTTTCAAGATAATGTGTTGCACATTATTTGTTCAACTCGTTGACCAACTTTGTGTTAACGTAGCTCCAGGGAAAAAAATCACAGTTTGTTTTTTAATATACATAATTTTCTGTCAAGATTATGCAAACGAATTTTTTTCGGCACATTATTCTCGTGCTCAATTTTTGTCTGATTGTCAGTTATATAGTTCTTGTGAATTAATTTTAGATATATATGTATATATATTGAGACAAACGATTTTTCAGTTCTAAATTTTAATTTTAAAACCTTAAAAACAAATCATTTGGCAGCGGCTAAATGTTCATCTGTGTTATTTTCTACAAAGCTCTTATGTCCAAATTTAGACAAGTTAAAATTTATCCAAACAAAACTCTATCTAAAATAATCTAAATTTTGTTTCTTACTGTACATAAATATTTGCCGAAATTTTTCGCACGAAATAATAGATTAATTACTCGAGCTTAAATTGTAAAGAATCTGTTTGTTATGGGATTTATGTGAACATGATTTTGTGAAAATAAAAATTTAAACCGAGAAATATATTGAAGCAAATGATTTATGACAGCCAAAATACGTTTTATTTGATTAAAGTTTTTCTATTGGTAAACAAAAATCAATTCTGTTTTGATGCATAATGGTAGAAGACGGATTTTTACAGTTATACTCTTTCATTGTGCAAACAAAAATGATTTACTCCTCATTTTGCTAAATATATGTACTGGTTACAGTAGTTTGACAAGTGTTTGTTTTCATTGAGAAAGAAATTGTGAGATTGGCCTCACTAAAAACTAAACCATAACTATCATAACAATGCTGCCAAAAAACACTCAAGCTATCCGAAAAACTTTGGTATATACTTTTATATCCCATGAGAAATCTTAAAAACATATGCACCACAGCAATACAAATCAAACCTATCAGATGTTGGTTGCTTAGAAACTTAAGTTGATAATAACCTATCTTATAAATATAGGATATTTTACCGACACTTGAATTTACATATTCACAGAAACAGATATACACCAATACAAAAACAAAAAAATAAATTCTCGCATTAAGGGAAAACCTGAATCATGAAGTCCCGTTCTTTGCAAAGAACGAATCATTATTTGGCGGCCAGACGTGTTTTTGTTACCTATTTTCCACAGCGACCGTTTGTCAAAAATTAGGCAGAATCTTAGGTGATGATTAAAATAAATGTGAAAGCTCAAATTTAGCGTGAGCACCGTAAAAGATTTTAGCTAGAGTCCGTAGACAATGATTAGGGTTTGTTGTGCTTGTTGTTTTCGCCCAATTCCCTTAAGGCTTGGAGAAAGCGCTCTATTCATTTTGTTAATGTTATTTTCGATTAGCTGTTCGAAGCTAATTTTTCCCACACCTGATAGTCTAAAAACGTTCTATTGGGTGTTTCGGGTACGGTTTTTCTGTTCTCGATTTCATAAGGGAGTAAAAAAAGAACACACATATGCATTTAAACCAAGATGGGAGCCTTCGTTATAATTGTTCAAAATACTTTACATTCCGCCCCTTCGATATTTATAATTAGGTGAAAATCTTCTTTTAGCGAGGTGGGCATATCAACACACGTATCAATGAATTTCGTACCTTACGAAATCAAAATCCAATATTAGTTCCTAGAGTAATAGGCTTTTCACACCAAACCCAAAACCAGGTTTTCAGCTAAAAGTTTATGAAAACCGTTCACTCTGATTCTCAAGATTCTCAAGTTTTCGTTTGACATTTCTATTATTTTTGCACCACGACATAAACAAATAGTTGTGAATTGAAATTGAAATTACCCCAGACAGCTGTTTTTTTTTTAATTTTTCCTGGCAGCAACCCGTCAGCTATTTATGTGACGATTAGCACTGAATGCTTCACAAGGTGTGTTTGCTTAGTTCATCTTTCAAATCCAACATGTTTTCGACAGGTTTTATTTAAAACTTGTAGTTTATCAAAACGAGTGGTTTATCGAAAATGTATGGGAAACTTGTGTTTTCGCTTTAGGTTTTCAGCCAAAACCGAAAATTTCGCGAAAACCGTGTTTTGGGTTTGGTGTGAAAAGGCTATAAGAAAAGAACTCTACAGAGGTTTTGCTCTTACCATTGCCCCTTTTATCTTTAACAAACTACCTACCAATAGATATACGCAAACAAACAGATCGTAAACATACTTTTTTCAGATATCTTCGCACCTGGGCCCATGTTCTGTAACTCAGGCGACAACTTTTCCTCACTTAACACCTCTGCTGCAAGTGACACACTAAGAACTTGATGAAAATTTCTCATTACTATAAACTGAAATGCATTCTTTTTTTTCCATTCAATCTTTTCGCATAACAAAAAAAAAACAAAAAAAACCTTTCCTTTTCTACTGCGGCTTCATACTTTAATACTTTAATTTTGATGCTAAACAATATTCGAACTATTTATTTTTAACTGCACTTGATACTGGCACTTCTTGCCACAAAATATCATATGTTGAATATCTTATTTATGCTTAATTATTCATCACTTAAGCCCAGTACTCAATTCGGGAAAAAATTTTTTCCCAGATCAAATTTTATCTCTAGTTTTTCCTGACCCAGTACTCACTTCAACGAAAAATAAAAATCTTTGTTTCGAACTGTGTATACAAAAATCTCCACTTAATTTTTCCACGACAAACAATGTCCGAATCATTATTTTGCTAGGCAAATTGTGATGTTTGATGTAAATCGTGCCTTTTACACCTCATATCGTACCCCAAGCCTTTGCAATATTAAGATATTGAGAAGTAGCTATATGGCCAGGAAAAATGATTGAAAAAAGTGTGTAGATAAATTAGTTGCAAGAATTAAATCAATTCATCAGCTGATTGCAGTTAGGCAGTAGCGTAGCTATAATGAGAATGAGTAGGTACAATGAGGACGTACTTTGCATAAAATTGTGAAAATATTTCTGAGATTTATTTGGTGTTTTCTTATCCAAGTATGTGTTTTTATAAATTTGAATCGAAGGGATAAATAAATTAAGAAAAGTCAATGAGCTTTAAAACTAAAAGATTGAAGCTGAAGAAATCGAGAGATGTAATAAATCAGTTAAAAAAATTAATATCGAAACGGGACAAGTAATATTTTTGTATATATATATATACATATTTCATTGACTTTACATAATGTATGCATAATGTATATTGAAATCGTTTTGAAACTCTCTAACGAAATTACGTTATTTTTGTTAAATGTTGTTTAATCTTAAGCGTTAATTTTCTCATTCATTGTATATGCTTTGAAATGGATATATACTATTTCACATTATTATGTCATATTATATATCAGATTATCTGCATTATAAATCTGTTTTTTTTTTAACACATAACTCAACATGAAATTTAGAGCAAAGCAAGTTAAACGCAACATTAATAGCATCAGTGACTGTGTTCCTATTTTCTCTTACTAAACATTTCTTAGATACGCTTCTGTTCTCAATTGTGTGGTATGTTTATCTCTACACCTTCAAAATTTCTCTTGAGAAAAAATATGTAGAGATAAAATTTGCGTTTGCTCGAACTGAGTACTAGGCTTTAATTTTTAAGGATTAGAAAAATTGAAAAATGTTAAATTTTTTATATTCTGTATTGTGTATAGAAAAATTGTTTTTCGTCGGATTATTTGTCAAAAATAATAATTGTTTAAAAAAGTCAATTTTTTAGGTGGCGAAGTTTAAGTGTGAATGGGTTAATTTGTATATACTACATTTTTGTATTCGATTGGAATCAAGAAAGAATATAACACTTCGAAAATCCAATAGAAAACGACATAAGTTTACATTCCTTTCAAAGGTTGAAATATTTTTTTTTGACGCACGTGTTCTTCTCTATATTACTATTATTTAAAAATGTTGCCTGAATTTTACTTATTGCTTATGTAGAAAATTGCGAACTAAAACATACCCCCACCTGGATAAAAAATCTAAAATTATAAATGTGCCAATGCGCTTTGTTCATTACTGTACAAGACAATTTTAACATCGTATAACATCCCTGCTTCTATGTTATCATATCAAACAACTGTCAAAATCCAAATGTGTCAACAAAAACCTCTCTTTTTCTTTTCCAACTCACAACTAGGCATTAGGCAAAAGGCAAGGCTCCCACCCTCTCAGATAAAGAAGTGCACTCAATTTTTAATAACAAAATAAATCATTCATAAAAATAGAAACACTCACCGATGCATCGCCATTTGCTTGTTCATTTATTTCAGCCAAACGTTTCTCGTACAGATCATTGAGTTTCTCCTCAATCTCGAAAGCAGGAGCAGCTATTCCGTCTCCGGAAAGTTGTCGTTGCTGTTGCTGTGACACGGTTTCAGTGACCTGTTCTTTAACTGATGATGAGGCTGACCTATTTACGCAAATTTTCTGATTATGGCACTGATTCTCACTCATTGTTAATACACCTGTTGTTATCTGAACAACAAACACTATTACGGTAAACAAACAAAAATTCTGTTCAAAAGATGGTTTCACGGAACTTGACACATACGAAAACAATAATGAAAGTAAAAGTGGCGCAAACAGAACAGAGCAGAGCAGGGTTGAGACTGGCAGGAAAATCAACTCTGTTTTGAAGCGAAAACGACGTGCTACTACGTCAACGCACAAATCTAAATCTACTGACACACACGATAGATTGTCCGCCAAAGGAACTAAACGCAGCTGGTTGGGCTAGCTTCACTAGCAGCTAGTGCACAGATGATACCACAGAAACAGAAACGTCTATAAAACTTGAATAGCACAGAGGTGCGAACATCTAATAGAGTTGTACTTTTCAGACAAACTTTACTCCAAAATAACGCTTAAAGGCGTTTTTGTTATACAAAAGAGATGGAAGTCGCTTTAACTTTGGGTCTATATTGCGTATTTAGATTTCAATCAAAGACTAGAATATTTCTCAAGCCACCATCCTCGCTGACCCGTTTTTTGGACAACATTCAATTGCAACCGGCTGAAAAGTAAAGTTGTTCATTGATGTCACAGTTGCGGAGCTTTTTTCGCTTAATACCTTGGTTTTTCTTGTTGTTGGTGTATTTGTTTTCTTGATACCCGACGACCGATGGCTAAAACCGACGTATGTAGTTAATTTTTTTAGTTTGTTTTTCTATAGATAAAAGTTCTTAAACCTCACGCAGAATTTATGCCAAATGCGTGGAGTAGCTTTAATGCATTCTATACTAAATTTTAGTTAGACGCAAAAACGCCTTGAACTTGAGTTAAATTTTAAGCTTTTTGCGGGATTATTTCGCCTTTTGTTGGGCCAGAAATTAAGTAAAACTAAACAAACATGGTTAATGTAAATATTACGTATACGCCACCGCTACCGTCGGTGTCGATGTCGATTTTTATATCGTGTGGTTTTTAGGGCATTTTTAGGTACAGTAGGGGTATGAATTAGTGAATATTCATTTGAGTTAATTGAATGAACGCACTAACAATCTTAGTGAATTTAGAAAAGTAAATTAGACAGAAAAAGAATAGTTCTGGTTAATATGTACACATATATATGCATGTATGTATATATAAATAATATACATTTTTAAAATTTTTGTTTTCAATTTTGTAAATTTTTAGATCATTACCAGATTGTTCAGTGACGAAAAGGTTAGAAAAGAACAGGACAGAACAGTTCTTAAAAATAATCTGAATGGAATTTAATTTATTTAAAAAAATATCTTTCATGAAATTGAGATGATTTCGACACGGAAAATGATTTATCAACTAATTCTAAAACCGAATTTTTTTTTTTAAACAACAACAATTGGTTTTGACAGTTCTCACAAATCTGTTTTAACCTGTTCTTCCTAAAAAGCAAGTGCAGAAAATCCTGTTCTAAAGTGTTCCAAACTGTTCCAAACAGACTAATTGAACACCAAACCAGAACAGTTTAGAACAGAAAATTTCTCATTGAACAGCAAAATCTTGTACTTTTCTGTTCTAAAGTGTTCTAACCTGTTCCAAACAGCCTCATTGAACACACTAAATATAATGAATTGGCGGTTCTCAAAAATGTTTTAAGCAATTATCAGTTAGATATTTTCCTGCTACATATTTTCCTGAAACATTTTCTGCAATCAAAAATAAAACAAAAATATTTTATGACATTTATTCCCTCTAAATTTGTTCTGGAAAGTTAAAAGTTTAATTCCGATAACAATAAATTCCATGATTATTATAAATTACGTGATCGTCAGAAATTTTCTTCACTTAAGTCAACCATTAACCTTTATCGCGAACGTGAATCACTCACGAAACAAATTTCCCTCACCCAAAAAATCGTATGAAACGACAGCAAAATTCCCGATACCAATAAATTCTGAGGGATACTTTTGAGTCAATGATCGTTTCCAAGATTCGAATGGGAGAAAATTTTCCGGTGACATTTTTATTCACCTAACCTCCAATGTCACATATTATGAGAACTTAACAATTTTTTGTTCGTTATTATTTTCTGATTTGAAAATGTAAGTAATTTTATCCACAAAGCACATAACTTGGCTTTCAAATTATATATAATTGTCGCATCAACAATTTTGGGTAAGGTGCTTTGGCCTAGAGTCATTCCAAAATATTTACATCTCAACCATTGTTAGCCTCCGGTACCCAAAGTTTTAAGAGTAACAACTAACCTTATATTGGGGTATATAAGAAAAATGATTACCACCTTTCAAATGAAATGAATTGTTTCCAGTACCAACATGCATTGGTATAATTATTTCATTAAGAATTGAATGTTTATTTGAATGAAATAGATACAGTGTCACTCACTTGGTGTAAGAAATAAAGAATTTCATTTATATAGCGATTGCCTTCAATATACAAATGAGTAATACTAATGTACTTGTATATTTGCCGTATTTTTATGTTCAGTTTGCAGGATCGTTAAATTTCTGCGCCGAAATATTTTGACTACAATTTCTAACAATAAGACAACACGTTACCAAATTACAGTTCATATTTCAATTACAGTCGCTTATAAATTTGTATTAAGGAACAAATTATAAATGAAATGAAATACATTTGAATTCACTTTTCAATTTCAAGTGAAATGAAAGTAATTGTTCTAAATTTGATCGACTTCGAAAATTTTATGAACCAATTCTTGACAGTCATAAATAAGCCTGAACAATGGTTGCACTTAAAATTTTTTTTTTGGTTTCGGTTTGCAAAATCTTTCTTACGCTCGTTCTGCATAATCGCTCTTTATCGTGAGATCGTTTACTTGTAGCTCGTTTCGTAATGGAGTTTGAGTTCATATAGAATATGCTGGGAACTTGTTCCGAAAAGAGCAAGCTCTGGATATTGATTTGTTTTGGGATGAGCATTATTGCAAAAAAAATATCGATGTAACATAAGATTCGTTCGTTGAACTTTACCTAAGGTCGACCAAGTTTTTTTTGACAACCCCAAGAGTTGTCAAAAAAAAAACTGGGTTTTTTGGCGCTCAAAAAACACCCGGGGCCATTAATTTTATGTTGAAGAAAACCGAGTTATGTCATTTAATAATTAAAACTTAAAATATGTTAAATTTAAGTTCTTAGTGTATTTGCTTTGGCCCTAATCACAATCTACAACTTCACGGGTTTTCATTTTGCATGTCTGTGTCTGAAAATTAATTTGAGTATTCCTTTATTTCAATTTTAAAAACAACAAATCAAATCGAAACTCATGTGATTTTGACGTTTATTCATTTACCTCAACTTTCCATAGCTAAAAACCTAGATCTATTTCAGGGCGAGTTGAGGGTAACCATAGGTTTCAAAAAACACAGAATTTGCTTGCAGGGTGACTTTAGGGTTTTCAAAAGCTTTCAGGGTGACGCTTTAGGGCGGCCCTAGGGCGACTTCAGGTCTCAACGAAAAAAAGGTATAGAATACTCACTATCGATGTTCATAATTATCGAATCGAAACATCATTAACGAATTTCCTTTATTCTTCATTTAAAATCGATATTAAAGCATCGAATTTTTATTTGTTTTAACAACGTTTCGTTAACATAGATAAACATTGCTTATCGCTAATCTGAAGGATTTGTTTTGTTGTGAATTCACATTTTGTATACAATTTTTCATTTTTCAAATGGAAATTTAAAAAATGCTCAAATTTATTTTCATACACAGAAATAGAAACTTTGAAGTTACAGATTGTGCATAAGTCCGAAGCAAAAGCACTAAGAAATTAAATTTAAACATATTTTAAGTTTTAATTATTAAATGACATATGTAACTTACTTTTGCAACATAAAATTAATGGCTCTCAGTTGCTTCTTGAAAACTGAAAAACTAATGTTTTTTTGACAACTGTTGGGGTTGGTGTTGTTGAGTAATACGGACGAAATGAATACCACGAGCTTAAAAAAAACAAAGAATTTTGCATAAATATTTAATTCTATTTTGTTTTTATACTTATGGGCTACACTTTTTCAGACATTACTGGTGTTGATGTTTTTGATTTATTATTCATTCCAACATATTATTTAAACTACTTTTCTCCATTCTACTAAAATTATGTAGTTGCAAACGAGATGCTGTATAAACTCTACCACATGCTTCATCTGCTCCAGATCCGGAGCAATTTTTCAACCTTTAATTAAAAAACATGAAAAAAAAACAACAAACACTCGTAAAGAGCCCAAAGCAATTTTTGGCTGCGATTGATGACAAAAAATAATTAGTATAAGTAGTTATTAACAAATGTTGACGTTTTGCATTCGCAAGTGGGATCAATAGTGAGTAGTACTGCATCAACAATGCAGTTTTTTCCAAAGTCTAGATAATTGTGATTAAAGTCGGTAAACATCGATCAAAAAATAATGCGTCTTAGAAAGGTACTACAGCATCTATCTGATGATCCCAGCTGGGCGAAACGTAATTTGGACTGAAGGTCACAAAAACATTCAATTAGCTTTAAATCCACATAGTCCACTAAAACAAAAACAAAAATAATATAAAACATGCGTTTTCTTCAATTGATAATTGTGATAGCAACTTTAGCATAACTTCAAAATGTAAAGCTGAGCTCTCTGGTTGCAAATGTGTTGGTCCAAGATGGTTTTATGGCGGATTTCTGTCTGCAAAAAGCGCTTACTTTGAGCTCGTCTTGCAGGCAGAAAGCTGACAGCAAAACGTCTTGGACACCATATATGCGATCAGGGAGCTCACTTCTACATTTTTAAATTATGCTAAAGTGGTTATCACAAGTATTTAGACTTTGTAAAAAAAACTGCATATTTGATGCACTATTGCTCCCACTTGAGAATGCAAGACGCCCACGTTTGTAAATAACTACTTAAGTACTGTCTAATTATATTAATTATTTTTTGTTATCAATCACATCCAAAAATTGGTGTGGGCTCTCGGTCTATATACATTTTACGTTCACTGCGAAAAAAATGTCAATTATGAAATTGAATTGACATATATCAAATTTTCTATCAGTTAAAAAAAGTCTTCGTTTAAGCGTATCAAATAATTAAAACAAAATTGATATATTTAACAAATTAGAGAATCGGTTTAACTGATTTTTTTTTACAGAATATGATGACGAAGGCTTTACGTGATTTTTCAAATCCTTTGGATTTGCACGAACATACGTAAGAATTTATGTTTTTAATTTTGAACTCAGCATTGATGACATTTTGTTGCAGAGTCGTTCAAAGCTTTTGCCTTCTCCAATAAACCTTTAAGGTGGCAATTATCATTTAAGAAAAGCGCTTGTAATATGGGTGGTGATACATTTTTTTCAAGGGCAAAAACTAAAAATCAAACCAATTCAATTCAAATCTTAAAATATATCTCAATATAATATATTTGTATTCCTTTCGTATATGTTCTTTTATTCATTCGCATATTTTATTAGTAACTAAATTTAAATTATGTACATATATTCAAATATATGTAGTTTAATTTTAAGTAAGGAAATTTAAAAAGATCTAAAACAAAAAAATAAGTCTGAATTACATCTTGCAAAATAAACATTAAAGTTTTAAACAATTTCTATTAATTTTTTGTTTGTTTTATTACTACTGATTTTATTTTATAGTATTCACAATATTGAAATTTTCTTGTTGTTTCGTTTTTTCTTCTCTGCTTTAATTTACTATTTTTTAAATTGATTTTTTATCAATTTGTTATCATAGATGATGAACAAAAAAAATATATTTATTTGCATGGCAAGCGGGTGAAAAAAAAAATGATTTTTTTTGATTTGAATTTGTGTTCTACCATTTTTGTTAATAAATTAGATATTTTTCAGTGATAGATGAAAACAATGAAAAAAAAAGAAAACTTGTGAAATAAAATTTAAATATGGTATAAAAATAAATTGTAAGCATCTCTCTATTTTTATTGTTTATTTCTTCATTATGTCTGATAAGAAAAAAAAATATTATTTTGCCATTTAGATGTAAACAGAGACAAAATATCAACAATAGGGTTTCTTTTTTGGCTTTTTGGTCTCTGCCAGATCGAGTTAAGGAGACAGAACTCAAAATTTATATATAAAAAAACTTCCTGAAGAAACGGTACAATTTCTTTTGTTTTTTTTTCCTTCTGTGGTTGTAAATTTAAGCCAAATAAACGTAGACTTTTCGATCTTCTGGCGTTCGAGCTAAATACTCCCTCTCGATGAGGTTCTCTATTCGCTTCTTAATAAATACAGGTGAAGGTAGAAATCTTGACTTAAGCTGAGATGTAACGTCTGACACAAGCAGGTTATGCTAAAAATAAAAAGTACAAACATACATAAATATACATATACATAACTTAATTTTTTTGTTTTAAGTTGAGAACTTACCGTCAATCGTTTTCTGGCCTTCATTATCCTAACAATCGCTGCCTCGATTTCATGCTTACGATCTTCGTCCACTTTACCGCGTGTCTCTCGCCGTTCCGGCTCCGATTCACCCTTTGCGGCAACCGTTTGAATTTTAACCCTAAATTTATGCGAAATGTGCAAATTAATGAAATGCATTTATTTATTTAAAAAAATTAACTCACCTATGAAACTTGGATATGAATGCATCGTTTATATGAAATTCATTTGAGGGTTCAATATCCTTTGTTTTGGGATTGCGCACTAACAGTCTTTGTGCTGGTTTACCCATTGACAGTGATTGTAAGGCCCTGATGAGTTCCCTTTCGGGAATATCTGTTTCTTGTTGAATTTCATCGTATGAAAGGCGTTCACGATTGTTAAATAGCATAAGAACACACATCTGAAATTAGAAAATTGAAAGTACAAAAAGATTAATAACTAATTTAAATCAAAAGAAAAAATAGCAATTTAATAATATCCGTGTTTACGTGAGAAGTACATATATAAAACATAGTAAAAGCTCCTTAACAATGCCATGCAAAACCAATTGGATTGATTATTTTGACGTGATCAAAAACACTGATAAGTTATTTTGACGATATGTAAGAAATTAGGCTCCTCTTCTAATGAAGCTGCAATATATAAAAGAGTTGCTGGCAGGCAATGATGTTTTGATTTCGTTTGGGGCTTGTGATGTGAATTTATTCGTATTCGTAGCGTAACAAAACATTCGGAACATGAATTCTCACATGAGTAAAATCTTTTACAGCAACAAAATTTCGCAGACCTGACTAACTTCATCCCATTAGGGTAGATTGTTACATCTGCGATTCCCGACATAATTTTGGAATTACAAACAAAAAAGCACGCCTCTAATAATATGAGGTAGTAAAGGAGTATATAAACTTTGGAGTAAATATAAATCCCACTGATGACTTCTAAGTGGAAATATGACGAAGATTAAACCTAGCAAACCGCTACTATTTCGGTATGGGGAAACAGCTAGGTTAAAAACTCCTAACCCGAAAGTCAAAAGTAATACTCTACAAAACGCTTCTTTACCTTACCTGTCTAGGTAATACAGCGGAGCCAATCTTGAGAACTTACGAAAGAAAAATCCTTCGTGGAATATAACTGCGAACTCTATGCACTGTAAAAATAGGTGGATGTGGTGCAAAAAGTAAAAATAAGGCGGCTACTATGGCTCGGCCACTTTGTGCGAATGGACGAAAATAATCCCAGCCCTCGTGTTCGAGACGAAAGGAAAGACCAAACCATTGGATTTAATTTAAGAATTCTGCATGCTTCTATTATATATAGTACTTCAGCTTGAAAGACGCCAGCAAAGTCGGGAAGTCGGTAAGATCTAGAGCTTAGAGATTTTCAGCGAATCTCCATTTTAGATTCGTCGGTAAAAAATGTTAGCGCGTCTTTCGACACTTCGTCATCTTCCCAATTCTTCCAGGATGGGAAGATAACTTTAAAACTTTTGCTGAGGCTCAATGCAGTAGTGAGTGTTTGTGTACAGAATATATGGTAAAATACATTTTTCTGTGTAAGGTTTAGCAAACCAAAATTTTGACTCTTCAAGTCTTAATGCGCCGCACAAGATACCAGATGTTTAATGTGAAGGTCAAGATGTAGAAGATGTAAAATAACATTTAAGGCATCCGTTGGACAAGATCTTAAGGCCGCTGTGGCGCCAACGGTAGCACATTAGCTTATTAATGTTGATTTGTTTGTTTAGAGCGAACCACCGGACAATCGAATCATAAGATAGGATTGGTCATACTATCTACCGTTGTTCATTTCATTAGGATTATATTCGATTATAGACCACATACTTTACCGAATGTTTTACTACAAGCAAAAGACTGACTCCTAAATATACCGCACTGGAAGATAATGAAACAAATTGGCCATTTAATCGAGGTAGTGTGAAAATGGATACCTTAGTTCAGATACTGAACAGTAACAATTCTGTTTTGCCTTGGTTAACCGCTTTCACACCACAATTCCTCAGTTTAACAAGAATTTTGTTAATGACTAAAAGCCACAGAAGCGGAGACAAAACTCTCAACCTGTGGTGTTCCTCTATTCTGCCCTATGGAGGTAACCGTTTCTCTCCGATTTACTACGAATCGGAGACATTTTGCTTCGAGTTAGCTCTCCGATCGGCTGATCGGAAATTCTGTCCGACGAAATTAATCGCATGCCATTTGTATGCTATAAAATACTTCATTTATGATAGATGCAAACAAAATTTTCTCCGAAGTACTCTGACAAGTTCTCGTTGCGGAAAGTGTTTTCTTTTTAAAGATATTGTTAATTAATATGTAAGTAATAAAGAAATAAACCTTATTTACGTTAACTTGTGGACTTTCTGTTTTTAGACTGAACGAAAAAACAAATTCACAGCAACATGAGCAAATGCTAAATCTGCTCAGCGAATATTCCGATATTGCATAAAATTAAACAAGAACGACACCAGAAGTTGTGGCTGTGTTTTGGTTTTGCATACATCATATATTTTTTTAAAGGGTTGGAGTGACACCATCAGTAACGGTATCTGAAACAAAAGCTGTAATAAAAGATCTAGCAGACGGAAAAGCACCTGGTTTAGATCACATCCCGGGTGAATTTTACAAAAACGGTCAAGAAGAGCTTATAAAAACATTAGCTAAATTGTACAACGACATTATGGAGAAAGCAGAAGTCTCACAAGAATTTAAGAAAGCGCTAATATTTTCGATTTTCAAAAAGGGCAATAAAAGTGATCCAAACAATTATAGAGGCATCTCTTTCCTTAATGTGTCTTACAAAATACTAGCAACAATTCTTCAACGACGGCTAACTTCTTGGATCAACCAAAACAATCTTCTAAAAGAAAACCAAGTGGGATTTCGACCTGTCTACTCAACTGTCAAACCACGTATTTGTCCTTCGCAATGTAGCAGTCATTTAGGAGGTGGCCGTGGCGCGATAGTTGTGTGCTCGCCTATCAACCTCGTGGTCGCAGGTTCGATTCCTGCTCGATTCTATGTCTTCTTATATTCCATTAAAAACCTATTCTAAAAATTGTCATAAAATGAGTGCTGGTTTACTCATTACATGCTGTTCAGGCATAACACTAACAACATGTGATTGAGTAAACTACTCATTATTATGTCAACGAAATAAATAAAATAATGAGAATTATAAGAGACATAAATAAATAAGACACGGTAATTTTCTCCGCATTAGTTCAGCCGCCATCCCTGGAGATAAAATCTGAGACAACAACCACCGTCACAATACATCGCGCCACACATCTTTCACATCCTTCTTTCTCTTCTTCCACTGGATGCCCACGCTGTGTTAAAAAACATATAAAGGGTATTCATAATCCCTTGAGCGCGTGTAAAATTAAAAAAAAATTTATAAAAATAGAAATTCACTTATGTACAAGCTTTTCTGCAAAGGAATGTCTTACAAATTTGGAAAAGTTATGAAAAACCTCTTACGAGACACTTGTTCAGCAGTATGGGATGGGGAAAAAGTCTCTGAACTTGGAAACTGGACTGCCTCCATTATACAGTGAGAAGCAAGATCGGTTGGTATGCGGAATGGTTACAACTAGCAGAATCATGAAATTTAGACGTGGAATTAGAACAGCCATCTGGAAACGAAAACTTTACAGCATTATAGTAGCAACCGACATCAACTTGAGAAACGGCTACGAGAGAGAAGCACGAGAATCCATGCACAGACAATATATAGCAGACTTAAGTATAACCTCATTCAGTCCAACCATTTAAGAGATGAAAATGACGTACTAACTATTACAATGATGCTAAGATTAAGAACTGAACTGATATATGTCAACTAGAGACCTCATAGTGATGAGCTCCCGGTATTGTACAATAGAAGAGAAGACGTAATCCATTTTGTGGGTAGATGTCCGACGCTACGTGAAACAAGCCGTTTTTTCCTCGGAAGCAGTGTTCTTTCAACAGAACAAGTTTTAAACCAGCTGAACGAATGCAATAATAAGTTACTACAATATTGCAGAACGGCCTTAGCCTATCGGGAACGAATTTTAAACGAATTCGCCTAATACTTATGATGTTTCTAATAAAATCAATCTAATCTAATCTATTAATATTTGCAAACCCAGATAGAAGCCCGATAGAAACCTGGATCTTGTGTTGTTTTTGTAATATGTGTTAAAAAATACCCAAACCCAGATCCGTAGATAATAAAACGCAGCTATTGTTTTGTTCAAACGGAAACAAAACACATATATGTTTGGAAATAGGGAGGGGACTTTATTGGATAGTTTTGATTTTAAAATCGGTATATCTAATTACATTTTTTAAAAGCGATAGCGCATTAAAATTGAAAAAAATACTCTTTGTGAACAATTAATTACACTATCTCGCTGATTTTTCATTGTTTAAAATGCTTATGGTGTTTATTTGATAAAAAAAAAACTGCCGAAAATATATCGCATTTTCGATATATCAGTTAAGTTGCACATCTGTGCTTGAAATTTATATCCATTGCAATGCGTCGTCGTATTTCTTTAAAATTTCTACCGATGAAAGCTACTTCGAGCTGAAATTGAATTTCTGGGGAAAATGCGTTGCGGAGAAAATTCCGCTGCGACGGTTACCTCGATAGGGCAGATTTAAATATTTGGTATCGGTCGAGTTGCCTAACGAAGATATAATAATTCTGCCATGAATATAGATAGCTATGCCATAGTCTTTTACCACTAACAGTCAAACTTGCTCTTATTGCTGGCCAATTTGTCAGTTTATAAAGTTCTGTTCTGTTTGTCGTTCAAGAATACATTGAGTGTTCATAATTTTTTAAGTTAATTACCTGGTACGTGGATACTTGAAGGACGTGTTTTCTGGTCGTTGTTGGGCCACCATTAGTACTGGATGACAAACTAGAACTAGGGCCATCCTTATCTTTTTCGCATTCCGATTTTGTTCCATAGAAAACTGCATTTATATATGCCGTTCCTAAATAAAACATTATTTTAAAATACAAAACAATTAATTTTCTAAATAAATAAAATAAAATTAATATAGTACCCATTTGTGGTTGTAATGTTAACTGCCGACCAGAATGCTTATCTAAGTAGAATTTTTTAAACGTCTCAAATGCTGTTCTCGGCGCCACTGGTATATTACAATTAGGTGTAGCAGTCTTAATAAAAACAAGTATATATTTATATTAAATTTAAAAATGTAAAAAAAAAAATAATCTACCTGTGTCGGCCAGAAACCAGTTGTTAGAATTCTAACTGTTAGCTCAACGCCCGATAACGATAATTTATGATTATTTACATAGTTCTTAAATTCATCCATTATAGTGTTTGACACGGACATATCCTTGAACATACCTTCTAATTTAGAAGTAAATTGACACCCACATTCAGTCTGAGAAACAAAATTAAAATATTACAAAATGTACATTAAATTATTAAAAAAAAATGTACCTTTAATTTTGATATCATATTCTTTTCGAAATCATCTGAGACTGATTTATTTAGCAACAATCGCTTGGCTAGATGTGTCTTATAGTAACGTTCAAATACATCCTTTTCCAAGAGGAATCGGAAAAGTACCATTGTCTTGTCCAGTATTGTCTCAATTTCTTGTTCGGTCATCTGACAAAAAAAATAATAATAGTTAGCTTTGCAGAAGAAAAAATAAAGCTTAAACTTTACTTACACCTTTGCCACCTTTCTTTAACTTATCGTCAATAAAGAGCGATAAGTATTCGGGTGATTTGGTGTTGAGATTGAGAAAATATTCAAAATCAGAGGAAATCATATTCTTAAAGATCCTGTCATTGTTGAATGAATGATGCAGAAAATGGTCAAATCGATCTTTTAGGTCGAGGAGATTTTGCACAAATGTTATCGGATTGGTGCCGTTCTCCTCTTCTTTGACAAGCAGACGACCCTGTTCACGAAGGTAGGCTGACACTGTGTCGGCAATTACTTTCAAGCCTTTGTCTTTGAGGCGGGAAAACAGTTTGTATGTGCAAGCTAGATCGTCGGTTTTTGAATTTTTAATCATATAAACAACACCAGAGTTTTCCATTTCGACAATAGTTCTCATGTGATGTTTGATGAGCTCATCCTCGACAACCTTTACAATGCGAGGTTCTGTATCCTTATCGAGATACAATGCTGCTCGTGCTGATTCTTCTTGAATTCGTGCCTGATACGAGTCAAAGTTATATAATATCACTGAATTAAATGCACAGACAGAATGACAACATACCTCGACTTTTTTTATGCAAACACCAGCATCGTTTTCAGCTAAATATTTTTGTGATTCTACTTTGTAGAAGGATGCAGATTGCTTTAAAAATGGTACTTCGAAATCATCCTCGTACACAGATCGGGTATTAATTCCCAGCGACATTAACATTTGACATGCATTTTTTATGGCCAAATGATTGATTACCTCTCCACTTCGTTCTAGCAAAACCATACCTAGCAATGTTTCCCGCAAATGTTCCTGAATCACTGGGTGTCGAACGATCTTTTGAATCGAAACACATACATTAAATATATAGAGCCTTCAAAAATACGCCGACAAAAAAGAAAAAAGAAAAAAAAACTCACCTGTTCCTTAAATATAATCAATCCCAGATTGTATACATTTTCAACTTCACGTTGCTGCACAAACACTCGATCCATGTACATTAGGATGTCTCGGATCATGACCATAGACGTTTGATGGTCATTCCAAGCTTGATTCAATTTTGGCAAAAAATTGTTATGTAAACTGTCTAACACCTCGGGTCGCACCTTATTCTCCAGATGATCGGATACCACTTCTCTCAATCCAAAGTATAATCTATTGCCATGTTTGTGCAATACCATGGTGTATGCATTGCGATAAAGCTCTTCAAAGGACAAACCAGAGTTATTTTTCTTTTGGATTTCCTGAATCGCATTCTTTAAACTCGCCCAAATGGTTTCAACATATTTTTCGTCCATAGAAGTCTGAGAATTATACAAAAACAAAAAACAAAAGATAAAAATATAATTACATAGTTTAATAAAAAGCCTACTTGAAACCCAGTTCTATAATGTGAAATCCATAGTGGAAACAATCTATGGATTTCAAGGACTGATAAAACTTTGGGGAAATCATTGCGATAATATGATGACCGGCGGGGAAGTTGAGAGTTTCTTAATGCTTTTTGTGTCTTTCGCATTTTGAAGAAATTGTTACACCAGGCGCTGACTTTAAGCACGTGATGTGCATTTCTATTGAACGTTGCTGCAAGCCAGCCTCAGGTTTCAGATATTTATTTAAAAAACAATAATTTCAAATTCCCTAACGTCGGATTACTTTTACAATTTTTTATTTTAAATTAAAAAGTTGATATAATCGAAATGAAAATTAATTGAAAGCAAGAGTTCAATTCGAAGTTTATTAAAAAGCTGACTAGAATTATGCGTTTACAGTAGGAAGTTTTCTTTTCAAAGAAAAAAAAAAGTAATTCTCCTTGAAATGGTTAAAGACTGTTAATTTATTTTGTTTTTAATCCAACTAACATTTAAACAGAAGTGAATTTGTCTTATAAAAAGTGTAAACAATTATTACATTTTACATATTTTATTAAAAACTTGTCTAAAAACTGAAGTTTAAAAAAAAACTACTTAATTGACTTGTTTAGTTTTTGAATGAAAATAGAATTTGCACAAAAATTGGAGTTCCACCTTGGTAGAAAGGGTCGCCTTACGCGTTTTTTTATGTAAAACCTGAAACCTGAAATTCAAAAGTGAATTTACAAGATAGTGGTAGAGCAAATAAAATATTTTTTTTTGAAAAAAAATTTGGTACCAAACGACATCAATTTTATTTGTTTAAGTGCCTCAGAATTGATAGTCAAAGTTTTCAATAGGCGTTTTTCTTTTTTCGTTCAGAGCAGAGCACTAAACGGAGCTCGAACACATGGATTATGCACTGAACTTGTTCCAAACAGAGCTAACTCTGAACACTGATATGTTTTTTAAACACACTTGAACCACACAAATCATAACAAATTTTTATTTTAAACATAAGAGCAATTTAACACAAAACCTACCCTCAACTTCTTTCGCCAACTTATGTATCTAATCATTTTTTTCTTTACATTTTCCTTCTTGACACACATGGCATTTGGTGCGTTCAGCAATTTACTCACTTGCTCAGTTAATTATGTTCGAGCACGTCGAGTGCGATCTACACATGTTCAGAACGAAAAGAGAAACACATATTTGCATGCTCTCAGTTAAAAAGACACAAACACTCTGCTCTGAGCTAAAAAAGAAAAACGACTAATGTTGAGTTTCAATGAAAGCATCGCCTTAGGAGTTTATGTTTTTAAGCTCAGAACAGGGAACTGAGCTGTCAAAAAAAGATCTATTTTTTATTTTTAGCTCAGACACATCAGAGCTCTCAAGTTGTGCTTATTTTTCAATCAGAGCTAGCTGGAGCTATGAGCTCAAGAATGACGACCAGATGACGTAAAATAAAATATGTAATATGTAACTTTCTCTTTATTCATCCTTTCCTTTTGTCAACAAATTAATGATTGTTTTTCTATTTTAACTGTCTTTTTTTTTGGTTTATTTTAAAGCGTGATGATGGCATGTAAATCTTGCCAAAATGCATTTTGTAAAGTTCGTAACGTCTAATCAATAAAATATTTGATAAGTGTTTCTTAAAAAATATATTTCGTGCCTTTTATTTATTTTAACGTTATTTAAACAAAAACGTTTTGTAATCTATAAGAAACTTAACATTAAACAAAAAACATAAAAAAGATGAAGTAAACTTTTTGGCGCGATATGACAGACAGACGAGAAAAAACACATAAAAATGGATATTGACGTCGATTGTTCTTCCTCTGTAGGTTATAAATATTTATTATTTTATTATTTTGCATGTTCAATGCTCCAGTGTGTTTCATAAATAAATCGGAGAGCTCTGATCAAACTCTGCTCAGAGCGTACTTGACATGTTCAAGCTCTTCTCAGAGCTCAAAAAGTAAAACGCTTTTGAAAGCGCACTGACGTCATTCATTCAGACTGACGTTACTATATAAATAAATATTTATGTTGCCTAATAATAATTGTTAAAGTTTTTTTTTTTTTTTTGAAAAATATTTTGGGTGAGAATTAGTCCTCACTTTTTGGAAAAGCCCTCAAAATTGTTTTGTTTGTGGCAACGCTGCTTAATATTCCTCTTAAAAATAAAAAAATTAAATTTAGAAATGGTTCTGAAACCAGGAAAACCATCACATAATTAGAAATATTATCGACCCATTTCGCTCCTGTCCGTAATATTTAGTCTTGAAAGAATATTACTTCTGCGGCTGCAGCCAATAATAGTTGAAAAGCGCCTAATACCTGAGCATTAGTTCGGATTTAGAAGCAAGCATTCGACAATTGACCAAGTGCATAGGATCACTGACGTCATTGAGAAAACTCTTGAAGATAAGAACATTTGTTTGGCGGTCTTCCTAGACGTGTCGCAAGCTTTTGATAAGGTTTGGCACGAAGGCCTAAATTTTAAATTAAAACAAATTCTATCTGCAACATTTTAAACGCTTCTAAAAGCATATCGACAGTATAGACTTTTTAGAGTAAGACATGGAAACGATTATTCGGATATCAAAGAAATAGTGACTGAGCTACCAAAAGGAAGTGTTCTAGGTCCAATAGTGTACCTTTTATTTAAACGTTATACCTTAAACAGAAGACACTATCGTAGGAACTTTTGCTGACGAAACTGTAATACTAGCGGTGGACCAAACGATAAATTATGCTATGACTTAATTACGAAAAGCTCTGAATAATAGCCGTGTTCTTTTGGCAAAAGCCATTGGCAGCAAAGCAGAATTTACAGAAATTGCAAATACATCAACCTGCTTTCGATAACATTAAAAGCAGAAGTCTGCTTAGGATAGATTTGTGAAATTTTTTCGAGTATCGAATGATATTATATTGTTTAGTGGGTAGTTCTGATGACTTTGATGAATCTCGAAGTCCTTGTTTGTAGAGTTATTTGGAATTCGATTGTGAAGATTATTAATGTCGATTTTGTTTCAACAAAAATTGATCTGCCGTCGATCCGCCGTCAATTTTTTTCTCAAAATCAAATTCGTTTCAAATTAAAACTAATTTGTTTCTGGAAAAACAGATCCGTAATGAATCTCTTTTTGGAGACGGATTCAAAAAGGATTTGTACACAGATTCTTACACACACTACAATATTTGTTTTGAAGTTTTTCAATTGTTGTGTTGCCAATTAATTTTTATTTTGTGACAGTCTACAGAAAAAGTAAATTATTATTGTAAAAAATATAAAAATATTGTTAAAAACTGTTTGGAAACAAATATTACAAAAGTGCAGGTGGATTTAGGAATTTCCCCGCGGCGGTATCAGCAAATAAAAATGAAATATTGATGTTTTAACGAATTGAGGATTTGTTTTTTGTTTAGAGCTACCAAGCAACACACACAGTCACAAAAAGAGATTAGATCCGTAATCGTTTTTTTCAAAGCAAAAAAGGATTGGTTTTAGTAGCGAATCCTATTTATTGAAACGAAATCGACACAAGATTTCTTCTAAAAAATTTTAGTTTTCTTACCTATACCAACAATTGGAAATTATCAGATTTAATTTCATATGCCAAAAAGGATGATATTTTAGAGCTTTTCGGCGAAATTTGGCAAACACAACTGCCGAAATGTACACATATAAGCAAAAATATATAATTTGTGTTTTAAGTTGATGAACGAAAATCTTTAATTTATAATAAAAAAAAAACAAGTTAAAAATCTCCACCATCAAATTAATTCTAATTAAAGGGCACGGTAGTGCCCAACCAAGTTCTGGCACTACACCCTATTTACATGAACAAACTCAGGCGATTTTCGACCCCCCTCTAACTTCACTACCAATAAAATCAGGAACTTCATGCTAAGCTCACCAGGCTTAGGCAACTCGCCAAATTTCAATTCTTTAGCTTTAGTGGTTCCCGAGATATAAGACTGCAAAAATCGTAACTGACTTGAGTCAGTCACTCACTGACAGATCATCAAAATTATGGAGCACTTCCCGACATCGTTGAATCTTGTAATTTCGCACAACGGTAGGCCTTGTGGTATATACAAAGGAAAAAATCAAGGGGCGTGGTGCCCGCCCATTTTCATAGAATTGATATACATTAATTGGAGCACTTCTGACCGTCATGGAATGATTAAATTTGGTACAGGGCTAGGGCTCAAAGTGCAGGCAAAGGCAAAATTTTAAAATTTGAGATTTTAAATTCAGAGGGGTGGCTACCACCCATTTGCATAGAATTAATATCAACTGTGTAGAGAACTACTGATTGTCGTAGAATGATGAAAATTGGTAGAGCGATAGGATAGCGATAAACACCCATTTTTACAGAATTAATAGTAAATATATTGAGAGCAGCTTTACAAAGCAAAAGTTGAAATAATGAAATTTTTCATGCAGGGCGTTTCATCCACGACTTCTTATCAATTATTACCGTTTCAATAGATCACTTCACAAAAGGCATAAATTAAAAACTTACGTTACCTTATGAGACATTCATTGGGCGTTTATTCCACCCACCTTTGCGTAACAAGTCAGCCGTGAAAAGTAGTGAGAACTAAAAGTGCGCCAAGTTCTAAGTTTATTAATGTTAAATATCAAATATTTTAAGTACAGTAATATGGAAGAACCTCAAAATTATCAGAGAAATCTGTTATTTAATGATTACTGACTTAAATTGTGTTGGTTTACTTGGCAAAGTTTCTTTTATTATACCTAATTACTCAATTTTGCAATGAAAACTTGCCAAGTAAACGAACACAATTAAAGCCAGTAATCATTAAATAACAGATTTCTCTGATAATTTTGAGGTTCTTCCATATTACTCTACTAAAAATATTTGATATTTAATATTAATAAACTTAGAACTTGGCGCACTTTTAGATCTCACTACTTTTCACGGCTGACTTGTTACGCAAAGGTTTTTGTATATAGAACAACTTGGCTACTTTTTTAACATTTATATTTTTGGTGTGATACATATTTTAAGATATAGTTTATTGCCTAGTCAGAAAATGTCAAATTTTATTAATGGAGGTCGTAGATAATCAATTTGACCCTAAAATTCGTGTCAAACCAGAAACGATCTTACGTCATTTTAAATTCAGGGTCGAGTTGACCTTTGACCAACCAGTAAAAATGGATATAGTCGTCTTTTTTTCAGTGTTAATTTGTTGCGACGTTAATAATTTTTACCAAAACACGACTATTTACGCCAATTATGAGATACTAAAAGGGGATTTCTGTCCATATTTTATATACATAGCTAATTTTTAATTAACCTCTCTACTCAACTCGATTTTTGAGCCGCATGTAAACGAAGTTTAAAAATACTTAATAGTTAAATAATGAATGCGATCATTTTTGCAAGGAAACACAATGCGAACATATATTTTTATTGGCACAAGATCTGATTTATTGAAAAAAAACACCTCAAACACATAAAATAATTTTAGAATGAACATTTTCGAACACACAGATGTGGAAATTCAACTTTTTGTTTTTTCTTACTGCTTCGTATATATTTAATTTTATTTGCATCTATTAATTCAAGCTTTAATATTCTTAATGCCTTTAATCTGAACAAATAAAAATAAATCAATTGCATATTTTTTGCATTCAGTTATTAAACACAAGGTCGGTAATACCAATTTAAAAATAAAAAAAAATAGCTGGGGATCGTTCTTTTCAAAAATCCTGCTTTGCTGCCGATAGATTTACCAAAAGAAGACGGCTAAAATTGATTGACATCATCCCAAACGTGCGGTGATATGGACCTTAACGATGATTGAAGAACAGTCGAAATTTGTTGTTCTTGAAGTAAACGAGGACAAGACTAAATAACTCCTCTCAACAAATAACCAGTGAAAATCTACGCAAAATTACCCCAGCAGACCGATGTGCTTCGTTTTGGCGAAGCAAATGGGTTCAAAGTGCACGCTATGCAACACACTTATAGGCCAGTTTTGCTTTATTGGGTCGAGACCTGATCAATAATCACAAAACTACAGCTGGAATCTTTCGAAAAAAAAAATTCCATGATTAGTCCTATGTGCGATGAGATCGAAAGGAGGTACTAAAATGTTTTTTCTTTATAAAACCACAGCAAGCAAATTTTCAAAAACTTGAACGCAAAAGGGATGAGTGTCGTTTGAAATTTCTTTGTGGTTTTAGAACTATGGGGATACATTGAATGATCAGGGTTAACGAGGTAATCGAAAAGAAAAACTGTTTTGAGGGTACCAAAGTTTTCTTAAAGTGGTAAAAAGTAGTATAGATCTCCTCTACTACTTTTTACAACAGGATAGATTGGACAACGAGAGGCTTTCTTGTCAATTATATCATCAAAGTGTTAGGTTTGTTCAAAATTGCCATAGTATTAGCTCATCTGACCTGTGCGAGCGAATGAGGGCTTCAATCATTTTCATTGTGAATGCCCTGAATTCAGGTTCACCACCCCACAGCTAAATTCCAGCTACTCGGTTTTTCCTACTATATACCTTGAAGAGCACAATGAATCCACTAACACCCGACTATTCTGATGCTGTTTGGTGTATCATCACTTCGTCTAACCTAATCTAACCCAATTTGCCATGTACCGCAGGAATAAATAATTACATATTAAAGGGCAAATGTTTGATTCCTTCGAACGTAGGGAACTGTCGATGTTCGAACGTTTCCTTAAAAAATTTATTGGCACCGGGTATGGCTGTGATTTCATTCGAATTTGGCTTTGAGAAAAAATTATACTGCGAAGGTCCACGATCCCAGAAAACCGAGTTAATAAAATATTGCGTGGTAAACAAATTTCCTGGAAGATCCCCTATAGGGCACAATTAATTTATTAATTAGAACCGACTCAAATTTGTTTCTCGGAGACAAAAACCGCGGTCCACAATTCAAGATATTAATAGCATTTACATAAGTCATTTAGACCCCTTTATTGATACAGAACTTAACCATTTAGGGTCAACCAACATAATCTCTTATGTGACGGTTTACGCAGAAGAAAAATTTAAGTTGAACATAAATATTTATGATTTGTATCAGCAAACAGGCCTTAAACATTTGATTATTGTATTAAAATGTTGGTGGTTGTATAAAAATAAACATTGGTCATTAATTTCAGGAAAACCCTACATTTTTACAGGAATTCGCTGTATGGGCTTTTCGATTGAATGCGGAAAAACGATTCGAAAATTGTGAACATTTTTGATGCCAATTCTGATCTCAAATATAGAAGCATTTTCTCTTCCTTCAGAACAAGAAGTATTGTTTTGACAAGAAATTGAAAAATGCAATTATGTAGTAGGTATCACGAATATGGGTGGCTTTATCTTTAAGCTGCTTCTCACGAAACATAACATTGCCTACAATTTTTTTTTCATATAGTATCTATAAAAAAAGAGGTTATCGTCCGTAAGTAAGCTCATAACTCGAGAAGGCAATGTTCGATTTCCACAATTTGGGCTTGATGGATTCGTATCGGCCAACAGAGGAAAATCCCGGAAAATTATCTGGAAAATTGGAAATCCAAAACGATCCGGTAATTTATTTTATAATTTTCATTGGGTGCACAGTATTTAAAAATTGGATGGCAAAAATTGAGTTTAACCAATTTTGTTGTGGTGCAATCGGTTTTGAGTAAATAATTCAGTGGACATTTTACTGATTTTGTGAGTCGAATTCCATCAATGTTTATGGGTTTGTGAAATACAAAATTTCGCAACTTGAACTCATAAATAAAGAGCACGCCACTGCATTTCTCAAAAGAAACCAAGTATCTAGGTCTCAAACTAGACAAAAAGCTTAACAGGACATCCAATATACAAGAAAAACTAAGAAAGGCAAAAGTTGCACTCTTCTCTTGCAAAAAAGCCATTGGGAACTAATAGGGCTTATCCGCACACATTACTCACTTTGTACAAAGCGGTCGTCAGACCGATACTAACCTATGGGGTAGCAGTCTAGTAGACTACAATGGACAAAGTCAAATATTGCGAGAAGTTAAATAAGGTGAAATAGTCACCCAGCTTATATATTCCACACCCTCGGCTGCCCTAGATATACTACTTAACCATACACTCCACGATATTTTGAGCAAACAAGTGGACGCGAGCACAGCCATTCGCCTCAGGCCATCTTTCAATGTACCAACAACTCCATAAGTCACTCTAATATCCTGAATACATTCGGATGAAAAGACGATCCGACTACACCGCATACCAGTTAATCTTTGATAAGATTTTCCAAGTTACCATTCCACCAAGAACTGCTTGGGAGGATGAGTGGTTCTTAAAAGATGAACCAGCTCACTTCTTTACGGATAGTTCAAAAATCGAAGATGGATGAGTGGTGGTGTGTACTCAGACAGAATAAATCTAAGTCCCTCCAACTTCACCAATTCTACCTAATATGGAGGACGTTGGTATACCTATCGCTACTTAAGAACTTATGCTAAAACATGATGCCGTAGACAGATCTGGCCAACAATGGATATAATACGTTCCAAATGTTGTTGGTCTTTGAACAGAATGTATCTTAGCTCCGTAATTGGTGTTACACTGTCTAATTTCCAGACACGCCAAAAGCCTTGGCGTTTTCTCCAACGACTTTTGCGGAAGCTGCATGGATGAGAAGGAGGAGAAGACTATCCCCCATCTTCTTTGCTCATGTCCTAAACTCTCCTAAGGACGTACGTGGGAGAATAAAGGTTCGACGACCCCAATGGTCTAAATTACATTGAGATTCACCAGCTACATCGCTTCATTAGGCTCCAAATGTTTTAATTAAAGAGATAAAACTTCACGTGGTATCAGCATGTACGAGTACCATCTGTGATCTAAGTGTGTAAGCTGTTTTCTGACAACCACTTCAACCTAACTTGTGATTGCTGAAATTTTTCAATTGGTTCCAAGTCTCATCTATGATTTCATAATTATGAATCTCAATTAATTTCTTCCAACATTTGTTTGGTTTTGTTTTTAGAAATCATGTCGAAAGTGAGAAGGCCAAACATTCCAGGTCGCAGTTGTCATGGACCCCATATGGACATGGTTGATGGTGGCTATTCGTGAAAACGAAATTTCAGACGAATGCTCAGATCGGAATGTACTCAATAGAGCGAACAAGTCGCAAATTCGGGCAAGAACAACGTGCGGTCGTCCAAACTAGACACCGCTACGATAGACAACAAACGACGAAGAAGAAGAATCGCGGTGAAAATGGAATTGCAGCGACTCGCAATATGTTGACCATGAGAAATTGTTTGTCCAACGATTTTTGCTGCAAAAAAAAAAAACATCAATCACGTGTCGGTAAACCTCTAGTTTTATGTATGCGTCCGAGAAAAGAACGAAAAAATGAGAAAACAACAAAAAGTTCACCGACACAATTGCAGTTTGATTGAAACATCGATATTGTTACACTTCAGTTCTTTCCATTGTTTTTAAAACAAATTTTGAATAAAGAATTTGATTTGACCGAATTACATGAAATGTAAAGCCTCTTTTGGACGATCAGTTATCATTTCAGTTGCCAATTCACTTAAAAAAGGCAATGTATTTAGACATCAGTCTGGTGTTCAGTTGAGCTTTCATTTTACTTGTGAACAGTCGAAAGTCTGAAGATAAATTTCAATGAAATCGACAATAATATCATTCCGTTTCGACATAATCAGCCTTATCACGAATTCCATCATAATCGGAAACTTGTTATGAATCTTGAAAAAATCTATAAGAGAATCCATCGTAGTGGAAATACTAATACAAATAGCCATTACGAACGGATTCTGCGAAAACTTTTTTCCGGATTCGTAAGACTTTCTATTTACGTTGGAATTCATGATAGGGCTAATTGAAAGAAAAAGACAGTTGATTCTCCGCCAAGAATCAAGAAATATCTTAAAGAACGAAAGCTCCTTAATAACAGCCAGTATGGCTTTCGTAGCAATATGTTCACTGGTTATCTGATGGTACCTATATCTCACCAAAACAGTGGCACAAATCTTTACATCGTTTTGGAGAAAGTAAAATTATTGCGCTTGATATTTCAAAAGCATTTGATAGAGTTTGGCATTAAGCTCTCTTATCGAAAATGCGTGCATTTGGTATCGATGAATCTCTTATTCGTTGGATTAGAAATTACCTTTCGGACCGTTCAATACAAAGTTGTATTGGACGGTTTCAAGTCTGATATTAACAAAATAAATGCTGGTGTGCCCCAGGGCTCCGTATTGTCTTCGACCCTTTTTCTCATTTTTCTTAATAATCTCTTATCTGGAACTCCTAATCCACTAAATTGTTTTGCTAACGATAGTACCCTCAGCTTTTCATATTCGTTTGAAGAATCACTTCCTTGTTCTGCGGGTGCGCAACGGCAACGGTAGCCTATGATAAGCTCATTAAATTCTGATCTCGACAGCATTGTCCAATGGGAAATAAGAAAGCGTGTAGAATATAATGCTTCAAAAACCCAGTGCTGTCTTCTGTCGTTTTTTTTTTAATAATTTTGCACGCGCTCAAGGGATTATGAATACCGTTTATATGTTTTTAACACAGCGTGGGCATCCGGTGAAAGAAGGATAGGAAACATGTGTTGAGACTAGAGCTGGTTGTTGTCTCAGATTTATCTACATGGATGGCAGCTGAACTAATGCGGAGAAAATTACCGTGTCTTATTTAATTATGTCTCTTATAATTCGCATTATTTTATTTACTTCGTTATCATATTTATGGGTATACTAGTTTACTCAATCACATGTAATGAGTAATCCAGCAATTCATTTTATGACAATTTTTAGAATTCGTTAAAGCATAACCCACCCCCCATGCCGCTATCCATGAGCGGCACTTGCATTGAAGAAACCAATCAGCTGCCAGTCCATGACATGTGCCTCACAGACCACATCTTGTGGAATGAACACATATTTAATGTCGGCAAGAACGCTGCAAAGTGTTTGGGTCTTCTTCGAAGATGCAAGAAATTCTTCTCCCCGTCTGATCTGGCTGTAATCTATTAGGCCTTTATTAGTTAAAGATCTTAGATAGAATTCGAAACAGAGCTCTAAGAATGATAGGCGATAGAACTATAATTGAAACATTTTGATCTCTCGAACACCGACGAAATGTATCATGTCTTTCATTATTTCGTCGCTATTTTTATAAACAATGTTCTAGCGAAATAGCCAGTTGCATTCCTCCCCTCAAACTATTCAACCGTAATACTCGCGCTTCTAGGAATGCTCATCAGTTTACCCTTGAGCCCAACTTCGGACGTACTGTCAAGTGGGGAGATTCTTTCTTTAGCCGTACAATACAAATGTGGATGCATGGTCCACATAGTTGCATGGTTACCATGCTCTGTTTTTCCCACTCATTGATATTCTGAACTTTAAAACCAATGCACATCGGTATCTTCTTTTAAATTCTTCCCTATTTTCCTAACGCTCGTAGTGTGCTTGAACATATTAATGGTAGTCAAAATCCCTTTAGTTCGCGCACTATTATAAAAAACAAACTGGAATTGAAATGACGACTTAACTGAGAACTGAGCTGAAACACATTTACATAACAGTTTAATTGATGACTGAACGGCCAACTTATGGGAATTCCATCAGTTTCAGTTTAAGTTTCAGTTAAACGCTTCAGTTTTTGCGTTTAGACATCAGTTTAACTGAAAGCTTAGCTGATAGCTCAACTGAAACTGAAATGATCGTCTAAATGGGCCTTAAATGTTTATAATTATTATATTTTTTATATTAAGGAATTTGGACGACAGAAAGTTCGCCCAGTAGCTAGTCAATCATAAACGAGAAACCAAATTCTAGGTTCGATTATTTAATAAGCGATTCTCAAGATAACTGCATTCCCGTTCGGGGTTTATGGATTAACATAACGAGGTACATATACATTTGTTTAATAAATTAACTTCATAGTAATAATTTAAAAGGGTTCTTACCGGAAAGGCACGAATTCGCATCTTTCCTTCCTTCTTGGGAACTGTCCCCCTTAGATTCATGTTCTGGAGACGTCTGCAATTCTCCTCCACTTTACCAGATTTTCACAACAGAATTTCTCAAAGTTGTGTGTTATATTGGTTATCCTTCCTATGCAACTCTCAAGCCAATGCACGAATAGTATCCTTTTCCAAAATGTTGGCCGAGATCTCACGTTAATCGTTATGCATCGATGTTGTTAGTTTTAAAACACTCTGGCTTCCTTCCTGTCCTAGAATTTTATTTGAATTTCTGAAATAAATAAAAAAATTGTCAGTGTCAGCAAAGAAAAAAAAATATTCACAGAAAATTAAATTCATTCGAAAAAAACAATTGAACTATGTACATACATAGATTTTAGTGGAATTTTGAAGGCGGATGGACAACGAAATTGGTTTTTGCTACCTTTTAAACAAAAGGAATTATTTTTTCAATTGTTTTGTTATTTTCAGGGACGACAAAATAAACAATAAATTCGACTGAAAAAATGTAAAATTTTCCTTGTTTGCCGCGGCTATTGAACAACAATGGAGAAGGAGATGATGGTAATGATGGTTTCTTCTGATGTGGATCCTCCTCAAGTCGATTAATTTTATTTTTGTATTTCACTTGTCCACTTCTTGTTTGGTGAGTGAGATTAAGAAATAATATTATTAATTATTTTATTGAGGGGTCAATTGAGAGCAAAGATTTGTGTAATGGATAAACCAGAATTTGTAATTTTTCTTTCTTTATTTTCTATTTTAGCTATTTTGCGGCCAGAAACACAAAAAAATGAAAAAAATCACACCGTCAACATACACAAACAATATTCGCACTCGCATACAGATGTGGTTTGATGACTTTACACGATGTAAACGAAAAAAAAAGTGCACTTGATTTTGTTTTTTTGACAGTTCTCGGAACACTATTATTTTCCAGGTATGGCAATGTGGTGAGTTACTTATATACCTTTTTTAAAGATCCATTTTTTTTACCTGCTATTATAAAATATGAGGTCGTTTTTGGTTTTAGAATTTCACAAAAAAGCAATTCGATGTTGGAATAGTGCTATGCACATGAGAGCGATCAACGAATTAAGAAATATTGTTCCATTTTGACATTTTGTTCACGTCTTTTATTTTATTAGTCACGAAACGCGAATAGTTTGATTGTTCGTAATAATCAGATGCAATTCGCGACGACCTTTATTGTTTTTTTTTTCAAATTTATCTTGATTTGGCAATTAAAAATTTTAATGATAGAATATATTTTTACAATTTTGTTTAGAATTTAGGTTAGTAAACTATTTTCAAACGAATTGATTTGTTTCTTCGTCTATCGTTGGTGGCTACCATGTGAATACGCCTTAACAAGTTTTATGTTTCTTTTTATGTCAGCTCTGCAAATTAATTCAGAAATTAAATGCCCAACTACATTTCACTCATTTTATATAAAGTAAGACGCTTTGGCCAGTATTTCAGTGTGAGAATTATGTTAAACCCGAGTTAACTTACAAAATATGTTGGTTTAACCTTGGATTAAATCAAGGACTTTTGTACCATATAAGTTTTTTAGGATATTCTGCATTCATATACTTCTAAGAAATTTCTTGGTGAGTGGTTTGTCATTTAATTTGCAGGATTAGCTAATTCTGCCTTAACTCACCTTTTAAAAACTGGGCCCTATTATTTTTATGAACGAATGTGTAAGAAATAACATTTGGAAAGTAAATATATCAAAAAACAACTAATCAACCAATTACTGACAATTCACAATACATACGTTCAATACATAGTAATTTTTAAAACAATTTAAATAAATTAAAAATTACTTTACTTTTTAAATAAAAAGAGAAGTGCTTTCAGTAGATTTTTGGTGGAAAATAGACTTAATTTCAAGCTAGATCATATTTATATCAAAAGCCTGCATTATAAACAAACTGTTATGCATACTGACGCCTGTTCCGTATCCTCACTTATTTTACCCCACATACATCATCAATAACTAAAGGTACCAATCGAATCTTGTACTCCTTTGCAGACTAAAGTAGTTATTTTAGAGAAATTATGACAAAAAATACAAACATTGCTATATGGACCAGCACAAGCCATTTATTTTCAATTTAAATAAATGATTGCATTTTGAGAACGCGGGCAAAGAAATCTATGGGCAAACTATTTGGTGTCTCAAAACGAATTTACTTTGATGGAGAAGAGTTTTCAAGGAACTCCAACAAATATAGTAATTCATCAAAAATTTCGAAATCACAATTAATTTTTTTTGACAAACGAGGTGAATAAAAAATTTTTGCATCACCAATCTCATACCTCTTGGACAACCCGTGTATTAACACAAACAAAAACAGCCGACACGATACCGAATCAATTTTTTTTCGGAAATCGGAATGCGAAAATTTCACAAAATGTTATAATTCGATAAAATTTTACCAAGAAAACTTAAGTTTCACAAGCAATTACATCAACAATTCACGAAAAAAGGATTGAAAATCCTTTATTATCCTACAATACTTACATATCAAGCTTAAGGGCTAAAGTTGTACTTGTTTTTTTAACTCACAACACTTACACTATTCAGTTTCTTTTAATTAAAGTACTTTTTCTCAACGTTTACTATTACTCAAACAACTCCTCCATCTATGTTACAAATATCTTCTTGAACTGTTTTATTTGAAGCGATTTTTGATTTTAAATCGACTTCTTGGCCTGATTCTTAAATTCGTTACTTGGCGTAAATATTCAGGACGTCCATCAACCAATCTATCTTTCTACTTCTTCTAGGTGCTGTCAGTTTGTATATTCGGAGTAAAATGAATGCAGCTGTCTCTCTTCTTTACATGTTGCTTGCCTTTTTTATGGTATTGCAATTTTTAATTGAATAAGGCCCAGGTCCTACTTCATATATTTTTTTATGTTGGTATAAAACCTTATTTGACAACTTTCTTTCAATGAACAAACAAGTCACAAATTTTATTATAATGCCGGATTTACACGAGAGATAAAGTTGCAATAAAATTATTTTTGGATGAAATGTATTTACACGAGTTGAACAAATGGCAGATTTTAATGTTGACATTATTTTGCAATCATATATTGGCAAGGATAGAATTTTATTTTTGTATTTACACGGCCGCCATAAACTATCCAAAATAACGGGATTTTTTGAAATTATCAAAAAAATCAAAACCTTAAAACACAAGACTAGAAATCAAAACAAACGGAATCAAGAACTAAAACTATTGCTCTAGGAGCATTCTTGATTTTAGAAGATGTTACGGCTTAACTACATTGAACACACTTTTTTTTTTACAAAAGTGAAAAAATGTTTTGCCTTTTTGCAACCTACTACGCCAAACCTATCTCATATTTCAAATTTTAAGTAAAAATTAAAAGTGGTCTTACTTTTACTTTTGTAAAATTTGAAATATGACAAAACATCTTTTCACTTTTGTACAAAAGTGTATTGAATGTAGTTAGGAGGCTTTAAGGAGGCTTTACATGGATCTGCATCTGCAGACTTGAAGAAAAGTAGAGCGGGACCATAATATAAAACAAACATAAAAGTAAAACAGGGTACACACTAATAATTTACTCGAAATCTGCTATAAATTTCTTGACACATCTCACATCATATGTTCTTAGCTCAGGTATGTAGAAGCTCCTTTGAGAAGCAAAGAAGCTATTTTCGTTGTTTTTAAGCAAACCGAGGTGAAATGGTAAAAAAAACTTGAAAATTCGTTATCTGAACGGAACAAATTATGGTGCAGATGAAAATGCTATAATAAAGATGAACATGTTCATCTTCACTATAATCTGCAATCTTCAGATTCATACTTCCTATAATCTTCATACATGAAGATGATCTCCATTTTGGTCTTCGCTCTCTATCGCACAAGCATAGAGCAACTATACTCCTCCTTTACATGTATCTTCATTTTCATCTGCATTGACATCTGCAAAAAAAGGGGAAACAAAAAAAAACTCATACTTGTGCGATAGAGAGGGAAGACCAAAATGGAGATTGTGAGATGGTGTCAAGAAAGTTATTGCAGAGTTCGAGTAAGTTATTAGTGTGTACCCTGTCTTACTTTTATGTTTGTTTTATATTATGGTTCCGTTCTACTTTTCTTCAAATCTGCAGATGTAGATCCATGTAACGCCTCCTTGGCTTTATATGATTTGACATTTAAAATGGCAATTTGGCAATAAATAATGAACAATTTAATTTTTTCCTAGAATGTCATAACATAGTGTTTTTTTTTAATGTACATGCAAGCAATTTTAACAACAAGAGTGGATATAATTAAGGTTAGCAATCCGAGTGTACATAAAAGTGTACAAATATAGTTTAAATTTTGTTTAAATGGCGCTTAATTCGAGTGCAAACAAATATTTGTCTCGTAAAGTTTGATTAGTCCCGTTAGTCCCCTTTAACACAGGATAACTACATGAATCAATTAAAACAAGGTAACGACACATCTTTTTTGTATAATTTTATTGACGGCACCAGAGACCACAAATCTGGAAATTGTTGTTGTTTGTCCGATGTAGATTAATGGATTTTGGTCTCTAGTGCCGTCAATAAAATAAGACAAAAATTTTAATTCATGGGATAACTAGTTGCTGGAGATCTTTTCTATTTTCCCTTTAATGTTTATTGGCTCGAACGCACACTCCACGTAGTTTAAAAAGAAACGTCAATAAAAATCTTTGCGAATCGTTGACAGGGGAGGTTTAGTTCACTCCCCTTACTTGTTGCCCTTCTTTCCAACAAAAAAAGTTGCTGGCAACTCTATTTCCACTTCCAAAAGTGGTCTAAGATATCCAGTTAATATCCGGGTATTCATTTAATGGCGGAAAACCCAGAGAAACCTCAGAAACCAGATAATTTTATCTCCGCAGAAATGAACTGTCAAGAAAGTTTGTATGGTAAAACTATTCTGCAAAGCAGATAAATTTATCTCACGAATTTAATGTAGAAAGATAAGAAATACACCTTATAAAGTTAGTTTAAAGGACAGCTGATTATTTCCGACATTTACGCAGGTATTTTTAAAGGGGTGTTTATGCAAACGTCTAGCGGAAATTTATATCTTTCTGCATAGCCAAAATGTAGACAATACTCAAGTTAGTACACATACCAATTTTTAGCAAAATCGTTGGAGCCATTTTCGAGATATTTAGATAGTAGAAAAATTTGTATGGCAAGTACGGTTAGTTTTGGGGCTAAAACAATGATTAAAAAATCTATTTTGGACAATCTAAAAACTAAAACGCTTAAATACCAAGTTTGACGAAAATCGCTTCAGCCGTTTAGGCTGTAGAGAGTTGTACAGACAGACAGACGGAATTGCGGGACACACTTTTTTTTGGTGTTCTCCATAATTGTAATGTCCATTTTGATTAAAATCTCGACTTCGATTTTTTTCCAAATGCAAAACTTGCCATATAGTACCTATGCATATCGGAAGTAAAAATTTGGTGGTTGCTCATTGAAGTTGTTGTTGTCATTCAAAAATCATTGTGTTTTTTTTCTTTTATCGATGTTAGAAAAAAATCGATGATTCAACATTTTCAAATAGAGAAGCAAATTTCTTTCTATTTCACACCTATTCACGTACACGAAATAAAAATTACAAACACAACGAACTAACCAAAAAGAATCCAATAAACTAAAAAAAAAACAGGGGAAAAATAATTTGCAATAATGTTGCAAAGTCACAGTAATAACAATGTAAGACTTGTGCATTTGTACTTAATGTACAAAATATGTAGATGTAATTGTATAAATATGTTTATTTAATATAAATACTTCTTTTGGATTTAATTTATTGAACATTTTCAATTTTTATTGGTTTGTTTATATTTTCTGTGGTTGTGTATGTATGTAGGATTGACATACTAGATATGGACTTCTAGTTGTGATTCATTTCCATACAATATTTGCAAAAATATGTTTCCCTGTGTCAGCGACTATTTCAGGCCAAGCGGCGAAAAGAAAAAACAAATTGATCACTACCTGTTGTCGATATTACTTTTCTACAAATTTTAGCAAAGAAACAAGAACTATCTATTGGCACTAGTAGAAGAAGCCCCGCCATCTAGTGTTTGTTAGAAAGATAACAAATATAGTGCTGTCACCCCAAATTCTTTTTTCTTTTAGCTTATATCTAAAAGATTGCTTTTAGAGTTACATTCGAAATAAATGGAATACATTTCAAACCTGCAAAATACGTTGTTTTTGGTCACGTGACAAATATTCAAATGCAATTTTTTTAATTTAAACTTATATTTTGCGTTAAATTCTATAAAATGTATTCGTTTCGTTTTTATTATATTTTTCTTCTTGTTGTACAAAAAATAACCAAACTCTGACAGGCGGCTTTCAAATTCATAGTTATATATGATTTAAAAACTTTTATAATTGTAAAAGTATGATTTAAAAAAAATAAATCAAATTATCTATTTATCTTATTCTTTCGTCGAAAAGTTGAAACAAAAAATGAAATGTAATTTCAACTTATAATACGCAGTGTGATCAAATTTTATTCGTTTAATCGAAAAGTAAAAAAAAAATAAACTGATATTTGATCTAGCTTTAATCGTATTTCGTTCATCCGCAAGGAACTATAATATAGTTGTTTATTGTTTTCTGTAGAAAATACAGAAAAGGAAATTTTTGGATTCGAGTAGGGATTTCCTTGAAAAAAAAAAATCCCTTAAGTGCTGGTTTGACTTCATAATATTCTTAACTAACACAAGGATTGAAATGGTCGCTGGTGATGCTTTTTCAAAAAGGAACCATCGTGAAGTTGGCTCCTAGCAGTCCATATCTAGTATGTAAATGGTATGTAGCATATTGTAGCTACCTACATTTTGTTGTTGCTTCAAGACATTTAGTAGTTCGAAAGTGAGATGAGTCGGCGAGTCATCTCACTTCACTCGCTGAATAGCTGAATTTCGGTGCTGTTTTTACAGATTTTTTTTAGAAATATCTAATCCGATTATGTTCAGAAAAAAATCGAATTTTTGGTTGTTTAGAATTCAACATTAGTTTTCCTGTCGTATGATGTTAGTATGTTAACATACGGCAAAGCAATACTAAGAAAAAAAACGGAATTGTATCGAACATTTGAGGTTTTTTCAAAAAAAAAAAATGGCGTTTACGTTAAACCAATATTCTATCTTATTAATTTGGGTCAACACAATACTAGATATCTCAGGATTGGCAATAGATACATAGGACTGCATTCGTAGTCCAAAAAGTGCATTTTGTCATATACGTCAATCCAATTCTCAGCCGACGAAATAATAAATTTCATACAAAACGCGAATTCACAACAAAACAAAACAGATTAAGGATGATCGACGCTCATCTATGTTAACGAAACATCGATGTTAAAACAAATAAAATGCACGACTGGATCGCACGTACTTGCTCCTATGACCGATTACATTATATGCAAAATATTTTTAACAGAACAATATTTGTATGTATTTTTAAAGTCGTTTTTCACTTAATTTTTTATATATAAAAAATTCTTAATTTTTTTCCTAAAAAAAATTGGTATGAACATTTTAAATATTTAATAATATAAATTTAAAAACAAAATTTCAGAAAAAATCGTCCACCCGTTTTCGAAATATTGAATTTTCAAAACAAAAAAATATTTTTTTTTCAAAAAGCCAAAAAACCATTTTTCGAAAACTTTGAAATACAGCATTATTTAGAATTTGATATAGATCCCGTACAAAAATTTTGATCGAAATCCGTTGAGCCGTTTTGCAAAATTCGAAAATCAATAAAATGGTTGTATGGCAGGTACCGTTAATAATAAAATATTTAAAAAAAAAATTTTTACCAAAATTTGGACCATACCCAAAGTAGTAGACACACCAATTTTTATCAAAGCGTTAGGGCCATTTTCGAGATAATTAAGATGGTAGAAAAATTTGTATGGCAAGTACCTATAATTTTGGGGCTAAAACAATTCAATAATCTATTTTGGACAATCACCTAAAACGCTTAAATACCAAGTTTGAAGAAAATCGCTTCAGCCGTTTAGGCTGTAGAGAGTTGTACAGACAGACAGGCAGACAGTCAGACGGACAGACAGACGGAATTACGGGACCAACATTTTTGGAGTTCTCCATCATCGGAATGTCAAGTTTGATTAAAATCTCGAGTTTGATTTTTTTTCCAAATACAAAACTTGCCATATAGTAACTATATCGCAAGTAAAAATCGATGTTTCATTATTAATGTTCAAATAAGAATAAGGGTAGTTCCTCAAAAACATATGGATGTTTTAGATTCATCAAATAAACATCAAATTCTGAATTTACCAATGGAAAATCCCATTAGTCATTCACTAGACAACCGTGTTAGATGGTCTAGCGAAGGAGTAAGATGGTAAATATCAAACAGCAGAAATTCATTTCGCACTTATGGCGTTTTTATTTGGCAATCTGGAATCCTTCTCCGATCCGGGATCCCAACTGAGCACTTTTGTGTGATTTTGACGATTATGAATTTTAATGAGATTGTATTTGTGAAAATAATTGTGTACGTGGAAATATTTAAATTCAAAAAAAAAATTTTTCTTTTAAAATTATGATACAAAAAATGACAACAGTCGAGTTTGACGTTCAAGTATACGAATGTGTGAGTGCTTCTGGTTCTGATTTCAAATCCAGAAGCAAAATTCTCTTCTTTTCAGAATTAGAACTGTTATATTTACCCAAGTGAACACTTTCAGAAGAATCCGGAATGCTTCCGGATTGCCAAATAAAAACGACATTAGTCCTAAGAATAAGTCCTAAGTCTTTCCTATAGTCCATCTTTATTAATTTGGGTGTAAGACCCCAATTCAATCCAATGCTCAAGAATTTATTATCAAATAACTTCCTTTCAAACACCTAACCACCATAAAATCCATTCCAACAAACCAGAATTGCTGAGTTTTGCCTCAAAGTACAAAGATTGAATGATTGACCCATAAATCCTCATTAAACTCGCTTTCGTCCTTCTTGTTCTCTATATCGATGTGTACGCACGTTTTATTTTAATGACCCTTTGTTCTTCGAATTCTGCTCTTTTAACTTTTCTTTACTTTTGGCCATTTTTTTTGCTTGCTCGTGTCTACAAGCTATTTTGGCCCAACCAGTAGATCGCAATAAATTATGATCGGGCAAAGGGCTCTTGAGCTCGTGCTCTGTACTTTGGACGTTGCCGAATGTCTATTATAAAGATGTGCAATTTATTGGCAAGAAACGGAGAGAGGTGAATTGGTAGTCTTCCAAGCAGAAGACTTAAGCTCCAGAGCTACCTCTTGGTGAGATGTGAATAGATAAATGCCTGATAGAATAGAGCAAAGAACTCTTGGAATCCTAGGTATGCTCGATCTGATTTCGTGCCAGCCAAGCTACTTTAAGTTGCTATTTTTCACTGCATTACTTATCTCTACATAGGTTCAGTGAGGTTTAGAAAAAAGTCTTCGCAGCCCTACGGTGGTATAGTTCTACGGTTCAACTTTAAGGTTTAAAATATATGGTCGTTGGAAAATTCCTTTACCGGTCAGTTATTTATATGAAGAAATCTTAATCTCGGCTGTGCGGCAGAAGCAATGGCACCAAACCACCAGCACCACACGCGCTCGCTCACTCATGAGATGACTTTCGCTCTTTTTTAATGAAAACATTTTAATATAGGATTGCCAGAGGTCTACGTTCTTCGACGAAACCGAAGACCGAAAACGATCACTAAAAAACAACCATAATGACCATAACCATTTTTTACTTCGGAGGAGCATCGTTGCAATAAAAAAATACCACAAATGTTTATTGCATAGTCAAATTGGTAACATTGCAACTGCTCGCGGCATCGCAGGATCTGCCTAAAGAATCACAATACCAGAAATAGAGGCAGGCTCCAATGAACCAGCTGGGCATTTTCTGCATAATCTGTGGTTACCTGGAGAACGTATGAGTAAGATTTCGCCATGACTTCTATACTGCCGCCGCGCCGCCGGCCGTGCTCCGCTGACCACCAATGTTGGTGTGGTTAGTTGATTCAACTTGGAATCTACACTCCACTCCGATATCTCCCCTCACCGATTGAAGACTTTTTTCAAATATGCTTGTAGGTATACATATTGTAAGGCAACATCAAATAAGAGAAGACTGAAATGGCTAAGTTTTAAGACAAGGGATACCTACTCTTAAATCCTGTATAGGTTACTGTCCCAACGTTAATTCTGTGTTCTGAGTTTTCTGTGTTCTCAAAGGATTCGCCTTTACTTTTCTTGTGTGTTTGTTTTTCACCTTTGCTTATTTTTTTTTTAAATTAGTGTTCAAAAAGTGAGTGAGTTCATTTTTTATGTCCTGAGAATCTGTCTAACGCCCCCGCGCAGCCAATTATCCCAACCACATCATTCCTCGTTGCAACATCAATCAAAATAAATTTGAACCCAGTAAAACATCATCGTCATCGCCGCGCCGCGCCGCATCGTCGTCATCAGCACTGTCGGTGGCGATGTTAGAGAAGGAATTCGCAAAACCGACACCATCCTTAACACATCCTGCCTGGGAAGATTGATTTGCAGAGGATAACAAGCGAGGTGACGTGACACGCAATTTACTAACCAACGAGTTCATGCCACTAGCTGAGGCTCACCATTAGTAAAAGGTGAAGCCCAAGCCATTGAACCATCCATCCTCTCTCCAATGCATGGTGTTGGTGGTTAACTTAAATGACAGCGTTTTTATGAGACGCGAATTATTTCACTATGCGCATTGGGTGGTTAAATTTATGGGTCCACGTCAAGTAGGAAAGGAATATATATCTTCTTTTTTTTAAACATCGACACACACGTGGTAAGGACAAGTGTTTTGAGATAAGAAGTTCATCATCAAACAGGAAGACGGCATAGACGATAAAGTTTAAAATGATTGTTAGGTGTCCTAAAATTCGATTAGAATTTTTGGCAAAAAAAAAATAGTTATGTGGCGACTAAAATTACATACATATAAATTAAATGGAACCTACGACTTTCTCAATCTCAAAAAATATTCAACTGATCTGATTTCAATTAATTTTACACGGTTGAAAAGCAACAACAAAATTAAATAGGAGGTTTTCACGACCTTTCCTTCTCAAAAAATAAAAGATAAATTGTAAAATCAAATCATAAAATTCTTCAGTAGTAAGCTATTAACACCAACTTTGATCAGCAATTAAAAATGTTCCAAAGCAAATTAAATATTAAACTTCGAATATTTAATTGTTCAACATTAATGGATCGAGACAATGATTATGTAAACTGGGTGATAGCAAACTATGAATGCATATTAGTTTGCTTAAAAAAAAGCTACAACAAAAAAATTGTGTTGACATTCAAATTTCAAACAATTCATAATTTAGAAAATTTATTTAACACGCGTAACAAAAATCATTCATTGAACTTTACCCAGAGTTGACCCAGGTTTTTTTTACTCTTAATTTAAGAGTTTTAATTTTGATGGAGACAATACCCCCATTTATTTGGCTTAGGTAATACAAGCTTCATTAATTAACCTAACCTAAAACTATGAAACTTACAACTAAAAAGAAGATTGGAGTTTTAGGCTGGGAGTGCTGAGATTGAAGTCGAAACAGTTTTCGTTCAAATTAACCCTACGCAGCATACGGGAAATAGTGGTTGATTGAAATCATATGTTAGGTTAGGTTAGAAGGGGCAAGAAACGGCAAGCCGCATCGCCTCACTCGGATCTCAATGGATTCAGTGCGGTTCCCAGGGTAGGAAGGGAGGAATTTAAGGAGGGGAGTAAATTGGAATATACAGGTTTGAGTTTGGGGCCTCCTTAAACCATCCTGACCTTTGAATACATTTCACGATATGTTTAAGTGGCTTATTCGACATATCGCCCAGTTCGTCGAAGAAATAATCTCCGAGGGCTTCTTTCCTTGTTCTGGCTAGGCTGGGGCATTCACAAGGGAAGTGAAGTGAGCCCTCTTCCGTCTCTTCGTCCATACAACCTCTACCTAAATCAGATGTGCTGATGCCCATTCTGGTCATGTGGGTTCCCATTGAGTTGTGACCCGTTAGGATGCCCATTAGGAGGGGCAGTTGAGGTCTGTTAAGCCCCAGAAAATATTCTGTTTTTTCCTTAGAGATTTCTGTCCAAAGATTTCTCAAAACCCGACAGCTGTCAATTCCTGACCATCTGACGTTTGCAGTTTTAAGGAAAGTTTGTTGAATTCTTAAATTTTCTTGAGTGGCACAAATATTCCGGAAACGAATTGGCTCGGTTCTAGTGATGATCCGGATTTGGCCAGTTCGTCTGCTATTTTATTTCCTTGTATATCACTATGTCCTGGGACCCAGATTAGGGTGAAACCATAAGAGGTACGATGAGAAGGAAGGTAGAAGAGGCGAGGGTTTCTTATAGGTTACGGGGGTTAGTGCCGAAAAAGATAGATTTGTAGGGGCTTTCACAGTCAATGGAACCTTAGAGGAGTCGATGAATGAAGAGAAACTCGGTCATTTCTCTTCGCTCTTGTTGTATTATAAGGTTAATTAGTTGGATGCGATTTTGATAGGGGGATTATTCCAAAACAGGCCGCGAAGAGCGGGGCTGTATATGCTCACGATTCAAGAGATATGAATTTGTTGATATGGGGACCGCACTTCGAGGGCGTATTCAAGTAGCGGGCGGACAAAGGTTATGTAGAGTCATCTGGTGACGTAGGGGTCGAAGAATTCTTTGGACCATCGTTCCACAAATCCAAGCGCTGAGTTGGCTTTTGAAATAATATTATCGATATGTGTCAAGAAGTTAAGCTCTCGGTCACATAATATGCCGAGGTCCTGGATCGGTTCAACAGTGATTAAGGATTGATTGTGAAGAAAGTAGCTCCTGCGAGAACATATTATGGGTTTGCGTGAAAAAGTGATTGACTGACATTTGGCAATATTGAGCTCTAAGAAGTTTTTAATATACCAGACTAAGAAACTTGTCTTGAACAACTTGCAGTTGTCTTGAACAACTTGGTATTGTCAGCGTATAATGAGATATGGGAATGTTTAATGACCAATTCAATATCGGTAATTGTCTGAATAAAAAGGAGAGGGCCTAAGTGACTTCCTTGTGGGACCCCGGAGGTAGCTAAGAATGAGCTGGAGAGAGCAGATTTGAAACGAACACTGTAATACCGGTTTTCCAGATAAGAAAAAATCCATTTTAAGAAGATATATTGAAAGCCGAGGGAGAACAATTTGAAAAGTATAAGCCGAAATTTTTTCAAAAGCCTTGCTAAAGTCAGTAGAGATAACATCCCTTCCGCTCTCTAGAGCTGAGACGGTATACCATACGAATTCAACTAGGTTAGTGGTTGTAGACCTGTATTTGAGAAAGCCGTGTTGTCTAGGGGAAATGAGAGATTTACAACGGAAACTTAAAATTTCATACAAAATACTTTCAAATATTTTAGGGATATGTGAAAGCTTAGCAATGGGACGATAGTTTTTAATATCGCTCTTAGTACCCTAGGTGATTAACTCAAATAGATTTTTGAATCTTTTTTTTTGAGCCAAAACTAACGGTATACCTGTCATACATCATAATTATCACAAAAACGACTCTAACGATTTTTATAAAATAAATCTGTGCGCTAATATAGGAATATTCTACATTTTGGTCAAAATTTTTTAAAAAATATTTTTTTATTAACGGTATACCTACTTGCCATATAATGTACAACAATTTTTTTTATTTTCGACTTTCTCATATTCGGTTGGACTGATTTTGATCAAAAATTTTGTATACGAAATAGTTCAAATTCTAAATAATATTGCACACCAAAATTTTCGAAAAATATTTGTTTGGATTTAAAAAAAAAAATTGTTTTTCTTATTGAAAATCCAATATTTCGATAGCGGATGACGATTATTTTTCGAAATTATATTTTTAAGTTTATATTATTAAATACATCGTCATACCATTTTTTTTAGAAAAAAATTAAGAAATTTTGTATATAAAAATCTAGTAAATAAAATGCATGACTGGATCGTACGAACTTGTTCTTGTAACTAACAACTTTTGTGTAGCTAACTACTGATGCTATTATTAGGTATAGTTTGTGTAGTTATATTTTGCAGGATTAAAGCCGATGTAGGTAAGATAACACTGATTGTTAATATAATAAATTGTGGAATACCTATGATTCAAGGAATGGTTACATAGGTACCTACCTACAAATGTATATTTAAACGGATTTGAATTATGAAAATTAGGACGGTATTATGTACCTACCTATATATATAGAGAACCCAAATGAAAGTGAATGCTAGGTGGGTATAAATCGTTTTTTTAAACTTATTAAGACTGCCAAAACCTTCACTTTAATCGGCTTCTCAAAAAAACCAAGAAAATCATTAGATGCAACCGATCAATGAAAATTTTATAAAAGAGTATTATCGAAAATTGTAGGACCGATTTTGATGAAATCCGGTTTTTTGTTTTTAGTTTTTTTGAAAACAAGTGTTTTTTTTTGAAATGTTGGTATGCAGTTTCTTAGAGTTTATTAATATACACGTGACCATAAAATTAAAAAAAAAAAATTTTGATTAGTTTTAAAAATATTGATTTTTCAAAATAAAACAATCAAAAATTAATTTTTATTATAAATAAAAAGTTAATTAAAATTTTAATAAGAAGGTGTTTTTTTTTTTATTATAATACAATTCAATATACTACTGAAATAAGTAGAAGACTTAGCATTATATTTAATTGGACTTGTTGAATTATTGATTCAAAATAGCTTTTAACGATCTTTAGTCCACAAAACATATACTAAATAAATAAATGCTAAGTCTTCTACTTGGCTGAGCAATTTCAATAGTATATAGAATTGTATTATAATAAAAAAACACTTTATTAACTATGTCTGGCCAAGGACAAAATCTTCCAATTTTAATGATTAAAATTTTAATCTTTTTGTATATAGTTCACATTGCTTTTTTGTCAAAAAATGCAAGTAAGTTGAACTGAACTTAACAAAAATTGCATATTGGTAAGGCGCTCACTAACCAACTGATGAGTCCAAGTGAGATTGCCGGGATGAAACGCAAATTTTGTGGACTAAAGGCCGTTAAAAGCTATTTTGAAACTAAAATTTTAATATGTAGAATTAGTTTGGCTGCCTAGATCTTCTCAGATATAAAATTTGACAGAAATCCAATGAACAGTTACCGAGAAAGCCAAACATTTAAAAAAACCGTTATAGGAAAGGTACCGTTAATAGACTTTTTCCGTAAACTTGGTTGATATCAAATGATAGCTATTACCAACAAAAAAATTCTCAAATTTTTTTATCAAAATCGTTGGAGCCGTTTTCGAGAAAAATAAGATTTTCCTTCAAGGTCATATGACAGGTACCGCTATTTTTAGGCCTAAAAATAAAATTTCAATTTCCCCTCTGAGAAATGCCAACATAATCACACATACCAAATTTGAAGATAATCGCTTAAGTCGTTTAGGCTGCAGCTCGTTATACATACAGACGGACAGACTGACAGACATACATTTTTTTTGCCGATCACTTTTTTGGCTTCTCTATGATCTGATAATATCATGTTTGATCGTTAGAATTTTTTTTTACCAATGCATAACTTGCCTTCTAGTACCTATAATCGTAAGTAAACAACGATTTAAAAATATATTTAACCGTTTCTACTAAGATTATTGGGCTTACGATGTGATCGAACATGAGAGCAATTTTATTTATCTTGAATTAGAAAAATGTATTTATAATACAGTAGGGAGATATATATGTATATTCATGCTTATATGCAATCCAACCAAATCAATGAAAGTAATGTGACATCCGGCTAACATATTTTTTTTATTTTTCAAATCTCTTTGAAACCTACTTATCAATAATTGTTTTCGCCAAGTTTTCAAAATAAAACTTAGCCATATTACATTTGTTGCAATAACACACAAAACAGCATAAGGAAAACAAAAGCACGAACCTTCATAACTATTTTGTGTATATACATTGCATATCTACTCTTTATCATTATTTTCCAAGTAACAAAATGTTATGCATATCTTCATAATAAAAAAAATTATAAAAGAGAATTGTATGTAATTCCAGTTGAGCATTTCAAGGACTTCATTGCAATTGCAATTGCAATGCAATATGAAAACAATAACATTATCACGTGGTCTGTCTATTCTCTAAAATTTTCAAATGTCCTATTCGTATAAAAGAGCGAGAAGAGAAAGATAATAATTTATGTAAGTGCTATGTATAGATATGTATCCCATTTCTTATACAAACTTAAATAACAAAACGTCAAAAAAAAAAAAAAAAAAACAACACTAAAGGCGCGTAAGTTTGACGTCAACAGAACCGTTGAACAGTTGCACTATTGCAGTTCTTTAAAGCACGTGTTTTTGGAGCACGAGATAAGGGTTTTCCAAGGACTTCCACTGCGACTGCGTAGTTTTTAGGATATAGTTGGAAAGTGTGAGAGAATGCATACACTTAAGAGGGTTTAAAGGTGTTTCCAGTTTATAACTTAATCAAACTGTGCCAATTGAAATTTTATCCATTTTTTAAATGAAATAATAACAAGTTTTGGTGCGTGAAATTTTATCGAAAAATATCAAGTACCTATATATGTATGTATATACATTTTTTTTGGTAAAAAGATATTGCCGGAAACTGGCACACATTTACCGGTAACCGAGGAAGCCATTCATTAAATGATTGGCGAAAATACAAAAGTAGTCAGTGTTTTAGAAGGTATTTAGTTTAGGGTAAGATTTGTAGCCTATAATACAGTATATCCACTTTGAAGCAAATTGTTAATAACAAATAAAAACTCCATATTTCGTGCACTTCACGTTTTTCTTATTCACCCCGGTTGAGGTTTTATAACTGATAATGTTTATTATAAGGACTATTAACATGGGAGCGACCAACGACCAATACAATTCTCGACGACCATATTGTTTTCGCATCTTGTGCTAACAATATTAAAGAGCAAATTTTAGTTTACGAACATATATGTACATTATATTTCTACCACTTTGTCCCCTTTCACACAGGGAAACCAGTTGCTGGAAATTTTGTCTTGTAGCCTTCACATGAAGAAACTGGCACCAAGAAACTGAGGAAGAAACTGGGAAGATTTTGTTGGGCTGATTGGAATGCAAAGCAAAACGTCAAAAAAATCTCTTCAAATCGTTGACCGGGGAGATTTTTTTATTCCCCTTACTTCTTGCCCTTCTCGCCATCAAACTCCCAGTTGCCGGCAACTCAGTTTCATTGTGTGAAAGGGGACTTTGTTTAGAATTTGTAAACAAAAAAATAGGTTTATACATGCAACAACATGTCAAAAAGAACAAGACATTAGCGCTGTTCAAATCTTGGCCATGGATTGAGTTCACGTTTTATATGCATTTAATTATTTTCTCTGGTTTTTCTTGCATGCGAATGTTAGAGGACAATTTAGAAGTAGAATAGGAATAGAAAAGGAAATGAACGACATGACATGAAACTGCCTAGTTTTTTTTTTTATAATCTACACGCGCTCAAGGGATTATACTATCCTTTAAATGGTTCAACACAGCGCGGGCGTGATGTTCAGGAAGAGAAAGAATGATAGGAAAGATGTGGTGCGATGTTCTGAAACTGTAGGTGGTTGTTGTCTCAGATTTTATCTCCAAGGATGGCGGCTGAACTAATGCGGAGAAATTTCCGTGTCTTATTTAGCTATGTCTCTTATAATTCGCATTAATTTTCTTATATTCATATTTTATCGGTATACTAGTTTTACTCAATCACATGTTGTTAGTTCTATGCCTAAACAGCATGTAATGAGTAAACCAGCAACTCACTGTATGACATTTATTTTTAGAATTGGTTTTTAATGGAAAAATAAGAGATCATAGACTACGGCAGGGATCGAACCTGTGCCCATGAGGTTGACAGGCGAACATACAACTATCGCTCCACGGCCACCCCAAAGTGAGTAAAAATGCACTATTTGTGGATTGGATTTGGATTGTGCTTGTGATGCTGGACATCTGTATGGTCAGTGGAGGCGGCCTGTAAACATCAATAGTTCAAAATTCCGATACTATCGATAGCTTAAAAAAAAATCTATCGATATATCGATCCACACTCGATATTTTAATGAAGCAGAAATATAAAATAAAAATCTAAATTAATTTAAAGTTTTGTATCGTTAAATGATTTGCAGTCAAAATCAAAGATCAACAATAAGAAGATCTGAGACAAAGTCAAAGGCCAAGTTTGATAGCATGACCAAAGACAGCTGGATCGCTTTGTGCTGTTATACCGCTTAGGGGGAAAACTAAACATCTGTTTTCCAAAAACAATTGAATTGGTATGGTAATCTGAGGAACAACTGATTCAAAACTGCAGTTGTATATGCAATACAACTGACTTGACAGCTTACATTCGGATCGAAAGCTGAAGTCGTATTTTCGATTCAATTTCATTTTAATTATACACAGGCTTACAAAATGTTGGAGCGAGATTGAAGTTATATTGGTATCAAAATACCTTAGACACTGATTTATTAATTTTTGAGCTCAAAACATAAACGTCAAGGTCCTAATGGGGACGATAAAACTATGATCGGAAATTATCAAGGTGGCTTCTTCATTTCAGGCAAATCAATTAGGTTATCAGATCTTCACTCTTAGTCAGGCGAAGGAAAAAAATCTAGAATTTATAATTATTGACCTGTATGTGAGGAAGGACGATTCCGGAAACGCAACAATCACGAACTGTATGCGATCTACTTCGAAGCAGATATTGCAAAAAAAAAATAAGTTAAATAAACCCCGGTGGGGAGGTCACTAATCACGGATGACCGAAGAGGAAATGGCTCAGAAAGTGCTTTTAGCTCCTTTCATTGGATGCTCAACTGGATGACATCGGCTAGAGATCAGTATAAGGAGAGAAAATTGTTGAAGGAGGCCAGCGCCAAACAAGGGTTTCTTTTAGCAATGACCACTTCATTCGACCCAAATCTCTTACCTTCGAGCCATTTCTTCATATTTGGAAACAAGTAATAATCGCAGAAGGCCATATGGGGAATATACAGGATCATGCCGACTCGTACACCGGTGCGTTTTCCTAGGAAAAAGAACTTTTTTCTTCGCCAAACGCGTCCGTTTTTCTTTAAAATCTTGGAATCGATGATCATTTTACCCTTTTCAAGTTAATCGATGTGATTAACACTGCGCTCATTAATAAAAACTGTCGCCATGACCTTGTCGGCTTCGATGCACCAGAAGTGCTTTGTTGTCAATGTTCCTTGATTGCTTTGAGTTTTGGTGACTCTAAGCTTCATGTACGGTTACGAAACGGCCCAAAACCGCTATAGAATTTGTCTGGAACATCGCCAAACACACCTATGAAGTTTTCAAATTAATGCTTTTGTTGTCGATTGTGAGGAATCTAATGTGGCCTATTCAAACTCGCGTACTTTCACTCGGCGATCGTCCATTAACAAACTATGGATTTTTCGACCATTTCAGGTGTAGTGATTTAAATTCGACGACCAGAACCAATACGTTTAGTGTCACCTGGGCTTGAAGGACCGAATTATATAAGCTAGTGGGGAATGGTTACAATCGATGCGATAGTGAACAGTCTTCACAACAATTGTAAAGGTTGGGTTGGGTTCGATATCCCTCTTGTTAACAATCCTGCTTTTTATGATCCCTCTTATTAAAACCCCGTTTTTTTACCATCCCGTTTATTAAATTCCGCCTTTTGGAATCAACAAGAGATGTAAAAAGGACGGCGCGTAAGGGGGGGTCACGCTGCCCCTTGCAATCAGTCTACTTGGCCGAATATACAATTTGGCGTTGGGTTGAGTTTGGATGTATTCAAAGTTTTTTATGTAACATTTAACAAACCACAAGACGGGCTAAGCGAGATTAAACGGGATTTTAAAAAGTGGGATTATAATAAATCCCGGTTTTTGAATTAAAGGGTGCTTAAAACTTTTTTTTTCTGGATTTTTGAAAAACGGGCTTCCGATATGAGTTTTTGTTTGAAGTTTTTTTCTCGCAAATTAATGATCACTCAAAATTCACTTTTTCCATTTTAACGAAAATGCTCGTAGGCGTATATATAAAATGTCTACCACATCAAAACTCTGACAGATCTCGTATACATGATTGTTTTATTGATTTCAAAAATTGGTGCCCTTTACTCCATAAAACTCAAAAAGTATAAACAAAATATCTCGCTAAAAGAAAGCAAGCTAATTCTATTCCATACTTGTTTAAACCTATCCAAATAATATCATATTATAGCCTTATTACACTGACTACTTGACTCCATTAAAAAAAATAGAGCAGAATATATAAACATTTAAATTTTATCAATTGCTGTTTCGACAGTAGTTTTAAAAGTGGTATCACTGGTTTGAATTGCTACTAAGCTCACAAGCAAAAATGCTGTTAACATTCCTACATAATTGCCTTGCTCAGTTTTCAATTGAATATAATGTAGTACCTTATCAAAATAGTGTAGACTGGAAGTTGCTATTGGAAAAATTGGAACTCTTAAACATTCAAATCGTTTTATTAGACATCACAACTTAGTTAAATGCATTGAGCATACGAATCACAACACATGTAGGTAAGCTTAACAAATTATTCCTTCTAGATACCTACAAAAAACTCTTTGATGATCTACCTTACCCAGAACACTAGCTTCTATAGCAAACTGTACAATCCAGTTTCTTCCGTTGCTGCTTGCTTGCTGAGCTGATGCACCTCTCGCTATCGTGCTGTATAGCAAGAAGAAGATCTCTAATACTCCACAATATCTTATAAATTAGGTACATTATGTATTTTGAGAGCAACAGGCTTCATGGCATACATACATGGTGGTAGTTTGTCCCACAAATCTCAAACTGGCCTTCTTCGTTCGTCTTCGTTGTCAAATGCATTTCTTAGGTGCAGCACCAGCTGTAAAACTGCAGTGTGTGTACTCTCCAAAGTCTATAATCCATTAATCTAACTGATATCAGTCGTATATATATGTAGTGAACTCTACACTTTTGTATAGCTTGGGTAGATTGGAATTGGAAAGTGCCTATCTATTATTTTTGTGTTTGTTTCTCTCTTTTGTTGGACTATTCCTTGTTGGATTCATTTTAACTGGTAGGTTAGGTACTGAACTGACTTTGGCCATCACCATCATCAGCTTCTATATCTTAACAGCACAGCACAGTACCAGTGCCATCACCAGCACTGAGACTGAAATCAACCAACATCGGCAAGAAAGCCAACTATTGTACCGGCGCGAAGCAAATAATTCCGATGGAGTATCTCAGACGATTTAGTCACCTGTAAAGGTTCCAACGTGCCACATCGTATATGGTGGTTGGCTCTTGCTCTTCTTTGCGTTATTTGTTCAAAATTGTGTTTTGTCTTTGCGTTTATTGGTTTATCGTCTGGTGTCGTGAATTTTTTTCTATTTTTTTTCAATTGAAATTTTTTGTTCACAATTTTGTAATAATTAGGTTTAAATATTTAAATTTCTTTCAACCTTTGTTTTTTTTTTTTGAACGAGTGCTGTCTTATACCTACTTCGATTCCCTATTAATTAACGTATCATATACATATATATACATACCTACCGTTATTATTTGTGGTTTAATCACGAAAGTTGAAGCGATTTAATCGTTGGTGCGTGAAAACTCGATTAAATAGCCAGCCGACCGACCAACTGCATTTAAGTGAAATTTTTAATTCGAAAATGTAAATTAAAGAATAAAGAAAAAAAATATAATAAGTAAATATTATAATTAATTTGTCTTATCACTTTACGGTATTTTTGTAAGTAGGTATTGTGAATCCGTTAATTTCTTGTGTGTTTATCCAACTGGTCATCAGGTTGTATCTTCATTAATTTATTATCTTCTGTGTGTTGCTTCATTCGTGGTATTTTTTATTTGGTTTGGCTTAACAGTTGTAGCCTCCAGTCTGGATTGTGCCGAATATTTTTAACTTCTTTTTTTTTGTTTTGTTTTATTTTGAGAATTTAACAAAGTACAACGAACAGGTGTCAACGTTTCACCAAGAATACACCACCCCAACTCACTAAACCGCCAAAAAAAAAATTAAAACGAACCAACGAAAAAAAAACTGTTTATCACTTAATCGGTGTGTGGAAGGTGGGAGGAGAGTTTCCCATCACTATTGAGCAAGGTGCGTATCTCTAGATCTGTTTGTTATTCACGATGATGGGGGAAGTCAGAAAGGGTCAAGTGGTTTTTTTTTTTACTTATGGGAAATTTTGCTCATAAACAAAGACCCGGTTTTAAAGTCGATTCGGTGCGGTGATGATGGTATAGGTATTTTGTGGGCTTCTTTTCGATGAATTGTTTTGTATATAAGTATCATCGCCCATTCAGATTTAAAAACAGACATTTCTTGGTTGTCCAGAGAATGTGGTGAAGAGTGGTGAAGCTGATTGTTTGAAAATAACATAGGTAGAGTAGAGAGAGAGGTAACTTGTTAGGAGTCACTTTAAATGCAAAGGTCACATTGTTTTCGGTTTTGTTTTGTTTGGTTTGTCTGTCAGCATCCGTTCAATGACAACGCGACGATTAACATTTAGATTCAGACATTCAGAGTTCAGAAGAAGAAAACTCAATATACCTAAGTACCTATCTACATAGGTTCATTTAGTAAGTCATCGATTTTCATTCCTGCTTTGGTGATGCGATGCGGTCGTGTTGTTTATATTTTTCGGAACGAAGTTCGCACAAATAAAATGTAAAGTGTGTCACGGTGTCATTGCACTTGCCACTTGCCATTTAGCAAAGGAAGGAATTTGTCCTGTTTGAGGGGGGCACTAGGTAGGTAGGTATCTAAGTTTCCTTTTGATGTTCTGCATGGGTGTTTAAAGTGGATTTTACTTTGAGATTTTTTTTTCTTATTTTCAATTTCCTTAATTATGAACGGTGAATTTTGATGGGGGAAACCGGGATGTTTTTTTTTTTTAAATTAAAGTCGACTTTAAACTTTTGCAATTTAGATGTTTTAACTTAAATAATTATTATAAGGTATCTAAGGTATATAAGTATATAAGGTATCTATAAAAAAGTGTATTTGGCTTAACTTTGGTAAAAAACAATTTTTTTAGTTAAAGGGCTTTTGACTAACCTTAAAATGCCTCACGGCTCAAAACAGAACCTCTGTACATACTTGACACTACATCCGAAGATGGGCTAAAGAGTAATATTAGGGCAATCCTAGAAGCGCAAATATTAGAGAATTTTAAATTTGACACAAGGGTAAAGTGGAGAATATGTCAAGAACAGCTGTCCTCCGAAAAAAAATTATTACATATTCAAAAGTTTAAGTTTTAAAAATAAGCAATCGAATCTACAATTGAAATGAATATTGAAGAACTTAAAGAAGCTGCCATATCTGCATTTATTATTTTTTTATTTATGGCATCCAAGTTGCTGTGTTTTTTTTTTCTTCCAGGCAACATATACCTGGGACCTATATAATACAACGGGACAAGTACTTGTAGCACAAGTCAAATTATATAAGTTTAAAAAAAATATGTAACACAAAACAGCAAGTCTACAAGCTATGTGGCAATTGTCATTTTAAAATTTGACAAGGGGAAATTGTAGGATTTCCCTTTTTTTGTAACACAGAAAGTGGCAAGTATCGCATAAAATTTGCTTAACTGTTGCTATAGTGTATGACAGATTGTGGAAGAAAATACCATACCTAAATAATTTATAAATTTGTTTTCAACACATACCTATTCAGTTTAAAACGTACTTTTTTATTTTGATTTTGATAGTGACAATGAGAATGAAAACAATAAATCTTTTAACAGATTAAAAGTGCTTAAACCGAGAATAAATTCTAAAATTGACAATCTTTTGTCTTTTGTGAAAAAATTATCCGTCTTTGCTTTGGTCAATAATACTCGAGAGTTTTTGCCAAACTAAATATCTCTGTCCACTTTTCACTTTTTTTTTCTTTTGTAAAATAGCGTTAAATGTTCAAAAAAGAGCTATTTTTGTCTTCTCTTATTTTTCTTAAAACAGCATTTTTTTTCCTTCCGGAATGTTTGCCATGTTTTAATTTTTGGCCACTTGTCCCACAATGTGGGTAAGTCAAGGGAAATTTATTATTCTGACAAGTGTAATAGTTTTGCGCTTTGTTACAGAATACACGTCCTTGTCGTACAAGTATAGTTCGATATAAGTGAATCACACCAAAAACATAAATTTTAAAAAGGAAAGCAAAGTTATTCTATACACAAAAACCTTTGCATAACAAGTCAGCCGTGAAAAGTAGTGAGATCTAAAAGTACAACAAGTTCTAAGTTTATTAATGTTAAATATCAAATATTTTAAGTAGAATAATATGGAAGAACCTCAAAATTATCAGAGAAATCTGGTATTTTATGATTACTGGCTTTTGTGTTCATTTACTTGGCAAGTTTTCATTTCAAAATTTAGTAATTAGGTATAATAAAATAAAACTTGCCAAGTAAACGAACACAATTAAAGCCAGTAATAATTAAATAACAGATTTCTCTGATAATTTTGAGGTTCTTCTATATTACTCTACTTAAAATATTTGATATTTAACATTAATAAACATAGAACTTGGCGTACTTTTAGATCTCACTACTTTGCACGGCTGACTTGTTACGCAAAGGTTTTTGTATATAGAAGAACTTGGCTACTTTTTTATTATTTATGCTTTTGGTGTGATTTCACTACTTTTGGCAAAGATTCTTTTTATCAGGAAAAGTGGTTGCAATAGACACTCAATGAGAGTCTCATAAGGAAACGTAAGTTTTTAATTTATGCCTTTTGTATCCACTACAATTCCTACCACTCTACCAATTTTCATAAGTTAGAAGTGGTCCATAGAAATGATAGTAATGATAAGAAGTGGGTGTATGAAACGCTACTGCATGAAAAATTTCATAATTTCAACTTTTTCTTTGCATACACCTGAAAGCTGAACGCTGTACCAAATTTTATCATTCTACGACAATCAGATGTGCTCCTTATAATTGGTATCAATTATAAGCAAATGGGCGTATGCCACGCCCCTGAATGAAAAATCCAAAATTTTAAAATTTTGTTTTTGCCTGCACTTAAAGCCCTACCGCTGCTGTACCAAATTTCATCAATCTATGAAAATCAGAAAAATCCAAAATCCAAAATTTTAAAATGTTGTCTTTGTCTGCACTTAAAGCCCTACCGCTGCTGTACCAAATTTCATCAATCTACGAAAATCAGAAGTGCTCCAAATAATATATATTAATTTTATGAAAATGGGCGGGTACCACGCCCCCTGAATAGAAAATCTTAAATTTTCGATTTTTTCGTTTGTACTCACCACAAGGCCTACCGTTGTGTGAAATTACAATATTCTACGATGCAGGGAAGTGCTCCATAATTTTGATGATCAGTGAGTGAGTCAGTCAGTTACGGTTTTTGCAGTCTTATATCTCGGGAACCACTAAAGCTAAAGAATTAAAATTGGGTCAGTTGCCTAAGCCTGGTGAGCTTAGCAAATGCTAAGAGTTTCTGACTTTATTGGTACTGAAGTTAGGGGAGGGGGGTCGAATATCGCCTGAGTTTGTTCATGTAAATAGAGTGTAGTGCCGGAACTTGGCTGGGCACTACCGTACCCTTTGATTTAGACTTGGCGACTTGTTAGCTCTAGAGCACAGATGTTGCTTCAGCAGCAAGTTAAATTTTGTTCTAGTGTCTACGTCGAGCGTGGATTTTTTTATACCTTGAGGTGGCTAAAGGTGAATTTGTTGGCTCCTCAAACATTGCTGTCGGAGGTCGGGTCATTAACTTTTATTTTTAAAACAATATGGCAGAAGGCAAGCAAGTGGTAATAAATGTCAAAATTTATCGGTTTCATACGGTTTACACAAATTCCAACAAAAAAACAATCTGTCAAATTTTTGCTTGAGTTAATTAATGTGCCAGACATTTAGTGGAGGTAGTGTGGAAACCAAAAATTTGATTTTTTAGCTGGAGCTGCGTACCACTCTGCGAAAATATCTTGGTAAATTTTAGCTAGGCTACATTTTGAAGCGAATTTTGTATGGATGAGGAATTTTAGCGCATTATAGGTTATACAGTTGAATAGCTTAAAATTATATTTTAAAAAAATTGCAAAACCTTTATTAAGTACTTTACTGCAAATATGGTTTTCATATAAAAAATTCTTTTCATTGGAAAACATTCATATAGTTTCAGGCTTAGGAATTTTTTATTACTGTGCATCATTTATGCTGATTATTAAAATTATTTGTGTGTTTTTAAGCATACCTAAGCAAAATATCTATACAGGTAGGTAAATCGATTACACCCTCACACATCACGTTGAATTGAAAACCAAAATTAACCTGCTGTTTTCATTTACCTGTTTCAAAATTGTGATAAAATAATTAACATCACATAAAAAATATGTTTAGGGATAGAGCGAATTATGTTTTCGTTTTGTATCTATTTGAATAGTTTAGTTTTATTTATTTAATAATTTATTTTGTGATTTTAAAAGCAACAAATTCTCTTAATAGTTTTGAATTGATAATGAATACTTTATTTAGGATATCTGTTAATTTTTTTTACTTCTTTATTTAAATAAATAATCCAGATAAACATTTGATTCCTGTTTGCTTATTTGCAAATTATTGTGATTACGAATAGTTATTATTTCATTGACCTACTTATTCTAGCAGACTTCACACAATTCTGACCAAAATAGATCTTTATTTATTTTTTGTTTCTTTGTCTTTTTATATATTCCTAAAAGTCTCGGCAACTTGAATCATTGGGAATAAAAAGTTTATGTAGATGAAGTTTAGAAGACATATTTAATTTTATTATAATTGGTTTATTGCTCTTCTGCTAAAAATAAATATATTATATAAAGGGTCCGCCAAATAACTTTTTTTTTGTTGGAAAATGCTATAAAAAAAACTACTGAATATTTTCTCAAATTTCTTTTTTTGTTTGAAAGTACAATCCTGCCGGTTAATAATGGCAAATAATTTCATTCAAATGGCTGCCTCAGCTGGCCATGCAGTAGCCTACACGATCGGTCCAATTTTTAAGCACATTATCGATTGTGTGCAGCTGTATTTCACCAATGGCTTAACGAATATTGTCCTTTAAAGCGTCAATTGTCTCTAACTTGTCAGCGTAACACTTATCTTTTACGGCACACCACAAATAATAGTCCAACGGTGTCAAATCGCAGCTCCGAGGTGGCCAAACGACATCAGCTCTGCGGCTGATGATGCGATTTTCAAAAACAGGGCGCAAAACATCGAGTGTAGCTTCGGTTGTGTGGCACGTAGCGCCGTCCTGTTGAAACCAAATATTGCAAATATTCTCCTCTTCAATTTTTGTGAACAAAAATTCGTTCAACAAGGCCCGATAACGATCGCCATTGACTGTAACGGCCACTCCTTGCTCATTTTCGAAGAAAAATGGCCCAATTATGCCTCTGGACCAAAATACGCACCAAACAGTGACTCGTTTTGGGTGTATCGGCTTTTCAATGTATGCATGCGCCAAGATCAAAATGAGCTTCATCTGAAAAGATGATTTTTTTTGCAAAATCGGCATCTTCTCTAAGTCGATCGCAGGCCCACTTAGCGAAGCGAAAACGCATTGGATGGTCAGTTGGCTTCAACTCCTGAACCAATTGGACTTTGTATGGTGTCATACCAAGGTCTTTAGGCAAAATTCGTCTGAATGATGTCTCCGAAATGTTCAATTGTTGAGAACGACTGTGAATTGATGTTGATGGCGATTCACGCACACTTTCTGCCACAGCAGCAATATTCTCGGTTGAACGAACTGTTTTTGGCTTTTCACGCTTTGGTTTATCGATGAGGATGCCAGTTTCTTTCACTTTTTTCACAAGATAACGAACATACGGAGCTTACGGTGCTTCTCTTCTTCCAAAATCCGTACGCAATTTTCGCACACATTCTGCAACATTACCATGATTTTCAAAGTAATGTCGCAATATTTCCCAGCGTTGTTCAAGCATATACACAACCATATTCGTTCAGCGGAAGGATGAAGCTAATTATCTGACAAATCAGAGCTAATTGTTACCATTCACGAAATAAGCACTAGTTGAAAAAAAAAGTTAGATGGCGGACCCTTTAAATAAATTTTATAATTTTTTATTGAATAAAATAAAGCGAATAAAGCGGAAAACTGTTTGATAGTTTTCTTTTGCACCTGAAAAATCTCTGTTTTTTAGCATTACGGTATCAGAAATAATAATAACATTTCGTTTGAAAATATCCCCGCCAAATAGGGATTGATTTATATATTGAAACTTTCTCAATTAAGAAATCCACAAAGGAACTAATTTAAGTTCCAATATTTAATATAGCTCTTAGAAGAATATTAATCATCACCTAGAAAATTTGTTAAGTTATAAATAAACTTGTTAAAAAAGCCACATTTTTTTCATTGTAATGTTTTAATTATTATAAAAAAAAAAAAAGTCATTGTGGTTAAAAAAATGATGCTAACAGAAAGACTGCTTTTAAGAATTTCTGCTAAACATTTTTCGTTCGATTCTCATGCACATACATATACACTTACAAAGCAAGATGTTTGCGACTCTTGAGCACACCTCATGCAATTGACCATATGTCAAGCTTGGGATTTGAGAATACAAGATGCGACTTATTAATTGTCATATCGAAAGCGAGACGCACTGGAAAATGAAGACGCTTTTAAATACGATTGGCAAATCGTTTGGAATAAGCGAAATCCGATTGTTTATTTTTTTTCTTTTGAGTCGGCGTATTTGTATAATATACAACTGACCGGCGATTTAGTTTTAAATGAAGAAATTAAAATGATTCATATGCTTGTTTTACGCAGCAAAAATCGCTAGTGATGCACTCAACCCATCATGGTCAACATTATGGTCACTCTTTTAAAACTATGCCCAGTAAGTAGGTTTTAGGTAGGTCATAAAGTGGCCAGATGCGATCGAAAACGGCTTTTATTATTAAATTAATTTCAAACGACCAATAATGTTTTGGGTCCGTGTACTCAACAAACGCATTTTCCATGGGCCTAACTGATTTTAGCAGTAATAATTTCATTATTTTGTATACGCACCGTCCAAACAATGACCGCCCACATTATATTACGATATATGATATACCATAGAAATTGCAAACCATTTCAGAAACAGGAAAACATATTAAGAAAACCAACTTTTTCATGAGTATAAATACAAATATAAGTTGCTTTTTTGTTGTTTTATCTAAAGTATATAAATATTTCTTACACGTAGAACAAACTTAGTAGCTTCATATATTCTTATCGTTAATTAGTACCGTGCAATTCGCGTTGCATTTAAAAAGACCTTATGTCTTAAAGGCATGTAGTTAACATTATTATTATTATTAATAGTTTTCATTTTCATATAAATTAAATGTATTTTTTTTTCCTATTAATTAACTTTTGAAAAAAAAGTATATATCTTTGGACCTAATATGAAATGGCTTTCTTAGACCAAATAAAATATTACAATCACATTTTTTACTTAACTGAACTGTTTATATTAAATATTAAAATGATTTCTGGATACCTACATTCTATAAAATTGGAAATAGACACATATTTCCTATGAAAATATAAATTTTTATATTGCGGCCGACTACTGGAAACTCATATGGCCGACCTCTGGAGCCGACTTCATAAGAATCACACTTTCATTTAATTTTTTTGAAATATTTCGTTTTTTATGGCAAATTGTCTGAACATTCCAAAAAATCAGATAAACTAAATTTTATATCAAAAACTCGAATGAATTTTAAGGGACAGTCAAACGTAAAAAAAAGTTAGATGGTTGACTACTGGCTCCACCACCCTATTCGGGTTTGATTATTCTACTCAGTTTGAATTTTCTTGAGAATTTCTGAAAATCAGTTGGTTTCTCCTTAAAGGCCCTTCCCATATTAAGCAATTTGATTTGATTTAAATTTTCAAATTAGTTTATTTTCTTTGTATATTGTTATTAAAACTATGTATGTATATATCATTACAACTTATTTACAGAGTACATCTTATTTAGGCTATTTGTATGCTAACATAACCTAAAAAAAATCAATTCAAAATTTCGATCTCTTTCCAAGTCGTTTTGAGGTATTCTAAAGCTTATAAATTCCAGCCAATAATGCAACCAACAACGTTGCTATTGACACTTCCATTAATGAGCTACCATTGCACTTAGTTGTCGTACATGGCGAACATTTCTTTGTCTGATTATTGTTGGCCATTTTCAATTCGTCACAAGCTGATTGTTCGGTCTTGACGCCGATGCAGCCGCGTTTAGTTCCAAAGACATTGTAATATATACATACTGTCTTGAAATGTCAAAAATCTTACATCTCTTTTGAATCTTATAACAATGATAGGTGATGCCATTGAATTCAGTGTGAATTCTTTGTCGGTTAAAAGTTGCCGAATTGAAAATGTCGGTAAGATTTCCTAACGGTGGTGCTTGGAAAGTTACATTTCCAGACGGAAATACTGAACCAGACTCAACTGGTAAGACCGAGGCTGCCTCAACTGTTGCCGTACTGAATGAAGCAGGTATTGTCGAAGTTTTACTTGGGGTTGATGTGCTTCTTTCATCAGGCATAATAGTCTGCCTTTCGTCAGGGGTAGATGGCAGGCCTACAAATGAGAAAATCGTGCCATTTTCTGACAGCGCCGATGGTGGTGTTGCTAAGTCAATAGTTGAGTTAACCGTTATTGGATCTTCTGTTGATGTTTTTGGTGTCGAATCACTCAGGGGCATTGGGGTACTTGTTCTTCTTATGGTTGTAGACAAGTTTTCACTTAATGCCGTGGTCATTCATTCCATTGGTGACATTGATGTACTTGCTGTGGTTGTCGTTGAGGTGGTGGTGCTGAAGTTTTCACCACCACATTATTCAAGTGGTGTAGTCTTATCGACCTTTTCACATTTATCGCAGACATAACATTGCAGAACAGTGTGTCCTGTAAAGTAAAGTAAATATAATTTCAATTTCAACACCCTATTATAGTATGGGATCCTGAGGAGAATGCGTCAAGATCATAGATCGCATGAAAGGTATTATGGAGCTAGTTTGAATAACTAAACGTTGAACAAGCTGACAGTGCTGTAAAACTTCACCCTAGAGCGTGATTTAAAATAAAAATACATTGAGCTGTGAAATTATACATTATAAAGCCATAGCTTTCAATTTCACTTATTTGGAGCTGCAGAAGAACAGTTTTGCATCTAATAGCTGTGACGATGTTACTTGGTTAGGTATGCGACTCACTGCAATTCTGCATTCACGGCGTTTTTTCTTCTTCGCCGTGTTCCATTTATGTATTTGAATTTTGAACGTAGCATAGAAGTGACCGGATTTTACTAAATTAAAGGCCTTAGCGCAAAATTTTAAACAGTCTGATCTTAAGGGCTTAGCATGATACTAAATACTTAACAGTTTGCTAATACTAAAGCACTTTACTAATATTTTCCTAATATTACATCACTTTTTAACTAGCACCATACTAAATCTATTTTCTTAATAAACTACAAATAAACACGCCTAAAATAGTGCAAAAAAGTAAGCGAACATAACGTTTTGACGTTATGGATTTACTACGATACTAAAAATATAAAGTAGCCATTTTGTGATTTTAACTTTAGTAAAATGTTAAGAAAATAGTAAGATACTAAACTGGTTTAAAATTAGCAAAATCCTCTTTTTAGCCTAGTATCATACTAACAATGATTTAACATATTACTAAATCGACTAAAATTTTGCGAAATTCATTTTATTTGTTTATTAAAATAAAATCTGAATAATTGTTTAAACTCTTTTGAGTCGTTTCCGACAAAAAAAAAAGAAATTAAATAAGTGGGTGTAACAGCGAGCGGGTCTCACTTATTGCAAATCCAAATTGTTAGAGCCGTTTCCAATAAACTAAGAAATGATAAGTGTGCGCTCTAGTAGTCGGACTTTACTAACACAAAATTCTTGTTTTTTGACTTTCATACAAATAAACTATAAAAATTTCATTAAAATCTTTTGGGTTGTATTCGAAAGGCAAAGTAATAAGAAAGGTGGGCGCGGCAGTGGGCGGAACACACTAAAAATATATTTTGAATTTTGTTCTTGCTCATAAAATCAAACTCTGAAATTTGTATCCAAATCGTTAGTGTTGTTTGTGAGAAACCAAGAAATGACAAAAGGAGGCGTGATTTGTGTGCGGATTTTACTAATACATTTTTGTTTTCAAAGAGAAAAACTCTTGTAAAAAGGAGCAAATGTCATCCAAATCATTTGAGTAGTCTCCAAGGAAATAGAGCCAATTCCGAGAAACTGTGACCTAAAATAGTGGGAGTGGCAGTTGGTGGATTTACTATTTTGTGCTTGCTAATACGAGCAAACTGTGAAAATTTTATAAAAATTGTTAGGGTCATTTCTGAGAAACAAATCATATGTGTATATAGCTTTTAGCTTTAAATGAACTTAAAGTAATAAGATATAAAGTAATATGATCGTTCACAATCCTAAATCACTTATTCAGGGTTATCCATTTTGCGGTTTCAAAAGTAAAAATAAATAAAACACATATAAAATATTTGTTTTCATGATATTTCTTTTTTATTATAAAGATTGAACGTTGACATTATGTGTGAAATACTACATTATTTAAATGACCACCACGCAAATTGTTGCAAGCATCGATTCTTTTGAGGTAATGTTCGACCACTTTTTGACACATATTGGGCGGTATCTCAGCCATAACTGGACGAATGTTGGTTTTCAAGTGCTCAAGAGTTAAAGGTTTATCTGCATAAACACGGTCTTTCGCGTAGCCCCACAAAAAAAGTCGAGCGGTGTCAAATCGCATGATCTTGGTTGCAGTTGATATCGCCACGACGAGAAATTACGCGGCCAGGAAATGTCTCTTGCAATAAAGCCATATTCGCTCGAGTTGTGTGGAATGTTGCACCGTCTTGTTGAAACCACATATTCTCCAAGTCGTATTCTTCAATAGCAGGCAACAAAAAGTCGGTTATCATATGACCATAACGCTCCGAATTGACGGTGACAGTCGTTCCATCGTCGTTTTCGAATAAGTAAGGTCCAATCACACCTCCGGACCAAAGAGCGCCCCGAAACAGTGACTTTTTGTGGATGTAATGGCCTCTCTTCAATTACTTGAAGATTCTCAGAACCCCAAATACGACAATTTTGTTTATTAATATACCCACCGATTGAGAAATGTGCTTCGTCGCTGAAGAAAATTTTGTTCAAAAAATCGCCGTCCACCGCCTGTTGTTCAAGCACGACGTATCTACGACGTTGTGAATGGTCAGTTGGCTTCAGTTGTTGTGTGAGCTGGACTTTATATGGATGTAGGTGTAGATCCAAATGCAAAATACGCCATAATGTGCCGTAAGTCCTAATTGCTGAGAACGACGAGGAATCGACACATTCGAGTCTTCGGCAGCACTTTCACTTACAGCAGCGATATTTTCAGTGGTACGAGCGAAACGATGAAGCACATGCCTTACAGTATCTGTAACCAATCTAGTCTCTTCAAATTTCTTCACAATTTTGCCAATTGCTTGCGTAGTAACTATAATATCCTCTTAAAGCACGATATGTGGCTGTGGCAGAATCACCATATTTGTAGTATGTTTTAACCATTTTTATGCGTTGTGCGATAGTTAAGCGATCCATTTTCGTATATGTCAGACTTTCAACTGAAAAAAAAAATGGTTTAACAACTTAGTTTTACAGATGTCGAATTCCATACTTTTGAAACTGCAAAATGGATAACCCGTTGGTTTTGAACTAAAATATTTACCTTTTTTCTTTGACTCAACGCATCCATTAAAATTTACACTTTCCCTCTTTTGACAATAATATATTCTAGTTATTTTTTCTTATTTGACTCCTGATGTCCTAGCTATTGCCCCAGAAAACAATTTTCTATTATTGACACCTATTTGCTAGATTTCTAAATTATTATGTTTCCACTTATTCATTTTTTTTGTTGGTTGAAGTGAAAAAGAGAGAAGGAAGTTACTATATTAAATCATTCCAAATTTATCATATTTATAAGTTATGTTATCTGCTGGTGTATAAGTATAAAATCTACTGTATCTAGATATTTTATCTTATTTTATTGTTTTATACTTATTTACATAAGTCACAATGAAAAAGTATAAATTTGAAGCAACATTGATAACTTCTAATATTTTTCTTAATTTTTTGCTCTTAGCATAACTTCTGTCATTTGTTACGGTCGTAAACATATAAGTTGACACAGTAAAACAATAAAAATCAAATCTTGCTGACTTAATAAATCAAATATTTATTTATGGACAAGTACATATTAGGATTCGATCTGTTATAGAATTATTATTAGCTATGGACAATATTTTTATAGATTATAACATCGGAGGAGCAGAAATAGAACACTTTATTAAATCAAATATGTGCCTTTTTGTTTCGCACTTTATAATGGAGTATCAATATATTAATAATAAATATAGGGATTCATTCTTTTAATGGTTTTTGTTTTTTTTTTGAGTAAGCCTACTGACTTTTTGTATTTGTAGTTTTGTTTATATAAATATAATGTGAAATCATCATTTATTCTGTGGAGAAAAAACATTACAGCATCAACAATTTTGATTTAGAAATATTTCTATACAAAATGACAAACTGAGTTTAGTTAAACTTTTCGATTTCTATTAGGTACATTTTTGCGGGCAGCGTGAAAATGCTTGTCCTGTGTGAGTTTCTTTAATAGATCAATCATGACTAACAAGAGGATAAGTATTTAGCGAAGTATTAAGATACCAGACTATTCGAATCTTTGTACAGTGTAGCGAACACCACATTCGCTACCAGCAACTCTTAAATTCTGTAATCAGGTGAAAGAATTTTTGAAGATTTTTATATTGACTTGGTTATGGTAGGTTGAAGTGGCCAGAGTTGGTCACTTGTGATACCACATGAATCCTGAGATGATCTCCCTATTCGTTGAACCATTTGGAGCTCCTAATGAAGCGTAAAAGACTGTAGATGCCCATTTTGTTTAGATCGCTGAGATCATCGAAGAAAAAGTCTCCAAGATGGAGCTTACGTCTGTGAGATAGAGCAGGGCATGTACACAGAAGATGAGGAATAGATTCCACCTCTTCTTCGTCCATGCAGCTTCTGCAAAAATCGTTCGAATGAATGCCAAGCGTCGCGTCGTTGCTTTGCTTGCCTATGAGGCAGAGTGTCCGGTTATGACATCAATTACGGAGCTGATGTGCAATCTGCTTAAGGATATCAAACACTTGGAGCGTTTCAGATCAAATTTTGACCAGATCTGTTTTGTTGTCAGACAGGTGGTTGTATTTTTCCATCTTTGGTTTGTCATTCCTAAAACATTTTGTTTCAGCATTAACTAACATGTAGCGATGGGTATACATATATTTGCCCTTTCATTTAATAAAGGTAGTGTCGTTCCATATTTGGCAAGTTCATCAGCCTTGCAATTCCCTGGAATATCCCTGTGCCCTGGCACCCAATATATGTGAATATTGAACTGCTCCGCCATTTCCATGAGAGATGAAAGGCAGTTGACAGCAGTTAAGGAGTTTGTAGAGGACGATTCCAGAGATTTAATACCCGCCTGACTATCTGAGAAAATACGGATATCAGTAGTTGATATCACGTTTTCTTTGAGCCTGGAGAGGACTTCTCTAATTGCCATAATTTCCGCCTGGAACAGGCTACAATGACACACCTCCAACAATCCCGTCTTCAGTTTTTGATCCATCAGTATAAAAATGGATAACATCATCTTCCAAAAAGCTTAAGACCTCCTCGACAGATCTAGGAGGAATAGTGACTTGGAAGTTTTTGCCGAATTATAGTTTTGGGATGGTGTAATCAATGTAATTTGGAAGTGATCCGAACAAGTTCAGAATAATAGAATCATTATTGATCCATTGTGAAGAAGCTTTAAGGCGAGCGGCTGTGCTCGCTGCCGTCTGTTTGCTGAACATATCGAGGGGTAATAGAAGGAGTAGAACGTCTAGCGCAGCAGAGGGTGTTGCTCTTAATGCTCCGCTTATACACATTGAAGCTGATCGTTGGACTTTTCTCAGCTTGTCTATATAGACTAACTATGCCAAAAAAATCCTTTTTTGAAATAAAATCGAGAATATAATAAAAATGCCCGACTTTTATGATGATTTTATAGTTACAGTTTATATTATAAACTCATAAATTTACAATGTGTGCTATTTACAATTTAATGAATTCTTAGTGCGTGTGTCAATTGCGAAAAATAATTAGCTGAACATAAATTATTTTTCGCTTTCACACGCCAAATCGATCTATCATATCGACGAAGTAGTTCGTTGTTGCATGATCATTCACACGCACATATGTCGATGTACAATTTTATGTTAAAACCAGCTGGCAAATAGAAAAGTTGTCAAATTTACTTAAAAAAAAAATAAATTATTGAAGTGAAAATGTCTGTACGTGTTATTATTTTCAAGAATTAATTAAGCAGATTAATTTTATATGAAAGAAAAATGCAAATAAGATGACTTCAAATTATGAACTTGAGCAGACAACAACAAAAAAACAAAACAGATACTGTGCGATGTACTAGTTCGATCCTTTTTACACGCCATGTCGACATTCCACTTCGACCTCCAGAAATCGAACTTATGTGTCGACACAGTTTCTTTTCACACGACCAAAAAAACGTGCCGACACTATAGATCGACGAAGTAGTTTGCGGCGTGTGAAAGCGGTAAGTGACACACGTCGTGAAAAGACGCACATCGAAAAGGCCTGATTTTGACTTTGCGATCAAACTTGACATTACGATGATAGAAAAGATTTCCTTCAAACTTGATACTTAAGCATTTTAGATGACTGTCTCAAATAGATTTTAAAATTGCTTGTATCCCTAAAATTACTGTATCTTGCATAGAATTTTGTTAACATCTTAATTATTTTCAAAACGGCTCTACAGATTTTGATAAAAAAAAATATATGCACTACTATAGGTATAGTCTGCATTTTGTCCAAAAATGTATTTTGTTATTAACGATACCTCTCATACAACCATTTTTTTTTAATTTTCGACTTTCTCATAAATGGCTCTATGGATTTCGATAAAATTTTTTTTATAGAAAATCAAATTCTAAATAATACTGCATATATCAAAAGATAATTTTTTTTTTTGAAAATTCAATATTTCGCAAACGATTTGACGATTTTTTTGAAATTCTGTTTTTAAATTTATATAATAATATTGCTAAATACTTAAAATTATCTGAATAATATTTTTTTTAGGAAAAAAATCAGAAATATTTTAAATAAAAATATATTTAATTTATATATGTATTTCTACTAAAAACCTTGTACTTACGACGTGATCGAACATAAGAGTAAGTACGTGCGGTCAAGTCGTGCATTTTATTTCATTTTATTAAGACACGAAAATAAGGGTATGCGCCATATATTTTTTTAGCCAAATAGAAAATCTTATTTTTCTCAAAAACGGCTCCAACGATTTTTAAAACAAAAATCAGTTCATCAATAAAGGGAAACGGTACTCTTTGATTTTTGTTCGTTGAAAAAAAATGGTTATTTTTAGTACCGCTAGCAGAACTATTTTTTTTTCGTTTTCAATTTTCTGGAAAACGGTTCATCTGATTTTATTCATCTAGAAAGTTTAAATTCAAAAAAAAAAAAATAAAACTCAATATTTCGAAAACAATTCTATCGATTTCTGCCAAACATTGAGTATTTTTACAAAAAATGTAAAAAAATCCTTAGGGAAAAAAGAATTGTGTTCTTAGATTAAGTAAAACAAATATTTTATTTTCTTCCTTTGTAAATTTTCTTTTTTTGTAAATTCATTTTTATTTAATATTAACTTATATGTATCTTAAAGCTAGACAAAAATGTTTAAAACTAGCCTAATTATCAATAACTTACAACTAATTTACTGGCCCTTTACAGGCGCTCTAAACTAAACAATAACTCTTAAAACTAATGTCTTTCGACTTAAAAACTATTTTAATAAAATTTAATTATTTTATATTTTTTTTTTTAAACCAAGAAAATTTTTTTACAAAAAACTCAGTAATTTTACTTAAAAACTACCTAAAGATAAACTAAAAATAATTTAAACTAGATATAACTAACTTATACTAACTAAAAATAACTTAATATACTTAAAATACCTAATAATACCCAAAACCACTTAAAACTACTTAAAAACTAGAACAGCCACAGCAGCAGAATTTTTTTCGTTTTTTAAATTTTTTTTGTTGTTTATTTTTTATATGCATGCAGCCACACAACAACATGCAACCCACCCATACATGTACATACATACATACATATAGGTACGCACATACATGTACAGTTACACAGGTGAATGCACATATGCCTCCGCATACATACATATTTTTAATTTTTTTTTTTTTGGTGCCACCCCGACTGTTCCCTATACCTAATTACCCTAAATGTATGTAAGTCGGCCAAGACATACCATTTTAATCGACTTTAAATATCACGATGCTGTTCAGAGAGCCACCAGAACTGGTTCTCCTGTTTCGCCCTATCCCTTCGGTCCCGATCGGACACAGCCCTACTAAACCGAAGGCGCCTCTTAAAAAAAAGAGACACTGCCTTTTTAAAAGATCATATCATTCAACGCGCTAAGGTTCACTAAAACCTTTTTTTAACCCTACTTATGATTGTCAAACATTTATAATAATAAATGGACCTCGTGAATGATACGTGGATTTACAGTGTTAGTTTAGGCATCCGTTCAGATGGATATTCATTTTTTTCCTTTCCTTATAGGTGTGTTTTTTGTGCCCTTTATTTTCTTAAAAAGAATAGTAGTAAAAAATGTCATTACCGACATTTTTTTAGTATAACAGTGAAAGTAGGTGTAACTGTGTTATATAGTCTGCTAAGTTTGTTGTATTTCACATAAAATTTATTTTTAGTCAACAAAAAAAAAAAAGCTCTTGTCATCTTACATGTAAGCAACCTAGAAACTTCATTCTTTTTTTTTCAAAACTAAAAACTAAGTGAGTCTGGAGTTATTTAAACTTTCTTAACTCGAAAGTCCCCATTCTCATTCGGCTTTGCATGTATACGTATATAACTTCTTAACTTGTAGCACTTATGTCGGATACATTCAATTTTAATTTCATATCCTGATAGACAAAATCATGATAGTTATGACAAACTTTTAAACTCTTTTTCCAATGAGGATACTATCAGTATCTAAAGTGCAGAGAGGTTAGGTATATTTAAAACTAACTGGAATCATAAACTGGAGAAAATTAAAACACTTACTTTACATAACTCCTTAATTTTCTTTTTAATGTGAATTGAATGTAAAGGGGTAAGTCTTACGAAATGTACAAAATTCTATAGATATTAAAGTACCAGTGTCTTCAGTTTGTATGTTCCTAGATAGATTGCCGCCCATAAGAGAGCCAAATTTCGGGATCAGACAGCTTCACCCGGGAACATAGACTGCCTGCAAGGCATAGTGTATTGTCCCCTGCAGAAGCTATATTATCTACTTCTCTTTCCCTGTATTAAGGTTTTCATGGTTTGAAATTTTAGTTAGCGTACGAAGCTTCTGATTGAGCGGTGTCGAATCATCGGATGCTCCAGCGCCTGAACAAGCAATTAACTCTGAAGCACATCCTTTGTACCCAGTAAAGCAGATAGTTCCGCGAGAATGTTCGCCGGATGAATACTAACTTAAGGACTGCATTTCTCCGCTGTAAAAGAGAGCAGACTAAGAGGCTTAGGTGTCAGCCGATACTGATAGTAGAGTCGTTGATAAAATCAATCAAATCCTGAACTTTTTTTTTCAATGAGGTCGTTAATATCGTTAGTCTTGATTTGACTAAGCCAGGGCAATGGAAGAGGAACTTTTAGTGAGGGACCGTTTTTTCCTTGTTCTTCCCTAGAGAAAGCAACTATCTTGGTTATGACCTGCCTTGTTCTGCACATACGTCATTCCAACTTATAGATTAGCCATATCTTCCTTGATATGGAACAATTCTACATACCTCTTTAGTTGGCGTACACTTGAAAAGTTCGTAAGCCGAAAAGATATTAAAACTTAAACACCAGCATCAACGTATTCATCAGTAAAAACCATTGTGTCGAAACTTCTGGTCAGATCGCCATTCACCCATTCTTCCGTGGTAGGGAATCCCTATCGAGTTTCCTTTTAAAATTCTGCCTTTCAACAATGTGGACACTAATGAATAAACTTAATTTGTTTGTATTCCTTACACCTGGCAAAGCAAAGTGAAGCTAAGTAACCCGTAATGGGTCGAGTTATAAAATTTCTGAAATTGTTTTCTTTTGCATTTGACTCTGTTTTGTCCAATGCACGATTTCATATGCAAAAAAAAAATAAAACGCTTTCCTTCGATTTATTTTTGATGATATTTGCTCAAGTTTATTGAGCAGATTATTTAGGAAGAAATAAGTTTCTGTTTCAAAAATGTAAGAAAATAAATAACACGGATTTTTCTGACTTATTTGGAGAATTCATATCTCGTTGAACTGTTATATTAAATTAATTGAGCACATCAGGACACTTCCATGCTAAAAATTCATATTATAATTCTAAAAAATAACACGCTTTTTTCCGACTTATTTGGTCAATTTTCTATGTGTGTCGCTTGCACTGTTAGGTTAATTTTATTGAGAAGGCTGAGTCTATCTATGTTTCCGTAAAATTGTGTATTAGGGCATTGTTGAATCTATTAAAAAGATTACAGTGTGAACAGAAAAAGTTGGCTTATAAAACTTCTAAAATATTTCTCAAATTGAAACAGGAATCGTTTAAGATATTTATAAATTATTTTTAGAAAACAAAATTGATTTTAATTGCTTTAATTATTATATGACGGGAGAGCAGATCTGCCATAAATGATATAATTTCTAGGTATATGGACTTTTTGAATTTACTTTTGCCGATGACTAATTTATCATCGAATTCCCGTTTGAAATTATCCATGACACTTACTACCTATTACCAACTAAATCTTATTTTAGAACAAGATTAAAGTCGACCTACATACATAATGTATATGTGAATGTATTACTCATAAATTATGTACAGTGTACCCTTTACGTTACGTAATGCTCCTATATAAGTTCTAAACACTTCAACTTTATCGAAGTAACTCAAACACGGCTGAGCTAGTTTAGGTATGGCATAAGTTTCAGTTTCAAATTCAACTACGAGTAAATTCGGATTCCGAAAACAATGACTTTCATTTCATATTTTTTTTTTTGCAACAAAAAAAAAACCTTAAACTACACTCTGCCACTTGTTGGAAATTAAATGCGCCCTAATTAAAATACAAATCTCCCTCTTTTTCAAAGTAGACCAACCACATCAAACATAATCTGTTTGTGTCCCTAATTAGGAAAAACAAAAAGGGGCTCTCCTTCAGTTCAAAAAGTCGCAAATACTAACAAGTACTTGCTACAAGAAGCTAAATAAATTAAATTAACCAAAGTGCACTGACAGTAAAAAAAAAAACACATAAATCCACCTACCTACTACAAAACTACCTACTACTTATCAGGCTTCCGAGCTTTATATAGATACCTACTATAATATGTTAAGCTCTGATATACTGTGTTTATGATATACATGTGTATATGCATGGATATTTGTATAAAAACTTGCACACAAACTAAACCGTAAAAAAAGGAGTTTTCTCTCCATGTTGTGCTGGTAGGTACAAGTGTGAATCTAATTCATTCACTGTTGCATGCACTTGCAAAATTTTTCTAAAAATGAATCCTTAGAAATAAAACGCATCCCCTCATTGCACTGACAACGAAGAGGCAGGTAGGTGTACAAAAAAAAAGGAGCAGGTTATTAAATAAAAAACATGAACAACGTAAATATCATAATTTATATTATGTAGGTATAGTTATAAATGTACCTACCTACGTACAACGGTATTTGACAAACGGATTATGTCACGTTTATAATAATTTGGTTTCGATGTTGCTTTTTTTTTTTTTAGTGATGTTTTTGTTGGTCTTGCTTAACCTCACCGTCACTGTATCTATCGCTTCATTGTAATGAAATCGTGCTCCTCTGCGTCCTTTTTAAATTAAATCGTGTTCTCGTTGCAAGCGAAGCGAACTTAAATATATTTACATTCCATGTCACTTGATTGAGGTCAAATTTCTTTACAAATCTCACGATCTTTAAATGTTACATATTTTGGATCAATAATTAATAAAATACATACATACCTATAGGACTTTCAATCCACATTATGCTTAGCACTGTGTTGTACAATCGTGGTTCAAATATTTGATCCGTGGTTCAGCAATTTTAACTCCCGTTTTCGGCGGAATAACTGATTTTCAATGATGGTTCAAGATTAAAATATGCGACAGAAGCATAAAACATGCTTGAACCATCGTTGAACCTTACTTAATCCGCCGAAATCCATGAGTTAAAATTGCTGAACCACGGATCAATTATTTGTACAACTGGCTTTTAGACTTTTATGTTTGCCTTTTTTATTTAATTTCGAGTCAAATTATAGCACACACATTGAAAAGGATTTAAATAGGCCCTTATCTGGCAAACTTTTTTTCTTATATAAAGTCCAACAATTAAACTAAAAGTATTGGGCATTAAAATCTCTTTATAAATGTTACAATAATTGTGCGATATGTTTTTAATTTAAGGTTAAATATATACAAATTAACTCTTGAAACTGATATTTTATTCAATTTAGATCACGAGTATCGTTTCTTCCATAAGAATACAACTAAGCTCCATCATTGGGAACGCCAAAGGAACAAGTTGCAACACCTTTTTTATTCTGAAGTTTGTGTTTCAATGTATGTGTAATAAAACGTACACATACTTGTTTCTGGAAAGATTTATGAACCACTTGCAGCTGGGTTCCTTGTCATTCGACGCATGTGGGATGTGGGCGTCGTTCTGTTTTTGATTCCTTATTCAAATACAGAATTAATTTTCCCTTCTTTTATTAAACAAAAACGCTATTAACAAATTCGAAAAGTTAACTTTTACATTTATTTCTGAAAGTGGTTATCAAGAAACTATTGAAATCATACAAGGGTTGATTTCGATGGTGTCGTCATCTCTATTTTAATAGTAAATTTGCGATTTCCATAAGATCGCAAATCGATTTCTATAGATTTTTAACTCGAGATTAATTTCTAATGAAAAGCGATTTGGATTGATTTTGTTTTGTTACGGTGTTGGTGTATATTCGTATTTGTCAAACTAAAAGATACCAGTGTACTAGTGTTTCGTAATGTTAATATTATAATCGCCATAAGAATCTCCAAATTTGATTCAGAATCAAACAAATAAATATCTTTTGCCCAATTGAAGTATTTCTGTCAAAATCCATGTTTTGACAGATTTGTATTAAAAACGAATTGAATTCTTGTACCAAAAAAAAAAACAGAATATAATATTGGTTTGCCCGTTCCCCTAGTTCTCAGTCCGATAGTTTGATCTTCTAATTTCGTTAAAAAATGCCTTGCCAAATGAATGTATTCTTGTTCTTATCCTCATCAGAGCAGGGCACACGTGCTATATTTTACGCGCGCCGACAGTGCAGGGGCACCGCTATCTTACATTTGATCCCATTAGGAATTCTTGTCCAGGATTGAAAAGAGTTTCAAGCTCCTTCTATAAAATGTAAGCGCTTGGTTAGATTCGATATTGCGCGTGATTTTGGAATGTCAAAAAACTTCAGGTTCAGGTGATTAAAAAATGCACCGACATTCCCCAGTGCGCACTGGGGCAGAGAAAGACAAACAAACCTATTAGATCTGTTTGTTATCTTGTGAATTCGCACGAATACAAACACTGTCAAACTGGTGGAGAAAAATTTTCCCTCCATTGAAAAAGTTGTGAATTCTTATTGTTTCTGTAAGTAACTGGGGTGAAAACTGTCAAACAGCATAAAAAAAAAGTTTGTCTGCTTTTTCCTTCTGTTAGTGATGGGCACATTCGAAAGAAATGCGAACTAGAGTGAGAAGTTCATTTTTTGCGTATTCGAACGAAAAAGATAAGCAGGAATAAAGAAAATAAACATAGTAAGGAAAACACATGCAATCGAGAAGTGGAAAATTTTAATATTTGTTCACTGGGATTCCCCACTGTTGTCTTATTTTATTTTACAATATATTTTTGTTTTGTGCACTATTATGTGTGTTTAGTGTTGTTTTTCTCTTTTACTTGAAATTTCTTTAGTTTGGTTTTGGTATGTCTCGAGTTATCATTCAATTATGCTCATCACTACTATCTATCTTTGTGCCTGGAGGTTCATCATTGACCGCTTAGACCCAAGTGTAGTCAATGTGCGTTTTTTACCTTGTTGCAAGATTTTCAAAATTTCACCCCAGTCTTGAAGTTTGACAGTTTTTACACTTCTAATTACAAAAAAGTCACCAAACAGACCTATTGTTTGATTCAACTTCGTATATCATACAGGTGAATTTGAATAGGATTTCAGATGGATATTACAATTATTTTAAATGTACATGAGTGTATTAGTCGTAAGGCATTTGAAATGCAATATAAGCCAAAGGAATAGATAGATAGACGTACACCGTAGATTGACTATCAGGTGCTGTGATTATTATCTGTTAAATGTCTCAACCCAGTTGAAAATTGGAGGAATAGGAAAGAAAGCTGTCTAAATTGTGGTACGAACTATCACACCTCCAAGTTAACATTTAAGCAATATTTTGACTGCCCTTAGGCCGTGAGTATATTTGAAATATTTATTTCTGCCATTATTGCAGACACTACTACTGAAATATATATTTCTTGGCCATGTGGGCAAAAATAAATAGTGACATTTCATTTTTCTCCAAGGAGCGCTAAGTGCTTTAGGTACTTTAAAATAGGTGTCATCTGTTAACATAACAGTTTCCTTGTGGACAGTGACTTTTTGTGAGCGGTCTAATTATTGAACGTGTGGAATTTTGACAATCTCAGATAGAATAGCAGAGCGGGAATTCTCCATAAAAATTATGCCAGTGCATGTTATGACCAGGGACGGGAATTTTTGAAAAAAAAATCCGAAGTAGCTTTGGAAAAAAAACTGCAGTAGATTCGTTTTTATCACAGTAGATTTTTATATTTTAAGATATAAATACAAAGTAACCCACAGAATCTATACGTTTACAACAAACTTGCAGAGAATAATATTTTGCAAAGTGGCTGTAGGTATTCATTTTTTTCGGATTTTACCCATCACTAAACTTACTTTGGAAAATTTACGTTCGTCTGCAGCAATAATATGGGGTTGTTTGGCGTAATTGCCTGGTTTTATTTGGACTTACTCTGGCGGACGCGCGTCTGTCCGTGTAGCTAAGATGTTGTAATGTTGGCGGACGTGCGTCTGTCCGTATGGATGATAATGATGTCTTGCTGGCGGACGTGCGTCTGACCGTATGGATGATAATGATGTCTTGCTGGCGGACGTGCGTCTGTCCGTATGGATGATAATGATGTCTTGCTGGCGGACGTGCGTCTTTCCGTATGGATGATAATGATGTCTCGCTGGCGGACGTGCGTCTGTCCGTATAGATGATAATGATGTCTTGCTGGCGGACGTGCGTCTGTCCGTATAGATGATAATGATGTCTTGTTGGCGGACGTGCGTCTGTCCGTATAGATGATAATGATGTCTTGATTAACTCTTTCGCAACAATTGCCTATTGTTGTCGCTTCTGATACAGATTGTTGAATTCGGGCAACTTTTAACTCTAAAACCCTACAGAACGATTATTTCATCTTTGGTTTGTTTTTCTTCCGATTATGGGAGGTAAGAATTTTGATAATGTCTTAAAAAAGCACTAAATTCCAATGTTTTTGCTTTGTCAATGTTTGGCGTTTCCAAATAATTCGTATTTCCAATTTGCACTAAGGTACACCAAAAAAAACCTTTTTGGATAACACGGCATTCGTGGCAGCGCTAGCTATATACTTTTTCGACCCACAAAATGCAGGAACATAGATAAAAAAAACTGTAGTGTTCAACTTGGTGACTTTTTATATTTTTTTTTTTTGTTTTTACAGAGATGCACGATGTGCTTGGTTTGGCAACCAACAAACGAAAGGAAAGAAACTTAGAGGCAAAGCCGGAAATGCCCACCAACTTACAATGGGTTTTTTTTTTTATTTCCCTTTTACGTTGGCTGCCATCCTCGATTGTAGTAGATGATAAGTGCTGCCAAACTGTCATATGTGCGGTAGCACAGCTTAGCACGAAATCAGTGCGGTGGCACAAGCTAAATTAATCTAACTACAATCGAGGATGGCATGGACAGAGGTAGAGAGCACAACATTAATATAATATGTAACGTACATAAATGCTTAAATGTTTTTTTTCCAAGGTCGTTTTCTTCTTAATTCAGTTGAATCCAAGAAGGTGTAATGTTCCTAATGTTTTGTTACGCTACGAATATGAAAAGATAAATTCACAACATAAGTCCCGAATGAAATCAAAACAGCATTGCCTCACAGAAACCCGTTTTCGGAGTTTCAAAGTCTTCTGATTTACGTCAAATATTCTCTGAAAAATTAATTTAAATTTTTGTTGCTAATCTTTTGTTAGTTTAATTGCTTTGGTAATCAAATATGCATTCAATAGCCATTGCAATTTTCGAAATAAATGAGGAAAATACCCAAAGAAAACGAAAAAGCCTTTTATGTTGAATGCGATTTATAATTAGGTACTTTATTTGACCTGTGCAAATTAAAAGTTAATACATATTTCTATATTTAATTTCGTAGTACGAGTAAAACTTACATTTCCTTTTATTTAAATATTTCTTTCTTCGACTTCAGCAGACTACTATGAAAATAACTGTTCGTAGAAAAGCTGTCAAACTTTATATTTATTCGGGACAAGTGATGCAAATTTCCCCGAACTCGGAATTTCGTAGGAAATATTTTTAATATGACTCGACCTATAATACTTTTTTGTGTGGAAAAGATGTAACTGACAGTGGGCAAAATTGAGTTGATTGTACCTTCCACAACCACGTTTGCATCATTTTATCATTAAAATTGAAACGTTTTTTATTTGACTGCAAACGTCTACGTAAAATTGAACCAAATACTTTTTGATTTCATACAGTTTCCTTTCGCAAAATGCATGTCCGAATAGCAAAGGTAATCAGAATTACTTTCTTAATCCATATTTGTACTGATTGCATCTATTTAAATATATAGAAATCTGTTATGACTTGATCAGAACAAAAAAACATGTACAACATAATTAAAAACATTTTCATAAGTCAGCTGTAAACTGTCACTTGCCTTCAAAACATAGCCAAAAGCCGAAAGCATTTAGTGGTGTTCAGGTTTTTGTTTGAATGAGATTGACCGCATACAAAAATAGATTCAAAAAAATTATTTTTCGATTACATTTACACATTGAATGTTTTTTTCGTAAAACAAAAATTGCAGTAGAATTCATTTAAAGGCAATGATTTGTTTTTCGAAGAAATTGCTTTAGATCTACTGCAATTGCAGTAAAGTCACAACCTTGTCATGACATCCTTTCAAGTTGGGTTAAAGGAAGTGTTCTAAAGTCTAAACAATCCTAGCTTTATTTTAAGATTTGTACGCTTCGTTTCAACTTCGTTTCGAATCATAACGAAAAATTGCCGTAAGGATAAGTAAAATTTGTGTTTTTGTTTATTTGAAAAGGATCCGAACAAATTAATTAACAAAAAAAAAAATGAAAACACTTCTCAATTTCAATCAAATGATGCAAAGTGTTGGAGTCTATCAGTGAATTCAAGGACGCACATTTTCTAAGGATCCTAGCCATCCTATGCTAGTCGTCGTAAAATCATAAAAGATTATTATTTTCATATAATTTTTGCGTCGTGTTGCACGTTGCAGCGTGCCCGGATGAGATGATGTTATCTGCCGTCTGATAGGGGTCAACGATTGTCGTTAGCATAAAATTTATTTTTATTCCCTTTTCTATATACATACGAGTGTGTATGTATGTATATTATGACGACAACGCCTTCAATTTTCAAATACATATGTACATACTAACATATGTGAAAGAAAAAGAACGGGGTTAAAAAATTAAAAATGCAAGGACAAGAGCATTTGACAAGGAAATGGGACACAAAAAGCGTTTTAACATGTTTTTGTTGAAGATTTTTTTTACT